>CM062816.1:1106859820-1109378153 GCA_031772625.1 Pinus tabuliformis | reverse complement strand
CAAAACTAAGGAAGGAGCATTAGACAACAACGATGAGGGTTGTTAGGTATTTTCATGGCACTAGAGATTATGGAATGTGCTACCAATAAAATACCTGGATTGGACAGAGTTTTGGACATCTATGTATTTTTTTATGAAAAATGGGTTGGAGATCTAGATTGGAGAAGATCTACAAGTCCGTCGAAACAAGCATAGAATTGGGAGGGATTTTTGTATTGATACTTAAATCGTTGGATATCAGATCAATGATGCTGTGTTGGATTTGGGTTCTAATGTAAGTGGTTTTTTGTAGAATACTTGTGAAGCATTGAGAAGACCCAAATTGGTATTCTCTTCGATATAATTGCATATGGCCAACCAATACTACATTCTCCCTATTGGTTATTTGGAGGATGTAGAAGTAGACATTGCTAGAGTATATACTTAATCTTACTTTGAAATTATCAATATTATTGGCGGCAAGGATCCTTATCTAGCATTAATGAGATTTTATAGGGAATTTCAAAATTATGTTATCATTGATCTCAAGCAAGAAGCTATGACCTTTGAATTGGATGGAGTTAGATTCATACAATATTTGGATCCTTACTAGGGTCGTAGGTTCATGGAGCCCATTGATGATGCATAAGAGATTAATGTTTTGGATCAACTATATCAGTTAAATGCAGGGAAGAGGGTGATTACATTAATCCTACAATAGATGGTTCTCTTAGCTGGAGGAATGTTCAACATACTAAAGTTGGTTAATATGTTTCTTTAGATGAATTAAAACAAGGAGGCCATGAGCTATGCTCCAAATGATGTGCAACTATTAATTGTGATAGATTGATTGGTATAGAGGTAAGGAATTATCCTACTTTTAATGAAATTTGTCTTCTTGTTAGTTTCATTAAAAAAATTGAGCCGCAGATTAAAGAGAGTTAAAAAATTCCTTTGATGGATGTGTTATCCTATACAATTTCCTATGCTGAGGAGGAGATCGAAAGAGGTTACCTCGAACCACTTTCAACTTAGCTAGCCCTACTGAACAAGATAGGGATATCTCAAAGGATTTGTCAATGAATATATGCAAAGAAATAGGCTTTAGGCTAGATATATAAATTTCTTTTGAGTATTTGTGAATTTATGGTTTTAAGTTTTCTCGACTAGGGTTTAGGGCAGGTAATTAAGTATAGGCTTCAAGTATACCAAAAAAAGTATAAAGAGGAGCTAGGTGTGTGTTATGGTGAACTTAAAGTGTTGTCAATGTAGTAAAGCTCAAAGAGTTTAAGAGAACATAATGAGCATGTAAAAACATGAATTCATAAGTCTTAGAAGAAAAGAAACACAAGCATTATTTCTACATAAACAAAGCATAAATCTAAGAATTTTGTCTATATAATTGCAATGAAAATCATTGTAAGAAGATAAAGCATGAAAATAGAGATTATTTTATCAATTAGAATTTGATCTGAAAGGAAAACTACACAACAAACTCATTGAACAAGTATTCTTGAAATATAGCTGCAACTACTCTTGTATTAGCTGTAAGAGAACATAAGGTACCAAGCCTCTCCACAAAAGTCCCAAAACTTCTCTTTGAATGAGAAATGATACATATAGACTCAATTGAATCACTTCCCCACCTTCAGGAGTTGAATTTGTAGGTGGTGGAACTGTTTCCAAGATTCTCTCAACCAATAGGTGAGAGTGAGAAGGTCAAATACAAACCCTTCTTTTAGACTTTGTTTTGAATTTTACTTCCATAATGAGGCATAATAAACCATAAAAATAACCAATCATGTCTATTTATTCATGATTAAATCATCTAACCTCGAACTAACTCCAATTACATCAAGAGTTTTGACTTTGACCAAGTCAAACTGAAAACTAGGAAATTACACAGTGAAATTTAAATGAAAAACACAGAAATTTGCAGAAGCGCAACACCAACTTTGAGGCCATTTTTATGTGCCTTCTTGAAGTGAAAATTGAGATATGAGAGAATGGTCAACTATCCTTTCTTGTCTAGTTTCTAGAACACCTTGATTGTTTTAAAATGACCCATGGGAAGACCTTCAAAAACACATTCTCCCAAGGTCTCTCTAGAAGCGCAGCGCCCGTCAAAAAGAGGGACAAAATGTTGATTTTTGATCCCTTTTTCTCTTTTTTCTCAAAATTTGGGCCCTCAATGAAAAATATGATGAAATGGGTTTTTAGGGGAGGCCATGATATTTCTAAAAACTACAAACCATTTGTCATTTGGAGGCCTGAGGAAAAAGCACAACACCTTGTGACTAGCCAATTTTTCTGAATTTGGAACCAAAATAGCCAAAAACGCTCAAAATTCCTTCAAAATTGGTCATGCGATATAAAATTATGTACGTCAAGTCCTCATGGATGCTTAAGCAAGAATCTCTAATTTATCCCTCTCATTGTTTTCCTTTAGCTTGTCTTTCAACTGCTTGAGCTTGATATTAGATATCATGTTTTGGGTTTGATAGTGATGTGCCATGTGCCTTAGTAGCTGGTTATCTTTGTTGGCTTTGTCAAGAATATTTTCCAAGTGATCATTGACCTTATCTAGCCAATACTCTCTATCCTCATTAATCTCCAAGGAAATTCTGTCTTCCATGTCTAGGTCTTCATCTAGCAGATTATGTCCTTTCTCCTCCTTTAATGCCCTTTTGAGTCCCTTGGTCCTTGGCCTCTATTTTCTAACTTGTTTTTTAGTTTCCTCAGGTTCACTAGGCTCCAAAAATGATTTTCCTTTGCTTGCTTACTGCAACAATTTAGTTTTCTCTTTCTCCATGATGAGTTGTCTAGCTTTAAGCTGACTGTTTTTGTGTTCTAGGAAGGAGATAACAAACCTTGCTCTTGCCATGTTGTCCTACATGTTTGAAGGCTCATTTTATGTTTCCAAATCCACCAATTTAAATTCATGCTCAATCAAGTCTTCATCCTATATATGTGATCCATGTTTTTCTAATGTAGAAGGCTTGGCCCTTTTCTCAACCTGAGAATTAAACACAAGCCTTTTTCCTCTTTGATACATTTTAGTCATCTCAGGTCTAAGTGCTTTAGGAACCTCCACTAATTGCCTTTATGATCCTACCTCCATCTACTGTGTTGGTATTTGTTATCGGGAAAACTAGTGTCTATGTAGAGCTGCTAGTCCCACTAAGGCTGGTAGCTACCTTAGAAACAAACAAACTAAAAACTACTTTCGTTTTCTTTTATGAGAAATAGATAAGAGAGGAATAAGGAAACCAACCTCTGTCTTGCGTTTGGTTCCTTGCTTGATTCCTCTCCCTTCCGATAGGTCTTCGCTTCTCGCTTCCTCGTCTACCCAGCTTCAAAGAGCACCTGTAGAATCAAAGCAGCATAACACTATCCAAGAACATAGATCTATTATCATAAACAATATAGGACCAGATATATATTGACCACATAGATGCATATAACATCAATCATACAATAATGTGGAGGAAAACTTGAATAGCTTTATTGATAATCAAGAAAGAGCAAAGAGGATTACAACCAATTGTTCTGACCCAACATCATCCTCTAAGCAAGAAAGCCCTTCTTCACCTTGTGAAAAGCTTAGATCACCCAACACTATGGTATTGCACCAAGAAACCAACAACACTTTCTTACAAGATACAAAATTCCAGCCTCTGGATCTCTGGGATGAGGGATCCATATATAGATGTTTGCAAGGGGAATGAGTCAGCTTTTGAGATTTGATTAGTGTCCTCTCTCTGATAGTTCTTGATTCCACTTGGAGATTGATAATCTCTTACTCATCCCTGGTCGAATTTAGAGAGGCAAGTGTCATAGGAGAAGTTTATGGAAGATTCCATGCTTCTCCACCTTGCGGATTGACCCTGCCATTTGTCCACTCTCACCCATCGCACCCCATAGAAGGGTTTTTCAGCATGCATCGCACCTAGTGTGTGTATTCAGGTGGGATGCAATGCACTTTGACCATGGAGTAGGTGAAATGGTTCAGTTTTGACCAATTTGAGTAGTTTTTCATGGAGAACTTCTGGGAGATGCTGTAATCAGTTGACCTTGGTATTTTAGGGGTTGGAACAACACCTTTAGGGACTTAGGAGCCCTTGGTTTATGGACATTTATGATTGGGTTTGCAGTGCCCAAAAGTGTCTATAACAATATGTTTTGATGTTGAAGTGAAACATTAGTCTCATGCCATTTCAAAGCTATTTCTATAAAAGAATCCCATGTCATGTTTTTCTCTCCAAGCCGATGGAGAACTATAGTCTTTATCAAGCTATGATGAAAAAGACTAGGGTAGTGTTCTTTGTTTTTTCACTTGTACCTTCTCAGACATTTTGACAAGGCTTCTACATAGATAATTGCAGATGTTGAGAGGTTTTTGAGTTGTGAAGTGCATTAGAAGTTGGATGTGATATGCATACAATTTAGAAAACCTTCCCTCACAGGGAAAAAATTGATGACAACCTTCATTAATGGAGCATACTTCTCCAATAGGTACCGGTGGGCTCCAGTATTGTAGCAATAATGTTGCAACTCCTGGGACTCCCTTCTTTACTTTTATCAACCCAGTAGTTCGTAACAAACTTGGAAGCGATGGTGCTGTAGGCACAAGTACTAGCTCTTGCCGCCGCTGTCACTTGGTCAGCTGGCACAAGTCCGCTAGGAGCTTAAGCCAAATTCTATGAGCTCTGAGAAGAAGCTTTTTAACTGATGGACGAAAGCTAACTCAAAGAAGGCTGATCTACTTGGAGAAAGAAACTGGAAAGCTGAAAGGAAACATAAACCCTAGCAAACCCTAATTTTACCAGCTAGCCCTACTGATGTAAGAAAGAGGATGCAAGCTACTGAAAGAGATGCCATTGACTTCTATGAAGGTAAAATACATGTGTCTAACCTACTTCTACAGTAACATCTGAAAAAAACATCTTTTTGTATTTTTGAATAAGTTGTTAGAATTATCATGCATGCAATTTAACTGTTTTTGACTGTGCAGAGGTGGATTGGCGAGAGGAAATTCTTGGAGGAGGTCGGGAAGGTTCAGAGAGGGCCTAAGGGGTCCCTAACACCCTTCCAAAGAGTTTCACAGAGTTGGGCTATCAAGAAACCTCATTTGTGAGCTTCTACAGGAAGTCTGCAGGGGTTCTACAGGATGTTCTGGAATGTCTACATGATGCTCAGAAATGGGATTTTGGAGGATGGATGGAGAGAGAAAGGTGAAGGAGTGAGTATGGAGGTAGCACAGGGGCATGAGGAGGTCGAGGACTTGGTGGATGGATTTGAGGAGAGATGAAGATGGTTGGAGTTGTTCAAAGAGGAGTGAAGCAATGTTGCACAAAAATTAGGGTTATGTGAGAAAATGTGGTAAACGTGAAGCAAGAATACGAGTTATGGGATGGAGCAGACGGGATTGATGGAGTATGGGCAGATAGAGAATTGGTACGGGTGCTTTTCAAGTTGTTTTCCCATCTGAACCAATGAAGACTTGTAAAATCAGAGACCTAGTCACGTTGACCTAATCTGATCTAGCTAACAGTAAAGAGAATGAACAGAAGTTTTAATTGCAAAGAAACCATGTATACTAACTATGCAACGAAGCAATCAAGAATTTGAACATGTAACCAACTTCTGCAAATAAAAAACACTAATGGTTGCATGGCGAAGCAAAGATAGTGTTTTTGGTGGCAGCAAGGTCACCTTGATCCCAGCTCCTGATCCCACTAAGGGAGAGGTGAAATCAGAGGTGCTTGATGGCCTTTTTATGAAGCTTGTCCCTGTTAATAACCTATCAACTCAATCTAAACATCAAAAATCTTTCTAATCATCAAAAGTGACCTAGATAAACAACAAGACTTAAATCTACTTAATAGAAATTATTTTATAAAGACATAGAAAGCAAACAACAGTACATAAGGAAGCCTTGGCACTTGGGTTGGGCTCAACCCTAAGAGCTATAGGCTCCTATAAAGAACTCAGAGCTGATGCCAAATAGAGCTGCTTTTCATTATCCAAAAATAATCATGTCACAAGAAAGTTATACAGTAGTAGCTACAAAAACGAGCTGAGACAATGAGAGCACTATAGTGCAAAACCCAACAGTTCCAAAAGTAAACTACGAAGGCTGAGGCCTTCCTATTTATACACTACGAGGGGCCTAGCAGCCCTCCTTAATTCAAGGGACTCGGCTGTTCAAACTGCCAGTAAACAGTCACTCTTCCCAAAGCTGCTCGGCTGCCTTTAGGATTCGTTTTGGTGGCCTGTTGAGCTCCGAGTTGAGGGTGGAGATTTCGAGGAAGGGCCATTTAATGCAAGAGACAACCTCCCTATGAATCCTCACCTCAATCTTGGTTGTCCCTTGGCTCATAATTGCTTGGCTTTGCTCCAAAATTTGTTCAAAAAACATGAAATAACCACGTATTCGCCTCCTTGGTAAAGTGACCACCCTGATTCATTCAAATAACATAAACATACTAAAAAAACATACATAATCTATGAAAAATGGTGGATTGATCAAGGAAAATTAGGCAAAATGAGCCCAATAAGTTACCCAATTCGGGGCTCATCATCACCCCCCTGCTAAATGGGTTGCTCATCCTCTGAGAAACTAGTCCAACTCATCATCCTTTATAGTTTTGACCACCTCCCTCACATCCCAGGCCTCCTCGGTGATATCTTCTTCCCAGTCGTGGAATCATGCTTTCCTTTCCACTTCCTCCCATTGTCTGTCTTCCTCCTCTTCCTTAACTCCTTCTAGCAATCCCAAAAGTAAAGGAGGACTGAATTTCAGGCCAATCCAATTGACCTTCAGATTTTGCGTCAACTGTTTGTAGAGAGGTATCCTTGCCAAGGCCTCCCTCATCTTGGTGGGAGAGTGATATTCCCTTATTTTCAAGCTGTGAGGCAGTGTGTTCCACCGCCTTGTGCAGGCCTGCAGCCAGTTTTCTCCCAACAGTCTCTCCATGTCCTCAAAGTGGGCAATAGCTTGAGCTTGTTGCTCAATGTATTCTGGTAGATCCTTAGGGCTGTTGGCCAAGTGCTGGTGGGCACTTATCACTGCTGAGGGGTCATCTGGCTCTGCTCTGATCATTAGTGGCTCACTGAGTTCTCTGCCCATAATATTGCGGACCTCTGCTGCTCTCTTTTCCTCATGATTCATCCAAGAGGCCATGGCCATAAGTTGGACATCCCCTATTATAGTGTTGGGATCCCATGCATTCATGTTTGGAAGGGCTAAGTTGTGCAAGTAAAACTCTGATAATTTGGCCCTGTCCTCTGATGAACTACTGCCACATAGAGCTACAAATTGATGATAATTTTGGAATGGAGTGATGCCCCTTTGGGCCAATGTGTTGATCTGAAAATGTAATCGCTAATCCTTAGGTATAGGGCATATGATTTAGCAGGCTTGTTGGCATTATGGCACAGGTTTGGAGCTATGGCACAGGTGTTGTCCTTGATGGCAACTCTCTTTGGTAACAGATCTCAGTTCAGGCTTTCAGAATGAAAGAAAAGACATATACGCAGGTTCTTCTAGACGAAGACGCGTATACACGTGGATTAGACGTTTCAAATGTGCGTGTGCGTATACACGCACTTTCATGCAAGGAAAAGCGCGTATATGTTGGAGAACTTACCTTTGGTCCGTGGTAGTTAGTCCTTGGTATTTGAACCTATGGTTTTGGACCATGATACCTAGTCAGACGTGTTAATCCCAAGTATTGGGTCCGTGGTATTGGTTTATTATGGTTTTGGACCGTGGTATTATCGAAGGTCTAAAAAGGAGATCATGTGGCAAGGTATCATCTGAATTGTTATTGAATATCTGATAAAGTGCTAGATCTGGAATACTGGAAATCGGGTTATGGTGCAGATCTGGATCTGAATGAAGGAGGAACCTTAGTGAAAAGAGATGGATAAGTTCTATTGATGGATCATAATCCTTAAGCTTGAATGATAGTATCTTTGTATGATTTTGATCTGTTATATATGGCGCTTGCTTGATCTATAAAACTGATAATCTGGGTTAATTAGTGTTTGAATATATGAAAGAGCGAATTATCCTTTATAGATCTATACGCAGGTTCAGTGAAGCGAAGGCGCGTATACACGCTGGCTCAGTGAAGTAAAACACGTATACGCAGGTTGTTCCATAGGTAAAAGCGTATGCACGCATGTTTCAGGCTATTAAAGTAGCGTATATAGTTTGAGTTGTGATCTTGCTGCTTCTGTTTATTGCTGCAGTGTTCTGGGTTCAGAGTTGGTGTGTGGTTACTGTTACTATGATCTGGGTACAGTTGTCAGAGAATTGTTTATTTTGATTCAGTTTTGATTGGTGAAAAGGTGATTGGTTGATGCAGAAATTCTTGATGTTTGATTGATGCTATTTGTGGATCCAGTCTGAAAATTCATGAAATGTGGTCCCTAAAATAAAGAGAAGGTTGTAGCCTTCTGTAGGCCAGCACCTACGTACTAGTATCTTGGCTAGTGCAAGAGCTAAGGGGGTTGTATCTCCCTTCCAGGAGAAGCTGGAAAACGAGAGAGGGTTGTAGCTGTTTGCAGGTTGCAGCCTGCGTACTGGTAAAGGACTGCACCAGTACAATTGTAAAAATAAGTTTCTAATTAAAGAGACGATAGAGACGAATTGCAGCAGGTGGTTTTAACCCACATTGGGTTTCCACCTTATATCTTGTGTTCTTGTGTGTGATTGTCTTTCTGCTCTATTTTACTGTTTCTGGTTACTGGTTATTTGATTCTCAAACATATATTAATAATCATGATCAGAAAGATAAAGCCATTTAAAATTTTTCATTGTATGCGCAGGTTTTCTTCTGCATAGTTGCGTATATACGCGGGTTTAATTAACTGAAGTAGTGAATATCATTTTATTTTTGAAAAAGGAATATTTGACTTGATAATACTGATTCACCCCACCTCTCAGTATTATTTCCAACAATTGGTATCAGAGCAGGTCCTTCAGAAGAAGCTTGATCGCTTGAAGGAAGATCTTTCATCATGAGAAACTACGAAAGGGAAGCATCAATCAGGCCACCGATTTTTGATGGGACAAACTTCGTATATTGGAAGGTAAGAGTTACTGCCTATCTTCAATCTCTTGGTACAGAAGTCTGGGATATCATAGAAACAAGGTATACTGTTCCATCAGCAACTCCTACAGATCAGGCTGAGAAGAAGAAATATGAAACAAATGCAAAGGCGGTCAATACTCTATTAGGATGCCTATCTCAATCACAATTTGTCAAGGTAATGCAGTTTAAATCCGCAAAAGAGATATGGGACAAGATTGTTCTAAGGTATGGAGGAGATGATCAGGTAAAACGAGCAAAACTTCAAACCCTCAGGATTCAGTATGAAAATCTCAGGATGTATAATGATGAAAGCGTGGCTAACTATTTTCTTCGTGTAGATGAGATTGTTAATTGTATGAAAATTTTGGGTGAAGAAATAAAAGAGGCTGTTATGGTTGAAAAAGTTCTAAGATCTGTGTCCCCTAGGTTTGAATCTAAAGTTTCTGCAATAGAAGAAAAAGAGAATCTACAAAACCTTAAAATGTCACAGCTGCACGGAATTCTAACTGCTTATGAAATGAGGAAAGGAGGTCCATCAGACAAGAGAGAAGTTGCCTTCAAGGCTTCAGGCAAAGGAGAGTACTATGATTCAGGACACGTGTCAGAAGAAGAAGAAGAATCAAATTTTGTCAGAAATCGTCAACGGGGTACTGGACGGTTCCGAGGTAAGTTACCTTTCAAATGCTTTGCTTGTGGAAGAGTTGGTCACTATGCTGCCAAATTTCCTCATAAGGATAAGGTTGACAAAGGAAAGGAACCTGTTAGATGGAACAAGAAACAGAATGCAACTAAGAAAAGTTACTACACTCATGAAGACAGTGATGGCCTATCAAATAGTGACGAAGATGAACGAGGTAATGATTATAAACTTTTAATGGGGTTCGAAGATGGTGATTACATGGATGCTATAGATGTAGATGGTTTTTATGAAGAGATTTCTGGACTCAAAACATGTTTAGAAGAAAAGAATATGATCATTGATATTCTGCAATTCCAACTTGATGAAAAAGAAAAATTTCTTGAGAAGTTAGAATGTGAAATTGTTGGCCTTAGAAAAGAAATTGAGAAAACAAAGGCTTTTAATCTTAAATTTGTTAAAGGATCTGAAACTCTAGATGAGATTATCAATGTACAACGTTCTCCACTAATCAAGACAGGTCTGGGGTATAATGGAGAAGCATCTCAAGCATCCACCTCAAAGAGTTACCTTGATGCAGCAAGGAGGAATGAGAAAAATCCCAATGGAGATCACCAGGTAAAACAGGGACGAACTACATCAAGAATAAACAAAGACCACCAGGTAAATCAGGGGCAATCCATCTTAAGGGTGAACAAAAGCTACAACCAGCCACAGCTAAACACTTCTCAATTTGCTTCAAGAATGGATGACAATCGAAACTACAATCATTTGGCTGGTAGATTTGGTAATCGCAGAAGTTTCTTCAATGGCCAATGTTTCTCTTGCCATAACATTGGTCACAAAGTAGCTCAATGTGTTGCCTATAAGACAATCATGACTAGAGAAGCTCAAAAACAAAGAAGTATGACTGGAATCACAAAAAGGACTTATAACAACTTTTCTACCCTTGAAAATGAAATTGAATGTTCTATTTGTAATAACTTCGGTCATGAAGATTCTGAATGCAGAAGCAGGTTTTGGAAGACAACTCAGAAGGAACAAACCTCAAGTGACAGAACATGGAGAATAAAGGAACCGCAACCAGAAAGATGTGGGATAGCTTTTTATACAGAAGGACAGGAATATCTATGGTACATTGACAGTGGATGTTCGAAGCATATGGCAGGTGATAAAGAAAAACTTGAATCATATACTGCTTTAGAAAAGGGAAAGAAAGTTTCTTTTGGAAATGATACTCCTGCAGCCATAAAAGGAAAAGGCATTGCTCAGTTGAAAGAAAAGGTCAAAGCTGGAAATGTTTTGTATGTTGATGGCTTGAAGCATAATCTATTGAGTGTCAGTGAGATGTACGATCAAGGAACCGAGGTAATATTTTGATCAAATGGATGTAGTGTTCATGATCTTGATACAGGAAAAACAGTGATCAAAGGCAGAAGAACTCCAAATAATCTATACATATTTGAAGAAGGACAACAACAATGCTATTTGAGCAAGGATGATGAACACTGGTTATGGCACCGAAGGTTGGGGCATCTAAGCTTTTCACAAATAAGGAAAGCGTGCAAATACCAGGCAGTTCGTGGTCTTCCAGATATCAAAATTCCTGACAACACCATATGCAAATCATGTCAGTTTGGTAAGCAAACTAGAACTAACTTCCCTGAGAAGGAAGGATCAACGAGCAGGCCTCTTGAACTAGTCCATACAGATGTATGTGGTCCATTTAGGACAAGGTCACCTCGAGGAGAAGAGTACTTTATATTATTCATTGACGAATTCTCCAGGATGGTTTGGTTAGGACTTATGAAGCAAAAAGACGAAGCATTCGAAAAATTCAAATCCTTCAAAGCCTTGGCCGAAAACGAATCAGATCACAAAATTAAGTGCCTCAGATCCGACAGAGGTGGGGAGTTTACCTCAAACGAATTTTTCGATTTCTATGAAGAACATGGAATAAGAAGGGAATTCTCTACAGCTAGGACTCCTCAGCAAAATGGAGTGGTGGAAAGGATGAATAGAACGGTCCAACAAATGGCTCGTGCTATGCTTGATGAGTCTGGAACTCCTGCAACCTTCTGGGGTGAAGCTGCATTTGCTGCGTTGTTATTCTCAACAAAACAAATGTCCGAGTGAACAACACTCAAACTCCTCATGATCTCTGGTATGGTGAGACTCCTTCGGTAAAGCATTTCAAATTTTTTTGAAGCAAATTCTATATTAAGAATAATGATGAACAACTTGGCAAACTTGAACCTAGAGCAGATGAAGGCATTCTCCTTGGTTATTCTCCCCATAGCAAAGCATATAAGTGTTACAATAAAAGGATTGGAAGAATTGTTGACAACATTGATGTAGTGGTTGATGAAAAATGATACATTCCTAGGCAAGTAAATTATGAAAATATCGAAGAGGATGAAGACTACTCTCCAAATCAGACTGATGATGAAGATGAACCTCAAGAGGCACCAGAGGAACAGATAAGGATAGAAGAGAAGGTCCATCCAGGTACATTCAGAAGAATCATCAAGAATCTCAGATTTTGGGGCAGAAAGAGGCAGGTGTACAAACAAGAAGAACAATTGCAGAAGCCTCAACCTATTTGGCATTGCTCTCCTCCACTGAACCACAAAATGTAAGAGAGGCAGGCAAAGATGAATGCTGGGTCAAGTCAATGGATGAAGAACTTGAGCAGATCGAAAAGAACAATACTTGGGAGTTGGTTCCTAGACCAAAAGATAAGAATGTCATAGGAACAAAATGGATCTTCAAAAATAAGTTGAATGAAAATGGGAAAGTAATTAGAAACAAGGCTAGACTTGTTTGTAAAGGGTATGCTCAACAAGAAGGAATAGACTTTGAAGAAAATTTTGCTCCCGTTGCTAGACTTGAGGCCATCCGAATGTTCCTTGCTCTCTCAAGCTTTCAGAAGTTCAAAGTATTTCAAATGGACATGAAATCAGCCTTTCTGAATGGAGACTTAGAAGAAGAAGTGTACATTGAGCAACCAGATGGTTTCATCCTTGGGAATGATCCAAATCTTGTATGCAGACTAAAAAAGGCTCTTTATGGTCTTAAACAGGCTCCAAAGGCTTGGTACTACCATTTGGACAAATATCTTCATCAACAAGGTTTTTCAAAGGGATCAGCAGATAGTAATCTTTATATAAAAATTGAAAATGACAAATTGCTAATACTTGTTATGTATGTAGATGATATTATCTTTGGCAGCAATGAAGAAGCTATGAGTCAAAGCTTTTCCTTGGTGATGCAGAAAGAATTCGAAATGTCCTTCCTTGGAGAACTGACATACTTTCTTGGATTGCAAATCTAACAAAATGAAGGCGGTATCTTCTTGTCTCAAACCAAGTACCTCAAGTAGATTCTGAAGAAGTGTGGCATGGAAGATTTGAAACCAGTATGTACCCCTATGGTTACAGGATGAAGTCTCAGTGCAAATGATGAATCAGTAGTAGTACATCAACCAACCTATAGATCTATGATTGGAAGTCTACTTTATTTGACAGGTACTCGACCAGACATCATGAATGCAGTGGGAATAGTTAGAAGATTTCAGGCAAATCCAAAGGAAACTCATCTTCAGGCAGTGAAGAGAATTTTCAAGTATCTTCAAAGAACTCAAAACTATGGCTTATGGTATCCTAGAGATACAAATCTCACTCTTCATGCGTATACAGATGCTAATTGGGATGGAAGCGTGGATGACAGGAAGAGCACAAGTGGTGGTGCATTCTTTATGGGTTCTAGATTAGTATCTTGGGTCAGCAAGAAACAAAGTTTGATTGCTTTATCTACAGCTGAAGCGGAATATGTGGCTGCTACATCTTGTTGCACTCAACTTCTTTGGATGATGCAAACCTTACAGGACTTTCAAATCACTTGTACACCACCTATCTCCATCTTATGTGATAATATAAGTGCAATCAGAATTTCAAAGAACCCAGTCATGCATTCAAAGACCAAGCACATACCGATCAAGTATCACTTTCTCCGGGAACAAGTGTTGGAACAAAAGGTCAAATTGGAGTATGTTCCTTCTAAGGAACAAGTTTCTAATATTCTCACCAAACCACTGCCCAGGGAGACATTTGAATACCTCCGACAGAAGCTGGGAGTAGTTGATGCATCATCTTGCTGTTAAAACTTGTCTGTTTCAGAGAAAAATGGCTGTACACGAGTTTCCTGAGGAGGATCCGCGTACATACACCGATTCGTGCAGAGACAGTCGCGTATATGGAGGTTTGATGGATATCAGTAGGGACAGGCTCTGGTTGAAGATATTCTGATATGGGTCTGACAGATACCATCCGACACAGGTTCAGGGGAGCAGATAATCTTCTAATAATGCATTGTTGGCATTACCTTACAAGCTTTTGGTTCTAGTTCACAGCTGTTGTTGGTTTCAGGTGGAACAGAGGCAGAGGGAGAACAGAAGGAAATCTTGGTGGTGATTGACAAATGCTGATGCTATTAGTTATTGGTGACTTTCATAAGTCTTGTTCTAGATATTTCGTCTCTATGTCATGTATCTCTTTTGTGGTATCTCTTTTATGGTGTCAAGGTCATGTAACGGCCTATTTTCGTTTCCCCACTATGCCTGGGATGAATATGCAATGAACTTGGTTGTCATATGTAAATTTCTGATGTATCCCCACTTGGTTGGGTGGATGATCCCCACTTGATGGGTGATGGATGTATGTATTGAGTCTTTTGGTGATAGGAAGGTCCTTTATAAGTCATGGTTCTTCTTGAAGAACATCTTTTGCAGATCTTGCCTACAGTTAGGGGGAGCATGGTCAGCACAGCAGGGCAGAAATTTTAGCATGTACTCAGGGGGAGCACAACCCTTTGCCCTTGATGACAAAGGGGGAGAATGACTTTGAGGATGTTGGGTTGCCATAAAGTCCAAAGGGGGAGATTGTTGGCATTATGGCACAGGTTTGGAGCTATGGCACAGGTGTTGTCCTTGATGGAAACTCTCTTTGGTGACAGATCTCAGTTCAGGCTTTCAGAATGAAAGAAAAGACATATACGCATGTTCATCTAGACGAAGACACGTATACACGCGGGTGAGACATTTCAAAGGCGCGTGTGCGTATACATGCACTTTCATGCAAGGAAAAGCGCGTATATGTTGGAGAACTTACCTTTGGTCCGTGATAGTTAGTCCTTGGTATTTGAACCTATGGTTTTGGACCATGATACCTCGTTAGACGTGTTGATCCCAAGTATTGGGTCCGTGGTATTGGTTTATTATGGTTTTGGACCGTGGTATTGTGGAAGGCCTAAAATTATAAAAGAGGAAGGAGATCATGTGGCAAGGTATCATCTGAATTGTTATTGAATATATGATAAAGTGCTAGATTTGGAATACTGGAAATTGGGTTATGGTGCAGATCCGGATCTGAATGAAGGAGGAACCTTAGCGCAAAGATATGGATAAGTTCTATTGATGGATCATAATCCTTAAGCTTGAATGATAGTAGCTTTGTATAATTTTTATCTGTTAAATATGGCGCTTGCTTGATCTATAAAACTGATAATCTGGGTTAATTAGTGTTTGAATATATGAAAGAGCGAATTATCCTTTATAGATTTGTACACAGGTTCAGTGAAGCGAAGGCACGTATACACGCTGGCTCAGTGAAGTAAAACAGCATATACGTAGGTTGTTCCATAGGCAAAAGCGTATGCATGCATGTTTCAAGCTATTAAAGTAGTGTATATATTTTGAGTTGTGATCTTGCTGCTTCTGTTTATTGCTGCACTGTTCTGGGTTCAAAGTTGGTGTGTGGTTACCGTTACTAGTGGGGCCTCCTTTTCTTGTACCTGCTGTTTCAGAGACTATATCTCTTGGCTTGCTTGCAATTCCTTCTCTTGTAGCTGTCTATTCAGTGTCTCAATTTCAGCCTGCAACCCATCTCTCTTCTACTGTTCATCAGGGGTTTCCTTGTCTGTTGTGGGCACCTCCTGTTTCTATTGTTCTCCCAAGATGTGAGGCCTGTCTTCCTTCTTCTGTCCTTGTAACTGTAGCTGCTGTTTAAGCAACTCATTTTCTTCCTGTAGCTTGGCCCGCTGGCTGCTCTCCACATGTTGTACCATAGCCAATTCCCTTCTTGCCTCTTTGAGTTGTTCCTCCAGAGGACCTATATCTTCCACACCTTTGGACTTAGTGATCTTCATCCAAGTGTGGGTCCTCACTCTCTCTTCTTCTAGTGCAAGGAAAAGTGGCACTGTGAATTTTTGGGGAATGATCTTTCCGGCCTCTAAGAAGTTATAGTAGGAGCCCAAGCTGGGCTGAGGGCTAGGTTCCACAATGTTCTCCACCTTTTCTTCCTCTTGTGGTGATTTAGCCGCCTCTCCTTCCATTTCTTCGGTCTCCTTTAGCCTAGCCAGTGTTTCCTATAGAACAGTCTCAGCATCCTGTAGAGAGGCCTTTGTGTCCAACATTTTCATTCTTTCTCTCTAGGTGGATGTCTTCGGGCTTTCCTGTTCATAAGTGATGGATGCCTTGGAGGGAGACCTCTCCTTTTGTGTAGCTGGGGTGTCTACAATTGTGATTGGCTCTTTTGACGGTGGCTAGGGTCTACCAGTCTTTATCCTCATGCTCCTTCTTGCCTTAAAATACATGGAAGGCTCCCTCTTTCGCTTCCCTTTTTGCTTTGGAGATGTGCTTAGGGTAGCCAGCACAGCTGCTGCCTCCCTGGCTAGAATCTTAGGCGTTTTTTCCTTCTGTTGTCCTATTTCCAGACTTGTTGTGGAAAGTCCTGCATTAACTGTTTTCTGGCTTCCTGTAGAAACAATTTTTTGGCTTCGTGTAGAAATTGTTTTCACTGTTTTGGTCTGCTTGGCTGGGGGTGCCTTCCCTTTTAATTTTGCTATGGTTGGCTTGGTTGTGTCTTCACTTGCTTGGACTTTTTTAGTCCTCTCTACCCTGCTCTGCAATCATTTCTCCCTTGGTGTTTGTGCCTTTGTTCCACCCACAGTTTTGGGCTCAGCTGCTTGGCCTTTCCCTCGTTTCTCTTCTTGTTCTTTTTGTGGTGGTCTGTCCTGGGTTTCCTTACCCTTGGATTTCTCTTCTACCTCAATGTTCTCCCTTTCCTCACTGCTAAATGAAGTGAGTTCCTCGGCCAGAATTCAAATATCATCATCCTTGGGTATGTTGCGGAAAATCTCCCAGGAGAGAGGGACAGTGTAGGTATGGAGGGCATCTTCCACTAGAAGCTTGATAAGCCCATGATGGGCTAGCTGATCCGGTGTCCCTTCCTTCAATTTGGTGCCACACTCAATTAATGATTACAGGAGGAAATAGGGGATGCTTAACTTTTGTTCTGGGGGTAAATCCATCCTACGTCTGAGTTCACTTAGCAACCGGAAGTGATAACCGTAGACAATACTGAACTGCCCCTCACAGGTAATGTATTTCATGATCTGAAGGCTGATCTCGCTCCAAAAAGGGTGTAGGTTGGCTCTCCGGACCCCATTCTTATCTTCTGAAAACTGTTTCTCTGGTAGGAAGAATTCTTTCTTGGCTTTTTGGCCCAATGCCCTCTCCTCTTTGCTCCAGGGTATCCCTAATGGCAGATCAGTAACCCAACTAATGAGTTGTGGGGTAAGCTTTAGGGTCAACCCTCTGAAATTCACAGTGGCTAGTGTCTTTGATTTAGGCTGCAGGGACATTAAGAATTCTTTTGTTACCTCATCGTCATGACCTTGAA
Source organism: Pinus tabuliformis (assembly GCA_031772625.1). NCBI lineage: Eukaryota > Viridiplantae > Streptophyta > Pinopsida > Pinales > Pinaceae > Pinus > Pinus tabuliformis. The sequence continues at coordinate 1,109,360,694 of CM062816.1, read as the reverse complement.
TTTTGTCACAAAAGGTCATCCAATTGGCACAGGTGAATAGGTCCACCACCTTGGGAGTTTCACGCAATTTTCTAGAATCCGAGGGTTCCTTCCTGATAAACCCTCCTGGCATGGTGAGAGTGCCCTGTTTCAATGCTCCAAGCAGAAAGGGACTACTTTTTATGGTTTCTTCTTTCGATCCTCAGGACAGGATTTCTCAGGTGTTTGTATTTCAACTTTGCACCAATTCCCTGGTTCTAATGCTTTTGCTACCCAAAACTCGACTGTCACAAGGGAATTAGGCTCCCATAGATAGAGTGCAGAGGTTAATTTTCATCCCCAGCATGCATACAATCACATAAAATTCACATTCTTCATGCACAGGTTAACCCTCATAGTGGTTTATCGTTTCTAGTGGAGGAATTTCTTAACAGGAACGTGGAGGAGAATTTGACGCAGAACCAACTGAAACATTCCGTGGAACACATAGGCAAACTACTATTCTGGACCCACAGGCAGACTTGCCTCTAATTCTCCTACTCCAGACAGTTCAATTTACCACCTTTCAATATATACCATGCAGGGAAGAGTGGTGTTCGAGCCTACCTCTTTGGGGACTCCGAATTTGTCGAAGAAAAATCCAGTTGCTCTGCTCCGGAAGGCTATGCTGTGTTTCTTGTAGAAAGCTTTGCCGGCTTCTAGAGGATGTCACGATGCTTCTAAACAAGCCTGGGATGCGGAAGGATTTTGAAATAGGCCGAGAATCTCGGGCTAATAGACTGCGGAGGAGGAGGACTCGTACTTTGCTGAGAATGGTTGCAAGTGTAAATGACAGCGGTTAACGTGAGTCCTTCGGCTGAGCATTTTTGAATTACAGCACAATTCATGGCGAGGGGGTGAGGTGGCCAGGTCGATTCGTTAGCCAACGTCACAACCATCATTCCTCTGCGTGTCTCTGACCGCCATTACCTTTCCTCTGCCATTAACCGTCGCCACCCTGCCAATCCCGCTGATTCTCCCCGACTGGACACTTCTTCACGTGTCAGCTGCACGTTTCTTTGGAGAATTTGAACGTAACCGAGCTCGTTCAGATTCCACAAGGCAATTCGATTGACTGTGGGTGGTCAGTTTACTAGCCATCGAAATCGTTCAATCCTAGCCATTTCACAGATATGCAGTTTTTGGAATATGGTCTATGCAATGTGACGAATAAGGTTATACACTTACCTGTGTGGTTGTGGACGCGTTCTGTAGGCTTCAGGACTTGGAACGACAGCTTTGCTCGATGGTGGCCATCGAAATCGTTCAATCCTAAACATTTCACAGATATGCAGTTTTCGGAATATGGTCTATGCAATTTGACGAATAAGGTTAGACACTTACCTGTGTGGCTGTGGACATGTTCTGTAGGCTTCGAGACTTGGAATGACAACTTTGCTCACTGCTGCTTCGTGCACAGGTGTTGGAACTCCTTCTTTCATTGGTTGATGCTGTATGAACGACTTTGGGACCCGATCCTCTAGTTGTAAACGCTACATGCACAGGCTCTGTCTGATTTCAGCTGTTGAGGAGGTGTTCGCGTCCAAGCGGAGTTTTTTCATGTCCCCTGTGTCGCTTTCAGCTGCTACTGACTCCAGAGTATGTGCTCAGATGGATCAGCTGCTACAGGATTCCTGTAGGACATCTTGTAGCTCCTTCTCCTCCTGGGATGCATGATGAAACGAGCAAGTTGTATTCGCGGATGAAGATTCCTGATGGAGTTTTGACAGGTAGAGTGTGCGAGCCTTTGTGTGCTTGATTTGTCACTTGGGAAGAAAATTTCAATCTGAGGAAAACATGACTCTTTGTATGACTGTGTAGGAATACATAACCAGATCGTAGCAATGGCTGTGGAAAGAGATGAAACCGGTGATGGATGGAAGAGACGGGTGGCTGTAGGCCTAATCAATAGACTTAAAGCTTCAAATCCCTTTCCAAAATCGAATTTGTCCTGCCCGAAGGCTCTACAGGATGTTTCCTATAGAAATGCAAAACTTCCTGTAGAAAGCTCAAAACTTCTTGTAGGAGGTTGAATCTCGACCCAAATGTGTTCAAATCCTGGAAAAAGTGAGTGGCTATGGAGGGAGTGTCTGTAAGGATGTCCTGTAGCCTGGTACGGACCCTTTTCCTCGTTTTGCGTGACCTTATTTATCTGCACTGTATTCCCTGCAACCTGCAATAATTTTCCAGAGATTAGACCTGTTTCTTTTTCATTTTCTCTTTTTTCTTTTTTCCTTTTTTTTTTTGTTTTTTTGTTTTTTTGAGAGACAGCAGGGGCGCCTCCATGAGGTTTTCACCCCCACTATCTGCCCTGGGCGCCTCAGAGAGGTTTTCACCCAAGGATCTTTTTTATTCCATTTCTTTATTTTTTTAGAGACAACTGGGGCGCCTCCATGAGGTTTTCACCCCCACTGTCTGCCCTGGGCGCCTCAGAGAGGTTTTCACCCAGGGATATTTTTTATTCCTTTTTTTTTTTTTATGATCAAGGTGTGGACGGAATAGAGGCAGAACCCTGTTGCACTACCAGCACTAATTTTTCCAAAGTTTCAATGAACTCCTGCCTTGAAAGGGGATTCCTGTAGATTTTCAATCGATGCCCATTGACAAGCATGGGGATGGCTTCTTCATTAATGGTACTGATAAGGACTGAACCATTGTCATTTAATTTCTCCACTGTATATGGTCCTAACCATCTTGTCCTCAGCTTCCCTTTGAAATCCTTGTATATTGAGTCATACAGCAGCGCCCAATCTCCCAGCTGGAATTGCTTTTCATTAAGGTGTTGGTCATGCCATATCTTCCTCTAGAGTTGAACTACTTCTGAGTGGAGGAGGGCCTGCATTCGTTATTCATCTAATCCATTCAGCTGCACTAATCTTTCACGTTGAGCATGTCTGAGATCTAATTCTAACTGAGCTTCCACCTTCAATGTATTGTACTCGAACTCTATGGAAAGCAAAGCTTTCTTCCCGTAGACCAGATCATATGGTGTGAAACCTGTTGTAGTCTTCCAAGTGGTGTTTTAGGCCCAGGTGGCCTCAACCAGGCAAGCTTCCCAATCCTTTCTACTGCTGCTCACCACCTTAGTCAAAATCCCTTCCAATGCTCTATTAGTGACTTCCATTTGCCCATTTACTTGATCTTGTGATGAGCGAGCAAGTCTTCAATCAGGTTGGAGGTGAACTGGCTTCCTTTATCGGTGACTAACTCTCTTGGGTAGCCCAACTTGTAGAAGATATTTTCCCTTAAAAACTCAGCCACCTTTTCTTCTGTCGTTGCTTTGATTGCCTTTGTTTTTGCCCACTTTGTCAGGTAGTCGGTGCACACAATGATGTAAGACCTTTGCTTTGAAGGAGGGTTAGTAGGACCCACAAAATCCATTCCCCACTTCTCAAATGGCTCGAAGGTCACTTGAGGTTGGAGAGGCATTTCATCCCTTGGAGTTGGTTTCCCCATCCTCTTACATCGTTCAGACTGGCTGATGTATCTTTTGACATTTTGGTGAAGAGTGGCCAATAGTAGCTTACCTGTATAATTTTGAAGGCAGTCCTTGTTGCTGCAAAGTGGCCTCCACAAGGTCCTTCATGACAGGTTAGAAGGATGTCAAAGACTTCCTCCTCCCTAACAAAATGCCTCAAGATCTGATCTGGGCCAAGTTTGAATAGGTTGCCCCCGATCCAAGTGAATGGGACACTCTTCCTTATAATTTTGCTCTTCTCCTTTGAGGATAGATGCAGAGGGAACTGTGCTGAGACCAAGTAATTTGCTATATCAGAAAACCATGGAGAGAACACTGAGATAGCAAACAGGTGTTAATCTGGCATCTGGTCATCCACTGTCCCTTCTGTTAGCGCTTGAGATTTCACCTCAGGCTGAGAAAGGTAAACCTCAAGGCAACATTAAACCATTCAGCCTCGTAGCTAGCCCTACGGGGCAGGAGAAGGCTCTCTCCGGTCGATCTCGGTAAATTTTCAATAGGAAGAGATGACCAATCAAGGTAACACTGATATTAGGCTAGTAAACTGATTTGAAAGTTGATTTGGGGGTTTTTTGGGTTTTTGGTGGCAAATTGAGGAGCTGCAATTTAGGGTGCGGGGATTGGACACAGTTTCTGCAGGGGGTCTTTGGGGCAAGGTAGGAACCTGTATTGATGTATTTAGCTGAAAGGGATGATTTAGAAGAAATATGAGAGGGCTAAAGAGAGAAAACAATGGATTTGAATTCTCTTTAGACAGCAGAAAACATAGAAATTAAACAAATTTAAAAGCAGAGCATGGCTAGCATGAATTCTAACTTTATCACTTCATTTGTTTAATATGCAGCAGTATAGAAAGGAAATGAATCACATAACAAAGCTTATAATAACATGTAGAAACACACCATCAACACATGAGTCCACAAGAATCCCAATGATGACTGCAAAACCCTGGTCTTCCTTAGACAAAAATTGCAGAGATACAAGTGAAATATACAATGATAGCTCCTCCCTCAAGAGTCCAACCATGAAAATGAGTAGAAGAGTGCATAATATAGATGATTAGATGATCTAACCTCTTTCCCCACCTCTAGGGGTCGAGCTCCCCTTCCTAGGAGCTGTTTCAACTACTTCTAAACTGAGCACTAGATAATAGGCAGTCATAACAACTTGCCTCTATAAGCTAGGAAACTTATCCATACATTAAATATTTACCATTTACATGAAAGAAACTTCTAGAAGAGTTAAACAAGAGTAAAAGTATCCAAAAAGTGCCACAAGTACAGTCAAGAGGATCACCATCCACCTCAGAAAGTCAAACTGGAGCTAAACTGCGTTTTCTGGGCTGAACTGGTCAAATCTGGCAAAGTTTCCTCAACGGGTCGCGCACATCCTTCTCAACGGGTTGCGCAATTTGGAGCCCTGTTTGGAGGCCTTCCAGATGTCAGAATGAGGTGCAGGATAGCTCGTTGGAAAGGTATCTAAGTCTACTTTCCAACCCAACTGGAATTTGAGGATTTGGAGGTCATTGGCCTAGTAAAAAGTCAATTCTCCCAAGACTACTTCTGCAGCTCAAAAAAGGGGCAGAAAGTCAAAATTTGGCTGTATTTTGACCTTTTGGAGGCCCAAAACTCCATGAAAACTCAAGTCCATCCATAGGCATGTGTAACTTTGCATGAAAAATCCAAAAATATTGAGTTTTTGCAAAACGGAGCTACGATGACAAAGGGTCTCACCGGGGGTGAGACCCGTTGAGAAGCCAAAACCTGTAAATTTCCCAAAAATGCCAAAAATGAGCCAAAACTTCCAAAATTTTTTGTGCTTGGTGTTGTGAAGAGGCTAGTGGGTGTCACGATCCTTGAGGGATGCCTCAGCCAAGATACAGAGTGGATTTGGCCTTTTTCTCCGTTTTAGTGCCTCGGTCAACCTCCTTTGGAACACTTTCATTTTTGCCTTGCAAACATGCATCCTCGCCCAATAATGATTATTCATGTTCCGTAGCAGATTTTTCTCTTGGTTGGCCTTAGCCAACAGCCTCTCCAAGTGGGCATTCTCCTGAATGAGCAAAGACTCCCGGTCAGCAGGCAATGGATCACCGGGCCTCGTACGGTTTAGGACTCGGTCACTACGAATCCTCCAAAGCTCATCAAGGACTTTCTCATATCTCCCCAACATTTGGAATCCCTGTAGCCTGTGAAATCATCTCGGGTGTCAAAGTGAAATCCACCCCGGCAAGGTTGACATGTCCTTCATTCAATTGCAAGACAAAGAACTCATAACAGGACATGTACTGAAAGCAAGAAACTGCCAAAGGACAAGCTTGTAGACCTGCCAAAGAAGTAGGCTCCTCTCTCTCCTGTGATGGCCACCTTTTCCACCTCTATGTGGCCTCCTCTGTACCTAAACCTCTGAAGATGATGAATGGTCATCACTATGCTCATATTTTCAGTGTTTGACATGTTTGAGGAGCCATTTAAAATTTCATCCACTTGCCCAATTCAACTTTTGCACACGAGAGCCATCAATCATGAAAAACCCCCAACTGAAGTGTAGAAGGCCTACCTCAAACAAATTTGATGATTTGGAGGAATATTGAGAAATTTTGTGGTCACTTTGCAGCTCACTGGTAATTTTTTGTGGAGAAATCCTCAACGGGTCGCGCCCCTCCCAACGGGTCGTGCACGTTGATTTTTTACACTGCAGGAGGGTTCTCAACGGGTCCCGCACCTCTCAACGGGTCGCGCTTTTGCAGGAGGCTTTTGGAGGCCTTCCTAGTGTCAGAAGCGGGCGCAAGATGGCTCATTGGAAAGGTCTTTGAGTCTACATTTCCACTCAAGTGGAATTTTTAAATTTGGAGTTGATTTGACCTGTCAAAAATAAAATCTCCCAAGACTGGTCAAAAAGTGCCAAATGAGGCTGCCTGAAAGAAGAGTACTGTTGCAGTCAACTTTTGAATGCCTTCCTCAACCCCAAATTGAGCTCATAATAGCTCACTAGAAAGATATTTGTGTCAAGTTATCCTTCTACCCATCAAGAAAATCATTTGGCCAACCCATCTAGGAGAAAACTTGATTTTCCCAAGGTCCCTTCAGAGGTGTCTTTGATTCTCCTGAGGCAACGGTATTATTGACATTTCTATCAAACAATGACACCTGTGCAAAAAGTGAAGGAGGTTTTTCTTCTTTGGCATGTTATGAGCAAAAAAATCTCTCAGGTTTCCCAAATTCATCTTTTATTGCTGTGGAACATCATTTGAGTGCAACTTGTCCCGATGTGTGAAGCAAGGAATTTTGTCGAAATGGAGCGAGATGAAGGGGATAGGGGGCTTCTAAATTCTTGGGGAAATTTGTGGGAGTGGGAAGGGATGTTAGGAAGCAGGGGAAAGTGGAATCTCAGTGATTGAGTGAGGGGAAGGGGTCCAAAAGGGCAAAACATAGGCCCAACCTAGAAAATTGCCAAGTTGTAGCTAGAAACTAGGGTTTGTGCAAAAATGAGGAATTTGGCGGATCTAAGGGGTGGGAAGTGTTTGATAAGGTACTTTAAGGATAGGGGAAGGTGTATGAACATCAGGAAACAAGTTTTGCCGGTGATTTGACTGTCCAAGAGAAATTGGCTTTCAAAACCCTAGGAGAGGGAAATGAGCTTGCCTAGGCACAACTGAAGCATGAATAAGGTGTAAAATGACTCATTCGACACTGACATGATAATGACAACCCTCTGAATGATGATAGGCTCAGCTGAATGATGACATGGACTGACATTTGGGCAAAGCCTAGACCTAATGCCTAGTGACCAAATTTTGCTTGAAGACTCACTGAAATGACAAAATTTGACCTTGACACTCTGAGACCACTTTGTAAGAGCACATTTGATCACTGGAGGAAGGCTGGAAAGACTGACACTAACATTGGCTCCAATGGGGATGGTAGCTCCTTGGAGGTGCCAAGAACCTCAGACCTCTGGGAGAGCAGACCAGTGCTTTCAACCATTGGGCAATGGAGTCAAAAACTCAAGCTGAAATGCATGACTGAAAACTGATGACTTGACAACACAAATTGACTCTCTTTCAACTAAAAACTGACTCAATACTTAAACACAACCGACAAACTAGAAAGATGCTCAAAAGGGAGCTTATTCATCACAACCTACTCTAACAGTTTCATTCATCACCTGATCAAGTGAAATGAAACAACCAATGCAACCAAGTAAGTATCACGTCTGCTGGTTGAATTCTCCACAAGTGCTCACTTATGAACAACAAAAGAGAACTACTGAAAGGCAACTCCCATGACAACTTAGAAACAGACCCATTGAATGATATGAATTCTCTATCCGCCTCCAAAAACACTGCATAAGGATCTTGAAATTCAAGCACATTGGAACTTAGCTCATCCAATGGATTACTTCTCTTTTCCTCATACCATAAATGCAAACTTTGATTTGAGCCTTGTGATGAGACCTCCGCTGAAAATGACAAAGAAACCAGCTGCCGGATCAAATTCATATCAGCACATGTTTCCAGCTCACATGTAGACAATGGAGAAAAACTTTGACTGCAAACCTCATCAAAACATCAGCTATTGGATCATGAAAAACTTGAAAAGACTGTTGCAATCCCATTTCTATTGGTTCCATTGTGATCACATGATTGCCTACATGCTGCTCATCTTGTTCTTGAGAGATTTTACGAGAATTCTGCCTTATAAACTGAAATGCTTCGAAACAAAAGGGTATAGAATCTTCCTGCATCATCAAATCAGGTATTTCGGCTGCCACACCTTCATCTATAATCTGCCCTTCAATTTCATTTGGTGGCTGCAAATCTGATGTTACAGGCTGCTCAAGAATTTTGTCATCTGTTTCATCCTCAACATTAAATGATTTACTATGCAATCTACCCTTCAAAAATTGAATTGATTCAAAACAAAATGGTACAGAGTCACCTTGAATCATTAAATCATGTGTGTCCACTTCCAAGTCTTCAGCTGCAACTTGACAATCAATGGCTTTTGGGGATTGCAAATATGGATATGTGAAGTCTTGAACAAAATTTTCATTGCTCTCAAGATGGTCCAAATCAAGACTTGTTGATATTTGATTTCTGATTGCATGGTTGCTATCTCTGATGAACTGAAACGAATCAAAACAAAAAGGCAAAGATCCTTCACTTACTTCAAACTTTGCTGCACTTTCCTCGTCAATGTCATAGCTGATATGTGATGGTTGAACATTGTATTCAAGCTGTTGAAAATGAACTTTTTCCTCCCACAAACTAGCTGCTGATTTGTCTGTAAGATTAGCTTTTGTTTGGAGAACATAATCATCATCATACTGATCAAATTGAGGCAAATCATCACTATAAAACACATCATCAATCATACATGTCATATCAACAGCTCTCTCTTCTTCACAATGATCTATAAAACAATCACTACGACAACTAGGGTAAGAAACAAAATGTTTTGGATCAGCAACTTGTTCTTCTTCAATCAGCACGCCATGATCTTGAACATCATAAGCATTTCTTGTGTTGATCTTGTACATCATCTTTTCCACGACTTACCAAAATGTCAAGCTTCACCTCTAAAGATGTTGATTTTATCAGATCTATGTTTTTCATCTCTTCTTCTTTCAACCTTGCCCTTCGGATCAGCAGATGAGCTTCTACACTTACTGCACTATTTTGCATCTCGTGAAGTGTTGCAATATCCTTTTCTCTCAGCTGAAACTCCATCTCCAGATCAAAGGCACCCGGATAGTGCAAGAGAGCAGATCTAGGAGAAGGTCTTATATCAACTGGCATTGAATAATAAACTTGGTTAAATCTCGCTGAAAACTGTTGTACTGTCTCCCCTGGCAATCTTTTCAGCTGGTTATACTCTTCTACAATTAAGAAAAGGTTTTGTCCGATCATCCACCTATCGAGAAAAACTTTGACGAACTGCTGGAAATCTGAGATGCTTGCATCAGGCAGGGCTTTGAACCAACTCTTCACTTTGGCTTGCAAAGAAAGAGCAAAAAGCCTTATACTAACATCTTCTTCATCAACTTCAAAAAGATCTAGAAAATTCTCAAAATTCTGGACATGTTGCTCAGCGTTGACATTCTTACATTCACCATCAAACAGCGGCAAGTATAGCTCATAGTTTTTGGGGAAAGCATGAAGAACAGAAGGTAAAACAAGAGGTTTATACCGATCTGGAATTTTACAAGGTATAGGGGTATGTACAACAGGTATAGAATTAGTTTTGGTCACTTGAGGTTCATCAACTTGAAGATGGCCATCACAAAATTCGGAAGAAAGGTCTTGATCAAGCTCAAAGGTATGCAAATCTTTGGTATTCACAATCTTCGAAGGAAAAGAATTAACTGTAGGTCGAGGATCTCTTCTCAAATACAGTATATTTTGCAAAGCCCTTTTTACATTCTCAGGAAAAGAGGAGAAATAATTTAGAACAAAGAACAAAATATCTTGGATGAAATTCCAACTTGAGTACCTGATCTGTTCATATTCTCCTTTCATGTTTTTGCTGGTCGGGATCATCCTCCAGTGGAGTCTTTGGATCTGATCATCAAAACTGATTTAGAGTCGCCAAGTGAATGATTTCAGCCTTTCAAGTGTCTGATCATTGTCGACCATCAACAATCAGATCTGAACTTGATACATGTACTGGGGTAAAATGAAAATGAAGTGTCCGTATTCACAAGCTCACGGAGATTGACTGAAGCAACGTTTATCTACTAACGCTGATGTAAAACAAGAGCGTTTTTGAAGGCTACCTGGCGTAACTTCAGGCTCTGTCTAAGACTTATGAAACAAACACATCAACCCACAAACAAGTTTTTTCTCCCCAGTATGGTCGCCAGTATGTTAGTGCTTGAGATTTCACCTCAGGCTCAGAAAGGTAAACCTCAAGGCAACATCAAACCATTCAGCCTCGTAGCTAGCCCTACGGGGCAAGACAAGGCTCTCTCCAGTCGATCTCGGTAAATTTTCAATAGGAAGAGATGACCAATCAAGGTAACACTGATATTAGGCTAGTAAACTGATTTTAAAGTTGATTTGGGGGTTTTTTGGGTTTTTGGTGGCAAATTGAGGAGCTGCAATTTAGGGTGCGGGGATTGGACACAGTTTCTGCAGGGGGGTCTTTGGGGCAAGGTAGGAACCTATATTGATGTCTTTAGCTGAAAGGGATGATTTAGAAGAAAGATGAGAGGGCTAAAGAGAGCAAACAATGGATTTGAATTCTCTTTAGACAGCAGAAAACATAGAAATTAAACAAATTTAAAAGCAGAGCATGGCTAGCATGAATTCTAACTTTATCACTTCATTTGTTTAATATGCAGCAGTATAGAAAGGAAATGAATCACATAAAAAAGCTTACAATAACATGTAGAAACACACCATCAACACATGAGTCCACAAGAATCCCAATGATGACTGCAAAACCCTGGTCTTCCTTAGCCAAAAATTGCAGAGATACAAGTGAAATATACAATGATAGCTCCTCCCTCAAGAGTCCAACCATGAAAATGAGTAGAAGAGTGCATAATATAGATGATTAGATGATCTAACCTCTTTCCCCACCTCTAGCGGTCGAGCTCCCCTTCCTAGGATCTGTTTCAACTACTTCTAAACTGAGCACTAGATAATAGGCAGTCATAACAACCTGCCTCTATAAGCTAGGAAACTTATCCATATATTAGATATTTACCATTTACATGAAAGAAACTTCTAGAAGAGTTAAACAAGAGTAAAAGTATCCAAAAAGTTCCACAAGTACAGTCAAGAGGATCACCATCCACCTCAGAAAGTCAAACTGGAGCTAAACTGCGTTTTCTGGGCTGAACTGGTCAAATCTGGCAAAGTTTCCTCAACGGGTCGCGCTCTTTGGAGCCCTTTTTGGAGGCCTTCCCGATGTCAGAATGAGGTGCAGGATAGCTCGTTGGAAATTTCTATGAGTCTACTTTCCAACACAACTAGAATGTTTGGATTTGGAGGTCATTTGCCCAGTCAAAAGACAATTCTCCCAAGACTACTTCTGCAGCTCAAAAAAGGGGCAGAAAGTCAAAATTTGGCTGTATTTTGACCTTTTGGAGGCCCAAAACTCCATGAAAACTCAAGTCCATCCATAGGCATGTGTAACTTTGCATGAAAAATCCAAAAATGTTGAGTTTTCGCAAAACGGAGCTACGATGACAAAGGGTCTCACCGGGGGTGAGACTCGTTGAGAAGCCAAAACCTGTAAATTTCCCAAAAATGCCAAAAATGAGCCAAAACTTCCAAATTTTTTTGTGCTTGGTGCTGTGAAGAGGCTAGTGGGTGTCATGATCCTTGAGGGATGCCTCAGCCAAGATACGGAGTGGATTTGGCCTTTTTCTCCGTTTTAGTGCCTCGGTCAACCTCCTTTGGAACACTTTCATTTTTGCCTTGCAAACATGCATCCTCGCCCAATAATGATTCTTCATGTTCCGTACCAGCTTTTTCTCTTGGTTGGCCTTAGCCAACAGCCTCTCCAAGTGGGCATTCTCCTGAATGAGCAAAGACTCCCGGTCAGCAGGCAATGGATCACCGGGCCTCCTACGGTTTAGGACTCGGTCACTACGAATCCTCCAAAGCTCATCAAGGACTTTCTCATATCTCCCCAACATTTGGAATCCCTGTAGCCTGTGCAATCATCTCGGGTGTCAAAGTGAAATCCACCCCGGCAAGGTTGACATGTCCTTCATGCAAGTGCAAGACAAAGAACTCATAACAGGACATGTACTGAAAGCAAGAAACTGCCAAAGGACACGCTTGTAGACCTGCCAAAGAAGTAGGCTCCTCTCTCCTGTGATGGCCACCTTTTCCACCTCTATCTGGCCTCCTCTATACCTGAACCTCTGAAGATGATGAATGGTCATCACTCTGCTCATATGTTTCAGTGTCTGACATGTTTGAGGAGCCATTTAAAATTTCATCCACTTGCCCAATTCAACTTTTGCACACGACAGCCATCAATCATGACAAACCACCAACTGAAGTGTAGAAGGCCTACCTCAAACAAATTTGATGATTTGGAGGAAGATTGAGCAAGTTTGTGGTCACTTGGCAGCTCACTGGCAAGTTTTTGTGGAGAAATCCTCAACGGGTCACGCACGTTTATTTTTTACACTGCAGGAGGGCTCTCAACGGGTCGCGCTTTTGCAGGAGGCTTTTGGAGGCCTTCCCAGTGTCGGAATTAGGCACAGGATGGCGCGTTGGAAAGGTATTTGAGTCTACTTTCCAACCCAAGTGGAATTTTTCAATTTGGAGTTGATTTGACCTATCAAAAATCAAATCCCCCAAGACTGGTCAAAAAGTGCCAAATGAGGCTGCCTAAAAGAATAGTACTGTTGCAGTCAACTTTTGAATGCCTTCCTCAACCCCAAATTGAGCTCATGATAGCTCATTGGAAAGATATTTGTGTCTAGTTATCCTTCTACCCATCAAGAAAATCAGTTGGCCAACCCAGCTAGGAGAAAACTTGATTTTCCCAAGGTCACTTTAGAGGTGTCTTTGATTCTCCTGAGGCAACGGTATTATTGACATTTCTCTCAAACAATGACACCTGTGCAAAACGTGAAGGAGGGTTTTATTTTTTGGCATGTTATGAGCAAAAACCTCTCTCGTTTTCCAAAATTCATCTTTGATTGCTCTGGAACATCATTTGAGTGCGACTTGTCCCGATGTGTGAAGCAAGAAATTTTGTCGAAATGGAGCGAGATGAAGGGGATAGGGGGCTTCTAAATTCTTGGGGAAATTTGTGGGAGTGGGGAGGGATGTTAGGAAGCAGGGGAAAGTGGAATCTTAGTGATTGAGTGAGGGGAAGGGGTCCAAAAGGGCAAAAGACAGGCCCAACCTAGAAAATTGCCAGGTTGTAGCTAGAAACTAGGGTTTGTGCAAAAATGAGGAATTTGGCGGATCTAAGGGATGGGAAGTGTTTGATAAGGTACTTTAAGGATAGGGGAAGGTTTATGAACATCAGGAAACAAGTTTTGCCTGTGATTTGACTGTCCAAGAGAAATTGGCTTTCAAAACCCTAGGAGAGGGAAATGAGCTTGCCTAGGCACAACTGAAGCATGAATAAGGTGTAAAATGACTCATTCGACACTGACATGATAATGACAACCCTCTGAATGATGATAGGCTCAGATGAATGATGGCATGGACTGATATTTGGGCAAAGCCTAGACCTAATGCCTAGTGACCAAATTTTGCTTGAAGACTCACTGAAATGACAAAATTTGACCTTGACACTCTAAGACCACTTTTTAAGAGCACATTTGATCACTGGAGGAAGGTTGGAAAGACTGACACTAACAAATTCTTCACCTGCAGGGAAATCCAATCTAGACAAGAAGTCAGCAACAACATTTTCCTTACCTTGCTTGTTGACAATAGTCAAATCAAATTGCTACAACAAAAGTAACCATCTAATAGTACGAGCATTTACATCAGGCTTATTCATTAAATATCTAATCGCAGCATGATCAATGTACAAATGTTTGATAACCAGTGATTTAGTGTTTGAACTTGTTTAGGGAATGGAATACAGCCAGGAACTCTTTCTCGGTTACAGTATAGTTCATTCCTGCCTTGGACAGGTTTTTGCTGACGAGGTATATGGCATATGGAAGTTTCCCTTCAACTTGTCCAAAGGCTGCCCCTATGGCTTTGTTCGATGCATCAGTGTGGATGTGGAAAGGTAGGGCCCAGTTTGGACCTCTTAAGGTCGGGGCAGACACCAACTTATCTTTCAACTCTTCCAGAGCCCCTTGATAGTCGTCAGTCCATTTGAACTCAACATCTTTCCCTAAGAGGCCAAACATTGGCGAGGCTAGCTTACTAAAATATTTAATGAATCTTCTATAATATGCTGTTAAACCTAGGAAACTTTGAACATCTCTCACCTTTTGAGGAGGTGGGACCTTCTGGATGATAACAATCTGTTAGGATCCACCTGTAATCCTTGCCAAGAAATGGTATGACCTAGCACGGTCCCTTCAGTCATCAGGAATTCACATTTTTTGGGATTGAGGGATGGGTTCATCTCAATGCACTTGGTTATAATTTTTCCCAGATTAGTCAATGCTTCTTGGAAGTTGGACCCATAAGGAGTGAAGCCATCCATATAGATTTCTACCGAATCATGGACCTACTCAGAAAATATGCTCAATACTGCTCTCTGGAAAGTGGTAGGAGCATTGCATAGCCCAAAGGGAAGGACTCGGTAGGCAAAGGTACCCCATGGACAAGTGAAGGTGGTTTTATCTTGGTCCTCCGGGCTTATTTGGATCTGGTTATACCTGCTGAACCCATCTAGGAAAGAGAAGAACTTCTTCCCTGCCGGTCCATCCAACACTTGATCTATGAAAGGAAAAGGGAAATGGTCTTTCTTGGTGGCTTTTTTAAGTTATCGGTAATCTACAAAGATTCTCCACTTCCCTTTCTTCTTGGGCACAAGCACTAGAGGTGAGACCCACTCACTATCAGAGATAGGGTAGATGAATCCTGCATCTAACAATTTTTGCAATTCTTCTTTGACAATGTCTTTAAGGGTTGGATTCGTTCTCCTCTGAGGCTGCCTGACTGGTTTACAATATTCTTTAATGTAAATGTGATGGGTAAAGATCGAAGGGTGGACTCCTTTCATCTCCTTATAATTCCAAGAGAAAGCATCCAGATGATTGTTCAGTAAGCTACACAGCTCCTTCTCCTGGGAGGGAGATAAAGAGGAGCTGATCTTCAAGATTCTTTCGGGGCCAAATTCCACATTCTTACTTCTGGGAGAGGTCGGATAAGTCACACAGAGGTCCACTAAAGTAGAGGCTTGGGTATCTTCCACCAATTCCTCTAAGGATAGTGCACTGGGAGGTGGATTTTGAATCAATGTCTCAATCAAATCATGCTCGGTTTGAGGAACTCCCCTGGTGGTTCCTACTGTGCACAATGGTGTAGAGTAGACCTCATCCTCATCTCCCTCTTCCAACCAGAGTGGTAAGTCATGTTCTAGCAGAGGTTGGGTAGGAGGGTATAGGACTAGCTGCTTGGACATAGGCCCATTCTTGATGGTCATGCTTCCAGCTCGACAACTGATGTAAGCATCCGCAGTGGCTAACCAAGTCCTTCCCAAAATGAGGGGCTATCCAATGACCTTTGCCTTTGGCTGAAGGACCAATAAATCCACAGGGTACTCCCAAGAGTCAACAGAGACCAAGACATCTTCCACAATCCCTTCGGGAGTCACGGTGGAGTGATCTGCCAACTGCAGGACTGTCAAGGTCTTCCTTAAGGAACTCTGAAGGTTGAGTTTAAGCATGGTGTCCCTAGTCATCACATTAATGGCAGCCCCTAGATCAATCAAGGTATGGGGGATTATGGTGCCATTGATGTGGACATCAACTATAGGACTCCCAGGGTCCAAATACTTTGGACAGATTACTTGCCCCAACATTAGATCGGACAGTTGTCCTATGACATTGATAGTCGGGGCATATCTCTTTCGCCTGCCTGGGTGCCTGAAACACTTCTCCTTAATCAATTTGTTGTATATTCGTACATCTTTTATGGCCTAGAGAATTGGTATTTTCACACACAACTGTTTAAGTTCTCCCAGAAGTTCAGTCTCCTCTAGATTTGGTTGCATGGTTACTGTTAGTCACTCAGGAAAGGGTGGAATGGCTTTGGGTTCACTTTCATTTTTATCTTCCTCGTCCTCTGAGGGAGGAGGTTGGCGATCTGGGAGGGTCTTCCCAGATCGCAGGTTGATCTCCTGGATCTCCACAACATAGGTAGGGCATGTTGTCTCCCTAGTGTATACCTGCTTGTCCTGTCGGTTGTTGGGGTTCGGGTTTGGTTGAGCAGGCATCTGGGGTTGTCTTGGAGGAGCAGGAGGTAATGGTTGTGGCTGAGATGGTGGTGGAGGCAGAATGGCGGAGGAGAGTTGTATTGGGGCCTCCGCTCTGGTTTAGGTGCATTCCACTGAGGTTGTGGCTGGACATGTGAGTGAAACGAATGAGTAGTGGGTTGAGTATGGTATTGAGGTGGATAAGACCACGGAGGAGGTGTGGACCAGGAAGGATGAGCAGGGGGACCCCAAGAAGGTATATGAGTGGATTGGTTTGGGCTGTAATAAGCTTGGGATGTCCCATGCATCCCCTGTTGGTAAGGTTTGGGCCCATGCGGCCTCCTTTGGTTGAGGAAGTAGAGAGGTTCAGTGGTTTCCTCAG
Organism: Pinus tabuliformis; assembly: GCA_031772625.1. NCBI lineage: Eukaryota > Viridiplantae > Streptophyta > Pinopsida > Pinales > Pinaceae > Pinus > Pinus tabuliformis. Next base: position 1,109,343,950 of record CM062816.1, on the reverse strand, counting down.
TCCCTTGGTACATGGATTTAAATCCGGGCAAGGTTGGGCATTGGTTTGTGGGGTGGTTTTCCTCTCAAATGAAACATACCTCTACTGAGTGCAATGAAAATTCGTTCTTAGGGTGCTTCCTCGTACATCTAGGACAAAAAATGGCGAAAGCCCTCTCATCTTCCTCTTTCTTTTGTTGGATTCGGAAAGTATCAAGTTGCATGGCAATGGTCTGTCTCATCTCACTTTTGAGGTCTTCCATCTGATTAGCAAACTCATGCTTGGAGAAGGTAGTATTAGCTGAAAGTGGATTCCCCCTACCTCTTTTCTGGGCTGCCCTACAGTGGTTTCTAAACACAGTCTTTATGTCCTCATAAGGTAGTTGGTATTTGTCTCCCCCAGCTAGCATGTGAAGGGTATCTAGAAGGTCTGTAGGGACTCCTCGGAGCAGAACCGGCTTTAGATATTCAGGGTCAAGTGCTCACCTGGCCTGTTTATAGCTGAGTTGGAACATTTCCTTGTAGTCCTCTAAAGACTCATCATTTCCCATGGTCATCCGAAATATTTCTCCCTTTGTTTGCTTTGACCTACAGTAGTCCTGGTATTTGTTGTTAAAGGCTTGTTGCATCTGAGCCCAAGTGGTGATACTGTTTCCAAATTACCCCATGAACCAGCGTAATGCGGCATCCTTGAGGGTAGAGGGAAAGAGTTTCAACTTTTTCTCGTCTTCTGCATAGTCATAAGTTCGACAAAGGACAACAAACTCAAACAGGAAGGTATCAGGGTCTTTAGTGGTCAATCCATGGAAATGAGGTAAGGCTGAGGGACTTATGTTCTTCATCTTCATGTCCCCGTTGGTCTCTCAGATAAGGAAGGTACCTTCAATTCTCTCATCATCTTCTCTACCATTTCTGTTTTCAGCCATGGTCTCAAAAGGAATGTTTTCTTGCTCTTCTTCTATTATAGGATCTTCATATATCTCAGGAGGTTCACCTATAGGTTCTTATGGGTAACTGCCACCAAAGAAGAGAGAAGGGTGACTCAGTGAAGTGGTGGGGGTGTTGGGTATGAATTTTCCAGTATTATCTCTGTTCCTACGAGGCATGAAAATATTTTTGGTCGCTTTTGTTTTTTCTGCTTGTACCTGCAAAACTAAAACAGATGGAATTGCAACTAACTGAAATCTATCTTGCGGAAATGAAAATGTGGAATTGAAATGAAAGAAGGAAAGGACTAATCTATTTTGCTGAAATCAAATTGCGAGAATGAAATGCTAGACTACACTTGTAGAATTGAAATTCTATTCTACGCTTGCAGAATTGAAATTACGGAATTGAAAGGCTAATCTATGAAAGTAGGAAATGTCTAATTTACTTTTGCAGAAATGAAATTGCATAATGGAACTGAAATAAACTACTTAGCAGAAGGTTGGAGTAGAAAAAATAGAATAAAAGCAGCAATCGCGAATACTCTGACGCTTCCCCGGCAACGACGCCAAAAAGAATGGTGGGCTCCAGTATTGAAGCAATAATGCTGCAACTCTTGGGACTCCCTTCTTTACTTTTATCAACCCGGTAGTTCGTAACAAACTTGGAAGCGACGGTGCTATATGCACAAGTACTAGCTCTTGCTGCAACTGTCACTTGGTCAGCTGGCACAAGTCCGCTAGGAGCTTAAACCAACTTCTATGAGCTCTGAGAAGAAGCTTTTTAACTGATGGACGAAAGCTAACTCAAAGAAGGCTGATCTACTTACAGAAAGAAACTGGAAATCTGAAAGGAAACGTAAACCCTAGCAAACCCTAATTTTACCAGCAAGCCCTACTGATACAAGAAAGAGGATGCAAGCTACTGAAAGAGATGCCATTGACTTCTATGAAGGTAAAATACATGTGTCTAAATTACTTCTACAGTAACATCTGAAAAAAAACAATTGTTTGTATTTTTGAATAAGTTGTCAGAATTATCATGCATGCGAGTTAATTGTTTTTGACTGTGCAGAGGTGGATTGGTGAGAGGAAATGCTTGGAGGAGGTCAGGAAGGTTCAAAGAGGGCCTAAGGGGTCCTTAACACCCTTCCAAAGAGTTTGGGTATCAAGAAACCTCATTCGTGAGCTTCTACAGGAAGTCTGCAGGGGTGCTACAGGATGTGCTGGAATTTCTACAGGATGTTTGTAATTTTCTACAGGATGCTGAGGAATGGGATTTTGGGGGATGGATGGAGAGAGAAAGGTGAAGGAGAGAGTATGGAGGTAGGACAGGGGTGTGAGGAGGTCGAGGACTTGGTGGATGGAGCTGAGGAGAGATGAAGATGGCTGGAGTTGTTCAAAGAGGAGTGAAGCAATGTTGCACAAAAATTATGGTTATGTGAGAAAATGTGGTAAACGTGAAGCAAGAATCCGAGTTAGGGGATGGAGCAGATGGGATTGATGGAGTATGGGCAGATAGAGAAGTCGTACGGGTGCTCTGCATGTTGTTTTTCCAACTGAACCAATGAAGACTTGTAAAATCAGAGACCTAGTTACGTTGACCTAATCTGATCTAGCTAACAGTAAAGAGAATGAACGGAAGTTTTAATTGCAATGAAACCATGTATACTAACTATGCAATGAAGCAATCAAGAATCTGAACATGTAACAAACTTTTGCAAATAAAAATTGAACACTAATGGTTGCATGGCGAAGCAAAGATAGTGTTTTTGGTGGCAGCAAGGTCACCTTGAACCCAGCTCCTGATCCCATTGAGGGAGAGGTGAAATCAGAGGTGTTTGATGGCCTTTTTCTGAAGCTTGTCCCTGTTAATAACCTATCAACTCAATCTGAACATCAAAAATCTTTCTAATCATCAACAATGACCTAGATAAACAACAAGATTTTAATCTACTTAACAGAAATTATTTTGCAAATACATAAAAAGCAAATGACAGTACATAAGAAAGCCTTGGCACTTGGGTTGGGACCAACCCCAAGAGCTACAGGCTCCTATAAAGAACTCAGAGCTGATGCCAAATAGAGTTGCTTTTCATTATCCAAAAATAATCATGTCACAAGAAAGTTATACAGGAGTAGCTACAAAAAAGAGCTGAGACAATGAGAGCACTATAGTGAAAAACCCAATAGTTCCAAAAGTAAACTACGAAGGTTGAGGCCTTCCTATTTGTACACTACGAGGGGCCTAGCAGCCCTCCTTAATTCAAGGGACTCGACTGTTCAAACTGCCAGTAAACAATCACTCTTCCCAAAGCTGCTCGTGTTGGGTCCCTATAATACTAGTGATTACCCCATTACTATTGTAGTTATACCCCTTATTTATGTTGTTGTGCCCCTATTACCCCCATATTTTTATTTATGTGCCCCATAGAATCCCTCTATTGTTATTTTTGTGGCTTTATATTATTATTGTTAGATCGGCTGGATTATATTGTGACTCCTTAGACTCCTATATATAGAAAGGAGGTTTTGTCATTTGAATCATCGAAGAATTGTTCATTTATGTAATGTAAAGGAGGTTTCCCCCTCGAAGAGGCTGAACTATAAGGTGTTTATCTATCTTTTCTATCTTTTCTTGAGTTGGTTTCATAACATTTGGTATCAGAGCTTTGGATTCTAGGGTTTCGCTGCTCCAAACAGGTCATCGTGGCATTTTCGCTATAATTTTTTTCTGTGACGTTTCAGAAGTCGCAAAAAAACCCATTTGAAAAGAAGTCATGTTGAACCTTGGGTCTGAATTTCAGAGCTTTGCGCGTGATATTTGTGGAGATATGATATGAGGAAGTTGGTATTTTTTCAGACTCCTGAATTACATTCAAAACAGGTGACCTGGGGAAAATCGTCATAACGTTCTCTCTGGGAATCAGATTGAAATTTCGTAAGAAGGTATAGAAAGAGGACTGATTGTAGTTTCTTGTATACCTTTTTCAGAACCAAAGATCAAAAATTGTAGTCGTGGCACTTCATACAAGTTCGCTCTTCTAGAAAGGTCTATAATAAGGTCATCTTGGGAGATTGTGCATAACGCTTTCTTGGAGAATCCAATTTGGATCAGACTGGTGGCATTGGAAAGAGGACACAGAGAGCTACTATAGGTCACATATTCAGAACTAGATGATTGGAAAGTACAGAGATACATCAGAGGCAATATCGAGCTCCTACAAAGTGAAAAAAGGTGTGTAGATTTTTTTAAATTTTTGCTTAAGCTTGGTTTGAAAACTTATTTTGAAGGAATTAAAAGGGCATAGTAGAGCATTATTATCGGTAACTGATGCCCTGAGGAAATAAAATGCAAACAACTAGTAAGGAACTTGAAAGCTCTAGCATGACTCATGAAGAAGAGGAAGAAATGGTACATGATATATCAAAATTACAAGAACAAGTGAAACAAATGTCACGCTCACAAAAGTTAACAGAAGCTAAGATAAATGGCATGGAAGCTAAGATGAATGGCATGGAAGCTAAGATGGACAATTTGAAGATATATTTGAACACAAATTTGAAGACAGGCATGGCAGATTTGAAGACAAATTTGACAAATTTTCTACAAGAAATACTTACTAAGGGTGAAAAGGTAGTAAAGGAAACTCATGATGAGAACAAAAGAAATGTTAATCATGATTCCATAGACACTAATGTTGGATCGAAGAATAACCATATTTCAAAAATCGATATGAGGAAGTTTGATGGCAAGGATCCTGCCACATGGATATTACAGATGGAGCAATTCTTCGATCTCAATAATGTGCAAAACACACAAAAGCTACGTATAACAATTGTATATTTGGAACCAAATCAGTTTGTATGGTATCAATGGCTTTGTTCTCATAAACAATTTATCACTTGGGAAATTTTTACGGAAGAATTGATAGCACATTATGAGAATACAAAAGCAACACCTTTTTTAGCCAATTGATAAGTCTTAAACAAAAGGGTTCAATAATGGAGCACATTGAGGAGTTCCAAAAATTGAACATAACGGTAAAAGATATTCCAGAGGAGCATAGAATTGATGTGTTAATAGATTCTTTAAAGGATAATATCCAACATGATGTTCGCCTTTGGGAACCTGATTCATTAGAGAAGGCATTCAGGTTAGCAAGAAAAATGGAAAGAAAAATTATGGCAACTAGGAAGCATACCACTCACAACTATAAAGACAGAAGTGTTGTTGCCCCTAGTCTTCCACAACCTACAAGCTTGACACTACAAAAATTGGAAGAAAAAAGAGTGAAAGGACTTTGTTACAATTGTGATAGCAAATACACAAAAGGTCATAAGTGTGTTGACAAGAAATTACTCTACATAGATTGTGAAGAGGAAGAAGAAAAGGAACAAGAAAGGTCAAAAGAAGAGGATATACTCTAGCAACAAAGCCTAGATGAAGAACAAATAAATCCGACCATATCTTGTAATGCATTGGCAGGAATTACCACTCCTCAAACCATCAAGATAGAAGGACAAATCAAGAAGAAAAAGGTAATAGTGTTGATTGATTCAGGAAGCACCCACAATTTTATTCATTGTAGCGTAGCAAAAAAATTGAATTGCTTCCTATATCCAGCACCAGAGTATCAAGTGATGATTGCAAATGGAGGAACAATAAATTGCTCTGGAAAGTGCCATAATATCAAGCTATCCATGGGAGAATATGTATTGACTAGCCCAATTCTTTCCATTCCAATGGGAGGTGTTGATGTTGTACTAGGAGTCCAATGGCTACAATCCTTGGGTACAATAACTTTTAATTTTCAAGAACTTTTCATCAAATTTTCTCCAGAAGGAAAGGAAGTTGAATTAAGGGGTATTGCAGGGAAACCAGGAAAGATAATCAACTCTAATGGCATGACAAAGCTTCTAAAAAATGAGCAAAGAGGTGTAATTGCACAACTATGTTCGCTAGATGTTTCCACATTGGAATCATCTATTTCTCCAGATCTCCAAAAAGTACTGGATAATCATTCCAAGGTATTTGAGACTCCCAAAGGTCTCCCACCTATGCGTGATCATGATCATGCTATTCATCTGATTCCAGGAAGTGTTCCTCCAAACATTAGGCCGTACAGATATCCCTATGTCCAAAAAAGTGAAATTGAATGTATGGTTGCAGAAATGCTAGAGGCTGGTATAATTCAATCGAGTCAAAGTTCTTTCTCAGCTCTAGTAGTATTGGTGCACAAGAAGGATGGATCATGGTGCATGTGTCCGGATTATAGGGAGCTCAACAAGCTCACTATTAAAGATAATTTCCCCATTCCTGTCATTGATGAATTACTGGATGAATTGCATGGATCAATTTACTTCACCAAGTTGGATCTTCGTTCGGGATATCATCAAATCAAAATGAAGATTGAAGACATTCCGAAAATGACATTTAGAACTCATGAGGGTCATTATGAATTTTTGGTCATGCCTTTTGGCCTTACCAATGCACCTTCAACATTTCAAGGTTTGATGAATTCAATTTTCAAACCATTCCTTAGAAAATTTGTGTGAGTATTTTTTGATGATATACTAATCTACAACAAGTCTTGGAAGGATCATGTTGAATGTGTTGACAGGGTGCTACAACTATTGGAGGAGCAAAAATTATATGCAAAAAGATCCAAATGTTTCTTTGGAGTCCAAGAGGTGGAATATTTGGGTCATATTGTATCTCATGAAGGAGTTAAGGTAGACCCTAGAAAAATTAAAGCCATTAAGGAATCGAAAATCCCCACATCCATAAAGCATCTGCGAGGATTTCTTGGGTTGACAGGGTATTATCACAAGTTTGTTAAGAATTATGGGAGAATAGCAGCACCTCTAACAACATTATTGAATAAAGATTCATTTTCATGGACTCCGGAAGCAACAAAGGCCTTTGAACATCTTAAAGAGGCAATGTGCCAAGCACTGGTCTTAGCTACACCGGACTTCATAAAAACCTTTATTGTGGAATGTGATGCTTCAGGAAATGGAATTGGTGTTGTTCTAATGCAAGATGAAAGACCCATTGCTTTTGAAAGTCGTCCAATCAGGGGAAAGTTTTTAAGCAAAGCTATTTATGAGAAGAAAATGTTGGCAATACTCCATGCACTTAAGAAATCGCGACCCTACCTAATGGGAAGACACTTCAAGGTAAAAACGGATCATGATAGCCTTAAATACTTTTTAGAACAAAGATTATCCTTTGAAGAGCAAAAAAAGTGGGTCACAAAGATGTTGGGTTATGACTTTGAAATCATCTACAAAAAAGGGAAGAAAAATGTGGTGGCAGATGCACTCTCAAGAAAGGATGAGGATGTGGAAGCATTGTTGTGTGCCATTTCTATTATCCAACCAGATTGGATAAACGAAGCAAGGGAGGAATGGATGAATGAAGAAGAAGTGTGGGCACTTATTCGAAAGCTACAACAAGATTCCAGTACTTCTGATACATTTAGCTGGCAAAATAATTCGTTATGGTACAAAGATTGCTTATACCTATGTAAGAATTCCTAGCTAAAACAAAAGATTCTTATGGAATTGCACACTTCTCCCTTAGGAGGGCACTTAGGATTTTTAAAAACTTACCACAGGGTTAAGAAGGAATTTTTTTGCGATGGCCTTAAATCAGATATTCAAAAGTTTGTTGCGGAATGTTTGGTTTGCCAACAAAATAAAGTTGAAACAATTAAGACACCGAGTCTATTACAACCTTTATCCATTCCAAGCCAATGTTGGGAGGAGGTTTCAATGGATTTTATCACAGGTTTACCCAAGTCTTAGGGAAAGAGTGTCATCATGGTGGTAGTTGATAGACTTACCAAGTATGCACACTTTTGTGCATTATCACATCCATTTAAAGCCAGTACAGTTTCTACTGCATTTATGGAAACAGTTCAAAAGCTACATGGAAACCCAAAGATTATTGTAAGTGACAGAGATCCCATTTTCACAGGAAATTTTTGGACAGAATTATTTTCTTGTCTTGGTACTCAGTTAGCTCATAGCTCATCTTATCATCCTCAATCTGATGGGAAAACTGAGATAGTAAACAAATGTTTGGAAGGATATCTTCGTTGATTTGTATCTGATAAACAGACACAATGGGTCAAATGGTTGCCTCTGGTTGAATGGTGGTATAACACTTCCTTCCATACAACAACAAAAATGACCCCATTTATGGCACTTTATGGGTATCAACCACCATCCATCACATCATACTTAAGAGAAAATTCTACGGTTCAGGCAGTGGAACATCACATCGAACATCAACAACAAGTCCTCCAACTCTTAAAGGATAACCTCGCGTTGGCACAAAATAGAATGAAACACAGGAAGATCAACATCGCAGTGAAAGAAGTTTTGATGTAGGTGATTGGGTATTCCTATGGCTACAACCATATAAGAAAATGTCCCTAAATCAAGCTAAGAAGGATAATAAATTATCACCAAAGTATTATGGTCCGTACAAGGTGTTGCAAAAAGATTGGTACTATGGCATACAAATTGGAGCTTCCGGTAGCTTCTCGATTGCACCCAATTTTCCATGTTTCATGTTTAAAGAAGGTTATAGGCGACAAGCTCCCAATTCAAACAATATTGCGAGAACTTGAAGAGGAAGGAAAAATTATATTGGAACCGGAAGCAGTCACAGAAACAAGAACTCGACAGCTACGAAATTGATCAATTTCAGAGAATCTTATCAAGTGGAATAACTTATCCGCTGAAGATTCCACACGGGAGGATGAGAATTTTATGCAGAAGTATCCAGAACTACTCAAGCGTTGAGGACAACACTTTTTCGAAGGAGAGGGGCATGTTGGGTCCCTATAATACTAGTGATTACCCCATTACTATTGTAGTTATACCCCTTATTTATATTGTTGTGCCCCTATTACCCCCATATTGTTATTTCTGTGCCCCATAGAATCCCTCTATTGTATTTTTGTGGCTTTATATTATTATTGTTAGGTCGGCTGGATTATATTGTGACTCCTTAGACTCCTATATATAGAAAGGAGGTTTTGTCATTTGAATCATCGAAGAATTGTTCATTTATGTAATGTAAAGGAGGTTTCCCCCTCGAAGAGACTGAATTCTAGGGCGTTGATCTATCTTTTCTATCATTTCTTGAGCTGGTTTCATAACAGCTTGGCTGCCTTTAGGATTCATTTTGGTGCCCTGTTGAGCTCCGAGTTGAGGGTGGAGATTTCGAGGAAGGGCCATTTAATGCAAGAGAAAACCTCCCTACTAATCCTCACCTCAAGCTTGGTTGTCACCTGGCTCATAATTGCTTGGCTTTGCTCCAAAATTTGTCCAAAAAACCTGAAATAACCACGTATTAGCCTCCTTGGTAAAGTGACCACCCTTATTCATTCAAATAACATAAACATACTCAAAAAACATGCATAATCTATGAAAAATGGTGGATTGATCAAGGAAAATTAGGCAAAATGAACCCAATAAGTTACCCAATTCGGGGCTTATCATCACCCCCCTACTAAATGGGTTGCTCATCCTCTGAGAAACTAGTCCAACTCATCATCCTTTATAGCTTTGACCGCCTCCCTCACGTCCCAGGCCTCCGCGGTGATATCTTCTTCCCGGTTGTGGAATCCTGCTTTCCTTTCTACTTCCTCTCACCGTCTGTCTTCCTCCTCTTCCTTAACTCCTTCTAGCAATTCCAAAAGCAAAGGAGGACTAAATTTCAGGCCAATCCAATTGGCCTGCAAATTTTGCATCAATTGTTTGTAGAGAGGTACCCTTGCCAGGGCCTCCTCATCCTGGTGGGAGAGTGGTATTCCATTATTTTCAAGCTGTGAGGCAGTGTGTTCCACCACCTTGTGTAGGCCTGCAGGAAGTTTTCTCCCAATAGTCTCTCCATGTCCTCAAAGTGGGCAATAGCTTGAGCTTGTTGCTCAATGTATTCTAGTAGATCCTGAGGGTTGTTGGCCAAGTGCTGGTGGGCGCTTATCACTGCTGAGGGGTCATCCGGCTCTGCTCTGATCATTAGTTGCTCACTGAGTTCTCTGCCCATAATACTGCGGACCTCTGCTGCTCTCTTTTCCTCATGATTCATCCAAGAGGCCATGGCCATAAGTTGGACATCCCCTATCACAGTGTTGGGATCCCATGCATTCATGTTTGGAAGGGCTAAGTTTTGCAAGTAAAACTCTGATAATTTGGCCCTGTCCTCTGATGAACTACTGCCACATAGAGCTGCAAATTGATGATAATTTTGGAATGGAGTGATGCCCCTTTAGGCCAAGGAGTTGATCTGAAACTGTAACCACTGATCGTTAAGGTATAGGGCGTATGATTTGGCAGGCTTCCTACACTGCAGAGCTTCTATTACCCAGCTGGCCATGTAGGCCGGTTGGGCATCCTTTTCTTGTACCTGCTGTTTCAGAGACTCTATCTCTTGGCCTACTTGCAATTCCTTCTCCTGTAGCTATCTATTCAGTGTCTCAATTTCAGCCTGCAACCCATCTCTCTTCTTCTGTTCATCAGGGTTTTCTTTGTCTGTTGTGGGCTCCTCCTGTTGTTGTTGTTCTCCCAAGATGTGAGGCCTCATTTCCTTCTTCTTTCCTTGTAACTGTAGCTGCTTTTTAAGCAGCTCATTTTCTTCCTGTAGCTTGGCCTGCTGGTTGCTCTCTACATGTCATACCATAGCCAATTCCCTTCTTGCCTCTTTGAGTTGTTCCTCCAGAGGACCTATATCTGCCACACCCTTGGACTTAGCGATCTTCATCCAAGTGTGGGTCCTCACTCTCTCTTCTTCTAGTGCAAGGAAAAGTGGCATTGTGAATTTTTGGGGAATGATCTTTCCGGCCTCTAAGAAGTTATAGTAGGAGCCCAGGATGGGCTAGGGGCTAGGTTCTACAATGTTCTCCACCTTTTCTTCCTCTTGTGGTGATTTCGCTGCCTCTCCTTCCATTTCTTCGGTCTCCTTTAGCCTAGCCAGTGTTTCCTGTAGAACAGTCTCGACATCCTTTAGAGAGGCCTTTGTGTCCAACATTTTCATTCTTTCTCTCCAGGTGGATGTCTTCGGGCTTCCCCGTTCATAAGTGATGGATGCCTTGGAGGGAGACCTCTCCTTTTGTGTAGCTGGGGTGTCTACAATCGTGATTGGATCTTTTGACGGTGGCTGGGGTCTACCAGTATTTATCCTCATGCTCCTTCTTGCCTTAAAATACATGGAAGACTCCCTCTTTCGCTTCCCTTTTTGCTTTGGGGATGTGCTTAGGGTAGCCAGCACAGCTGCTGCCTCCTTGGCTAGAATCTCAAGTGATTTTTCCAAATCCAAATTCATACCCTTAAACCAGTAGTCTCCATGATCAGATATCCCTGTAGCAAGTGAAATAGTAGCCACTGAAAATGTAAACTCAACCCCTGCTATGATGGCCCTTTCCCCATTCAAATGAGTGGTAATCCAATCTATCAACTGTTCATGAAAACTTACTTCACATACCCTTTTGCAAAACTCTAGATAATTTACATCTTCAAAACATTGCTTGATGAAGGGTAATGAGTTGATTTCATTGCAGTTGGTAGGCTCATATCTGAGGATTTAGCCTCCTTTATGGTGTTTTCTCCTCTCTCGTGAAGAATCTCCCTCCATGATGGTAGAAACCCTAGAATCAAGAAAATGGAAAAAACAGTGAGGAATGAGTGAAAAGATGAAATGAGGGGTTTCAGGAATGGAAATGATGGTAGGGAATTTTTTAGGAGATGAATAGGGACTCCAAGCAACCTATTAAGCTTAAATGAAGTGAAATGAGGGAAAAGAATGCTTATGAGAAATTGTAAAATAGAGCGTCTAGGAAATCTGGTCAAACTGTTGGGTAAGATCTAGGGTTTAGTTAAAGGTAAGGAACTTTGATGATTTATAGGTTGTTTAGTGAATCAAAGTGTATTTTAAACATGTACAGAGGTGTGAGGTGGAAGAATTACATGTTTATAATATCAAAAATAGCCAAACCATCAGTTACCCTAGCTTGCAACATGAAAATTTCACCTAAAACCATAGATTAAGAGAACTTACATTTGAATTCATATTGCTAAAGGAAAAGGTAAGCAAAGTGTCAAAATTACTTGGGAACAAGCTTAGGATAGCAAGAAATAAGTTTGCAAGCTTCAAAATCAAATTTGGGTGAGTTTTGAAGAATTTCAGGTTGCTCTGGCACAAGCGCAACGCAGTCTCTGGATGCGTAGCGCCAAAGCATAGTGCAATGTATGGAAGCATAGCACCGGCCTCAGAAACGCAACACAGTCTCTGGAAGCACAACGCAACCAATTTTTGACCAAATTTTCCTAGAAACCTGTGCTTTTTTCGCCAATGGAGGGGAAATCTCGATGAATAAAGGATAATAGAACGCAAATGAAATGAGTTTGGAACCTTTTGGGTTTTTATAGGCAAGTATGATTCCCTTTTGAATAGAAATGAGCCCCACATACCTTTTCAAAACTTGGTTTTTCACCTTTAAAACTGAGCCACTTTGGAGAGCTGAAACCTGAGTTTCTTTTTACCTTTTTGAATGATGCGACTTCTTCTTTTGGAACCTTTGAGATTGAAACCATGAAGAACTTATGAAAATTCATCAAACTTATGCCAAAGAGCTTCTTGTTACTACTCATTTAATGTTGGATTTACACATGATGAGGGTGGACCTTGAAACCCTAATGACCTAATGAAGGCATGAGACTGAATGGAATGTTAATGATGATGACTAATATAATGAAAACATCCTTTTTATTATGATTACTTCATCTAGGTGAGGTAGGCGACTAGCATGTGTGTTTTTTCCAAAAGAATGAAGACCTTCCTAGACAAACTAGCCAGTGACCAAATTTTACTTTGAAAACCTAGTGACATGAGAAAATTTTACTTAGAGACTCCTGACAGACTTGGTAAAAGAATATTTGATCACTAGTGATAGGTAGGCAAGACTGACACTAATAGGATGCCTCCTTACAAGCCACTTTTGCGCGGTGGTGGGGGTCTCATCACAACTAGTTCCAAACTTGGGACTTGATCAAATATGCAATGTTGTGTGAGTTTACTGTACCTGAAAAGAGCTCGAATGAAATCCCTATGTATGAGGGTTAAACTAGCCATCAAAATCATATTCAAACCTGCATCGCTATTTGGAAGAAGTTTAGATTCCCATCTGAGTTGTGGGTGCATTAATTTATATATACTTTGGGTATAGTTCCTCAAGCCTAGTATTTGAAGGAAGAAATGAAGAGGTAAACGAAAAAATGGGATGCATTGACAACACAATTTTGTAGTGATTTTTCTTTCTCTGATGAGGATGCATAGATCATTAAAGCTTTGAAAGCAATAAAGAGGGTAGTATTCTCTACTAGAAAATTAATTATTGAAACTAATATTGACTTAAGATGTGGAAACCTACCTAACTCGAGATTTCAAAAAGTTGTTGTTTGGAGTAAAATCAACAAGGAACCTAAAGATGATGAATTGGAAGAGTTAAGGCATTTTTCCTTCAAAGAGTTTGAAGGGGAAATGAGTATTAAAGATGATCATGTAAAAGATGCTCCATGTCTAAATCCTTTAAAGTTGAGAAAGTATAATATTAGGACTAAAGACAAACCCAAGATGGTTTCTATTGGTGATTATTGGGATGAACAAATGACCAAGGAGTTTTGTGTTTTGCTAAGGAAATATGTAGATATGTTCTTGTGTCAGATTCAGAGCTTAAAGATATCTAAGGAGATCTAGGAGAGATGAAGGTTTCTCTAAAACTTGTTACTAGACCAATAAAGCATCGACCTTATCGCTTAAATCCAAAGGTCAAAGAAAAGGTACAAAAATAAATTGACAAGATATTAGTAGTGGGACTGATTTTTCCTATTGATGAAGTTGAATGGATTAGTCCCATTGTTATTCAAGGAAATAAATATTTAGATGATATTATGGTTTGTGTAGATTATCACAACCTTAATAATGCTTTGGTTCATGACCCATTTCCCACTACCTTCAGTGATGAAGTGTTAGATAATGTTGCAAGGAAAGAAGCCCAGTGTTTCACAAATGGGTTCTCTAGATCTCATCAAATTAGAATAAAAAAGGAGGATAAGAAAATACCACCTTCACCACTAAGTGGGGATCATATATCTATCATGTTATTCCTTTTTGTCTTAAGAATTCTCCCACTATTTTTTCATGAATAGTTATTGGTTATTTTAGGGAACATGTACACAAGTTCTGTGAATTCTATATGGATGAATTGGCGTTCATAGTCTTTTGAAAAAAAACTCTAGTTTATTTTGGGTTATGTTTGACAGATGCAAGCAGTTCCATATTTCTTTAAAGCCAAAGAAATGTGTCTTTTTTGTACCTTTTGGAACATTTCCAAGACATATTTTATGCAAGGATGGTGTATCAGTGGACCCTGCCAAAGTTGTGGCAATCCTTAATATGCCACCACCTACAGGAATCAAACATTTGTGATGTATGTTGGGGCATACATGTTATTATCATAGCTTTATCTGTAAATATTCTTTAATCATTACACCATTGGAGAAGTTGTTAAAGAAAACCAAGCCTTTTATATGGACCATTGAGTAGGATGCTACTTTTGATACTTTGAAAGAAAAAATGGCGATTTCTCTAATTTTTGTATATATAAACAGGAATCAAGAATTCCATGTACATATTTTGCATCTGGTATTGCTCTCGGTGATATTCTTACACAACCTAGAGAAGGTAATATTGATCATTCTATTTATTTTTCTATTTGGAAACTTTCTAATACTAAACACAAATATACCACAAGTAAGCGCGAGGCACTTGCTATGGTATATTCCCTTAAAAAAACTTGACACTATTTACTTGGAGGTGTTTTTAAATTTTTCATTGATCACTCTTCATTAAAATATATAGTTAATAAGCCTGTGCTAGAAGGAAGAATTTGTAGATGGTTGTTAATGTTTTAAGAGTTTTCCTTTGAAGTTATTGTTAAGCTAGGTTGAATCAATGTGGGACTGAATCATCTCTCACAATTGGATTCAGGAGAATTTGAAGGTTCAGTTGATCTTGAGTTACCTAATGTGGATTTGTTTAGAATTAATGTTGTTCCAGAATATCTTGAAGATATTGCATTATTCTTAACCACTGGTAAGTGTCCAGCTGATTATTTCACCACAACAAAAAGACATCTGGTGGTGAGAGAAACTGATTACTAGTTGATCATAGGTTAGTTGTATAAGATGGGACTTGATAATATTGTGTGCACATGTATTTTTTTTTTTGTTAAGCTTGGTAGATCCTCCTTTTTCATTATTTTATAAAGAAAATTTACACCACATAGGTTGGCTAGGTGGCCTCAACTTGCCCAATGGGAAACCAAGTCTATTGGCCACCTATCTACATTGTATGCCATCCAGTAACAAAAGAGTTTCGGTTTTTCTACCTAGGCTATATAAGTCTCAGAATCATATCTAGACTCTAGATATCTACCTATACATATGCTTTCATAAGGAAATGTAAAAGTTATCTGCATATATAAATAAAACTAATAAGAGAGATTATCTAGTCATTTTGTTCAGCTGAAGCCAGTTCCACTGGTGCTGGATCTTTAGCGTTCGATCCTGGCTGTTCGGTTGGTTCCAAGAGACATGTGATGTTCCTCTCAATTCTGCCAAGTCTAACATCCTGCTTGTGCAGTTGAAACCGCACCTTTTGAAATTCGTGTCTATAATTCGTCATGCCTTGAACAATGATAGCCATGCCCACCAAGATCTGCTCCATAGCTTTTCCCAATAGGTTTTTCATCAACCAATACAGGTATAAGGTCTGTTTGAATTGAGTGATCCTACCTCTAGTTTTTCTAGGGTCTAGGACAAGGGACCTCCAGCCCCCCATTTCTGTATTTTTCTTGCTTTCCTATTTAACTTCATCTTCCAATTCCTCTATAGTTTTGTGGATACCTTCATTTCTTCCCTCACATTATGCCTCTTTTGCTTCATTGATACGTCTTCCACTGTTTTCCTACCTCTGTGAGCCTCAGAAGTGCCCAGGTCCATGTCCCTTCTGGTCACTTGGTCCCGTCTTCCACGACCAAGGCTTTTCATAGGATGAGCCATAGTCACGCTATCCCATTCCTATTCATTACACCAATTCATTAACGAGAGATAGTTAAATAGAATATTACAATAGTCTTGCACCCAGGTGGTAGTGTTACAACTTGCCACCCTGCCTTGTTCCTCCCCTTCCCCATAAATTGTAGTGCTAGAGCCTTCATGGTCATAGGTCAATTCCCTAGAGGGGGCCAACCCACTACCATACTTAGTGGTACCCCGCCACCACAACCACCACCTCTCGGCCTCAAGCATGTTAGCTTCCACTCCCCAATTACGAGTTGGTGAGCGTTGCCACATGCGCTCGTTTAGCAAACCACAATATGCATACCCTTTCCCCTTTGCACAAGATGCAATTAGATAGCTCAGCCCAGTCATCCCCTCATCCTTGATCCCCATGGTGCCACCATCGCCTATCTTCTTGTTATAGTCAACTTCGTTCCCTTGCCAGAATTCACTCCCATAGTTCTCAACCTTTCCCCTTTTGTTGCAGTTCCTACCTATCTCGCAGCAACTACACATGCATCTACGTCAGTGGCCTTCTCCTAGACTGCAGGTGGATTGTAAAACTCTACCCCACAAGCCTATCACTCTACCTATACCCGTAGGACCCCTACAAGCTACCCTACTCGACCCTCTCCCCAGAATTCCCAGGTTTCCCATGTGGGACAGGAGAACTTTAAGCAGAGGGAAATGGATACAATACCAAGCGGATGCAAAAGATAGATGCAAGACCAAGCAAGTGCCACCAACCTCCACCCCCAATTCCCCTAGTTCTGCTCAATTTCGCAGTTTTCACCCATAAAAATCCCCCACTCCCTCAAGCGAAAACCAAAATAGGTCAACATTGCAAAGGGTTGAGAGATACCAGATTACATACTTGTTAACTCGTACAAGAAGATGATGTGCTTGGTGCTTTGGATGGCATCATAGATTTTGTTCAGTGCACCATCCTTCTTGTCCATGATTGATCCGCACAACAAAACCCAAATATCTCCCTTTACTCTTGTTAATGCCTTCACCAACACAACTCTTGCTTCCACCTTTCCCACCTTCCCTGCATCCCATCATGAAAAAGGCCACCGCACCCATCGCCTTGAGCATGTGGGGAGCGGTGGCACTGTACTCAGAGGTACCCTCCATTAAACCTCTATTCGATTTCCAAACCACCGGATAACACCTTGATCGGTGTCTTGGCCACTTGGGAGGCCATATTGGAAGCTTTGCCTATGATCTTGTACCAGGATTTCAGCCAGAGTTCGATACCTATCATCCTAGGGCTGGACTGGCCAAAGTTTTTCAACCTGAAAATTTTGATGGTTACAACCCCAAGTGGCTAAGAAATCTGCCCCTTTATTCCCTTCTCTCCTGACATGATTAACCATGATGTAGTCAAACTTGTGAATCAGCTCTCTGATTTCTTAGATTAGTCTAACTATTCTCCAGCTATGGCTGAGCTTATCCCATTTGGATCGATGGTTCAACTTTGTCATCATGTTGATGACTAGGGTTGATTCGCCCTCAACCACTATGTTTCGGTATCCCATGCGGATATCTATTTGTAGGCCTAGTGAACCCACAAGAATATGCATATATTAACCGAGTGTTGGCATGGGAATCCCAGAAGAGGCCACCTAGGCTAGTTGGTCCAGGGTTGCCTTTTGAGGCCCCATCAAAACTTAGTTTTATAAATCCTTCCCCTGAGGCAGTGAAATGGTCTAGAAATGTCATGCTTACCTTGCATTTTTTTTTCAGGCAATGGGAGCTATCATTTAGGGAGATAAGTTATGTTTTGCAAAATTCGAGCTTCTTGGGGGGGTACCTACCAATCCTCTTGGCACCATTGCTCTACTAAGATCGTTTCCTTGATGTTCTGAATTACTCCTTCCGAGACTTGTTCTTGAGTTGAGGATTGGTTCTTGAAGATTCGACGATTCCGTTCCTTCCAGATGGCCCATAGGCTTATGCCTAGGGCTAGTCCCCGAGTTCTATTTATCACTAGGCTGGTGAATATGTGGCTTCTCCAAAGGATAATTATTTCCTTGATACTATGGTGATCCCGATCCATTCTTCCAAAGAATCTTTGCATCTGCCTCTATTTCTGTTCAGCGAACCGGCACGTGTTAAGCATATGCTCCAGGCCTTCACTATGCCATTGTAAAAGCCAGCAAAAGAAAGGTCCATGGAATCCTCTTTTCTGGAGTTGGTCCCATGTTAGGATACATCCTTTACTAACTAGGCATAAGAAATGTCTTACCTTCAGCCACCATCCTCCCTCCCATATTTTTTTCCATATTATATTTTGTCCTTCTTGGGCTTGCCCTGTTTGGAGATCATATGCTTCTCTTATGGTAAAGGTCCCTTTTGTGGTATGACCACATCTTAGAATATTTAGATCATTTAGGACCGTTATTTTTCTCGATCCCAGTTCTTTATCTAACTCAGTCCACTACTCAGTCTCTGGAGCCTGATGACAATTTTCCTTATTTTTCCATTGTCTCCAACCCTCCACCCCTTGTTCTTCTTTCCATAATTTCTCTACTCGGTGTATGTTCCTGTCTCTAGTATATATAAATATGTCCCTCATATCCTTCCTTTCAATAATTCATTCTCTTTGTTTCCAATAATCGTTCCAGAATCTAGTTATTTTACCATTGCGGATTTCCCAGAAAACATGCTAGTTAATGCGGTTCCTATTTTGGGTTTCCAGGTTCCACACCATCGATCCTTTAGGAGGGTCCCTATATCAGAGAATATCTTCAGTTCTTTCCGACATGTTATATTTTCTTGTCCATATTTGTTTCCAGAGATCCATCCCTCCGCCTATCCATCTCCACCATAATTTTTCTCCCATAACTTGGTTTAGAGTGTAGGGGTCTCTGAGGCCTAGCCCCCCTTCCATTTTCTTTTTCGCCAGGCCCGACCAAGATACCAAGGCCCATTTCCTAACTTATTTCACACCACCCCAAAGAATTTTTTTAAAAATGTCAACCATTTTGGAGCAAGCCCCTCTTAGGGAAACCATGCCAGATAGTTGATAAATGGGGATAGACTGAAGCACGACTTTGAGGAGGATTGTCCTGCCTGCTAAGTTAAGGAATCTGAAAGCCCAACTGCTAAGATTTCCCTGAAGATTTTGAAGAATCAATTTCCAACAAGGGGTCTTCAAATAGTTTTCAAATAGGGGTATTTCTAAATATTTAAATGGGAGGGTCCCAATGCCAGACCCCAGTATCCTAAAAATGTAGGTCCAGACATTCCCCTTGGTGTTAAAAAGCTAAAATACATGATTTTTCAATATGTATCCTTGTCTCCGAGGTCTCCATGAAGCCGAGCAAGACTTATTTTATTCGACGTGCTTCTTGTAGTGATACCTGAAAAATGATCATGATGTCATCCATGAATTGTTGGTGTGTAATGGACAGGTCATTTCCCCATATGCTCAGGCCCCAAAGCCTAGATTCCATGACTTCATTTTTGATAAAACGAGCCATTCCTTCCATTACAAGAATAAAGAGGAAAGGAGAGATAGTGTCTCCTTGTCTTAAGCCACAGGTTGGGTTTAAAGGGGGGGAGGGGGGGGGGGGGGGGGGTGGCGGGAGACCCTGTTGGAGCAAACAATGCACAACGGAAATTTAACAAGCATACACAACACATACAAATTATAAAAAATAACACAAAGATTTAACGTGGTTCAGCCAACCAATCTGGGCTACATCCACCAAACAGAGGCATCGACCATCTTATTATTCAAAATGAGATTACAACAATTTAATTCTTTTCACATACCCTCAACTCACCTTATTTTCTACACTCATATCCTCTACAGGCTTACATTTCTTATAGCTGGAGTAGAAAACTGACTCATAAATTCTCTCACAACAAATTTAGGATGCATTAACTCCTTCTCAAGAATAATGGAGCTAATATAGCAACAAATCCTATTGTTGTCACCTACATGAGATTTTTGCCAAATTTAATAAACAGAAAATCTCAACAATCTCCACCTTGACAACAATTAGCCTGATACCTTGTTCATTTATTATTTTATCTTTTCTGCACCAACGTAGCTTCTCTAACAAAACTGGTTTCGTGAACATGTCTGCATAGTTTTCCTTTGTGTGCACTTTTCAAGAGAGACACCCCTTTCAGTGATAACTTGTCTTACAAAATGGTACTTGATAGGTATATGCTTTGATTTACTATGATAGGCCGGATTCTTAGCCAAATGAATTGCACTTTGACTATCACAAAATAAATTGATGTTGTCCTGCAACCTACCAAACTCACCAAACAAACATTTCAACCAAATCGCTTCTTTGCAAGCATGTGAAGCAGCTATATATTCTGCTTCAGTAGTGGATAAAGCAACAATATTCTGTAGCTTTGACATCCAGCTAATAGCTCCACCTGCAAGAGTAAAGACATACCCTAAAGTTGACCTTCTCTTATCCAAATCACCTGCAAAATCGGAATCAACATATCCACAAAAAAATTCACTACTCCTATTATAAGTAATATGATAATCACTTGTGCCTATCAAATACCGAAGCACCCATTTCACTGCTGACCAATGTTCTTTTCCTGGATTTTCCATATACCTGCTGACAGCTCCAATTGCATGTGAAATATCTAGTCAAGTACAAACCATCGCATACATCAAACAACCTACTACATTGGCATATGGAATTGGAGACATAGATTCCTTTTCTTCATTTGTATTAGGACATAAACTAGAAGAAAGCTTAAAATGGGAAGCTAAAGGGACTGAAACAGGCTTCACATTGTTCATACCAAACCTCAAGAGTATTTTCTCAATATACTTCTATTGTGATAGCCATAGCTTACCATTGCTCCTGTCTCTGAAAATCTCCATGCCCAAAATTTGTCTTGCTGCTCCTAGATCTTTCATATCAAATGTCCTAGCCATCTGAGCCTTTAACTTGTTGATCTCTACTATGCTTTTGCTTGCTAAAAGCATATCGTCAACATACAACACTAAGATAATGAACATGCCATTACTTAATTTCTTAAAGTAAACACAATGATCATATTCACTTCTTATATAATTTTGACTCATCATGAAAGAATCAAATTTCTTGTACCATTATCGAGGCGACTGCTTTAGACCATACAATGATTTCTTGAGCCTGCAGACAAATTTCTTGTTGCGATTTTGAACAAACCCTTCCGGTTGTTCCATGTAAATCTCTTCATCTAAATCTCTATGTAAAAATGCAGTTTTAGCATCTAGTTGCTGTAATTCTAAATCAAGTAAAGCAACTAATTGTCACACGGAATGAGTCGATCTTACGGACAAGATAGACCTTCCTAGAATCTAACGATATCTAGTGACAAGCAAGCCAATCAAAAACTATCTTTCACTAAATATGCATTTATAAGCAAAGGAAAACAAGTGTTTAGGCCTACCTTGGGTCCAATGCAAGTTTGTGGAAGCCTCACTCCTTTGATCGAAATGAGCTCCCTTAGTGCGAATCTGCAAACACAAACAAGAAAAAAAATTAAATAGCACCTGAAAAGCCAAAATCATAAAGCATACTTAACATGATGATCAAGGAATTCATGAAACAAATGACATAAGACAATTTGTTGAGAAAAATGAATCTGATTGTATTTAGTTCAAATCAAAGAAGAACTTTACAACCTGTGCCTTGATGTTGTACAAGCTCCTCCCATGGTCCAACAAGAAGTCTCCTCTATTTTGACAAGTTTCACTCTCTTCCCAATGAAGCCAAAAAGGTATGTGATCTCTCCTCTCAAGCTTAACTAGGAAGTCTCAATTCCACCAACATTTACCCTAAAAAATGTTCATCTTCTAACCTCCCTAGCAACCAGCCCAATGCCTTAATTTATAGTGCAATGGAGGGAAGTTACTATGTCCTACTTCAAAGGGATAAAGCCCTCCTTCTAAGGGATAACTCCTCTCATCAAGGGATTAGCTCCTTCTCTTTTGGGATGCATGAACCACCTAAGAGTGACCAATCCAAGTCAAAATTCCTTCTAGAATCATCTAGAATTAACCCAAAGTGAGTTTTTTAGAATAAACTTGCACCTTTTTGACTTTCACAGGGGTCCACACCCACTCCTTTAGGGACAGAGTGGGCAGGTCCACAGTTTTTGTGAACAGGGGGCGCGGGACCGCAAGCAACAGTGAGAGAAAGTGCGGAACTAGAGCTTTCTTGATTTTCAGTGTCTTTCTCTCATTTTCAAAGCTTGACTTGAAGAGCTGAGATCTAAGACTTGCTTAGGAGGACAGTACAAGTGATGATAGACCCATAATGACTGAAAATAGTCATGGTGACGATATTTTTGTGTAACAGATTGCCCCCTAAAGTGCAAACTCTGTAGTAGATGAGGATTTCATTTATCATTTAGGAAGAGTGAAGTACTTTATCATTTCGAGGATCATCTTGTGGAGAGCCCGGTCGGAACCTGTAAAAGACATTCAATGCAAAATATATATATGAGATCATATCATTGCTGAGGTAGGCATTCCCATTCTTAGATCAAAACTGACTTAGAAAACTAACTACTGCTCTGATATAGGAATGATCTTGTAATACATCACAAGTATAAACACATGTAGACACAGTATGGACGTAGCCATCTGTTTAAGAATAGTACACAATATAATGAATAAAAAATTCCTCGCAGCCTGGATTGTAGAAACTAGATCCAGGGTCTTCATTTCTACTTCCCGAAATAGTACGATTATATCCATGCGAATGAATGTGTTGAAGTCAAACATGGTAGAAACCACTTGATTACCAGTCAATGATGTAAACTGTTAACAAGTGTGAGAGAAACCACCAGTGATGTCAATGTCTCTCAAAGTACCCAGTACAATCCATGAGATGTGAATAGATGTGTTGATGTTGAACGTGTCATGGAGTCCTTTGATCGAAGGTCAATGATGCAACCTGTCGTCAAAAGCGAGAAACCTGCCATTGAGGCGTGCAGATCCCAAGGTACTGACGATTTCTAGATCACCTTTCTAGATAATGAGCTGAAGTCAATAGAAAGCGATCCGTCGCAGGCAAGCCCACAACACGAAATCATAGATCAAGTTGAAGAAATTTAGTTGCAAGGACTGACTCAGGGATGGTCAAGATGGATGACAGATATTTTGCAGATAAATGGCTTATTGGCAGTGACCTCTTGAACACATAACGACACAGCAGATGGTTTGGTGACAATTGACCCAAAGTTAATACCCAGAAATCGACTGAAGACTTTCAATGTGGTTTGATCAACTGTTAGGCAAAGGATTTCCCAACCCAGGTGAATAAAAGTGTCATGTTCAAGAGTGGCTACAAAGTATGACAAACAGGCTCATTTTTCTCTCTGTTCCCCCACCATTTCTGGCAAGTACCTCTTTATTTTTGACAAGCTTGAGGAGGATAACATTTTCTTGATGATAAGCTCATCCTTCGGATGAGTCCAACTTAGTTTAAATTCGAACCCTAAGAAGGAGTGGTTCATTCCTATTTGTAATTGAACATGTCCTTTACTGTTAATTTTAACGAGTCTAGTATAGGAGAAACTCGGCGTTTTTCAATTTTAGAGAGTCTGAAAAAACTTAAGAAGACTCGAGGGTTGACCTTTTTTCGTAAATTTGTGTCTCCCAAGCCCGAAAAAGTATAAAATAATACTTGAGAGAACCGCTTGATCTTTACGACCAAGGAGTAATTTTTGTAATTAGTGCCCCTGATCCGAAAAAGTAAAAAAGCGATCAACAACACGTCATTTTATAACCAATATAGCATTTGAAACGACAAAAATCCGGAAATCTTTTCATGTTTTTATGGTCAGAAAAGAGCTGTAAGTGGACCGTCTTTTTAGTTCCATTTTAACGAGTTTAAAAAGAAAAACTCAATGATCTTTTCATGTTTTAGGACTCAGAAAAGAGCTTAAAGGTGACTCTAAATGTTTTTTCGTTGAAAATGATCGATTTCGCTTGAACAATCCGTTATCCTGAACAAAAATTGAAAACATTACTCATACCTGTTTGAGATGGATAAAAATGCTGCAAAAGTTACCTTTCTAAAGTGAAACGTAAACAAATTTACAATTCATTTATTCAAAAAACTTATAAAAAGGGCTCTCGTTAATTCATTTTTACCGTTTAAGATTTGGGTGAGAAAACAGTGCTTTTGTTCAGAAACTTCCCGTGAAGATTGTGGAAAATCCATCTGTCGGAATCAAACACCGTCTCCTCCAGGTAATCCACATCATCCTACTCTTCAATTTCAACAACTTAAATTTGTGTTTTAGGGTTTTATTTCATTTTTTAGAGGGTTTTTAGGCTAGAAACCCGCGCGTGGGGGCCCGCAGGAATAACACTGGCAGCCCGCGGACCCCGACTTTTTCTCAATGGGGAAAAAGTCAGGGGTCCGCACCTTCCATGAAGGCAAGGTACAGACCCACGCACTGTCTCTAATAGAGAGGGTGCGGTCCCCGCAGCAAGGGTTTTTAACCCAAAAATTCTCAAATTTGACCCAAACAATTTAATTTCTTGCATTCTAATTTTCCTTTTTATTGGATGTAGAGTGTACATCATGCTTGATTGGCAAGAACAGGAGCATGCGGATGTAGATCTTGCCGCGTTAAATCACCAACCTTTGATCGATGCATTGAAGGCATGTGGCTTGTACAAATTCTGGGCTATACCTGGTATGAGGGCCCATGTGGACTTCTTGCAGTGGCTGGTAGACAGGTGGAGCATACAGGACCAGTGCTTCTTCATTGGTGGCCACCAGCTCGAAATTGAGCCGGCAGATATATACTTTTTGACTGGTTTGCCTAAGAGAGGCGAAGACTTGACTCTATTCGGGACTAGGCCAGGTGGCCAGTCTGTCGATAGCCTCCGGCTAGAGTTCTGCAACAACCAGGCTAGAGACAAAGGGATAGACATTAAAACCATATCCCGTCCTGAACTCATGGTGATCACGTTTACTGTTACCAAGCTTTGCGGGAGCGCTGCACTACATATTGCCATCGGATCCCATATGCGGATGGCAGTTGATTGCTTTCGAGGCACCATCTTCAACTGGTGCGATGTTGTGTTGGCTAATGTAAAAGGCCAACTGACCAGAGCCAAGAACGGACAACTGAAGACCTTTGGTTATGGTGCTTTGGTTGTGAGCTTTGGTCTAGAGAGGGTCCCAATGTTGGTCCCGCAGCACTTCACTGTTGGAGCTGGGCTTCCTCGAGAGCCCAAACTGATGCGATGGGTTGCAATTATGGCCCGTCATCTTGACGAGGGGACAGAGGTCGTTCGATTCAAGCCTGAGTATTTCCATTGGTTGGAAAACCAGGTTTTTTCTATTCAGGACTTCCCTTACACTGGGGTAGATTTTCGCGGTGACCCAGACATGGCTCTTCCACCAGGAGAGCAATGGGATGACTCAGGTAAAGTCATTTTCAACATTTTCCTATTTTAAATTCATTTTTTTGTTTTTATGTCATCCCAAAACTGATAGTAAAAGTTTCAAATGGAGATGTGGGTCCACAGTGACCAGCTGCTCTCTGACCTTACGAGAGGAAAAAACCAGCTGCAACGGCGCCAGCCCCACAGGACGAATCAACAGAGACCTTGGCCGAGTTGGAGAGTCATCTAGAGGTCTTGACAGGGGACATTCTAGAGACCGGCATAGATGACATTCCTCGTCGACTACAGCGCTATGTGATTGGGGTCCCAGGACCTTTTAGGAGGTTCCTTTGTAAGGTGGCCCGTACAGTGGTTTCTTATCGAGATCATCACCAGTGATAGGATGATCGCCTATTGTAGACAAATATGACATTTTTGCTTTTTGTACTTATCATTTTTGCCGATCATAAGGTGTTTTTCAACCTATGATCAAGGACGATGTATATTTTGACACACTCCTATATATATCACTATTACCGGCTTATCTTGTAAAACATGTTATGGAATGCTTTTAAATTTATATGTATGATTATTGCAAATGTCTACTTAACATTCGAGAAGCAATCACATCTACTAATGTATTTAAAGATTTTGGAATATGCTGATATTCAATATAATCAAATTCACGTTCCAAGAGACACACTCTCAAAAATAATCTCAATAACACTGGATTTCTAATGGCATACACTCTATTAAGCTGTAATACAACGAGTTCAGAATCTAACCTCACTATCAAACTCTGAATCCCAAATGAAATAGATTCAGATAATAACTCAATCACTGTAATATACTCGACAATGTTGTTCGTTGTTTGACCGAGGCTTACCCCATGCATAGATACCAACTCGTCAGAGGGCGAATAGATAACCCAAGTTGCGGAAGAAATGTTCCGTGTATTACGATAAGCACCATCAGCGAAACCAATGTATGTTTGGAGAGGCATTGACATCTGCAATATCAAGAGTAAAACCAAGATAAGCAGGAATAATGACGAAAAACACTCTCTAAGATAAGCACACTTTTTTAAACTAAAACACACCAGCTAGAAAGAAAACTATCATAACTAAAAATCTTCATACCCATTCTTTAAGCATAATACCTCTTCAGGTAAAGACTATTTCTAGGTTTACCTAAAGAGTCCCCGTCAAAGTATACCAATTCATAGGCCCCTTTTGCTAGCTTTCGCTTGAAAACATAGGGACCATGCGACATAGGAACGAATTTTCCAACACCTAATTTATCATTAGCTTGATCATACAATAAGACTAGATCTCCTTCCGAAAAATTTCGAGGGGTCACATTTCGATCATACTGATCTTTAATACGTTTTGCGTGAGTTTCGATCGCCAATGCAACATCACGTCGATTCTCATCTAATTGAGCCAAGTATAACAAATGTTTTTCCTCTTCAGAAGTGGCTGGAAGTAATTCGATGGCCATTTGCAATGACGAGATTTCACATTCAATGGGTAACACAGCTTTCAGACCATGAACTAGTTGGAAAGGAGTGAACCCTGTTGACGTTTTTACTAAGGTTCGATATGCCCAAAGCGCTGAAAATAGCATGTTATGCCAATTCGACCGATGAATCCCAATGATTTGTCGGATCATGATGACTATTTTTTTGTTGATGGATTCAACCAGACCATTAGCTTGTGGATAATAAGGAGTTGAACTATCGTGACGCAAGCCAAGCTGGCTTGTAAGTTCGGTCATCATAACGTTTCGAAAATGACGCCCATGATCAGTGATAATCACTTGTGGAACACCAAACCTAGCAATTATATGATTGAACACAAAAATCACAGTTGTTTTGCCGTCTGCCTCAAATGTAGGCATCGCCTCGGCCCACTTGGTAAAATAATATACCGCAAGGATGATATACGCATGCCCCCCGGCCGAGTGAGGGTTACATGTAATAAAATCGATACCCCATTTGGCAAAAGGACTAACGGAAATTATAGGGTGGAGAGGAGCAGGTGGAGCGCACATCTTTCGATAAAAAATTTGGCAGTTGTGGCATTTTCGGACCGCGTTAATACAATCTTTAAACAAAGACGGCCAGAAGTAGCTAGCGCGCAATATCTTTTGGGCTGTGGCATACCCAGACATATGACCGCCACACGCTCTAGAGTGACAGTCATTTAGAACCCTTTTAGCTTCCTCGTGAGTTAAACAATGTCGAAAAACAGAGTCCGCCCCACGATGATAAAGAGTATCTCCAATAATTCTGAATTGTTGGGACTGGAATCGTATTTTTCGCCGTTCTGACCTTGAAATTTCTGGCCGAAAGGATTGGGTCTGAAGATAAACGATGATATCCCCATACCACGGATCTAAAGTGCTGATTAGAAACAAGGATTCGTCTGCAATGGGCTCCTCTGCCACAGTTTCTGTGTCAGCACGGGGAAGTCACACATTAACTCCACAAAAACTAAAGATTTCTTAGACTTAGATTTTTCAAATTCCAAGTCGAACTCCTGCAGGATCACAATCCATTTGGAGTACTTGCCCCCTAGCAATTGCTTGGTCAAAATGTAGATCATAGGGTTGCAATCAGAAATTATTGTAGTTTTACGTAGTAAAATGTAGTGACGAAAACGTTGGACAACTTGAACAGCTGCCAATGCCAATTTCTCCACATGTGAGTATTTTAGCTCAGTTGGATTTAAAGTTCGACTAAGGTAATATATCACATGTTCAGTACCGAATTCATCTTCCTGAACTAAGAACATTCTAATGGTGGAATGAGAGGCAGTGAGATACAAGAAGTAGTCCTGGTTGTAGTTGGGAGGATGCAATAACGATGCATGGGTCAACGCGTGTTTTAGTGCATCAAAAGATTTCTGAGCTATCTCATCCCAATAGAATGGAGTATTCTGTTTCAACAACGGGTAAAACCCTTTGTAACCTCGGCGTAGTTAGGAATGAATCATCGTAAAAAGTTTGCTTTCCCTTGCAAACTTTGGAGTTGGCGAAGACTCGAAGGAGGAGGCAATTTGACAATAGCTTCAACCTTCGAGGGATTGACGCAAATGCCGGCTTTCGAAACAACAAACCCCAGCAATTGACCCGTTTCTATACAGAAAACACACTTGTGTGGATTCAACCTAATCCGATAATGCCTACACCTCATAAAGATTGCTCGTAAATGGATGAGATGATCAGCTCGATGTAATGAATGAGCAGGCAAATCATCGAGATAGGGTTGCACAATGTGCTTGATGTCATGAAATGCATAAGACATGGCCCTTTGAAAATTTGCCCCGACAATCTTGAGCCCAAAAGGTAATTTGCAATAAGCAAATGTCCCCCATGGACAAATGAAAGCCGTTTTTGGTTGATCGGCAGGTAGAATATTGATTTGATTGTATCCGGAAAAACCATCCATGAAGGAGAATATTTCGCTGCAGCACAATCATCAATGATTTGATCGATATAGGGAGTTGGGTAATTGTCCTTTGGACAGGCTCGATTAATGTCCCTATAATCGATACATATTCTTATTGTCCCTTGCTTTTTGTTAACCGGAACAATATTCGATACCCAATCCATTAAGAGAATCGGATAAATGAAACCTGCTTTGAGTAATTTTTCAACTTCTGCTTTAATAGCAATAGCTTTTCTTGGGTGAATCTGACACAAACGTTGCCGGACGGGTTTAGCGTCCGGGTAAGTTTTGATTTCATGAACAACAATTCCGAGGTCAATTCCTGGCATTTCCTCATATGACCAGGAAAACACGTCGCAGAATTCTTGAAATAGGGCCTTATATATTTGAATTTCATCTTCTGTACACGAGGCACCTATATGAATGTTTTCAACAATTCCAGGCTTAACCGAAATGTCAATAGGAATAGTTCGAGAAATGTTTCCCAAATTTAACTCTGAATCAGGATTTTTCATTGGATTCTGAGGTTCCTTGACATATTCAGTCGTAAAAATTGATGAAAAATCATTTTCAAAACGATCATTCTCGGGTAAAAATGAAGATCTGTGATGGAGATCTTCCCATGGTAAATCATCGACACATAGGATTTCACGAATTTGCTCATCAGAGTGAACAAGTTCAGAAAACGTTGTTGAATCCGAGTTTGATGTGAAAAGTGATTCCTCATGGACCACATTCATTAAGTCAATTTTGGTTGAAGATGGGTCGGAAAATGACTGCACGGCCTGATACGCAATTTCATATGGACTCAAAGGCATAACATCACCAAATGAGTCTATCTCAGATTCAGAAGGTACGATCCAAGGATCATCATAAACAATGGTGTCTGACGAAATCATATGAATGGTTGCAAAAGAAGACGATGCGTTGATCAGAGGAAAAGGAAAAGTTCCCAGTAACACGACATCTTTAACTAGTCCTACTCCAACATCCTTATATGGGATAGTCGTTTTACCGACATGCTGAATGCTTTCAGAAGAGGCTGGGTCGGATGAAAAGTAAGCCAGATGGTCTATTGTTACGATCTTTCCATTATGAGGAAACTTTATAACCCAAATGACCGATGAAACAACAACTGTCATAGCGTAAGACCAACTACGACCCAAGAGAAGGTTGTAATCTAACGGGGCATCAACCACCTCCACATCTAGATTAATAGTTTTTCCTTCAACCCCTGTAGGTAAATCCTATAGAATGCCAAAAATATGAAACCCACAGCCATCAAAGGCCTTTAGAATCGTCGGGGATTGATTTAGTGAAGGAGAACCAAGCGATCTCCAACATTGTATCGACATAATACACATTGAGGCTCCCTCATCAATCACAGTCCTATGAATAGGTCTGTTTTTGACTATCACTAGGATCTAGAAAGCCATTTGATGAGGTAAGCGCGGTGTACTATTTTCTAGATAAAAAATTATTAGGTTCGAGTCCTAAACGTCAACAGCTCCTATAGCTGACAAAAGTAATTTACGCTGTGCTGGACATGATTGCAGCACTTCCAAAGCCGACATTGCTGAAGGTGAAACAGCTAAATCCTCAACAATGTTATAGTTCTGAGCCGCTCTCGCATGTGGATTGAAAGCTGACTTTCGAAGTATACCCTTGGCGGGTGGTTTGATTACTAAGTCTGGATTAGGTTTCTCGATCTGTAGTGGATCGGAACCGAGAGCTGAGGTTGATGGGTTAGAATGAGAAGATTCTGCTTCTTTACCATCAACAGGACTTTTACTACCATAATCATGCGATCGAGTCGCAATCCTAACATGGGACATCATCAGTATGGGTTCTTCATTGGCATTCGAGGAAGAACCTATCATCTTACTGTCTTGACTTGGAAAAGGATCCTTCAAAACAACAGGCGTTTGGGAACCTTTGACAATCTTCGCAACCTCTGCACGATGAGGGCAGTCTCTTGTAAAATGCTCTTCGTCACAAATGAGACAAGGATAACGAGGTTTGCATTTCTCATCATTTGATTCCACTTTTTCTGGTTTCTCTTTTGAATTTTTATCTGTTTTATTTTTCTTCTTCCCTTTCTTCTTACCACCGGATTTTGATTTGGCTGTAGATGACTCTACAACATGAATATTAGTGGAAATCTCCGTGGAAGAATCTCCTGTCGGGGAATTTGGTAAGGTTATGATAGGAGAAGAATTCTTGGAAGACTTCTTCTTACTTTTGGTGTTAACCGTACCAATCATACCATCAGCGGCATGAGACCCTGAAGGAGTTGCAGCGATTTGATTTTGCTTAGGAAGATCGGGGATTTTCTCGTGTAACGTACCTGACTGAGTATAAACCAAGTCAAGGTACTGTGCTTGAGCAATTACTTGCTCCTCAGTAACGACTCTGGCCTTAGCTACATCCTCAGTGATCTTTGGCAATAAAGATTTTACAAACCATTCAGCTAAGATCTGATTCGGAATAAAAACCTTCACTAAATGTCGTCGACGTCTCCATTCATGAATGTGATCTGAAATGTAAGTGGACGTCGACTGCTTTAATGAAGTTAGTAATTCCGTGCCATTGTCATATCTGACTGGAAACTGAAAATGAGTTAAAAACGAGGTAGCTAACTGACTAAAGTTATAAAAGGTGGCTCGCGGTAACTCAATGTACCACTTGGCCGCAAGACCAATTAGAGTGCGCTGGAAAATCCTTAGACGGATTGAATCATCTGAAATGGAATTAGACGCACACCAGAAGTGATAAGTCATCACATGGTTCGATGGATACTCTCCTGATTTGCCTTCAAACTTAGGAATATCATTAGGCAACTTATTCGGCATTGGCGGCCAAGTCAGGGAAGTCCAAAGTTGTGATAAACGGTAACTAACAATTAGGGTCCCTAAAACTCTAGGTCATGAGACCAGCCCCAGGAGGAGGATATCCAGGATAACTAGGAATAGGAATTGCATTTGGGATATTGTATCCTCCCGGAAAACCAGGATTAACCGACCATACTAGGGTTGTTGAGGTTGTTGATACGTATACCCAGGGTACGGTTGATACTGATAGACTGGCTGCTGCACAGTAGGACCGAATTGGTACTACCCTTGGTATGGTTGATAAGTAAATTGTGGTTGACTTGTGACAATTGTACTTAAACCAGGTTGTCCTACGGGAATTTGAACCAAAGTTTGAATTGTGGATCCAGACTGAGGTAAAGATGTCTAAGGAGTAGATACAGGAACAGTAGAAACCGAAGCTGTCGATACTCCAGAAGTAGGTGGGGTAGATTGAACAGATGTTGCAACAGCCGTTTGAGGTGGAGTACGAGGCGTACTAGGCCCAGGCTGAGAAACTACCGAAGGTACAGAAGTTTGAATAGTAGACTGGACAGGTTGCTGGGGTTAACCAGAAAATAAGGGTTGTTTAGTTTGAGATGATGACTGTACATTCGGTTGCAAGACCTGTTGAGTTTGCGATGGATCCCACACTAAGTTCATTCCGGGGTACGGACCAATAACAGGTTGAGAATATTGAGGACCATAACCGGGTTGAGGGTAGGGTTGATAATTCAAAGGTACATTTCCCGTTCCTTGAACATATGATTGACCGGAGGGTGGTTGGAAACCTTGGTTCGAGTACTGACCGTGGGTTGATACCCTTGAGGCATGTACTGATACTGGGGTTGACCTTGAGGTACATATTGATACTGGGGTTGACCTTGAGGTACATATTGAGTCTGGGGTTGGCCTTGAGGAACGTACTGTCCCGTAGGTATGTACTATCCTTAAGGTTTCTCCCCAGGCGCAAATTGGGTACCTTGAGGTTGCCCCCCAGGCGATAATTGAGGATTTTGAGGCTGCCCCCCCAGGCAATAGCTGGCCACCTTGAGGTTGAGTATTAGGAATAGTATCTAACATCATGAGAATATCTTCTACACTCAAGGGCTTAGTACCATTGTTTCCAATTAATAACCCTTGTTCAATGGGTTGAGGAGATGCTCCTGCAAAAGTACCAGAAACTGACTGATACCCAGAAGGAATAGAAGGACCGTCGTACAAAAATGATTTTGGCGATTGAGTAAACATGGACGACTATCTTGACATATTTAATGGAGGATAGTAACCTCTAGGTGTTGGGTGATAAGGAATACGAGGTGGTGAAAAACTTAGCCCCGGGTTTTCCAAAAAATTAGTCAATGAAAGATACCAAGCATTGCTCCTAGGTGGACTGTAAAAAATTGATTCACACTCCCTAAGTTCAATAACAGGTTGATTTTTATTGATAGGGATACCTACTTCTTCTTCCAGAGTAGCAAGTTCTTCGATAGCTATAAGTCCAGAAGGAATATTTTGGTTAATTATTCTTTCTACCCTGGGTGAACCAGGACCACTAGAAGTTGGAGAGGTAAACCCCGATGTTGGGGTAGAAGCATATTCACTTTCAGGTTCGTATGTTTTAGGTTCCTCACCTATATCACTAGTAGATGAAAAGCTACCAGTAATTTCAGAAACAAACACTGATTATGGATTATAATCTGCTACTAAAGCTTGAAAATCAGGATGTACCACCAAATAAGACTCTCCTTCTTCAGGTGACCCAACTCTATTGTCTCTAGGAGTTACGAGGGCTCTTAATCCTTCAGGATGGCTCGGTGAAAAATCAAGAGCTTGGCCCCGAAGTCTACGGGACTTCCTCGGTAATTCAGCCATGATTAAAAATTTTAATTACTTCACACGAAAACAAAGTAAAATCTCAATCAAAACCACCTAAAGCCTCAAAAGAACCAAACAAATTTGAATCACACGCCTAAAGAATCTAGGAGATCAAACCACACACAAACAGTAACTTTCCGTACTGAAAACACTAGTTGGTGATGAAGCCCAACGTCGCAGAATTCAATACAGAAATGGTGGTTGGAACAGTTACCCTGAAAACCTGCTTAATGAATAGACTGGCACAAGTTCCTCCACTAAACTGTCTCGAGTGAAGAGAACCCCCCAGAAAATCCAAGTGAGTCTAGCCGATGTCTGCTCCAGGTACAGTGGGATCTTCCCACCACTGTCACCTTAGGAAGAATCCTATAGAATATGGTCACTAAGGTTACCAACGGAAACAAATATACTTGGGGGAACAGTCTACGATCTGATACGCATGCAAGGGCAAGGTAAAAAGCTCAATCCCCTTGAAGGCTCCTTGACATAATCCAAGGTTTACCAACAAGTGACCCCAGGCTCCTCGACAATGGTTAATCCGAGGTTTACCGTTTTTAATACGTGAATATCTGGCGTCGTTCCCAATGAGGAAGGATTGATTCTCACACTGGTTTGGACACGATCTCGTGCTTCTCCTTTAAGAGGAGCTTTCCCAGAGCATAAATGCAACAATTGGATTTCTCTCCTATCGCAAGATACAACTACTTGTTTGTTTTACTGTCTTGGAGAGTTAATTACTCCCTACTCCAAGACACTAGCCTAAGCTATATTGGTGTATTAGAGCCCTAGAAATAAAAATATTACTAGATAGATTTTACTTTAAGCGTTATTTTTATTGGTTTTTGTTTATTTCAAGAGGTGCGGAGATGAAACTCGTGGTGTGAAGACTCGACTCGAAATCACTAAAAAATGCACTTAAGATGATTAAGCAATCTTTTCCCTTCAATGAACTTCTAGCTAGGAAAGAGTTTGAGAATGCAAATACTTGTAAACACAAATCTTTCTTAACAAACAAATTAAAAGAAGAGCTTTTTTCTTTTCCAATGCACTCAAAACGAGAAAACTAGTTATTTTCACAAAAATTTCCCTTTTCTTTCAAAACACTCAAACACTACAAAAACAAACTTTTTCCAAAAGAGATTTTTTTAATATTCTTTATAAAACACTCAAAACTAGGGAAATGACTAATCTTGAGATCTATAAACTATAAAAAACTATTTGAAGTCAAAGCTTACAAGATGTCTTTTTCAAGGATGTTTTACTTAGCTGCAAGAAAACTAGGGACTAATTTGTCCAGAATCACAAATTAGTCAAAAAACAACCAATTTTTGTTTTCTTTTCTAAAAATGAAATCCAAACTTTTAACACAAGATTTTTCGAATTTTCGTAAAGAGGAAACACAAGGTGGATTCCTCAAAAAAAGTAGACTTTGCAAATGGTCAGACTCATAAGAAGGCCAGTAAAAGCCAAGGTGATCTGAGGCTTCTACAGCTTCTATGCTCAGAGCTACTACAAGACCAAAATGAAAACCAAACCCAACAATCAAAATTTCTAGGAATTTAACCTAAAACCCTAACACCAATGGAATTAACCTAAGAAAAGCTTCTGAAAAGTTATATGCAGGTCTAGGAAGGGGATAATAACATCTAAATAAAAAATAAGCTGACTAACAGAGAAAATCTTAGGTTTTCCAAAATTTTGACAGGGTCCGCAGGCCCACAGTTAACACAGGTGCGGTACCACTCCGTGCTAAAAGCAAAAGTGCGGATAGGTCCGCACTGTGTCCCAAGCCGAGGGTGCGGTCCTCTCCCAAAGTTATGAAAAACAAAAAATAATCCTAGATCTACTAAATCTACCCAATTCCACACACAACAAGCCAAAAACAGAAACAAAAACACAGTTTCTCAAGTTAAAGTAAAAACAAGGAAAAAATAAAGTCCCCAGTATGGTCACCATTTTGTCACACGGAATGAGTCGATCTTGCGGACAAGATAGACCTTCCTAGAATCTAAATATATCTAGTGGCAAGCAGGCGAATAAAAAACTATCTTTCTTTAAATATGCATTTATAAACAAAGGCAAGCAAGTGTTTAGGCCTACCTTGGGTCCAATGCAAGTTTGTGGAAGCCTCGCTCCTTTGATCCAAATGAGCTCCCTTAGTGCGAATCTGCAAACACAAACAAGAAAACAAATTAAATAGCACCTGAAAAGCCAATATCATAAAGCATACTTAACATGATGATCAAGGAATTCATGAAACAAATGACATAAGACAATTTGTTGAGAAAAATGAATCTGATTGTATTAATTCAAATCAAAGAAGAACTTTACAACTTGTGCCTTGATGCTGTAAAAGCTCCTCCCATGGTCCAACAAGAAGTCTCCTCACTTTGACAGCTAGTTTCCCTGAAAGAGTCTTCAGTCAAGTCACTTTGACAAGTTTCACACTCTCTTCCCAATGACCAAAAAGGTATGTGATCTCTCCTCTAAGCTTAACTAGAAGTCTCAATTCCACCAGCATTTACCCTAAAATATGTTCAGCTTCTAACCTCCCTAGCAACCAGCCTAATGCCTAATTTATAGTGCAATGGAGGGAAGTTACTAGGTCCTCCTTCAAAGGGATAAATACCTCCTTCAAAGGGATAAATACCTCCTTCAAAGGGATAGCTCCTCTCATCAAGGGATTAGCTCCTTCTCTTTTGGGATGCATGAACCACCTAAGAGCGACCAATCCATGTCAAAATTCCTTCTAGAATCATCCAGAATTAACCCAAAGTGAGTTTTTTAGTATAAACTTGCGCCTTTTTGACTTTCACAGTGGTCCGCACCCACTCCTTTAGGGACAGAGCAGGCAGGTCCGCAGATTTTGTGAACAGGGGGTGCGGGACCACAGACAACAATGAGAGAAAGTGCGGAACTAGAGCTTTGTTGATTTTCAATGTCTTTCTCTCATTTTCAAAGCTTGACTTGAAGAGCTGAGGTCTGAGACTTGCTTAGGAGGATAGTACAAGTGATGATAGACCCATACTGACTGCTCAAAATTGGTGCGATTGTTCGTGCCAAAACCGTGCCAACAAAAAAGCTCCACTTTCCGCCTTCCGCAACGTCTCTGTCACACGTACTAGCTCCACAACATGCTCTAATACCAATTGTTGGAGCAAACAATGCACAACAAAAATTTAACAAGCATACACAGTACATACAAAATCATAAAAAATGACACAAAGATTTAACGTGGTTTACCCAACCAATCTGGGCTACATCCACCAAACAGAGGCATCGACAATCTTATTATTCAACAGGAGATTACAACAATTTATTTCTTTTCACATACTCTCAGCTCACCCTATTTTCTACACACATATCCTTTATGGGCTTACATTTCTTATAGCTGGAGTAGAAAACTGAATCATAAATTCTCTCACAACAAATTTAGTATGCATTAACTCCTTCTCAAGAATAATGGAGCTAATATAGCAACAAATCCTATTGTTGTCACCTACATGAGATTTTTGCCAAATTTAATAAACAGAAAATCTCAACAGACCCATTTAGCAGGATAGAGATAATAGGGGAGGATATCATAGCATGTATGCAGTTTATCCATCTTTAATCGAAACCAAAGGCTTTGAGGATTTTGTTTAGATAGGCCTAGCTTAGTCGATCGTAGGCCTTAGAGAGGTCCAACTTAATCATCACACCCATAAGATTTATCGTCTTTAGTGAATGCACTATTTCCTGCAAGGCTACAAACCCATCTAAGATTTGTCTTCCTTCTACAAATCCAATTTTCTCTGGGGATATGAGGTTGGGCGGTAAAGGTTTGAGGTGCTTTACAATGAGCATTGCAATAATAATTTCACAAGATGGCATACATGGATCTTACATTTAGATCATCATCTCAAATGAAATCAAATAAACACATGCAAAAATACACCTTATACCTCCAAGTATGGGGATGGCCTAAAAATCAACTACTCAGATGAAGAAACAACATTCGCCAACGCATTCCTGGTGAAATTTCATGAAATATGAGTATAAAAACGACCCAATTTTGTTTTGATCAAATCTGGGCTCCCCTGGAATCATTTAGATTCTTCACATGACTCTGTTTTGGAAATGGATGGAAAATCAATTGCTCAGATGAATAAATATATTGAACAATTGAATTCCTGGAAAAAAATTGATTCATATGAGTATAAACTTAGCATATTTCTATTCTGGTGATTTCTGGAGCTTTGGGGAATATTATATATTCTTTGTGGAATATTATAGGGAATATTCCCATAGAATATTTCTCGAAATTAGTGCCCGAATGGATCCCTTGGGTGCACTGTTCTAGTGTTGGTTCCACAGGATGAAGTTTCGGCGAACTGCTCCCTCTCTCCCCTCAATAGCGATGGGCTTTTTATAATATATTTGTTACTTTGCTTTTATCGACCACTTGTGCGGTGTAGTGGTTATGGTGTATATTTGTGGGTCAAAGGCCACGGGTTCAAAATAATGGGCCTACAAGTCCATATATTAATTTAAAAAAAAATGTTAACCAAACCTCTGCCAATTAAGTTGGCGTCTGTTGGGGTTCGCCGACAGGTTTAACTAGGCGACAAATTTCTCACCATTGGTCCAAATTGTCGCCTGGTTAGTTGACATGGTCAACTGCTAGTCGGGCGCCACATGACCTACTGTGATTGGGCCACGTGACACCTCCTCATTGGTTATTTATATTCCTAGTCAGTTCCATGTGTCAGTTTGTGATTGGCTGAAACTACTGACGTCACTGGCGATGTGGATGCTGACGTCATCCACCACATGTCACTCTTTGGTTGGCTCGTTGGAGATTGTACTACCACATCAACTTGCTGACTATGCTGCTAACGCCATCTTCCACATCTCACCTTCTGATTCAATTCTTGCTAACCATACCACCACATCATCATATGTATGGATGATGTCATCATCCGTACTATTGATGTCAGCTGCCACGTTGCATCTTGTGGGTCCTACAACCAATCCTTTTTTGTTGTTTCCCAAAAAAATTAGTGGGCCATAAATTTTGCATATGATGTCATATTAAGGTGTTGTTTGCACTATTGGATTTAGACTGAGGATCTCTTCAATTTGAGATAGGTTTTACTAAGGTTTGAGGACTTTAAAATTTTGGCCTTTTAGGATCCTCTTGGATCAACAATAGTTGGCCAGATTTGACAAATAAAAACATTTGGATCTTCTGTTGGTGAGTGTTCTTGATCTAAGTGTCCATGATATGATCAGTTGTGGCCTACTCCATGCAGTTGGGGTTCAGATTTGTTGGTCTTAGTTGTTCTACACTGTCTGATGTGTCCAAAAATGGTAGAAAATATGACCAAAGGTAGTCAAGATTGCACATTGGGTGCAGACCGAGGAATGGGGGAATGTTGAGCTCGAAAGAATTGTCCCCCACAACCTTGGTTATGGTGTAAGGCCCATATCATAGTTGTTGGAGTTTCTAATAGGATCTGACAAGGAATTCTTTCTGCAGATGCAACCAAACTTTTTCGCCCACTTGAAACTTATGTGGCACCCGATGTTGATCATGCCACTACCTGTAGTTGGAATTGGACTTATCTAGGATGTCATGCACCTTTTGGTGGATGTGATGGATGTGTTTAATAAACTTGGTTGCTTTATAAGCCTTAGACTATACATGTGTAGATTCTATCTGTATAGTCGCATGAGACATGACAACATCAATGAGACACAATGGTTGAAATCCCAGACCCACTGGGAAGAGACTATGGCCAGTTGAGCTATGGAGAGCTATATGATAAATGTGCTTGACATAAGGAAGGATATCATCCCAAGTTCATGGAAGCTTAGATTTGTACATGTGTAGTATATACGCTACCATCTTGTTCACGACCTGTGTCTGTCCATCAATATGGGGATGTAATGCAATCATTTTGGGGAGCTTGATGTCTAATAATGTCCAGAGACCCAACTAGAATGTGCTTAGAAACATGCTACCCCGATCTAAGATAATAGTATGTGGAATCCAAAAATGTACCCACACTCGTTCAAAAAAGAGTTTGGTAATGTCCTCTACTGTGATATTCTTCTTGCAAACTTCCAATATCGCCATCTTAGAAAAAATTTCCACAACCAAAAATACACAGTCATTACCATGTTTGGTAGAAGGGAGGATATACAGATAATTCAGGGAGATTGATTCCCAGGGCTGGCTAGGAGTAGGAAGAGGAGTGCACGGACCTTTCTTCTCGATGGTTGGCTTGGCTATGGCACAGGAAATGCATGATCTATTATATTTTCCATCATGTTGTTTGAGTCCTAGACAATAAAAATACTTTTGTAGCCCAACCACAATTTTCTCCACACCAAAGTGTCCGGCGACCTGGTTGTAGTGCACCTCCCAAATTAGTTTGGCATGCTCAATTGAAGGAACAAAAAGGTGGCCTAGGTAGCATAATAATGTGTTTTGGAGGTGGAAATATAGAACTTGCTTGCAATCTACTCTCATTTTGAATGTGGTGGTGAAATGTAGATCATTCTTGTACAATTGCAGCCATCCATAGGTCTCATGGCCACAATAGTTGCCAACAGTAGTTAGTGCTTCAATTGGGGGCTGACCGATGCAATATGCAACATGATTGGTGTTTCCCTTCTTGTATTTAATTTTCAAATGGAATTGTTATTGATATGTAGACCACTTTTGATGGCGATCATTCTGCAACTTCCCTTGTGCTTGTATAAAATGAAGAGGTCAGTGACATATGTGGATGGTTGTCTCCTTTGTTTAGAATGTAATGTTTCCATTTTTGACATTAATCTTACACGATAGAATACATCTCTTTATCATAGGTGGGGTACTTCCAAATTGAATCAGAAAATGTCTCACTATGATAGGCCACCAAATTCCCTTGTTGGGTGAGAACTAAACCAAAAGAATAGTTGGGGGTGTGTGACGCGATTTATTTCACAAGACACTAATATGTCCAATGATGTTTCTGTTGTAGAGAATTTACAGTAACTATGGGAAATTGATGAGAAACACTTTCTAGCAGATGCTAACCAGAGTGTCGAGA
The DNA here is from genome assembly GCA_031772625.1 of Pinus tabuliformis. NCBI lineage: Eukaryota > Viridiplantae > Streptophyta > Pinopsida > Pinales > Pinaceae > Pinus > Pinus tabuliformis. The sequence goes on along the minus strand of CM062816.1, from coordinate 1,109,303,263 downwards.
AGCAGAGATGAAAATCTTAGCATGATCGACATATTAAATCCAAGTCCTTTTCAGTGGGTGATCAGGTTCTTCTATATGATAGTAAGTATCTCAATAATCCTGTAAAGTTACACATGAATTTGTTAGGTACTTTCATTGTTACAGAAATAAGGGAGTCTGGAGTCGTAAAGCTTGCACAACTTGATGGAATTACCTTGCCTAGTTAGGTGAATGGTGCACACTTGAAGCCCTACAATGGCAACAAAATTAATTTTATTCTGATTGCTCTCTGCCTGAGAGCATAAGCAAGGTTGTAGAGTATATTCAGTTCTTGTTTATTTCTTTTAAGGTTTCAGCTGCGCCAATAGCATCAAGTATTTAAGTTGTGATATACCAAAACTGATTATGGTCGGGGAGGTACGGGTCATGTATTTTGTCATTCATTGAGTCATTTAATGTCAATATTTTCATTTTTTTCAAGTATGTTTTCCATAACAGTCAAATATTCTAACATGGCCTTTAATTTTGTTTCGTGGGTTGTGTTATCACTCATGTTGTTCCCAAAAGTTGTAAGAAAGGGAATATGACCGAGGTAACCACAGACCAATCTTTTAGATACAGATTCTAGCCAATTTGCATCCAAAGAGGGCTCTCTGTTTATGTTTTAGCTATGTTTGAGGTATATTAGGCTAGTTATGAAGTGTAAGGGTTTTGTTTTGAGTTTGGTTGGAGGAATGGAGTTTCAATATAACAGTGAGTTAAAGCTGAAGCATTTCAGTCCATTGGGCATGATGGAGTAAAAGAAAGATGGCTTTTTGGGTTAAGCTTCTTATCAGAGAATTTATTACAGAGCAAGGTACTCAAATATGGAACAATTTATAGGCTGAAATTTGATGGAATGGAGTCAATGGGTGAAGGGCAATTAAGAATCCTTCATCATGTTGATAGAGGGAAAATGGATGATTACTGCTAAGGAGCAACTAAGAATTCCTTAGCTAATATTAAAGATGAAAGAACCAGGGGAAACAGGAGCAGTTAAGAATTCATTGTTTATGCTTATGAAAAAAACATTAATAATAATAGAGACTGAACACAGAGTGCAAACAAGCAAATTCTGAGTTATTCTTTTTCTCTATTATTTATATCATGAGACATAGATGATATAATAAAAACAAAAACTGTAAAACATAAGTTAGAAGGGACTTATTGATCTATAAAACGAGTCAAGAATTCTGCAACATGGTCCTTAGCATCAATTCTTCATCCAGTGAGCTAGACAAAATGGTTCCAACAGCCTTTTATTCCAAAAATCCAGAATTACAGCAAAGTCTGAGAATGCATCCCAATCAAACAATCCAAAATTCTTCGTCTGGGGGGTATTTATAAAAAAATGTCAAGATATCAGACAAAATATCTGATAGAAATAAATATCTGCTGACAATTAATGTTTCTTTTACACAGATAGAGACAGACAATCTTGAAAACAGGGAGACAATAAATTGATTCAATGAATTCATGCTGCGCTGGTTGATCCATCTTTATGAGGCATACTGGAGGTAGGTGCTGCAAGTCGGTTCCCAGCTACCTTCTACTGATCCTCTGTGCTGATATTTTTTCTTTGGCCAGACTTTCTTTACTTTGATGTGATGCCCGCAGGACCGCGATTCATTTCTGTTCTGCGCATTATAGCAGATGGTGCACAATTTTGCTTTGACCAAAGATAAATTTACAGGATATCTAACATGCTTTGCCACCACTCTGGTCCTGGTATTCTATGTCTCTGCAGCTTCCTTAAAGTCTCATCAGTTTCTGTGTACCTGAAGAAATTAGGTGGGATGGTGAGTAGATGCTTCACCTCATGCTCTATATAGAATAGATTTTCCAGGTTGTCATAAAGGGACTGGCCAGATGGAAGTGATTTTTCTCCTGAAGTACTTGAAGATGCATTAGCTTGATTGACGACATATGTATTTAATTTATGTACATAGTCCTTGTGCTTCATCAGACGAGCATTATCTCCTAAAGGACTTGGCAAACCTTTTTGATGCAGGACTGTAAATTTGTCTGTGAAAGAATCAATTTCTACCTGCATGTCCTAGCATCTTCTGTCCAAGTTTTTCATTAGAGTTCTCATGGTTAGAACTCTCTTGATGTCCAAAATGGTACCTGTTCTGTCTCTAATATCCAGCGCTTCCAGTTCTTCACTGGTATTAGTATTCAAAAAATGTATTAGCCTATTAGCTTGTTCAGGCATCTGTCCCAATAAGGCTTTTGTTTTCTGAATTTCCACTTGGGCTACTCTTATCAAATCAATCTGTTCATAAATGGTCTGAATAGATCTCCACACATCACAAAGAGATTGAGTGATGTTGGTCCACAAAATTCCTTTGATTTCTGCTAGAGGCTTATGCAGAGAGAGATCCTTTTCTAAGGCTATTACCTTGTTCTCCAATGCTTTGACTTCCCTCGTTTTCTCTGGCACATTCATATTGGATTTATCATAACTTTGTTCAACCTTTGCCAATTTTTCTTTCACTAGCTTTAGCTCAGATACTTGGAGTTTCAACTCCTCCATGGCTTTTATTAATTGCTCTGTGGTCATAGTAGTGATGCTACCTGGTGCTGTTGATATTGATGTTGCTCTTGTGATGATTTCTGTTGTTGATGTCGGGACAATGGAAGGCACTTCTATTATAACTGTGGGTGGGGCAGTTGTGACTATTGGAGTTGCTTTAGGTGGCTGGGAGGTCGACTCTCCCTGCTTTTCTTGTAGTGCTTTCTCCAATGCCTGCTCCGTCTCACTCAATCTCTCGTTCAACCTCATGAGCAGGTCCATCATGTCCTCTTCGGACTTTTGCTATACCACATCTGCTATTTGTGGATGCATAGAAGGAGACATTTTGAGCTGTTTTCTGATGGCAGCAATGTCCTCTTCCTTTTTCCTCATTAGTGCTTTTATGCCTTTGGAATCTTTGGGATCATGTCCCAGCTCAATGATAATATCCTCCAAGGATTTAATCCTGTTTTCCTTTGCTAGAGAAGAAGCTTTCTCTAAATCTAGCTAAGCAGAGGTGTTCTCCAATGAGTTTTTCAATTTACGAGCCAACATTGCTTTATCAGCTAGCGTGGAATACACCATATCTCCAGTCTGTTTGTGCAGCTCAATCTGGTCTATTGGATGAATGTCTTTGGCTAAGACTTCCATATTTGTCCTGATGTAATCAGTTGCCGATTGTGGTTGCTGCACCTTGGGCTTGAAGTAACTTATGATCTTTTTCCCTTCTTTAATGTCATATGCTAACATTAATCTTTGTTGTTTGGTGGGGGCCATCTTAAGATATTGGTTATAAATTTGCAGCCTCAATGGATCATTTCTAGCCTTTATCTCTGTGAATGTTCTTTTGATATTAGAGGTCTGCTTACCTGGCGGGCTAGTGGATGAAACTTCAACACTATGCTTCCTTTCTAGCTCTTGCCTGTGTGAGCTGGTTGATGTGTCTATCACTGGGGAGGTCTGTGGGCTGGTTTCCTCTCACCCATAGGCTTTCTATTGTTTCTTCAATTATTTCCTCTTCAGATAGAGGATTCAATCTTTGCCTTTTTTCTCCTGGCTATTCTGCAGGTCCACTGATGGGTGTGGCCTCTTATCTGTCTCTTTTCTTGCCCGTTTCCTCATTTAGAGGAGTTTGTAGTGCAGGAATCTCTGCTGCTTCGATTTGTATTGGAGGAATTTTCTCCTGCTGGTCAGTCATTTCTTGCTGCTCTGTGCCTGCTACTTCTTTGCCCTTTGAAGAACCTGAAATTGGTGTGCTGATTTCTTGTACAAGTTGCTGTGAAGTTCCAGCAGAAGATGTACCCACTCCAGTTTGCTGAGGCAGCTTGAAAGATACTTGTCCAAAAGAGTCCAGTTCAAAGGTCGTTTCTAAATCTTTCATAGCTTGTTCCATCTTTTCTTGCCGAGTAAGTTCTTCTACCAATGTACCCTCTACCCGCTCATCCTGATTAGCATATTGTTCTACTTCAGGGATCCTATGATGTGTGTAAGTTAATAGCCTATTTCTTACTTTTCTGTCACTTATAAAGCTATTTGGGTCATATGGTACCCACCAGAAGCTTTTCTTCAATTTAAGGTCTTCCCCTAATATCTTATCAACATCTTCCCATGCTTCCCTCTTGTTAATGATAAAAGGGCCTAACTAGTTTCTTATTCCTAACTGAGCCATTTTCTTTACATTGCAAAAGTGAGTAAATCTGCATTGATAAGTTGCCTAAAATATTCCAATGCAAATAGTCTCATGGGCACATATTTGGATAGCTTATAAGGGCACAGTTCATAGCCATTTATCCTGATTTAGTGTGATCCTGATAGAAGTAACAGCCACCTATCCTGTAGTTCTTGGAGAGGTATACAATCTTTTTTATGTCACCAAAGAGCCTAGGAGGAGGGGCTTCTATCAGTAGAGTGGAGGCTGGATGTATAAACAAGTCAATGAATTCACAACGGGTATAAGGGGACTCACCAATTTTGTGGAAGACCGAGGTCCAAAAGATCACATACCTCCTCTCTCCTTTGGAATCCAATTTCCTGATGGGAAATATAAAACTGCCTGGGTGATAGTACAACAACAGATGGTATATGACAGTTGTGTATTTAAACACTCATTCTCTTTCCAAATTCATAAATTGAGCATGGATTTTGTCAGTAATGAAAGAGGCATAGTCATACTTAATAGAAGTGGGCTGTCCTGGAGTAAAGGTGGATAACAAAACCAGGACCATCTCATCCACATATTCACTGGACCTAAATCCCAAGATCACTGATATCATGTCAAGAATAATTATTCCAGTCTAATTGAACGAGACATATAAATAAGGAGGTGGGCCTTGGGGCTGGTAATCTGGTCTCATGAATATTTTAGCAATCTGGGTTATTTCTGCACTGGACAGTTGAGAGCCTTGCTCAAGCAAAAATCCCATGGAAAGAGGAGCAAGAGATTGAACTGGATGGAAGTGTAGCATCTCATTTACAGATTTAGCAATTATGTGAAAGAGAATAGTTTGTGATGGAGTCATAATTGCTTTACTGACAGGGTCATAATTTACACAGCAGTGGCGAATAATATCTGGGAACACATTGATTGAGGGAAGGTAATACCTGGGGAGATTGGATTCCCATATTCCATAGATATCAGAGTTGTTCAGATGACTATTTCTGGTTAGGCAGAATGTATGAAGATGATTTTGGCAACCAAACAGGTCTTTATTTGGAAATATATGTCGGCCAAGGGTAAATGATTCTGGCCCATATGAGGTGCATTTAGCGGCGTTACACTGAGGGCCACAGGGGATTCCGTGTTTAGTTCTCTGTGTTTTTAAACTGGAGGTTGAATTTCTGTGTGAAAAAGGTTAAAAGAGCAGTGCTGGGTGTTTTGGTATGGGAATTATGGACTGCTTCAACTTGAATTTGGCTCCTATAGGTATAATTTGCAGAGAAAACCTAAAATACAGGTTCGGGAGGTGGGATAGGTTAAATACCTGTATTTTGGAGGCAAATGAGTGTAATTTGCAGGTTGACTGATGAGTTGAGGAGTAGAATGATGGTCTTTGCTTGGTCGGGTGGCGGACTGGAGCTTCTGCAGTTGCTTGGACATATTTTTCATGAAACAGTCTCGTAGAAGAAACAAATGAAAATGGATGAAAATGACACTTTCACGAGTTTTTTAACAAAAAATTGGCTTTGGGGGCACTTTTGGTGCTTTTTGGTCGGATGACGTCATCGGGATGTGACGTTTTGTCATGAGGCGGGGTACGAGATGCTGATGTGGCCATGAAATGGTGATGACATCAGAGAGAGGGGTCAGTGAGAGGGTGGTAAGTGGTATCGACCCGTACTGCTTATGAGCTAAGGCAGTTTCGGGAGGAGGGGTCGTGAGCATGGTGGGAGGGTGCCGCATGTCCCAAGTACGACAGTAAAATCGCCGGCTCCCCGAGCAGTAAAAATCGGCGGGGAAGGGCCTCACGATATGATCGTGAGCCATCCAATCAGTGGGCCCAGATTCTATGGTTGGCACTCAACGGAGCTGGTGGAGCGTTATGGAGTGGGGACCCACGTATAAAATCAAAATATTTTAATGCGGTTTGGGCTTGATATGGTTGATGGCATGGTGATTTGTTAATCAATTAACATGGGGTTAATTGATTTCAAATGATGCGTATGGGATGGTTATTATATGGTTCCTGATGAACCTATAATCCCTGTTAAATAGAAATATGGCCGTAATCGACCGGGGCGGGATTATTACACATAGGGGTTTTATTGTATAGATATATTAATACGGGGGAAGGGGAGTTTGTAAGGGATTTATATAATAATGTTAGCGATTAATATGGGTTTATGAAAAAGGTGCTAAGTTATAAAGTTTAATGACTTAGGCTGAGGGAACAAAAAGATTTTTACACAAGAAATGTGGGTTCTTTGCATGAAGCAAGAATGCTATTTTCCTCAGGCTTTTCATGAAATGGGGTGATTTAGGAGTATTGAGCAGATCTCAATATCCTTGGGGGGTTAATAAGTGAATTTTGGGAGAAATGTGAGGGGAAGTTAGTCATGCCTCACTTGATTTTTAACCAAATAGTTTCCGTGACGCTTATGATATCAATAAGATAGACATATTTGAGAGACAAAATTGATCATAAGCCTGCTTCTGCAACACCAAACTGCCTACCCAGCCTATTACACCTAACATTTCTTTTCTTCTTCCATGGGTGCACTTGGACTAGCAAACCCTTACTCTCTTCTTTTCTTTTGACTGCAATTTTATCTAAGCCTGCCCTTATCACATCCAAGGGCTCAAATTTAACAGTTGAGCTCCTTTGCTTCTCTACCTATCTACTTATCTGCCAAGATTGAATTGTTTGGATAGATTTTATTCTCTATCTCTAAAACAAGAAATTCAAACATGAACTGGCCAAGATTAAGCTATTTGGCCATCCATCAACTGTGGCAAGAGTCAACCCACTGCACACAATGAGATTCTTTGTAAAAATAGACTAGTAGTGGCATTTTGGACTAGCACACATTCATGGTCCTTTTCTTTGAGGTTCATTTTTTTTTTTTTTTTACCATTTCATTCTTTTTGTCCTTTGATCTTTCTTTTAGGGCATACTCTCTTTACATTTTTTAAGTTTTTTGATTCTTTCAAAATATGGAACCTTTGCAGCAGGGAAAGGATGAACATATTTGGGATTTTAACCAGTCAATGATGAAATATGACACCTATTGGTATAGGAGCATAACACTGGCTCGACTTGGGGATGGCTTTTCCTGGTGAAAAGTCAAGAACAACAGGTCAGATGGCCTTATGTACAATTCTTGCTACATTCTGAAATTTTCCTTTGCTGTAAGTAAACAAACTGTATAGAGGACCATGTAGAATATACAGATCTCTCATGAGCTGGTTCAAACAATTACACTTCTGTTTTGGATATTTTGTTTGAATGTTTGTTCTCATATTTTCAGCTCCCAAGTCTTCTACAATTTCTGGTAAACTAAAAAAAGGGTAACACAAAAAGGTGGTAAAGTTCCTTAATTGTTTCTCAAAATTTCCCACACATTCCTTCCCATTCTTATTGCTATAATAAATTGTAGAAACTAAGCATCGTTATGTACAAGTTAGAGTCCTGACATATCAAAAAACTGGATCAAAATAATGTTTTAGCATCCGACCATTAACTGGTCCATCTTTTGCTTCTGTACCATCCAAGCTTTTCATAAAGTAGGTATTGTTTCCCTGTGTGGCCTGAATAATAAAAGGTCCCTTCCACAGGAAATCAAGCTTCCCATGTTTTCCTTTATCTTATCTTCTGGAATCCCATTTCATAACTTTGTCTCCTATGAAAAAATCCTCCGCCTTAGTCCTCTTATCAAATATCTTCTTGAGTTTTTCTTGTAGCACTTGAGATCTTTGATATACCTCTTCTGTAGTCTACTGCAAATGTATAGTCTGATTTATCCTCCTTTGAATGTCATTGGGTTGTATTTGAACTTATTGCAATAATGTCATTACAGGTATTCCCAAGGAAGAGGGAAATATAGCCTCCATACCATATACAAGCTCATAGGGACTAGTTCCAATGGATCTCTCGGTAGTTAACCTATCTGCCCATAATGCATTTATAAGCTTTTTATGCCAATTTTTCTTGTTTTCTTCCAATACTTTCTTAATGATATTGATCAGGCTTTTATTGGATGACTCAGATAGACCATTACCTTGGGGGTAATAGGCTGTGGAGTGGCCTAAGGTAATGTGGTATTTGTGACAGAAATTGATCATTCTCTTGGATTTAAAAGCGGCAGCATTTTCAGTTATAATCTTTTCAGGATAGCCAAATCTAGACATGATGTTGGTTTCTAATAATTGCATGATCACTTAATCACTGGCTTGTCTATAAGGGATGGCCTCTATCCACTTGGTGAAATAATCTGTGGCAGTCAAAATCCATTTGTGCTGGCCAGAAGAGGGAGGGTGAATTTCCCTAATGAAATCTAAACCCCATTGTTGAAATGGTCTTTCAGTGGAAATTGGTCTAAGGGGTAGAGGCAGAAGTTTCCTCTTGCCTTCAAAAATTTGACATTTATGGAAAGTAGTAACAAAATTTTTGACATCAACAAACAAGGTGGGCCAGTAAAATCTAGCCCTTAGGACCAGTAAAATCTAGCCCTTAGGATTTTATCAGCGGTTGATTTCCAATACAAATGTCCACCATAGTCCACTGCATGAAATTCTTTGAGTAATTTGTCAGCTTCATCCTTTATTAGACAATTTAATAGAACACTTTCATGATTTTTCCAAAAAAGAGCACCATCTAAAATACAAAACTTTAAAGATTTCATTTTAATAAACCTTTTTTTTGTTTTGGATAATCCTGGAGGAGCCTGCAGGTTTAATAATACATAACATATATCAGCATAACAAGGTGATTCTAGGAAGGCCTGACTGATATGTGGAGTCACCATCTCCTGTTCATTATCTAGTTCATTAATATCTAGGGCTTGAAAATTGGTTTTAGTCAAGAGTTTAGCCAATCCCTGTCCTTTTATAAGCTTTGTAGGTTTTATTTCAATATCATACTCTAATATAGTAGCAATCTATTTATCACTTTTTCCTTCAATCCCCTCTTGGGTTAGGATATCTTTGACAACAGTGCTTGGCACATAAGATATTATGTGAGAGTATAGTACATATACTCTGAAATATTTTATGGCTTTCACAAGTGCATAAGCTTTTTTTTTCCATGATTGGGTATTTTAGAGGTGCATCCCTCAGTGATTTGCTAAAGAAGGCTATGGGTTTTTCACATCCTTGATCATCTTTTTGTAGCAAAACAAAAACAATAGTGTGTTCAGATGCAAATGAAAATATCATGAAGTCTCTATCAAATTTTGGGCTTGTAAGGACTGGTGCTTTGGTCAAGGCTATCTTGATTTCTTCAAATGCTTGTTTAGCTTCCAATGTCTATTTGACCTTGGAATCGTTTTTCAGCATATTATTCAACAATCTTATTAGTTCAGCCAAGTTAGGTATGAATCTTCTTAAAAAATTAATTTTCCCTAAGAAAGCTTGGAGTTATTTGACATTTCTGGGTTGAGGTATTTGTAAAATGGCTTGTATTCGGTCAGGATCAATTTTGATGCCATCTCTTGAGATTATGTGACCTAACAGTTTGCCCTCTTCTAGGCCAAATAATGACTTCTTTGGATTTAGTGATATACCATATTTTCCACAGGTTAAAAACACTTGTCTCAGATGATCTAAGTGTTGTTGATCTGATATGGAAAACACAGTGAGATCATCTAGGTATATAACCAGGAAATCATGAATTTATTTAGCAAAAGCTATGTCCATTTCATGTTGGAAGGTTTCCCTTGCATTCTTGAGCCCAAATGGCATTTTCACATATTTGAAAGTTCCCCATGGAGTTGTAAAAGTAATTTTTTCTTGATCATCAGGGTGAACTAGAATTTGGTTGAAGCCTGAAAACCCATCCAATAGTGAAATTCTAGAGGCACCTACTACCCTTTGTAAAATGTGGTCCATCTTAGGTAAGCGGTAGTGGCCTTTTAAAGAGACTTTATTTTGATTCCTCAAATTAACACACAGTTTGATTTCTCCTGTTTTCTTCCTAGTGGACATTAAATTGGAGACCCATTCTAAAAATCTAATAGGTGCAATTATTCCAGCTTCATACATTCTTTTGACTTCTTTTTCAATTAGAGGGAGGAGTATAGGGTTGACCCTTCTGATTTTTTTCTTGAAAGGTTTTTGATTTTATTTGAGGGGTATTGTATCTTGAATCACAGAAGTGTCATAAGACTTGAGATCTTCATAGCTCCATGCAAAAAAGTCCTGGAATTCTTTAAACAGTTCAATATATTTAAGCTTTTGAGCAGCAGACAAATCTTTGGACAATTTTATCATTTTACAATTCTGTTCAGTCCCTATGTTACAGTCCTCGATGTTTGCGTTTAAAGGCTACATTTTGGGTTTCCTTGGGATATCATTAGAATCAAAAATGTCTTCCAGAGGAGTTAATCCTGTGGGTAAATAATTGTCCTTTAGATCAATAACTTCAGATTCTCCTCCAATAGCTTCATCAAAGTCTATTTCTTTAAGCTCTTGCAACTCTTTGCTGGTAAATTTTGTTGGATGTAGTATTTGAGTTGCTGTTTTAGCTGAAACGTGCGTTTCAATTTTGCCTATTCGATCAACTTCTCCCACAGTGCCTGTGTCTATATTAGTGCTGGAAAATTCTTCTTTTAAGGACAGGAAATTATTAATCTGAGTGTCATTGTCAAACACTTGCCAGTTTTTCACATTGTCTGGTACAGTTGGCCTGTGTTTAATCTCAGCTGTAAAATGATGATTAGGCTCGAATGGTAGTTTACAAGTGCTGGCGAATGTTGCCAAACTGTGAGCATGTAAATTATGTTTCCTTGGAATTTTGGCAAGCTGTGTTTCTAGATAGGTATTGAGTATTTCAATTGCTGCCCCTCTATAAGACCTTAATCTGAGATCATTTGTGAGGAAGTTTCCTTTCATTTGTTGAATAACTAAATCAGAGTCTCCTAAAATTGATACCCTAACTACCCCTATACTTTTGATCAATTTAAGTCCTAGCAAGAGGGCTTCATATTCAGCCATGTTATTAGTGCATCTAAAATTCAGCCTGTATGCGTGTCCTTCAACATGATCATTTTCCATATTATGTATCCAAATCCCTGCTCCTGCTCCTAGTTTATTGACTGATCCATCAAACTCTAAATACCATAGGATTTCATGGTTACAGCTAGTATCAGGGGTATTAGAAATTTCTTATTAGGGAGATTTGGATCTTTAGTTTCATATGGTTTCCCTTGTGCGTCTGTTATATCATTGGTCACAGAAATTTCTTGAATCTGAACACTAGATTTTACATTTATGACTTTTTCTTGTGCTAATGCTAAAACATTGACATCAGTTGTTATGAAACCAGCTCAAGAAAATATAGAAAAGATAGATCAACGCCTTAGAATTCAGCCTCTTTGAGGAGGCAACCTCCTTTACATTACATAAATGAACAATTCTTGGATGATTCAAATGACAAAACCTCCTTTCTATATATAGGAGTTTAATGATTCACAATATAATCCAGCCGACCTAACAAGAATAATATAAAGCCACAAAAATAACAATAGAGGGATTCTATGGGGCACAGTAATAACAATATGGGGGCAATAGGGGCACAACGATATTAATAAGGGGTATAACTACAATAGTAATGGGGTAATAACTAGTATTATAGGGACCCAAAATCAGTTGAAGGATGAATTTCAACATTGTATAGGATGAAGGAGTCCATATCAGAATGCATGGAATAGATGGGAAAATTCCGGGGTTTCTCCTAGCTGCTCACCACGTATTTCATCAAAGTCTCTCGGTACAATCTCTTTGGTTGGAAAAATACTGAAATGGTAGCATAGGACATGTCCAACTGTAAAGATCCGTAGAGCTTTGCACCCCAAGATCTAGATAGCAACATGCCATATTTTGGTGGAATGTCAGCTACCACTACATCCATTAAAATTGTCTTGGCAGGGTATTTAACTAATGATACACAATCTTTTATCAATCCTGGACATTTGACCTGGCTTGAATCAAAAGAGAACAAGTCTTTGTATGGCCTAGTGATATCTAGGTCCAACTTTTCCATTACAGATTTGGGAATTAAATTATGGGAAGCTCCAGAATCAAACATTGCATTGTGCAGTATTTTGTCATGAATATTCAGACTTACATAGAAAGGAGGGACCCCTCCATCTACCGATTTGCCGTTTACTTCAGGGCCAAAAATTAATTCTGGCTGGTCATCAAGGACATTTACTGCATCTCTGTTTTCTGAAATTTGAAGTAATCTACTGATTTTTTCTTTATAGACGTCATGCTTAGCCAATTCTGATAGTGAAATTGCTATCTTTAATTTTCCTATTTCGGTCTCAAGGTTGAAAGGTTTTTCTGTTTGTATTTTTTCATTTCGGGCAGTGAGATTTTCTTTTTCAGTTGTTTTTCAATGCTTTTTCCTTTATCAAGAGTAGTGTTATGGGATGAAGTTGCTTCTATGTCAATTTATGGAGGTTCTCTCGCACTTTCTTTGGAAGGAATAGAAGTTGAAGACTGTTTATTAGGTTGTTGATTATCTGAAACATCTTCAACTGTTGGACTGTTTGGGTCAGGAATTGCTTTAGGAGGAGTTTCTATAGGAGGGTTCTTGATTTTAGCTCTACTAGATTGTTTAGTTTATTTCTGTTTATTGTCATCAGGGACATCTATTCTCTTGCTTCTTAGATTATATTGCTTGTGAACTTCATAGATGGCCGTGTCATATCCCTCCCTAAAATCAAATGATTCCCCTGATTGGATTTGGAACTGATTAAGAGTGTGAGCCTCTTGGTCTTCTTGGGTTAAGAAAATTTGTTGTTCACTACTGAGCCCCATTAAGTTGATTTGAGTGTCTTCTGTTGGTTCACTAGAATTTGAAGCATGAGCATAGTTTTCTTGGAATGGAGGTCTAATGTTTTGGTTAGGGCCAACCTTCCCAGCATTAGGATTCTAATTTTTTCTGAAATTTGGGTTTCTTCCAGTGTTGTTTGGTTGACCATCCCAAGGGGACTTCCTCTCAATTTTTTCTACTCTGTCACCAAGTTTGTCCATTCCTTTAATGATAACATCTAATTTCTGCTCAAATGAAGAAGGTCCTTCTTTGATGGGTGTCCTCCTTTCAGCTCTGGCATGAGCTCGTTTAGAAATCAGGTTGGCCCCAACACTAACAACTATACTCTGCATGTCTTCTAGGCTTCAAGGAGCTCTTTCCCTAAGCTGGTATTCCATGTCAGAGTCAAATGCATCAGGGAATTTGATCAAGGCCAAGTCTGGTGGAGGCCCGAGATTCTGAGGAATAGCATTGTGTACATTGTTAAATCTGGTGCAGTAATCTTGCACAGTTTCTTATGGACCTCGCTTTAAGTTTTCATATTCTGATAAGATGTGGAGAGGATCTTTTTTCTTTTCCCGTCTGTTTAAGAAGGTCTGACAAAGAGCTTCAGGATTGTTGATAGTGTTTGCAGGGAGTGCTCTAAACCAGGTTCTAACATCTCCAGTTAAGCTTTGGACAAAGAATTTCATTCTTACATCATCATCATCAATCTCACAGTTTTCAAAATAATCCATCATTTTCTTGGTGTTTTGTTGAGTTGTGTAAGTGCCAGTACCATCAAATAAGTGATTTTGCTTTGATAATCTTGAGGCATAGCCCCTGGATTTGCAGGTAATTGCAGAGGAGCATATCGATTTTCCATATTTGTAGAGATAAGTGTAACCGCTGGAAGAGCAGGGATAACAGTTGAAATATGTGTTGTGGATGGGGGAGTGGAAAAGATGGTTTGAAGTGATGATGGTGAACTAGGAGAAGCAAAAGTAATGGCAGAAAGGACTAGTGCTTTTCTAGGAGTAAGCTTAGATGGGATAAGGTTTTTCTGGCTTTTAAGGTTCTTAGCAATCAGATTAGGATTTTGAAACACAGGTGGATGATTTGGATGTGGATTTGATCTAGTGTAACAGATATTCTTCTTTGGAGCCAGCTTCTGAATATGCTTTTGTTTTTTTTGTTTTTTTGTTTTGAAATATCTTAATAATACAACTTTAGCAATGTCTTGTAGGAAGTTTTTAAAATATGGGAGATTTGAATTTTCCTAAATATCTATTGGAACAGGTAACTGATAAAGTATTTGAGACAGCTTCTCAAAGCCTAAAACTAGGCTGGAGATAGACTGAAGCAACTTTTATTTACTCCTGCAGTTGCATAGAAAAAACAGTTTCAAAGGCTACCTGGCCAACTTCAGGCTCCATCTGTAGCTTTAAAAAAATGAACAGCAGTAACAAACAATTATTCATGTCCCCAGTGGAGTCGCCAATGATGTTATCACTCAGGTTGTTCCCAAAAGTTGTAAGAAAGGGAATACGGCCGAGGTAACAACAGACCAATCTTTTAGATACAGATTCTAGCCAATCTGCAATCAGAGAGGGCTCTCTCTTTATGATTTAGCTATGTATGAGGTATATTAGGCTAGTTATGAAGTGCAAGGGTTTTGTTTTGAGTTTGGTTGGAGGAATGGAGTTTCAATATAACAGTGAGGTAAAGCTGAAGCATTTTAGTCCATTGGGCATGATGGAGTCAAAGGAGGATGGCTTTCTGGGTTAAGCATTTTAGCAGAGGATTTATTACAGAGCAAGGTACTCAAATATGGAACAATTTATAGGCTAAAATTTGATGGAATGGAGTCAATGGGTGAAGGGCAATTAAGAATCCTTCATCATGTTGACAGAGGGAAAATGGATGATTACTGCTAAGGAGCAATTAAGAATTCCTTAGCTAATATTCAAGATTAAAGAACCATGGAAAACAGGAGCAATTAAGAATTTACTATTATGCTAATTCTGAAGAAAACATTAATAATAACAGAGATTGAACACAGAGTGTAAACAAGAAAATTCTGAGTTATTATTTTTCTCTATTATTTAGATCATAAGACATAGGTGATACAATAAACACAGAAACTATAAAACATAAGTTAGAAGGGATTTATTGATCCATAAAATGAGTCAAGGATTCCACAACATGGTCCTTAGCATCAATTCTTCATCCAGTGAGCTAGACAAAACTGTTCCAATAGCCTTTTATTCCAAAAATCCAGAATTACAGCAAAGTCTGAGAATGCATCCCAATCAACCAATCCCAAATACTTCGTTTGGGGGGGTATTTGTACAAAAATGTCAAGATATCATACAAGATATCTGAAAGAAAAAATATCTACTGACAATTAATGTTTCTTTTACATAGATAGAGACAGACAGTCTCGAAAACAGGGAGACAATAAATTGATGCAATAAATTCATGCTGCACTGGTTGATCCGTCTTTATGAGGCGTACTGGAGGTAGGTGCTGCAAGTCGGTTCCTAGCTACCTTCTATTGATCCTCTATGCTGATTTTTCTGCTTTGGCCAGACTTTCTTTACTCTGTTGTGATGCCCGCAGGACCGTGATTCATTTCTGTTCTGTGCATTATAGCAGATGGTGCACAATTTTGCTTTGACCAAAGATAAATTTACAGGATCACTAACATGCTTTGCCACCACTCTGGTCCTGGTATTTTATGTCTCTACAGCTTCTTTAAAGTCTCGTCAGTTTCTGTGTACCTGAAGAAATTAGGTGGGATGGTGAAGAGATGCTTCACTTCATGCTCTATATAAACTAGATTTTACAGGCTGTCATAAAGGGACTAGCCAGATGGAAGTGCTTTTTCTCCTGAAGTACTTGAAGATGCATTAGCTTGATTGACGGCATATGAATTTAATTTATGTACACAGTCCTTGTGCTTCATCAGGAGATCATTATCTCCTAAAGGACTTGGAAAACCTTTTTGATGCAGGACTATAAATTTGTCTGTGAAAGAATCAATTTCTACCTGCATGTCTTGGCATCTTCTGTCCAAGTTTTGCATTAGAGTTCTCATGGTTAGAACTCTATTGATGTCCAAAATTATACCTATTTTGTCTCTAATATCTAACGCTTCCAGTTCTTCATTGGTCTTGGTATTCAAAAAATGTATTAGCCTGTTAGCTTGTTCAGCCATCTGTCCCAATAAGGCTCTTGTTTTCTGAATTTCCACTTGGGATACTCTTATCAAATCAATCTGTTCATAAATGGTCTGAATAGATCTCCACACATCACTAAGAGATTGAGTAATTTTGGTCCACAAAATTCCTCTGATTTCTGCCAGAGGCTTATGCAGAGAGAGATCCTTTTCTAAGGCTCTTACCTTGTTCTCCAATGCTTTGACTTCCCTTGTTTTCTTTGCCACATTCATCTTGGATTTATCATAGCTTTGTTCAACCTTTGCCAATTTTTCTTTCACTAGCTTCAGCTCAGATACTTGGAGTTTCAACTCCTCCATGGCTTTTATTAATTGCTCTGTGGTCATAGTAGTGCTGCTACCTGGTGCTTTTGATATTGATGTTGCTCCTGTGATGATTTCTACTATTGATGCCGGGACAGTGGAAGGAACTGCTGTTATAACTGTGTGACGGGCAGTTATGACTGTTGGAGTTGCTTCAGATGTCTGGGAGGTCGACTCTCCCTGCTTTTCTTGTAGTGCTTTCTCCAATGCCTGCTCTGTCTCACTAAATCTCTTGTTCAACCTCATGAGCTGGTCCATCATGTCCTCTTTGGACTTCTGTTGTACCACATCTGCTATTTGTGGATGCATAAAAGGAGGCATTTTGAGCTATTTTTTGAGGGCAGCAACGCCCTCTTCCTTTTTCTTAATTAGTGCTTTTATGACTTTGGCATCTTTGGGATCGTGTAATAGCTCAATGATAATATCCTCCAAGTATTTAATCCTGTTGTCCTTTGCTAGAGAAGAAGCTTTCTCTAAATCTAGCTGAGCAGAGGTGTTCTCCAATGAGTTTTTCAATTTATGAGCCAACATTGCTTTATCAGCGAGCGTGGAATACACCATCTCTCCAGTCTGTTTGTGCAGCTGAATCTGGTCTATTGGATGAATGTCTTTGGCCAAGACTTCCAGATTTGTCCTGATGTAATCAACTGCCGATTGTGGTTGCTGCACCTTTTGAAGTAACTTATGATCATTTTCCCTTATTTAATGTCATATGCTGACATTAATCTTCGCTGTTTGATGGGGGTCATCTTAAGATATTGGTTATAAATTTGCAGCCTCAATGGATCATTTCTATCCTTTATCTCTGAGAATGTTCTTTTGATATCAGAGGTCTGCTTACTTGGTGGGCTAGTGGATGAAACTTCCACATTATGCTTCCTTTATAGCTCTTGCTTGTGTGAGTTGGTTGATGTGTCTATCACTAGGGAGGTCTGTGGGCTGGTTGCCCTCTCACCTCTTAGGCTTTCTATTGTTTCTTCAATGATTTCCTCTTCAGATAGAGGATTCAATCTTTGCCTTTTTGCACCTGGCTGTTCTGCAGGTCCACCGATGGGTGTGGCATCTTCTCTATCTCTTTTCTTGCCCTTTTCCTCATTTAGAGGATTCTGTAGTGCAGGAATCTCTGCTGCTTTGGTTTGTACTGGAGGAATTTTCTCCTGCTGGTCAGTCATTTCTTGCTACTCTATGCCTGCTGTTATCGCTCAGGTTGTCCTTTTGATCAACGCAAAAGGATACGGCCAAGGTAACCACATACCAATCTTCGGACTGCAGGTTCTAGCCCATCTCCAATCAGAGAGGGCTCTCTCTTTCTAATTTAGCTTTGTTGGAGATGATTTTAGGCTAGTTATTGAGTTCAAGGGGGTTTTGTTTAAGTTTTGGTGGGAAGGATGACATTTCAGGTAAAGAGGCAGGGATAGCACGAAAGTTTTAGAAACATTGGGCGTGGAGTCAAGGAGTAAGACTGCTGGTGCGTTTTCCTGGTCACAAGAAAGAATATGGAGCAGGGTAGTTGCTCATGAAACAACACTTAAGCTTAAAAGGATGGAAAGGGGGCTAAGGTATGAGAGGCAACAAAGAATCTCTCAAATAGGTTAGCAGAAAGAAGATGAATGAAATCTATCTGGGAGCAGTTAAGAATTCCTAGATTAACAGTCATTCATATGTGAAATAGATCAAACATGAGCCATA
This sequence comes from Pinus tabuliformis, assembly GCA_031772625.1. NCBI lineage: Eukaryota > Viridiplantae > Streptophyta > Pinopsida > Pinales > Pinaceae > Pinus > Pinus tabuliformis. The sequence goes on along the minus strand of CM062816.1, from coordinate 1,109,285,046 downwards.
AAGGAATTCATATTTATGCCTAAATCAAGAGGAAAAAATTAATAAGCCACAAAAACTGAGCATAGAGTGCGGTTAAGAAAATTCTAAACCAATCCTTTGTTTTGTAACTTAATCATATGTGAAATTGGAATAACATAGGTAAGAAACACTTATTGATTCATACTGCAGTACAAGAATTCCACATTCATTTATTCAGACCATTAGACACAGAGCAGACAGTCATTCCTCCAAGCTTTTCATAAATCTTTGATTAATTAAAATATTTCAGATATCCAGTGCGAGTCTCTCATGAAGACTATCAACCAACAAACCCTTAAAACAATATAGAGGGTGGTATATAAAGGGAAAAATATCAAAACCTGTTTATTACAGCTTGACCTAAACAGGTCTGAAAGAAAAATGATTACTTTAACCTAATCCTATCCAGCAATAAATGCAAGGAAATATCTTTGAGCTGCGCTGAGGGCAGCCGTATCAAAACTGAGTTAATGTGTTGTCCTCGGTGACTTGGTGTAGGGTTTCTGCAATAACTGTGCATGGGTCTCTGGTCCATTGCTGTTCGGCGGCTTTAAATGCTTTAACTGTGATTTGAGAGCATTAATGGGCTTACACCGCTTTATTTGACTTTGTTGGAGGCCATTCAATGCTAAGCTGCCTTGGGAAATGAAGATTTTGATTAAAACATCCAACTGATACTCTTTGCCGCTCCATCTTTCCTCTGATACTCTTTCGCAGTGGAAACGGGCCGTTTCTCTCTTTTGCTGTGTATGAAATTGTCAAATCAATAGTTAATGGCCGTTGTTCGGCCTTCTGTTGCTTTAAAACCTTCGTTTGCCCCTTTCTAAATGCTTCGCGAAGAAAAACGGGTCATTCTGCGCCTTTCGGGCTTGCTGGGGGCTGCGCGATGAGGGTCTTTCCACTTTGGCGCATGAAAAAGTGCCTCAGAATTTGAATATGGGCTTCCTAAGCACGATTTTCACCTTTGCGCCTTTTTGCTGATGACGTCAGCAGGTGGGACCCAGTACGGAGGTGACGTGGCAGGGTGATGTCATCATGTACGACGGGTGATGTGGCATTTACACATTGGCAGAGACGTGGTAGGGTGACTAGGTAGTGCGGTGGCAGGAGGCCAACGCAGGCAAATGACGTCAGCGGGTGACGTGGCACTAACGTAGGAGGGCGGAAGCGGTTTTCGGTTTTGGGCGCACCGCCTTTGGGCAGACGGCGGTATCGGAGGAGGGGCTCCACCACAGCCGAGAGGGCGACGCGTGGCGGGAGTACGGCGGGAAAACCGCCCATCTCCCGGACGCTAACCCTCGGGCTGTTTGGGATATGAGGAGGCCCGCCCACCGTAGATCTGGGGCGCGGGCGATCGGACGGCCGGCGACATGGACGAGGCGGTTGAGGGTTAAGGGACGGGCGCACGAATATTCAAATTTTTAATACAATGCTGCTGGGGGGGTTTAAAACTTAGGAAATGTGGGTTTTGGGGATTTTAAAAGTGAGCGGGTAGAATATTTGGTGGGTAAGACCTTAGGATGAGGCGGAAAATGGGTTTTTTCAGGGTTAGGGCTTAGGGGAAATGGTTATTAGTTTGACCAGAGGTCAAACTAACCCCTGTAAGGACACGGATGGGCTAAAAACAGCCCCAGCTGGACTGTTTTCTCCCGGACTTAGATGAATAGGGCTATAGTGCCAGGGAAGGGGTATTATTATATTTTTGGGATTTTTATACATTGTTTTAGTAGGGGAAGGGGAAATAGATAGGGGGCTAGATAATAGAGTTAGGAGTTAATATGGAGATGACAAGAAAGCGCTAAGGTAAGGGACCTTAGGCTACAGAGGGAAAATAGAACTTGTAGAAAAGATATGAGTGTCTCTAAGTAAAGCAGATCTGTTCTTAGGCAAATGTTATGAAACATGATGAGAGTAAGAGGCTCAAGCAGATCTTGACCTCTTTCAGGGAAATTAGTAAGTGTTTTGGGGATAAGGAAGAATGGGGAAGTTAGAGATGTCCAGCTTGAGCTCCTCCAAATGGAAAACTGCCTCCAACCTGTGATCTGAAAAGATATAACACTTTAAAACACAAAATTGATCATGAATCATCATTCTACAACCTCAAAACTACCTACCCAGACTACTGGCTTAATATTTTTTCTTCTTTTTGGTTTGGGTGCACTTAGACTTGCAGACCCAGCTTTACAATTTTTCTTTTGACTGTCTACCTATCTAAATCTACACTTATTTCTACCAAGGACCCAGATTAAGCAGTTGGGGTCCTTTGCTTCTCCACCTATCTACAAATCTGCCAAGATTAAGCTGTTTGGACAGATAATGATTCTCTATATTCTAAAACAGGAAATTGAAACCTAGAGAGGCCAAGATTAAGCTGTTTGGCCTTCCCTTAACTGAAAAACTTCTTCAAAATTGGAGTACAACAGTGGCATTTGGACTGACACTCTTTCATGGCCTTTTCTTTGACCTCTTTTTGGAAATATGGAACCTTGCAGCATGAAAGATGACATATTTGGCATGTAAAAATGTCGATCATGAAATATGAACACCTGTTGCAACAGGAGGCTAACAGTGGCTCCACTTGGGGATGGATTTTCCTTGTGAAAAGCCAAGAACAGCAGGTCATAATTCCTGATCTTCTGTTGTCGTTATAGATTGAAAAACTTCTTTATGCTGGCTGTTAGATAATTGAAATTTTGTAATATGAACAACCTTCTCCTCAACTGAAATATTGTGAAATGCATAGCACTGCCTGCTTTCTTCTGCGTGCTTGCTACTATGTGGAATGTTGCTTGAGAATTGTGCCTTTGAAACAATCTTAGAACATGGATCAAAACTGATGTGCTTGCCTTAGCCATTGGTCTAGAAACCGCTGCTGATATGAAACTTAAGACTGCAAGACTGCAAACAGCTTTCTTTTTGCCATGAATTGTTGTGATATGACAGTGTTACTCTTGCTGTTTTTTTGAGATTAGTGCAGAGACAGAGCTTTTTAAAACTAGAATACTTGCATTGGCTGTGTCTTCACAAAATTTACTGCTACTCCTCCAACATTTGGAAAAATAAAACAAAGTGTTGATATATACAAACATTACTGTACAAGAAATATATACAGAACTGCACTGTGTCCCTCAATAGGGATCATGGTAATGTTTCAGCATACATCCATTAACAGGGCCTTCTTCAGCAGAGCTGCCCTCTACAGGTTTGAGAAAATATGTGTTATTTCCCTGAACAGCAGAAACAACAAATGGCCCTTTCCATAAAAAGTCAAACTTTGCATGTTTTCCCTTGTCTTCTCTTCGTGAATCCCACCTTAGAACTTTGTCACCAATGTAGAAATCCTCAGCCTTAACTCTCTTATCAAACATATTTTTGAGCTTTTCTTGCAAAATTTGAGCTTTGTCATAAACTTGTTCTCTGGTTTGCTGAAGATGAATGGTCTGATTAATCCTTCTTTGAATGTCATTTGGTTCAGCCTGAATTTCCTGTAACAGTCTGATAGTAGGGATGCCCAAGGATGAAGGAAATCTGGCCTCCATGCCATATACTAGCTCATAAGGGCTCATCCCAATAGATCTCTTTGTTGAAATTCTGTCTGCCCATAGGGAATTTACCAGCTTCTTGTGCCAGTTCTTCTTGTTTTCTTCTAGCACTTTCTTTATGATGTTGATGAGGCTCTTGTTGGATGATTTGGCCAAGCCATTACCTTGAGGGTAATAGGCTGTAGAGTGGCCCAAGGTAATATGAAATTGGTGGAAAAAATTGATCATCTTTTTGGATTTGAAGGCCGCGACATTGTCAGTGATGATCTTCTCAGGGCAGCCAAATCTAGAAAGGATATTGCACTCAAGGAATTGGATAATGATGGTGTCATTGGCTTGCCTACACAGGATGGCTTCAACCCACTTAGTGAAATAGTCGGTGGCTGTTAAAATCCATTTGTGCTGGCTTGAGGAAGAGGGATGGATTTCTCCAATGAAGTCAAGACCCCATTGTTGAAAAGTCTTTTCGGTTGAGATGGGTTTAAGGGGCAAGGGCAACAACTTTCTTTTTCCCTCAAAGATTTGGCATTTGTGACATGACATGGAAAACTTCTTTATATCTGCAAAAAGAGAGGGCCAATAGAAACCAGCCCTTAAAATTTTATCAACAGTGGAATTCCAATATAGATGTCCTCCACAATCACCTGCATGGAATTATTTCATGACTTTGTCAGTTTCACTCGTGGTTAAACAATTAAGCAATATACCTTCATGATTTCTCCAAAATAATGCACCGTCTATGACACAAAACTTTAAAGCCTTCATTTTCAAAAATCTTTTCTTGGTTCTGGACAATCTTGGTGGAGCAAACAGGTTTAATAGTAAAAAACATATATCATCATACCATGGGGATTGCAAAAAGGTTTCACTGATCTGTGGAGTCGCCAGCTCCTGTTCATTGTCCAGTTGGTTAATGTCCAAGGCTTGAAAGTTTGTTTCGGACATTAGTTTGGCTAAACCTTGTCCCTTTATCAGTTTGGTTGGTTTTATTTCTATGTCATACTCAAGGATGTTTGCAATCCACTTGCCTCTTTTTCCTTCTAACCCCTCTTGGGTTAGTATGTCTTTTACAACATCATTTGGGACATAGGAAATCACATGTGAATATAAAATGTACACTCTGAAATCCTTGATGGTCTTAACGAGTGCATAGGCCTGCTTCTCCATGATTGGGTACTTCAAAGGGGCATCTCTTAAGGATCGGCTGAAAAATGCAATTGGATTTTCATTTCCCTGTTCATCCTTTTGCAGAAGGACAACAGCTATGGTGTGATTAGATGCAAAAGAAAAAATGATAAAATCTTTGTCAAATTGTGGGCTGGTGAGGACAGGGCTTTGGGTTAAGGCAGATTTTATACTCTCAAAGGCCTGCTTGGTTTCAAGAGACCATTTTACCTTGGCATCATTTTTTAACATGTTTCTTAATAATCTTATCAGCTCGGCTAGATTTGGAATAAATCTCCTTAGGAAATTGATCTTTCCAAGGAACGCTTGCAGCTCTTTTATGTTCCTGGGGTATGGGATTTGGAGGATGGCTTGGATTCTTTTAGGATCAATTCTAATCCCACCTTTTGATATGATGTGGCCAAGTAATTTGCCTTCTTGAAGGCCAAAGAGAGACTTCTTGGGGTTCAGGGAAATGCCATATTTCCTGCATGTCATGAATATTTGCCTTAAGTGTTTGAGGTGCTCTTGATCAGATTTGGAAAATGGGGTTAAGTCATCAAGGTAAACAACTAGGAAATCATGTATTTCCTTGGCAAATGCAATATCCATTGCTCTTTGAAAGGTGGCACCAGCGTTTTTTAGTCTGAATCGCATCTTTACATACTTAAATGTTCCCCACGGTGTGGTAAAGGCTGTCTTGTCTTGGTCATCTGGGTGAACAAGTATTTGATTGAAACCTGAAAAACCATCTAGCAGAGAGATTCTAGATGACCCCACTACTCTTTGCAGGATGTGATCCATCTTGGGCAATAGATAGTGGTCTTTTAGGGAGACTTGGTTTAAATTTCTCAGATCTACAAAAAGTCTAATCTCACCTGTTTTCTTTCTTGTGGGAACAAGATTGGATACCCATTCACAAAATCTAAAGGGTGCTATGATACCTGCTTCAAACATTCTTTTCACTTCCTTTTCAATCAAAGGGAGAAGCACAAGATTGATTCTCCTCAGTTTCTGTTTGAAGGGCTTCTGGTTTGGTTTTGAGGGAATGGTGTGTTGAATTACTGAGGTGTCATAGGACTTCAAGTCCTCATAACTCCAAGCAAATACATCTTGGAACTCTTTAAATAAATCAATATACTTGGGCTTTTGATCAAGTGGCAAATTTTTGGACAGTTTGATCATTTTTGGCTTCTCTGCTGTCCTAATATTGTGTTCTTCTATATTAGAGTTCAATGGTTGCAATTTTGGTTTTTTAGGAACATCATTTGCATCAAACATGTCTTCTAATGGGGTTAGGCCAACAGGCAAAAATTTATCCTTTAAGCCAATGATTTCTGCCTCTGTTTTGGCAATTTCCTCCAAATGCATTTGTTTCAGTTGTTCTATGTTTGTTTTGTTAAAAACAGTTGGGTTTAGGATTTGTTTGGCTGTTGCAGCTGTTACAGCCTGCTGAATTTCATTTGTTTGTTGTTGGGAATCGTTCATAGCATCCATGTCAATGTTAATATTTGCAAATTCATGCTCAAGAGTGAGGAAATTATTAATCTGGGCATCATTTTCGAACACTTTCCAGTCTTTAATGTTATTTGGGACAGCATGCCTATGTTTTATTTCAGCTGTAAAATGATGATTTGGCTCAAAGGGAAGCTTGCATGTACTAGCAAAAGTGGCTAGGCTGTGTGCATGAATGTTATGATCTCTTGAGATTTTGGCAAGCTTGGATTCAGTGAATGCATTGAGTATATTAGTGGCAGCAGTCCTATAGGCCCTCATTCTATTGTCATTTCTAACAAAGTTACCTTTCATCTGTTGTATGATTAAATCAGAGTCACCTAAAATGGACACTTTTGCAGCTCCTAAATCTTTGAGCAGTTTAAGGCCTAAAAGCAGAGCCTCATACTCTGCCATGTTGTTGGTGCATTTAAAGTTCAGTCTGTAGGCATGGCCTTCTGCATGATTGTTATGTGTATTATGAATCCATACACCTACCCCTTCTCCTAACTTGTTGACAGAGCCATCAAACTCTAAATACCATGTGATTTCTTGCTTGTGGTTAGTACTAAGAGTTTCAGCCCCTTTAGGATTGGACAGATTTGCAGTTTCCGTTTGGGGAGGTTCTTCTTGTATGCTGGCTGCATTAATTGTTTTGACAATTTCATCAGTATGTGCAACCAATTCTTCATTTATGTGTGCTTGTTGTTCTAGAGCCAAAGGCTCATCATCAGTTGGAGAATTTGTATCATCATTAAACAAAATAAAAGAATCCATATCAAAATGGATTGAGTAAATGGGAAAATTTTTAGGCTTGCTTTCACTACTTACCACATATTTCATGAGTGTTTCTCTGTACAGTCTCTTTGGTTGCCCAAAGACTGAAATAGTGGCATAGGAGAGGTCTAACTAAAGGGATCCTTGGAGCTTTGCTCCCCATGATCTTGATAGGAGCATACCGTACTTTGGTGGGATGTCAGCCACCACCACATCCATGAGGATGGTCTTGTTGGGATATTGGACTAAGGAGACACACAAGTCTTTGATGAGGCCTAAACACTTGACTTGACTTGAATCAAAGGAAAATAGATCTTTGTAGGGTCTTGTGATATCAAGGTTCAACTTTTCCATAACTGCTTTGGGCATAAGATTGTGTGATGCTCCTGAGTCAAACATAGCGTTGTGCAAAACTTTGTCATGTATATGCAAACTAACATAGAAGGGCAAGGCAGATCCATGTGTTGATTTTACATCATCCTTGATCTCTGGGATTTGAAGTGACCTTGAATTTATTGCCTATATACATCGTGTTTGGCAAGTTCTGAGAGGGGGATGGATATCTTAAGTTTTCCAATCTCTGCCTCTAAATTAAATGGCTTTTCCAATGGAGTCTTGGTGTTGATAATGGCAGTTTTTTCTTCTTCTTTTGAATTACCAGCGATTTTCTCTTGTTTATCAGCATTATGGGAATTGATCGCTTGCGGGTTTTTAGTTTTAGGAGAGCTTTTTGGAACACTGGTCAAATTTTTCTCAGAGGAAGAAGGTGGTAGAGGCTGATCAATAGAAGGTTGTATTTCTGTTATGTCTTCTACACTCACTTGATGCGGGTTTGGGATAGGTATATTAGCTGGTTCTGTTATGACAGCCTTGCCTTTAATCTTGTTGGGCTGTTTGCGATCCTTTGGTTTGCTAGGTTCATAAATGTCAATGGTCCTAGTTCTCAGCTTATATTGTTTGTGTACCTCATACACAGCAGTATCATAACCTTGTTTAAAATCAAAAGACTCACCAGACTTGGTCTGAAATTGACTAAAGTCATGCTCATCTTGATCTTCTTGGCTCAGGAAAGTTTGATGCTCACCCTTTAGATCCATCAGATTCATGTGAGTGTCTTCTATGAGTTCACTAGAAGTGGATGCCTCAACATAGTTTTCTTGGAAAGGGGGGCTTATGTCATGATCTGGGCTTGACCTCCCAACATTTGTGTTCCACGTTTTCCTAAAATTTGGGTTCCTTATGGTATTGGACTGTTGTCCTTCCCATGATGACTTCCTCTCAACACTCTCTACTCTATCTCCCAGCCTTTGCATGCCACTGATAATAGCATCAAGTTTTTGTTCTAAGGCTGAGGGTTCTTCCTTAAAGGTGGTTCTTCTTTCCATTCTAGCTCTGTTTCTTTTGGAAATTAGGTTGGCCTCTACGCTAACAGCAACATTTTGCATGTCTGCAAGGGTCGGAGGGGCTCTTTCTTTTAACTGGTATGCCATATCCGGGTCGAATCCATTAGGGAATTTATACAAGGCAAGGTCAGGTGGTGGTCTTAAGTTCTGTGGTATTGCATTATAGACATTATTGAACCTTGCACAGTACTCCAAAACAGTCTCTTGAGGACCTCTTTTAATTGTATCATATTTGGCTAGTATGTGCAAGGGGTCTTTCTTTTTCTCCCATCTGTTGGTAAAGGAATGGTAAAGCTCATCCGGAGTGGTTATAGAATTTGCAGCAAGTGATCTGAACCAAGTTCTTACATCACCTGTTAGAATTTGAACAAAAATTTTCATTCTCACGCTATCATCATCTATTTCGTAGTTTTCAAAATAGTCCTGCATTTTCTTGGTATGCTGAAGTGCAGTGAAAGGACCAGTACTATCAAAATATGTAATTTTGGATTGGTAATCTTGGGGCAAGGCCCCAAGATTAGCAGGAAATTGCAGGGGTGCATATATATTAGCCATATTCAAAAGGATAAGTGGAACAATAGGAACAACAGGAACAACAGGGACTGCAGGAACAACAGGAACAGTTGTGACGTCAATAGTGGTAAAATGAGTATGTGCAGTGAATGAAGGTGTGGAAGGAGTGCTTTGAGATGTGGATGATGAACAAGGAGCAGCAGCGGTTGAACAAAATAAAACCTTGACAGGAGTTGGAACACAGCTTGGGTGAGCTGCTTCAGGACTCAAATTAGCAAAATCTTCTTTTCTTTCTTGCTTCCTAAGGATCTTTGGGATTAAGTTCAGATTTTCAAAAACAGCTGGAGGGTTTGGATTTGGGTTTGACCTTGTATAACGCAAGTTCTTTTTGGGAGCCAGCTTCCGAATTTGTTTTAGGTATTTTTCTGGGAATTCCTTTAGAATTAGCAAGGAACTGATCAAAATTTGGGAACAACTATCTGCAGCTTAAAAATAGCATGAAGATTGACTGAAGCAACTTTTATTTACTCCTGAAAATGCAAAGCAAGAACAGTTTCAAAGGCTCCCTGGCTGATATTCAGACTTCATCTGTAGTTTTAAGGAGCAGAAAACACTTGAACAATTGATTTGTCCCCAATGGAGTTGCCATTATGTTATCGCTCAGGTTGTCCTTTTGATCAGCGCAAAAGGATACGACCGAGGTAACCACAAAGCAATCTTTGGACTGCAGGTTCTAGCCCACTTGCAATTAGACAGGGCTCTCTCTTTCTGATTTAGCTTTGTTGGAGATGATTTTAGGCTAGTTATTGAGTTCAAGGGGGTTTTGTTTAAGTTTTGGTGGGAAGGATGATATTTCAGGTAAAGAGGCAGGGATAGCACGAAAGTTTTAGAACCATTGGGCGTGGAGTCAAGGAGTAAGGCTGCTTGTGCATTTTCCTGGTCACAAGAAAGAATATGGAGCAGGGTAGCTGCTCATGAAACAACACTTAAGCTTAAAAGGATGGAAAGGGGGATAAGGTATGAGAGGCAACAAAGAATCTCTCAAACAGGTTAGCAGAAAGAAGATGAATGAAATCTATCTGGGAGCAGTTAAGAATTCCTAGATAACAGTCATTCATATGTGAAATAGATCAAACATGAGCCATAAAGGAATTCATATTTATGCCTAAATCAAGAGGAAAACATTAATAAGCCACAGAAACTGAGCATAGAGTGCGGTTAAGCAAATTCTAAACCAATTCTTTGTTCTGTAACTTAAGCATATGTGAAATTGGAATAACAGAGGTAAGAAACACTTATTGATTCATACTGCAGCACAAGAATTCCACATTCATTTATTCAGACCATTAGACACAAAGCAGACAGTCATTCCTCCAAGCTTTTCAGAAATATTTGATTAATTAAAACATTTCAGATATCCAGTGCGAGTCTCTCATGAAGGCTATCAACCAACCAACCCTTAAAACAATAAAGAGGGTGGTATATAAAGGGAAAAATATCAAAACCTGTTTATTAAAGGTTGACCTAAACAGGTCTGAAAGAAAAATGATTACTTTAACCTAATCCTATCTAGCAATAAATGCAAGGAAATATCTTTAAGCTGCGCTGAGGGCAACCATATCAAAACTGAGTTAATGCGTTGTCCTCGGTGACTTGGTGTAGGGTTTCTGCAATAACTGTGCATGGGTCTCTGGTCCATTGTTGTTCGGCGGCTTTAAATGCTTTAACTGTGATTTGAGAGCATTAATGGGCTTACACTGCTTTATTTGACTTTGTTGGAGGCCATTCAATGCTAAGCTGCCTTGGGAAATGAAGATTTTGTTTAAAACATCCAACTCATACTATTTGCCACTCCATATTTCCTCTGATACTCTTTCGCAGTGGAAACGGGTCGTTTCTCTCTTTTGTTGTGTATGAAATTGTCAAATCAATAGTTAATGGCTGTTGTTCGGCCTTCTGTTGCTTTAAAACCTTCATTTGCCCCTTTCTAAATGCTTCGCGAAGAAAAGCGGGTCATTCTGTGCCTTTCGGGCTTGCTGGGGGCTGCGCGATGAGGGTCTTTCCACTTTGGCCCATTTCTCGTAGCCATGTGCGATTAGCGCTAGGTGCTAATTGCGCATGAAAAACTGCCTCAGAATTTGAATCCGGGCTTCCTAAGCACGATTTTCGCCTTCGCGCCTTTTTGATGATGACGTTAGCATGAAGTCAACATGACGTCAGCAGGTGGGACCTAGTATGGCGGTGACGTCAGCATGTACGGCAGGTAATGTGGCATTTACACGGTGGCAGAGACGTGGCAGGGTGACTAGGCAGTGCGGTGGCAGGAGGCCAACGCAGGCAAATGACGTCAGCGGGTGACGTGGCGCTGACTTAGGAGGGCGGAAGCGGTTTTCGGTTTTGGGCGCACCGCCTTTGGGCAGACGGCAGTATCGGAGGAGGGGCTTCGCCACAGCCGAGAGGGAAACGCGTGGCGGGAGTACGGCGGGAAAACCGCCCATCTCCCAGACGCTAACCCTCGCGCTGTTTGGGATATGAGGAGGCCCTCCCACCGTAGATCTGGGGCGCAGGCGATTGGACGACTGGCAACATGGACGAGGCGGTTGAGGGTTAAGGGAAGGGCACGTGAATATTCAAATTTTTAATACAATGCTGCGGGGGGGGGGGGGGGGGGGGGGGTTTAAAACTTAGGAAATGTGGGTTTTTGGGGATTTTAAAAGTGAGCGGGTAGAATATTTGGTGGGTAAGACCTTAGGATGAGGCGGAAAATGGGTTTTTTCGGGGTTAGGGCTTAGGGAAATGGTTATTAGTTTGACTAGTGGTCAAACTAACCCCTGTAAGGACACGGATGGGCTAAAAACAGCCCCAGCTGGACTGTTTTTTCCCGGACTTAGATGAATAGGGCTATAGTGCCAAGGAAGGGGTATTATTATATTTTTGGGATTTTTATACATTGTTTTAGTAGGGGAAGGGGAAATAGATGGGGGGCTAGATAATAGAGTTAGGAGTTAATATGGATATGACAAGAAAGTGCTAAGGTAAGGGACCTTAGGCTACAGAAGGAAAATAGAACTTGTAGAAAAGATATGAGTGTCTCTAAGTAAAGCAGATATGTTCTTAGGCAAATGTTATGAAACATGATGAGAGTAAGAGGCTCAAGCAGATCTTGACCTCTTTCAGGGAAATTAGTAAGTGTTTTGGGGATAAGGAAGAATGGGGAAGTTAGAGATGTCCAGCTTGAGCTCCTCCAAATGGAAAACTGCCTCCAACCTATGATCTGAAAAGATATAACACTTTAAAACACAAAATTGATCATGAATCATCATTCTGCAACCTCAAAACTACCTACCCAGCCTACTGGCCTAACATTTTTTCTTCTTTTTGGTTTGGGTGCACTTAGACTTGCAGACCCAGCTTTACAATTTTTCTTTTGACTGTCCTCCTATCTAAATCTACACTTATTTCTGCCAAGGACCCAGATTAAGCAGTTGGGCTCCTTTGATTCTCTACCTATCTACAAATCTGCCAAGATTAAGCTGTTTGGACAGATAATGATTCTCTATATTCTAAAACAGGAAATTGAAACCTAGAGAGGCCAAGATTAAGCTGTTTGGCCTTCCCTTAACTGAAAAACTTCTTCAAAAATGGAACAACTCATCAAAATTGGAGTACAGCAGTGGCATTTAGACTAGCACACTTTCATGGTCTCTTCTTTGGCCTCTTTTGGAAATATGGAACCTTGCAGCATGAAAGATGACATATTTGGCATGTAAAAATGTCGATCATGAAATATGAACACCTGTTGCAACAGGAGGCTAACACCTTCTACTTCCTTGCCCTTTGAAGAACTTGAAACTAGTGTGGTGATTTCTTGTACATGTTGCTGTGAAGTTACAGCAGAAGATGTACCCACTCCAGTTTGTTGAGGCAGCTTGAAAGATACTTGTCCAAAAGAGTCTAGGTCAAGGTTATTTTCTAAAGCTTTCATAGCTTGCTCCATCTTTTCTTGCCGAGTAAGTTCTTCTACTAATGTACCCTCTATCCACTCATCCTGATTAGCATATTGTTCTACTTCAGGGATCCTATGATGTGTGTAAGTTGACAGCCTGTTTCCTACTTTTCTGTCACTTATAAAGCTATTTGGGTCATATGGTATCCATTAGAAGCTTTTCTTCAATTTAAGGTCTTCCCCTAATATCTTATCAGCATCTTCCCATGCTTCCCTCTTGTTAATGATAAAAGGGCCTAACTGGTTTCTTATTCTCAGCTGAGCCTTTTTCTTTACATTGCAAAAGTGAGTTAAATCTGCATTGATAAGTTGGCTAAAATATTCCAATGCAAATAGTCTCATGGGAACATTTTTGGGCAGCTTATAAGGGCACAGTTCACAACCATATATCCTGATTTTAGTGTGATCTTGGTAGAAGTACCAGTCACCTATTCTGTAGTTCTCGGAGAGCTATAAAATATTTTTTATGTCACCAGAGAGTCTAGGAGGAGGGGCTCCTATTAGTAGAGTGGAGGCTGGATGTATAAACAAGTCAATGAATTCACAGCGGGTATATGGGGATTCACCAATTTTGTGGAAGACCGAGGTCCAAAAGATCACAAACCTCCTCTCTCCTTTGGAATCCAATTTCCTGATGGAAAATATAAAACTGTCTGGGTGATAATACAACAACAGATGGTATATGAAAGTTGTGTATTTAAACACTCCTTCTCTTTCGAAATTCATAAATTGAGCATGGATTTTGTCAGCAATGAAAGATGCATAGTCATACTTAATATCGGGGGGCTGTCCTGGAGTAAAGGTGGATAAAAGAACCAAGACCATCTCATCCACATATTCACTATACCTAAATCCCAAGATTACTGATATCATGTCAAGAATAATTATTCCAGTCTCATTGAACGAGACATATAAATAAGGAGGTGGGCCTTGGGGCTGGTAATCTGGTCTCATGAATATTTTAGCAATCCGGGTTATTTTTGCACTGGACAGTTGAGAGCCTTTCTCAAGCAAAAATCCCATGGAAAGAGGAGTAAGAAGCTGAACTGGATGGAAGTGTAGCATCTCATTGATAGATTCAGCAGTTATGTAAAAGAGAATAGTTTGTGATGGATTCATAACTGCTTTAGTGACAGGGTCATAATTTGCACAGAAGTGGCGAATAATTTTTGGGAACACATTGACTGAGGGAAGGTAATACTTGGGGAGATTGGATTCCCATTTTCCATAGATATCAGAGTTGTTCAGATGACTATTTTTGATTAGGCAGAAAGTATGAAGATGATTTTGGGAACCAAACGGGTCTTTTATTTGAAAATCTCTGTCGACCAAGGGTAAATGATTCTGGTTCATATGAGGTGCATTTAGGGGTGTTACACTGAGGGCCACAGGGGCTTCCATGTTTAGTTCTCTGTGTTTTTAAACTGGAGGTTGAATTTCTGTGGGAAAAAGGGCGAAAGAGTAGCGCTGGGTGTCTTGGTATGGGAATTATGGACCGCTTCAACTTGAATTTGGCTCCTATAGGTATAATTTGCAGAGAAAAATGAAAATACAGGTTCAGGAGGTGGGACAGGGTAAATACCTATATTCTAGAGGAGAACGAGTGTAATTTGTAGGTTGACTGACGAGTTGAGGAGCAGAATGCTGGTCTTTGCCTGGTCGGGTGGCGGACTGGAGCTTCTATAGTTGCTTGGATGTAGTTTGCATGAAATAGTCTTGTAGAAGAAACGAATGAAAATGGATGAAAATGACACTTTCACGAGTTTTTAACAAAAAATTGGCTTCGCGGGCCACTTTTGGCGCTTTTCGGTCGGATGACGTCATCGAGACATGACGTTTTGTCGATACACGGGGTACGGGATGCTGATGTGGCAGTGATGTGGTGATGGTGTCAGCAGGTGGGGTCAGCGGGAGGGCGGTAAGAGGTATCGGCCCGCACCGCTTATTAGCTAAGGCGGTTTCGGGAGGAGGGGCCGTGAGCATGGTGGGAGGGCACCGCGTGTCCCAGGTACGACAGTAAATCTGCCGGCTCCCTGGGCGGTAAAAATCGGTGGGGAAGGGCCTCGCGATATGATCGTGAGTCGTCTGATCAGTGGGCCCGGATCCTACGGTTGGCGCTCAACGGAGCTGGTGGAGTGTTATGTAGCGGGGACCCACGTATAAAATCAAAATATCTTAATGCGGTTTGGGCTTGATATGGTTGATGGCAGGGTGATTTTTTAATCAATTAACATGGGGTTAATTGATTTCAAACGATGCACGAGGGATGGTTATTGTATGGTTCCTGAAGAACCTATAATCCCTGTTAAACAGAAATATGGTCGTAATCGAATAGGGTGGGATTATTACACATAGGGGTTTTATTTTATAGATATATTAATACGGGGGAAGGGGAGTTTGTAAGGGATTTATATAATAATGTTAGCGGTTAATATGGGTTTATGAAAAAGGCGCTAAGTTATAAAGTTTAATAACTTAGGCTGAGGGAACACAAGGATTTTTACACGAGAAGTGTGGGTTCTTTGCATGAAGCAAGAATGTTATTTTCCTCAGGCTTTTCATGAAATAGGGTGATTTAGGAGTATTGAGCAGATCTCAATATCCTTGGGGGGTTAATAAGTGATTTTTGGGAGAAATGTGAGAGGAAGTTAGTCATGCTTCACTTGATTTGTAACCAAATAGTTGCCATGGCACTTATGATATCAATAAGATAGACATTTTTGAGAGACAAAATTGATCATAATCCTGCTTCTGCAGCACCAAATTGCCTACCCAGCCTATTACAACTAACATTTTTCTTCTTCTTCCATGGGTGCACTTAGACTAGTAAACCCTTATTCTCTTCTTTTCTTTTGACTACAATTCTATCTAAGTCTGCCCTTATCACATCCAAGGGCTCAGATTTAACAGTTTAGCTCCTTTGCTTCTCTACCTATCTACTTATCTGCCAAGATTGAACTGTTTGGATAGATTTTATTCTCTATCTCTAAAACAAGAAATTCAAACATAAACTGGCCAAGATTAAGCTGTTGGCCATCCATTAACTGTGGAAAGAGTCAACCAACTACACACAATGAGATTCTTTGCAAAAATAGACTAGTAGTGGCATTTTGGACTAGCACACTTTCGTGGTCCTTTTCTTTGGGGTTCATTTCTTTTTCTTTTTGACCATTTCATTCTTTTTGCCCTTTGATCTTTCTTTTAGGGCATACCCTCTTTACACTTTTTAAGTTTTTTGATTCTTTTAAAATATGGAACCTTTGCAGTAGGGAAAGGATGAACATATTTGGGATTTTAACCAGTCAATCATGAAATATGACAGCTATTGGTATAGGAGCATAACAGGTTGTCCTTTTGATTTCAAATGATTGATGTGTTAGGTCATTTTTGGTCAAGTGCATCATGTAATGGAGATTTGTGTCTTATGTATCATAAAGTCCAAAATCAAATCGTAATTTCATCATTTTTTTTTCATATAATATATAACATACCAATTCTTTTTCATTGAGTCAGGATTTTATATAAGTGTATATAGTTGAAGCCATATTGTTCACTTGTAATTTGCATAGTAATTTCTATTTGTCACCTTGGTTTCCAAATCCAACACCTCTGTTTTCAAAACCTGTCAATGTCCACCCATTCATATTGTTTATAATCGTAGGTCTTCTGCTATGGATTGTAGTGCTAAGTGTGCTTATCCCTTGGAATTTTCTGACTCCTGCATTGAACCCCTGGATGAACTATTGGGGAAGTATGAGAAAGTGACACTAGCTGATAATCACTTCTTTGATCCTACATTGTTTCAAACTCTTTAGAAAGAGGTCTACATGGATTTTATGTAAACCTTGATCCAAATTTATGAAGGAATGAAATGAAATACAAATATAAATAGGAACATAGAGCTACAATGAAAACAAAACTTAAATTCATTAATAACAAAGTAATGAAAATTGTTTACATGCAAAATGGAAATATATTGGCTTGGGCGACGATAGCATATATCTGAGAAAAGATGTGCAGATACATGCCTTATGAACTTTGTTACAATGAGGCTCACAAGCCTATTGATTATTGATAAATAATGGAAAACCATAAACATCCAAACACGTAACCGTAGGGGATGAAGTGCCAAAAGCCTTTAGGCCCATTGGAGTAAATTGGTACATTAACTTCCCAAGGTAATAACATTGGTAAATGAGTTTTGTTTGATGCGTACAATACCTCATTAGAAATATATATTAGAGGAATACAAATTTCTATTGTAAACCCTTGCCGCAAGATATGGTTTTCTCATTTTCCAAAAAAATGTCGTTTATGGCCTCAAAACAGCTCCGAAATTTCAGGACCCAAAAACTGCCAAAAATAGCAAAATGTGGTACAATTAAGGATACTGAAAGAAACAATGTTGGGTGTCCAAGTGGAATAGGTGGGTCGCCACCAATATCCACCTAGATCAGTCCCCCCCCCCCCCCCGCCCCCCCACCCCAAGGAAGAAATGATCCCCATTACGTTGAGTGCCTCAATGAGATGGGGAAACTTCTGCTGAACTTGGTCCTTAGTGAACCACTTGCCCTTGTGCAGGTGATCTAGGAAATTTTAGTGAATGCTTTCAAAAAAAATTCTCAATTATACATGAACATTTACTGAAACTTATATTTTCATGTGAAATCACGAGCAATACATATTCTAAACAACTTTAGTGAACCATCAACCATAATCAAGAAGCAAATAAGAGTCAATCATAACAGACGATATGATAATGGAGTTCGTCTAGTGTGGACTATGTCTTTGAGCCAAAGGTAAAGAGTGGGGAAGCCGTTTCATTAGCTTCTACAAGAAGATGATGAGTATATGATGCAATCTCTATCAATACAAGGATGAAACCCCTTATCTAGAGTGGCATGTCTCTCCCAAGAGATGTTCTTATACAAGAACTTTAAATCACAAGAATTTCTCCTTAAAACAACATGACAAAGGAACAATATCTCACTTAAAGTGGCATATAATGATCCTCTCAAAAGGTGGCATACATGGATCTTAGATTCAAATAATTATCTCAAATGAAATCAAATTAACACATGGAAAAATACACCTTATACCTCCAAGTATGGGAATGGCTTGGAAATCGACTACTTGGATGAAGAAATGGCATGTGCCATCACATTTTAGTCAAATCTAGGCTCCCTAGGAATCTTTTAGATTCCTCACAAGATTCTCTTCTGGAGATGGTCACAAAATTGGTTGCTCATATGAAGAAACAAGGTTGCAAAATTTAATTCCCAATGAAAAATTGATTCAAATGAGTATAACTTGGCATATTTCTGTTTTGGTGATTTCTGGAGCTCTTGCGAATATTTTAGATTCTCTACAGATTATTTGTGGAATTTTCTAGAGAATATTCTACAAAATATTCCCTTGGAATATTTCTCATAATTCGTGCCTAAGCAGGTCCCTTGGTTGCATAGTTTTGATGCTGGTTTCATGGGCTAAATTTTCGGTGGGTTGCTCCCTCTCTCTCCTCAACAACAATGAGGTTTCTATAATATTTTTTTTACTTTGTTTTTATCGAACACCTGTGTGGTCTAGTAGTTATGGTGTAGATTTGTGGTTTGGAGGCCATGGGTTCAAAATTGTGGGCTTATTGGTCCATATATTATTAAAAAAAAAAGAAAACAATTCCGTTAACCAAACCGTTGCTGATTAATTTGGAATTTGTTGGGGGTCACTAAAATTTTTAACTAGGCAACAAATTCATTTCCTTTGGTCCAAGTCGTCACCTATTTAGTTGACCTAATCAGTTGCCAGCCATGCACCACACGAACTACCGTAATTGGGCTATGTGGCACCTCCTCATTAGTTCTTCGTACACCTAGTCAGTGCCATGAGTCAGTTTGTGATTAGCCAAAACTACTAAGATCACTGTCGATGTGGATGCTGACATCATCTGTCACATGTTGCTGTCTGGTTGGCTACTATTGACCGTACTACCATGTCAACTTGTTGACTGTGTTGTTGAAGTCATCTACCACATGTCACCTTCTAGTTGGTTTCTTACTGACCGTACCACCACATTATCATGCTGATATCATCATCTGTACTACTGACATCAACTACCACATTGTAGCTTGTGGGTCCTTCCTACAATTTTTTGTTGTTGTTTAAATTTAGTGGGCTATAATTTTCACATACAATGTTGGATTTAGGTTGTCATTTTCGCCATTGGATTCAAATCGATGAGATATTTTATTTGAAATAGGTTTTGCTAAGGTTTGAAGGCTTCGAAAATTTGGTCTTTTAGGATCCTCCTAGATCATTCCTCCCCACTGAGGATCTTTGGTCCTCTGAAAGAATGAACACAATTTGCAATCTATTGTACTCCGTCATATACAAAACAAGTGCCTTGTCAAGCATCACTTCCTTCTCCTTCACCTTTGTACATTGGAGCCATAAGTGAAGAACCAAGACCTGTATTTTATGTAAACTTGTAGTACAACTTGAAAAATACATGTTCTTTTACAAGACAAAACATGAACCAAGAAAACCCCATACTTTCCAATATTTTATAGCACATCCATGGTAAATTTTACATCAAAATAAATACCCATGATATCCAGTCCTAACAGCCAAAATATAATGTTTCTTTCATAAATGATGAAAAACTCTTCATCACTTTTACAATCATTTCGCAACATGCAATTTACAAATGTGGTCATGCTAAAAAAAATGTTTAATGCCACCATATCTAACTAAACAAGGTCAATGGGTCTTTCCTATAGCTGACTCTTTTGAACAACTCCACCAGTGAGTTCCTTCGTAGGTGCTTTCACATGCCCCCTATCATTATTTGGTCATTGCAATGGATGGAGCTCCCAACAGGTGGATCTCTGATGCACACTCCTTTTTCATTGAATACAAAATTTCTTATTCCTCCAGACTTTCCTGACCTTCTTCCTTTCTTGATGTGGAGAAGGGCCTTCATGTCTTGTCCTCTTCCTCGCTACCATTCTTTTCCAACACTTGTCAACAACATAGTTATAAAAACCAAAAAAATTACATGGTTTATATGCTATAAGTTTTTCTCATCATTATTAATCTTCTTGTAATCAAAAGGAACATTAGAATATTGATACCTTTTATACATTTCTTGGTTGAATCTAGTGCAAGCCTGGAAATAAGAATGTGCCTTAGTTCGTTCTTTGCAATGTTCACTGCCATGGAAAGATTGCAATGCCCTTTTAGCATCCTCTTTCATCAATGATTTCAACAATGGCTTAGATTCTTTGGCTAAATAACCCATTTCTTATTCTGTCCTCAAGCACTCTCCTTTAATGTAGCCCATTCTTGCAAATCGAGGAATTTGTATAACCTTCAATGGTTGAGTCATTCCTTGGCGATTAACACTAACTCCTCCTCCTTATACCCCATATTGGTAAGGAGTCTCATGCCAATTCCTAAAATGGGTACCTTAATGATTCGAATAGAAGTAACATTATGTGAAAATGAAACTAAAGAATTATTAACACTAATTACCTCAGCTATTGATTCTGAAGCAGGTGATGATGGCTTTACTAACCCTTTGTTGCACTTAAAATTTTCCAAGGCTTCTTTCATGACTTGTAATTGAAGCTGCAATATTTTCTTCTCCTCTTCCAATTCTTGTAGAAGTATCCTCAATTCAACATTCTATGATTTAAGGATCTTGTTGATCTCGTCATTTGAATGATGAGAAGAATATGAAGAAGAATATTCACTTGAATATGGAGATGGATCGTCGTCCTCTGCTCTCTCTTTCTTTTGTTCCTCTTTTCCCATTTTCTCCTCATAATATGAAAACAATATATCTACCATGCTTGATATATTATAGAAAGCCTCATATACATATTTTTCATTCTCCATGTCCTTTTATGCATACTTAATTCACAATCCCAAGAAAAAAGGCCAGACCGCTCTAATACCACTTGATCTAGGAAATTTTCGTGAATGCTTTCAAACAAAAATATCCTTTATACAAGACCTTTTACTAACACTTATATTTACAGTTGAAATCACGAGAAATGCATATTCAAAACAACTTTAGCAAACCATCAACCATAATCAAGAAGAAAATAAGAATCAATCATAAAAGGCAATATGATAATAGAGCTTGTCTAATGTGGACTACATCTTTAAGCCTGAGGTCAAGAGTGGGGAGGCCGCTTCATTAGTTTTTATAAGAAGAAGATGATGAGTACATGATGCAATCTCTATCAATACAAGGACGAACTCCATTATCTAGAGTGGCATGCCTCTCCCAAGAGAATTTCTTCCACAATAACTCTCACACACAAGAAGTTCTCCTTAATAAAACATGACAAAGGAACAATATCTCACTTAAAGTGGCATATAATGATCGTTTCATAAGGTGGCATATATGGATCTTAGATTTAGATCATCATCTCAAATGAAATCAAATGAACAAATGCAAAAATACACCCTATATCTCCAACTATGGGGATGGCTTGAAAATCGACAAAGATGAAGAAACAACATGTGTCAATGCGTTCCTGGCAAAATTTCATGAAATATAAGTATAATCATGACCTGCTTTTGTTCTGATCAAATGTGGGCTCCACTATAATCTTTTAGATTCCTCATAAGATTCTCTTTTGGAAATTGGCGGAAAATCAATTTCTTAGATGAATAAATATATTGCACAATTAAATTGCTGGAAAAAAAGTGATTCATATGAGTATACACTTAGCATATTTCTATTTTGGTGATTTCTGGAGCTCTAGGGAATCTTTTATATTCTTTGCAGGTTCTTTGTCAAATATTCTAGGGAATATTCTATAGAATATTCCCAAAGAATATTTCTCAAAATCCATGCTCGAATATGGATCCCTTGGGTGCATTGTTCCAGTGTTGGTTCCACAGGATGAAGTTTCAGCGAACTCCTCCCTCTCTCTCCTCGGTGGTAGTGGGTTTTTTATAATATGTTTGTCACTTTGCTTTTATTGACCACTTGTGTGGTCCAGTGGTTATGGTGTATATTTGTGGGTCGAAGGCCATGAGTTCAAAATCATGGGCCTACAAGTCCATATATTAATTAAAAAAATGTTAACCAAACCTCCGCCAGTTAATTCAGTGTCCATTGGTGGTCGCTGACAAGTTTAACTAGGTGACAAATTTGTCACTGCTGGTCGAAATTATTGTTTGGTTAGTTGACTTGGTCAATTGCTAGTCAGGCTCCACATGACCTACTATGATTGGGCCACGTGACACCTCCTCATTGGTTCTTTATATTCCCAGTCAGTTCCATGTGTCAGTTTGTGATTGGCTGAAACTACTAATGTCATTGCCGATGTGGATGCTGACATCATCCACCACATGTCACTCTCTGGTTGGTCCACTAGTGACCGTACTACCACATCAGTGTGCTGACTATGCTACTAATTTCATCTTCCACATGTCACCTTCTGATTCAATTTTTGATAACCATACTGCCACATCATCATATGTATGGATGATGCCATCATCCATACTGTTGATGTTAGCTGCCACGTTGCATCTTGTGGGTCCTGCCTACAATTGTTTTTTGTTGTTTCCCAAAAACTTTAGTGGGCCATAACTTTCACATATGATGTCAGATTAAGGTGTTGTTTGCATTATTGGATTTAGACTGAGGATCTCCTCAATTTGAGATAGTTTTTACTAAGGTTTAAGGACTTTAAAAATTTGGCCTTTTAGGATCCTCTTCGATCAACAGGAGTTCGCCAGATTTGACAAATAAAAACCTTTGGATCTTCTGTTGGTGAGTGTTATTGATCTGTTTGTCCATGATATGATTAGTTGTGGCCTACTCCATGCAGTCTGGGTTGAGGTTTGTTGGTGTTAGTTGTTCTACAAAGTTTGATCTGTCCAACAATCATAGAAAATATGACCGAAGGCAGTCAAGATTGCACATTGTGTGCAGACCGAGGAATGGGGGAATGCTGAGCTCGAAAGGATTGTCTCCCACAACCTTTGTGACAGTGTAAGGCCCCTATCGTAGTTTTTGGAGTTCTCATGGGATCTGACAAGGCATTCTTTCTACAGATGCAACCAAACTTTGTCGCCCACTTTAAACTTATGTGGCACCTGATGTTGATCATGCCACTACTTGTAATTGGAATTGGACTTATCAAGATGTCATGCACCTTTTGGTGGATGTGCTGGATGTGTTTAATAAACTTGGTTGCTTTATAAGCCTCATATTGTACATGTGCATATTCTATCTGTGTAGTTGCATGAGGCATGACAACATCAATGAGACACATTGGTTGAAATCCCAGACCCATTGGAAAGAGACTGTGGCAAGTCGAGCTATGGAGAGCTATATGATAACTGTGATTCACATAAGGAAGGATTCATCCCAAGTTCATGGAGGCTTGGTGTAGTGACCAATCCGGGGGTCTATATTAGACTAAATTTAATGTCAACAAAGGTAGGTAAACTTAGAGGCACGTGTCTAAAGTTTATAGACCTAAAAGGATCTCATCTATCTAAATAAGTGTCTATTGTGACAGGCTACAACACTTTTTTACAAGAGATTGAGATATGTTTCCTTTCACAATTCAAACACTTATATCACCTAATTTAATCAACTGTTCTAAGAAAACAAAGTGTTACTAGTCTGAGTTTTCAATCCTCTTACAAGGACATCATTCACAAAAAATCAGTCCTAGATAACACACTAAGCATACTAAAAAATCGAATTCATGAAAACGGAGTCCATAGAAATATCTTGAAATTGAACGTTCAATTAGACCTTTTACAAAGTCTGATTCAATAATTTCACAATTGAATTTGCAAGCTACCACTATGAATCATTCAATAACAATCGTAAGAACTTCTAGTTGAATTGATAAATTCACAAGCGATGAAATGAAATAACACACTATTCAGATCTGAAGACTAGATTCTATGAAATAGAAATGAAAGTATACCAATCTTCACGTAGGGCCTGTCCACGCGTTGATGGCACACTTAGAACAACTTTAGATGATAAAAATGTTAACACATAAACGCCATAATTGATGAAACACTGCCTGTGATTAAGTTCTGAGAATCAATTACATGCAAAACAGAGTTCTGGAATATGCAGTCTTAAGTCTGCTCTTGTCTCCTCCTAGTTATTACCATTTACATCCAAACATACATGCATTATCGCTTCAGATGTTTCTGATTTTACAATAAAAAAGGCTAGGTTCATTTTTTTCTAATCCTAACTTATTTCTAAAACAAAACGAAATTAGTTTAGGTAACTTCAGATTTTTGCTGCTTTTACAACCAAAAAGGCTGGGTTTGACCAGCATTGACTGTGTATTCAGGAGCTCCAGATTCGACGCTGAATAGATCTTTCACCATGTATGTACATCCTAGATCACGTCCTTATCCTCTATTTCGATTTTCCTGCCATGCCACATTTCACAACATAAACCAATTACAAGAAGTCATGACATCCCGTAATTCTGTTGAAAATTTCCAATTTTTAACATAAAAATCCAAAAATTAAATTTAATGTAAAATAACAATTATAATGCTTCATTAATCAATTTAAATGCACTATGAGGGGTTTATGGGAGAAAATGATAGATAAATGATGGATTTTTAGAAGAAAAGAATGGCAATAAAATAGTACCAACATCTCCCCCAAACTCAATGATTTAGCATGTCCTCATGCTAATCGTGATGTGCTCCCTTTATATTCTGTTCGTGCTTGTGCCTCTGCCGCTTGTAGCAATACATCTATATTCTTCTGAACTTGGGCATTCTTCTGAACTTGGAACTCATGTTTCATATTCTTATTTTTTTCTTTGAGAACTTTTTTCTGAGTGTACCATTTTGTCGCCCATTTGCACGTTTCAGTTTGATCAGTCCTAAGTTCTTTGATTTTCTTCTTCAGTTTTTCATTTTTTTGCTGAATCTTCTTGCTCTGAGCTCTCAACATTTCATTTTCCTTCTTTATGACCTTCTCTAACATGTTTGCTTCCATCAATTCCTCTTTTAGCTCTTCAATCTGTTTCTCTAACCTTCTCTGTTTCTTGTTTGTAGGTGTTGGCTCTTTCCTTTCTCCCTTGTTACTCTCAATTTCCATTTCTGCTTCCTGTTCTGGCTGTGAATTAGTACTGCTTTCAATTTCCATTGGTGCATTTGCATTCGGCTCTGGTTGATCATCTTGTGTTTGATTCCTTTTTATTCTCCTTGATCTTCTCTTATAAGTAGTGAAGATTTTATCTTTTTCAATTTTCTTGCCTCATCCTTCTTGTCCTTACACCACTGTTGGGTTGTGGAATATTTCTTGACTTACGCTCAGGGATTTCCTCATCAATATCAAGCATAAACTCTGTGCGTTCTTGCTACTGTTCCTGATCATCTTCTTTAATTTGATTGGCAATTAAAAATTATTTCCATGTTTTTCCTCTCCTCTGCAACTCAAATTCAATTAGAATTTTGATCAAACCAAAATGATACAAACTCTTATCTTCATTACCTTTTCGTTTCCAAATGGTCTTTGACATTTTAGTCAAAATCTGTAAGAGGAAGTAGGGAAAACTGATAATGCATTGACCTTTTAAGTGCAACAGAACTTTTATGTGATATAGGTATACTATACTGTAATGTCCTTCACATGTAACAAATTTTTGAATAATGTATACCATTTCGTCCCATGGGTGAATTAGCCAGCTTCTAGGAACACCCTTTTTCCAATTGACAGAGGAAACCCTTGACCTAGACATAAGCTGAGTCCATGATTTTTCCTTAAATTGTTTGGTTTTGAGATATTTTTCCCCTTCTGGACTGATTCCCAATGTTTGTGCTATGGTATCCTCTAAAATTCTAAAAGAGAAGTTTCCTGTTAAAGCTTTCTCTCCATTGAAGGAAAATGCAAATTACTTTGTAACTTCTTCATTGTTTCCATTGAATTTCTCTAGAAAAGACAACCATTGTTTTTCCCTTAAAATCGTGACACAGTCTTCATGATATTGTGAACTATAAAATTTTTTGGGCTCTGCTCTATTGGTAATTTTATTAAAATTCTTTGTTCTGACCCTTTTTTTTATGCTCAAAAATTTAATCAGGGTTTTTAACTTGTTACCTCTTTCCTGCGTTCCACTGAGCTGACCTGGTAACGTCCTCGATTCTCAGGGTTTACTTCTTCAATTGCTTGAGCCGACCTGGTTAACGTCCTCAAATTCTGGGCGGAAGTAAAAACTCTGGATAAGCCTGTCTACTATTCTCTCCATTTGTAGCACCTACTATCTCGGCCCTCTTTGATAAACTCAGAGTCTGAACACTAACACGGTAACGCACTTTATGAACTCAGAGTTTTATAAAATCAAAACTTAACAACCGACCTTCATCTTGCTATGATGACAATGCAGAGTTGGAAGACGCATTCACATCATGAAGGCAGAGGAGCAGTACTAATTTGCAGAGGTATAAGCATGAGAACACCATATACAAAGCGTATGATGGTAATGGATATATATATTTCATGAGCAGACTTGGGTCAAAAGATTGTTTTATAACTCCAACAGTCGAAATTAATGAACTCATTTGAGGATAGATGGTTTAACACTTGTCTTTCCATTGCACAGACTTGTACATTGAGTATCCCAATTGTTGGTAATTGATTACCAGAAGGCCGATTTAAAAATGATGAGTTGATGACAAGGTTTGAAGAGCGGTGTAGGAAAAGGTTTGAAAATCGTACTAGGAATATGGCAATAGGCTAAGGTGTGATAGGAAATGATAGCAGAGTGATAATGAGATGAGTAGTTAGGAATATTACAAGGGTGATGGGTATAGGGGTTTTTGAAATTGATAACAAGCAATAATAGTTATCATTTTTAACACTAAAATAATTTAAGAATTTTAAATGTTAAAAATAAAAATTTCAACTATACATTACACTTGTTGGTTGACAAAATGTTGATTTGGCGTGCACAGGTATGACTGCTCTGTTTTTACAGGTATGAATGATCTTCATTGTCTTAAACAGGTCCCTTTGAAATGAAATTGAATATAACAGGTCCCTTTAAAATATGAAGAACTCTGAAGAACCCTGTTTGTGAAGCTTCTTTTATCCTTGGTGTTAATGTAGCCTTGATTATAATTCTGATGATAAGCAACCTTTGAAAACTTTGTTGAAGTAGCCTGATGTATCTTGAATACAGTCTTTAACATGCCCCTCTGATATTGGTGATGTTGATAACAGGTCCCTCTGATATTCGTAATGTTGACATGTAATGTTGACATAGTCTTCTGAACAGGTCCCACTGCACATTGCTTTAACATGTTCCTCTGATTAGAACAAAAACATCTCTTTTATTGAAATACTGAATTACTAAAACAAATTCCTTGAAATGTCTTTTATTGAAATACTGGATTACTGAAACAAATTCCTTGAAGATTTAAAAATGAGGAGATGAGATAGGAAAAACCACTGTTTCTTCTCCCCCACTAAGTCTGTGACTTGTCCTCAAGTCATTATTGAAGTGATGAAAAACAGTAAACAAGTAGAACAAGGAATTCTTACCAGCCAATTGAATGGTTTTCTAGTAAGAATTCGCGTTTAGAGTGTGCCAAAGTCTGGTTTTTACATCTAAACCATTATTATTTTTTAATTTTAATTTTTAATTTTTTGTTATTTTGTATTTGTTTATTTTATTTTATTGTATATTTTTATATTTTTATTTATTTATTTATTGCTACAGCAAAAATGAAATTGAATGAACTAAGGTAGAGATATCACAGCTGAAGGCTGCAATATCTCAACCTCCCTTTGTTGAGATACAGTTGAAGAAAATCTTCCTTGCTGATGGGCTTATGATAGAGTTTTAACCTATGTCCATTGAAAATAAAGGTGTTGCCTTCTCCATCAATTGTAGTAAGCTTGATTGATCCATTTTCATATACTTGAACTGTTTCATATGGGTCCAACCAATGTGTTGTAAATTTGGCTTTATGATCTCTGAATTTAGAGTCAAAGAGTAAAGCCCAGTCTCATTCTTTGAACTGTTTCCTTTTAATGTGTGCATCATGACACTGCTTCCTTTGTTTCTGCATTAGGATTGTTGTCTCCTTTGCTTGCTGCCTCATTTCATCTAACTGGTTCAATTGCCGAATTCTCTCTTGTTGGGCTTCATTGAGATCAATTCCTAAATCTGCGCCATCTTATAAGTATGTATTTGAAATTCAATAGGAAGCATTACCTCTTTTCCATACACCAACTGATATGGTGTAAATCCTGTAGTGTTTTTCCACGTGATTCTGTAAGCCTAGAGTGCATCTTTGAGCTTCTCTTCCCAATTCTTTCTGTTCATTGCTACTGTCTTAGTGATAATTCCTTCCAATGTTTTATTTGTAGATTCCACCTGGCCATTGGCCTGTGGATGGTAAGGTGTACTTTTCCTGTGCTTGATTTTATATTTTTTTGTGATGTCTTTGACCAGCTTTGAAGTAAACTGAGTACCTTGATCCGTCACTATCTCCCTTGGTACTCCATACCTTATAAAAATTTCCTCAAAAAGGAAGTTTACCACTGTTTGTTCAGTTGCCCGAACTAGTGTTTTTGCTTCAGCCCATTTTGTCACGTAATGAGTACATACTAGGATGTACTTTTTGCCTTTGGAAGTTGGATTGATAGGTCCTATAAAATCTAGAGCCCATTTTTCAAATGGCTCTAAATGTACTTGAGGTTGAAGTGGAATTTCATCTGTAGTTGTTGGTCTTCCCATTCTTTGACAACTATCACAACTTTTCACATACTTCTTGGAATCCTTAAAAATAGATGGCCAATAGTATCCAAGACTGAGAATCTTGAATGCTGTTATTTTGGCTGCAAAATGCCCACCACACGGTTCATCATGGCAAGATTTTAAAATATCAATTATTTCATCATTTCTTACACATTGTCTAATAATCATATCATAACCGGTGTAAAATAAATCTCCATTAACCCATGAATATCTAGTACTTTGTTTGATCAACCTATTCTTTTCCTTTGGAGTAAAATATGGAGGTGTTTTTCCTGTGGAAAAATAATTAGCTAAGTCAGCATACTAAGGATTCACTATTGAAATTGCAAATAAATTTTCATTTGGAAAAGAATCTTCAACTGGAACAAACTCACCTGAATTTTGTAGTCTAGAAAGAAAATCTGCCACCTGATTCTCCTTACTTGGTCTATCTAACACTGTAATATTAAATTCTTGTAATAATAACAGCCATCTGGTAACTCTGCCATTAGTGATTGGTTTATTCATTAAATACTTAATGGCAGAGTGGTCAGTATGTATAAAAACCTCATAACAAGTTATATAATGTCGGAATTTATTCACAACATGTATGATTGCAAACATTTCTTTTTCAGTGACTGTGTAGTTTAATTCTGCAGGTGTTAGATTTTAACTAATGAAACAAATGGCATAATTGAGAGACTCTTCTTTTTGGCCTAATGAGGCACCTACTGCAGTATCAGATGCATCTGCAAAGATGTGAAATGGTATGGTCCAGTTATGTCCTTTTAAGACTGGTGTGGTTGATAATTTTTCTTTGAGTATTTCAAAAGCTTGCTGACAATTCTCATTCCAGTTGAAAGGTGTATCTTTTTCTAGAAGCTTAAACAGAGGTGAAGCTATTTTACTAAAATGTTCAATAAACCTTTTGTAATAGCTTGCATACCCAGGGAAACTTCTTACCTCTTTTTGAGTCTTCGGAATTGGCAAATTGACAATAATCTGGATTTTTGATGGATCAACTTTAATGCCTTGAGAAGAAATATAGTGAACTAATACTATCCCTTAATTTAACATCATAAAACACTTTCCATTGCTCAGGGAAAGATTAGCTTCAATACATCGCTTCAAAACTTTTTCAAGATTTTCTAATGAATGCTCAAATGAATTACCATACACTAAAAAATCGTCCATATAAACTTCAACGCATTCATGAACTAAATCAACAAAAATAGCTAATACAACTCTCTGAAATGTAGCTGGAGCATTGCAAATTCCAAATGGTAAAACATTATAGGCATAAGTGCCCCAGGGACAAGTAAAAGTGGTTTTGTCCTGGTCCTCTAAGGCTATCCTGATCTAGTTATAGCCACTGAAACCATCAAGAAAAGAGAATGGTGATTTCCCAGCTAATATGTCTAGCACTTGGTCAATAAATGGTAGTGGGAAATAATCTTTGAGGGTTGCTTTGTTCAATTGTCTGTAATCAACACAAATTCTCCACTTTCCATTTTTCTTGGGCACTACTAGCAAGGGGGATACCCACTAACTGTCAGAGATAGGATAAATAAAATTGACTTTCAATAGTTTTTGTAATTCATCTCTAACAATATCCTGAAGCATGGGATTCATTCTTCTCTGCGGTTGCCTCACTGGTTTGATATTACTATCCGTATAAATATGGTGAGTGCATGTTTCAGGGTGAATTTCGTGCATATCGGTGTAATCCCAAGAAAATTCTTTCTGATATTTTCTCAATAATTGAATCAATTTTTCCTCCTGAGATGAGTCTAGGTGAGTGCTAATATTCAAAGTTTTTCCTGGACTAATCTCTATGGTCTTGCTCTGTGTGTTTGTGATAGATTGAATGGGAAAAATGTTCTGAAATGTTGTTTGCAAAGAATGAATGGTACATGTTTCCTGAAAATTCTGTGCCAAAAGTTCATCTGTAGCATGGTATTGGTCATTTCTTAATTCTTTAGAAATATCAGGTTGAGAAAGGAATAATTCCACCAAATCATCATTATTATGTTCTTGAAAATCATAGATTTGGTTGATGCTGAAAACATATTGAACTTCTTCCTTATCATTGTATTTATCATCAAGCCATAAATTGTGTGCTACTGCTTGTGATTGTGCTGATGGGTAAAGAGTGAGTTGTTTTCTTTCAGTTCCTCGTGAAATAATCATATTACCCGATCTACATCCTATGAATGCATCAGCAGTTGCTAACCATGGTCTACCAAGGATGATAGGGTGTCCTCCTAAATTAGATTTTGGCCGAAGAACTAAAAAGTCCACTGGATACTCCCAAGAGTCTAGTGAAACAATTATGTCCTCCAAAATCCCTTCAAGAATCACTTTAGACCTATCAGCTAGTTCTAAAACAATTTTTGTGTGCTGCAAATTTGTGAGCTGCAGTGTTTTCATTGTTTCAAGAGTCATCACATTTATTGCGGCCCCAAGGTCAATTAAGTTGTTTGGAATATGTATGTTGTTAATGATTGTAGTGACTCTGGGAATAGCAGGATCAACATACTTTTCCATTGGAATGGTGTTTGTCATAAGGCCAGCTAAATGTCCAATAACATGAATAGTTTGTGGATCAACTATTTTTCTGGTAGGCTTCTTGAGGCATAGTCCTTTGATTGCTTTAGTATATATGGGAATGTATTTTATGGCTTGTAACAGTGGAATTTTTATATAGACATTCTTTAGCTCATCTAAAACATCAAACTGTGGTATAGACATGGGAAGTTTTGCTTGGACCAATCGTTCTGGAAAAGGTGGTGGATGCAACGGTTGCATTTGTTTATTTTTGATGTCATCATTTTGTTTCCTTTGAGTTGGAGTTTCATTTTCATTTTCTTCGTTTTCTTCTTGTTTTTCAGCTATTGGAAGTTCTTTTTGAAGTACCTTACCAGACCTCAGCGCGATATTTTGTAAAGGTAATGTGGGATATGATGGTCCCTCATCTACACTATAATCCGGTCTCTCTGCTCTATTATTTGGATTTGGTACAGGTTGAGCAGGAATCTGAGTGGGTCTAGGAGGTTTTTGGTTAGATGGAAGTTGTAATTGAGGTGGATTTATTGGTGGAGGAGCAGGCAATGCTTGTTGAGTGTGTTGGGGTTGATAAACAACTTGCTGCTGAGGATATTTTTGATATGTTTGAGGATATTGTGAATGTGGCTGATGATACTGTTGATATGGCTGAGAATACTGTTGGTATGGTTGAGGATATGGTTGATATTTTTGAGAGTAATACTGAAATGGTCTCCATTGTTGCTGTGGGTAATTTTGGTGTTGCCATGGCATGGGTACATTCCAAGAATTCTGAGCTTACATCTAATCTTGTGCAGGAAATTGCAAATTTTGGTTTGGAAACATACCTGGAGGTGGAGGTCTTGGTTGCCACGATCTCTTAGCGCCCATGAAATACACATTCTCCATATCTGTGTTAGCTTCCACATTACAATTTTGCAAAATCTTGACTTTAGAGCAATGAAATATATCATGATTTTCAGTACAAAAGGCGCAAACTTGAATGTTTTATAATCGACAGTCTTTCAAGGCATGTTTCTTCCGGCATTTTTGACCAAAGACAACCATTAATTGATATTCCTCTTCTTGTCTTTTCTTTGCTTTCAGAGTGTCAATTTGAGTTCCTAAGGTGCTTAATAGATCTGTTTTGAATTCTTCTAACAGGTTTCCTATTTCAGCCCTTGTGACACTTGCTGAAGCAGATTTTGTGGCTTTAGATGATAGAGCTCTTTTTCCATATCTGAATTTGCTCCTTGAATACTTTTCACATAAATAAGCAATTCCTTCAAAAGGTAAAGTGGAAATATCACCTTTGCCCATCAAATTAAGATCATCTAAGTATTCCTCTCGAATGCCCTTCAAAAATATTGTTCAAATCAGATCAAGAGACATGGTTCTATGTTTTGATTTTTGTAAATTGTAAACAAATTGTTCCAAGTACTCCTCTAAACTTTCATGCTCTTGTTGATTCATTCTAAAGATATCATCTTTAGAATCTTTCGATCTACAATAAGGTTGGTATTTCTTTAGGAATATTCTTCTCATGCCATCCCAATCCGTTATTGCATGCTCACCAAGTCCCATGAACCATCTTAATGCTGATGCTTTTAATGTTGCTGGGAAGAGTCTAAGCCTATGGGCATCATCTGTGTAACCATATGTTCGACATACTATGTCAAATTCAAACAAGAATGAATCTGGATCTTCTGAAGCCATGCCATAAAAGTTTGGTAACACAGATGGAGGTATGTTTTTCATTTTTATTTCCTCATCATAATTTTCTCCTGGTTCTTGAATAGGAAATTTAAAGGTTGACTCTTCCTCCTCTCTTTGACCTTGATTTTGTGGTCATCTTGCTGATCCATCTCCTTCCTCAACCATTTTGATAGGTTCCTCTATTGATTTAATTTCTTGTTCAATGTCACTTGTTTCAAAGAGAAGTTGTTCTAATGATTTTTCTCCTTCTTGATATTTTTCAAAATCAGTAGGTTCAAGGAGAGATTGTTGAGTTATTTTGCTACTTTCTCTTGTTATAGAGGATTCAGGGAGATGTTTCTTCCGTGATTCCTGTGCCAATAGAATTTGTCTCTCAATGAGTGTGAGTCTTTGCCCTGATTTCTGTTTATCCTCTAATTTTTGTATGGTGACTTTCCCAGCTGCTGTTGTGTGTTCAACTTTTCCTAAAGGGTTTGCTCCTAGTGATGAATTAGTTTTTGGATGGGGGGTTTTTATGAATCTACCTTTATCATATCTAGATCTAGACATCAGTAAACATGACTTCTAAAATGATGAATCAAAATTAAATCTATGTTTTTGTTTATTTTTTATTTTATTTTATTTTTTTTTAAATCCTCTAGTTGCACCTCCTCGACAACGGCGCCAAAATGTGGTGACCAATTCAGGGGTCTAGATTAGACTAAATTTAATGTCAACCAAGGTAGGTAAACTTAGAGGCACGTGTCTAAAGTTTATAGACCTAAAAGGATCTCATCTATCTAAATAAGTGTCTATTGTGACAGGCTACAACACTCTTTTACAAGAGATTGAGATATGTTTCTTTTCACAATTCAAACACTTATATCACCTAATTTAATCAACTGTTCTAAGAAAACAAAGTGTTACTAGTCTAAGTTTTCAATCCTCTTACAAGGATATCATTCACAAAAACTCTGTCCCGGATAACACACTAAGCATACTAAAAAATCAAATTCATGAAAACATAGTCCATAGAAATATCTTGAAATTCAACGTTCAATTAAAACTTTTACAAAGTCTGATTCAATAATTTCGCAATTGAATTTGCAAGATACCACTATGAATCATTCAATAACAATCGTAAGAACTTCTAGTTGAATTGATAAACTCACAAGCGATGAAATGAAATAAAACACTATTCAGATCTGAAGACTAGATTCTATGAAACAGAAATGAAAGTATACCAATCTTCACATAGGGCCCGTCCACGCGTTGATGGCACACATAGAACAACTTCATATGATAAAAACATTAACACATAAACCCCATAATTGATGAAATTCTACCTGTGATTAAGTTATGAGAATCAATTACATGCAAAACAAAGTTCTGGAATACACAGTCCTAAGTCTGCCCTTGTCTCCTCCTAGTTATTACCATTTACATCCAAACGTACATGCATTATCACTTCAGATGTTTCTTCTTTTACAATAAAAAAGGCTAGGTTCATTTTTTTCTAACCCTAACTGATTTCTAGAACAAAACGAAATCAGTTTAGGTAACTTCAGATTTTTGCTACTTTTACAACCAAAAAGGCTGGGTTTGACCAGCATTGACCATGTATTCAGGAGATCCAGATTCGATGCTGAAGAGATCTTTCACCATGTATGTACATCCTAGATCACGTCATTATCTTCTGTTTTGATTTTACTTCCATGCCACGTGTCACAACATAAACCAATTACAGGAAGTCATGACATCCCGTAATTTTGTTGAAAATTTCCAATTTTTAACATAAAAATCCACAAATTAAATTTAATGTAAAATAACAATTATAATGCTTCATTAAT
The DNA here is from genome assembly GCA_031772625.1 of Pinus tabuliformis. Taxonomy (NCBI): domain Eukaryota; kingdom Viridiplantae; phylum Streptophyta; class Pinopsida; order Pinales; family Pinaceae; genus Pinus; species Pinus tabuliformis. The sequence goes on along the minus strand of CM062816.1, from coordinate 1,109,250,279 downwards.
CAATTTCAATGGACTATGAGGGGTTTATGGGAGAAAATGATAGATAAATGATGGATTTTTAGAAGAAAAGAATGGCAATAAAATAGTACCAACACTTGGAGTTTTACATGAGTAGTATATGTGCTACCATCTTGTTCACGACTTGTGTCTATCCATTAGTATGGGGATGGAATGCAGTCCTTTTCAGGAGCTTGATGTCCAATAATGTCTAGAGGCTCAACTATAATGTGCTTAGAAACATGCTATCCTGGTCTAAGATAATAATATGTGGGATCCAAAAATGTACCCACACTATTCAAAAAAGAGTTTGGCAATGTCCTCTACTGTGATATTCTTCTTGCAAACTTCCAATATAGAAATCTTAGAAAAAATTTTCCACAACCAAAAATACACAGTCATTACCATGCTTGGTATATGGGAGGACATAAATATAATTCAGGAAGATTGATTCCCAAGGCTGGCTGGGAGTAGGAATAGGAGTACATAGACCTTTCTTATCAATGGTTGGCTTGGTGACGACACAAGAAATGCATGATCTATAATATTTTCCATCATGTTGTTTGAGTCATTAACAATAAAAATAATTTTGTAGCCCAACCACAATTTTCTCCACACCAAAGTGTCCTGTGACTTGGTTGTAGTGCACCTCCCAAATTAATTTGGCATGCTCAATTGAAGGAACAAAAGGGCGGCCTAGGTAGCATAATAATGTGGTTTTGAGGTGGAAATCTATAACTTTCTTTCCATCCACTGTCATTTTGTATGTGGTGGTGAAATCTAGATCATTCTTGTACAATTGCAGCCATCCATAGGTCTCATGGCCATAAGAGTTACAAATAGTAGTTAGTGCTGCAATTGGGGACTGACCAACGCAATATGCAACATGATTGGTGTTTCCCTTCTTGTATTTAATTTTCAAGTGGAATTGTTATCGATATGTTGACCACTTCTGATGATGATAATTTTGCAACTTCCCTTGTGTCTATATAAAATGAAGAGGCTGGTGATCTATGTTGATGGTCGTCTCCTTCCCCAGAATGTAATGTTTCCATTTCTGACATTAATCCTGCATGATAGAATACATCTCTTTATCATAGGTGGGGTACTTCCAAATTGTATCGAAAAATGTATCACTATGATAGGCCACCAAATTCCCTTGTTGGGTGAAAACTACACCAATATAATAGTTGGGGGTGTGTGTCTCAATTTAAAATGGTTGTTGTAGGTCTAGAAATGTGGGTATAGGTGCAGAGCAGAGGTGGTGCTTCAACTCAATGAACACCTTCTGTTGGGACTCAGACTAGGAAAACTTTTCTTTCGTTTCACCCTTGGTAACCTTACCCAAAGGCAAAGTGATATGGGAGAATCCTAGCATGGACCTCTAATAAAAGTGGGCAAGGCCCAAAAATATGCGAAGCTCTATTAGAGTGGTCGGGGCTGACTAATAATGAATGACTTGTATCTTAGTCAGATCCACATGCATGCATTTCTCATCTATGATGTAACCCAAATATTGGATCTGGCTCATGCCAAAGGTGCATTTCTCTAGGTTGGAACATATTTTGTGTTGCCTCATGGTTTTAAGGACCTGTCAAATGTGTTTCAAGTGATCTTCCCATGTCTTGCTAAAGATAAGAATGTCATTCAGATATACAATAACAAACGATTTAGTGAAGGACCACAAAATTTCATCCATCAACCTCAAAAGTTGCAAGGGCATTTTTCGACTCGAAAGGCATGACCAACCATTCAAAAAGACCCTCATTCGATTTGAAAGCAGTCTTCCGTACATATGTGGGATGTATTGGGAACTGGTGATAGACAGACTTCAGATCGATCTTGTTGAAATAATTGGCCCCCTTGAGCTAGTGAAGAAGGTAATCAATCCATGGGATTGGATACCTATTCTTGACAATTATTTTTTTCAGTGTCTGATAATCAATGAAGAGCCTCCAGGTCTTGTCCTTATTTTGTACAAGTACAATCAGGCTCCCACAAGGTGAGGAACTTGGTTGGATGTGCCATTTTTGCAACAACTCCTGGATATGCCACTTGATCTCATAATTTTCTAGAAGGGAGTGGAAGTATATCATCCCATTGGGTAGAGGTGCTCCAAGGGTTAGGTTAATCAAATGCTTGACTTGACAGAGAAAGGGAACCCTTGTTGGTGAGGAGAAGATGTCCCTGTAATCTTCAAAGACTTTATCCACCTGCTTCTATCACGTGGAGGAACCTTTTGTAGGGGCCATGGATGTGGCTATGATATTCCCATTACTTTGAGTGTGAATAAAAAAGGAAACAAATTTCTTGGTCTGGGAGTTGATGTTACTGCATTGATTAGTATAGATCAAAGAAATGGCGGTAGGCACGGTTACCTTTGGTATCATGTATAACTTATTTCCCAAAGTAATGATAACAATGCGAGGCCTAGAATCACCCACAACATGATGCTTCCACTAGTATGGTTAGCCTAATAATACATCACAAATTTCAAGAGGATAATTATCACAAAACACATCATATGTGAAGGGATTGATGTCCTAAGGAAGACGACACATCTGGATGACGTGGAGATATCGTCCTTGGTGGAGCCATCCAATGGTGTATGGTTATGGGTGTGGTGTGGTCAGTAGACCCAACCGCTTAATCAACCCTACTCATATGAGTTTCTTTTGGCCTCCACTGTCGACAATGAACTATAGAAGAGACCCCTTCTCCCACATCTATGAGTGGAAGAGACGCCCCTTCCTCTAGATATTTGAGCTCGATCTTTTGAACCTTAGTGGTGGCAACAGTGGCATTGGGCTCTGCATCAATATCTATTTACATTTTTCATTCCCCTTGTTAGGGTTTGACTCAGAGTCGAAAACCGCATCTGATTCGGAAGCCTTCAGCTTGACCACTAGTGACTGCTTGGCGCAACACTCACTTATGTTGTGAGTGTGGATCTTGTGGAACTCACACCACTTCCCTGTGTCCTTCATATTCATGGTGCCATTATTTGTTAGTGACTTCAATGGGTTTTCCTGGGTCACCCCACCTTGGATTTTTCCTTTATTCTGTGGTTTTGGGGTGCCTTTTCCTTGCTTTGGATTTGTAGATCCAAAGTATCGCTTCTTCTGCTTAAATTTCTACTCGATCTTGACAACGTATCGGTATGCGGTGCCAAGCGAGGATATTTCCAGGAACTCCATCTCATCCTGGATGCATTTGTGCAAAAAACTATGATACTCAAGTGTTAGATGCTACTCAGAATCCTTGATACCCAACTTCGTGTGAAGGGTATGAAAGATATTTCTGAACTCTAGCATGTCTTGTTCCCTTCCCTATCGTAGTGTGGTCCATTTTATATACTTATATTCATAGCTCCCAACAGGGTAATATTTTTCCTTGATGACATCCAGAAAATAATTCCAAGTTAGTGTGGCTAAAATAGTGAGGGTTCCCTCCTATCCCTCTGCTCACAGTACGTTTCCCACCAATACTTGATGTGATATTTTCCTTGAAGTGATATTTTCCTTATTGGAAAAATCATGAACTGAAAAGTATCCTTCCGACAAATTCAATCATTTATCTAGGAGATATACATCTATCTATCTTTCAAATATGGGAATGTAAAATTTTGCTTCTTCCTTAAAGGGACTGGAACCTCCAATGTGGTTGTTGGATGAAGATTTGTCGCTTATGGGCATTCTTCGAAGTATCTGTGCAAATTTGTCTATGATCTCAGTCCTTGTTCACTTGAGGGATTATTTAAGAAACATTTTGAAAGGATATCTTGCATCCTCATATTTATTTTCTTTCGCCATGGGATGTTGTTAGGGTCGTCGAGGTCGGTCCCTCAAAGGTTCAAGCAGTTCAAGCCCTAAATCCTTATACCCCGACCTTGTTGGGGACATGCACAAAAAACAAAGAAAGATTAGAAAAATCTAATACCACTAATCCAAATTTATGAAGGAATGAAATGAAATACATATACAAATAGAAACATAGAGCTACAATGAAAATAGAACTTCAATTAATTAATTCATTAATAACAATGTACTCGGGGTGCGACCCGTATAATACTCGAGTTCCTTGCTAATTAACCGATTACTTAACTTGTGTGTAAGATTTATGGTTATTATAGCATATTCAGCAATCATATCAGTGCATGTGATACATAAACAAATATAAACATAAAGAATATAATGCATAGCAATTACACAGAATTAGGAATCAACTTCTCTTTATTTAATCTTCAATCTTGCTTACAAACTCGACATCGCCCTACGCACTCAACTGCAGGGGTCTGCACACTCAGCTACAGAACCTCTTGCTACTACTACGACCTAATACACTTAGAATCCTACTCTAAGCTCGAACCATTCCTTCACTACTCTCTATCATTAACTACTTTTACAACTTAGAGACTCACTCTATTTATACAATCCCATGGTCTACGGACCATGGGTAGGCCGACATGACTTTACATTACATTACATTATTTTAGGGTGGATAGCCCTATGACTTGGCCTCTACTTCGCGCTTCGCGCCCACAATTCGTCAAGTTTTACAACACCTTTGACAAAAACTTGGGCTTTGAGCCCCAAAACATGTTGTGGGGGGATTCCATTCCCAACAGGCCCCCAACACAATCATCGTGACTCATCCTGAGTCACTCTGCTGGTGAAATGATCTTGGCATGGAGCCCTTGCCACTGTTCCTGTACTGCCCATGAGTCTGCGGCACACTGTTCTGTTGTTTGCTGGACCTGCTGCATGCGTGCTTCCGAATCATCTGCGTCTGAATCATGTCCTTTCTTTGGTACCGGCTTCTGGTATGTGTGTTTATAGTCTCGTGCCTTTTGTCTAGTTCCTTGGGTCGCAAAGACTTTGCTTTCGCTAGTTAGTCAGAGAGGCGGCCCATCCGTGTAGGGCTTTAGGCGATTGTCGTTTACTTTTCCTGGGAAGGGTTCTCCATTAAGTTTGACTAGCTGGACCGCTCCTCCATTTGTGACCTCCTTTATCATGTATGGTCCCAGCTAGTGCATTTTGAATTTTCCCAAAAAGTTTTCAAACTTACTATCATACAGTAGCACTAAGTCGTTCACCTTGAAGGTGCACAACTTGTTATGGTGGTTGTGCTAGGCCTTTTCGCGCTGGTCTTGTACCTGTTGATGAAATCCCGTGAGAAACCGTTCTTCCTCAAGTTCTTCAAATTGCGTGAGCCTTTCTTCCAGACTTTCGCGGTCCGTCATGCCTATGAACGCTGCTATTTGTAGGCTAGGTACGATGTATTCCATCAGCATGATACCTTCCGTACCATAGACCAATTGGAAGGGTGTCTGTCCAGTCAATTTCTTGCACGCTATCTTGTATTCCCATAACACAGCAGGTACGCACAGGTCCCAATCGTTCCTCTGCGTGTTGCATACTTTGGTTAGCGCAATCTCCAATATTTTATTGAATGCCTCTACTGTTCCATTGAACTGTGGGTGGTACGGTGTACTTTTTTTATGATACACCTAGAACTCTTCTGTGAGCTTGCTGATGGTTTCATTCAAGAAATGTGTTCCGCGATCACTCATTAAGATTTTCAGACAGGAAAATCATGTCAACACATTTTCGAGCAAAAAATTTGCAGCCATAATGGTTGTGTAGTCCTTGACCGGCTGTGCTTCTGCCCATTGTGTTAGGTACTCCGTCGCGGTGATGATGTAGTGCACACCCGTCTTTCCCTGAGGTTTGATCAGGCCCACAAAGTCGATTTTCCATTTCTCAAATGGCTGGAGTGTCGTTTGGGGATTTAGTGGAATCTCGTCCCTTCATGATGGTTTTCCCATTCTTTGACATATATCGTAGGCCTTACAGTGTGCTTTCGAATCTTGGTGTAGGGTCAGCCACCAAAGCCCTGCGCGAAGAATCTTCTGTGAAGTCGCGCATCCTGCATAGTGTCCTCCTGCAATGACCCCATGTGCTTCCGCAAGGATCTGACCTCATCCAAATTCAGGTACATATCTTCGCAATATCTCATCGTCTCCCATCTTGTAGAGGTGCCCCGCGATGACAGAAACGTCTACCACACGGACCACCAATTCTTTCTTCTGTTGGATTGAGTACTCCTTCGGCATAGTCCCTGTTGTTAGAAAATGGATTATATCTTTGAAGTGTCCATCCGTGACACGCACTGCAAAGAGTTGTGCGTTGGGTAGTCCCTCCTCCACATTGGTTGGTTCCTCGCCCGTCTCAATTCATGACAAGTGGTATGGTCCTGCGTTTAAGCATCCCAGCTTGACTATGACTTCAAAATCGTATTCTTGAAACAGTAAAAGCCATCTGCATATGCGCCCCCCCAACACAGGCTTGTTCACTAGGTATTTCAACGTGGAATGGTCGGTATACATTTTGAAATGCCCTCCCAGTAAATAGTGTCTGTATTTTTGGAGTTCGTACACCATTGCCAACCCCTCCCGCTCGGTGGTAGATTAGTTCTTTTTTGCTGTGGAAAATCTTTGACTTGCAAACGTGATCAGGTGATCTACACCCTCTGCGCCTTCCTCTGTGAGTACGGCTTCCAACACGATACACGACACATCAACATGTACTTGGAATTCCACGTCCCATTTTGGGAAGACAAGGATTGGCGCAGAGGCTAGTTTCCCCTTTAGGACATCCAAACTCTTCATGTAATCATCATTCCAGCAATATGTAACATCATTTTTCAATAGCTTTTCCATCGGCACGGTTATTTGGGCATAACTTTTGATGAACTTCCTATAGTATCGAGTGTGTCCTAAGGTAGCGTGCAGTTGTTTAACACTTCGTGGTGCTTCCAAATTGAGGATAACGACAATCTTCACAGGGTCCACCATCAGTCCTTGTTTGCAGACCACATGTCCCAGCAGGTTTCCAAAGGGGACGAGGAATGTGCACTTCTTCAGGTTCAGCGCAATGTGTTGTCGGCGGCAAGTATCCAACATCAAACGTAAGCTCACTACATGGTGGTTAACTAATCCAAAAGCAATCCAATCATCCAGGTAGACCTCCAAAAACTTGTGGATGTATTCTTTGAATTCAGCTATCACGATGCGAGAAAGTATAGCTGGCGCATTCTTCAGTCCAAATGGCATTACGGTGTATTAAAAGCATCCCCATTCTATTGTGAAGGTCGTCTTGCTCCTATCTTCTGGCGTGATCTTGGTCTGATGGTACCTTGAGAACCCATCCGTGAATGAGTATGCTTCCTGACCACCAAAATTCTCTAGTACTTCATCTATGAATGGTGTTGGGAATGGATCGTGTACACAGGAATCATTCAACTTCCTTTGGTCTACGCATATTCTTATTTCACCCTTCTATTTTTTCTCCTATACAACCATAGGACTCAGCGAGTCGGATTCTTCCACTGGTTCAATAATTCAGGTTGCAAGAATTTTGTCTAATTCGTCTTGGACCTTTTCTTTATACTTTGGATTCAAGTGGTAAGGTCATTGCTTAACTGGCTTCGTGTCAGGTTTTAGGGTGATCTTCATCGTCCCTAAATCACCAATGGTCCCCTTTAAGTCTGTAATTTTGGTTGGGAACAAGTCTTGGTATTCGCGGAGTAACTCAATGACCTTATCGATTGTGGCATTGTCCCAATAGTCCCCAAGCATTGCGTATTTTGGTTCTGCCTCCATTCCAATGTTGTCCTGCTTTGTATTTAGCGGTGCGGTGATTTTGGGGTCTTCAAGTGATTGTCCACGAATCTCACGAGAGCCTTCTGTTTTTGAAATGTTAATGTTTCGTGGGTCCTCATCGTCCTCCTCAACATTCACGTTATAATAGTTCAATGCGGTGCTTAACTATGTCGGCCATTCTGGCTGAAGTACTCCCATTGTCTCCTGTGGTATTTTAAAGATAGTGGCTTTTACTACTTGTAGCACATCGTCAACAATATCTGACCAATGATCTTCAAATCTGAATGTTAACAAGAATCCCTCATGCAAGACATCCCATTTACCCGTACCATGGTGGAGCTCTGTCTCCGTATACCAATTCATGGGTATGATGCCTAGGGTATGGTAAAATAAATTTACCCATTCACGCTAGGGCTCTTCCCCGTAGACCTTGGTACATTTCAAGAGGTGCATGCATGGATCATCTCGTCCATCATAGTTGTCTACTAGTCATAATTGGGGGCTTCCAAAATGCAGGTGCATCATCCTTCTACATCCCTACCATTCCTCAAAAGTTCCTTCATGTGTACCCCACCATCGTGTGGGTGTTGCGCACAGTGCCCACTTCAGCTCATCAAACCACTGTTGTTCTAGTACTGCACTTTCAAATTTGCTCAGAAATTTATCCACCGCTAATAATCCATCATATGTCGGCAGGTCCCTTGCCTCTGTTGTTATGCAACGCAATGACGTGATCATCATGTTGCAGTTCAATGTTGTTACTTCATGCAGCCGATTCTACCATCGCACTATCTCTTTGTCTGAATCCGAAGTGCAGGAGCTTTCGTGCTCCCATGAAATCCTTCCATCTACAGTTGGATTCACCTAATCCTATCCTTGTACAGTTATCTTGTAGATATAGTCAAGATCATCATCACTATCATCGTCACGCACCGGTTCAGTGTATCGCGCTCCTTTGGGTGGATCCAGTGGTACTACTACACGTAGTGACTTTTTCTCAAAGGTCATTTTGTGCTTCTTCAGATTTATGACTCTGTTCATATCAGTAGCCCAGTCTATTCCTCGTAGCATGGGATAGGGATTGCTGTCATCGATAATATCTATCACTTCAAAATCCGCCTACGCGCTCGCGCCTTCAATATCGACTGTCACCCCTTGCAATCTTCGCATGGGAAAAATCTTCTGTTGGTTCGCCATTCATAACTAAATATGTGACCATTGTAACGCGGGTCTGCCCATGCATTCCCATGTTTGCTTTGATAGTACATTCGTGTTCGAACCCAGATCCAAGATTACCTTATCCATTTCATACTCGCCTATTTGCGCAGTCAACCTCATCTCCCTTCATATGCGCAATGCATGCTTTCCCAGTTTTCGGACCATGTGTGGTTCTCCTGACCTAGCGCACCTAGTGATAAGTTCTTGTAGCCCTTTGACTGCCTTTCTGTCATGCAGAAATTTCATGCATGTCTCCAGAAAGGTAGTGAGCATGGAAGGATCCATCCCTGGTTCTAGCTGATTCTTACTACCCGAAGTGGAGGCCTCCGTGAAGCTCTTCTTAGCTTCCATGAATGTCTCCTTCACGTGTTTTAAGTGAAACTCGGGGTCCTTTGTAGGAGCCTTGCAAACCCACGCGCTTCCTTCCAGCTGATTCCCTTTATCATCTCCCATGGTCATACCACTCACGAGCATCATGTTTACATTTGGGTCTTCTTCGTGCAGTTTAGACCTCATCATTTGTAAATTTTGGGTCGGAGGGGGCTAGAGTACCCCCTTTTTGTGCATCTTTCTTATCAGCGAAGGGAAATATTCTGCCTCATGATCAAACTGATTATAGTACCAACATGATATCCTAGTCAAGTTCGTACAATTGCGGGCATAATTCCCTGGCCCTCCGCAATTGTAACAAATTATATGGCCGCGACCCCTTCCTGGTCCCATTCCACCTCGACCCCAACCGCACCCCTGAAACCCAGTGCGCACCATCCCTGCATTTAGGTTGAGGGCTCGCATTTCGGTCTGTACCCTGTAGGTAGGAGTCTGATCCATCATTAGTTCATAGCTTCGGTAGGTGCATTTGTCATGGCTTACCAACTTACAGAAATTACAAAACAATTGCTGGGACGTCTGCGTATACTTCTGCAACAGATGACAATTATCCATGGTGTGTTTTCCTCTTATCTGGTGGATCACACACCATAGTGCAGACGCTGTGCTCGGCCCTTCCCATGCCTCTGGTCTTAACGGCGTTGGCCCTCCCCCTACCAAGTATTTCACAAACACTGAACAATGGTCCTTGTTGTTCCATTGGCCTTTGCATTTTATGCACCATACTTCCTCACGCACGTACGGCCGAGTCATCCTATCCTGTTTCAAACCTTGCATCTTCAGACACAAATTCGACAATTACGTGTGGATTTGTTGGATTCCCAACCTAGGGTCTTGTATAGGGGTCTCATGTTATCTTAGTGCCATCTCCAATACTTCAGCTTGGGTGGAAAGTGTTTTTGTGATAGCGCCATCCTTAAGTGTTTTTTGTGATAGCATACGTGAGGCCACAAACCATGCGCGATGCTGTGCATCTGTTAACGTCATATTGGCTTCACAGGTCGTACTCTTCAGACTTTGGTCTAGATCCTATGGTGTCTCACTCAGGAGCATAGCAATTTACTTAAACTCGATGATTGGTTGTGTATCTGATTTTCACCTGCTAAATTCCTTGTTCAGCGCAGTCTGGATCTCTGCAATTCCTGTGTTAGGGTGGTCATTAGAATGCTTGATGTACCATGTTAATGCGCGATCCTGTAGTGTGCTCACGAGCGTAGCCTTTTTAATATTATCATCCACGACGTCCTGTGCTTCCCATACTGCTCTTACCATGAACCAGAATTGGTCCGGATCTTCATTTCCTACTCCTCTGAACACCGATAGTTTGATCGCACTCACCATACTGAACTGTGGTGGTGGTAGAGGTGGGGTGGGTGGAGATGGGGGTGAGGATGGTGAAATGCATGGTGGTGTGGGTGGGCGTGGTAAACATGGAATTCTCTGTCTTATCAAATTGATCGCGCTTCTCGGAGAGACTTTCGTGAGCTCCTCCTCGCTTTCCCGCGAGGATGAAATTAAGGGACTGTTTTCCAACTCACGCTTCTGTAGATCTTTCCGCTCCGCGTAGTCCCAAACATTAATTTAGTTTCATTACCCACTTTTCACACAATAAAATCTTAATCCAAGTGTTCAAAGATTTAATATACTTACCTCGCAGTCCCTTGAGAAAACGTCACTCGACCTCACTGTAGCTGACAGTCGTGTCTACCACGAACTCAGTTTTAAATCCTCCTATTATTCGATTGAGCCAGTGGTCCACAACTCGCAGTATCTTATCTTCTGAGGCTTTTAGTCTGAGCACTAGTTCCGGAGTCCACACTATTGGTTTGTCGAGCCTACACCTTCCTTGGCTGTCTGCTAACTTTTCGATCCACTCATACATCTCAGACAAAAAAGATGCAAAGAAAATTTCGTGGATTTCAGTGTACAAGTAGCAATCCAGCCATTTTTCCTTAGAATATACTCACGGATTTCTATTTTTCTATGCCAAAAACTCGTGAATCTTCTTGTCCAACCACTCTTCAATTTCTTTCTTTGTAGGATTCAAGTGGCACGACATTAGACATCCTCTATGCAGATCCAGGTCCCGACAATGGAACCATTTGTTGGCTTGTATGGGCCTGACCCAGGTTCAGAGGTGATTTAGCCAAGCAAATCTCGGTACTACTTGCCCTTTTGGCAATAGTCCGCGGAGCGTGGACTGAGGTCTCACCTGAAATAGTATGGGAGGTTGCTCAAACTAGGTTTCTGCACCCTTGGGATGTCTGATGGGCTTATAGAGATCTGCGGTTTGACCTATCACTACGCACACTTGCGATCTCTTCACAACTCGTGGTGTGGCTTCCGCGTAGCCCTACTTGGGGCGGGACCTGTATAATACCCAAGTTCCTTGCTAATTAACTGATTACTTAACTTGTGTGTTTAAAATTTATGGTTCTTAAAACATATTCAGCAATCATATCAGTGCACGTGAAACATAAACGAATATAAACATAAAGAAGATAATGCACAACAATTACACATAATTAGGAAACAACTTCTCTTTATTTAATCTTCAATATTTCTTACAAACTCAACATTGCCCTTCGCACTTAGCTGCAGGGGTCTGGACACTCAGCTGCGAACTCTACTAGGCCTCTGCGCACTCAGTTGCAGAGCCTCTTCCTACTACTATGACCCAATACACTTAGAATCCTACCCTAAGCTCAAACCATTCCTTCGCTACTCTCTATCATTAACTACTTTTACAACTTAGAGCCTCGCTCTATTTATACAATCCCATGGTCCATGGACCATGGGTAGGTCGACATGACTTTACATTACATTACATTATTTTAGGGGGGATAGCCCTATGATTTAACTTCTACTTCGCGCTCTGCACCCGCAATTCATAGAGTTTTACAACACCTTTGACCAAAACTTGGGTTTTGAGTCCCAAAACGTGCTGTGGGGGGATTCCATGCCCAACAATAGTTGGGGACAAGTAGTACTATATCTCCTGCAGAGAGTTTTTGTTTTTTTCAAGAACCAAATCACTATAAGTGTAACAACCTCCTCCCACATATACCTAAGAAACCAGCTAGCCGGTGTAAACATGCAACGAGAGGCTACTATGATATGATTCGACCTCCTAAGTCACATTAAGGAAGTGGAATTGATGGAAACACATGATAAAAAATCCAACATTATGAACATAACCCTCATAAGACAAGTCATCCACTCAGACAACCTGTCCCTGGGTCCCACTGTTATTTTAGGTCTCTTGGGCGATATTCTCTCTCATGCTATGGGTAAGGGAGTGATTAGCAACCCAAAGTCGCTCTCACATGTCTGCCTGCCAGTGATTGTGGACCAAAATTGTCAGTGTTGTTCTAGCGACCTGAGATTTAAGCCACTTTTTAGGTTTAGAGCCTGAGAATCTACCCATAACTGATCAGTTTCTTCAAATCAGTTATCTATAGGGAATGTAGCATGACATTATATTAAAGGTGAATGCACCCTAGATTCCATCTCTGTAGCAAAATTTTGTGTTCAGGGAGTGTGCCTCAAATGGTGCAAATTTTTATTAGATGAACTCTTATTTTCATGCGAAGAGCTATATAAGTGAGGTAGATACTTCATATATGGATACTTGGTCATAGATATGTCCATGATTAAATGGTGCACTCCTCAAGGTCACACTTTGGTTGAGATTCCAGATGGTGAAGCTATAGCCGTTTCCTTTGTTCCTTGGAAATCTTAGGTTGATCTTGCTATCTTATCAAAGGGAATGTAGCGCGACATTATATTAAAGGTGAATGTACCCTAGATTCCATATCTGTAGCAAAATTTTGTGTTCAGGGAGCACACCTCAAATGATGCAAATTTTTATTAGATGAACTATTCTTTGCATGCGAGGAGCTATATAAGTGAGGTAGATATTTCATATATGGATACTTGGTCATGGATATTTCCATGATGAAATGGTGCACTCCTCAAGGTCACACTTTGGCTGAGATTTCGAATGGCGAAGTTATAGCCCTTCCCTTTGCTCCTTGGAAATCTTAGGTTGATCTTGCTAATGCTTCTTTTAATAAAACAAGAGTTGAGACTTTGTATAACAAGATGATCAATGACACAATTAATATCAATATTCCTTGATATATTCTAGATAATAATTCCTATCAAATGTGGTTTGACATCGACCACAACCATTATTATGTGTCCACCCAAATGTCATCGAAAAACACACCTTCCAAATGCGGTAATTTCCCTATTATATGATAGAAGAGGATTTTCACAGGAAGGTCATATTTTTTTCAGGTATTCAATGCACAAAGACACCCACAAGTGTTTCATATTCTCTAGAGGGACTAAAGCTAGTAGATTTGTATTCCATTGGTAAACATGTGACGAAAGGCCACTATGATATGATTCAACCTCCTAAGTCACATTAAGGAAGTGGAACCGATGGAAACACATCATAAAAGAAATCAACATTATGAACATAACCCTCATAAGACAAGTCATCCACTCAGACAACCTGCCCCTGGGTCCCATTGATATTTTAGGTCTCTTGGATGATATTCTCTTTTATGTTATGGGTAAGGGAGTGATCAGCAACCTAAAGTCACTCTCACAGGCCTGCCTGCCAATGGTTGTGGACTAAAATTGTTAGTGTTGTGCCATCGACCTGGGATTTAAGCCACTTTTTTATGCTTAGAGCCCGGGACTCTACACATAACTGATTTGTTTCTTCATATCAATTATCTATAGGGAATGTAGTGTGACACTATATTAAAGGTGAATGTACCCTATATTCCAGCGCCATAGCAAAATTTTGTGTTTAGGGAGCGCGCCTCAAATGGTGCAAATTTTTATTAGATGAACTCTTCTTTGCATGCGAAGAGATATATAAGAGAGATAGATACTTCATATATGGATAATTGGTCATGGATATTTCCATGATGAAATGGTGCACTCCTCAAGGTCACACTTTGGCTGAGATTACAGATGGCGAAGCTATAGCCCTTTCCTTTGCTCCTTCGAAATCTTAGGTTGATCTTTCTATCTTATCATAGGGAATGTAGTGTGACATTATATTAAAGGTGAATGTACCCTATATTCCATCTTTTTAGCAAGTTTTTGTGTTCAGGGAGTGCACCTCAAATGGTGAAAATTTATATTAGATGAACTATTCTTTGCATGCAAAGAGCTAGATAAGTGAGGTAGATACTTCATATATGGATACTTGGTCATGTATATTTCCATGGTGAAATGGTTTACTCCTCAAGGTCACACTTTGACTGAGATTCCAGATGGTGAAGCTATAGCCCTTTCCTTTGCTCCTGGAAATCTTAGGTTGATCTTGCTAATGCTTCTTTTAATGAAACAAGAGTTGAGACTTCGTATAACAATATGATCAATGAAAAAATTAATATCAATATTGCTTGATATATTCTACATAATAATTCCTATCAAATGTGGTTTGACATTGACCACAACCATTCTTATGTGTCCACCCAAATGTCGTTGAGAAACAAACCTTCCAAATGCGGGAATTTCCCTATTATATGATAGAAGAAGCTCTTCATAGGAAGGTCATGTTTTTCGGGTATTCAGTGCACAAAGATTCCACAAGTGTTTAATATTCTCTAGAGGGACTAAAGCTACAATATTTGTATTCCATTGGTGCTCATCATTCCAGAAACACTCAATTGAAACTAGTTCTAATCTTTAGCCTTTAGTGAAGAGGTTGCGTACACATTTATCTTTTGCTCATGCTACTATCTCTATTGTTGAATCTATAATAAGTACACCTATCCTGATTTCCTCTATTCCAAAAGCCATTCCTTTCTGGGGAAAATATTTTAAGCCAAGGGGCCCTTTCTTTGGCTTCTATGGATCCGTCATCTTCTACATGGCCTATTGGTTCTACCAGTGACCCTATTTTCTCCTTATTTGCCATTATGTCTAAATGATCTTCTATCCTGCCAAATTTTTCCACCATAGTGGACATTCCTGGCGATGAACTTGTAGAGCCTATTCAACCTACCCCTATTATCAAAGATCATATTGTTCCTCCACAAACTACATCTACTACACACAATCCTACTTCATCACTGTAATCCCCTACATCCTATGATACCATTTATGATGTCCCTTTGTAACATTCGAATCTGGAAGACGTCTATGATATTTTGTGTGATATTAAACTTGGTGATGATATGGAGACAACTTTTGACCCAAAAAATATAGGGGAGCAAGAGAAAGTTTTAGAGACAACATCATTGCCACTTGGGTACCCAATTTCTACATCACAGTTGGGACAAGTAGTACTATATCTCCTGTGGAGATTTTTAGTTTTTTTTAAGAACTAAATAACTATAAGTGTAACACCCTCCTACCACATCTACCCAAGAAACTGGCCAGCCGGGATAAAAATGCAACAAGAGGTCACTATGATATGATTCGACCTCTTAAGACACATTAAGGAAGTGGACCCGATGGAAACACATCATAAAAAAGTAAACATTATGAACATAACCCTCATAAGACAAGTAATCCATTTAGACAACCTGTCCCTGGGTCCCACTGTTATTTTAGGTCTCTTGGGCGATACTTCCTCTCATGCTATGGGTAAGGGGGTGATCAAAAACCTAAAGTCACTCTCATAGGCCTGCATGCTAACAACTGTGGACCAAAATTGTTAGCGTTGTGCCAGTGACTCGAGATTTAAGCGACTTTTTCAGGCTTAGAGCTTGAGACTCTACCCATAACTGATCCGTTTCTTCAAATCAGTAAAGTAACATGGAAATAAAATTACTAAAGAAAATACTTGGTGATAATGAGTGTAAAGAAGCGTGAATGATCATGCATGAAAACAACAAGTGCATGATTTGGAAAATGGGAAAGCATGCATGTGCGTGAAGCAAGTCACTGCAATGGCGATTGTCGCTGCAAAAACAGTGTCATGCATGCGACAATAGTAAGATGTGAATGAAAACTAAAATGGTTCTTCTACAAGATAACATACATCAAAACGGCAGGAGACACTCATTGAAATCAAGCACACAACACTTACATAAGTCGAAACAAAAAAAGTGACAAAAATGCAGCGCAAGACATGCAAAGCGGGATTTTCACAAAAAAACTGAGTTGAATGTGCTGATGACCCCTAGATGTGATGTGGGAAGTTAGAGCTGCAAGGTTGATGTGAGGAATGAGCTCTGCGGCGTCTGGTTGATGAGTTTTGATAAGATCGAGGTTATGATGTGCATGCCACAAATCTAGGAAAAAGCAATAATTTGTGAGAGGTTTCTAAAATGAGCTTTGTGTGTAACCTCCAACTACTAAAAATAGATCCCTAGATATAGGGATTACTTTTGCATGCTACATTTTTCTATTTTAGGAAGAGTAACCCATGCATGCAAATTAGGATAGCTTAGTCTCGGAGGGGACCAGTTGACTTGAAGGCACATGCATCGATCTATGAGCCTGGGATGAAAATTTACGTAGTTTCTGGGCTAAGCCGGGCTAGCTGTCCTAGAGGGATTTCACAATTTCTGGGGTCAGCAGGTGATTTCTCCCAGAATTGCGCAATTTTTGGGCTAACTAGTAGTGCTGGGTCAGATTGCGCATTTTTGTAGAGGAAGACTACCTAACTACTCTACACAATTTTGGAGCCCAGCAGGTTGCCAAGCTAATTTGCACAATTTCTAGAGGGAAGGGTGGTTTCCCTCCAGAATTGTGTAATTTTATGAGGGAAGCTTGACATACTGATTTGTGAAATTCCTGAGCTCAGTAGGCATGCCAACTGATTTGCGAAATTCTTTAGCTCAGTAGGCACGCCAACTAATTTGTGCAATTTCTGGAGGGAAGGTTGGTTCCCCTCCATAATTGCGCAATTTTCTGGGGGATTTTCTTGGCTAGCACATGGTCCAAGTCTAGAAAGACAACCTGTGAGGGGAGTGAAGAAAACTGACATACGTAGGCTGACAAGACACTGAGAAACAACTGAAGCCTATATTCTTGACGGTGAAAGACATCCTGTTGAGGATGGATGGTAGGGAAGTTGAAAAACGAAGCTAAGGAAAAATTTTGGAGAGTGCTTTGAGCTGCTACAACAATGCCTTAGCAAAATGGAGTTGCAGAAAGAATGAACAGGACATTGATGGAAAATGCAAGAAGCATGCTCAATGGTGCCAGGTTAGGATAGGAATTCTAGGCAGAGGTGGTGGAGACTGCATTTTACGTGGTCAACATATCACCTTCATCAGTGTTGAAGGATAAGACTCCACAAGAGGTATGGGCTGGTAAGAAACCTTCTCTTTCACATGTTCCAAAGGATAAAAGAACAAAGTTGGATGGTAAATCTAAAAGGTGCATCTTTATTGGGTATAAGGATGGTTTAAAAGGTTATAAGATTTGGAACCCAGAAACAAGGAAGGTTGTGTACAATTGAGATGTGGTGTTTAGAGAGGTGAAAGATGTTATTAAACATGAAGTCCTACCGAAGGAACTTGAGAAGATAGAGTTTGAGCTAAAGGAGGAAGAATCAAACTCTACAACATAAGAGAATCAAAAGATGAAGAGCCACAAACTCCACCTGTGAGAAGGTCAATTCGAGAAAGAAGGTAGCCATAAAGGTATAGTCCATCTGCGTTCTATTCAAATTTCTCTTTATCTATTACTGATGATGACCCTAGAATTGTGAGGGAAGCAGTAGATTTAGAGGATGGAAAAGTCTGGAAAGAGGCCATGGTTGATGAAATTGCATCTTTGCACAAAAATGAGGCTTGGGATCTGTTGGAGTTTCTAGCTGAAAGGAAACCCATTGGCAACAAATGGGTGTTTAAGAAGAATATGAATGAAGAAGGCAAGGTGGAGAAATACAAAGCTCGATTGGTAGAAAAAGGTTATTCCCAGGTGTCAGGAATAGATTTTGGTGATATTTTTTCTCCTATTGCCAAGGCAGCTTCTACTATATTACTTTTATATGTTGTTTCTGCTTTTGATTTTGAGGTAGAACAGAGGGATGTGAAGGAAAAATTTCTTCATGGGGATCTGGAAGAAGAGATATACATGAAGCAACCTGAAGGCTTTACAGTGAAGGGAAAGAAAGAACTTGTATGCAAGATAAAAAAAACTCTCTATATGGGTTAAAACAGTCACCAAGGATGTGGTATCATAAATTTGATACATTTGTACGGGGACTTGGCTTCACAAGAAAAAGGAATATCACTGTGTGTATTTTAAATTAATTGGTGACTATGTTATTTATATTGTATTGTATGTGGATGATATGTTGTTGGTTGGAAATGTGTAGTATACCTAGGGGGGATAGTATGGGGTACAGGGGGAGGTACCCAAGGGAATAATATAATAATGGGGAGTGTCTAGCCTCTATATAGGCCTCATACATACAATATCATGGGTCATTACCATAGTTCTCTCAATACCATATATCTAATAACATGGGCTTACAAATTAACTATGGCCCATCCTATTATTACATCATTCCCTTGGGTACCTCCCTTTGTACCCCATATTATTCCCCCTAAGTATACTACAAAATCACAAACAAATTATCCAGGATTTGAAGACCCAATTGTCCTCCAATTTCGACATGAAAGATCTTGGTGCTGCAAACTATATTTTGGGCAATGGAAATTAAATGAGATCGGGTAAAGAGGAAGCTCTGGTTAAACCAAAGGATGTACGTCGAGACAATACTGCAGTGGTTTAATATGCAGGGTAGTAAACTGGTGAAGGTTCCTATTCCTATAGGTGTAAAGTTATTTAATGAACAATGTCCCAAGACCCAAGAAGAGGAAGAGGACATGTCCCGTGTTCCGTATTGTTGTGGGGAAAAATGCCTATGCAGGACGATCCTATCCACCTAAGGTGTGACAGTGCCTTAGCAACAAACGAGTACAGCTATACTGGTTTCTTCCTTTATGAAATGTGAAAGAAGAGAGATCAATAGACTTACCGGTGTCTTCCGTTTGTCCCTCGATCCAATCTCCCTTCTCTTTGGGTGTTCACAGCTACTTGCCTTCTTGCTTATCCTGCTACAACTTCCTGCAAGATCACAAGAGAAGAACACTACACAAAGACAGATATTCACATTCATAAGCAGTTTAGGATTAGAAATAAACTAAACATGCTAATACATTCATACATCAAAATACATCAGCATATAGGAGAAACCAAGATAGCTTTATTGATGAATAACAAGGTTCAAGAAGAGATACAACCCAGAGGGCTCCAATCCAGCATCTCCTTCCTAGCAAATGGAATTCCTATGTTCAGCCCCTTCAAAGCATTAAGCACCCAATGATTCCAGTCTCAAACCAGCAGCAATTCTTTGCAATAATAAAATTCCAGCCTCTAGATCTCATGGAGGAGAGATCCATATATAGATGTTTGGAGAGAGGATGAGTCAGCTTGAGATCTGACTAGTTTCCTCTCCCTCTGTCAGTTCTTGAGTCCACTTGGAGGTTCTTGCTTCCACTTGGAGATTTGGAACCTCTTACTCATCACCAGTCGAATTCCCTGAGGCAAGTGTCATTTTGGAAGCTTCCTGGGTTTTGACACCTTGAGAAATGAGCCTGCCACTTGTCCACTCTCGTTCAGCGCAGGTAGCCTTTGTTCCAGTTGACATTCAACGTAGGTAGCCAGTGTTGGCTTTGACATTCAGTGCAGACAGCTAGTGTAGCCACTGAAATGATCCTGAATTGACTTGTTTTTGAGCAGTTTCAGGTGGAGAACTTTTGTGAATTGCTGTGGTTTGTTAGCCTTGTTTCTCTAGGGGTAGGAACAACATGTTTAGGGACTTTGGATCCCTTAGATTATGGACATTTCATGCTCAATGCTGTAAGGCACAAAAATGTCTATAACAGTTGCCCCCTAAAGTATGAGGCTGTTCATCGGGCGAAATGCTTTATCAGGGGGATCCGAAGTTCATCCAATGCTGGGAGGAGACCTGTAATACAATATAATACAATACATTATTTTTCATACTGCTTTCATGATCTAGCTGAGGCGGGCATTCCCATGCTCATCTTTATAAATTCATTTTTCTATACATAGAACAGACAATCGTCTGATGATAGACTGATAATTTTGATGAAATTATCATCCTTTGAATAGGGTGATTATCTGCTGCAATGATGTACATGTCAATGTCTTTATCTTTCCTGAATATATATCGCAACCCGGATGGATGAAACTAGATCCGGGGTTTTCAAACTCGTTCGATCTTCACTCTAAGTACAAGTCGATCCATGTGAGAATTGTTCTGAAGTCGAACATGGAAAGACATCGCTTGATTACCGGTCAATGATGTAAATCGTTAACAAGCACGAGAGGAATCACCGATAATGATAATGACCCTCAAGGTACTGCAGTACAATTCACGTGGTGTGAATAAAGGACTTGGCGTCGAACACCACGCAAAATCTTTCGGTCGAAGGTCATTGATGTATACCTGTCGCCGGAAGTGAGAAACTTGCCATTGTGGCATGCAAGCTTCAAAGTACTGAAGGGGTTGTTCCTAGATCAACTTCTTGGATAATGAGCTGATGTCGACAAGAAGCGATCCGTCACAGGAGGGCCTTAATGAATCCCACATCAGTGACATGGAACGAAGCTAATGATTTTAATGGAGGTGAAAACGATCTGTGACATATGATTCAGGGTGGCGGTCATGAATGGATGAAGGATAATGTATGGCAGTGGATGGGACACGGTTGACTCTTTCTGAATGACTTCTCTTGAACATATGGCGACACTGATGCGATGGATTGGTAGCATTACCCCAAATATGGATGGTATGGCGAGACCATGGATGTGACCGGTGAATGAAACAACCCAACCCGATTGTGGTACGGAGGAAAAGTGTCATGTTCAAGAGCGACTTGCTACCATCAAAGTTTTCTTTAGTTTCTCCCAATTTTTCCCCAGTCATTGCTGACCAGTACCTCTTTATTTTTGTCAAGCTTGAGGAGGATAACATATGCTTGTTCTATAACCTGCCCTTCGGGCAAGCCCATCGCTATGTTTTAACGAGCCTAGCGATAGTGAAACTCGTTCTTGTCTAAAGACAAGTTTGTCGCTATTTAATGATTTTAACGAGTCTAATGACAAGGATAACTCGGTCCTTTCCATTTTTAGAGAGTCTAAAAAGGTACATAAAGTCAACTCCAAAATTCCTTTTTCGTCATCTAATCCCTTAAGTCCGAAAAAGTATAAAACAATACAGAAGGGATGAGTTTTCGATAGCTTTAACGAGCCGAACAAAACAAGCGCTCGATCTTTTTGTGCAATAATCCCTCAGGTCCAAAAAGATTAAAATCTAGAGGAGGGATAGCTATTCCGGTCGCTTTAACGAGCTGGAAGGCCAAAACTCGGAAATCTTTTCATATTTTACGAGTCAGTTGAAAAGAGCTTAAAGAAGACTCATCTTTTGAGGAACGAGTGATAAACAGGGATAGCAGCTGATTCCGTGATCCGGATTTAAACAGGAACGCAACAAATTACAGAGATAACCATATACACAAAGATGCAGCGGAAATAATACTTCATTTCATTAATGGAAAATACTGAAATATGCTTACAAACAGAAATGGCAATAAACTAGCTAGGGTGATGGTAGCTTATCTCTGAGAAGAGATGTGATGGCTACATGCCTCTGAACTGTGTTACAATGAGGCTCGAAGGCCTATTTATTATTGAGAAACAATGGAAAAACCCTTAACATTCCAAAACCTAACCCTAGGAGATGAAACGCCAAACTGTGGGCCCCGTTTGGGGGTAAGTTGGTACATCAACTTCCCGGGGTCGTAACTTTGGCATATGATCTCCGTTTGACGCGTACAATAGCTCATTAGAAAGATCTATCCGAGCACTATCATTGTTGGAACGGGCAACACCAGTCCATTCCATGGACTCGTGTTGCCCTTGGATTCCCCAAAAAACGTCGTTTAGGGCCTCAAAACGGCTCCGGAAGTTCAGGACCCGAAAAACTGCAAAAAATAGTAAGTTGTGCTACAATTAAGGAAACTGAAAATGCTGAGAAAGGCAATGGTGGGGGTCCAGGTGGACTTGGTAGGTGGCCACCAATATCCACCTAGATCATTCCTCCCCCCTTAGGAAGCAATGGTCCCCATTGCGTTGAGCTCCTCCATGAGATGAAGAAACTTCTGCTAAACTTGTTCCCTGGTGAGCCACTTGCCCTGCTGAAGGAGTTGGCCCGCTTTGACAACTCGATACAGTTGGATATTCTGTTGGTGAGTGTTCTTGATCTGTGTGTCCATGATCCGATCAGTTGCAGCTTGTTCCATGCAATCTGGATTTAATTCAGTGGGTTTGAGCTGTTCTGCAATGTCGGATGTGTCTAGCAATGGTGGAAAGTATGGCCGAAGGCGATCCACATTAAATACTGGGTGCAGGCCAAGGAATGGGGGAATGCTGAGCTCAAATGCATTGTCTCCCATAGTCTTAGTAATGGTGTAAGGACCATATCGGAGTGGTCTCAATTTCCGATAGGCTCCAGTAAGGCGTTCCTTTTGCAAATGCAACCAGACTTTGTCGCCCACCTGAAACTTGTGTGGCACCCGATGTTGATCATTTCGCTGCTTGTACTTGGCATTTGATTTCTCAAGAATGTCATGGACCTGTTGGCGAATATGTTGGATGCGCTCAATGAAGCTAGTGGCCTTATCTGTTTCAGACTGGACATGAGCTGAATTCATGTGAGTAGTTGCAAGTGGCATGGCCACATCAATGGGGCATAGTGGCTGGAATCCCAAACCCACCTGAAAAGGGCTATGGCCAGTGGAGCTGTGAAGAGCTCGGTTGTAGCTGTGCTGAACGTAGGGGAGGCTCTCGTCCCATGTGCGTGGATGCTTTGAGTTATACATGCGCAGAATGTGCACAATCATCCTATTGACAACCTCTGTCTGGCCATCAGTTTGAGGATGGAAGGCTGTGGACTTCGTGAGTTTGGTGTCCAGCATTGACCAGAGACTGGACCAAAAGGTGCTGAGAAACCGACTGTCCCGACCTGAGATGATAGACTGTGGGATCCCAAAGTGCACCCACACTCGTTCAAAGAAGAGTTTAGCAGTGGCTTCTGCTGTGATATTCTTCTTGCAGGCCATCATAATGGCCATCTTTGAGAACCTGTCGAAGACCACAAAAACACAGTCATTTCCATGCTTAGTGGAAGGAAGGCCTGACATGTAATCCATGGAGATGGATTCCCAAGGTCGACTAGGGGTAGGCAACGGGGTATAGAGGCCTTGCTTCTTAATGGTCGGTTTGGCAATGGCACAGGCAGTACATGATCGGATGTACTTCCCAACATCTTGTCAAAGATTCGGCCAATAGAAATAGTTTTGTAGCACTGCCACTGTTTTCTCGACCCCGAAATGCCCAGCAGCCCGACTGTAGTGTGCTTCCCAAATCATCTTGGCACGCTCGCTTGAAGGAACACAAAGGTGACCGAGGTGGCATAATAGGGCATCCTAGAGGTGAAAATCTGCAACCTGCCGACCCTCCAAGAGTGTCTGGGATGTGTATCCGAATTCTGGGTCGCTTTTGTAGAGAAGTGGCCAATCAGAAGTCTCGTGCCCGCAAGAGTTGAGCACGGTGGTTAGCGCCATGATCGGTGGTCGACTGAGGCAATCTACAACATTATTGGTGCTGCCATTTTTATACTTGATATTCAAGTGAAACTGTTGCAGGTATGTAGACCACTTCTGATGGCGATCATTCTGCAATTTTCCTTGGGTCTGTATGAACTGCAGAGGTCGGTGGTCTGTGTGGATGACCGTTTCCTTCCCCAAAATGTAATGCTTCCATTATCGGCAGGCCTGTACAATGGAATACATCTCTTTATCATAAGTGGGGTACTTCCGGACTGTGTCTGAAAGTTTTTCACTGTGATATGCCACTGGATGTCCATGTTGAGTAAGGACTGCCCCAATAGCATAGTCAGAGGCATCTGTCTCGACCTCAAATGGTTGTTGTAAATCTGGTAACGCGAGAACTGGTGCCGTGCAGAGACGATCCTTCAACTCCCTGAATGCCTTCTGTTGAGATTCAGACCAAAAGAATTTTGCTTTCGCCCCGCCCTTGGTGACTTGACTCAAGGGCCAAGAAATATGAGAAAATCCCAACACAAACCTGCGGTAGAAGTTGGCAAGACCTAGAAAGCTGCGGAGCTCTGTTAGAGTGGTTGGAGAAGGCCAATCCCGAATGACTTGGACCTTGGCTGGATCGACATGCACCCCCTGTTCATCAATGATGTATCCCAGATACTGAACCTCGGTCATGCCAAAAGTGCATTTCTCCAAATTGGCACATAGCTTGTGTTGCCGCAGTGTTTGGAGAACCTGTCGGATGTGGTGGAGGTGCTCTTCCCAACTCTGGCTGAAGATCAGAATGTCATCCAAGTATACTACTACAAAGGAGTTGGTGAATGGCCGCAAGATGTCATCCATTAGCCTCATAAAGGTTGCAGGAGCATTCGTCAATCCGAAAGGCATGACCAACCATTCGAAGAGGCCCTCCTTGGATTTGAAGGCAGTCTTCCACACATCTGAGGGTTCAATTGGTACCTGGTGATATCCTGACTTCAGATCGATCTTGCTGAAATATTTTGCCCCCTTTAGTTGGTCTAGGAGGTCATCAATCCACGGGATTGGGTACCTATTACAGACAGTGATCTTGTTCAGCGCCCGATAGTCAATACAGAGTCTCCATGTCCCATCCTTCTTCTGTACCAACACTATCGGGCTCCCACAGGGCGAAGAACTCGGACGGATGTGACCTTTCTGCAGGAGCTCCTGAATCTGCCTCTTGATTTCATTGTTCTCTAGAACGGAGCGCCGATAAATTGGTCCATTGGGTAGCGGCGCACCTGGGGTCAGATCGATGGAGTGCTTGACTTGACAGTGCAGAGGAACGCCTGCCGGGGAGGTGAAGATGTCTTCGTACTCCTCCACAATCTTGTCCATCTGTAGCTGTCGTGCAGAGGGACCCCGTTTGGAGGCCGCGGCCACTGTCTTCTTCTTCCCTTGAGGGCGTATCATCAGGAAAACAAATTTCCTGGTTTTGGAAATGATCTTACTGCATTGTTTTGCAGTAATCAAAGAGATGGCGGCAGGTGGTGCTACCTCTGGTATCCTGAACAACTTATTTCCCAATGTAATAATAATAGCACGGGGCCTTGATTCATACACAGCATGTCGCTTCCACAAGTATGGTGGTCCTAGTAATACATCACAAACTTCAAGGGGAGCAATGTCACACAATACCTCATCCGTGAAGGGCTTGATGTTGTATGGAAGGCGACACTGCTGGCTCACGCGAAGATCTCGCCCTTCGTGAAGCCACCCAATGGTGTATGGTTGTGGATGTGCTGTGGTCGGTAAGCCCAACCACTTCACGACCTCTGCCGAAATGAGGTTCTTTTGACTCCCGCTATCAATAATGAACTGTATCGAGGAGCTCTTTACCCACATCTGGGAGTGGAAGAGACGCTCCTCCTCCTCTGGATCTTCGGGTTCATTTTTCTGGATCTTTGCAGTAGCAACAGTGGCGCTGGGATCCGCATCAATGATCTGCTTCCCTTTTTCATACCCCTTATCGGGTTCTGACTCAGAGTCGGAACATGCATCTGATTCTGAAACCTTTAGCTCAGCCACCAGTGACTGCTTGGCCCGACACTCACTTGTGTTGTGAGTGGAGCTCTTATGGAACTCACACCATTTTCCAGTGTCCTTTCTCGGCTTCGCGGCGTTGCTCTTTGCTTGCAGCTTCAGCTGGTTGTCTTGGGCTGTCCCGCCTTGGCTTTGTCCTTTGTTCTGTGGTTTAGGGGCACCTTTCCCCTGCTTTGGATTCGCAGATCCAAAGTCTCGCTTCTTTTGTTTAAACTTCTGCTCGACCTTGACGGCATACTGGCATGTTGTGCCGAGCGAGGGGATGTTTAGGAACTGTATTTCTTCCTGGATGTACTTGTGCAGGCAACCACGGTATTTGAGTATCAAATGTTGCTCCGAATCCTTGATACCCAACTTTGTGGGAAGGGTATGGAAAATATTGGTGAACTCTGGCACGTCTTGATCCCTTCCCTGCCGCAGCGTGGTCCACTTTATGTATTCATCCTCATAGCTTCCGACAGGGTAGTACTGCTCCTTGATGGCATCCCGGAATGAATCCCAGGTGGGTGCGGCTGAAAATAGTGAGCCAATAATTTCATCCTTCTGCTCGCAGTAGGTTTCCCACCAGTCCTTGACGTGGGGGGCTGCTTTGAGAAGAGCAAAAACAATCTTTTCCCGACTCGAAAATTCATGAACAGAAAAATAACCCTCTAGCAGATTTAGCCATTTATCTACGGCATCGGCGTCTATCTGACCCTCGAATATGGGGATTTCAAAATTAACTTGTACCTTAAAGGGTGTGGCGTTTCCAGAGGAGCTGCTGGAAGCCGATGCGCCGCTTCTGGGTAGCCGCTGGAGGATCTGCGCAAAGCTGTCCATCATCGCGTTCCGTTGTCGCTCGAGCGCTTCTTCGAGCAAGATTTTGATGGGATCTCCTACCCCCTCATCTTTTTTCTCATCCATGGGAGGTCGTCGGGATTTGCGAGGCTGGTCTTGCAAAGGTTCAACCAGTTCAAGCCCTAACTCCTTATATCCCGACCTTGTTGGGGACATGCAAAGAAAAACAGAGAAAAAGCAGACCGCTCTGATACCACTGATCCAGATTTAAACAGGAACGCAACAAATTACAGAGATAACCATATACACAAAGATGCAGCGGAAATAATACTTCATTTCATTAATGGAAAATACTGAAATATGCTTAGAAACAGAAATGGCAATAAACTAGCTAGGGCGATGGTAGCTTATCTCTGAGAAGAGATGTGATGGCTACATGCCTCTGAACTATGTTACAATGAGGCTCGAAGGCCTATTTATTGTTGAGAAACAATGGAAAAACCCTTAACATTCCAAAACCTAACCCTAGGAGATGAAACGCCAAACTGTGGGCCTCGTTTGGGGGTAAGTTGGTACATCAACTTCCCGGGGTCGTAACTTTGGCATATGATCTCCGTTTGACGCGTACAATAGCTCATTAGAAAGATCTATCAGAGCACTATCATTGTTGAAACGGGAAACAGCAGTCCATTCCATGGACTCGTGTTGCCCCCGGATTCCCCAAAAAACGTCGTTTAGGGCCTCAAAACGGCTCTGGAAGTTCAGGACCCGAAAAACTGCTAAAAATAGTAAGTTGTGCTACAATTAAGGAAACTGAAAATGCTGAGAAAGACAATGGTGGGGGTCCAGGTGGACTTGGCAGGTGGCCACCAATATCCACTTGGATCATTCCAGGTACAGGTTGGAATTTTCCAATCACGGCAATGTCACAAGGATGGCTAGGTGTAATCACTCTTCACAGCTGTTCCTCAAAATGGGTAAACAATCATATGGAGGTGAACGATTGGCCAAATGAAAAGTGGAGGTGACAGTGCAAACACGACCAAGGCTTTAATGGCTGATTATATTACATTCACAGTGGTTATTTACCGGGATAGTTCATTTTTTAACGAGCTTAAACGCGGGTTGAAACACTTGCTCGATCTTATGTTTATTTTTTAACGAGCATGAACTATGCGCTAAAACTGCTCGGATCTTGCGTTTATTTTTTAACAAGCATGAACTTTATGCTAAAACTACTCGATTACCCAGTCGTATGATAAGAGTGTCTCATCAAGATTCTATTTTTTATGGAGCTTCATCTCACTAAGCTTTGCTTCGCATCCTTTCTTCATGCAAGTTCGGAAACGGCTAACCCAAAAAACAGATAAATAATCGCTCTTGGCTTGCACTCCAAAAGGTTTGCATGCCCCCAGGTATAAAGTATGATTTCAAAGTTACCTCTACTTCATTTCCGTCAAAACTTTCGTTTCACTGGGAGAGGCCTACCTCTTTCAAGTTGCCCAAAGATTGTTCTGTTATTCTTTCAACAAAACACTTCTTCGACGATGTCTACCGAGATAAACAAAGGTGAGTGACGAGACCCGCCCTCTCACATAACTTTGACAAGAGAATCTTATTCTAGAACAACCCCTCTTCCAATCACGGACGGGGTACGGACTAGTCATATTCTCCCGCGGAAACCTACTCTATACCCAAAGTTTTCCTGCCGAAGCAGGCTAGGACGCATGCCCCCTGGGTTCTAGTCATATCCTCCCGGATTACTCGCACTCATCAGGAGGACAGACTGTGGGTTGAGACACTTCTTGCATGAATAGACCATTTAGGGATGGTATATGACTATTTGTGATGCGTGATCCAGGAAATGAAAGTTGGTCCACGAGCTTGACCACTCTTCCTTCATGCGGAAAACACATTACTCTAAAGAGTGAGGAGACTATAGCTCCCATGCAATATATATAGTCTCATCCAAGGAGTAGGTTATAATCCAAGGGTCCTTGAACGACCATCACGTTCATTTGAACGGTCTTCCCTTTCAATGTTATAGGCACATTGGGGAGGATCCCTAAAGGTCGACTGGTTCCTTTATCAAAACCTGATAGA
Source organism: Pinus tabuliformis (assembly GCA_031772625.1). Lineage (NCBI taxonomy): Eukaryota > Viridiplantae > Streptophyta > Pinopsida > Pinales > Pinaceae > Pinus > Pinus tabuliformis. The sequence continues at coordinate 1,109,221,422 of CM062816.1, read as the reverse complement.
TTTCTCATTTCAGGTAAAAGCGCTGGCGAACCAAGTGCTTTCCAAGCAATAGAGGAAAGGATACTCACAGATTCCCCCTCATCAATGATAGTGCCAGTCATTACCATTTTGTATATTTGAACGATAATTCTGAATGGTATGCTTGCCGGCAATCGGGGTCTGCCTAGTTGGTTCCAGTCAAAGGACACAACCAGGTTGCTTGGTGGTGGGACCGAATAAACGGTCGGATATCGCTCTGAAGAAGTTCCTTCCTGCGATAAAGGAATGGGGGCATTGCCCCCTTGTTCATCAGAGTCATTGTTGATGAAGAGAATTTGGACGGTGTCGTCTTTATTCTCCTATGTGATGGTATCATTCAAAGATAGAGCCTCTGAAGGCAAAACCAGGTCAACTGCCATATCAACCTGTTGACTTTCATCAGGCATGGATCCAAACGGTTCATCTTCAATGATAGGTGCTTCGGCTGACCATCTGGGCGGGTCAGTCGGGTTCTCAACTAGTGAAGGACTTGGCAGGAGTTTTTGATATCCAGGAGGAAGTTGCGCTCGCAAAATCGGGCGATCTTCCAGAACTCTTTTAGCCTCGTCTAAGAAGGGACAATGGTGGATGGCATGATTGCCTTCACACAGTTTGCAGGGAAATCTAGATTTCCCTCTTTGTCCTGTGACTTCACTTTCACTAGTTGACGGTGAGCAGTCAACATGGCTATTAGAGCTTAATGCTACTGAATTGTGCAAACGGGGAGACCAGTCCCTTAGTATTCGAGGGATACAGGGACAATCTCTATGGAAGTGGTCTCCCTTGCATATGACACATGGCAATTTAGGCCTTATCAGTGTTGTGTGTGGATTTTTGTCAGACGACACTTGTTTGCCCCCAGTTGCCTTTGGCTCCTTCTTCTTCTTCTCTTTCTTCTTCTTTTCCTTCTTCTCCTTAGGAACCTGGTTTTTTGTTTTACCAGTTCTGTCAAGCGAAGAAGAAGGAGGAGAGGAAGATGAAGTAGAAGGCTGGTGGGTAACTCTAGTTTGGTCTAACTGTTGACTCGATTGTTCAGGAATGGTGGTGTTCTGAACGACATTGGTTGAAAAGAGCCAAAATGGCAGGCCAATTGTCAGTCCTGGAAGCGACAATGTGGCCATGTGGGGCGCACCTACATCTCCCCAAGAGGAGAAGGGACTAGGATTTCCACCAAGGGGAATTCCTTGGTTGGTGTGCTCCATTTTTCAACCTAAAGATCAACGCGGGAATAAAGGGTGATTGTTCCGTTTAAAATAAATTTTAACGACGCTTTAGACACAACTTGCTTTTTCAGTTTTAAAGAGTCGAGAAAAAGCTAAAGATGACTCTAGTCTCCTTCGATGTTTTAACGAGCCCGAAGTGACAAATGCTCGGATATACTTTTTCCGTTATAGAGTCTGAAAAAGGCCAAAAGGAACTGCTCTGGAGTTCTAGGCAGAGGGTGTGCCAAACATTTCGCAAAACCACAGAATACTTTTTAGGGTACGGGCGGTCGATCTTCCTGAATGCTGTGTTCAGTGCATTGCAATCAGTAGGGCGGCCGACACGGCTTCCTATGGATAAAGGTTTTATGCCTATAGGGGTCTCCCAATATATACGCGACGGTACGTGGGAGCACAATCCGTACTGGCGCTATCGTCCCTCAGGAGGAATCACCCACCATCCACGAGATCGACAGTCACCAGGCTTAATGACGCCAGAACACATCTCTATCCTATACCTCTATGTTGTGCATTATGTTACAAAGCGTTGTTAAGTTCATTCAATTTATTTTAGGTTGATCTTTTTAGAAGTTCACCTTTCAAGGTTCACCACGAGATGTATGATACAAATTCCTAAATGCAGTCTAAAGATGATAAGCAAGCTTTATATCTTTTCAACTTTGAAAATCCTAGCTACTAAGGGAAAAGAAAGACACCATCTTTTCTCAAAGAGCAATCAACACACTCTAATGCACTTTTCCTAAATCCAACATGCAAACTATCAAATGCAAATGCACAATGCAGGTGTTTGTTTTGCGCTTTCTTAGTATTGATGCCTACAAAGAAAGCTTTTTGTACAACTTTGAATTTTCTTTTAAATGATCAATACAAACAAGTTTACTTTTTCGAAACCAGAGAAGATAGAAGAGATTACAACACTTAACGATTTTCGAAATAAAGACTTGTTTCGACACTTAAAAGAGACAAATTCAAACCAATAAGCAAAAGTAAATGTATAATCAATCAGCAAACAACCAATGAACTCTCTTCTAAGATCACAATCAATAGATCTGAATCAAGGGCTACAGGATGAATATTTCACTCATGCAAAGGAAAACTGTAAATGACGCCACAAACACATAAAAACACTCACAATCTTTTTGTACAAAAGGAGGCTCAATGTAAGCAGAGAAAAGGGGTTATTAGACTGGTACCTATGCTGGTTACAGGCTGCAAAAAAAAAAACAGAGATCAAAACAAGGAAAAACAAAGCAGAGAACCCCAGCTGCACAAGGACAAACTGGTTCAGCGCAACCTCAACACAGGGGTTTTGACATTCAGCGCAGGTAGCCTTCATGGGACCTGCGTTGAAGTGCTGAATCCCTTCACAGGGTCTGCGCTGAAGGAGAAACTCTCGTTTCCCTCAGGTTCTGGGTCACAGATTGCTCTTTAATTCACTGTTTTAAGCCAAATAAAAGCAACAAGCAAGGTGTAATCAAAGGGATGCTTTGAGAGGCTACTAAGATCTATCACAAGGATCATCAAATCATTTGTGAATCCATTGTTCAGATCATAGACAAGTCTAGCAATTGGATCAAAGCAGCAACTTTCTACTTTGCATCCGGGAAAGATGCAGTTCGATTGTTGCTGTCAAGTCTATGATGCAAACAATGATAGAAACACAAATAAAATGACTAAACAAATGTCCCCAGTGGAGTCGCCAATTTGTTGTGGGGAAAAATGCCTATGCAGGACGATCCTATCCACCTAAGGTGTGACAGTGCCTTAGCAACAAATGAGTACAGCTATATTGGTTTCTTCCTTTATGAAATGTGAAAGAAGAGAGATCAATAGACTTACCGGTGTCTTCCGTTTGTCCCTTGATCCAATCTCCCTTCTCTTTGGGTGTTCACAGCTACTTGCCTTCTTGCTTATCCTGCTACAACTTCCTGCAAGATCACAAGAGAAGAACACTACACAAAGACAAATATTCACATTCATAACCAGTTTAGGATTAGAAATAAACTAAACATGCTAATACATTCATACATCAAAATACATCAGCATATAGGAGAAACCAAGATAGCTTTATTGATGAATAACAAGGTTCAGGAAGAGATACAACCCAGAGGGCTCCAATCCAGCATCTCCTTCCCAGCAAATGGAATTCCTATCTTCAGCCCCTTCAAAGCATTAAGCACCCAATGATTCCAGTCTCAAACCAGCAGCAATTCTTTGCAATAATAAAATTCCAGCCTCTAGATCTCGTGGAGGAGAGATCCATATATAGATGTTTGGAGAGAGGATGAGTCAGCTTGAGATCTGACTAGTGTCCTCTCCCTCTGTCAGTTCTTGAGTCCACTTGGAGGTTCTTGCTTCCACTTGGAGATTTGGAACCTCTTACTCATCACCAGTCAAATTCCCTGAGGCAAGTGTCATTTTAGAAGCTTCCTGGGTTTTGACACCTTGAGAAATGAGCTTGCCACTTGTTCACTCTTGTTCAGCGCAGGTAGCCTTTGTTCCAGTTGACATTCAACGCAGGTAGCCAGTGTTGGCTTTGACATTCAGCGCAGACAGCTAGTCTAGCCACTGAAATGATCCTGAATTGACTTGTTTTTGAGCAATTTCAGGTGGAGAACTTTTGTGAACTGCTGTGGTTTGTTAGCCTTGTTTCTCTAGGGGTAGGAACAACATGTTTAGGGACTTTGGATCCCTTAGATTATGGACATTTCATGCTCAATGCTGTAAGGCACAAAAATTTCTATAACACATATGCAAGTGAAGTCGGTAGCATGATGCATGCAATGGTTTTTACTAGACCAGACATTGCACATGTAGTGGGAGTATTGAGCAGGTTTATGTCAAACCCAGGGAAGGAGCATCAGACAACATTGAAGTGGGTATTGAGGTATTTGCATGGCACTAGTGATTATGGTTTGTGCTACCAAGGAAGACTAGGATGTACATAGTTTTTGACATCCGTGGATTTTTTGATGTAGACTGGGCTAGAGAATTGGATCAGAGAAGATCTAGAAGTGGGTATGTGTTTAACCTATTTGGAGCTGCAATCAGTTGGATGAGTAAGAGACAGTTTTTAATGGAACTTTCAACTATAGAGGGAGAATACATGGAAATACTCATTCAAGCAAGGAATACATTTGGTTGCAGATATTATGTTCAAGTATGGGGTTAGTACAATGAGCTATAAGGATAGGTTGTGACAACCAAAGTGCAATTTTCTTGGAAAAGAACCCTGCTTATCATTCAAAGACAAAACATAGTGATGTTCAGTATCACTTTATGAGGGATATGGTTGAGGACAAAAATGTGTTTTTGGTAGATGTGGACACTATGAAGAATACTAAAGATGCATTGAAAAAGTCTATGAGCACTGAGAAGTTATCTTGGTGTAGAGAAATAATGGGAGTTGCAGGTCTAGATCAATGACTAAGCTCTCTTGTGGCCCCTTGTGGAAATAAAACAACAAGTCGGAGAATTTTGGGTGTGTGTTATATTCTTTGGACCCTATATTAGGTGGGTGGACCTACCTATTGTTTTGTGCATGGATTTCACACATGGTTTTGGGCATGATGGTTTTCTATCCATAGTATTTTGTAGATTTGGTTAAGGAAAATATGGTCATGTTCTAATCTAGGGTTAATGGATGCTTCAACATGTATATATGTATTGTAACATTGAAATGAATATAATCAAAAATCAATATGGTAGTCCTGGTTTTGGGATCCAGGGGAAAATCTCTGTGTATATCTATTTTATGTTTTATGCTCTCGCCATTGTTTATTTTACGCTTTTAAGAATTTGTTTGTAGGTAATTTATGTACGGGGTTAAAACCTACATCCAGGGCTTCTAGAGGCCATCCACCTCAAACCATCAAAATGTGATTCCACATCGTGGTCAGACACCATAAAACGATCATTAGATTGGTCTTTATCCCAAGCTTCAAGGGCTCTAGAGTGTTTGTTCAAACTCGGCTACTAGGACTAGTAACTCAACCCACAACTGTTATTGGCCTTGAGAGCATTTGTCCAGACAAGGCTTCCAGGACTAGTAACTCAACCAACCAAGGGATTCTAGAGAGTTTTTCCAACCAAGTCATTCAAGACTAGTAACTCAACCCAAGCTGTTACAGGGCTTCCAGAGAATTTTTCCAACCAAGGCTACGAGACTAGTAACTCAACCCAAGATGTTATAGGTCTTCCAAAGCGTTTGTCTAACCAAGGCTTGCAGGAACTAATAGCTCAACCTAAGCTAAGGAAACATGAGAACCAACCAAAATAAACAATGCAATAAACCCACAATCTCCATGGCTATCCAGGAAATGGAAAGACTAGGCAAATCCACTGTCAATCCAAGAAAATCCTCCCTGCCAATGACATATATTAACCAAGAATCCACATGCATATGCCATGCATGCCAAAACTAGTGAGGAAAACATACACGCAACTTGGTACCTGCAAGAAAAACGCATTGTAGCTGCTGATCCCAATGTCCTCTTGCGCTTTCCTGCTCTTCATTTTCCTTCTTGCTCCAAAACTTCAAGTATGCAACATTCTACAAGAGTGCTCCAAGAAAACTCTAAGTGTTCAAGAGTATGAGAGAGAGATAATAGAGAGAGAGCTCCACGCTCCACCAAAACTTGTCAAAATCCTACCAACTAGTCCTCAAAAACCTTTTTATCCATGAGGTCTCCATTTTCTTCATTTTCCATTATTTTCCTTCTGATTTTCCTCCTCACATGAAACCTGTGACCTTTCACCTTCCTTTCCTCCTAATTTCCGTTATTCTCATAAATAAAATGGCAATAAATGCCTCATACCTTTCCAAAGCCTTAACCATTTCCTTTTCCAATTTCCTTAGCCATAATAAACCAAATCAACACCCATTAGGATGTTTCCCCCACCATTTATCTTGGAATACATGTCCCATAACCGTGGCCTTATCTATATTTTTTACATGCAATTTTCACCAGGGTTGTTACAGAACCCTCCCCATTGGGGAACACCATCCTCGGTGTTCAATGACACTTATAACCAACAATATTACTGAAAACAAAACATACTGCCCATGGAGCTTTATGACACAACTCGTTGCAATATTTACAATGACCATTTGCTAAAACAAAACATCATGACAACATGACAACATGACAACATACCACATAGTGGAGCTTTGTAACACATCTCATTACAATATTTACAATAATCACATATATACATACACATTTGCTTCAACCAAAAAATAACCATATTGTCTATGGAGCTTTCTAAACTAGCTCAATACAATATTTACAACAATATACACATATATACATATGAACATTTGCTCAACCAGCAAATAAAACTATATGGTTCCTGCATCCACAACAAGGGGATCTTGAGGCTCACACCTCCACCCTCAAAGTAATTCTAGGATTCACCTCCTTCCCAGGAAGTCCAAAATCCACTGCAAATTCAAACTTGCATCTAATGTCTAGTGCTACATTAATCCAATGCCACTTGTCCTCTCAGTGAACACTTACCGACTCATTGTTCGAGGGCATACTCCCATTATAAATCTACTTCCATCTGGCAATATTCATGACCAAAAAAACTCGATCCTCAACCTTCCCTTCTCTACTACACAGTACCTTGGGAATTTGGTCAACCTTTCCATGCAGTCACTCCTTCCAAGTTCTGTTGGCGCCCCCATCCTGGACAGTCCATCCCTTGGAAAGGATTCCTTGCATCAGAAGATACAAAAACCAACTCATATACCTACCTCAAAACCATCATACCGGTCATAGCATGCTCATGCAACTTAATGGAAACAGTTGGGTACCATTGTCCCACAATGGCCCTGTTTCTGAAGTGCTTTACCAACATACTGCTAAATATTCCAATTCTTTTCATTGCAACTATTGATTCTTGCAGTTGATTTTAACCACGCAAATAGGCATTGCCGTGCTTCCTATACCAAGTAATAAATTCAAACCATACCTCATTGGTAGCTCGTCAATAAGGTACACTTGCAAACCTGTTTACTTCCCGTCACGACTAGTCAAACTAGCATCATGTATAAAAATTTCACATCAGATTAGCTCAAAACGTAACCATCATAGATCAAAATCATAAATCACATGTAACCATCATAAACTAGAATCATAGATCACATGTAATAATCATATACCAGAATCATAAATCACATGTATAATAAAACTGAAATAATATATTGATACTTATCCTTTAATCGATCTTACTTTTGCCTTCGTTCTCATTTCATATGCACACTAGATTAGTTTCCACACCCAACAAACACCCAATGCCTTATCCTCAACTAGGTGTGCACATACATAGTGTGCATCAGCCACATACAACCACACACGACATACAATTCCATGCACCTACACCTGACATACAACACATACACCTACACCTAGTGTATACAATAGAAAGCATACACCTACATCTAATGCAGAACATAATACATACACCTACACTTGGCGTACAACACAACACAATACATCTATACTCGATGTACAACACCACACAATACATGCACCTACACAATGCACATTACTAATACCACATGTACACAACAAAACATGTACAACATGCACACAATAATATATGTACACCAGTACCATATGTACCACATGTACACAATATCACCTATACAACACATCACCTACACAATGTGTGCACAAAATCACATGTACGTGACACCAACTTCACAACGTGTACACAACACCACATGTACACCACACCATTTGTACAACGTGTTCACAATACCACATGTACATAGTACCACATGTGTGACATGTACACGACACCACATGTACACAATGCCACATGCACGACATGTACACATTACCACTTGCACACAATTCTAGTTGTACAACATGTACACAACACCACATGGACTCAACACCACTTGTACAATCATGCACACTACACCATTGTACATAGAACCACATGTACAATATGCACGCAACACGACATGTACATAGCACTGCATACCCAACATGTACATAACATCATCTAAGCACCACTTATCCAAAATGCGTAGTGCACCAAATGCATACAACACCGCATATCCATCATGCACACTATATAATATGTACACAACATTGTATATCCAACTTGTACATAGCACCATCTATACCCAGGACTAAATATGCAACATCATACAACACTATATTCAATAACACCCTTTAGATAACATTACATAAACAACATGTACACATGCTATATATGCACAACACCGCATGCTCACAAAATCATAGACACAACATGTACAACATGTATAACATATGTAAAACATTAATACCACACATACGAAAACAAGCTACCTCTACTAAGCAACCTTGCTTCCAGCATCTTATCCATGCTTGTCTTAGGATGTCGCAAACCACACTGCTTTCATTTCATTGATGTATCCCTTGGTATAACATGTCCATAACATAGACATAATATAATAAAATAATATCAACTCATAACCACATGATACTAACCTCATATATTTGTCATGACTACTCTACCCAATTGATTCCTCGTAAGACCATGAACCTATTCATGTCATTTTCTTGCATAAGAAATCATTCCTCCATAAGAACGATTCTTAGTGACCCTGTTGGACAGTGACATAGATACATAGAAACATGCATACATATACATAAATATTAGCATAAAACAATCATGATTCATTATGACCCTGTGAGATAAAAATGTACATACTTACATATATGCATTTAATGGTTAGCATAAAGCAATCATGATCACATCATAAATACTAGATATCAAGGTCAAGGTTAAGGGAACTCCCTTTATTCATGCACAACATTGAGAACCACTGTTCCCAACTTAGTCAAGCCATCAGACATCTTATATCCATTTACTTTACCCTATGTTAATTACTTTTCCCATGACTCTACTACCACTTTCCATTTACCACTATGAACCCAACTAGTCCAACCAACTATCATAGTCTTACCTTCCACTAAGCTTACTCATACATCAAGCTTGATGCGTTCTTACATTACATGTTGGGTACCACACATCTCTCCCTAAGCTCCATCAACTTTTCCTCTTTCCCAACCAATTCCCCAAACTCAAAATAAAGAAAGGAAAGAACAAAAACAACAACAAGAAGAAAACCATGAAAACCAATAAATAACACGACTCCACAAACGAAGTGGTATGGCCATACTCTAAACATAAATAAAGCTGTAAATAAAGTGCAGGAAAATAAAAAAAGACCAAAAGCACAAGACAAACAACAAACACCATGACTCAATCCACATGGTTCCTAGGGAAACTTAGCCAGAGCCTTCTTCAAGATTTCATGGCAACCTCTCTTTTCCATGCAGTCCCCTGCATCATAATTCCATAAACACATAATGTATGTGCATAAATAAACATAACAATACATCAGTTACCTTATCGTGTCATGCCAAGCATGTTTCTTGTAACTGAATACATCCACTCCATCTCTCAAGGGACTCCAATCCTTTGACAGATCAAATTATAACTAAAGACTAGCTGATATACCTATCAAGCACATTTTCATGAATCTAGCACATATCCACATAATGTCAAACAAAATCAAGGTTAAGAAGACTCCCTATATGCAAAGCACTTGTTCATTTGGAATTAGGGTTTCTAGACATAGCCATAAGAATTCTTACCCGATTCCTTTCTTTTACCTTTACCCTGCTGCAATTGAGTCTTACTACATATTGTCACATCATCCAACTGTTAGTTATATAAACACATCAATTATTACCTCGTCATGCTAATACCAAGCATGTTTCCTGTAACTTCTCACATACATCAACCACATATTCCAATATCAAGACAATTATATCTATCAATTTGAAATCAACTTTTACAAACAATCATGTCGTAATCCATAGTCAACTCATAGTCATTAGAAATAATGCTACAACTATCACCTATCTACACTCAAGTGCATATCAACTATCTCAACATGTATGTGCTAGTAAAACCATCTTAAATAAAGATCTTTGGAACACATACTCATATTATGAAATTCATCAAACATTCAACCAAATTGGAAACAAACCACGTTAAATAAATCAACTAGGCACCAAACACTCAAACACAAAATGGACGACATAATGAAGAATGAAGCACCAAGTATATAATCTGAAAATGAGATCTTAAATCAATATAAAGGTATTATAGATTCATGTGCATGAATGCCTATATTACTTAGTGCAACGGATCGAAAAGATTGCGAATAATATAGACAATGAGCAGTTATAAAACATAATAGTCACACATATTAACACAACAAAATAATCAATGAGTTCACCAGACTTCCTGGCTACATCTCCTGGTCCAGCTTTCAGTGTTGACCTCTATATTATGTCTTCAAGAGCAGATTATTACAAGTGTGAGCTCAAACTGAGTCTCAACACAACAGTGACAAATAACAGGGATTTACTTGAAATCCTCAAGTCTACAAGAGTACACATACTCTCCCTCTTGCTTTATGTCTTCTACTTTCTCTCCGTCTCAGCAACTACTTCCTCTGTCTCTACCATTGAATGGCTTTTAAGCCTATTGACTCTTGTCTATTCGTCTCCCCTTTCGGGCTCTTTGGCTCTCGGCTGTTGTCCCTTCATCTTGTTGTGGGGAAAAGTATCCGATGCGGATGACCCTATCCCTACTCTAAAGGTGACAGTCTTTAGCAACAACTGAAAGTAAAGCTTTGATGATTTCCTTTATGAAAGTACAGAGAGGAGGAAAAGAAGGTCAACCAACCTGGTGTCCTTCGCTTAGTCGATCCTTGTCCTCTTTCTTTGTCTCTTGTTCCCAGCTCCTTGCTCTCTTTGCCGGTCCAGCTACACACAGATCCTGCACAAAGCAAGAGAGGAAACTACAAGATACATGTACTCATAACTGAAGCATGGATTAGGGTGAATCAAATATACATGTAAATACAATACATCAATGCAATACAAGTATATAGGAGAACATGCAAAACTTTATTGATAGAAGTAACAGGGTTCTGAGAAGGTTACAACCAATGATGGCTCCAATCCAGCAGCACCTCCCCAGCAACAAGAACTCTCCTCTTCACCTCCAGTAAAACAATCACCCAATAGCTCTAACTATAATCCAACAGCACCTCCTTGCTTAACACAAAATTCCAGCCTCCTTAGACCTCATAGAAGAGCTCTATATGTAGGAGAGAAGAAGAGAGGATGAGTCAGCTTGAGGCTGGCATAGAGCTGACTAGTGTCCTCTCCCTCTTCAGTTAATCTTCAGTTCTTGAGTCCACTTGGAGATCCTTGCTTACACATGGTGATCAAGTACCTCTTACTCATCACAGGGCGAATCTCATGAACCAAGTGTCAGTTTGGAAGCTTCCTGGGCAGTTGACACCTTGCAGAATGACTGTGCCACTTGGCCAATCTCGCCCAGCGCAGGTAGCCTTCATTAGATTTGACTTCCAGCGCAGGTACAAGGAGGAGCAGTTGCATTCCAGCGCAGATGCTCAGTGGAGCAGCTGACATGATCCAAAATTAGCCTGTTTTGAAGTGTTTTCAGGTGGAGAACTGATTGGAAGTGCTGTTTGTTTGATGACCTTGTTCTTTTAGGGGTAAGAACAACATGTTTAGGGACTGAGGATCCTTGTAATTATTGACATTTCATGCTCCATGTCGCGAGGCACAAAAATGTCTATAACAGTTGCCCCCTAAAGTATGAGGTCGTTTATCGGGTGAAATGCTTTATCTAGAGGGTCCGAAGTTCATTCCAGTGTTGAGGAGGCGCCCTGTAATACAATACAATACAATACATTATTTTCATTCTATTTTCATGATCTAGCTGAGGCGGGTATTCCCATGCTCAGCTTTTATAAATACATTTTGGTACATATGACAGACGATCGTTTGAAGGTAGACTGATAATTTTCTGCTGAAATTATCATCCTTTGAATAGGATGATCATCTGCTGCAATGATGTACATGGCAAATGCTTTTATATTTCCTGAATATATATCGCAGCCCGGATGGATGAAACTAGATCCGGGGTCTTCAAACTCGTTCGATCTTCACTCTAAGTACAAGTCGATCCATGTGAGAATTTCGCTGAAGTCGAACATGGAAAGACATCGCTTGATTACCGGTCAATAATGAAAACCGTTAACAAGCGCGAGAGGAATCACCAATAATGAGGATGATCCTCAAGGTACTGCAGTACAATTCACGTGGCGTGAATAAAGGACTTGGCGTCGAACGCCACGCAAAATCTTCTGGTCGAAGGTCATTGATGTATACCTGTCGCCGGAAGTGAGAAACTTGCCATTGAGGCATGCAAGCTTCAAAGTACTGATGGGGGTGTTCCTAGATCAACTTCTTGGATAATGAGCTGAAGTCGACAAGAAGCGATCCGTCAAAGGAGGGCCTTAATGAATCCCACATCAATGACATGGAACATAGCTAATGATTTTAGTGGAGGTGAAAACAAATTGTGACATATGATTCAGGGTGGCGATCATGAATGGATGAAGGATAATGTATGGCAGTGGATGGGACACGGTTGACACTTTCAGAATGACCCCTCTTGAACATATAACGACACTGATGCGATGGATCGGTAGCATTACCCCAAATGTGGATGGTTTGGCGAGGACCATGGCGATGAGACCGGCGAATGAAACAACCCAACCCGATGTGGTACGAAGGAAAAGTGTCATGTTCAAGAGTGACTTGCTACCATTAAACTTTGATGTTCTCCCAATTTTTCCCCAGTCATTTCTGACCAGTACCTCTTTATTTTTGTCAAGCTTGAGGAGGATAACATATGCTTGTTCTATAACCTACCCTTCGAGCAAGCCCATCGCTATGATTTAACGAGCCTAGCGATAGGGAAACTCGTTCTCGTCTAAAGACAAGTTTGTCGCTATTTAATCATTTTAACGAGTCTAACGACAAAGAAAACTCGGTCCTTTTCATTTTTAGAGAGTCTGAAAAGGTACAGAAAGTTAACTCCATAATTCCTTTTTCGTCAGCTAATCCCTTAAGTCCGAAAAAGTATAAAACAATACAGAAGGGATGGCTGTTCGGTACTTTTAGCGAGCCGAACAAGACAAGCGCTCGATCTTTTTTTTTTTTGCAATAATCCCTCAGGTCCAAAAAAGATTAAAATCTAGAGGAGGGATAGCTCTTCCGGTCGTTTAACGAGCTGGAAGGCCAAAACTCGGCAAACTTTTCATATTTTACGAGTCAGTGAAAAGAGCTCAAAGAAGACTCGTCTTTTGAGGAACGAGTGATAAACAGGGATAGCAGCAGATTCCAGGTACAGGTTGGAATTTTCCAATCACGGCAGTGTCACAAGGATGGCTAGGTGAAATCACTCTTCGCAGCTGTTTCTCAAAAGAGGTAAACACATAAATGGAGGTGAATGATCGGCCAAATGAAAAGTGGAGGTGACGGCATATAAACACGACCAAGGGCTTTTAATATGGCTTTCAAAGGTTACATTTCTCGAAGTTGTTTACCGGTTCATTTTTTCTGGATGAGCTTGAACTGCTAGGGAAAGATTGCTCATAAACTACGTTTATTTTTTAACGAGCATGAACTTCTGCACAAAAACTGCTCGATGATTTGCATGCCCCCAGCATCATAATGACGCATGTCAAAGGAGGGTGCCCCCCAAGCTTCATTGCATTCAACTTGGTGGTTGGAATGAAGGTTTACCTTTGAATTTTGAAAAGGGGATTCGTTTCATTTTTTAATGAGGTTGACATAGTAAAAGAGCTATCCTCATGACTCCTTGTTTCATTTTTTAACGAGGTTGACACGAGATAAGAACCGTCCTCGGAGCCGACAAAATATCTAGGAATCTTCCGAATCTAACCAGAAGATTGGATTAGATTTCATTTTGTAGGTTTCCACCGTGGCCACTCCTGCCAGATTACTTGGAGGATGTAGGGCGAAAGTACCCATTAAGGCAGGGTCTTTTAGGAGACCTACTCCGATATTTTGAAGCAAATGATTCCTTCCATGGATCATTGGAATGCTTCCTATAACTTGTGAACTGTTGGGGAGAAAAGTTTGTTGGTCGACGATTGTAATTCCTTCTTGGAAGGGAAATTCAATCTTCCTGAAATAGGTCGACACAACCGCGGCCATGGCATAGATCCAGGGTCTTCCTAGTAGGATGTTGTAATCGAGGTTTCCATCAATTACTTCAACATCAATTCCTACTGTTTTGCCCCCCAGTTCAACTTGAAAGTTACTTAAAATCCCGTATGGAGTGTATGATCATCCATCAAATGCTTTTAACGTCGTTGACGATTTCGACAAGGGTGGTGAGCCTAAATCTTTCCAGCAACTCATCGACATAAGACATGTAGATGCCCCCTCATCAATAATTGTTCGATGAACAGTTTTGTTGAGGGCTTTCACTTGAATAAGGAAAGCTAGTTGAGCTGGTAACTGAGGGTCATATCCTTTATGGTCAAAGGCCACAAGATTGGAATCCATTGGGCCAATCCCACCTATTGCTGATAATAAAGCTTGCTCTTGGGAGGGGTAATTATGTGGTACCTCAAGTGTCGACATAGTGGACGGCGATTGGGCCAGGTCCTTTACTATATTATAATTATGTGCTCTTTTGTCACGAGGATTAAATGTCGATTTGTGTACTACTCCCTTTGGCGACTTTATCATTGGCTCAGGAACGATGGGTGGCACAACTTCGTTCAAAGTTGTTGTTGAACTACTAGGTCGTTCATTAACCTTGTTGTTCGACAGCTTTGGATTCCTGTAATCTTTACTCCTTGTCAAAGCATTATTCTGTTGCTTCGAGGTAGACAACATAAGCACTTGGGATCCGGAAGCATTTTGATTAGCAACCATATTTTGACCTGGATTAGGAAACGGATCAGTCAATACTGCTGGGTTTTTTGAACTCTTGAAGAGTTTCTTAACTTCAGCTATATGTGGACAATCTTTCGTCCAATGATCCTCATCGGATATATGACACCCTGTCGGGGGTCTCCCTTTCCTTTTCTTTATCTTCTTGCCCCCTGGTTGCTTCAGTTGTTTGCCCTTGTCAGTCGACATGGCATTTACTTCTGAGGCAAGAAGTCGCTCATTTGCATTTTGACTAGAAATTTTGCGTTTTCCAGTCACGCCATTACTGGCGTGAGAGTTAGTATTCGATCCAGGAGGGGGAGGAATTGAAAATTCAGGTCTAGGGGTGTCAGGTATTTTGTCGTAGAGCGTGCCCGACTGAGTATATACTAAGTCTAAATATTGAGCACGAGCAATGACTTTCTCTTCTGTTACGACTCCTCCCTTGGCCACATCTTCCGTTATAGCTGGAAGTAACGACTTTATAAACCATTCAGCTAACAGCTGATCGGGAACGTAAGTTTTCACCATCCTACGACGACGTCGCCACTCATGTATATGATCAGATATGTGAGTGGCCGTTGTCTGTTTGAAGTTGGTAAGGAGTTCTGTCCCCGTTTCATACCTTATCGGTAATTGAAAATGGGTTAAAAAGGTAGTAGCCAAGGTACTGAAGTTGTCGAACGAAGCTCTAGGCAATTCAATGTACCATTTTGCCGTTGGACCCGTTAACGTCCTCTGAAAGAGGCGAAGTCTTATCGAATCATCATTCAGAGTGTTCGATGAACACCATAGATGGAATGTCATCACATGATTCGACGGATCTTCACCCGGATTTCCATTAAATTTAGGAATATCTGACGGAAGTTTATGTGGAATCGCTGGCCACCAAGGGGCATAAGCAATTGGATCATTCATCAGCCGGTTTAGATCTGGTAGTTCTAGAGTTGCTACAAAGGGCAACTGTTGGTTCAGGTTAGGCGAAGCATATCCAGGATAAGATGGTATCGCCTGAGCAATGGGTCTTTGCAGACCAGCATTATGCTGACAATTTTGACAAGGTTGATGGGCGTAACCATTATAGTATGGTTGTCCATTACTTACAAAGACTCGTTGCTCAGGTCCTTGATATGATTGCTGGGAAGGCGGTTGTTGAGATTGAAGCAGCTCTGGTTGTTGGACCATTTGCTGTTGACCAATACTGGATGATTGACCAGGATGAGGAGTTACAGTACTTGTTTGAGCCTGAGTCGCTCCAGATAAGGAGGCACTACCCTGAGATTGTGATTGAGTCGCTAAGCCAAGAGGTTGTTGTATTACAACAGGTAACGCTTGTACTTGCGACACATTCGCCATAGCAGGTGTGGTGGTAATATTCGACACAGGGTGGACTGGTTGCATAGAATATACAACTCCTGGTTGTTGAGGCAGTATCGGTACCCAACTGCTGGATGTAATTCCAGTTTGACCTGAACTTTGTTGTGAACTCACAGATGGGCATCCTCCCGGAGGAGGTAATGAAAAGGCATACTGCCCCCCATATGGTATCAATCCGGAACTCAAGGGGATCGATTGCCCAGGTTGACCTCCAAATGGATCAATTTGGCGAGTTTCAACATAAGAAATACCAGATGATAATCCGGACGAAGAAATAGGAACTAACCATGTCATCGTCCCTGAGGGGACTCCGGCTTGTTGTTGACAATTTTTCGGGACAGATGGTATACCAGCGAACATCGTTGGAGTAGCAGCAGGAGGTTCTGCTGTTGCTGTGTCAGATGGCACAGTCCTAGATGTCGACGGTTGTTCAGACATATCTAGTCTATCCAAAAGATTTTAGCGATTTTGCAGGAACTTCCACTTGTGGTGGACTAACTTCGAAGATCAACGAGGGAATGGTGATGATTATTCCGCTTAAAATAAATTTTATAACAACGCTTTTAGACACAAACTTGCTTTTTCATGTTTTAAGAGTCGAGAAAAAGCTAAAGATGACTCTAGTCGCCTTCGATGTATTAACGAGCCCGAAGTGACAAATGCTCGGCTGGACTTTTTCAGTTATAGAGTTTGAAAAAGGCCAAAAGAAACTGCTCTGGAGATCTAGGCAGAGGGTGTGCCAAACCTTTCGCGAAACCACAGAATACGTTTTACGGTACGGGTGGTCGATCTTCGTGAATGCTGTGTTCACTGCATCGCGATCAGTAGGGCGGCCGACACGGCTTCCTAAGGATAAAGGATAAATGCCTATAGGGGTCTCCCAATATACGCGACGGTACGCGGGAGCACAAGTCCGTATTAGTGCCACCGACTCTCAGGAGGAATCACCCACCTTCGTAGAGATCGACAGTCACTATGTTTAACGACACCGGAACACGTCTCTACTTAGACCTCTAGATGTTTGCGTTATGTTACAAAGCGTTGTTATGTAAATTGGGTTTATTTTAATGTTGATCTTGCTTAGCAGTTTGTCTTTCAGGGTCACCACGAGATGTATTGGTACAAATTCCTAAATGCAGCTAAAATGATAAGCAAGCTTTTACAATCTTTTTAGCTTTGAAAATCCTAACTACTGAGGGGAGAGAAAAACACTATCTTTCCACACAGAGCACAAAGCACAAACTAATGCACTTTCTCCTAGATCAGTCACGCAAACTTATCAAAAATGCAAATGCAAGATGCATGTATTTCTTTTCTTTTCCCTTAATGTTGATGTAGACAAAAAGGAAACTGTTGTATAATTTTCAAATTCAATTTGAAGCGTAAACAAACAAGTTTCGTCTAAAATGAAAAGACACCTTACAGGTACTTGTTTCAACACTAAAAATATATGAATTCAAACCATAAAATGAAAAACAAACAAACTCAAACAGCCATGAACAGTAATAAAACTAGCTCTTAAGATCACACAGACACTTTTACAGTTTAGGATCTAAGAGGTCACAGCTATACTGGTTCGCTTTTCACAATGGGAAACTGTAACTGAAGCAAGAAATACTGAAAGAATATTCACAGTTTCATCACACAACTGAGGCGGAATAATGTCAAGGAAAGTTGGTTACAGCAAGTACAATGACCAGCAATCAGCAGCAAAAAATCAGTGAAAACAGGGCTAAGACACAGTGGAAAACCTCTGGAAGACACTGGCTAACAGGTCCAGCGCAGGCTCTGGTCTGTCAAATTGACTTCCAGCGCAGTTCCCGAAGGGAGTACCTGCACTGTAATGCAGACTGCCTGTGGACAGCCTGCTCTGGGACACGAGAGTTGCGTTTACAAGGATTTCCGGGTCATAAAAAGCTCAAAAATGCACTGTTTTTGCTGAAATAAAAAGCTATAGGTCAAGTACAGGCTAAGGGATGATCAAGAGGATGAAAAGCTATCACAAAGAGTAAAGAGTCTTTTGTAGATAAGCTCTTCAAATCTTGAATTTTCTCAGCAAATGAGCAAGAGTAGCAGTCCCTCTACTTCGCTTTTGATATAGTCAAAAGCTTTTCGATTTAGTACTCTTTTCTTCAAGAAATGAATAGCAAAATACTACAAACACCAACAAGATAATAGGCTCCCCAGCGGAGTCGCTAGTTTGTTGTGGGGAAAAGTATCCGATGCGGATGACCCTATCCCTACTCTAAAGGTGACAGTCTTTAGCAACAACTGAAAGTAAAGCTTTGATGATTTCCTTTATGAAAGTACAGAGAGGAGGAAAAGAAGGTCAACCAACCTGGTGTCCTTCGCTTAGTCGATCCTTGTCCTCTTTCTTTGTCTCTTGTTCCCAGCTCCTTGCTCTCTTTGCCGGTCCAGCTACACACAGATCCTGCACAAAACAAGAGAGGAAACTACAAGATACATGTACTCATAACTGAAGCATGGATTAGGGTGAATCAAATATACATGTAAATACAATACATCAATGCAATACAAGTATATAGGAGAACATGCAAAACTTTATTGATAGAAGTAACAGGGTTTTGAGAAGGTTACAACCAATGATGGCTCCAATCCAGCAGCACCTCCCCAGCAGCAAGAACTCTCCTCTTCACCTCTAGTAAAACAATCACCCAATAGCTCTAACTGTAATCCAACAGCACCTCCTTGCTTAACACAAAATTCCAGCCTCCTTAGACCTCATAGAAGAGCTCTATATGTAGGAGAGAAGAAGAGAGGATGAGTCAGCTTGAGGCTGGCATAGAGCTGACTAGTGTCCTCTCCCTCTTCAGTTAATCTTCAGTTCTTGAGTCCACTTGGAGATCCTTGCTTACACATGGTGATCAAGTACCTCTTACTCATCACAGGGCGAATCTCATGAACCAAGTGTCAGTTTGGAAGCTTCCTGGGCAGTTGACACCTTGCAGAATGACTGTGCCACTTGGCCAATCTCACCCAGCGCAGGTAGCCCTCATTAGATTTGACTTCCAGTGCAGGTACAAGGAGGAGCAGTTGCATTCCAGCGCAGATGCTCAGTGGAGCAGCTGACATGATCCAAAATTAGCCTGTTTTGAAGTGTTTTCAGGTGGAGAACTGATTGGAAGTGCTGTTTGTTTGATGACCTTGTTCTTTTAGGGGTAAGAACAACATGTTTAGGGACTGAGGATCCTTGTAATTATTGACATTTCATGCTCCATGTCGCGAGGCACAAAAATGTCTATAACACATCTCCTTCTGGAGTGTTTAACAATCATTGCTAAACTCCCTAAGGTATGGTGGCCACCTGTTCGTAACGAAAAGGATCACTGGGGCGGGTGAAATCCCAAAAATTCATTTCTTTGTTTACACAGAGAAAAAAACAGAAAACACTGAAAAATCCATAAAAACACTCTCTATCAAACTTGAAATAATATCGAATCCGCCTTATAATCCTATTGGGTCCGCCTTTGATCACTATCGCAAGCCCACTGTTTATCTGCATGATCTCCGATCCAATGGCTAATATCTATCTCGGGCAGCTTATGTGCACAGAGATTACCCACTCGAAAAGGTGGTTTTCTCTCTCCTGCACCAAGCCACGTGTCGGGTAATGTATGGGATCGGGCGGAGCCCGTCCAATACCACTTATTGCCTGATGCCCGCCCGAAATCGCGCTTACCGTGAAACTCAAATGATATAAAGTTGCCTTTATAAACCTTTCGGGTCTGATTTTATCACTTCGGGCGCATTTCCTTTGTATTTCGGTTTTATAACGGAAATGTGTAAATACATAGAAAATCCCAACAAATCCCTTTTTTTTCGGAACTCAAAATTTATCAAGTCGCATCTATAAACCTTGTTAGGTCTTGCTTATCACAAGTCGTATGTTGTGTCGGCCCCGCTCCTTTCTATCGCTGTGATGCGATATTGCGATGCGATATATTGTAATTTCATATCACATGGTCTTCGGGCCTCCGGTAAGTCTTTCCTTATGTTTTAGCGATCTGATATTGCGAGTTAATCTAGGTTGTTGATCTACACGCTCGATCAACAGTCCTTATTAAATTGCCCTGATCGCTATCACGATTTCCATAGGTATGCCTCCGATGTACTCCGATGACTTCTCCCGATTGCAATATCCTGATTTAATTTGGATTGTTGATCGGTCCAATCCGACGGGTTCTGTGAAACGTTACTGTCGCCTTCACTTAGCTTTGTTTTCTGCCATTCTTTCATTGTTTTCCCTTCCGATAGTGTTTCCGATAGTTAAGATATATGAAGACTTAAAGGTTTTAGGATCCATTTTGGAGCACGCCTTCCCACTGAAAAGCTTTTGGACCACCAAAAGTTGGTTTTTAGGCATCAATCAAGTGAGGATACAGCTCCTTCACTTGTTTAGCTTCTATCCATTGTGCTCTTGGATTTGAACCTTTGAGCCCTATTCTCCAGTTCTCAACACCCCTCCACGCGTAATTCTAACCTCCGTGTCCAGAACTGTATCTTCCTGTAACTCATTGAGATATTAAGGCAACATATCCTCAATAGAAGGCAACATATCCTCAATAGAAGGCAACTGACTTGGCTCTTCAAGATCTTTAATCAATGAAGGTTCATACAATCTCAAGTTTTCTGCATTAACGATTGAATAGATCTACATATAAGCTGGCAAAATCAAGGTGAAAAGCATTTTCACCAATTTTATCAAGTATCTTGAAATGTCCATACCTGATTGGTTTTAGCTTCTTACCTTCACCTTGCACTCTGTCTTTGCTAATGTACAGCCAAACTTGATCACCAACTTGGAAACTATGCTCAACCCGCTTATTGTCATGTATTTCCTTGTACTTGGCTTGACTTCTTTCCAGCAATTCCTGTACTGCCTAGTGATTTCCTAGATTTGTTCAATGAACTTGGTTGCTTTGTCCACATCACTGTGTCCATCAACTGCTATGTCTTTACCAAAGACAAAATCCAAGGGAGACTTTGGTATAAAACCAAAAAAAGTCTCAAAATGAGATCTCTGAGTAGGAGAGTGCTTGGCATGGTTGTAAGCATGTTGCACATAACACAAATGCTCATCCCAAAGCTTGGGATGCTTGCTGCAATAGCCTCTAAGAAACTGGATCACTGTCCTATTGACCACCTTTGTTTGACCATCTATTTGTGGATGAAATGATGTGCTCTTCTTCAACCTGGTGTCCATTAACTCCCATATATTTGACCAAAACTTCCCAAAAAATCGAGAATCTCGATCAAATACAATAGATGTGGGTAAACCAAGATGAACCCATACATTTTGAAAGAACAACTTTGCTGTTTGTTCAGTTGTAACCTATTATGTAACCAACTCGCAAAAATATAGAAAAGATAGATCAACGTCTTAGAATTTAGCCTCTTTGATTGGGAAACCTCCTTTACATTACATAAATGAACAATTCTTCGATGATACAAATGAAAAGACCTCCTTTCTATATATAGGAGTCTAAGGGGTCATAATATAATCAGAGCCGACATAACAATAATAATGTAAGGGCACAATAATAACAATAGTGGGCTTCTATGGGGCACAATAGTAACAATATGGGCACTACATGGGTACCTCAATATAATAAGGGGGTTGTACTCATAACAATAAGGGGTTACACTAGTAGTATAAGGGCCTAACATGCCCCTCTCCTTAAAAAGTGTTGTCCTCGATGATTGAGTAGTTCTTGATGCTTTTGCATAAAATTCTTGTCCTCCCATGTGGAATCTTAAGCAGGTAAGTTCTTCGACTTGATGAGATATTTTGAAATTGATCGATTTCGTAGCTGTTGGGTTCTTGTTTCTATGACTGCACTAGGTTCCAATATGATTTTTCCTTCCTCTTCGATTTCTGGCAATATTGTTTGAATTGGGATCGTTTGCAACTTTTGAATAAGTGGCCATACTTCTTTGTCCTTCTTCCATTCATCCCTTGCTTCATTTATCCAATCTAGCTGGATAATAGAAATAGCACAAAACAATGCTTCCACAACCTCATCCTTTCTTGAGAATGCATCTGCAACAAAATTTTGCTTCCGTTTTCTATAGATGATGTCAAAGTCATAACCCAACATATTTGTGGCACATTTTTTATGTTATTCTAAAGATAATAGTTGTTCTAAAAAGTATTTAATACTATCATGATCCACTTTTACCTTGAAGTGTCTTCCCATTCGGTAAGGTTGCCATTTTTTAAGTGCATAAATAGCTTGCTTGAGATGTAGCAGTAAAAATACCCAATCACCTACATCAAAACATTTTTCACTACGATGTTGATCTACCTATTGTTTCATTTGATTTTGCACCAAAGTGGCATTATCCTTTAAAAGTTGGAGAACTTGTTGTTGATTCTTGATGTGATCTTTAACTGTTTGAACCTTATAATTTTATCTTAAATATGATGTGATGGATGGTGGCTGATATCCATAAAGTGCCATAAATGGGGTCA
Source organism: Pinus tabuliformis (assembly GCA_031772625.1). NCBI lineage: Eukaryota > Viridiplantae > Streptophyta > Pinopsida > Pinales > Pinaceae > Pinus > Pinus tabuliformis. The sequence continues at coordinate 1,109,198,443 of CM062816.1, read as the reverse complement.
TTTTTGTTGCTGTATGGAAGGAAGTGTTATACCACCATTCAGCCAGAGGCAACCATTTGACCCATTGTGTCTGTTTATCAAATACAAAGCAACGAAGATATCCTTCCAAACATTTGTTTACAATCTCAGTTTTCCCATCAGATTGAGGATGATAAGATTAGTTATGAGCTAACTGAGTATCGAGACAAGAAAATAATTCTGTCCAAAAATTTCCAGTGAAAATGGGATCTCTGTCACTTACAATAATCTTTGGGTTTCTATGTAGCTTTTGAATTGTTTTCATAAATGCAGTAGAAACTGTATTGGCTTTAAATGGATGTGATAATGCAAAAAAATGTGCATACTTGTAAGTCTGTCAACTACCACTATGATGACACTCTTTCCCTCAGACTTGGGTAAACCTGTGATAAAATCCATTGAAACCTCCTCCCAACGTTGGCTTATAATGGATAAAGGTTGTAATAGACCCAGGGTCTTAATTGTTTCAACTTTATTTTATTGGAAAACCAAACATTCCGCCATAAACTTTTGAATATCCGATTTAAGGCCATCCCAAAAAAATTCCTTCTTAACCCTGTGGTAAGTTTTTAAAAATCCCGAGTTCCCTCCTAAGGGAGAAGTATGCAATTCCATAAGAATCTTTTGTTTGAGTTGGGAATTCTTATAGAGGTATAAATGATCTTTATACCTTCTTATGAAATTCCAATCCGATGCTTAGAGACAAAGTTATGACGATTTTCCTCAGGTCACCTGTTTGGAATGTAATTCAAGATTCTGCAAAAAGACCAACTTCCTCAGATCATATCTCCGTAAATATAGCACGAAAAGCTCTGAAATTCGGACTCGAGGTTTAGCACGACTTCATCTCAAATGGTTTTTTTTTTCGCTTTTGAAACGTCGCAGAAAAAAAGTTATAGCGCAAATGCCACAATGACCTATTTGGAGCAGTGAAACCCTAGAATCCAAAGCTCTGATACCAAATGTTATGTAACCAACTCACAAAATATAGAAAAGATAGATCAACATCTTGGAATTTAGCCTCTTTGAGGGGGAAACCTGCTTTACAGTACATAAATGAACAATTCTTCGATGATACAAATGAAAAGACCTCCTTTCTATATATAGGAGTCTAAGGGGTCATAATATAATCAGAGCCGAGATAACAATAATAATGTAAGGGCACAATAATAACAATAGTGGGCTTCTATGGGGCACAATAGTAACAATATGGGCACTACATGGGTACCTCAACATAATAAGGGGGTTTTAGTCATAACAATAAGTGGTTACACTAGTAGTATAGGGGCCTAACATAACTTGCTTGTTATAAGGTATCAAAATACACATTTTACTGAACCTATCCACAAGAACATACAAATAATCATGACCTCTTCTAGATTTTGGCAATCCCCCATCAAAGTCCATGGAAACACTTTCCCAAGGACGAGAAGGAATTGGAAGCGGAGTGTACAAGCATAATTTTCTATTACTTGGCTTGCTTGTAGCACACATAGTACACCCTTTAATATATCTAGAAACTATCTCATGCATTCTTGGCCAATAACAGAACCTTTGCAATTGTGCAACTGTTTTACTCACACCAAAATGGCCTGATATTAGAGAAGTATGTGTTTATAGAATCATGTTAACTCTTTCAGTTTGTGGAATGAATAACTTTCCCAAATGATATAAGAGTTGGTCCTTTACATAATAATCCAATTCTTCTACTTGCTTTCCATGACTTAAAGTTGCATATACATCTTTAGCATCTCAATCTTGAGCATATTGTTCAATGTAACTTACATGCATTATTGAGTTATGCTTAAGTATAGTAGATGCATTTATGATTGGTCTTGATAACATGTCCGCAACCTTATTGTGTATGCCCTTCTTATATCTGATGACAAGATGAAATTGTTGTAGAAAACTCATCCACCTATAATGTCTTGATTGTTGCAATTTAGTTTGTGAGTGAAAATAGTGAAGTGGTTGATGATCTGTGTGTATGATTGTTTCCTTACCCATTAGGTAATGTTTCCACTTTTTCACACTTTGTACTAATGCATACAATTATTTATCATATGTGGTATAATTCTATTGGAGAAGTAAATGTCTCAGAATGATAACATAAGTGTTTACCATGTTGCACCAACATTGCTCCCATGGGATACAATCTCAAATGGATGTTGAAGATCTGGCAGTGCTAGTACTGGTGCTATACTAATTTTCTCTTTTAAGGTGTCGAAGTCTTTCTATTGTTTTCCTCCCCACTTAAGCACCTATTTCAATCCTATTAAAGCATGTAATGGAGCTGCAATCAATGAAAAGCTAGCAATAAACTTTCTCCAGTATTGTGTTGCCCCTAGGAAACTCCTAACCTCTGTAGCAAAATTGGGTTTAGGCCAGTTCACAATGACTTCAACCTTATAGGGATCTATCTTCAATTCACCACCCCCTACAATATGACCCAAATAATTTAAATATTTTTTCCAATTTCACATTTTGATAGTTTTACATAGAGATTTTCTCTTTTTAAAACATCTAAAGTCTGCTTTACATGCTTTACATGGTCTTCCCATGTCTTACTAAAAACAAGAATGTCATCTAAATAAACAATTACAAAATCATCAATAAAAGGTATGAGTACATCATTCATAACTCTCATAAACGTAGCAGGGGCATTAGTTAAGCCAAAAGGCATAACCAACCATTCATACAATCCTTGCTTTTTCTTGAAAGCAGTCTTCCATGCATCTTGTTCTGCAACTCTAACCTGATGATAGGCACTTTGCAAGTCTAACTTAGAAGAGTAAATTGCTTCTTTCAATTGATCTAATAGATCATCAATACGAGGAAGAGGATAACGATTCTTGATTGCTATTTTATTCAGTGCTATATAATCAATGCATATTCTCCACGATCCATCTTTCTCTCTCACCGGCACGATTGGAGATCCACATGGTGATGTGCTTGGTTGTATAAACCCTTTATCAAGCAACTCTTGTACCTGCTTTTTTATCTTTGCATTCTCTAAAGATTACAACCTCTAATAACAGTGGCTGTAACTGTTGTTTCATCACCTAAATCTGATCCAAAGTCCTGTTGAATTGCTGCAGCATTCTTTCTCTCCTTAGCACCGAACTTCTTGGGTTTCAGTTTTGGATGCAAAGACCAACAGTGTGCCTCATGATGTCCTTCTTTCTTGCAATAAGTGCATGAAGGTTTATCCTTCTTTACAGTGTTTTCTTTCCTCTCCTTCCATTTTAGTTTCTTCTTCTCCTTGCTCTTGCTTACAAAATATTTAGATGTTCCCCAATCACTGGGTTTACATTCTTACCTCTAGCTTCTAGATGTGTTTCTTGAACTGATACATCATCTAGGCTAGTGGGATTAAACATGAGTATAGTATGCTTTAAATAACTATGCAGACCACCTATATACTTCAATAAAGTCTCAGGTGAGTCCAAGGATATACCTAGAGTTAAAGCTCTTTTTTCTGAATTCCTGAGTATAACTTTGTACACTTTGACCCTTCAACTGGCAAAGAGTTTACCAACTCATCATTGCCTGCTGAATGTAAGCTAAAGGATAAAATTTCTTTTTGATAGCAGAAACAAAGTCTTTGTAGGTAGAAATGACTTTACCATGTTTTTGCAGATCAACTTGTGTCTTGCCTTCCCACCAAACTAGGGTAGTTCCTCCAAGTCGAAGGCTAGATAGCTAAATCTTTCTCCTTTCTGAATCAATGTTCTACACCCTGCAATATACATCAATCTGTCTTATCCAATTATCTAACTTCTCTGCATTTATTTCTCCATCATAAATTGGAAAATCAAACTTCACATCTAATTTAATTAAAAAAGTTTTCTTCTTTTTCTTATCAGGGCTAGTTTTATGTGAAGAAGATGATGGGGATGATGAAGATGATGATGGAGGAGTTGGTGGAGGAGGAATTTCTCCTTTCCCTTTGCCTTTTGGAGAGGAAACTAGGAAAGGTTTCTCTGCTCCTTTATCTGATTTAGGTGTTGAGGGGATTTCACCTAGATCCTTCTTAAATTCCAGATACATCTCTTCCAGCATGGCTTGGAGTGCCTTAAAACCTTCCATAGATTGAGCTGATACCAATGGAGTTTCTTCTGGCATTCTCCTTTGAGAATAAACTCTTCCAATCTCTGGATTAGCCTCAACAAGTTCTCCTTCTCCTAATCTGAGATTTAATCTAGTTAGCATTCAAAATCTAGCACAAGCTTGTCTAACCTTAACAAAACCTAAAGCTCTGATACCACTTGATCTGAAAATGAGATATTAAATCAATATAAAGGTATTACAGACTCATGTGCAGGAATTCCTATATTACTTAGTGCAAAGGATAAAAAAGATTGCAAATAATATAGACAATGAGCAACTAGAAAACATAACAGTCACACACATTAACACAACAAAATAATCAAGGAGTTCACCATAATTCCTAGCTACATCTCTTGGTCCAGCTTTCAGTGTTGACCTCTATATTATGTCTTCAAGAGCAGATTATTACAAGTGTGAGCTCAAACTGAGTCTCAACACAATAGTGACAAACAACAAGAATTTACTTGAAATCCTAAAGTCTACAAGAGTACACAATCTCTCCCTCTTGCTCTCTGTCTTCTGCTTTCTCTCTATCTCAACAATTTCTTCCGTTGTCTTTGCCATTGAATGGCTTTTAAGCCTATTGGCGCTTGTCTATTCATCTCCCCTTTCGGGCTCTCTAGCTCCCAGTCGTTGTCCCTTCATCTCCTTCTAGAGAATTTAACAATCACTACTAAACCCCCTAAGGTATGGTGGCCACCTATTGATAATGTAAAGGACCACTGGCGTAAGCGAAATCCCAAAAAATATTTTCTCTATTTACACAGAGAAATACAAAGAAAACACTAAAAAATATGTAAAAACGCTTTCTATCGGACTTCAAATAATATCGAATTTACCCTATAATCATATCGGGTCTGCCTTTGATCGTTATCACAAGCCCACCATTGATCTGCGTGATCTCAGATCCAACGGCTGATATCCATTTCAGGCGGCTATGTGCACGAAGATTATCCACCCGAAAAGGGGGTTTTCTCTCTCCTGCGCCAAGCCACGTGTCGGCCAGTGTATGGGATCAGGCGGAGCCCATCCATTACCACTTACCGCCTAAGGCCCACTTGAAATCATGCTTACCACAAAACTCAAATAATATAAAGATGCCTTTATAAACCTTTCGGGTCCAGTTTTATCGCTTGGGGCGCATTTCCTTTGTATTTCAGTTTTATAACAAAAATGCATAAATACATAGAAAAGTTCGACAAATCCCTTTTTATTGGAACTCAAAATTTATCAAGCCACATCTATAAAACCCCGTCGGGTCCAGTTTATTGCAAGTTACATGTTGTGTCAGCCCCGCTCCTTTGTATCGTTGTGATGCGATATATCTCATTCGCATATCACATGGCCTTCGAGCCTCTGGTAAGTCTTCCCTTGTGTTTTAGCGATGCGATATTGAGAGTTAATCTGGGCCTTTGATCTGCGTGCTCGATCAATGGTCCTCGTTAAATCGTGTTGATCACTATCACGATTTCCATATGGATGCATCCGATGTACTCCACTTACTTCTCCCAATTGCGATGTCCCGATTTGATTTGGACCGTTGATCGGTCCATTCTGACGGCTCCTATGCAGCGTTACTTCCGCCTTCTCTTACCTCTGTTTTCTGCCATTCTTTCAATGTTTTCCCTTCTGATAGTGTTTTCGATAGTTAAGATATATGAAAACTTAGAGGTTTTAGGATCCATTTTAGATCACTATACTACATAAGAAAACTCACACCTTATTGTATCGCAGGGGACAAAATCTTGTCTACAAAATCAATCCATATTAGCACGATATAACTTCACAACATATCAAATCAACATAAATAAGGTCATGCTATCCAGAATAGTCACTAGATAACATGTTTACACCATAACCCATACACAATTATCATTCACACATATTCAAAGTCAATCTAGATTAGTGCATCACCATATCACAAATATGTTGGCTCATACCTAAATATTACAACTATAACCATTTGATAGGTCCAAGCAGGTTAACGCAATACATATGACATCAAGATCTTCAATGAATGAACATAACCACTACGCATATGACCAATCTAAATTACAACATCAAGATCTCAATGGAATAACCCTAATCATGAAGTTACTAACATATAACAACAATAAGCTATATATCATGCTCATCAAAAACATATAACCTAATTTATATAAACCTAATGCATATGACAATCCTTAACTTACATACATGCATGCCAAACATACCATACATGTATGGCAGTCTTCTCTTACCCCAAAGTCTAATGCTGCAACTTCACTTTGGTAGTCTGCATTTCCTGCTCTATTTCAACCAACACATAAGATTCATAAAAAACAATAGAATCATGATGACCTAAATTGCATACAATGACTTCACAAGGCATATTTGACCTACTATTCAAACTATAACCAAGACCATTCATGCATAACAAGTGTATATAGACATATAACAAATGAATACACACATCATTCTAGCGATAGTCCAGTCATCAATGTATGACAATATCAACTACACAAACCAAGACCTCATGCATGACAACAACAACCACCTCATGTGCATTTGATAATATGTGAACACTAGCACACATAGCAATGCATAGTTAACCATACACACATGACGACATACTCCACGACAACACCTCCAATCTTCACATGGTGACATCACTACAACCATGATCAACACCATGCAAATAAAACAAGCACATGAACTACATGCATAAGGAACACATATACAACCAACATGAAAGCATGATCAACACACAACCCAAGGAGGGCACAACCATGCTTTGATAACACTCTGTAACACCCTCCTCCCACATCTACCAAAGCAATTGGCCAGATGGGGTAAATATGGGATGAGAGGCCTATATTATATGATTCAACCTCATAAGTCACATTAAGGAAGTGGAACCAATGGAAACACACCATACAGACATTCAACATTATCAACAGAACCCTCAGAAGACAAGTCATCAACTTAGACATCCTGTCCCTGGGTCCCACTGTTGTTTTAGGTCTCTTGGGCCATAGTCACTCTCATGCTATGGGAAAGGGAGCGAATAGCAACTTAAAGTCGCTCTCATATGCCTACCTGCCAGTGGTTGTGGACCAAAATTGTCAGTGTTGTGTCAATGACCTCCAGATTTAAGACACTTTTTTAGGCTCAGAGCCCAGGTTACTACCCAGAACTGATCCATTTTTTAAGTCAGTAAAGTAACATGGAAATGAAAGTACTAAAGAAAATACTTATTCAAGACCTTGACTAGATCCTTACTAGCCATGACAGGAATTTCATCAAACATATCATTAACATGTAACCTACAGGTGTAAAGATCAGAATTAGGTGTAGGGATCTCATACTTATTTGAGAATTGCTATGAACCATTGTTACCTCATGCCATTTTCTGCATTATCATCGATTATGTCATAGGAACATTATCCATTCACATACAAGTAAAAACATGTTGAGAGGCATACATAGATGCTGCACTAAAATGTGCATATAACCAGCATAATAGGAACAAAAATACAATAAACATATCAACCATCAAATCCATAAATACATCAATACCTTTACACATGAAAATCAAGGGAATTGATTTCTCATTAATGAATGTAATGAAGCAATCGGAGATGGTACTACCACATTCCACCCAACCATAGAATGGCTGAGCCAAATATCTCTTTAGCCATTCACCCTCATGACATATTCCAACCATGAATGTGGGACCTCATAAAACATACCAATCGAAACTCATCTAGGGCTTGTAGAGGCCATCCACCTCAACTCATTAAACAGTGATTCTACCTCACAGTTGGACATCACAAAACCATCATTAGAAAGGTCTCTATCCCATCCTTTTAGGGCTCCAGAGCGTTTGTTCCAACCTAGCTCCTATGACTAGTAACTCAACCCACGATTATCATCAAGCTCTACAATGTTTGTCCAACCAAGGCTTCCAGGACTAGTAACTCAACCCACAGATTTTACTGGGCTTCTGGAGTTTTTGTCCAACCAGGGCTTCTAGGACTAGTAACTCAACCCACCAAGGGATTCCAGAGCATTTGTGCAAACAAGGCTTCCAAGACTAGTAACTCAACCCAAGTTGTTATAAGGATTCCATAGCATTTTTCCAACCAAGGCTACAGGACTACTAACTCAACCCAAGCTGTTACAGGGTTTCTAGTGTGTTTTTCCAACCAAGGATTTTAGGAACTATTATCTCAACCCAAGCTAAGGAAAAATGAGAACCAACCAAAACAAACAATGCAATAAACCCACAATATTCCATGGCTATCTAGGAAACGAAAACGCTAGGCAAATCTATTGTCAATCTAGGAAAATACTGCATGCCAATGACAAACCATAAACAATAATCCACTTGTATGTACCATGCATGCCAAAACTAGTGAGGAAAACACACATGTAACTCTGTACCTGCAAACAAAATGCATTATAGCTACTGATCCAGATGTCCTCTTGTGCTTTCCTGCTCTTCATTTTCCTTCTTGCTCCAAAATTCCAAGTATGCCACACTCTCCAAGAGTGCTCCAAGAAAACTCTAAGTGTCGAAGAGTATGAGAGAGAGAGAGAGAATAGAGAAGCCTCAGAAGCCTTTTTATCAATGAGGCCTCTATTTTCTTCATTTTCCATTATTTTCCTTCTGATTTTCCTCCTCAAATGCAACCTATGACCTTTCACCTTTCTTTTCTCCTAATATCCATTATTTTCATAAATAAAATACTAATAATTACTTCATGCCTTTCCAAATCCTTAATCACTGCCTTTGCCAATTTCCTTAGCCATAATAAACCAAATCAAAACCCATTAGGATGATTAACCCACCATTAAGCTTGGAATACGTGTCCCGTCATTGCGGCCTTATATATATATATATATATATATATATATATATATATATATATATATATTTACATGGAATTTTCATCAGGGCTGTTACAATAAGGAATTTTTTCATTTATGTTCCTAGACTTTAGGGAATGTTCCCTTGCTTCCTATTAAGGTGGTTGCAAAATTCCATGAAGATTTTCATCTAAGATAATAAGAAGTGCTAGATACCTCACTGCAAAATCACTAAGAGAAATCCATCGCCAGTGGACAACCATTACAATCTAGGATGCCACCAAATGATGCCTTATCCATAGAAGATCTTTGCCATTGATCTTCTCAACAATTGTTTCAACTTATTCTATATTCTTCAATGCAACTTGAGGATTTTTTTCTCCTCATAGTAACCAAATATAACAACCTCATTGTTACGCATGATGAACAACAACATGAGCTTCTTAGAGTAGTGGAGGAATGAGATCAATTGTGTGGACAAAAATAGCAACTTCAATAACAAGTTGAGGATATTAATGCTAAACTCTAGTATATGTGGCCAAGAGCTGCATATTTTTCTCCTAACATTTGAGAATACATATATGAGTTGCCGTGATGCGTCCAACCTCTTGAGAGTGCTCGCACAAACTTAATTACTACAAATAAATATTTACACCATGTCATTGCTAGGTTATGAAATACAAACTTTGATCCTATAAAATAGTTTAATTAGGAGATTGATCAACTTGTAGAGTAGAATTCTGCACTAAGAGATACACTTCAACAATAAAAAAGAGATTCTTAGGAAATATTCCTCCAAGTGCAGGATTAGACAAGGTTTCTCACCAAAAACAATCAACCATTATGAAAATTAAGAGAGCAAATAAAAAAATTAATGGAGAAATATCTTATTCACTACAAGAAAAAAGGACATTGGTGAGGGGCGAAAAATGTCACCATAAGCTCATTGGTGATGGTCAAAAGAGAATTCGTCACCAAAGACTGAACATCACCAAACGTGGCATCGCAAAAATTATAGGTGTTGTAGTGACATACAAAGTCCGTCACCAATAATGATTTATAATGACGAATAATGACTGTCACCATTTCATATGAGCAATGGTGATGGACCTTAGACTTTGTCACCAAAAATTGAACATCACCAAAGGTGGAGTTGCCAAAAGTATAGGTGTTGTAGTGACATTCAAAGTTTTTCACCAATAATTATTTATAATGACGGATAGCAACCGTCACCATTGCATATGAGCAATGGTGACAGACCATAGCCTTAGTCACCAAAAACTAAACATCACCAAAGGTGGCGTCGCCAAAAGTATAGGTGTTCTGGTAACATTCAAGGTCCATCACGAATATTGATTATAATGACGGATAGTGACTGTCACCATTTCATATGAACAATAATGATTTATTGTGATGGACCTTTAATGGCTGTCACTATTGGTGCATATATATGGTGACGTTCATTGACCGTCACCAAAAGTCACATTGCTAGAAGTATAGGTGTTGTGGTGACATTCAATGTCCATCACGAATAATGACAGACAATGATCGTCACCATTTCATATCAACAACAACGATTTATGGTTATAGACCTTTGAGGGTCGTCACTATTGATGCGTATATATGGTGGTGTTCGTTGACTGTCACCATTTCATATTTTTGGTGAGGGTCGAAAAATGTCACCAAAGCTCACTGGTGATGGTCAAAAGATCCTCCATCACCAAAAATTGATAGTCTCCATTCCATATGGATGTGAGGGCATGATGGAATCGAACCACCGACCTATTGCTTGTAAAGCAGGTGCTCTTCTATTGAGCTAGCACCCTTTAAAGAATTATATTTTTTAAAATTAGACCTCGAAACTTCATGAATTGTAAATTCTACAACTTTCAATAACTTAAAGTCTCAACAATATTTTACTAAATGTTCCAAATTTAAATAGGAACACAAAAAATTACATAGATAACCATAAACACAGAGATGCACTAGAAATAATACTTCATTTCATTAATGTAAAATACTAAAATATGCTTACAAACAGAAATAGAAATAAACCAGCTAGGGCGATGGCAACTTATCTCTAAGAAGAGATGTGGTGGCTACATGCCTCTGAACTACCTTACAATGAGGCTCAAGGGCTTTTTTATTATTGAACAATAAGAGCAAACCCTAAACAACTAAAACCCTAACCCGAGGAGATGTAACACCAAGAGTTTATGTGCCATGTTGGGGTGAGTTGGATAGCCAACTTCCCTGGGTCGCGACTTGGTCATATTATCTTTGTTTGATGCGCATGATAACCCATTGGAAAGATCTCTTTGAGGAATACGATGGAAAAGATGATTTTAGATATACAAAAAAAATTGGCGGTAGATTTCCAAAAAAAATGTCGTTTAGGGCCTCAAAAATGCTCCGGAAGTTTAGGACTCGAAAAACTGCTAAAAATAGTAAACTGTGCTACAATTAAGGAAACTGAAAAATTGAAAGAAGCAATGGTGGGGGTCCAAGTGGATTGGCGAGTGGCCACCAATATCCACCTGGATCATTCCTCTCCCCTTAGGAAGCAATGGTCCCCATTGCGTTGAGTTCCTCCATGAGATGAGGAAACTTTTGTTGAACTTGGTTACTAGTGAGCCACTTGCCCTAGTGAAGGAGTTGGCTTGCTTTGACAACTTGATGTAGCTGGATATTCTACTGGTGAGTGTGCTTGACCTGTGTGTCCATGATCCGATCAGTTGCATCTTCTTCCATGCAATCTGGATTTAACTCTGTGGGTGTGAGCTGTTCTGCAATGTCAGATGTGTCTAGTAATGGTGGAAAGTATGGCCGAAGGTGGTCCACATTGAACACTGGGTGTAGGCCAAGGAATGGGGGAATGCTGAACTCAAATGCATTGTCTCCCTCAGCCTTGGTAATGGTGTAAGGACCATCTCGGAGTGGTCTGAGTTTCTGATAGGCTTCGGTAAGGCATTCCTTTTGGAAATGCAACCAGACTTTGTCGCCCGCTTGAAACTTGTGTGGCACCCGATGTTGATCATGTTGCTGCTTGTACTTGGCGTTTGATTTCTCTAGAATGTCATGGAACTGCTGGTGAATATGTTGGATGTGCTCAATGAAGCTGTTTTCCTTATTTGTTTTAGGCTGGACATGAGTCGAATCTGCGTGAGTAGCTATAAACGACATGGCCACATCAATGGGACAAATGGTTGGAATCCCAAGTCCACCTGAAAAGGGCCATGGCCAGTTGAGCTGTGGAGAGCCCGGTTGTAGCTGTGCTGAACATAGGGGAGGCTTTCATCCCATGTGCATGGATTCTTTGAGTTGTACATGCACAAAATTTGTACGATCATCCTGTTGAAAACCTCTGTTTGGCCATTAGTTTGAGGATGAAAGGCTGTGGACTTAGTGATTTTGGTGTCCAGCATCGACCAAAGTCTTGACCAAAATGTACTGAGGAACCTGTTCTCTCGACCTGAGATGATTGACTGTGGGATCCCAAAGTGTACCAACACTCGTTCAAAGAAGAGTTTAACAGTGGTTTCTGTTGTGATATTCTTCTCGCAGGCCGCCATAAAGGCCATCTTCGAGAACCTGTCGATGACCACAAAAACATAGTCATTTTTATGCTTAGTGGAAGGAAGGCCTGACATGTAATCTATGGAGATGGATTCCCAGGGTCGACTAGGGGTAGGAAGCGGGGCATAGAGAACTTGCTTCTTGATGGTCGGTTTGGCAATGGCACAAGCAGTGCATGATCTGATGTACTTCCCGACATCCTGTCGAAGACTTGACCAATAGAAATACTTCTGCAACACTCCCACCATTTTCTCGACCTCAAAATTCCCAATAGCTCAACTATAGTGTGCTTCCCAAATCATTTTGGCATGCTCGCTTGAAGGAACAAAAAGGTGACCCAGGTGGCATAACAGGGCATCCCGGAGGTGAAAATTTGGAACATGCTGACCCTCCAAGAGTGTTTGGTATGTATGGCTGAATTTTGGGTCACTTTTGTAGGAAAGTGGCCAATTATAAGTCTCATGACCACAAGAGTTGAGCACGATGGTTAATGCCATGATCGGTGGTTGATTGAGGTAATATGAAACATTATTGGTGTTTCCCTTCTTATACTTGATATTCAAATGGAATTTTTGCAGGTGTGTGGACCACTTATGATGGCGATCATTCTGAAATTTCCCTTGGGTCTGTATGAACTGCAGGGGTTGGTGGTATGTGTGGATGGCCGTTTCCTTCCCCAAAATGTAATGCTTCCATTGTCAGCAGGCCTGCACAATGGAATACATCTCTTTGTCATAAGTGGGATACTTCTGGACTATGTCTGAAAGTGTCTCATTGTGATATGCCACTGGATGCTTATGTTGAGTAAGGACTGCCCCAATAGCATAGTCAGAGGCATCTGTCTCGACCTCAAATGGTTGTTGCAAGTTTGGTAATGTGAGCATTGGTGCCGAGCAGAGGAAATCTTGCAACTCTTTGAATGCCTTCTGTTGAGACTCAGACCAAAAGAATTTTGCTTTCGCTCCTCCCTTGGTGACTTGACTCAAGGGCCAAGTAATATAAGAAAATCCCAACACGAACCTGTGGTAGAATTTGGAAAGACCTAGAATGCTATAAAGCTCTGTCAGAGTGGTTGCAGATGGCCAATCCCGAATGACTTGGATCTTGGCTGGATCCACATGCACCCCCTATTCATCAATAATGTATCCTAGATATTGAACCTAGGTCTTGCCAAAAGTGAATTTCTCCAAATTGGCACATAAGTTGTGTTGCGACAGTGTTTGGAGAACCTGCCGGATGTGGTGGAGGTGCTCTTTCCAACTCTGACTGAAGATCAAGATGTCATCCGAGTATACCACTACAAAGGAGTTGGTGAATGGCCACAAGATGTCATCCATTAGCGTCATGAAGGTTGTCGAAGCATTCGTCAATCTGAAAGGCATAAGCAACGATTTGAAAAGGCCCTCCTTAGCTTTGAAGGCAATCTTCCACACATTGGAGGGTTCAATTGGTACCTGGTGATATCCTGACTTCAAATCGATCTTGCTGAAATATTTTCCCCCCTTCAGTTGGTCCAGGAGATCATCAATTTGTGGGATTGGGTACCTATTACGGACAATGATTTTGTTCAGCGCCTAATAGTCAATACAGAGCCTCCAAGTCCCATCCTTCTTCTGTACCAACGTGACTAGGCTCCCACAAGGCGATGAACGCGGACAGATGTGACCTTTCTACAACAGCTCCTGAATCTGCCTCTTGATTTCGTCATTTTCTAGAACGGAGTGCTGATAGATTCGTCCATTGGGCAGCGGTGCACCTGGGGTCAGATCGATGGAGTGCTTGACCTGACAGTGCAGAGGAACCCCTGCGGGGGAGGTGAAGATGTCCGCGTACTCCTCCACGACCTTGTCCATCTGTAGTTGTCATGCAGATGGGCCCTGTCTTCTTCTTTCCTTGAGGGCGTATCATCAGGGATACAAATTTCTGGTTTTGGAAATGAGCTTACTGCATTGTTTTGTAGTAACCAAAGAGATGGCGGTAGGCAGTGCTACCTTGGGTATCCTCTGCAGCTTATTTCCCAAAGTAACAATAACAACACGAGGCCTTGATTCATACATAGCATATCGCTTCCACAAGTATGGTTGTCCTAATAATACATCACAAACTTCAAGGGGAGCAATGTCACACAATACCTCATCTGTGAAGGGCTTGATGTTTTATGGAAGGCGACACTGCTGGCTCACACAAAGATCCGTCCTTGGTGAAGCCACCTAATGGTGTACGGTTCTGGATGTGCTGTGGTCGGTAATCCTAGTCGCTTCACAACCTCTGCCGAAATGAGGTTCTTTTGGCTCCTGCTGTTGACAATGAATTGTAGAGGGGAGCCCTTTACCCACATTTGGGAGTGGAAGAGATTCTCCTCCTTCTCTGGATCTTCGGGTTCCTCCTTCTATATCTTCGTGGTGGCAATAGTGGCATTGGGCTCTGCATCAATAATATGCTTCCCTTTATCATTACCCTTGTCAAGTTTTGACTCAGAGTCGAAACATGCATCTGGTTCTGAAATCCTTAGCTCGGCCACCAGTGACAGCTTGGCCCGACACTCACTTGTGTTGTGAGTGGAGTTCTTATGGAACACACACCACTTTCCCGTGTCCTTTTTCAGCTTCGTAGCACTGTTCTTTGCTTCCAGCTTTGGCAGCTTGTCTTGGGCTGCCCTGCATTGGCTTTGTCCTTTGTTTTGTGGTTTGGGGGCAGCTTTCCCTTGCTTTGGATTCGCAGATCCAAAGTCTCGCTTCTTCTGTTTAAACTTTTGCTTGACCTTTACGGCATATCAGTATGTCGTGCCAAGTGAGGAGATGTTCAGGAATTCTATTTCTTCCTGGATGTACTTGTGCAGGCAACCACGATATTTGAGTACCAAATGATGCTTTGAATCTTTGATACCCAACTTTGTGCGAAGGGTATGGAAAATATTGGTAAACTCTAGCACGTCTTGGTCCCTTCCTTGCCACAACGTGGTCCACTTTATGTATTGATCCTCATAGCTTCTGACAGGGTAATACTGCTCCTTGGTGGCATCCCAGAACGAATTCCAAGTGGGTGAATTTGAAAATAGTGAGCATGTACTTTCATCCTTCTGCTCGCAGTAGGTTTCCCACCAGGCCTTGACGTGGTGGGCTGCTTTGAGAAGAGCGAAAATAATCTTTTCTTGACTGGAAAATTCGTGAATAGAGAAATAACCCTCTAGCAGATTTAACCATTTATTGATGGTATTTGTGTCTATCTGACCCTTGAATATGGGGATTTCAAAATTAACTTGTACCTTAAATAGTGTGGCGTTTCCAGAGTAGCTATTGGAAGTCAATGCGTCACCCCTGGGTAGCCGCTGAAGGATCTAGGAAAAGTTGTCCATCATTGTGTCCCTTCGTCACTCGACGGCTTCTTTGAGCAAGATTTTGATAGGATCTCCTGCTCCCTCATCTTTCTTTTCATCTGCCATGGGAGGTCGTTGGGATTTGCCAGGCTGGTCTTGCAAAAGTTTGACTAGTTCAAGCCCTAACTCCTTATATACCGACCTTGTTGGGGACATGCAAAGAAAAATAGAGAAGAAAAGAAAACCGCTCTGATACCATTGATCTGGATTTAAACAGGAACGCAAAAAATTAAAAAGATAATCATAAACACAGAGATGCAGTGGAAATAATACTTCATTTCATTAATGTAAAATTCTGAAATATGCTTACAAACTGAAATAGAAATAAACCAGCTAGGGCGATGGAAGCTTATCTCTGAGAAGAGATGTGGTGGCTACATGCCTCTGAACTACCTTACAATGAGGCTCAAGGGCCTTTTATTATTGAACAATAAGAGCAAACACTAAACAACCAAAACCCTAACCTAAGGAGATGTAACACCAAGAGTTTATGGGCCCCGTTGTAATGAGTTGGACAGCCAACTTCCCAGGGTCGCGAATTGGTCATATTATCTCTGTTTGACTTGCTTGATAACCCAATAGAAAGATCTCTCCAAGGACTACGACAAAAAATACAATTTTAGAAAGAAAATAATTGGTGGTTGATTTCCAAAAAAACGTCGTTTAGGGCCTGAAAACGGCTCCGGAAGTTTAGGATCCAAAAAACTGCTAAAAATAGTAAACTGTGCTACAATTAAGGAAACTGAAAAACTGAAAGAAGCAATGGTGAGGGTCCAAGTGGAATTTGTGGGTGGCCACCAATATCCATCTGGATTACTAAACAAGAAAAACAACATCGAAGATGTAGGTCCCTACCTAATGGTTATTGAAGTTATGAAAATTGGGTGGAGGAAAAAATAGTTATGTATAAGAGAATCAATATGTTCAGTTGAATATTCAATTAGAAGTGAAACTTTGAAGACATTTATAACCTATAAATGACCTATAACTATCAAATGCACCAAATATTGCAAAGGAAATGTCATAAGTGGATACCATATGGAAGAAGAGGAGGCATGGACTTGGAACCCTTGTACATCTTGGTATGCCTTAGCACTTGGCACATATTAGTCTGTTTGATATGTCTTTGTACTATTTGGCACATCTTAGCATGCCCTAGAATTCCCTAACACACCTTGGCAGTCATGACCTCACAACTAGCATTGCATTTTTCCATGACTTGGAAACCTTACATTTACTAGAACACCTTGGCAGTCCCTAGTTTTCATGCCCTCTTTTATCCTCCATAATGTCCCAGGCTGATGAAGAGATCGATGGAGGTAACCATAAACCAAGATTTTAGTTTGATAGCTAACCCTACCAAACTAGAGAGGGCTCTCTCTATGAAATCACAGCCAAGAGATGACTGGAATGTAAAGGATTTTAGGCTAGATAGCTAGGGTCAGGTCAGTTTTTGGAAAATTTAAGGACTTGGAACTCTATCCACTGGTGTCTTGTATAGCAGGGACTTTGTCAAGAAGGCAAGGACTTGGAACTTTGTCTAGGATAAAGCGCCTAACATGCATGATAGAAGCTCCCTAGAATAAAGTACCTCCTACCTAGAAGAGCGTCCCCTGCTCAAAATATAGAACCCTTCTCTGTTGTGCACTTTTCTGAAAGATAAATCTGTGCATAAAATAGTACTAAGAAAAACACCTAAATTAAGAAAAGTGAGCATCGAAGTCAAACTATAAAAGTATAATAAATATGGCTCTATATAATTTTTGGAAACACTAGACAAGCATGATTGCATACAACAACAATAAGATTAATAAAATCGATGCGATTCTTTCATCGTTGCAATACCCTCACAGAAAAACTGGAATCTATAGCATGTAACCCAAGGCTGTATGCATTTGCTGAAGGTGTAGATTGAAAGGATCTGCTAAGATGAAGTACTATTGAAGGAGAAACACCTTCAAAACAATATATAAAGTCTATTGTGAATCCAACCCATTTGCACACAGACCAAGGTTGCTACTAGGTACACTTCTCTGCTGAAGGGAAACTACAATGTATTGTAGTGTTGTTGAAGGAAAAACACCTTTAGTGCAACATGGATAAAACTCTAACATATATTGTCATTGTGGTCTCGGTTGTCGATGATCTCATCAATATAGGTAACAAATTCGATAATTGAAAAACAAAAAGGTAAGATGCATAGATAATTTGAAATGATAGATTTGGGCATACTTTATTATTGTTTAGGAGTGTTAGTATAAAAATGCAAGGTAACTTGTTGCGTGCTTATGTCATAGGCCAAGGATGTGAAGAAATATATAAAATATTAAATAGCATGGTATAAGTTGATTGCAGGTTATTTTTGAAACAAGAATGGAATTCTCCTTGTGCGGGTTCTAATCTAGTGGGTATAACTTTAAATAAGAAACTGATAGTTATGGGGTTGAAATTGTCTCATAATTCATGAAAAGTCCCAAATTTGTTCAGTAAAAATAAGTAGAGCGAGTCGTCAGGTTTATGGAAGGGAACAACCTATTCGCAGGAAGATAACTTGAAATTAGTCGGGCATATTATTTCTCGTCTTCTTGTACGTGTGTGCTTTGAAAAGATAGCCACATCCAAAGACTTAATTACAACTCTGGTAAAGTTTATAGATGTGAAGCACTTCTGAGAAAACCCATCTCTTAATGACAATTGAGCGAGGAATATGTCAAAGGATTCAATCTTGCACTCAGTCATTGGAAGGAAGTTGGGGTATCCAACATCTTGCCAACAAACCGACTCCAACCATAATGTGAAAGGAGAGTTAATTGCGAAACCTCTTTACCACTTTGTAGTATTGTTCCCTCTTGAATTCCAAGAGGTATATGGCTACTTAGATCCACAAAACTCATGTCAGGTAAACTCTACATGATACAATTGTGACATGCAAGCTTGACACACACTCTAGTTTCCCTCTGAAATAGGGTAAGTCAAAAATTAGGAAAATCTTAACTGTAATTTGATCATATAATATTGAGGTATTGCATGGAATAAACAATATACTATCAATGGACTAATGAAGAACCCAAAATAAATGAATTTCTTATTGCTACAATAGCGCCTCTTGGGATTCTTACATAAACCACCTAACCTGCATGGAAAAAGTTCCTAGAATAGAGTACCACCTACCTAGAAGTCTGTCCCCTACTCAAAATATAAAACCCTTCTCTACTGTGCACTTTTCCTAAAGATAAATCTGTGCATAAAACAAAACTAAAAAAAACACCTAAATTAAGAAAAGTGAGCATCTAAGTCAAACTATAAAAGCATACTAAATATGGATGTATACAATATTGAGGTATTGCATGGAATAAACAATATACTGTCAATGCACTAATGAAGAACTCAAAATAAATGAATTTCTTATTGCTGCAATAGTGCCTCTTGGGATTCTCAGATAAAGCACCTAACCTGCATGGAAAAATCTTCCTAGAATATAGTACCTACTACCTAGAAGTGTGTCCCCTGCTCAAAATATAGAACCCTTCTCTACTGTGCACTTTTCTTAAATATAAATCTGTGCATAAAATAGAACTAAGAAGAAAACCTAAATTAATAAAAGTGAGCATCTAAGTCAAACTATAAAAGCATACTAAATATGCCTAAAATCGACGCACTTCTTTCATCACTGCTACAACCTCATAGGAAAACTATAATCTACAACATGTATCCCAAGGCTGCATGCATCTACTAAAGGTGCAGACCAAAAGTATGTACTAAGACGAAGTATTGTTGAAGGAGAAACGCCTTCAAAACAACATATAGAGTCAAATTATAATGTGCATTCAACCCATCTACACACAAGCCAAGGTTGCTACTGGGTACACTTCTCCCTTGAATGGAAACTACAGTGTATTGCTGCTTTACTGAAGGAGAAACACCTTCAGAGAAACATGGATAAAACCATAACATATATTGTCACTGTGGTATTGTTTGTAGAAGTTCTCATCAATATAGGTAACAAATTTGATAATTGAAAAGCCAAAAGGTGAGATACATAGATAATTTGAAATGATATATTTGGGCATACTTTATTATTTGTTAGGAGTGTTAGTATAAAAAATGCAAGGTAGCCTATTGCATCTTTATGTCACAGACCAAGGATGCGAATAAATACAGAAAATATTAAATAGCATGGTGCAAGTCGATTTCAAGTTCTTTCGAAACAGGAATGGAGTTCTCCTTGTGCAGATTCTAATCTATTGGGTGTAGATTTAAATGAGAAATTTATAGTTATGGGGTTGGAATTGTCTCACGATTCATGGCAAGTCCCAAAGTTGTTCACTAGAAAGAAGTAGAGCAAGTCGTTAGGTTTATGAATGGGAAAACCCTATACACAGTAGATAAGTTCAAATTATTCGGGCATATTATTTCTTCTCTTCTTGTATGCATGTGCTTTGAAAATCTAACCACCTATGAAGACTCAAGAACAACTCTAGTAAAGTTTATAGGTGTGTAGCACTTTTGAGAAAACCCATCACTTAATGACAATTGAGCGAGGAATATGTCGAAGGATTTAGTCTTGCACTCAATCATAAAAAGGAAGTTGGGGTATCCAACATCTTGCCTACAAACTGACTCCAACCATAATGTGAAATCCAGGTTAACTGTGAAACCTCTTTCCCATTTTGTAGTATTGTTGCCTCTTGAGTTCCAACACGTATCTTGCTGCTTAGATCCACAAAACTTGTCCCAGGTAAACTTTTCATGATACAATTGTGATGTGCAAGCTTGACACACACTCTAGTTTCCCTCTAAAACAGGGTAAGTCAAAATATTATGACAGGCTTAACTATAATTTAATCATACACTATTGAGGTATTGTATGGAATAAACAATATACTATCAATGCACTAATGAAGAACTCAAAATAAACGAATTTCTTGTTGCTACAATAGTGCCACACTTGGGATTCTCCAAGGAGCCACTAATTTATACACATTTGGAATCTTTACTTGGTCTGCAGAAAGATTAAGCAATGGTAGTGATCACTCTTTTCCCTCCCATGGAAGGTCTATACAGAGTCAGCAATAAATTGATTTAAAAGTGAGGTATATGCCTGAAAAATAGGAGTTCGACTCTTCAACTCTAATTTAGTGGCAAGGAAATATTCAACTGTCAATTCTTGATCTTCTACAGTGTAAATTTCTAGATAAATGGTTAACGTAAATCTTTCCGTTGTCCACATATCTCAAAAAAACATGTATGTCTAGACTCTGGTTGTGTGTAAGAGAGGGGAGATCACATAAATAATCCATTATCAAAAGAAAATGTTAAAGCACAACATTCTATGGAGATTTTTTTTTAAATGTTATTACATACCTTAGAAAGTATGAAAGGACATAACTAAAGCTTCCCTCTTCTTCCACACTTCATTAAATATGGCCTTTTCCAAGGCAGATGTGGCCTGCAGAATCACAATCAGCAAATAGAATATGAAAAGTAAGTTTAATGAATTAAAGTAGATTTGTTATATCTTAAGAAAATGGACTGTGAGAAATTGGATTCATTCTCTACAGCAGATGATATAGCAAGATCTAATTACATTTTTAACTAAAACAAAGGTAAATTGGATTCATGCTCTACAATAGATTATATAATGAGATCTAATGAGTAAGCTCAAGCTCCAAAATGATGGCATCCAACTTCTGAGTGGTAGTTACTGTATATATCTAGCTAGAGGCTATAACATAAAGATATTTGTTATATGTGAAGATAAAAAATGAAAGAAATGTTAAATTTTGACCATCAATTATAAGTTTCTTTCAAGGACTAGATCAAATCATAACATTGTTATCAAGATAATCAACTCACCCATTCTAGTATGCTTCTAGTAGTTTCATGATAAAACTCAAACTCAATAAACTTCAAACAACATAAATTAACCAACAATATATCTGAGGTTGGTTACCTAAGGATTATATCATACTAAATTACCTTTTGCATCTAACATTGAAAATGACTGTGAAAGAAATGAAGACAAATCAGTGATTATGATGGATGCATGTGATGAAATAAAATATAAAAATACCTTTCTTCTGCTACTGATGAGCCTTCTAGGGGATTCTTGGATGAAGCTGATCCTAATCTGCTTTGTGAAATCGAAGAGACACTTTCTAGCTAATCTGATTTGACGGACAACAACCCTAATGCTTATGAAAATGAATATGGAAAGCAATCAGAATCGATGAACCTGGTCTTGAAGAAGGCGTCTCAAATTCTAATATGGATACTATTTTAAATTTCTATAGCTAGCAGAGGGTTTTCCCAGTTGGGTTCCCTAGAAAATTTTGTTTTTTTTTTTTTTTTTTTGTTATAGTGTGACTGTGTTTTATTTCTGTTCTATTCCACTACAAATTGGTAGAGATATTTTTTGTCTTCATGCAACAATTAGTTTTATATTTATTCATTCAAGCAGTAGCAAAATTTCCTGAAATTATACACAAGGGACAATTAATCTATATTTTCACTTATATCTTTTGCAAGTAAAATTCACAACTAAATTTTCATCCAAAGTGTTTAGGTTACTAGCAAGTGGTATCACAACATATCTCAACATTTCAAGGCATAAATCATACTATTCAATAAGGTTGAGACTTGAGATACAAAAATATTCCCAAGTTATACAAGCAAGAAGACTGCTGATTTTTGGTTCTAAATCTATCCAACCAGAACAAAATTATGCCATTTTCAACACCCTCTAGTCAAAGTTATTCCTAGCCTCATTCAACTCAATTAAGAATATGTCAATCTCGTTGATATTTCTTCTTCATTTAGTGCTTCTAAGTTACATATTTATGCAACATAATATATCATTTATGTTAAGTGATTATTCATTACAAATTATTTAGTCTGTCCATCGCATCTACCTAATTTTTTGATCAGTTTCTAGGAAGACTCTATTAGAAATTTGCAGCAGAAAATAGAAGACTGTTTTAGTACCTAGTGTTATAAAACTCTAATCTGGAAAAATTATTTTGGGTTGTTTCCCTAAAAATATTTACAAAATTTTCAATCCCAAATCCATTTCATGGAGAAATTTAGTCAGGGAGAAATTTAATATTATTTTTGGAAAATTTGAATGAAACTAAAAGATATTCTTCCCGTTTGCTCAAAAGATTCCAACACCAAATATGAGTGAATTCACAGAACTTAAGATTTGGAAATAATTAAATTTCACTTCGCTTTTCCAGGTCAATATATGAGTGAAATCAAAAAACCTGAGATTTGGATTCTGGAAACACTTAAATTTCACCTCATTTATTAGGATTGGAAGTTCCTTGAGATACAAACATGTAGCAATAAGGATCTACATTTCTTGTTTAAGGACAATGTTCAGTTTATAAATAGTGATACAAGAATCCTTGTATACATGCCTGACACATTTCTTTGGTCACAACTAATGAAAATGAACTCCATCAATACATAACAGACAAGGTAGAATGTAAGATAGCATCTACTTTTCAACATATACTCTGATAAAAAGAAACATCTATACAGTCATATAAAGTTGTCACCACACAAAAGAAGGAATTAAAAACCAAAATAAAAACAGGAACAGGCTTGGATTGTTATGGTTACTCTAACAAAATGTTAAATAGGATCAATACATTAATATGGAAAATAGTGTAGTTGATTATGATTTATTGATCCCAAGGGGTTAGCCCAACCGAATGTCATTAATGTTACTGGGTATTTGGCTAGTTCTATGCTGGCAGGTGCCCTGTTTGAAATCCCTTGGGTGAGGTGCACTAGTCGATGCCAATGGGATTACAAAGGATGTCATCCATGAATGTGGGGAAGCATCCATTGGGATTCCCCACAAAGTTTTTCTTGGAAAGAATAAAAATAGGATTTCCTAAAGAGAAATTTTGAGATGCATACAATGTACACCCAGTAAATCAACTCTATAGAGACAAACCATAAAAAAAGGAAAAATACATATTATTTTACCTATGTTCCCTCGTTTTACTTCTCGCCCTGTGAAAAGTGAAAGTATGCTACTCTTAAACTTAAAAGAAAGGATGAAAAAAATAGTGACTTTTGAACCAATCCTTCTTGTGTGGAAGAAGACTAAAAGTGGGGTGAAAATGCAATGAGGTTAGAAATGAAACATACCTAGGTGCCATTAATGGATTGAAGAGGTAAAACCTTAACTCAAAACTCTCCTCAGTCTCATTTGCCCTCCTGCACTGTGAAAAGTGAAAATATGCTACTTGTAAACTTAAAAGAAAGGATGAAAAAAATAGTGAATTTTGAACCAGAGATTTGAGGTGTGTGTACTCCTCCCTATGTGGAAGAAGACTAAAACTAGGGTGTAAATGCAACAAGGTTAGAAATGAAACATACCTGGGCACCATTAATGGATTGAAGATCCAATGCTGGGGGATCTGAGGTGTGTGTACTCCTCCCTGTGTGGAAGAAGACTAAAAGTGGGGTGGAAATGCAGTGAGGTTAGAAATGAAACATACCTGGGCATCATTAATGGATTGAAGATCCAATGGTGGGGTTCGATATCATTCTCCTATTGGTAAAACCTTAATTCACAACAATCTTCAATCTCATTTTCCCTTATGCCCTGTGAAAAGTGAAAATATGCTACTCTTAAACTTAAAAGAAAGGATGAAAAAAATAGTGATTTTTGAACCAGTGCTCCTTGTGTGGAAGAAGACTAAAAGTGGGGTGGAAATGCAGTGAGGTTAGAAATGAAACATACTAGGGTGCCATTAATGGATTGAAGATCCAATGGTGGGGTTCGATATTAGTCTGCTACTAGTAAAAACTTAATTCAAAACTCTCTTCAATCTCATTTTCCCTCCCACCCTGTGAAAATTCAAAATATGATACTCGTAAACTTAAAAGCAAGGATGAAAAAAATAGTGAATTTTTAACGAGAGATCTGAGGTGTGTGTACTCCTCCTTGTGTGGAAAAATACTAAAAGTGGGGTGTAAACACAGCGAGGTTAGAAATGAAACATACGTGGGCGCCATTAATGGATTGAATATCTAATGGTGGGGTTTGATATCAATCTCGTTTTCCCTCCCGCCCTGTGAAAAGTGAAAATATGCTACTAGTTTTACCTCCCTCCACCTTATGAAAAGTGAAAATTTAATTCACAACTCTCTTCAATCAAGTTTTACCTCCCCCCCATGAAAAGTGAAAATATACTACTTGTTTTAGAAAGTAAATGAATATTGGAATTAGGAGGGCTTTGTTACATCAAAATTAAGGCTGAATTTTTTTAAAAATGTTAAAATTTCCCTCCATAAAAAACAATAAATACAATATTTATAGAGTATACAGTAGATGTGTAGGTGTAATATAAGTATGTAAACAATTCTAAATATGGGCTTAGTTAAAGAATAATAGTAATAATAATAATAAAAGTCAAAAGTATGGGGATGAGTGCAAAAATCTAAATGTTGGCTCAATTAATAATAAAAATATAAAATTCAATTTGTTATATTTTGATTTTGTTATTAACTTCTGAATAGGTTTCGCTACAATACCATGAGCCAATACCATGGCTTATCAATACCTCAAGCCCACAAACCATAACTTATTTCACAACCAAAATATTTTATAACAATATGACATGATTCTTAACCATGGATATCCACCCCCCACTTTACAGTGGGTATTATTAACTTGTAAAAACTTGGTTTTGTTATAATATGATGGGCCAATACTATGGCTTATCAATACCACATGCTCTAAAAACATAACTTATTTCACAGTCAAAATATTTTATAACAATATGAAAATATCCTTAACCATGGATATTCATTCTCACTTTACCATTGATATTATTAACTTGGAAATAGACTTTGTTACAATACCATGGCTTATCAATATCACATGCCCAAAAAACATAACTTATTTCAAAATCATAATATTTTATAAGAATATGATAGGATTCTTAATCATGGATATTCATCCCTGCTTTTTCATTGGTATTATGAACTTGTTAATAGGCTTTGTTACAATAGCATGGGCTAATACCATGGCTTATCAATACCACATGCCAAAAAATCATATCTTATTTCACAATATAAATATTTTATAACAATATGACAAGATTCTTAACCATCGATATTCACCCCCACTTTACCATGGATATTATTAACTTGTAAATAGGCTTTGTTACAATACCATGGGCCAATATCATGCCTTACCAATACCACATGCCCACCATAACTTATTTCACAATAAAAATATTTTAATCTAATTTAATATTTTTTATTTGAAGCTAATAGGAAAATGGTTGTAATTAGTTTTGAGATATATATAAACCCTCTATCCTCATGACTACTAAAATTATCCCATATAAATTAAATTAGGTTTTAATAAATTAAAAATGAGAATACTTTTGTATTTAAAGTGTGAAATTTATATAATACAAATTTAGTAAGAACCAACATAGATCTATCTTAACTAAGGATCCAAGTGATGATAGAAAGAAAAGTGAAGGGAAGAGAGAGGGAGGGAGATAATGACAAATATGGAGAGAGAGAGAGAGAGAGAGAGAGAGAGAGTGATGGGGGGAGACAGAGAGAAGGAGGTAGGAAGAGAGAGAGGGGAGAGAGAGAATAAGAGAGTTGGGGAGAGAGATATGGAGTTGGAGGGGGAGAGATAGGGAGGAAAGAACTAACGCATAGGGAGATAGAGGTGGAGAGAGGGGGAGGAAAGAACTAAGGAATAGGGAGATAGAGATGGAGAGAGAGGGAAGAAAGAAATAAGGCATAGGGAGATATAGGTGGAGAGAGAGATGTCGTGATAAGGGATAGATGGATAGAGAGAGAGGGAGAGAAGAGAGGAGGGGAGAGAGAATATGCGGGGATAAAGATAGGGAGAGAAGGGAAATAGAGAGAGAGGGAGGCACAAAGATGGAGGGGGGAGAGAGAGAGGGAGGCACAAGATGGAGGGGGGAGAGAGAGAGAGTGATGGGGGGGGGGACAAAGGGAGGTGAGAGAGAAGGGAGAGAGAGGACTAAGAGAGAGAGGAGAAGAGAGAGAGAGTGATGGGGGGGGGACAAAGGGGGAGAGAGAGAAAGGAAGAGAGAGGACTAGAGAGAGGAGAAAGAGATGAATTTAGAGGGGAGAGATAGGGAAGGAAGAGGAAAGACATAGAGGAAGAAAGGTAGAGAGAGAGGGAAGGAAGAAGAAAGACATAGAGGGAGAAAGCTAGAGAGAGAGACGGAGTGACAAGGGAGAGATGGAGAGAGGAGAGATAGAGGGAAGAGAGAGAGGTAGAGAGGAAGGGGGGGGGAGAGAGAGATAGATATGGAGAGAGAGTGTGTATGTTTGGGGGGTGAGATAGAGGGAGGGAATAAGAAGGAGACACATAGATACAAATATAGATATTATATAGTATTATATAACTAGCCTAGATCCATCTTAACCTAGATCTACCAAGCACCAAAATAGAGGTTTGCACATTGAGAGATTGGATCCCTCTTGGCACTTGATAGATCCGGGTTAAGATGGATCTAGTTGGCTTAATAAGTTTGTAGTTGTATTTGATAAACTAACACTTTTTTTTATGGTTGTGTTTGAAAACAATTTTTCCATATTTGGTGTATTTATCATAATAATAATAATCTAATTTTAAGCTTACCTTTTTTTATGCAATGATTTTGTTGTTAGTTTATAGAGAAGAGATGTTATACTTTTGGAATTTGAAAAGGAAACACATGCTCTTAACTTGGTTGTATTGAAAACATTTAAGTGTAAGAAAGAAACATGCCCTCTTAACTTGGTTGTATTAAAAACATAAGTGTTCTTGTATACTAGGTGGGTGAAAACAAGAGAGAGTATATGGTAAGTGGATTAAATAGTGAAAAACAAATGTTAGTTAAGGAGAAAGTTACAAAAATCTAACAAATAGGCTAGGGTTAGGATATTACTGATTTGGGACATCTAAAGTTGAAGGTACATTTTATGGAGGTGTAGTATAATCCTTGGGTGTAGGGCACATATTATGGGTATCTTGGGCTTTTGGTGTGTGTTAGTGGTGTCAACTAGTGGTGGAGTGTCCAACCAATGAATAGGAAAAGTTTTCCATTTACAAGGTTGGCATCAATCAAGTATTCTCCCTCTCTACCCAATTTTAAGATGAGGAGTGTGCATAATGGAATTATTATTGTAAAAAATTGCAAATATTTGATTATCATTAAGTTCAAGGGCTTGAAGTGGTTGCCTCAACTAACAAATCTTTAAAGGAACTGTGTGTTTTTCAATTAAACCCTTGTGGTCAAGGAGCTGCAAAAGGGGAAGGCCTTATGGATATTTTTAAGGGGTTGTAATGACCCTCGTCTTGTGGTAAATATGTAGATATGATGCTAATGGTCTTGATCTTAGTACATTCACGTATATAATGTAAATATTATCTTATCACCTTGCATTGTGTAAATATGATAAATATTTTGTGGGTACCCTGATGTACATGTTGAAGTTCCACTTGCATGATTATGGGAAACACTTCTCAGTTATCCTTGTGTACATAGGGAAGATCATAATTACTTTATACGATAAAAACACCTAGTAATATTTTCACACTGAACACTATACAATAAAATTAACCCTAATATATTAGTGAAGAACAAGTAACTAGCTAGACTCTGGAAGGGTTTTTGGATTGAATGTTAGTGAAACTCATTGCAGTTAGGTGTGCCAATATGTGGTGAGTGTTAGTGAGTGTTAGGGAAACATAAGGGAGCACTGGGTCAAAATGCATGGAAATGAATGAAGAAGAGTGTGTGATAGGGAGTGTCAAAGAGTTCCAGGTGTGGTAAGAGGGAAGTGACATGGTATGCTAAGCAGCGCTAAGTCATTCTAGTGTGTCAGAGAGACATGCAACCAATATGTGATAGGTGCCAAGGTGTGCCAAATAGTGCTAGGAAGTTTTAGGGAGCATTAGGGAAACACAAGGGGGCACTAGGAGAAAATAATGCATGCAAATGAATGATTAAGAGTTTTTGACAGGAAGTGTTAGTGATTTCAGGGTGTGCTAAGGAGGGAGTGAAAAGGTATGCTAGGTAGTGCTAAGGCATTCTAGATGCTAGGGAAACATGACAAGATGTGATAGGTGCTAAGGTGTGCCAATACATGCCAGGGTGAGTTATGGAGTGCCAAGGAAAAACAAGGGAACACTAGTTTCAAATGCATGGAAATGAATGAATAAGAGTGCGTGATAGGGGTTGTCAGTGAAGTCTAGGTGTGCTAAGGAGGGAATGACAAGGTATGCTAGGTAGTTCCAAAGAATGATAGAGTGCCAGGGCGACATGCCAAGATGTGCCAGGTCCTAGGGTGTGCCAATGTGTGTTAGGGAGTTCCATGAGAACACAAGGTAAAACTAGTTCAAATTGCATGGAAATGAATAGATAAGAGTGTGTGATAGGGAGTGTCAGCAAGTTCCAATTGTGTTAAGGAGGGAGTGACAAGGGTATATGCTAGGTAGTGCCAAGGAATGCTATAGTATCAGGGCATGTTATGGAGTGGTAGGGTTTGTTAGGGAGTGGAAAATCATGCCAAGGAATGTAAGGGATGATAATGTGTGCCATGTAGTTCCAATGGATTGTTATACGTGCCAAATGTTATGGCATGTGAAGATGTAAACTATGTTGCTTAGTTGTTTTATGGGCACTGTTGGATGTGAGCCTTGACTTGGTAACTTGTTAAGTGGGATGAGTTAACATTGGCATGAGAAGCCTAAGATTATTTATAGTCCATTAGGGGAACAAGGCATAGTCTATTTGTAGTAAATGTAACTTGGTAAAGCTGTTGTAGTCGAGGCAGGAGTTGGTTGGGTTCCTAAGTCTAAAAGAAAATAAGGGTAGTTATGAGGGAATGATAATTAAGGAGTGCCATGGAATGCCAAGGAATGAAAAGGGATGTTGATATATGCCAGATAGTGTCAATGCATGTCAAGGAGTGCTTGGGAGTGTCAGGGAATCGTAAGGGAGAACTAGGTCAAAGTGCATGGAAATGAATGAATAAGAGATTATGCCAGGGAGTGTCAGTGAATTCTAAGTGTCCCATGGATGAAGTGTGTTAGGAAAATTTCATATTAGGACTTGTAGGAGGAAAGCCTACGATTGTGATAAGAGGATGGCAAAAGTAGTTTGTGACAAAGGAGACTTTGGTCTAGGAACAACACTAGTTTTTCAATGACTTGGTTAGGTTCCCAAGTCACAAAAAAGTAAGGTTATCTATGAGGGCATGAAAAATAGGGAGTGCCAAGGTGTGCAAGGAATTTCAGGAAGTGCTAGCACATGTTTAGGCATGTCAAGACATGCTAAGTGCTAAGGCATGCCAATGTGTTCTAGGTTCTAGGGTGTGGCGCCAACACATGCTAGGGATTGCCAAGGAAACACAAGGGAGGACTCATTTCAATTACATGCAAATGAATGAATGTGTGTGTATGTGATAGAGAGTGTTAAAAATTTCTAGGTGTGCTAAGGAGGGAGTGACAACGTATGATAAGAAGTGCCAATAGATGATAGAGTGCTACGAAATCCTACTAAGATGTGACAAGTGCCATGGTGTGCCAATGTGTGCCAAGGAGTGTTAGGGAAACACAAGGGAGCACTAGGTCATAATGCATCGAAATGAAGGAATAAGAGTGTGTGGCATGGAGTGTTAGTGAGTTCCAAGTGTGTTAAAGAGGAGTTACAAGGCATGTTTGGCAATGCTAAGGAATGCTAGAGTTCTAGGGCGACATGTGGGCAAGATGTGCCAACGCGTGTAAGGAAGTGTAAGTTGGGAGTTCCAAGGAAACACATGGGAGAACTATGTAAAAATGAATGGAAATGAACAAATAAGAGTTTGTGATTAGATGTTTCAGTGAATTCTAGGTGTGCTAAGGAAAAATTGACAAGGTATGCTAAGTAGTGTTAACGCATGCTAGACGCTAGGGCGACATGCCAAGATGTCATAGGTGCTAGGGTGTAACAACACATGTCAATGAGTGATAAGCAGTGCTAGGGAAACACAAGGGAGAACTAGGTAAAAATGCATGGAAATGAATGAATAAGAGTTTGTGACCAAGAGTGTTAGTGATGTCTAGGTGTGAAAAGGAGAGAGTGACAAGGTATACTATGTAGTGCCAAGGAATGCTAGAGTGTTAAGGCAGTAGGCCAAGATTGTTAGGTGCTAGGGTGAGCTAGGGAGTGTTAGGGGGTGTCAAGGAAACATAAGGAAGCATTAGTTCAAAATTCATGGAAATTAAGAAATAAGAGTGTGTGAGAGGGAGTTTCAATGAGTTCTAAGTGTGTTAAGGAGGGAGTGACAAGGTTATATGCTAGGCAATGCCAAGGTATGCTAAACTACCAAGGCATGTCAGGAAGTGCCACAGTGTGCTAGGGAGTGTCAAAGCATGCCAAGGAATTTCGGGGATGTTAACACATGCCACATAGTGCCAAGGAATTCTAAGACATGTCAGGTGCTATGGCATGTCAAGATGTAAATTGTCTTGCTTAATTGTTTTAGACCAAGGTTGGATGTGATGAGCCTTGTCTTGGTAACTTGTTAAGTGGGATGAGTGAGATTGTACATGAGTACCCTAATATGAGTTACAAGTAGTTCTTAGGTGAACAAGGCATATGTTGAATTTCCATGACACATGAGAATCCGTGTTTGGCCTTATAATTTTTTATGCCAACACACTCAAGTGCCACAACACATCTACCATGCAGAATGAAATCTACCATGAAAGAGAAAGTAATGGATTGAATGCACATAGTTTAGGGTCTTCACATCTTCATATGTTAATGCTTATTATTGTGATATACAATAGCCATTTATATTTTTGTTGCAAGATTTCTATGGGTATTTCTATCCAACAACATCTCAGTGGTAAAAGGTGTATTATCAGGGGTTGCTCCAGTAAAAATAGCAACCAAAAAGGACCTTGATGTGCACACAGATGAAGAATTAAGAATATTTTTATCTATGAGTGCTAATGTGGAGGTATGGGACAAAATTACACAAGAAACTAACCTTTTTGTTCAACCAATCAAGATCTAAAAATGAAATGTGTGATTATATATACATGTGTGATAGTATTTGGAGAAATTCCAACCTAACCAACAAATGTTTTGACATTTTGCTGAAGCTGACCTACAAATGTTCCTAAATTTAATAAACATGTAAAATAGGACTAACTTTTCAATACAAAATATAAATTGATAGGAACATGGCCAAATTGTGAAAGTGTGAAAATTGGTATTGTTTAAAGGGACCGATCCCTTTGGAAAGTATTAAATGTGGTAATGAAGGTTGAGCCTTGTTTTAGAACCCATTTGGGCATCCATCTTAGGAATTGGTGTAGGATTCAACACTTCAGAATAATTTTTGTAGCAGTGATGTCAACACTTGTATAGTGACATGGGGTTGGAGTTGGCCTGTCAAAGCTCATTGGTCTACTTTGGAACTTCTCTATGGTGATGCCTTAGATTATTTGGAGTACGAGGGCATGATTTGATATTTAGTTTTCATTGAAGAAGCTTTGGAGGCTAGATACTACAGAAAAACCCCTTGTTCTGAACAGGGAAACACATGCCATTGAAGAAAGTAACAACAAGTACACAAATTTGAAACTCAAATCACATCAATATTTATTACTCTTTGAAACAAGAAATAACTAAAAATTTCAAACACTACTATTCACTTTTCCTTTAGTCTAGAAGGTACAATGAATCTGGAAACATGTACAACAATGTCTCAACTTTCTTAAGTCCTAATCCTAATGCACCTTCCTTGCATGGATAGATAAGACAATAGAGTCTCTCGCTAGTGAATATGATATGAGATATGCAAACATGCTTCCTTAGCTAAGGTTGAGAATTAATAACTAGGGAAGTGCTCCTTTTAACTGTACATGTAAAAACTAAATAAAGCAAAGGGTTTTGCTACTCTAGGTGCCAAAAATGAATCCACTACCTAAGGTAAGTTCTTTTCCCAGAACAAGGGATTAAGGACTCAGAAACTTTGTTGCTTCCTTCAAGAGAGGTGTATGCTAAACAGAACTAAGCTATCATGCACTATCCTCCAAATTCATTCACCTTTAACAGAAATCTTGTGCCCAGAAAAAGACAAGAGACCAATATCCAATAGAATTCGCTGACCAGCTAGAGACCCTTGTGCTCAAACAACGAGATAATAAGGAAATGTCAACTAGGGTGGAATATTTCACCACCAAAATTGACAAGAGATAGAAGGGGTAAAAAACTATCAGACCTAATGCTCAAGAACAAATGAATTAATCCACACTTGGTGATCCAAAATGAAACCAATCCTTCTTTATTTATAGATTTTCCAGAGGGGTTTCATATTCTTAAGTGATTGAGTAAACCTTACTCCAAATCCAAAATTTAGGTTTTTTAAGCCCACTTTCCCCAAAAACTTCCCAACAATGGGTATTTTGGGGTTTTTCCCCTTTATGGGGGACTATAGTCTATGGGTATGGATAGGATATTATGTCCCATTCCTCCTCAATTTGTAGAGGACGTTACATGGCATCTAATAAAAGAAACAATGCTTTAGTTTAGGAGGTAATAACTAAATGCTTATTTCTTTCCACATAGGACATACATCTTGCAAAAATTATCATGGTGTACAAATACTGCAAAAGGCCTAAATCTTACTAGCATTGTCATAGTCCAATAATAAAAACTCTTTCAGGTGAAACAAGGTCAGTACCACATAGTACAAGCACAAATGACAAATTCAAAAACAATATACTTATTCAATGAAAGAATGACGAATCATATTATTGCACTTTAAATTTAATAGCTCTTGAGTTGCAGTGTCAATGAAAATTTATCAGGTTGGATCATAATTAAGTACTCAATGTTGTTTTGGGTCCAATTTGGGGAAAAGGAGGAGCTCATGGTGATAATGGGATGATCAGGCTTTTCAAAAGGGAGCTCTACTATTGTTTTCAACATACAAGCCATTCATTGTAGTGGACGAGATATAGAGAAGCCTTTAATAATGACCTTTCCAAGATCAATTTGGAGGAAAATCCATTTTCAAAGCTTAAACATAGTTCTAGATTCAAACAAGAGTAGTCATTTTTCAAAACAATTATTAATTCCGAAGAAATTGGAGCCAAGCTGACATGTTGACCATTTATTCTTCTACTAGATAAGGAAGCATTTACGAAAAGTCCTTGGCCCTTTTATCGAGTATTTTATGTAAATCTCTTGATTAGAAATGTAATAAGAGATGCAGTTTATATTAAGGAAAAGGGAAAAGTAGAGGGCGAGTTAATAATTATCTCTAAAAAATTCTCATCACAATCCTAACATATTTGAAATGGAAAAGGATAACTCCATGGTTATTTTTTGCTTTAAAAACTTTGCTAATTTCCATGATTGAAGCATGTATTCATGCCTTGAAAGAAGCTCAAAAATGATTTTGATATTGGTTGAAAATGTGCAAAGTTACACTCACATAGAGGTATGGAAAAAAAATATGTGGAGCTTGTTGTCCCAGACTCCAAACAAAGTATGGACAAAAGGTGAAAAAAACCATTCATAAGGTATGTTTAGCTTTTGTCATGTAGAGGTAGGTGTTAAATCCACACTCTACAGTGAAGGCTTTGCGGTGCAAGTGAAACAAAGGTTTGCATGCAGAACTTTGGATTAAAAGGAGTGGATCTTGATGCTACATGTCCAGTATTACCCCACTTTCTGTATGAGTTACAGGAGATAAAAATAATGAGATACAGGAGATACAGAGTAGATATTCAAATTTAATAAAAAATATTACCATGTCTTCCTCGACATAAAAGAAACATCGTCCATAAAATATTTTGTCCATGAACCTGATTTAAAATGAATCTCTTCCTTTGACGTGCCTAATCACAAATAGAAACAATGCCGATGGGCCAAGTTCAGTTTAGAAAATTCATAATTAGTTTCAATTGCAAGATCTCCTATTTTTAGTTCAGATTTCAGTTATAAGCAATGAAACATGACTCATCGATCAATCGCGATTAATCACGAGTTGGAATATGCTCGCTCTCCAAATGATCCGATCTAAATATTTGCGAGTCAAACTCATGTTGACCAAGTTTAACTCATGGTCAATGCAAGTTTGACTTGACACTTTCCGATTAAAGCAGATTCATGTGATTGATTCCAATTTATTCGATTTTCAGCCTTAACTCGACGAGCATGAGTTTTTCAAGTTTAGGTATGCTACATTGCTAAAAACTAAACGTCAGTCATTCCAAAATTTATTTCTCATTTCTCAGGCCTAAAACTCATACACCAAGACCTTTAGTAATCAATCACTACTCACTATTACACAGTCTAGACTCAATATCAGGGAACCGCCAAGGTGAGCCTAAGTCCATACTCCATATCGGGCAGTCGCCAATGTGTGCTCTCTCCATACTCCATATTGACCCTCAGGTAGTCGCGCGTCACCTTTAGGTTGTGCTACCTTTAGGCTTAGCTGCTTCACTATTCAACAATCGAGGTACATTGGCACTTGGCTTAAATAATAGGTATATTACTATATTGAAGTTCCAATGTCGTTTTCGATGGCAAGTTTCAAGTTTCACTGTTCAGAAATCGAATGTTCGGTGTATTCCTTTGGTTATGACTTTTCAACCCTATAAATTTGGCTTAAATAGATTTTAAAAATGCACTAAGAAATGGTTTCATACCAACCATCAACCAAGTCATCAAGCATTCCTTCCTTGGTCAATGTCTTGCCAACTTCAAAGGTTTTAACCATGCATTCACAACTTTGGGTATTTTTGTTCTTCGAGAATCTGTTATTGATGTATTGTTTCAGTTGTCTTATGCTAAACAAACTTGAAAATTCAAGATTACAATGCAATATATGTTGATAATATTTCCTTTAGGTAGCATTTCCTCATATATACCTAATTGTGTTTTAAGGTCATAATGATATATTAGGTCAAAATGTGCTTGTGTTGCTTGACAGACTCCTCTTTGATCCTTAATAAAACTTCATATCCTTTAAAACCAACCCTCTTTTTTGTGAAGTTATATATGATATTTTTAATTTTAATTTTTTATTGTATTTTATAGGAGTCAAATTAAATAGAAGGCACAACTCCAAGTCTAAACAGAAGCTGAAATTTAAACACAAGTCCAAAACAACAACAATTCCGAGGGAGAAGGACTTTTCTTGGGCTTATTGTGATAAAATTCTTTGAGAACCTAAGCTCCTTTGTAGATTTTGGAAAGTGAAATGTAGTGGAGGAATTTATAGATTCAAGTACCACCTTGCACAAATACCTGTCCATGATATAGGTCTCTGCAAAAACGTTGACGAAAATGTCAAACACCAAACAACCATGGCCATTGATATGTTGAGTCAACATAATGCAAAGAAAGAAAAGAAAAAAAAGGAAATATGAACTCCTGGAGTTGACAATTTTTCTTCCACTACCCCATTGTCATCTCCCTCTATTGAATCCTCAATGCAGTTCCAAAGTTTCCCACACATGCCTCCAAGTCCAAGTCAAACTCAAGGCCAAATGAATCCTCCAAAATTCAACATTGGAGGTGGAAACATAAACAACTTTTTTTATCTCTGCACAAAACATGGTTCCCAACCTACCTTGGACACCACTGGTTGGAAAAAAAATATCCATAGTCAGGCAATGAAGGCCATTGCTAACTTTTGGTACTACCCTGACATACCTTTCCACTATGCCATAAGTCCTTATTGGCAAGCTATGATTGATGCAGTTGTTGTTGTAGGTACAAGGTTCAAATCTCCTTCATTAGAGAGAATTAGGACAAATTTTTTGTTAGAAAGTGTTGAAGGTGCCATGCTTGTGCCATATGAGTTTCATTCATCATGGGTAGAAACAGGGTGCACGATCATGAGTGATGGATGGACAGATCAGAGTAATAGAACTTTAATAAATCTCCTTGTATTTTTTTCCAGTAGGTACAATGTTTCTCAAATCAGTGGATGCCCCAGACAAGGTTAAGACTGCACAACTTATTTGTGAAAAAATGATGGAGGAAGTCTTTCAAGAAGTGGGAGAATACCATGTTGTACAAATTGTCATCGACAATGCAGCTAATTATATGGCTATTGGTAGACTTTTTGAGATTATGCACTCCACTATTTTTTGGACCTATTGTGTTGCCCATTGTATAGATTTAATGCTGGAGGAAATTGGTAAGCTTCATTGGATACATGAGGTTGTGGAGAAGGAAAAATCCATAACCAAATACCTATAAAAACACATTATTGTCCTAAACACCATGAAAAAATACACTAAAGGTAAAGAAATTGTTTGACCTGAAGTGACTAGATTTGCAACAAATTTCATATCTTTGCAATTTGTGGTTGAGTAAAAGATAAATCTGAAGAGGATGCCCTTGGGACTTGAGTGGATGGCATCTAAACATTCCAAGACCCTTGAAGGCATTGAATTTGTTGCACTTGTGTTTAATGACGATTTTGGAAATATGTCGAAGAGATTATTGCCGGTGATGGAGTCCGTTGTTAGATTTCTCAGGTACTTCAAGTCTTTTAACTTTTTCATGTTTTAAATTTCATTTCAAGCTTATTTTTATTTTCAGTGTTTCATATTAATTTAAATTTTAAATCTTGAACTTTTAGGATGGTTGATGGTGACAAACCTGCTATGGGTTACATTTATGAGGCAATGGATCTCACAAAGGAGGCCATAAAAAGAAGATATGGGGATGAGGAGGAAAAGTATATTCCTATTTGGGACATTATTGATGCACATTGGGATAGGAAGTTGCATTCCCCCTTACATGCTGCTAGGAACTTCTTAAACCCATAGTATTTTTATGATAAGAGCAAATTTAAAGAGGATGGGGAGGTTCATAGAGGATTTATGACGTGCATGGAAAGGTGCTTCCCTGATCTAGAATTTCAAAGTCGTGTATTTTCCCAACTATAGGATTATATAGCACCACCTAAATTATTTTCCTATACCAGTGTTATACGACAAAGGTCTAAGTTGTTACCAAGTACCCTTTGAGGCTTGAAGGCTTTACTAGTTCATTAAATTTGTTTAAACTTTATTTTGTATGTTAAATGTTTTATTAAATTTTGTCTTCTTTTTAAGTTTTTACTATTTAGTATTTAGTACGTATACCCATGTACCCTTGCCACTTGCTAGGTCTTTGGTGGCAAAACTTTTGTAGTGATACGCCAGATTTGAAGAGATTTTCCATTTGAATCTTAAACCAAGCATGCAGTGCTTCAGGTTGTGAGTGCAACTGGAGCATGTTTGAGAAAATACATTCTAAGAAGCACAACCGATTGACACAAAAGTGCTTAAATGACCTTGTATTTTTCCATTACAATATACAACTTCGTAACAAGAAAATACTAGGTGAGAGCTTGAATTTGAAGGTTTCATAATCTGATTTGGAATTTAAAGTTTAAACTTTAAAGTTCAAAGTCAAACTTAAATTCACATTTCAATGTCTCATGATAATGATAGGTTTGGATCATTCACCAATAGACCTTGAAGAGATAGATTTGCAAACTACAAATGCAACAGATTGGGTCCAATTAGAGGAGGCTCCTCTTTTAAGCCTACTTGGCTTGAATAACTTTGAGAGTCAAGCAAGCAGAGGAGTGGGAGGAATCACTTCTAGTTCTCACTCTTAAGAGTCTTAGACTCTTAGTTACTAATTTTTTCTAATTAATATGCATTTGTTTGTAAACTTTTAGAAGCAGTTGCTTCTAGTTCTATGTGGTCACTAGTTAGGAGTCATGACTCAGTACTTTGGATCATGTTTGGACTCATAACATATATGATATGCTTATTAATTCATGATATTTTGGACATCTATTGATATTATGAATTGTTTGGACATGGCTTTACTGAATATCAATGAAAAATGTTTTTTTTTTTTAATTCAATATATGTGTATATTTTAATTTATTGAATTCACTGATATTTTCCCGATTTTTTTTTTCAATTTTTTCCCAATCTAATTAAAAATCTTAGCTCTTTTTCCTCGTCGATTTATTGTCTATTCTGAGTCTAGTAACATTAGTTACAAGTTTCATTCTTCACTTATGAGTGCTAAGGTGTGCTAGAGAGTGCCAATGCATGCTGAGGAGTTTAGGGAGTACTAGGAAAACATAAGGGAGAACTAGGCCAAAATGCATGGAAGTGAATGAATATGAGGGTGTGTTAGGGAGTGTCAATCAGTGCTAATTGTCATGCCAAGGAGGGAGGACAAGGTATGCTAAGAGCGGGTAAGGCATGCCAGGGAATGTCAAGAAGTGCTAGAGTGTGCTACCATGTGCCAAATAGTGCCAAGCCATTCCAGGTGCTAAGACATACTAGGATGTGCAGGGTGCTATAGTATGCCAATATGCATCAAGGAGTTTCAAGGAAAAAAAAGGAATAACCAAGCTAAAATGAAAGGAAATGAATACATAAGAGAGTTAATAAGTCAAGACTTTATCTTTTTCAAAAGGGGCATGCTAGGAACACTAATAATATGTTCCAATACATGCCAAGTGCCAATGTGTGCCAAGTGCTAATTTTGTCAATGCAATATTATGCCAAGGAGTTCCAGGGCATGCTAGGGACTAGAGGGAATGCCAACACATGATAGGCGAGTGATATGCTATGCTATGGTGTGCCAACATGTGCTTTGGTGTCCTAATCATGGCAAGATGTTCTAGGTACAAAGATGTTCCAGGTACAAAGATGTTCCAAGACATGCGAGGTGCCAACGAATGTTAGTGTATTGTTCCAAATCATGTTAAGGTGTGCCATGAGTGTTGAGGAGTGCTAGGTCTCTCTCATTAATAGAATTTATAGAGCTTGATTATGTATTAAATAATATAGTTCCTACACATACTAGTGGAACTTTATTTAAAGGAAATTTGCTAGACAATAAACCTAATAGAGATGAATCATGTGTTGACTCATAGGAAGACTATATTCTTATGACTTGAGGGAAATGATACACATTAATTTCTTATTAACAAAATGACTGACTATTATAACCACTATGAGCTTGGACACATAATGAAAAAGACTCCACAACAATGGTCTTAAATCATTATATTTTGATAAAAAAATATAGTAACAAGTACATAGCATCATCAAAAAATCATTGGAATGATCAATGATGACGAACATTTTTTGACTGTCACCAAAAGTAACCAAAAAGAGCATTGGTGAGGGTCAATAAAAGATCATCACTCGAAGTGCCACCAAAGAGAGAATTAGTGATGGGCCTTTAATGACCCTCACCAAAAGTGTCACCAAAGAGAATTAGTGATGGGAAATTAATGACCCTCAACAAAAGTGTCATTGAAAATGGCTTTGGTGACAAACTTTAAAGGACCATCATTATATCCACTTACAACAACGATTTTTTAAAGACCGTCACCATATGCGACATTGGTGATGGACCTTAAAGTTCCGTCACTGGCATGAAGCGTCATCAAAAACTCATTGGAATGATAAATGATGACGAAAATTTATTGACCGTCACCAAAAGTAACCAAAAAGATAATTGGTGATGGTCAATAAAAGATTGTCACTAGAAGTGTCACCAAAGAGAGGATTAATGATGGGCCTTTAACGACCCTCACCAAAGTGTCACTAAAGAGAGAATTAGTGACAGGCCTTTAACGAACCTCACCAAAAGTGTCATTGAAAATGGATTTGATGAAAAACCATAAAGGACTATCACTATATACACTTACAACAACACTTCTTTAAATATTGTCACCATATGTGACATTTTTGACAGACCTTAAAGGTCCATAATAAGCATGACCCTCACCAATGACCTTTTCTCTTATAGTGACTATTGAAGACCTTGGGAAACAAAAAAATTTCTTCGATCAGGTTGAAGAGGTAGATAAATAGATTCATGGTTTAAAAGAGTAGTCCTGCAAGGCTAAAACCACTATTTGAGATCTTATGCCTTCAACCCAAGAAAAATACATGCAATGGTGTAAACTTAATCTTGATGAAAATATTTAGTGGCAAGATTTTCATGTGTTGTGTCTTGAGAAGTCAGATGCATAGACAACTATGCAGTTTGTTGATAAAGCTTCCACTTCTCTTAACAATTTGAAAGATACAATGGATACCTACAAATTTTTATGATACTAGGTTTTGGAAACCAATTTTGATTTGGGTTGTTCATTTGAAGGAGAGGTATCTTTACATGTATAAAGTGTATCAACATCAATTTCCCAACCATAAGAAGGACCAAGTGCACAAGCAAAGAATTGGCTTGAGGGAAAATCAATAGACTATGGTTAGGGCATATTGGGTCCTTCCTTTGTTTGACCAATTTTGACATGAAATAGTTGTAGAAATAGGAAGCGTAATCTAGGAAAGTAAATGGTTATATTGGATGAAAAGTAGCACTAGAAAATAAGAAACTTACAAGCAAGAAAATTGAGCTGTTAAAATGGAACTTATCAAGGTCGCGAAAGAAGGATCGATTTACTAAGGTTGAAAAGATAAAGTAAATGTGGAGCACGCAGACATATTTTGTCAAGCTAGTTAAGTTGGACCATATTAAGCAAGCACAAACAAGATCCAAGTTGCTGAAAATTATATATAGTTGCATAGAGTAAGCTGTAAGGAGAGAGATCAAAGAAGGTTCGTCATGCTACCATAAAGAGAACTTGATTTTTACAGCTATATTCTATTGTGATTTTGATATAGATCAATTCTGTGGTGAGAGTTTGGATGGAGTTATGAAAGATCCTACAAAGTATCTATGGATCTGTAATGCAATATAATTGATCGAAATCTAGATAAAAGGAGATTGCTGCGAAGATCCACGTGTGTTTTCGAATAAATGTGATTGTATTGCATAGTCCCTTTTATAATTTTTTATATTATTATGTTAAACTCACTGTCATGCTTTTATTTTCTTTTGTGGATGTTGAATATTATAACCATGGTTTGTGTTTCCATCAATGAAAAATAAAATAAATTTAAGACAATTTAATGAATATTAGAAACATTTTCGGAAGAAATCACATTGGAAGATTTAGGTCGACATGTTTTGAACCAACCTGTGTGGTTCATCATCAGGACAAGATGAAGAATCATATCACCGCAGTAAGTTAAATAGGGAGATAGGCCTTCTAACAATTATAAGTAAAAAAACTATGAAAGGATTAAGGAACATGTTGTCGATATTAAGCATAGGAGGACTAGCTCTTCAGCCTTAGCAGAGCACGCAGAGAATATAAAATATCATAGTTTCATTGAGGAGGCTAAGATCATTGCTAATATTTCTCACTTCTGTCACTGTAAATTTAGCGAAGTGATAGAAATTGAGAAGAGGCCTCGTAATCTTAATAGGGATGATGGTTGGAAGATTAGTAGCTGTTGGGTTCCTAACCTTTCCTCTTAGTTTCTTTTCGTTTTCTTGTCTCTTTTTCCTTTTGTCTCATTCCCCGTGGGTTTATTAATCCTCCGCTGTCTCCATTCTCCCTGAAGGTTTTATTTTACTCTTTTTATTCCCTTTCATAATGTTTCTCGTGTTTCAATTATATATCTATATATATATATATCTATATATATATATATATATATATATATATATATATATATATCTATATATATATATATATATATATATATATATATATATATATACACATATACATATATTTCTTTTCTTATGCCTTAATTCCAATCTTCCTAAATAAATAATAATAATAAATAAAATAAAATATAAATATTAAGAATTACACATATTGCATATAGATTTATTTATTTTATAACCAAGTTAGTTTATAATTAGTTATATAATCTATTTAATTTAGATCATCTCTATTAGTATATATTATTTATATTTACCCTTTGACCAATGATTTGGATTTTCTTCAAGTAATGTTTATTATTTATTTTATTCTTGGTTTATTTATATTTAAATATTATTGGTTATTTTATTTTTATACATAATTACACATATAAATAAGAATTTTAAATTAAACTAATTTAATTATTTTAAATCAATTAAAAATGAATTTTTCAATTGTCTACATGGGGTAGCTCAAGCGGCAAGGGCCGTGGAAATGAAGTCTCACCGAACTGGAAATCTTGGGTTCAAATCTTGGGCTACCCTGCCCCCGTAGAGGGGTACATAATGGTCATGTAAATCGGAGAGTCCCACCCCAGCCTTACAAAAAAAAAAAATGAGTTTTTCAATTTATTTATATTATTTTTTCTATGTTTTCCTCACCCAATCAAATATAGCCATTTTTATAGTCATTTTACTTATAGCTGTTAGAAGGCCTATCTCCCTATTTAACTTACGGTGATGATATGATTCTTCATATTGTCTTGATGATAAACCACCTAGGTTGGTTCGAAACGCGTTGACCTAAATCTTCCAATGTGATTTCTTCCGAAAGTGTTTCTAATATTCAGAATATGGATCACAAAAGCTCGAATTCGAATAAAGACAAATTAAATTAAGAAACCTAAATTTATTTTTTCCCTCCAAAATTTTCAAGTTGGTTGGGCTCCAAAGGGAACCCATTCAACCTCCTCAAAAATATATATAAATGAGGCCTATCCTCTTGATTTGTACACATCTATCTATCATCACATGAATTTTGTTCCAACAAATTTTAGAAGGAGGAAGGAGGGCCGAAATTTCAGTAGCAAGGTTTGGGTTTTCTTCTTGTTCTTGGATATTGGTTGGTTATCATATTGATGTTGCCTTTGATGTATTGATTTACTATGAATTCTCTCTCTATCTCTCTCTCTATCTCTCTCTCTATCTCTCTCTCTCTCTCTCTCTCTCTCTCTCTCACACACACACACACACACACGGAAGAATTTTTTAGGTTTTTCCATTCTGGGTTTTTCCCTGGCCTCAAGCCTAATTTCCGTGTCTATTGTCTCATGGTTTTTGAGTTATTTTTTAGTTGTTTCTACTATGATTTACTATTTTCATGATTATGAATGAATTTTATTAAAACTTATTAATGATGTAAAATGTTAGTGCTAAGAAGGATTGCTTGAAGTTGTTATTTGTGCAATAAATTTGTTCTAAGCATTGCCCTAGTAAAATTTCATCATGGTATTAGAGCTTGGGGCATTAAAGAGGATTCTGATCTGGAAAAGTTAGGGAAGTTGTAGGTTGAGTTTTTCTAAAGTTACGGACACAAGGTTTGGGTAGAATATCTCTTTGTAATAGGTCACAAAAGTATTGGTTTTAAGGCAAGGGCTTGAACTCTTGTTAGGAAAATATTGGAGGGATGTAAGGCCTAGTTCCTTGCATGAAGGAGAGTTGCATTCTTTGATAAACCAACAGAAGTGAAAAAGGTATATATGAAGGAAATTACACAAGTTTGAGAGGAGGTGTATTGGTCGAATTTATTTCAACAATTTTTTTTATGGTTATTAAAATGGTTAAATAAGTTCAAATTGAGTATATTCCTCTGTGACATAAGGAATGACCACAAAGAGGCTGAAGTTCTATGTTAATTTTAGAAGAAGATATAATGTGAATAAGCCTCATATCAATATTCGATATTTGATGTTATATCCCATCAATATAGAG
Source organism: Pinus tabuliformis (assembly GCA_031772625.1). Classification (NCBI taxonomy): domain Eukaryota; kingdom Viridiplantae; phylum Streptophyta; class Pinopsida; order Pinales; family Pinaceae; genus Pinus; species Pinus tabuliformis. The sequence goes on along the minus strand of CM062816.1, from coordinate 1,109,153,908 downwards.
TTTTTTGTGTAGTGTTCCTATAGTATTCATGCCACCCTATGCTTGTGGTAAAAGGTGCAAAGATATTCTTCCTTGGTCTAGAAAACACAAGGAAGACTACATTGCTTCATGTTTTAAAAGATGAGTGATTGTGAAACATCAACCTACACAACATCGAACCACATCAGAGGAACTCAGTATTGGGAAAATAAAGTTCAAAGCTTTTGATTTGGGTGGCCACTAAACTGATAGGAAGGTATCAAAATAATATTATGCTAAGGTGGATGTTGTTATACAAAGAGAACTTTACAGAATCAAGGAAGGAGATATATTCAATACTTACAGATGATTTATTGATGATTGTACCATTTCTTACACCTTATGCGACACTAGAGGAAAAACTTTGTTATTACTTAGGCCTTGCAAATTACATCAATGGTGAGGTGAAGGCCAATTCAGATGCTTCATCTCATTCAAGTTTGATCTAATACAAAGTCTATGGCATTAAACCTAAAGTTTGTATAAGAGGTCTGAAGATCTATTCTTGAACTTCTCTCTTATGCCATCTAAATTCTAAAACTCACCCAAGTTTTATGCAACTAAAATAGATGCAAAGTGTGAGTTTTTTGTTCATTCTATAGGTCCAAAGGAGATTTGAAATATGATTTTATGGAAGGTCTGAATCTTTTCTTACTACAAGATATTTCAAGTAATAAGGTCTGAACTAATTATTGATAAATGATCACATATTATATAAGGTATATACCTCTTGTCCTTATCTCTCATGCTAATGGTCTAACGAAGGTCAGTTATATTCATGCAAAGGTCTATGTCACCTTCCTCTATGATTAATTTATGGCTAGCTACTATGAAGTTTGATCTTCTGAGGTTAGTTTCTCTACATGGCACCTTGTATATATCTCTACTAGCCTCATGTTTCATGAATATGAACATATCTGTTCTCTATAGAGTGCTTGCGACACCTTATCATCATGAACATATATATGCAAGGTTTTTTTTTATGAAAATGACCTATGGCAATTGAATTTTAAAGATCTCTATGGCAGAAGAAGGGTATTTTAGTCAAGGCTTATTGAAATGTAAAGAATTATGAACCTATGGAAGTCTAAGGCCATAACTATGTAAAGATGCAAGTCTGTGTGGCATCCATGCTTCTATATGAATAAGTCTAAACCTTGAGAAATATTGTATATCTATGGTTTGAAAAGGTATGAAGATCTGAAGGTCCAAGGTAAGCGACAAAAGTGATTTGAGTTTTCTATGGAATAGTTCGCCTAAGCTGTTACAGTGGATCAGTGACAAGTAGGAATATCTATGAGGTATGTGTCTTATACACACACACACGCACACATTTAAAGCAGCCTAGAGCCAACTTGTCTAATAGGCAAATCAAATTCTAAACCCTAGCGCATCTATTGTTGTTCCTTACATATGATTCATTTCAACATCATGACATTTCTTCTGATATGTTTACTCACCATATCTAAAGAAAAAATCATTTTATATGATGATCTAACCATTACATTGGTATTAAATTGTGAGATATGGCTTTGAGAACCCTGGATTGATTAGGGTATTTTGGCAGTGGAATAATTTAATATGTCATTGACTATCTCTCCTATTGGAATGCTACTCTTGTGCAATCATATTAGGTCAACCAAGCCCTAAACTAACTATGACTCTTGATTTATTTTGTTAGTGATTTGATATAGTGAGAGGATAATCCTCTTAATGGTGAGCTCTAGGACATATCTAAAGGAGAATTACATTGTTTTAAACCCTAGCTACGAGACTTAAAATTTTCCATTTGATACACAGATAAGCCCTAGCCACATGATTATGGTATTTTAATAGTAAATGTTTAAATTTTCTCGCTAATATAATACTTGTGCATAAGTGTTTGTTGAGGTGTAGTTCATTTCCTGAGGAACAAAAAAAGGTACTATATGATAGATCAAGAATCTTGACAGCTAAAGAAGGTTTGAAAATTAAGGTTATTGATTTTGACTCTTGATATTTTCTTATTCTAAAACATTGTTGAGAAAGAGACACTCTTGATGTTTTGTATTGTTGTGATATATTCTGATGGGTCCTAATGACCAAGAAAAGTTTCACTTGATTTCATTCACCTAGTAGAATGGATGCTTGTTATCAGAATTGATTCCTTGTATAGTTGTTGATGCTTATAGGAAAAGTTTTTCAGATGATAATATTGTTATTAGGTTTGGTGAATGTACTAATGTATTGACGGTTCTATCCAACTGAGGATAGAATGTTATTGTGTTTTGCTGAAAGACATATATACAGCTAGATCTTACGGGAAAACCATAAGTTTTATTATGATGAAATAAGAAACCATATCTCTCTCATGTGGATGATATGGAATCCTCAATGATACAAATTTCCTTATGTTGTAAATTCCTTTTATCCTTGATAATGTGGATTTATGATTCATTGATAATGTGAACCTTTTAATGATGATGTGGAATTTTTGATGATGACATTGACTCATTGATGTTGTGGACTTCTTAATGAGGACATTAAATTTCTTTAACAATGTGGACATGGGATCCTTGATGAATGAGATTAATTGGACCCATGAAGACTAAAGTCAAGAGGGAGATGATACACACTCAAGAGATAAGTACTTTTTTTATTATTTCATTATGAGTCTCTTGTCTCTGTATATATTTCTTGGTTTTATTTGTTCTTCAATGGCCTAGTGAGGTTTGCAAGTGCATATTGAACATTTCCAAGGTTATGGTAACAAATGAAGAAGGATTCAATAACAAAGACAAGATGACTCTGGAGAGTTCAAACAAGTAAGGCGCTAACTTACTTGACCAGGGAAGGACGATTCCTGTGCGTGTCCCTATAGGGTTGCATGGGTTTTTGGACTCAAAGGAAGCAGATAAGATAAACCATTGTTTTATTCATGAAGAAATGAAGTCTGTTGTGACTTCCAAGATGAATATTGCTAGAAGTTTGAAGAGTGATGCTAATTTGAATATGCTAAAGAGGAGAATTCTATATTCCTAGTGTAAGAGGGAGCTAATTATTCATAAGATTGAAAGTGTGTCATGAACATGATCTTGTTATAATGGAATGTGAGAAATTTGCAAAACGCGTGAGACTAAATTGATGATTGATTCTCTCATTGGCTGGGAATTACTGACTCTATTTGGACAAAATAAATTATGGGTGTCGTATTTGTCTGAATGACTTGGATATTCATGCTACATGTAGCACAGTTGAAGCTAGAAATGTATCTCAATTTTTGAAGTTGATTGTTGATGATTGCTTCTGTTATCACCAAAATAGGACCCTGATAGGCTGTTGATCAAACTATCTCAGTGTAACTATTTCAAACCAATCTTTTAGCTGAGGCTTAGCCTCCTCAACCTCAGAGGGCTCTCTCAAAGGGTTAATGATTTTGATTAAAGATATGGATAGATGGCTAAATCTATCTTGGTTCTATGTGTTTTTAGGTTGAAAAGATGAAGGCTTGCTACCATTGGGATATGGAGTCAAAGTATGTTTCAGTACCACAGCAAGATCAACTTAACATGAAGTCAAGGCATAGAGAGTTTTTATACATCAACAAAACAAAGATACAATGCAAGGAAACATAGTTTATAAATACATGAAGGAAGTTAGAGCATCATTGATGAGTTCTAAGTAACATGTATTCATACCACTACAAGTAAGTGAAAGAGGAAAGCCATGAGACAATAGGACGTTAAAAACTCTCTTTGAATCCTGAGTAGTGAAGCCAAAATATTCTACCTAGCATGGAAATCAAGGCATTATAGAGTTCAAGTGCAGAAATGCAAATATAAAACAGTGAAACACAGTTAGTTTATCTATGAAGGAAGTTAGAGCATCATTGATGAGTTATGAGTATCAGAAGTAAACACCATTGCAATGTAAGTATTGGAAGATGCCATCAAAACAAGAACATACAAGAAGTCTTCATGAATCTTGAGTTGTCTAAGTAGAAATTCTGCATTAGGTTAAAAATATACACAGTCTGCACATAGAGTAGTAGCTGAGACAAAACGCCTCCAACCTCTTGCTAATTCAACCTCTTGCTTTATATATAGCATTTAAAATATGGATTCCCTCATCCCATATCAAGAGAATTCAAATTTTCTAAGAGGGAAACCTATTCTAACCATAAAACAAACTATTAAATACAAATGACAGCTAACTAGCAGTCCTAGAGACCTAATACGACTAGGAGTGTAACTCCTTATTATGACTAAACCACATTAAATAAACATTGAATGCATTCTTTGATAGCTGCAACCTCATGAGGTCGAATTTGATGAAGCCTCCCACATTGTCACTTACAGTTGATGATAAACCCTAGAAATTAGGGAACATGTTTCCCTGTTTTTAGGTTTAGGATCCTTGAAAATGGCATGTGGGACAGAGCCTTTATCTTCTCATCCATGAAATATTTTATGAAACTGAAGGAGGTTTTTTTAGTCCATGCTGTTTAGAATGAAAAATTCTCTTGGTTTTTTAAAACACTTTTCTAGCTGTCCAGAATCTGTCCTTGAAAAACACGTGTAAAATAGGAAAAATCCGTTCTTTGAAATTAGGGTTTCAAAGAAATCTTAGTATCTCCCAACTGAAAACACTTATGAAGAAAGTGAGATAGGTTATTGTATCTGGAGAGTTGATGAAGATAAACCTCCTTCAAAATTCCAAAATACCTTTTCCTGTGACCAGAAACTAATCTTGAAAAAGACTGTTAAAACTAGAAGACAAATCTTGACTTTCAGCAGTTTCATAGTGCAAGTTTAACCATAAATTCCTCCCACCTCAGAACGAATTTGAAGAAACTGAAAGTTTTTTTTTATTTCTTTTTATTTTAGTATGTTAGGAAGAAAAGCCTCTTTCAATTTTCAAAATTGAGTTCTCAGTTTCTCAGGAACCCTTCTGGAAGTTGCCTAGTAAAAGCAAAAAACATAGACTTTTATGCTGAAACAGGCTTTTTCAGGGGTTTCGTAGTGCGCTACGAAAACTCCTAGTTCAGAATCCACATTTCCTAGTGCGGCTAGTGAAAATTCTAGGTTTTATGCTACGAAAACTCCTAGGCAGTTTTGTAGTGCATGAAAACCTTGACACAAGTTTGACACATGGAATTTTAGGTGTGATGTGAGATCAATGATAGGTAAAACCAGAGTGTTGACCCTATTTGACAATGCCAAAAAGACTCCCTTCTAGGTCCTAGACTCTTAAACAACCATGGAAAGACTAGACCAAGACTAACACCAATCCTTTGGAATCAAACTGATGTTCAAAATTTAGGAATTTTTTTCAGTGATAACAGTGGCTCCACTAGGGATAGTGTGCCCTTGTGGTACACTAAGAACCTGTAGCTCTAGTGCCGCTATCCATTATCTAGAATAAAACTCTGCACTTCTACCCAATCTGCTCCTCAAGCCTTTAATGATTTGCTGCAAGAAGAATTCAAACTGCACCTACTGAAATAGATGCTCAGTCAACCTACCCTAAGCTTATTTGCATCTACCTACCTACCCTATCAGCTGCAATCTCCACTTGTAGCTCAAGGAACATGAAACTTCCAATGAAGCCAGTCATTGATCTGATTTGACACTTGAATCTCTTGACTATGCTCGAAGCAAAAATAAATCAGATACTGAAACAACCAAGGCAGCCTGAGGTGTAACTGTTCTTCAAGATGAAAATATAACTGGAAGCCTGAACAGTAAATATTTTCCATGTAGTCATCTATAGGGTCAAAAAACACATGGTTAGTTTGATGATTCTCATAACATTCTATATCTTCAAACAACTGATCCTCAGCCACACAAAATTCCTTTGATAAGTTATCCAACTTCCTTTTTGCATGATTTCCATAGACAATGTAATTTTCCTCACTATTATGATCATTCTTTGAAGTAATCTGCTGTAAGGAATTACATAAATGATCAACCTTTTCCTCTGCCTGAGGGTTATAAAAATCTTCTTCCAGTATTTCTTCTTGGTGTTTTCAATTATTTTCATCTTTATTATGATCCGAAGACTGACAAGTTTGTTGCATCTCTACATTAATCTCAGAGGATGTAATATGATTTTCATAAGTAAACCCATGTTGATTTTCATGCTGCATTTCATGGGATGTTATCCTTTCTTCTTGGTGTTGAAATGTATTGTTATGAAGAGCCTAAAAAATTTCTTCATCCATGAATTCATCATCATCATAACAATCCTCCAAATTTTGAATAAGAGTCAAAGAATGTTTAAAACAATTTTTTACCAGCAATAAGGAAGGATGACATTTTTTATACATCTCATAGAATTCATCATGAAAATTAGAAAGCGAATATATTGAACCATTTTCCAAGCTTTTATACCAAGACCATGCTTTTCCTTCTAAAGTGGTCATAAACATCCTCATGAGACAATCTTTAGGGAACTGAACCTTAAGACTACATACATGCATATGGAACCTAACCAAATGAAGAGAAGCATTGTCGCCCTTTTCATCTTTGAATATTGGAAGATCATCTAACCAATCAAACTTTGGCATAGGATTTGGAAAACTAGGGATATGAGACCGATTCATAGGGGCATACCTGGCATTCATTCTTGCAATGGAACTCATTCTGAAACTTCATCAAGCTACTGATCTTCTAATAGTGGAGTCACCTTCCAATTTGTTATTTGATGTGTGGAGTCACCAAGGTAGTTTGCAGCCTTAAAACATTTCTGAGCTCCTGCTACCTTCAGAAGTTCAGCTTCTTAGTTTCGGGAATGAACAATCTTCAGACTCCCAGCAGACGCACCAAAATGTTATCACCAAAATAGGACCCTGATAGGCTGCTAATCAGACTATCTCGGTGTAACTATTTCAAACCAATCTTTTGGCTGAGGCTTAACCTCCTAAACCTAAGAGGGTTCTCTCAGTAGGTTAAAGATTTTGATAAAGATTAGATAGATGGATAACTCTATGGTTTGTGATTTTATAGGTTTATAGGTTGAAAGATGAAGTAGGCTGCTGATCAGACTATCTTGGTGTAACTATTTCAAACCAATATTTTGGTTTAGGCTTAGCCTCCTCAACCTGAGAGGGCTCTCTCACTAGGTTAAAGATTTTGATAAATATTAGATAGATGGTGTTGTGGGGAAAAGTATCCAACTCGGATGACCCTATCCCTACTCTAAAGGTGACAGTCTTTAGCAACAACTGAAAACAAAGCTTTGATATTTTCCTTTATGAAAGTACAGAGAGAAGGAAGAAAAGATTAACCAACCGGTGTCTTTCGCTTTTGTCGATCCTTATCCTCCCTCTTTGTCTCTTGTTCCCAGCTCCTTGCTCTCTTTGCCGGTCCAGCTACACACAGATCCTGCACAAAACAAGAGAGGAAACTACAAGAAACATGTACTCATAACTGATGCATGGATTAGAGTGAATCAAATATACAAGTAAATACAATACATCAATGCAATACAAGTATATAGGAGAACATTCAAAGCTTTATTGATAAAAGTAACAGGGTTCTGAGAAGGTTACAACCATCAATGGCTCCAATCCAGCAGCACCTCCCCAGCAGCAAGAAATCTCCTCTTCACCTCTAGAAAGCAATCACCCAATAGCTCTAACTGTAAACCAACAGCACCTCCTTGCTTTGCACAAAATTCCAGCCTCCTTAGACCTCATAGAAGAGCTCTATATATAGGAGAGAAGAAGAGAGGATGAGTCAGCTTGAGACTGACATGAAGCTGCCTTGTGTCCTCTCCCTCTTCAGTTAAACTTCAGTTCTTGAGCCCACTTGGAGATCCTTTCTTACACATGGAGATCAAGTACCTCTTACTCATCACAGGGCGAATCTCTTGAACCAAGTGTCAGTTTGGAAGCTTCCTGGGCAATTGACACCTTGCAGAATGACTGTGCCACTTGGCCAATCTCGCCCAGCACAGGTAGTCTTCATTAGATTTGACTTCCAGCGTAGGTACAAGGAGGAGCAGTTGCAATACAGCGCAGATGCTCAGTGGAGCAGCTGACATGATCCAAAAATAGCCTGTTTCTGAGTGTTTTCAGGTGGAGAACTGATGGGAAGTGCTGTGGTTTGCTGACCTTGTTCTTCTAGGGGTAAGAACAACATGTTTAGGGACTGAGGATCCCTGTAATTATCGACATTTCATGCTCCATGCTGCGAGGCACAAAAATGTCTATAACAGTTGCCCCCTAAAGTATGAGGCCGTTTATCGGGTGAAATGCTTTATCTAGAGGGTCCGAAGTTCATTCCAGTGCTGAGGTGGCGCCCTGTAATACAATACAATACAATACATTATTTTTCATTTTGTTTTCATGATCTAGCTGAGGCGGGCATTCCCATGCTCAGCTTTGTAAATACATTCTGGTACATAGAATAGACGGTCATCTGATAGTAGACTGACAATTTTCTGCTGAAATTATCATCCTTTGAATAGGATGATCATTTGCTGCAATGATGTACATGACAAATGCTTTTATATTTCCTGAATATATATCGCAGCCTGGATGGATGAAACTAGATCCGGGGTCTTCAAACTCGTTCGATCTTCACTCTAAGTACAAGTCGATCCATGTGAGAATTGCGCTGAAGTCGAACATGGAAAGACATCGCTTGATTACCGGCCAATAATGAAAACCGTTAACAAGCGCGAGAGGAATCACCGATAATGATAATGACCCTCAAGGTACCGCAGTACAATTCACGTGGCGTGAATAAAGGACTTGGCGTCGAACGCCACGCAAAATCTTCTGGTCGAAGGTCATTGATGTATACCTGTCGCCGGAAGTGAGAAACTTGCCATTGAGGCATGCAAGCTTCAAAGTACTGATGGGGTTGTTCCTAGATCAACTTCTTGGATAATGAGCTGAAGTCGACAAGAAGCAATCCATCAAAGGAGGGCCTTAATGAATCCCACATAAATGACACGGAACGGAGCTAATGATTTTAGTGGAGGTGAAAACAAACTGTGACATATGATTCAGGGTGGCGATCATGAATGGATGAAGGATAATGTATGGTAGTGGATGGGACACGGTTGACACTTTCAGAACGACCCCTCTTGAACATATAACGACACTGATGCGATGGATCGGTAGCATTACCCCAAATGTGGATGGTTTGGCGAGGACCATGGTGATGAGACCGGTGAATGAAACAAACCAACCCGATGTGGTACGGAGGAAAAGTGTCATGTTCAAGAGTGACTTGCTACCATTAAACTTTGATGTTCTCCCAATTTTTCCCCAGTCATTTCTGACCAGTACCTCTTTATTTTTGTCAAGCTTGAGGAGGATAACATATGCTTGTTCTATAACCTGCCCTTCGGGCAAGCCCATCGCTATGATTTAACGAGCTTAGCGATAGGGAAACTCGTTCTCGCCTAAAGACAAGTTTGTCGCTATTTAATCATTTTAACGAGTCTAACGACAAGGAAAACTCGGTCCTTTTCATTTTTAGAGAGTCTGAAAAGGTACAGAAAGTTAACTCCATAATTCCTTTTTCGTCATCTAATCCCTTAAGCCCGAAAAAGTATAAAACAATACAGAAGGGATGAATTTTCGATTGCTTTAACGAGCCGAACAAGACAAGCGCTCGATCTTTTTGTGCAATAATCCCTCAGGTCCAAAAAGATTAAAATCTAGAGGAGGGATAGCGTTCCTGTCGTTTAACGAGCTGGAAGGCCAAAACTCGGCAAACTTTTCATATTTTACGAGTCAGTGAAAAGAGCTCAAAGAAGACTCGTTTTTTGAGGAACGAGTGATAAACAGGAATAGCAACAGATTCCAGGTACAAATTGGAATTTTCCAATCACGGTAGTGTCACAAGGATGGCTAGGTGAAATCACTCTTTGCAGCTGTTCCTCAAAATGGGTAAACACACAAATGGGGGTGAACGACCGGCCAAATGAAATGGAGGTGAAAACACGACCAAGGCTTTTAAGGCTGATAAATTTACGATCGCAATGGTTATTTACCGAGATAGGTTCATTTTTTAATGAGCTTGAACTCTGGTGGAAACTTTTGCTCACACTTTTCTATTTTTTAACGAGCATAAATTCCGTGGTAAAACTGCTCGATTCATGGTCAAATTTGATTTTTTACTTTTACTAGCTTTTCTCTTTTCAAATGTAGTACTTCACATTCAACTGCTACAACAAACTTTGCATGAAAAGGAGATTATAACCCTAATATTTAACTTTAAACTGTGTAAAAAGTCATAAAAAGGTGTTTTTACCTCTCATTTACCATTTCATTTGCATTTTGCTTGTTGGAGCTCTGGAGGTGCCTCTTCTTCCTTGATTTTCACCAGCTGATTCCGGGAGATTCTGTGGACGATTTTCGGCGCCGTTTGGACCAGGTAGGAGCTAAACCTTAGCCCTTCACTTTCATGGTTTCCTTTTTCAGTTTCATGCACATTTTTCAGGGTTTCTGAGCCCCAGGGGTTTCATCAGGGCGCCCTGGCATCAGCGCAGGTTCTCCTTTCGAAACTTGCGCTGTATTTCAGGTGGTCTTAAGGCAGACTGCCTCTCAGCGCAAGGGGAAGACTCTCTGCCTGCGCTGGGCCTAGAAAAACTGATCCTGCATGTGTTTTTGATGATTTTTCGCCAGTTTTTCATCAAAATTAGGAACTTACTCCTTCTCTTGTTTGCTTGCAGGGACCTTTGAACAAAATGTCCCTTACATGGCGAGAATGAGAACATGAAGCAGAGGACATGGTTGCACTCCATGACCCAGTCACGGTGAGCGCACTTCGGAACTGTGGCCTACTGAAGTTCTTCCGTATCTCTAGCATGAGAGCACAGATTTCTTTACTGCAGTATATGCTTGATGCTTGGGATCCTGTTAACCAAGTATTCCAGATTAGGGGGAAAACCATCCCCTTGACCATAGAGGACATGTACTTCTTGACTGGGTTGTCAAGGCGGGGTGCCCCCATTTCTTTGTCAGGTACGGCTCGAGGGACTACTTCCACCAGAGACTCTATCCGTCAGTATTGCCGGGAAGGTTCACAGCCGAGCAAAGACGGCAAGATCAATATCCGTGACATCACTGACAGGTCTCTTAGGTCCATTCTGTTTACTATTGGTAGGATGGCCGGTAGCGCAGCTTTACATGTTGCCAACAGATCTTACATGCAGCACGCTTGGAGTGTCTCCAACCGAAAGTGTTTAACTGGTGTGATGCAGTACTTGTTCAGATGAAAAGTCAATTGACCAAGGTAAAGGACGGAGGCTCAAGAACTTTGGTTTTGGTTCTATTCTGATTGCCTTTGCCTTGGAGAAAATCCCATTGATGCAGCCTCAGTACATCATACTTGACTTGCCTTCTCCGACCGAGCCACGCATGCAGAGGTGGGTTGACCACATGTCCCGACATGTCGGTCAACCTCAGATTACTTTCACTGAGGCCTTCTTTAGGTGGTTCGAGCGTCAGGAGATGGCGTTTTCTGAGTATCCATATGTGGGTATGGACTACCGAGGTGATCCGGACTTGGTGCTACCGGATGGCGAGCAATGGGGCGCTATTGGTAAAATCTCTGACCATGTTACTGTTTATTGTTTTTACTCATGATGTTACTGTGCAAAACTGATCAAACTCTTGGGTGCATGCAGATGTTGGTCCTGTTCGTCCAGTAGCTCGTCCACGATCGCCAGTTGCTGCCCCAGCAGCAGAGCCTGCTAGGCGAGTTGTTATTCGCGACCTTGGTGATACTGAGATACTTGCAGCTGTGCAGGAGCAGGTTGAGAGCCTTACTCGTGGTCTTCCGGATGTACAGATTGACGAGTTACCTTTACAGTTGCAGCGGCACACTATTGGCGTGCCTAGACGATGGACTCGTCTCTTGCGCATGATTGCACAGACCGTGACGTACTTTCATGAGCACCACTAGGCTAGGGTGCCCCCTAGCATCTTTTTGAGTTCTAGGTCATACGACCAATTTTGTTTTGATTACAGCACATTATGTACAAACTATAAACAGCTTTATATATTTTGATTTTCGGGGTTTATTTTGGTTTATTTGTGACCCACTTGCATAGCACCGATGCATCTCTTTTTATATATGTCGTAAATGTCTATCTAACACATAGTTTGCTAACGAATCTGTTAATGTGTTCAAGTTTCTGGAAATATGTTGGTATTGAATTGAATCAAACTCTCTTTCCAAAATCTTAACCCTTAGAAACATTCGATAGATAGCTGGATTGCGGACTTAATATATACCAGTGAGTTGTAGTATCACAAGCTGTGAGTCTAGCCTAACAATTAGTCGGCGTATACCATGGGCGATGGTATCAGAGAGGAGTTCAATCAACGCGCTATACTCAGCGATGTTGTTCGTTGATTGTCCAATACACACACCTCTGAAACTCACTAACTCGCCGCTTGGATCAAAAATGGCCCAAGCTGCGGAGGACAAATTCCGCGTACTACGACTCGCTCCGTCGGCATATCCCACATATGTTTCAGAATAATTCGACATCTGCAACAAACGAGAAGAGTGGATTACTAACTGAAACAAACACTTTAGCGAAAACAAAATACAACAAAAGCACTCAGGTTACTATTTAGGCATAGTAACGCTTGAGGTACAACCCGTTGCGGGGTTGCGCCAGTGGTATCCCGTCATAATCCATTAACTCGTAGGCTCCTTTTGCTAACACCCTTTTAACAATATAGGGACCCATCCATAAGGACTTAAATTTTCCTGCTCCTAATTTGTCGGATTCTTGGTCGTAAAGCAAAACCAAGTCACCCTCAGAGAAGATACGAGGTTTGACATTCTTGTCGAACTGTGCTTTGACTCGTTTCTTATGGGCTTCGTTCGCCAAAGCGGCGTCACGACGGTTTTCATCCAACTGGATCAATTCCAAGAAACGAGCCTCTTCTTCTGAGGTTCCGGGGAGGAGGTCAATTGCGAGTTTAAGAGACGAGATTTCGCACTGGATCGGTAAGACTGCCTCCAGGCCATACACCAATTGGAATGGTGTGAACCCAGTGGCGTTCTTTACCGAGGTTTGGTAAGCCCACAATGCTGAGTATAGGAGTAGGTGCCATCTTCTTTTGTGAACCCCGATCATCCTTTGCAACATACGCTTCAGGACTTTGTTGATTGCCTCAACTTGTCCGTTGGCTTGTGGATAATATGGGGTAGAGCTGTCGTGCGATAGCCCTAGTTTGGCAGCTAACTCAACCATCATGTGATTGCGAAAATGCGATCCATGATCTGTCACTATAGCCTGCGGAACGCCGAACCTGGCGACTACATGATTAAAAAAGAAAAGGGCAGCTGTTTCACCAGTGTTATCCAATGTAGGCATCGCCTCGGCCCATTTGGTAAAATAGTCAACAGCGACTATAATATACCCATGCCCCCCGGTCGAGGTGGGGTTACATTGCATGAAATCGATGCCCCACTTGGCGAAAGGCCCAACAGCAACTATAGGCTGCAAGGGTGCGGGCGGTCTTCTGGTTTTGCTATCAAAGATCTGACATGCATGGCAACTTCTGACAGCTATTATGCAATATTTAAACATAGTTGGCCAGAAATATCCTGCTCGTAAGATTCTTTGTGCTGTTGCATATCCAGATTGATGCCCCCCACACGCGCCTGAATGACAATCATTCAGGGCTTTCTCGGCCTCCTCATGGGTAAGGCACCTCCTCAGAACTGTATCGACACCACGACGGTAAAGTGTATCACCGACGATCATGTAGTCTTTAGATTGGTATCGTATACGCTTCCGTTCCGAGTGTGAGGTATTAGGCCTAAATTTTTGGGTTTGGAGATAAACAATGATGTCTCCATACCACTCATCGCTTACTGATATCAGAAACAAATTTTCATCCACGATTGACTCTTCTGATGTTTCATCGTTGGACGACGATGGGAGATCGCACAATAATTCCGCGAAAACTAGAGCTTTCTTCGATTTGGATTTTACAAAATCCAGATCAAACTCTTGAAGGATTGCTATCCATTTCGAATATTTGCCCCCAAGTAACTGTCGCGACAGTATATACGTCATGGGGTTGCAATCTGACAGAATGGTAGTTTTCCTAAAGAGGACATAATGTCGAAACCTTTGAATCGCTTGAACAGCAGCAAGCGCTAGTTTTTCAACATAGGAATATTTACTTTCTGTGTCATTTAAGTTTTTACTTAAATAATAAATAGGATGTTCAATTCCATCGACTTCTTGCACTAAGACCATCGCAATGGTCGTATCTGCTGCAGCTAGATACAGGTTAAAATCTCTTTGATAGTCCGGGGCGTACATTAATGATGCTCTTACTAGAGAATCTTTCAGAGCGTCAAAGGAAGCTTGCGCAACCTGGTCCCAGACAAAAGGTACATCCTTTTTCAGAAGACGAGTATAACCTTTGGCAAGTTCTGCGTAATTTGGAATGAACCTCCTCAGAAAGTTTGCTTTCCCTTGGAGTTTCTGAATCTGAAGCAAATTTGAAGGTGGAGGCAAATTAATGATTGCCTGAACCTTACAGGGGTCGAGACGAATCCCATCCTCAGAGACTACAAAGCCAAGTAAACGACCAGAACCGACGCAAAACACACACTTGTGCGGATTGAGTCTTATCTTGTAGTGTCGGCAACGTAGAAATATTGCTCTCAAATGCCGCGGATGATCAGTCCGCTTCCGCGAATGAGCCGGAAGATCGTCGAGGTAAGGTTGAACGATGTTCTTGATGTCATGGAAGGCATAATTCATTGCCCTCTGAAACGTCGCCCCTGCGTTCTTTAAACCAAAGGGTAATTTTCGATAAGCGAATGTGCCCCACGGACAAATAAATGCAGTCTTAGACTGGTCCTGTGGGCGGATATTTATTTGATTATACCCGGAAAATCCATCCATAAAGGAAAAGATTTCACATCCGGCGCATTCATCAATTATCTGGTCGATGAAGGGTGTAGGGTAGTTGTCCTTTGGACAAGCTTGGTTTACATCCCTATAGTCGACGCACACTCTTATCGTCCCTTGTTTTTTCATAACAGGGACAATATTCGATACCCAATCGGTTAGAGGAACCGGGTAGATGAATCCAGCATGGAGAAGTTTTTCAACTTCTGCCTTAATGGCAGCGGCTTTCTTGGGGTGTACCTGTCGAAGCCGTTGTCTTACTGGTTTGACATCAGGATACATTTTAATCTCATGTTCAACTATGCTCGAGTCAATGCCTGGAATTTCATCATATGACCATGCAAAGACATCTCTAAATTCGCGAAAGAGAGCACCATATATTTCCAGTTCTGAAGGGGAACAACTTTTGCCGACATGAATATTCTCTACAACATCAGATTTTGTCGAGATGTTTACGGCTACGGTCTTTTCAATATTGGATAGGTTTCGCTCTGAATCCACCGTATTTACAGTATTTGTTAGGAATTCAAACACTGAAGGGTGATATAGGTCGTGTTGAGTTTCTTCTTCACATTCTGGAAGAAGGGAACGATGGTGGTGATCATTCCATGGTGTCCCTTCAATCATCATTGATTGTAAGATTCCTTCATCAGTCCCATGAACTTTTGACCATGGATCTAATGGGGTACCATATTCTCCAGACCTATCTACCCAAACGCTTGACGAGCGTTGATTTGGGCTCGCCTCCCATGCCTGAAACATTGATTGCTACAATATTTCTATAGGGCTAGGTGGCAAAACCACTTGATAATCCATGACGACTTTGTCTTCTGCGACCTTCGAAGAAGATACCATGTTGCATGTTGCTACAAACGGGATATTCCCTACATGGAAAGGAGGTGGCAACGCGAAAGTTCCCATCATTGTGGGATCTTTTAGCAAGCCTACTCCGATATCTTGCATTGAATGGTCGCTCCCATGGATCAGGGGAATGCTTCCAGTAACTTGTGAACCATTAGGGAGGAAATTCTGCTGGTCGACGACCGTAATCCCTCCTTCAAACGGGAATGCGATCTTCCTAAAATATGTCGACACTACAGCTGCCATGGCATATATCCATGGTCTTCCCAGTAGGATGTTATAGTCAAGATTGCCATCAATGACCTCAACATCTATTTCCACTGTTTTTCCTCCTAGTTCAACCTTAAAGTTATTTAGGATTCCGTACGGAGTGTACGACCTACCGTCAAATGCTTTCAATGTCGTCGAAGATCGCGACAAGGTTGGAGATCCAAGAGTTTTCCAGCAACTCATCGACATGATACATGTCGATGCTCCCTCATCAATAATCGTTCTATGAACAGTTTTGTTGAGTGCTTTCACTTGAATAAGGAAAGCTAGTTGTGCTGGTAACTGAGGATCATATCCTTTGTGATCAAAGGATACAAGATTGGAATCTTTAGGATCCACTCCACCAATTGCTGATAACAATGCCTGCCTTTGGGATGGACAATTTTGCAGTACCTCAAGAGTCGACATAGCAGATGGCGATTGGGCCAAATCTTCTACTGTGTTATAATGCTGCGCCGCTCTGGCACGAGGATTAAATGTCGACTTGTGTACTACTCCCTTAGGTGGTTTTATTGTTAATTCATGCGTGAGGGGGGGTACAACTTCTGCCGAAGTTGTTGTCGAACTACTGGGTTGATCTTTCCCTTTGTCGTTCGACACCGGCGGATTCCCATAATCTTTATTCCTTGTCGAGATCAAAGCATCATTTTGCTTAGAAACCGACAACATAAGCACTTGAGACGGAGAAGCATTTCCACTATCAACCATATTTTGACCTGGGGTAGGAAATGGATCAGTCAACACAGCTGAAGTTTGGGAACTTTTAAAGAACCTCTTTAACTCAGCTTTGAACGGACAGTTCTTTGTCGAATGATTTTCATCGCATATTTGACATGGATAAAATTGTTTCCCTTGCCCAGGAGGGTTTGAAGAAGTTTTTTGAGGGGATGACTCACCCTGTTTCTTCTTCTTCCCTTTGTTTTGTTTCTTCTTGCTTCCTGGTTGATTGGAGTTTTTGCCTTTATCCGTAGATACAACATTTACCTCCGAAGCAAGAATCTCTTGATTTGCTTTTTGATTCGAAGTCTTACGGGCTTTCTTATTTGAATCCCTTGTCGACTTAGCGTTTTCAGTTCCAATCACGCCATCACCGGCGTGAGAGTCACTATTCGATCCGGGAGGAGGAGGGATTGAAAATTCCGGTCTAGGGGCGTCAGGTATCTTATCATAGAGCGTGCCCGACTGAGTATATACTAAGTCCAAATATTGAGCACGAGTAATAACCTGCTCCTCTGTTACGACGCCTCCCTTGGCCACATCTTCTGTTATAGCAGGAAGAAGCGACTTTATAAACCACTCAGCTAATAGCTGATCTGGAACGTAGGTCTTTACCATTCTGCGACGACGACGCCACTCATGTATATGATCTGATATATGTGTGGCCGTTGTCTGCTTGAAATTGGTCAAGATCTCTGTTCCAGTTTCGTACCTTATAGGTAACTGAAAGTGTGTTAAGAAAGTCGTGGCTAGGGAACTAAAATTGTCGAAGGAGGCTCTAGGTAATTCAATATACCATTTAGCCGCCGGACCAGTCAATGTCCTCTGGAAGAGGCGAAGCCTTATCGAATCATCATTCAAGGTATTCGACGAACACCACAGATGGAATGTCATCACATGATTCGACGGGTCTTCGCCAGGATTTCCATTGAATTTAGGAATGTCCGAAGGAAGCTTGTGAGGAATCGCTGGCCACCAATGGGCATAGGCGATTGGATCGTTCGTCAATCGATGTAAATCTGGTAATTCTAGGGTCACCATGAATGGCAACTGCTGATTCAGGTTTGGCGAGGCGTACCCAGGATATGATGGAATCGCCTGAGCAGTAGGCCTTTGCATACCAACATAATGCAACTGATGTTGATATGACTGATACGGCTGGTGGGCTTGGCCACTCTAAAGTGGTTGATTTAACCCGTTCTGAATATAGGGTTGCCCACTATTCGCAAAGATCTGTTGCTCAGATCCCTGGTACACCTGTTG
The DNA here is from genome assembly GCA_031772625.1 of Pinus tabuliformis. Lineage (NCBI taxonomy): Eukaryota > Viridiplantae > Streptophyta > Pinopsida > Pinales > Pinaceae > Pinus > Pinus tabuliformis. The sequence continues at coordinate 1,109,135,887 of CM062816.1, read as the reverse complement.
AAACTGAGGTTGTTGGTATTGCACCATCCATGGTTGTGAAGCCATGTTTTGCTGTGAGACACTAACCGACGGACCAAGTTGCGGGGTTATGGTTCCCGTTTGTATCTGTGTCGTCCCGGCAGTTGGCGATTGTGGTTGTGTTGCAGGGTCAATGGGCTGTTGCATTACAACTTGGGGTTGACATACAACAGGCATCGATTGAACTTGCGACACGGTTACAATTGCTGGCGTCGTCGGGATACTAGACATAGGTACACACTGTTGCATGGAACATACAACTCTTGGTTGTTGGGGTAACATAGGTACCCAACCACTCGTCGTTACTTCAGTCAAACCTGAATGTTGTTGAAAACTGCCGTATGGGTATCCCCCCGGAAGGGGAAGTGAAAGGGCATACTGCCCCCCATACGGTAACAACCCGGAGCTCAAGGGTATGGATTGCCTTTGAGGACTGGATGGCCCAAACTGATTTCCAAAGGGATCAATTTGTCTAGTTTCAACATAAGAATTACCGGGTATTATACCGGAAGAACAAACTGGAACAGACCAAGTTGTCGTAATAGTCCCTGGGCGGACTCCTTCTAGCTGATGAGAGCTAGTTGGGACAGCTGGTATGCCGGCAAACATCGTTGGATTGACGACAGGAACTTCTGCTGTCGTTGTGTCATTTGGCACAGTCCTAGATGTCGACGGTTGTTCAGACATTTTAAGTCTATCCAATAAACTGCCTAACGATTCTACAGGAACTTCCTGTGGCGATGGAAAAACTTCTGATGCAGAAGGAAAAAGAGTGGCACCTACTCCAAAATGAGTTGGAGTATTTGCTTGCTGGTCCTCTACGATTTCCTCTATTGCAATCAGACCAGGAGGAAGAGGAAGACCGTCAGGTCCGTAAAAGATTTCTGGTGCCGAAGAAGGGGTTGCTTCGACAGCGACAATTGTTTGAACAACAAGACTCTGTGGACCGGTTTCAAATGGAACTGGTTCAGTTATGCAAGCACTTGTCTTCAGACTAGGATCAGTACAACTGTCCCTCTGTTGCTGTTGAACTTCTTCAGTAGAGGCAGAGATTCCAGAAATATCAGGAGTGACCAGAATCTCAGATGTCGTCGGAACTGTTGTTCTAACTTTAATGGGAGATTTTGACCCGGTCAAGCGAGTTCGCTTTGTCCGTACTACTCTCGATTCCGGAGACAAAGACGGTTGACTCGCGAGTCTCCTCGAACGACGGAGTTTTAATTGACTTTCCTCCACGGTTGCGGATTACTTGATCAACTAAAATACAAAAAGGGGAATTATGTTTCCGTATTGAATGAATTTTATTAGACGCTTTTAGACACAACTTTGCTTTTTCATGTTTTAAGAGTCGAGAAAAAGCTAAAGATGACTCTAGTCGCCTTCGATGTATTAACGAGCCCGAAGTGACAAATGCTCGGTTGGACCTTTTCAGTTATAGAGTTTGAAAAAGGCCAAAAGAAACTGCTCTGGAGATCTAGGCAGAGGGTGTGCCAAACCTTTCGCGAAACCACAGAATACGTTTTACGGTACGGGTGGTCGATCATCGTGAATGCTGTGTTCACTGCATCGCGATCAGTAGGGCGGCCGACACGGCTTCCTAAGGATAAAGGATAAATGCCTATAGGGGTCTCCCAATATATGCGACGGTACGCGAGAGCACAAGTCCGTATTAGTGCCACCGACTCTCAGGAGGAATCACCCACCTTCGTAGAAATCGACAGTCACTACGTTTAACGACGCCGGAACACGTCTCTACCTAGACCTCTATTGTGAGCGTTATGTTACAATGTGTTTTTAGATTCATTCAATATATTTTAAGTTGATCTTGTTTAGCAGTTTGTCTTTCAGGATCACCACGAGATGTATTGGTACAAATTCCTAAATGCAGCTAGAATGATAAGCAAGCTTTACAATCTTTTTAGCTTTGAAAATCCTAACTACTGAGGGGAGAGAAAAACACTATCTTTCCACACAGAGCACAAAGCACAAACTAATGCACTTTCTCCTAGATCAATCACGCAAACTTATCAAAATGCAAATGCAAGATGCATGTATTTCTTTTCTTTTCCTTTAATGTTGATGTAGGCAAAAAGGAAATTGTCGTGTAATTTTCGAATTCAATTTGAAGCGTAAACAAACAAGTTTTGTATAAAATGAAAAGACACCTTACAGGTACTTGTTTCAACACTAAAAATGTATGAATTTAAACCATAAAATGAAAAACAAACAAACTCAAACAGCCATGAACAGTAATAAAACTAGCTCCTAAGATCACAAAGACACTTTTACAGTTCAGGATCTAAGAGGCCACAGCTATACTGGTTCGCTTTCCACAATGGGAAACTGTAACTGAAGCAAGAAATACTGAAAGAACAATCACAGTTTCATCACACAACTGAGGCGGAATAATGTCAAGGAAAGTTGGTTTACAGCAAGTACAATGACAAGCAATCAGCAACAAAAAATCAGTGAAAACAGGGCCAAGACACAGTGGAAAACCTCTGGAAGACACTGGCTAACAGGTCCAGCGCAGGCTCTGGTCTGTCAAATTGACTTCCAGCGCAGTTCCTGAAGGGAGTACCTGCGCTGTAATGCAGACTGCCTGTGGACAGCCTGCTCTGGGACACGAGAGTTGCGTTTACAAGGATTTCCGGGTCATAAAAAGCTCAAAAATGCACTGTTTTTGCTGAAATAAAAAGCTATAGGTCAAGTACAGGCTAAGGGATGATCAAGAGGATGAAAAGCTATCACAAAGAGTACAAGAGTCTTTTGTAGATCAGCTCTTCAAATCATGAATCTGCTAAAAAATGAGCAAGAGTAGCAACCCCTCTACTTCGCTTTTGATATAGTCAAAAGCTTTTCGATTCGGTACTCTTTGGTTCAAGAAATGAATAGCAAAGATACTACAAACACCAACAAGATACTAGGCTCCCCAGTGGAGTCGCCAGTTTGTTGTGGGGAAAAGTATCCGACTCGGATGACCCTATCCCTACTCTAAAGGTGACAGTCTTTAGCAACAACTGAAAACAAAGCTTTGATATTTTCCTTTATGAAAGTACAGAGAGAAGGAAGAAAAGATTAACCAACCGGTGTCTTTCGCTTTTGTCGATCCTTATCCTCCCTCTTTGTCTCTTGTTCCCAGCTCCTTGCTCTCTTTGCCGGTCCAACTACACACAGATCCTGCACAAAACAAGAGAGGAAACTACAAGAAACATGTACTCATAACTGATGCATGGATTAGAGTGAATCAAATATACAAGTAAATACAATACATCAATGCAATACAAGTATATAGGAGAACATTCAAAGCTTTATTGATAAAAGTAACAGGGTTCTGAGAAGGTTACAACCATCAATGGCTCCAATTCAGCAGCACCTCCCCAGCAGCAAGAAATCTCCTCTTCACCTCTAGAAAGCAATCACCCAATAGCTCTAACTGTAAACCAACAGCACCTCCTTGCTTTGCACAAAATTCCAGCCTCCTTAGACCTCATAGAAGAGCTCTATATATAGGAGAGAAGAAGAGAGGATGAGTCAGCTTGAGACTGACATGAAGCTGCCTTGTGTCCTCTCCCTCTTCAGTTAAACTTCAGTTCTTGAGCCCACTTGGAGATCCTTTCTTACACATGGAGATCAAGTACCTCTTACTCATCACAGGGCGAATCTCTTGAACCAAGTGTCAGTTTGGAAGCTTCCTGGGCAATTGACACCTTGCAGAATGACTGTGCCACTTGGCCAATCTCGCCCAGCGCAGGTAGCCTTCATTAGATTTGACTTCCAGCGCAGGTACAAGGAGGAGCAGTTGCAATACAGCGCAGATGCTCAGTGGAGCAGCTGACATGATCCAAAAATAGCCCGTTTCTGAGTGTTTTCAGGTGGAGAACTGATGGGAAGTGCTGTGGTTTGCTGACCTTGTTCTTCTAGGGGTAAGAACAACATGTTTAGGGACTGAGGATCCCTGTAATTATCGACATTTCATGCTCCATGCTGCGAGGCACAAAAATGTCTATAACAGATGGATAACTTTATGGTTTGTGATTTTATAGGTTTATAGGTTGAAATATGAAGGATGGCTACCATTGGGCTATGGAGTCAAAGTATGTTTCATTACCTGAGCAAGATCAACTTAACATGAAAGTTAAGGCATAGAGAGTTTTTATACATCAACAAAACAAAGATACAATGCAAGGAAAAATAGTTTATAAATACATGAAGGAAGTTAGAGCATCATTGATGAGTTCTAAGTAAAATGTATTCATACCACTGCAAGTAAGTGAAAGAGGAAAGCCATGAGACGATAGGACATTAAAAATCTCTTTGAATCCTGAGTAGTGAAGCCAAAACATTCTACCTAGCATGGAAGTCAAGGCATTATAGAGTTCAAGTGCAGAAATGCAAATATAAAACAGTGAAACACAGTTAGTTTATATATGAAATAAGTCAGAGCATCATTGATGAGTTCTAAGTATCATAAGTAAACACCACTACAATGTATGTATTGGAAGATGCCGTCAAAACAGGAACATACAAGAACTCTTCATGAATCTTGAGTTGTCTAAGTAGAAACTCTGCATTAGGTTAAAAATATACACAGTCTGCACATAGAGCAGCAGCTAAGCCAAAAGGTCTCCAACCTCTTGATTTATATATAGCATTTACAATATGGATTCCCTCATCCCTTATCAAGAGAATTCGAATTTGCTATGAGTGACACCTATTCTAACCATAAAAAAAACTATTAAATACAAATGACAGCTAACTAGCAGTCCTAGAGACCTAATACACCTAGAAGTGTAACTCCTTATTATGACTAAACCACCTTAACTAAACATTGAATGCATTCTTTGATAGTTGCAACCTCATGAGGTCGAATTTGATGAAGCCTCCCACGTTGTCACTTACTATTGATGATAAACCCTAGAAATTAGGGAACATGTTTCACTATTTTTAGGTTTAGGATCCTTGAAAATGGCACGTGGGACAGAGCCTTTATCTTCTCATCCATGACATATTTCACAAAACTGAAGGAGGTTTTTCTATTCCATGCTTTCTAGAACGAAAACCTCTTTTTTTTTTTAAAACACTTCTCCAGCTGTCCAGAATATGTCCTTGAAAAACATGTGTAAAACAGGAAAAATATATTCTCTCAAATTAGGGTTTCAAAGAAAGCTTAGTATCTCCCAACTAGAAACACTTATGAAGAAAGTGAGATAAGTTATTGTATCTGGAGAGTTGATGAAGATAAACCTCCTTCAAAATTCCAAAATACCTTTTCCTATGACTAGAAACTGATCTTGAAAAAGACTGTTAAAACCAGAAGACAAAGCTTGACTTTCAACAGTTTTGTAGCACAAGTTTAAACATAAATTCCTCCCACCTCAGAACGAATTTGAAGAAAATGAAAGAGGTTTTTATTTTTATTTTAGCATGTTAGGAAGCAAAATTATCTTTCAGTTTTCAAAATTGAGTTCTCAGTTGCTCAGGAACCCTTCTAGAAGTTGACTAGTAAAAGCAGAAAATAGTTTCCTGACGATGAACCACACTAGTTGGTTCGAAACGTGTCGACAAAGGTCTTTCCTCATGTGATTTTCGCCGAAGTTCTGCTTACAATTATTATGGATCACAGAAGCCTCAATTCAATAAGAGACTTTTATGCTGAAACAAGCTTTTTCAGTGGTTTTGTAGTGCACTACGAAAACTCCTAGTTTAGAATCCATAATTTCATAGCGTGGCCAGTACAAATTCTAGGTTTTGTGCTACGAAAACTCCTAGGAAGTTTTGTAGAGCATGAAAACCTTGACAAAAGTTTGACACATGGAATTTTAGGTGTGATGTGAGATCAGTGATAGGTAAAACTAGAGTGTTGATCCTATTTGACAATGCCAAAAAGACTTCCTTCTAGGTCCTAGACTCTAAAACAAACCATGGAAAGACTGGACCAAGACTCACACCAATCCTTTGGAATCAAACTGAAGTTCAAATTTAGGATTTTTTTTCAGTGATAACAATATTGTTATCACTCAAGAAAAAATTCTTGAATTTTGAACATCAGTTGGATTCCAAAAGTTTGGTGTTAGTCTTGGTCTAGTCTTTCCATGGTTTGACTTAGAGTCTAAGACCTAGAAGGGAGCCTTGTTGGTATTGTCAAATAAGGTCAACACTTTGGTTTTGCCTATCATTGGTCCCACATCACCCATAAATTTCCATATGTAAAACTTGTGTCAAGGTTTTCATGCACTACGAAACTACCTAGGAGTTTTCGTAGCATGCTACGAAACCCCTGAAAAAAGCCTGTTTCAGCATAAAAGACTCTGTTTTCGGCTTTTACTAGTTAAATTACAAAAGGGTTCCTGAGCAGCTGAGAACTCAATTTTGAAAAATTAAAGAGGCTTTGCTTTCTAACATACTAAAATGCAAAAATATCTTTCAGTTTCTTCAAATTCATTTTGAGGTGGGAGGAATTTATGGTTAAACGTGTGCTACGAAACTGCTGAAAGTCAAGCTTTGTCTTCTGGTTTTAGCAGTCTTTTTCAAGATCCATTTATGGTCACAGGAAAAGGTATTTTAGAATTTTTAAGGAGTTTTCTATTTATCAACTCTCCAGATACAATAACCTATCTCACTTTCTTCATAAGTGTTTTCAATTGGGAGATAATAAGCTGTCTTTGAAACCCTAATTTCAGAGAACAGATTTTTCCTGTTTTACATGTGTTTTTCAAGGACAGATTCTGGACAGCTGGAGAAGTGTTTTAAGAAACCAAGAATTTTTTTTTTCTAGATAGCATGGTCTACAAAAACCTCTTTCAGTTTCATAAAATATGTCATGGATGAGAAGATAAAGGCTCTGTCCCACGTGCTAATTTTCAAGGATCCTGAACCTAAAAACAGGGAAACATGTTCCCTAATTCCTAGGGTTTATCATCAGCAGCAAGGTGAAAACGTGGGAGGCTTCATCAAATTCGAATTCATGGAGCTATAGGTGTCAAAAGGAATTTTTAATTCCTAGATAAGGTTGTTGTGATCATAATGAGGAGTTACACTCCTAATTTTTTTAGGTCTCTAGAACTGCTAGTTAACAATCAGTTATATTCAATAGTTGGTTCTAAGTGTCAATAGTTGTCAGGTCAAGTAGAATTCGAATTCTCCTCATCTTAGAGGAATTAATCTAAGTCATGTAATAAATTGTATATATGGGAGAAGATGTAAGGCACCGAGGGTTGGAAAATTTTCAAAGAAGACTCATACTGTGCTTTTGTGTAAGACTATGTTTTAATGTAATACAATGATTTGGCTTTACTCCTCAGGATTCAGAAAGAGTTAAATGTTTAAATTGTCCATATGGTTGCCTTCACTTCATTGCTGGTAGTAGTATGAATGCATGATTACTTAGAACTCATTGGCTATGCTCTAACTTCCTTCATGTATTTGTAGACTGTGTCTTCCTACATATTTCTAATGTGTTACCGATATGTTGAACTCCAGATGCCCTGACTTCCATGTAAAGTTAATATTATTGTCATACTGAAGCATTTCTTGACTCCTTAAGCCCAATGGATGTTTACTGATCATGTTCAACCATTCATATTTTTCTCTTGTTTCATAGAGTTAGCCATCTAATCTTTGTCAAAATCTTTAATCTAGTGAGAGAGCCCTCTCAGGTTGAGGAGGCTAAGCCTTAGCCAAAAGTTGGTTTGAAAGAGTTACACAAGGTCTTCCTGTTTAGTAGCTTATCAGGGTTTGGAATTTGTGATAAAATTTATGAGCTCCTGCTACCTTCAGAAGTTCATCTTCTTAGTTTCAAGAATGAATAATCTTCAGACTCCCGGTAGACGCACCAAAATGTTATCACCACAATAGGACCTTGATAGGCTACTGATCAGACTATCTCAGTGTAACTATTTCAAACCAATATTTTATCTAAGGCTTAGCCTCCTCAGCCTGAGAGGGCTCTCTCAAAGGGTTAATGATATTGATTAAAGATATGGATAGATGGCTAACTCTATCTTGGTTTTATGTGTTTGTAGGTTGAAAATATGAAGGCTTGCTACCATTGGGCTATGGAGTCAAAGTATGTTTCAGTACCACAACAAGATCAGCTTAACATGAAGTCAGGGCATAGAGATTTTTTATACATCAACAAAACAAAGATACAATGCAAGGAAACACAGTATATAAATACAAGAAGGAAGTTAGAGCATCATTGAGGAGTTCTAAGTAACATGGATTCATACCACTGCAAGTAAGTGAAAGAGGAAAGCCATGAGACAATATGATATTAAAAACTCTCTTTGAATCCTGAGTAGTGAAGCTAAAACATTCTACCTAGCATGGAATTCAAGGCATTATAGAGTTCAAGTGCAGAAATGCAAATATAAAACACTGAAACACAATTAGTTTATCTATGAAGGAAGTCAGATCATCATTGATGAGTTCTGAGTATCATAAGTAAACGACACTATAATGTAAGTATTGGAAGATTCCATCAAAACAAGAACATACAAGAACTCTTCATGAATCTTGAGTTGTCTAAGTAGAAATTCTGCATTAGGTTAAAAATATACATAGTCTGCACATAGAGCAGCAGCTGAGCCAAAAAGTCTCCAACCTCCTGCTAATTCAACCTCTTGCTTTATATATAGCATTTAAAATATGGATTCCCTCATCCCTTATCAAGAAAATTCGAATTTTCTATGAATGACACCTATTCTAACCATAAAAAAAACTATTAAATACAAATGACAGCTAACTAGCAGTCCTAGAGACCTAATACAACTAGGAGTGTAACTCCTTATTATGACTAAACCACCTTAACTAAACATTGAATGCATTCTTTGACAGCTGCAACCTCATGAGGTCGAATTTAATGAAGCCTCCCACGTTGTCACGTATTCTTGATGATAAACCCTAGAAATTAGGGAACATGTTTCCTTGTTTTTAGGTTTAGGATCCTTGAAAATGGAACGTGGGACAGAGCCTTTATCTTCTCATCCATGAAATATTTTATAAAATTGAAGGATGTTTTTGTATTCCATGCTGTCTAAAACAAAAATGTCTCTTGGTTTCTTAAAACACTTCTCCAGCTGTCCAAAATCTGTCCTTGAAAAACATGTGTAAAACAGGGAAAATATGTTCTCTGAAATTAGGGTTTCAAAGAAAGCTTAGTTCTCCCAACGGAAAACACTTATGAAGAAAGTGAGATAGGTTATTGTAGACGGGGAGTTGATGAAGATAAACCTCATTCAAAATTCTAAAATACCTTTTCTTGTGACTAGAAACTGATCTTGAAAAATACTGTTAAAACGAGAAGACAAAGCTTGACTTTCAACAGTTTCGTAGTGCACGTTTAACCATAAATTACTCCCACCTCAGACCGAATTTGAATAAAATGAAAGAGGTTTTTGTAGCTTAGTATGTTAGGAAGAAAAGCCTCTTTCAATTTTCAAAATTGAGTTCTCAGTTGCTCAGGAAGCCTTTTGAAAGTTGTCTAGTAAAAGCAGAAAACATAGACTTTTATGCTGAAACACGCTTTTTTAGGGGTTTCGTAGCGCATTACGAAAACTCCTAGTTTAGAATCCACGATTTCGTAGCACAGCTAGTGAAATTTCTAGGTTTTGCGCTACAAAAACTCCTAGGCAGTTTTGTAGTGCATGAAAACCTTGACACAAGTTTGACACATGGAATTTTAGGTGTGATGTGAGATCAGTGATAGGTAAAACTAGAGCGTTGACCCTATTTGACAATGCCTACAAGACTCCCTTCTAGGTCTTAGACTCTAAAACAATCCATGGAAATACTGGACCAAGAATCACACCAATTCTTTGGAATCAAACTGATGTTCAAAATTTAGGAATTTTTTTCAATGATAACAGCTTCTATAAGAAGCCACTTATTGTCTAGTAGATTCAACCATGGTTGCTAATGTTTTCTTTTTTTAATGAGCCATTTGTTATCTTTTGGATTATTTTCTTTCATGCGAATCCCTAGCTAAATATAAATGTATATCTAGATATTGTTGCTTGTTGGAATGTTTTAAGTCCACCATGTTGAGCCAGTTGTCAAAAATTTTGTGATTGGGTTGATTAGGGTGTTGCTTTAGCATGAAGTCTACCATGATTCCTTGGATTAGCTAGAAGCATATATTTGTACAACCGAGTCTGAGTATATTTGAGCTAGTATGACTAGTTTTGAGGCAGTGTGGCTATAGAAGCTCTTTGTAGAGTCATTTGATCATGTTTCAGATACAATTGTGATATGTTATGAGTAAAGATATATGTCGATGCTAAGTAAACTAGGAATGTTGTGAACATGAAGAACACATTGAGGTGTTTCTTCGATATGGGTCTTGCTTTGATTTCCTGGATGAGCTAGTATAAAATTCCGATTTCCCTTAGTGCCAGATCATATTGCAGCTTGTATGTCTAAATTGCGAGCAATATGTCTTAAGAATATATCCACAAGATTGTTAGACTTGGTGCCATTGATGGAGAATAAAGGCTCAAACACATAGTGAGTGAAGAGGCTCTAGCACATAGGGAGAAGTGAGTCTCTGTCAGTGACTTCTTGTAGAACTGAAGCAGTAAGGCTTCATCATTTGAGTAGATTGCAGAAATTATTACCAATCCATTTCAAAAAGTGAAGTTCTTATTATTTAGAGAGAACCTTGGAGTGCAAGAGAATGTATATCTCCTGGAGAAGGAACATTGTTGATAGAGAACACTGAGCATATGCTCCTCCCTGGTCCTTCGAATAACCATGGAATTGGTGAGGGGGGATGAGTAGTGAGGCTCTTGGGTGTGAGGGTACCCCTTAAAGCCATGGAATTGGCTAAAGGCTAAGTAGATGCCTCAGTATGCATCCTACCCTCACGTATGCATTTGTAAGGGCCATGGACTTGGTTAATTTGTCGATATTGCCACACGTTTATCTGATAGGTGAGGAGACTTAGGTGTGTGTGATATATACCAAAGTTGGACGTGAATTACATGGAATTGGTTAAGGTAAATTGATATCCCATAAGTATTGGATGCAAGTGTTCTACCACTTGATCACTGAAGATTAAGTTGGGTGAGGGCCATTTAGTGGACATAGGGTGTGTAATATTTACCAAGGTCATTTATGATTTCCATGTACTTGGTTGTAGTAAACTGATCTCCCCTAATTTCATTGTGGATCATTCTTTCGAGATAAGATGAGATGAGAAGAGACGATGATGCAAATATCAACTTTTCTTATGTTGAGACATGTACATCTGAGATGATGATATACACTTTTAGGTCATGGAGCTTGACCTAGAGACTAGTAGGGTGTGTGTAATATTTATCAAGGTCAAATAAGGTTTCCTTGGAGTTGGTTGTAGTAAATTGATCTACCCTATCATCTATTATGGATCAAGACATCATTGTTTCTCTTAGATGAGATATTTGGAGCACTCAGAGGAATACCTCCCTAATTGAGAGGAAGCATTGAAATTGGATTGTCATGCTATATACTCTCTGTATTATGGAAGAAAATTAAAATGCATCCCTTTCTAAGAGGGAGTGTTGAAAATTATAGCCATGGTCAACATTTCCATCAATGTAAAATAAAAGAAGGAAAATAAAAATTAAATTAGAAAATTTGAATATATGTTTTCCCTCCAAAATTTTTAAGTCAACTGGGATCCAAAAGAAACCCATTTGACCTCCTCAAAAGTATATATAAAGGAGGTATCTCCTCCTCATTTGTACACATCAATCTATCATGGGAAGGAGGAAGGAGGGTGGAAATTTCATGAGGAGTGTTTGGGTTTTCTTCTTATTATTGGATATTGGATGAGCTATCATCTTGATTCTATCTTTGATGTATTGATTTACTATCAAATCTCTCTCTCTCTCACACACATAAGGAATAATTTTCTGGGTTTTCCCCTTGTGGGGTTTCCCTAGCCTTACTCCTAATTTTTGTGTCTCTTATCTCATGCTTTTTGAGTTATTTCTTTTGTTTCTACTATGATTTACTACTGCTATTTCATGATTATGAATGAATTTTCTTACAACTGATTTATGATATAAAATTTTAATGCTAATAAGTATTGTTTGAAGCTATTATTTATGCAAGAAATTTGTTTTAAGCATTTCCCTAGTAAAATTTCAATAGAACGAAGAATTATTTAGTATATTTGTGAATGATTATGAGTTTAACATATATTTCAATTATAGATATGAATATTGTCACTATTTAAAGCTCTATTAATCACTTATAAGTCTAGACACACCTCGGGTGTGGCATTCTTCCCTTGTGAAAGATTGAAAATGCAAACGACATGCTAGAATACCATAAGCCCTTTGTTGGCACCCTACAGTAGAACCTTGGGTCATCACAGTAAATTTTCACCAACAAAATGCACAGTTGTAGCTAATAGGTCTTCATTAAAATTAAGACACGTAACTATCCATTTTGTAATTTCAACTTCCAAGAAATTGATTAAGTTGTCAAATTTGGAACCCATTGATGTATTAATAACCTCTAGCTCTTCTTGTAGTATATATTTGGAAACAAGCATAGAGTATTTCATCATTTGTCAGCTCTGAAGGTCCTCAAAAACTTTAGTGAACTTAAGAGGTCCCTACTATTTTTATCATCAATATTCAAATAGTCAGCAATAACCTCTTCTAATATTTTTATTCTGGAAAAACAACCAACTTTGATCTGCATACGTCTTGTAGGACCTGGGATATTTTATTGTGTCCTATGGATTTTTTTGAGTGGGTTGATTTTATGCACAAAGGGTGAATATTGATTATCAAAAAATAGCTACTAATTTTCAAGATCCTTTTTAAGATACTCAACAAATGAACAGATTCTATTTTCCAAATTTCTTAAATGTAGAGTGATTTCCCATAGTTCCTTAATAATATCCATTCTTTTATTAATATTAGTTACAATATAAGACTTGATTCCTGTAAGAAGCTATATTATTTTTCTTATTCATTAGGGTGTGATGGGTGTAGTTATCATATCCTCTAGTGTTTTGATATCCAAGGGGTCATGAATAGAGACATTGGATTGAGAGCTTCTTCAAACTCATTTATTTTGTTTTTTAGCTTCAGATTTTCTACTCTTGCTCTGTAAAATAGTGTGCCAAATCTTAGCAAGTATTTTGGTGTAGATTTAGGAGTCTTGTAGTTCCTACATCAAATATGTCCACTTCTATTCTTGATTCATTAATGACCTTTTTATTTTGAGCCTTTACACTTTCCACCTTGTTGATAGGTGGGAAAATTCCTTCTTGTAATGACTTAGTGTTGGCCTGATCAGGGTCCCAATTAGATCCCTATTCATTTGGTTTGGCTATATACTCTCCAGAATAAAGGAAACACTATTATTCAACTATAAAACTAAAGAAATGCTAAAATTAAAACTAAATTAGGGAAAATATATGACATAAACTAATATTTACAATTAACTATAAACAAATATAGAAACTAATTTGTATGTGTGAAAATAACTTGAGCAATTTGACAACACGGGGGTGATGGGGGAATCACCCAAACAAAATACTTGGATAAATTTTATGGATGTTTGACTTTGATTGGTGGTTCTAGCTAGTCCCTTAAAATGACTTTTGGGCTCTATCATAAAAAGCTTATGAAATTTTGGTTTATATTTTTATATTTTATTTACATGCAATTTACTGAATTTAAAAAACAAAAAGTGAATCTCATAAGTGAGAGAAAACCATTCAAATAAAGATCAAATATCAGAGATTAATGTCGATGAATGAAAGACAAATAACGAATCTAAAATAATTAAAAATTTTGACAATAAAATGTACTTAATCATTTTAAAATAAATAATCACAATAACATACTATTATTCCACAAAAATTGATTTATTAATGAGTAAAGAAAACAAATACCAACAACATTTATCAAATAATTAAATATGTCACAAGATATCATGCTCATAACTCCATAAACACATAAAATTCTAAAATTTTCTTTCAAAATATTGAATTTAAAAATACTAATTACAAAATCAGAGTCTTAAGTTTCAACAATTTCCAAGCTTTAGACCAACGTAAAGAGTTGTATAAACATGAAAAATAAATAGGATAAGGTTTTCCTTTTGAAAAATATAGAAAAACTTCGAAGACTTTCTTCAATAAAAGTACAAATCCTATTGAGTCCTTACATACTTTCCTAAAGTTGGATATGATGTTTTATATATTCCTAGATTTGAGAGGCTACAACTGAGTTGAATGACATATTTTTATGAGAATTTGTCTAGATGTATGTAGACGATTCCACATATCTTTCAAAAATAAGTTGAAGATGAATTGGTACAAAATTTCCAATATTAATTCGACACGTAGACCATAAAAACTTGATATATCTCTTCTTACGACTTTATTTGGTTAAGAACTTAGATATCACGTTCATTTGTTCAAAAGGAAATTACAGAAACTTCTGAAAATCCTGTGCATCCATGTACCAATTTCCTTAATTTTATTTTCATCGGAAGATGTTTTATCTTCAACTTCTTGTTGATAAAGTCTCAATGACATTAATTCCTTAAGAGCTTTAGGTTGAGGCATGCCAAACTCCTATGTGATATCCAATTTTGAATCCCAAATAAAATCACAAAGCTTAACTACATATTCAATCCATTATTTAATTCCCCTGTAGTTTGAATCTCTCTAGTTTAATGAGGAAATCATGAGACTTTTATCCTTCTTGGAAAAAAATACAATATTCTTAGGATTGAACTATTTTTTCCAATTAATAATATAGCTAAATAGGTTTTCTATCATCTTGTCTTCTTCCATTATTAATTCAATTTTGTTATTATGGGACCATAACTCTAGCAAAAATATGCAAATTTTATCCATATGCTTGAAAAATTTGAGTAGAACCTTCTTCAATTGTTGATTCACTTGCAAAGCCTATTATTTCAGAAAATTAATACTTGCAACTATTTCTTGGATTTGTTTTAATTGTTACTGCAAGGATTAGTATTCTAACTTGAAGATTTCAATACGATTTTATTGATATGTATTTAGATCTTGAAGTTCTTGAGCTTGTTGATTGTTTGAATCATCCAATTTTATTTTCCATATCTATTCCAAATTTGAATTACTAAAATTATGCTTCTCTTATATTTGTTGACTAGTTAGAGAAAATAATTCTCTAAGCGCTATAGAATGTCTCTGCCATTCTTCTTCGCTGAAAAATATGTTATTTTCTAGTTGTGCTTCGAGTTATTTGATATCATGCAAAAAAATTTATATTCCTTAGATAGATTATCAATTGTATGTTGTGTGTAGTTCATGAAAGCACCAAGGACCTAAGTTGACTCTTTAGATTTATCTTTCTGATCACCTAAAGATTTCCAACTTAATTCTATAATAGTTTCAGTAGAATCATGCTTCCTATTTTTGGTTCTTTTAACCACCAATTTGGCTTCAGAATTGAAATAGTAATCACTTAAATAATGAACTATTTCAGTAACTGTTTCAACTTCACATAATGGTCCAAAAAGAGAAGAAACAACTAGAAAGTTTGTTCAAATGGGATTTAATGAGATTCCTTGAGACCAATATTTCATAATTTGCATAGGTGGTTTTGGAGTCCATGAAACATATTGAACTCATTCCATATGAATACTATGAGCTTTTGGAGTGATATTCATTGGAATTTCTTGGACTTCTTTGTTGATGTCTTAGACAATTGTTTGAATAGTTTGTTGGGATTTAATTGATTCTTGAACATTTTCTATTTGTGAAAAATCCATGCTTATGTGAATTTATGGTTGATTTAATTAATCGAGTGAATCAACATCAATTTTCATTTTTCTTTCATAGAAATACTATATTCTTTAGTTGCTTCCTTATTTGTTCTTTGATAATTTTTTGCTTTCTTTTGCACACTGCTTTCCTTTTCATTTTGAGTTAAACCCGATGACACATAAGATTGAGATAAAGAGGTAAAATAAAGTGAAACTGTAGATTTTGATAGTCCAAAATTTTTCTCTGGCATAGGTGGAGAATGAGGCTCCACTTGGATATTAGTAAATTGAAAAGTCAAATTCTCAAAAGAATTTAACTTTTCAAAAATTCAAAAAGTTTGAATTATAGAGACTCCACTATTTAAGATAAAATTATAAGTATCTTTGTTGAAATTTTGTACTTTAGCCCTCTCCTCAACATCCACCAAATTAGTTCTTTGTGCAACTTGATCAAAATCATGAACATGAATAAAAACATAATCATAAAAGGGTTGTTGATGTTGAAAGTATTTTGATAAGCTTATTGATTTGTAATGATTAATGATTACATTTTTGGGGTCATATCTAAAATAGGGCAAGGAATCCAACCAAAGTTTCTATAACTACTATGCTTCGACTATAACATTTCCCCTCCATTTACTCACCATCTGACCAAATTTAACAGGAAAACTTATCCATACTTTCTTTTGCATTTTATGCAACATTCTAGCTTGAACATGAAGTGCAATATAATTGGATATTCTCTGATGGATAGCCTATCAAGTATATATCTTGGCAAGATGTGAGGTCCTACCTCAATTCCATAAATCCTGATAAAATAATTTTTTTGTTCTAAAAACAAATCACCAATTTTAGACAGGGTTTCCTGAAAATCTTTACCAAATATTATTGGAGTCTCTCCAAACAAAATTTCATGAAGAGGAATCATGATGTTATTGCATATATCATAAAAGTGTTGCTTGTATTAGATTTCCCATAAGATAGCAGTATAATCCTGAATAGCTTGTTGATTATTGAAATACTAATTCCACTCAATTAATGGAAATGGAACTAAAGCTATAACAAAATCCACAAGGTAAGTGGACATAAATAACCCTTGTTCAAACCCAGGAGGAGAAGCTACATATACCTTAATGGATTTTGATAAATTTTGGGACATAATATCTGCCTAGTTTAATATTCTTGACTATTCATGAATTCCATATATAAGAGGAACCCATTTTGTTTTACTTTTCTCAGTATTTTCTTCTCCATATAATCTGGTAAGCATATTGACTATATATACGAAAGGGGTTTTGAAGATTGCTACAAGGTAACCTTTTCCTGTTTTCAATTTGCATCCTTTAGTGTGATGGAGCTAATTCTAAATGGCTATGTTATAATCCATGTTCTTTTTTAGTACATTGTCATGGAATTCATCCAAAAATTCTTTGTTTAGAAAGATTTCAATAGGATTTAGCTTATAGATGGTACTAAGGAATTCAAGTTTCTAAGAAGCAATAAAATTTTGATTGTGATCATAAATAGAACAAGTTACAACATGAGTATGCATCAAAATCCAACTTATCATATCATAATAATGAAAAATGTTGGGCCTGGCTGCAATTTTATGGAATTTTGTTTTCCTAATTGGTTCATAGTCTAAAGAAGATTCATCATATGAATTCTCTAATCCTACCCATTTTCTTTCTTCAAATAAACTAAAGATTTCTTCCCATGAAATATTATCTACGTCGTGAGTCCTATAAGTCGTATTTGAGATGAGGGGAGGATTTAAATTGGAATCTTTAGGTTCTAGGGCTTTTGCTATATTTATTTTCATTTAATTTCTTGAATTTCATGTCTGGAAGCTCGTGCCTTTCCTTTCTTAACCATTTTCAAATAACATGTAGCATAGTAGAAAGAATAATAAGAAAAGAATTTACACATTAAAAAGTTTAAAACAAGATGAATATTGACCAACATAATGCAGACTTGATAAAAATTCACTTTTCCTTTTGTAGAAAATTAGGAGTTTTACGCATAGAAAGCTTAAGGAAATTTTATGTAGAAAAGGCCAAATTTCTATATTTAACAACGTATCAAAAGAAGTAAGGGTGTGTATATCTAAAATCACAGGAGATTGAAAATCTTGTATAATACATACTAGTTCATTAATCCTTACTAAATTTGACATGAAAGCCAACCGTTTATCAAATCACAAAACAAGGATATAGTCAATTGGTTGTAAGGTTGGGGGTTTTATTTTGGTTTAACACTAATGGACACCAGTGTGTTTATTTCCTGACTTAAGGTTTTACTCAAAGAAAATAGCTCAGAAAAAAAAAAAAAAAGAAGGATGACTAGACTAGTTGGAAGGTTGGGATAGTGAGCCAATCGGGATAGTTGAGATAGTTGGGGTCGAGAGTTGGGTTACAAAAAAACATGACTTACAATATCTGAAGATTGGATGGTTGTGATGTCAGAAGTCAAGAATTATGATTTTTTTAAAATATTGATACCTTCAACCTCTCACCATAACTTTTTATTGTTATTATTATTATGCAAAAGTAAATATGTTTTTTTGAGGCAATTTTAAAAAATGAAACAAAAACTCAAAATTTTTTAAGGGTCCCTAATTTTAAAACTTAAAAATGGGGAGGTTTTTTTAGGCCTAAAAAAAATGACGACACATTAGGAGAACCAATTATCTCTGCTGGTGAATATTTATAATTCAAATAAAGTTAAAAAAGTCAGAATTTCTATCTAAATTATGATCAATCTACAAATACTTGATATTTTGAAAATAATGTAAACAATTAATAGAAGTATTTATGGAAAAATTGAATTTTTTTTAAAATAAGATCCAAACGATGAAGTTCCTTTATTATTTTAAACTTAAATTAAATCAACTCTAAACTTTTAATATCGAGTTTTGAATTTTAATACTACCAAAACATTTTTCATCGTATTTTCCTTATCTCCCTTAATTTTGACATCACTTTGCTACCAACAAGCCTCTTAAATACCTCGAGAAAGATACCTTGGTATAATAAAAGAATTTACCCATTGCCAACAATCATATTCGTTACTTCAGTGGGTTTTCTAATATTTCCCACATTTCATTACAAAATTCTTTCAACTTTTTGATTATTTAATATCCTTTTGATCATTTATAAATATATTGCTTTTGCAACTTGTGGATATCAAAAGAGTAGGGTGATACAATAGTTACTTTAATTTGTCAAGAGATTTGATGTACTAATAATGCTAACTTGGTGTTTTATTGTTCACTACTGATAAAAATCAAGACTACTTTAAATGTGAAAGTCATGGAGCTCTTATTTCAAAAAAGTAAACATTGAGGGACTTTCCTGTTAATGAAAGCATTTATTTAAAAATAAAGTAATAATAAGCATAATAGATTATGCATAATTTCATATTACTTTATCCTTAACCTTTGAATATAGTTGAATAATAAATACTATACTAAAAAAGGTCTGTTTCTTGGGAAATGTAACCATTGCAAAAATTATACAACAAAAACAAAGTAAAACTAAATTCTTTTACAAAGCATAAATAAAGGATTTTTTTTAAGGATACCAACATCCTTTAGTAAAATGTGGTTGTTTACATATGGTCAATTTTTTTTTTTTTGAAGTATCTCTTCAAAATTTAATTATTCAGAGGCAAATTTTCAGCCTTGCCTATCAATGTTTACAAAATTAATGTGGAAGGGCCAAGTTTTCAAGTGATTTCGAAAGGATTGAGCTAGAGATCTTGGAATTTTGAGTTTTTGCCTTTCTCCTCGTGGCTTTTGTCACATTTAAGAACCAAATTACCAATAGTAAAATCTTTGTCAGATGATAAATTTTTATCAAACCATCCTTTGATGGTTTTTTGATGTTCTTGAAACTTAGCTTTAGTCTTTTCTCTCTCTTCCTCAAATTTTAACAATGTGTGTATTCTAACGTCCATATTTTTTATTGAATTATGATTTACTTCTTGGGCCAACTTCATAGATGGAAGAACAATATTTTGTGTTAAGATAACTTCCCTACCATATACAAGGAAGTAAGGGGAACTACCCAATGCTCGTTTTTGAGTAACTCTATCAACCCACAAAGCATTTGATAGTTGATTATGCTAGTTTCTTTAATGGTTTTGAACTATTTTCATTAATATTGGAATTAAGTTTTTATTAGTTAATTTTGTTAATCCATTACCCTAAGGGTAGTAATTGGTAGAAAAATTATTTTTAATACCTTTACCCAAACAAAATTCAACCATATTTAGGGAATAAAAATAAGTGGCATTATTGAATACAAAAAATGAAGGAACACCAAACCTAGATATTATATAGCTTTCGAGAAAAGATATCACCTGTTCATCATTAACCTTTTTAATGAGATTGGTTTAGTCCACATGATGAAATAGTCAGTGGCGGTGAAAATATATTTATGTAAATTTGAATAATTTGGATTTATCTCACCAATAATGTTAAGACCCCATTGTTCGAAAGGTCCTACTGCCTCTATATGTTGAAGAGAAAGAGATGGCATTTTTTCTTTTACATAAGTTGTTTGACATTTTTTACATTTCCTTGCATATGTATATGAATATCTTAAGAGTGTTGGCCAATAATAACATGCCTAAAGAATCTTGTGTGCAGTGGCCTCTTCATTAAAATGTCCTCTAGTTGGTCCATCATGTTGTTATTGTGGAATTTCTTGGAAGGTGTACCAAAAACACTTCACTTAAGTCACTAGGTGACACGTGACCCTAACAAAAATTTGTGGTTTCTTACACTTCAAATCTGTAATAAAACTTGGAAAAACATGCAACAAAACAACATATGTTATCCAAAACAAAAAACAACAATATATATATCTAATGCAAAAACATGAATGGAAAGAATTTGTAAATGAATAAATATTTTTATTGATAACACCTAGTGAAGGAGATCTACAACAAGTGTCTGCAAATTCCCCTTCATGGGATGGGTCCTTTGATGTCCCTGATGCTTCAGTAACCAATTCTCTCTCTCTCAATGTGTGAAAACCCCAAAACAATGTGGATAACTCAAATGAGAGCTCAAGTGAAAAGGGATGATAAAGGTGACGATGATAATGATCATGGTGAAGAATGAATGGAAAACCCTCCTATTTATAACAAAGTATCGAGTTAATCTTGAAAATGGAGAATAATAAAATAATATTGACCAAATCAATATCTAACTGTTTGGAATACTTTATTATATTTTTTGGGGAGGGAAAAGATATTTAAAATAGTCAAATATATTTATTTAGAAATAATTAACAAATAAAATGATTTATTAATTATTCCAATAATGGAAATAAGGAATAATAAATAAATGATTATTTATTTAATTATTCCTAGGTGATTTAGTCAAATGTGACAAGGAATAATTATCAAACAATTATTTAATAATTATTCTTAGAGAAAAATAAATAAATAATGATTTATTCAATTATTCTCATGAGTTTTTTTTTTTCCCATGGAAAAGGTCGTAATTTCTATTGATATAAAGAAATTACATTTTGCAGATGCCAAGTGCATATTCATATGGAGGCAGAGATGCCTGACGAGTTCATAAGCTTTTGACCAAAAAGAAAAACTATTATGTCTCCACGCAGGGAGTCTGTTGACTGCTATACTATGTTTATACTAGTTTGCGACTGTAGTAAGTATGATCAAAAAACTATCTGGCTCTTCGTAGAGAGCACTAAAACTTTAAGTATCCAAAAATGATCTTGTAACTAGTACCAAGTTGTAGAATATGTACAGTAATTACAAATATAGTCTAAAAAAAGGTGTGGGCCTTATAGCCCATTATCTGTAAGATCATCAAAAGGTCTGTGGTAATGCTGGTAGAAGGTCTCGTCAATCTCTTCCTGTATCAATCAGTGATTTCCTTGTCTATGCGTTGCCTCTTTGGATAGTTGATCTGCCCCTGTATTTTGTTCCCTGTAAATGTGTTGACAGACAAAGGAGTCAAAGGATGTAATCAATATTTTAGCTTCATCTAATATATGCCTCAATGAAAATGCATTGCAATGAGATGCATCATTCAACCAGTTGCAAACGATTTTAGAATCGCTGAATAGTTGCAGGTGTCTGCATTGTTTTTGCAGTGCAAAGTGGATAATATGTTTTGCTGTGCATAGTTCAGCAAAGTTATTGGTTCCCCTGCCTAAATTAATTTGGATCTTGAAGCAATTATTTTCATTAAGGTGAAGGATGGCCCTGCCCCCACATCCCGCCTCCTGTGCAGAGCCATCAAAGTAAGCCTAGGGCTTAGATTTGTCAATGGTTTCAGGTCTGATGGTGCATGGAGGGGTGTTGGAATCTTCGGCTGGAAGCAGGTTAAAATCAATGATGGTATGTAGCAAGATGGCAGGCCAATGGGGGGATCTATGGTTGAATATAGACTGGTTGCAAGCAATCCATAGTGCCCAACATACAAGAAGAGGCATATTTGTGGTTTTTCCTTTGTGATTTTGACACCATGTATTCTAGGCATCCATAAGATTGAGCCCATGCCAGTTTTTTAAGGTAGGATAGTGAGCAATGATGGAGTTCCAAAATTCCTTTTCTGTGGGGAAGTTTAGAAAAAGGTGCTCTATGCTTTCTTCATCTCTGTGACACAAGTGGCACCAGAAAGGGCCATAAAACGATCTCTTCATCAGATAGTCCCGGTAGGAATCTTGTCAAAAAGGATGTTCCACATCAGTAAGCGAGAGCGAGGGCTACCTTGAGCTTCCAGAGTATTTTCCAAATTGGAAGAATGTTCTGAGGCTTGTGTGGTTCCGTTAGCCTTATATAACCTTGTTTTGAGGAGTATACACTGTGATTGGTGTGGAGTACCAAGGAAGGTATGTTTCGATGGTCATTTTGGTATCTTTTCATCAGAACTCAAAAGCCTTTTTCATGAGAAATCTAGATAATGATAAGAATTTATAATGAAACACGAGAGATTAATGAAAAGCACTGATAGTCGTCATTTCTATGTGTAGTAGGGAGGAAATACGGGAGGTGGCCATTCCAAAAGTAAAGACAAGGATGAGCTAACTGCTGTCCCTTTGACGGAAGACTGGAAACGAACCAGATCACAACGAATCAACCCAAGAAAGGACGCGGAGATACCAGCACGAAACAGAAAAAGAAAGAAGTAACGCAGTATTAATGATTTTGTGAATCCCTCAGGATCTAAGATCCTGAGGGATCGCTATTTTACCTATTTTCTGTACCTAGATATCTCCGCCATCTTCCCTATAAAAGGGGTAGCACTTTTGGCTTCAGGGAGGATCTTTTAGGAGTGTAATTTCTTTTAAGGAAGATCAGGACTATGATCTTTATGTTCGGTTGAAGACTTGAGTTCCTGTAATTTTATTGCATGCTTTAATACAAACTTGTTCACTCTTTTATCTTCGAGCCTGGATCTATCTTAAGCGGTGTACCCCCGGAGGCTAAGGGCCCGGCCCTAGAGGACACTTGCTCTTGTATTATTATGCGTGGTTTCCGTGTGGTGTGTTCATAGACGTACTCTGGTAATCTGTTGTGTTTTGAGAATATTCTATTACATGCACTGTTGTGATTAAGTCATTTCGTGTTCTTGAACTTTATATCGATGCTATGTTATTTCACCAATTCTTCAAGCATTGATTAATCCCTACAGGACACTGTTACTTTATTACAGAATTCTTTACGATTGTGTTTTGCATTATAACAAGTCACCTGGAAAGATCTGTTCTACATGAGTATAAAATGTGACTATTTTTTATTATGAGATACAGTCGTATGTGTTTCAACAGAAGCAGATTAAGTATGGTGTGTTTCTAAGGTTCTATAGTATTGTTCCATCATATGAGATTGAGGGATTGGTGTTTTGATTGGCATGGTTAAATAGAGTTGCAGCTTAAAGAACTTAGTTATTACTTATTTCGATTACTATTCTATTCTTGAACTGCTTTTCCATTTACCTTCTGTTCCATTTATTTGCTGTTCCATTTATTTGGTGTTCTATTTATTTGTTGTTCCATTTATTTGTTGTTCCATTTATTTGCTATTCCATTTCAATTTGTTGTTCCATTTCCAGATTGCTAATTTGCTATTTCTTGAGGACAAACTTGGGCTGTAGAGGACCCCAGCATCTGCTACTTGGTCCCCAGACCTCTGATCTGCTCCCGTCAGCTATGAAAGGGATATGTTATTGCTACCAAGCCCTTGGCTGATGTGCTGTTCCATTTCATTATCACTTCTTTTATCTGCTGTTTCATTTCTAATCATTAAGAACGATCCTAGGCTGTAGCGAGCCCAACATCTGCTATTTGGCTCCCAGACCTCTGATCTATTCTCATCAGTTATGAAAAGGATGGGTTATTACTACCGAACCTTTGGCTGATGCAATACTTGGTGTGATTTAGTCCTTTGAAGTAGTTAAGTTGTAGACTTGCATTAGTTTACTTTCGTAGTTGTAAATAGCTATACTACAAGAATTACTCTGGCAAATGCTAGCCTCAGACTGAGACACCCTTTGAAATAACCAAACGATCCCAGATTGACATATTAATGTGAGGTAACTAGAGGTGAAAGAGACCCTTTTTATAGCTCTACATTTTGGCGCCGTTGCCGGGGAAGGAGTGTAGCCATTTGTCTTTTTCAGAGTAGTGTACGAACCTTCTAGGGAAGAATTGGGTTTTGAAAACGGAAGGTAAGAACCTACGTACGGAGCATGTAAAAGCCCTGCTCCTTTGCCCGCTTTCCTGCAGATTTGTTGTTATCTGCTTAAAATTTAGTAGTTAAATTTGAGTGCATGACTAAGTAGAAAAAGCTAGAGAAAAATCCCAAACTGTTAGCGAAACCAGAAAAGCTAAGGGACCGGTGACCCTTGGTTGATCGACATACATAGACGAAATCTATAAGAAAGCTGAATCTCAGCCTTCAGTAGGACCCAGGAAAGTTACTTCCAAACAACCTACTAGTTCCCTTCAGGCCTCAGGCTCACCATCTGAAGCCTTTGCTGAGGTGCATAGTCAGACTGACGAACAAGACTTTCAAGAAATTAAAAATTCTATTCCAGAATGACTGTAGGAAGGGAATCTAAGCAATATTTGTGAAGGAGAAGGAGAAATAGGGGAAATTGGGGAGCCAAGATCTCCTCCTAGGATAATTCAGCCATTAAATATCCCAGACAAAGGGAGCGCGGTAAAAATTATTATTGAAGACACCCTATTTCCTCAGACAAAAATTCCAGATAGAAGAAGTGCTATTAAAACTGTTCCTGTTGAAAATATTCCTCCTCAACCTAGGAATATCCTCTTAGATCTTCCGGAAGGTTATTGGCATATATTTGACCCAATGGCTCAAAATTCGCCAAACACCCAAACCTCTACATTACAATACCCCATAGTGGATTCCGCAACAAATGCTCCTATGAAAGCAATCCCCCTTCAACACATTCCTACATTTCACGGACTGACATCAGAGGACCCCGATGCATTCTTATTTGAATTTGATATGCTATGCAGGGGATATGATTACACCACTGACCCCTAGAAATTAAAATTGTTCCCCTCCACTTTGAAAGGGGCAGCTTTAAGATGGTTTATGGGTTTAGGTGGTGGAGTTATAAATAACTGGGAACAAGTGAAAGAATCTTTCCTAAAGAAATATCAAGATTACTGTAGGTCTAGAGAACTGAAAGATGAAATATTTCAGATGATAACTAGACCAAATGAAACATTAGAAGAATACATGGAACGTTTCCAGTATAATCTGCAAAGATCCCCTTATGCATCGTTTCCCTTGCCTGATAACGTGTTGAAAACAACATTAATAAGGGGCATGAAAGAACAATGGATTGAAACATTAAACATTATGGGGAAAGGGGATATATATCAGGGAAGTTTTGCTGACATAATTGATTTATGTATCAGGAGTTCGAGAGGCAGTACACGAATCAAACCAGCAAAACATGATTGATTTACACGGGAAAATAAAATTTCATCAGAACGAGTAACACGTGTGGAAATTGGGAATTTACTTGAAAATTTTAAAACTAAATACTAGGAACACTGACTACACAATTGGACGTTTTGCAGGCTAAGCAGAAACAAATGGAGGCAGAACAGAACTTAGCAATTTTTTGCCCCAGATGCAGGAAGAAGCATAGCCATAAGGAATGCCTACTAAATACAGTTCAGACATGCGCCATTTGCACAAGGGATCACTCTACAGAAAATTGTCCCTCATTACCTGGACTGAAAGCGGTATATAAGGAAGTGGAAGAAGAACCAGAAGCAGTGTATCTACTTAACCAGCGTCGTTAGTGGCAGCCGCGACAAAATGGTATGTTTTCAGACCCAGCTTCTTCTTTTCAGTATCCACAATACAATACTCAACAATATAATACATGGCAAAGTCAGTTTCAACCCCCATTCCCAAATTGGTCATCACAGTCATACCCTTCTGCAAACCCGTGGCTAAATTAGACAAGCCAATCTAGCTGGTCGAATCCTCCTTATCCCCCACCATACTGGAAAAACAACCCTTATCCACCGCACTGGACTCCCCCCACTTCACATAGTTCAAGCTGGCAAAATCACTGGCAGAGCACAACACAACAGCCAGTAGGAAACATTCCTTTCCCTCAACCTACACTACCAGCTTTACAGCAAAACCCCCAATCTAATCTCAAACCTCAACTCCCAGCCTAGCCCAATCCCAATCCAAATAACAGACCGGTCCAAGAACTCCAAATTCTAGAAACACCAGAAGAAGGACCCGATTTGAGGGAGTGCAATGATTTGTAGTTAAGATCTGTGCGTATCATTCAAACAGAGGGAAACAAAACAGTTCACATTGAAGATCAGTTACCTAGAGAACAACTGTCACAAGAAGAGGATGAAAATAGGCAACAAACTCAGAATCAAGTAACTACATCCTCTCCCCCGTTCCCAGAACGTTTAGTCATACCTCGACCTATACAGCAACCTAATTTTGACATTCTGGGAGAATTACAAAATTTGTACATAAAAATCCCGTTCCTTCAGGCCATTCAGGACATCCCAATATACGCTAAAACTATTAAGGAACTGTGCATAAAAAGACCAAGAAGGAATGTAATAGATAATCCAAGAGTTCAAGTAGTCGACACTTTATCTGACCTATTATCAGGAAAGGAAACACCTATTAAGTATGAAGACCCAGGAAACCCAATAGTAACTGTTCAAATTTATGGCCAAACCTTAACCAATGCCTTAGTTGATCTTGGAGTTGCAATCAATATATTGACCACCTCCACTTGCCAAAAGTTAGGAATTACAGCTGCAGAACCTACTTCAACTTTGTTGGAATTGGCTGATCGATCTGTGGTCAGGCCAGAAGGCATATTGCATGATGTTATGGTCTCAGTTGATTCCTGGGAATACCCAACTGACTTCCTAATAATAAATCCTAAAACCCGACTAGATGTACATCCATTAATCTTAGGAAGGCCTTGGCTCGCTACCGTTGATGCCTACATCGGTTGTCGACAAGGAAACATGATCATAACTAAGGGGGCAGGTATTAAGAACTTAGTACTATATCCCCCAGCGCAGCCAAGCATCACAATAGTCAAAACTAATAGGCACCCTGTATCATATCTTACTGACAACATTAGATCTCCATTAACTATACAAGAAGCGCTAGAGTTCAAAAATCAAACAGAAGATGATGCCATCAGTAATTTTATTAGTCAAACTGAACTCACATCTCGTACCCAGTGTCATATGATAAAAGCAACATTTGATAATGAAGTAGAGGAGGAACCTTTGAAAGATGTGCATGACCATACAATCCCTGTCACGTCAGTTGCACATAGTAAAATAGTGGAAATCGAACCTGGGAAGACCTTAAATATTAACGGCAACCTTACACCGGAACAAGAAACAAAACTCATCCATGTTTTAACAAAATATAGAAATGCATTTATGGGATTATCCCGATATGAAAGGAATTGATCCTCAATTGTGTACACACCACATCTACATAGAGAATGATGCAAAACCTGTCAGACAACCTCAGAGAAGATTAAATCCTAATCTAAAAGTAGTAAAAGCTGAGCTCCAAAAACTTTTAGATGTTAACTTTATGTACCCTATCTCTGATAGTAAGTGGGTCTCCCCGCTTGTGGTGGTACCGAAAAAGAATGGGAAGTGGAGAATCTGCGTGGCCTATAGAGAACTAAATAAGGCAACGCAGAAAGATCACTTTCCTCTCCCATTCATCGATCAAGTATTGGACACTTTGGCAGGCAAGAAATTCTTTTCTTTTCTTGATGGCTTCAGTGGGTATAACCAAATACAGATTGCCCCTGAAGATCAGGATAAAACTACTTTTACTTGTCCTTGGGGAACATTTGCCTACCGAGTTTTACCTTTTGGTTTATGTAATGCCCCTGCCACATTCCAAAGGGTTATTCTTAGCATATTTGCAGATCTAATAAATGAAGGATTGGAAGTATATATGGATGATTTCACTCCATACGGAGAAGAGTTTGATCCAGCATTGGAAACACTAGAAAAAGTCCTACAATGCTGTATAGCTACCGGGCTTTGTCTAAGCCATGAAAAGTGCTACATGATGATGACAGAAGGACTTATTCTAGGGCACTATATTTCAGCAGCCGGCATATAGGTAGACCCAGCCAAAATCCAAATACTTTTGCTTATTCCTACTCCTACTACTCAAACAGAGGTACGTAGTTTTCTTGGATTCTCTGGTTATTACAGAAGATTTATAGAACATTATTCATGTATTGCTGCACCATTGTATGCACTAACTGGTAATATTGATTTCATTTGGACAGATAAATGTGAACGTGCTTTCAATGACCTGAAAAAGCTTGTATCTACAGCCCCAGTCCTTCGCGGACCAAACTGGGATTTTCCATTTCAGATATCATCGATGCCTCAGATACAGCCATTGGAGCGGTCCTTGGTTAGGAGGAGGATAGAAAACCATATGCCATTTATTACATTAGAAAAAATCTATCCCCTGCTGAATTAAATTATACTGTAACTGAAAAGGAATTTCTAGCTGTTATACATGCTATCAATAAATTCAGACATTACATCACTGGATATCCCGTTATCTTGTACACAGATCATTCTGCTATAAAGTATCTAGCAAATAAACCTGTCACAAATGGCAGAATAACTAGATGGCTGATTTTATTGCAGGAGTTTGACATTACAATCAAGGATCGACCTGGCAAAGAGAACCCGGTAGTTGATTTCCTCTCAAGAATGCCCAAACCAGTCGATATAGCAACAGCTGAAGATCAGTTTCCAGATGAGCATCTCTTTGCTGTTGCTGTTCAAACACCCTGGTATGCTGATGTCGCCAATTACCTAGCAGTAGGTAAGTTACCAAAACATCTAACCCCTAATGAGCGAAAACAGATTGTCCAGCGAAGTACCAGATTTTCCTGGATTGGAGGCTATCTGTTTCACATAGGGGCAGACATGCAAATCAGGAGGTGCGTTCGACAAGATGAAATCTTTGATATATTGAAAGCATGCCATGACCAACCATGTGGTGGACATTTTGCTGATCGCAGGACTGCACATAAAGTATTACACACAGGGTATTATTGGCCCACAATTTTTAAAGACGCAAAGAAATTTGTCCAAGCATGTGATAGTTGCCAGAGGGCGGGATGCCCTAGTCACTCAGATGAAATGCCCTTGAAACCACAGCTAGTTATCGAACCATTTGAGCGATGGGCCCTTGATTTCGTGGGGCCAATCAACCCACCATCAAACCAGAAAACATACATTCTAGTGGCAACAAAATATGTCACTAAATGGGTTGAAGCGGAAGCCTTGCCCAGGGCTACAGAAGAATCTGTTATACAGTTCCTACTCCATCTATTTCTGCGCTATGGCCTCCCTAGAGAGATAATCACAGATGGAGGGCCACAATTTGTTGGAAACAGAATAGCGGCAACACTCAACAATTATCATGTTCAGCATAAAATGACCACCCCATATCACCCACAGGCAAATGGGCAAGTAGAAAGCAGCAACAAGATAATAGAAACAATTCTAACCAAAACAGTTGCATCACATAGATGCGATTGGGCTGCCAGACTACCAGAAGCACTGTGGGCTTATAGAACAACATGGAGAAGCACCACTGGCCACTCACCTTACCAGCTTATGTTAGGAAAACAACCTATCTTTCCTATAGAATTTGAAATCCAGACATTACGAACAACACAAGAAGTAGGGTTAGACTTAACCGAGGCGCAAACTAATCGATTGAAACAGATTAATGAGCTGGATGAAATTAGACTCTCTGCACTTCAACATACTGCCCTGATACAACAGCAAAGAGCTAAGTGGCATGATGCTCTCATAAAAAACAGAGTCTTCCATGAAGGAGACTGGGCTCTTTTATATGACTCTATATTTCAGGACTTCCCCGGGAAACTCCACACTCGTTGGTTGGGACCATATGAAATTCAGAAAGTACATGACAATGGTACCCTCACACTAATTACTATTGATGGTTCTGGGTATACCTTTAAGGCAAACAACCATCGAGTCCGTCTCTATCACAAACCACTCACTAGGGAGTCCTTTTTCCAGCTATTACGCCAAGATTCAGATATGGAGATCTTAAGGGAGGAAGACAAGTCTCCTCCACCTGTAACTCGCTAAGAAGTTTATTTTTCTTTACAATTTGTATATAATTCTTTGAATTATTTGTGTACATATTTTTTTACAGCATGTTGTCAACACTTGTGATTTTTTTTGCTGTTCCTTTTTCAAAAGGAACAACACTTGTGATTTTTTTGTTGTTCCTTTTTCAAAAGGAACAGCACTTGTGATTTTTGCTGTTCCTTTTTCAAAAGGAACAACACTTGTGATTTTTGCTGTTCCTTTTCCAAAAGGAACAACACTTGTGAATTTTGTTGTTCCTTTTCCAAAAGGAACAACACTTGTGATTTTTGTTGTTCCTTTTCCAAAAGGAACAACACTTGTGATTTTTGTTGTTCCTTTTCCAAAAGGAACAACACTTGTGATTTTTGCTGTTCCTTTTCCAAAAGGAACAACACTTGTGATTTTTGATGTTCCTTTTCCAAAAGGAACAACACTTGTGTTTTTTGCTGTTCCTTTTCCAAAAGGAACAACACTTGTGATTTTTGTTGTTCCTTTTCCAAAAGGAACAACACTTGTGATTTTTGCTGTTCCTTTTTCAAAAGGAACAACACTTGTGATTTTTTCCGTTCCTTTTCAAAAGGAACAACACTTGCGCTTTTTGTTGTTCCTTTTTCAAAAGGAACAGCACTTGCGATTTTTGCTGTTCCTTTTTCAAAAGGAACAACACTTGTGATTTTTGTTGTTCCTTTTTCAAAAGGGACAGCATTTCTGATTTTTGTTGTTCCTTTTCTAAAAATGAACAACACTTGAGTGTTTTTGCTGTTCCTTTCTCAAAAAGAACAGCATTTGTGTGTTTTTGCTGTATCTGAAAGAAACAACATGGTTTGATTTCTGCCGGTCTTTTTCCAAAGGAACGGCATTTGTTTGATTGAACTGCACCATTGATTTCCACTGCTTCTTTTTCTAAACAAACAACCGTTGTTGTATCTTTCTTAAAACTGCACTACAGCTTGCAGAGTACTAATGGTCTTTAGAATACAGCTATCTACTTATGTGATGGAAACAAAATCACATTATATGGAAATCGGTAAATCATAAATCACTATCCTTATAAGCAACTTCCCTGAATTGATGAAAGGATTTAGGGAAAAGATATGCTTACTTATCACCTTTTGTTGCCATTGTTCTACTAACTCTGTTCTGATTGGTAATCTTTATCATGCTAATTTTTTTCTCTATTTGAATTATCATTCGTCAATAAGATCAAAGAGTTTATATCTTCCTATTGGGATTTTAAGACTTCTTCCACCATTCCTACTCTTAAGGAGTGTGGAACCACCCTTTGTGTATAAACAGGAAAGGTTCTCTATTAAAACCAAAGAAAAAAAAAAAAAAAGCAAGCAAAGCAGTTTTGTCAAATTGCAGGATAGGGAGTCTCATTACGAGTTGGCCTACCATGATCATCAGGATGGAAGCGAAGTGGCATTCCCATTAGGGTCACCACACCCGGGAAATGGTCCAAAAGGTATATCAAAATAAATAAATAACCCTTGGAATAGGAGGTCTCACCACGAGTCAGCCTGCCCACTATTCGCTCCTTCCTCGTGAATGGCACTATGACTAACTGGTTACCAAGCCTACATAGTGGCCTACAGTTTTGACATCACATAACACTTCCTCGCATACACAAAGGACTATGGTTCCCGGGGTGAAATAAACAACTCTGCCAAGGTTATGGACACCTGTCAGCAGCAGAGCTCTGTTAATGGTATTGAAGTCGTAACATTTATACCAATGGGTAAGGAAATTATAACCTTTGCATCTTATAACGTGATAATTTAATTATCCAGCCATATACCGCATGATTATTAATTACCGCCAATCATTACGGAGCTAGTGATAGTGACCGCATGGGGCTCGCTAATTATGGCAAATGTCTACTCCTGAGCTTCCATCAACTCACCGCAGTTGCTTACGTATTAAAAGCGATTTAACTTTTCACCTCGATTCCAGTAATACGCTGTTTTTGCGGACATGGCATATTTTCATAAGCTGCTCCATAAAGGCCTCGCGGATGAAGCAGCCGCTGCTCCTTATTTGACGGCTGGGATAGCCTATCATATTGCGGGGGGGGGGGGGGGGGGGAGTAACCTCATTATTCCCCAGAATACGTGTCAGCCCGTTATTCGAGAAGATCTTGTACTTGAGCACAGCACGGCTCAACGGTATGATCATTTGCCATTTTTGTTTCTTCTGCATGAATCGTTGTTCGAAGTTATTTCCATTGCATACGCCGTTGTATTTAAACTTGAACGAGAAACCCGCCACCAGCTTCTCTGCGTCTTAACGAACAGCTGCTGTTCCTTTGAGAATTTGCAAGTGAAGCCATGGGTGGAAGGTCAGTCCGCAGAGAACCTCAGACATTGACTGCTTCAGCTGCAGCCCGAAGAATTCTGAAGAAAGCAGGATGGTTGACCTACCTCAACCGCCTGAAGGAATCTAATGAAACTGTGGCGAAGGAATTTTTACAAAACCTGCGGGAAGAACATTCCACAATCAGAGGAAAACGAATAGAGGTCACGGATGATATAATAGCAAAAGTCACAGGACTACCGGCCACAGGGCCTGTGTGGACAATGAAGAAGGAAAGGCTGCAGAAGATTGTGGAAATCTTTCAGGACGAGGGCCAGAGCTTAACAGTTCGAGGAAAAGGGGTGCTACCAGCAACGCTAGGAGAGCCATGGGTGGAATTGGCGAAAATTGTCCAGAGCTACATTACTTGCGAGGGCAGAAAATACGTGGTAAGACCATGACATCTAAAACCCCTAGCTGTCTTAAAACAAAAATGTTCTGTGAATTTACCTACATTGCTTAATTCGCTATTGCATGATGTGGCACGAAGCATGAAAAAGGCACAGCACAAAGAATCTGTGGTTAGCCACCACAGATTAATTCGTTTGATAGTAAACCATAGTCTTACCCAGTAGCAGAGCAGCTGGAAAGAATTAATTGGTATCATTAATAAAGGGATGGCCACGTCTGGATGCCCAGAAAAACGAAAACAAATTGATAGCACTCCCCAACATCCAGCGAAAGAAGGACGCTTGCACAGAAGTGCAAGCTGAAAGACAAGCCAAGAAACAAGAAGAAAAGCAACTTGAGAAACAATCTGACTCTGGTACATCTGAGCAACCAGCAAAGCGTAGAAAGTCGGCACGGCTTGCAGGGTTACAAGAAGAGCTGAAGAAACCCCGGGCTCGCACGAGCTAAGCAATAGAAATTATAGATGAGCAATCGGCAGAGACAAATACAGAAGAAGAAAGTAAGGAGGATGTAGAACAATCCACAGGGACAGAGGCGGAAGAAGAAAATAGCAGAGAAACAGAGCAGTCCACCGAGGCAAAAACAGAAGAGGAAGACAAAGAACAGTCAGCGGAAACAGAAACAGAAGAGGAAGATGAAGGACAGTCAGCGGAAACAGAAATAGGAGGAGAATAAGAACAGGATGAAGAAGGAGAAGGAGACGAGAAAGAAGAAGTTGAGCGGCCCGAGCAGGAGGAAGAAATAGAACAACAGGGAAGAAGCCCAGTACAAAACCCGATGGGGGAAGATGAATTGGAAAATATTCTGGCCAATATGGGCGAGTATGGCCAGCCCCTGAGTCCATCCAACCTCCAGGCCGAAGAAGAAACCCAGGAAAAAGATGCACCCAAGGAAGTGCATACGGAAGAAGCAGAAATAGAAATTTCACCCGTCCATGATGAGAAGGAAACAGAAAATATCAGGCAGGAAAAACCTGTTCCCAGTCAGAAGGCACCAGAGGAGAATTCAGAGTAAATAAGGGCAGAGGAAGAATTGGCCCAAGAAAAAACAGAGCCAAGAGAGGTTCTTACCCCGGATCAGCCACCTCAAGAAGAAAATCCGGAAATTAGTCACACTCTAACCCACGGCAAACAGTCAGCTATTATTTCTGAGAATTTGATGAAAATAAGGGAATTGCAAAAGGAAAAAGGGACACCGTTAAACGTGATAGTCAGGCTTCGCCAGCAGATTAGGCTTCTGAAAGCAAGACAAAGGGGGGTAGGGACCTCAACAAGAAAAAATTCAGCCACACCAATAACACCCCGTAAGAATAAAAGGCGAAGAACCGGGAGTCGTTCCACTACTCAAAACCCTGACAGAAGCCAAACTGCTGTCTCTAATGAAGCAGAAAGACAAACTGCTATTCCAATTAAAACAGAAGGACAGACTGCTGTTCCATTTGAAAAGGAACAGCAGTGGGCTGGAGTTCATGTTAAAATTGAAAAAGATGATAAGGAGGTTTAGACGGGGGCACCACCTTCGGGAGTAATAAGGGTTATGAATTCAAAGCAGCATAATAAGAAATTCCAATTAAAGCTCCCAGCCTCCATAGATGCATGGAAAAAGGACCCAAAAACAATAACCCTCCACCATCAATTGAAGTAAGCTCAGCAAGAAGCAGAAAAGCTCAGGGAAAAAACGGTCCCCCTTGAAAAATATGAGGAATTACAGCAGCAGTTAAGGAACGTCAACCTGTCGGAAAGCCAAGCCTTCGAAGGATGGCGAAAGGAGCAAGAGGAAGTCGCCAAGGTAACCCGTAGATTAGATGTAGTTATTAAACAAATGGATACCTTGTGTGCTCTGTACAATGATGCCCTAGCATGTAGAGCTCCTGCAAAAAATTATGTCCTGTTTGTAATGGAAAGATATTTACAATTGAAAATTAAAGCCGTTAGGGCAGGTGCTCCCATAGAAATTAACACTATAGACGATTTTATAAACTGATGTAAGCATTATGGGGTAAAAGTAAAAAGGTTATTGTGTGAATTTTACCTGCATAACCTTGTACTAGAACAAGAGACCCTGCTGAACCGTGGCCCTTTTTGTTATAGACATTTTTGTGCCTTACAGCTCTAAGCATGAAATGTCCATAATCCAAGGTATCCAAAGTCCCTAAAAGTGTTGTTCCTGCCCCTAAAGGAACAAGGTCAACCAATGATAGCTTCTCCCAAAAGTTCTCCACCAAAAACTGCTCAAAACTAGTCAAATCAGGATCAATTCAGATGCTCCACTAGCTGGCTGCGTTGCAAAGCACCCAAATACACTGGCTAGGTGCATTGCAACGCACTTGAATGCACTACCCTGGTGCGTTGAGTGGGAAGTGACAAGTGGCAGAGTCATTCAACGAGGTGGAGAGACAATGGAAGCTTCCAGAATCTTCTCCAATGACACTTGCCTCACTGAATTCGACCAGTGATGAGTAAGAGGCTCTCAGTCTCCAAGTGGAAGCAAGAACTGACAGAGAGAAGCCGCAAGTCAAAACATAAGCTGACTCATCCTCTCTGCTTACATCTATATATGGATCCCTCATCCTAGAGATCCAGAGGCTGGAATTTTGTACTTTGCAGAGAATTGCTGTTGGTTTTGAGATTGAGATTAGTGCATTGGGTGATTTATGCTTTGTTGGAGGTGAGGAAGGGATTCCTTTGCTGGGAGGTAGATGTTGGATCGGGACTCACTTGGTTGTATCTCCTCCTGGATCTTCTTATTGCATCAATAAAACTATATGAGTTTCTCCTACATGCTTGTGTATCAATGATGTTTTGTTATATTTGCATGTTTAGCTTAATCTGATCCTAAGCTATTTATGAATGTAAATCTATGTCTTTGTGTAGTTTCTCTCTTCTGTGATCTTGAAGGAACTTGGTGAAGCTGGGCCGGTAAGGGAGCAGGTAGCTGGAAGCCAACAAAGAGGAGAGCGATTGGATCAACAAACTAGTGCAAGACACATGTTAGTTTATCCTTCCTCTTCGTTTACATTTCATAAAGAAGAATACGAAAATAGTTTTCCTTGTTTGTTGCTAAGGCACTGTCACACCTTAGAGTGGGATAGGGGCGTTCTAAATAGATACTTTTCCCAACAACAAAATGGTGACTCCGCTGGGGATCGTGTCTAGTTAGTTTGTTTATGTTTCTTTTGCTGTTTGCTTCATAAACACAGAAGTAGCAATCGAACTGCATTTGCCATTATCAAATGCAAAGTAGCTGCTACTTCAATCCACCCATTGGATTTGTTTATGATTTGAACATCTGATCCATAAATGCTCTAATTTCCCTTTGTGATAGCTTTTAGTCCTCCTTTAAATCATCCCTCTAATTGTACCTTACTGATTGCTTTTACTCGGCCAAAATCCATAGATTAAACTGCAAACTGTGACCCAGAACCCGGATAGAAGTCTCGTTTCTGCCCCAGCGCAGGCTCTGTGAAGAGGTTCTGCATTTCAATGCAGGTCCCGAGAGGGCTACCTGCACTGCAATTCAGTTTCTCTATGCAACAGGTGCGTTGATCAGCCCTTGCCCTGTGCAGCTGAGGTTATTTGCTTCATTTTGTTCAGTTTTATCTCTGTTTTTTGCAGCCTGTTATCAGTGTGTGTACCTATTTGAAAACCCCTTTTCTTTGCCTTAATTCCGCCTCCTTTGTACAAAAAGACTGTAGGTTTTCTTTGTGTATTTGTTACGTCATTTACAGTTAAAGTAAAATATTCATACTGTTGTCCTTAGATTTAGATCTGTCGTAAGTGTCGATTTTGATCTTAGGAGAAAGTTTCTTTGTTGTTGACAGTTGATTATACTTTTTACTTTTGCTTTGTTTTGAATTTATCTCTTTCTAGTGTCGAAACGAGTGTTTACTTCAAAATCATAAAGTGTCGTAATCTTCTCTACCTTTTTGATTTTGAAAAAGAAGCTTGTTTGTGTTTTTCACTTGAAAGCAAATTCAAATTTGTACATCAACTTTCTTTTTAGGCATCAATATTAAGAAAGTGAAAACAAATACATACATTTGTACATTTGCATATTGATACTTTGTATGGTTTGATTTAGGAAAAGTGCATCTACAGTGTGCTCTTTGCTCTTTGAGAAAAGATTGTGTCTTTCTTTTCCCCTTGTAGCTAGGATTTTCATTGTTGAAAAGAGATAAAGCTTGCTTATCATCTTTAGATTGCATTTAGGAATTACATCTACATCTCGTGGTGATCCAAAAAGGCAAACTTCTAAGAAAGATCAACTTAAAATAAATTTAATGAATCTAACAACGCTTTGGAACTTAACACACAACATAGAGGTCTAGGCTAGAGACGTGTTCCGGTGTCGTAAAACCTGGTAACTGTTGTCCTCACTGATGGTTGGGTGATTCCTCCACTGTGAGACGATAAGTGCTAGTACGGATTGTGCTCCCACGTACCGTCGAGTATATATTGGGAGACCCCTATAGGCTTAAAACCTTTTATCCATAGGAAGCCGTGTCGGCCGCCCTACTGATCGCAATGCACCGAACACAGCATTCAGGAAGATTGACTGCCGTACCGTAAAACGTATTCTGCAGTTTTGTGATTGGTTTGGCACACCCTCTACCTAGATCTCCAAAGCAGTCCCTTTTGTTCCTTTTCAGACTCCTTAACGGAAAAGGTCCATTTGAGCACTTGTCACTTCAGGCTCATTAAAAATCGAAGGAGACTAGAGTCATCTTTTGTTTTTTCTCGACTCTTTAAAATTGAAAAAACAAGTTGTTTCCAAGTGTCATAAAATTTATTTTAAATAGAATATTCATACCCTTTTCCTACGTTGATCTTAGGTTAAGAAAATGGAGTCTACCAACCAAGGAATTCCCCTTGGTGGAAATCCTAGTCCCTTCTCCTCTTGGGGAGATGTTGGTGCACCCCATATGGCCACATTGTCGCTTCGAGGACTGACAATTGGCTTGCCAGTCTGGCTCTTCTCAACCAATGTTGTTCAGAACACCACTATTCCTGAACAATCGAATCAACAGTTAGACCAGTCTAGAGTTACCCACCAACCTTCTACTTCCTCTAACTCTTCCTCTCCTCCTTCCTCTTCGCTTGATGGGGCTAGCAAAGCCAAAAGTCAAGTTCCTAAGGAGAAGAAGGAAAAGAAGAAGAAAGAGAAAAAGAAGAAGGAGCCTAAAGCGAATGGGGGCAAACGAGTGTCGTCTAATGAAAATCCACACACTGCACTGACCAGGCCTAAATCACCATGTGTCATTTGCAAGGGATACCACTTTCACAGAGATTTTCCTTGCATCCCTCGGATACTAAGGGACTGGTCTCCCTGTTTGCACAATCCGGTGGCGTCAACCTCTGATAGCCATGTTGAAAGCACACCGTCAACTAGCGAACGTGAAATCCCATGACAAAAAGGGAGAGCTAGATCTACCTGTAAACTGTGCGAAGGCGATCACGCCATCCACCGTTGTCCCTTCTTAGACGAAGCTAAAAGAGTTTTGGATGATTGTCCGGTTTCACCGTCACGACTCCCTCCTGGATATAAAAAACTCTTGCCGAGTCCTTCGTTAGTTGAAAATCCAGCTGGCCCGCTCAAGTGGTCAGCTGAAGCGCCGGTCATTGAAGATGAACCAGCTGAATCCATACCCGACGAAACTCAAAAGGTTGAGGTGGCAGTTGACCCGGTCTTGCCTTCAGAGGATTTATCTTCGAATGACACAGTCACTGAAGAGAACAAGGATGACACCGTCCAAATTCTCTTCATCAACACAGACTCCGACAAACACGGGGGCAACCTACCCATTCCTTTATCGCAGGAAGGAAGTTCGTCAGAGCCGTACCCGGCCGTCTACTTGGTCCCACCTCCAAGCAACCTAGTTGTCTCCTTCGACTGGAATCAACTAGGCAGACCCCGTTTACCAGTAAGCATACCATTCAGAATTATCGTCCAAATATATAGAATGGTCATGGCTGGTACCATCATAGATGAAGGGGCTTCTGTGAGTATCCTTTCCTCTACTGCTTG
This sequence comes from Pinus tabuliformis, assembly GCA_031772625.1. Lineage (NCBI taxonomy): Eukaryota > Viridiplantae > Streptophyta > Pinopsida > Pinales > Pinaceae > Pinus > Pinus tabuliformis. The sequence continues at coordinate 1,109,096,603 of CM062816.1, read as the reverse complement.
GAAAGCGCTTGGTTCGCCATTGCTTTTGCCTGAGATGAGAAATCTGACAGGCTTTGATAAAGGAACGAGTCGACCTTTAGGGATCCTCCCCAATGTGCCCATAACATTGAAAGGGAAGGCCGTTCAAATGAATGTAATGGTCGTTCAAGGACCCTTGGATTATAACCTACTCCTTGGACGAGACTATATTTATTGCATGGGAGCCATCGTCTCCTCACTCTTTAGAGTAATGTGTTTTCCGCACGAAGGAAGAGTGGTCAAGCTCGTGGACCAGCTTTCATTTCCCGGATCACGCATCGCAAATAGTCATATACCATCCCTAAATGGTCTCTTCACGCAAGAAATGTCTCAACCTACGGTCCGTCCTCCCGATGAGCGCGAGTAATTCGGAGGGATATGACTGGAACCCAGGGGGGCATGCGTCCTGGTCTGCTTCGGCGGGAAAACTTCGGGTATAGGGTAGGTTTCCGCGGGAGAATATGACTAGTCTGTACCCCGTCCGTGATTGGAAGAGGGGTTATTATAGAATAAGATTCTTTTGTCAAATTTATGTAATTTGGGTCGGCGCCGCTTACCTTTGTTTATCTCGGTAGACATCGTCGAAGAATTGTTTTGTTTGTACCGCGAATAAAACAACCTTTGAATAACCTGAAAGAGGTAGGCCTTTCTTGATAGAACAAATGTTTTGTCTACAAATTGAGGGGTAACCTTGAAATCGTATTTTATACCTGGAGGCATGCAAACCTTTTGGAGTGCAAGCAAGGGGTGGCTATTTATTTTTTAAATTTTTAGGTCCTCCCTTTAAACCTGTAGGCTAACCCTTTAAACTCGTAGGATTAGTCGTTTCCGAACTTGCATAACAAAAGGATGCGGGGCAAAGCTTTGTAAGGCGCAAGATCCATAAAAAATGGCATCTTATATGAGACATTCTTATCATATGACTGGATTATCGAGCAGTTTTAGCACATAGTTCATGCTCGTTAAAAAATAAACATAAGACCGAGCAAGTGTTTCAATCCGCGTTTAAGCTCGTTAAAAAATGAACTATCCTTCGGTAAATAACCACTGTGAATGTAACATTATCAGCCATTAAATCCTTGGTCGTGTTTGCACCGTCAGCTCCACTTTTCCATTGGCCGATCATTCACTTCCATTTGATTGTTTACCCATTTTGAGGAACAGCTGCGAAGAGTGATTTCACTAGCCATCCTTGTGACACTGCCGTGATTGGAAAATTCCAATCCTTACTTGGAATTAGTTGTTACCCATTTTATCACTCATTCCTCAAAATACGAGTCTTCTTTAAGCTCTTTTCATCTGACTCGTAAAATATTAAAAGATTGCCGAATTTTGGCCTTCCAGCTCATTAAAGCGACTGGAAGTGCTATCCCTCCTCTAGATTTTAATATTTTTGGACTTGAGGGATTATTGCACAAAAAGATCAAGCGCTTGTTTTGTTCGGCTCGTTAAAACTATCGAAAATTCATCCCTTCTGTATTGTTTTATACTTTTTCGGACTTAAGGGAGTAGATGACGAAAAAGGAATTCCGGAGTTATCTTTACGTACCTTTTCAGACTCTCTAAAAAAGAAAAGGACCGAGTTATCCTTGTCATTAAACTCATTAAAAACATTAATAGCAACAAACTTGTCTTTAGACGAGAACGAGTTTCACTATCGCTAGGCTCGTTAAAACATAGCGATGGGTTTGCCCGAACGGCAAATTATAGAACAAGCATATGTTATCCTCCTCAAGCTTGACAAAAATAAAGAGGTACTGGTCAGCAATCACTGGGGAAAAATTGGGAAAAACTCAAAGAATCTTTATTGGTAGCAAGTCGCTCTTGAACATGACACTTCCACTCTGTGCCTGAGTCGGGTTGGGTTGTTTCATTCACCGGTCACATCACCATGGTCTCGCCATACCATCCACATTTGGGGTAAATTCTACCAATCCATCACATAAGTGTCACCGACATGTTCAAGAGAAGTCATCCAGAGAAGTCACCCGTGTCCCATCCACTACCATACATTATACTTCATTCTTTCATGACTGCCATCCTGAACCATGTATCATCATATCGTTTTCACCTCCATCAAAATCATTTGCTACATTCCGTGTAATTGATGTGGGATTCATCAAGGCCCTCCTTTGACGGATCGCTTCTTGTCGACATCAGCTCATTATCCAAGAAGTTGATCTAGGAACACCCCATTCAGTACTTTGAAGCTTGCATGCCTCAATGGCAAGTTTCTCACTTCCGGCGACAGGTATACATCAATGACCTTCGACCAAAAGATTTTGTGTGGTGTTCGACGCCAAGTCCTTTATTCACACCACGTGAATTGTACTGCAGTACCTTGAGGGTCATCATCCTTATCGGTGATTCCTCTCGTGCTTGTTAACAGTTTACATCATCGACTGGTAATCAAGCGATGTCTTTCCATGTTCGACCTCAAAACATTTCTCACATGGATCGAGTTATACTTCGAGTGAAGATCGAACGAGATTGAAGACCCCGGATCTAGTTTCATCCATCCGGGCTGCAATATATATTCAGGAAAAATAAAAACATTGACATGTACAACATTGCAGCACAGATGATCGTCCTACCAAAAGGATGATGACTTCATCAAAATCATCAGTCTACCATCAGACGATAGTCTGTCCTGTGTACATAAAAAATGAATTTATAAAGCTGAGCATGGGAATGCCCGCCTCAGCTAGATCATGAAAACAGTATGAAAAATAATGTATTGTATTGTATCTTATTACAGGTCTCCTCCCAGCATTGAAAGAACTTCGGATCCTCCTAATAAAGCATTTCACCCGATAAACGGCCTCATACTTTAGGAGGCAACTGTTATAGACATTTTTGTGCCTGACAGCTCTAAGCATGAAATGTCCATAATCCAAGGGATCCAAAGTCCCTAAAAGTGTTGTTCCTGCCCCTAAAGGAACAAGGTCAACCAATGACAGCTTCTCCCAGAAGTTCTCCACCAGAAACTGCTCAAAACTAGTCAAATCAGGATCAATTCAGATGCTCCACTAGCTGGCTGCGTTGCAAAGCACCCAAATACACTGGCTAGGTGCATTGCAACGCACTTGAATGCACTACCCAGGTGCGTTGAGTGGGAAATGACAAGTGGCAGAGTCATTCAACGAGGTGGAGAGACAATGGAAGATTCCAGAATCTTCTCCAATGACACTTGCCTCACTAAATTCGACCATGAGTAAGAGGCTCTCAGTCTCCAAGTGGAAGCAAGAATTGACAGAGAGAAGCCACAAGTCAAAACATAAGATGACTCATCCTCTCTGCTTACATCTATATATGGATCCCTCATCCCAGAGATCCAGAGGTTGGAATTTTGTACTTTGCAGAGAATTGTTGTTGGTTTTGAGATTGAGATTAGTGCATTGGGTGATTTATGCTTTGTTGGAGGTGAGGAAGGGATTCCTTTGCTGGGAGGTAGATGTTGGATCGGGACTCACTTGGTTGTATCTCCTCCTGGATCTTCTTATTGCATCAATAAAAATATTTGAGTTTCTCCTACATGCTTGTGTATCAATGATGTTTTGTTATATTTGCATGTTTAGCTTAATCTGATCCTAAGCTATTTATGAATGTAAATCTATGTCTTTGTGTAGTTTCTCTCTTCTGTGATCTTGCAAGAACTTGGTGAAGCTAGGCCGGTAAGGGAGCAGGTAGCTGGAAGCCAACAAAGAGGAGAGCGATTGGATCAACAAACTAGCGCAAGACACAGGTTAGTTTATCCTTCCTCTTCATTTACATTTCATAAAGAAGAATACGAAAATAGTTTTCCTTGTTTGTTGCTAAGGCACTGTCACACCTTAGAGTGGGATAGGGGCGTTTTGAATAGATAATTTTCCCAACAACACTTTTGTCGGAGATATTCACTTACAAGCATTCATTTCATTTGCAGTTAATCAGATAAAATGGCTCAAAGCCTACAATGCATTTCAGAGACAAGAAAATGGATTAGACCTATGGGTAAGAGCTGAGCCTATAGACCTGGAACATTTATGGAAAAGTCATAGAAATCTCATGAAGGCTCCAGGCGTGATTGAAGCATTAGGACCCATGCATGAAGCAATCATTCGGCAAGGGCTTGAATTCTTTTCTTCTATTAAAGACCCTGCCATTGAAGCAGCTAAATTTCGACATCGGGTATCTAATCCAAATATTAAGCTCCGAGAGCCGTTTAAGTATGAAAATTTTAAGCTTGATGCTAACCAATTCCCCCTCTATGGTGAAATTTCTTTGAAGGCAGGGCCATCCTTGTTAGGATATAGGTTCCAAGTCCAATCATTTGGCATCCTGCACCCGGATACCAAGCCCTGTATGAAATGCCCGAGGGCCAGACAAGCCATTTTTTTGATCATTTAGTTTCGCATCATGGGTGTAGGCCCCCACACGAAATTCCATCTCCAGCCTACTCCCTCACTGCTCTGCATGTCAACTACAATGTTTTCATGAGGCCATGAAAAAGGGTAAGCTGGGGGGTGTGTGGAGTACCAAGGAAGGTATGTTTCGATGGTCATTTTGGTATATTTTCATCAGAACTCAAAAGCCTTTTGCATGAGAAATCTAGATAATGATAAGAATTTATAATGAAACATGAGAGATTAATGAAAAGCACTGATAGTTGTCATTTCTATGTGCAGGAGGGAGGAAATACGGGAGGTGGCCATTCAAAAAGTAAAGACAAGGATGGGCTAACTGCTGTCCCTTTGATGGAAGACCGGAAATGAACCAGATCACAACGAATCAACCCAAGAAAGGACGCGGAGATACCAGCACGGAACAGAAAAAGAAAGAAGTAACGCAATATTAATGATTATGCAAATCCCTCAGGATCTGAGATCCTAAGGGATCGCTATTTTATCTATTTTCTGTACCTAGATATCTCTGCCATCTTCCCTATAAAAGGGGTAGCACTGTTGGCTTCAGGGAGGATCTTCTAGGAGTGTAATTTCTTTTAAGGAAGATCAGGACTATGATCTTTATGTTCGGTTGAAGACTTGAGTTCATGTAATTTTATTGCATTCTTTAATACAAACTTGTTCACTCTTTTATCTTCGAGCCTGGATTTGTCTTAAGCGGTGTACCCCTGGAGGCTAAGGGCTCGGCCCTAGAGGACACTTGCTCTTGTATTATTACGCGTGGTTTCCGTGTGGTGTGTTCATAGACGTACTCTGGTAATCTGTTGTGTTTTGATAATATTCTATTACATGCTCTGTTGTGATTAAGTCATTTCGTGTTCTTGAACTTTATATCGATGCTATGTTATTTCACCAATTCTTCAAGCATTGATTAATCCCTACAGGACACTGTTACTTTATTACCGAATTCTTTACGATTGTGTTTTGCATTATAACAAGTCACTTGGAAAGATCTGTTCTACATGAGTATAGAATGTGACTATTCTTTATTATGAGATACAATCATATGTGTTTCAACAGAAGCATATTAAGTATGGTGTGTTTCTAAGGTTCTATAGTATTGTTCCATCATATGAGATTGAGGGATTGGTGTTTTGATTGGCATGGTTAAATAGAGTTGCAGCTTAAAGAACTCAATTATTACTTATTTCGATTACTATTCTATTCTTGAACTGCTGTTCCATTTATTTGTTGTTCCATTTATTTGATGTTCTATTTATTTGCTGTTCCATTTATTTTCTGTTCCATTATTTGCTATTCCATTTCAATTTGTTGTTCCATTTCCAGATTGCTAATTTGCTGTTCCATTTCTAGATTGCTAATTTGCTGTTTCTTGAGGATGGACATGGGCTGTAGAGGACCCCAGCATCTACTACTTGGTCCCCAGACCTCTGATCTACTCCCGTCAGCTATGAAATGGATGTGTTATTGCTACCAAGCCCTTGGCTGATGTGCTGTTCCATTTCATTATCACTTCTTTTATCTGCTGTTTCATTTCTAATCATTAAGAACGATCCTAGGCTGTAGCGAGCCCATCATCTGCTATTTGGCTCCCAGACCTCTGATCTATTCTCATCAGTTATGAAAAGGATGGGTTATTACTGCCGAACCTTTGGCTGATGCAATACTTGGTGTGATTTAGTCCTTTGAAGTAGTTAAGTTGTAGACTTGCATTAGTTTACTTTCGTAGTTGTAAATAGCTGTACTACAAGCATTACTCTGACAAATGCTAGCCTCAGACTGAGACACCCTTTGAAATAACCAGACGATCCCAGATTGACATATTAATGTGAGGTAACTAGAGGTGAAAGAGACCCTTTTTATAGCTCTACAATTGGCAAAGGCCCAGATTATCTCATTCGGTCCATCAGTGAGACAGATGTGTGCCTGGGTAAGGGCCTCCGTATAGTCCTTCCATTCATGCTGCCACTGAACCAGAATGTCCAGTTCCCGAGCCGATATCCATGCCTGATGAAGAAAAGAGGAGTTTTTGTTGTCGCCAATGTGCTTGATGTGGGTGATACCCCTGCTATGTAGATACCTTATTAAATTAGCATATAGTCTATGAGCATTGCCACAGCCTACCCACGGATCCAAACCGATTCGAACAACATTTCCCTCCTTGATACGCTATGTGATTCCCTCTCGCAGGAGAGGTAGTGTACCGATGACTGCTTTCTAGATATTGGATATGTTATTTCTCATTCCATCCTGTTGTTTGAACCAGTCCATCAGGTTCATTGGCCATATATATTTCACAAGTGCAACTCGAGACCATAGACTGTTAGTGGTAATAAGCTGCCAACCAAGATTAGCCACCAAGGCTCTGGAAAAAAGATCGAGCCTCTTGATGCCCCATCCTCCCCATCTCTTGGGCTTTGCGATAGTGTCCCATTTGACCCAGGCAAAAATCTTTCCTGGTTGATTACCCTTCCATAAAAATCTGCAACATATACTCAGTAATCTGTTTAAAATACCTTTTGGTATCCAGGACAAGGTCATCCAGTAGACTGGAGTTGCTTCAATCACCGCCTTGATGAAGATCAGTCTGCCTGCCCAAGATAGGTATTTATGGTACCATATCTGAAGTCCCTTTTCCACTTTCACAACAAGCCATGTCCAGTCCACTATCCTGTATCCGAGAGGCTTTAATCTAAATCCCAGGTATTTTATACCCTCTGCTAGATTCAGAGAGGTAAAAGGAAAGCGCTGAGATGTGTATGTGATCTCATATTGAGAGCAGCCAATCGTAGTGGTCGTGGATTTACTATCATTTATCACCATCCCTATGGCTTGTTGAAATAGATTGAAGATGTTCTGGAGGGCCGTGGTATCCCCAATACTGCCATTTAGAAAAATGAGAATATTATCAACAAACAATAGATGAGTGAGGAAAAAATTCTCAGCTATTTTGATACCTGACAGGTGATTTTTATCGCGAGCAGATGAAATAGTCCTACTTAATCCTTCCATTATAAGTTAGAATAGTAGGGGTGAGAGTGGACATCCCTGTCTGAGGCCGCTCTCCGAATTGAAGTGTTATAGACAATTTTGTGCCTTACAGCAACAGGCATGAATTGTAAATAATCCAAGGGATCCAAAGGTCCCTAAACATGATGTTCTTACCCCTAGAGGAACAAGGTCAGCAAACCAATAGCTCTCAGATCAGTTCTCCACCTGAAAACACTCAAAAACAAGCAATCCTGAAATCAAAGCAGGTGCTCCACTAGGCTTCTGCGCTGAAACTCAGATCCTCCATGGTGTACCTGCGTTGCAAAGAAAGTGGAACAAAGGCCACCTGTGCTGAGCGAGATGGGACAAGTGGCACACTGAGTCATTGCTCCAAAAATGACACTTGGATCAGGGATTTCGCCTTGTGATGAGTCAGAGGCTCTATTTCTCCAAGTGGAAGAAAGGTTCTCCAAGTGGACTCAAGAACTGAAGATCAACTAAAATTAACTGAAGAGAGAGGACACAAGGCAGCTACACATCAGTTGCAAGCTGACTCATCCTTTCTCAATTCATCTATATATTGAGCTCTCTCCTATGAGCTCAGGGAGGCTGGAATTTTGTGCAAAGTAATGATATGCTGTTGGTTTCACTATAGAGCTATTGGGTGATTGCTTGAGAGAGGTGAAGAGGAGAAATTCTTCCTGCTGGGAGGTGTTGCTGGATTAGGACCTTCAATGGTTGTAACACTCTCAGAACCTTTACTTCTTCATTAATAAAAGCTATTGAGGTTATTCTATATGCTCTTGCTTCAATGATATATTGTGATGATTGTATATTTGATTTACACTAATCTATGAATCAGTTATGATTGCATGTTGCTTGTAGTTTCCTTCTTTGCTATTTTGCAGGATCTCATTGTAGCTGGGCTAGCAATAGAGCAAGGAGCTGGGAGCAAGCAGCCATAAAGAAGAGTTTAGATTCAACATTAAGCGCAAGGCAACGGTTAGTGCATTTATCTACTCTCTTTTGCTTTCATAAAGAAGTAAACCTTAAGTAGTTTTCTTTACAGTTGTTGCTGAGGTACTATCACCCTTAGAGTGGGATAGGGTCATCCGAGTCGGATACTTTTCCCTACAACAAACTGGCGACTCCACTGGGGATCGTATCCATTTGATTGTGTTTGTAGTATTTTGCTATTCATTTCCTGAACAAAAGAGTACCAAATCGAAAAGCTTTTGACTATATCAAAAGCGAAGTAGAGGGCAGCTACTCTAGCTCATTTCTGAGCCAGTTCATGATTTGAAGAGCTGATCTACAAGGATCCTTGTAAGCTCTTAGTGATAGCTTTTCACCTTCCTTATCATCCCTTTGAGTGTGCTTGACTGATTGCTTCTGATTTGAGCAAAAACTGTGCATTTTTTGAGAAAATTATGACCCGGAAACTGTGAAAACGCAACTTTCATTTTCCAAAGCAGGTAGTACACAGGCTACCTGCTTTGCAACGTAGGTCCCGAAGGGGCTACCTGCGCTGAGAGCCAGACTGGCTATGCAGCACCTGCGTTGGCCCAATTTTGCCTAGTGCTGTTGGGGTTTCCTCCTTTTCTCTTGCCTGTTTTCACTATAGATTTGGCAACCAGTTACCAGTCTTGCACCTGTTCTGAAACCAACATTACTTGCCATCATTTTGCCTCTGTTATATAACGAAATTGTACTTGTTCTTTTGTATTTCTTAATCATTTACAATTTCCCATAACGAAGAGTAAACTAGTCTTGCTTTTGGCCTCTTAGATCTGAACCTGTGTTAGGCATTTTGCTGGTCTAAAGAGTTAGCTTGTTTGTTGTCCATAGCTGATTAGTCATTTTACTTTCGTCATTATGGTTTGATTTCATGTATTTCCAGTGATTAAACAAGTGAATCTTAAGGTGTCTTTTGATTTTGGACAAGCTTGTTTGTTTTCACTTTAAATCGAAATCAAAGTTATATAACAACTTTCTTTTTGTAAAACATCAACATTAAGAAAGGGAAAAGAAAATACATGCATTGTGCATTTTGCATTTGAAAAAGTTTGCATGATGATTTAGGAGAAAGTGCATTAGTTTGTGCTGTATGAGCTGTGTGAAAAGAATTTGCCTTTCTTCTCCCTCAGTAGTTAAGATTTTCATCAGTCAAAAAGATTTGAAAAAGCTTGCTTCTCATCTTAGGCTGCATTTAGGAATTTGTCATATACATCTCGTGGTGAACCTTGAAAGGCAAACTTTAAAAAGATCAACTTAAAATACACTGAATGAACCTAACAACACATTGTAACATAACGCAAACATCTAGAGGTCTAGGTAGAGACGTGTTCCGGCGTCGTTAAACATAGTGACTGTCGATCTCTACGAAGGTGGGTGATTCCTCCTGAGAGTCGGTGGCACTAATACGGACTTGTGCTCCCACGTACCGTCGCGTATATATTGGGAGACCCCTATAGGAAATTATCCTTTATCCATAGGAAGTCGTGTCGGCCGCCCTACTGATCGCGATGCAGTGAACACAGCATTCACGAAGATCGACCACCCGTACCGTAAAACGTATTCTGTGGTTTCGCGAAAGGTTTGGCACACCCTTTGCCTAGATCTCCAGAGCAGTTTCTTTTGGCCCTTTTCAAACTCTATAACTGAAAAGGTCCAACCAAGCATTTGTCACTTCGGGCTCGTTAATACATCGAAGGAGACTAGAGTCATCTTTAGCTTTTTCTCGACTCTTAAAACATGAAAAAGCAAAGTTATGTTTAAAAGCGTCTAATAAAATTCATTCAAATCGGAAACACAAATTTTCCCCTTTATATTTTAGTTGATCGAGTAATCCGCAATCGCGGAAGAAAGTCGATTGAATATCCGTCGTTCTCGGAGGCTTGCGAGTCAACCGTCTTTGTCTCCGGAATCGAAAACAATCCGGGCAAAGCGAACTCGTCGAACCAGTTCAAAATCTCCTTTAAAAGTTAGAACAAGTGTTCCAACAACATCTGAGATTCTGGTTACTCCAAACATTTCCGGAAACCTTGCCTCCATAGAAGAAGTTCAACCGCCACAGAGGGACAGTAATACTGATCCTAGTCTGGGGGCAAATACTTGTATGACCGAACCAGTTCCATCTGTAACTGGTCCAGAGAGTTTTGTTCCTCAAACATCTGTCGCTATCGATACAACCCCTTCTTCGGCACCGGAAACCTTTTACGGACCTGACGGTCTTCCTCTTCCACCTGGTCTGATTGCGATAGAGGAAATTATAGAGGAACCGCAAGTATCCACTCCAACTCATTTTGGAGTAGGGGTCACTCTATTTCCTGCTACAACAGAAGTTTGTCCATCACCAGTGGAAGTTCCTGTAGAATCACTAGGCAATCAATTGGATAGACTAAAAATGTCTGAACAACCGTCGACATCTAGGACTGTGTCAAATCACACGGTGACGGCAGAATTATCTGCTGCAAATCCAACAATGTTCGCCGGCATACCATCTGTCCCAACTAGCTCTCAGTCGCTAGAAGGAGTCCACCAAGAGACTATCTCGACAGTATGGTCTATTCCTGTTTGTTCCGGAGTAATGTCTGGTAACTCTCATGGTGAGACTCATCAAATTGACCCTTTTGGGAATCTAATTAGGCCATCCAGTCCTCCAGGACAATCAATTGCCCTGAGTTCTGGATTGCTACCGTATGGGGGGCAGTATGTCCTTTCATTACCCCCTCCGGGAGGGTACCCATACGGGAGTTCTCAACCTTATTCAAGTTATGGTGGAATTGCAATGAGTAGTTGGGTACCTATGCTATCCCAGCCACCAAGAGTTGTATATTCTATGCAACAGTGTGTACCTGTGACAAACATCCCAACTACACCGGCTATTGTGACCGTGTCGCAAGTTCAAACAATGCCTGTTGTATGTCAACCTCAGATTTCTCAGGTTCTCATGCAACAGCCCCTTGACCCTGCGACCCAACCACAATCGCCTACTGGTGGGGCAACACAAGTACAGTCGGGTACAACTACCCCACATCTTGGTCCAATGGTTAGTATAGCGCAACAACCCATGGTGTCGCAACCGTGGATAGTGCAATACCAACAGCCGCAATTCCAACAAGTGTACCAGGGTTCTGAACAGCAAATCTTTGCGAATACGGGACAAACATATATCCAAAATGGTCAAAATCAACCACTTTATAGTGGTCAAGTCCATCAACCGTATCAGTCATACCAACATCAACTCCATTATGCTGGTATGCAAAGACCAACTGTTCAAGCGATTCCATCGTACCCTGGTTACGCTTCACCTAACTTGAATCAACAGTTACCATTCGTGGCGACTTTAGAGTTGCCTGATTTACATCGGTTAACCAATGATCCAATTGCTTACGCCCCATGGTGGCCAGTTATCCCGCACAAACTTCCATCCGACATTCCTAAATTCAATGGAAATCCAGGTGAAGACCCGTCGAATCATGTGATGACATTTCATCTATGGTGTTTGTCGAACACTTTAAATGACGATTCGATAAGGCTTCGCCTCTTTCAGAGGACATTGACAGGTCCAGCGGCAAAATGGTATATAGAATTGCCTAGAGCTTCGTTCGACAATTTTTGCTCCCTTGCCACGACATTATTAACCCACTTTCAATTACCAATAAGGTATGAAACGGGAACAGAGATATTGACCAACTTCAAACAGACAACCGCAACTCATATATCAGATCATATACATGAATGGCGACGTCGACGAAGAATGGTTAAAACATACGTTCCTGACCAGCTTTTAGCTGAGTGGTTTATAAAGTCGTTACTTCCGGCCATAACGGAAGATGTGGCAAAGGGGGGAGTCGTAACAGAAGAGCAAGTTATCGCTCGTGCACAATATTTGGACTTAGTATATACTCAGTCCGGCACGCTCTATGACAAAATACCAGACGCCCCTAGACCAGAGTTTTCAATCCCTCCTCCTCCTAAATCAAATAGTGACTCTCATGCCGGCGATGGCGTGATTGGCACGGCAAACACGAATCCGAAAAGGACCAATCAAAAGAAGGCCCATAAGGATTCGAATCAAAATGCGCATGAAGAAGTTCTTGCTTCGGAAGTAAATGCCGTATCGACAGATAAGGGCAAAGAAACCAATCAACCAGGAAGCAAGAAGAATCAAAACGAAGGGAAGAAAGATCAAAGAAAGTCATCTCCTCGAAAAACTCCTCGTAGAAAGGAGAAAACACCTAGGAGATGTCACATATGTGATGATGATCATTGGACGGCAGATTGCCCGTACAAAGCTGAGTTTAAAAGATTCGTAAAGAATCCGCATACTACAGCTGTGTTGACTGATCCTTTTCCCGACCCAAGTCAAAATCTGGTTGATAGTGGAAACACTTCCGGGTGCCAAGTTCTAATGTTTTCAAGTGATAAGCAACCAAACAATGCTTTAACTTTGACAATGAACAAAAATTATAGGAACCCGCAGTTGTTGAATGGTGAGAAAAAGGGTCGATTAGGCAGTTCGACAACAACTTCGACAGAAGTTGTGCCGCCATCCAATACAAGAAGCATTCCAACGATCCATGGAGGCAATCATCCCCTCCAATATATCGGAGTAATTTTCCTAAAAGGCCCTTATTTAATGGGCACTTTTGCCCCACCACCACCAAGTAATCTTATGGAAATGGGCGCAACGGAATATGAAGCCTTCTATTTTTAATGGATCTTAAAGCTACGAGGATAGTTCTTATATCAAGTCAACCTCGTTTAAAAAATGAAATAAAGAGTCAAGAGGATAGTTCTTTACGATGTCAACCTCATTAAAAAATGAAATGTCCCCTTTAAGTTTAGGGGGCATATGCCTCATATGCATTATTATGCTGGGGGCATCAACGAGCAGTTTTAGCAATGTTCATGCTCGTTAAAAAATAAACACAAGAATTCGAGCAGTTTTTGTACAGAGTTCATGCTCGTTAAAAAATAAACATAAATTGTGAGCAATCTTTCCCTACAGTTCAAGCTCATCCAAAAAAAAAAAAAAAATGAACCGGTAAATAACCTTGGTAAATGTAACCTTTGACAGCCATATTAAAAGCCCTTGGTCGTGTTTATATGCCATCACCTCCATCCGTTCATTTGGCCAATCGTTCATCTCCATATGTTTGTTTACCCATTTTGAGGAACAGTTGCGAAGAGTGATTTCACTTAGCCATCCTTGTGACACTGCCGTGATTGGAAAATTCCAACCTGTACCTGGAATCTGCTGCTATCCCTGTTTATCACTCGTTCCTCAAAAGACGAGTCTTCTTTGAGCTCTTTTCACTGACTCGTAAAATATGAAAAGTTTGCCGAGTTTTGGCCTTCCAGCTCGTTAAAAGGACCGGAAGAGCTATCCCTCCTCTAGATTTTAATCTTTTTGGACCTGAGGGATTATTGCACAAAAAGGTCGAGCGCTTGTTTTGTTCGGCTCGTTAAAGAAATCGAAAATTCATCCCTTTTGTATTGTTTTATACTTTTTCGGACTTAAGGGATTAGATGACGAAAAAGGAATTTTGGAGTTAACTTTCCGTACCTTTTCAGACTCTCTAAAAATGAAAAGGACCGAGTTTTCCTTGTCGTTAGACTCGTTAAAATGATTAAATAGCGACAAACTTGTCTTTAGACGAGAACGAGTTTCCCTATCGCTAGGCTCGTTAAAACATAGCGATGGGCTTGCCCGAAGGGCAGGTTATAGAACAAGCATATGTTATCCTCCTCAAGCTTGACAAAAATAAAGAGGTACTGGTCAACAATGACTGGGGAAAAATTGGGAGAACCTCACAGCATTAATGGTAGCAAGTCGCTCTTGAACATGACACTTTGTCCTCCGTATCGCATCGAGTTGGGTTGTTTCATTCACCGGTCTCATAACCATGGTCCTCACCACACCATCCACAATTGGGGTAATGCTACCAATCCATCACATCAGTGTCGTTATATGTTCAAGAGATGTGGTTCTGCAAAGGGTCAACCGTGTCCCATCCACTGCCATACATTATCCTTCATCCACTTCATGGCCGCCACCCTGAATCATACATCACAGTTTGTTTTCACCTCATCACAATCACTAGCTCCGTTCCGTGTCACTAATGTGGGATTCATTAAGGCCCTCCTTTGACGGATCGCTCCTTGTCAACATCAGCTCATTATCCAAGGAGTTGATCTAGGAAAACCCCCTTCAGTACTTTGAAGCTTGCATGCCCCAATGGCAAGTTTCTCACTTCTGGCGACAGGTATACATCAATGACCTTCGACCAGAAGATTTTGCATGGTGGTCGACGCCAAGTCCTTTATTCCCACCATGTGAATTGTACTGCCGTACCTTGAGGGTCATCATCCTTATCGGTGATTCCTCTCGCGCTTGTTAACGGTTTACATCATTGACCGGTAATCAAGCGATGTCTTTCCATGTTCGACTTCAAGAAATTCTCACATGGATCGACTTGTACAACGAGTGAAGATCGGAAGAGATTGAAGACCCCGGATCTAGTTTCATCCATCCGGGCTGCGATATATATTCAGGACGTAAAGACATTTGATATGTACATCATTACAGCAGATGATCATCCTTCTCAAAGGATGATAATTTCAGCAGAGAATTATCAGTCTACAATCAGACGATCGTCTGTTCTATGTACCAAAATGTGTTTATAAAGCTGAGCATGGGAATGCCCGCCTCAGCTAGATCATGAAAATGTATGAAAAATAATGTATTGTATTGTATCTTATTACAGGACACTTTTCAGCAGATTGAATGAACTTCGGATCCTCTCAATAAAGCATTTCACCCGATAAACGACCTCATACTTTAGGGGGCATCTGTTATAGACAATTTTGTGCCTTACAGCAACAGGCATGAATTGTCAATAATCCAAGGGATCCAAAGTTCCCTAAACATGATGTTCTTACCCCTAGAGGAACAAGGTCAGCAAACCAACAGCTCTCAGATCAGTTCTCCACCTGAAAACACTAAAAAACAAGCAATCCTGAAATCAAAGCAGGTGCTCCACTAGGCTTCTGCGCTGAAACTCAGATCCTCCATGGTGTACCTGCGTTGCAAAGCAAGTGGAACAAAGGCCACCTGCGCTGAGCGAGATGGGACAAGTGGCACACTGAGTCATTGCTCCAAAAATGACACTTGGATCAGGGATTTCACCTTGTGATGAGTCAGAGGCTCTGTTTCTCCAAGTGGAAGCAAGGTTCTCCAAGTGGACTCAAGAACTGAAGATCAACTAAAGATTAACTGAAGAGAGAGGACACAAGGCAGCTACACATCAGTTGCAAGCTGACTCATCCTTTCTCAATTCATCTATATATTGAGCTCTCTCCTATGAGCTCAGGGAGGCTGGAAGTTTGTGCAAAGTAATGATATGCTGTTGGTTTCACTATAGAGCTATTGGGTGATTGCTTGAGAGAGGTGAAGAGGAGAAATTCTTCCTGCTGGGAGGTGTTGCTGGATTAGGACCTTCAATGGTTGTAACACTCTCAGAACCTTTACTTCTTCATTAATAAAAGCTATTGAGGTTCTTCTATATGCTCTTGTTTCAATGATATATTGTGATGATTGTATATTTGATTTACACTAATCTATGAATCAGTTATGATTGAATGTTGCTTGTAGTTTCCTTCTTTGCTATTTTGCAGGATCTCATTGTAGCTGGGCTAGCAATAGAGCAAGGAGCTGGGAGCAAGCAGCCATAAAGAAGAGTTTAGATTCGACATTAAGCGCAAGGCAACGGTTAGTGCATTTATCTACTCTCTTTTGCTTTCATAAAGAAGTAAACCTTAAGTAGTTTTCTTTACAGTTGTTGCTAAGGTACTATCACCCTTAGAGTGGGATAGGGTCATCCGAGTCGGATACTTTTCCCTACAACATGAAGAAAGTTGTAGCTTCCCCATTAAGTAGCACACTGTAAGATACATCTGTTATACAGCTCATTATCCATTTGATATATGCAAAAGGAAATCCTAGGTGGGTCAGCAGTAGTCTGATGTAGAGCCAATTTGCTCTATCAAAGGCCTTAGATAGGTCCACCTTAAGTATCATACCTTTCTGCTTTTTAATTTGCATGGTGTGGAGGAGTTCCTGCACTGTAGCAATAGCTTCATGTATCTATCTGTGGTGTAGGAAAGCAAACTGTTCGAATGATATAGGTCATGAGAGGATAGGCTTCAGGCGATTAGCGATGATATTTGAAATAATTTTGTACAGACAATTACAGAGGGAAATGGGGCGAAAATCATTGAATGAGGCAGGATTTGTCAGATTTCGGTATGAGGGCTATGAATGTGGTTTGATGGCCAGAGATATTCTGCCACTCCTTCTGCAATTCTCCACGATCTTGAATAGGTCATTCCCGAGGATTTCAAAAAAGGTATGTAAAACTCAATGGTCCACCCATCTGGACCAGGGCTCTTATCTTTTTGAACCATTTTAAGGTTGCTTCTAGCTCTTTCATTGATACTTCCATCAATAGATCCTCCGTGTCTTCCTGTTGTACAAATCTGGGGAAATGTTCAGCTACCCGCATGATCTCCAATATGTTCACAGCTCTAGCGGCTTTGTATATGATCCTGAAATGCTCTATAGCTAATCTAGCCAGATCCCTCTGAGATGATACTGAGTGTCCTTCCTCATCCGCAATTCCCAAATAGTGTTGATGGCTTTGCGGTCGTTGGAAAATTTGTGAAATAACTTTGTGTTATCATCTCCTTCGGTGAGCCATATTGCCCTACTCCTGAGCCTCCAGCTTTCTTCCCTTTCCTTCAGAATTTGTGAGCGCTTCATGATGTGGGAGGTGTAGAGTTCTTTGCTTTCTGGTGTAGGGAAGGTACCGTTAGATGTGTTCTCATGTGCCGCAATGGCCCTTTCTGCCTCCCTCAGAGAGTTGTCATCATTCATATGCTTCTGACGAGCCCAAATTTTAGAGATCCTTTTTAGTTCAGATAGTTTCCTTATAAAGCCTTCAGTATAATCCTCACCATCCAGGATGGGGTTGGTTTTCCAAAAGTTGGTTACCAACTTTATATACGAAGGGTCTCTTGGCCAAGAGGAATTAAATTTAAAGGGGCTCCTGATTTTCTGATTTACATCGGCCATTTCCAAGAATATAGGTCGATGATATGAGATGCCTCCAGTCCCAACCCATTGACGAATGCAGGGTAGCCTGATAAGAAGAGCTTCCTTGACGAGAAATCTATCCAGCCTTCTGGCCAGATTGTGATCTCCACTGCAATTATTAGTCCAAGTAAACTGAATCCTAGCCAAAGGAACGTCCACCCACTGATGTTCCTCAAGTATGTTAGAGATAGTATCAGATAAGCAGTCTACCTGGGCCAAGTGTCCCTAAGATTCGTAGAAGCCCAGCGAAAAATTTAAATCCCCTCCAAGAATGATGTTGTCTGCTTGGAGTCGAGGTGTCCTCCTGATCAGGAGCGGTGCTTGCTAGAGGTGGCGATGGAGGGTGTGTATCTGAGGTGCCCTTTACCGCGTCCGCATTATCATGGGTACCATGGGACTCCCCTGCTTCCTTGACTCGCTCCTCCTGACTCTTTTCTGAATTCTACCGAGAGGGATTTCCTTTGGGATGTTCAGTCTCCAAGCCCTGTGCATCATCCTTGATTTTTTGGAGGAGAGGACAATACTTGTATAGGTGCCCCACTTTATGGCATCTGCAACAGCGATACGGGATACCTTCATAGTCAATTATCTGTTTGTGTGATGTGTCCCTCCATTGAATAGTAATGAATTCCTGTAATCTGCCCCTAGTATCCAGATTGATGAGAATATGAGCGTAAGCCATCATGCCTATGTGCTGGTAGGATTTGTCGTAGTCCATGTAGGAGCCTTTCGCATTTCCAATCCGCCGGAAGATGTCTTCTGACCAGTATTGCAGGGGGAGTCCCAGGAGTTGTATCCAAACTGGTCCAATGCCAATTTGCTTAGTCTCGGGGTGGAAGAGGGGCGTCCATCGCTTGAGGAGCACTGGGGCATGTTCAAAATGCCAGTAGGAGGACAAAACCCAATTGGTGTGGTTGGCACGAGCAAATTTCAAGGCGAACCATCCCCTCACAAAAGTTTGCACGAAGGGGATGTCCACCAGATGGTGACCCCATACCTCCGTTGCCCAGGTCTTCAAGCGAGCGGCTATGTAATTCCGACCTCTGATGCGTCCAACCAGTACCCTGTCGGCGAAGTCCAATAAGGTAGTGGGCTTGGCCCGGTTTAGACTAACTACTCGTACGACGAGCTACGACCTTGCTTAGGATCGAACACAAGACCGGTCCGTCATGACGAGGCCGACTTTACCACTACGCCACCTCCACGATCTTAAAAGGTAGTGGGCTTGGCCCGCTTTAGACTAACTACTCGCACGACAAGCTACGACCTTGCTCAGGATCAAACACAAGATAAGTTAATAAAAATGGTTTGCTAAATTATTTCCCATGGTGAAAGTGATTTTATTATGGTAAAATTAATCCCACATGGTGTATTTCGATCCACCTAATTAGAAATGGTTAGGTAACCATTTTTCGGTGATAATAGTTCCCCCACCCCCACGCCATGTATGAGTGTTAGGAGAAAATCATATGATCGAAATATGTTGTAGGTTACACTTCCACAAGAAACCAAAGGGGAGCTAGAGAGAGAGACACCACTGAAGCAATGCAAGGAAGGACAAAAATGGAGGAGTGAGACCTACTAAACTGATAGAAGTCTCCTTTTAGGTTGGAATACATGATATCAAATGAGGTGGGGGAGGCATACCCATACCCACCGTGATAACTGTGTACAAAAAATAATGGTGATCCCAATAATGTGGGACTGAGCTACAAAGTACATGATAAATGATATGCTAGCATCAATGGGCCAAAAAATAATACAATGAATCCCATATACATAATGTGCCTAAAAAAACAAAGCTAGGACTGTATATAATAACATTTGGGTATATGAGACATAATTTCCCTCAATATGGAATGGTGAGGAGGGAACACAACCCAAGAAGCCCTGCTGAATAGGAAAGGGTTGTGAAGATCTAAATGGATCATCTGAAGGAGACATGCATGGTGTGGGCATTGAAAGTCGCAAAAACCAAAGCCATCACATCTGCAGAATTGCATATGAGGCTAGATCAATGTCGATAAACATCTGGGAATGTGGGGGCTACCTAAAGGGCCACCCCTTCACGAGGTGTGAATGATCTCACACACACCTAGGAATCACTGGGACAATCATTTTGATCATCGAACTATCGAGTGTACACTTCTCAATCTTGCGATAAGGAGTTGTCGTTGATCACATGAGAAACAACCAAGTCAAAGGGAAATAGTGATTCCCTTTGCTTGATCCGTGGCACCAAACAAAGATGAAATTTGGAACCAAGGTACACTTCCCTCGACACCACTCTTCTAGAATAAATGTGCTGAAGTCGACAGAAGAGGGTCCGCCAAGGTTAAGGCGATAAGGAATCCTTAACAAAGGCACAAGGTATCATATTAGAGTGACTGATAGAATGACACCAGGGATTATGATGGAAGGAAACAATATGATGTTGGACATTGGATAAACCAATGCTCCCATTATGGTTTGTGACATGGCTTAAGCACCCCTCATGGATCCATTAACTCTCGTGATCCGTCTATTTACTAAAACCTGTGGGTTTTAGTGTAATGATAATCGTGACTCCAACAAGAGGTATCAGAGCCAAATTTCTTGAGTTTTAATCGCATCGGTTCACGTTGGGGGGGGGTATTGTTGGACATTGGATAAACCAACGCTCCTCGTGTGTTTCACGACATGTGCTTAACCACCTCTCGTGGATCCGTTAACTTTGGAAATTCATTTGTTTACCAACACCTGTGGGTTTTGGTGTAACAAAAATCGTGACTCCAATAGATGAGTGGTGGACTGACGACTTCCCTTGTCAGAGCATGATATGTATGGTTGACCTGGCATCAATTGACTTGATTCTAGAGGGGATGTTCAATGGCTCAAACATGGGTTCAACAAAGATGGAGCAGTAGAGATGGAGGAAAAATATGAATATAATGGGATGAATGTGGCACAATTATGTATGGAAGAATGTAACTAGACTCAAGGGGACTCAAAACAGACTCCATAGATACAAGGGTGACTCATCTTGGATGCTCTGAACAAGGGTGACTCGATGATGCTGCGACATGAGGGAGACCTAGAGGGGACCATAAAAATATGAGTAAATGATGGTTAATCACGACAAAAATTGACAGGTGAGTCAACGAATGTGTGGGTAAAATGGTATTAGAGTATAGGTTTCTTACATGAATAAATTCAATTTTAATATATAGAAAAGTGAGACCTCATGGAAAAAATGGCTTCCTAGTGAAAGATTTCCAACAATGCTAACAGTTCATCAAATGGGGCTACGGTTTGGTCACAATGGGTGATGGAAAAACTAGGGTTTTTCCTATAAAAGGGCTTCTTACCCCCAAATCCAATTCATTTGCATAGTGATTTATGGTGAATTTGGAGAGGAGGAGAAGGTTCTAATTCTTGTGGAGATTCTAGTGGACAAACTATCTGTTGGAATCAAGATATGTAAGTTGGAGGTAGGTGACTTAACCTTACTCATAAGTTTTGGCGGATTAGAATCTCATATTAGGGCTTCAATTCACTATGGGGGATCCCTTCTTATCCTCACGGTTGCAATGCACTTTTGGGGGTCTGTTCTACATTCTAGAACACATAAACTAAGATAATAAGTGTATCTAATGCAATTTTGAAGGAAACAACTGCATTCTAGGATGAGAGGAAAAACAAGATTGGCGGTTTCAGGTGAGTTGAAGCTAAGAACTAGGCGTGCATTCCTTTGACCCTGAATTGACAAAATATAATGGTATTTTGTAGGTATGGTAGAGCTAAAGATTGTATTGCGAGAATGATATTTAGAGACCCTTCATGCTGAGATTCAGGGGAATCAAGTAGTGAGAGGGATTTTGGCATGGTATGGCGTGCTAAAGTTCTTGGAGAACAATTTAATGAGAGATGGTGAGCCCTTGTTGTCGAGGATTGTGAGTTACTGGGACCCATATTAGGAGGCTTTGTAGTACAGGGGCATAGGTTCTAGATCACAATCCATGACATATATTTTTTGATGGGATTGCCCCCCTTAGGGGTAGTGGGGGAGATACATCCAGTGTTGATCATGGGAGGCATATATGTAAATTTGTTGATTTTCAGTGTGTACTGGGGGTTCATGAAAAGGGAAAGGCCATTTAAATCATAGAGAGGCTTGAGACATGAGCTACAGTCGCAATAATGTTGTATATCTTGGGTAGTCATGCCTTCCACCACATTACTGGGGGGTAGATGATGTTGGTGGAGAGTGTGTTCGTAGGGACCTACTATGGGTGGTCCCAGATGATTTTGTCATCGTCGAAATGAAAGTTGACACTATGTAGATGGAGGACCAATGATAACTGTTCTTTTGGGACAATGTTATTCTCATTCTTCTTTGAGAAGATCCCTACTATCTGTCCTCATGTAAAGATCTGTGATGGGGTCCCGCAGGAGCCCAAGACGTGCCACTGGGGGAAGCTACGGTGACGAGGTGGAGGGGGAATCAGACGAGTGTTCCAACCTGATTTTTTTGCGCATTGGGACCAGATGACGATGTACATAGATGATTATACATATAGTGGAATCTACTATCAAGAGGATTCGAAATTGGCACTTCCATTGAGAAAAGCATGGGGTCCAAATGGTAAGTGAAAGTTGTTATATATTTGATGAATTTATAGTTTAGGAAATATGTGTATGTTGCACTAATTTCTAAACTTTATGGTATGCAGATATAGCACCAGTGAGGCATACATGATACATGGCATGAGATGCAACTCCTAGGACTGTAGATCAGGTAGTGGTGCTCTACTGGAGGATCTCTGGTGTAGATTCAATGTGGTACTAAACAAGGTGACAGAGCGCGGGTAGAAAGAGTTAGAAGATTGGTATACAAATGAGTGCACTGGTCTTCCCTCAGAATGGCAATGCATCACGTAGCACACTTCTATGGCTAGTCAGGTAGTACAAGACCTATGGGATGGTGGGATGGAGCGATTGGCTTGTGAGCCTCCAGATGACAATGCTTAGGCATAGGGACATGTGGGTCTTTATTTTTTTTTGTAATAACATGCGAATGAGAATGTCAGATGTATTTACAGTAGTGGACTAAAAACACTATATATTGGATATGACGATGCATAATTATGGTTATGCATCTTTTGTGATGATTGTGATTCACCATTTTTTGATGTTATGGATGTCTTCTTGTATATGCATGTAATAAATGCCAATATAGAATGTTATTTTCAATGGGATCTACATAGTGATTTTGGACTCTAGGAACATGAATGAATGTAATGGATTCAAATTCACATTCCAAAAGCTTAACTCATAGATATTTTCTAAATAGGACAGGATTATACACATGATAAACACTGTTCAATTGCATTACAAGTAGAAAGGAATCAAGACAAACATGAAGGTGAAGGATGCAATGAAAAAGGGCATAAACTAACAAACCTATCATAACATCAGATTCGACATGGTTATTGGTGGAATATCTAATGCAGATGTCATTGGAGTGAACCAATGAATGAAAAGGGGTGAAAATGGCCTAAGCTATCAAGGCTAGAGTCCTAGTGAAGGGGCTTGCACCAGTGGCATAACTAATATGAGGTATGGATGATGGATCCATATGAAAGATGAAATAAGAAAATGTAGAATATAATGGGGGATGTAATCTACGTAAATGTAAGAAAAAGAAAAATATACATGCATTTGAATGGGAAATGTTATGGGTAAAATTCCTTAAGGTAGAGTGCATTCTGAGTGTTAGGAAGGATATTTCCTTTTGGGCTCTCTAAAAGGTATGCCTCTTTTCCCAAAAACTTATGGATGATGTAAGGTCCTAGCCATAATGTTTCAAACTTTCCATGCCCCAGGACATCATGATCTTGGTCATAAATAAGAACAAAGTCAACTTCATGGAAGGTGTGAGGGTGGACTTTTCATTCATATTGACCTTTGGTGAACTTTATCATGATAAGTCATTATTCTAAAGGTTGGGTGTCCAGGAGTTCGATGGCCAGGTGGAGGGAGGAGGTTTCACACTCGATTGGTAAGACTGTCTCCTCTCTGAAAACAAGGTGGAAAGGAGTGAACCCAGTAGTGGTCTTGATATAAGTTACGTACACTCACAAAGCAGGGAAGAGCATTAGATTTCAGTTGGTGTTGTGTTTATTCACTATCCTTTGAATCATAGTCCTAACAATTTTGTTCGCAACTTCAACTTGTCCATTTCCTTAGCGGTAGTACGATGACAAATATTGATATTTGAAGCCCAATAGAGAGGATATCTCATGCCATATCTCATCTTCAAAGTGTCGACCATAGTCAGAGACCAATCTTTTTGAAACCCTGAATTGTGTGATCACATGGTTAAAGAGAAAGAGGGTTGTAGTAGCCACGATGTTATTAAACATTGGCATGGCTTCAACCCATTTGGTGAAATAGTCGATGACTACAATAATATACTTTTTTTAATTAGCAGATGAGGGTCGACACTCCGTAAAGTCAATAGCCCATTTACAGAAAGGACCAACTACAATGATGGGATGGAGGGAAGTAGGTGGATCTCACGCATTAGGGACATATAGCTAGCAATTGGGATAGTGTTTGACTACTTGAATACAATTGGTAAAGTGATAAGGCAAAAAGTAACCCACACGCATGATTTTTTGGGCAATGGCCATTCCTTAGAGGTGACCACCACAAGAACCACCATGGTAGGTCTTGAGAAATTTCTCAACTTCATCATATGTGAGACAAAAACAGAGGACAATGTCAATACTGTGAAGATATAGATCGTTGCTGATGAGCTAGTAGTGAGGGGTTGTGGTGAAGTAAAATTATAAGTGTGGACATGAACGAATTCCTCTAGCCTGAAAATGGTTCTAGCCATGATAGATACATTATATGGAAGATTTCCTTATGTTAGAATCAATCAAGAGGGCCTACCTCTTGGTCACTTATCCTATTTGATGAATTCTTTACTAGCTTGCTCCAAAAATCTCTCGCTTCCTTCTTCAAGTTCGTGAAACAAGTAAACAACATCAACACACAAACATAATAATAGACCAATTTCAATTCAACCGACTTAACGAGTCAAGAAGCATTAAGACATGGATATGTAATATTATGAAACATGTAGGAAATCAATCGATATTTGCATATATTAATGTCAAAGAGAGATTGCAACCATTTGTCTTGACGCTGCAATCTTCCTCTGGAAAGACTAGGTTCCCACACACTTCTGCTAGCATTCCATGATGGCTTCAAACAAAAATAGTTTAAAGGCTCTTCCCTTTGGGCTTCACTCCAAACCAAAACAAACTTCTCCCTCACACAACGAGGTAGCTACAAATATTAATAGCTTGCTTATCTACTCCAAAATAGTGTCAACACTCAACAATAACTCTGCCAAAACTATCAACTGTGACTATAACATTCACACTAGTTTGTGCTTAGGAAGAAGGGAGGTTTATATAGGAAATAGGGATGGTAGCTGGATCCTCTTCTTATGGGAGAAGGAATTATCCCTTGAGTTAGTTCCATCATTATAGGGGAAAGGAGCCCAAACTATCATCCTCGACTCCATCCGGCCGAAACAATTACCAGAATTATGTTATGGAACTTCTAGAGATGGAAGCTTCGACTCTAATTTTAAAAACTTTCCATAACAGGTGTGGAGCTGTAACAAGGGTCTTTTTCACCTCTAGTTATCTCAAATTACAAGTCAATCCGGGAACGTTTTGTTATTGTAAAGGACATCTTAATTTGAGGCTATTTGTCAGGATAATGCTTCGTAGTATAGATCTAAAGAATACAAGAGTAAACGGATGCTAATGCTAAATTACTTTTGCAAAAAGAAATCACACACGCAGCAACTTCGTCGGTCGAGGGTATGGAATTAGTAACCTATCCCCCTAGAAACTGATGAAGGAGTATGGATCATGATCTGGGAGCATTATAGCGTCTGCTGTATCTCACAACAGTCTTGAACCTCCTCTCATGCCACTTCAATAAACGCAAGCGAAAGGAACAGCAATAAAACAGAATGAAACAGCAACTTCAGAAATGGAACAGCAATAAAAGGAACGGCAGTAAATGGAACGGCAGTAAATGGAATGGCAGTAAAGAAACTAAGTCTCGCGAGGTCAACACTTCCAATCCTTGGCACACACTTACATACAAAAAGGAAAGCAATCATTTATACAGGTTTGCAGCTTAATCAAATGGAACAAAAAATTATTAAAGACAGGAAACGTCAATCATATATATATCAAATGGAACAGTAAATCATTAAAGACAGGAAACGTCAATCATATGTACACGATCTGCAATAGTCACCAACAATCCATTGACCCCAATCACCTGTAGCTGAAATATTCTACTTATGAATTCTGTAATTGATGCAAACAACCCAGATCAACAGTATGCGAAGAATCCTGAAAGTATGATATGAACTTGTTACAGAGATTTATAACAGGAAAGCTACAGATGAATAAATATGAAACAGCATGCAACCATAACAGATTAGGAGAAACAAACCACACAAAGCAGAATTGTAATGGTACAATCAGCCAGTGTCCGTTGGAGCCGGGCCCAAAGCTTCCAATGGCGCACTGCCGTAAACTACTTCAGACGCACGGAGAAATTAACACCAAGATATTATATTAACGCATCAATGAGAGTACAAAACTAAGTCTCAGAGAGACTCAATAGTCTGAGTTCAACTGACAATAAAATTCATGAACGGAAAGTTAAAGATACCCAAAAGTAATCCCCTAGTTTCCAATGCTACCCTCCTTTTATACAATTAACGGCGGAGTTCATCGGTCGACAAAACGATTGATCGTAGCGATCCCTCAGGATCGAAGATCCTGAGGGATCCGCTAAATTGTTAACGCTTTCCTTTACTCGGCCTGTATTTCCGAACTGGCAGTCCTTCATCTCGTTCCGGACTGATCTTCTTTGATTTACTCGACCTGGTCTGAACCTTATTTAGAATTGGAGGGACAGCCGTTATCTTCTCATCAAATCCTCGTTTTGCATTGCCCCTTCCTGCTTTTACCTTTCCCTGCGTAGAGAAGACAACTGTTAGTGATTGGATCATTTTAGACTCGTTCTCGTTGCATTTTCCCTACTTTATAATAAAGAAAAGATTACAACTATTGCTTAAAACATCACTAAATTATTTATTAAAACATACCTTCCCAATGCTCTACACACCCCCCGACTTACTCTGTTTCATGGCCTCATGAAAACGTTATAATTAACATGGAGAGCAGTAAGAGAATAGGCTGGAGAGGGTACTTCATGAGGGGGTCTGCAACCATGATAGGCAACCAGATTATCAAAGAAATAATGCAACTGATCTGCAGGCATATCATACAAGGCCTGGTACCCCGGTGCAGGGTGCCAGATAATTGGGCTACGGAACCGATATCCTAACCATGATGGTCCAGCTTGCAGAATGCACTGGCCATAGAAAGGCAATCGTTCAGCAGCCAGCTCAAAGTTCTCATATCTTAAGGGCTCCCTGAGCTGGATGCTTGGGGTGGAAATCCGATAACGAAATTTGGCAGCCTCCAAGGCGGAATCTTTAATAACCAGGAAGTATTCTAAGCTATTTCGGATCAACTCCTTATGCATAGGTCCTAGTAGTTTTATAACGCCAGGGTTTCTCATAAGGCTTTTGTGTGATTGCCATAGGCGAACTGGATCTTGAGGCTCAGCCCTGACCCATAGATCTAGGCTGTGCTCCTGCCTCTGAAAGGCATTGTAAGCCCTGAGCCATTTTAACTGGTTGACCCCGAATGAAACAAAGGCTTGCAGCTGTATATCCCCCACAAAGGGGCCAGGGTTTAGATCAGTTTCCTGCTCAAGCACCATATTGTGCAAATAAAATTCGCATAATAATCGTTGGACCTTAACCCCATAATGTTTGCAACAATCAATAAAATCATTAACAGTGTTAATCTGAATGGGGGCACCTGCCCTGGCAGCTTTTATTTTCAATCTTAAGTATCTTTCAAGGAGGAATAAAGCATAATTCTTCGCGGGGGCCCTGCAAGTCAAAACATCATCATACAACGAACATACAGTGTCCAATTGTTTAATAACAGCATCTAGTCGACGTGTTACCTTAGCAACCTTTTCCTGTTCCTTCTGCCATCCTTCAAAAGCCTGACTCTCCGATTCACTCATGTTTCGCAGCTGCTGTTGCAGTTCTTCATGTTTTTTCAGAGGGATCCTTTGTTCCGCTAACTGCTCAGCCCTCTGCTGCAATTCTTCGTATTTTTCTCGAGGAATCCTCTGCTCAACTTCCTGCTGCAGCTCCTCATATTTCTCTCGAGGGATCATTTGTTCTTGTAGTTGTTCAGCCTCCTGTTGGGCCTGTCTTATCTCGCGGCGCAAGGCCTTGGTTTTTGGATCCCTTTCCCATGATTCCCTGGAGGCAGGAAGTTTCGCCTGAACCTTTACATTTCGTCGCTTAATTCTCCCTGAAGGTGGTGTCTCAGTGTGAACTGCTCTATTTTCCCCTTCCTTCTTGACATGTATAAAGGGGTACGGTGGTCCCTCTGTAACTGGGATGTCGTCTTGTGGCTCAGTTTTAATTGGAACGGCAGTTGGTTCTAATGGGCTGTTTGGAATATCAGCCTGCTCCTCTATGTCAATAGGAACGGCATTCTGGTGCTCTGTTCCAGATGGAACAGCATTTTGTTCCTCAGTATTAATTGGAACAGCTGCAGGTTTGCTAGCAGAGTATCGACCTACTAGATGCCTATAGGTGCTCTGTCTTCCTCTCTGAGAGGACCCAGCTGTATTTGTCCTTCTTTTTCTTCTTACAGTCCTCTTTATTCTCAAACTGGCTTTCAGACTTCGAATTTTCTGTCGAAGCTGGGCTATAATATTCAGCAATTTCTGCTGCTTTCTTCTCAACTTCTTAATTTCTTTTGCCTCGGCTGTGGGCACATGGGCGACCCTCCGTTCTGCTCCTCTTTCATCGAGGGTTTCTTCTATCATTCGGGGAACGTCCTGTTCCCGACAAACATTTTCATCCCCCCCGCCATCGGCGGGTGGATTTCCTTCTGGTGTTTTGGGAACGGCTTGTTCCTGATTGGTATTCAGATTTTCTTTGTCAATGACAGGGGGGTTTTCTTCCCCTGCCATCCCATCATGCAATTCGTCACGCGTCTCTTCCTCAGAAGGTCCTTCGGGAGGCTCTGCCGGACTGGAGGGTGAAGGATAACCTCTAAGGTTGGCCAAGATGGTGGCCAGCTCTTCTTCCTCCACAGGGTTTTGTGGATGGCTACCCCCCAATTGTTCCATCTCCTTCTCCCGAATTGGCTGCTCAGTAGCTGCCTCTGGATAGCTGGTCTCGGCCGCCGAGTCGTCATCCCTATCTCCTTCTTCAGCTCCTACTTCATTCTCTGTTTGTTCCAAGTTTTCCCCAGGTATTTGTTCTGGCGCTGGAGGGTCCTCTATTATTTCAATCGGCTGGCCTATGTTTGGCTGGATTTTTTCCAGCCTACCTCTTATCTTTGCCAACCGAACTGACTTTCTAGGCCTCTCGGGCTGTTCGGGTGTGCTGACCACCTGTTCCTCCACCTCCACCTTTCTGCGTTTTTCAACCTGTTCTTCTGTGCCAGAGGAATACCTTCGCTTTAAGGTAGCACGTCTTTCTGCGGCCAATTCCTTACGTTTTTCTGCATGTCTAGTTGCTTCAGGGGTGCATTTTTGTTTCCCTAGCTTTATGCGTTTCTTCGCTTGCTCGGTTGTGCCCGAGGGTTGCTTAGGTTTTGGCGATTCTCTGGGTTTTTTTGGTGTTTCGGAGGTGCTAGCGGGGTGCTTCGTCTTTGGGGATGGTGATGCTACTTCCCCTTCAATTGTTGTAATAAGTTCCCGCCAGCTAGTCTGTTGCCGAGCGAGACTGTATGTCACTATCAGGCGGATCAGCCCGTGGTGGCTAACCACTGCGTCTTCATGGTGTGCCTTTTTCAGGCTCCGAGAGGTATCATGCAACAATGAATTTAACAATGCAGGGAGATTCACAGCACATTTTCCTTTTAACACAGCTAAGAGCTTAAGGTGACGCGGCCTTACCACATCTTTTCGTCCTTCGCAGGTGATGTAGCTCTGTACTACCTTTGCCAGTTCGCTCCAAGGTTCTCCCAGTGTTGCCGGCAACACTCCTTTTCCCTTCACTGTCAGCTCCTGCCCTTCATCTTGGAAGAGTTCTACGATCTTTTGCAGTCTTTCTTTCTTTGTCGTCCATATTGGACCTAAGTCTGGTAATCCGGTTACTTCCGCGATTATTTCCTTCGTGACTGCTATCTGCTTCCCACCTACCACTAAGTGTTCTTCCTGCAAATTCTGCAGGAATTCCATGGCCACTATTTCGTTTGATTTGCGCAGGCGGCCAAAATAGGTTAACCACCCTGCTTTTTCTAAGATCTTCCGAGCGGCTTCAGAGACTATGAGCTCGCTCGGCTCGCTTCTGATAGACTTTCCCCCCATGGTTCTGTTTCAGGGTCTAGATGGAACAGCAATGAAAAGAACGTAATTGCGGCAAAAAAAACATAGAGCATGCATGAATAATTGATCATAAATAACAACTTTTCCAAAAAATAGCATTGTCATGCCGTTAACGCATATCGTACCTCCGTATCATATTATTTCCAAATGATGTGTTAACACGTGGCCGGCGGAGTAATGAAGTCACCTCCCCCCCGCGCGAAATGATAGGCTGCCTCAGCCGTCAAATAGAAGAAGGCGGTCATCCCATCACCGAGTCATAATGGAACAGCTTATAAAGTTTTGCCATGTTTCAGATTAGACAGAGAAATACCGAGATCGATGCGACGGATAGATCGCGTTTAACATAAGCCTTCGTGATGTGATGCAGAACATAAGGATAGGACGTCTAGCACTCATGGAAAGTCTGAGATAGTCATAGTCAATACCTTTGCCATAATTGGTAATGATAAATGTTCATGTGACGTATCCATTAAGGTGTAAGATATAATTATTACGAGGATAGAAAGAAATATTTAATAAGATCCAAATTGGTGTATATGTTTGGACTCCGATACCATTAACAGAGCTCTGCTGCCGACCGGTGTTTATAACCATGGCAGAGTTGTTTATTTCACCCCGGAACCATAGTCCTTTGTGTAGTTTTGAAGAGCAATTCTTGTCAACATGTAGGCCATCATGTTGGCTTGGTAACCAGATAACCATGACGCCATTCACCAGAGAGGCGCGAAACGTGGGCAGGCTGGCTCGTGATGAGACCCCCTGTTCCAAGGTTTGTTTATATAATGAACCTGTTGGACCATATCCCTGTTGTGGTGGCCATGATGGGAATGCCACTTCGCTTCCAATCTTATGATCATAGTAGGCTGGTTCTTTAATGAAACCCCCTATCCTGCATTTGACAAATAATTTCTTTTGGTTCTGCTGCTACTTTTTTCTTTTGAGATGGACTTTTGCTCTTGTATAGTTACACATAAGGGTGGTTCAGCCCTCCTTAAGAGTGGGAATGGCGGAAGAAGTCTTGTTATCCCAATAGGAAGATATAAATTTTCTATTCTTATTTCCAAGTAGTAATAAAGAAAATTGTAGGAACGTAACATGATGAAGTTTTCCAACAGGGCAGAGGAGGTGAGACTTATGGCTGAAAGAATGATGAGTGTATGGTTCCCTCCTTTGTTGCATCAATACTAGGGCTGTTATAGATAGCGATTTATGATGTGCTGATCTTGATATATCATGCCTTTTATATTTGTTGCATAAATATATAGCTGCTACTTATGGCCTCGGGACAATGTTTTCTTCTTATAGAAAGGACGAGGGCATACTATTTCTTTCTTACAAGGGAGGGTGGGAGGGTTCTTTTTGATGCAATGTCCTAAGATAACAAAAGCACTCAAATGCTGCTTGCTAAAAAAAGAATTGAAAAAAAACACACAAATGTTGCTCCTTCTAAAAAGGATAAAAAAAAATCAAAAGTGCTGTTCCTTTTAAAAAGGAACAACAAAAATTCAAAAAGTGTTGTTCCTTTTGGAAAGGAACAACAAAACTCAAGGGTGCCGTTCCTTTTGAAAAGGAACAACAAAAATTCAAAAGTGCTGTTCCTTTTGGAAAGGAACCGCAAAACACACAAGTGTTGTTCCTTTTGAAAAAGAACAGCAAAACACACAAGTGTTGTTCCTTTTGAAAAGGAACAGCAAAACACACAAGTGATGTTCCTTTTGAAAAGGAACAGCAAAACACACAAGTGCTGTTCCTTTTGAAAAGGAACAGCAAAACACACAAGTGCTGTTCCTTTTGAAAAGGAACAGCAAAACACACAAGTGCTGTTCCTTTTGAAAAGGAATAGCAAAACACACACTTGAAACATATATACAAAATTTACAATCTTATATACAAAATGTGGTAATAAAGAATGAACTTCTTACCAATCTATAGGGGAGGAAGTTTTTGCTTCCTCTCCCATAATCTTGATGTTAGTATCTTGGCGTAACTGCTGGCAAAATGATTCCCGAGTGAGCGGTTTACGATACAGACGAACTCGGTGGCCGTTTACCTTAAATGTATATCCAGATCCATCAATTGTGATCAAAGTAAGGGTCCCATTGTCATGGACTTTTTGAATATCGTATGGTCCCAACCATCGAGTCTGAAGCTTCCCCGGGAAATCCTGAAATCTAGAATCATATAACAGAGCCCAGTCTCCTTCGTGAAATATCTTGTTTTTGATGAGCGCATCATGCCATTTGGCTCGCTGCTGCTGGATGAGTGCTGTATTCTGTAATGCAGCGAGCCTTGTTTCGTCCAACTCATTAATTTGCTGTAATCGATTTTTCTGTGCTTCACTTAAATCCAATCCGACTTCTTGGGCAGTTCGCAGGGTTTGGATCTCAAATTCTATAGGAAAAATGGGTTGCTTTCCAAACACTAAGTGATATGGTGAATAGCCAGTGGTACTTCTCCATGTGGTTCGATAAGCCCACAGTGCCTCCGGTAGTCGGGCGGCCCAATCGCGGCGGTGTGAGGCAACAGTTTTTGTCAAAATTGACTCTATTATCTTATTACTGTTTTCGACTTGCCCATTTGCCTGCGGATGGTATGGGGTAGTAATTTTGTGATGGATGTGATGGTTATTGAGTGTTGCAGCTAATTTATGTCCCACAAATTGTGGTCCTCCATCTGTAACCACTTCCCTTGGAAGACCATAACGTACAAACAAATGGAACAAGAACTGAATTACCGACTCCTCTGTAGCTCTGGGTAATGCCTCCGCCTCAACCCATTTGGTAACATATTCAGTTGCCACCAAAATGTAGGTTTTTTGGTTTGATGGGGGGTTGATGGGTCCGACAAAGTCCAGAGCCCAGCGTTCGAAAGGTTCGATCACCAATTGAGGCCGCAAAGGCATTTCGTCTGCTGGGCCAGGTCGTCCTACACGCTGACAACTATCACAGGCCTGGACAAATTTTTTGGCATCTTTGAAGATTGTAGGCCAGTAATATCCCGTTTGTAATACTTTGTGTGCTATCCTTCGTTTAGCGAAATGTCCTCCACATGGCCCGTCATGGCAGGCTTTCAAGATATCAAAGATTTCTTCTTCTCGAATACATCTTCTGATTTCCATATCTGCGCCTGTGTGAAACAGATAGCCCCCAACCCACGAAAATCGATTGCTTTTCGCGACGATCTGTTTCCGTTCATTGGGAGTTAAATGTTTTGGAAGCTTACCTACTGCAAGATAATTAGCCACATCAGCATACCAGGGAGTCTGAACAGCGACTGCAAATAAGTGTTCATCTGGGAATTGGTCCTCAACTACTGCAGTTTCAATTGATTTTGGTATTCGTGAAAGAAAATCAGCTACAGGGTTCTCCTTCCCTGGTCGGTCTCTGATTGTAATGTCGAATTCCTGCAACAAGATCAACCACCTGGTTATTCTTCCATTTGTAACAGGCTTATTTGCTAAATACCTAATAGCAAAATGGTCTGTATACAAAATAACGGGATAGCCTGTAATATAGTGTCTAAATTTATTAATAGCATGTATCACAGCTAAAAATTCTTTTTCGGTGACAGTGTAATTTAATTCAGCCGGAGCCAAATTTTTGCTGATGTAATAGATAGCGTATGGTCTTTTCTCTTCTTCTTGGCCCAACACTGCACCGATTTCTGTGTCTGAGGCGTCGGTTGAAATTTGGAATGGTAAGTTCCAATTAGGTCCTCTGAGAACTAGAGCTGTAGATAGCAACTTCTTTAATTCTGTGAAGGCTCGATCACATTTTTCTGTCCACAAAAAATCAACATTTCCAGTTAATGCATGTAGAGGTGCGGCAATACGTGAGTAATGTTGTATAAATCGTCTATAATACCCAGAAAAACCAAGAAAACTGCGTACCTCTGTTTGATTAGTGGGGGTTGGGATAAGCATGAGTATTTGAATTTTAGCCGGGTCTACCTGAATGCCAGCTGCTGAGATGTAATGTCCCAGAATGAGTCCTTCTGTCATCATCATGTAACATTTTTCGTGACTCAAGCAAAGCCTGGTAGCGATGCAACGCTCTAGAACTTTTTCGAGAGTGTCCAGGGCTGGATCAAAGTCATCTCCATATGGTGTGAAATCATCCATATAGACTTCCAATCCATCATTAATTAAATCTGCAAAGATGCTAAGAACAGCCCATTGGAATGTGGCCGGAGCATTACATAATCCAAAGGGTAAGACTCGGTAGGCGAACGTTCCCCAGGGGCAAGTAAAGGTAGTCTTGTCCTGGTCTTCAGGGGCAATCTGAATCTGGTTATATCCGCTGAAGCCATCCAAGAAAGAAAGAAATTTCTTGCCTGCTAAGGTGTCCAATACCTGGTCTATGAAAGGGAGAGGGAAGTGATCTTTTTGTGTAGCTTTGTTTAATTCTCTGTAATCGACACAGATCCTCCATTTCCCGTTCTTTTTAGGTACTACCACAAGTGGGGAGACCCATTTGCTGTCAGAAATAGGATAAATAAAATTAACGTCTAATAATTTCTGCAGCTCATCTTTTACAACATCTTTTAAATGGGGATTGAGTCTTCTCTGTGGTTGGCGAACTGGTCTTGCATCTTTCTCGATATAGATACGATGTGTACATAGCTGGGGATCAATCCCCTTCATATCGGGATAGTCCCAAGCAAATGCCTCCTGATACTTTCGTAGGAGCTGGATGAGTTTGGTCTCTTGCTCAGGTGTCAGATTAGCGTTAATGTTTAAAGTTTTGCCCGGTTCAATTTGTATTACTTTGCTGTTAGCAACAGAGGTTACAGGTATATTTGGGTCATTGTCATCTTTTAGAGGATCTTCCTCTAATTCGTTATCAAATGCCGCTTTTATCATAAAGCATTGTGTATACGATGTGGATTCTGTTTGATTAATGAATTTATTGATGGCATCATCTTCTGTTTGATCTTTAAAATCTAGCGCTTCCTGAACTGTTAATGGTGGTCTAATATTATCAGTAATATATGAGGCAGGGCGCAGATTGGTCAACGATATATGAGGTGTGATGCTTGGCTGGGCTGGCGGGTACAAGATTAAATTTTTGATATCCGGTCCTCTGGTTATGGTCATGTTTCCCTGCCGGCATCCAATGTAGGCGTCAGCAGTAGCGAGCCATGGTCTACCTAGAATTAGCGGATGTCCATCTAGTCGGGTTTTTGGATTAATCACCAGAAAATCGGTCGGGTATTCCCAAGAGTCCACTGAAACAATGACATCATACAAGGTGCCTTCTGGTCTTATTACTGATCGGTCAGCTAGCTCTAGTAAAGTGGAAGTAGGCTCTACCGATGTGATTCCAAGCTTCTGGCAGGTTGATGTTGTCAGGATATTAATCGCAGCCCCTAGATCTACTAAAACGTTGGTCAGGGTCTGCCCACGGACTTGAACAGTGACAATTGGGTTTCCAGGATCCTCATATTTAATTGGTGTTTCTTTCCCTGATAAGAGGTCGGATAAGGTGCCGACTACCTGGACTCTAGGGTTAGGGGTTATATTTCTTTTTGTTTTTCTGCTACACAGGTCTTTTATGGTTTTTGCATATATGGGGATATCCTGTATAGCCTGAAGGAATGGAATTCTTATATACAAGTTTTGAAGTTCTCCCAGAATATCAAAATCCGGATATTGCATTTGTCTCGGAATGGCCAGTCGTTCTGGGAAAGGTGGAGAAGATGTAATTACTTGCTGATGAACCTGGTCTTTACTTACTTCTTCTTGTTGTGACGGCTGTTCTATCGGTAACTGGTTTTCAATATGAGCGGTTCTATGTCCCTCAGTTTCTATTATTCGCCCAGATCTCAACTTAAGATCATTGCACTCCTGCAGAGCAGATTCAATCTCGGAAGATTCTATAATTTGAAGAGATTGAACTGGTCGATTATTTGGGTTAGGGTTGGGTTGGGCTGGGAGCTGCGGTCTTAGGTTGGGCTGGGGATTTTGTTGCAAGGCTGGCAGAGTTGGTTGAGGGAGCGGAATTGATCCTGGTGTTTGATATGTCGATCTTGGCCAGTTGCTCTGCCAGGGTGAACTTTGCGAAGTGGAAGGGGTCCACTGCGGAGGATATGAACTATTTGGCCAATATGGCGGAGGATAAGGAAAGTTTGGCCAACCAGCTTGGTTCATCCAAGGGTTCGGAGTAGGAAACATTTGAGGCGGCCAATTTGAAAACGGGTGCTGAGACTGATTTTGCCACATATTCTGTTGCTGAGCATTAAATTGCGGAGATTGAAAAGAAGAGGAGGGATCTTGAAACATACCAGGTTGCCTAGGTTGCCATTGACGACGCTGGTTAATAAAGTATGCTGATTCTGGTTCCTCTTCTGCTTCTTTGTACACCGCCTTCAAACCAGGGAGCGAGGGACAGCTTTCAGTCGGATGGTCCTTGGTACAAATAGCACATATTTGAACTGTATCGAGCGGGCATTCTTTCTGGCTATGTTTCTTCCTGCACTGCGGGCAGAAAATTGCCAGATTCTGTTCCGCCTCTGCTTGCTTCTGTTTAGCCTGCACAATATCAAGCTGTGTAGTTAATGTCCCCATGATATCAGTTTTAAAATTCTCTAACAGATTTCCAAGTTCCACTCGTGATACTCCTTCTGTTGATGTTCGATTGTCTCTAGTGAAGCGATCATATTCTGCTGGTTTTATCCTTGTGCTGCCTCTTGAGCTCCTGACACACAGATCAATGATGTCAGCAAAATTTTCCTGATAAATGTCTCCTTTTCCCATAATATTCAACGTTTCAATCCATTGCTCCTTCATACCTCTAATCAATGCAGTTTTCAACACGTTATCGGGCAGAGGTAACGATGCATATGGAGATCTTTGCAAGTTATATTGGAAACGTTCTACATATTCTTCTAAAGTTTCATTTGGTCTGGCTGACATTTGAAAGATTTCATCCTTTAGTTCTCTTGATCTACAATAATCCTGATATTTTTTTAAGAAGGCCGCTTTCATTTCTTCCCAATTGTTTATGACTCCACCACCTAAACCCATGAACCATCTCAGAGCTGCTCCCTTCAAAGTAGAGGGAAACAGTTTTAGCTTCTGGGGATCAGTGGTGTAATCGTATCCCCTGCATAACACATCAAATTCGAATAGAAACGCATCAGGGTCTTCTGATGTGAGTCCATGAAACGTCGGGATATGTTGAAGCAGAATTGCCTTCATTGGTGCATTCGCAGCGGAATCTACTATGGGATATTGCAAAGTAGAGGTTTGGGTATTTGGCTGATTCTGCGCCATGGAATCAAATATATGCCAGTAATCTTCAGGAATTTCCAATAGAGTATTCGTTGGTTGCGGAGGGGTAATCTTAGCAGGAACTGTTTTTACAGCACTCCCTTTATCAGGGATAATGATGGCCCCTACTGTCTGAGGTGAATGAATTCCCTCAACGAGGATTTTTGCAGCGCTTCCTTTATCTGGACTATTTAAAGGCTGGTTTGGTTCAATAGGAGATCTAGGTTCCTCGATTTCCCCTGTTTCTCCTTCTCCTTCGCAAAGGTTGCTAAAATTTCCTTCGTGCACTGGTCCAGGAGTCGAATTGTCAAATTCTTGAAAGTCCTGCTCCTCTGTCTGACTGTGCACCTCCGCAAAGGCTTCAGATGGTGATTCGGAGGCCTGAAGGGAACTAGCAGGTTGTTTAGAGTTTACTTTCCTATAACCTACTGATGGCGGAGATCCGACTTTCTTGTAAATTTCGTCTATAAAGGTCTTTCGTCCAAGGGTCGCTGACCCCTTGGCTTTTTCGGTTTTGGATGGAGGCTTTTGATTCTTTTCTGGCTTTTTCTGCTTAGTCATGCACTCCAATTAAATTACTAAATCAATTCTGCTAGGAAAGCGGACGGTGGAGCAGGGCTTTTACATGCTCCGCACGCAGGTTCTTACCTTCCGTTTTTAAAATCCTGTTCTCCCCTAACAGATTCACACACTACCCTGTTAAAAAAACAAATGGCTATGCCCCTTCCCTGGCAACGGCGCCAAAATGTGGAGCTGTAACAAGGGTCTTTTTCACCTCTAGTTATCTCACATTACAAGTCAATCCGGGAGCGTTTTGTTATTGTAAAGGACATCTTAATTTGAGGCTATTTGTCAGGATAATGCTTCGTAGTATAGATCTAAAGAATACAAGAGTAAACGGATGCTAATGCTAAATTACTTTTGCATAAAGAAATCACACACGCAGCAACTTCGTCGGTCGAGGGTATGGAATTAGTAACCTATCCCCCTAGAAACTGATGAAGGAGTATGGATCATGATCTGGGAGCATTATAGCGTCTGCTGTATCTCACAACAGTCTTGAACCTCCTCTCATGCCACTTCAATAAACGCAAGCGAAAGGAACAGCAATAAAACATAATGAAACAGCAACTTCAGAAATGGAACAGCAATAAAAGGAACGGCAGTAAATGGAACGGCAGTAAATGGAACGGCAGTAAAGAAACTAAGTCTCGCGAGGTCAACACTTCCAATCCTTGGCACACACTTACATACAAAAAGGAAAGCAATCATTTATACAGGTTTGCAGCTTAATCAAATGGAACAGCAAATTATTAAAGACAGGAAACGTCAATCATATATATATCAAATGGAACAGTAAATCATTAAAGACAGGAAACGTCAATCATATGTACACGATCTGCAATAGTCACCAACAATCCATTAACCCCAATCACCTGTAGCTGAAATATTCTACTTATGAATTTTGTAATTGATGCAAACAACCCAGATCAACAGTATGCGAAGAATCCTGAAAGTATGATATGAACTTGTTACAGAGATTTATAACAGGAAAGCTACAGATGAATAAATATGAAACAGCATGCAACCATAACAGATTAGGAGAAACAAACCACACAAAGCAGAATTGTAATGGTACAATCAGCCAGTGTCCGTTGGAGCCGGGCCCAAAGCTTCCAATGGCGCACTGCCGTAAACTACTTCAGACGCACGGAGAAATTAACACCAAGATATTATATTAACGCATCAATGAGAGTACAAAACTAAGTCTCAGAGAGACTCAATAGTCTGAGTTCAACTGACAATAAAATTCATGAACGGAAAGTTAAAGATACCCAAAAGTAATCCCCTAGTTTCCAATGCTACCCTCCTTTTATACAATTAACGGCGGAGTTCATCGGTCGACAAAACGATTGATCGTAGCGATCCCTCAGGATCCTGAGGGATCCGCTAAATTGTTAACGCTTTCCTTTACTCGGCCTGTATTTCCGAACTGGCAGTCCTTCATCTCGTTCCGGACTGATCTTCCTTGATTTACTCGACCTGGTCTGAACCTTATTTAGAATTGGAGGGACAGCCGTTATCTTCTCATCAAATCCTCGTTTTGCATTGCGCCTTCCTGCTTTTACCTTTCCCTGCGTAGAGAAGACAACTTTTAGTGATTGGATCATTTTAGACTCGTTCTCGTTGCATTTTCCCTACTTTATAATAAAGAAAAGATTACAACTATTGCTTAAAACATCACTAAATTATTTATTAAAACATACCTTCCCAATGCTCTACAACAGGATTGTCGCGACTGGAACACAACTCAGTCACACTGGTCGGCACGAGGAGTAGTGATAATCTTTGCACATCGGCATGGGGGAGACAAAGGCCATTAGTGCCAGTCTTGTAAACTGGGAAAAACAGAAGTTTCATGGCAAATGGTGCAAAAGGGAATTTATCTACTCATGAAGGGTGACACAATGGGAGTTTCTTCATGGAGGCAAAGCATGTGGAATTCAATTAGATGTCCTCCAAGATCAAGGAATGGGGAGTACATGGACAGTGACAAAATGCTTTGTAACAGATGCTCCCTAAAGCGTGAAGGCCGAGCTGGAGTGAGGGATGAAATGCTTTATAAATTAGTGCGGGGAACCTGTCTGCCATCAGAAAACCTGCAAGCAAATACAAATACATATACATAAACTAATATCTCTGTCAAATGATACATGAATCATGGCATGGACGCAACCATCCAAAGAATGATCATGTAAATGGATCTAGGTATGGGTGCAACCATCCATCAAGGAGGATCATAACGAAACCAAGGTATGGTAACAACCATTAAATAACGAGAAGGATCACATATGATAACTCATGGTCTAGTCGCATCTAGCCATCTGAAAGAGACATGCATATCTTACAATCATGTCACACCACATTGCAACCTGGACTTGTGTGATCTGAGCCCAGGGTCTTGTGCTCCAACACGACCCTATCAAAGTACAGATCCTAGTGTGCGAATGGATGTGTTGACGTCCAAAATGCTAGAAAGTCGCTTGATTACCAGTCAATGATGTAAATTGTTAACAAGCGTGAGAGAAACCACCAATAATGATGATGGCCCTCAAGGTACTATCAGCACAATTTACAGAATGTGAATACATGAACTGAAGTCGAACACCCATGAAATCACTCGATTGAAAGCCAATGATGTGACCTTGTTGTCGAGTGCGAAGAACTTGCCATTAGGGCATGCAAGCTCTAAGGTACTGGAAGGGAGTCTCTTGATCAACTTCTTGGATAATGGGTTGAAGTCGATGGAAAGTGACTGTGTCAAAGGTGGGCCATAATGAATCCCACATCATCGATGCAAGACGAGAGAATGCAAAATGATTTTGGATGACATAGAGAATCAGAGGTAAGTGTAACTGTAGAAGGACAACTCTTGAACATATCAGTGACACAAATGGAAGTTTGGCAGCTTTTGGATCCATAGGGTCAGTGGTCATGATGACGTGGCAGAGATCAGATGGATGGAAAAAATGAATGGCCCAAACCCAAGAAGGTCAATGATACAAAAGAGGATGTCCCAACCTGGCACGAAGCAAAGAGTGTCATGTTCAAGAGTGAGCTACTGACACCACTGATAGATTTCCAAATTTTCCCCCACCATTTCTGGTGAGTACCCCAATTATTTTTTAATCGCAAGCTTGAAGGGGATAGCATATGCTTGCATTGCAAGTCCATATTTTAGATGAATCTAACCTAGTAAGTTTAATGAGCCCTAGTAAGGAGAAGCTCATGTTCATCATGATGATGAATACGATGTCGTTTAATAATTTAATGAGTTTGACAATAGGTGTAACTCAATATCTTTTTCATGCTTAGAGAGTTTGAAAAAGACACGTAAAAGAAAAATCCACATGGTCCCTTTTCGTACATTTGTGTCTCTCAAGCCTGAAAAGGTAGAAAACAATACTTTAGAGAACTGCTTAACCATTTCAGTCAAGGAGTACCTTTTTCGTAAATAGTTCATCCTAGCGTGAAAAAGGGATAAACTTATACTGGGCGCATGATGTTTCACATCTGTTAATGAGTTTGAAATGACAAGGGCTCGACCATCTTTTTGCTTTTAAAGGGTTAGAAAAGAGCTGAAATCGACCCCCCCATTTTTATTCTCTTTAATGAGTCAAAAAGGGAAAAATACTTGGCAATATTTTAATCTTAGTTTAATGAGTCGAGAAAAGAACTGAAACGTGACTCATCATCATCATCAAACATCCATCACCTGTTGTTGCACAAGTAAGGCAAAGTGTATTATCGAGTCCTTAAGGAAAAATAGGTCAAACATATTTACAAAACTTGATATTTTCATGAAAAAATGAATAAAAATGGGGAAAGTAAATACATTTTTACCATTTACCATTTTACCTTTGCAGTGAAGACTTTTTACCCACTTCTGCCCTAGTTGTTTTGGAGAAACTTGCAGGAGATCTGGGAGGTCAATCGTCGAGTTGTTAGTTCTAGCTAACAATTGAAGCGTTGAGCTCCATTTGCATGCCATTCATTTCTATTTTTTGCCATTTTTTGGATTTTTAGGGAGGTTTTTGAAAAAGAAAATCACCCTGGTCA
The DNA here is from genome assembly GCA_031772625.1 of Pinus tabuliformis. Lineage (NCBI taxonomy): Eukaryota > Viridiplantae > Streptophyta > Pinopsida > Pinales > Pinaceae > Pinus > Pinus tabuliformis. The sequence goes on along the minus strand of CM062816.1, from coordinate 1,109,054,611 downwards.
GCGTGATTTCCGGGCACGGGATCATGCCGATTGAAAGTGATTTGCACAACCATTTGCACCGATCGGTGCAACTATTTTTAAAACAGGCACGTTGGTGTCGTGGATAGGGAAAATCACAAATTGAACGTTTAAACTTGAATTTTATGTGCCAAGGATGATTATTGACTCAAATTAATGGCTTTTGCGGGAGAGAAATCGCTGAAAATGGTGGATTGGAAGGAAAGGGAACATAAAGATGTTGACACCCAGGTAATGAATGATCCAAATTGCCTAGAGGCTTTGAGGGATTTTGGGCTCGTCAAATTATTCCTTACACCAAGGATATAGGCCTAGCCCGAGTTGCTTCAATACTTGATAAGCCTTTGGGACATTAATCGGGAGATTTTTGTAATTGGGGACCAAGATCTGGAGTTGAAAACTTTAGATATCTGCTTTATCACTGGACTATCTCGTAGTGGTGAGCCAGTGAACTTGCATGGGTCACGTCCAATCGAGGCAAGCATATCTTCCATGCTTGCCGAACACTGCCCTGAGGCCCTGAAATCCAAGAGTGGGAAGATATATATTTCTAGTGTGCGGGGTTTGACACTAAGGGTACTTCTGTTGACTATCAATAGAGTGGCAGGGTCCTAGGGAGAGCATGAGACTAACAAGTCGAAGTTCCTTTATGCTATTGACTACACAGCTCTTACGATTTTCAACTGGGCAAAGGCCATGAAGATGAACATCAAGCGCCAATTGTCCAAGGCCAAGGCGGGGAATCTGAAGCAATTTGGCTTCGGATCAGTTCTTGTGAACTTTTTTCCTGAAACGAGTGCCATTGTTCCAGTATCAATTGATTGATATTGATCCTCTACGCCACGCGATACACAGATGGCCCGCTGGAGTTGTTTGATGCCTAGGATCATTGGGGGTCAACATATGTCATATTGACCTACATTCTTCTCATGGCTATGATGACAAAAGATCATTTTGGAGGATTGGCCGTACAACGGCATTGATTTCCATGGAGATATAGATATTCCCTTACTATATGGAGAGGACTTCGATGACAAAGGTGAAAATAAAATTTTTAATTTTGAGATTTCTAATTGATTTTTTGGTATATGCATGCTTATAATATTTCTCTTGTTTATGAAGATGTTGGACCAGAGCAGGTAGCCAGGATGTCCCCGATAGCCAGGCACGTACCCTGCCCTATTGACATTGTCACCCCTTATCAGGAAGGGATCAACAACAAGGAGGATATCACGAGGAACCTCGAGGGGTTAACTCATGGTATCCTGGAGTATGCTTGGATAAGAAACATGCCCCGTTGGTACGAGAGACACACGGTGGGAGTATCAGATTGGATCCGCCTACTGCTGAGTCATGTTGCATGAGTTGTCTTGTGCTACCATGACCACCATGCTGAGTAGTTCCTAGGTCCAATACTTACATATTTTTTGAGGCCTATGTGCCACGGATGTATGAGGCCTGTGAGCCATCGATGTTATTTCAGACACACATATTATTTTTGGGGTTATGATGTATCAAACATTCTCACCATATATATATATATCTGTGTGTGTGTGTGTGTGTGTGTGTGTTGTATTTTCCTGTCTATTATGGTACAAATGGTTTGTCTTATCTTTTACATGTTTTGTAAATGTCTATCCAACACGTAATTAGCTAATGCATATGTCAATGTATTCATGCGTCTAGGAATATGATGATATGTAATATAATCAAAATTCCTTTCCAATAGATGGATACATAGATATATTCGTAATATTTCAGAGTCCTGACGGAATATTGCCCGTTGAGCTGAAGGATGACAAGTTATGAATCCAGGTTGACAACCAATTCTCTGATACCCAGAGCGATGGCTTCTGACAACAGTTCGATTACCACATTGTATTCAGAAAAGTTGTTGGTTGTGTGACCTAGGTAGATACCTTGAATGTCAATCAACTCACCGTTAGGGTCATATATAGCCCATGCCGTGGATGATAGGTTCCACGTACTATGACAAGCACCATCGAAGAAACCAATGTGAGGAGTTGCAAACATCTGCAAAGCAAGAAAATCATAGTAAACAGGAAAGTTGTAAACCAATCACACAACACCACAATGTATAAAAATGAATCACACACTAATGTACATAAGTAACCATGCAAGATGTCCTAGGCATAGTACTTCGTGAGTGAGTACATGCTGGGACTCAGATAATCAATTAACACAGAAGGACACCAGATTTTTACCATTGTCATGACGAGTAAGCATTGACTCAGCCAAATAATGGAGTAGAACTCATATAAGGCTTTGCCCCCATGCCTCTTAGGCGAGGGAGGGTTACGAGTCAGATGGAAACCCGATTGCAATAATGGGAAATCGATGAAAACTCAGGTAGGGTTGAAAATCTTGAATCCATAAAGGGAGAAAGGTGCCCTCAGTTGAAAGATCTTGATCATGTCAAGGTAAATTGACACATAAATGGGCAGCAGGGAAGAGCATTCTTCGAAAAGGGTAGACATGACCACCGGGTGAGGTAGGAATGAGGAGAGATGATGAGTATCCATCCTTGGTGGTTCCTTGAGAGACATGATTTCCATGATACCTTCATTAGTGAGGAAGGTATCATTTAAGGGATCAGATGATTCCATAGTGCCAAGCCAGGGGGATTGAGAATACATATTGAGAGAGGTCTTCGACATATGAGAATTAGAGGATGCAGAGTTCAAAGCCAAAACAATTTCCACGTAATTGACTTCGGCAAGACTAAGCGGCATAGCCTCACCCCAAGTATCAATAAGATCTGGTGCAAGTATGACCCAGGGATCAGATTTGACTGAGACCATGTTGACAGAGACAACATGAGGAGGTGGGAGTGGAAAAATTCCCATTTAGGTAGAATCTTTGAAGAGACCCGCCCGTCGCCACACTCTCATAGGGATCACCAGAGTACTTGACGTATGGAACATTGCCATACAAGGAGGAAGGGGCAAAGAAAGATAACTGATCAATGGTGACAATCTTCCCTTGATGGGGAAAATGGATCACGCGAAACAAAGAGGAGGCCATGGCATGCATGGCATGAGTCAAACTTTGACTGAGTAGAATATTATAATTGAGATTGGCGTCAACAATCTCTACTTCGACTTACACTATCTTGCCTTTTAGGGTGATGGCAAGGTTAGGTAAGACACTAAAGGGTTGTGAATTGCGCCCATCGAAAGCTTCCAAAGTGTTTGAAGAATGGTTCAGTGTAGGGAAACCAATAGCCTTCCAACATGTAGTTGACATGATGCAGGTGGAAGCACCTTCATTGATGACAGTGTGGTGGATGGTCTTCTCATTAATGATTACTTGAATAAGATAGGAAATTTGATGAGGGAGCTGTGGAACATGGTTCTCTAGATCGAAGCATATCAAATTAGAATTGGTGGGATCGATGCCCCCAATAACTGACAACAAATATTTCCGCTGTGATGGGAAATTTCGGAGTACCTCGAGAGCCGACATGGCTGATGGCACTCGAGCCAAATCCTCAACAATATTGTAGTGTTGAGTGGCTCGGGCGTTGGGATTATACGAGGATTTCCACAGCACCCCTCGAGAGGGTGGCCATGTAGCAAAATCAGGGTTAGGGTGCTCAATTTGTAGAGGGCTAGAACTCGGGGTAGAAGAAGAAGAAGGTGAAATTTCCTTTTCTTTCCCAGTTGTCAGAGTTGAAGTTTGATAATCTTTCGATCGGGTAGCTACATTAATATCCATGCTCATCATGAACACTTGAGATCTAGAGGAAGCAGATCAAGGTTGATTTACCATTTGGGTCTGCTGAGATGGAAATGGCTCTTTAAGGATAGCAAGGGTCCCTTTGAGTAGGTAACTAACTTCGGATCATCGAGGACAATCCTTAGTGTAGTGATCCTCCTCGTAAATGAGGCAGGGAAACTTGCGTTTCCATTGCGAATATTCACCAGTAGATGATTTGGGAGGACCCTGTTTCGGGGCATCGACTTTAGCTTTGCCTTTGCCTTTTTTCTTTCCTTTCAAGGATTTTTTTGCTGTGGTAGACTGGATAGCGTGGACCTATGAGTTTTTACTAGGGCCAGGTGGATTATAAGATGAACTATTAGGAGCAGCATTCGAGACCGACTTCTATTTGGATGAAGTTTTAGCAGGGGTCTCGGATACTGATCCAATAAGTCCATCAACGTGAGGAATAGTTGGTGACTTAGATACTACAGGATCGGATGATGGCCGTGGAGAATTAGGTAACAACTTTTATAAAGTGCCAAACTGAGAGTAAACCAGATCCAAGTACTAGGCATGAGTAATGGCTTGCTCTTCAGTGACGCATCCACCCATAGCTATATCGTGAGAAATTGGGGCTACGAATGATTTGGTAAACCATTCAGTGAGAAACTGATCAGCTATCTCGAATTTGATCAGGATATGTCTATGTTTCCATTCGTGGATATGATTAGAGATGTGTGTCATGGTGTCTTACTTAAGTGATGTGAGCAAATAGGTGCTAGTTTCATAGCAAATCGACAACTGAAAATGCATGAGGAAAGCCATGGCTAATGAATTAAAGTCATGGAAATTACTCTGAGGTAGCTTGATGTACCATATCGCTGTGGCACCCGTGAGGGTTTGTTAGAAAAGACGAAGACGAATGGAATCGTCCACGTACAAGTTCGATGAGCACAAGAGGTGATATGTCATCACATGGACCTGAGGATCTTCTTTAGATTTTCCATCGAACTTTGGGCAATCACTTGGTATCTTGGACGGCATTGGAGGCCATTACGATGAATGAAGGATCAGATCATTCGTAAGGCATGACACATCCGGCAACTCGAGTGTAGCCAAGAAAGGTAATTGAGTGTTAAAAGGCATGAGAGGTCAATAGGCGGGCCCATAAGGAGGAGCCCATCCCTGCTGGTAAGGATTTTAGCCCCACAATGGGGGATTTTGGCCATATGGCATCTAAGGTTGCCCCCATTGCAGATTACCTTGACCATAGGGAGCATTCTGACCTTGAATACCTTGAAACTGTCCAGGCATAGGTTGTTGATAGGAAACGCATGATTTAGAAGGTTGTTGACCCTGTTGACCTTGGACATATGGATATGGGACTTCTTGTCCTCGAACATAGGGCTGATGAACATTTTGTTTTTGAACAAGAGGGTTCTAGACCTGCAGTCCTTGGGCATAAGGTTGATATGCTTTTTGCCCTTTGACGTAGGAGTTTTGTACCTGGTGCCCTTGGTCAGTAGGATTATGTACTTGTTGACCTAGGACAAGAGGATTCTGGGCCTGCTGCTGCAGGACTTGACCTTGACCCTGCCCCTGTAAGGGTTGACCTTGTTGGTATGTATACAAGGGTTGTTGATGCCCTGGTTGGTTTTGCTGTTGCAAGGGTTGATCTTGTGGTTGCAAAATTTTTCCCTAGGTTTGCAAAGGTTGGCCTTGCGCGTTATGCTCTTAACCTGCAAGACGATACCAGAACACCAAATATGCGAAGAAATATTCCCAGAACATAGAACAATGAGCAATAACAACAAGTATTTTATTATTCAGAAAGCAAAGTTCACTTGCCTCTTCGAGGGGGCAACCTCCAATAGAGCAGAGCTCGATTATAAAATATGACACGATGCTCCTCGTAGGGAGTCTCTATCCTTTATATAGGATTCATACATGCAATACCATGGGGCAATACCATGGTTCTTATTAATACCATCTATCTAATACCATGGCCCATTTGCAACTAACTGTGGTCCTGTCATTAAATGTGGGTTAACCACTTACAATTATTAATATGGGCTTTATTAACTCTTTACTAACTATAACTATGACTCAATCCTATTACATAAATAAAGGGGTTAGGGTGGGACCCTAACATTGCGAGGGTATGGGTTGAGAGGAATGCAGAGCATATTGCATCTACTACTGTGTGGCTTGCTACAACTGATGTAAGGATTGACCTTACGGTTGTCACAAGAGTCCTTGTTGCGGGATAATTTCCCTTGCTGTTGTGCGGAGAGCCCTTGTTGCAAAAAAGTTTGCTTTGGTTATTGTAAATGTTATCCTTGTTGTTGCAAGGGTACATGAATAGTGCCGAGGAAATTACCAAACTGAATCTGGCTATAGCCAAGCTAGATGTACTGCCCATCTTAGAGGGTGTAAGGTTGATTAACCAATCCTTGAGAACCATATGGAACGTAAGGATTTTGGTATTGGACCTGAGCCCCATAGGGCTGCTGATACTGAACATTGCTTGATCCAGACAGATCAACGAGATTCTGAACCTATTGGTACTAGACATTGCTTGATCCAGTAGGGCCAGCAAGGTTATAAATAATACTAGAAGAGGGCTAGTTTATACCAAGCATGTAAGCTTGTGAGCCACTCACATTAGTGGCATCTGACACCATAGAGATATTCAGGTTTTGCCCCCCAAGTAGTGGCACAATTTGGTCACTGACTAATGGGAGAGAGGAACTGACAGAGACAATCATTGAAACTACTAGTTGTGACTAACGTGTAATTGGGATTGATGATACAAGGGTATTCAGAATGGTGGGTTGCATCGGGACTGAAGTAACAACCTATTGGGAATTCGTGTTTATGACGAACAGACTTGACGTAGGCTTGATGCCTGACGCCCATATAGGATTATGGTAGAGAGAAGAGGCACCAGGTGTGCCTAAAAATAAGTGCCCCATAGACCAAGGAATCTTTTAGGGGCTAATATTCACCCATGGGCTAATTTTCTATACTTTTTCCAAAAAAAAGATTCGCTAATTTCCATTTTTTTGTAAAAATGATTTGCCCAAATTTTATAGAATGAAATTATTTTGCCCTAAAAATCGCCAAAAAATTATATATATACTATATAAAAATATTATAAATTTTAGTATTTTTACAAAAATATCTCCAGACATTTTATAGATTTCATATTATGGACTAGTGGGATTCGCCATGTTTCTAAACTTTAAGATAAATTTCCATCCTTAAAATTTTCCCTGCCATAGACACATAGTTGGGTGGCAAACTGGCGGGAATACCTTCCGAATAAGGGAAACCCTCGGGAGAGAACTGCAATTGCAATTATTCCCCCTCAATAGTGTGTGGAGTAGAAACTTCAAACTCATCCAGAGATGTGGCTGGAGCATCACCTTCGGGTTTCATGTTTGAAAACAAAATATGACGAATGGCCGAACGTGTATTGGGGGATAGTTCCAAAGGAACACCCGGCTGGTCGTACAGACTATAAGGACGATGCGGTGATATCTCAACAACGTCAAACAGAGGATTCAGAGGATAGATAACCAATCCAAGTTGACCGTCAGTGGTCGGTGAGTTCTCTGGAGTTCAAACGTGATTGTCTGGAGATTCTGGGCCAAAATCAACAGATAACCCTGAATCAAAAGTAGGCGGAGGATAAGATGACAATGATTGAACACTTAAAAGAATTGCAAGTTCAACATTTTGGTCCTCAAGTGACTTTGATAAATTAGGAAAAAACTCCTCAGACAATCTTTCAGACAGAGGAGAGGAAGAGGAATTGGGTGAACCAGATGGTTAAGCCATGATGACCTTGTCTTAGTCGAAAAAACAAATACCTTCAAGGTTTTAAAATGTCCTTTTAAGGGAACTCACGATTTGTAAAAAATACTAACAATATGTTTTGGATTGTGGGCAATCAATTTTGAGGCACATAAAAGACTAATGTTCTTTCATTTTTTAAGAGTTGAGAAAGAAACAAAGATGACACTATCACTTTTGATTGGAAACAAGCTCAAAAGGACAAGTGCTTGAATGATTTTTTAAATTTAATGAGTCAAAAATATCAAATGACTACTCTAGATGATCTAGGTAAACATGATTACTAGGCAACCGTGAACTCCAGAACACCTCCTGACGAACCAAGAAGTACGAGTAGGCAATCTCCCTAAATGTTGTGTTCAGGATATCATGTTTGCAAGGCGACCGACTCGGCTCCCTAAGGATAAAAGGATTGCAGCCTAGTGGGGTCTCCCGTTATATACTCGATGGTAGGGGGAGCAAAAATCCGTGCTAGCATTGTCTAATGCCGAAACTAATGACAGATATTAGGTTTAAAGACGTTGAAACACATCTCTAGCCTAGACTTTCTAGATATGATCGTTAATGTCAAATGCACCTTAGGTTAATTGAATTCATTTTAGAATTGATCTTGAGTTGAGTTTCAACTTTTAGGTCTTAGCAATGCTACTTGAAAAACCTAAAATTCAAGTAAATGAGATAAGACCCTTTCAATTTGATGAAATGCCTACACTAGAGAGGGTAGAAACTACTCAATAAAATGCAAACAATCAAGCAACTGAAACCGAAACGATCTTTCACTACCTTACTTTTTCAAAAAATAAACTAATGAAAAATGCATTCCAATTCCTAATTTCCTGATAAGCACTTATCTATTAGTCCTTTCAAAATGAAAAATTATCTTCCTTGTTCAAATGCTGATGCAATTCTAGTATTTAAAAAGATGTAATTTTCTTAACACAATGATGCAACAGGCTAGAATTTCATGCTTTCTCATGAAACAATGAAACAAACATTTCACATACAATATTTCAATGAATTTTTTTTCGATACAATGATCTCTTCAAGCAGATGAAAACACGAAAAGAGAAGTTCATTCAGATCAATGAAACAATGACTTTTCCAAACACAAGGCCAACAATGTAATCTATGCCGGAAAGAGACGTTCAAGCTAGTAAACAAATTTTTTTCAAACTTATGCAAAAAGAGGTCAAAATTGTAAAAAGGACAAAAAAAATGCAACGAGTAAACACACCTACAATCTGACTTGGTGAGTTCAAAAGCTATTTAATGGGTGACCAACTAGATGCCCTAGTGTCGCTGGACACCCAATGACTCAATCAATCAAATATCAAGATGGCAAGCCAACAAGCAAGAAAAACCAAATGAAAATTTGCTTTCTAATCAGGGAGAAAAGAGCTAGAAAGGCTATGGGGTCAAACACAAGAGCAGAACACACTGGCAAAGATTGGGGTCAAGCCATAATCTTCACTTACAAGCACCAGTGTGATTGTCTAACTGACAATGAGCACGAGAGGCTGGTCGACGCGATTGTTCCTTAGTAATTCACGCTAGTTGGCATGACTGTTAGTAGATTAAGTGTGCTAGCCGAGGTAATTAAGGAAAAATAAAAATAAAATCAACACAGGGACCAAATCTGCTACTATGAATTTTAGACTTAGGCCAATAATCAGGGGAAAAGAAACAAAACCAAAGGGAAAACGTGAAACTAGAAAATTTCTCACGAAATCATTAAATCCAAAACAAACAAAAGGATTGGGTTCCCCAGTGGAGTCGCCAATTTGTGGTGAAGTAAAATTATAAGTGCAGACATGAATGAATTTTCTCTAGCCCGATAATGGTTCTAGCCACAACAGATACATTCTATGGAAGATTTCCTTAGGTTAGAATCAATCAAGAGGGCCTACCTCTTGGTCGCTTATCCTGTTTGATGAAGTCTTTTCTTTCTTGCTCCAAAAATCTCTCGCTTCCTTCTTCAGGTTCCTGAAACAAGTAAACAACAACAACACAAAAACATAATAATAGACCAATTGCAATTCAACCTACTTAATGAGTCAAGAAGCATTAAGATATGGATATGTAATATTACAAAACATGTAGGAAATCAATCAATAGTTGCATATATTAATGTCAAAGTGAGATTACAACCATTCGTCTTGATGCTGTAGTCTTCCTCTCACAAGACCGGGTCCCACACACTTCTGCTAACATTCCATGATGGCTTCAAACAACAATAGTTTAAAGGCTCTTCCCTTTGGGCTTCACTCCAAACCAAAACACACTTCTCCCTCACACAACTAGGTAGCTACAACTAGTAATAGCTTGCTTGTCTATTCCAAAATAGTATCAACACTCAACAATAACTCTGCTAAAACTATCAACTATGATTATAACATTCACACTACTTTGTGCTTGGGAAGAAGGGAGGTTTATATAGGAAATATGGATAGGAGATGGATCCTCTTCTTGTGGGAGAAGGAATTATCGCTTGAGGTAGTTCCATCATTATAGGGGAAAGGAGCCCAAAATGTCATCCTCAATCCCATCCAACCAAACCATTTACCAAACTTTCGTTACAGAGCTTCTAGAGCTAGAAGCTTCAGTTATAATTTAAAGAAAAAATCCATAACAGGATCGATGTGACTGGAACATAGCTCAGTCGCTCCAGTCAGCATGAGGAGTAGTGCTAATCTCTACACATCAGTGCGGGGGAGACAAAGGCCATTAGTTTCGGTCTTGTAAATTGGGCAAAACAGAAGTTTCAGGGGAAATGGTGCAAAAGGGAATTTATCTGCTCATGAAGAGGGACACAATGGGAGTTTCTTCATGAAGGCAGAGCATGTGGGTTTCACTGTAGAGGTCTTCCAGGATCAACGAACGAGGATTACAGGGACAGTGACAAAATGATGTGTAACAACACTTTCTCAACTTCATCATAGGTGAGACAACAACGAAGGATAGTGTCGATACTGTGAAGATATAGATCATCGCCGATGAGCCAGTAGTGAGGGGCTTCATGTCGAATATTTCATCCATCATCATGAGCGAGGTGGGGGGAAAATTTATAGGTTTTCAGGTAGGTAAGGATGTCGATATAACAAGGATCATCCGTAGTAATGGTGAACAAGGGTTCATCTGGAAGATCATCATTTATTGGCACATTAAGCGCATCGGTGGGAAATTAAAAAATGAGTTTAGTAAGTGATAAACTTTTCTTACTCATGGGTGTGGAAAATTCAGGATCGGATTTTTGAAGGAGAATGATCCAACACGTGTACTTCCCGCTAATGATCTATCGACTCAACAAGAAATCCATGGAGTTGGAATTGGTCACAAATTTGGTGGTATGGGTAAGGATATAATGATGAATATTTTGAACAGAGAACAAAACATCCAACACCAAATTTTCTTCATATGAATAAGACACGGGGGGGCGGTAAGGTTCTTACTGACATTATGACATGCTATTTTCCAGCAGAATATTCTTGTATTAGGACTTTGGCGATCAAATAGGTGAACACAAAGATATACAAGGTGAAATCCATCTCAAATTTAGGTGGAATAATCAAGGGAGCAGAAGTGAGAACATGTTTGAGGGCATCGAAATAATATTGAGCTTGGCCATCACAAGCAAATGGAATGTTAGATCGAAGGAGTCTATGAAACCCGTGCGCCATGGTGGCATAGTCAGGGACAAACCTATAAAGAAATTTAGCTTTGTCTTAGAGGGTTTGTAATTGGCGAAGGTTACAAGGAAGAGGAAGTTTGAGAATGGCTTGAAGTTTAAGAGGGTGAAGTGTGATACCATATTTGGACACAATGAAGCCCAAAATTCACCAGAAGGAACACAAATGACACACTTAAGGGGCTTGAGGTGAATGTTATACTTGTGACATAGAATAAAGACAATTCGCAAATAATGAAGGTGTTGTGACTAAAGTTTGGAATGAGTGGTGAGATCGCCTAGATATGCAAGGATAATATGAGCCATTTTGTGAAAATAGGAGGACATGTCACGTTGCAAAGTTGCCCCAACATTCTTTAAACCGAAAGGCATGAACTTATAAGCAAAATGTCATCACGAACTAGTGAAGGAATTTTTAATGTTATTGTCATAATGGATACGTATCTGGTTATATCCAAAGAATCCATCCATAAAGGAGAGAACCTCATACCCCACACACTCATCAATGACCTGATCTACAAGGGTGTGGGAAAGTTTTCTTTGGGACAATCTTTGTTCAGATCACAAAAGTTCATGCAGACATGAATGGTGCCTTGTTTCTTAAGAATGGGAATAGGATCAGACACCCATGTGGTGTATTCAATTTTATAGATGAAACCAACCTACTTGAGCTTATTGATTTCAACTTTGATAGCTTCACATTTGGAAGGGTGGATAGGATTTTTCTTTTGGTGGAAAAGGATGGCATGAGTCCAAGTTTCGATGTTATTTTCAACAATGACGGGATCAAGTCTGAGTATTTCAGAATAAGACTAGGTGAAAACATAAAAAAATCAATTTGAATAACTTGGTGTAAGAACAAATTTATTCCGTTTTTTATTGTGCCCCCAAGATGATAATTTCTTTGATCCCTGGTTTAGTCAAAATGTTAATTTTGATGATAGGGGAAATGTTAGCCATATTTCCTTCTTCAAAAGAATCTAGTGTAAAAATGGGTCTTTTAGACCAATATAATTCACCATGAATGAAGTCGTTTGATTCCACAACATATTGGTCATGGTTTTGCTGTGGAAGGAAGTACGCATGATGGTGCATATCATCCCAAGGATAATTAGGGGTGGTCATGGCTTCCATGATGTCTTCATCAGAATGGAAGATGGGTGGACAAGAGGAAGAGATACCACATGATGAGGAAGAGCTACTTGGGGCATCATCATGAGAGACAAGGTTCACATACGCGTCGTCACAATTGGGAGATAGGTGACTCTTTGATGGGACATCTATTGATGTTGAGGCCGAAGTGTTTGTTGAAGAAGGTTCAATAGAATCACAATAGGAGACATCATGGGAGTTCCAACGTAGCGACCTCATAGATGATGAAATGTAAATAATAGTAGTGATGCTATCTGTCATCTCAACATCGGGGCGAGGGATCATGATGGGTGGTTAAGAGACCTCCTATTCTGGTGTAGGAGTGGGACTAAAATCCACAGGTAGAGGAGAGGTGGAATCACTACAAGCAACCTATATTTCATGAATAACTTGAAGTGTATAACAAAAATCTTAAATATGGGGACAACGATGAGAATAATGGACATAATTATCACACAAAGCACAAGGGTGATTCGTGAGTAATGATTTGTTATTCTTACCTGACTCAGGTAAGGTGACATGGACCTTAGAAATGTTAGATTCAGGGAATGTATTAGAGACCACTTTCTTGATATGAGGGAGATCAGGGCAATTATTAGTGGCATGGCCAACAAGATCGCATAAAGTGCATTGAGGAATAGGCTTTGGAGGCTTAGGAGGAGTTGGATTTGTTGGGGGTGCCTTACCTTTGGTTCCCTTTTTCTGGGCTTTTCCACCTTTCTAGATGTACTCGCAACATGATAAGGTTCCTGTTGAGGTTTTTTTGGAACTAAAGCAAAGGCAGGGGTAGGAAAAATAGGTTGGACCACGGTTAAAGCAGTGTAAGGTTTGAGTTTGTTGGGTGGAGTGTTTGTGGGAAGATCAATGTACCAGACTGGGATCCCCAAGGTAATGTTAGGTGAACTCAATGTAGCCATGATAGATGTAGAATAAACTCTAAGGGGTGGAAATAAGAATGATATCTGAACATAAGGGTAATGATCTAGGGGAACTTCTCCATGATAGTTAAGACCTAGGGGAATGGTTTCGGGTTAAAAGGGATTAGGAGAGATACCAAAAAAGGAAATTGTCCTCGATGCGTAGTACCGAAAGGCTAAATTGAGTTAGGAACAATAGATTGTGGAGGTGTTGGATGTTTGTGAAGGCATACCAAACCATTTTTGGGAGGCTTGTGACACTTGGAGCATGCAAAAACTAGATGAGCTAGGATTAAAATGAGTAGGTGGTGGGCCATAATAAGCACCAAGTAAAGTGGAATATTTGTAGACTCTAAGTGAGGCATTGGTGAGGGAAAAGATAGTCTTATTCTAATCACTAACGAGATATTGGACTGAGGTGAAGTTTGATATTTGGGATCATAGTATGTCAAGTGATCAATGATCACAATCTTTCCATTATGAGGGAAACACATCTTATGGTGAAATATAGATGCGACAACTAATATAGAATAGTTATAACTACAATCTAAAAGGATGTTGTTGTCTAATGGCGAAATTATGACTTAGATATCAATAGAGAGGATATTTTTGGCAGCAGTGATATTTCCGGCAACAGGAGACTGCACCAAGTCATCTACTATGTTATACGTATGGGCGGCTTGAGAAAAGAAGAATTTCAATGTAATGGTCCTTTGGGGATATTGGGAAGAACCTCTACCTTAGGTGAAGGGATTTCTAAGGTACCATTGGATGATGACAAAGGCTCGGTGGAAACTTGAGGTTGGGAATCATTCACTAACTTAGTAGGTGGCTTGTCATATTGACGTGATCGAGTCTAGAGGTTGACTTTATCGGTATTGACCTCATCATAATTCATCATAAGAATCAGATAATCATGGTGACCAGATGGTGGATCTAGAGGAGTTTCCTCACCTTGTGTAGGTTGAACAACAAGATATCCTTGGTGAGGAAAAGGATTGGTAAGCACAACCGATTGAGATGAAGCAGGAGGGAGAGGAGGAGCTATGGACTGTGGTCCTCTAGAAGCAGCTACTTGAGCTTCCCATACATGGTGCAACTAAAGTAAAAGGGGACACTCATGTGTATCATGGCCATATGCACCGCAATAGGCACAAGGTTTGTTCATATGAAGGCCCTTGTTTTCTCGGGTTGTTTGCCCTGTTGTTGGGTTGCGAGATTAGGATGGGGTCCCTGAGGTGCATTGGGTGGTGGATCTTGGCTACCTTAATTACCTTGAGATTGTTAGTTCTAGTTACCTTTCCCCTTGTTACTTTTCTATAGGTTAGGGGGATCGAGTTCACTATGTTGAGCATACACTTGAACTTTTGGATGGGGTTGCTACTATGGAAGAGTTGGAGCAGGAATGGGGGGTCGGGGCATTGGTGCCAGATGGGATGGAATGCTAGGCGATGCATACAGATAATAAGGAGATGGGGAAACATTAATATAAGAAGGTTGAGCAAAAACTGGCCCTGTCATTTGTTGATGCAGATGGGGATATGCATATGATGTGCTGGGACATGAATAAGAGTTTCCATGTGGAAGATTAGGGGAGGGATAGATCTAAGAGGAACTGGCCTCTCCCTAAGGATGGCCATAACTCATCGATGGTGGACAGTATGGTTGAATTTAAGGGTGTGAAATGGTTCTAATGATACCATCTGCGACATGAAATTCCCCCGGTGCATTAGCAACACCGGGCCGAGGAAAATTGGGGATGATAGTATAAAAATAACCTGAATGGGAGTAGATTAGATCAAATTTCAAGGCTACTTGGAGTGCATCTTACTCAGACTTGGGGAAGTGTGAAGTGACATTTTTAGTAATGGGGGGAAAATGAATATAAGGAACCAATCCATATAGACACGGTCTTCGAATTCATGAGCTCTACAAATGGTCCTCCTTCTATGGCATTCCTGAACATGGTCGAATAGGCGGGTGGAAGACGTTTGACCAAAAGAAATCAATAGTTAGGTGTTGGTGTCATAATAGAGAGGTAACAGGAAATAGGTAAGAACATATTTGAATAGAATCACAAAAGTGGAATGACTGGCTCTGGGTTGATCGACATACCACTTAGCAATATCTCCAGGTAGAGTGTGTTAGAACAGACGAAGACAGATGGAGTCTTCAGTGATAGAATTAGATGAAAACGACATATGGAAGGAGTGAACATGATTTGTGGGATCTTCTCCTGGATTACCTTCAAATTTAAGGATGTCTGAATGAAGTTTAGTAGGAAACTAGCCAATTGGGATCATGGAGAAGAGGATCATTGATGAGTTGGCTGAAATCAGGGAGACTCGAATCAGCCATAAAAGGAATAAATGGAGGAGGAGTGACCACTCCGATGAAGGTCCTGTTTGTGGGGTTACCCTAGTTGGTACTTGGGTTACCACCTTGGTTTCACACACCCACATTGGTGCCTGAAATGGTGACGGTAAGGGGTTGAGAAGATGCGAAATCAAAGGAAGAACTGGAAGAATTAGTAGAATCAGAATTAGATTGATGACTCAATGGAGGACTGGGAGGATGTACTCTAACTCGATGGGGAGGAATAATTTTTCCTAACAGAAACTGAGGGCGAAGGCCTCGAATTATCCACGATAAATGAGTAGAGGGCACAATGATTTCAAGACATTGATGAATCTAAGGACTAAAGGGTGATGATAGTCATAAAAGAGAAACATACAACAAGAAAACACCTAGTGCATTGGTACCAAGTGTACACTAACTATATTAATGATGTTGCTCTAATACTAGAAAACACGTCCTATCAAAGAAAAAATACCTCTAGCTTATAGGTGGTCTAAATCCTCAAATAATCCTAAATTGAATATTTCATATGGCCTTCCAAAGAAATTATTACTTGGCATAATCTCATCCCCACAAGAATATTTGTCCAGAGAAAGGTAGGGTAGAGAACCAACTACTTCCCATAGCCAATCCTATAGGGTGTTTTCTGAAGACTGGTCACTATGATTACCTTTGTCCCACGAGGGTGGTCTAGTCTTGATATTCTTGGTGATCAGCTAACGCACAAGATTCCCCGTGATAGGTTGGGTAGCCCTGAGGAGAAACACTCACACGATGAGCTAGACTAACCCCCTCTGGTTCATGTTTCTCACACACTCCATCTTTGGACGGTGGGATGGTGAATGATTTAAAGCTCCCTACTTTTTCAACTTCTATGTATCAATGTATGTGATTTATGGGTATAATGGGATGCTTATCCCACCGATCCTTCACCTGAACCACAAATATTGTTTGGCCCTAGTGCCCATGTGGGGTTAATATATGTATGTTGAGTTATTAAGGTGTAATGTTTTAAGTCTTAGCTTGGAACCAATGATGTGTCAATTGGATGAGTTAATTGAGCATGTTTTGTGATGCCATGTGATGCTGAAAATAAAGTGTTGAAATACTCTAAATAATGCTGAAAATGACAGAAAAATAAACAACCTGTCAAGCACACAAAACCCCACCGAAAAAGGTTATAAAGAAGCTAAGAAAGGGAGGGAAAACACACTACTCAAAGACACATAAAATTACTAAAATGCCTAATGTCAAAAGGAATAAGATCTAGAGGCACTAATCCATTGTAAATGGTGTACACACAACAAAAATAAGAGGTGAAAAATTCTACAAAGGATAGGTATGAAGCTTCAAAACCTAGGGTGCTCAAGGGGATCCTAAGGGGGAAAGGAAAAATCCAAACTATAAAGGGAGAAAAGGTAAAAGAAACCTATCCAAAAGTGTTGAAAAATATTTGACCAGACTCTAAAAATCAGTGGTTGAAAACACTGAAACCCCAGACTCCTCACTCAAGACATCTCTTCCTAACAATGTGGAGGTGTACTATAAACCCTGGGGGGATTTTTCCTTCCTCAAAGAGAAAAACAAATAGAATCTAGGTCCAGGAGAGACTGAAACAGAGATAGAAAACCATTCCTAGTCTACAAGTACTGACCTAGAATAGTGGAAAACACTATTCTAGGTACACAAAACACTCTAAGCAGTTCTGAAAAAATTTCAGAAATTTTTCAAAATGCAGGTACTAAACTGGAACAATGGAAAATCTTGTTTTTGGCCAAAAAAGTGCGATCTGGAACATAGATCTGGGGCAGAAAAGTGCATTTTTCTCCCAGGATTCTCAGTCAGTAGATCTAGAACAATTTTTTCCATCTCCTGCTGGACTAGTACCCGTGACTTGTAGAAAGAACCAGAAAACCACCAAAATATGAAAATTTGACAATAAAGGAAATAATGCTATAAATAGAAATTGAGGGTAAAAATAGTTGTAGAGAACCCTAAAATTTACTAAAAATTCAGTCACTCAAGAATGTTGTTATGACACTAGTGATGTCGCCATTTGTTAGTGTGAAATTTCTTGGAAGGTGTACAAAAAACACTTCACTTAAGTCACTAGGTGAGACGTGACCCTAAAAACAATTTGAAGTTTCTTATGCTTCAGATCTTTAATAAACTTGGAAAAACCTACCACAAAACAACATATATGATCTGTAGGTTTTAACTCCATACAGAAACTATCCGCATATGAATTTTAAAATAAGAAAATAAATAATGGCGAGAGCATAACACATAAAACAAATATACACAAAGATTTCCCCTGGATCCCGAAACCGGGACTACCATATTGATTTTTCATTGTGTTCATTTCATTGTTACAATACATATTTATATATGCCGAAGCATCCATAAAACAAAATCCATTAACTTTGGATTAGAACATAACCGTAGTTCCCTTGACTGGATCTGCAAAATACCATGGACCGAAAACCATCGCGCCTAAAACCATGTGCGCAATCCATGCACAAAACCATAGGTAGGTCTGCCACCTAATATAGGTTCCAATATAGTCGTGGAAATAATATAACACAACCCAAAACAACAAACACCCATATATATATATATCCGATGTAATAACTCAAATGGAAAGACTTTTAAAATGAATATATATTTTATTGATAACATCTGGTGAAGGAGATCTACAAAAGGAGTACGAAATCCCCCACCGTGGGATGGACCCTTTGATGTCATTGATGCTTCAGTAACTGATTCTCTTTCTCAATGTGTCAAAAGCCCAAAGCAACGTGGAGAACGCAAATGGGGGCTCAAGTAAAAAGAGACAATAATGGTGAAAATGATAATGATCCTGGTGAAAAATGAATGGAAAACCCTCCTATTTATAACAAAGCATTGGTTAATATCGAAAATGGAGAATAATAAATTAATATTGATCAAATCAAGATATAACTGTTAAGAATACTTTATTATATTTTTTGGGGAGAGAAAAGATATTTAAAATGGTCAAATATATTTATTTAGAAACAATTAACAAATAAAATTATTTATTAATTATTTCACAAGGACTAAGAATGTTGTGAAATTAAAATAATTATTAAATAGAGATTTAAAAATTATTCCAATAATGGAAATAATGAATAATAAATAAATAGTGATTTATTTAAATAATCCCACTTGCTTTAGTCAAATGTGACAATGAATAATTATCAAACAATGATTTAATAATTATTCTTAGAGAAAATTAAATAAATAATGATTTATTCAATTATTCTCATGGGGTTTTTAGTTTTAATCAGAAAATAATTTAATAAAAACAATGTACTAAATTATTTTCCATGGTGAAAGTGATTTTACTATGGTAAAATTAACCCTACATGGTGTATTTTGATCCACCTAGTTAGAAATGGCTATGTGATCATTTTTTGGTGATAACACATGTAATTTAGTCATTGCATTCTTTGTATAAGATTTGTCCAAGCATCTTAGTTAAAAAAACATCATAATTCTTTGTTGTAGTGTTTTCTTCTCAAAGATGTACGAAAAGAACCTACTTAAGATTGTGGATGACAAAGAACATCAACAATATAAATGGCTACTAAACATTGTAGATTTGTAGCAACTGATAGAAACAAAACTTGCCAAAATTATGATCTATGCCACAATCATAGTTAAACAAAAGAAAGAGATAGTAATAACTCCAATCGTCCAATGGAAACTAGATATACAAAGAATAGTTTTATTATAACACCTGCGAAGGGAACAAATATATGTTACGAGTCCCCCTCTATGGGATGGATTCTTGGCTATCCTCAAACATCTTTAACTTGTGTAGAGTCTCTCTCCTCTATAATGTATAAACCCAGGTAAAAGTATGGTGTGTGAAAATGAAAATAATCTGAGTTACAAAAGTGAGTGCAACCATGAAAATAATCAAAAAATGAATAATGGATGGAAAACGCTTCTATTTATAACAAAATATTGAGTTATCCTCGAATAATGAGCAATAATAAAATATTATTAACCCCATTCTTGGAATAATCGCTTGGAATATTTTATTATATTTGGTTAGGAGGGAAAAAGTATTTAAACTTTTATTTAGAAATAATAAATAAATAAATGATTTATTTATCATCTCAAGGAATTAGTTAAGGAATAATAAAAAAATAATGATTTACTTAATTATTCCTAAGGAATTTAGTCAAATTTGATAAAGAATACTAATTAATTATTCTTAGAGAAAAATAAGATAATTAATGATTTATCTGTTTATTTTTCATGATTGGGTCAAATATGACAAGGAATAATAATTGAAAAATGGTTTAATTAATTATTCTTAGAAGAAAATAAAAAAAACAGTGATTTGTTTAATTATTCTTCATGGGTTTAGCTATAAATTACTTAACAAAGGTGGTTTATTAAGTAATTTCTCACAATAAAAGCAATTTTACTATGGTAAAATTGGCTTTAAATGGTGTACTTCAATCCATATAGTAAATTAGGCTAGATGATCATTTTTTTGGTGATAAAAAATTTCCCCCCAATGTATGAGTTTTAGGAGAAAAATGTATGACCGAAGTACATTGTAAAGACACAATCACTAGACAACACAAGGGAGTCAGAGGGAGAGAGAGAGACCAATAAAGATAAAGTGAAAGAGGATAGGGATAGAGGGGGCAAGACTAATGCAAGGCTCCTTTTATGTTGTGGCATTGGACCTCAATGAGGTGGGGGAGGTATAAGCATACCCATCATTATAACTTAGTACAAAAATAATGGTTTGCCCTGAAATATAAAACTGGGCAATGTAGTACATGGTGAATGGTACATGACATGCTAGCATAACAGACCCATAAAATAATAAAATGTGTCCCATATACATAATGCACCTGGAAAAAATGAGCCAGGACTGAATACAATAATATCTGAGTACATGAGATACAATGACCCTTCCCTAAAAAAAAATGGGTGGGAGGGAGGATAGAACAATCGGAGAAGCCTTGCTGAATGGGGAAGAGCTCTACAAAAATGAATGGATCATCTGAAGGAGACGTGCATGCTACGAACACTGTGATCAGTAGGAACCGAACCCATCGAATCTGCAGAACTGCATCTAAGGTTGTAGCATAATGGGAATGCATTTGGGAATATTGGGGGATACCTAAAGGGCCACACCCTCATTAGGTCTGAAACATCTCACACACCCGGGAATCATTGGTACAATTTGTTGCATCACTAGACCATCAAGCATAATAATCATGAACATGAAATGACCAAGTCAAAATGCAATAATGTGATCTTCTTCTTGATTCGAGGCACCGAACAAAAATGGAAGCTCGAACCAAGATACATTGCCCTCTAGGCCATTCTTCTAGAATAAATGAGCTGATGTCGACAGAATAAGGCCCGCGATAGGTGAGGCAATAAGGATCCTCAACTAAGGTAGGAGGGAAAATATTAATGCAACTGATGGACTGACACTAGGGATAATGAGTAAAGTGGTACTGAGGGACAAACATATGACTTCCATTGTCAGAGCATAAAGTGCATGGTTGACCTAGCAGTGACTAACTTAACTCTTGAGGGGATGGGGACAATATGACTGGAGGCCAAAATCAGAAATAGAGGATGAATGGTATGAAAATATGGATGGAATACTATGACATGATAGAATGGGACATGAAACAGACTTCGTCAATGCAAGGGTGACTCATCGCGGATGCTCTAAACAAGGGTGACACGATGATGCTGCCACATAGAATAGGCCCAGTGGGGACCATCAAAACATAAGTAAATGATGGTTACTCATGAGGAAAATTGACACATGGTATGAAAAGTATTAAGAGGAGGTGGACCTTAAAGTACAAGTGTTTCTTTGTGAAGAAATTTGATTTTGAGAGGCGACGAAGTGATCCTTCTTGGAAAAATTGTTTCCTAGTGAAGTGTCAAATCATAAAAAAATGAGGAAGACCCATTATAGAGCTCGATGAGATCTTTCCAAAGTTGCTGATGGTTTGTGAAAGTGAGCTATGGTTTGGTCAAAATGGGCAATAGAAAAAATTGGGGATTTTTCTATGTAATGACGTTTTCCCTACAATTTGGATTCATTTGTTAAGTGAGCTATGGTGAATTTGGAGAGGAGGAAAATGCCCTAAATCTTATGGAGATCGTAGCGAACAAACCGACCGTTGGAATCAGGATCTGTGAATTTCAGGTAGGTGGCCTTACTCATCTCCTTAATTTCAGTGGTTTATTTCCTGGTTTTTGGTTCCCGCAGCTCCCCGAGTGATCCCTGCTCCTATTCATAGTGCACCACACGTTTTGGGTCCAGAAGTGTGATCTAGCTCACAGGAAACAACTGGAAACCTTTGAGCTTGCACTTTCTGGGCAGAAAATTGTGATTTGGGGCTGAAGAGAGGGTTGGTTTGCTGGCCTGGTGGGGGCTGTAGGCTAATCATTGTAGACTAGTGTTTTCTTCTCTGAATTGACAAGATATGTGGTGTTTTGCAGGCATGGCTGAGTTGAAAATCAACTTTTGTGAACGATACTTGGATACTCTTCGATCTGAGATTCAGAGGGATCAAGGGTTTTAGGGGCATTGAATCGTTATGGGGTTCTCAAGTTGGTAGAGAACCTATTGATGAGGGTAGGTGAGCCCTTGCAATCAAGAATTATGAGCTATTGGGATCCATAATAGGAGGTCTTCTTCATGCAGGGGCACAAGATTGATCTCACATTACAGGATATTTATTTCTTGACTGGACTTCCTCCCCTAAGAGTGGTGGGGGATATTCATCTGCTGTTGCCTCGTGGGAGGAACATTACTGAGTTTGTGGAGTTCCATTGTGCATGGGATGTACGTATCAAGGGCACAACACGACTATCCCGATTAGTGATCTAGAGCAGTTAGAGACACGTGCTGTTTCCGCAACTGTGCTACAGGCCTTGGGAAGCTAGGAATTCCACCACATCACTAGTGGGCAGATGATGTTGGTAGAGAGTGTTTTGATCGGGACTTATTATGGGTGGGCCCAAATGATGCTGTCATTGGTGAAGGGATAGTTAAGTCTATGTAGGAGGTAGATGAACTGTGATTGTGCTTTTGGTACAATACTATGTGCATTCTTCTTTGAGAAGATACCCACCATTCGTCCTCATGTATAAATTTGAGATGGGGGCCCTTAGGAACCGAGGATGCATCGCTGGGGGCAGCTAATTTGAAGAAGAGGAGGGTGAGTCGGACAGGTGTTATGACCAAGTTTTTCACACATTGGGAGAAAATGCCCCATTACATTGATGATTACCCTTATAGTGGGATGAACTATCAGGAAGACCCTAACTTGCCACTTCCACCCAGGCGAGCATGGGAACTAGATGGTAAGTATTAAGTTGCTATTTTTATGATGCATTTCATATTTTTATCACATGTATATGGTACTTAGTGTAAAATATATGATATGT
Organism: Pinus tabuliformis; assembly: GCA_031772625.1. Classification (NCBI taxonomy): domain Eukaryota; kingdom Viridiplantae; phylum Streptophyta; class Pinopsida; order Pinales; family Pinaceae; genus Pinus; species Pinus tabuliformis. The sequence goes on along the minus strand of CM062816.1, from coordinate 1,109,031,430 downwards.
AGACATAACACCAATAAAACTAGTAGGATATGCAAGCTGGGCCATAGCGCATGGGGTTGCAGGTCGAGGGACATCATCGTCACATCATGATCTAGAGGATAATGCATTGCTTGCTGATCTACATCGTAGGTTTGATGTACTCTTGGCTGGAGTTTCAGAGCATGGATCGCATGAGCTAGATGATTGGTACACAAATGACTATACCGGTCTTCCCTCAAGTGGCGAGGTATCATGCAGCGTGTGGCAATGGCTGGTCAGGCAATACACTATCTATGTGTAGGTGGAGCAGAGACTTTGGTGTGGGATCCGCCAGACAGTGACCAGATGTAGGGACATGTGGGTCCCTTTTATTTTGCTTTTTCTAAAATGTTCTGGGTATGTTATATTTAGAGCTATTGGCTCCAACCACTTATATGATACATAATGTGATTATGCATTTTTATATGACGATGACGATTCACCATGTGAATTGTTTATGGTTTTCTTCTATGGTATACATGTGATAAATGCCAATATATAATTTTATTTGCAATGGTATCTACATAGTGATTTTGGGATCTAGTAACATGATTGAATGTAATGGTTTCAAATTCATGTACCAACAACTTAACTCGTAAATATTTTATAAATAGGACTTGGTTATGCACATGATACACACCATTTAATTGCATGACAAGTAGCAAGGAATCTAAACAAACATGAAGATGAAGGATGTGATGAGCAAGGGCATTGACTAACAAACCTATCACTGCATCATACTCAGCTGGATTATTGGTGGCAGATCCAATGCACACACCGTTTGAAAGGACTAACGTATGCAAGGGGGTAAAAATGGCCGAGGCTGTCGAGGCTAGATTGTAGGAGAAGCGACTTGCATTGTCGGCATGACCAATATACGGTGTGGATGATGGATCCATATGAAAGGTGCAAAAGACAATGGATGAGATGATGTAATCTACCTAACTTCATGGTAGAAATAAAGACACTCAAATCAAAGGGATATGCTATGAGATAAATTTCTTGAGATAGAGTGCATTAGGAGAATTAGGAAGGAAATGGCCTTTAGAATCCTCCAAAAATATACCCCCTTTCCTAGGTGCAAGGGTAATTAGGTGTAGACATAGCTTCCATGATGTCCTCATTAGGCTAGGAGATGGGTAGATGGGAGGAAGACTGACTACATGATATAGTGGCGTTACCTCGTGCATCAACCTGAGAAATAAGGTTCACATATGCATCATATTGAATGGTAGATGATGAATTGGTAGACGAAGGATCTACAGATGTTGAGACCTAGGATTCTTTCGAAATAGGTTCGATAGAAACATGTGCAAAAACCTCAAAAAGGTTTTCCTACGAGGAAATAAAGGATGATGACAGGTAAAGGATATGGCTTGCGGTGTCCGTCATCTCAACATTGGGGGGAGGGATCAAAATGGTGGGACTAGATTCCCCCTGTTTTGGTTGACTAAGGGTACCAGAATCCATGGGTAGAGGAGTAGGGGTCCCACTATGAGTGGCCTCGTATTTGTGAAGCACTTCAAGGCAATCACGAAATCCATTGGGATGAGGGCAATAATGGGAATAGTGACCATGATGATTGCACAAGGCACAAGGGTGATTTGTGTGTAACGTTTTTAGTTTCTTGGGTGGACTTGGTAAGTCAACATGGCCTTCAGGGATATTTGACACAGGGAACATTTCATGAACCAAAGGTTTGAGATGAGGAAGCTTGGGAGAATTATTGGTGGCATGCCCAACAACTTTACACAAAGTGCATGAAGGTGACGGATTTGGGGCCTTAGGGGCTGGAGGAGCTTGGGGAGCCTTGTCCTTAGGTTCTTTCCTCTTATATTCCCCCCCTATCTAGATGCTTTCACAACAGGAGTGGTTTCTTGTTGAGGTTGTGATGGAACTGAAGCAGCGACAAGGGTCGTAGGGACTAGTTAAACTGGGGTCAAACCCTGATAAGGTCTTAGCTGACCAGACGAAATTCTTGTAGGGGGATCTATGTACCATACTAGGATCCCTATAGTCATGTAAAGAAGGACTAGAGAAGCCATGAAAGGGACAGAAAATACTCCCGGAGGGGGGAAATAATAAAGGTATTTGGCTTGCATGGTAACTCCCTGCTGGAATAACTCCTCGATGGTTGAGACCTCGATGAATAGTTCCTGATGAAAACAAAGGAGAGACAACCACAAACAGAGGAGGTCCTAGAGGGGTGGATATAGAGGGCTCGATTGGGATGGTAAGAATATCGTGCTGAGGAGTTGGTTGTTGATAAAATGTACCACACTACTTAAGGGAAACTCGCGATGCTTGTAACATGCAAACACTCATAGAGTTAGGCTCTAAGATGAGAGGGGGGGGACCAGGGAAAACACCCAATAGTGAGGAATGTTTATAGACTCCAGGTGAAACAATGGTGAGAAGAGTTGAAGTGTGCTTATTTGGCATTGATGAGATAATGGACTTGGGGGAGGTCACGGATGCTAGCTCATAGTAAGTCAACTGATTGATGGTAATGATCTTCCCTTCATGGGGGAAGCACATCTTGCATAAAATTGCAGATGCAATGGCTAAAATTGCATATGTGTAAAGACAACCTAAGAGAATATTGTAATGCAAAAGGGCATCAATAACCTTAATGTAAACATGGACAGCCTTGCTGACAAGGGTCACTGGATAGTTGTGGTACATGCCAAGAGGCTGGGAGGAGTGTCCATCCCAAGCAAGCAAAATGATGGTGGACAGGGACAACTCAGGTGACTTAAGTTATTTCCAAACGGTAGTGGTCATCACACAGGTCGATGCACCTTTGTCAATAATTCATTAGGAGATGATGGAATTACGGACTCGGATTGGTATCTGGAAAGAAACTGATGAAGGCAATGGGGGATGTTCTGATGTATCAACTAGGAAGAAAATAAAATGATCATTAGAAGTATCTACTGTGCCAAAGAAGTTAGTAAGTATTTCTTTTGATATGGGCACGACTGGAGGACTTCTTGTGTCGACATGGCAGTAGGTGATTGTGCCAAGTTGTCTACTATACTATATGTATGGGAAGCTCAATTAGATGTCGCATTACAACGTAATGGTCCCTTGGGGATCTTAGGAATGGCCTCAACTTTAGGTTGAGGGATCTGTAACAGACCATTTGGTGTCGTAAGAGGCTTAGCAGATGCTATGGTTTTGGAATCAGTGGTGGATGAATTTGGTGGCTTGTCATATTGACGTGAGTGAGTTTGTAGGTTGATATTGGAGGGGTTAAGCTCATCAAAATTCATCATAAGGATCTGGTAGTCACTAGGACCAGAAGGTTGGGGGGGATGGGCTACTTGACCTGACTAAGTTTGAGCAACAACAAATCCTTACTGAGGGAAAGGCTTTGTAAGCACTGTCAGTTGAGATGGCTTAGGATGCTGAGGTGACTGTTGAACCCTAGAAGCTGCTTGAGCTTCCCACATTTGGCGCATCTAGGGTAAGAGAGGACACTCATGTGTATAATGGCAATGTACACCACAACATGCACAAGGCTTGCTCGTATGAATAGCCTTTTTCTTCTTGGGTTGTCTTCCATGTTGCTGGTTGTTAGTGTTAGGCTGATTCCCCTAAGGTTTAGTAGGTTGATTACCATGATTACCCTGTTTACCCTTATTACCCTTCCCCTTATTTTTGTTCTTCGATTTTTTGGGATTGGTTGCACTCTTCTGCACAAACACTTGACCCTGAGGGGGAGGTGGCTGTTGGGGCTGAGGATGCATGGGAGGCTGCGACATTAATGCTTGAGGGGTTGGAGTGCTCAACTATGCATAAGGTGAAGCAACAATTTGGTAGACAGATTGAGGCCTTGAAAACATGTTGCTAGCAGGAGGGGCATGAGTATCAGAGGAACTGGTGCCCCCTGCGGATAGTCATAACTTTTCTGACTATACGGTGAGGGGTGTGAAAGGGTTCCAACGATACCATTAGTAGCGTGAGATGCCCCGGGTGCATTGTCACGTCTAGGACGAGGGAGGTCTAGAATGACAGTATGGACATAACCGTATTGGGTATAAATCAGGTCATATCTTAGAGCGGTTTGGAGAGGTTCTTCCTCTGTCTAAGGAAAATGGGACACGACATCTTTTCCAATGGGTGATAAAATTATCTTAAGAAACCAATCTAGATAGACATGGTCTTTGAAGGGTGGGGCACAACATGTTCTCCTTCTTCGATGCCACTCTTGAACATGGTCGGAAAGGAAAGTGGAGGAGGACTGACAGAATGAGGTCAATAGCTCTGTACCAGTGTCATACGAGAGAGGTAACTAGAAATATGAGAGGAACTCTTTAGCAAGCATCATGAAAAGGGAATGAGATGTAGCGGGATGGTCTACATACCATTTTGCAGCGTCTCCAGTGAGCGTGCATTGGAATAGCTGAAGACGAATGGAGTCATCGGTAATGGAGTTGGACGAATACCACATGTGGAAGGATCAAACATTGCTGGTAGCATCCTCTCCAGCATTACACTCAAACTTCGGGATGTCAGAGGACAACTTATTCGGCATAGAAGGCCAACCAAAATCATGGTGTATGGAGTCATTTATCAACTAGCTAAAATCCAGTAGACTTAACCTAGCTATAAAAGGGAGCATGGGGGCTATTAGAATGGTTCCTGAGACTATTCCGCTTGATCTGACCACCAGGATAGAACCAGAGCCAAAACCAGGTTGGGTTCTTGCACCAGCTGTGGGTCCAAACATGGTGATGATATGTTGTATGGGGACTCGGAGGGCTTGTGTGTGCGAGTATATTTCTTTATTAAGCCCAGACCATGTTTGTAAAAAAGACAAAAACTTGCTAAAAATAATATGAAATTAACAATAAAAAATGAACAACAAAACAATTAACTAAACCCCACCCAAACTGGGTTTGCAAACACTATGCTGGTTGGTGGCTAAAGTGATGGAAAATACACTAAAACAATCAAGAGATCTAAATTTCAACCTGACTGGGATCAAGTGACACTAAGCTGCTAGAAAGTGGTGTAGAAACAGTAAAAACCAGAGAGGAATATCACTGCAAAAAGATAGGGAGATGTGTGAAACACCTAGGGAAACCGATGGGACCCTAAGGCCAATGACCAAAGAAGTTGTAATGTGAAACAATGGATGGTGACAACCTATCTTTATAGATTTGAAATAGAAGGGTACATATCTGGAACATATGGTTGAAATCACTATAGAAACTCAAACTACTCACTCAACTAAACTCCTCCTATAACGGTGGAAGCGTACTACAAGCCCTGGGGAGGTAAATTCCACTTTGATGAGTAAATAAGAGTAGATCAAGGCCTAAGCGGGATGAGACAGAGGTCAGACAACCTAACAGACAACTCTCTGCAAAACCTAGAAACCGATCTGAGAAAAACCCGACAACTCAAAAATCATAGGTACTGACCTATTTTTAGGTGGGATCGCACTTTTTTGGCTGATAAGTGCACTCTAGCCACCAGATCACATTTTTTGGGCTAAAAAGTGTGATTTATACTCCGTGGATCCTGGTCAGCAAATCTTAGAAAAAATTGTCGCCTTTGTCACGACTGGTTCTTGTGACCTAAGGGAAAGACCAGAAAGCTTGTGGAAGTCAGAAATTTAATAGATCTAAGGTTAAAAAGCTAGGAAACATTAAGATACTTGAAAAAAAAGAAGAAATCCTAAGCTTAAAACCAAAGGTCACCCAAGCTTATGTATCTAAAGTATAAAACTAGTGGAGTCACCAATTTTGTTGTAGTGTTTTCTTCTCAAAGATGTACGAAAAGAACCCACTTAAGATTGTGGATGACAAAGAATCTCAATAATATAAATGGCTGCTAAACATTGTAGATTTGCAACAACTGATAGAAAAGAAACCTACCAAAATTCTGATCTATGCCACAATCATAGTTAAACAACAAAAATATATAGTAATAACTCCAATCGTCCAATGGAAACCAGATATACAAATAATAGTTTTATTATAACACCTGTGAAGGGAACAAATATATCTTACCCATCCCCCTCTATGGGATGGGTTCTTGGCTATCCTCAAACATCTTCAGCTTTTGTAGAGCCTCTCTCCTCTATAATGTATAAACTCATGCAAAAGTATGGTATGCAACAATGAAAATAATCAGAGTTACAAAAGTGAGTGCAACCATGAAAATAATCAAAAAGTGAATAATGGATGGAAAACCCTTCTATTTATAAGAAAATATTGAGTTATCCTTGAATAATGAGCAATAATAAAATATTATTAACCCCATTCTTGGATTAACCACTTGGAATATTTTATTATATTTGTTTAGGAGGGAAAATGTATTTAAACTCTTATTTAGAAATAATAAATATATAAATGATTTATTGATCATCTCAAGGAATTTGTTAAGAAATAATAAACAAATAATGATTTATTTAATTATTCCTAAGGGATTTAGTCAAATTTGACAAAGAATACTAATTAATTAGTGATTAATTAAGTATTCTTAGAGAAAAATAAGATAATTAATGATTTATCTGTTTATTTTTCATGATAGGGTCAAATATGACAAGGAATAATAATTGAACAATGGTTTAATTAATTATTCCTAGAAGAAAATCAAATAAATAATGTTTTATTTAACTAGTTTTTATGGGTTTAACTATAAATTACTTAACAAAGGTGGTTTATTAAGTAATTTCTCACAGTGAAAGCAATTTTACTATGGTAAAATTGGCTTTACATGGTGTATGTCGATCCATATAGCAAATTAGGATAGATGATCAATTTTTTGGTGATAACATTCTTCATAAAAAGTATTCCATCAATCAGCTAATATTTAGCACATTTTAACCTTAAAGTTCATTTTTTTAGCTGCGAAATGATCAGTGGCAGTTCCATTTGTTAACAAATGCCTAATATCATAATACCAAGTGTCTGTTGGTATGAGAACTTAAATAAATTTCTCTTGGCTTACCTCAAACTCCTTGTACCAACCCTCTTCTAAATCTGAATGAGAACCTTCTGATTCAGCTAATAAATTAGACAAATTGTTTCCTCTTATGAATTTCGATGGTTTTATTTCAAGGTCATATTCTTGGAGCTTATCATCCAATTTGCTCATTTTTCTCTTAGGTCCTTATGTACTAATAAATTCCACACAATAGGGTGAGGAACTATGACTTTAGTATGTGCTTGTAATAGAAAAGGCCTAAAGTGTTTGCCAAATTTATAAACTACATATTATTGCATATTTGTATCGAGGCAATTTAATTCAACCCCTTGAAATCCAAAACTCATGAATGAAATAGGTATTTCAATATCGTCAACATTCTTCTAAGTAAGGATTGTTGCATAAGAAGCATTAGATGCAAAAATGTACAATAAAAATTATTTATTAAAGTTAGTACTAGTTAGTGTTGGAGCAACAACAATAGCCTCTTTAATGTTTAAAAAAAGAAACTATTCTACCCCATTTTAAAATGTGATCCTTTTTAATCATGTCTTGCATAGGTCTAACAATATATGTAAATCCATGGATGAATCATCTAACAAAATTAATCTTCCTATGAAAATATTGTATATTTTTTTATTATCAAGAAGAGAAATTTGCATAATTGCTTTAATTATGTATGGAACAATTACAATCACAGTCTTAGAAACTATAAATCGGAGTAGTTTACCTACAGTGACAAAAAAAATAGTTTTCTTAGGATTTAAAGATATATCATATTTGCAACATCTATCAAATATTTTTCTCAAATGATCAACATGTTGTTCTCTTTTCTTTGAATAAACAATTATATCTTTCAAGTACACAACCATAGAATTTTGAATGATTCCATTGAAAATTATATGCATTGCTAATTGGAAAATTTTTTCCTGCATTTATTAGACCAAAATACATCTTTTGATAAGAAAAAATTTCCCCATTTAGTCCAAGACAATGTTTTAACCTGATATTTTGGTGCAACCAAAACTTGGTTGTAACAAGAAAATCCATTAAGCAAGGAAAATGTTTCTGAACCAACAACATATTTTAAGATTAGTTCCATAGGAGGAACAAGGTAATTATGTTTTTTATTTTTGTTTTTTAATATTACTAAAATCAATACAAATCATTATGTCCCCATTCTTGTTTTGAACTGGAATTAAATTTGAGACCCATTGAGAGTGCCTAGCTGCAAAAATGATTCTAACCCTCAAAATTTCATTTATTTCATATTTAATTTGGCCTTTGAGTATAGGATACACTTTTATAATTTTTGATGAAATTCTTTAGTGTTTGGTTTTATTGAATTTACATGTTGAATAAGATTGATTTCTTATACCTTCAAGTCATCATATGTCCATGCAAAAACATCTTTATATTGTTTAAACAACTTGACAAATATTGTTTGTTCAACAATAGTACAATTTGTTCCCAAGTTAACATTATGTGGATTTCTGTCAGTTCCTAAATTTACAAATTCATATTAAATCGATGATCTATTGGGTTTGTAGTTAGTACTTGCCTTGAATTTATCCTAAAAATCATATATTTTTTCAAGCCGAACTATTGATTTTGGGGTTGGATTTTGTGATTGAATTTCATTTGGAAAATATGAATTCAATTGGAAAACATGTCGATCTTCATCTGTTATTGACCCCTTAAAAGTATCTTCCATATTTAAGAATTCTCTTATTTTATCATCGTTATCGAAAACTCTGAAATTTGAGATGTTGATTGGGAAACACTGTTGAAAAGGTATCTATATAGAGAATTTATTAGGTGAAATTTTCTCAACTGGAAGAAAACTTGAAACAAAATTAACTAAAAGGTTATCTTCATTATTTTATGAATGAGGTATTGAATTTAACTCAAAAATGTCAAAGTTTTAGGCTAAATCCCACACCTAATTCTTGTAATTCTTTAAATGATTAGAGACACAATGAATGGTTTTATTACATTGTCTAACTATTATCTCTTAATCACCCAAGACTTTAATTTTCTTAACTTCCATCTCAATAACTTTCTAAAGCCCTTGAAGTAAGGCTTCATACTCTACAACATTATTAGTACATTGAAAGTTAAGTCTACATGAACGAAGAAAATTATTACCTTGTGGATCCAATTAAACACAATCGACACTACTACCTTCTGCTAATTTGGAACCATCAAATTATGAAGTCTAAAAATAAATATTTACGTCAATAACTAAAATATAAGAAGAAAAATAATAATATGATATTTTCTTTGAATCCATGAAAGGAATCTTACAGAAATTTAGACTTTCAACTACTATTTTAGGAATAAATGTTTCCTTGGATGCATAATTACCCAAAATGGTATCAAAAGACTAACTAGCTGATGAAGCTTGAGAAAGTATAACTAGTTCATTGGGATTTTCAAGATCAATTATAAGATGTTTCATATGTTTGTCTCTTTCTACCTTGATTTTATTAGGTCTACCATTTAATGGAAGCAATAAATCTAACCAATCAGTTAATAAATATCCATTGAGTTTTTCAGACTACTAGTCTCTACTATGTAACAAGCCATAAGATTCTAGGATGTTTGTAACAATAATATCAATGATTTTAATTTCTTTATGATTGGAGGAAAGTCGCATAAGCACATTTTTAATATCTCCAGGTACTTTAACACTTGATCTATCAAGATGAACAATGTGAGTGGTGGATTGCATGGGGGAAAGATTTATTTTTTTCAGCTACTGACAAGGGCATAATGTTAGAAGAGGCTCCTGAGTCCATTAGAAAATTGTGTACATTTTGCTGATAAATCTCAAAGGTAAATAGGAAAGGATGAGTGCACAAAGTTGACCTATCTCTAATTAGAGCTTCAATTATATTTGATATTCTCTTTATAGGAGTTTTCTAGGAATTATTTTAACTAGAGAATTGAACTTGAGGTGGATAAGTTCCTAAGGCTTTAAGAAGTTTATTCTTTTGTTGAATTAATTTTGATAACTCAAATAGGGAAATATTTTCCCTAGTTTTTTGCATGTCTTCCAACAAATCACATTCAAAATTTTAAGCTTGAGGAGCTACACTTGATGAAGTGGAAGCTTTATTGATATTTTTTCTTCTTTTAGGAGGACTAAGAAGACTAGTAACAATTGTAGTGGAGGTTTGATTTTGTGTTCCAATTATAGTCTACAAAGAATTAACTTCCTCCTTATATTCATCTTAATCATTATCAATTTATCCTCCTTGGGATACATCCAACAACACATTAAATGACTTGCTTGATTCAACTTCATCTTTTTCAACTTCTTGTGGTTCTTCTTCTTCAGTATCTACAAAAACCTTAAACATATTTATCAAAGTTGCACATGTTTTCTCATAATTATTAGCATTATGTGCTCTACATAAATCATATTGTGCATAGTCATCAATATTCAATTCCTCAACATTAGTTTAGTAGGATTGGGTGGTTGATTTTTTCTGAAGGGTCTCCATGGTTTCTTTGTTGTAGGTGTTTATGAAAGTATAGTCTTAAAATAATCTTTTTCATTTGAAATTTTTTTATTACCTTGTGGATGGAATCTAAATCAAAAACTTCTTTATCCTTTTTCTCATCAACAATTTTACAAGTTGTTGGTTTCTTTAAAATAGAATTTGTTTTAGTTTTATCTTGAATTTCTACTTGTTTTGAAGCTACTCGTAAGATTTTCTTTTCAACATTCAAAGATTCTTCCATATTTTGAGCTAGTGTTAGCTTATTTTCTCTTATTACAATTATATAATTGATGGGGGAATATTTTTTGCATAAATTTCAATCAAAACGTCATCATGTGGTCTTGAACTAGTTGGAATCTTATTCAAAAGAAAAATAAATCTCAAATTCAAACCCTTAATTAATTCATTGGGATTCTTTTTAATATTTAATACTTCTACCACTAAGGATGCCATGGATTTATCCTCACCAATTGTTTTTAGAAATTGAGTTTGAAATTCATTCCAACTAGTAATATAACCATCTTCTAATGAAAAATTCCAAGAGGATGATTGTCCTTCAAATGTATAATGGAAACTTATGCATGTTACATATTCATTTTTTACTCCCCTTAACTTCAAAGAGATCATAAAAAAATTAATATTCTCTTCCAGAGAGATAGGTCCATTAGGATTAAACTCCAGGTGAAATATTTTAAATGTTTAGGTAGATCATGTTTATCACCAAGAACATTGAATGCACCTGCTAATAGCCAAGGCTGACCAGCCATATTTGGAATCAAAGGTGGAGAATTTAGAGGTGGTGGAATAATAAGTTTAGTAATAGGTAAGATAGAACTTGGAAAATAAATAGTGGGAATTGTAGAAGTTTGAATAGGTGAAGAAGGATGTGTCTGAGTAGGTGAAGTTGAGGGGTGAAAACTTGCTCATGGAACTAATTGTAATGTTTCAGTTTTAGATTCCCAATCAACCTTATCAAAGGAAATAATGGATTTGTTATTGAGGAAAAAAATGATGACGATTGAAGACTAACTTATGATGAAGAAGAAATCAAACTTGAACCTCCTATTTAGGTCTTCTCATTCCAGACTGTTTTCAGGAAAATTAGCATTTCTAAGAAATGCTAACCCTCTAGGTTTGGTAGCTAACCTAGAAACAACAGTAAAAACAATTCACTATTTTTCCTATGAATGACAGATAAGAGAAAGATTATGAGGAGCCAAATTGTAATTTCCGCTTGACTCCTCGCTTGATCTCTCTCTCCTTTGGCCGATCTCGTTACTCCTCACTGTACTTAACACGCTTGGAGAGTACCTGCACAATTACAGAAATGTAAACCCGTCAAAGCATAATGATCCATAATTCATAAACATCATAGAATCGAAAGTATGATAAGAATATAATTGCATTGAAAGATTACAAAATCATAGGGGAGAAATCTTTAAAAGCTTTATTAATAGAAAGGAGGATTACAACCCATAAGTTTGATCCGGTGCCATCCTCCCAGCTTCAAACCTTCTTCAACTCATGAACAACAAGAAATTCCAACATTACAACAATACTTGCCTCAATACTAAAACCATCAACACTTCCTTATCACTAAGAAATATTCAGCCTCTAGATCTCTTGCATGAGGGATCCATTTATAGATGAGTGAAGGAGGTTGAGTCATCAATGATGATGATGAATGCTTTTCTATTTTTAGGAATTGGTTCCATGAAAGAGGGGAATAGGAGGTGATTTCCTAATTCCTTTAGTCATCCTTGGGCGAACTCAGAGGGGCAGGTTGCACTGGAGAAGATTCTAGAGGTTTCCATGAGTAACTAATTCCTCAAACTGTCCCAAATTTTTTTCTAAGCTCTACCATTGCACCTTAGAGAAGGCCTAACTGTGATTCATAACACTTGGACAGTGTGGCACCTGCTATGCATAGCACCCTAACAAAGGGCTTCGAGCAATGATCTCTTTAGAGGCACTTTTTTGGATGAATTTTGTAATGGAACTTTTAGGGAATGAAGCATTCAGAGGACTTATTTTCTTTAGGGCATAAAAAAACTATATTAGGGGTTGATAGACCCTAATAATCATCAAAATATGATTTGGGGTTGATGTGCCCAAATAAGCCTGTAACAGTTTCCCCCTAAAGCATGAGGTCGTAAATATCTATGTCGGGTGAAATGCTTTATCATGAGGATTGGAAGTTTCAAACTGGAAGTTGACTTGCATCAATTACAATACGATACATCATGATAATCTGATTTTCTTCATGAACCAGCTGAGGGAGGAATTCCCATGCTCAGCTTATAAACTCTCATTACATGTACAATATATTAGATATTCGTCTACAAATATAGACTTATAATTCTACAGATATAGAGTTGTGATCCATGATTAGGATGACCATTTGTGTAAAGCCTTTGTACATTTGATTTGGTCCTCTTGAATATATCGCAGCCCAGATGGATGAAACTAGATCCGGGGTCTTCAGTCTTGTTCGATCTTCACTCAATGTACAAGTCTCACGATGTGAATAGATGCTCTGAGGTTGAACATGGAGAGACATTGCCTGATTACCAGCCAATGATGTAAGCTATTAACAGACGCGAGAGGGATAACTGATAATGATGATGATCCTCAAGTACAATAGTAGATTTTGTGTGGTGTGAGTAGATGTTTTGATGTCGAACACCATGAAAAATCTTTCGGTCGAAGGCCATTGATGTCAACCTATCACCAGAAGAGAGAAACTTGCCATTAATGTATGCAAGTTTCAAAGCACTGAAAGGGTATTTCTAAGTCAACTTCTTGGATAATGAGATGATGTCAACAAGAAGTGACTCATCGTAGGAGCGCCTTGATGTATCCCACATCTACGACACGAAACGAAGTACATGATTTTTGGAGATGAAAACCGATTGAAAACACAAGGTTTAGGAATGGTGGTCATGAAAATGAAGGTTTGTAGTATTGCAACGGATGAAATTTTAACTGGATGAGTTCTCTTGAACATATCGATGACACTGAGATGAATTGGTAGTGTTGACCCAAAACAAGAATGATGGATGGTGTGATAGACCAATGGTATGATAACCATCAAATAGAATGACCCAACCTAGCTTAATCACCCAGATGAAGTGAAAGTGTCATGTTCAAGAGCGACTCGCTACCATAAGTTTTCAAGACTTTTCCCATTTTCCCCAGTCATTTCTAACCAGTACCTCTTTATTTTTTATCAATCTTGAGGAGGATAACATTTTCTTGTTCTCTAATTCACCGTTCAGGAAAAACCATTGCTATTTGATGTTTTAACGAGTCTAGCGACGGTGAAACTCTGTCTTGTCTAGATGGACATGTTTGTCTCTATTATGATATTTTAATGAGTTTAATGACAAATATAAATCGGTCATTTTCATGTTTAGAGACTTTGAAAAGGGAAAAAAAGAAGACTCTATAAGTTTTTTTCATAAAATAATCCCTCAAGTCTGAAAAAAAGCAAAAAATAATACAAGAGAGATGTCGTTCCAATCCTTTAATGAGCTGGAATGGACAAGCACTCGACAATAGTTTCTTATTTAGAGTTTGAAAAGAGTTTAAATAGGACTCTAATTTGAGGAATGAGTGGTGTCTAGGATAGCAACTGGTTCCAGTGATGTTGGAACTTCTCAAAACATGTTGATTTATGTGAAGAGGCTAGCTAATAAGACCACTCATTGCAACTGTTCCTCAAAAAAGGTAAAACAACCAAGTGAAAGTGTATGATCGCCAAAGAGATGGTGGTGATGGAATGAAACAACCAAGGCTCATCTGATAGAAAAGGCTGATAGAATGGAAATCACAAGGGTTAAAATGGAAATGGGTTCATTTTTACACAAGCTTGAACCATAGGGAACTATGCTTGGATTCGGTTTCATGTTTACACAATCTTGAAATGAAAAACTATGCTTGGATTCAGTTTCATTTTTACACAAGCTTGAAATGAAAAACTATGCTTGAGATTTAGTTTACATGCCCCTAGCATGATGAAAGGTAGAGTCTCCTGTAACCAGATGGAAGTCGCCGCGGTGAAGCAGGATGGTTATCCAACACCATTTTGGCTTCGTCCAAATAGGGACAAAGGTGAATGGGTTGATTCCCTTCAAATAAACTACTCTTGGATTCAGTTTCATTTTGACACAATCTTGAAATAGAAAACTATGCTTGAGATTCAGTTTACATGCCCCCAGCATGATGAAAGGTAGAGTCTCCTGTAACCAGATGGAAGTCACTGTGGTGAAGCAGGATGGTTATCCAACACCTTTTTGGCTTCGTCCAAATAGGGACAAAGGTGAATGGGGTGATTCCCTTCACATAACCTACAGGGAAACTTAACTTTACCAGTAGGTGCATGCCCCCAAGCTTCATTACATTCACCTAAGTAGACTACTCATGGCTATCAAGTGGATGGAAGGAAGGTTCTTTTACGAGATCAAGTGAAAGACTCAACTGGGATTTTGGTCCAGGGGACCTTGTTTCATTTTTTAATGAGCTTGACACAAGACAAGGAACTCTGCTCAGATTCATTGTTTCATTTTTTAATGAGGTTGACACAAGACTAGGAACTTTTGTCATACCTATTTCATTTTTTAATGAGGTTGACACAGTAAAAGAACTATCCCCATATTCCTTGGTTTCATTTTTTAACGAGGTTGACGCAAGACAAGGAACTATTCTCATATTCCTTGTTTCATTTGTTAACGAGGTTGACACAAGACAATGAATTATCCTCGAATTCCTTGGGATCATTTTTTAACGAGGTTTACACAAGGCAAAGGAACTATCCGCATGGACCTGTTTCATTTTTTAACGAGGTTGACACAGTAAAAGAACTATCCTCATACTCCTTGTTTCATTTTTTAATGAGATTGACACAAGACAATGAACTATCCTCGAAGACCCTTGTTTCATTTTTTAACGATGTTGACACAAGACAAAGAAATATCCTCGGATTCAATCACAACTCATAATAGGTCATGCAAGAGAGATTTGGTTCCAATGCCCCTAGTACATGATGTACAACACGATTGAATTGATCGACAGTTGATGTAGGTATGGAACAGGTTGCCACATAATTAACCCATGGTAGGGATGATACCATTGGTACAAAAGGACCATTTAGGGAAGATGGTTGACTAGGAGCCATATTTGGACTGGAAAATGAAATCTGGTCAACAGTGACAATTCTCCCTTCATGCGGGAAACAAATAACTTGAAAGAGTGTTGAAACAATAGCTCCCATTTCATAAACATAGTCGTGACCAAGAAGTAAATTGTAATCTAAAGGGCCTGGGACTACCATCACGTTCAGATAAACGACTTTCCCTCCCAAAGTAATAGGTAACTGAGGAAGGATCCCTAACGGTTGACTGGTTCCTCTATTAAAGCCCAACAAATTCTATGTAACAGGCACAAGCAGTGGCAAACCAAGCGCTTTCCAAGCAGTTGAGGAAAGGATACTCACTGATGCACCTTCATCTATAATAGTTCCAGATACAATCATATTAAAAACCTGTACTATGATCTGGAAAGGCACATAGGAAGGAAGGCGAAATCCTGCCAGTTGATTCTAATCAAAGGAAGTGACTAGACTACTTGGAGGGGGTACTGTAGAAATGGGAGGATTAACCCCTTTGATTTCCTAGAATTGGAGGACTTTCCTCCTGTCTTGATGGAATGGGCAGATTTCCCCCAAGTTCATTAGAATTTGAAGAAACAAAAAGAACTTGAGTGGTATCATTTTCACTCTCTTCGGGAAAGGTACGATTTACTGAAGGTGAAATCGGGTCAACTTTTGCCTCGACCTGTTGATTTAGGTCAGGTATAGACTCATAGGTTTCACTTTCAGAGAGAGTGGGCTTGATTGACGTTTGATTTGAGTTAGTAAATTCATCTACTAGTGAAGGATTTAGGGAAATTTTCCTGTAACCAGATGGAAATCGATGTGATGAATCAGGACGATTATCCAACACTCTTTTGGCTTCGTCCAGATAGGGACAAAGGTGAATGGGATGATTCCCTTCACATAACCTACATGGAAACTTAACTTTACCCTTCTTTCCATGAACTTAATTACCACTAGTTGATGGTGTGTCATCAACATGATCTCCAAAGGTTGACGACATAGGATGATGTGAATGAGAAGACCATTATTCTAAGATTTGAGGAATATCAGGACAATTTCAAAGAAGATGGTCTCCTGCACAAAGTTTGCATGGATATCAAACTTTTCGAGGCTTAACGGGTGGTTTCTCATCAAATGTTGAATTCAAAGCAATGGTTGCTTGGTTGCCCCTTTGCTGAATTTGCTTCTTCTTCTTCTTCTTCCCTTTCTTCTTCTTCATAGCCACTTGGTTACTAGTACCAATACTTTCACCAAACGAAGAGGAAGAAGGGGATGAAGAAACAACCGAGGAGGAAGGCAAAGGGTCAACCTTAGGATCAACTGGAGGTTGATTTTGTCCAGTTGAAGGTGTACTTGATTGCGGAGAAATTACGACATTTTGAACCAAGGAGGTTGAAAACGACCATACTGGCAAGCCAATGGTAAATCTTGGAAGGGACATTGTAGCCATATATGGATCACCAATATTTCCGAAAGGAGGAAAAGGACTATGATTTCCATCAAAAGGAATTCCTTGATCGGTAGACTCCGGACTTATCGCCATATGTTTCAACCTAAGATCAACTAAAGAACAAGTGTGGAGGATGTTATCCGTGGTCAATAAATTTTTACGACACTAGAGCTTAACTTTGCTTTTTCAATTTTTAAGAGTCGAGAAAAAGCAAAAGATGACTCTAGCCACTTTCATTGTTTAATGAGCTTGAAAGGACAAGTGCTCATATGAAACTTTTCTTTTAAGGAGTCGAAAAGGAGCAAAGTGACTTCTCTGGAGATAGTAAGCAAGAGGGTTTACCAAACTAATAAAAAACTACAATATACACCTTGGTGGTAAATTAAATAGAAATTACCAAGGATTTAGCATACGATAGTCAATCTTCCCGAATGCTGTGTTCGGTGCATTGTGATCAGTAAGGCAGTAGATTTGGCTTCCTAGGGATAAAGGATTTCAACCTATTGGGGTCTCCCACTATATACGCGATGGTACAGGGATCACAAGTCCATACTAGCACTTATCGAATCAAAGAGGAGGAATCACCCAACCTTCAGTGAAAACGACAGTCACTAGGTTTAAAGATGTCGGAACACGTCTCTAGTCTAGACCTCTAGATGTGTTGCATTAAGTTCTAAAGCATTGTTAGATTAATTGAGGTTCATTTTAATCTGATCTTGCTTAAATATTTGCCTTTGAAGGTTCACCACGTGATGTATATTTGTAATTCCTAAAATGAAACTATCATGATAAACAAACTTTTGATTTAGTTTGAACGATGAAAACCTTAGTTACTAAAGGATAGAGCAAGCAGATCTTTGACAAAGATCACATCTAATGAAATTTCTCTAGTTATTCCTATCAATCATTCACAACCTTAATATGCACAATGAAAAATGCATGTATTTGTTTTCAGCTTCCCTTAATGTGAATAAAACAACAATGAAAACTAAATGCAGAAATGACTCATAATACTTCACTCAAAATGGCAATTTTCGATAATTTTTCTTCAAAGAGAGAAAGGAGGACTAAACGATACTTTCAAGTTTGAAGAAACAAAACTTTTTGACACTTTGAATGAAATCAAATCAAATGCACAAAATAGTTTAATCGATTAGCTATGAAGGAAGATTTTTACGACACTTCACTTTTTCGACGAAATTGAAGACTTTACGACACTTTTCTATCGAAACGACAATCGATCAACACTACTTTTTGATAATGGATTGTAAATGACAAAACAAATACATAAAAAAATTCACCAATCCTAGTCTAAACAGGGTTGAATTAAGTGATGAAAGTTGGTTTTAGTGATGAGGCATCATTCATGTTCAACAAGCAATCAAACAAAGATGAAAACTGGTCAAAAACCTCAATTCCTAGATGGGAAAATTGAGCTTCAGTCAATCACCACACTTGCTCTTTGAAGACAGTGCTATGCATAGCACTTTTTCCATTGGGGAACTTCTATGCATAGCAGGTCACATTTCAGGACAGTGTGATGGTCATAAGGAGCGATTCTAAAGTTGTTTTTGGCTCAAATTTGATGCAATTTTCAGTTGATTAAGCTTGATTTCAATGAAAAATAGCAAGTAAAGTGTAGTGGAATGTTCTAAGAGGCTACTAAGCTACCAAAAAGGGCATTCAGTTACCCCAGTGGAGTTGCCAATTTGTTTTCGGGAAAATTAGTATTTCTAAGAAATGCTAACCCTCTATGTTTGGTGGCTAACCTAGAAACAACAATTAAAGCAATTCACTATTTTTCCTATGAATGACAGATAAGAGAAAGATTATGAAGAGCCAACCTATAACTTCCGCTTGATTCCTCGCTTGATCTCTCTCTCCTTTGGCCGATCTCATTACTCCTCCTTGTACTTAACATGCTTGGAGAGTACTTGTGCAATTACAGAAACATAGACCCGTCAAAGCATAATGATCCATAATTCATAAACATCATAGAATCGGAAGTATGATAAACATATAATTGCATTGAAAGATTACACAATCATAGGGGAAAAATATTGAAAATATTTATTAATAGAAAGGAGGATTACAACCCATAAGTTTGATCCAGCGCCATCCTCCCAGCTTCAAACCTTCTTCACCTAATGAACAACAAGAAATTCTGACATTACAACAATACTTTGCCTCAATACTAAAACCATCAGCACTTCCTTATCACTCAGAAATATTTAGCCTCTAGATCTCTTGGATGAGGGATCCATTTATAGATGAGTGAAGGAGGTTGAGTCATTGTTGATCAATGATGATGATGAATGTTTTTCTATTTTTAGGAATTGGTTCCATGAAAGAGGGGAATAGGAGGTGATTTCCTAATTCAATTAGTCATCCTTGGGCGAACTCAGAGGGGCGGGTTGCACTGGAGAAGCTTCTAGAGGTTTCCAAGAGTAACTGATTCCTCAAACTGTCCCAGATTTTTGTCTAAGCTCGACCATCGCACCTTAGAGAAGGCCTAACTATGATGCATAGCACTTAGACATTGTGGCGCCTACTATGCATAGCACCCTAACACAGGGCTTCCTGCAATGATATCATTAGAGGCACTTTTTTGGACGAATTTTTTAATGGAACTTTTAGCTAATGAAGCATTTAGAGGACTTAGTTTCTTTAGGGCATAGAACAACTATATTAGGGGTTGATAGACCCTAATAATCATCGACATATGAGTTGGGGTTGATGTGCCCAAATAAGGCTATAACAAACACAACATAAATAAAATGGGAGAAAAACATGAAAGTTTACTCTACGAATGAGTATAAGCCCTGTAAAACTATAATTGGGGATGAATAGGGGTAGAAGAAACTTCAATAGATTCTACTATATATGAATCTAAAACATGTGTAATTGTTGAAGAAGTAAATTGTGGTTCATTTATATGAATTGATATAGGAGAGGTACTGGTATTAGATGATGTAATGGGAATATTTGTTTCAAAAGACTTATCCATCATAAATTATTTGTGGTCCTCCTTCTAGTGCCAAAATTGTTAACAGTCATGAAAATTCTCTCCTACAACGAGTGAGTATTGGCTAGATCAGGGTCCTAATTAGACCCTTGTTCATTTGATTTGGCTATATAGTCTTTGGAAAAAAGACCTAGTTTCCCATCTAATATAAAACTAACTAAATGCTAAAATCAAAATTAAATTTGGGAAAATATAGGACAGACTAATGTTTATAGCTAACTATAAAAAAAAATACATAAACTACTAGGTATGTGTGAAAATAGCTTGAGCAATCTGACAATAGGGGGGATGGGGGAATCACCCAAACATAATACCAGGATAAATAATTTGGATGTTTGGCCTTGACTTGAAATTTGGTTCAATTCAACCACTTAAAATTATTTTTGGGCTTTGTTTTAAAGAGCTATGAAAATTTGGTTTTTATTTTTATATTTTATTTGCATGCAATTTACTATATTTAAATAATAGAAAGTATATCTATCTTGTAAGTGAGATAAAATCATACGACTAAAGCTTGAATATCATAGATTAATGTTGATGAATGGAAGATATATAACAAATATGAAATAATATATTATTTTGACAATAAAATGTATTGAATAATTTCAATTGAAATAACACAAGAACCTACCATTGTTATGTAGAAATTGATATGTGAATGAGTAAAGAAAACAATATCGACAGTTCCTATCAATTAATTAAATAGATCACAAGATATCATGCTCAAAAATCCAAAAACACATCAAATTATGAAATGGTCTTCAAAAGATTGAATATAAAAATACTGATTACAAAATTAGAGTCTTAAGTTCCAACAATTTCCAACCCTTACACCAATGTAAAGGGTTGTACAAATATGAAACGTAAAGTAAACAGGATAATAATAATTTTTTTTTTTCTAAAGATAATCTTTCAATATTTTCTTCAATAAAGCTAGCAATAAAAATACAAATTATATTGAGTCATTACATCTTTTCCTAGAAATAGGTAGGTCGTTGTAATCTTCTCCCTAGATAGAGATGTTGGAGTTGAGAACACTGTCATCCTTTTAGGATAATTTGTTTGGATGTATGGATACCATTCCAAATATATTTCAGAAATGTGTTGAAAATGAATTCGGATGAAATTTTCAATATTAAATTGACACCTAGACAATAGACACTCTATATACCTCTTCTCACAATTGTATTTTATTGAGAACTTAGATATAAATTTCATTTGTTCAAAAGGAAATTCAAGAAATTTTTGAAAATCCTGTGCATCCCATGTACCAATTTCCTTAATTTTATTTTCATACTATGATATTTTATCTTCAAATTCTTGTTGATTAATAAAATATATATTATAAACTATTAATATCCATTAATAATATATAATATACTATTTATTAAATTTTATAATCTTAAATAAATATTATTAATTAATATATATATATGGATAAACCATTATCTACCTAACTATTATAATAATGAGCATATACTAATTTATACAGTTATATTATTTATTATTCATATCAATCAACTTTTTAGGATTTTTATTGGTGCATCTCTGAATCTAGTTTATATATCTATTCTCCACTTGCTCTGCACCTTTCCTCAAGTCTTGAAGATGGACCGAGATGATGGCTCCGAAACATCGACTAATGGAAATTGATCTGTTGACTTCTCAACTTAGGAAATATTCAAAGAAAAGAGTGAAAAACTTAATCAAATAAAACTACATGAAAAAAGGTGATTAGACTAGTTAAAAGGTCGGGATAATTAGGATAGTAAGGATATTCAAGAGTCGGGAGTTAGGATTGCATGAAAACATGACTCGCGAGGTCAAAATAATGGATGATCGGGATGTCAGGAATCAGGAGTAATTTTATTTTTTTTTAATATTCAGACCTCCAGCCTCTGACCATGGCTATATATATATATATATATATATATAATTGAAAAAATAAATATGTTTTTTTAGGAAATTTTATTAAATGAAACAAAAACTCATAAAATTTGAAGGGCCTCTATTTTTAAAACTTAAAAATGGGCTGGGGGGGTTGGGGTTGTAAGCCTAACAACACATCCTTATCTTCTATTACTCCTATAATAGTGTGTATCTTGCATAGTCTATGAATGACCATCAAATGTGAACAATTCATCTACTATTTCTTGAGTAATTCTCTAGGCTTAAACCTTATGGGTTGGAATCCAATAAGGTAGCATGGTGCTATCATATTGTTAATTTTTCATAGGGCTATATTTTTCTTTGATTTGATAATTGCATAGGTTCATTAACACATTAATTCACCCCATAACATCATAACATTATTCGTATTCACATCATTATTCA
Organism: Pinus tabuliformis; assembly: GCA_031772625.1. Classification (NCBI taxonomy): domain Eukaryota; kingdom Viridiplantae; phylum Streptophyta; class Pinopsida; order Pinales; family Pinaceae; genus Pinus; species Pinus tabuliformis. The sequence goes on along the minus strand of CM062816.1, from coordinate 1,109,008,997 downwards.
TCATCATATGCAAATATGTAGAAAGAAAAATATCATAATCATTAATGCATCAAAACATAAAGGAACAATAGAAGAAAAAATTCACATATAGAGACACCAGGATTGGTTAGATACCAGGGAAAAACCCACTATGGGGAAAACCCTTTCAAATTCTTCTTCTTAATAGATTATCAAAATGATTTAAAAAAAGAGAGTACATTGATCCATATCTTCATGTACGCAACTGACCAACAAAATAACTACAACATCTATGAAATGAACCCAACAATGTATATAATCAAAACCCTCATTTTGAAGTTTGTATTGAACGGTCACTGTCTGCAGTCAACAATCGAACCCTCTGATCACAAAGAAAAATATTCAGAAGACTGAGATTTCATATTTTTGTTCCTAATCTCACATAGGAGGAGATAAGTGAGTGACTATGGCAACCCAGTCGCTCCCTTAATCTTGGTAAGCGAGCGACTGGGGTCAAATCTAGACTAGGGAAACCCTAACTCCCAGTCACATGCATAGTGAGTTTTTCATGTGAATGGAAGGCTCTAGTCACATGCATGAGCCTCTCAGAGAGAAAATGCAGTTGGGATCATTCTGTGTTATGCCTGCGACCGTGGCCCAAAACCTTAGATCTAAAATGTGAGCTTCGGACATTGCAATGTCACCTCAAAGTAAGCGTGATCATTTGCAAACGAGTCTTAGACCGATGCGAGCCAAAATCAAGATAGAAGAGTGTCTCATCGTTGGGTCAAAATGAGGTAGAGGGCACTTGTATTTATATCCTTTAAAGGTGATCCACTTTTCTTTAGGGATGACCTTATCAAATATGCACATGTGGGATTTTCTTCATAAGTACACTCTTCCTTATCTGATTTGAGTGATATTTAGGTAAATTTTAGTCCTCTCGAAAATAAGAATTCAATGCAATAATTATCTCCATGAAGGGAGTTGTCCAAAGTTGAATTTGATCATAGTTGCATATTTTTAACACTCCCTCTCAACTAGGGAGAATTCCACCTCCAAATATCATACCATCGATCATGTCATCCTAACATCATATCCCATCCATGCTCAAGTATATCACCATCTCGAATCATCAATGTTCATCTCAATTAATCTCTTACTTATTCCTACCTATCTCTTGATTTTCCCTACTCATATGTTGAACATTATCAAATCTAAGAGAAGAATAAATTTGACATCAGAGGGGAGCTCAATCTACCACCATCTGTCCATTGGGATACTACTTGGAATCTATGCCAGCAGGCTACTACCCAGAACCTCTGTCAGCGAGCCACTACTTGAAATTTTCGTCAGCGGGCTACTACTTGGGAATATTGTCGGGGAGTCAGATCTACGACCCACATCATCATCATATTAGAGAATATTATCAAGGAGCATGTCTCAACCTAGAAACACATCGAGGAGCACATCTACTTGGAATATCATGGGGGAGCTACTACTACGACCCCATAATGAGTAATAGGATATCCAAACACACAAGGGAGCACATCTCAACCATGGAATCACATGAGGGAGCTCAATCTCATTCCAGAATTGCATAGGGGAAAAATATCAACCCAATCCTATTGTATGTCATTGTTCCTATTGATGACTCGAAGAAGTCATGTGGTAGAACACCTGCACCATAATCAACTTGGGTTGTACACCCCAAGTACACTCTCAACACATTGGAAAAATGGGAAGTGATATTCCCAACAAGCCCAACTTATGGGTATGATGCGAACTAGGGTATACTCTACAAAGAATAAGATAGGGTGAGCTACTACTCCAACCCTATGGGTAACAGATAGGGGTGATACCCTACTTTCTAAATTTCTCTCAACCCCAAGAGCCCACTATCTCAATTCCTCACCCTGGGAGCTCAAATAGGGTAGGAAGATCTCACTCAGTGTCCTCGATCAATGATTATCTATATAGATTAGTAACATATCATCATACTCATATTTAGTAATCATCATGTCTCAATAGAAGTTGTCTCTTATTCATACATGACATCAAATCAAATATCATATTAGAACACAAACAATCATTCATATATATATATATATATATATATATATATATATATATATATATATATATATATATATATATATATATATATATATATATATATATATATATATATATATATATATATATATATATATATATATCACTAAAGGATATTCATCCTCCCTCTCAAGGAGGTGCCAACCACAAGCCCGATATTGTCTTGTACAACAACATTGTCTTAATATATGAAGGTAACTCACTCCCAACTATATGCGAGATTCTTTACCAATAAGTCCACACTTTTTTTCATCATAATGTATCCATGTCATATCCATATCATGCTCAGATGACTCTCCAAGGAGCTTCTCCATCCTGCCACATAGCTAGCCATGCTAGCAACATCGTACTCAACCTCGGTCGTGCTACAAACCTCTCATCCAAGATATCATGGAAAATATCATACTAAGGCAACATCTAAATGTTCTCATCTCATCAATAATAATCCTAATCATCATCAGTACATCCAAGTAGCCACATATCACACGAGAAATGTCTTAGAGAAAAAAATTATCATCCCATGCAAATATCGCGAAGGATGCTGGGTGGAAACTTTATGTGAGTGAAGCAACTCAATCACGAAATCATTCAATTTCTATGCACATCATATATGTATATATATGTATATATATATATATATATATATATCTATATATATATATATATATATATATATATATATATATATATATATATAGAGATATATATATATATATATGGATGAGTGTTTAAAATAGAACATCAATGCTTCAATTAATTGTTGGTTTCCAAGATGAGTTCAACAATATTTCTTCACCACATCATGAAATTCAATTGGATTGTCCAAGGATTGGCATTTACAAATAGCTTTGAAATATAGATGATCTTTTCCTAACTTTAGAAATTGATTCATCATGCCATGATTCATCATTTCAAGCTTCAGAAGCCATGTCCCTCTTACTTAGATCATCAGAGGCTCATTACCTATCAATATTATACCATCAACATATAAGACCAAATCCAAAATCAAAGTCATAACTTGGAACACTTCTGAAGTAGATGTTTGGATCAATACATCATCCTAACTTCAGCAGATAATTGTCAATGCAGACATAGCAAGATCGAGGAGCTTGCTTCATATAATGCTCTCTCCAAACACAATACTTTTCCAAACCAATATGCTCATACTCACAATATTTTACAATCAAATCATCTAAGTCATATTATCAAATTTTAGATGAGAGATCAGAACCAATATCAAAACCATCACAATATCACAATATCGAATTCTTTAGACCAAGTGACAAATAGGTCTCTCATCAAGTCATGAATTCATTTATTGTCATTCCAACAAGTTGCCATTTGTGAAGCAATATTGAATCAAGTCATCCTCATGGTCATAATATAAGTCACTAAATTAAAATGCATACACCAAGGAGAAGTCATGCAAATTCCATAAATTTATCGAGAGATTACTTCATACTGAATTACAACTGTCAATATTTCAAACATTGTGCTAAGAACAAGGATGGAATTACAAAACCATTATCGAGTAAAAATATTAGTCACTACACCCACATAGCATTGTCATCAAGGAAAATCATCAGTTGTCAAATCAAATCATTAGGTAAAATCCCTATTTTTCTATCATAGAAAGATCTATAATCCAAAACATATCAAGTCATTATTAGACATCATGTCAAAACTCTAAACAAGGATTATCTATATTAAACAACCAAATCATGTCAAACTCTTGTAGCGTAAAATTTAAACATAATTTCATATCTATATGCATGTCTTGGTCACCTCCAAACATAAGTTCAGTTTATATATTCATATTATAATAAACATTCAAATTTTATTGCTCACAAATCTTTTGGTTGTGTTATCTCAAAATCAGGTCCTAGAAGGCTGCAGACTAGGAAGACTTCAAGTAACTGTTTCAAACCTATCTTTTAGCTAAGGCTTAGCCTCCTTAGCCTGAGAGGGCTCTCTCAAAGGGTTAAAGGTTTTTTATTATGATTAAGATGACTAACTCTTGTGAAACAAAGAAAAATGAGAATGGTGGAAACACAACTAACAAGTATCCATTGGGCTTATGGAGTCATATATGATTCAGTATTAGCAGTAGGGTTGGCTTTGCATAAAATTCAAGGCATTCAGATTTCAATATATGTGGAACACACGAAACACATAGAAGGCAATTTATGAGTATATGAAGGAAATTAGAACACTATAAGCAATTTCTAAGTAATCAAATACTCATAACATTGTAGATAACATGAAAAGACAACAAAAGAAACTCATACATTGAACTCTCTATGATTCTTGAGAAGCATAAGCCAGTACTGTATTACCAAAAAAACAGAGTCTTTACATAAGCCAAATATCAGAGCTTTTTTTCATAAATTTCCAACCCTCTTTACATTGCTCTTTCTCCTATATATAGAGCTCTTCTACCTAATTGAGATTCCTCCTCAAGCATGAGGGGAACTCGAAATCTACTTCTAATGACACCTATTCAAATCTTAACTGCCTATTAAATGTAACAAACTGCTACTAGACTTTCTAGAGATCTAAATCAAATAGGAGTATAACTCCATATTATGCTAATAATAACCTTAATTACAATCATTCTCGTTCTTTGACAAGTGGTGTTTTTAGTTTGGCTATGGTGGATGTTCAAAGTTCCATAATGGTCCTCAATGCCACATCTTCTCCATTGCCCCTGAAACATAGGAAACTACCCTCGTTTATCGACCTTTGGTTTTCCTCAAAAATGTTCGAATCCAATGAACCATGCCCTTCATCTTTGATTATCCAAAATATATCAGAATGCCACGTCCATGATGTGTTGTCAACCTCTTTCATGTGTGAAGGAAAAAGCTCCTCCAAGCTGTCTGACATATCTTGGACTGTAGTAAATGTGATCTCTTTATGACAAAAAGTTTAGAGTTGGATTCGAATTCATGTTTCCTCCACCTGTCTTGACCTTGTTGAAATTTGATACCTTTAGATGATCCCTTGAAGATATTCCCTTTTCAAAAAAAATTCTGCTTATATTTCAAAATCGGTTGATTGAAATTAGATTGTGTAGCTTCAGCAGTTTCATAGTGCGCTATGAAACTGCTGTGCGTTAGTCATCATCTTCAGCAGTTTCGTAGCGCGCTACGAAACTGCTATGTAATTCCAAAAAAACACAGTTTTAACCAAAAATTTTCTATTTTGAGCCTCTTGACACTTAAACATCCTTTTCAATTGCTCCAAAGCTTTTCAAAACTGAATGGAAAGGTACGACTCTTCAAGTAGGATTATAACAAGGAAGACCATCAAAATCTAAAACAAAACCTTACTTGATGTGTGACTGCCTTACGGAAATTCTTTCTGCTCGCTTAACTATATCTTTAAGTCTTCAATTTGTTCCTTCATGACTTTGATCCCAGATCTGAGGTTTGTATTGACCTTTTTGATAAATTGAGCTTCCTTTATTGCAGGAACAGTCCAGCTACGGAATTGAACATTAAAATCAACCACCTCGAGTATTTGAAATGTTTTGTCCTCCCACTGAGCTTGCATTTGGTTAAAATAAGCCTCCTTAACTGCAAATTTCCTAGCAGCTTTCTTCAGTCTAGCAATTTCAAAGTTGGCCAATTCCAATATCCTTTTCAAGTCTTCCACACTATCTTCTTCTTGAATGGTAACTGCTTTGCCTTTATCCTTTCTTTCATGAGGCCATGTCACCACCCCTATTTCATCTGCTCTTGGTAGTGCCTCCTGTACCTGTTTAAAATTCCTCGTTATGGGTCTCCTGGGCTTAAAGACAAATTGATCAACCTGATCATCAAACTTGAGCTTTTTCGAGGCTTTGACTCTCTTAGCCTTGTCTTTTTCTGACTCTAACAAATCTTCTTGAACTAGTGGAGATTCTTCAATGTCAATGGCTTGCAATAAGTCATTTAAGTCTCCCTTTGAAACAGGGCTTTCTTCAATAATCCTTGATTTGCCTTTTTCTTTAGCTACCTGGCTTCTAGTCCTTCTTCTTTGAACTCCTTCACCTGTGCTTGATTCATGTGCAGCTTCTTTGACCTGAGCTTTCTCTTTAAGGGACTGCTGGGGTATATCCTGGATAGTCAGTGGCTTGGTGAATTCTCTTACTTGTTTCCTTGCCTTCAACTTTGAAAATCTCCTGGATCTTGTTTCTGCCTGATGGCCAGTTGTTGTTGGAAGATATTTTGCAGCTTGAGGACTGAGACATATCTCTTTTTTGAAACCAGACATGAATATGAATGTGGGCCAGTCCCTACCTACTTTTTGGAGTTCATGCAGAACAATCAACTTAATTAAATAGTGGTGAAACAATGAGGTCTCACAGGCTTCTTTCCTTAGCTACACCTTATCACACATTTTGCTTAGGCTATGAAATAAGTAAAAAGGTAAATCAATGGATATCTTTCCTGTAAAATGTAGCAGAATCTTGAAATGATATGAATACACCTTATTATATCTCCCTTCATAGGTAAGGTACCTTTGTATACAAGTAAGCAGATTGGCATATGAGTCTTTGACATAATTTCTAGGAACATACTTGTTTAAATCTGAGTCAATGTATTCTGGCTTCAGAAACTCCTTGCAGGGAGTCATATCAAGTTTGAAATTCTTAAACCAAGTTTCTTGTCCCCTTGGAATCTCAGTAACTGTGAATATTACCTCTGGTGAAACTTGCAATTCGAGCATCCCAACATTTGAATTCAGCCTTGTGAAATTCAAAGCAAATTCCTTGGTGGTTTGTGCATGACCTCCTTGTAGTTTCTCACAAAAATTCCAACATCCAACCTACTTGAATGCATGCTCAACTTCTTTGTGTTTCAAGATAATGTCTACACCTTCAGGTTCATTTCTTAAGCACCTGCCTGATCTGTGGTATTTTCTTTTTGCCGATCCCTCCATGAAGGTTCAGTGTAATGGATGTTTGAAATGCTAGCACTCTTAAACTTCAATTTCTGCCTCGCTTGAATGGCTGCCTCGCTTGATAACTTCCTCGCTTGATAACTATGGATTCAAATTGAAAACTTGTAGTCTTGTTCCTCATGCAACGAATACAATCATCATTAAGATTTTGAATACCTGGCCTCTCTTGGAACTTGCAATCCATGTGTACCAATGTACCTAGCAGCTGTAATGATGGAGATAAGTGGTTGGACATGATATGTGGAGTGTATAAGCTGAAAGTGAATGATGCAACCATAACTGAACTTGACAGATTTTACAGTTAGGAAAGATTCGCTGCAGATTGCATAAATCTTCGATTGCGTAGTGCAGTCAGTGTAAATTTTGAATTATGCGCTACGAAATCACCTAAGACATGTTGCACTGCAAAACTGCTAAAAGGATTTATGCGTTGCGAAAACACTTCAAAATGACTACATGCACTACAAAATCACCTAAAGGGCTTTGTGGCACATAGTAACTTTTGAACAAAACTGACACATGGCTATGAGACTGGTGATGAATGAGAATGCATATTTGACTCAAGACTCCTAAGACTCAGACTCTAAGGAAAACAAAAATCAAACTTAGAATAGCACCGACATTTACCATCAAACTAATGTGAGAAATTTTGGCATTAGAAGTCTTAAGTGATAACAGGTTGTATGCTTCACATTTGTAGGAATGACATCCTTCAGGTGAACATTTGATTTCATGCACATTTTTGTGTCCAACAAGCATAATTGTACCCATAGGCCTTCCATATAGATGGTTAGGAGATTATAGTCACACCCTTAAAGATGTTATGTGAGCACTTGAGGCTTCCTAATCGCTCTCTGAAGCATTGTAAGTGAGCGACTTTGGTTGGATCTATCCATAACTATCTCAGTACCTCATTTGCACCCTTGAGCTTGCTTACATTCGATTGGGAGGCTACAATCGCACCTGTAGGCTTTCTTCAGTGCGACTGAGGCTTAGAGTAAGAGAAAATTCTCTCACCTAAGATCGGAACTTTGTTGTTAATCATCAATGTCAGATATTTGTCTATTCAAGCCCATAAATCATACTTTAATAGTAAAGAGTATATAATGAAAATGTCAATAGGTGGATCTTATGGAGAGGTTCTCCCTCTGAAATGGAATCCACTTCAGTCATCTTCATTCATGCCATCAATCAATATATAATGTTATCAAAGATTTTTTAGATCATAAAGTCAGACCTTATCCACATATTCATCATGGTCATATATGCTAACATCAGCTACTTCACAGTGACATCATGACATCAATATTTCATCAAGAGTTAGTGTCAAATAACTAATAGGAGCATACTTCAAGAATCATGATCAAAACATTACTTCTTTGTTACGTAACTCAATCCATCAAGTTAGGGCATTCAATTTTACCATATGTCACCATCACTAAAACACATAAAAACATAACCATGGTCAACGAAATATCATGAGTGTCAATCTCATTATTATACTTTTATTATCATGGCTACCATGCTTTTCATAAACAAGTAGTGTCAAGTTACAATCTACTAGAATCAAGGTGCTAACCTCCTTTAAGAGATCAAGATATCCAAAATGATGGATGTTAGCCAAATATAAAGTATACTACTATATCAAATATCAACATTAAGTAGCCTCAATAAATTCATCATGTTCAAGAAGTAAGGTACTTGTTCAATACCAAACACACGATTTCATCTTGAGAACCAAGAATTCAAATCACTTTCATATGCATGCATGAACCATTTGAGAAGGAGATATTCTCAACATACCTTAGGTATTATTTTTCCATCCAATATTACAACTAAAACATAACATTGATACCATGCATACCTTGTATTATACAAATACTTGTGCACCTTTCGATTTGACATAGGAAACTTGTAGCATTTTATCATCTTTTCATTAGGTGCCTCTTTACCTTTTCCAGCTCTAGATTTTTCTTTCCTTCATCTCAAATGATACTCAAGAAGGATCCCCTTATTACATCTTATCAAGGAGTTTATAAACTTCCAAATACTCAAATATACATGTAGGAAGTATAAGTAATGATCAAAAAAATAATCATATCTATCATTCTAGACAAAATTAAATACATAAAGGAGAATCATAAGTCAAAAAATACTTATCTTAATGAGAGGTGATCCTCTCCCTCTTGAACCAACCTACAAGAGCCATTACTATCCATTTTCCACATAACAATGTTGCCTTTAATCAATTTTATCAACAACTAGACCTACCAGAGACTATCCCATCTAGGGATTCATCAAATCTGTCACAAGTGCTTGAACATATTCACATTGACCATGCAAGGTTTCATATCTCAAATATTTTCCATAAAAAAAGGTTTATCTCAAGCCCTAACCTCATACTATCCATAAAACCCTACTACACAAATTGCCTAAGGTTTTCTTCAAACCCTAGAATTTTTTAGGTCTCCTCTATCTTCTCTTGCTTCTATCTTCTCTGATACCATGTTAATTGTTTATAGGGCTATATTGTTTTTTGATTTGATAATTGCATTTCTTCATTAACACATTAAGTTCACCCCATAGCATCATAACATTATTCATATTTACATAATTATTCATCATCATATGAAACTATGTAGAAATAAAAATATCATCATCATCAATGCAACGAAACATAAAGGAACAATAGAAGAAAACAATTCACACATAGAGATGCCAGGATTGATCAGAGACCAAGGAAAAAACCACTATGGGAAAAACCCTTTGAAATTATTTTTGTTAATAGATTGTCACTAAATGATTCAGGAAAAGAGAGTACAATGATCCATATATTCATCTATGCAACTAACTAGCAAAAAAACTATGACATCCATGAAATGAACCCAACAATGTGTGTACTAAAACCCCTAATTCTAAAATCTGTAATGAATGGACATTGTCTTCAGTCAACAGCCAAACCCTATCGTCATTGAGCGAAATATTCGGAAGACTGAGATTTCATCTTTTAGTTCTTGGTCACATGAAGGAGGATATATATGAGCGACTATGGCAACCCATTTTCTCCTTTAAGCCTAGTAAGCGAGTGACCGAGGTGAGATCTAGACTGTGGAAACCCTAACTCCCAGTCACATGCATAGTGAGTTATTCATGTGAATGGAAGGCTCCAGTCGCATGCATGAGCCTGTGAGATAACGACTATAGTTGGGATCCTTTTGTGTTGTTCTCGCGACTATGGCCCAAAACCCTAAATCTGAAATGCAAGATTAAAACCTTGCAATTTCACCTTAGAGCAAACTTGATCCTCCGCAGAAGAGCCTCAAACATGTGCGAGCCAAAAAATATATAAAAGAGTGTCTCATTTTTGTGTCAAAATGAGGTAGAAGGCACTTTTATTTACAACATTTCAAGATGGTCCACTTTGCTTTAGGGTCGACCTTACCAAATATGCACATGTGGGTTTTTCTTCATAAGTTAGACTTTCACTTATTCGATTTGAGTGATATTTAGGTCAATTTTGGTCCTCTCAAGAAGAGGAATATAGTGAAATAATTATCTCCATCAAGGGAGCTATACAAAGTGGAATTTGACCATAGTTGCATATTTTTAACACAAATTCCATATCAATTGGCTCTTCTGTACGTTGAACCTCCTTATAATTTTGTACTCTTTGATGATTCAATAATGTGTGATATTTATAATATCATATTGGGAAGTGGATCCTCTCCACTACCTCCACATGAAGGCCTATCATTATCCATTCTTCTAGTAACATTGGTGTACTTCCTTTTGTCACTAGATTATGAGCTTCGACAAACTTGAGGTTTGAAAGTTAGAGGTATGTTTGTAATCTTTCTGCATCTTTCTCTATTTTTTCCTCGCAAAGTTTATAGTTTCTTCAATAACTTCTTCAATAGGGTTGGGTGTTTTTCTTTCTCTTGATTGGTTGATGTGACTTTCTTCTCTTTCCTTAGTAATTATTGTGAATAAAATTCTGTATCTGAGTGTCATGAGGTGCCTTAAAAAAGTATCCTTTGGGTGAAATCCTTGAATTTCCTTTGCTTTAGTTAAATTGAAAATATTTAATGATTTAGAAAATTCCACTAGGTGAGCCACATTTATCATAGATTCTTCTACCACAGTAAAAGGAAAATAAATATGCTGCTACTTCTACCTTCTTTCAAATATAATTGACCATGAATGATATTAACTAAATACTTCAATAACGAATTACTTGTCTAATAAAAACTTTGGAAGCAATAGGAGTTTCTCCTGGAATCCATAGTGAACTAGGGTGTTTTTTTCCCACTCTTCATGTATTCCCTTTCCCCAAAGGAAAACATGTGCTTCATTTGAATTTTGTTGGATTCTTATCTAGTCACCAAATAATTAACTTCTCTTACAAAATAATATTTCACTTGACAAAAAAGAAATGGGGCCTTATGCTTCTATAACACCAGGTACCAGAACCATACTAGTTCCATGTCTAGATTCAAATTATTTTATGGGGTACGCCATGGAATGTATGACACGAGACTAAATCTATTACCAAATAGGATGTCCAAAAAAAATTATGAATTTTGGAGAGATTGGCTAGTTGGAAGGATAATACATTAGAAATGAGGTCCACCTAGTTGAAAAGAGCATCTCTTTTGAAGGAATAATATAATTCATAAACAATTGAATTAGGGACATTGGAAGTAGTTTCTCACCCCATTATTTGAACAAAAAACAAGGACAATTTTCTAAAGGGCTCAACACATATTGAAATAACTAGGAAATAAATATTAGAAGGAACCTATACAGAAGGAAGCACGAACTCTTGAATGATGTTCATTCAAGTGCCTTGAGAGTCGAAGAAAGTATCATATTTTGATAACATGAGTAACTTAATGGGTTTTGGAAACTTGAGGAGCTTTATGAATGTTTTTGGAATCAAATAGATTGATTTCTTCTTGGATCCAAGCTTGAAAGTTCTAGTTTTTGGATCAAAATTCCATGGGCACAAATAAAATATTTCTTTGAAATAAAAAAATTCATGGATGAATGCAACATTTTCTAATCTTGTGATCCAAACATTTTTTTGTCTCTTCTTAGTTCGAGATAAGTTAAAATACCACTAGTATGTAGTTTACGAGTGAATTTTTTTATCTAAGTAGGAAAGTCAATTAAATGTTCGCCAAAAACTAGTTATTTATTTCTTCTAGAGGCCATTTTGTTGTTGTACTTACTGATATATCACTGATCAATAAATCCATTTAGTGAGTCTTATTTTTTAACTCCTTGATTTTTGGTACAATTACTGATATGCCATTTCTCTCGTGTTATTCCATTAGACAAGGAAAAATAATAAGTAGAAGTTACTAACTCATGTTTTTTATTTATGAGTGGTGATGGAGAGTAGATACTGAAGTACGATTTCCATCATGTTGTATTTATCTGGAGATAAATGTCCCTTATTTATCCTTTAAGTGACCTTGAGATAAGAAAAATGAGGAACAAGAGAGTAAAGGTGGTGAAGTGACTCTCTGACACATGATATCTACAAATATTGCTAAGTAACGACATGAAGTGCAGATGAGTGGATTGTGCAGAGCCTCATGTTGTGTGGGAGTGAAGAAGTATGGTGCGCAGAAGGGGTTGTGTAGAATAAAGTGTGCAAAATGATAGAGTTCATAGAATAAATGTGCAAAGAGAGATATGTGTGCAATTTGTCCACACATTGGAAAATTGACTAAGTGTTAGATATAGAGGAAAGAGTGCGAAGAAACTTATGTAGAAATTTTTCAATGAAATTTCTCTCCACATAGATCCAAATAATTTTTTGGGTCAATGGGTCCTCAAGTTGTATAGAAGAACACCTTATTTTTTCATCATTGTAGTGAATATTGTATATCTCAAAATATTCTTCTATCTTATTGATTCATGTCATACTATGTTTTTCATCTCCATAAAATTTGAGTAACTCTAATTTTAATGGCGTTGAGTGTTTTCACACCAGTTGAGTTGAATGGGGTGGTGAGTAGTTGACATTAGCAATTGGTAAGCCCTGTGAAAACATTTTTGTTTTCATGTTAGATGCACTAGTTGGATTAAGTTGTGGAGGAGTCATTAAGGGAATTTTAAGGTAAAAAAATGGGCATTAATACAAAAATGTACTAACAAAATCAACTTTCAAAGAACCAATAATATTCAAAATGATGATTTCATCCCTAGGGGTAAATAATTTTGGAGGGAAAATTAAATTCCACATCCAATGAGTACCCACTACACATACTTTTAAGTAGACCCACCACCAAAAAATTGAAAATACATGAAAATAAACATGCTTTTTTCATGTATTTTCAAATTGTTTTGTGTGAGTCTACTCAAAAGTATGCAAATTGGGTACTTTCCCTCATAATATGAGAGCCTACAATTGACATTTGAGTGCAAATATAAGGAGATAAGTCAAAAATACATTTTGAACCAAAAAACCATATTTTTCTTTCTTTTCCTTTAAAAATTCATAATTCTTATTTTATTGTTTTCCTTGGCAGACACATTTAAGACCTCAAATTCCCTTAATGGGTAGAGGCAGTTGGAGGATTAAGTTGATAAGGAGTCATATTTTGTGTGTATCCAAGGGTTATTTTTCCCTGAAGTATTTCTCAATTCTATTTAACAAGATGTTACTTGGTCTTTTGTGTTTTTTGATGTATTTAGTCCTCTCTATTCTCATCTTATCCATGATTTAATTGTTTACGTCTATAGTCATCTTATGTTTCAGATAATGCATTAACTTGTGCTTAAGACATTCATTATTTTTTTTAAATTTGTTCCCTACAGTCTTCATGGTTTTCATCAATTTGTTATTGAAGTTCATTGTAGTTTTGTTGGGAATCTCTTTAGTTTCTCAATCATTGAGTTACTTTTAGTTATTCTTCTTATTATGAGAGGGGTATTTTTTGGCTCAATTTTAAGTAATTCAAATGATTGCTATCCTCTTGAATTTTCTTTTTCACAATTGGTATGTCCTTAAAATAAATAAATAAAATTCTCCAAATTTTTGCATATGGTTGTATGGGATATATCATATGGATTGTATGTATGAAAGTGGATACAAGTACAAATCATTTTTTTAGCTATGTTATCAATGAAGTAAATATGCTTGCTAAATTTAATCCATTGGTATCAGAACTAAACAATTGAGCTATACATGTAGCCACTGTCATACATATAGTCCATATGACATATCCCATACAACCCATGTGTGTGTGTGTGTGTGTGTGTGTGTGTGTGTGTGTGTGTGTGTGTGTTTGTGTCTACACATGCACAAACACACACACACACACATGTAGTGAATGAATGATGAGTTGATTAGATTACAATGAGGGCCCTAATATATGTAAGGGGGTTCCTTGATATATTTTTATGAAATTTCATGACTTTTATATTCATGTTTATGGTCATTAATTGGTTTTATCATTGGTGGTTTATAGGCCCATGGCATTATTACCTCATGGTATTTTCCCGTGGTATTTTATCAAAACCCATTTCAACTTTACACATTTCTTTTATTTTATTATTCTCTTATTTAATTACCCCACATATATAACTTTTCTAATTTATTTTTTTATATAACACCCCTTCATGGAAATTTTTGTTCCCTATTCTATTATCTCAAGCAAAAATCTATCTCTTAAAGAACTTCTATAGTGAAGACAAGAACTTTGAAAGGGGTTTCTTCTAAGGAAGACTACTAAAATTTCACCTTATCGAATTGTAATTAAACTTGTTGATAGGAAAGATATTGTGCTTAGAAATGTTTCACATCATCTACTATGTCTTAGCATTAGACTTGTATATGTTCTAATCGATCACTGAATTCCTTTTACATATTGTTCAACTCGAAGGGAAATGTTAAGCATGAAAATTTATATTCTAATATAGAAACCTTGGTGAATCTTTCTAGTCCTTAATATGAAAACCATGAAATGTTTGGCAATGTTTTTAAAAATATTCAAATTTATATGGATTTTATATAGTTTCTATAAATATTAGCAATTTTTAAGGAAAAAATATTTTATTGTATAGAATTTGGATGAACCATTTTTAGAAAAAAATGGAAATTGGTGTTTCCTTTTTTGTAGAAAACATGGAAAATTAACCCATTGATCAAAATTAACCCCTAAATTTTTCATTTTTTTCAGATTATTTCATCTTGAAGGCATAATCAATGAAACTTGAACATCAATATGTGTTAGACTTACCATAACCAACGTAGTTTTCTAGGAAGGTGAAGTTTTTCTTATATTATTTTAATCTTTTTTCGATAACCAAAACATTATGAAAATTAACCTATGTAATAGAAATACCAATAGAAGCATAGGAAGACCAACTTGAATTTCTAGTATCTATCACCACAATCTCAATAGTGAGTACCATTTTAGAATCCAACTTAATTCTCATTTGTTTGGGATTCTACCTTATCACTCGCTTCCTTTGTTTATCATGTGTAAAAATATTCCATACTCAAAAAATATCATCTACTAGTTTGCAACCATGTTTGGCTTGAAGGTACTAATCATGTTTGATTAGCCTCTCTTATTTGTGAAGAAATATTCTTTCTCCATATTATTGTCATTAGCATTGATCCATTATGTCATTTGTATTTTTTCCCTTATTTTGGGCACCATCTTGATTTTTCTTAATTATTTCTCCTTCTATAATCCTATGCTATTCTTTTTTAGCTTCATCTTCTTTGCCATCAAGCTCCCATTGCTTTATTTTCTCTTCTTCAACTTCAATTTTCAAATCTTCTTCCTTTTCCTAGCCTTTTCTAGCTAATTCCAACCTTATTTCTCTCAACCTTAGGATCTTCATTTGCTTTATTCTCTACTTTTTTTCTTCTAATCTTCAAGATCTTCCTTATCTTTCTTCTCATGTTTGGCATAATCCATGGATTTCTTTCGTCTTTTACTTTCTTTGCTAATTCTTCTTTCATAGCTATTTTTATTTACTCTTCTTTTTGTTTTACCTTAACTTCTTCTCTAAATTCGTCTATTGTTTCCTTTTTTATATTTTCCTACTATTTCCTCTTCTCCTAAATATATTTTCTTTTTGCATCAATCTTTTCAACTTCAACTTTCTATTTTCCTTTGATTTTCTTTAGCAATAAATTAAAAATATTTAGGAATTCTACATAGTTAGTTCTCTTCTACGAGGCTTTCCATATTCATTTTTTTCATTTTTATAATGAAAGGACATATTCATCTTGGTTTTTCTTTTACAACAACCACTATGGCTATGGCACTGTACATATAATTACTTACCAAAATAAAATGGTATTATTTGATTTTCTCTCCTTCCATATTAGCCCAAGTACAATATATTTATCCATGAATGCATACATAATAAACTACCTTGACCCACTGCACCCAATATGCTCTACCATCTTCTAAATATATTACACTTAGAGTTTGATATATTGATATATTAATGTTAGGGTTTAAAACTTAGGATTTGTAATTTTAGGGGTTATACTATTAATATTATGATTTAATATATTAAGGGTAGGGTATAATATTAATTCTAGGGTTTATAATATTGGTTTTTATAATGTTAAGGCTTTATAATATTAACATATTAATCTTAGGGATATATATATATATATATATATAGCTAACTATTTTAGTAAAAAATAAATAACATATTTAAACAAAGTCAACCATTAGTCAAACACATTTAACCATAATGGTCCATTAAAGTCTTTATTTAATATGTAAACTTAATTAAAAGATTTTTATAAAAATATATATTTAGTTAGTTACATATTTAAATTAATAAATCTAATAAACAAATCAACTAATTAACTAATTAACTAACTAATTAATTAATTAATAATAATTTATCCCTAACTCTTGGTCCAGTCAATTGTAGCTGAAGCCTAGTCAAATGCAATTGTCTCCTTTAGTTAAAAGTAGTCATTTATTTCTAGCCATTTGAATGATCGGTCTCTCTATTTAACTTACTACCTTGATCTGATTCTTTATCTTGTCTTGACGATGAACCCCATTTGTTGGTTTGAAACGCGTTGACAAATGAATTTTGATGTGATTATCGTTGAAAACATTATCTCAAAACTTGATATGGATCATAGAATTTTTATTCAATAAAGTCTCTGTCAATGATGGTCATTAATGAGATTAAAACATGGTCAATCAAGGTCAACCATCATCAACTAGGGCCAATCAAGGTTGTATAACATAAACATGGTTAGAATGGTCAACCAAGGTAGACCATTAAACTTAACTTATAATCCTTGGGTTTAATATATTAAACTTAAGGTTTATAGTCTTAGGTTTTATAATATTAATCTTGTGGTTTATGATCCTATGGTTTAACAAGTTAAACTTAGCATGTAAAATATTGTTCTTAAGGTTTATAATATTAATCCTATGGTTTAATATATTAAATTTAGGTTTTAATATATTAATCTTAAAGTTTATAATTTTAGGGTTCCTACTATTAGGTTTTATAATGTTTGGGTTTTATAATCAGTATATTAATATTAGGGTTAATAATATTAGGTTTTATAATGTTAGGGTTTACAATATTTGGTTTAATATTGTGATTTTAGAATAATACATAAATCTATCCAAAATTGCATTATGACAAAAATGGTCTCAATGCAACAATCAATCTCATAATCATTGTCTCAATGTTACATTACATTGAAATTTATTTAACGTCGCATTGTGATATTACAAAATTGGTGTTTAATAATAAGGTTTAATATTGGGTTTATAGTATTTATCTTACAGTTTATAGTATTTATCTTACAGTTTATAATATTAATCTTAGGGTCTAATATTAGTCTTAGAATTTATAATATTAATACTAGGCTTTATAATATTAATCTTAAGGTTTATAATGTTAATCTTAAGGTTTATAATTATAGAGTTTATAATGTTAATCCTAGGGTTTAATATATTAATATTAGAGTTTATAATAATAGGTATATAATATTGGGTTTTATAATGTTAGGGTTTATCATTTTTGGTTCAATATTGTGATGTTGGAATGATACATAAATCTATCCAACATCACATTGTGACAAAGATTGTTTCAAAGCAATAATCAATCTGGCAATCATTGTCGCAACCTTACATTACATTATATTACAAAATTGGGGTTTAATATTAGGTTTATAATATTAATTATAGGATTAATATTAAACTTATGGTTTATAATCCTAGGGTTTAATATATTAATCTTAAGGTTTATAATATTCGATTTTATAATGTTAGGGTTTATAATATTTTGTTTGATATCATGGTTTAATATTGTGACATTGGAATGATACAAAAATATATCTTCATTTGAACAGTGTGACTCAATCCTCCGTTTGAACCTTCAATCTAACATCATCATCGTCAGCATCATACTCCATTGCCTCTAGCCTCATAAATAGATCCAAGATATTATCCGACAATGTCCTGATAACCTATGACTGTTCCATAAGCTTTGCTCTGCAATAGAAAACCACTTATATACTTCCTCATCTTGCTTCTCATTCTCCATATTCATCGCTATCAGTTTACACTCAACCTTAGTTACTCCTACGATTGGAACACCGATAGGTACATCCTCTCATCCCTTGTAAATGTATAGTTTCTTCATATGGGGAACAATCATAGCTTTGAAATGCTTCATAAACTCCATGCCAGTACAACTTCGTAGTCATCTATTTACACCATAGTAAATCAACCTTCCCTATCCATTCACCAAGTGTCACATCCACTCTCTTAACTACACTGATCATAGAATCTAGAGGAGAATTCATTGCCTTCATTTGTGACTGCATTGTATAAATTTGTAGAAAATTTGTGATAGGTTAACCCGATAATGCCATATAAATCAAAGTAGAATACTATAACCTACTTCTACTATCAATTTGTGGAAGCTTAAGGATCAAGCTGAACAATATAAACAGAAGAAGAAGAATTAATGGCACAATACACATAAAAATACTTTAGGGAAAGTCTCAGATAAAAACCCCACACTAATGTATTATCATACATGGTGGAAATACATAGGAATTATACAAAGCCTTAGCTCTCACAACTAGCCAGCTCTCAGTACAATCCTCACAGATGCTCACAAGCAATGTTTCCTTCTCTCCAACCTTCCTCTATGCTCTACATGCTCCTATTTCCTTGCGCTATTCCTTGTGGATGATTAGCCTATTACCAAGTGGAAAAACAAACCTTCAAAATTGCACAATCTTGAAAGATGAATCCTTAACTGTATGCATGACTTTTCTCCATGAGAAAACACATGCAACTGATAGTACACTGTCCTTGAACATTAATCTCAACTGGGTCTTTCTCAAAATAGACATGCATGAGTTTCTGATGAGGGAATCTTCAGTTAACTGGAGTAGCACTAGTTGAGTGCATTCATGCATCAATTGAATGTTAACTCACTATTAGTTCCTCAAACAGTTTGGAACTAATATAACTGGACTTAACTCAGTAAACTAGGTTAACTAATTACAACTCAAATATAACTCAATCTTATATCCTTAATTTGAGGGATAACTCTTGCATGACTTCAGAAAGACTTCTAACTTGAATTTCTCCAACTAATTGATTTAAAATAAATAAATTAATTATTTCCAAGTAGCTGTTAAGACTAAATTCTATTTTAATTCACAATATTATTCAAGGACAAATTAAATTGGAATATTCTTGTTGCCATATTTCAATGCTCCCTCTCAACAAGAAAGGGATTATCGGCCATCGCAATCTTGTCTCTATGGAACTCGAATTTACACTTTGACAATGCCTTCGTCAAAATGTCAGCATCTTGCTCCTCTGTCGAAATATACTGTAGCAACATGACCCTCCTCGCTACACAGTCTCTGAGATGATGATACTGGATGTCAACGTGCTTGGACCTATCATGAAATACTGGATTCTCAGAGAGTTTGATACAACTCTGATTACCACAATAGATCACAGTTGGATCCATCCTATCAACAAACAAAGCAACTAGGATTTTCTGCATCCAGATGGCCTCACATGCTGCCTGACTTGCAGTCATGTATTCTGCCTCTGCCAAGCTGAGTCAACCGACCTCTGTTTCCTGTAGGGCGCGAGGCCCATGGGGCCGGCGTTAAGGAAGGGGGGGAGGAGTTGAGATTGGAGGGGAATGGGAGTTAGGGGGTGGGCTTATGGGGAGGAGAGTTGCCAGTGATATAATTTGTTCATAATGTCATGTTTTTTTAGTTTTATAGTTGAAAATTTTTCAATTTCTTTTGTATCTAGCATGTTGTGGTTGAAAACATGTTAAATTTATACATAGGAAAGAAAAATGATATTCTACCAGAAACATTAATGTGTTTTTTCCTTAAAATTTAAATTTGTTTGAGACATAAAAAATTGGTTTTATTAGCATTTTTTAAAAAGTTTGAAAATTGACCCTAAAAAAAAAATCATTATTCCAATATCAACACTTTCGTTTTGAAGCTATATTTTGCACAAAAATTTCGTAGTAAATTTCGTATTCACTGCCATTTTTAAAACACGTTCAAAATTGACACCTAAAAAAAAAACATCGTTCCAGTATACACACTTTTCGTTTTTAGCACTGTTTTTGATGTTTTTTTGGGGTTTTTTGGCCAGAGTTCCCGTTTTGAGTTTATAGTTCCCGTTTCAAAGTTTACATTGTTTGTTTTATATGTGGTAAACTTGGTCATACTTCAACTAATTGTAAAATCCCTTGGGAGAAAATGATCAACCACCACTAGATAAAGGAAAATCTTCAGAGTCTTCACATTACATTGTTGCTCACTGTAATTTTAATATGAACCATATTTTCAACACTGCATTTTCTTCATGGCGTGATAGTTTGATTTTGGATTCAGGAGCCACTTGTCATATGACATTTAGGCAAGATTTTTTTGAAACATTCAGTGATGATATTGATGGCATTATTTACTTTGTTGACAAGTCTCAATTAAACCATCTGGGATTGGGTCTATTTGTTTGAATATACTGAATTTTTCAGATTATGTTCCACTTGATGTACTTTATATTCCACAATTTCAGCGAAATTTGATGTCTCTTATCCATATTCGGCAGCAGGGGCATTCTATTCATATATTTGATGGCATCATCGAAATAATAAGAGTATTTGATCATGCAGTTGTTATGACCAGTGTAGAAGAAGGTACACTTTTAAAATTAAATGGTACTTCATCTACTAATTCTCATGAAAATTTTGTTATTTTGGCATAGAAAAGTAATATCATATCTCCGAGCTTGTTGTGGCATGCTCGATTTGGTAAGATAAATTATGGTACATCAAAATTATAAAAAATCAAGGTATTAAAGGTCTTCCGATAGCTCCAATAAATATTATACCTTGCGATTCTTGTATTATAAGAAAGAATTGTAAACAACATTTTCATAGTTCTTCTTTCAAATCTTCACGAAAATTAGGTCTCATACATTCAGATTTATGTGGACCTATGCATGTTGCAATTGAAAATGGAAATAAATATGTGCTGACATTTATTGATGATTACTCAAGAATGTGTTGGGTGTATTTTTTGAAGAATAAGTCACAAGTGTTTTATGTTTTTAAAAATTTTCATATATGATTAAAAATGAAACTCAACAGAATATAGGCATTCTCAGAACTGATAATGGTGGCGAGTACACTTCTCATGTTTTTGAATAATATTTGAAGGAAAATGGAATCAAACATCAACTACCATACCTGATAATCCACAACAAAGTGGCATCGCAGAACGTGTGGATAGAAATTTTCTTAATATGGTTAGATCTATAATGTTCTTTAAGAATGTTAAGTTGTTTTTTTGGGGAGAAGTAGTGCTTTGTGCAGCTTATATTCACAATTGTTTTCCTTCTTCTGTCACCAATAATAAATATCCTTATGAAATGTGGTATAATCATCTTCATGATGTTCAACAATTTTAGAGTCTTTAGTTCTCTATGCGATTCATTAATTCCTAAACATCAGTGCAACAAGTTGGGTGTTAGGAGTCACAAATGTATTTTTTTGGGATATTATGCTACTTCCAAAGCTTATAGATTGTATGATGAGGAGAACAAGAAGTTCATTCTTTCCAGAGATGTTATTTTCCTAGAATTAGATAAAAGTAATTCCACCGTTGATAAGCAACTTGCTCATTTGGAGAAATTTGCATCTAAGAAGTTTTATTTTGAATCTAATAATGTTGTTCCACAAATTGAAGGGGGGGTTCTCATTTTGGATTAATCTATGGTTCTTCCATATTTGACTCATGAGAATGTTATTGCTGAAGAAAATTTGGATGATAGTAATGTTTCTGCGGGACCAAAAATTGTTATTGAAGAGCCTGTTCTTGAGCCTATTTTTCAAGATGAGCAACCATCACAACCACTTCAGCAACCTTTATGAAGATCTACACGTGCTAAAAAATGTCCAAGCAAGTATGATCATTTTGAAACAGGAATGTCTTATAAAGTTGATTTAGGTAATGTTTCTCATGACTGTGAATTCAATCATTGTACAATTAGTGAACCTAATTGTTTTGAAGAAGCTACTAATTGTGATGAATGGAAGGATGCAATGCAAAAGGAATATGATGCACTTATTAAGAATGGAACTTGGAGGTTAGTGGATCCTCCTATAGGTGTCAAACCCATTGGTTGCAAATGGGTGTATAAGATCAAATACAAAGCATATGGTTCACTTAGTAAATACAAGGCAAGACTTGTAGAAAAAGGCTACGCTCAAAAGGAAGTTGTTGACTACACAAAGACATTTTCTCCTACAACAAAATGGGACACAATAGAACTCTGTTTTCTTTTGCAGCTTAGAATAGATGGAAGATACACCATATGGATGTTAAAACAACTTTTTTGAATGATGATTTGAAGAAGGATGTTTATATGTTTCAGCTTGAAGGTTTTTCTGTTAAATGCAAAGAAAAAAAGGTATGAAAATTGGTAAAGGCTTTGTATGGACTGAAACATGCATCTCGTGCATGGTATGAAAAGTTAAATGAACACCTTATCAAGTTGAATTATAAGTTATTTGATCTATATGATGCAACTCTTTTTGTTAAGAAAATTGGAAAGTCAGTTGTATATTTGGTTGTGTATGTAGATGATTTGATGATCACGGGAAACAATGATTAACTATATAGAGTCCGTTAAAAGAGAGTTATTGAAAGTTTTTGACATGATAGATTCGGGTTTATTACATTATTATTTAGGGATTGAAGTTGATCAGAAACCCAAATATATTTTCATTTCTCAGAAAAAGTATTTTGGACAACTATTGGATAGATTTGGGATGCAGGATTGTAATCCTATCGCTATTCCTATGGAGCATAATTTGAAGCTTACTTCCACTGGAGGAAGTATGTTTGAAGATCCAACAAAGTACTTGAAACTTGTTAGAAGTTTGAATTTTCTAACTATTACTTGACCTGACATAGTTTGTTGTAGGGATACTTTCTAGGTTCATGCATAAGCCATGTGAAGGTCATTGGAATGTAGCGAAATGAGTGCTCAAGTAGTTGAAAGGCACTCAAACGTATGGCATCAAATATTCCAAAGTTGTAGATTTCCATCTCTTCGGATATTTAGATTTTGATTTTGATGGAGATAAGGAGAATGGAGTCTCTACATCTGGTTATTTAACGAGTCTTCAATCAGCAGCCATCAGTTGGAGATCACGCAAGCAAACTATTCCTGTTGATTTTGAAACCAAAGCTGAATATGTTGCAGCAACTCAAGCTACAAAAGAAATCATTTTTCTTCGCAAAATACTTGAAAAATTGTAGGAGAAACCAAAGGCTTCAACTCCACTACTCATCGACAACTCTTTTGCAATTTAGTTGGCCAAGAATCCCAAGTTTGATGATCGAAGCAAGCACATTAACACCAAATATCCCTTGATTTGACATTATGTAGAGGCCAACGTTATTCATCTGACACATTGTCCTACTTCAGAGTAGATCGCAAACATGTTTACAAAGCCACTGGGACGTGAAAAGTTTGAAAAGTTTAGAATGTTACTCGGCTGTTAGATGTCCCTTTCGATTAAGGGGGGAATGTTAACTAATCATTTTGGATTTTTATTGTATATTGTATAATATGTAATTAGTTTTACATTCTGTTTTTACGGTTAATAAGTTACCAAGATACAATTGTCTCGTACCTAGATTGCACATGTATAAATAAGTAATTTTATCATTAATATGACACTCTTTCATTGTGTTATTTCATTGTGGAGTCTATTTGGGCTTGTACATTTGCCTTGAACATGACCAAATTTAACCTCTTAAAAAAAATCCTACTACTAGCAGGATTCATGGTTTATTGACAACACTTGATTGCTTAGATATACACCCACACATAGAATAATGAGGTGAAATTGAACACATAGCCTTTTTAGCTTCCTTGTCATAGTATGCACCAATTGCATGCCTTTTTCTACACGGCCAACTAGAAAGTGAGATGTGACAAAAACTAATGATGGAGATAGATGGATCGATTTGTTTGATTCCAACGCATGATTGGCAGACTCTATCATTCCTGGAATGCCATTACCACAAACCTTGAAATAAAAAATGAGCAATGCTCAAAAATATGTTTTCTTAGAAAAATTTGAAGGCATGCAACAAGTATGACAAGTAGTTCATAATGCATGGTTTCTATTTATTTATTATATATATATATATATATATATATATATATATATATATATATATATATAATAAATAAATAGAAACCATGCATTATGAACTACTTTTCATACTTGTTGCATGCCTTCAAATTTTTCCCACATTTTTCATTAACAATCTAGCTATTAAAAAAGTGACATATTTCTTTTGAAATAATGCTTGTTTGGGGTGGGTAAAAACCACTTTTAATCTAAGTGAATGATTGGTGCAAGGGGAAATAAGAAGAGGATCTTTTGGGGTGATAATAAATAGATGGTTAAGGTTAGAAATAGTAGCTTCATGCTCAAGGGTGGTCTTTTTTAATTCTAGCCCATGACTTCCAACACATGGCTGGTAGACTCTATCATTCCTGGGATACTATTACCACCAACCTTAAAATAGAAATGGTCAATGCTCAAAAAGTTGTTTTCCTAGAAAATTTGAAACACTACAACGAGTATGCCATAATGCCCGAGTCTTTTTATTTTATTTTACATGCAATCTCTATTTTTTTATATATTCAAATATTCTCCACCACCTTTCTTTAGCAATCCATCCATTAAGAAAGTAACATATGAATGAGGGAACTAATCCATGTTTTGTGGTGAGGTAAAAACCACTTTTAATTAAGTGAATGATTGGTGCAAGGGGGCAATAAGAAGAGGGGATCTTTTGGCGGTGAGAAGAAATAAATTCTTAAGGTTGGAAATAGTAGATTGAGGCTCGGGGGTGCCCGTATATTGAGCTAAGTCTATAGTTGGGAGGAGAGTTGTTCCCCACACCTTCATTATGGAGTTGTTGAAATGAAATCGGGAAGGAGCTAGAAATTGTATCAGCTCTAGTAAGTAGATCCATTCTCCAGATAAAGGTATGTAGACTGTGTATAAGAAAAGGGGAAATAAGAAGAGGGGATCTTTTGGGGGAAAGAGGAAATAATTTGTTAAGGCTAGAAATAGTAGATTAGGTGGTTGTCTATTGAGATAAGCCTATAGTTTGGAGGAGAGTTGTTCCCCATACTTTCCTTTTTGAGCTATCAATGTGGAATCACGAAGGAGCTAGAAATTGCCTCGATTATCTCTTTTAAGGTTGGAAATAGTAGATTAAGGCTTGATGGTGGCCATGCTTAATTTCAATGCATGACTGGCAGATTTTATCATTCTTTGGATTCCATTACCACAAACATTGAAATAAAAATGGGCAATCCTCGAAAAGGTGTTTTCTTAACAAATTTGAAAACCTACAAGAAGTATGCCATAATGCATAGCTCTTTTTATTTTATTTTATATGAAATATCTATTTTCTAATATATATATTCAAATATTCTCCACCTTCTTTCATTGACAATCCATCCATTAAGAAAGTGACATATGAACGAGGGAAATAATGCATTTTTGGTGGTGGGGTAAAAGCCACTTTTAATCTAAATGAAATATTGGTGCAAGGGGGGAATAAGAAGAGGTGTGCAATGGGGGAATAAGAAGAGGGGCTCTTTTGGGGGAAATAGGAAATATACTATTAAGGTTATAAATATCCTTAATACCTCGGATGCGGGTGACAAGCTGGACAGGGCGCGCGTTTAATGAAGGACACATGCAGGCCATGCGCTGTCTCAAGGATCAAGCATGCGAGACGACATGTCGCTGGCCGCCAAGGAATAAAAGGATTGGAATTCTTCAGAAGCAATTCAATGCTCTGTCTGGCTCACTAGTTCGAATGAAGCGAGCAGTAATGGCGGACGGGATTCAAGGTGGCGGTGGGGATGTTAAAAGAGGTGGTGGGTTGGCTCTCTATGCGCCAGTTCACGCTCAGTTCATGGTGCTCTATGTTCAGGCTCTTGCTCAGTCTATGGTTCTTCAGGCAATAGCTCTTGCTGTTAGAGCCATTTCCCTGACTGTTGGGGGCAGTCCTAAGCCTAGACGGTTATTCAATTCCACGCTGCTCCATACCCCTGGTGTTCCTGCAAATATCGTAAGGCCTCGACAGTGAATGCTCAACTGTCGAGGTTCTGCCTGGGGCGGGTCTTTGCATCCTCCAGTTGATGCTTCTGAACCCCATTGTTGCCATTGCCATTGCCACCGCATCTCTGAGGCCAACCCCCTTCAGACTAGCCAATTTCTGGACTCTAGTGCTCCTGATTCTGACCCGGCTTCCACGCCTGCCTTCGGTTCTGCCATTTTCAACTTTAGCAGCTCTCTGAATAAACCCCGAATCAGTGCCCATGTGTCAGTTCTCTTCCTTGAAGACTCTCCGGATGGTGGCGATGTTCAATATAGTAGGGGGAAGCATCTTGTTGGCAGCTCAGAGGATGTCATGGAGAAGCCTGCAGATGCTTCAGAGAATGTATCTAATCTTCCTCAGGCTCAGGAGGTGTCGACCAGCAAAGGGGACAATGTCAACATGGACACCGTTCCAACTGTAGAGGAAATGGAGAAGTATGGATGGTGTAGGGTGGTCGAGGAGGAGCCGGACAAATAGTCGCCCATCTGTTCGGAATCCCGACCTCCATCGCTGCTCAGGTCTTGTTTTGGTCTTACTGTTCATGTTATGTTGGCTCATAGTTTGTTTATGTTATGTTTGTCTTCCCCGAGAGGGATAATGCTGAAGTTCTGCTGGTGCCCCTATGAGGGATGCATTGTTTTGGTCCAGCGCCCCTGCGAGGGCTGTTTAGTTTTGGTTTGGCGCCCCTGCGAGGGCTGTTCATTTTTGGTATGGCGCCCCTGCGAGGGTTGTTTCTCTCTGATCTGGAACCCCTGCGAGGGATGTTCTTTTTGGTCACACCTGTTCCAAAGTGCCACAACTGGCCTCTGGTTCTGTTAGCCTTAAAATGATGTAAATGTTTTTCTTGATACTGTAAATAATAGATTAGTTTTAACGAGAAAAAAAATAAATAGCCTTAATTTACTATTTTAGGCCTTAACAATATGCAACATTCTTTCCCACCTCCTTGTACAATTACAGGTTGTGGAAGGTGTTACTAACACCTTAACTTGGTTTTCAAGGTATGTCATGAAAATGGGGTCATAATAATGTCTCTTCCTAAAAAGATTGTGGGATTAAAAACAAACACCATTGTTACATTTAGCTTAGTAAGCAATTTTCGGCGATATAAATTTTTCCCTAATCTAAGTCTTAGATAAAAAGTTATGTGCGATTGAATTTTTTCCTATTAATGACAACCATGTCAATAGTAAAGTGCTACATGGAACCTAAAAGGTCTCTCCCCTAGTCCAAATGGAAATGCCATGTGGACAACAAGTCTACGACCCTGGAGTGGAGTAACAGGCTCAACATGTTGTGGTTATATTGATGCATGTGGCAGTCGAAGGCTAAACTATTCATGTGGTCAAACCCTTGGTCCACATCGAAATAAGGCTCCATAATAATCCACCAATCATCATATATATATATATATATATATATATATATCTGTGTGTGTGTGTGTGTGTGTGTGTGTGAACCCGTGGATGTAGGTCTATTAGATGGTGATCCACCTTAGTGCATTCCGAGGATGTAGGAATTTGGTGGGAAAAATGCCCGCCATAATGCATTTTCCCCATCAAATATGTTTAAAATTTTTTACATTACCGTTTCTAGTGAAGTGTCTTGAACTTTACAAAATGTTTTTTTGACAAGCTATTTTCTTTCAAAAATTCCATTAATACCCTCATACATACCCATCAATTCATCAAGATCATACCCATCAATTCACTGAGATCTTCCTGTAGCTCCCTCACTCCCGCTCATGCTTAGGCTCCAGACCTTTAGCTCCGACACACTCCACTACTCTGACTTTCCCATGCTCCAACCCTCCAATGTAGTTAATGACAAGTTGTGACCAGAATAGATGAACAACTTTTCCCTCTCCATGTATTTTTTGTGGTCGATATGTTTATGGTTGTTTCCTTCCCATTTATGGTTTGGTGTTTTTGTTTGACTCGAATAAGTGAATAGCATATGCTGTGATATGTCAGAAATATGTTCGTATTTGTGGTCGTAATATGCATCTTGATCCTATTTGTTTGGTGGAAGGCAAGTGCAATGAATGTTTTTCTAAGCAATCCAACTGTTAATTTTATTAAGGGACAAACAATCACTTGTGAAAATTGATGCTTAGCTCAAAGATAAAGTGTAATTTCTGAGGATAAGGAAGTATGTTCTAAACTCAGGTGGTATGTGTGATGAATGTATTTAACGATATGCTTCTTTGGCTCTAATTTTTAGGAAGTTTTAGTGGAGACGAGCTGAGAGTAAATTCTTGGGTTTGCTAGTAGAAGATCACAATTTCCTGAAATCAATCGCAAAATGTTATCCCTCTTGGATTTGGCAATGTTGCGCCTGATACACATTTTAACTTCATGTGGGTTACATTGCAATAAAAGCTTCCAATCTATAGAATTTGTGGTTCATAGCCCTTTGGTATGTTCCTATTCTACCCTTTCACCACATTGTGTCCCCGTTGAGTATAGAGAAATAGGCTTATCCTTATCAGTTTCAAATCCGATGTTGGTATGTTTTTGGTCCATTCCACTCATTTTTAATCAATTAGTGAATGAAACGGGAGTGAGCTTTCATCTACTAATCGAAGTCTATGGATATTATGTTGAACATAGTAAAGTGTGCCCTTCCTTAGAGAAAGTGGAGAGATATATGAAATACTCTTGATTATGTGAGTTTCATTGTTAGGTTATGCATTTTTAGGGTTGGTATTGTTAAGTTCATAACAATGTTGTCAAATTCAACACAGTGTAAAGTTTGATAAATTATTTTTTATTTTACTAAACCTTTAGTATTTCATAATTTTTTTTGTAATCTTGGTATGACTCTCCGATTTTCGAGTTTACATGTCCATTATTCACCCCGCTACACGGGAGGGTAGTACAATATTCAAACCCAATATGTCTTATTCAATGAAACTTCATTCCATGGCCATTTCCACTTGAACTACCCCATGCAAACCTTTAGTATTTCATAATTAACACTAATTCTAAAAGTACATAAATAAAAATTTAATCTTTTAAATTTATTAATGGATAAATTTAAATTTAATAAAAATTTAATGCATAAATTGAATTTCCTAAATTTTTCCATGACATAGGTTGTCGTCCACGTATCCAACTCTCATGCTTATTGTGGAATGTTAAATGAATAGTTCGATGGGATACACATTACTTTTCTCTGGGGTACTATGTGAATCAAGGTCCTTTTAAGGAAATTAAGGTCTTTACTTTAAAGAAATTAATATTAATATTAATTTTTAATTTTAAAGGTTTTTATAATTAATAGGAAACAAATGGAAAAATAATGGTTCACTTAATTTTAATTTTAATTTTAAGGTTTTATAATTAATAGGAAATAAAGGAAAAGTAATGGTTCACTTATTTACAATGGTATACATTTATTTCAAAATATTTTATCTCTTAGATATAAAACAACATAAAATATTTTAAAGGAAAAATAATATATAATAATGTCATAAGAATGTATTTTTTTTAAATTGTTTTGTTAATTAGCATAGATTTATTTTATTTATGGATCTAATTTTCGAGAGGGATCAAATCTCTTGTGGTGCAAAGCTCCTTTAGAGTGAAAATACATTTGATCCCTCTCGACCCTTGGTAGATCTAGAGTTAAGGTGGATCTATGTTGGTTTGTACTACATTGTAATTCAATCACATCCTTTGGAGTTTCACCGAAGATTTGGAGAGTTGTGTAATGAGGTAAAATGTTATTTTCAAAAGACGTTGCTTGCTTTAATTGGGTCATGTCCTTACATATTGTACATCATCGTCTGTAGCCCTCTAAGGGTATGAATTTGAAATTTTTTAATCAACATCGTTGGAATTTGGAAAATTTTAATTAGATTTTGAAAGTTATTGTAAATATATCTACTCTCAATGAACAACACATTAATTATCCCGGATCACTATAGGAATTAAGTATTTATAATTACTAAAAATAGATTGGAAACTCATTATCTGCAGTGTTTTGACAAAAACCAGAACAAATAGCTTCAATTAATGGATTTATCTCATGAAATATCTTATCTTTTAATCATATTTTAAAAGTTATTGTAAATATATATACTCCCAATGAAAAATGCATCAACCATTGTAGATTTCTCTAGTAATTACCTATTTAAAATACTCACTATTTGTAGTATTTCAATCAAATCCAAACTATATAAGTAACCTCATTAATGGACAAAGTTAATAAGTATGGATGTTCGAATTTTTATGGGTGGTAACTCTTTTCATAATTTGATAAAAAGTTTGAATTTGTCTATAATGGTAATTTTTCTAATTATATTGAGAGGCATATTTATTTGGGAATAGGGATTCCATAATTTTTCTCACAAGTAATAATCTAATTTTCTTTTTGTGCTTAATGTTAAAATTAATGGTAAAATTTTCATTTTTTAGTAGATCACTTGTTTTCGGGAGGTTTAGTTTTGACTAGGTCTCACTTTCGAACATCATGGGAAGGGCTGAGGAGGGGTTGAGGATGGAAGCCACTTTTTGGGGAATTAAACTATCCCAAGGGGTGTTCCAAGCTCCAATGAGATTCGTACAATCCTTGTGATAGCATCCCATTAATGCATAGTTAGTTCATCCATCCAATAGACTAAGTGACCCCAACCTAGGTTTAGCTTAATTACCCCCAAAAAACTTATGTTTGGTTTTTCTTTTTGTAAGCCATCTCCTCATATGCAAAAGTAATAATGATAATACAATGATGTGTTCACTCTTATGACATGCTTAAGTAATCTATATTTTCTTGTCTTGTCTTTTGGTGAAGATAATATTTTTAGTTTTTTCCAAGACATCAACAACATTTGATCTAAAAAAATCATTATACAATGTAAATATTATGTGTCTCTACTCTACTTTACAACATAGTTTAGTTTATATCACCCAATATCATTATTTACCTAAGCCAACCCACAAACAATCATTCTATGATGTAGGTTTGCTTTACTTCTCCTCCACTCTACGTTAAATCAATTATTAATTTAACATCAACTAGCCATTTTTCTTATTTCTTTTGAGTTTAAAATTATAACAAGATTACCAAAATATGCCCCATTACATAGTTTTTGTTATGAGAGTGTATACATTTTTTTACCATGACTTACAATCAAGTATTTTTATTTTTTGAAAATTAATTTTAATCTTAATTTGATTTTTATTTAGAATTTTTATATAAAAATATATATTTAAAACAAAAATTATGTTATTTATTTGTGACTTATAGTTATTTTGTTATTTTTCTTATGATAAATAGATACAAAAATTAACATAGCTATATTTTTTCCCCTTGGAAAAATCGTAATTTTCATTAATAAAGGAAAATTACATATTGTAGATGTGAAACACATATGCTGTATGTGACACTAAGTGCCTATCAAGTGAGAAAATAATCAAAATAGCATAATGCACTCCATGCAGGGAGGCGTTGCCTTTAGTGTTGTTCATATCAATGCTTATCAAAAAACTCTACATAGAGGGTAAGTATGAATGTCATTTATATACATCTGATAATTTTAAAGAAAATAACATAATATTAACATAAGAAAAAAAACAGGCTCCTCTTGAGCCAGTTAGACTGTAATATCCATATATGGTTGGTGGTAGAATTGATAGTGTGCACCATCCCTCTGCTCCTGGATCATCCATGTGCTAAGAGGCCAGATCTCAGCTCCCTTGGATAACATATTGACAGATGTGTTGCATTCCCTATAGATATGACGACATGTAAAAGAATCAAAATATGTGATAAGCCTATGAGTCTCATCCAATATATATCTCAGAGTATAAGCAAAGCAATTAGAAGATTTGTTTATCCAGTTGCATACAATTTTGAGTCCCCAAAAATTTGGAGATTCCTACATTTGTTTTTCCAAAGCAAATTGAATGAGATATTTAGCAATAATCAGTTCTGCAAAGTTATTTTTCCTCGCCCCAGGCCCATTTGGATTTGGTAGTGGTGGGATTCGGAAAGATATAGGATGGATCTACCCCCGCACCCATATTTCGGTGTTGAACCATTGAAATAAGTCCAGGGTTGAGTGTGATTGATGTTTTGAGGGACAATGTGTCTGGGGGGAGGATTTTCCTCATCATTAGGAATGGTGTGATAGTCCGCCAGAAGGTGGGAAGTGATGGAGGGCCAATGAGGAGTGGTGTCCTGAAATATGTATCTATTATGGGCTATCCAGATTGCCCAGAAGATAAGGAGAGGTAGGTTTCTAGCCTTAGTTGGGGTTGTATAATTCCACCAAGTGGACCAAGCTTCCATTACAATCAAGCCCTTCCAATTGCACTGGGTGGGGATGTTCAATAAAAAAGAGTTCTAGAGGTCCTTAGTGACCGAGCAGGTGAGGAAAAGATGGTCTGAATATTCAATATTTTTCTTACATAAGCAGCGCCAAAATGTTCCCTGATATGCTCGTTTGATTAGATTTTCACCAATGGGAGCCTTATTTTTGAGAATTGTCCACATGAATAATTGGGTCCTTAGAGGTGCTTTTAGTTTCCATAAGTTTTTCCACCAGTGTTCGATAGCTTGTGGTCTATGAATATTTTCTAAATAGAGACATTCCTCCCTGGGGGATTATATCCCATTTTTTTGCACGCACCCAGATTATCTCATCCTCCCCTTCAACAATTCTGATATGAGACTCTGTTAGTGCTACCGTATCATCCGCCCAATGTTGATGCCAGTGTTGAGGGATATTCAGGATGCGAGCCATTTTCTAGGCTTGTTGTAGAAAGGTGGTGTGCTACATATCTGCAATGTGGCTGATATGAGTGATACCTACATTGCTAAGATGATGCTTAAGATCTTCGGGCAGCATGTGGGTGTTACCGCATCCGATCCAAGGGTCTAGTCCAATGCGTAATGATGTGACGGATTGAATTCCCCAGGTGATTCCTTCCCGGATATTGGAAATTCAATTTAAGATAGCTTTCTAGATGACTGATATCCCTGTTTTGTTCCAGTGTGGTTTTCAAAGCCAATCCGTCATATTTAGAGGGGCTATGTATTTTGATGAGGCCATCATGGTCTAAAGGCTATTTGAAGTGACCAATTGCCAGCCAGGCTTGGCTGCTAGTGTAGAGGAGAAGTCTTCCAACTTTTTAATGTCCCAACCTCCCCATTTCTTTGGGAGTGTGAGTGATTCCCGTTTGGCCCAAGCGAATATTCTCCTTGCCTGATTTCCCTTCCAGAGGAACCTACAATAGAGATTTTGAATTATGGAGAGGATACTTTAGGTATTCATGCCAAAGACATCCAACCAGAGTGGCTTCAAGAACAACTCTGATGAGTACTAGTCTTCCTGCTCTAGAGAGGTACTTATGATACCAGATGTTGAGCCATCTTTCCAACTTAGAGATTAACCATGTCTAGTCTATTATCTTGTAGCCGAGGGGCTTCAGTCTATATCCCAAATATCTAAGGCCATCCTCCATTTGCAAAAGTGTAAAATGGAATCTATGCAGTGCATATTGTATCTCATGGAGGGAGCATCGAGTGGTTGTAATGGTGGATTTGGTGTTGTTGATGACCATGCCTGTAGCAAGTTTAAATAGAGAGATGGTGTTCTGCAATATCGTCAGATCCCCATTCCCACCATTGAGGAATATCAACACATCATCCAAAAAAAATAGATGAGTCAGGATGCATCTGTTAGTGATCCTGATTCCTTTAAGTCTTCCCCTGCTATGCTCTTCTTTTATAAGTCTGTTGAGCCCTTCCATGATAATCATAAATAATAATGGGGACAGGGGGAAACCCTACCTAAGACCTCTTTTAGAGTGAAAGAAGGGCGATGCTGCCCCATTGACAAGGACACTGATATATATATTTGTTATCCAACACATAATCCATTTTATAAATTCATAAGGGAAGCCTAGATGAGTTAGGAGCATTATGATGTACAACCAACTTACTCGATCAAGGTATATGTCTACCATTAAGATCATACCTTTCATCTTCTTCTTCTGAATAGAGTCCAATACTTCTTGTGGAGTTCCAACAGCCTCATGGATCTGTCAATCTTATAGAAAGGAAAATTTCTCAGAAGATATGTGTGTGGATAGAATGGGGTGGAGGCGGCTAGCTATGATTTTGGCAATGATTTTGTATATACAATTACATAGGGAGATGCAAAAGAAGTCATCAAAGGAGGTTGGGTTGTCTGATTTAGGGACGAAAGTGATGAAGGTCGTATTGAAAGCCTCATACATATTTCCATTGATCCAACACTCTTCAACAACTTTAACAATATCTTTTCCAAGAGTATCAAAAAAAGTTGTGTAAAACTCCACTGACCAACCATCTAGTCCTAGACTCTTGTCACACTTGAACCATTTCAAGGTAGCCTCAAGTTCCCCCATTGTAACCTCCCTGTTCAACTCCATGGTAGTCTCATGGTCCACAAACCAAGGAAATAGTTGTGCTACTCGAATGACTTCAGCAAGAGTGGCATTGGGAGGTTCCTTGTAGATCTTCTTGAAGTGGGTTCTAGCCAAGGACGCTAATTGTGGCAATGTATTCACAGTATTCCCCTGCTCATTTGTCAGTTGCCAAATGGAGTTGATAGCTTTGTGACCATTTGAAATTTTTTGAAAGAATTTAGTATTATCATCTCCGTCAAACAATCATATTGCTATACTTCTCAACCTCCAGGTTTCTTCTCATTCCTTTAGGATTTGGCTTCTCTTAGTTATTAGGGCTATGAGCTTTTCCTTCTATTCATTAGAGGTGAAACCCCCCCCCCCCCCCCCCCCCCCCCCTTGTTCATTTTCAAAGGAAGAAATCTTCACTTCAGTGTCCCTTAGGGTTTGATCATCCTGTTATCACTTGTTGTGTGCCCAGATTTTAGATAATCACTTTAGCTCCTCTAGGTTGTGTGTAAATCCTTCATCTATATTCCCACCAGCAGCAGGAGGGTGGGTCTTCTAAAATTCAGTTACCATTCGGGTATAGGCTTCATCCTTCAACCAAGTGGAGTTGAATTTGAAAGGGGATTTGGTTTGTTTAGTCCACCTCTTATTTCAAGGTATATCGGCAGATGGTTTGATATACCCCTGATCTGACCCACTGTCTGTAGTTATATCCCATGCTTAGCATACCCTCCTTGATGAGAAAGCGATTTAGTATTCTAGTGAGATTGTCCTCTCCAATTCTTCTATTTCTCTAGGTAGGTTGTATTTTTGCTAATGGAATATCAATAAGACTATGGTTCTCCAAGATATTCTCAAAATAAGTAGAAATGCGGTCAATCTGGGTATGATGTCGCCATGATTCCAAGAAACCTATGGAAAAATTTAAATACCCCCCGAGGATTATGTTGTCCTTTTGCAGTAGATTGGAGTTCATAATTTGTTCCTAGAAGTCTTGACGGTGTTGAAATTGGCCCGTATAAATTGATAATTCTAATGCCAGTGCCGAGTTCAGATGAGAAGATGCTCATCACTATGTGTCCAAAGCCTCCCCAAATGTTACAGAGTTTAATGGTTCGGGAATTGAATCCCATGGATATGCCTCTCGAGAAGCCATTGACATTGAGGGCTTGAAAATACCAACCAGGATGCATGGATTCCAATAGGTGTGCAATTGCATCAACTAGGACCAGAGTTTCTTGAAGGAAAATGACATTGATCAGTTCAGTCCTAAGAAGTCTACGGAAATCTAGTTTTTTCTTAGGGCTAGCTAACCCTCGATAGTTAAATTAAAGCATATTCATGGAGGGGGAGAGACTATCGTGTTCTATTCTCTAAGAACCATGTTGATAGTGTTCTGCCACCAGAGGCAATCTCTTCCCTGCCTGCAACTTGGCTTTGGATAAAGAGGAAGGTCTGCCTCGTGCTGGCTTTAGGGGGATGGAGGGGGATACAAGGCCAATTCCAGTGCAGTTAGGAGCCTGTCATCATGCCCTGGATTGAAGCGAGTATCTAGGGGATAGAGGCCCTTGTCCAGAGCCATGGAAAGAAGAGAGAGTCACCTCAGGGATGGATGGAGGGGTGAAAGAAAAAAGGGGGGGTGCAGGGAGCATACCAGAGTAATTGGGGGTAGGGGCATGAAAGTAGAGACCTGATGAATAACTGAAGATAAAGAAATGCTATTAGATGAAATAGAGAGTTGAACAAAGCAGGGTTTTGAAGTGGACATACCTAAAGATAGAGCAGCTTTCACAGCTGCCCTTTCCCTAGTCAGAAGAGGAGAGGGAGGCCGCTATGGTGCTTTGTCGCGCTTCTTCAGAGTCTCCTTGGCTAGTGTATCCACTACTGCTTTAGGGGTAGGGTGGGTCATTGCTGCTCCAGAGGAGGGTTGATTCACAGGTGCCTGAGGATCCTTTTTAGGGATTGTATTTCCTTTATCCCCTGCTCTTGCCTTGCTAATCAGGGGGCAATCCCTAAATAGGTGACCCACCTTATGGCACCTCCTACACCGAAAAGGGACCCCTTCGTAATCTAGGATCTACGTCCATGAGAAATTCCTCCAAAGCAGTGTGATATGTTCTTGTAATCCTTCCTTGGTATTTAGGTGGACCAAAATCCTCGCATATGCCATGATGCCAGTGGAGAGTTATGATTTGTCATGCTCTAGATAAGTGCCTAGGAGTTACCTATATGCTTGAAGATGTCCTCAGACCAGATTTGCAGAGGCAAGCCTGGAAGATGAACCCATAGAGGCCCAACACCTAATTTCTCCCTTTGAAGGTCAAAAAGAGGGTTCCATCGACACAGGAGTATACAAGCCTGTTCAAAGTGCCAGAAGGAAGACAGAACCCAATTTGTATGCTCATCCCTGGCGAATCTCAGTGAAAAACACCCACGAACAAAGGTTTGTATGAAAGGTACCTTAGCCAAATGTTGCCCCTAGACTTATGTCATCCAATGCTTGAGCCATGCCACAGTGTAGTTACTTCCTCGAACCCTACCAAACAAAATGTGATTGGTTGTATCCATGTTGTCTCCCCATTGAATATCCTCCCCCAAACGAATTATGATGTCTTGTGCTCTGGATTTGATACACTTTTGTCTTTTGCCCAGCCTATGGCCTACATCGGTGGTTTCCTCCGGAGTTTCGCTGAGAGGAGAGTTTGGTTGAGGGTTTTCAGGGTTCGGACAAGGCCCTAAGGGAAAGGCATCTAAGAGAGGTGGGATGCCTGTGAAGCTTTCAGAGAGGGGAGAAGTTAACAGAGCCATGAGATGGGTACCATGTGCGAAGGCCGAGGGTTCTTAAGGGGGAGAGAATGGGGGGAAATGTGACTCGACAGACGGTGGAAAAGGTGGGCAGCTCAAGGAGCTAGGAATAGGGTCAGGACCTATACAATGAGTCGCAAAAACTAGGGAGGACGACGATGAGTCAGGGGTAGCGAGAAACGACTAGGAGGGGTTGGTCTCAGGTAGGGTTACAACCGAACATGAGGGCCCCTTCCGTGTTTGCATGGGGGATGTGCAGATGGATACACCCTCTAATGGGTCAATTCAGTAATCTACCATGTCTACTTCCATAACTGATCTAGGAGTTACAAGCTAGATGCCACCATAAAATGTAAAAAACGTCACTGTAGTAACCAAGAGCAGGTGGGGGAGGCATAGAGGGGCATGATGGAGTGACGGGGGGAGGTAAAAAATCATGAACATTGGAAACAGAGGGTGCGGTGAACAATGTTCGAGAGGTGTGGCAGCAGGGTGATGAAGCTAATTGACAGTGAAAGGAAGGGAAAGTGCAATGGAAAGATCTTTGTAGACAAACCCTATCCCATTTCAGGCAGGTTCTGGAGTTCATCCATCCTCACGTTCAACCATCCATCTTATTTATGTATTATCAACATAACTATATTATTGAAAAATAATTTTTTAATTAAAATTTTATTGATGCAGAATTAATTTTTTATCAAAACATCAATCTTAAAATAAAAAAATTTAAACATAACATTCCTTGAAAAATAATATATAAATCTAGAAACTTCCCAAAAAAACATTTATTGAAGAGTAACAAAAAATCCAAATTCCAATGGTTGCACCAATGAGGCTCACACCATGGCATGTCAACGTTCAACCATTATTCATTGTGCCTAAACATGTCCATCCCAATTCCTGAGCTCAAAAGTACGACAACGAGTAAAACTCATCACACCTCCACTATGGTGTGTCGACATTCAATCATCATTCAACTGCGACCAAACAAGTTCATCCCCATACGACCTTACATTGTAGCTTGTCAAGGTTGCTTCCATATGGTTGTGTGACCTGAAAAGAAATATCTTGGTCCGATGCCTCCAAGTGTTGGTAACTTCTCTAAATCATGTTATTTATTGGAATGGAAACTACATGTTTGTTATAGACATATTTGGGCACATTAACCCCAAACTTATATGTCAATTAACTAGGGCTCATCAACCCCTAAAAGAGTTGTTTCATACCCTAAAGAAAATTAGTGATCCAAATACATCATTCCTCAGAAGCTCCACTTCAGAAATAATCCAGAAAGAGCCTAAACTGGACCATACTGAATGCTCCACCGATAAACTATGATGCATACTGACTGGTACACTGTCAAAGTGTGATGCATATTGTTTAGGCCTTCTATAGGGTGTGATGGGTGAGGTTGGACAAGTTTCGAAGATAGTTTGTGAGTTATTTGCTCATGGAATCTCTTAGAAACTTCTCTTGTGCCACTTGCCTCTCTGAATTTGCCTAAGGATGACCAAAGGAATTAGGAAACCATCTCCAATTCCCCTCTCTTGTGGAACCAATTGTAACAAGTGGAATGACACTCATCAAATCCCATGGATGACTCACACCTTTGGAAACATCTATAAAAGGATCTCCCATCCAAGAGATCAGGAGGCTGAATTGTTGTGGATTGAAAGTAAGTGTTGTTAGTTTGTGATTGAGGAGAGAGCATTGTATTCTTGTTGGTGTGATCTTGCTAGTTCACGAGGTGAAGAAGGATTGATGTTGGGAGGATGGCGCTTGATCAGACAACTGGGTTGCAATTCTCCTTATTATTAATAAAGTTCTTCAGGATTTTTCCCACTTGATTTTGTAATTGTGAATGCTTTCATTTGTTCATTATATATATCTGATTCTCTAATGTTTATGTTGTAATAGATCATGATGCTTTGACAGTTCTTTGTTGCTGTACTTGTGTAGGTACCCTCCAAGCATGTTAAGTACGGGGAGGAGTTACTGGATCTGCCAAAGGAGAGAGAGATCAAGCAAGGGATCAAGCAAAAGTTCCAGGTTGGTTTTCTACTATCTTTCTCTTATCTGTTACACATAGGAAAGATCATTGAATTGCTTTAAAATGTTGTTTCTAGGGTAGCTGCCAAACCTAGAGGGTTACTCGTTCAACAAGACACCAATTTTCCCATAAACAAATTGGCGACTCCACTGGGGAAACCAGATGTTTTTTTGTTGTTATTGTTTGTTTTATGTTCAATTTTATAAACTATAGACAGAGTCTGAAGCCAGCGAAGTAGCTTTTGAACTGCTCTTACTCTACAATTGCATAGTAGATAAATGCTACTTCAGTCTATCTCTGGTTTAGTTTAGGAATTAAACATTTGACTTGAAAGCACATCTAGATGCCTTTTTGGTAGCTCAGTAACCTCTTAAGCAATTCCTTCATACTTTTCTTATCATTGTTCATCAAAACCAGCCTTGATTTATTGAAAATAGCTCCACATTTGAGCCAAAACCACTTTCAGTTGTGATCCTTGGACCTTCGCATTGTCTCCCACTATGACTCAGTATGCATCTCATCTCCCGAGTGCAGAAAGTACAATGCATCTAAATTTTTGTGAAGCCTAGGTGTGATTATTGACTGAATTCTTTTTCCATCTGGAAATTGAGGGTTTTTTACATGTTTTTAGTTTTGTTTGGTTGTTTTGCTGCATATGAACCTTGTCTCTTCACTGAAGCTTGCTTGCATCATTCATATCAGCCTCAATTCACATTAGGATTAGTGAATGTTTTTGTGTATTTGTTCCTCATTTACAATCCTTTGTTGAAAAGTGTTTTAGTCGATTTTTTGCTTCAAAACAAAAGTGTAGCAAAGTGTCGTAAATTATTCCTTCCCTTGATAGTCGGTTAAACTTTTCTTCATGCATTTGATTTGATTTGTTTACATTCAAAGTGTGGAAAGATTTTTTCTTCAAAATTGAAAGTGTCATTTTGAGTCTTTCTTTCCCTTTGTGAAGAAAAATTGTCGAAAATGTTATTTTGAGTGAAATATTTTAGATCTTTGTTTCATTTAGTCTTCCTTTTTTGCATCATTCACATTAAGGAAAGCAAAAACAAATACATGCATTTGCATTTAGAATTTTTGGGTTCGTGTGCAAAAGATGATTTAGGGAAATTACATTAGTGAGTGCTCTTTGTTGTTTGCTTTACAAGCGCTTCTATGCTCTATCCCTTGTAGTTATGATTTTCATTGTTCAAATAAACAAAAGATTGTTTATCATTATAGATTGCATCTTAGAAATTTCAGATCATCATTACATGGTGAACCTTTAAAAGGAAAACTCTAAGAAAGATCAGCTTTAAAATGAACTTCAATGAATCTAACAACACTTTGGAATCTAATGCAACATATCTAGAGGTCTAGGCTAGAGACGTGTTCCAACATCATTAAAACTAGTGGCTATTGTTTTCATTGAAGGTTGGGTGATTCCTCCTCCTTGATACGACAAGTGCTAGCATGGATTTGTGCTCCCCGTACCATCACGTATATATTCGGAGACTCTAGTAGGCTCAAATCCTTTATCCATAGGAAACTGAGTCTGCCACCTTATTGATCGCAATGCACTGAACACAACATTTGGGAAGATTGACTGTCGTACATAAGTCCTTGGTAATTTCTCTTTAATTTATCACCAAGGTGTATATTGTAGTTTTGCGATTGGTTTGGTAAACCCTTTGTCTAAATTCTCCAGAGTAGTCACTTTCATTCCTTTTCGACTCTCTAAAAGAAAAGGTCTATCTGAGCACTTGTCCTTTCAAGCTCATTAAAAATCAAAGGATACTAGAGTCATCTTTAGCTTTTTCTCGACTCTTTAAAACTGAAAAAGAAAAGTTGTGTCCAAGCATCACTAAAATTAATTGAATTCAGAATAACATCATCTTCCCTTAGTTAATTTTGAGTTGATCAAGTAATCCGCAATCGTGGAAGAAAGTCAATCAAAACCCCATCGTTCGTGGAGATTAGCGAGTCAACTGTCTTTGCCTCAGGAAGCGAAGCCAATTCTGACAAAGCATTCTCGTTTAATTGAGTATAGGTCATCTGGGTTATTTGGAACTTTTGTTTCAACATCGTCAGAGACTCTAGTTACTCCAATTATTTCTGGTACATCCACCTCTAAAGAGGAAGTTTTGCAGTTACCTGAGGACATTAGAACTGATCCTAGTGTAATGATAAACACTTCTAAACCTGAAACAACTCCATCTAGAGTTGGTACGGAACCCATCCCAGTTCAAACAGAGGCTACACTTGAACCAAGAGTTGTTCAAGAACCTCTCGTTGATACTGAAGTTCATTTACTTGAACATCTGGACTTTTAGTTCCAGTATCCAAAAGTGGTCACCCCTCCAACATTTGTCACTACAAAAGCTATACCTTCCTCGGCCCCAAAAACCTTTTACGGACCTGATGGTCTACCTCTTCCACCTAGTTTGATTGCTATAGAGGAGATAGTATAGGATCCTCCATCTTACACCTTGTTTCATTTTGGAAGTAGGATTAATTTGTATCTTGCTACTCCTCAGTTTTCTTTGTTTAATCCTGCTTCATCGCAAGTTCTTGTCGAATCATTAGGAGAACTTTTTGACAAGTTAACCATGTTTGAACAACCATCAACATCTAGGAAAATATCATTTGATGCATCTATGGTAGAATCTACTACTGCTACTCCTTCAGTGTTTTCTGGTACACCTGAGTTACACCTATATGATGGACCAACCATTCCAGTTGGTTACCAATCACTAGCTGGAACCCACTCAGGGGTTGCTTCAGCACCATGGTCTCCCATTTATTTGTCTAGATTTCAATTTGGTTTTTCTCACATGGAAACTCAACAATTTGATCCTTCATAACAGTATCAATTTGGGAAAACCAGATATCAAAGATTGATGTATCCTTTAAACACTGGAATGCCGCCATATGGAGAACAATATGCCTACTCACCATTTCCTCCCTTTTCTAGGGAACAACCATATGATAGTTTCCCACAGTATTTAGGTTAAATTGGAATTACATCTAGTGGTTGGATACCCATACTGCCAGAACAACCAAGGGTTGTATATCCAATACAACCGATCCAACCTGTGTAAATATCTCCACTACACCTACTGTTACGACTGTGACACAATCACAAGCACAACCTATTGTATCTCAACCTCAACCCATTCCTTCTTCCTTGCAACCTCAGGTTTCAAGGCAAGGGGCTCAAGTTTATCAGGTTGTCGTACAACAACCACTTGTTTATGGGGCTCAATCGCAACCTCAAGTTAGTGTTCCATTATCTGGAACGAGTCATGCACAAATGGGTATAGTTAATCTATAACTTGGTTAATCTTCCAGTACTGGGCAATAGCAAGCGGTCCAACAACCGTGGTGAGCACAATATCAACAATCACAATTCTAGCAATCCCAACCCCTGTTTGGACTTGGTTCCCAAGCTCAGACTGGATTTGGTCAATATCAAACATATCAAGGATCTGGACAAAAAGGCTTTGCGGGTTATAGACAACCATATTTCCAAAATGGTTATCAACAACTGCCTTATATTGGTTATATCCAATGACATTATCAAAGTTACTAGATGCAAATGGCATATGCTAGTATGCAAAGACCTACTGCTCAAGTGATTCCATCTTATCCTGTGTATGCTCCACCCAACCTGAATCAACAGTTGCCCTTTGTAGCAACACTAGAAATACCAGATTTGAGCCGACTCACAAATGATCCAATTGCATACACCCCTTGGTGGCCGGCGATTCCACATAATCTCCCTTCTGACATTCCAAAGTTCAATGGAAATTCAGGAGAAGACCCGTCGAATCACGTAATGACTTTTCATTTATGGTGTTCATCCAACACTCTGAATGATGATTTTATTAGACTTCACCTTTTCTAGAGAACACTAATTGGTCCAGCAGCAAAATGGTATATTGAATTTCCTAGAGCTTCTTTTGATAACTTCACCATTCTTGCCACTACCTTTTTAACCCACTTTCAGTTGCCTATCAGGTACGAAACTGGAACAGAACTTCTTACCAACTTTAAACAGACCACTTCCACTCATATACCTAATCATATTCATGAGTGGCGTCATCATCATCGAATGGTAAAGACGTATGTTCCTAATCAACTTTTAGCTGAGTGGTTTACTAAGTCTTTATTGCCATATATCACTGAGGACGTGGCGAAAGGAGGAGTTGTCATAGAAGAGCAAGTCATTGCTCATGCCGAATATTTAGATCTGATTTATACACAATTAGGCACGCTCTATGACAAAATTCCTGATGCTCCTAGACTAGCTTTTACTGTTCCACCCCCTCCAAAATCGAGTAGGGACTCTCATCTCGGTGACTACGTGATTGGTTCCTTGAGCACACAAATGGTGAGAGGACCATCTGGTCAAGATCTTTCTATTTCTAGTCAAAACGAAAATTCATCTGAAAATATTCCTACCTCTGAGATTAATGTTGTGTCATCTGACAAGGGAAAAAATCAAAAGCAACCAAGAGGCAAGAAGAAGGGGAAAAATAATAAGAAGAAACAGGAGAATTCCAATCCTGAAAAATCTGAAAGCCCTATTGTGGCA
The DNA here is from genome assembly GCA_031772625.1 of Pinus tabuliformis. Lineage (NCBI taxonomy): Eukaryota > Viridiplantae > Streptophyta > Pinopsida > Pinales > Pinaceae > Pinus > Pinus tabuliformis. Next base: position 1,108,964,406 of record CM062816.1, on the reverse strand, counting down.
AGGAAACCACCTCGTTATCCATGTTTGATATGCAACGAGAAGCATTTCATGAGAGATTGTCCACATCGATCTGTGGTTGCTAAACTTTTAAAGAATTCAAATACCTCAGTAGTGCTGATAGACCCGTTTCCGAACCCAGAAACACATATGGTTGCCACTGATAATGCTTCCACATCCCAAGTGATTAGACTATCCATCGCATACAAGCAAAATGATGTTTTGGTATCGACAAGGAATAAAGATTACAGGAATTGTCATCGTTGAACAACCAGGCTATCGATCAACCTAGTTCTTTGACTATGACTTCACCGGAAGTTGTTCCACCAATTATTCCTGAATTAAAAATTAAGCCACCAAAGGGAGTCGTACATAAATCGACATTTAATCCTCGTGCTTGAGAAACCCAAAATTATAATATCGTGGAGGATTTAGCTCAATCACCTGCTGCTATATCAACACTTGAGGTATTGCACCCCCTCCCAAAAATAGACTTTGTTATCAGCAATAGGTGGGATCAATCCTACATATTCCAATCTTGTGGTCTCCAATCATACAGGATATATACCACAGTTACCAGCACAACTAGCTTTCCTTATACAAGTAAAATCCCTCAACAAAAATGTTCATCGAACAATCATTGATGAGGGGGCATCTATCTATATTATGTCAATGAGTTGCTGGAAAACTCTTGGTTCACCAAGTTTGTCACGATCACCAATGACACTAAAAGCTTTCAATGGAAGAACGTACACTCCATATGGGATTTTAAGTAGCTTGCAAGTAGAACTAGGGGGAAAACAATAGATATTGAAGTCGAGTTCATTGATGAACTCCTTGATTACAATACTTTACTGGGAAGGCCTTGGGTTTATTGTATGATTGTGCTTGTGTCCACATACTTTCGAACGATTTCATTTCCCTTCAAAGGTGGAATAACAGTCATCGACCAACTAGCATTTTTTCCTAATAGTTCACAAGCTACTGGAAGCATTCCATTGATACATGGACATTCACAATCGCTTCAAAATGTTGGAGTAGGTCTCCTAAAATATCCTCCCTTGATGGGTACATTTTCCCTCCCATTTCCATCTAGTTTCTTGAAAGTGGCCACACTGGAAACCTGCAATATGGTCTCTTCTACATCATTTGAGTTTAAGAAGAGTTATAACAAGTTTGAGAGTGATGATCATTGCATGGCATTTCTGCCAATCCCCATCTAATCTTTGTAGCAATCAATCTATTAGGCTTGTGTGGCAAACCCCAATCTGCACTCGACAATTGTTTGGATAGATAGGTCTTTAGAATAAGGTACCTCTTCTGATCCTTGGTCTCATATACATTCTACAGATTAAGGAATCATCTGATCAATGATGATAGGAGAGACGCCGTGGGAATATTATCATCATCGTTCCCACCTTCGAGATGACAATGAAGATTATTCAAAAGACCTCAATCACCCTTCAATTGTTGATTTTTTAATGAATTCAGTAAATACAATCGATTCTGAGCAAAATCTATCTAACATTGAAGAAACTATTTCCATTAATATTTCGACCAAACCCAATGTTGTAGAGAATATTCACGTTGGAAAATCTTGTTCTCCATTAGAACTAGAAAATTATTGTGCTCTTTTTCTTGAATTTAGAGATGTCTTTGCTTGGTCTTATGAGGAAATGCCAGGCATTGACTCAAGAATTTTTGAACATGAGATCAAGATGTATCCTGATGTCAAACCACTACAACAATGGCTTCAACCTGTTCATCCAAAGAAAGTCGTTGCAATTAAAGTAGAGGTTGAAAAACTTTTGTGTGATGGCTTCATTTACCCTATACCCCTCACTAACTGGGTATCAAATATTGTTCCCATAATGAAAAAACAAGGAATGATAAGAGTGTGCATCGATTATAGGTATGTAAATCAAGCATGTATAAAAGACAACTATCCTACACCCTTCATCGACTAGATTATTTATGAATGTGGTGGATGTGAAATCTTTTCATTCATGGATGGATTTTCCGGATACAATCAAATAAATATCTTCCCACAGGGCCAATCAAAAACTGCATTTATATGTCTGTGGGGCACATTCGCATATCGTAAACTACCTTTTGGTTTGAAGAACGTAGGGGAAACATTTCAGAGGGCAATGAATTATGCCTTCTATGACATCAAAAACATAGTTCAACCATATCTTGACGATTTGCCTGCTCACTTGCGAAAACGAACTGATCATCCGCAACATTTGAGAACCATATTTTTACGTTGCTGACACTACAAGATAAGACTCAATCTGCACAAATGTGTGTTTTGTGTTGGTTCTGGTCAACTACTTGGTTCTGTATTTCTAAAGATGGAATTCGACTCGCTCCATTAAAGGTTCAGGAAATTCTTGACATGTCTCCACCTTCAAATTTACTTCAGATCTAGAGACTCCAAGAGAAAGCTAACTCTCTGAGGAGGTTCATTCCAAATTATGCTGAGCTTGCTAAAGGTTATACATTTTTTTTAAAGAAAGGGGTACCCTTCCACTAGGATCAGGTTGCACAATATTCCTTTGATGCTCTCAAATATTCCCTAATAAAAGCATCATTAATGTATGCCCTTGACTATCAAAAATACTTTTACCTGTATCTCGTTGTTGCAGATACAACCATCGGTATGGTTTTAGTGCAAGAAAATGATGGAATTGAACATCCTATCTACTATTTAAGTCGAAAACTTAATGATATAGAAAAGAAAGTACTCTTATGTTGAAAAGTTGGCATTAGCAGTTGTTCAATCAGTACAGAGATTTCAACATTATATTCTCCTTCGCAAAACTACCATTGTGTCATATTGCAACCCTATGACATACATTCTGTCACGTCAATTGCTGGGGGGAAAATATTCCAAATGGAAATTCATATTTCAGGATTTTGATCTGGAATTTATCAAATCCAAATCAAAGAAGTCTCTTGTCTTTGCAGAGTTACTTTGTGACCTTCCCTCGTCCTCCAACGATTTAACATCAGAAGCATCAATCGTGGATGAGACTCTGTTTCTGATATCATCAAGTGATCCGTGGTATGGGGTTGTACTGGTTTATCTCCAGACCCAAGATTTTAGGCCCAACACCTCTCACTCTGAACAACAATGTATTGGTGATACACTTTATCGTCGTGGTGTCGCTATGATTTTACGAAGGTGCCCCACACATGAGGAAGCCGAAAAAGCTTTGAATGATTGTCATTTAGGTGCTTGTGGGGGGCATCTATCTGGTTACACAACTGCAAAAAAAATCTTACGAGCTGGTTACTTTTGGCCAACCATATTCAAAGATTGCATACTTGTAGTGGAAAGTTGCCATGATTGTCATATTTTTTATCGTAAAACTAGATTACCACCTGCACCACTGCATCCAGTAGTTGTTGTTGGCCCATTTGCAAAATGGGGTTTTGATTTCATGACATGTAACCCCACCTTGGCTGGGGGGCATAGGTATATTATAGTCGTTGTTGACTACTTTACCAAATGGGCTGAGGTGATGCCTACATTGAACAACAATGGCGAAATGGATGCACTCTTTTTTTTCAATCATGTAGTTTCTAGATTCGATGTGCCATAGGCTATAGTCATAGATCGTGGATCACATTTTCGCAATCACATTATGATCGAGTTAACTACCAAATTAGTACTATCCCATGATAGTTCTACTCCATATTGTCTGCAGGCTAATGGACAAGTTGAGGCAATCAACAAAGTCCTTAAGCGGATGCTGCAAAGAATGATTGGAGTCCATAAGAAGAATTGACTTTAATCTTGTACTCAGCTCTGTGGGCATATCGGACTTCGGAGAGAAATGCGACCGGATTTGCACCCTTTCAGTTGGTGTATGGTCTATAAGCAATATTACCAATTTAGTGTGAAATCTCATCACTCATGCTCGCAATCGACCAGCTTCCCGAAACTTTTGAAGAAGAAGCTCGTTTCCTGGAATTAATCCATTTGAATGAAACCCGTTGTGATGCCGCATTGGATAACAAAGAACATAAGAAATGCATCAAGGCATAATATGACAAAAATGTTAAGCTTCGTGTCTTCTCAGAAGGTGACCTGGTCTTGCTTTACGATTAGGACTATGAAAAAATAGGAGCAGGAAAATTTGAACCATTATGGATAGGCCCTTACATCGTTAAACATGTGTTGAAAAAAGGGGCCTATGAGCTAGTCGATTATGATGGGATTCCATTGTCGCAACCCCGAAACGAGTTGTATCTTAAATGTTACTATGCTTAATTGAGTGTAGTAAAACTCATTGTACATATGCTTTCTTTGCATTTATGAGTGATTTATTTTAGAGTTTTCATTTTGGTTAGGTAATCCTCTTCACATTTGTTGTAGATGTCAAAACTTTTTGGAACCATTTGTTGGGTATGCCGACAGAGCTAGTCGTAGTACACAGAACCTATCTTCTGTAGCTTGGGCCATCTTCACTCTGAGCGGTGAGTTAATGAGTTTCACGAGGTATTTATCGGTCAATCAACGAAAAACATCGATGAGTATAGCACATTGATTGAACTCCTCTCTGATGCCATTTCACGTGGCGTACGCTTGATTATTGTGAGGCTAGATTCGCAACTTGTCATTTCACAACTTATTAGTGTTTATTCCATCCGGAACCCAGCTATTCATCGCATGTTCCTAAGAGTTAGGATTTTGGAAAGACATTTTGATTTCATTCAATATCAACACACCTCTAGAAACTTAAACACATTGACTGATTCATTAGCAAACTATGTTTTAAATAGATATTTACAACATATGTAAAGAAAGCATTTCACATCAACATTTGCATTAGGATTTCATCACTTAGCCAAAATAAAACTTCGAAAGTCAAAATAGATAGTTGTTACTAGTTTTTCACAAAATGTTTTGTTTCCAAGACAAAATCGGTCATCTGACCCAGAAACCCAAATGAATGCAGAAAAACATCCTAGACTAGTGATGCTAGTGATAACATGTCACTGCTTGTGCTATCATGCACAGGAGCCTAGTCCAGTGATTCGATACACCAGTAGTATGGCACTATAGCCTCATAGGTAATTCATCAGTCTGGACATTTGGAATTCCAAGAGTCAATCCCTCTATCTGATCCTACAGTGGTGCAAGGGTCTCCGCTATGTCCATGTCCCTAAGGACTGCTCTCCCTACAGCCTCACACGTTGGAGAATCTTCCTCCCGTGGGCGTGCCACTGGTCGAAATAGTCCAATATCTACATACACATATGAGTTTATTTAGTCTTGGTAACAATAAAAAAATAGAAAAACAATAGAAAAATAAAAGAAAATATGTGGTCAAATCATTTTACCTATAGCACTCCATTTCTCACCAACTGGTAAAGCCAAATCCAGATCGCCTCGGAAATCCATTCCTACATATGGATACTCCGCAAACACCATCTCCTGGTGGTTGAACCACTCAAGGAAGTCAGAAGAGACGGAGACTGTGACTAGCTAGCATGCCTAGCCATAAGGTCCACCCATCTCTGCATCCATGGTTCTCTCGGTGCAGGAAATCCCAGTGAAATGTTTTGAGGTTGTATAAGTGGGATTCTTTCTAAAGAAAAAGCAGTCAATATGGATCCATAACCAAAATTCTTGGTTCTTCCACCCTTTACTTTGGACAGTTGGTCTTTTATGACATGAAGTATTGCCTCACACCAATTGAACACCTTCGGTTCCAGGAATTTCAAGGAATTTAAAGGCACTAGGATCAGACAACTGGGTTGTAATTCTCCTTGTTATTAATAAAGTTCTTCAGGATTTTTCCCACTTGATTGTGTAATTGTGAATGCTTTCATTTTTTCAATATATATCTAATTCTATAATGTTTATGTTGTAATAGATCACGATGCTTTGATAGTTATTTGTTGTTGTACTTATCCAGGTACTCTCCAAGTGTGTTAAGTACAGGGAGGAGCTACTGGATCTGCCAAAGGAGAGAAAGATCAGGCAAGGGATCAAGCGAAAGTTCCAGGTTGGTTTTCTACTATCTTTCTCTTATCTGTTACACATCAGAAAGATCATTGAATTGCTTTAAGCTATTGTTTCTAGGGTAGCTGCGAAACCTAGAGGGTTAATCATTCAACAAGACACTAATTTTCCCAAAAACAATGTTCCAAGATGAATTTTAACAAAGTTGTGAAGGGTGGTTGTTAATACAATGAAAGCAAAAGTAAATATAATGCCTCATGTGTGACCAAGGCACTTGGGTGCCTCGATGTCTCACTAGGTTGAGCACAATTCCTCATCAGATTGAAGGCCAAATGGCCATGGTTTTAAATGGTTTTGGACCGTGGTAATAACATTATATATATTCACACTAGGTGATTTGACAATGGACTTTACCACTGACTCCTATTTTTATCAAGTCTATGGTATATGAGTGAATGGATATGAATTTCCCCTAGGGGCATTATTGAAGTATGAAGAAGCATGGCCCTATCTATCTATCTATCTATCTATCTCTATATATATATATATATATATATATATATATATATATATATATCATCTTTTTTGTCTACCAATATTGAAACGTCACATTTGATAGCCTGTGATGAATGAGTAAATGTAAATGATCAAACAACACATTTCAAGACAAAACACACATATATGATGATGAATATAAAATGATAATAATTTCTCAGCAATATGTGAAGCGATGATCAACCAATCCAAACTGAGGGGTTGAATTGCATAACCAATGAGGAGAGGAAATGCACAGTGAAACAATATATATCTATTTTAGTGGCTATGTCAACCAGATCCATCCAATTTGATTGAACATGAATTCACCCTTCTATATTTTAAGGAGTGAATAAGAAATACTTTCATACATAATTATTGTGTACCATTTCAAATATTGGAATGCTACCAAAACACAATACATCAACATACAATTTGCATTGTTTAAGTTGAATCCTATTTCTATATATTGAAGTAAATACTAAACTCATGACGACAGGCCACACAGAATACAATTCTATATATGCTTGTTCACTTTAACACATAGAGAGATTTCACTGGGTCAATTCCAATTCCAATTCAATGTATCTCTCTCTCTCTCTCTCTCTCTCTCTCTCTATATATATATAATATATCATATATATATATATCTATATATATATATATATTTATATATATATATATATATATATATATATTACTCCCAATTTTGGATCCAAAATGACCATTATTTAGATGTGTTGACATTTGATCAACGCTAAATGTGAGGATAGAAGGAGGTACTGCCTCTCTCTCTCTCTCTCTCTCTCTCAGCAATATGTGAAGTGATGATCAACCAATCCAAACTGAGGGGTTGAATTGCATAACCAATGAGGAGAGGAAATGCACAGTGAAACAATATATATCTATTTTAGTGGCTATGTCAACCAGATCCATCCAATTTGATTGAACATGAATTCACCCTTCTATATTTTAAGGAGTGAATAAGAAATACTTTCATACATAATTATTGTGTACCATTTCAAATATTGGAATGCTGCCAAAACAAAATACATCAACATACAATTTGCATTGTTTAAGTTGAAGCCTATTTCTATATATTGAAGTAAATACTAAACTCATGACGACAGGCCACACAGAATACAATTCTATATATGCTTGTTCACTTTTACACATAGAGAGATTTCACTGGGTCAATTCCAATTCCAATTCAATGTATCTCTCTCCTCTCTCTCTCTCTCTCTCTCTATATTATATATATATATATATATATATATATTATATATATTACTCCCAATTTGGGATCCAAAATGACCATTATTTAGATGTGTTGACATTTGATCAACGCTAAATGTGAGGATAGAAGGAGGTACTGCCCCTAACCAAATTTCACCATGAATTTACCATACATTTGTATATCCATAATTCACAAGCACCAAACTTAGTATTTGTGAGAGTGCAAGGGTGATGATGGTTACTAGATGACATCATTGAGATGAGAAGAGGACGTGGCCCCAAATCAAATTTCACCATTGATGTCCAAGCTGCTCTTGGAGCGTAGTTCCAATTTAAGTGAGATGTGGCATAAATTGATCGATTTTCAATCCTCTTCAGGAACTATGTTCTGGACACTTTTGGTTGAACATCTATTCAAGATATATGCTACACAAGTGACAACTTCAACCCAATAATCATTTGGAAAATGAGTTTCCTTCAACATACTCCTTGCCATTTCCATAATGGTCCTATTCTTTCTTTCTGCTACACCATTTTGCTGAGGTCTATACCTTGTTGTAAATTTCTTGTGAATTCCATGCTCCCTAAGAAAATGAAAGAAATCATTTGAGATGTATTCTCCACCTTTGTCGGTCCTGAGGACTTTGATGTAGTGTCCACTTTGCTTGTCAACAAGAGCTTTGTATTGGCAAAAGCACTCGAACACTTCACTTTTTTGTTTTAGGAGATAAACCCATGTCTTCCTTGTGTATTCATTTATGAAGGTCAATACACAGTGGCTACCACCATCGATGGTGTCTACATTGGTCCACATACATCTGAGTGGACAATCTCCAAAGGTGCCTTTTCCCTTACTGACTTTCCTACTGGAAATGTCTCTCTATGTTGCTTGCCCAAGATACATCCTTCACATAAGCTGTCTAGTTTTCTATGAGTGGTAGTCCCTTCACCATGCCTTTCCTATATAGAAAATTCAAACTCCCAAAGTTGAGATGTCCAAAACTCAAATGCCATAACCAATTTTCATCTTTTACCTCTGTTTGAAAGTTTATTTGTGTGACAGCTGCCTCATTTCTTCCATTCTCTTGTGAATTCATTGAGAGTTGTGCTTGTGCACATTATTTCTAGAAATATGATTTTAATTTTAGGGGAAACATTCTATTGTTTGTCATCTAAACCTCTGAAATCAACTGTCTTCTTGGAGGCCTATCCAAAATTGTGCACACATCATTTTTGAAGAAGACATTGTAGCCCTTTTGCATGAGTTGTCCAATGCTTATGAGGTTATGCTTCAGACCGTGGACAAAGTAAACATCTGAGATGTACTTCTTCTCCCCCTTTTTTGTTAGGATATTAACTCTACCTTTTTCCATGACAGAGACTTTTCTATCAGTCCCTAATGTCACTTTAGATTTCACACTTTCATCTAGATTGGAAAACATTTCTATGTTTCCTGACATGTGGTTACTACACCTTTAATCTAGATACCATATACCACTCTATTTTTCTTGTGCTATATTACAAGCTAAAAACATGTTATCATGGTTCTGATTTTCTTTTGTGAAATTTACACTTGGTTTGTTACTTATGTCATATTGCGTTTTTCTACATTCATTTTCATAATGACTATACTTCTTACATTAATGACATTGAACTTGAGATTTATCATGACCTTGTGCTTGATTTTGGCTTGGGCCTTGACTTGGATTTTGATTTCTACCTCTTCCATTTGAGTTGTAAGGGTTGCTTCTTGCACCTCTGTGTGGGCTTCTTCCCCTTCCTCTAGCATATGATCTTCCTCTGCCTCGACCTTGACCAGATGATACTTGTGTCTTGAAGTCATCCTCCATTGAGGAGCTTGTTGCTCTATTTAGTCTATGTTCACGAGAAATCGGTGATGCATTAAGCTGATCCATTAAGAACTGTGAGAGATCCTTTGTCTCTTCTATGGCCACAACAATGGCATCAAACCCTACTCGCAAACTTCTCAAAAATTTCTCAACTATTCTTCTTTCCTCAAGTGTCTCACCATGAGACATGATTTGAGTAACTAGCCCACTTGCATGTGTAAAAAACAAGTTTACATTCTCAGACTCTTTCATACAAATTGTTTCAAAGTCTCTTCTCAAAATTTGCAACTTTTCTATCTTGACTTTTGCCATGCCTTGGTAGGTTGTCTGGAGGGTGTCCCATGCTTGCTTGGACTTCGTTGCTGTTGCAACCCTTAGGAAAATACTTTTATGAACTACTTCGAAAATATAGAAAAATACTTTTGAATCCTTTTTCCTGTTGTCCCTTAGCAAATCTCTTTTTGGTTGAGACAAGGCATTGTATGCTGCTGCATTTGCTGGTTCTTGAAAACCATTCTCCACCAAATCCCAAATGTCTTGAGAAGAAAATAGGGCCTTCATTGTAATAGCCTAATAATCATAATTTCTTCCATTAAACTAAGGTATTTGAGGATCAATCAAGCTTGTGCTTGATGTTGCCATTTCTGAGTGAAAAAAAACTTTCTAACTGCTGGTAAATATGTTGAAAACAATTTTCCCTCAAAACAGTTTTAACTGTTAGTAAAAACACTTGTTTTTACACTAACAGAGTTTAACAAGCTCCAATACCATGTCTGAAAATAATATAGAATTGATTTTATGTGGAGAGGTAGAGTAATTTTATTTTTTTACGTGGAGAGGTGTGACTTTCGCTAAGCTAATTTCGTGCAGCTTGATTTCGTGGAGTCATGCAGCTAGATTTCATGCAGCTACACATAGACTTAAAAACAACACAATATTCACTCACGAAAAAAAGGCACAGTAAAATAGAGTAAGCTTGGAGCAACAATAAAACTTAGGATTAACTTCTAATTCATGAAAAATAGATTCATATGAGACTGCATCTCATTCACCAAGTAAAAACAAGATTTTCAGAGATCTTCACTTTGCGCGGAATAACACACAGTAAAACAGAGTAACTTTTGTTTTCATGCGCCCACTAAAATTCACTCGATGATTTTCTCCTCATAGACCCTCCCTCTCTTTATCTATTCCTCTCTTACCCTCTTACATACAAAATGAATTTTTACCTGTTTCTTTATCTCAACATACAATTTTTACATTAATGCATGACAGAGCAAATAATTAATATGTTGTTGTTGTTGTGTGCGATCAGAATCATGAAGGTGTTTCTGGAGTGTGGGCTATATTCGTAGAATGAATCCCTGCCAATATCTATTTACCAAAATACATTAAATGCCTTAAATTCTTTGTTGCATTTTGGAATGGTTTGCACGGTACTTCTGTTCTGGCTTCAGTCCTTCCATCTTCAAACAATGACGCAACCCACAAAAATACTTCTAACAAGTATGGTTGCTGCAAGGGTGTTTAACATAGTGGTTGGGATTAATATCTCCGACAATTTTTATTTGAAAAACTAATAACAAATGTTTTAAAAACACAATATTGCAACAAGAAAAGCTTTGCACCCAATTTCTAGGAAACACATAGCTAAAATGTGAATAGGTTTGTATCTTTCACCAACAATAAAATATATGTAAACTTCACGCTACAGTAACAGTCAAATATATGTTCCCGGATGCGGGTGACATCACCGCCTATGCCGCGTGTTGAGGCAGTTAAGAGGCATGTGGCTTGTCACATGGGCCTCTGGCAGCCCGGACAAGCCACGCCATGCCAAACTGCTCGAACCTTAAATTCGCCGAAGGCGATGCAATTGGTATTTTCGCAATGTCTCGGGGGATGGGAATGTCGTTTGGCTGTCTCGTCTGGAGCAGAGGAGCGTTGGAGGAATGTACAGGGAGTTGCAGGTGCCATTCAATGCGCTGCAACATACGAGGAGCAAGGCGGTTAATAAGGAGGCCATCCTTACCGCTCAGATGAATCACAAACCAGTCGAGTGGGTAATTGCTTGGGATTCTGACAATCCAGAGGAGTGGGTAATTGCTTGGGATTCTGGAGGTATTGCTGGAGAGGCAGGCCATAGCCATATGCCGAGGGAGAGACTTAGGATGTGCAGTCGCAGAGGCATGTCTCGAGGGCGCTCAGGCTCCCAGAGGCCTGAAATCTCTCCTTCGTCTTCACTTGAAATCACCTCTGAGCAAAACAGGCCTCCAGGCCGTAATGCCAGAGGCAATTGTTGGGGTATGCCGGAGTGTGGCCATGCGGAACATCCGGCCATTCGCTACAGAATTCCCTGTGCCTTGGCTAACAATACTCTCATAGTGTCTGTTACTGTGGAGCATTGCAGCAGTGTTCGGGGGCGCATGGACACGGTGACAGTTCCGCGGGTCGATATGGAGACTCCCACTGTGGATTTCACGCGCCCGGTCCAGAAGGATGAAGCTGGCCCCAGCGAACCTGTTCGCAGAAGCTCGAGTCCGGTAGGGAGCCTGTGCAACGAAGCTCAGACAAGGGCAAGGGAGCTGCGGAAAATCTCAAGGGACCTGCTTCTGATGAGCCGCATTCCACGGATGAAGATTAGCGCTGCACTCGCCAAGTCTGGGAAGCAAGGATGAATTCCTCTGACCTTTCATTTTCAGTTCTTTGCATTTCTGTCATCTAGCTCAGGACGGTAATCTCTGTCCATATCGCCATAGTTTCAGTCCACGCGTCGTCCATCATGTTCACCATGTTGTCCATCATCCACCGTGTCATCTCTGGAACTCTTCGTGTCGGTCACAGCATGTTACGTGTCGGTCTCAGTTTGTTATGTGTCGCTCCTCTCAGCATGGAAGTAATGTATATGATCTTCGTTGAAGAAACAGGGCTTTGGCCTAGCTGTAATTTTTGTAACATTTTTGACTTTTTTGTAATATAAATAGATCAGTTTTACGGAGAAAAAAAAAAACAGTCAAATATATGTAAACTTAACACTACATTAAAACTCATCTAGAACAAAAGTATTTGTACAACTACAAATTATAAATCATATTATGTTATTTCCAGAAGCCACAGTGCACTCAAGAAAAAAAAGTAAAGTCTGAGATGCCTGAATTTCACATTCACTACATGAATTTCTATGTCCCAGGTATACAAGGCGTACAACACAGTTTTGATGGCTTCCAAACATGTAATATAAACTATAAAATTTAAATTCATCATGCATTTAATCGTAAATCATAGATGTAAATGAAATCTATCTTGCAACTAACTATCCCGAATGAAATCCAAGGTCTGAGGAATTGTTTGAACAGGGTAGATTTATGCCAAGGGATTGGTCTAGATATCGGGAGCTTCAGGCCACAGAACTTCACCAAAATTAAAATAATGTGATGCTAACAAATCCTCCTTAACGAAAAATCTCTGTCCAATGAGCTAGTACCAGAGATATATTGATAGAGCTTGTGTGTGAGTGCCAGAGAGCTAATGTCCAGGAGTTAATTTGGCTAAATTTCTAAAAGAGCTAATGAAACCAAAAGAATAAGAGGGAAATGTAAATGGGATAGAGTGTTGAGATCATTCTATACATTAAATTGAGTGGAAAAGAGCTGGCATGATAGGAATATCTAAATAGGGCGAAGAAAAAATGTGTGGTTTAGTCGTACCATCATAGGATGATGCTAAGACTATCTGAACTATCGTGTTCTACTAAGGGTGTAATCATATATATCTTAGCACCCCCTCCTTCCATATGTCTTGGCTAAATTGAGATGGCACTACTTTCCCATAGTGACTCCATAACCATGCTTGTCTCTTCACATTGCCAAAGGAGAAATAATCAGCTTGCCTCTTCATGCCACAATCTGTTGGAGGGTTTGTCGAGCTCTAAAATTAGACCAACCACATCTCATCAATAAATTAGTTAGGGACATGAATTTCCCCGTAGTAAAACATTCCCACATTTAATTTAATGGATAGGGTATGACTTTCGACTTCAATGAGAAAATCTCACCAATCGTCCCTCATACCAAGGATCCATAAGTTAGTCTAACCTTCAGGTTGTGTGATTTAATTATTTAAGTTTAATTAATAATAATATTAGATATTAGTTAGAGCTTTGGCCATTTGTGGTCTCTCCATGTTGTGTGGCTATCATAGTAGCACAGCTAGTATAAAGGAATGTTACAAACTGCACCCCTTTAAAGGACACTATCCTCCATGTTCTATGGTAGAGAATAGAGATAATTGAGCATTATAGCCATCTCCTTGCATTAGCAACATCTTGAATTTTTCAAGTCCAACCATGAAGTTCAATGTCTTCATAAGAATAGATTCAACTCATTGCTTCCTATGAAACCCCAATGCATTTATGATCCCATTGATTATGATCATGAATTATTTAAAACCAATTTACTATGGTTTCCTCTTCATTGTAGTCACACACCTTCCAAGTTCAAGCATCCCCTTCTTTATTTCCTCAATCCCTCGATATTCCTTGACAAGGTTTCCTTCAACAGAAAGAGTCTTCATAATCAAGGAATCCCTCTAGCTTGCTTTAATAATACAAAATATATATTCATGATATATCTCATGGTGATCAAAGCATATCATAGAGTTGCAATGCCGTTACAATGGTATAGCTTCTAATATCTTCAACTTCGTTATGCTTTTGTTGTGCACTTTGATATTATCATCCTAATACTACTTCATATATCTATGTTGGACAATTTACTAGCTCACCTACATCATAAGCACATGATTCTTATGAGATTGATCATAAAAAAAATTTAAATCAATTTAAACCAAAACTTCAACAAAAAAAAAACCTTTAAATAGATACTTATCTCTATGGTTACTCTTTTCTTCCTTTGGCTTCACAAGCATTGAGTGGTTTAACAAACAAGGCAAGCACTCAATAGTGTATATTCTCCATAGCTCCAGGTAGTCTTGAGTCAAGTCCATCCTTAATTTCAACTTATTGAGTGGTTCCATAGTCAAAGCAAGCAATCAGTGGCGATATACTTCTCCATGCAGTATTTTCATACAACTCCAAATAAGAGGGACAATACACCAATTGAGCTAAGATATTGATATCACTTGCAAGTGGTTTATTAGCGGTCTAGAAAGCACTGGTGGTTTTACAACCATAGCAAGAAACAATGGTTTCATAGCTAACTACAAAGAACCAATGATTCATTGTATGGGTGATTTCATAGCAAGAGATAAGCACTAGTGGTTTCAGATTCATTGTAAGACTAATGGGTTTCACAGTCTCAACAACTAGTAGTGATCCATTGTATGGGTAGTTTCACAGAAAGAGACAGACATTGGTGGTTTCATAGTTCCAGATATCACCAATGGTTTCACAGTCTCAACAAGTACCCAACGCCTCTCACACACCTCCTAGTGAGAGTGAGCATATCATCTACCATTATGGTAGTCACTTGTCAATAAGAATAAAATTTTCCACCATAACTCCCATATCATCACAACTCCAATATGTTCTACCACCAAGGCAAATATCATTACAACTCCAATATCATCTCCCATGAAGGTAGGTATCATTGTTCGACATTCACTAATTGGTTTCACAGAAAAAACGATCACTCAATGGTTTAATTCCTGAATTGTGAGAATCGTGTGGTTTCACAAACTAAGAAAACACACAATGGTTTACATAATTCATCATTGACTTGGTTGTCATGGAAAGCCTTCATATTTGGAGTATTTTCAAAAAATCCAACTAGTTATTAACATACTCATGGTTGCAATATTCAACAATTCCTTGCCATAAGGATAACCATAAACATGAGTGCAACGATGTCATAATAATGAGTATGAGTGTACTAATACCAAGAGATCATTCCTACACTCTAGCCTAATGGATCCCCCACGTGAAAAGGATTTTTATTGGGTAACCTCATCATGTTACTCTAAGAATACCATTCACATATACATCAGATTTAAGAACACTAATTAAGCATTCTCCTACTAGGATAGTTCTCGATGGATGACTTGTCAAATGAAATTGCAATCGCATACATTCACCACATCATTAACATATTCATGAAATGTAGGACATATATATGCCAAGCAGTATATATTTTAGGAAAGCTTCCCTTTTATGTTATTTTCATATTTGTCATGTCATGTCTAAAGAGGATCTAGACAAACCCTTTTAGCTGATATGTTCTCTTATTTTTCCCTCTACTACAATTTATCTCATGCACAAGATTTAGTCAAAGTCCTAAACTTATTGTTGGGTTTTATTCAGTTCTTCCTCATGAAGTTCTTTTTTTATCTTTTATCACATGCAACCAACCTAATCAAGGCCAAACAAAGAGGGCAAGAAGAAAGGAAAAATAAAAAGGAAATACCACAATTGTAACACATGACAACAACACAAAGCATGGCCATGCTCATAGTAAATCCAAACATCATCATGTATCCAAATGATAAAAAACAAAGGATTACACAATACATCAAACATTCCATATTCAATTCAACAAGAGCACTAAGCACATGAACAAAATTTGAAACAGTGTCTTTCCCAAGGTCTTTAGCAATTTTAAGGTTCCAAAAATCCTTCAAAATAGTTCAAAATAAATTTTTAGTATTTTAGAGAGCTTGAGGGGATGCTCCCTCGACTCTTTTTGCATTGTTGGTTGTTTTCTTAGGAATCTAAGTCTTTTTCCCTTGTTGTTTGTTAGGGTAGTCTCTCCTCAGGTGTCATCACCTAACTAACTAACTGCATGTCATAGATACATAGTTCTTAGTTCTCTCAAACATAACATATTAACTCGTTACCTTGTCATGCCAACACTAAGCATGTTGATCTAAGGAATGTTGGTATGGTAGTGTTCATACTTCTAATATCCATGTTGTTTAGATATGAGACAGAGTCATGTAAATATAAAGACATTGATAAGTTCAACGTCAACATGCATATAAATTATCAAATGAATTTTTCATATTCAAGATCCATCCAGTCCTGGATATATGAAAGTTTTCACTACTTTGGGGAATACCAACATAAATTTGTAGTCTTGGTGCATCAACAATGTCCTCATTTTTCTAGGGCATATAACTATCTTTGGCACCCTTTTCCATTGAAGGTCACGACCAATATATTTTTTATATGGGAAAAACACAATGCTCGAAATCACCATAGGCTTCCTAAAATTTTCATTATCCATTTCTATCATGGATTGGACATTCAAATTTGGCTCGAAATGATACTTCCATCAACATCGAGAGGAGTAGTCTCATGATTCAACCATTAATAATTGGGGCTTAAATTCCATATTTTTAGTGTACAATCTATACAATACAATAAAGGTATTTTGTTTAGCACAAGTTCACATGTAAATCATGATGATGGTAGAGAAGTGATCCAATTCCAAGATTCAATATCACTAGAGACTTAGGAGTTATAAACTCATTACCTTTCTACGTCTTCACCATGCATGTTGTAGCATTTCACAAAATCATATTTCAAGCTAGTGAAATACTAATATCAAACATATAAATACATGCTAGGTGTAGATGTTTTGACTGTGACTAAATATACGAAAGGGTTGGTAAGGTTGTCTCATGACCCTTTGATTGAGTTAACTCAATAACACAACTTAGACAAATGATTATATTCCCTCAATGAGAATTATGAGGATGGAAGGAGGCACGACCCCCACTAATTTTCACCATACATTTATTATATATTTTTCTCTTCGGAGACATATGATAAAATTGGAACGATACAAAGAATATTATCATGGTCCCTGCGCAAGGATGACATGCACAAATAAAAAAATGGTACATTTATTATATATGTATAAATATATAATTCACAATCACAAAACTCAGTATTTGTGAGAATGTACAAGTGATGAAAATCGATAGACATCATTATTGAGGTGAGAAGAGGGTATGACCCCAAATCAAATTGTGCCTTTGATATATCCAAGCTGCTCTTGGAGCATAGTTCCAATTTAAGTGAAATATGGTATAAATCGCTCAATTTTCAATCTAGTAAAAACACTCTGCTTTTATCTAAAAAAATAATAACAAATGTTATTAAGCCACAATATTGTAAAAATAAAATCTTCACATAGAATCTCCAGGAAGCACATAGATAAAATGCAGTAAGGCTTGTATCTTTCACCAATAGTCAAATATCTATAAACTTCACACTGAAATAAAACTCATTCAAAACATAAATATTTATACAAGCACAACATATAAATAATATTTTGTTATTTCCAGAAGCTACAGTACACTCAAGCAACAAAAGTAAAGTCTAAGGTATCTTGAATTTCACATTCATTGCATGAATTTTTCTGTCCCAGGTATACGAGGTGTACATCACAATTATGGTGATTTCCGAACATGTAATATGAACTATAAACTTTAATTTCTTCATGCATTTAATCATAAATAATTTAGAAACATAGACATAACTAGTTATAATCGCTCAATGTTCATAAATCAAAGAGAATGGAACATGTTACTTATATGAATGTTTTTATGGGAAATTGAAGCAAGGACTTCCACTTTCCTCCCACCCATAGGCTAGCTACACTGAAATATTTCTTGCATCTGACCACCACCAAGTCAGATCTAGCGTCTAAGGAATAACTTGCACAGGGTATATTTACACCAAGCGATTGGTCTAGATCTCAAGGGCTTTATGCCAAAAAAAATCATTGAACATTAGAAGAATGTGTTGATAGATCGTCCACCATCACTAGAGAGCCTTGGTCAATGAGCTAGTACCATAGATAGATTAATAGAGCTAGTGTGTGAGTTCCAAAGATCTTATGCTTGGGAGCTAATGTGAACAATGAAGTTTTGAAAGAGCTCCATTTAATAAAACCAAATGAGTAAGATGGAACTGTGAATAGGCTCTAGTTTTGAGAGTGTCTTGTAGATTAAATCGAATGGGAAAGAGCTAGCACGATACAAATATCTAACCAGGGTGAAAACAATGGTGAGGTTGAGTAGTACGAACATAGTATGATACTAAGGTTGTCTGAACTAGATGTGCTAGGGAGGATTCATATATCCTATTTTGTTGAGGGTTTATGCATATATATAGATATATATATATATCTTAGTGCCAGCACCTTCTACATCTATTTTCTCAGTCAAGATGACATTGCTTTACCATAGTGACATCATAATAATTCTTTTCTCTTCATGCTTCCAAAACAAAAATAATTGACTTGTCTCTTCATGCCACAAGCAATCGATGAGTCTACAGACTCTAAAATTATCCTAGCCACATCTCATTAATAAATCAGTAAAATTCATGACTTTTCCTAGCAACGAAACATTCCCTCATTTGATTCAATGGATAAGGGTATGGATTTTCAGGTCAACAAGCAAATCTTGACAATCCTCCCTCAAACTAAGGATATATAAGGAAATCCAAACTTCAGTTCTGTAATTTAAATAATTGAGTTTAATTAATAAAATATTAAATATTAATTAGAGTTCTGGCTAGTCATAGATCTCTCCACATTATGTGGATGTCATAGTATTAGGGGTAGAATAGGGGAATGTTACACAATCACCCCAGTCATGAAAGTCCCAGACATGGACAAAGGTTTTTCTATATGCACAAATGCATTAGGGGAAGGCTTAGGAGAAATCTTAATGCAAGAAGGAGGAGTGATTTCTTATGGTTCACATAAACCTAGGAGTCATGAAATCAATTATGCCACCTATGATTTAGGTCTAGTTGTAGCAGTAATGGATTCAAATCTATGTAGACATTATTTAATGTGATTTCAAGTTGAAATTATGAAAAACCAAAAAATTATTGAGCACATTTTTACTCGAAAGGACCTCAATACTTGATAGTGGAAATAGAGAGAGCTATTAAGTGAATATTATTTCAAATTATATTTCATCAAAGGGAAAGAAAATAAAGTGGTAGATTACTTATTCAGAAGGCCTACACAAAATTATTTCTATCATTGAAAGCAAGCCTAAGGGATTGGAATTTAAGCCACCTTATAAAAGATAACCATTACCAACAAATAAAATATACCTTGCAGGGATGAATACCAATGAGATTGGATTGGGAAGGATATATAGTAGAGAATAATGTATTATATGATATAAAGGTAAGATGTATGTACCAGGAAAAAAAGAGCTTAGGAGGCTAATATTCAAGGAAGCCCATAGATATTCTTATTTTACACATCCAAGAGTAAAGAAAATGCATGAGGACTTTAAAAGTGATATTTTTTTGGGCATGAATGAAAAATGAGATAATATGGTTCATAGCTTAGTATCTAGAATGTTAACAAGTTGAAGGAGAACATTGTCACATGCAGGACTACTACAATCACAAGATATATTTGAAACCAAGTGGGAAATCGTTTCAATGCATTTTGTGGGGGATTTTCATATAACACCCCAAAGATATGACTACAATATGGTAATTGTTGAAAAACTCACTAAAAGTGTCCACTTCGTTATAGTTAAAAGCACCTATGACATAGTTGTTATTTCTCAGGTTTTTATAAAAGATATAATTCACTTGCATGGAGTTTCTTAAAAAATCATATCCAATAGAGATTCACATTTTACTTCTAGATTATGGTAAACCCTCCTAAGTCAATGAGTTTACCAAATTTAAAATTTTCCCAACCTGTTGACTGTGTTGGGCCCGCCAACATGTCAAGGGGATTTCCCCAGTAAGAAGTCCCAATTAGACCTCAGACCATTTGGTGTATGAGTCCGAGCAGTGGGTCATAAAGCAATGCCTTGACTACGATGTCGCACAAAGGCAAGTAAGGTAACTATGTCACTAGCAAGGGTATGACCACTCTAGTGAGTTAAGGAAGGTGTATGAGAGGTTCCTAGCATAGGTGGGTTGAGATGAGTGTGCCCCTTGGAAATCTCTAATTGTACTCAACTGGGAAGGGAACACATGAGCAAAGATGCATCACAAGCTGGAAAGAAGGCCAGTCTGGAAATCCAAAGTGATGGTTAAACCAACAACACATCTGCAACAAGATTCATATAATTGCATACAAAAGTGTTCATACACAACTACGTAAGTTAAACAACATACATTGCTACAACAACCGGAACAATCCAACTACAATAACAACATATGCATGAAAACGTGTTGGCTCTTATTATATAAATAAGTGTAAGTTCCAATCATACAATACATCCATGTAAACCTGCTACCCCCAACAGTGGAATGTTATAGCCACATCCGTCTGCTCCTCCAAAGAGATCAACTAGCTTCGTGCAATGGAGAAGCCAAGGAACGTTACAATACTATCTAAGCTATTTCCAAGATAGTCTTATCAGAAGCTTGGCTGACTAAAATCCTATACAATGAGTTATGAGGGACTATTTATAGAAAAGGGTGGGGTGACCCTTGACATTCCCCTTTGCGATAGTTCATCTACCCTCATGACTCTTCATCTACTCTATGATTCTTACATCCAACTATTGACACTTGAATTACACTTGACATGACGTTACATTATAATGCAAATGTACTCATGTGAGACAACATGGCTTGAGCAAGCCATGCAAGACATCACTAACACTTGGTCCGTTGTGATGAGACCAACTCTTTGGCATGCTTGTGATGGTGAAGGTGGTGAGATGATGCCAAGCTTGGTCATCCATGATGGTGTGCATGCACCACATGGTGACATCTTGCTGAAGCGAACTCTTGCCTCTATTGCAATGGTGCATTGGTTAGGCTCCTTCATCCAACTCATCTGCTATCATGCGCATGGTATTCTTTGGTGCAGCTGAACTGGCAACACACTGATGCATAGTGTCCGTGTTGATCTTGAAGTGTGTGTTGGTGGTCATGTGCATCAACTTGCTGATTTTCATGTTCACCTCTAGTTTGACTTACTTCTTGTCTTCGCCTTGGTGAGTGTGTTTAATGGGTTGGATTGCATGCGTGTGCACAATGACACGCATGCTACTGAATCCCTTGCATGTGATCACACAAAATTCTCACCATGTTTGCTCCGTGCCAGCTTCTGGGATGGATATTTAACTTGTATGAGTGCATGTTGCGCCCATTGTTGCTCTTGTTCCTACTGTAACTCATTCGTTTGTCTGTGCAACTTCATGTTTTTCCTTGACTTGCTTCTTCAAACATGCAACTCCTTCTTTGTTCCATTCTCTATTTTCTCACGATCTTCATGTCATGTCGTCACCTCATTGCTTGAGTCTCCAAAGTTTCTTTCATCATTAGTGGATCTGCTCGATCCTGCAACTTTGTTATGTCTCTGTGTTGTCAACAACCTTCCTCTCGCATTCATTTCATTTGCTGCATTCGTTGCATTTGCTGCATTCATTGCATTCGGTATGTTTCCTTCAGTTGTTGTTCATGATGTTTCTCATTGTGATATCTTGATGTTCTTGTCTACAAAAAACTTGATATCTTCGTGAGTAGGCAATCTCATAGACATTTGATTGACTGCATCTCCAGGTGTGCTCTGAACAGTGTCTTCAATTCTGCCCTCTTGGAAACCATTGTACCTACACTACGAGAGGCAGATGAACACCTAAAATACCTGGAGACATGGAAACACTCATGAAAAGCAATCTTTCAGTCAAAAACCAAAATGAAATTGAGAACTGACTTTCAACATACATGTGTGACTGATCATGAAGGTTGCACAATCTAAGCTGTTGGGAGACTGGTTGACCGCTGGAAATGCGCAATGCATATTCTAGTCTGACTGCTAACTGTTGGAATTATGAAATGCACAATCTCAGCTGGAAATTGTTGCAGGCTAAGTGACTGCATTGTGCAATTTTCTGGGTCAACAGTCACTGTCCCTCAGAAATGCACAAAATTGTCCCAGAGGAGAGTGCATGGGCAGACATGGACATTTCTGGAGAGGAAGACAGAGCCTTGCTTCCCCATATTACGCAATGTTGTCCCAGTGAAGGCAGAGTCCGAACCAAGGTTGGTTCGACTGGCCAGCGGGCAACTAAGAGAAAATATGACAGTGGATGCACGGAAACACTTATTGAAAGTAGAAGTGATTGAAAATGCATGAAAATATGAATGAAAGGTTTAGTGAACAGATCAACATGCATGTGGGTGAAGTGAGTCGCTGAATCGACTCCCATTCATGAAAAACACTTTCATGCACGCAATAACAGTGAGATAGAAATGAAAACCGAGACAGTGCTAGGAAAAGCTAATATACATGTAAACAACAACAAGCGTTCAAAGAAAACAAGAAAATAGTACTCATACACACAAAAACACAAAAAAGCGACAGAAATGCAACACAAGTCGTGGAAAGCGTGCTTACCTCAAAAAAGCTGAGTTGAATGTGCCGACAACTGCTAGATGTGATGTGGGATGTTAGAGATACAAGGTTGATGTGAGGAATTAGCTCTGCAACGTCTGGTTAATGAGTTTTGATAACATCGAGGTTGTGACGCGCATGTCACAAATCTAGCGAAAGCAACACTTGGTGGGAGGTTTCTGAACTGATCCTTGCATGTAACCTCCAACTGCTAAAATAGATCCCTGAAACAAGGGATGCCATTGCATGTTTCCTTGGAAGAAGCAGCCCATGTGTTATCTCAAAACTAGACCCTGACAGGCTGCTGATCAGGTAGACTTTAAGTAACTCTTTCAAACCTACTTTAGGCTGAGGCTTAGCCTCCTCAACCTGAGAGGGCTCTCTCACAAGATTAAAGATTTGGATAATGAATAAGATGGATAACTCTATGAAACAAATGAACAAGTGTAAGAGGTTGAAACACAACTAGACATATCCATTGGGCTTATGGAGTCAAATATGCTTCAGTATTGACAATAATGTTAGCTTTACATAGAAGTCAGGGCATAAGAATTCAAGATAAGGAGAAAACACTAGATACACATAGGACCAATATAGTTCATAAATGCATGAAGGAAATTAGAGCACTGTTAGTGATTTCTAAGCAATCACACATTCATACCACTGTAGATAATAGGAAGAAGACAATACAAGACATTCAAAACATCAAATTCCTTCTGATTCCTTAGAAGCAAAGCCAGTATTGTATTACTAAAACAGAGTCTTTCCACAAAGCACAATATGAGAGCCTTTCTCAATAATTTTCCAACCCTTAATACATTAGTTCTTCTCCCATATATAGATTTCATGTAGATTCCTTCCTCCAACATGAGGGGAATTCGAATTCCTCCTAATTTTACACCTATTGACGCCTGAAACTAACTATTTAATACAAAAGACAGCTAACTAGGAGTCCTAGAGACCTAATACAACTAGGAGTGTAACTCCTTATTATGATTACAACAATCTTATCTAAACATTTAAAGAATTATTTGACACCTATAACTCCATGAATTTGAATTTGATGTTGCTCATAACCTTCTAGTTGGCCCTTGATGACTCATCCTTTTGTTGTTCCTAGAAACTAGGAGACTGTCCCTTGCTCTGTTCTGGCTGAAAAATAGGTCTTGGGACAGAGCTCATAACGTCTCATAAAAAATGTATTTGGAAAAAATAAAGGAGGCTTTTTTGAACCAATCCATTTTGAAAAAAAACCTCTCTTGTTTTCTTGAAACATCTTTCCTACCGCCAAAAATAAGTCTTTGAAAAATAGGTGTAAAAATATGCTTGTGAAAAATTGCACCTACAACAGTTTCGTAGCGCAAGTTTGATCATTCATTTCTCTAAAATAATAATGGATTTGAAGAAAGTGGAAGAGTTTTTTGTACTTCAGTATCGTAAGAATTAAAACCTCTTTCACTTTCCGGAGATGAGTTTTTAACTACTCATAAATTCTTCTAGAAATTGACTGGTGAAAACAAGGTGAGAAAGTTCCTCCTTTTTTTGCTTTTGGTCTCCACAAGGATCTTCTTTGATTACAAAAAATGTATTGAAGTGCCATGTTCTTCATGTTCTGTAGACCTTGTCCATGCACCCGTGTGAAGATAAAACCTCTTTAATGCTGCCTGAAGGATAATGAACAATACTAGCTGTGATCACTTTTATAACAAATGGTTTATGATTCATATATGCTTTTCCTTTGCTCGTTTTCCCTTGCCGGATTGCTTGTATTGTGTAAATGATCTTTCTTTAAAAACTCCTTTTCAAAAAGATTTCCCTTTTGTCCCTCAAAATTGGTCATTCTTCCTCAAAATATGCAGCTACAGCAGTTTCGTAGCGCGCTACGAAACTGCTGTGTAATCACAAAACATAGCTTCTAATACCAAAAGTTGACTGTCTTGAGCTTCTTTATCTTGTTATGACTCTTCCATATGACATGAGGCTGTTCAAAACTAAATAACTTGACACCATTCTTTAAAGTAAACTTCAAAAGGTATTGTATCTGAAAATTTAGGATTACCTTACTTGCCTTGCTTGAGCCTTCAAAGAAATTTGATGTATGCTGACCCTAAATTTGCCAAGTGCTTCTTACACATGAAAGGAGCATGAGAATGACCAAGACCAATTCTTCCTTACCTTACCCTTTTCCTTTGAAATCTTTTCAGTGATAACACTATGTATGATAGTCAGTTTTTCTTAGTCCCGGAGGGAACCGATCAACTCAGCTGCACATGCAAGAGGTTGTTCAACTGCTGGGAGAAAATGGGCATTTTTGGTTGGGATTTGGGCTAGTTTCACAGGATATTTTCCAATTTCTAGGTAGAGCAACTAACTTCTGCCCAGATTTGTGCTAATTCTGGGCCGAGCAGCCTTGCTAGGGAAAATTGCGCAATTCTCTCTGTGAGGGTTAACTGGCAGAATTACGCAATTATGGAGCCCAGCAGGCTGCCAGGCATGATTGTGCAATTTCTGGAGGGAAGGCTGGTTTCCCTCCAAAATTATGTAATTTCTTAGGGGAGCTGCTCAGCATGCAAGTGGACTAAGTCTAAGTGAACATCCTATGAGGAGAACACATCGAGCTATGATCAACAGGCTGCCTTTGTGAAAGAAGAAAACTGAAGCTTGTGAACTTCACAAAGCAAGGCAAGATGCTATGAAAAGTTGGTAGGGAGGCTCCAAAACATAGGTAAGGAAAAATTTTGGAGGCTGGTTGTAGCCAATACAACACTTGGCAACGCATTGGTATAACTCCCTGTTATAGACATTTTTGGGCATTGCAACCCCAAGCATGAAATGTCCATAAACCAAGGGCTCCTAAGTCCCTAAAAGTGTTTTTCTAACCCCTAAAGGAACAAGGTCAACTGATTACAGCTTCTCCCAGAAGTTCTCCATGAAAAACTACTCAAAACTTGTCAAAACAGGATCATTTCAGCTACTCCATAGGCAAAGTGCATTGCATCTCACCTAAATACACTGTGGGGGTGCGTTGCATTTCAAAAATCCCTTCTATGGGGTATGATGGGCGAGAAATGACAAATGGCAGTGTCATTCTGCGAGGTGGAGAGGCATGGAATCTTCCAGAAACTTCTCCTGTGACACTTGCCTCTCTGAATTCGACCAAGGATGAGTAAGAGATCATCAATCTCCAAGTGGAAGAAAGAACTATCAGAGGGAAGACACTAATCAAATCACAAGCTGACTCATCTCCCTTACAGATATCTATATATGGATCCCTCATCCCAGAGATCCAGAGGCTGGAATTTCGCATATTGTAAGGAATTGCTGTTGGTTTCTTGAGACAACATCATAGTGTTGGGTGATCTAAGTTTTGTATGAGGTGAAGAAGGGCTTACTTGCTGAGAGGATGATGCTGGGTCAGAACAACTGGTTGTAACTCCCTTGGCTCTTTCTTGTTTATCAATAAAAGCTATTCAAGTTTTCCTCCATACTCTTGTGTCATTTATGTTTTATGCATTTGTATGGTCAATTTACATCTGATCCTAGATTGTTTATGATTATAGATCCATGTTCTTGTATGTGCTATGCTACTGTGATCTTATAGGTACTCTATGAAGCTGGGTGTACAAGGGAGAAAGTAGCGAAAGACTATCAAGACAGAGAGGAATCGAACTAGGAGATTAGCGCAAGACAGAGGTTGGTCTTCTTTGTTCTTCTCTCATCTATATTTCATAAAGGAAAAACGAAAGTAGCTTTACTTTGTTTGTTTCTAAGGTAGCTACCAAACCTTAGTGGGATAAGCAGTTCTGTGTAGACACTTTTCCCTATAACAAAATGGCGACTCCGCTGGGGACGAATTAGTTCGTTTATTTATCTTCCTTGTTGTTTATTTTATAAACTTACAGATGGAGCCTGAAGTCGAGCCAGGTAGCTTTTGAATTACATTTGCTATGCAAATTCAAAGTAGATAAATTCTACTTCAGTCAATCTCTGGGATTTGTTTATGACTTAAACAACTGATTCAAAAACTCTTTGATTGCCCTCGTGGTAGCTCTTAGAACCTCCTTAGATCTACCCCTGATTGTTGCTTTACTAATTACCATGTTCTCGGCCAAAACCCATGAAATGAACTGCAAACTGTGACCTAGAACCCAAGCAAAGTCTCGTCTCTTGCCCAACGCAGGTACTGTTCTGTGAATCTGAAATTCAGCGCACTTCCCGAGTGTAGTAGGTGCACTGCATTTCAAATTCCCTGTGTTACAGGTGTGCTAATCAGACTAGGCATTGTTCGGTTTTGGTTTCTGTGATTCATTCTTTTCAATTCTATTCATGAATTTTGCTGCCTGTAATTAGTATATCTCTGTTTGAAACCCCTTTTCCTTGCTGTTATTCTGCCTCTGTTGTGCAAAAGAACTGTAAATGTTTTTGTGTATTTGTTGAGTCATTCTCGGTTCTCCTTTGCAAAAAGTAACGTAATTGTACTGTCGTCCTTTGATTTGAAAGTGTCGCAAGTGTCATTTTCAGTCATAGGAAAGAGTTTGGTTGCTATTGATAGTCAATTACCCTATTACTATTGTATTTGGTCTGAATTTGTAGTTTTTCTAGTGTCGAAAGCAAGTATTCATTTCCGAATCATAAAGTGTTGTGATTGTCTCCATTTCTGATTTCGAAAAGAAACTTGTTAGTAATTGTCACTTGAAAAGTAATTCATATTTGTGCTTTAGCTTTCTTTTTACCATTCACATACTAAGAAAGCCGAAAACAAATACATGCATGTGCATTTGCATTTAGACTGTTTGATTGGTTTGATTTAGGACAGTGCATCTAGTGTGTGCTCTTTGCTCTTTGTGAAAGAATATTGTCTTCCTTTCCTTAGTAGCTAGGATTTTCATTGCACAAAGAAGATAAAAGATTGTTTATCATTTCAGATTGCATTTTAGGAATTATATATCTACATATCGCGGTGAACCAGAAAGGCAAATTTCTTAAGCAAGATCAACTATAAAATAAATTTAATGAATCTAATAACGCTTTGGAACCTAACACACAACATCTAGAAGTCTAGGCTAGAGACGTATTCCAGCATCGTAAAGCCTGGTAACTATTGTTCTCACTGATGGTTGGGTGATTCCTCCACTTTGAGATGATAAGTGCTAGTACGGACTTGTGCTCCCATGTACCGTCGAGTATATTTTGGGAGACCACAATAGGCTTAATCCTTTATCCATAGGAAGCCGTGTCTGCCGCCCTATCGATCGCAATGCACTGAACACAGCATTCGGGAAGATTGATTGTCGTACCAAAAAAAGTATTCTGCAGTTTTGCGATTGGTTTGGTAATCCCTCTACCTAGATTTCTAGAGCAGTTCCTTTCGTTCCTTTTCAGACTCCTTAACGGAAAAGGTCCATCTGAGCACTTGTCACTTCAGGCTCATTAAAAATCAAAGGCGACTAGAGTCATATTTTGTTTTTTCTCGACTCTTAAAAATTGAAAAAACAAGTTGCGTCAAAGCGTCTAAAATTCATCTAATTCGGAAACACATTTCCCCTTGATTTTTAGTTGATCGAGTAATCCGCAATCATGGAAGAAAGTCAATTGAAATCGCTAGAAAATATTTTGGATAGACTAGATATGTCTGAACAACCGTCGACATCCAGGACTGTGTCATCCGACACAGCAGCATCAGAGCCTCCTGTTGCTACTCCAACGATGTTCGCTGGTGTACCATTTGTCCCCACAAGTTATCAACAACAAGCCGGAGTCCAATCAGGGACTGTTTTGACGACATGGTCAGTTCCTATTTCTTCATCCAAATTATCATCTGGTATTTCTTATGTTGAAACTCATCAAATTGATCCAATGTGTCTTCAAAGGCCAATCTTCCCTTTAAGTACTAGATTGCCACCATATGGGGGGCAGTATGCCTTTTCATTGTTCCCTCTCGGAGAACAACCATATGGGAGTTTACAACAAAGTTCAGGTCAAACTGGAATTACATCCAGCGGTTGGGTACCAATACTTCCTCAGCAACCAAGGGTTGTATATTCAATGCAACCAGTCCACCCTGTGTCGAATATTCCCACTATACCTGCTATGGTGACTGCGTCGCAAGTACAAGCGCTACCTGTTGTATGTCAACCCCAAGTTTCTCAGGTTGCAATACAACAGCCTCTTGTCTCAACGACTCAATCACAACCTCAGGTTAGTGCCTCCTTATCCGGAGCGACTCAAACTCAAACAAGTACTATGACTTCTCATCTTGGTCAATCATCCAGTATTGGGCAACAGCAAATGGTCCAACAACCATGGTTGATTCAATCTCAACAACTGCCATTACAGCAATCATATCAAGGACCTGAGCAACAAGTCTTTGTAAGTAATGGGCAATCGCATTTCCAAAGCGGTTATCAACAACCATGTTATAATGGTTATGCCCATCAACCTTGTCAAAGTTGCCAGCATCAAATACATTTTGCTAGTATGTAAAGACCCACTGCTCAGGCGTTTCCATCTTATCCTGGGTATGCTTCGCCTTACCTGAATCAACAGTTGCCCTTTGTAGCAACTCTAGAATTACCAGATCTAAACCGGCTGACGAACAATCCAATTGCTTATGCCCCTTGGTGGCCAGCGATTCCGCATAAACTTCCATTAGATATTCCTAAATTTAATGGAAATCCGGGTGAAGATCCGTCGATTCATGTGATGACCTTTCATCTGTGGTGTTCATCAAACACTCTAAATGATGATTCGATTAGGCTTCGCCTTTTTCAGAGGACATTGACTGGTCTGGCAGCAAAATGGTATATCAAATTGCCCAGAGCTTCGTTTGACAACTTTAGTACCCTAGCCACAACCTTTCTAACCCATTTTCAGTTACCGATAAGGTACGAAACGGGAATGGAACTTCTTACCAATTTCAAACAAACAATGACCACTCATATATCTGATCATATACATGAGTGGCGACGTCGTCGCAGAATGGTAAAGACATATGTTCCTGATCAGCTGCTAGCTGAATGGTTTATTAAGTCATTATTACCTTCAATCATAGAAGATGTGGCAAAGGGAGGAGTCGTCACCGAAGAGCAAGTTATTTCTCGTGCACAATATCTAGACTTGATCTATACTCAGTCTGGCATGCTCTACGATAAAATACCTGATGCTCCTAGACTGGAATTTTTCGTTCCTCCCCCTCCTAAATCAAATAAAGACTCTCATGATGGTGATGGCGTGATAGGTACAACAAGCACGAAATCGACAAATGCTACATCTAAGAAAGCCCATAAGATTTCTGATCAAAATGCAAATGAAGAAATTCTCACCTCGGAGGCAAATTCCATGTCAACCAACAAGGGAAAACAACTGAAGCAACCAGCGGGCAAGAAGAAAAAGAAAGGGAGAAAAAAGAAGCAGGATGAGTCATCTCTTGAAAAACCTTCTGCAAACCCTTCTGGGCAAAGGAAACCCCCTGTGGGGTGTCAGATATGCGATGAGGATCATCGGACGAGAGATTGTCCACATAAAGCTGAAGTTAAAAAACTCTTTAAGAGTTCAAAAACCTTAGCAGTATTGACTGATCCATTTCCAAACCCAGGAACCAAACTGGTTGCTAATCAAAATGCTTCCCGATCCCAAGTGCTTATGTTGTCTATCTTAAAGCAGCAAAATGATGCTTTGACAAGGAATAAAGATTACGGGAATCCACAGTTGTCGAATAACAAGGCTAATGAACAACCTAGTAGTTCGACAACAACTTTTACCGAAGTTGTGCCACCCATCATTCCTGAACCAATGATAAAGCCGCCAAAGGGAGTAGTACACAAATCGACATTTAATCCTCGTGCCAGAGCAGCACAACATTATAATATAGTAGGGTACTTGGCCCAATCGCCATCCGCTATGTTGACACTTGAGGTACCACAAAATTGCCCCTCCCAAAAGCAAGCTTTATTATTAGCAATAGGTGGGATTGACCCAATGGATTCCAACCTTGTGGTATTTGATCATAAAGGATATGACCCTTAGTTACCAGCTCAACTAGCTTTCCTTATTCAAGTGAAAGCCCTCAACAAAACTATTCATCGAACAATTATTGATGAAGGGGCATCTACATGTATTATGTCGATGAGTTGCTGGAAAAATTTAGCTCACCACCCTTGTCACCTCAATTTGATTGTTTACCCCTTTTGAGGAATAGCTACGAAGAGTGATCCCACTAGCCATCCTTGTAACACTGTCGTGATTAGAAAATTCCAAACCTTACCTGGAATCAGCTGCTACCCAAGTTTATCACTCGTTCCTCAAAAGACGAGTCTCCTTTAAGCTCTTTTCAACTGACTCGTAAAATATGAAAATATTGCCTAGCCATTGGCCTCTCCAGCTCATTAAAGGGATCAGAAGTGCTATCCCTCCTTTAGATTTTAATCTTTTTGGACCTGAGGGATTATTAAACAAAAATATCGAGCGCTTGTTTTGTTCGGCTCGTTAAAAGTATCAAAAATTCATCCCTTCTGTATTGTTTTATACTTTTTCAAACTTAAGGGATTAGATGACGAAAAAGGAATTTTGCAGTTTCCTTTACGTTCCTTTTCAGACTCTCTAAAATTGAAAAGGACTGAGTTATCTTTGTCGTTAAACTCGTTAAAACTTAATAGCGACAAACTTGTCCATAGCAGACAAGAATGAGTTTCACTATCGTTAGGCTCGTTAAAACATAGCGATGGGTTTGCCTGAAGGGAAAATTATAGAACAAGCATATGTTATCCTCCTCAAGCTTGACAAAAATAAAGAGGTACTGGTCAGCAATGACTGGGGAAAAATTGGGAAGAAAATTTGAAGAAACTTTGTTGGTAGCAAGTCGCTCTTGAACATGACACTTCCACTCCGCATCCAAGTCGGGTTGAGTTGTTCATTCACCAGTCACATCACCATGGTCCCATCACACCATCCACATTTGGGGTTAATGCTACCGATCCATCACGTCAGTGTCGCCGATATGTTCAAGAGAAGTCATTCAAAGAATTCACTTGTGTCCCACCCACTACAATACGTTTACACTCCATTCTTTCATGACCGCCACCCTGAACCTTATGTCATCAGATCGTTTTCACCTCCATTAAAATCATTTGCTCCGTTATGTGTCATTGATGTGGGATTCATTAAGGCCCTCCTGTGACGGATCGCTTCTTGTTGACATCAGCTCATTATCCAAGAAGTCGATCTAGGAACACCTCGTTCAGTACTTTGAAGCTTGCATGCCTCAATGGCAAGTTTCTCACTTCTGGCGACAGGTTTACATTAATGACCTTCGACCGAAAGATTTTGCGTGGTGTTCGATGCCAAGTCCTTTATTCACACCATGTGAATTGTACTGCAGTACCTTGAGGGTCATTATCATTATCGGTGATTCCTCTCGCGCCTGTTAACAGCTTACATCATTGGATGGTAATCAGGTGATGTTTTTCCATGTTCGACTCTAGAACATCTCTCACATGGATCGACTTGTACTTTGAGTGAAGATCGAATGAGATTGAAGACCCTGGATCTAGTTTCATCCATCCAGGCTGTGATATATATTCAGGGAAATAAAGACATCAAATGTACATTATTGCTGCACAGATAATCATCCAATCAAAGGGATGATGACTCTACCTAAATCATCAGTATACACTCAGACGATTGTCTGTCCTATGTACATGAAAATGAATTTATAAAGTTGAGCATGGGAATGCCCGCCTCAGCTAGATCATGAAAATATTATGAAGATAATGTATTGTATTGTATCTTATTACAGGTCTCTCCCAGCTTGAAAGAACTTCGGATCGTCATAATAAAGCATTTCACCTGACATCAAAAGATTAACGACCTCACGCTTTAGGGGGCAACTGTTATAGACATTTTTTGGCACTGCAACCCCAAGCATGAAATTTCCATAAACCAAGGGCTCCTAATTCCCTAAAAGTGTTGTTCTAACCCCTAAAGGAACAAGGTCAACTGATTACAGCTTCTCCCAGAATTTCTCCATGAAAAACTGCTCAAAACTTGTCCAAACAGGATCATTTCAGCTGCTCCATAGGCAAAGTGCTTTGCATATCGCCTAAATACATTGTGGGGGTGCGTTGCATTTCAAAAATCCCTTCTACGGGGTGCGATGAGCGAGAAATGAAAAATGGCAGTGTCATTCTGCGAGGTGGAGAGGCATGGAATCTTCCAGAAACTTCTCCTGTGACACTTGCCTCTGTGAATTCAACCAAGGATGAGTAAGAGATCATCAATCTACAAGTGGAAGCAAGAAATATAAGAGGGAAGACACTAATCAGATCACAAGCTGACTCATCTCCCTTACAGATATCTATATATGGATCCCTCATCCCAGAGATCCAGAGGCTGGAATTTTGCATATTGTAAGGAATTGTTGTTGGTTTCTTGAGACAACATCGTAGTGTTGGATGATCTAAGCTTTATATGAGGTGAAGAAGGGCTTACTTGCTGAGAGGATGATGCTGGGTCAGAACAACTGGTTGTAACTCCCTTGGCTCTTTCTTGTTTATCAATAAAAGCTATTCAAGTTTTCCTCCATACTCTTGTGTCATTTATGTTTTATGCATTTGTATGGTCAATTTACATCTGATCCTAGATTGTTTATGATTACAGATCCATGTTCTTTTATAGTGCTATGCTACTGTGATCTTACAGGTACTCTGTGAAGCTGTGCGTACAAGGGAGCAAGTAGCAAAAGACTATCAAGAGAGAGAGGAATCGAACTAGGAGATTAGCGCAAGACAGAGGTTGGTATTCTTTGTTCTTCTCTCATCTATATTTCATAAAGGAAAAATGAAAGTAGCTTTACTTTGTTTGTTTCTAAGGTAGCTACCACACCTTAGTGGGATAAGCAGTTCTGTGTAGACACTTTTCCCTGTAACACTACCACTCTCTGAATGGACCTTGTTCATGAAAAGAAAGTATAACACCTTCGAAAGTATTGTTTAGTTCTCAATTCCTGATGGTTTCCATACTAGCTTGATTGTAAGATGTAGCATCTGCCAAGTTCTTGGTCGATTGACACAAATTCCAAGCCAAGGTAACGCAGTTGTTTCAATTGGGGTTGAGGGGTATATTGGTGCACAAGAAGTATAGTCGTCAGAGTCTTATTTTCATCTATGGTGTTGCTTCGCTACCAACAGGCCTAGATAGTACCCCGACGGAGTCACATATGAACACAAGCATGGCTCTGTTGCCAACGAGCCTGGTCAGTGCCCCGACGGAGTTACCTGCATCACCTCCCTGCACAGGAAGCCTTTCTCTTCTTTTTCCTTATTCATTTTTCATTTTGAATTTTTTGACTTTTCATTTTTTCATTTTTTCATCTTTCACCGTGCATAGCACTTGTTCATTTCAGAGGTGGAAGAGGGATGCCAACTTATTGAGAGTAGAAGAGGTTGTTCAAGCAGAGAAGTAGTTTATTGTATCTCTGACGTGCCTATTAAGTTTTCCCCCTCACCTTACTCTACTTGACTGAGCTGACAAGGGTTAACCCGAAAACAACCGATTAGAGAAGGTGACACTAATTAATGCACAAGCATTGTGTTTTCACCAAGGTTCACTTTGAATAATATGTATTTCCTTTGATGTATCACAGACTAAAAGTAACAAGTTCTTCATATAGAGGCAAGATGACAAATAACCAAGTAGCGATAGTTGTACAATCCCTCTTGTACTTCACCCAGCTCATTTCAAGGGTCATACATGGTTTCATGCAAAAATAACCTACGAACGAAACAAATGAACTATTTGAAACAAGTAAACTAAAAAACAACAAAGCA
The DNA here is from genome assembly GCA_031772625.1 of Pinus tabuliformis. Taxonomy (NCBI): domain Eukaryota; kingdom Viridiplantae; phylum Streptophyta; class Pinopsida; order Pinales; family Pinaceae; genus Pinus; species Pinus tabuliformis. Next base: position 1,108,929,632 of record CM062816.1, on the reverse strand, counting down.
AAGCAAGAGCAAAAGAAAAAGTGAAAGAAAATCAAGTAAGCAAACAAGCAAGCAGACAAACAAGCAGACAAACAAGCAAACAAAGTGAATAAGCTAACAATCATGCAAGTAAATTGATTGAAAGCAAACACTACTCCTACTCCTACACTAATGGTGCATTGCCCTAATCACGTGAAGCAATATTTCCAATGCAGCCATCAACGCATTGGTTGAACCATGTTGGTGAAGGCTTGGTCTGTGAGCAACCCAGTTGTGTGAACCAATAAGAAAGAAAGATATAAAAATGAAGACAACCACACTTCATGTTTGACAGTGCCCATGGGACATAAGTGAGTGCAAGTGCATGACAAGAAGTCTGTGGACTTATCATGGTGTTGTGTGACACTGCATGCAAATTTGAAGCACAAGCACACTCTTGACGGAGACATGCAAGCAAATGAAATAAACAAAGATAACTTTCTTCGTACACATGTGCTTTCAATGTAAGATTCCTCCAATACATGAGTGATGGGATTGTGTACTTCAAGTGGAGGAAGTGTGATATGTGTGTGAGATGGATCTTCAATTCATATAGATGAGTGAAGAGGAACCTTGGGTGATTAAAAAGTTTCATGATCAGAAGTGAGACTAACTCCAAGAGAGTGAGGGCTTGACATAACTGTCAGCTCAGGCTAAAGTTCCTTGACAGTCTTGGGTGTTTCAACTTCATCATCACATATATCATCATAAACCAGTGGCTTCAAAAGATCAACTGTGATAGAGTCATGATCATGATCAAATATAGAAACAAATGGATCATGACCGCCATGATCAGAAAAATTAATGATTTCATCGACATCCTCATGATCAAATGAATCAAACAGAGGGGTAGATGAAAAGCATACAAGCTCATCCTCTGTATTTCTAGAAAGGACAGATAAAAGATCAAGTGGATTTTCAATGAATAGCTTATCCTCTCCATTGTTGAATGATGGACCAAAATTCGGTGTGTCCTACGAGTGATCAACAATGGGTGCATCCATGGATGAAGACACACATAAAAAATCATGGATGGCAGGTTCACCAATGATGTTAGGAAAGAACGGAGGGGGCTTGGATGAAAGGGAGTCCTCCTTCACCGGGTGTTGATGCTCAAGCTCCCACTCATACTCTTCATGAATGACAACGTATGTTGGTTGTGCAACACCAACTCTGTCAATGGGTTGTTCCTCAAAGAATTTAGAATGGATGAACACAAGACAGTATCATCTTGAGGAACACCCGAGGGCGAAGATAGAGGTCATAGAGCAGAATGAATATGAGAACTCGAAGATCTCACAACCAAATCTACACGAAAATTAAGTGAAGTGATGTTGGGAGGATGTGAAAGAGGAACGGGTGTGTGAGCATGATCTTCAACATCACTTAATGGTGGTGAAGCTATTGAATGAGGAGGTGGAGAGTTAGTCGAGACAGTGGCCACGTCCACATGACATCGTGCAGCTCCATTAGTGAAGAATGTTTAGCAAGGCTTGATCTCAAACATCTTCTTGGGATGGGCATATTTCTTAAGGCAATACTCGAACTGGTCCTAAAGATAGGCAAATTTCATCTAGCTCCTCAGAGCTTGAAACTACAACTCACGGAAGTGTTGCCAAAAATCAATAACTGATTCATGTAGACCCTTCCATTGCTATAAAAGTTTTCACTCAAGATGTTCCTGATCAAAATGATAGAAAGTGTCTTCAATGAGATCATAGAAATGCTCAAGTGAGTGCACGCTATCTGCTGGTAGGTTGAGCAGACAATGACGTGGAGATTTGAAAAGTGTGTGTGAAAGAAGCAAGCTAGCCTTTTTATCAGAACACCCATATTCCTCATGAGGCATGGAAATAAATTCATGTAAGTACTCAGGACAAGCCACTTCGCCTTCACCGTCACACGTGTATGTGGAAAAGAGATCGAAAAAATCCCCCTTGATGGATACATCTTCATGATTCGAAAAGCATCACGAGGGGAGAAGAGTGCAAGAATCAATGAAAGGCATGCAGAGGTTCAAAACTGGATGAGAGGACACAACTTGTCATCATGCCCTCCTTCTAGTGCCAGGAATGTTGACAGTGCTAGACCCTCCAACATGTCAAGGGGATCTCCTCGGTAAGAAGTCCTAATTAAACCTCATACTATTTGGTGTAGGAGTCTGAGTAGTGGGTCGTAAAGTAATGCCTTCACTGCGATGATACACAGAGGCAAGTGAGATAACTATGTCAGTAGCAAGGGTGTGACCAATGCAGTGAGTCAATGAAGGTGTATGAGAGTTTCCTAACGTAGGTGGGTTGAGACGAGTGTGCCCCTTAGCAACCTATAAGTGTACTTAGCTGGGAAGGGAACACATGAGCGAAGATGCATCAAAAGATGGAAAGTAGGTCAGTTCAGAAATCTGAAGTGATGATTAAGCCAACAACACTTCTACAACAATATTCATATAGTTTCATACAAAAGTGTTCATACACAACTATGTAAGTTAAAAAACATACATTGCTATAGCAATCAGAACATCCAACTACAATAACAACATATGCATGAAAATGTGTTGGCTCTTATTATATAAAGAACTGTAAGTTCCAATCATACAATACATCCATGTAAACCTGCTAGCCCCAAGAGTGGAACATTACAACCACATCCGCCTACTCCTCCAAAGAGATGAACTAGCTCTGTGTAGTGGAAAATCCAAGGCGCATTACAATATTGTCCAAGCTCTTTCCAAGATAATCTTATCAGAATCGTGGCTAACCAAAAGCCTATACAATGAGTTATGAGGGACTATTTATAGCAAAGGGTGGGGTGACCCTTGACATTCCCCTTTGTGATAATTCATTTACCCTCATGACTCTTCATCTACTCTATGAATGTTACATCCAACTATAGACACTTGACTTACACTTGACATGAAGTTACATTACAATGCATATGTACTCATGTGAGACAACATGGCCTGAGCAAGCCATGCAAGACATCACTGACACATGGTCCGTTGTGATGAGACCAACTCTTTAGCATGCTTGTGATGGCGAAGGTGGTGAGCTGATGCCAGGTTTGGTTGTCCATGATGGTGTGCATGGACCTCATGTTGACATCTTGCTGAAGCGAACTCTTGCCTCCATTGCAACTAGTGCATTGGTTTGGCTCCTTCATCCAAATCATCTGCTAACATGTGCAAGGTCTTCTTGGGTGAGGCTAAACTGGCAACACATTGATGCATAGTGTCTGTGTTGTCCTTCAAGTGTGTGCTGGTCGTCATGCGCATCAACTTACCGAGGTACATGTTCAGCTCTAGTTGGACTTTCTTCTTGTCTTCGCCTTGGTGAGTGTGCTGAATGGGTTGGATTGCAAGCATGTGCACAATGACATGCATGCTACTGAATCCATTAAATGTGATCAACACAAATTCTCACCATGTCTGCTTTGTGCGATCTGCTAGGATGGATATTTAACTTGTACAGGCGTAGTTCCATCCGTGACTGCATGTTGCACCCCCTACTGCTCTTGTTCCTGCTACAACTCATTCATCTTTCTATGCAACTTCATGTTCATCCTTGAGTTGCTGCTTCAGCACATGAAACTCCTTCTTTGTTCAATTCTCTATCTTCGTGCAGTCTTCATGTTGCGCCGTCACCTCATTGCCTGAGTCTCCAAAGTTGCTTTCATCATTAGTGGATTTTCTTGATCTTGCAACTTTGTTCTACCTCTGTGTTGTCAAAAACCTTCCTCTCGCATTCATTGCATTCGTTGCATTCGGTATGTTTCCTTTAGCTGTTGTTCATGATGCTGCTCCCTATGATATCTTGATGTTCTTGTCTACGAACAACTTGAAATCTTTATGAGTAGGCAAGCTAATAGAAATTTGATCGACTGCATCTCCGGGTGTGTTATGAACAATGTCTTCTATTCTGCCCACTTGGAAACCATTGTACCTGCACTGCTGAGAGGCAAATGAACACCTAAAATACCTAGAGACATGGAAACACTAATGGCAAGCAATCTATCAGTCAAAAACCAAAATTAACTTGAGAACTAACTTTCAAGATACATGTGTGACTCATCATGAAGGTTGCGCAATTTCGGCTGGGAGGTAGGGAGACTGACTACCAAGACTGTGAAAGGTATATTCTAAGTTGTTGGGAGAATAGACGACTGTTGGAATTCTACAATTCACAGTCCTATTTGGCTACTAATTGTTGGAATTGTGTAATGCGCAATCTCAGCTGGCAATGGTTGCAGGCTTAGTGACTGCATTGAGCAATTTTCTGGTCTAGTAGTCACTGTCCCTTAGAAATGCGCAAAACAGTCCTGGAGCAGAATGCCTGGATAGAAATTTGCATTTATAGAGAGGAAAATAGAGCCTTCCTTCCCCAGATTACACAATGTTGTCTTAGTGAAGGTAGAGTCCAGACCAAGGTTGGTCTGACTCATCGATGGGCAACTGAAAGAAAATATGACAGTGGATGCATGGCGACACTTAGTGAAAGTAGAAGTGGTTGAGAGTGCATGGAAATATGAATTAAAGATTTAGTAAATAGATCAACATGCATGTGGGTGAAGTGAGTCGCTGAATCGGTGCCCATTCGTAAAAAATAGTTTCATTCATGTGACAATATTGAGATAGCAACGAAAACTGAGACAGTGCTAGGACAAGCTAATATACATGTAAACGACAAAACAAATTCAGATAAAACAAGAAAACAATACTGATACAAGTGAAAACACAAAAAGTGATGGAAACGCAACATAAGTTGTGGAAAGCAGGCTTACTGCCAAACAATTGAGTTGAATGTGTCGACAGCTCCTAGATGTGACGTGGGATGTCAGAGCTGCAAGTTTGATGTGAGGAATGAGCTATGCAACATTTAGTTGATGAGTTTTGATGATATTGAGGTTGTGGCATGCATGCCACAAATCTAGGGAAAGTGGCACTTGGTGGGAGGTTTCTAAACAATCCTTGCATGTAACCTCCAACTACTAAAAATAGATCCTTGAAACAAGGGATTCCTTTGCATGCTGCCTTGGGAGAAGCAACCCACGCATGTAAGTCAGTTTTTCTCGGTCCTGGAGGGAACCTGTCAACTCAGCTGCACATGCAAGAGGTTTTTCGACTGCTGGGAGAAAATGCACATTTCTGGCTAGGAGCTCGGCTAGCTTCCTAGGAGATTTACACAATTTCTAGGTAGAGCAGCTGGCCATTGCCTAGATTTGCAAAAATTCTGGGCTGAGCAACCTTGTTGGGGAAAATTGCACAATTTTTTATGTGAGGGTTGACTGGCAGAATTGAGCAATTTTGGAGCCCAGCAGGCTGCCAGACATGATTGTGCAATTTCTAGAGGGAAGGTTGGTTTCCCTCTAGAATTGCACAATTCCTTGGGGGAGTTACTTAGCCTACAACTAGCCTAAGGCCGGGTGAACAGCTTGTGAGGGGAACGCATCGAGCTGTGATCGACAGGTTGCCTTTGTGCAAGAAAAACACTAAAGCTTGTGAAGTTGACGAAGCAAGACAAGCTACTGTGAAAATTTGGTAGGGAGGCTCCAAACGAAGCTAAGGAAAAATTTTGGAGGGTGGTTGTTGTAGGAATTTACAGGGTAAGTTCCACAGAAAGAATACCAAAAGGACACCGCTCACAACCAGATCTCAAATCAATACACCAGTATTTTTGACGTGGTTAAAACCCTCAGAGTGCAAGGAGGGAAACAGTCCACGGCCTGTCCCAACGTGGGTACTACAGGCAATTTATTAATCAAAGAATGAAAATTTACATAAGCTTCTCTCATGCACGGATTACCCGAACAATGACCCTCCATGCGCTTTAAATAGAACTCATGGACCAATCGGGTGTCAAGCCACGGATCAAGTGTCGGTAATACCGAGGCGAGAGTGAACCGTCGGATCACTACATATCGTGACCATCGGATTGTAAGTTACAAAATGTACAACAGTAAAGAAACACACTTTACCTAACTCTAACCTAACTCTATGCTAGACCAAGTTGAACTTAACTATATCCTATGTGTCGGAATATCCTAACATCCCCCCTTAAGAACAACTTGGGATAGGATTGAAGGATTTACAAATATGACACAATAGGAGAAGGAAGGAGGCACTAGAGCCTATCCCCCCTTAGTGACAACTTCCTGAACTCCAAGCATATATCGAAGTTTAGTGAACTTCGCCTCTGTGAGAGCCTTTGTGAAGATGTCTGCAACCTGATCATCTGTTGGACAATATTGCACTTCAAGAACATGGTCATGAATGAGCTTTCTGATGAAGTGCATGTGTAGTTCAATGTGTTTGCTGCGCTGATGCTGGACTGGATCTTTGCATAGCTGAATGGCACTTTGATTATCACACCAAAGTGTGGTTGGATGCGCTGCTCAAAGCCAAACTCTGATAGGATCTGACGAAGCCACAAGGCTTCCTTACTAGCTTCCACGGCACCACGATACTCTGCTTCTGCTGACGAAAGAGAAATGGCAGCCTGTTTCTTACAAGCCCATGTAATAGGTCCTGAACCAAGAGTGAAGACATAACCGGCAGTAGACTTTCGATCATCAAGGTCACCAGCCCAATCAAAATCAGTGAAACCAACTAACAGAGGAGCTGCTTTGGCACTGTAATGAATCCCAAACTGTACTGTACCTCGAACATAACGAAGTATTCTTTTAGCTTCTTTCCAATGACTTTCACAGGGGTTTTGCATAAAACGAGCAACAAGGCCAACAACAAAGGAAAGATCATGACGAGTATGGGTTAAATACAAGAGTTTTCCGACAAGTTGACGGTATAAGGTAGCATCAACTTCAGGAGAAGTACAAGAGACTGAAAGTTTGACTCCAGACTGAAAGGGAGAAGGGGCTGGCTTATAGTCTTCCATGTGAAAATGACGAAGAATATCACAAGCATACTTGGACTGGGAAAGGAAAATACCCTCTTGGGATTGCAAGACTTGAAGACCGAGAAAATAGTGTAAGTGTCCTAAGTCTGTCATTTCAAATTTCTTTTTAAGGCTGGACTTCACATGGTTTATAAGGTTGGGATCACTACCAGTAAGAATAAGATCATCAACATAAAGAACAAGGATGATAAGGGAGTTGCCCACTTTCTTGGTGTAGACAGTATTGTCAGAATGACACCTAGAAAAGCCAGATTCTAAAAGAAAGCTATCCATTTTGGCATACCAAGCCCGAGGAGCTTGCTTGAGGCCATAAAGGGATTTCTTAAGTCGAAAAACGAGGCTGGAGTCTGTTTGTATGAAGCCAATGGGTTGTTCCATATAGATTTCTTCCTGCAAGTCCCCATGCAAGAAGGCAGATTTAACATCCATTTGATGGACTTCCCATTTTAAAGAGGTAGCAAGGGAAAGAACAAGGCGGATAGAGTTCATTTTGGCAACTGGAGAGAAGGTTTCAGTGTAGTCAATGCCTTCAACCTGTGAAAAGCCCTTAGCAACTAGACGAGCCTTATGTTTGTCAACTTTCCCATCTGGTCCATACTCGGTTCTGTAAACCCATTTGCATCTAACAAGTTTGCGTCCCTTTGGTAGAGGAACAAGATCCCATGTATCATTTGTCATCAATGAATGATATTCTTCATTCATAGCTGCTTCCCAATGTGGATGGCCTGAAGCTTCTGCAAAAGTGTCAGGATCATGATTTACTGGAGCTTGAGCCAGTAAGGAAGAGGCTCTTTCAAACTGAGAACGTGTATGTCCCTGATCTGTAGGATCACCGGCAAGATCACCTGCTACATCCCGAGTAGCACGGACCCATCTTGGAAGTTGAGGATCCTGAGAAGGTGGGGGAGGATTATCATCCTCGCTTTCATCATCAGAAGAAGAAATGTTTTCAAAGATAGAAGAGATAGGAAGAGGGAGAGAGAGAGAGAGAGAGAGGGGAGGGGGGGGGGGGCCTCGGTTTGCGTGCTTGCCTTGAGAAAGCTCTTTTTCCCTACAAAATACAAAACACAAAACAACACGAATATGCAAAGAAAAAAGAACCTTGCGGCTCGAAGTTAGCTTTAGCCAAAAAACTAGAAATTTTAAAAAAAAATCTCAAGGTTAGCTTTAGCCGAAAAACTAAATATTTTTCTCAATGTTTCTGATTTTCCGAGATCACACTAAGGTGCAGGGAAAAGAGCGTACGCATGAGAAAAATCCTTCCTTTCTGTTTCTGATTTGCCCAGATCGCACAGAGTCGCAGGGCAAAGAGCATACGCAGAAATGAAAGGTATAGATCCGGTTAAAAAAAAAGGCTAAATAAACTGAGACCGAAATAAGCAGAGAGAAATTAACAGTAAACTGCAAAAAAAACACTGTATACCTCCCGATCTGAAAAATGACGCAGCTAGGGCTACCGGAAACCTTTTCGCATGAAACGAAAGGGGTTCCTCACTGGAACAGATGCTCCGAATGCAACAGAGCAGTCCTCTCGGACCGAAAGCAGTCAGAAACAATAGATCTAGGAAACGACAGCCGCATGCAGTTCTACCGGCTTCAGATTTGGATCACCAACGGACGCGGCCCTCAAATAGCTCTGATACCATGTAGGAATTTACAGGGTAAGTTCCACAGAAAGAATACCAAAAGGACACCACTCACAACCAGATCTCAAATCAATACACCAGTATTTTTGACGTGGTTAAAACCCTCAGAGTGCAAGGAGGGAAACAGTCCACGGCCTATCCCAACGTGGGTACTACAGGTAATTTATTAATCAAAGAATGAAAATTTACATAAGCTTCTCTCATGCACGGATTACCCGAACAATGACCCTCCATGCGCTTTAAATAGAACTCATGGACCAATCGGGTGTCAAGCCACGGATCAAGTGTCGGTAATACCGAGGTGAGAGTGAACCGTCGGATCACTACATATCGTGACCGTCGGATTGTAAGTTACAAAATGTACAACGGTAAAGAAACACACTTTACCTAACTCTAACCTAACTCTATGCTAGACCAAGTTGAACTTAACTATATCCTATGTGTCGGAATATCCTAACAGTTGTAGCCACTACAACACAACCACATCTCATTAATAACTCAGTCAAAGTAATGAATTTTCCCAATAGTGAAACATTCCTGCATTTGATGCAATGGATAAAGGTACAACTTTTTAGTTCAACAAGAAAATCCCAACAATCTTCCCTCAGATCAAGGATTTGGACAATCTGACCTTCAACTGTGTAATTTAATTAATTAAGTTTAATTAATAAAATATTGAAAATTAACTAGAGTTTCAGCACGTAGTGGCTCTCTCCACATTATGTGGATGTTACAGTAGTAGGGTAGAACATAGGGATGTTACACAATCGCCCAAGCCTTGAAAGTGCCTGACGTGGAGAAAGGATTCTCTGTATGCACAAATGCATTAGGGGAAGGATTAGGAGCACTCTTATTCCAAGAAGGAGGAGTGATTTCTTATGGTTTAGGTAAAATTAGCAGTCACGAAATCAATTATGCCACCCATGATTTAGAGCTAGCTACAAAAACATTGGCTTTGAATCTATGGAGACATTATTCAATGGGATGTCAAGTTGAAATTAAGACAAACCATAAAGGGCTTGAGCACACTTTTATTCAAAAGGACCTTAATTTGATAGTGGGATCAAAGTGAGCTATTCAGTGAATATGATTTCAAAGTATCTTTCATCAAATGGAAAGAAAATAAAGTGGTAGATTCCTTAAGCATCAGGCCTAGAATAAATTCATTACTATCATTGAAAGCAAGCCTAAGGGACTATATTTTAAGCCAACTTATAAAATCCTACCAATACCAACAAATAAAATCTTCCTTTTAAGGAGGAATATCAATGAGAATGAATTGGGAAGGATATACAATAGAGAATAATGGATTATTATGATATAAAGGCAATATGTATGTACTAGAAAACAAAGAGTTTAGGAGGTTGATATTGAAGTAAGCCCATAGAATTCCTTATGTTACACATCCAAGAGTGAAGAAAATGCATGATGAGTTAAAAAATGATATTTTCCTGGGCATGAATGAAAAAGGATATAACATTGTTGGCATTATGGCATAGGTTTGGAGCTATGGCACAGGTGTTCTCCTTGGTGGCAACTCTCTTTGGTAACAGATCTCAGTTCAGGCTTCCAGAATGAAGGAAAAGACATATACGCAGGTTCATCCAGACTAAGACGCGTATACACGCGGTTTAGATGTTTCAAAGGTGCGTGTGCGTATACACGCACTTTCATGCAAGGAAAAGCGCGTATATGTTGGAGAAATTACCTTTGGTCCGTGGTAGTTAGTCCTTGGTATTTGAACCTATGGTTTTGGACCATGGTACCTCATCAGACATGTTGATCCCAAGTATTGGGTCCGTGGTATTGGTTTGTTATGGTTTTGGACCATGGTATTGTGGAAGGCCTAAAACTATAAAAGAGGAAGGAGATCATGTGGCAAGGGATCATCTAAATTGTTATTGAATATCTGATAAAGTGCTATATCTGGAATACTAGTAATTGGATTATGGTGCAAATCTGGATCTGAATGAAGGAGGAACCTTAGCTCAAAGAGATGGATAAGTTATATTGATGGATCATAATCCTTAAGCTTGAATGATAGTATCTTTGTATGATTTTGATCTGTTATATGTGGCGCTTGCTTGATCTATAAAACTGATAATATGGGTTAATTAGTGTTTGAATATCTGAAAGAGCAAATTATCCTTTATAGATCTATACGCAGGTTCAGTGAAGTGAAGGCGTGTATACATGCTCACTCTGTGAAGTAAAACAACGTATACGCAGGTTGTTCCATACGCAAAAGCGTATGCACGCAGGTTTCAGGCTATTAAAGTAGCGTATATATTTTGAGTTGTGATCTTGCTGCTTTTGTTTATTGCTGCAGTTTTCTGGGTTTAGATTTGGTGTGTGGTTACTGTTACTGTGATCTAGGTACAGTCATCAGAAAAGTGGTTATTTTGATTCAGTTTTTATTGGTGAAAAGGTGATTGGTTGATGTAGAAATACTTGATGTTTGATTGATGCGATTTGTGGATACAGTCTGAAAATTCATGAAACGTGGTCCCTGAAAGAAAGAGAAGGTTGTAGCCTTCTGTAGGCCAGCACCTACGTACTAGTATCTTGGCTAGTGCAAGAGCTAAGGGGGTTGTAGCTCCCTTTCAGAAGAAGCTGGAAAACGAGTGAGGGTTGTAGCTCTCTGCAGGTTGCAGCCTGCGTACTAGTAAAGGACTGCACCAGTACAATTGTAAAAAGAAGTTTCTAATTAAAAGAGAAGATATAGACGAATTGCAGTAGGTGGTTTTCACCCACATTAGGTTTCCACCTTATATCTTGTGTTCTTGTGTGCGATTGTCTTTCTGCTCTGTTTTACTGTTTCTAGTTACTGGTTATTTGATTCTCAAACACAGATTACTAATCAAAATCATGAAGATAAAGTCATTTAAAAGTTTGCATTGTATACCCGGGTTTCCTTCTGCATAGTTGCGTATATACATGGGTTTAATTAACTGAATTAGCGTATATCATTTGATTTTGAAAAAGGAATATTTTACTTGATAATATTGATTCACCCCCCTTCTTAGTATTATTTTCAACACACTACAACACAACCAGCGATTAGCGTCCCTTTTTACTTCTTTTTTTGCATCTACAACCCATTTTTGGTGCTATTTGCATCCATTTATCAAATATGGTGCAAAACTTGACACAAAATTTGCATCAAGTTTTGCACCAAATCTTACACCAAGTTTAGCACCAGGTATTACAATAGGTTTTGCACCACGTTTTGCACCAAATTTTATGCCAAGTTTTGTGTCATCCTTTACACCAGGTTTTGTTCCAGGTTTTGCATCAAGTTCGGCACCTAATTTTGTTTGACATACTTTTGCATCCTTTTTAAAATCATTTTTTGCATCGACTTTTGCATCCTTTTTAAAATCATTTTTTGCATCCATTTTTTCATCCATTTGTGCATCCCTTTTGTGCCAAGTTTTACATCGAGTTTTTTGTCTAGTTTTTCATATAATTTTGCATCTACTTTTGTTGCATCCACTTTTCCATCTTGTTTGGCATCCATATTTACATCCTCTTTTGCATCTATTATTGTACCCACTATTGCATCTAATATTTTTGTGCCACAATTAGCACCTAGTTTGGCACCTCCTTTTGCACCCACTTTTGATTATAATTTTGCATCCACGTTTGCATCCTCATTTGCGTCTAGGTTTTCATCAACTACTACATCTATTTTTGCATCCCTTTTTGTATCCAATTTTGGACTAGGATTTGCATCGGGTTTTGTGTCTCGTTTTGCATCTACTTTTGCATTGACTTCTATTGCATCCACTTTTGCACACAATCTTGCATCCACTGTTGCACCCATTTTAAATTTCACTTTTTGCATCCCTTTTTACATCTTCATTTGCATCATACTTTGATTCTTTTTTTGCATCTATCATTACATCCACTTTTGTTATGCCACAATTTGCACCATGTTTTGCACTCACTGTTATATCCACGTTTGCTTCCAATTTTGCATCCATGTTCGCATCCTCTTTTGCATCAAATATTGCATCTATTTTTGCATCCACTTTTGTGTTAGGTTTATGCATTGGGTTTTGCATCTCGTTTTGTATCTACTTTTTCATCTACTTACATTGTATCCATTTTTTGCATCCAATTTTGTTTTGCCTATTGCATCAATGTTTGCTTCCACTTTTACATCCATTTTTGCATCTTATTTTGCATATTTTTTGTCTATTGTTACATCCACTTTTGTTGCACCATATCTTGCGCCTACCATTGCAACCACATTTTCTTCCACGTTTGCATCCCCTATTGCATCCACTTTTGTTTCTACTTTTGCATCCACTTTTGTGTCAGGTTTTTCATGTTTTTGTGCATCTACTTATGTTGTATCCACTTTTCATCCAATTTTATGTCTATTGTTGCCCCCATTTCTATGTTTGCTTTTGCATCCCTTTTCCAACACTCATCATATTTTCTGCATTGATGATATTCCTTATGGCATTGACAATTATGAACAATTGATGACAATGTCAATAATATTGAAAATGATGAAAATGAAGATGATGGCGATGACATGAATTGTGATTATGATGATAAAGACGATAGTGGTTACAATGACAATGATGATGATGGCAATGATTATTATGATGACGATGCTAATGACGTTGGCGAATCTTCCCAAATTTAGATGTTGTCATTGTCATAATCATAAGCATTATCTTTGGTGTCATCATCATCATTTTCATCTAGGTCATCATCAAAAACTATAATGGCATGAATGATGATGATGATTACAACAATGTCGATAGAAATTACATTAATGATGATGATGGGGATGATAAAAATGACAATGACGATGATAATGGTGGTGATGATGATCATCATCGATCATCTCTCAAAAATAGATTTGTTATTTCTCTTACGTATATCAATGTGTCCTAAACAACCCTTTTCTAGCACTGATCACATTTTTTGGGTTGATTATATTTCTTACAACATCTACAATTATGAACACTTGCAAACAATGTCCATAATGATGATGATGATGGCATGAATGGTGATTATGATGATAATGTAATGATGGCAATAACAATGACAAGGATGTGATGATGATGACAATGATTATGATAATGAGAATGACCTTACCATCTTATGGATTCGTGAACAATTACTAGTTTCAATACCATCTTCTGGATACGTATTACTATCATACTTTTTAGATTTTCTGTCTCTCTTGAGGTATCTTACTATAATGGTGTTGTCAACACTAGAAAGATATCTTGTTGTAATGGTGGTTCTAATGTTAGCACTAGCAAAATTTTTGTTAAATTTTGGTTAAAAAAACCGATTTATGCAATTATTTTGACAATCTATGTAAAAAAGTAAATAACATCCAATTATTTTGACTGTAGTCCCATTGATTATCATGAATTCACCAGTCTGAAGACCATCTTCTACATACATATTATTATTAAACTTTTTGCATTATATCCCTCTTATATCTTGTTGTAATGGCAGTATTAGCACTAGAAAAATATCTTGTTGTAATGGTGATGTTAGTATTAGCACCAAAAAAATCACTAAATATAATTCCCTAAGTCCTATATATAAGAAAAATCAAAAGAAAGAAAAATAATGCCCAATGAATGGTAACTCATGTATTCACACCCTCTTTGGAAAACATATGAATATATACACTCCTAGTCACACTTGATCACATGTTTGTGATGGTTAAATCATGAAGTCCTCTTTTCCCCTTTCATTTTCACTTCATCATTTAAGCACCTAATTTAGGATCTAGGGAATTTTTCTTGCCTAAGGGTTTCATGTCTACTCTTGGTTTACTTATGTCACACTACGGTCAATCATGTGACGGAGTGAAATACTTAAGTTTGTGGAGTTATTAGAACGGTGTATTAAGTTAGTCACCACACACACATGTATTACATGTCATTGATCCACATGTGTGGGTTGGAGACTCATTGCTTGAGAACTTTAATGGATACTACTTTAGGGCCTTGATGGTATATCTTACAAAATTGCTTGGTAAACATTGTGATTCATCCTTTCTTTTCCTCAAGACACTTGATAATATTGAAGTCACTCCCAATAATCCACGGAGATGGGGAGTATAAATTATTTGTGCTGGAAATAGAATTGAGAAATAGAGGTTTTCCATTTGCGATATTGGATTCATAGACATTGGATACATTGGAGTCTATGATTTGGATATTGGAGTCATAGACATTGGATATTATTGGAGTCATAATGCGAAAATAGGTAAACATATTGGTAACCTTGATGTCTGGATCATTCCAAATAATAACCATTCCACCCAAGTATATCTAATCATCAATCACTACTATTTGGAAATTCCTCCCCCATTTTCTAATTATATGAGGTAGAACCTCACTTAATATTTTTATTTCTTATATCAACATTATTGATGGGTGCTTTGCATACCATTTTTCTTTTATGAGTATTTGTTTCCTTTAATATTGAGGTCCCTCATGTTCCATGAGACTATTTTCATGGATAATTTACATCGAAAGGAAGTATAATGTGACTAAAAAAAACATGTTCCAAGATTTATGTTATTGGACAATGCCACTTCATGACTCCTATATTTCCTTAACCTGGGACTGAATGGTGAACTTGATAGCCGTAAGGGAATTTAACTAATGAAAATCTCAAAAAGAGGTGACTTTTGACTTTATCACATATAAGTTAATATACTAAAAAAAATATCCATAAAAATTTCATCAATCAATGAATCTTTAAAAAAAATATCCAAAACAATTTCATCAAGCAATGAAGCATTACATTATAAATTACATTCTATAAACCTTTTGGTAACTTTTTGCTAAACCATGTTCAAAACCAACATATTTAATATTAATATTTAACAATAATATGGAAAATAACACATTTTCATAAATTAAATAACATGTTATCAATCCTAAGAAATGTCACTAACATAAAACTAAAAAGCATGCAACTAATTGGAATGACCACTCAAGGCCACCATAAGACAATTAATCTATTAAGACAAGGATTAATGGGGAAAGAAATCTACAAAGGACAAAGGCAAACCTATTTTAACTTTATTGTTTTATTAGGTGCAAGTTGAACATCTCAATATATAATGAAGAGAAGAATTAATTTTGTTGCATTGAGAAAACCCAAGCACATTCTATAACTTAGCAAGGAAGAGATGTATAATACCCATCTCAGTGACACAATGCATGGCATTAAGTTACTTTTTGATATATAATTTAAAGTTATATCATAAAATCACAAATTTAGCATGAATGGATGTTTAAAATTCATTTTTATAAAAAGAAAATATAATTTTTGTTATAAAAAAAAAACCAAAAACTAAACATATTTTTTTAGAAAATAAAAAAAAATACTAAACTGAATATATATTAAAAAAAACCTAAAATCAAGCAAATATATATTTTTTTATATTTATTTATTTATTTTTTTAATTTAAAATAATTTTTAGAATTTTTTGAAACACTTCCCTCCATTCTAAGAAGCAAAAATAATAATAGAAATAAGGACAAGCCAAAAATATTCCTTTCCTTGGTAAGTTTTTCCCACCATTCATTCCACTTACTTGAGTTATTTCATAAAACAGATATAAGTGTTATTTCACACTCTTTTGGAAAAGCCTATTGAGCTTCTCTTATGATATATCTATTCCTTGATGGAGTCCTTGATATATTGATCAAGTTTTGATTCCTTGGAGATTAATTAGAGCAAAGAAAACATGAGTACTGTTAATTCCAAGTTCAATGCCTCTAATGGTGGACACAAGGCAAGGGAGGGGTTGCTATCGTGGTCATAACTCCAGGTTCATTGTCTCTGATGGTGGACGAGGCAAGGGAGGGGGTTGTGGTCATGGTTCTGGTCATGGAGTTTTCTCTTTTACATTATATGTAGAGAGTTCAAAGTAATTTGAAAGGAATCATTGTCGTCACTAGGTATAATGGATTAAATGTGATAATGGATAAAATGAAGTAATTATTTGTGAGAATTTTTTCTTGAATGAACATTAGGATCCATCTTATTATAGAGAAAATTACATGCATTAAAAACAACTCAATATTTCATGTGACATTCATATTGTATGCGACTTATTTTTCATTAAAAACAATTTACTTTTTCATGTGACATTCTTTTTTTGTTAAAAGTTCTTCTATTTCTAATATGAATTACAATTGTAATTTGAAATAAAGCTTCCAATAAATATTAATTTACCAATTCTGCATGGAAATCATAAGAAACATTCACAATATAATATGAAGAACAAATGGGTACCTACTTCATATGGATTAATAAATGCTTTTACTACTTAATGTGAATTAAAAGTGTTATCTTAGTTGGATCTCCAATATATCTTAAGCCATATATTCATTTCATTTTTAGTACTATTAAAGGTTATTATGTCCTACCTCATTTTATTGTTAGCATTGTAATAAAAATATGCATTTTGCTGTAGAATTAGTACTAACATGTAATATTGATTTTTTTTTCCAGAACGCTATAGGTAATGACCACAAAGATGATGATATAGACTATGTTTAGATTACATCATATATCAGAGATGATGATGATTAGGATGGCGATGGCATTGGTGATGATTATGTGGATGATATTATCAGGATGGTCAGGATGATGATCATGGAAATGATCATGAAGATGAGCTTGACTATGATTTTCGTGGTGCTAGCTAGCCATGCGTTATTTTTTATATTTAGTTGGATGTCTTAATATGGTAATCGTATATTTGAATTTTAGTTTATTTGAATAATTATGATGATACTATCGGCACTGTCTTGTTACCTTATGAATATGTTGAAAATTGTTTAAATTTTTTTTATGAAGAATTATCATGTATGACGAGATTCCTATTTTTTTATGGATGTTGTGAATTTACCTTAGCATAATGATATATATGAAACATTTTTAGTTGGTAATCTTACATTGACTTTTAGTTGATTTGATTAAATATGATGATGATATTATCATTTTTATCTTGTTATTTTACGTATATATTGAAAATTATCAACATTATTTTGATGGAGAATTATTATGTATGATGATATTACTATCTTTTGATGGATGTTGTGAATTTACCTTAGAATAATGGTGTTCATGAAATATTTTGATATGATAATCACACATTTCAATCTTAGTTGATTTGATTAAAGATGATGAGGATATTATTAGTATTATCTTGTTACTTTATATATGTGTTGAAACCTATCAATGTTTTTTTATGGAGAATGATTATGTATGATGATATTACTATTTTTGGATGTAATGTTGTGAATTTACCTTGGAATAATGATATCTACGATAAATGTTGATTTAGTAGTAATATATGTATATTGAAAATTGTCAATGATTTTTTGATGGAGAATTGTTATATATGAGGATACTGCTATATTTTTTATGAATGTTGTCAATTACCGTTAAATTTGTTTACAAATAATAAGTGATGAATTTGAATTGTGATATATTCTTAAATGTGTTATACATGAAAATACCTCCTCATCATCTTGGAGGAGAATACTATGCTGTTGTTGAAATACCCCTTTCTCCTAAACTATATAAGCCTATAATATAAGTTATGTATGATGAGGACCACGATATCCTAGTCTATAACAAGTTGTCCCCTTCATCTAACTTTTGTTATCAAAATTCTCACATTAGAGGAATTTTCAACTCAAAAAATAACCACTTAAGAAAAAATTAAGAAACTAATAAAATAATGCCATGTAGACAATTTTTTAATATATCATTTTTATTATTCTTTTACCAAATTACCCAAATAAATGTCACATTTATCAAAATAACTGTCTCTGTATTTTATATTTAAATTAATATATTAGCACAAGATTTAATAAAATTTAAATTAAAAAAAAACAAATTTAAATTAAAAAAGCAAATTCAAAATTTAAAGGAAATTTAAATTTAAATTTAAATTACCCAAATAAATGTTACTTTTATCACCATCTACATGTATTTTATATTGAAATTAATTTATTAACACAAGATTTAAGAAAATTTAAATTTCAAAGGAAAATTTAAAATATAAATTTAAGTTAAATTTAAATTTAAGTTACTCAAATAAATGCACCTTTTTCAAAATAACCATATGTTTATATTTAATATTTAAATTAATTTATCAATAGAAGATTTAATAAAATTTAAATTAAGAAAGTAAATTTAAAATTTGAATTAAATTTAGGATTTATGATTTTATATTTAAATTTATTTATTTAACACGCCATGATTTACTCTTCATTAAAAATATTCTCGATAATCTAATTTGTATAGATTAAGATATTAATTTAATTTTTAATATTTAATATAGTTTTGGTCACTTGGGCACTATTCACAGTTAAATTAGGTAAGTTATATTATTAAAAAAAAATCCACTGCCTAGTCACACTTGTATGTCTTTTAAATTTTAAAGGATTTTGATTGGATTACACATTATGACATGGAAAATTCAAAGTTAACATTTAAAAAATGAAAATTCCTCTAATGCGAGGAAAAAGCTCGAGTTAACTAGAATTTGACACTCTTGTTCACTTTTGGAAACTCATATGGTGGAATGTAATCTCTTTATCCTCATCTTTAGCTTTTTCCTAAAAAATAAAAGCATACAAAAGTGGGAAAGAGCCATAAAGCATGGGGAAGCTTTTTCCTAAGCACAAAAGCTTCTAAAAAGTGGAAAATGCCATTTTTATATGAGGAAACATTATTCATCCAAAAGCTTTTGCCAAAATTGAATTAATGAGGAATTTGGGAAATCTTCATAGCCTTCACTTTCCTATATATTGGAGGCTTGGCCATTAAGGAAATGATGGGAGTTCATGTATTGTCACGCTGCTGAGATTTATCCTGAGAGGGAGAGTTTTGGAGCTAGGAATTGGGGAGGTATTGTTGCATCTGCATCTAATGGTTGTAACTTTCCTCCAACTCCTTTATTAATATATATTAGTTGTTCTTCCTTCCATATGCTACTATTCATTCTTTACTTATCCTATTTAACTAATGAATGTATGGGATTTTGGTTTTTATTTATTTATTCAGTAATATTTATATGTTTATGATAGTTTCAATTATCAAGATATTACGTTGTGAAGTTTTCTTTGTTCTCTCTCTTGTGTGTAGGACCAAGATTTGGAGCTATCTAAGAGCGCTTCCCAGCTACACTAAAAACTCCAACAAGACCGCATGCGAGGACTCACATGAAATCATTCTTCTTTTCTTAATCTGTACTCTAAATATTGATCTACTAAGAATCCTGAGCCTTAGAACAACCTTTCTCTTAATCAATCTATCTTAGGTTTTTGGATAAACTGAGAGGGTTTTATGTTCATCTAACTGTGCATTAATTCCTACAGCAAAATGATATTTAGAAACTGTAATATATTTCACTATGTAATAAAATTAGTAAAATGGAAGTAAAAGTAAAACTCTAAACAAGAAGCCAGAAGTGGATGTAACCATCGATGCAAAATTGGGAGTAGAATTGGATGTTAAACTAGCCATCAAAACAAGATGAAAACAATGAGACAAAAAGGGATTTAAAGTAGAATTAAAAAAGAGTGCAAAACTAGACACAAAGAAGGGAACAAAATAGGGCATACAAAAAGATACCAAATTGGGTGCAAACAAGGATGTAGAAATGGAAACCAAAATGAGGATGCAAAGAATGGTGTAAAATTAGGATGCAAAATTGGGTGCAAAAAGGATGTAAGAAAAGACACAAAACAAGAAGCAAAATGGGACCTAAAAAAGGTGAAACTAAGGATGCCAAAAATGATACATAACTATATGAAAATTCAAACTAAAATCTAGGTGCAAAATGAGATGCAAATGTGGACACAAAATGTGGCAGAAAAAATGATGCGAATTTGGATGCCAAAAAGGATGCAAAATTAGACACCAAAAAGGATGCAAAATTGGACATAAAAAATGGTGAAAAATTAGACACAAAAGTAGAAAAAATGGTGCGAAAATGGGCATAAAAATGGCTCAAATTTGAATGCAACATTGGATGCAAAATGAGGTGCAAAAAATGATTCAAAACTTGGTGCAAAAACAAATGCAAAAATAACGAAAAAAATGGCTCAAAATTGAACGTAACATTAGACACAAAATGGGATTCAAAGGTGGACACAACACATGGTCCAACATAGGGTAAAAATTTAGATGCTCAAAAGGATGAAAAATTGGATGCAAGAAATGTTGTTAAAAATGATGCTAAATTGGATGCAACAAATGATGCAAAATTAGGTGCAAAATAGGATGCAAAAAAGGGAGACAAATGAAACGAAAAAGTGGATGAAAAAAATGGTGCAAAAATGGATGAAAATTTTGGCACTAAATCAGATTCAACATATGGTGTAAAATTAGATGCAAAAAATGGTGTAAAAAAAGGCAGAAAAACTAATGCAAAAACAGATGTAAAAATAAGTACGAAATTAGAAGAAAAAAATGGCATAAGACTAGATGCAAAAAATGGCACAAACTCGATGCAAAAAAGGCACTAAATCAGATGCAAAAGATGGTGTAAAACTCGATGCAAATTACGACACAAAAATAGAAGCAAAGAATGGCACAAAATAGGGAGAAAAAAATGATGCAAAAATAGATGCAAAAAATGGCACAAAACTAGAAGCAAAAACTGTTGTAAAACCAAATGCAAATCTTGGTGCAAAATATGATGCAAAAAATGATGCAAAAGATGATGCAAAATTTGGTGTAGAAAAAAGATGCAAAATTTGGCGCAAAAAAGGACGCTTTAAAAATTGTACAATAGAGCCAGATTTAGCGCCAGGCTGCTCATCCCAATGGAGAAAAAAATACACTAAAATCTAGTGCTAAATCTGGCGTAAATTTCCTGTTTTGTTGTAGTGACAATTGGTATCATAGTAGGTTCTTCATAAGAAGCTTGATGCTTGAAGAAAGATCTTTCATTTTGAGCAACTATGAGAGGGAACCATCAATCAGGCAACCATTTTTTGATGGGACAAACTTCGTTTATTGGAAGGTAAGAGTTACCGCCTATCTTCAATCTCTTAGTACAGAAGTCTGGGATATCATCGAAACAGGGTATACTTTTCCATCAGCAACTCCTACGGATCCGGCTGAGAAGAAGAAATATGAAACAAATGCAAAGGCGATCAATACTCTATTAGGATGCCTATCTCAATTAGAATTTGTCAAGGTAATGCAGTTTAAATCTGCAAAAGAGATATGGGACAAGATTGTTCTGAGTTATGAAGGAGATGATCAGGTAAAACGAGCAAAACTTCAAACCCTTAGGATTCAGTATGAAAATCTCAGGATGTATAATGATGAAAGTGTGGCTAACTATTTTCTTCGTGTAGATGAGATTGTTAATTGTGTGAAAATTTTGGGTGAAGAAATAAAAGGGGTTGTTGTGGTTGAAAACATTCTAAGATCTTTGTCCCCTAGGTTTGAATCTAAAGTTTCTGCAATAGAAGAAAAAGAGAATCTACAAAACCTTAAAATGTCACAACTGAAAGGAATTCTAACTGCTTATGAAATGAGGAAAGGAGGTCCATCAGACAAGAGAGAAGCTATCTTCAAGGCTTTAGGCAAAGGAGAGTACTATGAGTCAGGACACGTGTTAGAAGAAGAAGAAGCATCAAATTTTGTCAGAAATCCTCAACGAGGTACTGGACGGTTCCGAGGTAAGTTACCTTTCAAATGCTTTGCTTGTGGAAGAGTTGGTCACTATGCTGCCAAATGTCCTCATAAGGATAAGGTTGACAAAGGAAAGGAACCTATTAGATGGAGCAAGAAACAAAATGCAACTAAGAAAAGTTACTACACTCATCAAGACAGTGATGGCCTATCAAAGAGTGACGAAGATGAACGAGGTAATGATTATAAAATTCTAATGGCTTTTGAAGATGATGATTATATGGATGCTATAGATGTAGATGGTTTTTATGAAGAGATTTCTAGACTCAAAACATGTTTAGAAGAAAAGAATATGATCATTGATACTCTGCAATTCCAACTTGATGAAAAAGAAAAATTTCTTGAGAAGTTAGAATTTGAAATTGTTTGCCTTAGAAAAGAAATTGAGAAAACAAAGGCTCTAAATCTTAAATTTTTTAAAGGATCTGAAACTCTGGATGAGATTATCAATGTACAACGTTCTCCACTAATCAAGATAGGTCTTGGGTATAATGGAGAATCATCTCAAGCATCCACCTCAAAGAGTTATCTTGATGCAGCAAGGAGGAATGAGCAAAAGCCCAATGGAGATCACCAGGTAAAACAGGGATGAATTACATCAAGAATAAATAAAGACCACCAGGTAAATCAGGGGCAATCCATCTTAAGGGTGAAGAAAAGCTACAACCAGCCACAGGTAAAAACTTCTCAATTTCCTTCAAGAATGGATGACAATCGAAACTACAATCATTTGGCTGGTAGATTTGATAATCGCAGAAGTTTCTTCAATGGAAAATGTTTCTCTTGCCATAAATTTGGTCACAAAGCAGCTCAATGTGTTGCCTATAAGACAATCATGACTAGAGAAGCTCAAAAATAAAGAAGTATGACTGGAATCACAAAAAGGACTTATAACAACGTTTCCGCCCTTTAAAATGAAATTGAATGTTCTATTTGTAATAACTTCGGTCATGAAGATTCTGAATGAAGGAGCAGGTTTTGGAAGACAACTCAGAAGGAACAAACCTCAAGTGCCAGAACATGGAGAATAAAGGAACCACAATCACAAAGATGTGGGATAGATTTTTATGAAGAAGGACAGGAAAATCTATGGTACATTGATAGTGGATGTTCGAAGCATATGACAGGTGATAAAGAAAAACTTGAATGATATACTGCTTTAGAAAAGGGAAAGAAATTTTCTTTTGGAAATGATACTCCTGCAGCCATAAAAGGAAAAGGCACTGCTCAGTTGAAAGAAAAGGTCAAAGCTGGAAATGTTTTGTATGTTGATGGCTTGAAGCATAATCTACTAAGTGTCAGTCAGATGTGCGATCAAGGAACCGAGGTAATATTTCAATCAAATGGATGTAGTGTTCGTGATCTTGATATAGGAGAAACAGTGATCAAAGGCAGAAGAACTCCAAATAATCTATACATATTTGAAGAAGGACAACAACAATGATATTTGAGCAAGGATGATGAACACTGGTTATGGCATTGGAGGTTGGTGCATCTAAGCTTCTCACAAATAAGGAAAGCATGCAAATACCAGGCAGTTCGTGGTCTTCGAGATATCAAAATCCAGACAACACAATATGCAAATCATGTCAGTTTCGTAAGTAAACTAGAACTAACTTCCCTGAGAAGGAAGGATCAGCTAGCAGGCCTCTTGAGCTAGTCCATATAGATGTATGTGGTCCATTTAGGACAAGGTCACCTCGAGGAGAAGAATACTTTATATTATTCATTGACGACTTCTCCAGGATGGTTTGGTTAGGACTTATGAAGCACAAAGACGAAGCATTCGAAAAATTCAAATCCTTCAAGGCCTTGGCTGAAAATGAATTAGATCACAAAATTAAGTGCCTTAGGTTTGACAGAGGTGGGGAATTTACCTCAAATGAATTTTTTGATTTCTGTGAAGAACATGGAATAAGAAGGGAATTCTCTACAGTTAGGACTCCTCAGCAAAATGGAGTGGTGGAAAGGATGAACAGAACGGTCCAACACATGGCTCGTGCTATGCTTTATGAATCTGGAACTCCCACAACCTTCTGGGGTGAAGTTGCATTTGCTGCCGTTGTTTTTCTTAACCCAACAAATGTCCAAGTGAACAACACTCAAACTCCTCATGAGCTCTGGTATGGTGAGACTCCTTCAGTAAAGCATTTCAAAATTTTTGGAAGCAAATGCTATATTAAGAACAATGATGAACGACTGGCCAGCTTGAACCTAGAGCAGATGAAGGCATTCTCCTTGGTTATTCTCCCCACAGCAAGTCATATAAGTGTTACAATAAAAGACTTGGAAGAATTGTTGACAACATTGATGTAGTGGTTGATGAAAAAGGATACATTCCTAGGCAAGTAAATTATGAAAATATCGAAGAGGATGAAGACTACTCTCCAAATTAGACTGATGATGAAGAAGAACCTCAAGAGGCACCAGAGGAACAGATAAGGATAGAAGAGAAGACTCCATCCAGGTACGTTCAGAAGAATCATCCATAATCTCAGATTTTGGGGTAGAAAGAGGCAGGTGTACAAACAAGAAGAACAATTGCAGAAGCCTCAAGCTATTTGGCATTGCTCTCCTCCACTAAGCCAAAAAATGTAAAAGAGGCATGCAAGGATGAATGTTGGGTCAAGGCAATGGATGAAGAACTTGAGAAGATTGAAAAGAACAACACTTGGGAGTTGGTTCTTAGACCAAAAGATAAGAATGTCATAGGGACAAAATGGATCTTTAAAAACAAGTTGAATGAAAATGGGGAAGTTATTAGAAACAAGGTCAGACTTGTCTGTAAAGGGTATGCTCAACAAGAAGCAATAGACTTTGAAGAAACTTTTGCTCCTGTTGCTAGACTTGAGGCCATTCGAATGTTCCTTGCTCTCTCAAGATTTCAAAAGTTAAAAGTATTTCAAATGGACGTGAAATCAGCCTTTCTGAATGGAGAGTTAGAAGAAGAAGTGTACATTGAGCAACCAGATGGTTTCATTCTTGGGAATGATCCAAATCTTGTGCGCAGACTATAAAAGGCTCTCTATGGTCTTAAACAGGCTCCAAGGGCTTGGTACTACCATTTGGACAAATATCTTCATCAACAAGGTTTTTCAAAAGGATCAGCAGATAACAATCTCTATATTAAAATTGAAAATGACAAATTGCCAATACTTGTTGTGTATGTAGATGATATTATCTTTGGCAGCAATGAAGAAGCTATGAGTCAAAGCTTTGCCTTGGTGATGCAGAAAGAATTCGAAATGTCCTTGCTTGGAGAACTGAAATACTTTCTTGGATTGTAAATCCAACAAAATGAAGGTGGTATCTTC
Source organism: Pinus tabuliformis (assembly GCA_031772625.1). Classification (NCBI taxonomy): domain Eukaryota; kingdom Viridiplantae; phylum Streptophyta; class Pinopsida; order Pinales; family Pinaceae; genus Pinus; species Pinus tabuliformis. The sequence continues at coordinate 1,108,904,015 of CM062816.1, read as the reverse complement.
TTGTCTCAAACCAAGTACCTCAAGTAGATTCTAAAGAAGTATGGCATGGAAGATTCGAAACCAGTATGTACCCCATGGTTACAGGATGTAGCCTCAGTGCAGATGATGAATCACCAGTAGTGCATCAACCAACCTATAGATCTATGATTGGAAGTCTACTTTTTTTGACAGGTACCCGACCAGACATCATGCATGCAGTGGGAATAGTTGGAATATTTCAGGAAAATCCAAAGGAAACTCATCTTCAGGTAGTGAAGAGAATTTTCAAGTATCTTCAAGGAACTCAAAACTATGGCTTATGGTATCCTAGAGATACAAATCTCACTCTTCATGCTTATACAGATGCAGATTGGGCTGGAAGCGTTGATGACAAGAAGAGCACAAGTGGTGGTGCATTCTTTATGGGTTCTAGATTAGTATCTTGGTTCAACAAGAAACAAAGTTCGATTGCTTTATCTACATCTGAAGCGGAATATGTGGCTGCTGCATCTTGTTGCACTCAACTTCTTTGGATGATGCAAACCTTGCAGGACTTTCAAATCACTTGTACACCACCTATCTCCATCTTATGTGATAATACAAGTGCAATCAGCATTTCAAAGAACCCAATCATGCATTCAAAGACCAAGCACATACCGATCAAGTATCACTTTCTCCGGGAATAAGTGTTGGAACAAAAGGTCAAATTGGAGTATGTTCCTTCTAAGGAACAAGTTGCTGATATTCTCACTAAACCACTGCCTAGGGAAACTTTTGAATACCTCAGACAGAAGATGGGGGTAGTTGATGCATCATCTTGCTGTTAAATCTTGTCTGGTTCAGAGAAAAATGGGTGTATGCGAGTTGCCTGAGGAGGATCCATGTACATATATTGTTTGTGCAGAGACAGTCGCGTATATGGAGGTTTGATGGATATCAGTAGGGACAGGCTCTGGCTGAAGATATTCTGATATGGGTATGACATAGACCATCCGGCACAGGTTCAGGGGGAGCAGATAATCTTCTAATAATGCATTTTTGGCCTTATATTAGAAGCTTTTGGTTCTAGTTCACAACTGTTGTTGGTTTCAGGTGGAACAGAGGCAGAGGGAGAACAGAAGGAAATCTTGGTTGCTGATCTGAATGGTGATTGACAGATGTTGCTGCTATCAGTTATTAGTGACTTTCATAAAGTCTTGCTCTAGATATTTCGTCTCTCTGTCATGTATCTCTTTTATGGTGTCAAGGTCATGTAACGGCCTATTTTGATTTCCCCACAGTGCTTGGGATGAAGATGTCATGTATTTGGTTGTCATATGTAAATTTCTGATGTATCCCCACTTGGTTGGGTGATGGATGTATGTATTGAGTCTTTTGGTGATAGGAAGGTCTTTTATGATGTATAAGCCATGGCTCTTATTGAAGAACATCTTTTGCAGATCTTGCCTACAGTCAGGGGGAGCATGGTCAGCACAACAGGGCAGAAATTCCAGCATGTACTTAGGGGGAGCACAACCCTTTGCCCTTGATGACAAAGGGGGAGAATGACTTTGAGGATGTTGGGTTGCCATCAAGTCCAAAGGGGGAGATTGTTGGCATTATGGCACAAGTTTGGAGCTATGGCACAAGTGTTGTCCTTGATGGCAACTCTCTTTGGTAACAGATCTCAGTTCAGGCTTTCAGAATGAAGGAAAAGACATATACGCAGGTTCATCTAGACTAAGATGCATATACACGCAGTTTAGACGTTTCAAAGGCGTGTGTGTGTATACACACACTTTCATGCAAGGAAAAGCGCATATATGTTGGAGAACTTACCTTTGGTCCGTGGTAGTTAGTCCTTGATATTTGAACCTATGGTTTTGGACCATGGTACCTCGTCAAACGTGTTGATCCCAAGTATTGGGTCCATGGTATTGGTTTATTATGGTTTTGGACCATGGTATTGTGGAAGGCCTAAAACTATAAAAGAGGAAGGAGATCATGTGGCAAGGGATCATCTGAATTGTTATTGAATATCTGATAAAGTGATAGATCTGGAATACTGGTAATTGGGTTATGGTGCAGATCTGGATCTGAATGAAGGAGGAACCTTAGCGCAAAGAGATGGATAAGTTCTATTGATGGATCATAATCCTTAAGCTTGAATGATAGTATCTTTGTGTGATTTTGATTTGTTATATGTGGCACTTGCTTGATCTATAAAACTGATAATCTGGGTTAATTAGTGTTTGAATATCTGAAAGAGCGAATTATCCTTTATATATCTGTACGCAGGTTCAGTGAAGCAAAGGCGTGTATACATGCTAGCTCAGTGAAGTAAAACAGCGTATACGCAGGTTGTTCCATACGCAGAAGCGTATGCATGCAGGTTTTAGGCTATTAAAGTAGCCCATATATTTTGAGTTGTGATCTTGCTGCTTCTGTTTATTGCTGCAGTGTTCTGGGTTTAGATTTGGTGTGTGGTTACTGTTACTGTGATCTAGGTACAGTTGTCAGAAAAATGGTTATTTTGATTCAGTTTTGATTGGTGAAAAGGTGATTGGTTGATGCAGAAATTCTTGATGTTTGATTGATGATATTTGTGGATCCAGTCTGAAAATTCATGAAACGTGGTCCCTGAAAGAAAGAGAAGGTTGTAGCCTTCTGTAGGCCAGCACCTACGTACTAGTATCTTGGCTAGTGCAAGAGCTAAGGGGGTTGTATCTCCCTTTCAGAAGAAGCTAGAAAACAAGAGAGGGTTGTAGCTCTCTGCAGGTTGCAGCCTGCGTACTGGTAAAGGACTGCACCAGTACAATTGTAAAAAGAAGTTTCTAATTAAAAGAGAAGATAGAGACGAATTGCAGCAGGTGGTTTTCACCCACATTGGGTTTCCACCTTATATCTTGTGTTCTTGTGTGTGATTGTCTTTCTGCTCTATTTTATTGTTTCTGGTTACTGGTTATTTGATTCTCAAACACAAATTAATAATCAACATTAGGGAGATAGTCATTTAAAAGTTTGCATTGTATACGCGGGTTTCCTTCTACATAGTTGCGTATATACGTGGGTTTAATTAATTGAAGTAGCGTCTATCATTTGATTTTGAAAAAGGAATATTTGACTTGATAATACTGATTCACCCCCCCTCTCAGTATTATTTTCAACAAACATAGTTCATAGCTCAGTGTCTAGATTGTTAACAAGTTGAAGCAGAACATCATCACCTTGCAAGACTACTCTAACCACATGATATATTTGAAACCAAGTGGGAAGTTGTTTCAATCGATTTTGTGGGTGGTGTTTCTATAACGCCCCAATGGCATGATTACATTATGGCAATTTTTAAAAAGCTCACTAAAAGTGTCCACTTCATTCCTATTAAAAGCACCTATGACACAACTATTATCACTCGAGTTTTTTAAAATATATAATTCACTTGCATGGAGTTCTTTGAAAAATCATATCCAATATATATTCATGTTTTACTTCTAGATTCTGGAAAACCCTCCTAAATTCTATGGGAACACAACTCAACTTTAATGTTTCATGTCATCCAGAGATTGATGGAAAAACAAAAAAGAGTAAACCAAGTAATAGAGGACATGTTGAGAATGTTTTTCATGGACTTCTTATTATAAAAGCTATCATATTTCCATTAAGGAAACTCTTTATGAATTTCCCTATGGAAGCCCTTATCATATGTCCCTAAGTTGGGATCACATTGAAGATCATACTATATTGGGACCAGACATGTTACATGAAATGGAAGAGTAGATGATTACAATAAAGTATAGATTGAAGGAGGTAAGGGACCAACAAAAAGTTATATTAATGCAAAAAAAATGATATAAGATATAAGGAACATAACAAATTTTTTGTTAGAATTAGACCCTTGAAGAGTTCCTTTAGGTTTGGTAAAGGAACAAAGCTATCCTCTAGGTTCACTGGGTCATTCTCAATTTTAAAAAGGATTGGGATAATTGCTTATAAGCTTGTGCTTCCACGCCATATAAGAAAAATGCATGATGTTTTTCATGTTTTTGTACTTAGGAATTATGTACCCAATCCACGTCGTGTACTGAAATTTCAGGATTTGTATGTTTTTGAGAGAGGTGCTCTCCAAATAAAATTATTCCCTATACTAGAACATATGGTTTGATGGCCCAAGAAACAAGAAATTGAAAAAGTTAATGTCCAATAGGACCAATATAGTACAGGGTATGCTTCATGGGGAGGACACAAAAAACTATGCATTGTGATTTTCCCTATTTATTTTACTAGGATTGATTAACATAGACTCAATATGATAGTTTGAACAATTATTATTTTGATTGCTAAATTATGTCTAGTCGAAACTATATTATTGTGTTTTAAAAGTACTTGATATGATGTGATATGACATCATGTGATTGTATGAACTTATATGATGAGGTGTTTAACAAATGATGCACAAAAGTAATAAAATCTATGTAGATGGTATGTATATCAATAACAATATGTCTCTTTGTGATGACATACAAATTTATGAAATTTCCTACTACTCAAGATGTAGATTGATTTTCTAACAGAAAATGATCATATAATTACAATGATTAAAAGAGAGCCAATTTATTTAATGAATTCATGGAAGCCATTTATTTGATGATGGATGGTATTCGATAATTTGAGTAATCATGAAAATAATGGTTATGATAACTATGGGTTTTCTCTCTTCATATGATATGTGTTTATGTATGATTCAAGTCCCCATATGTCAAAAGACCGATGAAGGGACAAGGTAGCATGAGGTGGTCCCCTTATCCCCAAAATATCAATACTTGTCTATGAAAATTATATTATCTCCATGTGATAAGTGTTTATTTATAATTTGGGTCCCCATATGTCGAAAGACCAATGAAGGGATGAGATAACATGAGGTGGTCCCTTCATGCCACGAATCTCAATAATAACATTTGATAATTATGATATCACGTGATTTCATTTATTATGTTGATATGTCTCTAATATAGATGCAGTGGAATTATAATATTAAAATGATATTTCATGATTTGATTCTTTGAGGACAACTCAATCTAATCTTTCCAATATTTCTTATATCTTGTAGTTGTGATGCCAAGTTTGGAAGGAAGGATGAAATTATATGTCAATCAAATATTCCTACCTTGGTGGTAGATGATATTCCTATCTTGGTGATAGATTCCTAAGTTCATATCATGTGTGTGTAACGAAAATACGTTCAAACAAATATGAATATGAATCACTTCATCAAACAAATAAGAAATCAAAGATGTTGTAAAAATGAATATCTTTTTAAAATACCCAATATCTCATTAACTAATAGGTGACGCCTTATTAAATCTAGGGGTGAGTATGAAAGAAGAGATTTTATGCTTAATTAAATGTAATTAAAAAAAAGTGGCAATACAAAGAAAATGAGCTAACTTAACATGAAATTTGATCGCATTGGCATTTGCAAAAATGCATAGTATAAATATTTTTGTATACCGAGAGTCACATTATTTAGTTACACCAGTAAATTTCTTTATGGTGAGATAAGGGTAGTAAAAGGAAATTGTGTCTTATAGAAACCAAGAGCTAATATTTTAGCAATAATAGCTATCTTTAAAAGAACATGGATGATTTTGGTGTTGCTTCCTACTACATAGAAATAATTTCTTCAAAAGTGTAATGAGGACCTTACCAAATTTAAACTTCCTCTAGTGTTATGGTCCAACTTAAGCAATATATGGAGAAGGAATTTTACATATGTTATAATTATGAAGAACACATTCTCTACAAACTGCAATGAGTGCTATGAAATTGCCCAAAGACTTAGAAATGTCATTTACCCAACAAAATAAACCATTGGCACCAACTTCAAAATTTCACAATCAATACTCTACAAGTTGTCACTTAGGTTGTTATGCCCATAGATTTTAGTTAAAGAGGAACCTTAGCAAACTATTAAGTGATTTGCATGAAAGATGAAGGCTTCCATATCAAATCTAGGAGGGAGGGAAATGTTAGTTATAACTACCCATAATTCCATAGCTCATCTAACTAGCATGATTACACATAGGAACTATAAGAGGGAATTTAGTTACTTTGGCCTCCCTTTCATAGGTATTGGTTCAAAATTCATTGGATCCTACTTATATTTATGCTTGAGCATGTTAGAGGACCCATTGGGGGAAGAATTTGGGAATTTTTATATGTGAATGGGCCTTCAATTTATTCATTGCATGATGCACTTTTTCAAAATGAATCTAATCCCTAAACTATTGTGGATATTTCATTGGATAATTTAGAAATTCCTTGTAGACTGAAACTTCTTATGTAATATGATAAAACAAAATACTTGAATCTACTCTATTCATCAGCGGAAACAATTAACAATCTGAGAAATAAAAAAATAAACATGAGACAAGATTCAATCACATATGCTCAACAATTTATCTAAGGGCGAAGCTTGCTACTCAAAATCCCTTCCTATATGTATATTGAATTAGATAAAAAAATAGAGAAGAAAATACAATTATTTTTCTTCCTGAACAATATCTGCACAATTATATTCTATCTCACAAAGCTGATTCTAGCCAATAGTTAGCCAATTTCGCTGCCTTCTAAGCTCCTATTTCCTTCCTCCATTTGCTTGGGAATTAGCCCCTTATTAATTAGGGAAATTCCCTATGAGAATTGTACAATCCCTATAGGCCCTTATCTTAGTACATGCAACACCTGTACAACTCAGAAAATTTGACAATTGATAGTACACTACCCTTGAACTCTAATCTCAACTGGGTAACTCAAATTTCATGCATGCATGAGTTAATATGGCTTATTTGTTAGTTAACTAGTTGAACACATGAAGTTTCACTCCACTTCTATATTTCCTACTAGTTCCTCCAATAGTTGGAACTAGTTTAACTGACATTAACTCAGTTTAACTGAATTAAACTATTACAACTCAAATTAAACTCAACCTAGGCTCCTAAAATTCAGGATACACTCTACATGACTAAAGTTAGGCTCTCAAATAATTAAATGAGAAAAATAAGTGAAATTAACTTAGTTAACTCATTCTTGTTGTCTTCTGATGTGGAATTACAATTTTCTCCTAATTTAATTCTAGGGAAAATTAAATCAGGATATTCTTGTTTCCATTTTCAACAATTCCTGTCAACAAGAAAGGGATTATCTGCTACCCCGATCTTGCCTCTATGGGACACGAATTTTCACATTAACGGTGCCTTTTTGAAAATATTTTCATCTTGTTCCTTTGTAGGAATGTACTCTAACAACATGATTCTCCTCTGCACACAATCTCGTAGATGGTGATACTGGATGTCGATATGCTTGGACTGATCATGAAAACTAGATTCTTAGAGAGTTTGATATAACTTCAGTTGTCACAATAAATCATGGTGGAATCCATCATTTGACTGAATAACCCAACAATAATCTTCCTCATCCAGACAGCTTCACAAGCTACTTGACTAGAAACCATGTACTCTACTTCTATTCTACTAAGTGCAACTGATCTCTACTTCCTGTTGTACCAAAAAAATTTTATTGACCCAATAGTGAAGACTCCTCCCGATGTTCTCTTCCTCTCTGATGGACTACCCACCCAATCTACATCTGCGAAGCCTTGCAACTTCACTCCCTCTGTCCGCATGTACCAAAGACCATACTAAGTAGTGCCTTTCAGGTATCTCAACACATGTTTGGATGCCTTCCAATACAGTTTGGTTGGCTTAACCATTGCTTGACTAAGCTGGTTAATTGCATAACATATTAGATCTTAGACTTTTGTGATCCATATTGATAATTAGTGTCTTCCAGATTAATCACATGTTATAGAATGGGTCAATGTTTCGAGCCAACTAATGTGGTTCATCCTTAGGACAAATGGTGAGAAAAAACAATCTTAATAAAAGATTAAATAGCAGAGAAGCATCCAAGTCTTCAGATACCCATTAAGAACTAGTTGTTGAAAATAACTGTTAGGGGGTTAAGAAATAGTTAAGGGAAAAAATATTAAAAAAATTAGTTAAAATTTTAAATTATATCTTAATTTTAGTTTATAATAATAAATTCCAAAAAATAAATAAATAATAATAATACTAACAAAAACAATTAAAAATAATAACTTTAATAAATATTTAAATAAATAAATAATAATAAAATAAAAATAATAACCTACATAATAATAATAATAAAAACAAATAATTTAAAGAATATTAAGATAAATAAAAACAAATAATATAGAAATAAAAACAAATAATAATAATCATAATGGTAATAAAAATAATATTCATAATAATAACAAAGATAACTAAAATAATATAATAATAATAATAATAATAATTAATAATAAACCTAAAAAGTTAAATAAATAAATAAATAACAATAATAACCTCTATAAAAAAATAGGTAAATAAATAAATAAAAATCACGAAGAGAGGGCAGGAATCCAGCTCCGGCGTAATTTCCAACCATCATCTTGATTGAGGTTGATAGGTTGCTTCTCAATATCAATGGCTTCTCTAAGTTTCCGATGATGGAAATGTTCAACCCTAGCGATGACCTGAGAATTCTCAATGCACACACATGGTGATTTGATTTTGCAGCATGATCAGCTAAAGCAGAGGAACGAGAGCAATTATGTCTAATGTTTGCTGCATGCTCTTGGATTCTCTGGTTTATGGAACGACCTGTCTCACCTATGTAGGGAATCCCACATGAGAAAGGAATAGAGTAAACCCCTTTCATATCTTTGGGGTCAATAGGGTCTTTGATCCACCTAAGAGAATTTCTAATGGTATTAAGGGGTTTAAAACATGTAGAAATTTTATTCTTTTTAAGAATATGAGCAATCCTATTAGTGGTCCCCTGGATGAAGGGAAGTGCCATATTGGAAATGGGGTCATCACGAGATGGCTCAACACGATGTTGGGTTGTGTTATATTCTTTCCATGTAGTTAATAGGGGGTTTGAAAGGCACTTGTAACCCCACTTTATGGGGTTCAGGGCAGTGCCCCGGAAAATTTTGGTTTTGGACCCTATGTTAGGTTGGGCGGACCCACCTATGGTTTTGTGCATGATTTTCGCACATGTCTTTTGGACACGATGGTTTTCGGTCCATGGTATTGGATGCTTTGGCATGTATAAATATGTATTGTAACATTGAAAGGAACATAATGAAAAAACAAGCAGGTAGTCCTAGTATTGGGATCCATGGGAACATATCTGTGTATATGTGTTTTATGTGTTCTTCTCTCGCATTATTTATTTTCTGTGTTTTAAAATTCGTTTTCAGGTAATTTCTGTACGGGGTTAAAACCTACATTTGGCATCAGAGAAGATTTGGCTTCAAGGGGACGCCTTTGTTACTGAGGGGTTTCGCTCGGGCCTGTGGTAGACCCTGTTTAGTGGGAGATCTGCGAGATCGATTCTGGTGGTGAAAGAAGATGGCGAGCAGTGGAAAGATAAAGATTGAGAAATTTAATGGTCAGAGTTTTGAGTTGTGGAAACTCAATATGGAGGATCTGTTGGTGGATAAAGATCAGTGGATCGCAGTAGATCCATGTACTAAACCAACGAGAGTGTCCGATGAAGAATGGAAGAAGTTGGATCAGAAGGCAAAGAGAAAAATATGATTGTGTGTCTCATATTCAGTATTGCTAAATGTATCAGGGGAAGCTACAACAAAGGATTCATGGGACAAGTTAGGGACTTTGTACCAATCTAAGTCTCTGGTGAATAAAATGTTCCTATGGAAAAAGATGTATAACCTGAGGATGAAATATGGAGACTCGGTGACAAAGCATCTGAACACATTTAATACTGTGGTAAGTTAGTTAGCATTTGTTGATATTAAAATTTCAGATGAAGATAAGTGCATCAGTTTGTTGTGTTCTCTACTATATTCGTGGGATAGTATAGTTATTGCAAAAGGTAGAAATGCAACTACCTTGCACTTTGATGAAATAGTCTCAGCCTTGCTAATGGAGGAGATGAGACGGAAAAATATGGAGAGCCAAAATGGTGATTCCTTGTCTGTACGAGGACAGTCCCAGAACAGAAACAAAATAATTCATCGAGTGGGAGATCTAAATCTAGAGGGAGATCTAAAGCTCTAGGAAAACCTGTAAAGGTGGTGTGCTGGAAATGCAGAAAGGAAGGCCACTTCAAAAGGGACTGTAAATCTAAAGCTCCTGACAAAGGAAATGGATCTAATGAGGCTCCTTCTATAGAGGCGAAAACCACATCAGATGAAGGTGGGGATGTGTACTTGGCTTCTTCAAGTACACATGTAGATCATGAGGCATGGTTGATTGACTCAGGTGCATCCTTTCACTTCACTCCCCACAGAGAGTGGCTTTGTGAGTATGAGGAATATGATGGTGGTGATGTCTTCTTGGGGGATGACAAGAAGGCTAGAATCATTGGTCGTGGAAAAGTAAAGTTGAAGCTACAAGGTGGAAGGGTTAGAACACTCCCGGGTGTTCTGCATATTCCTGCATTAGCCAGAAATCTGATTTCTGTTAGTAAGCTGGATGATGCAAGTGTAAAAACAATGTTCGAGAAGGATACCTGCAAGATGGTTCGGGCAGCACTAGTATTGATGCGGGGAGTTCAGATTGGAACTTTGTACAAGTTGCAATGTAGCACTATTGTTGATGGGTGCAACAGTTCCGTGCTTCCTGAAAGTGGAGCAGAAAATCTAGTGGTCTCTGGAGAAAAGACCATGTTGTGGCATCAAAGGCTTGGAAATATTGGAGAAAAGGGCCTTCGAATACTTCATGGTAAAGGTATGGTAGAAGGTATGAGTAATAGTTCTCTGGATTTTGATTTCTGTGAAAATTGTGTATATGGGAAGCAGAATCGGGTGAGTTTTCCCTCTGGTGGTAAGAGGGCGAAACAGATATTAGAGATTGTGCACAGTGATGTGTTTGGACCTGTGAAGGTTCCATCACTGCGTAAGTCTATGTACTATGTATCATTTATCGATGACTTCTCAAGGAATACATGGATATATTTCCTTAAGAAGAAATCTGAAGTCTTTGACAGGTTTAAAGAATTTAAGGCTCTGGTGGAAAACTAGACAGAGAAGAAGATAAAGGTGCTGAGGACAGATAATGGTGGAGAGTTTTGTAGCAAGGAATTTGAAGAATTCTGTAAGAAGTGTGGTATATCACGGAAGAAGACTACTCCATGTACACCTCAGCAAAATGGAGTTGAAGAAAGAATGAACAAGATGTTGATGGAAAGGGCAAGAAGCATGCTCAGTGGTGCCGGGTTAGGACAGGAATTCTGGGTAGAGATTGTGGATACTGCATGTTACCTAGTCAATGGGTCACCTTCATCAGCGTTGGAGGATAAGACTCCACAAGAGGTATGGACTGGTAAGAAACCCTCTCTTTCACATCTAAGGGTATTTGGATGTGATTCATATGCACATGTTCCAAAGGAGAAACGAACCAAGTTGGATAGTAAATCTGAAAAGTGCATCTTTATTGGGTATAAGGATGGTTTAAAGGGTCATAAGCTTTGGAAGTCAGTAACAAGGAAGGTTGTGTACAACCGAGATGTGGTGTTCAGAAAGGTGAAATATGTTATGAAACATGAAGTCCAACTGAAGGAACCTGAGAAGATAGAGTTTGAGAAAGAAGGCAGCCAGAAAGGTATAGTCCATCTACTTTCTGTTCAAATTTTGCTTTGTCTGTTACTAATGATGATCCCAGAACTGTGAAGGAAGCAGTAGATTCAGAGGATGGAAAATTCTAGAAAGAGGCCATGGTTGATGAAATGGCATCTTTGCACAAAAATGAGGCTTGGGATACGGTGGAGTTTCCGGCTGGAAGGAAACCCATTGGCAGAAAATGGGTGTTCAAAAAGAAGACAAATGCAAAAGGAAAAGTGGAGAAATACAAAGCTTGGTTGGTAGCAAAAGGTTATTCCTAGGTGCCATTCTCCTGTTACCAAGGTAACTTCAATTACATTACTTTTATTTGTTGCTGCTGCTTTTGATTTTGAGGTAGAACAGATGGATGTGAAGACAACATTTCTTCATGGGGATCTAGAAGAGGAGATCTACATGAAGCAACCTGATGGCTTTGTGGTGAAGGGTAAGAAAGAACTAGTATGTAAGTTAAAGAAGTCTCTATATGGGTTAAAATAGTCACCAAGGATGTGGTATCAGAAATTTGATACATTTATATGGGGACTTGGCTTCACCAGAAGCAAAGCAGATCATTGTGTGTATTTTAAATTAATTGGTGACCGTGTTATTTATCTGGTCTTGTATGTGGATGATATGTTGTTGGTTGGAAATGATAAAGAAGTTATCCAGGATTTGAAGACCCAATTGTCCTCCAAATTCGACATGAAAGATCTTGGTGCTGCAAACTATATTTAGGGCATGGAAATTAAAAGAGATCGGGCAAAGAGGAAGCTCTGGTTAAACCAGAGGAAGTATGTCGAGACAATATTGCAGAGGTTTAATATGCAAGATAGTAAACCGGTGAAGGTTCCTATTCCTGTAGGTGTGAGGTTATCTGTTGAACAGTGTCCCAAGACACAAGACGAGGAAGAGGACATGTCCCGTGTTCCATATGCAAGTGCAGTCGATATCCTGATGTATGCAATGGTCTATACTAGACCAGACATTGCACTTGCAGTGGGAGTATTGAGCAGGCTTATGTCAAAACCAGGGAAGGAGCATTGGACAACAGTGAAGTGGGTTTTTAGGTATTTGCGTGGCACTAGTGATTATGGTTTGTGCTACCAAGGAAGACCAGGATTGGACATAGTTTTGGATATTCATGGCTTTGTTGATGCAGACTGGGCTGGAGATATGGATCAGAGAATATCTACAAGTGGGTATGTGTTTAACCTATTTTGAGGTGTAGTCAGTTGGATGAGTAAGAAAACCTATTTGGAGGTGCAGTCAGAGTCAAAATACATGGTAGCCACTCATGCAAGCAAGGAAGCAGTTTGACCATAGAGATTTTGTTCAAGTATGGGGTTAGTACAGGAAGCTATAAGGATAGACTGTGATAGCCAAAGTGCAATTTTCTTGGCAAAGAAGCCTGCATATCATTCAAAGACAAATCACATTGATGTTCAGTATCACTTTGTAAGGGATATGATAGAGGAAAAAAAGGTGTTGCTGGTAAAGGTGGACACTTTGAGTAATACTGCAGATACATTGACAAAATCTATGAGCTTTGAAAATTTCTCTTGGTGTAGAGAGAAAATGGGCATTTCAGGGTTGGGAAAATGACTAAGCTCTCTTGTGGCCCCCTGTGGCAAGAAAACAACAAGTGGGAGAATGTTGGGTTGTGTTATATTATTTCCACGTAGTTAATAGGGGGTTTGAAGGGCACCCACAACCCCACTTTATGGGGTCTAGGGCAGCGCCCCAGAAAATTTTGGTTTTGGACTCTATGTTACGTTGGGTGAACCCACCTATGGTTTTGTGCATGATTTTCGCACATGGTTTTGGACGCGATGGTTTTCGGTCCATGGTATTGGATGCAATGGTTTTCGGTCCATGGTATTAGATGCTTCGACATGTATAAATATGTATTGTAACATTGAAAGGAACATAATGAAAAATCAAGCTGGTAGTCCCGGTATTGGGATCCAGGGGAAAATATCTATGTATATGTGTTTTATGTGTTCTGCTCTCGCATTATTTATTTTCTGTGTTTTAGAATTTGTATGTAGGTAATTTCTGTATGGGGTTAAAACCTACACACAAGATTCTTTATAGGCCCTTTGAAAGGATCTGAGGCCCAAATGTCTATTGTAGCCATTATTTTCAAAAACTTTCAGAAGATGAGATTTTTCTTCTTCTAAGTGATTCTCGTCAGAAATCCTAAGGGCACGAGTGGCAAGAGTGTTAAGCACTCCTACCTTTTGGGCAGGAAAATGATGAGAAGAGGCATAAATATATTGTTCTGTGTGTGTTTCTTTGTTAAAAACTTGGTGAGAAACAATATCATCATCATTATGGGAGAGAAGAATGTCAAGAAAAGGGAGGCGCCCATTAACTTCATCTTCCATCGTGAATTTGAAGAATTCAGATTGGGCATTGAGGTGGTTTAGAAAAAGATCCAACTTCTCATGACCATGGTGCCAAACAACACATGTGTCATCGATAAATATATTCCATTTTTTGGGGTGGAAAAGAGCAGAGACCAAAGCTTTGGTCTCGAAATCTTCCATGAATAAGTTGGCTACTATAGCAGAGAGAGGGGAACCCCTTGCCACCCCACAAGTTTGCTAAAAAAACTCACCTTGGAAGCTGAAAAACATGGAAGTGAGGAAAAGACCTACTAAAGAGGCCGCGTCGTCATCAGTAATCTGATTAATGACTTCGATAGCCTCTTGAATGGGGATTTTCATGAAAAGGGAAACAACATTGAAGCTAACTAACAAGTCACCGGGGTTAAGCGTCATTTCTTTTACTTCCTTGATAAACGAGGGAGAGTCTTTGACAAAAGACTCAGTGCGACCAATAAGAGGTTTGAGCTTGCAAGCCAAGAATTTGGCAAGAAGATAAGAGGGACCACCTATCATGTTAACAATAGGTCTCAGGGGGACCCCAGTTTTATGGACCTTCGAGAGGCCATAAATCCTGGGGGTAAGAGTATTTCTTCCAATCAACTTCTTACTAAAAGGATTAAGAGTCTTATTAGACTTGATGACAAACACGATTTCTTTAGAAACTCTTTTAAGGGTGTTCTTTTTAAGCTTACAGTAACTACCACTATTGTGAAGATGATCAATCATTTTATTAACATAGTCAACCTTATCAAGAATAACAACCACTCCTCCCTTATCAGCTTTTAGGACAACAATGTCAAGGTTATCCTTTAAAGTTCTAAGGGCAAGGAAATCATTCTTGCTAATGTTGCTTCTGGGAGGTTTTTCTCTCCTAAGCACAATAGCACAATCTTGTCGAATAACCTCCTTGACATTATCAGGAAGGTCACGAATTCCAAATTTGATGTTACAAATAATGTCATCGACCGGAATTTTCCTGGGGGTTAGGGAAAAATTAAGCCCTTTATTTAAGAGCCGAAAAACAGAAGATTAAAAACACAGCTGGAAAGATTAATAACATTTTTAGAATGACTAAAGAATTTATTATTATTATTATGCGAAGAGTGAAAAGTGTTGATACTATTACTATTAATAGGAGTATTATAATTTGAGGAGGGATATTGGTTCCTACTATTACCACTACTTGGTGAAATAATAGAAACATTAGGATTAATAGGATTTACTCTAGTAGCTAAGGAATGATTCGGGTTAAATTTATTATTAGAATTAGAGGAATTAGGATTAATATTCAAATTGCAATAAGCTATAGGGGAGTTAGTAATACTATTCGAGATTTTAGGGCGAGAAGAAGAATTAAAATCCGTCAGAAAGGCAGGAGACTCAATCATGGGAATACCAAAAACCGGGGACGAAGTAACCCCTCCGTCCGGGCCATTGGTTTGAATCCCCCTTAAGCTTCTCCTATGCCCCAATTTTCTCCTATGCCCCAATCTTTTGTTACTTCATCCCCAGTTATTGGTATTCCCATGATCGAGTCTCCTGCCTTTCCAATGGTTTTTAATTCTTCTTTGGCCCTAAAATCTTGAATAGTATTACTAACTCCCCTATAGCTTATTCTAATTTGAATATTAATCCTAATTCCTTTAATTCTAATAATAAATTTAACCCTAATAATTCCTCGACTTCTAGAATAAATCCTACTAATCCTAATGTTTCTACTATTTCACCGAGTAGTGGCAATAGTAGGAACCAATATCCTTCCTCGAATTATAATACTCCTATTAATAGTAGTAGTATCAACACTTTTCACTCTTTGAATAATAATAATAATAATAATAATAAACTCCAACTTCCAAGTTCCCTCCTTGTGCTCTTCAACCGGAAGCCATGGCCACGGCACCGAGGTTTTCTTCGGCTTTTGCAGGTACCAACGATTTCTCTTTGGCAAGCCAGTGTTTGAGGGGATCCCAATTGCCGAGTATTGTAAAGCCCAAAAAAAAGAAGGCAGAAATCGGTGCTCTAAATACGAGGGCCGAAACCCAGTCAGAAGAATCTCTTGTTTCCCCCATCAAGTCAAAGGCAGCCAACCTCACCGCTCTCGAAGAGCTAAAGGCCTCTTCTGCTAATCTTTTCGTCGTCCCAAGGCCTGATGGTCCCTTCACCCGCCCTCGTAGATCTGCTGGCGGATCGAATGGCGGTTCCATGGGAAGGGTCATCCCGCGCAGAAGGGCAAGCGTGTGCATACGAAAATGCTCAGATTCGAGTGATGGCATCCCTATTGCAGCGGCCATCGATGTCCAAAGGGAAAGAAGTTGGAGAGTGAGGGATTTAAGAAGCTTGGACATTCACTACCAGCCCCGGCTACCTATTCTTTTCGAAACCGAGGAGGATGGAGGGAAAATGTTTGACAAAATGCCCCTTCGAGTCTTATCCCCAAATAGGGGCCTGATCTCGATCTCAGATCAAAAGGAACGTGTTGAAAAGGTTTTAGGTGTTCGGCATAACCCTCAAGACTCAGTGGAGGAATGGCCTAAGCACAACCTTGCAGATCTAACAACTGTGAGGCTCAGGAGGGCTTCATTCCCAGATAGAGGCGTGTATACCAAACCTCTCGGCCTTCAGGGTCACAGCGGCAAGCAGAGAACAACAATCTCAGAACCCTTTCAGATTCTGATTGTACTTATCTCCGGCAAATCAATGCTGCAATGGGTGAGATCCTCAGATCATGTGCAGAATCTCAAGCTATGCCTGGAAGATAAGGCAGGGATTCCAACAATCCATCAGCGTCTCCTCTATGAAGGTAAACAATTAGAGGATTCCTGTCCCCTGTCCTTTTATAATATTCAAAGAAATGCGTCCATCACCTTATCCCTACGTCTGAGAGGGGGAGCTGTTGGACAGTCCTCTTCAGCTGCAGCCTTCTCCTATAAAGATGCGGTCCATTCTCAGAAACCCAAGGAAAAAGCTCCATCAGATGCACATAAGCAGGAGAAATCAGTGCCACCAGCACAGGCTCCCAAACCTTTTTTGGTGGAAAAACTGGAGGAAACTCCCTCCATTGAAGTAACACACCCAACGCTGGATGAGAAAACCCAAAAGTTTGCAGAGCATGGCATCATTTGCAGGTTCAATGGGCTATGGCCATGCACAGCAGATCTCTACTAGTGGATTCACTCTAACTGGACCAATAATTGTAAGGTTCTGTTATGCTCAAAGGGCTTTTTCATCACAGTGTTTGCTTTTGAGGAGGACTACCAAAAGGCCTTAAAAGCAGGACCATGGTTTTGGGGGTCAGCAGGTTTATTCCTCACCCCTTGGTTCCCAGACTTCGATCCATCTACAGCAATCATCACCAAGCTCCCCATCTGGGTCAGACTTCCTAATCTTCCGGCGAATCTATGGCACTTCGTTGTATTCCAAGGGATCGACAACTCTCTAGGCCGCCTCCTAGACACAGACACTTCTAGAGGGGAAAAGGGTTTATATACCTACGCCAGAATCTATGCAGAAATAGACATAAGCAAAGGTCTCCCTGATAAGATCAATATCAAAATTGGAGACTTCCATTGGACTCGGAACCTAGATTACGAGAACACAGCTTTCCGCTGCCGCAACTGCCACCACACAGGGCATCTACAAAGCTCCTGTCCTTCAATACCCGCCCAAAAGAAGAAAGCCAAGAAGAAATCCAAAAGCTGGAAGCCGCACGACCCTCCGCCCATGGACAATTTTGATTTCAGCTCAGATGAAGAGGAGGAGAATGAGGAAGGAGAGGCAGCAATGAGGGCACAGAATCCGCCCTCAGCAGAGCCTGAAAATTTGTCAGTCCAGCCAATTTCCCAGAAAAGAAATCATGAATCCTCTACCTCGGATTCGGACAAGGAAATCTCTCAGTCTGCCCAGCTCGGTTTGCAAATCATGCCAGCTCAGTAGTCCCCTCCTGAATGGGTCAAAGTTGGCAAAAAGAAAGGGAAAAAATGCCGCATAGTTGACTCTTCCCATGTTGGGTAGAATCCTATGCTTGGCTTCTGCTACTCTGTTCTTCCAGTTTCCTCTTGCTATGTTCTTCTCTCTTCTCTCTTCTTCTAGGAGCCGAGGTGGATAGCACATCCTTTCCGGCTGCCTAGGTTCTTGCTTCTCTTGGATCTAACTTCTGGTTGTAGTATATTTTCTCTTAATAGACTTAGTTTTTATCGAGAAAAAAAATAAATTAAAATAATAATAATAATAATAATAATTTTTTTAGTCATTCTAAAAATGTTATTAATCTTTCTAGTTGTGTTTTTAATCTTTCTGTTTTTCAGCTCTTAAATAAAGGGCTTAATTTTGGCCTAGCCCCCAGGAAAATGCCGGTCGATGTCATTATTTGTAACATTGAATTTGGAATTTGTGACCTTCCTGATAATGTTAAGGAGGTTATTTGGTAAGATTGCGCTATTGTGCTTAGGAAAGGAAAACCTCCCAGAAGCAACATTAGCAAGAACGATTTCCTTGCCCTTAAATCTTTAAAGGATAACTCTGACATTGTCATCTTGAAAGCTGATAAGGGAGGAGCGGTTGTTATTATTGATAAGGTTGACTATGTTAATAAAATGATCGATCATCTTCACAATAGTGCCAGTTACTATAAGCTTAAAAAGAACCCACTTGAAAGAGTTTCCAAAGAAATCGTGTTTCCCATAAAGTCTAATAAGACTCTTAATCCTTTTAGTAAGAATCTAATTGAAAGAAATCCTCTTACCCCCAGGATTTATGGCCCCTTGAAGGTCCATAAAATCTGGGTTCCCCTGAGACCTATTATTAACATGATAGGTGGTCCCTCTTATCTTCTTACCAAATTCTTGGCTCACAAACTCAAACCTCTTGTTGGTCGCACTTAGTCTTTTGTCAAAGACTCTGCCTCGTTTATCAAAGAAGTAAAAGAAATGAGGCTTAATTCTGGTGATTTGTTAGTTAGCTTCGATGCTGTTTCCCTTTTCATGAAAATCCCTATTCAAGAGGCTATCGAAGTCATTAATTATATTACTGATGACGACACAACCTCTTTAGTAGGTCTTTGCCTCACCTTCACGTTGTTCAACTTCCAAGGTGATTTTTTTTAGCAAACTTGTGGGGTGGCGATGGGTTCCCCCCTCTCTCCCATAGTAGCCAATTTATTCATGGAAGATTTCAAGACCAAAGCTTTGGCCTCTACTCTTTTCCACCCCAAAAAATGAAAGAAATTTTTCAATGACACGTGTGTCATTTGGCCCCATGGTCGTGAGAAGTTGGATATTTTTCTAAACCGCTTCAATGCCCAATCTGAATTCATCAAATTCACAATGGAAGTTGAAGTTAATGGGTGCCTCCCTTTTCTTGACATTCTTCTCTCCCATAATGATGATGGTACTATTTCTCACCAAGTTTTTTTGCAAAGAAACACACACAGAACAGTATCTTCATGCCTCTTCTCATCATTTTCCTACCCAGAAGGTAGGAGTGCTTAACACTATTGCCACTTGCACCCTTAAGATTTATGATGAGAATCACTTAGAAGAATAAAAATCTCATCTTCTGAAAGTTTTTGAAAATAATGGCTACAACAGACATCTGGGCCTTAGAGCCTTTCAAAGGGCCTATAAAGAATCTCGTGTTAAGCCATCTCATGATGACCCCATTTCCAATGTGACATTTCCCTTCATCTAGGGGACCACTGATAGGATTTCTCATATTCTCAAAAATAATAAAATTTTTGTGTCCTTTAAACCCCTTAATACCATTAGAAATTCTCTTAGGTCGGTCAAAGACTCGATTGACCCCAAAGATATGAAAGGGGTTTACTCCATTCCTTGCTCATGTGGGATTCCCTACATAGGTGATACGGGTTGTTCCAGAAACCATAGAATCCAAGAGCATGCAACAAACATTAGATATAATCGCTCTCGTTCCTCTGCCTTAGCTGAACATGCTGTAAAATCAAAGCACCATGTGTGCATTGAGAATTCTCAGGTCATCGCTAGGGTTGATCATTTCCGTCATCAGAAACTTAGAGAATCCATTGAGATTGAGAAGCAATCTATGAACCTCAATCAAGATTATGGTTGGAAATTAAGCAGGCATTGGATTCTTGCCCTCTCTTCATGATTTTTCTTTTAGACGTTATTATTGTTTTTATTTATTTATTTAAATTTTTAGGTTATTATTATTATTTATTTAGTTATCTTTATTATTATTACGATTATTATTTTTATTACCATTATTGTTATTATTATTTGTTTTTATTGTTTTTTTAGGTTTTTATTATTAATTGTTTTATTATTTTTATTTTTATTATTATTATTTAATAGGGTATTATTATTTGTTTTTATTTTTATATTATCTGCTTTTATTTATCTTAATATTCTTTAAATTATTTGTTTTTATTATTTTATTATTATTATTGTTTTTATTACTATGAAGGTTATTATTATTTATTTATTTAAATATTTTTTAAGGTTATTATTTTTAATTGTTTTTGTTAGTCTTATTATTATTTATATTATTATATTTATTTATTTTTTGGAATTTATTATTATAAACTAAAATTAAGATATAATTTAAACAGTTAACTAATTTTTTAATTTTTTTTCCCTTAACTATTTCTTAACCCCCTAACAGCTAGTTTTCAACAGCTAGTTCCTAACGGCTATCTCAAGGCCTGGATGCTTCTCTGCTATTTAATCTTTTGTTAGGATTGTTTTTTCTCACCATTTGTCCCGAGGATGAACCACATTAGTTGGCTCGAAACGTCGACCCATTCTATACATGTGATTAATATGGAAGACACACTAATTATGCATAACATATGTCTGGCCATGTGTTCACCAAATACATAAGTGAACCCACAAGCTGCCTATAAATAATGGCCTCCATCTCCTCACTTGAAGTGGTATCCTCTATCCTCCAACTGCCTGGTAGAGTGTCCATGGGTTTACTACTCCCCATGTGTAAATTCTTCAGTATCTCATTGGCATACATTCCTTGGGAAACAAAAAGTTCCCCAACTCCTTGCCATACTTCCAAAATGAGGAAATAATGCATGAATCCCATGTTCTTCATCTCGAATTCTCTTGCAATATATTCTTTTCAAGACTTTCTCAGCTTCTCATCACTGATTATAATCAAATCATCAACATATAATACTATAATCAATAATTTTCCTTCAATAACAACATGGTAAAGGTTTGAATCTACTTCACTTTTGGTGAAGCCCAACCTGGTGAAGCAGTTGTCGATCCTAATGTACCAAGCACAGGGTGCTTGTTTCAATCCATACAATGCCCGCTTGAGTCTGCACACATGTGAATCTCTTTCAAAGGTCCCAAATCCTTCTAGCTACTGAATGTACACCTCCTCCTCAACCACTCCATTGAGGAATGTTGTCTTCATGTCCATATGATGTATATTCCATTCCATCTAAGCTACAAGTGCTAGAATTGATCTAATAGAAGAGTACCTTGCTATTGGAGCAAAGGTCTCCTCGTAATCAATTCCCTCCACCTAAGAGAACCCCTTGGCTAAACATTTGGCCTTATGTTTCTCGATGCTTCCACTTGTTGCTTTCTTCACCTTTTAGATCCACTTGAAACCTATCACTAACTTATTCTCGGGCCTTGGAGAAACTTCCCAATCACTGTTTCTGACTATGGAATCATATTCCTCTACCATGGCATCAACCCATTATGGCTTATGCACTACTTCCTCGAATGTGGATAATTCTGTGTCAACTAGCTCACTCATCAGAGCCATGTAGCCAGTGTATCGATTTGGTGACCTCCTCTTCCCATGTTGTGATGTTGGTGCTCCTACATTCTCTCTAGCATCATGCAATAATTTGTCATCTTCTATGGTGCACTTCCTTCCATCTCTAGATGTCTCTACATGAGTGGGTACTTCCACTCTCTACTACTCTTCTTATGGCTTCTCCATAACATCCTAAGGTTCTTCCTTTGGAGCCAAAATCTCCTCATCTGCATGTAACTTGTTATCACAAAATCGTGTACTAAGGACTGCTACTTAGCAAGATCTCATGCAACTATTTCAAACCAGGATTTAGACTAAGGCTTAGCCTCCTTAGTCAGAGAGGGCTCTCTCACAGATTTTTGGTATGGATTAATGACAAGAATAGATGGCTAACTCTTCAAACAGTACATGAAAATAAGCTGGTTGGAACAACAAAATAACACCTCTTCCATTGGGCTCATGGAGTCAAACACCTCTGCAGTAAACTATCAACTACTCAATCATGGAAGCCAAGGCATATAATGTTTAAACACTCAGAAACATTTCTCAAAAAGAACTTCAACTCATAAACATACACAGGAAGTCTGAGCACTAGGTGAATTCAGAGTGATTGCATGTCTATTGAGATATAAAACAGAAAGGATAAAGACAAAACCATATATATTCTGAGCCTTTGAACACAAGATGAATCTTGGGAAGAAAAAGTAATCTTTCTATTACTGTCAAAAGTCTTTTACATTAGCCAATATAAAAACTCTGTTTTTTCATAAATCTCCAACCCTACTTACATCAGAGTTTTTCCTATATATAGGAAAACAAAACTAAAACTACCTCGAGTCTCCTCCTCCAGCATGAGGGGAGCTCGATGATCCATCATTAACTAACCTTATCTATTTTTAAACAAATTTATTAAATACATAAGGTATTGTGCTGTAAATACATAGAGTCCTAATCACATTGAAATTCTAACTTTATCTCCTCGTATGCATGATGCCTTTCTTGAGCTTTGACACCTGTACATTTTCTGTTGTGGTCGAGATATGTTGAAGGAGCATTCACTGAACGAGCTGGTCTTGGATACTAGCTGTGTAGATGGCTCATTAATTAGTAAAGATGAGTGCCCTGTTTTCATGGTCCCTGTCTTCCATTATTCTTTACGACTTAAAGACCGCACTCCAAGCTCTTTAATTCTTCAATAACAACGCATAACACCATATGTCTCATGATCTGGATGCCTTGTGGACTGAACAGGTGTACAAACCAAAAATTTCGGTAACCCTACCAGAACCCTAGTAATTCGGTCATAAAGTACCTTTAAGAAAACTTTAGCAAAAAGCAAAATATTTCACCTTTTCTCCAAAACTTACACCTGTCACTGTTTGAATTGCTATGATAGCCTTGTATGATCTCCCTCCTGTCCTCGAGACATTCCTTTCAAAATTCACTGACCTCATCATCAAATTCATTGTTTTCTTATAAAACAGCATCTACAGCAGTTTCGTAGCACGCTACGAAACTGCTGTTTTTGTCAAAACAGAACATATTTATCTTGAAGCGCTTTCTGCTTAAACTCATGATTTCTTCAGACATTTTGTACAGGTGTTAGGGACCTAAATAGTTTCAAAATGATGGAGCTTAAACCAAAATTTATCAAAACTTGAAAAGCACCTTTCCTTTTAAATCAGTGAGCTAGTTTACCTAGCTTCTTCTTCAAACTGCTAACCTCTTTCTTCAAAGCCTTATTTTCTGATCTCAGGCTCATGTTCAGCTTTCTTATGAGTTTTGCTTGCTTAAGTGCTGGTACCGTCCACGAAAATACATCAGACCCCGAGTCAGCTTGACCCACTAGGCTTATGCTGCCTTTTAATACAGCCCTTCTGTAATTAGCATATCTCACTGCACGTTCTCTAGAAACATTCTTTATCTGGGCCACTTCTTCCTGGGTTGTTCCTGCCTGGTTCTTGATAGCTATGACATTTCCTCCTTGGCTAATAATAACCTTTTTACTCTTGTCTTTACGCCTGGCTGCATGCACTGTTTTAGTCAAAACTTCAAGAAACTCTGTACTGGGCATTTTTACAGCTGCCTCCTCTTTATGCACTTTCTCAGCCTCTTTCATTTGTCTTCTTGTAATTGGCCTCCGTGGCTTGAACACATATTCTTCACTAGGCTCCTCAAACCGTAACCTTTTAGAAGCCTTTGATTTCTTCATGCTCTCTGGTGAGGATTGGGTTAAGTCAATGTGCATTGGTTGCACTGGCTGGTCCTGTTCAAACTCTCTTGGCTCAATCTGCACTGGCTGATCTTGTTCAAGCTCAATTGCATCAAGTAAATCAGTTAAACTAGCTTTTGACATAGGACTTTCTTCAACAGCAATTGACTTACCTTTCTCCTTGCTTAACTGACCTCTGGTTTTTACTCTTGATGCCCTTTCAACTTCACTTGGTCCAGGTGTATCCTTCTTCTGTTTGACCTTCTCTTTTGATGATGATTGAGGTGTCTCCTTGACTACCAAGGGCTTCACTTGTTTCTTCAACTTGGTTTTGGACTTCTTTTGATCTTTCACCTCCTTACTAAGCTCAGCAAGAGTAGGTTCCTCAATTGTTTCTTCTCTTTCCCTAACAGGCAATGGAGTGAGGCCTGTCTTGCTCTGAAAGCCAGCCATAAAAATAAAAGAGCTCCAATCTTTACCAATCTTCTGCAAACCATCTAACACTAACAGCTTTACCAAACCATGGTGAAACAGTGATGTTTCACAGTCATCTTTTTTCAGTTGAATTTTATCACACATTTTACTAAGGCTTCTGAACAAGTAGAAGGGGATATCTATTGATGCTTTGCCTGTGAAATGTAACAAAAGTTTAAAATGATAGGAATAAACTTTGTTATACCTCCCTTCGCATGTTAAATATTTTTGGATGCATGTAAGGAGCAGTGCAAAATGTTCCTTCACGTAACTCCTTGGCAAAGCCTTGGTAAGATCCTCATTTACATAAGGCTCCTTCAAGAATTCCTTACAGGGGCTCATATCGAATTTGAAATTTTTGAACCATTCATGTCCCCCTCTAGGAATCTCGGTCACATTAGAAATGGCTTCTGGAGATACAGGGAATTCTAGCATTGACACCTTAGAGTTTAAACCAGTAAAATTCAATGCAAAAGCTTTTGTTACCTCTGCATGCCCTCCCTGCAACTTATCACAAAACCTCCAGCAACCAGCATTTTTAAAAGCTCTTGCTACACCTTCATCCTTTAACGTAAGATCAATCCCCTCCGGTTCTGTTCTTTGGCACCTACCGGATCGATGCTCCCTCTTTTCCATTTTACTTTAAAAACTTTCGGACAGAGAACTAACAGCAGCTTCAACTCAAAAGGCAACTTCAAACTTTGGAATGCAGGCTCGCTTGCAATCAGGTTCTTTTAAATGAAAACTCGGGCTCCTTTGCGCTTCAATAGTCTTGTCATACAAGAAAGTCAGTTTACGCACTAATAAAAAATATCATGACACTACCATACATCATAAAATCACTTTGAATGATGTTTATGTGCGTGGTTCTGAACCTCATGGCGGAATGATGACCCATAATGACCTGGAGAGGACATCAACTGACAATATATGGATGGACCTAATGACTCATCCCCCCAGACTTGACATTTCAAGAAAACGCGCTGCAAAATCCCCGAATCCCCGATTTCGTAGCGCAGACAGTTATAAATTAACGAAATGCACTACGAAATGGCTGATTATTGACACGCTACGAAAAGGCGGAAACATCATTGCGCTGCCAAATTGGCCAATCAGACTGCGCTGCGAAACTGCGCAAAGGACCAATGACGCAAACAAGACAAGACATGCCTAAAACAATTATGATGGAGGATGATAAACGGTTTTTGAAAATGATTCACATCAATACCTTTTTAAAACATGAACCCTAAGTAACACACATAGGAACATAACCACTAGAAAACTCTTTTTTGAATATGAAATTTTTTTGGACATCATTACATACATTGACTGCAGTTCTAAGTGATAACATAACTGAAGCTCCCTCTCAATGGAACATCTCATGGCCTTTTCTTCATCAAAATTCACATCTTTATGATCCACTGTCATCTTGTGATATGGGAGGTACACCCGATAGTTGTGAGGTGTATCATTGTACCTCACAAATATGCCCAACTTAACTATCGTTTCTAGATTTTTCCTTGCAACCTTGGAAACATGATAGTAAAATGGTGAACCAAACATCCTAAAGTGTGACACATATACATTCTTCCTGAAAAAAGCTTATTTTGGTGTACTCATCCTGAGAATACGAGGAGGACTCTTGTTTTTCACATATACTGTTGTGTTGCATGCTTCAACCCACAAATGCAATGATAAGCCCTGATCATGCAACATCGCTCGTGAATCTCCCACAATACTTATGTTATTCCTCTTAGCCACCCCATTTTGTTGTGGGTTATGGGGTTCTATTAACCCCCATCGAATTCCTTTTGATGAACAGAAGTTCTTGAACTCATTTGACACACATTCATAAATGTTAACGCTCCGGAGAACCTTTAATTTCCTACTAGTTTCTTTCTTAAAAAGTGCTTTAAATTCAAAAAAATTGGAGAATGTTTGGTCTTTCTTTTTCATGAATAAAATTCATCACTTACGTAAGAAACCACCTACAAATATAACATAATATGTGTACTTGGCCATGTAGGATTTCAACAAAGGTCCACACACATCTGAGTGAACTCTTTCAAGGAATTCTTGCACTCTACTTTCCTTATCATGAAACATGGCTTTGGTTTACTTCCCCAGTGTACACCCTTTGCATCTATCTCACTACTCTAGTGCACCCTTGGGAAGTCCTATAGAAATTTTTTGCATGATATTCAAGGCCCCATGGTGTAAATGGCCAAGTTTCTTATTCCATAATTCACTGATTTATCATCTTTACACCTTCTCTACTTTCATGCTCAAAGAAGCACCATCTTCTACATCAAATTTGTAGAGGTTCTTCACATGAACCCTGATTCGCTTCACTTGTCCTATGGTGATAGGTCTAAGGAAAGAATTTCCTTTGCTAAATATCACATCATAGCCATGGTCTTCTAACATATCAATTAAAACTAAATTCGTCTTCAGACCCGGAACATACATGACATCTTTTAATGTGAGAGGAGAACCAGACTCCCTCTAAAAAGTAACTGTATTGATACCAGTCGCACTATACCTTCCATCATTTCCCATCTCTACGTGCATCTAGAGGTTCTTCTCCTCCAAGTCACTAAAAAATTATTTGTTTCCTGTCATATGGAATGAGGATCCACAACCCAAATGCCACACACTACCAATCACCAATATCACCATTC
The DNA here is from genome assembly GCA_031772625.1 of Pinus tabuliformis. Lineage (NCBI taxonomy): Eukaryota > Viridiplantae > Streptophyta > Pinopsida > Pinales > Pinaceae > Pinus > Pinus tabuliformis. Next base: position 1,108,876,847 of record CM062816.1, on the reverse strand, counting down.
ATGCAATGAGTGTGAAATCCAACTCGAATTTTGAAGCTAGAGATTCATCTACCGCTCCTCCTTAGGGCTTCTTGCCAACCTTCTTGTGTGGACAATTCATGGCATAGTGTCCCAAATCATGACAGTAAAAACATTTAATCTTCAACGAGTATTTCTTCTTTCCTTCCTTACCATAATCTCCTTTGTCTTGGGATTTATTCCCTTTCCCTTTCTTTGCCTTTCCATCCAAGGCACAATTTTCCTCATCATCATGCTTGGAAGAGGTTCCATCTCTCGTGTTTTGACTTATCTCTTCTTGCACCAAGTCAGACCAAAATTGCTCCCAATTTGGTAGCTTCTCCCTCCCCTTTACCGAATCCTTGTAGTTGTGACAATGCTTAGGAAGGCCAAGAAGTGCTAGGCTTACCAAATCATCTTCAACAACTGTAATACCAACACACCTAAGTTCATCCCAACATTGGGTGAACCTTCTCAGGTACTGTGGTATTGTGTTGCCTTTCTCCATATTGATATTTTGAAGCTTGTCCTTCAGTACCAACTTCATGTGGTCACTGTTGTTCTAAGAAAAGTCTATAAAGGTTTTCCACATTGCATATGGGGTATCCTTCCCATGGATATTTGAGACAATGTCATCTCAAACTCCTTCTAGTATGATTTTCCTCACCTTTGCCACACATTTATTCCACTCTGCCAAGTTTTGAGCATTAGTTGTTGGAGGCTTATTAATGAGAAAAGTGTCTATTCAGAACGACCCTATCCCACTAAGCTGTGACAGTGACCTTAGAAACAAACAGAGAAAACTACTTTCGTATTCTTCTTTATGAACTATAAACGAAGAGGAATAGGATGAACCAACCTGTGTCCTGCGCTAGTCCTTTGATCCAATCTCTCTCCTCTTTGACAGCTTCCAGCTACCTGCTCCCTTACTTGCCTAGCTTCACCAAGTTCCTGTAAAATCACAGAAGAAGAAAACTACACGAAGACATGGATTTATATTCATAAATAGCTTAGGATCAGATTTAAGCTAAACATACAAATGTAACAAACATCAATGATACACAAGCATGTAGGAGAAACTCAAATAGTTTTATTGATATAACAAGAAGATCCAGGAGGAGTTACAACTGATGATTCCTAATCCAACATCAACCTCCCAGCAAAGAATCCCCTCTTCACCTCCAACAAAGCATAAATCACCCAATACTCTGATATCTATCTCAAAACCAACATCAATTCTCTGCAATGTACAAAATTCCAGCCCCTGGATCTCTGGGATGAGGGATCCATATATAGATGTATGCAAAGAGGATGAGTCAACTTATGATTTGACTAGTGTCTTCTCTCTATCAATTCTTGCTTCCACTTGGAGACTGAGAGCCTCTTACTCATCCTTGGTCGAACTCCGTGAGGCAAGTGTCATTGGAGAAGATTCTGGAAGCTTCCATTGTCTTTCCACCTCGCGGAATGACACTGCCATTTGTCATTTCCCGCTCAACGCACCCTAGTAGTGCATTTAGGTGCGTTAGCTAGTGTATTTGGGTGCTATGCAACGCAGCTAGCCAGTGGAGCAGCTGAAATGATCTTGATTTGACTGATTCTGAGCAGTTTCTGGTGGAGAACTTCTGGGAGAAGCTGTAATTTGTTGACCTTGTTCCTTTAGGGGTCGGAACAACACTTTTAGGGACTTAGGATCCCTTGGTTTATGGACATTTCATGCTTAGAGCTGTAAGGCACAAAAATTTCTATAACAGTTGCCCCCTAAAGTATGAGGCCATTTATCGGGTGAAATGCTTTATTAGGAGGATCCGAAGTTCTTTCAATGCTGGGAGGAGACCTGTAATAAGATACAATACAAAACATTATCTTCATACTGTTTTCATGATCTAGCTGAGGCGGGCATTCCCATGCTCAGCTTTATAAATTCATTTTCATGTACATAGGACAGACAATCGTCTGATGGTAGACTGATGATTCTGATAGAGCCATCATCCTTTTGGTAGGATGATTATCTGTGCTGCAATGTTGTACATTTCGATGTCTTTATTTTCCTGAATATATATCGCAGCTCGGATGGATGAAACTAGATTCGAGGTCTTCAATCTCGTCCGATCTTCACTCGAAGTACAAGTCCATCCATGTGAGAAATGTTTTGAAGTCGAACATGGAAAGACATCGCTTGATTACCAGTCAATGATGTAAACTGTTAACAAGCGCGAGAGGAATCACCGATAATGATGATGACCCTCAAGGTATTGCAGTACAATTCACGTGGTGTGAATAAAGGACTTGGCGTCGAACACCACGCAAAATATTTCGGTCGAAGGTCATTGATGTATACCTGTTGCCGGAAGTGAGAAACTTACCATTGAGGCATGCAAGCTTCAAAGTACTGAACAAGGTGTTCCTAGATCAACTTCTTGGATAATGAGCTGATGTCGACAAGAAGCGATCCGTCAAAGGAGGGCCTTAATGAATCCCACATCAATGACACGGAACGAAGCAAATGATTTTGATGGAGGTGAAAACAATCTGATGATATACGGTTCAGGATGGCGGTCATGAAAGAATGAAGTATAATGTATGGTAGTGGATGGGACACAGGTGACTTCTCTGGATGACTTCTCTTGAACATGTCGGTGACACTTATGTGATGGATCGGTAGCATTTACCCCAAATGTGGATGGTATGGCGTGACCATGGTGATGTGACCGGTGAATGAAACAACCCAACCCGACTCGGAAACAGAGTGGAAGTGTCATGTTCAAGAGCGACTTGCTACCAATAAAGGTTCTTTGAGTTTTCTTCCCAATTTTTCCCAGTCATTGCTAACCAGTACCTCTTTATTTTTGTCAAGCTTGAGGAGGATAACATATGCTTGTTCTATAATCTGCCCTTCGGGCAAACCCATCGCTATGTTTTAATGAGCCTAGCGATAGTGAGACTCGTTCTTGTCTAAAGACAAGTTTGTCGCTATTAATCTTTTTAACGAGTTTAACGACAAAGATAACTCAGTCCCTTTCATTTTTAGAGATTCTGAAAAGGTACGTAAAGGTAACTCCAAAATTCCTTTTTCGTCATCTAATCCCTTAAGTCTGAAAAAGTATAAAACAATACAGAAGGGATGAATTTTCGATAGTTTTAACGAGCCGAACAAAACAAGCGCTCGATCGTTTTCTGCAATAATCCCTCGGGTCCAAAAAGATTAAAATCTAGAGGAGGGATAGCACTTCCCTTCGCTTTAACGAGCTGGAAGGCCAAAACTCGGCAATCTTTTCATATTTTAGGAGTCAGCTGAAAAGAGCTTAAAGAAGACTCGTCTTTTGAGGAACGAGTGATAAAATGGGTAGCAGCTGATTCCAGGGAAGGGTTGGAATTTTCCAATCACGGCAGTTGTCACAAGGATGGCTAGTGAAATCACTCTTCGCAGCTGTTCCCCAAAATGGGTAAACAATCAAATGGAGGTGAATGATCGGCCAATGAAAAAGTGGAGGTGACGGTGCAAACACGACCAAGGCTTTAATGGCTGAAATGCTACATTCACGGTGGTTATTTATCGGGGAATAGTTCATTTTTTAACGAGCTTAAACGCGGGTGGAAACGTTTGCTCATGTCTTATGTTTATTTTTTAATGAGCTTGAACTATGTGCTAAAACTACTTGAACTATGTTTATCCATATGAAGGCATGGACTTCTGGGGTGATCCAGATTTAGTACCGCCGGATGGCGAGAAGTGGGGTGCTATTGGTAAAATCTCTGACCATATTGTTGTTTACTACTTTTTTTTATAATGTCCTTGTGCTGTATTCTATCAATACTTTAATCAAACTCATGTGTACATGCATATGTTGGTCTTGTTCGTCCAGTAGTTCGCCTGAGAGTACCAGCTGTTTCTCCAGCAGGAGATGCCGCCGAAAGAGTTATTCTTCGCGACCTCGATGTGGTCGAGACTCTCTCAGCTTTACAGGAGCAGGTTGAGGGCCTCACTCTCGGTATACCAGATGTGAGGACTGACGAGCTACCTTTGCAGTTACAGCGGCATACTACTGGTGTGCCCAGACGATGGACTCGTCTATTACGCATGATCGCACAGGCTGTGACTTGCTATCACGAGCATCATTAGACTAGGGTGCCCCCTAGAATTTTGATTTTTTGGGTCGTGTGACCGATTTTGTCTTGGTTACAGAACATTATGTGTAAACCATAAACAGCTATATATATTTTTGATTTTCGGGGTTTTATTTTGGTTGAGCTATATGATCCACATGTAAAACATTGATGATGTGTTTCTTTTTTATAAATGTTGCAAATGTCTATCTAACACATAGTTTTCCAATGAGTCGGTTAATGTGTTTAAGTTTCTGGAAATATGTTGGTATTGAATAAGATTAAAAATTGTCTTTCCAAAATCTTAACCCTTAGGAACATGCGATAAATAGCTGGGTTTCGGACGGAATATATACCATTGAGTTGTAGTATTACGAGTTGTGAGTCTAGCCTGACAATTAGTCGGCGTATACCATGGGTGATGGCATCAGAGAGAAGTTCTATCAACGCGCTATACTCAGCGATGTTATTCGTTGATTGACTAATACATACACCTCTAAAACATACTAACTCGCCGCTTGGATCAAAAATAGCCCAGGCTGCAGAGGACAGGTTCCACGAACTACGACTCGCTCCGTCGGCATATCCAACACATGGCTCCAATAGGTTTGACATCTGCAATAGGTGTAAAAAGTGGATTACTCGACCAAAACAAACCCTTTAGCAAAAACAAAAATATAACAAAAGAATATTGGTTACTATTTATGCATAGTAACGCTTGAGGTACAACCCATTATGAGGTTGCGCCAGTGGAATTCCGTCATAATCCATTAACTCGTATGCTCCTTTCGCTAACACTCGTTTAACAATATAGGGGCCCATCCATAAAGACTTAAATTTACCTGCTCCCAATTTATCGGATTCTTGGTTGTAAAGTAAGACCAAGTCACCTTCCAAGAAGACACGGGGTTTGACATTTTTGTCGAACTGCGCCTTGATTCGTTTCTTATGGGCTTCGTTAGCCAAAGCGGCTTCACAACGGGTTTCATCCAATTGGATTAATTCCAAGAAACGAGCCTCTTCTTCTGAAGTTCTGGGGAGGAGATCAATTGCGAGTTTGAGAGACGAGATTTCACACTGGACTGGTAAGACTGCTTCCAGGCCATATACCAGTTGGAAGGGTGTGAACCCGGTTGCATTCCTTACCGACGTTTGGTAAGCCCACAAGGCTGAGTACAGGATTAGGTACCACCTTCTTTTGTGAACTCTGATTATCCTTTGCAACATGCGCTTCAGGACCTTGTTGATCGCTTCAACTTGTCTGTTGGCTTGCGGATAATATGGAGTAGAGCTGTCGTGAGACAACCCTAGTTTGGCAGCTAATTTGACCATCATGTGATTGCGAAAATGCGATCCATGATCTGTGACTATAGCTTGTGGTACGCCGAATCTGGCGACTACATGATTGAAAAAGAAAAGGGCAGCTGTTTCACCAGTATTATCTAATGTAGGCATCGCCTCGGCCCATTTGGTAAAATAGTCAACTGCGACTATGATATACCCATGCCCCCCAGTCGAGGTGGGGTTACATGTCATGAAATTGATGCCCCATTTGGCGAACGGCCCAACAGAAACTATTGGCTGCAGAGGTGCGGGTGGTCTTCTGGTTTTGCTATCAAAAATTTGACAAGCATGGCAACTTCTGACTGCGGTTATGCAATCTTTGAACATTGTTGGCCAGAAGTATCCTGCTCGAAAGATTTTTTGTGCTGTAGCATATCCAGATTGATGCCCCCCATAGGCGCCTGAATGACACTCATTCAGGGCTTTTTCGGCCTCCTCATGGGTGAGGCACCTTCTCAGAACTGTATCGATACCACGACGGTAAAGTGTATCACCGACGATCATGTAGTCTTTTGCTTGGTATTGAATACGTTTTTGTTCAGAGTGTGAGGTGCTTGGCCTAAATTTTTGGGTTTGGAGATAAATGATTATATCTCCATACCACTCATTGCTTGTAGATATCAGAAACAAATTCTCATCCACGATTGATTCTTCTGATGTTTCATCGTTGGACGACGATGGGAGATCGCATAATAGTTCTGCAAAAACTAGAGCTTTCTTTGATTGGATTTTACAAATTCCAGATCAAACTCTTGAAGGATCGCTATCCATTTTGAATATTTTCCTCCCAGCAATTGTCGCGACAATATATAAGTCATGGGGTTGCAATCTGACAGAATGGTAGTTTTCTGAAAGAGGACATAGTGTCAAAATCTTTGTATCGCTTGAACAGCTACGAGCGCTAGTTTTTCTACATAAGAATATTTGCTTTCTGTATCATTTAAGTTCTTACTTAAATAATATATAGGATGTTCAATTCCATCGACTTCTTGAACTAAAACCATTGTGATGGTCATATCTGTTATAGCCAGATACAGGTTAAAATCTCTTTGATAATCGGGGTCGTACATTAATGATGCTTTCATTAGGGAATCTTTTAAAGCATCAAAGGAAGCTTGTGCAACCTGATCCCAGACAAAGGGTACCTCCTTTTTCAAAAGACGTGTATAACCTTTAGCAAGTTTGGTGTAATTTGGAATGAACCTCCTCAGAAAGTTTGCTTTCCCTTGGAGTTTCTGAATCTGAAGCAAATTTGAAGGTGGAGGCAAATTTATGATTGCCTGGAACTTACACGGGTCAAGACGAATCCCATCCTTGGAGACTAGAAAGCCAAGTAAACAACCAGAACTGACGCAAAATACACATTTGTGCGGATTGAGTCGTATCTTGTAGTGTCGGCAATGTAGAAATATCGCTCTTAAATGTTGCAGATGATCAGTCCGCTTTCGCGAATGAGCTGGAAGGTCGTCGAGGTATGGTTGAACGATGTTTTTGATGTCTTGGAAGGCATAATTCATTGCCCTCTGAAACGTCGCCCCTGTGTTCTTTAAGCCAAAGGGTAATTTTTGATATGCGAATGTGCCGCATGGACAAATGGATGCAGTCTTTGACTGGTCCTGTGGGCGGATATTTATTTGATTATACCCGAAGAACCCATCCATGAATGAAAAGATTTCGCATCCAGCGCATTCATCAATTATTTGGTCGATGAAGGGTGTAGGGTAGTTGTCTTTTGGACAAGCTTGATTTACATCCCTATAATCGACACACACTCTAATTGTCCCCTGTTTCTTCATAACAGGGACAATATTCGATACCCAATCGGTTAGAGGAACCGGGTAGATGAAACCAGCATGGAGAAGATTTTCAACTTCTGCCTTAATGGCAGTGGCTTTCTTGGGGTGCACCTGCCTTAGTCGTTGTCGTACTGGTTTGACATCTGGATACATCTTAATTTCATGTTCAACGATACTCGAGTCGACGCCTGGAATTTCACTGTATGACCAAGCAAAGACATCTTTGAATTCGCGAAAAGAGCATTATATATTTCCAGTTCTGAAGGAGAACAACATTTGCCAACATAAATATTCTCTACAACATCTGTTTTGGTCGAGATATTTATGGCTATAGTCTCTTCAATATTGGACAATTTTCGCTCGGAATCCACCGTATTTACAGTATTTGACAGAAAATCAACTACTGAAGGATGATAAAGGTCATTTTGAGTATCTTCTTCACAATCTGGAAGAAGAGAACGATGGTGGGAATCATTCCATGGTGCTCGTTCAATAACCATAGCTTGGAGAATTCCTTCGTCGGTGACATGCACTCGCGACCAAGGATCTGAAGGAGTACCATACTCTCTAGACCTATCTATCCAAATGCTTGACGAGCATTGATTTGGGTTTGCCTCCCATGCTAGAAACATTGATTGCTATAATATTTCCATTGGGCTTGGGGGAAAAACCGTTGCATGATCCATGTCGATATCGTTTTCTGATATCTTTGTAGAATATATCATGTTGCAGGTTCCTATTGACGATACTTCTGCCAGATTGATTGGAGGTGGAAGAGCGAAAGTTCCCATTAGTATAGGATCTTTTAGTAGGCCTACTCCGATATTCTGAAGCGAATGGGGGCTTCCATGGATCATGGGAATGCTTCTTGTAACTTGAGAACCATTGGGGAGGAAGTTTTGTTGATCGACGATTGTAATTCCTCCTTGAAAGGGAAATGCAATCTTTCTAAAATAGGTCGACACAACAGCTGCCATGGCATATATCCATGGTCTTCCTAGTAGGATGTTGTAATCAAGATTCCCATCGATGACTTCAACATCTATTTCTATTGTTTTCCCTCCTAGTTCAAATTTCAAGTTAGTTAGGATACCATATGGGGTATATGTTCTTCCGTCGAATGCTTTTAATGTCGTCGCTGACCGCGACAAGGTTGAAGATCCTAAAGTTTTCCAGCAACTCATCGACATAATACATGTAGATGCCCGCTCATCAATAATTGTTCGATGAACAGTTTTGTTGAGGATTTTCACTTGAACAAGGAAAGCTAGTTGAGCCGGTAACTGAGGATCGTATCCTTTGTGGTCGAAGGATACAAGATTGGAATCTTTTGGATCAATCCCACCAATGGCTGATAACAAAGCCTGCCTTTGGGATGGGAAATTTTGTAGTACTTCAAGAGTCGACATAGCGGATGGCGATTGGGCCAAATCTTCCACTATGTTATAATGTTGCGCTGCTCTAGCGCGGGGATTAAATGTTGACTTGTGTACTACTCCCTTTGGCGGTTTTATCGTCAATTCAGGGATGGTGGGTGGTACAAATTCTGTCGAAGTTGTTGTCGAACTACTTGGTTTATCTTTATCCTTGTTGTTCGACAGTTGCGGATTCCCATAATCTTTGTTCCTTGTCGATATCAAAGCATCATTTTGTTGTTTTGAAACCGACAACATTAGCACTTGAGACGGGGAAGCATTTCCACTTTCAACCAGATTTGTTCCTGGATTTGGAAACAGATCAGTTAACACTGCTGAGGTTTTCGAACTGTTAAAGAATTTTTTAAGCTCAGCTCTGTGTGGACAATCTAAAGTCCGATGATCCTCATCGCATATCATGCATGGATATTTTTGTTTCCTATTTCCAGCAGGGTTTGAAGAAGGTTTTCAGGAGATGACTCATCCTATTTCTTCTTCTTCCCTTTACCTTTCTTCTTGCTTCCTGGTTGTTTGGTTTCTTTGCCCTTATCTGTCGATACGACATTTACTTCCGAAGCAAGAAGTTCGTCTTTTGCATTTGACCTAAAATATTACAGGCCTTCTTGGATGTAGGCTTTGTCGATTTCGTGTCTGTTGTGCCAATCACGCCATCGCCGGCATGAGAGTCATTGTTCGATTTAGGAGGAGGAGGAATTGAGAATTCTGGTCTAGGGGTGTCAAGTATTTTGTCGTAGAGCGTGCCGGACTGAGTATAGATCAAGTCCAGATATTGTGCACGAGCGATAACTTTCTCTTCCGTTACGACTCCCCCCTTTGCCACATCTTCCGTGATGGAAGGTAGTAATGACTTGATAAACCATTCAGCTAATAGCTGATCAGGGACGTACGTTTTTACCATCCTACGACGACGTCGCCACTCATGTATATGATCAGATATGTGAGTGGTCGTTGTCTGTTTGAAGTTGGTAAGGAGTTTTGTTCCCGTTTTGTACCTATTGGTAATTGAAAATGGGTTAAAAAGGTTGTGGCTAAGGTACTGAAGTTGTCAAATGAAGCTCTAGGAAATTCAATGTACCATTTTGCCGCTGGACCCGTTAACGTCCTCTAAAAGAGGCGAAGTCTTATCGAATCATCATTTAGGGTGTTTGATGAACACCATAGATGAAATGTCATCACGTGATTCGATGGATCTTCACCCGGATTTCCATTAAATTTAGGAATATCTGATGGAAGTTTATGCGGAATCGCTGGCCACCAAGGGGCGTAAGCAATTGGATCGTTTGTTAATCGGTTTAAATCAAGTAACTCTAAAGTTGCCACGAATGGACACTGCTGATTCAGATTAGGTGAAGCATACCTAGGGTAAGATGGGATTGCCTGAGCAGTTGGTCTTTGCATGCCAGCATAATGCATTTGATGCTGGTATGACTGATAATGTTGCTGGACATGACCATTGTAAAATGGTTGATTTTGACCGTTTTGAATGTACGGTTGTCCACTGTTCGCAAAGATTTGCTGCTCAGAACCTTGGTATACTTGTTGGAATTGTGGTTGTTGGTATTGCGCCAGCCATGGTTGTGAAGCCATGTGCTGTTGCGCTATACTAACTGTTGGACCAAGGTGTGGGGTAATTGTACCCGTCTCGACCTGTGTCGCCCCGCTAGTTGGCGATTGTGGTTGAGTCGCAGGGTCAAGGGGCTGTTGCATTACAACCTGAGAAACCTGAGGTTGGCATACAATAGGCAGCGTTTGAACTTGTGACACCGTTACAATAGCTGGTGTAGTCGGGATATTCGACATAGGTACACATTGTTGCATCGAATACACAACTCTTGGTTGTTGAGGTAGTATAGGTACCCAACCACTTGAGGTAATTCCAGTATAACCTGAATATTGTTGTGAACTCCTATATGGATATCCTCCCGGAGGGGATAATGAAAGGGCATACTGCCCCCCATACGGTGGTAATCCAGAACTCAAAGGAATTGTTTGCCCTTGGGGACCGGACTGCCCAAATTGACCTCCAAACGGATCAATTTGTTGAGACTCAACATAAGAGTTTCCTGATATTATTCCGGATGAACAAACAGGAATGGACCAGACTGTCGAGATAGCCCCTGAGTGGGCTCCTTCTAGCGGTTGAGAGCTAGTTGGGACAGATGGTATGCCGGCGAACATTGTCGGAGTGACATCAAGGAGTTTTGCTATCGCTGTGTCAAATGACACAGTCCTAGATGTTGATGGTTGTTCAGACATTTGTAGTCTATCCAAAATATTACCTATCGATTCTACAGGAGCTTCCGCTGGTGGTAGACTAACTTCTGATGAAGAAGGATATAGAGTGATCCCGACTCCAAAGTGCGTTGGAGTACTTGTTTGAGGATCTTCTACAATTTCTTCAATTGCAATCAGACCAGGTGGAAGGGGAAGACCGTCAGGTCCATAAAATATTTCTGGCGCCGAAGAAGGTGTGGAATCGACAGCAACAGATGTTTGAAGAGCAAGACTCTCCGAACCGGTTGTAGATGGAACTAGTTCGGTAACGCAAGTGTTTACTCTTAGACTAGGATCAGTATCAATGTCCCTCTGTGGCTATTGAACTTCTTCCGTAGAGGCAGGGATTCCAAAAATGTTTGGAGTAACCGGAGTCTCTGATGTCGTTGGAACACTTGTTCTAACTTTAATAGGAGATTTGGAACCGGTTAAACGAGTTCGCTTTGTCCGTACTGGTTTTGATTCTGGAGACAAAGATGGTTGACTCGTAAGCCTCTGCGAACGACGGGGTTTCAATTGACTTTCTTCCATGATTGTGGATTACTCGATCAACTAAAATGAAAAGGGGAAGTATGTTTCCAAATTAAATGAATTTTAGACACTTTTGACACAACTTGTTTTTTCAGTTTTTAAGAGTCGAGAAAAAACAAAAGATGACCCTAGTCTCCTTCGATTTTTAATGAGCCTGAAGTGACAAGTGCTCAAATGGACCCTTTCCATTAAGGAGTCTGAAAAGGAAGGAAAGGGACTACTCTAGAGATCTAGGTAGAGGGAGTACCAAACCAATCGCAAAACTGCAGAATACTTTTTACGATACGGTAGTCAATCTTCCCGAATGTTGTGTTCGGTGCATTGGAATCAGTAGGGCAGTCGACACGGCTTCCTATGGATAAAAGGTTTTAAGCCTATAGGGGTCTCCCAATATATACTCGACGGTACGTGGGAGCACAAGTCCGTACTGGCACTTATCGTCTCAAAGTGGAGGAATCACCCAACCATCAGTGAGGACAACAGTTACCAGGCTTTACGACGCTCGAATACGTCTCTAGCCTAGACCTCTAAATGTTGTGCGTTAAGTTCCAATGCGTCGTTAGATTCATTCAATTTATTTTAAGTTGATCTTTCTTATCAAGTTTACCTTTTTGGGTTCACCACGAGATGTAGATGTAATTCCTAAAATGCAATCTAAAGATGATAAGCAAACTTTTATCTCTTTTCAGCAATGAAAATCCTAGCTACTAAGGGAAAAGAAAGACACAATCTTTTCACAAAGAGTAAAGAGCACACTGTAAATGCACTTTCCTAAATCAAGCCAAACAGACTGTCAATATGCAAATGCACATGTGCATGTATTTTTTTTTCACTTTCTTAATATTGATGCCTAAAAATAAAGTTGATGTACAAATCTGAATTTGCTTTCAAGTGACCAAGACAAACAAGCTTCTTTTCGAAATCAAAAGGTAGAGATGATTATGACACTTTATGATTTTGAAATAAATACTCGTTTCGACACTAGAAAGTCACAAATTCAAACCAAAGGCAAAAGTAAAAGCATAATCGACTATCAACAGCAAATAGACTTTCTCCTAACATCAAAATCGACACTTGTGACAGATCTAAATCAAAGGACGACATTATGACTATTCTACTTTTGCAATGGAAAACTGTAAATGACGCCACAAACACACAAAACCATCTACAGTCTTTTTGTATAAAGGAGGTGGAATTACAACAAAGAAAAGGGGTTTTTAAACAGACATATACACTGATCACAGGATGCAAAAATCAGAAACAAAACTGAAAAAAAATGAAGCAAAGAACCTCAGCTGCACAGGGCTAGGTTGATCAACGCACCTGTTACACAGAGAAACTGCATTTCAGCGCAGGTAGCCCTCTCGGGAAGTGCGTTGAAATGCAGAGCCTCTTCACAGAGCCTGCATTGGGGCAGAAACGAGAATTCTATTCGGGTTCTGGGTCACGGTTTGCAGTTTAATCTATGTTTTTTGGCCGAGTAAAAGCAATCAGTAATGCAAAATCAGAGGGTAGATTTAAAGAAGTGTAAGAGCTATCACAAACGGAAATCAGATCATTTGCGAATCAGCTGTTCATATCATAAACAGATCCAGTGAATGGATTGAAGTGGCAGATGTCTAATTTACATTTGTTAATGGCAAATGCAGTTCGATTGCTACTTCTAAGTTTATGAAACAAACAACAAGATAAACACAAACAAACTAATTAGACTCGATCCCCAGCGGAGTCACCATTTCGTTAACGGGAAAAGTGTCTATTCAGAACAACCCTATCCCACTAAGGTGTGACAGTGACCTTAGAAACAAACAGAGAAAACTACTTTTGTATTCTTCTTTATCAACTATAAACGAAGAGGAATAGGATGAACCAACCTGTGTCTTACACTAGTCCTTTGATCCAATCTCTCTCCTCTTTGACAGCTTCCAGCTACCTGCTCCCTTACTTGCCCAGCTTCACCAAGTTCCTGTAAGATCACAGAAGAAGAAAACTACACAAAGACATGGATTTATATTCATAAATAGCTTAGGATCAGATTTAAGCTAAACATACAAATGTAACAAACATCAATGATACACAAGCATGTAGGAGAAACTCAAATAGTTTTATTGATATAACAAGAAGATCCAGGAGGAGTTACAACCGATGATTCCTGATCCAGCATCAACCTCCCAGAAAAGAAGCCCCTCTTCACCTCCAACAAAGCATAAATCACCCAATACTCTGATATCTATCTCAAAACCAACAACAATTCTCCGCAATGTACAAAATTCCAGCCCCTGGATCTCTGGGATGAGGGATCCATATATAGATGTATGCAAAGAGGATGAGTCAGCTTATGATTTGACTAGTGTCTTCTCTCTGGCAAATCTTGCTTCCACTTGGAGACTGAGAGCCTCTTACTCATCCTTGGTCGAACTCAGTGAGGCAAGTTTCATTGGAGAAGATTCTGGAAGCTTCCATTGTCTTTCCACCTCGCGGAATGACACTGCCATTTGTCATTTCCCACTCAACGCACCCTGGTAGTGCATTTAGGTGCATTGCAACACACCTAGCTAGTGTATTTGGGTGCTATGCAACGCAGCTAGCCAGTGGAACAGCTGAAATGATCCTGATTTGACTAATTCTGAGCAGTTTCTGGTGGAGAACTTCTAGGAGAAGCTGTAATTTGTTGACCTTGTTCCTTTAGGGGTCGGAACAACACTTTTAGGGACTTACGATCCCTTGGTTTATGGACATTTCATGCTTAGAGCTGTAAGGCACAAAAATGTCTATAACAAGGCTTACGAATGCCATTGTCTATGAATTCCTTCAACCCATTATCTTCCAATACTACCTCCATCCTGTCCTTCCAGGCAATGTAATTTGAGCTACCCTTAGGGTAATACTCGAGTATCAATCCATAGAACAACATCTTGTTGGCTCTGAAGAATGATACTGCAAATTTGACTCACATGTAAAGAAAAACTCAAATTCTTCCCTTCTATTAATATTCTTGCCTTAATCCATGTATAAATTCCTTGTAGTTTCAAACTTCTTATGTAATATGCTAAAACAAAAGACTTGAAATACTCTACTCATCAGCGGAAACAATTAAACAATCGAGAAATCACAACATTAACATGAGACAAGATTCAATCACATATGCTCAGAGATTTATCCAAGGGGAAATATTGCTCCTAAAAACCTGATCTAGGTGGCTCTAGGCACATGCAAAAGTCCAAGAGGACTCAGAAATGCTCAAAATTCAAAGTGGTCACATTTCTCTTGAAGTAACACCAAATCGAAGTGCTCGTCGCCCTAATTCCAATGGTGTGAATGACACTCAAATCCGAGCTCGTATGGAGGTGATAGAGCCAATCAAAGTTGTGGTCAAAGTTGGGCAGTGGGCCAAGTGTAAGTGTCCTACAATTTGACCAACAATGAGGCATGATACCTAGCTCTCGAAAGTGGACGAATTTTTTGGATGGCTAATTTTCCCAATAACCTCCAGGTTTGAGAAAATTCATAAAATGACTATGGTTGTTTATATATATATATTTACACACACACACACACACACACACACACACACACACACACACACACAGACACACACATACATACATAGATACATACATACATATATATATCTATATATATATATATATATATATATATATATATATATATATATATATATACATATCTATATGTATATATATATGTATGTATGTATATATATATACATATATATATATATATGTATCTATATACATATATATATGTATCTATATATATATATATATATATATATACATATACATATATACATATATATTATATATATATTTACATATATATATACATTATATATATATATAATATACATATATATAAATATATATATATTATATATATATATATATATATATATATATATATATATATATATATATCTATATATATATATATATATATATAATGTTGGTAGGCCACCAACCCCGCCACCCCAAATACTAATTCCTAACCATAGAATAAAAAAGAAAAATTAAAAATAGTGGGGGATGAGTTGTCACCCCTGCCAACCCCAGACCACACCACAATGGTCAAACAACATTATTATATATCAAAACATATATATTGACGGTGGACAGGCCACCTCCGATGGACTTGACCCACACCTCCACCTCATGCCACTTGTTATTCCATGGGCGGTAGGGATTGAACCCGCTCGGCCAGAATGGCTTGCCCACTGCTCGTGTATCCACACCAACACATTTAACACAAAACATCAAACGATCCCTCAACAAGACGTACCATAAAAAAATTTTTAACACACATTTTTATAAAACAATTTTCCATGGTGAGGGTCGGCGAGATTTGAACCCCGGCCTCCCTGGCGAGAATCAAGGGCTTTGGCCACTCCACCACCGATGGCATATTTGAAAACTCTGCCCAAGTGTATATACTTAAGCTCATTCTTTCGCAGAGGCACTGGGAGGAACAGTGGAGTGCCGAATGGAAGAGAAACGGAACAGAGGTGTGGCAGTGCAGAGGGGTCCACCCTAGGAATGAAATATGAGGTAGGTTCCCAAAATATTCTAGGGGAATATTCTCATGCAAATTCTTTAAGGAATCTTGGAGATTCTTTGGGAGGTAAACTTTCATTTGATCAGAATGTAATCATGTTTACAATCATTTTTGTCAAATTTTCACAGGGAACACAATGTCAAGGTTGAATTCACCTTTTGAGCAGTAGATTTTCAGATTCCCAATGAAGGAGAATCTTTGAGAATCTTGAGGGAATCTTCTAGATTCCTTAGAGGTTGAAATTTCCCAGATCCAGAATGCAGCCAACTTTATACTCATTCTTGTCAAAATTTCAAAAGGATCTCAATGGCGAGATAAATTTTCTTATTGAGTTGTAGATCTCCAGTCAACCCAGAGGAGGGAATCTTTGGATAATCGGGGGGAATCTAAAAGATTCCTACAGGCCTAGATTTTGTCAGTGTCAAAATTTGACAAATGGATAGTCGATTTTACACCTCTCGACGACAAAAATTCAGTGGTACAGTTTGTTTTTATAGCTGAGCTTTCTATTTTTCAGTTATTTTCCAGAATGGAGTGACAGTGTCAGATTTTAGAGTGTGGACAATCAATTTTATGCCATTTGAATCCACAATTTCAATGGTGCATTCACATAGAGCAGCTTTGTATTTTATTCTTTAGTCAACATCAAAGTTGAGGTATATGAAGAGTTGTTGTCATGTACTTCTTTGATCATTTGTTGTGAGATGTATGATGTTGTTTCGATTCCTACTTGATGTGTGATGCAGAATCTTTGTGTCTATTTCATGTGAGATGTATTCATGATGGATTGTTATGTATGTTTTGATTGAGATCCCTCTGTTTCTGTGATGGCGGGATACTCATTGTCACCATGGGTGTTTTGGTTGAGATCCCTTTGATGCCACAATGGCAGGATACTAATTGTCACCATGTGTAAGATTATGTCATGCTGATAGGAGGTCTATTGTGAGTGATAGTCCGTATAGCGGAACATCTCATGGAAAGGCTTTTCCACTCATGTAGAGGGAACATGTCCTTGTATGATAGAAAACATAGTCCATGTACTTCTTCACCATTTCCAGCACTGAATGAAGTGGCTAATTCCATCTTGACACCAAGCCCAGAGACGTAGTCCACACTGGATGAACTTTGTTATCAATGTCTCTTGTTTATGATTTGTTGATCATCATTATGTTTCCATTTTCTTAAGCATGCATATATGTACATGTATTCTCTTATAATATGCAATTATAACTACATCATGGAAGCAAAATATCTGGGTTAAATCCGGAGTTGAGTCAACTTAGATCAAAACCCCTTCCTATCTGTATATTGCATTAGATTAGAAAAATAAAGAAGAAAATACAATGCTTCTTCTTCCTAAACAATCTCTGCACAAGTATATTCTATCTCACTACCTCACAAGCTTACTCTAGCCAATACTTAGCCAATTATGATGTCTGCCAAGCTCCTATTTCCTTGTGTTTTTTCCTTGGGAATTAGTCCCATATTAGTTAGGGAAATTCCCAATTAGAATTGTGCAATCCCTATAGGCCCTTCTCTGACTGCATGCACCACCTGTACAGCTCAGAAAATTATACAACTGATAGTACACTTCCATTGAACTCCAATCTCAACTGGGTAACTTGAATTTCATGCATGCATGAGTTAATTATGGCTAATTTATGAGTTAACTGGTTGAACACATGAAGCTTCACTCTACTAATAGACCTCGTACTAGTTCCTCAAATAGTTGGAACTAGTTTAATTGTTATTAACTCAGTTTAACTGAATTAAACTATTACAACTCAAATTAAACTCAACCTAGGCTCCTAAAATTTAGGAGACACTCTACATGACTCAAGTTAGGCCCTCTAATCGAATTAACTAAGCCAACTAAGTGAAATTAACTTTGTTAACTCATTCTTATGGTTTTGTGATGTGGAATTACATTTTTCTCCTAATTTAATTCAAGGGGAAATTAAGTCAGGATTTTCTTGTTGCCATTTTCAACAGATAATTCTTCAGAATAGATCTAATAAAATAACTTGAAGTCTATATGATGAGATTATTTATTTAGATTCTAAATCAACTATTATTGATTTTATTATTTATGCATGCAATATATGAAATGTGGAAATTAAATAACAAGTAAGAAAAGTAGTCATAAACAACAATACCACCAATATATGACCTAGGAAACCCTTTCGGGAGAAAATATAGTTGGAAGGTGACTTTGGTCTACCCTTTTTTGTTTGGAATTTAAATGATGCAAGTGTAAAGGGGAAGGTTCTCTCTATGGAATTTCATGAGACTATAGCCCATGAGATGCTACTGACACAAAACCCCCTCTATGATTCTCTCTTTGTATCCAAACTTAGCTACTCTTCTCTATTATGGATAAAAAACAAGAAAATAGAATGGAACCCCTTTTCCTCCTAGTTTCCATGTTCTAACATAGTCTAATAGTCAACTAGTGGTTAAAATTGAACTATTCAACCCTCAATGATTTAAAACTTGACCCTTCTAGAGTTTTGTTCATAGGGCCCACGTGGCTAGGCCAATTCCCATGAGTAATAATGGATTATGTGGAATCCTCTTGAACTATGGTGGTTAATCACAATAGATCAAACACTCTTTGGCATAACTTTTGCATCCAAAATCTAATTGATATGATTCTTGTGTTGTTTAAAATGTATTCAAGTTTATATTAGCACCATGGGGTGAGGCAATTAGGCCGAATTTTTTCCCCAAAGAAACATCATTTAAGGCATCAAACTAGCCTTTAAAGGTTTCTAACCCTAATTCTCCAAACTATGTCCTTTTGCTAAAATCTCTCTTGTAAGCTAATTTCTCCGATGTGCCTATTTTGAAAGAATTTGGATGGATTAAAAACAATATAATTATGTAATATGGATCATACCTCCCCATTTTGGGGGTATTTTTCTCCCTAAATTTTTTTACTGAATGAGGTGAGGAAAATTTTTCTTAATCTTCCTGTTGGAATGACATTTATCCCTTCCTAGAAGCTTTCCTTTCAACTGAATCTACCAAAGGTCATGCTTCCCCTGTATTATAGTCCTAGACCTCTTCATCAAAATTGTATCATTTATCAACTCTATCTAAGCATTTGGTGTTATATCCTCTATATAAGGTAAGATCTAATCCTCTTATTGATTCATAATCAAAGGCTCATAAAGTTTCATATTTTCCACATTCACCACTAAGTAAATGCACATATATGGGGGTATATTGAGTCTATAGTCGTTATCTCCCACCCTTTTCCATTATACAAAAAGGACCATATCATAGAGCCTTGAGTTTCTTGCCAACACCCTCTAGCCTCTCCTTGTTCAACTATATCCATAATCTATCTCCTACATTGAATAACTTATTTGTTCTATGTTGACCATACTTTTCCTTGTACTTTTCTTATGACTTCTTCAGTGTCTCCCATACTTGCAAGTTCTACCTAATCTTCTCAATAAATTTATATTCCCTTAAAGCATCCTCTATGATATCCTGCCTCACTCCTCTTCATTGTCCATATGCGATATCTAAAGGTGAAGGTGGAAAATATTCGAAAAAAGTTTAAAATGGGTACTTACTAGTATAAATGTGAAGCACATTGTCATAAGGGTGTTGTATATCTACTACATTTTCATCCCAAGTCATAAAATTATTCTAATTATAACCCCTCAAAGTTGCACCAAAATCCCATTGTCTACTTATTTTTAACAATATGTCTATGGATATAATATTTTAGACATATTCAACATTTCGTCCATCTTCTCCCACAATGTAGTCCAAAATACACTAAGCAATAATTTGTCCATATTTGAAAAGATTCTCCTTGGTATCACAAAGGGAACCATACCTATCCAAGGAACAAGTTTACTACTTCTTGCCCATTGATGGTCCTTTTACAAGGCATAGGAATGCACATCTTGTTGAACTTGTGAAATACCTTGAACATGTAGTTATGTCCCTTCCTAGTTGTTGGTAAACCTCCCACAAATTTCATGGAAATGTTTTTCCAAGGATAAGGGGGTATGGGTAAGGGACGTGAAATCTTATTTTCTTGTTGGTATAGAAAATCATACATCCTCTTATGAACCTAGCTACATCTTCATACATCTTGGTATAGTGCACATGATTCTCTTAGTTGACTACTATCTTCTCTACACCAAAATTCTATAACACTCCCTCCCACTCCCTATCTCTCCCCAAGCTGAATGGGAGGTGTTAATTTAATCTAACCCAAGTTTGATGGTCTCGATATGGAAATAGGTTTACAAATTCCTCCTTGCCCTGATTCAATGGGATTAAATTTGGATAATATCATCACATTCGTCTCATTGAGCGATTTCAAATCATGTAAATTTTACCCCAATCTGATATCTAGTTCTAAATATATGTCGATTTAAAGTTTCACCACTCAATGTTGCCACATAGGAAAAAACATCCATGTGACTCCCATGTGGCACCTACATGGAAACCCCACCATGCTCCAATTTTTCCACATGGGATCACAAGACTTTTGTGTCTACCACTGAATCACATTAATTCTTCATTAATTCCAACTCTTCAGAAGTATGACCATTTCTTGAACTCATACTTGTGAAATGTTTCAAACCCTTGGACCTCCACACTAACTCCTATCGACACACACCCTTGAACTGGCCAACATCTGAGTTATATAGTCATTTACTCTCATGCCAGTCCAATATTTCTTAGAAATCCACCCTAGTCCAATTTAAATATGGCCCCGCACTAATTTTATAAGCAAGGGGCCCATCTTGAACTTCCATCTAACTCAGCCTATGATGGAGTCTAGCCTAAATCCATATAGAGCTAACCCCAATGAGCCACACACTAGATATACCTTATCTAATACAATCAACATGTGCTTCAAATTAAGTCAGACCCATTTGGGATTTAAACTTTCAAATGCTTAATGCTCACTTGTCCTCTTGAACACTAGGACTACCAGACCTATTCATTCTAGCCTAAATTCGACCCCGAATATGAGGAAATTCCCACCTTAGCAAACCGACATTACTTCCTAGGTTTCTGCAAGATAATTCAAGGAATTCGACCAAAAATTCCATGAGAACTTATTTCTACGAAAAATATGCACAACCTCCATAATTCACATTAATATATCCACACAATGAACTTCAAGTGTTTACCATAAATAGAATACATCCTTCACACGGGAATCACATTCAAACCAAATCCATGGCTACTGTACTCCGTAGTTCTAACTATATCAACAACAGATCTATCCAACACAGGTCCTCACACATTCCATCATGCCTCTTCGCATACCCTTCATAAATTCAATATTTCTTTCATTCTCCAAGAATAAGGAACACAAAAATCAATTACACACACAACAACGGTTCATGTTGACTCAAAATGAAGCTACAAACGTTCCTTTCACAAAAAGACTCTGTAATTCTCAACCACAAAGATCCTCTAGTAATTATAATAGTTGGAATTTACACACACCATAATTATTTAGCTAGATTTCCAACAATTAACAATAGTCATGCAATTAACTCTACAATTTAATAGGTGTATCAACATATCCAAGGAGCTACAAGCCACTACTATTAGGTGAACCATCATGTAAAACATTTCATTGTATACACATATAGAAATACTCATTCCTTATTCAATAGTGTTGATACACTCATATTTTATAGCAAAAATACTCATCATTTAAGTGAAATGAGTATACGAGTAAAAAACTTATACTATCAGTTATATGACTGACAACTAAGTGAGGGACTTGAAATCTCCTCCCAACTATAGGCCAACTGTATTATTTTTTATTTTTGTATTTAACCACCCCTGAGCCAAATTTAGAGTATAAGGAGTGAAGTGATCAAGGGAGATTCTCAACACGTGGGAGTCCATAACACACAGTACCTCCACCTACAATCTGGCAGGAGTCCATATATCAAAATATCTCCACCCAAAAAACTCACTTCAAGGAATCCAGAGCACATGATTCCTCGACCTATAATCCAACAAGAGTCTAAAGAACACAATGTTGCCACCCAAAACTATTATTTATAAGAATCTAGAGCCCATGGTGTCTCCAGCCAATTCACGCTACAAGAATCTAGAGCTTATAGTGCCTCCACCTACAACATGACCAGAATCTAGAGAACACCATGCCTCCACCTGATACCTTTCACGAGAATCCAAATTCCACCTCAAGGGTATCCACATTTCAAAACACCTAGAGAGTTCCTAGAGTACCCAGTGTCTCCACCTACTTAGCAGGAATCTAGATTCCACTATTATTCCACGTTCTCAACACCACAACTTTAGCCTGAGCTTCCACCAAGCTCTTCTAGTTGTGCAACATATGTACTACTTACAACACATTCCTTCTTGCTTTCATGCTAATACTATTATTGGATCATTCATTCCCTTCCCAGTTAACTTATTGATACCACGATTTCCACTCCTCTTATCCTAGTTCTCTTCACACAAGAATATTTTCTCTCTTCCTTTTTCTTTGTGTGAGTAATGCTTGAATTTATTTGTTCTTTCTTCTCTACATACTCTCATATGGAATTGTATATAGCATATCCACTAAGCTAATGCACCCCATGAAGGAAGGACTAGATCGTCCTTTTCCCATACACATTTTAATGTATGTGCAAATTTTTATATTCAATTCATCAGGAAGATAAGTGGCCAATTAAATGCAATTTATGAGCTTTGTTGTTTCCCCAAGCAATTCATAAGAAAATTATCCTCCCAAAAATTTGAATTCATGTCCTCCCTCTCAGTCCATTCATTTTTACATTCACAATTATTTACAATTGTATAGAAAAATATTTACAAGAGGGGTAACCAAAAATGGCTATCACAAACCTCACCCCCTTAGCTTTACATCACATCTCTTTTACATTTACATGTACATTCACATTTGCATAACTAGTAAAAAAAATTGGGTATGATACCCTGATCTATTCAACCATCTCCCATGTGGCTTCATTTGGTCCAAATTTCTTCCATTGCACCTTGACCTACTTGATTACTTGGCTCCAAAGCTTAATCAACTAATCTAGAATGAAAAATGGTTCTTCCTAGAATTCTCCCTCGGATTACACTTATATCACATAACAATAAACAACATTATTAGCATAATGGACATCATTTTTAAGGAAATATAGAAAACATTATGTGCCTTCATTGTGGATGGTATGGCCAATCGATAGACCACTGGCCCCACTTTGTCTAAAATATGAAATGGCACAAAAATCCATGGTGCCAACGTGGCATAGGACCCAATCCTTAAGGAATTTCTTCTTGGTCTAATGTGAAGGTAAACATGCTTCCCCACATGTAAATCCGTGTGTATCCTTTATCAATATTGATATCTCCTCTACTTATCGTAAGCTATACTCAATTGTTGTTGGATAGTTATTACTTCCTATTCCATCTCCTTAAACATATCAGGCCCAATATGAACTTTGTTCATTGTATCATTCCATCTTATAGGCGTGTTTAGTTTCCTTCCATAAATATTTTTAAAAGGACTCATTCTCAATTACTCTTAGTACCCATTGTTGTACTAAAACTCTACCAAGGATAGGAACTATTCCCATGTCATAAAATGTTGCATGAAATACATTCTAAGCATGTCTTATAATACTCTATTGACTCTTCTAGTGCTCATCCTATTGTATGGCCTCCTGGAAATTTTCTTTAATGTCAACATCACAAAAACTTATAGTGAACTAACTGTAAAAAATTTCTGAGTGTGCCAGCTACCTTGTTCTCCTTTCCATTTATGTACTTGAACTCAAAAGTAAACTCACAGATCAAGGCTAACCATATTGCCTAGCTGGAATTCAGCTTGGGTTGATCAAACATATATCTTATCCTTCCATGTTATACCATCAATACAATTTTTCTCCTGAGGCGATAATGCCTCCACATTTTTAGCAAATGCACGATAACTACTAATTCCATATCATCAGTGATGTAATTTCACTCCTCATTTAATTTTTCGATTCATAGCATGCTATCCACCCCTATTGCATGAGGTTCTCATTGAGCCCTTCCTTCTAGGCATATGTACAAACCATAGAATCTTTTTATAGGCCTGATATCCTCAACATTGGTGAAAGTGTGAGGAAATATTTTAGTTGCTAAAAACTAGCTACACACTTAGTCTTCCATTGATATTTAATTCCTTTATTTTGCATCAATGTGATTGCAGGTCCAATATTTTAGAAATTCATGTTAAAATTGTGATAGTAACTAGCCAATCCAATAAACTATTTAACTTTTTCAACATTTTGAGGAGTAGGCCACTCAATGATGGCTTCAATCTTCTATGGATCCACTGCTACCCCTTCCTTGGAAATGATATGTCCCAAATACTAGATCTATAATTGGAGAAAGTTACATTTGATAAGTTTTACATAGAGTTTATGCTCTGTGAACAATTTAAATACAACTGTGAATTGTTCTTCGTGATCCTCAGTTTTCAAATAAACCAAGAAATCACCCAAAAAAACCAATACAAACCTATTCAAGTATGGAATGAGCACATTATTCATTAAAACATGATTTTTTTTGGGGTGTTTATAAGTCCAAATGGTAAGACCACAAATTCATAGTGTCTACACCTAGTTCTAAATGCCATTTTGTGAATATCCTCATCTTTGATTTGCACCTGGTCGTACCCAAATCTCAATTTAATATTTTACAAGACCAAAAAATCCTCTCAATTAGTCAAATATATCATCAATCCTTAACAAAGGATATCTCTTCTTAATTGTCGTTTGATCGAGTTTCCTACTGTAAATACATAACCTCAATATGTTGCCCTTCTTCTTGACAAATAATGCAGTTGCTTCATAAGGTGAAACGTTGGGTCCAATGTATGCTTTGTCCAACATCTCCTTTAGTTTTAATTTCAAAGGCTACTAGTTCTCGTGTACTCATTAGATACGGGCCTTTGGATGCTGGTGTTGATATTGGAAATAACTCTATGAATAAATCAATTTCCCTATGTAATGGTGTTAAACACACACTAATAATGGACAAGATATGAAATATAAAATGATGAATGCTTTATTATTCATAAATATATACATATATAACACATCCTTATGGCTAATGGTTTCATATTTCAAGGTCTCTTGGACTGCAATGGCTGTTCAAATTCCACTGCACCAACCCTTAGTGGATTAGGTGTTTGTTTCACCTGCTACAACACCCTCCAAAATTTTGCTACATTCAGATTTTGGAGCCTACCTTACTATTATATCAAGAGTAAATTTTGGTCATCAAGTTTTATTTCATGTTATTTTACATTTTTTGAGTGCGCTTATTCTTTCCTAAGAATTGTCGCACCGTCAAGAACATCTATAGTGCACTCCAAGCCATAAAACACTTTCTAGTCATAAAATGCTTTTGGTCGCAATCACACATAATTTGTCTGTTATACTTGGAGAGTTTTTATAAACATGATACTTGGTATATACTTCTCAATATTGGGTCATGTATAATTTTTACTAATGAATTTTTATTTATCGCACTTAGTTTTACTCCTATCTCATTGTGTTTTTCCATGCTTTATCTTCCAGACTTTGAAAAATTTCAAATTTCACAAACCTACCCACTAGGCAAGGGAGTGCACATAGCATGATCCTAAGGCTCATTCATACCCTGCTTGTTTGTTTAATATATTCTCTACACCCAAGCTAAGCCTTCCCCCGTTCTTGGGCATATAGTGCACTCTTAAGCCACAAACTCTCTTTATTCTTCTAAAGTGCACCCTTCTTTAATCCTCTCTTCTAGCTGAGCACACAAAACGCCAACAATGGAAATTAGGCCTTCCTTGAGCCTTGAAATTGTGCCCTTCACCCTCAACTAAGGACATGGTGCACCAACAGTGAAAATCAAGCCTCCCTTGAGCCTTGGCATTGCACCCTTCTTCCTCTTTGTGACTCAGACCTCCCTAATTGAGCTTATGACACACCAATGAGAATCATTGAGCCTCTTTATCCCTTGAGACTATGCCCTGCACCATGCATCAAGCCTCCTATTCCTAGTGGAGATTATAACACATCCTCAGTCCTCAAAACCTAGCTCTTATCCCTTAATAGTGCACCCTGTGCCTAGAAGCTTCCTCTCCTCTTCTTAAGAACACTATTGACTAACAATCAAAAAATTGTAATCAAAAAATTTGTAAGAAAAATGTTAGAATAGGATATTTTTTGGTAGATGTTTACTTGCTATGATTAATCTTACTTGTAGGTGATTTCAAAACAACATGGAAAGGATGCATTAAGAGATTTGTCAGAGAGAGAAAAATAAGGAAGCATTTGTCAACAAAGGAACACATGATGAGACAAGTCAAAGAACATTGAATTTGGATGATAAAAGTGACCCATAAAGATTCCATATGATCTCAACACCATTTTGAGGGGAGAAGTCAAAAACAACAATAAATTTGCACCAAGTATCAAAGGCATAGGTGGCAACATTGTTACCTCTCAAGAAATTCCATGTCACAAGTTACTATGGTTCCAAGTCATCTATGTCAGTGACTTATCATGATATTGTCACATGATGGTTCGGAAATTATGATGTAATTTTTGAAAATGTAATATATGGGAGTCCAAGATTCATGTAAGGAAAAAAGATCCATATGGAGAAGTCTAGCGGTCACATTTGGAAGTCTAAAAATACATAAATAAGTCCAAAAGTCATGTTGAAGTTCAAAAGTCATTTGGAATTCCAAAGTTTGTATAGATGTCTAAAGGTCATTTGAAGTTTGAAAGTCATGTAGGAATTTCAAGAGTCATGGGGATATGAAGAATCATGCCTCTAGTTATGAAAGAAGCTTCATTACTCAAAGAAGGGACTTTTCGCCTTGGATTCTCCCATAAGGAATTAGAGAGATAGAGATAGTTCTTTTGGAGAGAAAGCGGTGGCTCTAATGCTCCACTATTGGAACTAATGGTGTTCATGTATTCATGTATCTTGGAACTTTTTCTTAATACTTGAGCCTATTTAGCCTACACATGTTTTTTCAAGGATTGTGGATGTTTCAAGACTATTCTTTAAATGTTTGTGGTTTATGTTGGCATTCACATGAAATTACACTGTTTCGTTGGCTTTAGTGCTCATCTCATTGAAAGTGTGTTGTTATTGTTATAATGATCATTGCATCTATGTGAACTATTTCACTTGATGACTAACACTTCTTTCTTGTTTATATGTATGTGTCTTTACTAGAATAGCACTACTACTTTTCTTTTAGAGGCTCACTTTTGTTTCCTTGCAGTGAAAGAACCTTGATATTTTTACAATTGAACATTTCACAAGGCATACTCTCTTTCTCATTAAGATGTACATACATGCTACTCTCTTATGATAATTGTTCAATCCAAGGAAAATCTTAAGTAAATGGCATCCAAACCATATTTATAGATGGGACTCCTATACCAAACGGTGTGAGGTATAATTGGGACTTCACATCATGGAGATCCCCTGTATGTTGGCAGGATCCAACACCATCGACAACATCCAAAATCCCCCCCCCCCAAAATCTGAAGGGGTATATACAACTCCAACAAGAGAGATATAATACAAAAATATGATAAGACATGACAATAATATGCTAAAGATGCTCTCTCAAATGAAGGTATAAGGTGGGAGAAATCAAGGTATCAACCAATCATGGTTTAAGGATGGCCACCAACATTGGAACACTTAGTTCATTTCTTGGAACTCTGCCAAATATGGAAAGAAGTTGAATTCTTCTACTAGAGGAAGTGTCCTTAATGTTCTACAAAGGGAGACCATCAACTTGGAAAATGGAGGTCTCAACCTATGGAAAAAAGGGAGAACCTCAACCTGAAAAGGGATGTCTCAACCTATGATGGTTTAAGGAAGGCCACCAACCAAAGGCATGCTCAGGGGCTTCTCTATATCTAGCTACAACTCTAAATCTGGGTATGGTTGACTCTAGCTCTAGGCTTAGGTAACAGGTTTAGGTCATGGCTAAGCCTACTTGCTTGATGTGGCTTTGAGACTTGTACATGACTATAAATTACCCCTCCCCGGTCAGATAAAAGGATAAAAGATGAATATATATCAACTGCAATACTTTTTAATACTCGAGAACAAATTCCATGGTATGAGTGAAATATCTTCTTGGCTTATGAAGCCTAATGCAAAGAAGTGATCCATCCAAAGTGAATATTTGTTCTTTCAGGAGGATTTTTTATGAAGAATATATTTGAATGATGAATGCATTGAACGTAATGCTTACAAGGGTGAATATGAAAACAACAATATTTCACATAGCCAGCTCTATTACAATGTTGGCATCTAGCAATCTGTTGTGAATGTGGAAGAGGAGAAGGTGAAATTGAATTTTCTTGAACAAATAGAGCACTTTAAAATTTGATGGGTTTTGAATAATATGGAGTATGAAAGGGCACATCCTTGTCATATCGAATACTTTTTTGTTCTTGTTGTTGACAATCTCTTCCCAAGGTTAGATAACCGGCTTAGGAAGTGCAGCCTGAAATTATGCATTTGCATGCAAATATGCTCTTACACTGGGTACTAAATGTGAATCAACCTTCACTTTACTAATTTGATTAGTTTCTGGAAGTTGACAAGAGTCTGTCTCAAACTAAAACATTGTATTTTTCTGAACAAAAATAAGTTTAGAATGATGTCCTTTCTGTTGTAACTCATCTTGTTGTAGTTGTGATTCAAGATGCAAAAAATCGATCTTTTCCTGTGCATTTTGTAAAAATATTATATTGTTAACAAGATAGGATTTGTTGAATTTTACCATGCATTCAACAATGGAGAGTATCATAATATTCACTAACTCTAATACTTCATCAAAATTTGGCCATTATGTTAGCAAAAATAAAGGCCTCTCCTTGAGCAAAAGTTTCACACAACAAACTTAAGATAGAAGCAAAGAAATGTGGTTCTTAAAATTGTTTGGTACATAGAGGAACTACTGATTTTCCAAAATCAAAATTGTAAAATTGAGGAATTTATACCATTACTTCTCTCTTAATAGTCTCAAATTAAAGTCCTATGAACTTTGAAATACTTGGCACAAAATTAAATCTCCATGTTGACTTGTAACAACCTCTAATCTTCAACAGATTGAAACCAACAATAAGAATATGGAATACCTTGTACTTGAATAAGAATTTGAAAAATTAATAATGTTTTGTCGTTACGAGAAACACCCTCCAAAATTTTGTTTACACTTGAATTTTGGAGCCTACTGAGGATCTTGAGATCTATCATTCCATGGCAACTTCATGGTCGTCTAATGTTTTTCTAAGTGTCAAATTCTAAGTGTCAAATTCACTTTCTCACACATGTTCAATCTCCGATGAAGTCTGAAACACACATATTTCTATGCATGCTTAGATAGGCACTACATAACCCTTGAAGGTAAAGCTTGCACACTCACTAGTGACAGTGACTACACAATCCATAAGAATAGTGTACTATGCAAGACATGTCAACAATTAGTGTGCACTCTCCATTGATAGTATTCCCCACT
Source organism: Pinus tabuliformis (assembly GCA_031772625.1). Lineage (NCBI taxonomy): Eukaryota > Viridiplantae > Streptophyta > Pinopsida > Pinales > Pinaceae > Pinus > Pinus tabuliformis. Next base: position 1,108,847,217 of record CM062816.1, on the reverse strand, counting down.
CTGATTAAAAATGTGCTTCTACTCTGGTGAGTTTTCCCAACTATCGCTCTGTTGCACCTTTGTTTTCACAAGTGTCACTTTCAAATTCATGACTATAATTTTTTCTTTATTTCACCTTAACAGGTGTCTTTTTCATGTTAGCTTCACACTAGAATGTTTCATTTTCCTTTTATTTAAACCTTTGCAAGTGTCATTTTCACTCTTCTCTTACTTTCAAAAGTGTCATCTTTTACCATGGGAAGTGTCACACATTGCAAAAGAGGAGTTATTATTCATTTCAAGAGGAAAATTTGGTACCAATGGGTCCTATTTATCATATAGAAATGTATTGGATACATTCCCAAAATTTCATGCACTGTCATACTAGGGTTGTCGCAAAGTGTAGCTTAAGTATCACACCTAGTTGAAGGGAGTTAATTGTACATTATTAAGGGGTAGTTTTGATGCATTCTCCTGCAATATTGTTCCCTATTCATCATAAAGAGATGCATTAGACATATTCTCCAAGCCTTGAGTACTATCACACAAGTGTCATCACTGCTACCGCAAAGTGTACCCTAAGTGTCACACTTTGAGGAGAGTATTGTTTCATCATCGCATTAAGGGGATCATGTTGTTTCTGAGTGTTGAGTGTTCTATGTTGTGTCATTGATTTTTTTGAGTGCGTTATCATGTTCAAGTCTTACCCTGTGATGAGCCTTGGCATTGCAACAACAATGTTGCAACTCCTAAGGCTACCGACTTTAATTATCAACCAGGGGTTCGTACAAAACTTAAGAGGTATCGGCACTATATGTGTAGCATACAATGTGCCCTTCCTTTGCTGTCATGACGTAATGGAGTGCATGTACTAAAGTCAAATCCTAAAATAATTGTAGACAATGAAATGTTCGAAATGGAAGCTTAACCTATTGCAAGAAAGAAAGTACAAGGAAAGAGAATGAAATCAAATGATAAAACACACCATTTTCTAACTAACTGCTAAGAGGATTTTCTTCAAAATAATTCTAAGTTAACATGTATGCAATCCTACTGTCCTAAGCATACAAATTCAAACCATCAAGCCTTCTACTGTTGTGCATGTAAATGAATAAAATAAATTTGTTTTTCTTTTTGTCTTTTTTTCATGTGAGAGTGTGAAAGCTAATCTCTTTTGGTGATGTGGTAGGTGGCTTGGAGATGATGCTGGATGGTTGGAATGCTTGGAAGACCTTTAGGTGAACTTTTTTGGCTTCTTGGATATTTTTTCTCAATTCAGCCTCAAAATAGGCCACTACAAAAAGACCTACAGGATGTAGTAAAAACTTATAGGATCCCCTTAAAACCTACAAGATACAACTGAGAGAAAAAGGATGGATGTTGAAGGCGATGGAAATCTTATGGAAGGTGGTTTTTGGATGGAATGAGATAAGGGAGTGCCTAGGACCACTTGAAAACTCAAAACCAAAGTTGGGAGATGGATGGATTTGCTCAAAAAGTTTGGAGATGTTTCCTTGTGAAATGATGAATTTGGTGAGGGTTTAATGACCAAGAAAATCAAATCCAAATTGGATGGGAATTTTTTTTTTATTAACTAGGATTTCTTAGGTCCCTATTCCAAGTGGAATCACTCAAACAAATCTTTGTTAACCCATGCAAAAAAAAAAAAAACATTACTAGTCGAAAATCTAGAAATTTGAGAACTAGTGAGCTAGTAAATCTAAACAATACCTAACCAAATCAAGTGAAAATGCAATCGGGTAAATTGTTTTATGAACTAGAATGTTTTTCTTAATCTAATTCAAGTTGAACCAACTCAATTGGATCTTGTTAGCATGCTCTAAAAACTAGTAGAAATTTACTGTTATTTGCTAAAAAGGAGGTCCAACAATCTAGATTTGGGAATAAGTGGACTAATCCAAGCGGCTCAATGATTACTATGAACTTCCAAAGATTTTCCAAGGATGAAATAGTGCTTGTGATCCTGCAGAATAGCTTACATTAATCATTTAACTCAATCCTACAACAAGAATCATTAATACTAAATGTAGAAATAGAAGGAAATAAAAACTAGAGATGCATGTGAATAAGAAGTGAAAAGAAGGAAAGAAAATGATACAAAAGGGCTCTGAGGCTCATGGGATGGCCAAGCCCAAGGAAAATCAAAGACCTATGGATGAGAATAAGATTTAGAAGCTGGACATGACACCAATATTCATTATTTTCATCAATATAATTACATCCCTTCAAGAAAATACAATGGAGCTACTGAAATACGAGTTCTCTACATGAGAACACTAATGAAAATCTATCCCTAGATGAAAATTAGACTCAGTACTTATAAAAAATGATTATGAATCATTCCCCATGAATGGAGGAAGCTTTCCCCACCAAAATCCCTTGATTAATGGATTTGGTCCCTTGATTAGTGGATCTGGTCCCTTGATTAGTGAAACACATTCCTAGATTTTCTCAATCATTGGAGTTCCATAATCTGTTGTGTAATTCCTAATATCTTGTTGATTTATTATTTATTATTGATCCTCCTGTAGTAGGGAACAAGTCCATAAGTTATCTCCTCCTCCAAATCTTCATAATTTGCCAAATATTCTCATAATATTCCACAAAAATAAATAATATTAGGCACAAATATCCAATTATTCATAAACCTTCCTAATGAATATATTAAAGTTAAAAGTAAATTATCTAATGTAGAAAGAGAGGTTTAATGTGATAAAGGATGGTTATAGGCCTTAATTTATGTTTTAATTTAGAGGCATGGGCCTTAATTTATGTCTAATTTAGAGGCCCACCATACCCCCTGCTGAAAGTGTTGCTCATCCTCTGAGAAAATTAGTGACCTCATTTTGACCCATCCATGGCCCTGGTGGCCTTTCTCTTGTGCATTAAGAATCTTGGCTTTAATTTCTACAAGGACAAGCCCAAAAACATATTTGTGAAAAGAAATGTCATTTTTTCTTGAGACCATTAGCTTGCTTTCTTCTCCTTATTCAAGATGGGTTCTTGAATATTTTTCAGTTTGGCAAGGTCTTCCACACCCTTATCAACCTTTTTCTACCTTGTTCCACCATTTGGACACCTATAACACCTTCAAAATGCATTTAGATGAGAACTAGGACATCCTGTAGTAATTCCTGTCAAAACTACAGGAAACCTATAAGAAGCCTTGTTAAAACTACAAGAAACCAGTTTTGAGCATAAATTATATTCTAAGGTTAGCGCAGGCCATGAACTTGACTCCCATGCCTTTTTCCCATTTTTAGGCCTTGGGCCAAAGCTAAAAAAGATTGGAGCCCTCTTGGATTAAAAATGGAGAAGATGCTCTGTTTGTTTGTTTGTTTTTTTTTTCAAGAATAAAATGGGATGGATGAATGATGAATAGATATTGAATATGAAGTGGATGGAGGGCTTGGAGTGTTGTGGTGACTTGGCCTTTGCAAAAATTTCTTCTTTTAACTGCTGTCCTCATTCCTTGAAATCATCACCCTTCATAATTTGACTTTTCATCCTTGCATGAGTGAAAGAGTTAGCTGAAATTAACTAGTTGAAGGTGGTTGAGACTGTTGACCCATCCTTAACTTATAAAACCTCATCTGTGATGCATTGACAACAAGCTTCTAACTATAATATGCTCAAGAGAATAGGTCAATAATATTGCATACTTGTATCTAACTGATGGTCGTTGGAGAGACATGCGTGCTGCTACTGGGTTGATATTGATGTGCAGGTGTTGGATGGTGATGTTGATGATCTTGATGCTACTGCTAAGATCTAGAGGAGCTTCTTTGACCTTTGGATCTTCATGTTGAATCTGACTTCAAATCTCTGGATACTTAATCATCATATCCCCTCAATTCTTCAAAGAAACCCATCCAACTGTGCCTTGTGAATATCTTTAGTATAGGAAGATTCTGATGAATCCTCACTGCATTGATGGGTTCCCCCTATCATTTTCTCTGCTGGATGGAGGTTTGCATATGTCTGATACCAGATTTAGAAGTTTTGTGTATACAATTCCCTTATGCTACGATCACTTTCAACAAACTAGAAGGGTTTTTGATGTTCCTTTCACTTGGAAAAATGTGGTGAAATGTAGATCCTACCTCAACACTACTTGATGAAGCCAACCTCTGTTTTTTCCTTTTAAAACTGCTCACTGCCAATATTGTAGGTGTTGTTCTATATCTTGTAAGATCTCAGGGAATCCTATAGGTTTTTAGGACACCGACTTGTTTTGTCAATATCTCCCAAACGATAGAATGGATTGACCTGAAACTTTCTTAGCATGTTATCATCATCATTATGCACCTCCCCATACAACAATTTTGGTTAATGGATGCACGAATATTGAGAAAAACTAAAAATGGATGAAGGTGATGGAGGTCGATTTCTTGGAAACTATGCACTGGAATTTGTTGAAATTTCATGGGCATGTTACCATCATCAATATGCTCCCCATGAAACAAATTTTTAAATGGATGCACGAATATCGAGAAAATGCAAAAATGACTGTAGGTGATGGAGGTTGATTTCTTGAAAATTGTGCACTGGAATTTGTTGAAATTGCTTGAGCATGTTACCATCATCCATATGCATCTCCCCCTGAAACAACTTGGAAAATGGATGCATGGTTTTCAAGTTATGGCAAAAACAAATTTCTACTCTATGTATTTTTGTATCCTGTGGTAAAACAGAGCATCTTGTAGTTTCTTAGGAAAACAAGCAAATTGAATGGTAGAAGCTTGAGAATGATGGGTGCATAGTGGAAATAGATGAGTGATATGGATTGGAATGGCATTGGCCTTCATGGATCATTTTAGCAAAGGAGGAGAAACTCAAAATTTGACTTCTTTTGATTAGGCTTGACCACTTTTCCTTTTGGTGACAACTTGTTCTTGTTGCTTGTCAGATGTTGGAGAGTACATGCATTCATCAAAGAGATGCATGGAGAAAGGATTTCTTTTATTTATTTTTCTAGGCCTACTAACCGCCTCAAGGAGGTTTTCAACTTGTAGGTCTGCCTATGCGCCTCAAAGGAGGTTTTCACCTAGGATCTCTTTTTCCCTCTTTTTTCTTTTTTCCCAACCCATTGATCACCTGATGGAGGTTTCCAATCAATGAACTAATCTGAGGTGCCTCGAAGGAGGTTTTCAATCAATGAGCCAATCTGAGGTGTCTGAAAGGAGGTTTTCACCTAAGATTTTTATTATTTTTCTCTTTCTTTTTCTTTTTTTTTTACCCTACCCTACTTGAAAAAAAATCGCTTTCAAGGATAAGAATACTTATAATGGATCCATGTGCACATCAAGATGACAAACGAAATTATTTTTAGGCTTAAAAAGTATACTTTTACATGTGCCTGAATTTGAGTGATCAAATGCTTTGACTTTGATGTTATCAAGCATAATTGAAGAAGAGAGTATTGTTGCAACTTAGTGACTGTCTGGAACCATATTTCAATATAGTTGTGATGCCTTTGGTCCACTTGCTAATTTGGACCATCTTGGATGTCTTCTTCTACCATGACCTTCAAGTCTTCCTCTTTTTGCTGATTGATCTCTTGAATACATGGAGGATTTGATGGTAACCATGAGGGAGCTTTCTCAATCTCTAATTTTGATGTCTTCTCTTCATCAAGTGCAACCCATGATTCTTTGATCTTTTCTTTTGAATCTTCTTCTTCTGGATGTAGTCCTTCAATGATATCAAGAGAATATCTTTTTTGCAATACTCTTCCTGAGCTATGGTGAATACCATTGAGCTCAAGAGGAGATGTTTGGAAGTGTTGTACCTCAGCATTGTAAGTGGGCTGAGCTACTTCAATGTGTGGGTTTGGAAATGGTGGTATAGGTAGTTGAGTGGGAGTGTATATTTGAGATGGATGTGGGTGAGGTTGTGGTTGTGGTGGAGGTGAATTGTAAGGATAATATGGAGTTTGGTATGGAGGATATTGAGGAAAATATTCAGGATATTGTGGATGGATACCATAAGTTCCTTGCCAACCTTGTTGCCAAGATTGGTTTTGGGGTTGAGATGGCAAATGTTGCCAAGGAAAGGGATGTGTTCCAATTACTTTGAGGTGAATGTGCATAAGCTTGAAATTTTGAATTAGGCTCTTGCATCATATCAAGATGAATAGGTTGCCATGGTCCTCGTGGAGCTACATAACATTGTTGCATTGGAAATTGACTTGCTTCTTGGTGAACTTCCTTCAACCTTGTTAATGAGGACAAACATTTAACATCATGTGATTTTGCATGGACAACACAAACATATTCATTTTTTCTCATTTTGTATTCTTAACATTTCTACTTGCTCAGTCAAATTTCTTAGAATTTATGTTTTGAAGTCATCAAACAAATTTCCAAGTTTAGCTTGACTTACCGATCTTGATGTTGATTGACTTACTCTTTCCCTTCCTCTTGATATGTGTTTGCATGTTTCACAAATTTCATCAAATGATAATTGGTATACATCACATCTACTCATGAGATTAAGAAGATCAATCCACTCATCCTTAATTGTTCTAAGTAATAGGGTTTTTAGTGTGTTGGATCCTAAATGATGTAGTTTTCCCCTCTTCACATTATACATGAATCTCTCTATTATACGCTCTAGACTCTCATCTTCTCTTTGATTCATTCTAAAGATTTCTTCTTGAAGATCATGATTTTTATATTTTTCTATAAATATGTTTTGCATATCATTCCATGATCTTATTGAATTAGTCCCTAAAATCATGAACCATTTAAGAGCTCTATCCTTCAATGTTGCTGGAAACAATCTCAGTTTTTGAGTTTTTAATAAGTAACCATAAGATATAAAAACAATTTCAAATTCAAAGAGAAAGGTTTCCAGATCCTCTGACCTTAGACCATGAAATTGTGGAAGAGAAGATGGAGGGATGTTCTTCATGTGCAAATTGAAATCAATATCTTGAATGGGAAATCCAGGAGGATCTTCCTCATTTTAATCATCTCCATCCATTTATTCTACATTATTTGCCATATTCTTCTACCTGCAAAAGTGAATGGTGATGTGGCTCTTACTACACCACGTGATCAAATGGGGGGTGGGTTGGTGTTGGAGATTTTTTGTTTTTATGATTGAATGAAAACTATAATGCAATGCAATTTTATGCTTTTGAAATTAAATATACCTAAGGAAAATATTTCTTTGTTTTTTCAAAAATTAAAAAGAAATGAATCAACTAGGGAAGAGAAAAATGCACACTTTTACACCTCCCTGGCAACGACACCAAAAATTGATGAGCCTTGGTATTGCAACAACAATGCTGCAACTCCTAAGGCTACCAACTTTAATTATCAACCTGGGGTTCGTACAAACTTAAGAGGTATCCTCCCTTTGTTGTCATGTTGTAATGGAGTGCATGTACTGAAGTCAAATCCTAAATTAATTGCAGAAAATGAAATGTTCAAAATGGAACCTTAACCTATTGCAAGAAAGAAAGTACAAGGAAAGAATTTGAAATCAAATGATAAAACACACCATTTCCTAACTAACTTCTAAGAGGCTTTGCTTCAAAAGAATGCTAAGTTAACATGTATGCAATCATACTATCCTAAGCATGTAGATTCAAACCATCAAACCTTCTAATAATGTGCATGTAAACGAATAAAATAAATTTGTTTTTATTTTTGTCTTTTTTTCAAATGAGAGTGTGAAATCTAATCTCTTTTGGTGATGTGGCAGTGGCTTGGAGATGATGGTGGATTGTTAGAAGGCTTGGAAGACCCTTAGGTGAGCTTGTGTGTCTTCCTGGAGGTTTTTCCTCAATTTGGCCTCAAAACAGGCCACTATAGGAGAACCTATAGGATGTACTAAAAACCTACAGGATCCCCTGAAAACCTACAGGACACAGCTGAGAGCAAAAGGATGGATTTTGAAGGTGATGTAAATCTTTGGGAAGGTTTTTGGTGGATGGAATGAGTTAAGGAGGTGCCTAGGACTACTTTAGAACTCAAAACCAAAGTTGGGAGATGGATTGATTTGCTCAAAAAGCTTGGAGAAGTTTCCTTGCGAAATGATGAATTTGGTGAGGGTTTAGTGACTAAGAAAATCAAATCCAAATTATATGGGAATTTTTTTTTTTACTAACTAGGATTTCTTAGGTCCCTATTCCAAGTGGAATCACTCAAAAATACCTCTGTTAACCCATGAAGAAAATATAAAAAAACATTACTAGTCGAAAATCTTGAAATTCAAGAACTAGTGAGCTAGTAAATCTAAAAAATGTCTAACCAAATCAAGTGAAAATTAAATGGGGTAATTTTTTTTATGAACTAGAATTTTTTTGTGATCTAATTCAAGTGGAACCAACTCGATTGAATCTTGTTATCATGCTCTAAAAAATAGCAAAAATGTATCGTTCTTTTCTAAAAATGAGGTCAAACAATTTAGATTTGGGAATAAGAAGACTAATCAAAGTAGCTCAATGATTACTATGAAATTCCAAAGCTTTTCCAAGGATGAAATAGTGCCTTTTATTCTGCAAAATAACTTAAATTAACCATTTAAATCAATCCTACAACAAGAAATCATTGATACTAAATGCAGAAGTAGAAAGAAATAAAAACTAGAGATGCATGTGAATGAAAAGTGAAAAGAAGGAAAGAAAATGATACAAAAGGGCTCTGAGGCTCCTGGATTTAGAAGTTGAACATGACACCAATATTCATTATTTTCATCAATAGAATTACATCCATGCAAGAAAATACAGTGGAGCTGCTAAAATACGGGTTCTCTCCACAAGAACACTAATGAAAATCTATCCCTAGGGGCGAATCCAACTTGGTACTTATAAAAAATTATTAGGAATCATTCCCCATGAATGGAGGAAGCTTTCCCCACCAAAATCCCTTGATTAGTGGATCTGGTCCCTTAATTAGTGGAACACATTCCTAGATTTTCTCAATCATTGGAGTTCCACAATCTGTTCCATAATTCCATCATATCTTGTTGATTTATTATTTATTATTGATCCCGTTGTAGTAGGGAACAAGTCCCTAAATTATCTCCTCCTCCAAATCTTCATAATCTACCCAATATTCTCATAATATTCCACAAAAATAAATAATATTAGGCACAAATATCCAATTATTCATAAACCTTCCTAATGAATATATTAAATTTAAAAATAAATTATCTAATGTAGAAAGATAGGTTTAATGTGCTAAAGGATGGTCATAGACCTTAATTTATGTTTTAATTTAGAGGCATGGGCCTTAATTTATGTCTAATTTAGAGTCCCATCACCTTGGTTTCATATATATTTCATTGATTCCATAGTTAGACAAATCCTGGAAAGTTCCCTGCTTGACCAAGTTGACCTAACTTAGTTTCCTTTAACTCTACATTACATAGTAGCAAGCCTTAAGTTGATCCCTTTCCTCTTGGAGCTGCGTAATGCCTAGTTCCTGCCTTTAAGGATTGCACAATGCACATTCATAGTGCTCAACCATTCCCTCTTGGCCTCCACAACTACATATTTTACCCTCCAAATTAGCCTCCTTCTGTGCATTGTGTAGTGACAAAAATTAAGTTTCCTCCTTGTCTTCTCGAGTTGCACAATTGTGTAATCCCATGGTCTCTCTCTCTCCTGCGTTGCACAATTGTGTAATCCCATGGTCTCTCTCTCTCCTGCGTTGCACATTGTGTAGTCTCAAGGTTCAATATTGCTTCACTAAGATCTTCAACTACACAATCATCTTTCCAAGGCCTCTAGAACTATGTATTTCTCAGTCTCAAGCCTTATTCCTCCACTTCCCACCTCTGGAACTATGTTATGAAACCAGCTCAAGAAAAGATAGATCAACGCCTTAGACTTTAGCCTCTTCGAGGGGGAAACCTCCTTTACATTACATAAATGAACAATTCTTGGATGATTCAAATGACAAAACCTCATTTCTATATATAGGAGTCTAAGGAGTCACAATATAATCCAGTCGACCTAACAATAATAATATAAAGCCACAAAAATAACAATAGAGGGATTATATGGGGCACAATAATAACAATATGGGGGCAATAGGCGCACAACAATATTAATAAGAGGTATAACTACAATAGTAATGGGGTAATTACTATTATTATAGGGACCCAACATGTCCCTCTCCTTCAAAAATGTGTTGTCCTCAACGCTTGAGTAGTTCTGGATACTTCTGCATAAAAGTCTCATCCTCCCATGTGGAATCTTCAGCGGATAAGTTCTTCCACTTGATAAGATACTCTGAAATTGATCGATTTCGTAGCTGTCGAGTTCTTGTTTCTATGATTGCTTCCGGTTCCAATATAATTTTTCCTTCCTCGTCAAGTTCTGACAATATTGTTTGAACTGGGATCTTGTCACCTATAACCTTCTTTAAACATGAAACATGGAAAACTGGGTGCAATCGAGAAGCTGCAAGAAGTTCCAATTTGTATGCCATAGTACCAATCTTTTGCAACACCTTGTACGGACCACAATACTTTGGTGATAATTTATTATCTTTCTTAGCTTGCTTTAGGGACATTTGCTTATATGGTTGTAGCCGTAGGAATACCCAATCATTTACATCAAAACTTCTTTCACTACGATGTTGATCTGCCTGTTGTTTCATTCTAATCTATGCCAACACGAGGTTATCCTTTAAGAGTTGGAGGACTTGTTTTTGATGTTCGATGTGATGTTCCACTGCCTGAACCTTAGAATTTTCTCTTAAATATGATGTGATGGATGGTGGTTGATACCCATAAAGTGCCATAAATGGGGTCAATTTTGTTGCTGTATGGAAGGAAGTGTTATACCACCATTCAGCTAGAGGCGACCATTTTACCCATTGTGTCTGTTTATCATATACAAAGCAACGAAGATATCCTTCCAAACATTTGTTTACTATCTCATTTTGCCCATCAAATTGAGGATGATAAGATGAGCTATGAGCTAACTGAGTACCAAGACAAGAAAATAATTCTGTCCAAAAATTTCCCGTGAAAATGGGATCTCTATCACTTACAATAATATTTGGGTTTCCATGTAGCTTTTGAATTGTTTCCATAAATGCAGTAGAAACTGTACTGGCTTTAAATGGATGTGATAATGCACAAAAGTGTGCATACTCGGTAAGTATGTCAACTACCACCATGATGACACTCTTTCCCTCAGACTTGGGTAAACCTGTGATAAAATCCATTGAAACCTCCTCCCAACGTTGGCTTGGAATGGATAAAGGTTGTAATAGACTTGATGTCTTAATTGTTTCAACTTTATTTTGTTGGCAAACCAAACATTCCGCCACAAACTTTTGAATATCTGATTTAAGGCCATCCCAAAAAAATTCCTTCTTAACCCTGTGGTAATTTTTTAAAAATCCTGAGTGCCCTCCTAAGGGAGAAGTGTGCAATTCCATAAGAATCTTTTGTTTTAGCTAGGAATTCTTACATAGGTATAAGTGATCTTTGTACCATAATGAATCATTTTCCAGCTAAATGTATCAGACATACTGGAATCTTATTGTAACTTTCGAATAAGTGCCCACACTTCTTTGTCATTCTTCCATTCCTCCCTTACTTCGTTTATCCAATCTGGTTAGATAATAAAAATGGTGCACAACAATGCTTCCATATCCTGATCCTTTCTTGAGAGTGCATCTCCCACCACATTCTGCTTCCTTTTTTTGTAGATGATTTCAAAGTCATAACCCAACATCTTTGTGACCCACTTTTGTTGCTCTTCAAGGATAATCTTTGTTCTAAAAAGTATTTAAGGCTATCATGATCTGTTTTTACCTTGAAGTGTCTTCCCATTAGGTAGGGTCGCCATTTCTTAAGTGCATGGAGTATTTCCAACATTTCCTTCTCATAAATAGCTTTGCTTAGAAACTTTCCCTTGATTGGATGAGTTTCAAAAGCAATGCGTCTTTCATCTTGCATTAGAATAGCACCAATTCCATTTCCTGAAGCATCACATTCCACAATAAAGGTTTTTGTGAAGTCCAGTGTAGCTAAGACTGATGCTTGGCACATTGTCTCTTTAAGATGTTCAAAGGCCTTTGTTGCTTCCGGAGTCCATGAAAATGCATCTTTCTTCAATAATGTTGTTAGAGGTGCTTCTATTCACCCATAATTCTTAACAAACTTGCAATAATACCCTGTCAACCCGAGAAATCCTTGCAGATGCTTTATGGATGTGGGGATTTTCCATTCCTTAATGGATTTAATTTTGCTAGGGTCTACCTTAACTCCTTCATGAGATACAATATGACCCAGATATTCCATCTCCTGGACTCCAAAGAAACATTTGGATATTTTTGCATATAATTATTTCTCCTCCAATAGTTGTAGCACCCTGTCAACATGTTCAACATGATCCTTCCAAGACTTGCTGTAGATTAGTATATCATCAAAAAATACTAACACAAATTTTCTAAGGAATGGTTTGAAAATGGAATTCATCAAACCTTGAAATGTTGAAGGTGCATTGGTAAAGCTAAAAGGCATGACCAAAAATTCATAATGACCCTCATGAGTTCTAAATGTTGTTTTCAGAATGTCTTTAGTCTTCATTTTGATTTGATGATATCCTGAACGAAGATCCAACTTGGTGAAGTAAATTGATCCATGCAATTCATCCAGTAATTCATCAATGACAGGAATGGGGAACTTATCTTAAATAGTGAGCTTCTTGATCTCCCTATAATCTGGACACATGCGCCATGATCCATCCTTCTTATGCACCAATACTACTGGAGCAGAGAAATAACTTTGACTCGGTTGAATTATACCAGCATCTAGAATTTCTGCAACCATACGTTCAATTTCACTATTTTGGACATAGGGATATCTGTAAGGCCTGATGTTTGGAGGAGCACTTCCTGGAATCAGATGAATAGCATGATCATGATCATGCATAGGTGGGAGACCTTTGGGAGTCTCAAATACCTTGGAATGATTGTCCAGGAATTTTTGGAGATCTGGAGAAATAGATGATTCCAATGTGGAAACATCTAGCGAACATAATTGTGCAATTACACCTCTTTGCTCCTTTTTTAGAAGCTTTGTCATACCATTAGAGCTGATTATCTTTCCTGGTTTCCCTGCAATACCCATTAATTCAACTTCCTTTCCTTCCGTAGAAAATTTGATGGAAAGTTATTGAAAATTAAAAGCTATTGTACCCAAGGATTGTAGCCATTGGACTCCTAGTACAACATCAACACCTCCCATTGGAATGGAAAGCATTGGGCTAGTTACTACATATTCTCCCATGGATATCTTGATATTATGGCACTTTCCAGAGAAATTTGTTGCTCCTCCATTTGCAATCATCACTTGACACTCTGGTGTTGGATATAGGAAGCAATTCAATTCTTTTGTTACCTTACAATGAATAAAATTGTGGGTGCTTCCTGAATCAATCAACACTATTACCTTTTTCTTCTTGATTTGTCCTTCTATCTTGATGGTTTGAGGAGTGGTAATTCACACCAATGCATTACAAGATATGGTTGGATTTATTTGTTCTTCATCTAGGCTTTGTTCCTGGAGTATATCCTCTTCTTTTGACCTTTCTTGCTCCTTTTCTTCTTCCTCTTCACAATCTATGTAGAATAATTTCTTCTCAACACACTTATGACCTTTAGTGTATTTTCTATCACAACTGTAACAAAGCCATTTTGCTCTTTTTTCTTCCAATTGTTGTGGTGTCAACCTTATAGGTTTTGGAAGACTAGGGGCAATAACACTTCCGTCTTTATAGTTGTGAGTGGTATGCTTCCTGGTTGCCATAATTTTGCTTTCCATTTTTCTTGCTAACCTGAATGCCTTATCTAATGAATCAGGTTCCCAAAGGTGAACATCATGTTGGTTATTATCCTTTAAATACCCTATGAACACATCAATCCTATGCTCCTATGGAATATCTTTTACCCTTATGTTCAATTTTTGGAATTCCTCAATGTGCTCCATTATTGAACCCTTTTGTTTGAGACTTATCAATTGGCTAAAAAAAGTGTTTCTTTTTGTATCCTCACAATGTGCTATCAATTCTTCCGTAAAATTTGCCCAAGTGATAAATTTTTTATGAGATCAAAGCCATTGATACCGTACAAACTGATTTGGTTCCAAATATAAAGTTTCCATACGTACCTTTTGTGTGTTTTGCACATTATTGAGATCGAAGAATTGCTCCATCTGTAATATCCATGTGGTGGGATCCTTGCCATCAAACTTCCTCATATCGATTTTTGGAATATGGTGGGTCTTCAATCCAACATTAGAGTCTATGGAATCATGATTAAAATTTCTTTTGTTTACATCATGACTTTCCTTTACAACCTTTTCACCATTAGTAAGTATTTCTTGTAGAAAATTTGTAAAATCTATCTTCAAATCTGCCATGTCTGTCTTCAAATCTGCCATGTCTCTCTTCAAATTTTTCTTCAAATCATCCATCTTAGCTTCCATGCCCTTTATCTTAGATTCCACACCATTTATCTTATATTCCACACCATTTATCTTAGCTTCTGTTAGCTTTTGTGAGCGTGACATTTGTTGCACTTGTTCATGTAATTTTGATATATCATGTAGCATTTCTTCATCTTCTTCATGAGTCATGCTAGAGCTTTCAGGTTCCTTACTAGGTGTTTGCATTTTCTTTCCTCGGGGAATCGGTTACCGATAATAATGCTTTACTATGCCCTTTGAATTCCTTCAAACCAAGCTTACGCAAAAATTTAAAAAAAACTACACACCTTTTTTCACTTTGTAGAAGCCTGATATTGAATCTGATGTATCTCTGTAAATTAAGATCCTCCAGTTCTAAAATTGTGATTTGTAGTAGCCTTCTGCGTCCTCTTTCCAATGCCACAAGTCTGACCCAAATTGGATTCTCCAAGAAAGATTTATGCGGAATCTCCTACAGTGACTTGATCATAGACTAGTTCAGTAGAGTGAACTTGTACGACGTGCCACGAGTCACTGTTTCGACCTTTGGATCTGAAAAATGCATAAAAGAAGCTACAATCCATCCTCTTTCTGTACCTTCTTACGAAATTTCAATCTAATCCCCAGAGAGAAAGTTATGACAATTTTCCCTAGGTCACCTGTTTGGAATGTAATTCAGGAGTGTGCAAAAGGACCAACTTCCTCAGATCATATCTCCGCAAATATAGCGTGAAAAGCTCTGAAATTAGGAGCCGAGGTTCAGCGCGATTTCTTCTAAAATGGTTTTTTTTTTGCAACTTCTGAAACATCGCAGAAAAAAAAGTTATAGTGAAAATGCCACGATGACCTGTTTGGAGCAGCGAAACCCTAGAATCCAAAGCTTTGATACCAAATGCTATGAAACCAGCTAAAGAAAATATAGAAAAGATAGATCAACGCCTTAGAATTTAGCCTCTTTGAGGGGGAAACCTCCTTTACATTACATAAATGAAAAATTCTTGGATGATTCAAATGACAAAACCTCCTTTCTATATATAGGAGTCTAAGGAGTCATAATATAATCCAACCGACCTAACAATAATAATATAAAGCCACAAAAATAACAATAGAGGGATTATATGGGGCACAGTAATAAAAATATGGGGGCAATAGGGGCACAATAATATTAATAAGGAGTATAACTACAATAGTAATGGGTAATCACTAGTATTATAGGGACCCAACAAACTACACATTATGCAATCCTTAAGCCTTCCTCCTAGTTTAGTACCCAGTTCCAGCTCCATCAGCGATTTTTATGATGTTAGACTAAGATTTTTTTGGACTGATGTTGTCTTGTCATGAGTAATTTCCAGTTGCAAATACTATATCTTGTCATGATAGTATTATGATTGATCGAAAGGAGGAGGAGACCATACTATAAGACACTTATGAAGTTGTAAAGACTGGTCAATCATTGCACAAGAAGATGAAGGGACACCAAATTGCGTCATATGTTAGAAGATTGAGATCATAGTGAAGACTCCCTATTTTCAGCCTCTTGGAGGGTGAAGAAGAAGAAAAAAGAAGATCGCTCACAAAGATGAAGTACTCAACAAACCTATCATGAATGTTGAAGACAAAGCAACAAGAGGAATAGTTCAGCATTGCCACTTCATCATGGGGTCCATTCATTGTCAAGTTGTGACTTCTACTAGTGCCATCACAATGTCATGTGTGTCCATGTGTCTTGCCAAATCATTTTGAATGTAATGATGTTATTATCAAAAGGAAAGGACAAAATGTAATGTGTGGAAGTCCAAGAGTCATATGTGGAATAACAAAAGTCACATAGTCATATATGGACAAAAGAGTCTTTAGGAAAAGTCATATAAAAGTCCAAAGGTCACATTAGAAGTCTGAGAGTCATGAGGGAAGCTCAAGAGTCATGGGAATATGAAAGGTCATTACTCTTGCTATAAATACACCCTCATATATCAAGAACATTTTTTAGGCTTAGACTTTAGATATATAGCCTTGGATTATCTAGCTTAGCATAGGAGAGAAGATCATTCTTTGGAGAAGGAAGAAGTGACTTAACGTTCCACTATTAGAGCTAGTGGCTTGTCATTGTAACTATGTACTTGGATATTTCGCCTATTAATCATAAGCTCGATGAACCAACACATTTTCATGCATGCATCATGAATGTAGCAATGCTATTCTTCATATTTTTGTGGTATGTGTTTTGTTCACATGTACTAAGGAAAATGGACTATTTCGGTGGCTTTGCTAATTATCTTGTTGAATGTGTGTTGTATTTGTTTTAATGATCATTGTGTCTATGTTAACCACTTTTTTAGAAAACTAATGGATATTTTCATGCTCTTATGTGTCTTTTTTAGGTTAGTACTTTTAATTCCTCTTAGAGACTCACTACTCTCTCTCCCCTAGTGAAAGTCTCCTTTTACACATTGCAATTGGTGTTTCACAGTGTCAAATTTCTTGTTGATTTCAAAGGCTATGTGCATACTCTCTCATGTTATTCATTGTAATTGACCAAAACCTTTATGTTATGTTAGTCGGGTCAATACTTTGGATGGGACCCCTACTCCAAATGGTGTGATTTCTAACTGGGACTTCAGATTGGGGCGACCCACCTTGGTTGACAAATTTCCAACACCGTCAACAATTTATGCTATAAGGAGGGAAAAATGACAAGTTGTGCCTATTGAATCTGTTTTTAATCTCTTATCTTAAATGGCTCACCCAAAAATCATACTCATGGGGTGTTTTTAATAAATCAGATGGTAAAATTTCAATCCTTGATGAAATTCTTTATGACTTGTCTCAATTCAAGTTTGATGGTGAGGGTGATACTCCCATAACCGAACATCCATCTCTTCTTCTTAAGTTTTGTGGATATTATGGAATTGATTGTGAATATCTTTCTCTTATAATTTTCTTCATCACCCTTGAAGGCTGAGTTAACCAATGGTGTCATACCTTACCATATTCTTCCATCCATTATTTTGAACACTTCATTAGGGAGCTTCATTTAACATTCGATAAGTATGATTACCAAGATGTCCTTAAAAGGATTAATCCACTAAGAATGAACCCTGGTGAATCAATTGAGGATTTTTCTAATTGATTCCTTCACCTATGTTATGCATTTCCTAAGGAAGATATAGATTGAGATTTATTTAAACAAAAGTTTGAGCATTTGGTTCATATCTCTTTACATGGTGAGCCTGGACCCTCGGATGTTTTTGTTTCCCCGACTTTTGTAAATCATGAGAAACCTATAATTTTAGAGGAGGAACCTAATATTCCTTTTGTTCCTTATCCTCCTCCTTTATTAGTCTCGACGTTTTTGCCTCCTTGTAATGATGTCAAAGTTGGGAAATCTAAAAATCAAATGGCTAATTTGTCTCTTCAACCTTCATCCATTTCTCATGATCCAAATCCAATGGACGAAAACTGAAATGTTTTATGGATCCCAAGGTGAAGACTCATACCTCCATTCCACAAGAAGATATTAACACTTATAAATCACGTCCTAAATCTGATTTAGATACATGTCATCCTCTATCATCTCTTTCTCATGACCCCTTGTCCCTTGATCTACCTAATTAATATCTTTTAAATCCATGTAGTGAACATGAACAAGGTAGTCACGTTTCATAGGTGGAGTAACAGGAAGGTGAATATTATTTGAATATTTCTTCTCTTTTTCAAATTATTTAATTTGAAGATGATGTTTCCTCATTCTTGGATGATATTGAATCTAGTAGTCAATAAAATGAAATCAATTTTCTTAATCATTTTGAAGTCTTTGGCATTCATCCTTATGATGAGGATGACTTTGTTGATGTATATGATAATGGAAGATCATTGATGTATATGATGATGGATTATGTGAGTGTACCCACATATACATCAACTCTTGAGATGTGGGTACACTCAAAAGAACTTCTCAAGGTTTGTATGATTGTTGTTCTCATAGCAAAGGTAAGTTTGTTGGATGGTTAAGGTTGGTTGTTATGACACATATTTCTACCTTTTGATAAGACCTTCAATATTTGTGCAAGTTATTCACATTCTTATATTCTCTTTTTCACATCATTATATATTAGTTTTAATTATTGGTATCTTTCTGTTTGCAGCTCGGGAGAGGTTTACATTAGAGATCTCATTACACTTGAACCCAACCTTAAAGGTGGTTAGGTTAGGAGTAGGTCTAGCTATATTCTAGTTTATCTTTTTGCATTCATCCTTCATTTTCTCTCCATCTAGTCTCTTCTTTTCTTTTGTTTTTGTATGCATGTTGTGTTATGTTCAACCTCCATTTTCTTTCCTTTTGGTCATATTTCTTTGTTTTATCTTGTTTTTTCTTGCGTATTTTGATTTTCATGAAGGATGCTCTTATTTGACTCAAAAGATAATGTGGCAAAACTTGAAAAGGGAAATTGTGAGGATGAAAAATGTTTGGCTTATCTATTATCCTCTTTTCTATCTTTGTTTTGCATAAATTTAAAGTCAATCATGTCTAAGTGGAAAATACTATCCATTTGAATGTAAAGCCTTTGGTCGAACCCTCAAGCCTATACTACTCTAGGATGTCCATTCGTTGACTCGGTGTTGTAATTAAATTTTTTTCTTCTTTCCTATCAAATCGAGTAGAAGAAGGGAAAGGGGAAAATCAATAACGAGAAAACCAATATCATAGGTATATATAAAATTCTCTGAGGGAACAACCTCTTACAATCTCAATAAGAAGGGATCCTTTTACCACGCAGTGAAATAAATAAATGCCTAAGCACAATCCTATAAACAAATAAATAAAGAGAGAAATAAGAGAAAGGCTTTTTGCGCAGAGCGGTGAAGCAAGTAACTTCATCAGGGTATTATTTAGGCTCGCTGACAGTGAAGTAATGGTTGTGTTCTTGTAGTGACTCCATCATGGTACTCTCTAGACCTGCTAGTAGTAGAGAAACACCAAAGATGAAAAATAAGACTTTGATTATCTTAAACTCTCAATTTTATATTACCCCTCTCCCGAATCGAAACAATTGTGATTTGACAAGCTTCGTGAATGTGTTGAGATGAGAAAAGGAATAAAGGAGACTATATCCATAACCAGGTCAAATGGGGTAGCCAAGCTATTCCATGTGATTAATCAATACTTCCTGAGAGACTGAGACCTTGCACTTAAAAGTAAAATCTAAATAGATAAGTTGGAGTACTACCAATGTGTCTCCAATTGTTGTCGTTGTGACAAACACCCTCCAAAACTTTATTTACACTTGCATTTCGAAGCCTACAGAGGATCTTATGATCTATCATTCCATGCTCACTTCATGGTCATATAATGTCTTACAAATTATTAAGTATTCTTATAAGTGTCAAATTCACTTGCTCACACATGTTTGTTCTTTGATGAATTCACAAACACACATATTTCTATTCAAGCTTAGATAGGCATTGCGCAGCCATTGAAGGTAAGGCTTGCACAATCTTTGGTGAGAGTAATTGTGCAATCTATAAGCACAATCTACTACACACTCAAAACTGACAATCTCCCTCACTTTGATTGCAAATGTGCTTCTATTCCAATGAGTTTTCTCAACTATCTCTCTTGCACACCTTTGTTTTCACAAGTGTCGCTTTCACATTCATGATTATCATTTTTGCTTGATTTCACTTTAATGAGTGTAGTTTTGATCCGAACTTAAACAGGAACACAACAAATTAAATATATAATCATAAACACATAGATGACATAGAAAATAACTTCATTTTATTAATAGAAAAAAATTGAACTATGCTTAAGAACATAATGGAAATAAGATAGCTCAGGCGATGGTAACTTATCTCTAAGAAGCGATGTGGTGGCTGCATGCCTCTGAAATTTGTTACAATGGGGCTCAAGGACCTATTTATTATTGGAAAACATGATAAAACCCTAAACAACCAAAACCATAACCCCATAAGATGTAACACCAAGAGTTTGTGGGCCCCGTTGGGGTTAGTTGGGAAGCCAAATTCCCGGGGTCGTAACTTGGTCATATTATCTCCGTTTGGTGCGTGTGATACCTTGTTGGAAAGGTCTTGTCAAGTACTACATGTTTCGCCATAGGCCCTTTGTATGGCCATGAGCCTACATCCGACCCCAAAAAAACATCGTTCAGGGGGTCAAAACTGCTCTAGAAGTTCAGGACCCAAAAAAACTGCTAAAAATAGTAAATGTTGAAATGAACAAGGAAACATATGAAACTAACTGGAGGGGATACGTGGAATAGGTAGGTGGCCACAAATATCCACCTGGATCATTCATCCCCCTTAGGAAGCAATGGTCCCCATTGAGTGCAGAGCTTCCATAAGGTGAAGAAATTTCTCCTGAACATGGTCCCTGGTGAACCACTTGCCTTGGTGAAGGAGTTGGCCTACCTTGACAACTCGATATAACCGTATCCTATCTTGGTAAGTGTTCTTGATCTATATGTCCATGATCTAATCATTTGTGGCTTGTTCCATGTATTCCGGGTTGAGCTGTATTGGTGTGAGTTGTTTTGCAATGTCGGATGTGTCCAACAATGGTGGAACATATGGCCGAAGGAGATCTACATTGAACACTAGGTGCAAACCAAGGAATGGTGGGAAGATGAGCTCGAAGTCATTGTCACTCAAGGCCCTGGTGATGGTGTATGTCCCATATCAGAGCGGGCAAAGCTTGTGGTGGGGTCTAGCAAGGCGATCCTTTTACAAATGTAGCCAAACTTTGTCGCCCACCTGGAACTTGTGCGACACTCAATGTTAATCATGGCGATGCTTGTAATTAGCATTGGATATGTCCAATATATCATGGACCTATTGGTAGATTTGTTGAGTGTGCTCAATGAAGTTGTTAGCCCTTTTAGCTTCTCACTGAACGTGAGTCAAATATACCTGAGTGGCTATAAGTGGTATGGCCACCTCAATGGGGCATAATGGATGAAATCCAAACCCTACCTGAAAGGGGATATGGATTGTTGAGCTATGGAGAGTTATGTTGTAGCTGTGTTGGACATAGTGGAGAATTTCATCCCACGTACGTGGATGCTTCGAGTTATACATGTGCATAATGTGTATGATCATCCTATTGATGACCTCTATTTGGCTATTAGTTTGGGGATGGAAAGTAGTGGACTTAGTAAGTTTTGTATCTAGCATCGACCAGATACTTGACCAAAATGCACACAGGAATCCGTTATCTTGATCTGAGACAATGGACTAAGGGATCCCAAAGTGTACCCACACTCACTCAAAGAAGAGCTTGCCAGTGTCATCTATTGTGATACTCTTCTTGTAGGTCGCCATGATGGCCATCTTAGATAATCTGTTGATTACATGAAAACTCAATCATTGTTGTTCTTAGTAGAAGGAAGGCTCAACATGTAATCCATGGAGACGAATTTCCAAAGTCAGATAGGAGTAGGTAGAGGAGTATACAGGCCTTGCTTCTTGATAGTTGGTTTGATAATGGTGTAGGCGGTGCAGGATCTAAAGTACTTCCCAACATCTTAATGAAGTTTCGTCCAATAAAAATACTTATGCAATACTGCCACTATTTTCTCTACTCCAAAATATCGAATGATCCGACTATAGTGTTCCTCTCAAATCACCTTGGCACGCTCACTTGAAGGAACACAAATGTGTCCTAGGTGGCATAACAGTGCATCCTGAAGATGAAAATTTTGAACTTGCATCCCTTCTAGGAGTTCTGGTATATGTTGTTGAATTCTAGATCGTTCTTGTAAATATGTGGCCACCTCGACATCTCGTGCCCATAGGAGTTGAGCATAGTGTTCAACTCCATTATCGATGGTCGGCTAAGGTAATCAATGACGTTATTGGTGCTGCCCTTCTTATACTTAATGCTCAAATGGAACTATTTCAGATAGGTGGACCATTTATGATGGAAATCATTTTGAAACTTCCCTTGTGTCTATATGAATTGTAGAGGTCGGTGGTCTGTGTCCTTCCCTAGAATGTAATGCTTCCATTGACAGCAGGCCTCCATAATGGAATGAGTTTCTTTTTTATAAGTGGGGTACCTTCCAACAATGTCTAAAAGTGTCTCACTATGTTAAGCCATTAGATTCCCATGCTGATGAAGAACCACACCAATAGCATAGTCGAAGGCATATGTCTCAATCTCAAATGGTTGTTGTAGGTCTGGTAATGTGAGCACTGGTGTAGAGCATAGGCAATTATTCAACTTAGAGAATGCTTTTTTAGAAAACTAATGGATATTTTCATGCTCTTATGTGTCTTTTTTAGGTTAGTACTTTTAATTCCTCGTAGAGACTCACTACTCTCTCTCCCCTAGTGAAAGTCTCCTTTTACACATTGCAATTGGTGTTTCACAGTGTCAAATTTCTTGTTGATTTCAAAGGCTATGTGCATACTCTCTCATGTTATTCATTGTAATTGAGCAAAACCTTTATGTTATGGTAGTCGGGTTAATACTTTGGAAGGGACTCCTACTCCAAATGGTGTGATTTCTAATTGGGACTTCACATTGGGGTGACCCACCTTGGTTGAAAAATTTCCAACACCGTCAACAATTTATGCTATAAGGAGGGAAAAATGACAAGTTGTGCCTATTGAATCTGTTTTGAATCTCTTATCTTAAATGGCTCATCCCAAAATCATACTCATGGGGTGTTTTTAATAAATCATATGGTAAAATTTCAATCCTTGATGAACTTCTTTATGACTTGTCTCAATTCAAGTTTGATGGTGAGGGTGATACTCCCATAACCGAACATGCATCTCTTTTTTTTAAGTTTTGTGGATATTATGGAGTTGATTGTGAATATTTTTCTCTTATAATTTTCTTCATCACCCTTGAAGGCTGAGTTAACCAATGGTGTCATACCTTACCATCTTCTTCCATCCATTCTTTTGAACACTTCATTAGGGAGCTTCATTTAACATTCGATAAGTATGATTACCAAGATGTCCTTAAAAGGATTAATCCACTAAGAATGAACCCTGGTGAATCAATTGAGGATTTTTCTAATTGATTCCTTCACCTATGTTATTCATTTCCTAAGGAAGATATAGATTGAGATTTATTTAAAAAGTTTGAGCATTTGGTTCATATCTCTTTACATGGTGAGCCTAGACCCTCAGATGTTTTTGTTTCCCCAACTTTTGTAAATCATGAGAAACCTATAATTTTAGAGGAGGAACCTATTATTCCTTTTGTTCCTTATCCTCCTCCTTTATTAGTCTCGAAGTTTGTGCCTCCTTGTAATGATGTCAAAGTTGGGAAATCTAAAAATAAAATGGCTAATTTGTCTCTTCAACCTTCATCCATTTCTCATGATCCAAATCCAATGGAGGAAAACCTGAAATGTTTTATGGATCCCAAGGTGAAGACTCATACCTCCATTCCACAAGAAGATATTAACACTTATAAATCCAGTCCAAATCTGATTTAGATACATGTCATCCTCTATCATCTCTTTCTCATGACCCTTGTCCCTTGATCTACCTAATTAATATCTTTTAAATCCAAGTAGTGAACAAGAACAAGGTAGTCACGTTTCATAGGTGGAGTAACATGAAGGTGAAGATTATTTGAATATTTCTTCTCTTTTTCAAATTATTTCATTTGAAGGTGATGTTTCCTCATTCTTGGATGATATTGAATCTAGTAGTCAATAAAATGAAATCAATTTTCTTAATCATTTTGAAGTCTTTGGCATTCATCCTTATGATGAGGATGACTTTGCCGATGTATATGATAATGGAAGATCATTGATGTATATGATGATGGATTATGTGAGTGTACCCACATATGCATCAACTCTTGAGATGTGGGTACACTCACAAGAACTTCTCAAGGTTTGTATGATTGTTGTTCTCATAGAAAAGGTAAGTTTGTTGAATGGTTAAGGTTGGTTGTTATGACACATCTTTCTACCTTTTGATAAGACCTTCAATATTTGTGCAAGTTATTCACATTCTTATATTCTCTTTTGCACATCATTATATATTAGTTTTAATTATTGGTATCTTTTTGTCTGCAGCTCGAGAGAAGTTACGATGCTTACATTAGAGATCTCATTACACTTGAACCTAACCTTAAAGGTGGTTAGGTTAGGAGTAGGTCTAGCTATATTCTAGTTTATCTTTTTGCATTCATCCTTCATTTTCTCTCCATCTAGTCTCTTCTTTTCTTTTGTTTTTGTATGCATGTTGTGTTATGTTCAACCCCCATTTTCTTTCCTTTTGGTCATATTTCTTTGTTTTATCTTGTTTTTTCTTTCGTGTTTTTATTTTCATGAAGGATGCTCTTATTTGACTCAAAAGATAATGTGGAAAAACTTGAGAAGGGAAATTGTGAGGACGAAAAATGCTTGGCTTATCTATTATCCTCTTCTCTATCTTTGTTTTGCATAAATTTAAAGTCAATCATGTCTAAGTGGAAAATACTATCCATTTGAATGTAAAGCCTTTGGTCGAACCCTCAAGCCTGTATTACTCTAGGATGTCCATTCGTTGACTCAGTGTTGTAATTAAGTTTTGTTCTTCTTGTCGATCAAATTGAGTAGAAGAAGGGAAAGGGGAAAATCAATAACGAGAAAACCAATATCAGAGGTATATATAAAATTCTCTGAGGGAAAAGCCTCTTATAATCTCAATAAGAAGGGATCCTTTTACCACCCCAGTGAAATAAATAAATGCCTAAGCACAATCCTATAAACAAATAAATAAAGAGAGAAATAAGAGAAAGGCTTCCTGCGCAGAGCGGTGAAGCAAGTAACTTCATCAGGGTATTGTTTATGCTCGTTGACAGTGAGGTAACGATTGTGTTCTTGTAGTGACTCCATCAGGGTACTATCTAGACCTGCTAGTAGTATAGAAACACCAAATATGAAAAATAAGACTTTGATTATCTTAAACTCTCAATTTTATATTACCCTTCTCTCGAATCGAAACAATTGTGATTTGACAAGCTTCGTGAATGTGTTGAGATGAGGAAATGAATAAAGGAGACTATATCCATAACCAGGTCAAATGAGGTAGCCAAGCTATTCCATGTGATTAATCAATACTTCCTGAGAGACTAAGACCTTGCACTTAAAGTAAAATCTAAATAGATAAGTTGGAGTACTACCAATGTGTCTCCAATTGTTGTCGTTGTGACAAACACCCTCCAAAACTTTATTTACACATGCATTTCGAAGCCTACTGAGGATCTTATAATCTGTCATTCCATGCTCACTTCATGGTCATATAATGTTTTACAAAGTATTAAGTATTCTTCTAAGTGTCAAATTCACTTGCTCACACATGTTTGTTCTTCGATGAATTCACAAACACACATATTTCTATGGAAGCTTAGATAGGCATTGCACAACCATTGAAGGTAAGGCTTGCACAATCTTTGGTGAGAGTAATTGTGCAATCTGTAAGCACAATCTACTACACACTCAAAATTGACAATCTCCCTCACTTTGATTGCAAATGTGCTTCTATTCCAATGAGTTTTCTCAACTGTCTCTCTTGCACACCTTTGTTTTCACAAGTGTCGCTTTCACATTCGCGATCATCATTTTTGCTTGATTTCACTTTAATGAGTGTAGTTTTGATCCGAACTTAAACAGGAACACAAAAAATTAAATATATAATCATAAACAAATAGATGCAGTAGAAAATAACTTCATTTCATTAATAGAAAAATATTGAACTATGCTTAAGAACATAATGGAAATAAGATAGCTCGGGCGATGGTAACTTATCTCTAAGAAGCGATGTGGCGGACACATACCTCTGAAATTTGTTACAATGAGGCTCAAGGACCTATTTATTATTGGAAAACATGATAAAACCCTAAGCAACCAAAACCATAACCCCATAAGATGTAACACCAAGAGTTTGTGGGCCCCGTTGGGGTTAGTTGGGAAGCCAACTTCCCGGGGTTGTAACTTGGTCATATTATCTCCGTTTGGTGCGTATGATACCTTGTTGGAAAGTTCTTGTCAAGTAATACATGTTTCACCATAGGCCCTTTGTATGGCCATGAGCCTACATCCGACCCCAAAAAAACATCATTCATGGGGTCAAAACTGCTCTGGAAGTTGAGGACCCAAAAAAACTGCTAAAAATAGTAAATGTTGAAATGAACAAAGAAACATATGAAACTAACTAGGGGGTCTAGGTGGAATAGGCAGGTGGCCAAAAATATCCACCTGGATCATTCCTCCCCCTTAGGAAGCAATGGTCCCCATTGAGTGCAGAGCTTCCATAAGGTGAAGAAATTTTTGTTGAACATGGTCCCTGGTGAACCACTTGCCTTGGTGAAGGAGTTGGCCTACCTTGACAACTCGATATAACTGTATCCTCTTTTGGTAAGTGTTCTTGATCTATATGTCCATGATCTAATCATTTGTGGCATGTTCCATGTATTCCGGGTTGAGCTGTATTGGTGTGAGTTGTTTTGCAATGTCAGATGTGTCCAACAATGGTGGAACATATGGCCGAAGGAGATCTACATTGAACACTAGGTGCAGACCAAGGAATGGTGGGAATATGAGCTCGAAGTCATTGTCACTGAAGGCCTTGGTGATGGTGTATGTCCCATATCAGAGCGGGCAAAGCTTGTGGTGGGGTCTAGCAAGGCGATCCTTTTACAAATGTAGCCAAACTTTGTCGCCCACCTGGAACTTGTGCGACACACAATGTTAATCATGGCGATGCTTGTAATTAGCATTGGATATGTCCAATATATCATGGAAATATTGGTAGATTTGTTGAATGTGCTCAATGAAGTTGTTAGCCCTTTTAGCTTTTGACTGAACGTGAGTCAAATATACCTGAGTGGCTATAAATGGTATGGCCACATCAATGGGGCATAATGGATGAAATCCCAACCCTAGTTGAAATGGGATATGGCTTGTTGAGCTATGGAGAGTTATGTTGTAGCTGTGTTGGACATAGGGGAGAATTTCATCCCACGTACGTGGATGCTTCGAGTTATACATGTGCATAATGTGTATGATCATCCTATTGATGACCTCTATTTGGCTATTAGTTTGGGGATGGAAAGTAGTGGACTTAGTAAGTTTTGTATCTAGCATCGACCAGAGACTTGACCAAAATGCACACAAGAATCTGTTATCTCGATCTGAGACAATGGACTAAGGGATCCCAAAGTGTACCCACACTCACTCAAAGAAGAGCTTGCCAGTGTCATCTATTGTGATACTCTTCTTGTAGGTCGCCATGATGGCCATCTTAGATAATCTATTTATTACCATGAAAACTCAATCATTGTTGTTCTTAGTAGAAGGAAGGCTCAACATGTAATCCATGGAGACAGATTTCCAAAGTCAGATAGGAGTAGGTAGAAGAGTATACAGGCCTTGCTTCTTGATAGTTGGTTTGATAATGGTGTAGGCGGTGCAGGATCTAAAGTACTTCCCAACATCTTAATGAAGTTTCGTCCAATAAAAATACTTATGAAATACCGCCACTATTTTCTCTACTCTAAAATATCGAATGATCTGACTGTAGTGTGCCTCTCAAATCATCTTGGCACGCTCACTTGAGGGAACACAAATGTGTCCTAGGTGGCATAACAGTGCATCCTAAAGATGAAAATTTTGAACTTGCTTCCCTTCTAGGAGTTCTGGTATATGTTGTTGAATTCTAGATCGCTCTTGTAAATATGTGGCCACCTCGACGTCTCGTGCCCACAGGAGTTGAGCATAGTGATCAACTCCATTATCGATGGTCGGCTAAGGTAATCAATGATGTTATTGGTGCTGCCCTTCTTATACTTAATGCTCAAATGAAACTATTTCAGATAGGTGGACCATTTATGATGGAAATCATTTTGAAACTTCCCTTGTGTCTATATGAACTGTAGAGGTCGGTGGTCTGTGTGGATGACTATTTCCTTGCCTAGAATGTAATGCTTCCATTGACAGCAGGCCTCTACAATGGAATACATTTCTTTTTTGTAAGTGGGGTACCTTCCGACAATGTCTAAAAGTGTCTCACTATGGTAAGCCATTGGATTCCCATGCTGACTAAGAACCACACCAATAGCATAGTCGAAGGCATCTGTCTCAATCTCAAATGGTTGTTGTAGGTCTGGTAATGTGAGCACTGGTGTAGAGCAGAGGCAATTATTCAACTTATAGAATACTTTTTTTTGGGCTTCCGACCAATTTTTTTTTGCTTTCACTCTGCCCTTCGTAACTTGACTTAAACACCAAGTGATATGAGAGAACCCCAACATGAACCTATGGTAGAAATTGGCAAGGACCAAAAAGTTGCAGAGCTCTATCAGAGTGGTTGGGGCTAACCAATCCCAAATTACTTGTATCTTGGATGGGTCCACATGTACACCCTGATCATTAATGATGTATTCAAGATATTGAACCAAGGTCAGGCCAAAGGTGCATTTCACCAAGTTAGCACACAACTTGTGTTTTCACATGGTTTGAAGGACCTATCGAATATGGTGGAGTTGCTTTTCCCAACTTTGGCTGAAGATCAAGATGTCATCTAAATACACCACCATGAATGCATTGGTGAAGGGTCACAAGATGTATTTCTTCAGTCTCATGAAGGTTGTAGACGCATTTTTCAATCTGAATAGCATGACCAAACATTTGAAAAGGTCTTCCTTGGATTTGAAGGCAGTCTTCCACACATCAGAGAGTTCAATAGGCACCTGGTGATAACCTGACTTCAAGTCAATCTTGCTGAAATATTTGGCCCCTTTGAGCTGGTCCATAAGGTCATCAATCGGTGAGATTGGGTACCTATTCTAGATAGTGATCTAGTTCATCGCTCGGTAGTCTATACAGAGTCTCCAGGTCCCATCCTTCTTTTGTACCAATAAAATCGGGCTCCAACAAGGTGATGGGCTTGGACTGATGTGCCATTTCTGTAATAGTTCCTAAATCTGCCTCTTGATCTCATCATTCTCCAGAAGAAAGCGTCGATAGATTGGTCCATTGGGTAGTGGTGCGCGCGGGGTCAAATCGATGTAGTGCTTGACTTGACAATGTAGAGGTACCCCTGTAGGTGAGGCAAAAATATCCCTGTACTCCTCCATGACCTTGTCCATATTTTTTTGTTGTGTAGAGGAGCCCTTATTGGAAGCCATGGCCACAACCTTCTTCTTGCCCTGGGGGTAGCAAGCCTCAAGATAATCCCTTTCCTCCTAGTACTGCACACACATAGTTCCTTCCTCCAAGGACTATGGATTGTGTAGTCACAATGCTTAACCCTTGACCTCCACAACTATGAAGTTCACCCTCCCAATCAACCTCATTCTATGCATTGTGAATTGACAAGAAAAATGTTTCCTCCCCACCTTCTTGAGCTTCACAATTTCACAGTCTCCTGGCTTCTTGATCTCTTGTTGCAAATTGGGTAGTTTTAAGGCTCAATATTTCCTCACTAAGATCCCAAACTATACCGTCATCTTTCCCAGGCCTCCAGAACTGTGCATTACATATTCTAAAGCCTCAGTCCTCCACTCCCAACCTCTGGAGATATGCACTGCATAAATCCCTAAGCCTTCCTCCTAGTTTAGTACCCAGTTCTATCTCCATCAATGATTTTCATGATGTATGTTAGACTAGGATATTTTTGGACTAATGTTATCTTGTCATGAGTAATTTCCAGTTGAAATTACTTTATCTTTTCATGCCCAGATGATGATTTAAGAGAAAGAGGAGACACTCTAGAAAACACTTATGAAGTTATAAAGACAAGTCGATCATTGCCCAAGAAGATTAAGGGACACCAAATTACGACACAAGTTGGAATATTAATATCATATTGAAGACTCCCTATTTTCGAGAGCTAGCCTTGGATTCTCTAGCTTAGTATAAGGGAGAAGATCATTCTATGGAGAAACAATAAGTAGCTTAATGTTCCACTATTGGAGCTAGTGGCTCATTGTTATAATTGTGCACTTGGATCTATCACCTAATAATCAGAAGCTCAATGAACCAATAAATTTTCATGCATGTATCATGAATACAGTAAGACTATCCTTTATATGTTTATGATATGTGTTTTTTTCACATGTACTAAGGAAATTGAACTATTTCAGTGGCTTTGGTACTTGTCTTGTTGAATGTGTGTTGTATTTTTTTTTTTTATAATCATCATGCCTATATGAACTACTTTTCTAGATAACTAACGAATATTTTTGAGCTCTTGCATGTCTCTCTTAGGTTGGTGCTATTAATTCCTCTCAGAGACTCACTCCTCTCTCTCACCTCATGAAGGTATCCTTTTACACATTGCAATTGGTGTTTCACTATGTCAACTTTCTTGCTAATTTGAAAGGTTGTGTGAATAATATCTTGTGTTATTCATTGTAGTTGAGGAAAATATTTAAGTTATGGTGGTGTGGTTGATACTCCAAATGGGCCTCCTACTCCAAATAGTGTGGGTTCTAATTGGTACTTCACATTGGGGATACCCCCATTTGTTGATGGATTTCCATCACCATCAACATAATGGTAGTAGCACCAAAGGGGAAGCCTAATGAAAATCTCACTTCTCAATTGGAAAATAATGACCACAATTCCCTAAATATGGAGATTGCAGTGGTTTTCAAATGGTCTGATTTTTTGCAACAACATTTTCAATTAGATTTTTAAGGAAAAAGTTGTTGTAAAGCCTAGATAGTTGTAAATGAATCTCCACAAGGAATATTTGAACTTTATGCTTGATACCCCTCATAAGAAGCAATATTAAAGTGAGTGCAGGACTTTCCAACTCACTATAAAATATACAACAAATTATTTTGTTAAGAGGGACATCAACTACCAAATTTCCACAAAAAAGGAGCAGGCAGGAAGGCATGACCCTATATCTATGACAAAATTGGACATTACACATAGAGGAGGGGCTGAATGTGAGGAACAACATCATATGCATTTTTTTTAATGAAGAAAAACATCATATGCCCGCATATCTGCTGATCTGATAGCTCGCAAGTAGAAATATTATAAGCCATCAATGATTTGTCTCATCCCTATACATTTTGGTTAGTCCTAACTTGAAAAGAATGAGAAAATTAAAAAATGGCACCTTTGGTACAAATTTCCCTATAGAGTCTGCCATTTCAAGAGTCTGGTTGACAACATGATACATGATCTAGCTTTATGAATGTGTAAGAGAGAATGTAATACCACACAATGTTTAGCAATACATCATAATATAGATTACCATTCTAATGCATGCTCTAGCTTCAACACACAATCTTGGGTATAGTTGTATGTATCATTGCATCAAAACCAGGCCAAGATCAATGCAAATAATTCAATGCACAATACAAGAGACTTCATTCCAATGAATTCACAGAAAAGAATACACTAGCACATGCCATGGCCATATGACCCAACATATACCAACACTCCAATGCACATATAGCACCATTATTTGACCAAAGCAGCAACCAACATGAATCCACATCTTTAGAACTCTTCAACTGCATGGTTAAAAAATCTTTGCAGCCATGATAAAAAATTGCATCTCCATTGTGAGCTCATTTGAGTGCTTGCAAATTGGACAAATTTCTGACTGAGGAAACAAAAAGAGTTATGAAAAAGGATGAATTAGAGAAGCACTATGTAGTAAAAGAAAACTTGAAAGTTGAAAGGACTGAGTATGAAAAATAATAGGAGTTACGACACAGTAGCACAAAGAAACCATTGGCCAAAAAAATATTGGTTAGAGGTCAATGGAATAGGGCGCAGTAAAAAATAGGAATGCACACAATAATGGTAGTTCTGGCAAGTAGGAGGGTATAATTGACATGCAAAAAAAAGGCCTAAAAATCAGTGGCTCAAGTTGGAGCAGGGCCAAAATTCTCCCACTCTGATACCATGTTAAACACAAAGAAATAATGGACAATATATGAAAGATAAAATGTTGAATGTTTTATTATTCACAAAGATATACATATATAATACATTGTTATGACCATTGGTTTCATATTCCAATGTATCTTGGACTCTAGTGACTGTTCACATTCCACCACACCAACACTTAGTGGATTAGGTGTCCAACAGGTGGAAATATTGGAGTCTCCTCAAGAAACACAACCTTGAACCATTTTAAGGCCGGGTGTTTCTCCAAAATATTATTGTTTTTTTCTTAGTAACTGGTCACTTAGACAATAAACAACTCATATCACTTCCTACTATACTACTTCAATTGTAACATTGTTATTCAACGAACTATCACTACTTTTAATTTTCCTTACAACGTCATCATTTCCCTTGTATTATTGAGGCATTTGATTCCCTTAATGAACAAATAGACTTTGGACCTATGAATTGCTAACTAATCCATATTGATTAATTCACCATAAAACCCCAATGGTATCAGGTTTAGATTATCTGATGTGGACATGCCATCAATTTTAACTGGGCGTGACTTTACCACATGTTCGACCTGTTTCTTAGTCCCTATGGTCAATTGGACTAACCATGAGGCCTTGTGTTCTTCCTTAGGTAATGCATACTTTTCTACAATACTAGGGCCAACATAACTAAAATTAGAACACAATATTATTAAAATTAAAACCATATGGTTATTGATCACACCTTCCATCTTGATCATAGATGCTTGGTGGTCAAATTGTCGGTTATCCAATGCATCATAAACCATGGAAAAATTTGAGCCACATCCTTCACAGTCTTGACTTATTACACATTTTATATTCTTGTACCACTTCGCTATTATTATGGATAGCCCATTTTCCTATGGTTCTCCCCACAAGTTCAACACAATATCTATCCTCCTCCGGGCTTCTCAACTTCCTCTCCTGTAATCCTTGCAAATCAGTCCTTCTCAACAATAGTAAAAGTTTTCTATTAAAACTCATCTTTGGCTATGGTCGCAAAAATCAAACTTCCTCTTCTTGGCTATTTTCCTACAAAATTTTGTCCTTTCCCTTTAAAATTGGGGTTTCCTTTGTCTTTCAATCAGCCTTGAAATCAGACTTATGCTTGGATTGTTCATAAAAATACCTTAACTTCTTGATAGAATCTTCAAAGGTCTTAGGATCATTAAAATTTTGTTTTGTCCCTGAGTTCTTATGGTATGCCACTGGGATACATTTGAATCTTTGTCTTCTCACCCTTTATACAAGGCACACACCTCAACAACTCTAAGAATATGGTTATATATTCATCAACTTACAACTCCCCTACTTTGTGTTCATAAAATTCCTTGTTGTTGTTGTCATAGTACCTCTCAGATAAGTAATTTTCATTGAAATACCTCTCAAACCTCCTCTAGGACAATTATTTCTCTCTAATAACATAAAAATCTTTAAAATATTCCCATCATATACCAACCTTTCCCTTTAGGTTGAACATGGCTACTCTTACCTTCATATTTTTAAATTAGTTATGAAACCTAAAGTAATCCCTCATTCCAATAGCCATGCCTCTTCTTCCTCAACCTTCTTCACCTCTCCATCAAATGTAGGATGTTTCATCTTCTTAAATTCTTCTGACATGAAATATTTCTCCTTCCTTTTTTATTGATAATAACTTTTAGTAGCACATAGAAAACTACTCATGACTACATCTCCTCTTTTCTAGAGTGCTTGAAGGAGTTCCACCTCTCATTGTATCCTCACTTTACACAAGATCCAGATTCAGAGTCTAAGGAGTGAAGTTCTCAAGGGAAATTCACACCAGTCATTCAAAACACATGGGAGTCTAGAGAACATAGTACCTCCACCTTCAATCTAGAAGGATTCATTAGTACACAACGTCTTTAGCCAAAACTATCAATTACAAGAATCCAAAGCCTACGATGTCTCACCTGATTCAAACTACAGGAATCCAGAGCCCATAGTGCCTCAATTGCAATTTGGAAGGAATCTAAAGCACTAAATGCCTCCACTTGATAGCTTTCATAGGAATCTAGAGTCCACCTTCAGGGTCTCCACTTGTGAAAACACTAAGAAAGGTCTCGAAGTACCAATTGTCTCCACCTGATGAGAATGAATCCAAAGTCCACAATTACTCTACCTTCTCAAAACCACAAGTCAATCCTGAGCTTTCACTAATCTCTTCCAATGATACACAAGAACTAATTCCAACGTTGTCCTTCTTGCTAATATGGTATTCCTATGCTTGGATTCTTCATGCCTTTCTCAATGAACTTGTTGATATTATGATTGCCACTCCTATTATCTGAGTGCTCTTATTGCGAGAGTATTTTTAGCTCTTGCTTCCTTTTTTTGTGATTAATGCTCAAATGTATTTATTCACACCACTATGCATACTCTTATATGCCATTTTATGTAGTGTGTTGACTAAGCCAACACA
The DNA here is from genome assembly GCA_031772625.1 of Pinus tabuliformis. Lineage (NCBI taxonomy): Eukaryota > Viridiplantae > Streptophyta > Pinopsida > Pinales > Pinaceae > Pinus > Pinus tabuliformis. The sequence continues at coordinate 1,108,812,409 of CM062816.1, read as the reverse complement.
CCTTAGTCAACACACCCTACAAGGGCAAGATTGACTCTTCCTTTTTCCACATAAATTTTAATGTCTATACTATTTTTTACATTCAATTCATTAGGGATATAGGTGGCCAATTAAATGCCACTTTTGAGCTTGCATATTTCCATAACAAAGTCCCAATAATCTTCTCCTCCTAGAACTCTAATTCCATGTCCTACCTGTCAGTCAAGTCATTGTTACATTCGTAATTATTTACAATTGTATATAAAAATATTTACAAGAGGGTACAAAAAAGGGTTATCACAAATGCGTTGTAACCTTAGAGGTGTAATCCTCCCTAATTAGCTTCAGTCACTCACCTTTAGGAACACATAACATTTCCACCCTATAGAGTAACCCATTCTAGAGATGATAGTCAAATGTGCTATCCTTTTTGTTTGCAAGACTCAAGTTCTAAAACTACTGAAAAAACCTCGTTGAAGTCCTCATCCTTTGTATACGCTTCTCTATATGCATAATGGGTGAAAGGGTCATGTTGTGGTAAAACACAACCCCCCATCATTTTGTCACACAAAATGTGGGGACCCTCTATTTTAATTTTTGCATAACTCCCTCTCTATTGGAGTTTTGAATGACTCTTGATTTCTCTAGTATTTAGTGCTTGGCTTCCAAGTTTTCAAGGATAAAAGCATGTCTTGATTGTTGCCTTACTTGTGTGATGGTAAGTGATTTAGCATCTTTGGTTGTCATGTCACCTTTTCATTATGCATTGGGCTTCACATGGTGTACATCTCCTCCATATCACTCGATACATTGCTATGTTTGATTGCTTTCAATATTTTGGCAGTTTGCTTCAATGCCATCCTCTTTTGGATTATTTGATGAGTTTGGTTGAACTAGACTTTCACATGGAACTTTCATGATCATACCCCTTCACCATATGTATGTGAATAATACATATTGTATTTATAAATATACATTTTGTTTTTTTAAATAAGTTTTATAGAATTGCATATATTCTAGTTTATTAATTTAAATATGTAAATATATATAAATAAAAACATTAACAAAACAAACAAAACCTTTATAAATTTGTTGTATATTATGGTTGGTATCTAATAAACAAATAAAAAATTATATAAATTTTATAAAATATATTGCGTATTATATAAATTTTATAAAATATATTGCACATAATGTAAGTTAAATATGGTGCAACATAATACATTCTAAATATACTAAGATATGATATAAAAGTGAATCAAACCTTGGGGATGTAAATTATGAAGAAACGTGTATGTCAAAATTAAAACATATAATGAAAGTAATATGTTTTCAAATTCTTACGACTCATTTCCAAAGCTAAATATTTCCACACCAACTAAAATGTGAATATCATTCATTGGCCAAATTTGAAATCATTAATGATAATGATCAAATGCTAAGTAACCATACCAAGCAAAACTCAATACAATGTGCCATAGTTTAAACGACGAATATGGCATTTCACTGATGGAAAGGTGCACCACACAAATTATGTATGGCGATTTTAATGCATAGATTCGACGTCACGTCTAGGCATATCAAAACTACATTTGTGATATTATTAAACTAAATACGATTTTATTTTTTATTGCAGGGACGAGGATCCTACTGGATTTAGTTGTGAAATCGTAGTGCAACGCGCCATCTCTTCAACGTCAACACATCAAATTTTGGCTGGCAGTTGTTTTTTAATGGAACGTTGATCCCAAATTTCTTCCGAGACACAGAATTTTCTGCCAAACTAAACTGGATTGAAAGAAATGAACGATGTGAAGAACATGAGGAGATGATGCCCAACATGTCTGCAGACGAGGAAGAGATGCTAAATACATGCCCCACATGATCTCAGCCCTCCCCTCCCCTCCCCTTGATTCATTCCAGATCCACGTTTTATTATTGATTTTTTATTGTTTTGGATTTGTGGTCTTATCAATCTCATTCATTCAAGATTTTCTATTTGTTTACAAGTATGAAGAGGTGCACCCAAAATCAATTGTGTGACGTTTTATCAAATTTTACAAACAGTGTGGTCAAAACAATGAAGATGTATGGGAGGAATTAACGTAGCATTGCGCAAGAAATAACATAATCCGCTCCATAGTTTTCTCTCCTCTTTCAAAACAAAAATTCACGCCAACTATACGGGGAAGGTTTAATTTGATTGCATCCCTTGTATCAAGATGAGATAACGTCTACTGGAACAAAAATCACACACCAAACTTCATGCCAACCGTAACAAATTTCTTTAACACTAATGGCATTTCGCCATAATGAGAGCTAATCCCTCTTTTTCTTCTTCTTTCTTTGATTGCAGGATCGTTGTGATACAAGGATTTCTCAATGGAAAACAGTGAATTGGATGTGAACGGATTAAATGACAAGGATTCAAAGCCTAAGATTGAGGGAGGCAAAAGGAGACGAGGCTATCGTAACAAAAGAGGGGGGCTGATTCAGATCCATGAATCAAAGCACGGGAGGAGTCACGCTCCAGCCTAGGGGATTTTCTACTATTGATTCAATTTGTGCTTATGCATTTCTGTTTTGCACAGAGAGAATGATTATAGAGATTGAAATAGGGTTTTTGGTCTTGCAGCAGTAAGATTACTCAAAGACTGCTTATTTTGTAAGAAGTTTTGGCATTGTTTTAAATAAATTCTCATTCTTGTGTTATATTACTGGAATGCTGAATATTTATATTTCTGTCAAAATTTTATAATTGATTTCAATTTTTATTCTAAATAATATTTCTTGTTGATATCTAACACTATTGTTGATTCAATTTTAATATGTTGTTGAAGCTTTATTGAGGATGACATCGAATTTATAATGAATTCATTGAAGTATATATGAGATAAATGATAACTATTTGTCATTTAATTTCAAATGTATTTTGTTTTTTATTCCATTAGTTAAAATGAGCTATTTATTTTAGTTAATGGAAGCCACACAGTGAATTCATTCATAAACCAGTCATTCCCCTTGTTTTATTTAATTTGCTCTCATATTAGGAGAGGGCTATCCCATTCTAGTTCTAGATAGGATCTCCATTTTAATTTAGTTTTGCATTTGTAAATTAATTTTGCATAAAGTTCTCTTTCATTAGAGGCAAACATCCTAGTCCTCAGTGGCATGATTGAGCCCTTATATCAATCAACATTCTTGATTGATTTTAATCTTTATTCAAAACACTAAAAAATCAATCATAAGGATTAATGTAATATATTGTATATTAATTTATTTTTAATCCATAACACTTAATATTGGAAATTATTTTTCTTTTCATTTTAGAGTTAACTTTAGCATACTAATTATTAATTAGTTTTCTAACATTAACTTTTAATAAATAATAATAACCTAAAGGAATTAGAATAATTTTAATTTTAATTAGGTAGTGTATTTAACTAGATCTTATTTTAATTAAATGTTTCCTTAGAATAATAATAACATTATTTAGTTTAATTAACATTCATTATTAAATATTTAGTTTTATTGTTAGAACTATATTAGTAATAGTTAGGAATATATTATAGTATAGTGATTTTATTATAGAATAGTATTAATATAGTATAAGGTATATTTATTTATATAGTATAGTTAGTTAATTAGTATAATATGATAGGATATCTTAGTTTAGATTTGGAATATGAGATAGATATGAATACTTTAGTACTTCACATGACTTTAATGATAGTATAGTATTAACATAGTGTTACTTTAGGATTAATAAATAATATTAAGCTAACAAGTTTCATAAGGATAACATTATCATAGTATCATATAGGATTAAAAATTAATATTAACTTAAGACCATAGAGTTAGTTAGGTTAGAATGCGATAGGATAATTTTAAATTCATAACTTAGTCGTGGCTTGGTTGAGCCACAAATCAGCTTAAGGATCACTTTCTTGCCTAATCAGCAAGAGGGCTAATTTGATGTCTCTTCTCCATTGATGGATGAAAGTTATAGTCTAAGTCATTGGAGATTGAGAGAAGGTAACTTGACCTAGTTAAACTAGTCGGAGCCACTTAACCAAATGGCAAATGAACTGCCAACCAAGGTCTGGACCGGGTGGTTTTCCCCCATGTTGTAAGCAACGATCTTTGAGGCTTCAACAGGTCCATATGCATCAAATTTCCAAAAGAAAGTCTTTAATGTGGTTTTCCTTGAAAGCATGTTGTCCAACTTGTTTGTGATACCTTTATTATACTTGATCACTATATAAAACTATTGTAAAATTCACATACACTTTTAATTCCTGGTATGTTGTAACTTACTTTAGGCCTACACATATTTTAGAAATTAGTGATCTTTGTGGACGATTATCTCCTTTCCCATCATAGAGTGTTACCACGTTTTGATAACTTGTACAAGGGCATAGAGCACCTTGTCATAGGTAGGGTAGTTGAGAACTTCACCATGAAATACCTTAAAATGGTAGCACATGAGCCTTCCTCATTTCATGAACACCAATCCCATATCATACTCACTCGCATCTATCTCCACCTCAAAGAGATACTTCAAGTTTAGTAATGCAAGAACTAGTGGTTGACTAATTTTCTTCTTCAACTCTTCAAATGCCTTTTATTAACCCTACCCCCACCATAAACTCTTGTCACTCACTATTATGGTGTGGAGTGGAGTGGATACTACTAAAAGTGAGGCTACAAAGTTCCTCAGGTATTGTGCTACCCCAAAAAAAACTCCTAACCTTAGAAACATCAGTATCCACTAGCCACTTCGCAATGACCTCCATCTTCGTTAGATCTATCTTTAGCTCCCCTCCACCAATAACCTATCATAAATACACCAAATAATATTATCAAACTCACATTTCTTGAGATTTCCTAGTAGTTGGTGCTTGTTTAATGTCTATAGCACCTACAAGAAATGTGAAATGTGTTCCTCCTAGATAACATTATATGCCAGTATATCATCCAAATAAACAAAAACAAATTATAGAGAAAATGATGCAATATGTCATTCATTAATACCATAAATGTATTTTGCTCATTACATACACCAAATAGCATGACTAACCACTCATGGAAAGCTTATCTAGAATTCAAGGTGGATTTCCAAGTATCTTCTCTAACTCAAACATGGTGATATCCTAATTTTAAGTCCAACTTGGTGAAGTATTTTTATTGTTATAGATAGCCCAACAAATCATTTATCCTTGGAAGGCAGTGCTTATTATTAAGAATATTTTTGTTCAACTCCTTGTAATGAATTCACATTCTCCAAGTCCCATCCTTCTTTGGCACAATTATGATGGGTGACCCACATGATGAGTTAATTTGTCAAATAATGGAGTGTTGGTATAACTTGAATTTTGGAAATGGACATTCTAGCAACAATTATATCTTGTGATCAACCTCCCTCTTGGGTGGTGTTGATGGTGCTAGACCCACCAAAATTCAGGGGATCTCCTCGATATGAAGTCCCAACTAGACCTCACACCGTTTGGGGTAGGAGTCCCAACAATGGGTGGTAGTTTCATGCCTTAACTGCAGAAAAGCACAAAGGAAAGTATGATAAATTTGGGTAAGAGAAAGTGTGTGACCTTGCAGAGAGTGAAGTGCAATGCATGAAAGTTCTAAAAAATTAAGGGAAAAGGAAGTGCGCACCTTGGATGCCTGTAATAGTACACGGCTTGAAAGGAACACATGAGTGAAATGACATCAAAAGCTAAGATGTGGAATAGTCCACAAGTTGAAATGATGAGTTAATCTAACAATACACATTCAAGAAGATTCACATAAATGCAAGAAAAATAGTTCTTAAGCATATGTGTAAGTTAAATAACATACATTTCCAATACAATAAGAATAGTCCTACTATATTAACAACATATGAATGAAAGTGTGTTGACTCTGATTTTATTATTATAAGTGAAAGTTCCATCCGTATATACACCATCAAAAACCACTAGCCCCAATAATTGAGCATTACAATTAAGAACACATGCTCCTCCAAAGAATTATACTCACTCTATGCTATGGAGAAGCCAACGCTCTTCACAATACTCCCAAAATCTTTCTAAGCCTAAGCCTATCCAAAACCTTGGCTCCCAAAAGCCAACATATGACTTATGAGGTTCTATTTATAACAAGAGGGGGGTGGCACTTCAACTTCCCTTTGTGGCCTTTGGACTACCCTCACGACTCTTAAGCTTCTTTACAAAGTGACACCTTACATTACATGGTGACTTTTCATATTCCAAAATTGATACTTGGAATTTCAATTAAAACATAATTAAAAATAATATTACATCTTCCACTCGTGCCCATATAAGACAAAATAGGGTAGAGACAACCTAACAAGACACACCACTATGATGGTAGAGTTTGGGAGAATTCCAACTCAACAACCTCGACTTGCTACTTCTCAGTCACATATTAGTGCGAAGCTTGGTACTGTGTGATGGTGTCCTCAAACCACTTCATGGTGTCTTGCTGGAAGCAAACTCTAGCCTCCACGAAATATAGGTACACTGTCTTGGAACCCATGTCCAAATCGTTATGAAGCATGAGCAGCATTGTCTTGACTTTGACAAGAATACCGATGAAATTTTGTATGTTGTGTGTGTTCAACTCCAAGTCTTCCTTGGTGGCTTCCTATCTTAGTTTCTCCAAGTACTCTTGACTTCCTGCAAAACTTGGTTCTTGGGTTTACATTTGGTGAGGGAACCTATTGATGGGATCTGGTGTGTTCTAACCAAGATATCCAAACTATTTTACAACCACACATATGAGGCATGTGTGCTGCCAATGAATGCGGCAAGATTCTTGTTGTTTTGAATCAACATTCTAACATGCACTTTCTCTAGCTCTACCAGTGGCTTCATTTTCTTCACTAAGTCAAGTGAGGCCACTTTGAAATGCATTTTCCACTCCTGCACATAGGAAATGGAAACATGTATGTATTTTAGAGTTTTAACTAACTCTTATCTATGTTGTTGTTGGCCATGAAAATAGACAATTGCTTTGTGCACGATGACAAACCCATCATAGAGCTTCCACATGGTTTCTCCAAGTGTTGAACTTCAACAAGTATCATTTTTCTCATCTCCCCTAATGAAGAAACTGTATTATGCGATATTTCTCAGAGTTGTTTTTCTTCTTTCCTTGCAACCTACAAGTTCTTTTCCAGTTGCTCATTCTTAGCCATCAAATACTGAACATTTGATCTTGTTTCACTTGCATAGGCCAAGATGGCTTTGGAAATGGCAGTTGGATTCTTCTTGTTGTTTGACACTATCACCCTTTCTTTGATGAATACAAGTGATGCGTGATCATCCAGAGAGTGCTTCCTTCGAACTTGTACAATCCTCTTATCGAACTCATCGAATGATAGATTGTACATTTCCATGATCGGATTGTCATCAAGGATAAAATCATCTCCTTTCTTGCTCAAGGCTAGCTTTGCTGCTGGAGGTGGTGGAGACTAAGGGATGACCTGTGATGCTCTTGGAATTAGGTTAAAACCTTCATGTTGTGGCTCCTATTTCAACTCCATGTTTGTCATTTCAATCAATTACTCAATATCTTGAGAAAGCTCCTGATCCTACATCTGTTCGCCTTCTTCCTCAACTATTGGTTGTTCTAGCCCTTCAACATATATCAACTTTATTTCCTCCATCATCGTTCCTTGCCATTGTTCTTCTTCTTGCTTTTTCTTCTCTTCTCGTTCTGTCCTCCTCAACTCTTGTTCTTCCTTCAACTTCTTCTCTATCGCTTGCGTCTTCAGTCTTGCTTCGTGCAATATGCTCTTTTATCTCTTTCTCCACTCCGTACTTTGCATCCTTTGCTTCCTCTTTACTTCTGCTCCCAAAGCTTCCTTTCTGATAAGAGGATCTGCCTTTATTTTATAGCTTTTCTCTCCCTATGGACTACCAACAATCTTCCTCTTCCCCTTTCCATGCATGGGATTGCTACCTTCTGCTGTTGTTGTTGTTGCTTCAGGAACAGTTGTTGTCTGTGGAGAATCCTTTATATTCCTTGCTATATTGACTGACTCATTGAGTCTGGAGGTATTATAGCAATACCTCCAAGGTTTCTCCTTTGGCCAATGAAATGCCTTGCTAATCCACAGAAAGTAAACTCCCATATAGTGGTCCTTGCAAGTATTGTGGGGATCACATGTATTAAATTACTTGGTTCCGAATTTGAATTTCACTATGTCCTTAGCCTCAACATCTACAACTTTCAAGTTCTTAATCTCATATAATTTGATCCAAAAACGAAGAGTGGGCCATGGTTCTTTCTTCTTCTTATGCGATGCTTCTAACAACCCTGTAGCGAGGAGGTATGATACTTCTTGCATTATCAGTTTCTCAGTGGCATACCATGGTAAGAAATGCAAAGGCTTCTCTCTGCCAAACACTTTGATGAAGGTGCCACCTAGTGAGGCATACCAATCTGTAATGTCTACTATCGTCTCCAATGATTCTCGGGACATGAAACATGGATCTTGTTCAAATATAAGCTTGTATCGTGGTTTATAAAGTGGTCAGTTACCCATGCCATTACTCCTTGATAACTGCATTCTAAAAGCAACTTGCAATAGATGTTCATGATAGTCTCTCATGGTGTCTATGTCCAATTCATGCCAAGGAACTGTTATTGTGCACAAATTGCATCCAGTAAGTATGTGGACATACAGAACCTTTCTTGCTCATCCTTCGACAGATTCTGAGCCTGAGATACATGGCACTTAAGTTTTTGAGCCAATAGATCTTACTAGTTGAATGGCCTCCCATCACTCACCAACTAGTCCGGTAAGACTTCCCACCCTTCACGAAAGGTTTTGGTGCTCTCTTGACCGTGGATTCTAAAAGTGAAGATAATCAAGAGTTGGTAAGCCTTCCTAAGGGAATTTGTCTTATACACATGGGTGGGTGTCTATCAAATATTTGATGTCTCTTTCACCCAGTGCTTGACAATGTCTCTTGTGTTCACTTAACTATGGGTGGCATAGAAGAGTGAGTCCACACGCTTCAATGGCTTGGGAAAGTGATACATCTGTTGAAAGTATTATGCCTTGAATGTGGCAAGATTTTGCCCGCTGGTACTGCTAAATATCATAGTATGTTCATCTGTATGTGATACAATCCAGCTAATGATGTTTGCACACAGGAAGGCGGGGTACTTGCATGCAATATTGTATAACCTTGATTGTTGGATACTAAGCTAAACATGTTAGTCCTCTAAGTCTGCCTCAAAGTGCTTTACAAAAATGCCTTTGATTTGTTGCCATATCGGTGTTATTCCCTTCTCTATAAAAAACTGAGTATCGACATGCACTAGTAAATCAACTGATGTTTTCTCAAATTCTTCCCCAGTACTGCTCTCGGTGGTTTCCTTTGATGCAAATATCTTATCTGCCATGTTAACTATGATTACTGGATAGATTCTCAACAACTGTTGTACCTGTGGGATAGAGAGGACACTCATGGCAATCAAATGTTAGTTTAAAGGAAAACAAATTCAAAGAAAGTTCAAGAAGAAAAACAGGCACTAGACGTGAGGGATTGTGCAATTTTTCTTAACATCAGGGACTGAATGATTGTGGGAACTATGCACTATGCAGTCCCAATAGCCAAGGAGGAAGATTGATGACTAGAACTACGTAGTTCAGCCTGGGTAAGGGCCTAGGAGAGATTGTGCATTGTGCAGTATCAGTGGCCAAGATGAGAGGTTGGCTCCTAGAACTATGTAGTACGTAGTTGGAGCTAGCTTAGACTACGCACTACGCAATTCCAGAGGCCATGCTTGTAGCTTGTGCCTCCAGATTATGCAGTGCCAATTGTGAAAAGTGAAATCTGACTAAGGGAAACCTAGATCTTCCCAAGGCAAGTGTGAAAAGAAAGCAGATATGAGAGATAGTGTGAAGCTAAGTGCAAATTTGACTAAGTGTGGATGAATGCATGTGAATCAAGTGCAACAATTGATTAGATAAAAGAAAAATGAATTAGGTGAGGAGAGTCGCCACAACGATGACCATTAGTGCAAAATAGGAAAACTAATGCGACACTTGGGAAAGGAAATCTAAAACTTGAAAAGAAACTTCTACAAGCTGAACTACTAGCAACCATGAAGAGAAACAAGTGAAACAACACTCACACAAGCCAAACAACAAAAAGTGATAGAAAAAGCAGCAAAAGCTAACAAAAGAAAAACTCACCCAGAAAAGAAATGATGATCACACTAAAGGATCCTTGATCTCCTCAGGAATGTTATAGCTCCAAGATTGAATGTGTAAATGAGCTCTAGTAGCATTGATTAAATAGATTTGGACAAATTAGGGTTTATGACATGCATGCCTAAAATCTAAGAAAAAGTGACACTTGGTAGAATTTTCTAAAGATAGTGCAAGTGCCTCCTTCAAGATACTAAAAATAGATCCCTATTTTTTAGGGATGTTTTTTTTTTAATTTTTTTTTTTTGGGGGAAACTTTCCATGCACACTGTCTAGAAAGACAACGCATTTCTAGGAACTGGGAAACATTCCGGTTCAATGCACTGCGTAGCTTTTGAGCTCAGTGAGGGTTACACAATTTCTGGGCTCAGTGCTGGGCTACATCCTCATGGTTGAGCATTTTTTGATCTTAAGGCTTACTAGCATTTAGGACTACACAATTCCCATCATCAAGTTTGGTTTCCCTCAAGGGTTGGATAGTTTCTGGGGCAAGCCCATAATTGTTGTGCGACCAAGTTAGGAGATCATCTGTGAGTTAGAAAATCAACTAAGTAAGCAAACACAAGCCAAAATGAAAAGGATAAGTCCCAGTCAAAGCACAAATATCTGGATCAGTGTGAGATGAGTTTTTGTGGTTAAGAAGGAAGGCTCGAAAATCGAAGCATAGACAAATTTTTTTAGGGTTTTTGTAGCTTCTACAACATTGGCGACACACTGGTAGAACTACAACTCTCTATATGGACCTTGTATGATGCAAAGTGATTCTAACTCTTCCAGAACTATTGTTTAGTTCTTTTATTATCATAGCTTCTTCACTTAGCTTGAGTTAAAGATGTATTCCCTACCATTCTCTTCATCGGAAACACACATACCAATCCAAGTCAAATTGAGTTGTTTAAATTGGGGATGAGGGGTATATAGATGCACAAGTAGAATAGCTTGTTAGAGTTTAGTTTCATCTTTGGTGTTGCTCCGCTACTAGTAGGCCTGGACAGTACCCCAATGGAGTCACTTCAGGGACACAAGCATTTCTCCGCTACTAGGGAACCTAGATAGTACCCCAATGGAGTTACTTGCTTCACTTCTCTACGTAGGAAGCCTTTCCCTTCTTTCACGTTTTTTTTTTTCAATTTTTATTTTCATTTTTCAAAGAACTATGCATAGACACTTATTTATTTCATGAGATGGAAGAGGAATCCTGACTTACTAAGAACATAATATTTTGTCCCTTTAGAGAAGGATATTTATATACACCTATGTCATACTTGTTAGAGTTTCCCCCCTCTCATTACTCTACTTGACATAGTTGACAAGGGTTAACCGAAAATAGAAAAAAGATTAGATAAGTAGGAAGTACTAGTTAAAAGTGCAAGCATTGTGATTTCACCATGAATCTTTCCAGAAGGAACGTATTTTCCATCAGGGTATCATCGACTAGAAGAAATGGATGATTCACATAAAGAGATGGAATAGAAAGATAACCAAGTTTTTATAGTAGTACAAGTTCCCCTTGAACTCCACCTTTCTTGTCTAAGAATCCAAATATGGTTTCATGCTAAAACTAACCTACTGTTGTAAAAGAAAATAAAATGATCTGAATGGAAATTGGCATCCACCCATCATATTCATCAACCATGGTATTTATCTATTCATGGAATATACCCATGGTATTGTAAGTGAGATCCATCCATGGTATTCAATCACCCATGGTATCTACCCATCCATGGAATTTACCTGTGGTATTATAACTAAAAAAAGACTATAAGTAACAAGTTACATTTTGTAAAAGGGGATAGTCTCCACCACAATGTAGCTTTTACAGTTATTCTATATTTTAATAAAATATTTCTTGGTGGTTTTTTTAATGTGTGTTATCTTATTTTCTTCTAGCATTTTAAATTTTCATATCTTGGGGGGCTCCCCCTCAAGATCCATTTCAATTTTTTAGATCTTGGGGGCCTCCCCTCAAGATCCGGATCAGTGTTATCATATTTAGGTTACGACTCCACAGGAATGAGTGTTTGATGTATATTTTAGTTTCAAATTTTTGCAAAAATCATCAGCAAACTTTATGCATATACTACTACCTCCATAGAGCACTTTCTTGGGCATAGTGGGAAGATTTTGTTTTCTCATTTTTTTGCTGGAATTTTTCTAGCGGTGAGGTTGCAAATCCGATTTGGAAATTTTGGTGAAACTTTTACAAAAATGAGTAATGTATCTATATTCCTTGTGAACAAATACCCAAATTCAAAAAAATATCGGCCGAATCGGAGTTCGGCTAAGGGAGATATTGTTGATTTAAAATCAACTATGTTTCCAAAATTGTTTTGACGACAATTCATGGATGATGACTCTCCTATCATTTTTTGTAGTTTTTGTGTAGGATTTCAAAAAAATGATTGCATATGTGAGATTCTCTTAAAAAATCACCCAATTTCAAAAAAATCATTGGTCGAATCGGAGTTCAGATGAGGGAGATATCATTGATTTAAAATCAGTTATTTTTAAGAACTTTTGTGATGGTGGGACAATTGCAGTGTGAATATGAGTTTCCAGAGTGTCCAGATAGGGATTTCAATGGCATGGGAAGATGAAGAATGGTCGTTCTATTTCTAAAACCAGGTTATACTAAATATTCTCAAATATATTGGTCAATCTATGCCCATTTTAAATTAGTTTTTATATCTAGAGAAGCATTCATAGTGAGTTCCCTTTGGAGACGTGTCGTCCCACCCCACTTTAGTAGGCACTTGCTTCAAATTAATCAATTTCATCATAGAAGCATCTGACTTGGGTTCTTTGTAGATGTACCCTCCCACCATAGGCTATGTAGGCACCTTTTGTTTCATCAATAGTGAACATCATGGTTATGAGTCAACCGCACAAAATCCTTGTCATGAAAGTCTATTTGCTAGGCCGCACACTGTTAGTATCACAGTTGGTCACAAGAATTACATGGTATATCTATCCTCGAATATTTTTTTTCATGGTTATGAGTCATCCACAAACACACACTTCATCAAAGTCCATTTTCTAGGATGCACACTGTCAGTATCAAACTTGGTCACAAGCACTACATGGTATCTCTATCCTCGGATCTTCATTCATCATGGTTATGGGTTAACCACAAAAAATCCTTCTCTTCAGTGACTCTTCATATTCAAAAAAGGATTTTTAGGAGGAAACTTCAAGAAATGAGGACCATTTCTTATTAAGGAGGTAGGAATGAGCTAAATGGAAATTGGCATCCACCCATGTTATTCATTGACCCGTGGTATTTATCCACTCATAGAATATACCCACGGTATTGTAAGAGGAATCCACCCATGGTATTCATCTACCCAAGATATTTATCCACCCATGGTATTGTACGTGGCATCCACCTATGGTATTCATTCACCCATGGTATTTACCCATGGTATTGTAAGTGAGATCCACCCATGGTATTCAATCACCCATGGTATCTACCCACCCATGGAATTTACCTATGGTATTATAACTTTAAAAAGACTATAAGTAACAAGGTGCATTTTGTAAAAGGGGATATTGTCCACCAAACTGTAGCTTTTACAATTATTCTCTATTTTAATTAAAAAAAATTCTTGGTGGTTTTGTTTAATGTGTGTTCTCCTATTTTCTTCTAACATTTCAATTTTTCAGACCTTGGGGGCCTCTCCACCCAAGATCCATTTCAATTTTATTATATTTTGAGGCCTCCCCTCAAGATCTAAAATGTTGAAATGGATGTTGGGGGGAGAGGCCCCCAAGATCTAAAAATTTTAAATGGTAAAAAAATATAGGAGAACACACATTAAACAAAACCACCAAGAAACCTTTTATTAAAATAGAGAATAATTGTAAAAGCTACATTTTGATGGACAATATCCCCTTTTACAAAATGAAACTTGTTACTTATAGTATTTTTTAAGTTATAATACAACAATTATATTCCATAGGTGGGTAGATACCATGGGTGATTGATTATCATGGGTGGATCTCACTTAAAATACCATGGGTGAATGAATATAATGGGTGTATGCCACTTACAATACCATGGGTAAATTCCATGGGTGGATAAATACCTTGGTTGGATGAAAACCATGTGTGAAAACCATGTGTGGATGCCACTTACAATACCATAGGTATATTCCATGAGTGGATAAATACCATGGATAGGTGAATACCATGGGTGGATGTAAATTTCCATTCATGCAGATCACAAACAAAGGAAGGAAACAGAGTAAGGTGAAACAAAGTAAAGAAAATCAAGGAAACAAACAAGAAAAGAAAACACTGCTCCTACTCTGAAGCTAAAAAGAACATAAGCCAACTTATCTAAAGTTCTACTTCCAATGCAATCATCGGCACATTGGTTGGCCCATGTAGGTGAGAGCATGCATGTCAAGAAGGATATACAAGAAAATCGACAAACAAGAAAGATAAGACATTACAAACAAAAACTTTTGAAGCTTGAATGAACCCATCGAAAAGAAAAAATGAAAAGTGCATGAAAGGAACTCTGCGGATGTACCATGGTTCCTAACACATTGGGTGTCTAAGACAAGTAGTTACACACTTTTGAACTTGAAAAATGAGCAAACATGAAGAAAGAAGAAAAATTCAGTTTTGCAACAGTGCTTTCTACATATGACTCATCCAATTATTGAGAGATAGGATCGTGTGATACCAATGGAGGATGCAAAAACTATAAGATATATTGATTTTCAACGTGATTAATAGAGTGATGAGGAGCCTGGAGAGATTCAATACATTTTTTATCAGAAGTGCAACTGACCTCAAGGCTGCAAGAACTTGACATAACCATTAGCTCAGGGTGAAGTGCCTCGACATCTTGGGGGGTTCCAATTCATCAGAAGATGGATCATCAAAGACGGGTGGCTTAGAAAGATCGATAGTGGAAGAATCGAAATCGTGATTAGATGAGTGAATGAAAATATGATAACATCCACAATCAGAAAGTTCAAGATCACGAATAGGGGCTTCCTCATGATTTGATGAATCTTATAGAGGAGATGACAAAAAATGATGAATTGCACCTTCTATGTTCACAAAAAAGTAAGATGCGAGATTGGGAGGGCCAAGGAAGACAAATTTGTCTTCTTCGCATTCAAATGAAAAATTGGCATTCCACATGTTATGTGAATGATCGAAAATAGAAACACTTGAAAATGAATTTTGACAAGATTGAATAGAAATGGCATAATCATAGAAGATGTCAGGATAATGTGGAAGAGGTGTGGATAGAAGGCAGTCATCCTTCACTACAGATTCTTCTTCAGACTCCCACACATACTCATCAAAAATGATATCGTAGGTTGTCTATTCAAAACTAACTTCATCCAGAACTTGATCCTCATGAACATCATAGGAGAGATCCACGAGGTGAACACAACACACCAACATCTGGAGGATCAGAGGGACTGAATGATGGAGGATGAGGAGATAACACTTCATGACAACCATCAAAGCCACAATCCAACTCTATGCTAGAATTATGATTAAGTGGGGTAGGAGGAGATGGTGATAGATCAACACCCAAATTGACCTTACGAGCTGGAGTTGTTTGATGAGCAGGGGACGGAGGGTCACTTGGGACAACAACCTTTTCCATCTCATATTTAGAATCTCTAACAACCAAGGTATGTTGGGAGAGGTTTGAAAGATTCTAACTCATGTGGAGTTTCAGAAATGTGAACAAGATATTTAAATCTTCCAATTAAAAATTCCCAATTAGGAAATTCAAAACAATAATGAACAAAATGATCGTGAAAAGAGATTCATTAGTTGTTTTTCGTAATTTTAAATTTTTCTTGTTAAGGGATTTACAATCATAGAGAACAAAAGCGCAACATGATTCAACACAAAATGTTTGAAAGAGTGTATGGAGGCTGCGGGCAATGAGTGACACCATTGCTTTGCGTGCCCTTCGAATGTGAGGGAAAAAACCCACAGGAGACATCCTCAGATTGGATGTCATGTCTGTCTGTGATGCAAGCAAATTCTAATTACAAACACAAACAATTCCTCTAGCCCAAGAGAGAAGGTCTAGTCACAAACAAACAATCTATGGAATATTTCCTTAGGCTAGAACCAATTAAGAGGGCCTACCTATTAGAATGCTATGCCACTTGGTGATGATTATGCTTCCTCGCTCCAGCAATCTTTCATTTCCTTCCTTCGCACACCTGAAACAAGCAAACAACAACAAACAAAAAAAACAAATGTAATGGCATACAATATTGTATTCAACCTACTTAATAGGTGAAGAAACATTAAGCTATAAATATGTGAGATGACATTTCATGTAGGAAATCAATCAATAGTTGCATCTACATTAGTTCAGGAAGAGATTACAACCGATGTCTTGACGTTGATGTTCTCCTCCAACATATCCAAGTTCCCACACTTCTGCTAGCACCTCATGGACAACCTCAACAATGGTAGTCTCAAGGCTCTTCCCTCTAGTCTTCATGCCAAACCAAACTCACAATTCTCCCTTAAACACAAACTATGGGTATCTTTCTGACTACTCAAAAATCAAAAACTCAGCCAGAACTTAATTAGGTCTAAAAGCTAACACTAGCACTAGCTTGTGCTTGGGAAAAGGAGAGGTTTATATAGCTGGGATGGATGGGAGATGGTTCCTCTTCTCATGGGAGAAGGCCTTATCTCTTGGATTAGTTCCATCCTAATATGGGAAAGAAGCCCAAACTAATCTCTTCGACTCCATCCGATCTAACCATTTACCAGACTTTCGTTACGAAGCTTCTAGAGCTGGAAGCTTCAGCTCCATATTTAAAAAACTTTCCAAAAGAGGATCAGTGCGGCTAAGAAAGGGCTCATTCGATTCAATCTGTGCTAGGGATAGTTGTAAACCCTGCATATCGGTGCGAGGAGGACACATGTCATTAGTGTCGGTCTTGTAAACTGGGATAAACAAAAGATTTTTGGGAAATTATGCAAAAGAGGATTGTTCTGCTCATGAAGAGGGACACAATGGGAGTTTCTTCATGATAGCAAAGCATGTTAGGAACACTATAGAGGTCCTCCAGGATTGTGGATGGGGAGTACAGGGACAATGAAAAAATGTTTTGTGACATTGTAATAGAAATTGAGAAAATCAACTATGTGCCTGAGTAAGGTTATTCCACCCTCACCATTGAACTTAAATCTAGAAAATTAATTTAAAATTCTCGCCGACACTTTCAAATTTTCATAGTTAGAAAAAAATGTCAGGGTTATGATTTGGTGAGAAGTCATCAAATGTGGGCATAAATTCAAAACAGACTTCAAGAGCTCAGCTTTTCATTTGACCCTCCTTCTAGTGCCAGAAATTTTAACAATGTTGGACCCACCAACATCTTGGGAATCTCACCAATATGAAGTCCCAACTAGACCTCACACCATTTGTAGTAGGAGTCCCAGTAGTGTGTGGTAGTGTCATGCCTTGACTACCGAAATGTGCATACTAAAGTATGATAAGTTTGGGTAAGAGCAAGTGTGTGACCCTGTAAAGAATCAAGTGTGATGCATGAAGGTTGCAACACATGAAGGGAAAAGGAAGTGCTCCCCTTGGAAGCTTGTAATAGTACCCATCTTGAAAGGAAAACACGAGCGAAATGACATCACAAGCTAAGATGTGGAACAGTCCACAAGCTAAAGTGATGAGTTAATCCAACAACAGGCATTCAACAAGATTCTTACAAATGCAAACAAAATAGTT
Source organism: Pinus tabuliformis (assembly GCA_031772625.1). NCBI lineage: Eukaryota > Viridiplantae > Streptophyta > Pinopsida > Pinales > Pinaceae > Pinus > Pinus tabuliformis. The sequence goes on along the minus strand of CM062816.1, from coordinate 1,108,794,440 downwards.
CAAACACATATTCATAAGTTAAATAACATATATTTCCAATACAACAAGAATAATGCTACTATATTAACAGCATATGCATGAAAATGTGTTGGCTATGATTTTATTATTATAAGTTAAAGTTCCATTCATACATACACCATTGATGACCACTAGCCCCAATAGTGGAACATTACCATCAAGAACACCTACTCCTCCAAAGAAGTATACTCACTCTATGCTATGGAGAATCCAATGCTCTTCACAACACTCCCAAGTGCTTTTTAAGCCTAAGCCTAGCCAAATGCTTGACTCCCAAAATCTCGTTCTATGAGTTATGAGGTTCTATTTATAACAAGAGGGGGGTGACTCTTCAACTCCCATTTATGACCTTTGGACTAACCTTGTGACTCTTCAACTTATTTACGAACTGACACATTACATTACATGGCGACTTTCCATATTCCAATATTGAAACTTGGAATTTCGCTTACAATATAATTACAAATAATATCACAATTTCCACTCACACCCATATAAGACAAAATAGGGTAGAGACAACCTAACAAGACATAACACTATGATACTGGAGTTTAGGATAAGTCCAGCTCTGCAACCTCCACTTGCTACTTCTTAGTCACATATTGGTTCCAAGCTTAGTATTGTGTGATAGTGTTCTCAAACTGCTTCACAGTGTCTTGCTGGAAGCGAACTCTAATGTCCATGGCATTCAGGTACACTATCTAGGAATATGTGTCCAACTCATTTCGAGGCATGAGCAACATTGTATTGAATTTGATAGGACCATCGATGAACTTTTGCATGTTGTGTGCATTCAGATCCACGTCTTCACTGGTGGCTTCCTGTCTTAGCTTCTCCAAGTACTCTTTGACCTTCTACCAGACTTGATTCTTTGTTATAGTTTTTATGAGGGAACCGATTGATGGTATCTAGTGTGCTGTCACTAAGACAAACCGATTGATAGGATCTGGTGTCCTCTCACCAAGACATACAAACTGCTATACAACCACACATATGAGGCTTATGTGCTGCCAATGAATAAGGCGAATTGCTTATTATTGTGAATCAACATTTGAACCTTCGCTTTCTCCAGCTCTGCCTATGGCTTCATTTTCTTCACTAAGTCAAGCGAGGCCTCTGGGAACCACATTGACCACTCTTGTACATAGGCAATGGTAGAATGTACGTTTTTTAGAGTTTTAACAAACTCTTTGCTCTGTTGTTGTAGTTCATGCAAACATACAACTGCTTTATGCACAGTGCCAAAACCATGATAGAGCTTCCACATGGTTTCTCCAAGTGTTGATAATTCCGCAAGTATTGATGTTCTCATCTTCCCCAACGTGGAAATTGCATTCTACATTGTTGCTCGGAGTTGTTATGCCTCTTTCCTGGAAGCCTACAAGTTCTTTTCTAGTTTCTCATTCTCAGTCTTCAGATACTGAATATTTGATCTTGTTTCTCTTGTATAGGTCAAGATGGCCTCAAAAATAGAAGTTGGATTCTTCCCGGTGTCTGACACTATCCCTTTCCTTGTTTAATGTAAGTGATGTGTGATGATATGGAAAGTGATTCCTTTGCTCTTACATAATCCTCTTCTGGAACTCATCGAATGATATATTTTACACATTCATGACCATATCATCATCAAGGAGAACACCATCTCCTTGCTCGCTCAAGGTTGGCTCTGCTACTGGAGGTGGTGGAGATTGAGGGATGACCTATGGTTCTCTTGGCATCAGGTCAACATATTCATGTCATGGCTCCTGTTCCCACTCCATGTTTGTCATTTCTATCAATTTATCAATCTACTGAGCAAGCTCCCGATCCTGCATCTGTTCACCTTCCTCCTTAGTTGTTGGTTGTTTTGGCCCTTCAACCTATATCAGCATTGTTTGCTCCATCATCGTGCGTTTCCTTTGTTCTTCTTTCTGCTTATGCTTCTCTTCTTCTTATATCCTCCTCAACTTCTATTCTTCCTTCAACTTCTTCTCTTTCCCTTGCAACTTCAGTTCTACTTCCTGCAACCTCTGCTTTTCTATCTTCCTCCGCCTTATCCTTTACTTCCTATTTTCTTTTGTTTCCAAAGCGGCCTTCGCGATAAGAGGATCTGCCTTCATTTTGTATATTTTCTCTCCCTCTGGACTATCAACAATCTTCCTCTTCCCCTTGTCCTGCATGGGATTGCTACCTTCCGCTACTATTGTTGTTGCTTCTAGAACCGTTGTTGTTTGTGGAACAACCTTTATAGTCCTTTCTATATTGACCAACTCATTGATTCTAGAGGAATTATAGGAGTACCTCCAAGGGTCCTCCTCTGTCCAATGAAATGCCCTGATGATTCACAAAAAGTAAACTATCGTACAATCTAGGGAAATTTTTTTTGGCTAATATTCACAGGTGGGCTAATTTTCTATACTTTTCCCAAAAAGAGATTCATTAATTTCATTTTTTTTCTAAAAATGATTCGCCCAAATTTTGTAGTACGAAATTATTTTACCTTTAAAATCACCAAAACATTATATGGAGAGTATATAAAATTACTATAAATTTAAATATTTTTACAAAAATATCTCCAAACATTTTACAGATTGCATATTATGGACTAGTGGGATTCACCAAGGTTCCTAAATTTTAAGATAAATTTCTATCCTTAAAATTTTCCCTATTACAATGGTCCTTGAAAATATTGTGGGGATCATACAAATTAAAGTCCTTGGTGCTGAATTCGAATTTCACTTATTTACTTGGCCTCAACATCTACAAATTTCAGCTTCCTAATCTCGTATAATCTAATCCGTCAAGGAAGAGTGGTCCATGGTGTTTTCTTCTTCCTATGTGGTGCTGCTGACAACCTTGTAGTGAGGTGGTATGATACTTCTTGCATGATCAGTTTTCTAGTGGCATATCTTGGTAAGACATGCAGAGGCTTCTCTCTACCAAAAAAATCTAATGAAGGTGCTACCTGGTGAGGCATACCAATCTATAATGTCTATTATCGCCTCCATTTCTTCTTGGGACATGCAAGGTTGATCTTTTTCAAATATAAGCTTGTATAGCGGGATGATAAAGTGGTCAGTTAACTGTGCCATTACTCCTCGATAATTGCGTTCTTAAAGAAACTTGCAATAGATGTTCATAGTAGTCTCTCATGGTTTCCATGTCCAATTCATGCTAGGGAACTGCTGCTATGAATAGATTGCATCTAGTAAGTATGCGGAAAAATAGAACCTTGTTCACTCATCCTTGGGTGGATTTTGAACCTGAGCTACATGGGTCTTTAATTGTTGAACCAACAGATCTTACTAGTTGAATGGAATCCCATCAGTCACCAACTTGTCTAGTAAGATTTCCCACCCTTTAGGAAAGGGTTTTGTGCTCTCTTGACCATAGATTCTGCAAGCAAAGATAATCAAGAGTTGGTAAGCCTACTTGAGGGAATTTTCCTTGTACACATTGGTGGGTGTTTGTCAAAACTTCGATGGCTCTTCCTCCCAGTGCTTGAAAATGTCTCTTGTGTTCACATAGTTGTGGGTGGAATAGAAGAGTGAGTCCGTGTGCTTCACTGGGTCGAGCAAGTGATACATCTGTTGAAATTTTTCTGCCCTAAATGTGGCAATATTTTTCCTGTTGGCACTTCTCAATGTCATAATTTTTTCATCTGTATGTGAGACAATCTAGCTGATGATGTCTGGACATAGGAAGGTGGGGTACCTACATGCAAACTTGTATAACCTTAAGTGCCATATACTAAGATAAACCAGTTGGTTCTCTAAGTTTTCCTCAAATTCCTTTGCAAAACTACCTTGGATTTATTTCCATGTCAGTATTGTTCCCTTCTATATGAAAATATGAGTATCGACATACACTGGTAAATCAACTGATGTCTGCTCAACTGCTTCCTCAGTACTTCTCTTGGTGGTTTCCTTTGATGTAGCTCTCTTAGATGCCACGTTAATCATGACTTCTGGAGAGATGCCAAACAACTGTTGCACTTGTGGGACTAAGAGGACACTCATGGAAATCAAATGTCAGTTTAAATCAAAACAACTTTAAGGCAAGTTCAAGAAACAAGTTGGGCACTAGATGTGAGTGATTGCACATTTTTTCTTGACAAGGGGACTAGATGACTATGGGAACTTCACACTGCATAGTCCTAACAGCCAAGGTGGAAGCATGATGACTGGAACTATGCAATGCATAGTTCAGATTGGGAAAGGGCCTGTGAGAAACTGTGCATTACACAGTCTCAATGGAAAAGCTGAGAGGTTGGCTCCTAGAACTGCACAATGTGAAATTGGAGCCATTTTAGACTATGCACTGTACAATTCCAAAGGCCAAGCTTGTGGCTGGTACCTCCATATTATGCAGTTCCAACTGTACAAAGTGAGATCTAGCCAAGGGAAATCCAGATCTGCCCAAGGGAAGTGTAAAAAACAAGGAGATTTGAGAGATAGTGTGAAGCTAAGTGAATATATGACTAAGTGTGTGTGAATGCATATGAATCAAGTGCAACAATTGATCAAATCGAAGGAAAATGAAGTAAGTGAGTAGAGTTGCTGCAACGACGACCATTGGTGCAAAAACAGGAAAACTATTGCGACACTTGGGGAAGGCAATATAAAACTTAAATAAACACTCCTAGAAGTTAAAAATCCAACAACCGTGAAAAGAAACAAGTGAAAAAACACTCACACAAGGCAAACAAAAAAAAGTGACAGAAAAAGTTGTTAAAAGACGACAAAAGTAAAACTCACCAGGAAAAGCAACGATGATCACACCAAAGACTACTTGATCTCCTAAAGAATTCTAGAGCTCTAAGATTAAATGTGAAAATGAGATCTAGCAGCATCGATTAAATATATTTGGACAAATTAGGGTTTATGATGCGCATGCTCAAAATCAAGGAAAAAGTGACACTTGGTGGAAGTTTCCAAAAATAGTCCAAGTGCCTCTAGGATACTAAAAATATACCCCTAATTTTCAGGGATTTTCTTTTTTTGCTTTTTTTGGGGAAATTTTCATGCGCACTGCTGGGAAAGATAACACAGTTTCATGAACTAGGCAAATTTTTGGCTCAGTGCACTGTGCAGTTTCTAAGCTCAGTGAGGGTTGAGAAATTTTTGAACTCCGCGTTGGGCTACCTCCTCATGAATATGCATTTTCTGAGCTCAAGGCCCACTGATAGTCAGGACTACACAATCCCATCATCAAGGTTGGTTGCCCTCAAGGATTGGGAAATTTCTAGGGCAAGCCCAAAATAGTTGTGGGACCAAGTTAGGAGATCAACTTGTGAGTTACAAAATCAACTAAGTAAGCGAACATAAGCCAAAATGAAAAGGATAACTCTTAGTCGAAGAACGAATATTTGGATCAATGCGAGATGAGTTGTTGTGGTTAAGAAGGAAGGCTATAAAAGCGAAGCATAGGAAAATATTTGGAGGGTGGTTGGAGCCGCTACAATAGGTGGTATCCCTTCGGCCTCTTGGAACACTCCCCAATATGCCTATAGCAACTCTTCAAGGTGGTTTCCATGTTTCTTAGTACACCCCTCCAGGGATGACTTTGCAAGCTTACACCTTTTTGTAGATTGAATATCTCTTAAGAATAACAAAACATACTTCTTATTAGCACTGATTATTTTCTTAGCTTAGTTGGAACTTACCAACAAAATCTTTGACTTGTCCTTGTGTGCATTGATGGAAAAGTAATTTTTGTCCTTTATGATGTGATATTGGTTGGTTCTCCACATTATGATTACATAGTGCATGTACATATAGGGACTCAATGCCACAAATAATGTGACAAGCTTAATGAAAACTTTACTGAGTTATTTTTTTTAGAGGTCTTATCAAATCACGATTTTCATGCTGATTTTGAAAGTTGATGATGAAGCATCACCCTTTTTTCATTTTAGGGTAAAATTCCAACATTTTTTAACCATGGAATTAAAAACCAAATATCATGATTATGAAATAAGTGACAAACCATGTTGAAATGCAAAAGTGGTGACACAACATCAACTCTCTTTTTTTCAGGGTTAAAATTAAAAAATAAATCGATCATGCCATTAAAAACCAAATGTAATCACTACGAAAGAAATGAAAAGATATATTGAAATGAAAAAGTGGTGATACAACATCACAATCGTCCCATTTTAAGGAAAAATTCAAACATTTTTCAACAATAGAATTAAAGACCAAATATCATGGCTACAAAAAATGCTAAAACCCGGCACTTAAAGATTGTCTACTGTTCTAATATATTTTCTAATATTTGTTTTCTAAGTAGTTTTCAAATTTGTCTAGTTTTTGGTTTATTTTTTGGGTTAAAATTACCAATTAATAGACATTACAACCTTAACCATTGGTACCATACAAATAAAAAGTCAATTGTGAATGTAAAGATAATATTACATAATTTTTGTTTAATTATTAATTATTAATTTCATTTTACTTTTTATAATTAACATTTAAAGGAAATGAGATAAAAGAATTGTAAATATTTTTTTAAAGGAAGAATCAATTCTTTTTTTAAATCACATTTTTATTCTAAATATTAAAATACCCAAAAAAACGTTTAAAAATGGAAAAATACAAAATAAACCTCAAAATAAAAAAAAATAACAAAATATTAAAAAATCAAAATCAAATTAGAAACTAATAAAACATTTTAAATAATAAATTAAATGATTTTAGATCGTGTGGACAACTCAATTGGCGATGGCTATGAAAATGAAGTATTTTGTGTGAGGAGGTTCGAAGTTCAAATCCCCTTGATTTATCTGTGCTTGCAAAACATGTATATGTAGGCACCTAGAGGTTATAGTGGTAGTTGTTGGACTCATCCACATGTCACAAGAGTAAGAGACCAACACAATTGTCGATTCCTATGGATATATATTAATTTTAAAATTATATATATATATATATATATCTATATATATATATATATATATATATATATATATATATATATATATATATATATATATATATATATATATATATATATATCTTAAATCTTAAAAGTTATAAAATAAAATTTAAAATAAAAAGTAAAATTATATTAAAAAAAGAAAAAGAAAACATTAAAAAAATGTGTTCAACACCAACCCTGTGTGTGGGAGGAGGGTGATGTCCAACATCGGCCTTCCACCCATGGGGTTGACTACAGAAGCCAACTCTGTGGGTGAAGGGTCAATGTCAGGCATCAACCTCCCCCACACATATCAATGTATAACACGTTCTTTTGTATTTTTGTTTTTCATTTCTTAATTATGTTTTTTTTTTTCCCAAAGAAAAATTGTAATTTTATTCAACCTAGAAAACAAGGAACAAATTTACATTTTTCATATACTTGAATTCATTCAATCATGTCAACCTTTTGGTTGATGAACAAGAAGAAGAAGAAACTATATAAAAAAAACTTACATAATTTCAAGGCTATGTGTGAAAAAATCACTTAGCGTCCCTTTTTTTCCTTTCTTTTCTCCATCTATCGTCAGACTCCTTGATTAGGAGCAAATGATACTATTTCCATTTGATTACCTTATGCCTCCGAGGAGAATTATTTGTATGAGTTTGATCTCTTAGATACATGGGTTCTCCTTATGTCCCTCACTTCCTTTTCAATGGGTGCATCCGCCTTCTATTGCTCTAATACTATGATCTTTTTTAATTAAGTACCACTTAGCTAAGAGTCATCGTTCAAGACTGATCCTCCATTCCGCCATTTGATTGGCTTCCAGGTTTTGTTTGTGCTTCTATATTTGGAATAATTTCCTCATTTGTTCTTTTTCCTCTTCTAAATTTTCTAGAAACTGACATCCCCTTGGCTTAGGGGCCTACCTCTTTTTCTATTTTGGGATATTTTTTGCTTATGGGCAAGTATTCTGCAAGTGACCTATTTGAAAACAAGCTCAACATCTGGATGTCGTATTCTAATAATATAATACCTATGTCCACTGAAATTTTTCATATTTTAAAAGAGGACAATAAGGAAGACATTTACTAAGGTTGATCTCTATACATATCTTGGAAAATGTTAAGATTCCTTTTATTGTTATGTCTAAATCCACCTTTTTGAATTTTCCCAAAATATTTCTGATAGCCACAAGACTTTATGGTTCCAGAAAGGAAGAGGGAGGTTTGGAAACCTCACCCACATTGGAATTGCTGTTACCACCATGCTTGTTGCATCAAAATTTCGGAACCATGGGGTAACAAAGAGCCCAACTATAGCCCAAAACCATGGCCCTTCGCTTAGAACATTTTCCATATCTTTTTGTGTATCAAATTGTACTATGAAGAAACCTTTCGTGCACAAGTAGAGATCGTGATTCTTGTCCACGAAGAGTAGACCCACTAATATAAGTCTTCAGATCTCAGCCATAAACCATTAAATCAACATATTAGTGGCTTATATTGTAGATAAACAAAGTATGATTTTACCTTTGGGGTTTTTACATCCATAGCTGGAATCCAATCCATTTGCTTAACAATGTAAGGCCTTGGAATATTTTGGGCTTGATCATTTGGAGTGATATTCTTCCCTTTCAGTGCATCTTAGAATGAGATAGATCCGTTATGGTTTCTAGGATCTTTATTAGGGTTTCTAAATCATGTAGAACCCCCCCCACCCCCCACACACATCCTCATATTTAAAAGTATGGTAGATTTCTTTATCATGCCATAATATTTGGGTTGAAGAGAGTGCCAATGAACTTTCCCTTCGTATATTAAAAATTGATGTGTGACTGGTAATCTCTAGTCATTTTGGATGCTTGGCTTCAGTTGTTCCACTATATATGTGCCTCAGATCTAGTAGATTTTGGCCTTACCATTTAAGTTATTGACAAAGACTTGGTATTTTTCTATTTCTTTTTACCTTTTATTTCGATCTAAATCTAAACACCAGAGAACAGATCCATAGATGGGCTGATCTGGAGGTAAGATATTTCCACTCAAATATAATCGAATATGGGGTGTAAGGAATGAAATCCCTAGATCAAGAAAAATATCGTGCACAAAGAACAAGAATTTGACCACCTTTCTTCTAATCACTTTAGATCTTGAATGGAGAGCCATTTCTTCATGCACATTTGAGCTTTTCTTGTTTGAAGTCCATCACTCCTCAATTCGTGGTCCCATCATACCAAAGCTCACATTACTTTTCAGATTTGGAACCAAAAACTATTTGGTCAATATACATGTAATATAGCACCATCGTCCCCATAATATAACACCATGGTAACCACTCTCTAAGGGTAGATGCATTTCCTTTGAAGTAGATCTAGATTTGTATGCTAGGTCTTTGGGTTGTCATACCAATATTGGAATGTTCCCATTCACATGGGTCTTCATCCAAGTAGAAACGTTACTAGTCCTCAAGGGCCAAAATAAACAAATGTCAGAGAGAACAATCCATGACCTGCAAAGACACATATACTAGGCTCCTTCAACGATGATACACTACAAGGAAAAGACCTTCTACCAAAGGTTATAACAGAGGATTTTAGTGTTATAAAATTGGCAAAAATTGTCAAAAAACATCCTCTAAAACATTTGTTTGGGATAACATAGGTTTTAATGGAACTTCATTACAACTAAAAAAATTTGGGTGACCAAAGGTTCTAGTTGATGTTTTTCTTCGATGTGCTTAATGGAATAAGTAGCACCAGTGGACTACATACATAAAATAACTGGGTGATATACATAACTAAAAGCATCGAGGCTCTAAATACAAATAACACTGGTGCATAATATATACTGCTTAGGTGCTAAGGGATGCAAAATCGCCTTGGCATTCTTCTAAGGAATGACACTGGGGCACGCAAAAAATAATTGTTGTATCTATGCTTTTTTCAAACTTGCAGCGCTGATGCATATCATTAGTAAAAATGCCTCGGTGCATTAGTTATAAAAAAAGTACCAGTGTTGTTAGTTTCCTTAAAGCACCGGGCTGGAAATGATATTTTGTAGGACCAGGAAGTTAGTTATATGAAAGAAATGGTGCGTTAAGAAGTGCAATGCACCAGGGCATTAATTGCAAACAGGACCCGTGCTTGAAGCTATAAATGCACTAGTGCTCTTGTTCTATTAAAAGGTATTAGGCATGCAAAAAGATGTTGTTACTGTGCTTTTATATAACATAACGCACTGGTGCTTTTATATGTTATAGACGAACCATTTTTTTGAATGAGATTTTCTCTTTCTTGGAAATATCGACCTATGACAATGCAGTTATTGTAATTTTTTAAATTAGTTATTCATAAAAAAATTGACATATATCTTATAATGGTATTCATATAAATTAAAATTTGATTAGTGAATTTGTATATGATGTTTGGATTAATTTGTTATATTATCAAATTTTCGCATCTCTTCATTATAATATTTAATCAATGGTATAACATTTCACAATAAAATTGGATAATGAAATAGGATAAATTAAAACATATTTTATTATATATCAATAAGAGACTCTTTTTCAAACAAAATTGGATTGTTATTGGTAACCTCTTGTCTTTCAATTCAGACACTATGTCCATTACATTAAACAAAATCTCTGATTTTCATAGACAATTATTTCAAAAAATACAACAGGTTGGATTGATGTCCAAATCAATCATCGTTATTCATTGGAATTTCTTTCAATGCTCAAACTACTTCCATGACTTGGGTTATTTGGATGAATGTTTTGTTGATTGCATCAATTTTTTTCGTCTTCTTGATCTTGTAGTTCCATATGAAAACATAAAAACAAAGTGTAATTAGAGTATCTCCATTGGTGATAATAATGAAAATTGAAATAAATAATATATACTAATGCTAGTCGAAAATAAATGTACCATAGAAAGAAGTGATTAATGAATTATACATATTCTTTCAAAACCAAATCTCATGCCTTCTTTCAACAACTCTTTTGTTGGCATAGTTCCATACTTTGTTTCCTGCAAGTTTTATACCCCATAATAGATCATATATTTATTATAAAGGATTTTTTTTTTCTATTCATTATAAACTCGGAGAAATGAAACAACGTAGATACTTACAAATTCTACAATTAATTTTTGATATGCCAACATATACTCACAACCATTCTTTAACCCAATGTCAATCAATTCTTCTGATGGCTCTTCTTTGTATGTTACCACCTATTAGAAGACATTCAAGGATGATTTTTGTAAAACAACTCAAAATATACAAAAGTGAAACTTGAGTCATTATAAGGAAATATTGAAAATTACTCACAAAGTTCTAAATCAACCCTTTTCTTCCTTATCATCCTATTTTATGTACTGAGTGAGTTCCATCTTGTTTTATTTTCTACAACAAAATACTTGAAAATTAATTTTCAATGCTAAATTAATTTTTATATGTACAAAGTCAATCATGATTACATACATTTGAAGCACGTTGTTGTTGAGATGGCTCCTCATGTGATGCAATTATGTCTATTTCATTTACCATCTTGTTATAAACTTTTTCGAACATTCCTACTGGCATGTTTTGCATATCAACGTGTTGATCATTTGGGATTTTCATAATCTTTCTGAAAAAAAAGTAATAAACTATTATTATAATGATATATGAAAACTAAATATAATAAAATCAATATTCATAAATTAATGTTTTGTAGTAAAGCATACATATAATTACAGAAAAATCATTTTATACAATTAGGAATATTACCTTTTGCATGATTATTTTTTGTTGTTGTATGTTTTTTCTATTGCAAGTTTGACATGTCTCATTGCCCATTGTTCTGAAAACGCTTCCTATAGTTTAGATATAATTTGGTTCTTGGAATCACTCGATTTATTTTTGTATTGTAAGTGGAATGTATGTCTAAACGTTTCCACTATATCCCTCCTAGTTATTTACAAAATTTTCCTCCTTTCATTAACCTCTAACACCACTCCAGATGAGCTAAGGACCAACTCTTCATCATTTAGATGTTCTATAATTTTTCTTTTCTTAGAAGGAAATTGATATTTTCCTTCGTTGTTGCTCCTAAGGAACATTAAACATATATGAATTAACATATTGTTTGAAACATGTTATCTAATATTCTTAAATATATTATTAATGAAAATTAAAAAAAAATCATATTGAATAGTATTTTTTCGTTCACCTAATACATCATTCTACAATTTTTCTATCAGGCTTTTACACTCTTCTACACTTAGATTAGAAATAATCTTATTGACCTTATTCATTTTGTGGCTCAGCGTGACACACACCAACCAATACATATTAGCTAAACTTACATATATCTCAAACATATTAATTTTGTAAAGAATTTACAAAGAACTTGCCTTCTCTGCTTTTTTTTTTATGTGTTATCACTATTTTGATTAGTATTTTTGTTACTTGAGACCTTATGAGACATTTTTTTATCAATATAAAACCTATATCATTCAATATAGAAGTCATTAAATATAGTTTACAAATAAATCAAATAATTTTCAGCTAAAAAATATCTAGTAACTGGTGTGTTTATTTAGATAAATGCACTGGTGCGTTAAGAACATTAAATTGTTTAGGCGCACTGTTATGGAAAATTAGTTTGAAATTATTATGGTGTGATTTGTAAGGATAAACACACCAAAATGATTTAATGGATCTAATGGGAAGAGGTGTGTCGGTGTGTTATATTACACCAGGAGCAACGATTAACAAACTAGAAATAACCGAGAGTATTCTAGTATGTCTGTGTGTTCTACTACACAAGGAGCATTGGTGCGTCATATTACAGAGGGCGTGCCGCAAAACATATAATCTGTTTTAAAAAAAAATGGAGATGGACAATAGGTTTTAGATCTAATTTAATAATTGATTCCACTACTTTACATGTCAAATTCCCTATATATTAAGTACACAAACCCAATAAATCTAAAATCCGTAAATTGAAAAACCTTAATTGTGAAGTGGTAGAGGAAGTTAAACACTAAGGTAAAATTTTGCAGGGAGAAGCTAGGGTTTAAGGTAAACATTGATTTTTTTTGTTTTTTGTTTGAATTTTAGTTAAATTTAAATAGGAAAGCAGATCGTAAAAAAAATTACTAGTAAAAATTATAGTAAATTTTTTATTATATAGGATTTTAATTTTTTTTCCATAAATTGTGAATAAATCTAATAGAATTTGTGAAATATTTTAACAATAAAATTTAAGATTTTTCTACCTAGGGTTTTGAGTGAATCACCATACCTTTTAACTTTTAATCTTTCGATGCATCCAAAATATTTTTTGCAGCTTCAAAGTGCTCTCAGTATGTCTCTCTTGCAAATGATCTCTCTTTTAATTAAACCCTGATAGAAATTGTAATATTTTTTATTACTAAAATAAACAATAAAATTTAAAATTTTTACTATGCAAGTTTTTGATTGAATCACCATACTTTTCAACTTCAGACCTTCTGAATAGTTATGTTGTTCCAAAGTATTATGCTGCTACATGGTGCTCCTAGTATGTCTCTCTTGCAAATCACTCAATGGAAATTTTAGGTAAAATAATGAAATGGTGAATAAATTTTTACAATTTAAAACACTTTATGAAATTAGATTTCAAAAAATAAATTTCCAGTCATTTTTTAATTTTAAAAAAGAAAAAAAAGTCGTGCTTATTTTTATCAATTTCTTCACACATTAGTGTGTTCGATAGTCAAGCACACCAATGCATTTATAAAAAAGTGCACCGACATTGTCGACGCAACAAATTTTTTCAATGCACCGACATGATACATTTTTTTATTATTTTCAAAATCTCGAAACTGTGCAATTAATTTTTTTAATGCAATGGTGTGGTTTCTATTTAAGAGAATCAATGCTCTAATTGCTATAAGAGCACCAAGTTGGTTGAATTAATTTTTATTTTTCAAAGTTGGGAAACAAGTGCGTAACGTTGTCGTTTTTCTAAGGAATTGATGCATTTTTTGTAGAAGAGCACCGATATGATAACATGTTTTTTTTGGAATGTCGAAAACCGGTGCGGTTATTATTTTAATGCCCCGATTGTCAAGTAGTAAAAAGGGTCTTTTTCACCTCTATTTACCCTACATTAACTTATCAATCTAGGAACGATTTTTTATCTCAAAGAGTGTACTTAGTTTGAGGTGGTCATTTGTCAAAGTAATGCTAGTAGTATAGTGCTCTAAATACAAGAGTAAACGGATGCTTGAAACAAGATCTACTTACAGAAAAGAACCTTAAAACTCAAATCATGCACTCAACAATTTATCAGTCAAGGGTACAGTAATGGTAACTCATCCCTCTGTAAACTGATGTAATTAAAGACAATCAAGGAAAAGATCATCAATCTGGGAGCTAGACAACAAATGTCAACGCTCACTACAGTCTCATATCGTTCTGCACACCAAAGCAATGATAATACAAATGACAGGAAATGGAACAACAACTAGTCTTATAAACAAGATTGAATAACAAAACCTTAGTCTACGGAAATAAATGCAGCAATCGTATCCTACAAGAATTAGATAACAATCTTTTCTCTAAAGATAAATCAGACAGCAACGGAAATGGAATGGAAATGAGCAGAGATGAAAAATGGAACAACAACTAGAGTCAACATAAATGTACAGTGAACCATAACAAATACCACACACGACATGCTTAATACCTAGAAGAAACAATAATCTGACTTCGATACAACAATTATAAATGTTAGTATTAAAGAATAATGTTTGTAATGGAACAACAACGCCAGTTGAGCAACAATCGCGATTAAGTGTAAACTGTAGATAAATACAGTAATACCAACTTATGAATGTTACAACACGGCTACTTGGTAATTGAACAGTAATAGCATTCTGTAAGGAGTAGCAATGTTATATCAATGGTTAAAGGAACAACAATGCATTACAAAGTCAGAATGAGCAACACAGCATTCCGAACAGAGCTAATGATGAAAACCACACACAAATTAGAGATAATGGTATAGGAGCAAGTGTTCCACCAGGGCCGAGCACTTAGCCTCTAGGGACACACCACTTGAGATTACTCCAGAATCAAAGATGGAACGACAACCCGATTTATATTAAAACATCAAAATAGAGTCACAATGGATCACTCTTCAATGGGAGTCGATGATCAAAGTTTTAAATACAAAGGAGAATTACATAAAAGAACAAGAAGTCGTCCCCCCGAGTTAACAGTGTTGCCTCTTCTTATAACAACTGAGTGGAGATATCAATGATGCAAAAATTGTTAAGATAGCAATCCCTTAGGATCAAAGGATCCTGAGGGATTCGCCAAACTGTTAATTCTCAGTTATCCTCTTATTCTCTTGCACCGATTTGAAATCTCATTTTCCTTTCCTGGCTGATACGCTCCAATTTGGATCACCTTGTTTGCATGTGGTTCCTTGCCAAAGGGACAACAGTTAACTTTGTCCTATCTTTTCCTTTGGGATGGAAATCTTCTATTTTCTCCTTTTCCTACATAAGAAAATGGCAATTATTAGTTGTTTTGCATTGCATACAAATCCCATAGATTTTGTCGTAATTTCTTATTATCTACCTAGTTCATGATGCAAAGAGGTTATGAGTTTTAAAGAAAATATGACAAAATAAACGATAAAAACATACCTTCTTCAGTACTTCACACACCCCCCTGCTTACCCTTTTTCATGCCCTCATGAAAACATTGTAGTTGACATGCAAGGCAGTGAGAGAGTAGGCTGGAGACAGGATCTCATGAGGTGGTCTACAGCCATGATGCCTAGCTAGGTGTTCAAAAAGATGTCTTGTCAAACCCTCGAGAATTTCATACAAGACTTGGTATCCAGGTGCAGGGTGCCAAATAACTAGACTGCGGAACCTATAGCCTAACCAAGATGGTCCTTCTCTCAAAATAAGGTCACCATAAAGACCCAAGCAATCAACAACTAGCTTAAAGTTCTCATAGTTAAATGGTTCCCTAAGTTGGATGTTCGGATTAGAAGTCTGATATCGGAATTTGGCAGCTGCAATGGCAAGGTCCTTAATGGTAAAGAAATATTCTATCCCTTGCCGATTGATTCCTGTATGAATGGGTCCTAATGCTTAAATCATGCCCAGAGTCCTCATGAGGTTCCTATGTTTATTCCATAGTTGTAATGGATCTCTACGCTCAGCTCTTACCCATAAGTCTAATCCGTTTTTTTGTCTTTGGAAAGCATTATAGGCTTTAAGCCATTTTATTTGATTAACTCCAAACGAAATAAATGCCTGCAGTCGGATATCCCCAACGAAAGGGTCGAGGTTCTACTCTGTTTCTTGATCTAACACAAGGTTGTGCAAATAGAACTCGCATAATAATCTCTGAACCTTTACCCCATAGTGCTTACAACAATTTATTAAACTATCAATAGTATTTATTTCTATCGGGGCTCTTGCTTTGACAGCTTTAATTTTCAATTGCAAATATCATTCCATTAAAAACAAAGCATAATTCTTAGCAGGCGCTCTACATGCTAGGACATCAGTGTACAAAGAGCATAACGTTTCCATTTGTTTGATAACTGCATCTAGTCTATGAGTTACCTTTTTGACCCTTTCTTTTTCCTTTTTCCATCCTTCAAAGGCTTGGATTTCAGATAAGTTGACATTCCTCAGCTACTGTTGTAATTTTTCATAATTTTCTCGAGAGGCGGCCTGTTCTGTCAGTTTCTCTACTGCTTGTTGGGCTTGCATCAAAACCTCTCGTAGGTTTTCTATCCTTGGATCACTATCCCACATGGTAGTTGTAAGTGGAAGGTTTACTTGAATCTTCTTATTGCATCGTCTCGTGTTTATGGTTCACATTTCTTCAGAGGGTTGTGCCTCTGTCTGAACTTCTTTGTCATAGGCCAATATATCATCTATTTGTACTTCAACATGGGCAACAACTGAATGTTGTTCCTTTTGGTTTTGAATGGTAGGCTGGACTTGAGTCCTCCTAATCTTTTTCTTGAGGGGTTTCGCCAGAGTGGTTGCATGTCTTACCCACGAGGTCCTTTTTGCTCTCTTTCCCATTTTCAAAACCCTGATTTGTTGTCGAAGTCGTGCTATCACATTCAATAGTCTTTGTTGTTCTTTTCGTAATCTTTTAATTTCTTCTATTTTCTTAGAAAGAACAATTGTTTGTTTACTCAGGCCTGGACTGTTGTCTTGGCCAATTCCCTGGTTCTCTTCTTGGGGTGCTTTTTCATTGTTCTGATCGGGTTGTTCAGGAGTAAAAACCCTAGCTTGTTCTGTTATTTCCTGGGTGACTTCTTCTTCCACCCCTTCTCCTTCATGAAATTCTTCCAATTTAGTCTGGCTGGGAATAGATTGTTCCTCTTCTGTATCTTCATCACTTTCCTCTCCACACATACTTTCATCATGAACAGAGTGATTCTCTTCTTCTTCTTCCTCGTCACACAATTCTTTGGATGCATTTTTATCATGAGCAGAATGATCCTTTGGTTCTTCTTTGATGTGGAGGTCTAGCAGGCTAAGAGGTTGAGCATATTCGCCCATATTGGCCAGAATTTGGGCTAATTCGTCCTCTTGCAATGGATTTTGCAATGGGCTTTCTTCGCGTTTCTCTATCTCTTCCTCTGCCTACCCAGACTGCTCAGTATCTTCCTTTGTTTCTCCTTCCTCATTTTCCTCCTACTCTTTCTCATTTTCCTCTCCTTCCAATTGCGGGGGTTGATCATCCCCTGAATCATCTATCTCCACCAGTTGGTTGGTATTCCCTTGGGAATTTTCCAGCCTCCCTCTGATCCATGCCAATCTAACTGATTTCCTCCATTTCAATGGTCTATTCGGTGTACTGGTAGCATGTTTTCATTTTGGGGCTGGCAGAGCTAGTCCCCCGTCTATCATGACAATCAGTTCTTCCCAATTGCTCTGTTGCTGAGCAATACTGTAGCTAAATATCAGTCGTATCAACCCATGGTGGCTTACTACCAATTCTACGTGTCGTGATTTTTTCATGCTTCAGGAAACATCATGTAGTAAAGAATTTAAAAATGCAGGCAAATTCACAGAACATTTTTGTTTTAATATGGCCAAACGTTTAAGGTGTCGTGGTCTTACCACATCTTTCCTGCCTTCACAAGTGATGTAGCTCTGGATGACTCTTGCCAATTCTACCCATGGCTTTCATAATGCTGCTAGTAGAACTCCCTTTCATCTTACATTCAGGTTCTGGCCTTCATCTCTGAATATTTTTATTATTTTTCACAGTCTCTCCTTCTTTAGAGTCCACATAGGTCTAGTGGCTAGCAGTCCCAAGACCTCTGCAATTATGTCATCGTTGACTGCTATGTGTCTCCCTCTTACCATGGAGTGATATTCTTGCAAGTTCTGCAAGAATTCTATTGCTACGGTCTCGTTAGATTCTTGTAAATGATTGAGATAAACTATCCATCCTGCCCTTGTTAGGATTTCCCATGCAGCATCAAAAACTGTCAATACCTGTGGTTCTCTTTGAATTGATCTTCATCCTATGCTTTAGCACACTATAAAAAAAGCAGAGATGGCAATGGAACAACAAGTTGTTCAAACTATCAGAAAATACAGAGAAAATAACAAAACAGCAAGCTTGTTCAAAATCTGAGTCACTTACTAATTGTTGCAAAGCATAATATGGAAATACCTTAGGAATAGCAAGCCATGCAAATTGGAAAACAATATAGCGTTAAGCCTTGTTATTCCCGAGTGAAAATTCTCTGAATAATAATCTAACACATATACCATCAAATTATGAGGTCACCTGCTTCCCCCCAGCAATGTGATAGGCCGTCCTCGACCGTCAAATGAGGGAGCAGCGTGCCGAATTGCCATGGTACAGAGTCATAAAGGAACAACATATACTAAGATGCCATGTTTACAAAAGGAGCAGGTTTCCGAAATAGAGGTGTATAATATAATCGCTTAATAAATAAGAGAATTTCGTGATATGATGCGAGTTTGGGAGGATAGGACAGCTGACGTGCACAAAAAGTCTGATGCGGTCATTATCAACATTTTTCGTCATGATTGGTTGTAATAAATTTTCATGTGTTTAAAGGTTTGGGGAAGTTATATACATAATCGCATTTGACATATTACAAAGGTATAAGGTAGAGAAGGTTCTTAATAATTGCTATTGGTGTATAAGGAATGTGACTTCAGTACCATCAATAGAGCTCTGTTGCCCACAGGTGTCCATAACCTTGACAGAGTTGTTTGTTTCACCCATGGAACCATGATCCTTTGTGTATGCTTAGGAAGTGTTGTGTAATGTAAAAATGGAGGTCATTATGCTGGCTTGGTAACCAGATAAACCATAATGCCATTCACCAGGAAGGAGTGAAAGGTGGGTAGGATGGCTCGTGATGAGACTTCCTGTTCCAAGGACTCTTTATTTTTTCTGATGTGCCTCTTGGATCATATCCCTAGTGTGGTGGCCATAGCGGGAATGCCACTTCACTTTCTTCCTTATGATCATGGTAGGCTGGCTCTTGATGAGACCCCCTTTCCTTCATTTGACAACCCATATTAGCAGATCATATAAACATTTTTCTCTTTTTTCTCTCTTATAAAGTACTTTCCTGTTTATACACAAAGGATGGTTCAACACTCCTTAAGAGTAGGAATGGTGGAAGAAGTCTTAACATCTCAATAGAAAAATATACCCTTTGTTCTTCTTCCTTAATAATGATCAAAGAAGATTATGGGAAATGAAAAAGAACCACCATGTTAACCAATCAAATTAGTATTAGTAGAATAATGACAGCAAAGCAATGAATAATTGTGTCCTTTCCTCTTTCCTCCTATCAATTCAAAGGAATTTCTTGTAATAAATAACGATTTTATGTAATTTTTTGATTTTAGTATGCTTTAGTTTTGTATCCATTGCATAAGTGTATAGTTGTGTTCCAAATCAAAAGAAAAAGACTCGAAACTGTTTTATATTGAGAGGAACAACAATTGTCCTTTAATTGGAACAAGAAGGAGAAAAAACGTAAGTAAAATGAATATGAAAATGTTGTCCTTCAAAAAGGAACAACAGAAAATGCAAGTGTTGTTCCTTAGGAAAAGGAATAGCCGAAAATACAAGTGTTGTTCCCTCAGAAAAAGGAACAACAGAAAATAAAAGTGTTGTTCCTTCGGAAAAGGAATAGGAAAACGAAAATGTTGTTCCTTCGGAAAATGGAACAGCAAAAAACAAAAGTGTTGTTCCTTCGGAAAAGGAACAACAAACGAAAGTGTTGTTCCTTCGAAGAAGGAACAACAGAAAAACAAAAGTGTTATTCCTTTGGAAAAGGAACAACAAAAACGACAGTGTTGTTCCTTCGGAAAAGGAACAACAGAAAAATGCAAGTGTTGTTCTTTTGGAAAAAGGAATAGCAAAACGGTGAAAATTTTGTTCCTCCTGAAAGGAACAGTATAATGCAAAAGTGTTGTTCCTTCAAAAAGGAACAACAAAATGATGGAACTATTGTTCCTTCGAAAAGGAACAACAAAATGCAAACATAAAAAAATATGTATAGAGAATAATTTATGCTAACAAAACAAAGGAATCTACAAAGTGTAAGAACAGTTGAATCACTTAATGAATCAGAGGTGAGGAAGATTTCTCTTCCTCCACCAAAATTTGCTTTTCGAAGTCTTCACAGAGTTGATGGTAGAAGGATTCCCGAGTAAGTGGTTTGTGGTATAGTCGAACTCGATGGCCGTTTTCCCTGAAGGTATGTCCAAATCCGTCAATGGTGGTTAGAGTAAGAGTGGCATTATCATGTACCTTCTGGATTTCATATGGCCCCAACCAACGAGTCTGAAGCTTCCCAGGAAAATCCTGAAGCTTGGAATCGTATAAGAGCACCCAATCTCCTTCGCGGAAGACTTTCTTTTTAATGAGAGCGTCATGCCATTTAGCTTGCTATTTTTGGATCAATGCAGTGTGTTGAAGGGCAGAGAGCTTGATTTCATCTAGCTCATTGATCTACTGTAATCTATTAATCTGTGCCTCATTTAGATCTAGACCGAATTCTTGTGCTATTTGTAGTGTTTGTATCTCGAATTCTATCGGGAAGATGGGTTTCTTTCGAAATACTAGTTGGTATGGTGAATAGCCGGTAGTGCTTCTCCATGTTGTTCTGTAAGCCCACAAGGATTCTGGTAATCTTGCAGCCCAATCGCGTCTATGTGAAATGGTTTTTGTTAGGATTTCTTCTATTATTTTATTGCTACTTTCTACTTGACCATTTGCTTGTGGGTGGTATGGAGTAGTAATTTTATGCTAAATATGATAGTTTTTTAGTGTTGCAGCAATCTTGTTACCAGCAAACTGTGGTCCACCATCTGTGATTATATCTCTTGGGAGCCCATATTGCACAAATATATGGAACATGAACTGTATGACAGAATCCTTTGTAGCTCTTGGCAATGCCTCTACTTCAACCCATTTGGTGACATATTATGTTGCTACCAAAATATATGTTTTCTGGTTCAATGATGGGTTAATTGGACCAACAAAATCGAGGGCCCATCGCTCGAATGGTTCAATAACTAGCTGTGGGTTTAGGGGAATTTCGTCAAACTGTCTAGGGAATCCTGCTCTTTGGCAGCTGTCACAAGCTTGAATGAACTTCTTTGTATCTTTGAAGATCGTGGGCCAATAATACCCTATTGGTAGCACCTTGTGTCCAGTTCTTCAATCGGTAAAATGTCCGCCACATGGTCTGTCGTGACAAGATTTCAAAATGTCAAAAATTTTATCTTTGCGGGCACATCTCCTGATGTGCATATCTGCCCCTGTATGGAACACGTAACCCCCAATCCAAGAAAATCGAGTACTTAACCGGACAAATTGTTTTCATTCATTGGGGGTCAGATGTTTCGGTAATTTTCCTACTACTAAATAATTTGCAACATCAGCATACCAGGGTGTTTTAATAGTGACAACAAAAAATGCTCATCTGGAAATCGATCTTCAATTGTTGCTATGTCCACTGGTTTTGGCATTCGCGAGAGAAAGTCAGCTACAAGATTTTCTTTTCCAGGTCAGTCCTTTATTGTGATATCAAATTCCTGCAATAAAACCAGCCATCTGGTTACTCTACCATTTGTGATGGTTTATTTGCTAAGTATTTTATGGCAGAGTGATCTGTATACAAGATAACAGGATATCCAACAATATAATTCCTGAATCTATTGACAGCATGTATTATAGCTAAAAATTCCTTTTCAATAATAGTATAGTTCAATTCAGCGGGAGATAAATTCTTGCTAATATAATAAATTGGATATGGTTTTTTATCTTCTTCCTGCCCAATGACTGCTCCAATGGCTGTATCTGAAGCATCTCATGAAATTTTAAATGACAGGCCCCAATTTGGACCTCTAAGGACTAGGGCTATTGACACAAGCTTTTTCAGATCCTAGAAAGCACAATTGCATTTTTCTGTCCAAAGAAAGTTGAAACATTACCTGTCAGTGCATATAGGGGTGCAGCAATATGAGAAAAATGTTCTATAAATATTCTATAATAACCAAAAAATCTAAGAAAACTGCGTACCTCTATCTGAGTGGTAGGAGTGGGAATTAGAAAAATTATTTGGATTTTGGCCGAGTCTACCTGTATTCCAGCTACTGAGATATAATGGCCTAAAATAAGTCCTTCAATCATCATCATATAGCATTTTTCATGGCTCAAACAGAGCCTAGTGCAATGTAGCGCTATAACACCTTTTCTAGTGTGTCTAATGCTGGGTCAAAATCATCTTTGTATGGTGTAAAATCATCCATGTATACTTCGAGCCCTTCATTTATTAAATCTAAAAAGATGCTGAGGATAACCCTTTGAAATGTGGCAGGGGCATTGCATAGGCCAAAAGGTAGAACTCTGTAGGCAAATGTTCCCCAAGGACAAGTAAAAGTGGTTTTGTCTTGGTCTTTAGGGGCAATATGAATCTGATTGTACCCACTGAAGCTATCTAAGAAAGAAAAGAATTTCTTTCTTGCCAAAGTGTCTAATATTTGGTCAATGAATGGAAGGGGAAAGTGGTCTTTTTGTGTTGCTTTATTTAGCTCTTTATAATCTACACAAATCCTCGACTTTCCATTCTTCTTTGGCACCACAACAAGTGGAGAGACCCATTTACTATCGGAGATAGGGTAGATGAAGTTCACATCTAAAAGTTTTTGAAGTTTAGCTTTTACAATGTCTTTTAGATGAGGGTTAAGTCTCCTCTGTGGTTGGCGAACGGGTCTTGCATCCTTCTCTATGTAAATGTGGTGTGTACATAACTAGGGATCAATTCCTTTCATGTTAGGGTAGTCCCATGCAAATGATTTTTTGTATTTCCTTAGTAGTTGGATCAGCTTCTCTTCTTGTTCGGAAGTCAGATTGGGATTAATGTTTAAAGCCTTTCCTGGTTCAATTTCTACAGTTTTGCTATTTGAGACAGAGGTGGTAGGTATTGTTTGATCGTGAGTATCTTTGAGAGGATTTTCTTCTAATTCATTATCAAATGCTGCTTCTATCATGTGACATTGTATGTGGGATCTGGATTTAGCTTAGCTAATAAAATTGTTAATGGCTCATCTTCTGTTTGATTTTTGAAATCGAGGGCATCTTCTATGGTTAATGGAGATCTAATATTTTCTATGAGGTATGATACATGATGCTTGTTAGTTTTTATTATTGTGACACTTGGCCGGGCTGGAGGATATAAAGCTAGATTCTTGATATTAGCCCCCTAGTTATGGTCATACTGCCTTGTCGACAGCCAATATAAGCGTCATCAGTTGCAAGCCAAGGTCTGCCTAAAATCAATGGATGTCCATCAAGTCGGTTTTTGGGGTTTATTATCAGAAAATCGGCAGGATATTCCCAAGAATCAACAGATATCAGGACATCATGTAGTGTGCCCTATGGCCTAACCATGGATCGGTCAGCCAGTTCTGATAAAGTGGAAGTCGGTTCTACTGATGTAATGCCTAGTTTTTGACATTAAGATATTTTTGCAGCTCCTAGATCAACTAAGGCATTTGAGAAGGTTTTTCCATTGATTTGTATTGTTACTATTGGATTTCCTGGGTATTCATATTTAACGAGTGTTTATTTTCCTAATAATAGATCGAATAAGGTACCAACTACTTGGACTTTTGGGTTATTTGTTATTTTCCTCCTTGGTTTTTTTTATACATAGTTCTTTGATGGTCTTTGCATGTATTGGGATGCCTTGGATGGCTTGGAGGAATGGGATTTTTATGTACAATTTTTTTAGTTCTCCCAGAATGTCAAAATCATGATGTTGTATAGGTCGAGGTATAATTAATCATTATTGGAATGGGGAAGAAGATGTGGTTTCTTGATCATGAATTTGTTTTCTAGTCACATCCTCTTCTTGTGGCATTTGTTCTATAGGTAACTGATTTTCAACTTGAGTGGTTTTATTTCCCTCTGTTTCTATAATGCACCCAGATCTTAATTGAAGATCATTACACTCCTTTAGATCGATTTCTAGTTCTGGTGTTTCAATTATTTGGATAGATTGGACCGATCTATTATTTGGATTAGTGTTGGGCTAGGCCGGGAGTTGCAGTCTTAAATTAGACTGAGGGTTTTGTTGTAATGCTGGTAGTGTAGGTTGAGGGAGTGGAATGGTTCCTACTGGCTGATTCATCAGTCTTTGCCAGTTTGTCTGCCAGGCTTGACTTTGTGAAGTAGGAGGGGACCATTGTGCTATATATACATTGTTTTGCCAATATGGTGGAGTATAGGGAAAATTTGGCCAACTGGGTTAACTTGTTTGGTTTGGCTATGGCGATGATGAAGGAAATGGTTGCTATGACCAATTCGAGAAGGGAGGTTGATTTTGCCACATTGTATTATATTGTGGAGGTTGAAAAGAAGAAGCTGGATCTGGGAACATACCTGATTTTAACGGCTTCCATTGACGGCACTGATTGAGTAGGTACACTAGTTCTAGCTCTTCTTTTTCTTCCTTGTATATTTTTTTCAGTCCAAGAAGTGAGGGATAGCTCTCTGTAGAGTGTTCTTTTGTACAAATGGTGCAAACTTGGACTGCATCTAATGGACACTCCTTGTGGTTGTGTTTCTTTCTGCATCTAGGACAGAAGATTGCCAAATTCCATTCTGCCTCTGCTTGCTTTTGTTTGGCCTGCATAATATCAAGTTGTGTTGTCAGTGTTCCTAATATGTCAGTTTTAAAATTTTCTAATAAATTTCCAATTTCTGTGCGAGTTAATCCCTCTACAGAGATCTTGTTGTCTCTTGTAAACCTATCATGTTCTGCTGGTTTTAGTCTTGTACTGCCTCTCGAGCTCCTGATACATAAATCAATAATGTCAGCAAAATTTTCCTGATAAATATCTCCTTTTCCCATAATATTTATTGTTTCAATCCATTGTTCCTTCATTCCCCTAATTAATGTTGTTTTTAATACATTATTAGGTAAGGGTAATGATGCATGAGGAGATCTATGAAGATTATACTGGAACTGTTCAACATATTCTTCTAATGTTTCATTCGGTCTAGCTACCATCTGAAATATTTCATCTTTTAATTCTCTAAACCTGCAATAGTCCTGATACTTATTTAGAAAAGCATCTTTGATTTGATCCCAATTGTTTATAACACCACCACCCAATCCCATAAACCATCTTAAAGTAGCCCCTTTTAATGTAGAGGGGAATAATTTCAGTTTCTGGGGATCGGTGGTATAGTCATATCCTCTACACAACACATCAAATTCAAATAAGAATGCATCCAGATCTTCTGATGTAAGGAAATGGAATGTAGGGATATGCTGGAGAGGAATTTCTTTCATAGGTGCATTAGCTGCAGTATCCTCAATGGGGTATTGCAGTGTATAGGTTTGGGTTTTTGGCTGGTTCTGGGCCATTTGGTCAAATATATGCCAATAACCTTCTGGGATATCTAGGAGGGTATTCCTAGGTTGAGGGGGAATGGCTTTAACAAGAATGACCTTAACAACACTTCCTTTATCTAGGATGATGAGACTGCCTAATGTCTAGGGGGATTCTAGTTCTTGGGGTTATTCAACTTCGTTATAAATGATTTTTGCAGCACTTCCCTTATCTGGGCTACTTAATGGCTGAATTATCCCAAGAGGAGATCTTGGTTCTTCAATTTCTCCCGTTTCTCCTCTCCCTTCACAGAGGTTACTAAGGTTCCCTTATGTTGTGCTAAACAACAACCCCCCATTTCTTATGAAATCCTTATATAAAATTTTAGATAAGAGATGGGTCCCTTTAAATCAACTTAGGTAAGATTTGTGTGTTAATAAATAAAATTGGTATTAACCCATCATAAGATAAAACCCTTATGAAAAGGCTTAAGGTAATTAATTATTATAAAAGCCTTTTGAATGAAAATAAGTGTGACTTTTGAAAAATATTATAAAACCCTTCATTATTGCGATAAAGCGATTGGAAGATCGCATATCGCAATAATAAAGGAAACATATGCAAAAGCCACAGAGACCCTTATGCATTTTCTCCAATCTGAAAAGGCAATTGCAATCGGGAATCAGAGAAGCCAAATGCCAAGTGCAATATATTCAAGCCCCTTAATTCTCCCGAGGCGATAAAGCATATCGCAATCGGCAAATTGGTGATGACAACAACAAGCCAACACAAAGACAAAGGAATGCTCAAAGCCTCCAATGCGATAAAGCATATCCCAATCGACGATCGGCAAAATCAAGTGACTAAACAAGAAAGCCCGAGCCGATTCCTGAATGTGACTTTTTAACTAGGCGCACATCTTGAAGCTGTATTTAAAAAGGCTTGTATGCATTATATCACCTTTTAGGCAATTAGAGATATTTAAAGCAAGTATTAAGGCCTGCACCTTGACATTCCCGATCACCGATTAGTGATTTATCATTGATCATTCATAAAAGAAATCATAGGCGTGCTTGATTTAATCATTCAGCACATAAATGACATGATGGGCATTTAAAACAATCTTTACCATGATTGACAAGTTAAGCGGCTATTCAATGAAGCAGTTAAGGATAGACCTTTTCATTATATTTCATCCGTGGCAAACTTTAACTATATTCCATTATCACCTATCAATCAACGTAGTTCTTTTTCATTATCATATTGGTCTATAGCAACATTTCTCTGTATGACGATTTTTAATCGCTTATGTAGAATTCTGCTGAAACTGGAAATCTCAAGAAAATGGGAAAGAAATCCAAGAAGTCTGCAACAGCAGCTTCGCCAGCAAAAGATCCAGGACCAAGTAAAAAGGGATTGATATCAAACACGATGTGTCTTGGACTGGGAAATACAAGCTGGGAGAGTATCTATAATTTGATTGAAGTTGAAGAACCTGAGGAGTTATCCGAAGAAGCCACGGCTGATTCAACTAATAAGCCTGAAGGAAATCTCAAAGAGTTGGCATGCTCCATTCTTCATAGAATAGCAGCACGAGCTAAATTCCTCCCATATACTGATGTCGTGAGATGGGTGGTGGAGAAGATTCCAGTTATAAATAGAACATTTTGCACAACTAACGAAAGGATATTTGGCTCGTTTCAGCCTGATGATCTAAGGAAAATGTATCACTTACATGAGCCTGAGAAGTGGTACAACAAAGCATTCTTAGAAGCTTTTTTGAAGGAAAATGAGTCGGAATCAGCCCCGATTAAGTAGTGGAGACACTTCTCTCAGAGGCACAAGCCTGAATCATTGGGTAAGTACTTCGTAGAATCATTGGCTTCCCCTTATTGTTACGGTAGAGCTATGATGTGTAGAATGTGGGAATACATGACTCTGCTAAGTTTACTATAGAAATGGTCCCTCTAATGGAGGCTGCAATCAATGGCTATGTGATGGATTGGGCCAATATTTTATCTGATAAACTAGCCACAACAATCCTAGAGTACAGGGCAAATGTATATCATACTACTAGGACCATTCCCCCATTCTATTATAGTGCATTCATTATGCACACCATTTGTTTTAATTATGAATTTCCATTTCTCGGTTGGAGATGGACCCCCATAGATCCCAAACCAATACATATCTATCATGACCAGTTATGGAAGGCCAATGACAAAAATCACCTGTATAAAATCTGTAATGGTTTTATTGTACCTATTTATTATTTCATTTTTGATAATCCTACTCCCCGGATATCTCCAGAGGCAGAAACAGATTTGACAGCAGTGGGAAGTTGGTTTGGGGAAGAAAAATTCACTTATATAAGGCTTTTTGGTAGCAATACAAAACCCCATGTCCTTCCCCTGTTTGTCCCCGATAAACTCTTAGCTCGAGAATTGGCTTACCAGATAACAGTAGATGGGACATCCAAAACCCTTAAAAATTCCAAAAAATAGATATGGCCTACATCTCCATTACAGTGTGGCATTTTCACTCTCCATGATTATAAGCACACAGAGAAAGAGACAAAGAAATTGCAAACACTAAAGCTTACCACAATTCCTAATAGATAGTATGATCCTAGGAAGGTGGTCTATAATGTTCTTGACCAAGCCAAGCTTGCCAAATTCAATCATGAAGATGATGTCTTCGATGATCTATTTGCCTCATCGGAATCACTATTCCAGATCAAAACATTGGCTAAACTCAAATATAAAGATGAAAGTCTAAAAGTGTTTAATACACTTAGAGAGCAGAGGTTGCAAACTCTGCCTCTAGACCTCTTAGTCATAGCTCCTATAGGTCAGTCATCTGCTCAAACTGAAAAAATAGTCACTAGTAAGCCTTCTGATTCTCCAAAAAGGAAAAGGAATAGCAACAGCAACAGGAACAAGGACAGGGAAAAGATAGTCAATTCACGGATATAGATACTCAGATTGATCCCAAGCTTCTTAAAGAATGGCAACGGTTTGATTCTATTATAAGCAATACTGAGAATCTATAGGAGATTAGTACACCTGAAGTGACAACTGGTCACAAGACAACGACTAAAGCGGTTTGAACTAAAGGAAGCAGTGGCCCACCAATCACTCAAAAGGATATGGAGATAATTCCAGAGAATCCATCCAATGAAATCATCATGCATGTAGAAGAAATACCACCTCTAGATGTCTTCTACAGTCCCAAGCACAGGGCTATAGTAAAAAGACAAAGGAAAATTGGAAAGATTGATCAACCTTCTCTTTTACCTATGCAAATGGAAATGGCTAATGTGGTATGGAGAAAGGAAGTTAACCCTTCCGAAGACCTCACGAAACTCTCTCAATATTCCGGGGCATACTCGACAGCTACTATGGATAAAGCATCAGAAGTCAGTAATCTACTCAAAGAAAAATATCAAACAATCCTTTCACTTGAGGCATTGGTATCCGACATACAGCAAAAGATAGAGTAGTTAGAGTAGCAATTAGTAGCACAACAACAGTTAAATAACCAGCTAAATGAGCAATTACTCAAGGAAAAGCAAAGGATAGACCAAAGTGCAGCTCACAAGCAAAAGGAATTATCTTTGGCATTGGCCAAGTTGAAGAAATGAACGAACAACTGAGCAAAACGAAAGATGAGCACATCGCTCAATTCTCACAACAAATAGACAAGTTTAAAAGCTTTCCTCAAATAGCAGAATTCAAATATAAAGCGATCCAGATCAATAAAGCATTGATTAATCAATAAATTTACTATGTCATAATATTTCTCTTGCTAAGGCCCCCTGTGAGATTTATTCATCAATGGTTGATAAATCAGTTGAAGCAAGACAAAATTTGGAACAGAGGCATTAACAGATTTTCTTGCATGGCAAGACATGAAGGAGGGACAAGCTGCAAATCTGCCTCAAATTCTGGAATCGCACAAGGAAATTATTTTCCTAGAATGACAGTCCCAATTGATGAAAGCAGAGCAGGAAACTTCAAGATGTATACCAACAACTGGTAATTTTATTGAATTAATCAATGATCCACTCTATCTGTCTAATTTGATTTCAGAATGTACTCCGAGTAAATTACCATCGACTAAAGCATTGGAACATAAGTGAAAATAGGAATTAGAAAAGGAGAGATTAATTGCAGGCATCCAAAGTTTAACTTGGGACACCTTTTGGTTCTTCCTGGTTAAGCCCCATAGTAAAAAAATAGCAATAAAATGTTTAACATATGCAATCGGCTACATGATTCCAAAAATTCATGATGCTATGTATTCAATTCAATTGCATTCGCGCATGAGTCACCCTCCAGAATTGCAACCAATGCTTGCTATATGCCAGCTCAAGCCAAAGGATAATCAGCCGAAACAGTGAATCATTCTGTCGACTGCAAGCATGTCTATTTCAAGAAGATTTTCATGATTTTGTTATACCACCTCATAGCGTTTTTATTTCAAAGTTAGTTAGTTATTAAGTATTTATGGACCCTTTCATGCATTTATAAAGGGTACTCAATTTTTGTATCAAAACTTGGATCGGGAGTTGCACTATTGTGCTTCCGATATATATTTTTTATGAAGAGTGGGCCTATATTCTGAATTTTAATGAAGAATTCTTTGATAAGATATGCACTATTGATTTTTGTGAGAGTATTTATAAATTGAAGGACGGGATCTAAACGCAATTGACATCGGAGGAGATTCAAATTACATATGGTACTATTATCTATGTCTTTGTTCCATTCTTTTATATGAATCAACATTTATTCAGTTTTCTCTATCATTAGATATATGTATGTGTTTTAACAACAGTGCTTTTACTTATCACTATTGAATGTTATTCTTTCAATCATATTTATGTCAATGATATATGAGAAAAAGTGTAATAATGTTATAATTAATACTTTGTTCAACTACTTGAACGAAGTAATTATCATATGATGGAATGTATTTATTTATAAGTGGAGTCATCTATATGCCTATTTGTGGAAAAATATTATCAAAAGTTACACTAAAGTGGAAATTTCCCGGGATAGATTAGTTGTTTATAATTCTGCATTCTAGAATAAATCATTCATCGTTATCATTAGATAATAAGAAGATCAATCACTCATCCATCCTATTTCCAAACCATTGGGAAACTGGTCCCATTATATCCAGTCGGAGCCACCACACCAAATGGAAAAGGAGCTGCCTTTAAGGTCCAGACTAGGTGGTTTTCCCCGATGTCGATGCAACGATTTTTGAAGCATCAAAATTTTTGGCACTAGAAGGAGGGCATGAGCTATGAATCGCGATCAAATCTAAATCTACAACCCATTCTAAGAGTAAATCTCCCTCCACCTCACCTCCGAATTCTCCTTTGCATGCTAGAACTCCAATCTTCAAACAAGAAGAAGAAGAAACAACTACCACTACTCAACCTCAACATATCTCAGACAAATTAAGTACTGAATCCCTTGAAGTATAGTCTCTCATCCATAAACTTCAAGACTTCTCAATATCACCATAGAAATCTGAGGTATCTCAAGGCAGTGTGACTTCACAATTTGTTCCATCACACCCTCTCACCAGACTTCAGAGTGAAAAGCTTGGTATTGAACCTATTGAGTTTCCTTTGCCCAAAAGGAAAAGGGTAAGGAAAACTACTAACGGATCTGATAGTGAAACAATCTCATCATCATCATCCATTTCATATTCTCCATTACAAAGTCAACCATCCACTCCTCCATTACATTCAATAGGGAATAGGAGCTTCAACATCAGCTCCACAACTCTCTGGAATCTCAATATCTGCCCTTTCCCAACCCTCTAAAACTTCATCGGCATTATCATCTACCATCTCCACAATGGCACAAAATCCATGGAGTAGTACTGGTGCAATCACTATGCCTGCACCTTTACATCCATTGCCAGCACACCCTGAAAAATGGTTGCCAAAATTCAATCCAGATGTAGGAATACCAGTAGACAAACATTACAACAACTTTATGTTATCAATCAATCTTAAGGGAGTTACAGAGGAAGATGTCGTCGTTAGGATTTTTCCTTATACCCTACAAGGATCAGCTGGATCTTGGTACTTTCCTTTACCATCAGGATCCATTACCAGTTGGAATATTTTTCAAGAACAATTCTTGACTAAATATGGTGATGACAGATTTGTGGCAACATTAATCAACGATCTTTCAAATCTTAGGACAGAATCCAAAAAACCTATAAAATAATTCAATTCTAGGTTTAATAAACTCTTGAATAAGATCCCAACTGCCTCCAAACCTAGCGAACAAGTTAGAAGCGAGTGGTATATAACTGATTTACCTTCAAACATAGCCATCTTTGTAGATAGAGCTGGAAAACATACTCTAGCAGAAAACATCAAAGAGGTAATTGTTGTGGAAAAATGTATTATTGCTTTAGAAACAAAAGCTACTCTTGAAGATAGAAAATCTAAAAAGGTCTCTTTCAAAGATGATTCAAAGAAGAAAATGGCTAAAGATCCATATGATATGGAGGGTCTTCAAAAAGTTCTCAAAACTATGTCAAATGAAATGGTAGAAATCAAAAAGCAGATAGCTGAAACTTCGACAAAAAGGCCATTTAGGAACTTTAAGAAACCTGTATCAAAGCCACCAAATGCTATATCCAATGCAGACTCATATAAGGAAGAAGATGAAGAAGAAGAGACTATATTATCATCTAAAGAAACTGAAAAAGAAGTAATTGATGAATGTCATGGAATGTGGGATTTCATTTTACCTAATTCTGATACAAAAAATGAACAGGAAGCTTTCCAAGTTACTACCAGGAGTAAATGTACTTCTAAACCTGTTCAAATAAATCAAAAGAAAAGAAACAAGAGTACTCCTTCAAAAGAGAAAACTCCTAAGAAGAAATCTCCAACTCCACCTTCTCAAAATCAACCATCAGTTTGAAATCCATCTACAACAACTAAAACATTAGTGGTTACCAACTCTATGGACTACAACATTATTGAAGACATGAAGAAAACAAAAGCAAATATTACAATGTTTGTGTTATCACTTAAAAATTTTAATGCCAAAATTTCTTATACTAGCTTGATGGTAAAGATTCGGTGCTAGTCCAAGTTTGAGTTTTTGTTTGCCTTAGATTCTGAGCCTTAGGAGTCCACTATGCATTCTCATTCACCACTGGTCTCATAATTCACACAATTTTCATGTGTCAGCTCTGTTCAAAGGTTATTATGTGCTACAAAGCTCTTTAGGTAATTTCGTAGTGCATAAGTCAGTTTTAGGTGTTTTCGCAGCGCAACTGTCTAGGTGATTTCGTGCTGATCCATAAAAAATCTCACTCAGCTATCATATTTATCAGAATCCTCATCATTAGGTCATTAGCTGTCTTGGTATGCACAGGTTGCAAGTTTCAAAAAGAAGCAAAGAAAAGAAATACATTTATGAACTCCAAAGTTTTATTATTAAAAGGTAGTCAACTTCCAGTAGGTCTATAAAGAAAATGAAAGCCTATTTTGGGAAATGGAAAGAGGTTTTTATTCCTAACAGACTGAACTAGAAAAACCTCCTTCCGTTTCCTCAAATCCATTACGATCTGAGAGAAATTAATGACCAAAGTTGCGCTACGAAACTGCTGTAGGTGCAGTTTTTCATCTCCTGTTTTACACCTGTTTTTCAAAGACACATTCTGGGCGGTAGGGAAGGTTTTTCAAAAAACCAAGATAGGTTTTTGTTTAGAATGGATTGGTTCAAAAAAGCCTCCTTCAGTTTTTCCAAATACGTTTTTTGTGAGAAGTTATGAGCTCTGTCCCAAGCCCTATTTTTCAGCCAGAATAGAAGCTAATATCTCATGTCATCTTCACTTATTGGCAATGCAAGAAAAAGGAAGCAAGGCATCATGATTCAGTTCCAGAAATGGGTTGGGAAATCAATCTAGATCAACTTCATACAATTGTAGACAACAACACAGTGGCAATGGTTGTTATCAATCCAAGCAACCCATGTGGCACCACTTTTACCCATGATCATTTGGCTAAGGTTGCAGAGACAGCTAAAAGGTTAGGTTTGTTAATAATCTCAGATGAAGTATATGCTCATATTGTCTTTGGTAAGAAGCCATTTATTCCAATGGGATTCTTTGCATCAACTATATCAGTAATTACTCTTGGGAGCATATCGAAGAAATGGATGGTTCTTGGTTGGCAGATTGGTTGGTTTGTGACATGTGATCCAGATGGTATTCTGAGGAAATATCAGATAACTGAAGGCATTATTGCAACCCATTTAATTGACTAGGCACTAGATAGGTTTGTTGTTGCAGCTGTCCAGAATCCTATGTCTAATCTCTTATTAATGGTTGGCACAACAAATGATTGGTGTTATGTGGAGGCATATGGAAAGAATGGGGTCCATATATATATTCAGTTTGAAAAGCTCCAAGGCACATGAGAAGGACATTTCAAGATGAAGAAGCTCAAGACAGTCAAATTTGGCATGTAAGCTGTGTTTTTGAAATTACACAGCAGTTTCGCAGCGCGCTGCGAAACCCCTGTAGCAGCCTGTTTCAGCAGAAAAAACTCTGTTTTCTACGTTTACTAGTAAATTTCCAGAAGGGGTTCTGAGCAGCTGAAAACTTAATTTTGAAAACTAAAAGAGGAGTTTATTCCTAACATACCAAACTACAAAAATCTCTTTCAGTTTCTTCAAATTCGTTCTGAGGTGGGAGGAATTTATGGTTAAACTTGCGCTACGAAACTGCTGAAAGTCAAGCTTTGTCTACTGGTTTTAGCAGTCTTTCTCAAAATCAGTTTTTGGTTACAGGAAGACTTATTTTGGAATTCTGAGGGCGGTTTCTCTTCATCCAATGTCCAGCTACAATAACCTATCTCACTTTATTCATAAGTGTTTTCAGTTGGGAGATATTAAGCTTTCATTGAGACCTTACTTTCAGAAAATGGATTTTTCCTCTTTGCCACGTGTTTTTCAAGGACAATTTCTGGACAGCTGGAGAAATGTTTTAAAAAACCAGGAGAGATTTTTGTTCTGGACAACATTTTCTACAAAAACCTCTTTGGTTTCGTAAAATGTGTCATGGATGAAGAGATAAAGGCTCTGCAATTTTCAAGGATCTAAACCTAAAAACAGGGAAACATGTTCCCTAATTTCTAGGGTTTGTCATCAGCAGTTGGGTGACCACGTGGGAGGCTTCATCAAATTCGACTCCTTGAGGTTGCAAGTTGTCAAATAATGCTTTAAATTCTTAGATAAGGTTGTTGAATCATGATAAGGAGTTACACTCCTAGTTGTATTAGGTCTCTAGGACTGCTAGTTAGGTGTCATTTGCATTTAATAGTTAGTTTTGAGTATCAATAGGTGTCATAGTAGGATGAATTCGAATTCCCCTCATGCTGGAGGAGGAATCTAAGTTGTGTAAAGAGCTCTATATATAGCAGAAGAGCTGATGTACAAAGGGTTGGAACATTTTATGGAAAAGCTTGTATTTGGCCTATGTAAGACTCACTTTCAGTAATACATGCTTGACTTTACTTCTCAGGATTCATGAAGGGTTTTTTATGTTCAGAATATGTGATGTTGTCCTTTTCTTAATTCTTACAGTGGTATGGATGTATAATCACTCAGAACTCACTGAATGTGCTTTGACTTCCTATATACATTTATAAACTGTGTGGTCCCATATGAGTTTATGTTCTGAATGTTTAAACGTTGAATGCCCTGACTTCCATGTAGGGTTGAGTTCATTGTTATATTGAGGTGTTGTTGACTCCATAAGCCCAATGGATGGTTGTTTAATGTGTTTCCACCATTCATATTTTTCACTTGTTTCATAGAGTTAGCCATCTAATCTTTATCAAAATCATTAACCTTTGAGAGAGCCCTCTCAGGTTGAGGAGGCTAAGCCTCAGCCAAAAGTTGGTTGAAAGAGTTACTTGATGTCTTCCTGGTCTGCAGCCTTCCAGGGCCTGATTTTGAGATAACAGTTTGAACTCAGTAAACTCAAACACCAACAAAAATTGCTACTTAAGGAGTTAGATGCAGTGCCATCTTCTCCTCTCCCTAATGTTGTATTATCCAAATCCGCCAATGAATCAGGTAAACCACCTCTTGGTAGAGTAGAAGCCACTAATGATGTTTTAATTGGAGATAGATCAAATTCCCATACTCCTCCTTTTCTCTTAACCTACGAAATCTATAATAGAAATCTACACAACTGTTTGATTGACTCAGGGGCTTATTTGAATATAATACCGGCGTCGGTTAGTTCCAAACTAAACATAGAACCCCAAAGGTCTGCAATTCATATCGTTCAATTGGATAGAACTAAGGTTAAGGTTTTAGGAGAAATCAATTCAATTACTATCAGGTTATCATTTGATCCATGAGTGGTTCAGAGAATTGATATTCTAATCGCTGATATACCTAAATTCTATGGTTTGATTTTGAGAAGGGACTGGTATGAGAAACTTCATCGTTATATTTCCACCGATTGGTCCCATACGTGGTTACCTTATAAAGGGAATCCAAATCAAATAAAGATCGATTGAGAGAAACATATGACTCATACTGTAACTGAGTTCAAACAAGAAAATCAACCAATAGCATTCAATAATAACATTTTGGGGAATTACTCATCTGAATCATTCTTTGGTAATTTTATTTCTCAACCATCACCCTTCTTAGTTAATAATTTCACATCTCAAATTGAAAATATTTCTCAAACAGATACATCAAGATGTGTTAAAATTGTTGAGGAAACTGTAAATAAAACTGTAGATAAATCTTTGTTTTGTTCATTATATTTTTATGGGTCTAAATCTAGTGAAGGTGCAGGAGCAAGATGTATCGTAGTTAGTCCCGAGGTAGAAAAGACCATGTTATCATGTAGGTTGGAATTTGAATGCACAAACAATATGACTGAATATGAAGCCTTGATTCAAGGACTTTATAAAGCAATTGGTCTTAAAGTTCAATATTTGAAAGTGTTTGGTGATTTAGAGATTGTTATAAGACAGGTCAGAAATACTATTCATTGCCTTTCTAATCACCTTAAACACTATCAGTCCTTGGTACAAGACCTAATATCTCAATTTTTGGCATTTAATATTTCTCCAATCCCTAGATCCCAGAATGCAACAACAGATTTGCTAGCTAATGTCGCATCCAAACTCCTTCCATTTGAAGATTACAGTCCTGATAAATTCTCAGTAGAATTAATTTTTAGGCCATCAATTCCTGATAATGTCACTAACTGGTGAGTGTTCAATCATGATGAAGACATTTTAAATTTTTTAACTTCTGACAAATCCTATGATGATCAAATTATTGATGAAAGTGACCATGACCTTCAAATAAAGAAATTTTTTGAAGAAAACTCATTACCTAGACCAGTGGTCAAGCTTGAAGATCTTTATGACATCAAAGATAGATTTAAATAGGTTACCAATTCAAAACTCCAAAGTTTAACTTTGAGATTTTAATTAATAAACCTTGGTACTAAGAAAAATCCACAAAACATCAACTTGGGATTAGGACTTTCTTAAGAAGAAAGAATTGTGTTCATTAGATTATTGCATAAGTATAAAAACATCTTCACTTGGAAATATGATGATTTGAAAACATATGATACATCTATCATATAGCATACGATTCCAATGCTTTCTGAACAAAAACCAATACAGCATAAATTAAGGAAGATTCATCCTAACTTAAAGAGTCAAATTAAAGCTGAATTAAATAAACCCTTGAAAGCTAAGATAATTTTTCCTATTAGACTTTCAAATTGGGTATCTAATATGGTGCTAGTTAGGAATAAAAATGGTGACATTAGAATTTGTATTGATTTTAGAAATCTTAACAAGGCAAGTCAAAAGGATAACTTCCCTCTACCAACAATGGAGCAAACTCTCCATTCAGTAGCTGGTTCCGAACTAATGTCCTTCTTAGATGGTTTGTCAAGGCATAACCAAATTTTGGTACACCTTGATGACAGACTTAAGACTACTTTCAGAACTAAGTGGGGAACTTATGCCTACCAAAAAATGCCTTTCAGGTTAATCAATGCTCGAGCTACATTCCAAATAGTGATGGACATAGCATTCAAAGGTGTTATAGACATTTTTGTGCCTCACGTCAAGGAGCAGGAA
The DNA here is from genome assembly GCA_031772625.1 of Pinus tabuliformis. Lineage (NCBI taxonomy): Eukaryota > Viridiplantae > Streptophyta > Pinopsida > Pinales > Pinaceae > Pinus > Pinus tabuliformis. The sequence continues at coordinate 1,108,756,407 of CM062816.1, read as the reverse complement.
ATGTCGATAATTACAGGGATCCTCAGTCCCTAAACATGTTGTTCTTACCCCTAAAAGAACAAGGTCATCAATCAACAACACTTCCAATCAGTTCTCCACCTAAAAACACTTCAGAACAGGCTTATTTTGGATCATGTCAGGTGCTTAACTGAGCTTCTGCGCTGTATTGCAACTGTCCCACTCTGTACCTGCGCTGGAAGTAAAAAACAATGAAGGCTACCTGCGCTGGGCGAGATTGGCCAAGTGGCACAGTCATCCTGCAAGGTGTCATTTGCCCAGGAAGCTTCCAAACTGACACTTGGGTCATGAAATTCGCCCTGTGATGAGTAAGAGGTACTTGATCACCATGTGTAAGCAAGGATCTCCAAGTGGACACAGGAACTGAAGATTAACTGAAGATGGAGAGGACACTAGTCAGCTATATGCCAGCCTCCAGCTGACTCATCCTTTCCTCTTCCCTCCTATATATAGAGCTCTTCTATGAGGTCTAGGGAGGCTGGAATTTTGTAAGAGCAAGGAGGTGCTGTTGGTATACTGCCAGGATTATTGGGTGATTGTTTTACTAGAGGTGAAGAAGAGAGTTCTTGCTGCCGAGGAGGTGCTGCTGGATTGGAGCCAACATCATTGGTTGTAACTTCCTCTAGAACCCTGTTACTTTCTATCAATAAAGTTTGCATGTTCTTCTATATACTTGTTTTACATAGATGCTTTTGTGTTTACATGTATATTTGATGCAACCTAATCCATGCTTCAATTATGATTGCTTGTATCTCGTAGTTTGCTCCCTTTTGTTGTGCAGATTCTGTGTGTAGCTGGATCGGCTTGGAGAGCAAAGAGCTGGGAACAGGATACAAAGCGAGAAGGACAAGGATCGACTAAGCGCAAGACACCAGGTTGGTTGACCCTCTTTCCATTCTCTCTGTGCTTTCATAAAGTGGAACATGAAAACTTTATCATTCAGTTGTTGCTAAAGACTGTCACCTTTAGAAAGGGTTAGTGTCATCCGCATCGGATACTTTTCCCCACAAAAAAAGGACTAATCAATAAATCAGTAGTGTCTATTAGATGATATTACTGTATTCTCTAAGAAAAGATCAAGTCATTTGCATGATCTGAAACAAATCTTTGAACGTTGCAAAAAGTATGGTATTTCGCTCAATCTCAAGAGACCATTTTTCACTCTTGACCAAGGTAAACTCTTGGGCTTCATTGTTTCAAAAGATGGAATTTATATTGATCCAGATAGAATCAAAGAGATTTCTAATATTCCATTTCCTCATAATAAAAAATCCATGCAATCATTTTTAGGTCAAATTAACTTTGTAAAAATATTTGTACCAGATTTTTCACAAATTGTTTTACCATTACAAACCATGGTTAAGAAAATTTCAGTGTTTAAATGGGGGCCTGTAGAAAAAGAGGCATTTGATTCTATCAAAAAATCAATTATAAATGCCCTTGCTTTAAGCACTCCTAATTTTTCAAATCATTTCATCTTATATACTCTTGCATCTGATTCATCTTACGCAGCAGTACTCACACAAATTAAGGATCAAAACTTGGAAGAACTAATCTCATTTTATAGTTCAAACCTTCAAGATGCTGAACTTAACTACTCGGAAGTTGAAAAACAAGCCTTTGCTTTATATAAAGCCATCAAAGACTACAAAACCTTTCTCTTAAAAGCTCACACAAAAGTTATAGTTCCTTTTTCAGCAGTAAGACAATTACTAGTTCAAAGGGAATTAGGAGAAAAATGAGCAAATTAGGTCACAACACTTCAAGAATATGATTTGGAAATAAAACCAGAAAATATTGTCAAAGGCCAAGGTTTTTGCAGGTTGTTGGCAGGAGCTTCTAACATTCAAGAATCTGAAGGTACAAAAGATACTAAAGAAATCAATCAGATAAGTACGTCTAATCCTGAATCCCAATATACAGATCTGATTTTCTATTTGAAAAACAGATATGCTCCTTCTAATCTTTCCTATAAAAAAAAACGTGCTATAAGAATGAAAGCAAAAGAAATTATAATTGTAGATGACATATTGTTTAGACGGAATTATGATTCAATTCTGTTAAGATTCTTAGAAAAACCTGAAGCGCAAAAAGTCTTGCAAGAGCTACACGATGGATTAGCAGGAGGACATTTTGGAGCTGATACAACAACCCACAAAATCATTCGTGTTGGATATTACTGGCCCACCTTCTTCAGAGATACTCATGAATATGTAAGGAAATGCCAAAGTTGTCAAACTAATAGTGGAAGACAAAGGAAGCCAGCTTTCCCTTTTCAACCAGTTAACATTGAATAGCCTTTTGAATAATGGGGATTAGATATCATTGGGGAAATCATGCCACATTCGTCCAAAAAACATAGGTATATCCTCACAGCCACTGATTACTTTACGAAGTGGGTTGAAGCAATTCCTCTGAAGACAACAAACTCTGAGGAAATTATTGAATTCATAGACCAGTTCATCATTACCAGGTTTGGTGTCTCAAACGCTCTCATTTTTTATAATGCATCTTACTTCTATGGTAATTCTATACATGACTTTGCTATCAAAAGGGGATTTAATATTCTGCAAACCACTACCCTTAGGGTAATGGTTTAGTAGAATCTACCAACAAAAATCTCATTAGAATCATTAAGAGAACTATCAAGCAGAATCATAAAAACTGGCATAAATCTTTAACATTTGCACTATGGGCTGACCGAATAACACAAAAGGCCTCAATAGGCACTTCTCCATTTAATCTAGTGTATGGAAAGGAAGTTGTCATGCCAACAAATCTAATACTTCCATCACTAGCCCTACTGCATTTTATTGAAGAGACTCCCTCATCTTCTATCCAAGTGAGACATGATCAGATCCTGAAACTAGAGGAAGAAAGGGATTGGATATCATTGGGGAAATCATGCCACATTCATCCAAAAAACATAGGTATATCCTCATAGCCACTGATTACTTTACGAAGTGGGTTGAAGCAATTCCTCTGAAGACAAAAAACTCTGAGGCAATTATCGAATTCATAGACCAATTCATCATTACCAGGTTTGGTGTCTCAAATGCTCTCATTTTTTATAATGCATCTTACTTCTCTGGTAATTCTATACTTGATTTTGCTATCAAAAGGGGATTTAATATTCTACAAACTACTACCCTTAGGGTAATGGTTTAGTAGAATCTACCAATAAAAATCTCATTAGAATCATTAAGAGAAATATCAAGCAGAATCATAAAAACTGGCATAAATCTTTAACATTTTCACTATGGGCTGACCGAATAACACAAAAGGCCTCAATAGGCACTTCTCCATTTAATCTAGTGTATGGAAAGGAAGTTGTCATGCCAACAAATCTAATACTTCCATCACTAGCCCTAGTGCATTTTATTGAAGAGACTCCCTCATCTTCTATCCAAGTGAGACATGATCAGATCCTGAAACTAGAGGAAGAAAGGGAGAAAGCCTGAATTATACATGCAAAGCATCAGCAAATTATTAAGTCATATTTTGATGCAACTTCAACCAGTTCAAAACATTTACAAGTTGGTGATCTAGTTTTGAAGTGGGACAAGCCCATGAGGATAAAGGCAAACACACTAAGTTTCAGAAAATGTGGCTTGGACCATTCCAAATCAGTGAGAATATAGGCCCCTCTACATTTATATTGCAAGATTTATCAGGTAAGAGAGATTCTCTTCCTGTCAATGGCCTTATTATGAAAAAATTCTTCAATTGAGAAGGTAACCCCTTCTCCCTTTGTAAATATTCAATTTTCAGCAGGATTTGTGTGAATAAATTAGTTTGTTTAAAATAAAGTTGTAAAAAGCCTTCCATTGGTCTTTGCTATATGGAAAAAGTTACTCAAAAGAAAATAGATTTAATATTTACTTTTAAGGAATGGAAGCCATGAAGGAAAAGGAAGATTCTAGGAAATTAGGTATAATTAGATTCTGAAAACCCCATTTTATTTTTGTGAAATCTTTTCAAAAGCTTAGAAATACTGTAAATCATTTTAAAGTTTTAGAAGCCAAAAAATGGTTATCAATACAAAACAGAGACTGATTCAATCTTATCATATTCAACTCTTACCCTGTCATCCATATTCTCTTAAAGAGAAAATTGTTCATCCCATTCATCAAAGTTTATAATTACTTAGAGTGTAATTCTAAAATATATTTGATATAAAAGATAAGGGGTCTTATTAAGAGCATGCTTACCATGATAATGGGGGAATAGTTCAACTGACATTACCAATACTGCATACTAAAACAAGGTAATGGATTATTATTATAAGACAAGGGGACTCATCACGAGCCAGCTTGTTCAGTTAAATTACAACCAGTGAATGGCATTGTCAACGGTTGGCCACCAAACCAGGACAATGGCTTTTTATCTTACAAAATAAGGAAAAAAAGAAAATGCAATACAAAAAATGTGGAAACATATCTTTTGAATTCATTCTTTTTAATTATACTATGAAATGGATGGAACAATGAATGATCTAATGGTTAAAAGGTAACCCTGCCGAGGCTATAGACGTTTGCTGGCAGCAAAGGCTCTACCTATGCCAAAGGAGTCATTATAAAATCTAAGTTGGAAAAGTCTTTTATTTTATCATTATCAACCAATTAAGGTTTTATTTAAAGCTTAGAATGTATTTAATTTTAAGTAGAGAAAGAGATAGAAAAATTAGTTATCATTATGTTTAGAATTTATGATTATCTAGTTATATTAGATTTTCTCTATCAATTAAGGTTTTCAGATCAAGAAAGTTAAAGTATTACATTACTTTCTCAGAGATAACTGTTTTCCTAGTAAATCACCAATTTTTGTGCTAAACAAAAACCCCCCGTTTCTTATAAATCCTTATATAAAATTTTAGATAAGAGATGGGTCCCTTTAAATCAACTTAGGTAAGATTTGTGTGTTAATAAATAAAATTGGTATTAACCCATCATAAGATAAAACCCTTATGAAAAGGCTTAAGGTAAATAATTATTATAAAAGCATTTGAATGAAAATAAGTGTGACTTTTGAAAAATATTATAAAACCCTTCGTTATTGCGATAAAGCGGTCGGAAGATCACATATCGCAATAACAAATGAAACATATGCAAAAGCCACAAATACCCTTATCCATTCTCTCCAATCCGAAAAGTAAATCGCAATCGGGAATTGGAGAAGCCAAAAGCCAAGTGCAATATATTCAAGCCCCTTAATTCTTCTGATGTGATAAAGCATATCGCAATCGGTAAATCAGCAATGACAACAACAAGCCAACACAAAGACAAAGGAATGCTCAAAGCCTCTGATCCAATAAAGCATATCACAACCGGCGATCGGCGAAATCACAATGACTAAACAAGAAAGTTTGAGCCCATTCCCGATTGCGATGTATTAATTAGGCACACATATCAAAACTGTATTTAAAAAGGCTTGCATGCATTATATCACCCTTTTGACAATCGGAAATATTTAAAGCAAGTATTAAGGCCTGCACCTTGACATTCCTGAACACCGATTAGCGATTTATCATTGATCATTCATAAAAGAAATCATAGGCATGCTTGATTTAAACATTCATCACATAAATGACATGATGGGCATTTAAAATAGTCTTTACCATGATTGACAGGTTAAGCGGCTAGTCAATGAAGCAGTTAAGGATATATATTTTCGTTAGATTTCATCCGCGGCAAACTTTAACTATATTCCATTATCACGTATCAATCGACGTAGTTCTTTTTCATTATCATATTGGTCTATAGTAGCATTTTTTGTATCACAGTTTTTAATCGCTTGTGAAAAATTCCACTGAGATTAAAAATCTCAAGAAAATGGGAAAGAAATCCAAGAAGTCTACAACAATAGCTCTACCAACAAAAGATCCAAGACCAAGTAAAAAGGGATTGATATCAGACACGACGTGTCTTGGAATGGGAAATACAAGCTGGGAGAGTATCTATAATTTGATTGAAGTTGAAGAACCCGAGGAGTTATCTGAAGAAGCCACGACTGATTCAACTAATAATTCCGAAGGAAGTCTCAAAGAGTTGGAATGCTCCTTTCTTCATAAGAATAATAGCACGAGCTAAAGTCCTCCCATATACTGATGTCATGAGATGGGTTGTGGAGAAGATTCCAGTTACAAATAGAACCTTTTGCACAACTGACGGAAGGATATTTGTCTCGTTTTAGCCCGATGATCTAAGGAAAATGTATCTCTTACCTGAGCCTGAGAAGCGGTACAAAAAAGCATTCTTAGAATGTGAAGGAAAATGAGTTAGAATCAGCCCTAATTAAGCAGTGGAGACACTTCCTTGAGAGGCACAAGCATGAATCATCGGGTAAGTATTCTATAGACTCATTGGCTTATCCTTATTGTAATTCCGGAGCTATGATGTGTAGAATGTGGGGAATACATGACTCTGCTAATTTTACAATAGAAATGGTCCCTCTAATGGAGGCTTCAATCAATGGCTATGTGATGGATTGGACCAATATTTTATCTGATAAACTAGCCACAACAATCCTAGAGTACAAGACAAACGTATATCATACTACTAGGACCATTCCCCAATTCTATTATACTGCATTCATTATGGACACCATTTGTTTTAATTCTGAATTTCCATTGCTTAGTTGGAGATGGACCCCCACAGACCCCAAACTAATACATATCTATCATGACCAGTTATGGAAGGCCAATTACAAAAATCACCTGTATAAAATTTGTAATGGTTTTATTGTACCTATTTATTATTCCATTTTTGATAAGCCTGCTACCCGGATATATCCAGAGGCAGAAACAGATTTGACAACAGTGGGCAGTTGGTTTGGTTAAGAAAAATTCACTTATATAAGGCTTTTTGGTAGAAATACAAAACCCCATGTCCTTCCTCTCTATGTCCCCGATAAGCTCTTAGCTCGAGAATTGGCTTACCAGATAACAGTAGATGGGACATCAAAAACCCTTAAAAATTCCAAAAAAAAGACATGGCCTACATTTCCATTATGGTGTGGAATTTTCACTCTCCATGATTATAAGCACGCATAGAAAGAGACGAAGCAATTACAAACACTAAAGCTTGCTGCAATTCCTAATAGACAGTATGATCCCAGGAAGGTGGCCTATAATGTTCTTGACCAAGCCAAGCTTGCCAAATTCAATCATGAGGATGATGTCTTCGATGATCTATTTGCCTCATTAGAATCACTATTCCAGGTCAAATCATTGGCTAATCTCAAATATCAATATGAGAGTTTGAAAGTGTTTAATAGGCTTAGAGAGCAAAGGTTGCAAACTCTACCTCTAGACCTCTCAGTCACAACTCCTACAGGTCAGTCATCTGCTCAGACTGGACAAATAGTCACTGGTAAGCCTTCTGATATTATAAAGGTCTTCGAAAAGGAAAAGAAACAGGAACAACAATAGGAACAAGGACAGGGAAAAGATAGTCAATTCGCAGATATAGATACTCAGATTGATCCCAAGCTTCTTAAAGAATGGCAACAGTTTGATTCTGTTATAAGCAATATTGGAAATCTACAAGAGTTTAGTACACCCGAAGTGACAACTGGTCACAAGACAGCAACTAAAATAGTTCCAACTGAAGGAACCAATGGCCCACGAATCACTCAAAAGGATATGGAGATAATTCTAGAGAATCCATCCGATGAAATCATCCTGCATGTAGAAGAAATACCACCTTTAGATGTCTTCTACAGTCCCAAGCACAGGGCTGTAGTAAAAAGACAAAGGAAAAAGAGAAAGCTTGATCAACCTTCTCTTTTACTTGCGTAAATGGAAATGGCTAATGTGGTATGGAGAGAGGAAGTTAACCCTTTCGAAGACCTCATGAAACTCTCTCAATATACCGGGGCATACTTGGCAGCTACTATGGATAAAGCATTGGAAGTCAGTAATCTACTCAAAGAAAAAGATCAAACAATCATTTCACTTGAGGCACAGGTATCCGACAGACAGCAAAAGATAGAGTAGTTAGAGCAGCGATTAGCAGCGCAACAACAATTAAACAACCAGCTAAATGAGAAATTGCTCAAGGAAAAGCAAAGGATAGACCAAAGTGCAGCTCACATGCAAAAATAATTATCTTTGGCATTGGCCAAGCTGAAGACAATGAACGAACAACTGAGAAAAACGAAAGATGAGCAAATTGCTCAACTCTCACAAGAAATAGACAAGTTTAAAAGCTTTTCTTAAACAACAGAATTTAAATCTAAAGCACTCTAGATCAATAAAGCATTGATTAATCAATTAAATTTACTATGTCATAATATTTCTCTTGCTGAGCCCCTCTGTGAGATTTCTTTAGCAATGGTTTTTAAATCAGTTGAATCAAGGCAGAATTTGGAACAGGCTGATGAGACATAAACAGATTTTCTTTCATGACAAGAAACCAAGGAGGGACAAGCCAAAAATCTTCCTCAAATTTTGGAATCGCACAAGGAAATTCTTTTCCTAGAATGACAGTCCCAATTGATGAAAGCAGAGTGGGAAACTTCAAGATGTAGATCAACAACTGGTGTTTGATTGAATTAGTCAATGATACACTCTATCTGTCTAATTTGATTTCAGAATGTACTCTGGGTAAATTACTATCGGCTAAAGCATTGGAACATAAGTGCAAACAGGAATTAGAAAAGAAGGAGAGATTAATCACAGGCATCCAAAGTTTAACTTGGGACACCTTTTGGTTCTTCCTGGTTAATCCCCATAGTAAAAAAACAGCAATAAAATGTTTAACCGATGCAATCAGTTACATGATTCCAGAAATTCATGATGCTAGGTATTCAACCCAACTGCATTCGTGCATGAGTCACCCTCCAAAATTGCAACCAATGCTTTCTATATGCCAGCTCAAGCCAAAGGATTATCAGCCGAAACAGTGAATCATTCTGTCGACTGCAAGCATGTCTATTTCAATAAGATTTTCATGATTTGGTTATACCACCTCATAGCATTTTTATTTCATAGTTAGTTAGTTATTAAGTATTTATAGACCCTTTCATGCATTTAGAAAGGGTCTTCAATTTTTGTATCAAAACTTGGATCGAGAGTTGCACTATTGTGCTTCCGATATATATTTTTTTATGAAGACTGGCCTATATTCTGAATTTTAATGAAGAATGCTTTGATAAGATGTGCATTATTTCTTTTTGTAAGAGTATTTCTAAATTGAAGGATGGGATATGAATGTGATTGATATCGGAGGAGATTCAAATTACATATGGTACTATTATTTATGTGTTTGTTCCATTCTTTTATATGATTAGCATTTATTTAATTATTGCTATCATTAGATATATGTATGTGTTTTAACAAAAGTCCTTTTACTTATCACTATTGAATGTTTAAGGAATATTATTCTTTCAATCATATTTATGTCAATGATATATGAGAAAAAGTGTAATAATGTTATAATTATTACTTTGTTCAACTACTTGAACAAAGTAATTATCATATGATGGAATGTCTTTATTTATAAGTGGAGTCATCTATATGCCTATTTGTGGATAAAGATTATCAAAAGTTACACTAAAGTGGAAATTTCACGGGATAGATTAGTTGCTTATAATTCTGCATTCTAGAATAAATCATTCATCGTATCATTAGATAATAAGAAGATCAATCACTCATCCATCCTATTTCCAAACCATTTGGAAACTAGTCCCATTATATCCCGTCGGAGCCACCACACCAAACAGAAAAGGAGTTTCCTTTAAGGTCCGGACCGGGTGGTTTTCCTCGATGTCGATGCAGTGATTTTCGAGGCACCAACACCTTCTTGCAATGATTTTGGGGTGGAATTCTCAATCTCTTGAAAATCTTGCTTTTCGGTTTGACTATGCACCTTGGCAAAGGCTACAGATGGTTATCCCGTGGCCTGAAGGGAACTAGTAGGTTGTCTAGAAGCAACTTTTCTAGGTCCTACTGAAGGTTGAGATTCTGCTTTCTTAAGGATTTCGTCTATAAAGATCAATCAACCAAGGGTGACCGATCCCTTAGCTTTGTCAGATTTGGGTAGGGGTTTAGGATTATTTTTCAGGATTTTTCTGCTTAGTCATGCACACAAATCGAATGCTAATTTCTACCCAAAAAACAACAACAAATCTGCAGGAAAGTGGGCAGGGGAGCAGGGCTATTACATGCTCCATATGTAGGTTCTTACCTTCCATTTTTAAAACCCAGTTCTCTCCTAGTAGGTTCTTACATCACTCTGGAAAAGAAACAAATGCCTACAGTCTTCCCCGGCAACTGTGCTAAAATGTTGAGTAGTAAAAGGGTATTTTTCACCTCTATTTACCCTACATTAACTTATCAATCTAAAAACGAATTTTTATCTCAAAGAGTGTACTTAGTTTGAGATGGTCATTTTTAAGAGTAATGCTAGTAGTATAGTGCTCTAAATACAAGAGTAAACAGATGCTTGAAACAAGATCTACTTACAAAAAAGAACCTTAAAACTCAAATCATGCACTCAACAATTTATCAGTCAAGGGTACAGTAATGGTAACTCATCCCTTTATAAACTGATGTAATTAAAGACAATCAAGGAAAAAGATCATCAATATGGGCGCTAGACAACAAATGTCAATGCTAACTACAGTCTCAGATAGTTTTGCACACCAAAGCAATGATAATACAAATGACAGGAAATGGAACAGCAACTAGTCTTATAAACAAGATTGAACAACAAAACCTTAGTCTATGCAAAATAAATGCAGAAATCGTATCCTACAAGAATTAGATAACAATATTTTCTCTAAATATAAATCAGAAACAATGGAAATGGAATAGCCATGAACAAAGATGAAATATGGAACAACAACTAGAGTCAAACATAAATGTACAGTGAACCAGAACAAATACCACACATGGCACGCTTAATATCTAGAAGAAACAATATTCTGACTTTGATACAACAAGTATAAATCTTAGTTATAAAGAATAAAGATTGTAATTTGTAATGGAACAAAAACAATTGCGATTAAGTGTAAACCATAGATAAATACAGTAATACCAACTTATGAATGTTACAACATGGCTACTCGATAATTGAACAACAATAGCATTCTGTAAGGAGCAGCAACGTTATATCAATGGTTAAAGGAACAAAAATTCGTTACAAAGTCAAAATGAGCAACACATCATTCCAAACAGAGATAATAATGAAAACCACACACGAATTAGAGATAATGGTACAGGAGCAAGTGCTCCACCAGGGCCAGGCCCTTAGCCTCTAGGGACACACTGCTTGAGATTACTCTAGAATCAAAGATGGAATGGTAACTAGATTTATATTAAAACATAAAAACAGAGTTACAATGGATCACTCTTCAACAAGAGTCGATGATCAAAGTTTTAAATACAAAGGAGAATTACATAAAAATAAAAAAAAGTTGTCCCCTCGGGCTAGCAGTGCTTCCCCTTCTTATAATAGTTGAGCGGAGATATCAATGATGCAAAAATCGTTAAGATAACGATCCCTCAGGATCAAAGGATCCTGAGGGATTTTTCCAGACTGTTAATTCTCAGTTATCCTCTTGTTCTCTTGCGTCGATTTGATATCTCCTTTTCCTTTCCTGGCTGATACACTCCAATTTGGATCGCCTTGTTTGCATGCGGTTCCTTGCGAAAGGGACAACAGTTAACTTTATCCTATCTTTTCCTTTGGGACAACAATATTTTGTTTTCTCCTTTTCCTGCATAAGAAAAGGGCAATTATTAGTTGTTTTGCGTTGCATACAAATCCCATAGATTTTGTCATAATTTATTATTATCTACCTAGTTCATGATGCAAAGAGGTTATGAATTTTAAGGAACAGATGACAAAATAACCAATAAAAACGTACCTTCTTTAGTACTCCACACCGATGTTGTTAATGTTTCTAACACATTGGTGTGATCTATTATGATAAGTGCACTTGTTTGGTTTAAAAGATATTTGAAATTTTAATTTCTCATAAAATGGAATAGTAATATCAAATTATCCTTTAGAATGCATCCACATGAATTACAGTAGTTCATAGTATAAATTTTATGCTTAAAGTCACCTTATTCTTGAAAAATGGTTGGAAAACTATATTGACATTCATATTATGGTTATATGGTTTTCAACATTAATTTTGGATATGCACACAAATTTTTATTTCTGATTTTTCTCAAATGCAAGGACAAAATCTCAATAATATCTGCAAATGGCCAATTCTTCAAATTCCAGTTCGTTCCATATTGTTGATCAAATTCCTTCATGGACTTCTCCCTTTCCATCTCTAGTAAGTTCAGATTTTATTTATATTTTGATCATCTAAATGATTTTTTTAATCCATCTCAATTTGAATAAAAATGTGTCCAAATTTGCAGGAACCTGATTTAGAATCGCATTCAGACGCAGAATATACTACTCAATATTATTTTCATAAGCATCTAAAATTCTTATCAAGAGAAACATATCGCAAGTAGTTGGCATATGAAATGAACAACCTCTTCACCCAACCAATTGGAACATGACATCTTCCAGCCATAATATTGGATCGACGATGGTAATAATTGTTTGATATAATGTAATCTCAACAAACCAATTTCATTGATTTGATTACTAATATCATTGATATTGTACTAATGACTTTCAATATTTATTGAAATTAGGATTCTAGTGATGATGAGCAACCTACCTACCATCTTTTGTAGCACCCCACTATAATGTCAACTCAAGAGAAGGTCGAATTAAGATAAAGACTTGGAGAGGGAGCATACAAATAATGGTTGAATCAACCACCTATTCAATTCCCACTATGTCTAGATTCACCAATTAAGAATGACTAAAACAATAGTAGTTCTTCATCACAAGTTGGAAATGTAAGAGGCAATCAAATGGATCTTGGTATGGATGATTACTTACAGGACACAACTTCCATGGAGGAAATTTTGTTAGATGCACAGCAAAATGGTACATTATGTGATGATGATCATATCACTGATACCTTATTCGAAAGCCCAAAATATGCTTCCACCACCTCTCTTTCTGGACCTGGTGGAAAGTCAAACTGTACTTAGCTAGGGACAATGATGTTGCTAACAATGTGAAAGTAAAGTTTGGCATGTCGAATGCATGTTTCTTAGAAATATTAAGGTAATTGAAATCATGCATGATCGATCAAGTTCGTTATATTTTTTCACACAATCAAATTTAAAAATGGTTGATTTTATGAATGTTAAATATTGGCATTGTACAATTATATTTCCCACCAAATTCAGGATATTCAAAGATAAGGTTCTTTCGAGTGATAACGTCTTTTCAGGTAGCTATAAAGAGGCAAAGCAATTATTAAAAATGTTGGGTGTTGAGTACATATCATATCATGCATGTCTAAATGATTGTATTATATATCGAGGAGAATATGAAAAAAAAGAGATATGTCTGAAATGTGGGCATGAAAGGTGCCATAATTAAAAAATAAGGTAAATCACATGGTCCTCCTCATAAGATATTGAGGCACATGCCTATAATCCCAAGGATTAAAAAAATATTTCATTGCAAAGCATTAGTTATGTTGTAGGGATGGCATGCCTCACACGGAAGTTAGTCAGGAGTTATGTGAATCCCAACAGATTCAATAGCCATGAAGAATATAGAGGATACATGGATTGAAAAAGGTAAGGTTTAAGTACGAATTCTATGACTAGGCATAGCCATGGATGACGTCAGCCCATATTCCCTCCAAAACACTAACTATTATGTTTGGTTTGTAGTAGTGATCAATAACAATATCCCCACATGGTTGTCCATGAAGAATGAAGATCATATGTTGGATCTCATAGTCTATGATAGAAGACATGTATATGATGTATCAAGACCCATCACAATAGAGAGGAGTTTTACATTCTGTAGCATATGTTCTTACACCATACATGATTATCCGGGATTAGGATTTTACTCTAGTAAATTACATTCTTATTGATGTGTTTAGTAACAATATTGTTTCACATATTAATTCGGTGCAATTGTTTATATCTTCTTGGTTGCTAACGTGTTGCCTTGTATGCAATAATTTCACAGGTCTTGTAACAAAAGGATATCATGGATGTAAATGTTTTGGACCTTCTACGAAGGCTAGTTGGCCTGGCCACCTACAAAAGCTAGTGTATGACTACTCCAGGGTATTCCTCCTAGAAGAACACCCTTATAAAAGAGAAATATCTAAATTCAATGGTAAACCATAGAGAAACCAAAGAATTGTAATAATGACACCAACTGAATGGCTTAGATCATATGAGAGAGGGAAGGAGAAGGAATTTGCATAAATGTTTGATTCAAATGGAGAGCCTATGTTCGATGATCCATAATTCTTTGACACCTATGTTGAGAAATTTCCCATTGGGATGGAAAGGAAATTTGTCTTTTATGAGTTCCCATATTGGGAGCATCTTAAGATTTCCCATTTACTAGATCCCATGCATATATTTCAAAATGTTTCATATTCTTTATGGAGGCACATATCATCAAAATAAAGTGACACATTAGCTGTTAGGAGAGATCTTATTTCTTCAAAAATTAAAAAGGAAGATTGGCCAAGACAAGAAACTAGAGGATAGGGTGGTCCCTCTTGGTCTTTCAAATAAGGTGATGTCCCATGAATTTTAAATAAAGAGGATATTTCTTTGGAAAAGGAATTGATAATGAGTGTGATGGTTCCATATTTATATGGATCTTCCCTATGGAATTGCTTCAATGTGGATGATCATCTGTCAAAGTTGAAATCGCATGACCACTTGAACCTTCTAAGAGTACATATGTCAAAAATATTATTTTATTATTTATTTTATTTTTATGTAATGGGATTTTTATAATTATTTTTTCCATAATGTACTATTTACTGTGCAATGTCATTATCCTTTGCTTGTGCATACGTGTGTGAACCATGACTTCCCCCAAGACATATGATGTGCCATATCTAAATTGTAAAGCCTGTAAATAATTTAAATAGCTATTTACCCTGAACAAATTATGAAATCTACCAAATGTAAAGCCTGTAAATAATTAAACAGCTATTTACCCTGAACAGATTACGAAATCTTCATGAACCTATTTTAAAATTTAGCAAAATTTCATGTATCAAATTGATTGATTTGATTAGAAGTACCTACCTAGTTTCCTACGGATGAAGAGGCTTCAAATTTGCTCCAGCTTTTGCTCCCGTTACCAAAAGACCATAACCTTCCAGCCAAACTAAGTACAACCTAGGTACTAAGTCCAAATTGCTTCTCAAATGCTGCAATCTGTTTCTCTGTGCCCAAAAAATTCAGAACAAACAAGTCTCAGTCCTTACGGTGGATAACTTCATGTTATTGTACTTCCTCCAACCACCTTCTGATTATTCGTTTCTTCCCCCCCACATTCTCAAGACAACCTTCCTTCTTTTAAATCTCCAGTCACCGCCTCCCTCCATCTCCATGTCCTAATTTTGATATGTGTTGATTTTATATAAAACAAAATCTGATTTGTTTTGGTGATTTTATTTGAATATCTAAATTTGATTTAATAAAGTTTATTTATTATTTTAATGATTTAATTTAATTTATTTAATTTATAATTTTAATTTTATTAATTTTATTTAATTTCATAAATTTTAATTACAAATTAAAATTTTAACATTAAAACTAACATTTTCTGTTCGTTTGAGGGTTTATTATATATATAGTGCGTTACATACGGGCCCATGCATACATAGCTATCGTACGGAGGCCTCATATGTATGCTAATACTTATATTTTATTTATAGCCATAGGTGGGTCATTACATAAATTATCTGCATTTGTATGTTGGATCACATCAAAGGAGATCCATATGGCTAGCATTCCATGGTGGTGTCAAGAGATAGTTGAGATTGTTTGTATGTTTGAGAATGAGTTGCCGACGAGCTTCATGGACTTGCAGGTTCATCTTCTAATTCACCTAGTGGATGATGTTGAATTATTTGGGGTCATATATTATCGTTGGATGTTCTTCTTAGATAGGTACATGAAGAAATTGAAATATTTTGTTTGACAAAGGGAAAATCCTGAGCGGTCTATGGCAGAGGGGTATTTATCATATGAGTCTTTCTATTATGCTAGTGAGTACATCAAGCAAATCGAAAACACACCAGGTGAAACGATTTGAGATGATGAAAGGGATGAAGACAAAAGAAAAGGGGATCTTCTTGAAACAAATGGAAAGAGGAGCATGATAAAGACTAAGTGTAGGCCTATCATTTTCCAAATTACTACATAGTAACTATTCACACGTACTTCATGTTAATGCATATTTTGATCTCATATATATATATATATATATATATATATATATATATATATATATATATATATATATATATATATATATATATATATATAGATACATGTTTGATTTGATCATCAACGAATTTAGAAATTGAAGCCATCAACAAATTCATTCTTTATAATAGGATAGTGACACAACTGTGGGTCACATTGCATGAAGAGAAGAGGAGGAAATGGAACAATGATAGGAAAGAATTCAAACGGTTGAATGGCAGAAGCATTCCTTATCCTGATCATTTAAAATAAAATATGCTAATGACATGCCCTAACAGTTGGGTTGTTGATCAAGTCAAAGAGAAATACAATGCATAGAGTCATTACCTATGTGCTAAAGAGGATGCACTAAACATATGTATTGGGTGCAACAACTTGGTAATTATATTCTCTTTCCGTTCCATTTTAACTTCATACAACACCTTTGAATTTTAACATCTATATATATTTTATATTTCTAATTATGTTCAGGTTATTAGACACATGCCATTGTGATTTTTTCACTTTTTTATAGGTTCATTTGTTCCCATCTATGTGGGCATATGGACATTATTTTCACATGGAGGATGCCAAAGATGGATGTATGACACAAGACCATTGAGTGGAAGTTGAGTTCAACCAATATAATCATGTTTTCCACCACGATTAAAACCTAATGCAGGGGACATTAGATTATGTTGGGAAGATACAAGAGATCATTCCAGTGTACTTCACTTTGTTCCAATGTGTTATTTTTAGGTGCAAGTGGTGGGACACCTTTGATCAGAATAATGTAAGTGAAGATCGCGATCATGGGTTGATATCTATCAACTCTAAAAAGATTTGGCATGAAGTTAGGGAGCCTTATGTTTTCTCAAAACACAACAAACAAGTGTTTTTGTACCTAGGTGTGTTGGATAAGAATTGGTGGTTCGTATTAAGATACGACCCAAGATCAAAACGTATTCTTCATAAAAAATAATGTTATCATGCCAAGCAAGGAAGATAAGCAGGGTGATGACGATGGAGAGTAATGTGTACTTGGTGTTTCATCATTTATACTATTGTTGTATGTTTTTGTTGTCATTATTTCACTAATTATATTATTTGTATTCATCTTGTTGAAATGTTATAATATAATTGGTAAGATTCATAAATTTTTTTACATGTTTTTTTGCAGTCAAAAATTTTTTACAATACTTAAAACTAAGTATTTCCAATTGTAGTATGAATTTTAGTGACTATCTTGTGATAAGTATGTAGAAAAAAATAATATTTTTTATGAGTTCATTAAGGAATAATCAAATATATTATTTGTCAAAAGTTTAAATCTAATTTATTATCATATTATTTAACTCATATTTATTATTAAAAAGAGTTAAATTGAAACAAGTGCATTAGAAAATAAAGAACCAAAATAGCATCAAATTGTTATACCTTATTACTGGAAAAAAATTCACTTGTCTCTTTAAGGGAGAAATTCCAATAGAGGAAATCGCTAACTACAAGTAACTTCACATGAAGTCTTATATTTTCACTGTAGTGAAAACGAATGAGAGAATTCTTATTCCATTAATAGTTTCTTTCTAATTCAATGTACCAGGGATATTTATAAAAATTCAATGTTTAATATGGATTAAATATGTAATATTTTACAAAATATTAATAATAAAAATAATTAAATATATACATATAGGAAAAGATTATGAGGGGCCATATTTTAATATTTTAATGTGGAGGATGTGAATTATAAATAAAATATTTCAATGTCAACTAAATATATATTATACCAGCCTAAATCCATATCAGTGTAATTTTACAATCATAGTTTCAACCATACTAAACTTTGTAATTTATAAAAATATCTTTGCATTTTTTTTAAAGTAAGTCATTTTGCATGCAATTACATATATAAAATTTTGATATAAGTTCACCAATACATAATCTTAAATATTTATAAGTATAACTTCGGCGTAAATCACATAAAGAGAGACATTTGTCAACGCGTTTCGAACCAACCAGTGTGGCTCATCGTCAGGACAAGTTGAAGAAACAGATCCAGCTATGCATGCTAAATAGTCTGAGCAGAGCTTCCAACGGCTATCTTGATCAACGGCTAATTTTGACTCAAGGCCTAAAAAGTCAAAATGATCAATTAATGGGAGTTAATTAAATTATAAAAGAAATAATTATATATGTTGATTCTGTTAATAGTTTAATAAGAATTGGTTAGATTAAGGACCTGATATATATATAAAATATAAAATATAAATTATATGTGAGGCAATTCTAGTTAGTTATAGTAACTAAATTTTGTTAGAAAAAATATTTATATAAATAAAAATAATAAAAGATAGTTGAATGGTATAATATAAAGGGTATAAATAAAATATAAAGGGGGCTAGTTAGTTATAATAACTAGTAACTTTTAAAAGAGATAATTTAATATGGTGGTAACTTATTGGTCGGTTAAAAAGTTATATATAAATTTAATGTAAATTAATTAGATAAAGGACCTTACTTTATAAAATATTCAGAAGGTAATTAGATATAGTAATTATATAGTATTAATCCTATAATATATATATATATATATTATATATATATATATATATATATATATATAATATATAAGTAAATAAATAAAAATAAATTAAATAAAAAACAAATAAATAAATAGAATAATAAGTTAATTAATTAATCAATTAATTAATTAAATAGAGTATAATAATATATTATAGTTCTGATATAGTTAAGATCATATTTATTAAAATCTAACAAGAAGAAGAGCACCTAACAAAAAAGAAGGACAGAACCAAACGAAAGCAAAGAAGATGGGAAAAGGGGGGAGGAGAGAGAAACTAGGATGAAAGGGCGGGGATCCAACATCTACTGATCTTCCAGCTGTCATCTCTATTGAGATTGATTGTCCTTCTTTCAATCTCAATAGCTTCCCTGAGTTTACGATGATGGAACTAAGCAACTTTGACGACAACCCTAGCCTCCTCTATACACACCTGATGCTTGGTCTTTTCTACATGCTCTGCCAAAGCTGAAGACTTGGATCTCCCATGTCTTAGGTCAGCTGCATGTTTGCTAATCCTCTGATGGATGGAGCGCCTTGTCTCCCCAATATAAGGGGTCCAACAAGAACAAGGGATCAAGTAGACACCCTTCATGTCCTTAGGGTTAATGAGATCTTTCACCAATCGGAGGGAATTGCGGATGGTGCTGAGGGGCCTAAAGGTTGAGGGAATCTCATACCTCTTAAGGATCCGAGCAATCTTGTCTGTGGTTCCTTGGACATAGGGAAGATGGACACCTAGACAACGTTCTTTAGGCTCTTTCTTAAGTAACGCATTTTTAGAGGCTTTATGGAAAGCCTTCTGACCTAGGCGTCTACTATATCCATTTTCCACAAAGACATCAAGGAGATGGGATTTCTCCTTATCAAAGCTCTCACTATCAGAAATCCTCAGGGCATGAGTGGCAAGGGTGTTAGAAACACCCATCTTCTGAGTAGGGAAGTGATGGGAATCTGCATGAAGATACTGCTCAGTATGTGTTGCCTTTCGGAACACAGAGAGGGAGAGATAACCATCCTTATTCTTGGATATAAGAATATCTAGGTCAAGGGAGGCAAGGCAACACATACTGAGCAGTATCTTCATGCAGATTCCCATCATTTCCCTGCTAAGAAAATGGGTGTTCTTAACACCCTTGCCACTCGTGCCCTGAGGATTTCTGATAGTGAGAGCTTTGATAAGGAGAAATCCCATCTCCTTGATGTCTTTGTGGAAAATGGATATAGTAGATGCCTAGGTTAGATGGCTTTCCATAAAGCCTCTAAAAATGCGTTAATTAAGAAAGAGCCTAAAGAACGTCGTCTAGGTGTCCATCTTCCCTATGTCCAAGGAACCACAGATAAGATTGCTCGGATCCTTAAGAGGTATGAGGTTCTCTCAACCTTTAGGCCCCTCAGCACCATCCACAATTCCCTCCGATCGGTGAAAGATCCCAATAACCCTAAGGACATGAAGGGTGTCTACTTGATCCCTTGTTCTTGTGGGACCCCTTATATTGGGGAGACAGGGCACTCCATCCATCAGACGATTAGCGAACATGCAGCTGACCTAAGACATGGGAGATCCAAGTCTTCAGCTTTGGCAGAGCATGTAGAAAAGACCAAGCATCAGGTGTGTATAGAGGAGGCTAGGGTTGTCACCAAAGTTGCTCAGTTCCATCATCGTAAATTCAGGGAAGCTATTGAGATTGAAAGAAGGCCAATCAATCTCAATAGAGATGACGGCTGGAAGATCAGTAGATGTTGGATCCCCGCCCTTTCATCCTAGTCTCTCTCCCCCCCCCCCCCCCCCCCTTCCCATCTTCTTTGCTTTCGTTTGGGTCTGTCCTTCTTTTTTATTAGGTGCTCTTCTTCGTGTTAGATTTTAATAAATATGATCTTAACTATATCAGAACTATAATATATTATTATACTCTATTTAATTAATTAATTAATTATTCTATTTATTTATTTGTTTTTATTTAATTTTCATTTATTTACTTATATATATAATATATATATTATTATAGGATTAATACTATATAATTACTATATCTAATTACCTTCTAAATATTTTATAAAGTAAGGTCCTTTATCTAATTAATTTACATTAAATTTATATATAACGTTTTAACCGACCAATAAGTTACCACCATATTAAAATATATCTTTTAAAAGTTACTAGTTATTATAACTAACTAGCCCCCTTTATATTTTATTTATACCCTTTATATTATACCTTTCAACTATCTTTTATTATTTTTATTTATATAAATATTTTTTCTAATAAAATTTGGTTACTATAACTAACTAGAATTGCCTCACATATAATTTATATTTTATAAATATATATATATATATATATATATATATATATATATATATATATATATATATATATATATATATATATATATATATATCAGGGCCTTAATCTAACCAATTCTTATTAAACTATTAAGAGAATCAACATATATAATTATTTCTTTTATAATTTAATTAACTCCCATTAATTGATCATTTTGACTTTTTAGGCCTTGAGTCAAAATTAGCCGTTGATCAAGATAGCCGTTGGAAGCTCTGCTCAGACTATTTAGCATGCATAGCTGGATCTGTTTCTTCAACTTGTCCTGACGATGAGCCACACTTGTTAGTTCGAAACGCGTTGACAAATGTCTCTCTTTATGTGATTTACGCCGAAGTTCTACTTATAAATAATATGGATCACAGAAGCCTCAATTCAACAATCTTAAATATTATTTCATAAAAATAAACATCATGTTGATAACCATCTAATAATCATAAACATCATCTAATATACACATTCGAATTCACTACCATAATCTAATTATATACACTTATACGACATATAAATGTCATTAGCTAGCACAAAAATATAATAATCTAATAGGGCATCATCATTGTGATCACATATAACAAAACAAAAACATTTTAATCTAACATCATCACCTATACATCCTCAAATTAATATAAATCTCATGTCAAATAACTACTAAATTCACATACACATCTATTTGCAAGAACATTTAATGAATATATCTAACATAACCTAACAATATACACATCAACGCCATCATATAAATTAAGTACATAAACATGAACAAAAAAAATGCAACACACACACACACACATATACAAACAAGTCAAATAAGTGCAATCAAATATTCGATAAGATAGACGTAGTGCCAGGCTGATCAGCAGTAGAAAACAATGGATGGTTAGCTACTATATGATCAATGTTTGTTGAACTTAGTTGAGGTGGAGAAGGAGGTGGATGGTATGCATGAGTAGAATACGATGGATGGTCAACTACATCTGCGCCGTGAACATGGTCCGGAGAACTCTAAGGTGGAGGAACCAGAGGCTTGTTTGTTGATATGTCAGGAGAAACATGAGACACATCCTCTAGCTCTAGAATCTCATCATCAGGTTAATGACAAGGAGGTTTACTAATAGAAGGATCACCAACACCCTAAAGGCCATGATCTGATGGGGTGATACTACAAGAAGCATCATGATCACCACCCTCATCACCCTAATCATCATCATCACCTTGATCATCATCATCACCACCCTCATCTAATGTATCTATTGTTGCATGGTGTTGGCCTGCATCCCTCATCATTGTCAGTACCCTACTAGCTGTGATGATATGTCACATAAGAGACATCATCTTATGCGGACAATCCCTATGAAAACCCATGAAACTAGGATCTTGAGTGATATCTCAAGGCCTCGCAGAGAGAACTCCCACATCAATCAAAATCCTAGCCAATTTGTCGCATTAGTCCAACCAAACTCGAAGACCAAGCTTATGGCCCTAGATGCCCACGCACACCTAAGGATGTGGCTCACCCTCCTGGACCTCGCCTATCTAGTCATATCGGTCATCATCTCCTCTAACATTCAGTGGGGGAGGAGGCACATCCCCATCAAATTTGCCGATATCTACAAAATATATAGTACAGATAAATAATCAGACAATTTCATTAAACAATTTAATAAAACAAGTTAAATAAGGTGCTAGAATCAATTTTATTCTAATTCATTAAAAGAAGAAAATGAAACTAGTTTATTAATTTAAATAAAACACTAATATTACATATATCATCTGGAGGCTCAGTCGCTATGAAGAAAATATTGGAATTCCTTCTCCAATCAATCCCCACGTACATAAATGCCAACGTGATAAATGTATGGTTATCCTCACTAGCCAGTAGCATTGGTGCCTCACCAGAAATCTTGGCCAGAAATTCTAGCAGGCTCCTCTTGGGAATCATCTTCCCCACATGTGCATCTGGACCTCAGTGAATGGCCTAGGAGGGTGACAAATAAATTTAGGCCTTGTCTCTGGAAACCTCTCAAAAAATAAACATAAAAACTCAGAAGTGAAAGGGAAGGTCTCCCTCCCATGTCTCAATACACGACATCTATCTAAAGACATGCAAACTACCTCAAAAAAATGGCTGACCATCTGATGCAACATGGAATTTGAATCAAATAATCAACATAATACAAAAGATGGAAACCAATGCACTTCCCATAAGTACTAGAGTGTGCAATGGCAGTGACTAATAACAAGAGGCATTTAACCTCCTCTGCAACAAAAGACAAAATGTTGTCCAGCACGGACTTGAAAAGTTGGTGGATGGACCACATGAGGATAGACATATCTCATATTGTACGCAAGATAACTCTCAATTGAAACCCCATGGGGGACATCAGGGAACTAGGGAAAATGCTCCCCTCTCTAGGATATGCCAGTAATAAAGTACATGTCCTCCTTAGTGGGCTTATACTATGCCCTAGGATCGACATGGAAAGCTTGCTCATGGACATTCCATCAATGGATCAGATGCACCAAAAAGATAGAGTGCACCTTAAGGGATGCATCCTCCTCATAGTACTTAAGGATGTCTACATTCATCAAGAGCGCTCACGTAGTTGTATTAATATGGTGAGGGTATAAATCCCTCTCCCTCTCTCTGGTGGCCTACCATGTTTGGATCACATTGTATGGGTTTGCTTGCTGCTCATGCTCCTGTTGCTACTGCCTCTACTAAGGTCTTTGCTACATAATTGACATATAAAATACATCAGCCTCATACATAAAAAACTACTAGTGTGCACAAAACATAATCATGCATTGACGTTGGTGCACGTTCAACAACAACTACACTGCTAATGGTGTGCAAATAAGTATGATGCACCACTACTGGTTCACAATTTTAACTTTTGATAGCGGTGCAGACATAATGTGCATGAGTGCACACAAATAAGGAATGTTCAGGTTCTCAAACACACCGAGCTATGGCTATATTTTTAAATATTAAATTTGCAATGGATTTGGTAAATTAAAATGCACCAGGTGTGATGCACCAACGTACAATCTATCACATCAATACCGATGTGTTTTAGTTTACAAAACGCATTGCAACAATGATGGTGTGTTACTTTCATGCATTGATATGCGGTGCACCCTGTAAATTTACAAGGTGCACCACTATCAGTGCAAGTTGAACGTATCAAATGCACTGCACAGTGAGATTTTTTTTTTTTGAAAAACAGTGCTATATTAGCCTAATTTACAATTCTAATCGCTAAAAAAATAAATTACAAAGAAACATAGACATTACCTAGACATTTTGTTGTCGGGGAGGCATTGTGGATGTGTAATGGGGAAAAACAAATTCTAGGATAGTTTGAGAAAATTGAAAGCTCAAATAGTGAGCATGGTATGGAAGAATGATGAGAAAGAGAAGCACTGACATCAGAGTGCCTGCATGTGGCAAGAGTGGCACTGGTGCTTCAGAGATCTCCCACACTATAGATTGTAAAAATGAAAATTACGGCCGGGAGGGTTTTTATTTAACCCTCCTCCAGTGCATTTCTCCAAATGAAATGGTGCGGGATATGTCCAAAAGCAATGCAATTTTTTTTTAATTAAAAATATCGCATTTCTTTTCTTGAGATGACCCCAGAAATTCCTCTACAAGTACCGCACTAGTGCTCTATTCCAATTATAGCACCACTATTTTTTTAGAATTTAAAAATCACCTAGTGGTGCTTTTTATAAGATGCCCTCAGGTGTTTTATTAAGATTTCCACATTGGGGTGTTGTTGGAAAATAACATTACATTTATTTGAAATTTAAAACTATAGCGATGCTCCTTAATGGTATGCACCGAGTATTTTTACTATGTGGAGGGAATCGATGTTGTGGACTGTTCAAGCACCTGTGTTATGATTTTTAGCGCATCGTGTTTTTTTATAAACATATTTTTTTCTACAATGCACCGTGTTATTGCAACACCAATGTTTGTATGGATATTAAAGCACTAGTGTGTTTCTATATTTTAGACGCACCAAAAACATCCACTAAAAATTTGTTTGCCAACCTCCTTTACAAACGAATTTGCGGGCTATTTTTATAGGGGTTTTCGCAAAAACCTCTGCTAGAAGGTCTTTTCCCCCCTCCTAATCCCTTTGATGATGCTTGCAACCTACTAGAATTCGATAATGATATCATACGAAGTTGTCCACAGAGAATCCTAGCTCTCTATAAGATCACCATCACCCCCTCTTGAAGGAATCACCATTTTTGTTATTGATTATGTTTTATTTTTAATTTTTTTTGCTAGTTTATGTGATTCCTAAGATGACTGCCATAATTAACTTGTGGTTTGAGTAGCCACGAACCAAGGGCATCTAAGTCATCCAAATCACCTAGCCACGAACCAAGGGCATCTAAGTTGTCAAAATCACCTATGGATCACACCTAACCTGGGCCACACCAACCCTTAGCATCGTTGGATTTTTTCCCACGAAGTTTTAAACCAATAAGGTTTTCACCACAGAGTGCCTTAAGTGAACACCCTGTCATCGTTTTCTCTATGCCCTTTAAGCAGTTTTTAATTGAATTTTATTTATTTATAATTCTTTTTTTTTTCAAATTTTTTAATTTAAAAGAAAAAAATTAATATATTTATTTTTTAATTATAAATAAATTTTTTTACATTATTTTTTCTAATTTATTTATATTTGCAAAAATAAAATAAAATCATTTTTTCATTTAAAAAATTAAAATATATTTTTATTTTTTCCCCAAAAAAAAATTATTGTGACATTTTTTGCTTCATTTTTTTTGCTTTTTATATTCATAAATATATGTATATTTTTAAACTTTAATTGTTGAAATATTTTTTTTTTCTACGTAAAAGCTATCTAGGTCATATATTAACTGTACAAGTGAAAATTACAAACTGTGAGGCGAGTCTTCCAGGGCCTATGGTAGCACCCCGGGAACCTTGAGCAAAATTCTGAGGCTCCCTCTCCGGGGAAACCTTAACAAAACCAAACAGACCATGCACGGAATTAACGCTCCCACGCAGGGGCAACACCGGACCAAATATGCAGAAACAGTATTAGAAGTCAGCGGGCTCCCATCGGAGCTCCAGGAAGAGGACTCAAAACATTACTACCCACGCAGGGGCGAATTGCCAAAAGGGACTGACTTAACAACCAGACTGAATTGAAATTGAGAATTGACCAATTGAAAGTAAGACCAAACCAGCTACCAGACAAAATTACATAAGGCGAAGATGCAGGCATCAGCTGCCAGCCAGCAAAACGAGAATGCAAGAGAGAAGTACCCGTGTCAATTTTAATCCTTGAGATGAGTTGAGGAAGAAGGAAGGGACGCGAAGAAGGCATCAGCTTCTTCAGCGAGGCTGTTGTCCTCCACAATGTACGCCCAGCCATCTCCTTCTGGTCTACCCTCCCACATCTTTCTCCATGTCTCTTCATTAATATCCGAAGGAGCTGGTCCCACAGGTGGAAACGATTCGTGCTGTCCAGCCTCAGACGCTGGTGGCTCCAAAGCGGAGCTTTGTTCTCCTGCTTCCTGTTCTCCTTGGACAATTTCTTTGCCTTTGCCCTCCGCTTGCTTCTTCTGTGAGTTTTGAGGGGTGGTATTCCCATTTCCTTCCAGAGTTCTTGTGAACATGACTGAGATGTGGGCACTGAGCCCCAGGTTGCTCTCAGCACTTGGCAATGTGAAAACCACTGAGCCAAAGGAGGGAAGCTTTGATTTGTCCTCATTAGCGCTTCCAACCTCCAGAAACTGGCTGATGGGAAGTGGGGTAGCTTTGGCTCTTCGATGGCAATAGCAGCAACAGCAGTGGTGATGCTCATCCACTGCTGGAGCTCGCGAGGAAGAGCCTCTTGCTGGACCTCTTCTACATGGCTGTCGTTGACGGAGTTTAACCATGGTGATACTGACTCTGCTCTTGTGTGTGTGTAGGTGAGCTTGGAGTCCAAGACAGAGCCTATTACTTCCCAGATCTCTTTCTGGTGCCCGATTTCCTCTCTGAGACCCGTTCCTTGGTGACAAGGTGGACCAATTCCAGTTTTCACCCAGCAATCAAGCCAAATGCCTCCGACTACAAGACCAGCAACCAGAGAGGCTATGGCAGTGACAGTAAACACGAGAGACCCGATGTCGAAGTGAACGGAGCTGCCACCGCCTCGGCTCTCTGCACTTTCCTCTTTTCCCAAATTCTCCAGACAATAATTCCTTGCGCTCTCCATCGCGCTTGATAAGCTCTGCCTCATGCTCTCGAAACAGGCGCGCATTAAGTGCCCTGTACA
This sequence comes from Pinus tabuliformis, assembly GCA_031772625.1. NCBI lineage: Eukaryota > Viridiplantae > Streptophyta > Pinopsida > Pinales > Pinaceae > Pinus > Pinus tabuliformis. The sequence goes on along the minus strand of CM062816.1, from coordinate 1,108,728,823 downwards.
AATCCATAAACCTACCACCCTCGCCATTAACTTCATTAATCGCAGCTGGGGGGTTCATATGCAGGTTGATGGCCTTCCCCTGGTGGCCGTATTGTTTACACGGGGCAGCCCATGCATAGCATGTGGCATGCCCATCTCTGCCGTCCCGCCACCACGCATCCGGGGTTTAATTGTTGAAATATTATATTTATATGGATTTTTCTTTTTTTTTTGGGTAGGTAAGCATCCACGTGGGATTTGAACCAGTGACCTATCGCAAGGAGTGCCTTAATAGTGCACCCATTCACCATCAATCCAAAACCTCGTGGGCATATTTATATGGATTTTTCAATTATTATTCTTTTTTCTTTTTCATAGTAATTTTTAAACTTCATTGTATATTAGTCTTTCTTAATTAATTTTGTTTAAATTTGATTTGAAAATTACCCTAAATTTTTTGTTGTAATATTTATTTTTTTTTATTTTTTTTGGGAAAATGCTTTTTTTAATTTTATTTTTTTTCATATATTAAAAAATGTGCTTTACAATTTTTTCTTTAAGGGTGTCTTTTCGTGATTTGTGTACAGTAATGATGATTTTATAAGCCATAGTTAAAATATATTGCAAGTTTAGTGCCCTAGTGAAAATGATTCAAGTTATTTTATGCTAGGATCTCAAAAGAGCTATACTTTGAAAAACAAATGTTCGTGGTAGAATTATTTTTTGATTTCAAATTAGAAAAGTTTTGAACTCAAAAATAACCACCAAAGAAAAAATTAAAAAACTAATAAAATAATGCCATATAGACAATTTTTTAATATATCATTTTTATTATTTTACTTTTATCAAAATTACACAAAAATTGTCACGTTTATCAAAATAACCGTGTCTATATATATATATATATATATATATATATATATATATATATATATATATATATATATATATATATATATATATAGTCTAACTTATAGACGAAATATACTTTTTCAATAGAATCCGGCAAAATAATTTCAAGAAAGAATGTGATATTTTGTTGTTTAAAATGCATTTTTGAATGCATAAATGGATTCAACAACATGAAAAACTCCCCAGGGCACTCAAATTCCACAGATTAAACAACTTAAATTGAAGTTTTAAAAATCTCCACGAGATTTTGATTAAAATTAACCAAATAAATTGTTGTGAGAAAGGTCATTTCGTCTATAAGTTATACCCCACACACACACATACACACACACACACACTTATATATAAACACAAGATTTAATGAAATTTAAAATTTAAATTTAAATCACTTACGCATCATTAAAAACACACTCAACCCATATTTTTCCGTTCATTAAAAAATTTTAGATATTACAATTTTTATAGAATAAGCTATTAGTTTTATTTTTAATATTTAATGTAGTTTTGGGTCACTCGGATAATATTCATGCTTAAGGTAGGTAAATCGTATTATTAAAACAATTGCCACCACCTAGTCACTCCTGTATCTCTTTTGAATTTTAAAGTATTTTGACTGGCTTGCACATTATGACATTGAAATTCAATATTAACTTTTTAAAATCAAATTTCCTCTAATAGTCATTCCTTTTTGAGGTTCTTTTAGTCATGATATTTGGTTTATAATGCCATCATTGAAAAGTGTTGAAATTTTAAGGTTTTTTGTACTCATAATATTTTGTTTTAATTCCATGGTTGAAAAATGTAAGAATTTTAAGGTTTTTTAGAGTCATGTTATTTGATCTTTAAAGTCATGGTTGAAAATTGTTGGAACTTTAAGGTTTTCCATTCTTACGATTTTGGTTTTTTATGCCATGGATGAAAAATGTTGGACTTTTAAACTTAAAAAAATGGTGATGAAACATCACCACATTTCTATTGTGAGTTTTTTTTCATGCTTTTTGCAAAAAAATACGGTTTTCTTGCGTGAGAATCCTCATTTTGAAGTTACAGCTCTAGTTATTTTGGTGGCATTGTTCACATAGATCTAGTGGAACTACATCCAATTCTACTTCATAAATGAAAACAACACTAATAGAAAATTTGATTTTGCACTATTTGGTTACCTTTTTCTCTACCTTCTTATTGACCCATCCTAATGGATATGGGCTAGAATGTTCACGAACCTCCAATTTAGGTTTGTTGACTAGATCCACTACTATAATATTTTCTAGTGATCCTAATTTGAACAGAGAAACAAATTTTTTTCTTCTTGGCTTATATCTTTATATGGAAGAGTTTGATCATATTTTTTTATTCATATTGCTATAGGTTACTTAGATTCAGCCCCTTCTATATTTATGTAACGATAATCTTCTCATCCATGTTTGATTTTCTTTCCACTTGATTGCTCAAATATGTGGCTATGCTATTTTTCTTCTTCGTATATTTCTTTCAAATATTCGATTTAAGCACTATATGTAATTTCCAACACTTCTCCTCCATGTGACCATCAATATTACAATGGTTGTGGTGGATGCTAATATTTTTTCACAAGTGCGTTATAGTTGTTAGCTTCTTGCCCTCCCCCCCTTTCCTCTTCTTCTTTCCCTTCTTGGAAGCTTTCCAATGTTCCTTCTACTTTGAACCACTTGACTTCTCTTTCTACTAGCCTATGTTTTCTAAGCATTTTGCATGTACACAAGCCTCATCCACCATTATGGATTTGAATGATATCACTTACTTTCGCAGATGGAAATGTATACCCCCCAAAAACTTGAGGAGTATGTATGGGTTCTTGGGAAAGATACGTTTTCCATCTTCCTAAATTCTATGGTGCACTCCTATACACTTTTCCCTTATCTCTACTTGAAGTTATGCCACCAAATCCACTAGTCCTCTACATACCCGACATGGTAAAATTGGGACTTTATGATAGTTTTAAAAACCTCCCACTTAAAAACTGGAGAATCGCCCTCTATCCTCATGGTTTCCATGTAACTTTCTATTTCTAAACTGATCAGATCGAGTTTTCTATTCCTCCTCTATGTGGTGAACGCTAAAATAAACCTCTAACTATTAGAACCTGTGATTTAATTTAAAAGCAACAAACTCACCTTGGTATGGATTTTATGTCAACCTTCACTTCCATCTTGAATAAGGACTATGAATGGTTGAAATAGTCAAATTGGGTTGTTATTTTTCAATTTCTTTCTTAGACTCCTTCTCTAGTTCTTCTTGATCCTCTGATTTTCCCTCTAACCGGCCTTTGATTTGGAGCCACCCTCTTCTTTGATTACAACCTTATTTTCCAAAGGCACCATAAGGATTTTCATATAATGGCTAATAATTGGGACCTACACTTCCATCCTTGAGAATCTCTCTACCAAATCGCGAAGGTTATTAAAAATAGATTCATCAACCATGGCTAGATTTGATTACTTTTTGCTTAAATCAATCTAGATACCCTATAACTTCCCATAAAATACCCAAAATAAACCCACTCTAATGCTAATATGATCCATAAATTGTTTTCAATATTTAACTAGATAGTTTGTCACAAAAATATAATAAAAATATTTGAAATCTATGTATGAAGGGTAAACTCCTTTAGAATCTAGATTTTTTATTATTGATTTTATTATTTATGCATTCACTATATAAAATGTGGAAAATAGAGAATTGGTAAAACAAATTACTCACAAACCAAAACAACACCAATATATGACATGGGAAACCCTTTTGGGATAAAACTCAGCTACAAGGCCAGGTTGCTCTACTCTCTTGTTTGTAATGGAAATGATGCAAGTATAAAGGTGAAGGAAATCTCCATGGAATTGCCTACGAATATGTCCCTTAGGCTATTATAGAAACAAACCCCTATATTATACTCTCTCTTTATCTACACTCAACTACTCTACTCTACTATGGAACAAACTTCAAACAAATAAAATGGAATCCCTTGTCCTCATATTGGCATGCTTATAACATAGTCTGATAGCCAACTAGTAGTTAACTTTGACTCATTAAACCCTAAATATGAGTTATAACATAATATTTAAAGAGTCTTCTCTATAGGGACCAAGTGGCTAACCATTTTTCCATGAATAATGGGGATTGACGTGACATCCTATTGAATTATGGTAGTCAATAATGATAGGGTAACTTCCAAGAGGCATAAATTTGGCATAAAAACTCAAATTGACATGATTCTTGTACTATTGGAAAGGCCTTTTAATTTTGAATATTGTTAAGATGTGTTACACTTAAGAAGAAAAGTTTTTTACCCAAAAACCATCATTTAAGGCCTCAAACTAGCCCCATGAGGTTTATGATCCCAATGCTCCAAACTACGTCCCAATGCTAAAACTGCTCCTATAAGTTAATTTCTCTATTTTGTACACCTTGAAATATCTAAGGTGGATGAAAAAAAATATAACAATCTAATAGTAATCAAAATACTATGAAAATTCTAAACCATATAAGAGAATATTTGAAAACTTTATCAAGGCCAAGATTTTCCTTAAACAAATTCCCACTAGTTTTATTCTTGTGACTTGACAATTGTGGACGTGACAATAAGAACTATTACCTATTTTCTTATGCGTCCATGCTCATAGAAAATAATATCATTACAACTATATATGTAATCTCCCTTCAAATTGATCAAACTCACAAAGGTATAGATGGAAAATATGGAGCTTATTATCTTGACTGAAAATACAAGATATATTATTACTACCATATATCATGGGAAGTTGTATAATGGTTCATGATGAAAGAAAATGTGCTCCACACATGATTGTGAAGGTTTATAACTTTAAGGACCATTTAGGGAATTATTGGATCTAGAAGATTGTGGGTATCAAATCCACTAACAGTTCAAATTAAGTATGATTGATGACACCTTTGTCATGCATTACAAGGTAGTTATTACGGATGATTATGTCTCATTACATAAATATATGTAAAAAATGGGTTAAGGGAAGGTCAAACTTGCCTAAGGGGAACCTACATTGTCATCATTCAAAACATTAAAAGAGATGGAAGACATAAAGAAAGTAATAAAATCATATGTTAGTCATTCTAGTGTGGCAGTGGAAGATGGAAGGGGAGAATATTAAGTTCCAAAGATAACATACTGATATTTTTTTTTGAAATATTTAGATGTCCCCTTAGTTAATCAAGAAAATCCAAATTTTTATTTCTAAAAAAATTAAAAATAAAAATAAAAATCAAGAATCAAATATCGATAATGATAGTAATTGCTACCTTATTTCATGGATGATTATATAATTGCTACCTTATCTCATGGATGATTACCTAGTTTAGAGGGTCCCTATTATAAATGAATTATATGTTCTTGTTTCTAGTAAAAAACCTATAGAAAAATTTTATCCAACAAAATATGTGAAGAAAGATCATATGCTTAGTGTATGCCCAAGAGATAATAATCCACTATTATTAGGAAAACCATTAGGTAGTGTCTACAAAGATATAAGTGATATAGAGAGATTATATTGAGTTATAATTCAATGGTGAAAACCCAATGGAGGATATGTAGGTTTGGATAAAGAAACTAAAGAGTGAATAATTGGAAGATATAAACATGAAATCGTTGATGTTGATAACATCATATAAACATGGAAACCATGAGAAAATACAAAGGAATATAAAGTAAAATAAATGAAAAGGGACATATGGAAATTAAGATATATCAAAGAGAAGTGGAAATATATGTGATGATAAATGATATTTTCTTTCTTATGTTTGAAGAAATATAATGATATTTTCTCTCATAGGATAGGGATTTTTAAGAGAAATTTGTTGATATTATGTATTGAACACGCCTTGAAATATTATAGTAAAAAATAATATTTTTTAAGGTAACATAATATTAATGAAAAATAACATATTACAATATATTCATTCAAATTATGCGGGCTCTTATTTTATAAAAAGAAATAGACAATGTTGGGGTAACTTTAGAAAATAATAGCCATGTTGTTGGAAATTGATAATGACACTAATGGAAACAAATAGCCACACATGTGAATCCCAATAATCACACTTCCAGAACAAAATTTAAGTCTATATTCTTACTAGGTACCAAGGCATCTAAGTTTAATGAAATGGTGGTTTAGGTTGTAACTTAAATTTATATTGTAATAATGATAAGTCCTCAAGGAGTTATCACCTTAAACGATGGTGTGTGTGTAACCAAGAACCCTACTCTTCAACCAATAAGTAAGGATAAGATATTTGTCACGCAAGGTTTGTGTAACTCCGAATGAAATTGTGTGATTTGCATTAAGAGATTATTGATATATACATTATCATGGAGACTCTTGGAATTCAAATTACAGTGTCTCTTAGCCTTCTTTATTTTCCTATTTAAAATATTTACAAGAATTTGTCAACATTTCCCCTCTTAATATGAAGGGATGTTGGTGAGTCCAAGCACCATTTTGAATCTTTCAAACTTTTCTCTTCCAAGTTCTTTGGTGAAGATGTCTGAAATTTGCTTGGTTTTGGAACATTGACGTAGGTGAATATTCTTGGCCTCAACAAGATGTTGAATCAAATGATACTTTGTATTAATGTGTTTGTTTTGATTATGGAACTTTGAATTCTTAGCCAACTTTATTCAAAAGTGTTGTCAATCAAAAGAGGAGTTGAATGCACTTATTTCTCCTACAAATATTCAAGAATCTTTTTAAGCCACACAATTTCCTCTATTGCTTCAGCCATTGCCTCATATTCTACCTCAGTTGTGAAATTGGTTAGAACTGACTGTTTTTGTGACCTTCTGGAGACAAATCTTGATCTAAGACTTTATAAATAACCTGAAGTAGATACTCCAATTTCATTATATCCATCAACATATGAATCATAGTATCTAATCAAGTTGATGCCATCCACCTATGTATACTTGAGTCCAAATTCTTGAGTTCTCTTCAAGTACTTTAGAACTCTTTTTGCGAAAGACCAATGATCCCTCACAAGTATTTTGCATAAACTTGGAGAGGATTCCAACAACAAATGAAATGTACAGTCTAGTAGTAGTTAGGTAGTTGAGACTTCCTACAAATTTCTTTTACTTTGTTGCAACCTCAAATTAGTGGATGTGAGCTTTAAATTTTGTTCCATTGGAGTAGTCAAAGAATTCAGCTCAACCATACTAAATTTGTTCAACAGATCTCCAATGTACTACTTTTGAGAGAGGAATATGAACTTTGAATGTTGTGTTACTTCAATATCAAGATAATAGTGAACATATCCCATATATGTCACTTCAAGCCCTTTCCTTGGTGTTATAGACATTTTTGTGCCTTACAGCATGAAGCATGAAATGTCCATAATCTAAGGGATCCAAAGTCCCTAAACATGTTGTTCCTACCCCTAGAGGAACAAGGTCAGCAAACCACAGCACTGAATAGCAGTTCTCCACCTGAAAACACTAAAAAACAAGCTAATTTTGGATCATGTCAACTGTTCCACTGAGCATCTGCGCCGAATGTCAACTGCTCCACTGTCTACCTGCGCTGAATGTCAACTGCAAAGAAGGCTACTTGCACTGGGCGAGTTGGGACATGTGGCACAATCATTCCTCAAGGTGTCAATGCCCAGGAAGCTTCCAAAATGACACTTGGATCAAGGAATTCGACTGGTGATGAGTAAGAGGGTCTAGATCTCCAAGTGGAAGCAAGAACCTCCAAGTGGACTCAAGAACTTAAGAATAACTGAAGTGGGAGAGGACACTAGTCAGCTTCATGCCAGCCTCAAGCTGACTCATCCTTTCTCCAAAACTCCTATATATAGATCTCTCTCATGAGGTCTAAAGTGGCTGGAATCTGGTGAATGTAAGGAAGTGCTGTTGGTTTGAGTTTAGAACTATTGGGTGATTTGCTTTGAAGGAGGTGAAGAGGAGATTTCTTTCTGCTGGGAGGTGATGCTGGATTGGGCCTTTTATGGTTGTATCACTTCCTGAACTTTACTTCTTCCATTAATAAAGAATTTGAGGTTCTTCTATATGCATGTGTCTCAATGGTGTATTGTTATACTTGTGTATTTGATTTATTCTAATCCTTGAATCAAGTATGAATGTATGCTTCTTGTAGTTTCCCTCTCTTGCCATTTTGTAGGATCTTGGTGTAGTTGGGCCAGTGAAAGAGCAAGGAGCTGGGAGCAAGCAGCAAAGAGAGAAGATTGGATCAATCATTAGCGGAAGACATTGGTTAGTGGATCTCTTTCTCCCCTCTCTTACATCTCATAAAGAAGTAATCTCAAATAGCTTTGCTTTGATTGTTGCTGAGGTACTATCACCCTTACAGTGGGATAGGGTCATTCCGTATTGGATACTTTTCCCAACAACAAATTGGCGACTCCGCTAGGGATCGTATCTTGTTGGTTGTTTGTGTTTTTGCTATTCATTTCCTAAACACAGGGAGTACCAAATCGAACTGCATTTGGATCTTTCAAATGCAAAGTAAAGGGCAGCTACTCTAGCTCGGTTTCTGGGCATGTTTATGATTTTAAGAGCTGATCCACAAGGACTCTAAATAGCTCTTAGTTATAGCTTTTCATCCACCTTTTCATCCCTTAGTGTGTACTTGATTGATAGCTTCTGATTTGGCCAAAAACTGTTGATTTTTGAGCAATCTGTAACCCGAAAACTGAGAAAAACGAAAGTTTATCTCTTCATTGCAGGCACTGTGAAGGCAGTCTGCATTTCATCGCAGGTCCCGAAGGGGCTACCTGCGATGAATGTCAAACTGAGAGTGTACTACCTGCGCTGAACCAGTTTTGCCTTGTGCTACTGGGGTTCCCTGCTGTTTATTGCCCTGTTTTCATCCTTGTTTTTGCAGCCTTTTGTCAGTCAATGTGCCTATCTGAAACCAACTTTCCTTGCCACTATTCCGCCTCGGTTGTATAAGGAAACTGTATTTTTTCTTTGTGTATTTCTTACATCATTTGCAGTTTCTCATAACGAAAGTGAACTAGTCTTGTTGTGGCCTCTTAGATCTAGACCTGTGATAAGTGTCGTTTTGATCTTAAGAGTTAGTTTGTTTGCTGTTCATAGCTGATTGAGCTTTTGCTTTTGTCATATGGTTTGAATTTATGTATTTCTAGTGTCGAAACTAGTAAACCTTAAGGTGTCTTTTGATTTTGGACAAGCTTGTTTTCTTTCACTTGAAATTGAATTCAAAGTTATACAACAACTTTCTTTTTGTATTACATCAACATTAAGAAAGAGAAAAGAAATACCTGCATTATGCATGTGCATTTTGACAGCTTGCATGTTGATTTAGGAAAAAGTGCATTAGTGTGTGCTCTATGATCTGTGTGAAAAGATGATGTCTTTCTTTTCCCTCAGTAGTTAAGATTTTCAAAGTTGAAAGATTGAAAAGCTTGCTTATCATCTTAGACTGCATTTAGGAAGTTGTACCATACATCTTGTGGTGATCCATAAAGGAAAACTGTTAAACAAGATCAACCTTAAAATAAATTGAATTTACACAACAACGCATTGAAACATAACGCAAGCACATAGAGGTCTAAGCTAGAGACGTGTTCCGGTGTCGTTAAACGTGATATCTTAGCGTTGAGTGGTTGGGTGATTCCTCCACGGTGAAGCGATAAGTATCAATACGGACTTGTGCTCCCACGTACCGTCGCGTATATATTGGGAGACCCCTATAGGAACAAAGCCTTTATCCATAGGAAGCCGTGTCGGCCACCCTACTGATCGCAATGCAGTGAACACAGCATTCACGAAGATCGACCACTCGTACCGTAAAACGTATTCTGTGGTTTTGCGAAAAGTTTGGCACACCCTCTGCCTAGATCTCCAGAGTAGTTTCTTTTGGCCTTTTTCAAACTCTATAACTAAAAAAGTCCATCCAAGCATTTGTCACTTTGGGCTCGTTAAAACATCGAAGGAGACTAGAGTCATCTTTAGCTTTTTCTCGACTCTTAAAAAGTGAAAAAGCAAGTTGTGTCTAAAGCGTCGTTATAAAATTTATTTTAAACGAAACATAATCACCTCCTATTCCTGCGTTGATCTGTAGGTTTAGAACATGGAATGCCCCAACCAAGGAATTCCTCATGATGGAAATCCTAGTCCTTTCTCCTCTTGGGGAGAAGTTGGTGCACCCCACATGGCCACATTGTCGCTTCCAGGACTGACAATTGGCCTGCCAATTTGGCTATTCTCAACCAATGTAGTTCAGAACACCATGGTTCCTGAACAGTCGAGTCAACAGTTAGATCAGTCTAGAGCTGCCCACCAGCCTTCTACTTCCTATAACTCTTCCTCCAATCCTTCATCTTCGCAAGGTAGAGCCGGCAAAATCCAAGCTCCCATGGAGAAGAAGGAGAAGAAGAAGAAGGAGCCTAAGGTGACTGGGGGCAAGCAAAAGACATCTAACAAAAATCCACACACAGCACAGACCGGGCCTAAATCGCCATGTGTCATATGTAGAGGAGACCACTTCCATAGAGATTGTCCCTGTATTCCCCGGATACTAAGGGACTGGTCCCCTCGTTTGCACAGTTCGGGAGCATCAACCTCTGATAGCCACGTTGAATGCTTACCGTCAACCAACGAAAGTGAAGGTTCAAAACAAAGAGGGGGAGCAAGATCCCCCTACAGACTGTGTGAAGGCGATCACGCCATCCACCGTTGTCCCTTCTTAGACAAAGCGAAGAGATTTTTAGAAGATCGTCCGGTTTCACCGTTGAAACTTCCTCTTGGATACAAAAAACTCGTGCCAAGTCCTTCGTTGGTTGAAAATACAGCTTGCCTGCTCAAGTGGTCGGCTGAAGCATCAGTCATTGGAAATGAACCTACTGAATCCAGACCGGACGAAAGTCCAAAGGTCAAAACGATAGTTGAACCGGTTCTGCCTTCAGGGGTTTCATCTTCAAATGACACCGTCAATGAAGATTCATCTTCAAATGACACCCTCACTGAAGAGAATAAGGATGACACCATCCAGATTCTTTTCATCAACACCGACTCTGATGAGCATCAGGGCAATGCGCCCATTCCTTTATCGCAGGAAGGAACATCGTCAGGGTCATATCCGGCCGTGTAATCGGTCCCACCACCAAGCAACCTGGTTGTGTCCTTTGATTGGAACCAACTAGGCAGACCCCAGTTGCCAGCCAGTGTACCATTCAGAATCATAGTCCAAATTTATAGAATGGTAATGGCTGGCACTATCATTGATGAAGGGGCATCTGTGAGTATCCTTTCCTCTGTTGCTTGGAAAGCACTGGGTTCCCCGGCGCTTTTGCCTGAGATAAGAAATCTCTCAGGTTTTGATAAAGGAACCAGTCGACCATTAGGGATCCTCCCCAATGTGCCTGTTACATTGAAAGGGAAGACCGTTCAAATGAACGTGATGGTCGTTCAAGGACCCTTGGATTATAACCTACTCCTTGGACGCGACTATATATATTGCATGGGAGCAATAGTCTCCTCACTCTTTAGAGTAATGTGTTTTCCACACGAAGGAAGAGTGGTCAAGCTCGTAGACCAGCTTTCATTTCCGGGATCATGCATCGCAAATAGTCACATACCAACCATGAATGGTCTATTCAATCAAGAAATGTCTCCACCCCCAGTCCTCCTTCCTGATGAGTGCGAGTGATTCGGAAAGATGGGACTGGAACCCAGGGGGCATGCATCCTGGTCTGCTTCGGGCAGAAAGAACCCTAGGTATAAGGTAGAATTTCCGCGAGAGAATATGACTAGTCTGTACCCCATCCGTGGATGGAAGAGGGGTTGTTCTGGAATAGAATTCTTTTGTCAAGGTTACGTGTTTGACAAAGGTCATTCACCCTTGTTTATTTCGGTAGGCATTGCCGAGGAAGTGTTTTGTTTGAAAGATTAACGAAACAATCTTTGGGTAACCAGAAAGAGGTAAGCCTCCCTCAATAACACAAATGTTTTGTCTTTGAGTAGTGTTATTCTCTTGTCGCAAGTAGCTGCTCTCTTGTCGCAAGTAGCTGTTCTCTTGCAATCTTGCAAAAGATCTGTTAAAAGTTGGGCTGACGGGAAGACAAGTACCGCATAAGACCCGTTAAAAATAATGAGAAGACAAGTATCGTTAACATTAGACTGGCAAGACGACAAGTAGCTGTGAACACCCAAAGAAAAGCAGAGGTGGAGGAGAGGAGGGGCAGCCTTGAAATTGTATTTTATACCTGGGGGCATGCAAACCTTTTGGAGTGCAAGCTAAGAGTGGTTATTTATCTGTTTTTTGGATTAGTCGTTTCCGAACTTGCATAAAGAAAGGATATGGAGTAAAGCTTAGTGAAGATGAAACTCCTTAAAAAATAGATATCTCACAGGAGACATTTCTTATCTTATGACCGGTATATCGAGCAGTTTTAACGCGGAATTTATGCTCGTTAAAAAATAGAAAAGCGATATCGAGCAGTTTTAGCATAAAGTTCATGCTCGTTAAAAAATAAACGCAAGATCGAGCAGTTTTACCGCGGAATTTATGCTCGTTAAAAAATAGAAAAGCGAGATCCGAGCAGTTTTAACGCGGTCTTCATGCTCGTTAAAAAATAAATATAAGCAATGAGCAATGTTTCCTCCAGAGTTTAAGCTCATTTTTAAATAAAAAATGAACCTATCCCGGTAAATAACCACTGTGATCGTAAATTTATCAGCCATAAAAGCCTTGGTCGTGTTTTGCACCTGCCACCTCCATTCCATTTGGCCAATCATTCACCTCCATATGATTGTTTACCCATTTTGAGGAACAACTGCGAAGAGTGATTTCACCTAGCCATCCTTGTGACACTGTCGTGATTGGAAAATTCCAACCTGTACCTGGAATCTGCTGCTATCCTTGTTTATCACTCGTTCCTCAAAAGATGAGTCTTCTTTGAGCTCTTTTCAACTGACTCGTAAAATATGAAAAGTTTGTCGAGTTTTGGCCTTCCAGCTCGTTAAAAGGATTGGAAGAGCTATCCCTCCTCTAGATTTTAATCTTTTTGGACCTGAGGGATTATTGCACAAAAAGGTCGAGCCCTTGTTTTATTCGGCTCGTTAAAGTTATCGAAAACTCATCCATTTTGTTTTGTTTTATACTTTTTCGGACTTAAGGGATTAGATGACGAAAAAGGAATTTTGGAGTTAACTTTCTGTACCTTTTTAGACTCTCTAAAAATGAAAAGGACCGAGTTTTCCTTGTCGTTAGACTCGTTAAAATGATTAAATAGTGACAAACTTGTCTTTAGACGAGAACAAGTTTCCCTATCGCTAGGCTCGTTAAAACATAGCGATGGGCTTGCCCGAAGGGCAGGTTATAGAACAAGCATATGTTATCCTCCTCAAGCTTGACAAAAATAAAGAGGTACTGGTCAGAAATGACTGGGGAAAAATTGGGAGAGCCTCAAAGCTTTAATGGTAGCAAGTCGCTCTTGAACATGACACTTTTCCTCCGTCTCACATCGGGTTGGGTTGTCTCATTCACCGGTCTCATCACCATGGTCTCGCCAAACCATCCACATTTGGGGTAATGCTACCGATCCATTGCATCAGTGTCGTTATATGTTCAAGAGATGTTGTTCAGAAAGAGTCAACCGTGTCCCATCCACTTCCATATATTATCCTTCATCCATCCATGATTGCCACCCTGAATCATATGTCACAGATTGTTTTCACCTCCATTAAAATCATTAGATCCGTTCCGTGTCAATGATGTGGGATTCATTAAGGCCCTCCTTTGACGGATCGCTTCTTGTCAACTTCAGCTCATTATCCAAGAAGTTGATCTAGGAACAACCCCTTCAGTACTTTGAAGCTTGCATGCCTCAATGGCAAGTTTCTCACTTCCGGCGACAGGTATACATCAATAACCTTCGACCGAAAGATTTTGCATGGTGTTCGACGCCAAGTCCTTTATTCACACCACGTGAATTGTACTGCAGTACCTTGAGGGTCATTATCATTATCGGTGATTCCTCTCACGCTTGTTAACGGTTTACATCATTGACCGGTAACCAAGCGATGTCTCTCCATGTTCGACTTCAGCGCAATTCTCACATGGATCGACTTGTACTTAGAGTGAAGATCGAACGAGTTTGAAGATCCCGGATCTAGTTTCATCCATCCAGGCTACGATATATATTCAGGAAATATAAAGACATTTGACATGTACATCATTACAACAGATGATCATCCTACTCAAAGGATGATAATTTCAGCAGAGAATTATCAGTCTACCATCAGACGATCGTCTGTTCTATGTACCAAAATGAATTTATTAAGCTGAGCATGGGAATGCCCGCCTCAGCTAGATCATGAAAGCAGAATGAAAAATAATGTATTGTATTGTATTTTATTACAGGTCACCTCTCAACGATTGAATGAACTTCGGATCCTCCTGATAAAGCATTTCACCCGATAAACTACCTCATACTTTAGGGGGCAACTGTTATAGACATTTTTGTGCCTTACAGCATGAAGCATAAATGTCCATAATCTAAGGGATCCAAAGTCCCTAAACATGTTGTTCCTACCCCTAGAGGAACAAGGTCAGCAAACCACAACACTGAATAGCAGTTCTCCACCTGAAAACACTCAAAAACAAGCTAATTCTGGATCATGTCAACTGCTCCACTGAGCATCTGCGCTGAATGTCAACTGCTCCACTGTCTACCTGCACTGAATTTCAACTGCAAAGAAGGCTACCTACTCTGGGCGAGTTGGGACATGTGGCACAGTCATTCCTCAAGGTGTCAATGCCCAGGAAGCTTCCAAAATGACACTTGGATCAAGGAATTCGACTGGTGATGAGTAAGAGGGTCTAGATCTCCAAGTGGAAGCAAGAACCTCCAAGTGGACTCAAGAACTGAAGAATAACTGAAGTGGGAGAGGACACTAGTCAGCTTCATGCCAGCCTCAAGCTGACTCATCCTTTCTCCAAAACTCATATATATAGATCTCTCTCATGAGGTCTAAAGTGGCTGGAATATGGTGAATGTAAGGAAGTGCTGTTGGTTTGAGTTTAGAACTATTGGGTGATTTGCTTTGAAGGAGGTGAAGAGGAGATTTCTTTCTGCTGGGAGGTGATGCTGGATTGGGCCTTTTATGGTTGTATCACTTCCTGAACTTTACTTCTTCCATTAATAAAGCATTTGAGGTTCTTCTATATGCATGTGTCTCAATGGTGTATTGTTATACTTGTGTATTTGATTTATTCTAATCCTTGAATCAATTATGAATGTATGCTTCTTGTAGTTTCCCTCTCTTTCCATTTTGTAGGATCTTGGTGTAGCTGGGCCAGTGAAAGAGCAAGGAGCTGGGAGAAAGCAGCAAAGAGAGAAGATTGGATCAATCATTAGTGGAAGACATCGGTTAGTGGATCTCTTTCTCACCTCTCTTACATCTCATAAAGAAGTAATCTCAAATAGCTTTTCTTTGATTGTTGCTGAGGTACTATCACCCTTAGAGTGGGATAGGGTCATTCCGTATTGGATACTTTTCCCAACAACACTTGGTTCTTTCCTTATGGATGTAATGCAATTTTCATTGTTCCCCATCACTATAAGATCATTAAAATACACCACAAGATATACAATTGTTTTTCCAACATTATTAACAAACAAAGTTGCATCATCAAGATCATAGTGTTTGAAATTGAGCTTTAGAAGATGCTCAGTCAATTTCTCATACCAAGCTCATGATGCTAGTTTGAGGCCACAAAAGGATTTGAAAAGATTTCATATTGTTTTTCTTGTCCCTTCATAAAAAATCCTTTTGGTTTAGACCTAAAAACATTCTCTTTCATATCTCCATTCAAGAAAGTAGTTCTTACCTCCATTTGATGGACTTTCCAACCGTTCTGAGCTTCCAAGGCAAAGAGAGTTTGGATGGTAGCCCATTTTTTTGTGGGGAAAAAATTAGCCTCATAATCGACCCCTTCCTTCTATGAAATTTTTTTTTCCATGAGCCTATATTTATGCTTGTCAAGTGATCCATTTGCTTTATACTTGTTCTTGAAGAGCGACTTGTATCCTATCGGTTTGGTTCCTAATGGAGGATAAACCAGCTTCCAGGTGCCATTCTTTATCAAATCATCATATTATTTTTGCATCACTTCTTTCCATTCATCATGAGATGTAGCTTCTTTGAAGGAAGTTGGTTCAAAATCTGTAGACAAATTTAATTCAAAATCATACCAAACATCCATATCAACAAGATAAATATAATCATCTACATCATATCCATTCTATCTAGTAGAGATTTTTGTTCCTGTCTTTCCAACCTCATCAGGATGAGCACTTCAAGTGTCTTTGTGAGACATTTTGGAGGACCTTTATGAGATGGCCCAAGTTTTTCATTTGACTTAGATAGGGTTGAATCAATATTTAGCCTCCCAGTTCTCTCAATCACATCACTCCAAGTGTCTTCTTAGTCAATGGTTGGAGGTTAATGAGGGGGGAAGAGTGCTTCATAATGAGATTCTACATATTGATGAGAGATAAGGATATACCCTTCAAGATTTGGAATCTCATTATCAAATTATTTTTTTCGAGAGCATGATATGGGAACCTATTCTTAATATACAAAGCACATAGAGCTTTGTCATCCCAAAAAATCAGCTTTACATTTTAAAAAAACATCATTAAATATACCATATTTAAGATTGTCATGTTAATTCTTTCAAATACATCGTTTTGTTGAGTACTATAAGGCACAATCATTTTATGTTTGATCCCATCATGGAAAAGGTAGTTTTCAAATTAATTTGAAGTATATTGTTTCCATTATTAGTAAGAATAGGGACAATATGAGATTGTGTATCATTTTCAATCCATGCATGAAAGTTCTTGAAAGTTTCAAAAGCTTCATATTTGTCCTTTAACAAATATACCCAACATTGTGTATTTATTACCATTTGCAGAAGGAACAAGAATAGGGCCACACAAGTTAGAATGAATGACTTAAATATTTCTATGTGCTCTAGAATGAGAATCATGAAAATAATATTTGTTATGATTTCCTAGCATACAAGAATCACATTGATTAAGTTTCCTAGGAATGGTTGGCAAATCAGTATCACCATTTATCTTTAATAAACACAAACTATCATAGTTCATATGTCCAAATATAGCATGCAATAAGCGACTAGATAATATTGTACCTTCATCAAATTAAGAATTGCATGCAAAATTTTGTGTACGAGCAGAGGTTCCTTGCAGCTTTAGAAGTCTTTCTTATTCTATCATAGTCATGACAAGTGAGTTTTCTAATGATTTTTTTACCTCAATCTTGCCATCAAACATGTGTATGGAGTTCCCTTGGTGGAGGATGTGAAACAAAGACAACAAGTTTCTCTGCAACTCCAAGAGGTAGCAAACATCATGTAGAAGAAAGCCTGAGAGACTAGGAAATTTGAACATGATGGTGACCAGCCCTCATGGTTTGAGTTTTGACTTGTCTACAAAGTAGACTTCTCCATCAACATTGTCAGTGAATTCTCCAAATAAATATCTTCTAATAATCAAGTGGCAAGTTTTGTTATGAAACCAGCTCAAGAAAAGATAGATCAATGCCTTAGAATTCAGCCTCTTCGAGGGGGCAACCTCCTTTACATTACATAAATGAACAATTCTTTGATTATACAAATGACAAAACCTCCTTTCTATATATAGGGGTCTAAGGAGTCACAATATAACCCAACCGACCTAACAATAATAATATAAAGCCACAAAAATAACAATAGAGGAATTCTATGGGGCACAGTAATAACAATATGGGGATAATAGGGGCACAACAATATTAATAAGGGGTGAAACTACAATATTAATGGGGTAATCACTAGTATTATAGGGACCCAACATGCCCCTCTCCTTCAAAAAAGTGTTGTCCTCAACGCTTGAGTGGTTATGGATGCTTCTGTATAAAATTCTCATCCTCCCATGTGGAATCTTCAGCGGATAAGTTCTTCCACTTGATAAGATACTCCGAAATTGATCGATTTCGTAGCTGTCGAGTTCTTGTTTCTGTGACTGCTTTCCGTTCCAATATAATTTTTCCTTCCTCACCAAGTTCTGGCAATATTGTTTGAACTGGGAGCTTGTCACCTATAACCTTCTTTAAACATGAAACATGGAAAACTGGGTGCAATCGAGAAGTTGCAGGAAGCTCCAATTTGTATGCCATAGTACCAATCTTTTGCAACACCTTGTACAGACCATAATACTTTGGTGATAATTTATTATCCTTCTTAGCTTGCTTGAGGGACATTTGCTTATATGGTTGTAGCCGTAGGAATACCCAATCACCTACATCAAAACTTCTTTCATTGCGATGTTGATCTGCCTGTTGTTTCATTCTATTATGTGCCAACACGAGGTTATCCTTTAAGAGTTGGAGGACTTGTTGATGTTTGATGTGATGTTCAACTACTTGAACCTTATAATTTTCTCTTAAATATGATGTGATGGATGGTGGCTGATATCCATAAAGTACCATAAATGGGGTCATTTTTGTTGCTGATGGAAGGAAGTGTTATACCACCATTCAGCTAGAGGCAACCATTTGACCCATTGTGTCTGTTTATCAGATACAAAGCAACGAAGATATCCTTCCAAACATTTGTTTACTATCTCAGTTTTCCCATCAGATTGAGGATGATAAGATGAGCTATGAGCTAACTGAGTACGAAGACAAGAAAATAATTTTGTCCAAAAATTTCCAGTGAAAATGGGATCTCTGTCACTTACAATAATCTTTGGGTTTCCATGTAGCTTTTGAATTGTTTCCATAAATGCAGTAGAAACTGTACTAGCTTTAAATGGATGTGATAATGCACAAAAGTGTGCATACTTGGTAAGTCTGTCAACTACCACCATGATGACACTCTTTCCCTCAGACTTGGGTAAACCTGTGATAAAATCCATTGAAACCTCCTCCCAACGTTGGCTTGGAATGGATAAAGGTTGTAATAGACCCGGGGTCTTAATTGTTTCAACTTTATTTTGTTGGAAAACCAAACATTCCACCACAAAATTTTGAATATCTGATTTAAGGCCATCCAAAAAAATTCCTTCTTAACCCTGTGGTAAGTTTTTAAAAATCCTGAGTGCCCTCCTAAGGGAGAAGTGTGCAATTCCATAAGAATCTTTTGTTTTAGTTGGGAATTCTTACAGAGGTATAAGCGATCTTTGTACCATAAAGAATCAATTTTCTAGCTAAATGTATTAGACATACTAGAATATTGTTGTAACTTTCAAATAAGTGCCCAAACTTCTTCATCATTCTTCCATTCCTCTCTTGCTTCGTTTATCCAATCTGGTTGGATAATAGAAATGGCACACAACAATGCTTCCACGTCCTCATCCTTTCTTGAGAGTGCATCTCCCACCACATTTTGCTTCCCTTTTTTGTAGATGATTTCAAAGTCATAACCCAACATCTTTGCGACCCACTTTTGTTGCTCTTCAGAGGATAACCTTTATTCTAAAAAGTATTTAAGGCTATCATGATCTATTTTTACATTTAAGTGTCTTCCCATTAGTTAGGGTCACCATTTCTTAAGTGCATGGAGTATTTCCAAAATTTCCTTCTCATAAATAGCTTTGTGTAAAAACTTTTCCTTGATTGGACGACTTTCAAAAGCAATGGGTCTTTCATCTTGCATTAACATAGCACCAATTCCATTTCCTGAAGCATCACATTCCACAATAAAGGTTTTTGTGAAGTCTGGTGTAGCTAAGACCGGTGCTTGGCACATTGCCTCTTTAAGATTTCCGAAGGCTTTTGTTGCTTCTGGAGTCCATGAAAATGCATCTTTCTTCAATAATGTTGTTAGAGGTGCTTCTATTCTCCCATAATTCTTAACAAACTTGCGATAATATCCTGTCAACCCAAGAAATCCTCACAGATGCTTTATGGATGTGGGGATTTTCCATTCCTTAATGGCTTTAATTTTGCTAGGGTCTACCTTAATTCCTTCGTGCGATACAATATGACCCAGATATTCCACCTCTTGTACTCCAAAGAAACATTTAGATATTTTTGCATATAATTGTTTCTCCTCCAATAGTTTTAGCACCCTGTCAACATGTTCAACATGATCCTTCCAAGACTTACTGTAGATTAGTATATAATCAAAAAATACTAACACAATTTTTTTAAGGAATGGTTTGAAAATGGAATTCATCAAACCTTGAAATGTTGAAGGTGCATTGGTAAGGCCAAAAGGCATGACCAAAAATTCATAATGACCCTCATGAGTTATAAATGTTGTTTTCGAAATGTCTTCAGTCTTCATTCTGATTTGATGATATCCAGAATGAAGATCCAACTTGGTGAAGTAAATTGATCCATGCAATTCATATAGTAATTCATCAATGACAGGAATGGGAAACTTATCTTTAATAGTGAGCTTGTTGAGCACCCTATAATCTGGACACATGCTCCATGATCCATCCTTCTTGTGCACTAATACTACTGGAGCAGAGAAAGAACTTTGACTTGGTTGAATTATACCAACCTCTAGCATTTCTACAACCATACGTTCAATTTCACTCTTTTGGGCATAGGGATATCTGTACGGCTTGATGTTTGGGGGAACACTTCCTAGAATTAGATGAATAGCATGATCATGATCACGAATAGGTGGGAGACCTTTGGGAGTCTCAAATACCTTGGAATGATTGTTCAATACTTTTTGGAGATCCGGAGAAATAGATGATTCCAATGTGGAAACATCTAGCGAACATAATTGTGCAATTACACCCCTTTGTTCCTTTTTTAGAAGCTTTGTCATACCGTTAAAGCTGATTATCTTTCCTGGTTTCCCTGCAATACCCCTTAATTCATCTTCCTTTCCTTCCACAGAAAATCTCATGAAACGTTCATGAAAATTAAAAGCTATTGTACCCAAGGATTGTAGCCATTGGCCTCCTAGTACAACATCAACACTTCCCATTGGAATGGAAAGCATTGGGCTAGTCAATACATATTCTCCCATCAATAGCTTGATATTATGGCACTTTCCAGAGCAAATTATTGTTCCTCCATTTGCAACCATCACTTGACACTCTGGTGCTAGATATAAGAAGCAATTCAATTCTTTTGCTACCTTACAATCAATAAAATTGTGGGTACTTCCTAAATCAATTACACTATTACCTTTTTCTTCTTGATTTCTCCTTCTATCTTGATGGTTTGAGGAGTGGTAATTCCAGCCAATGCATTACAAGATATAGTCGGATTCATTTCTTCTTTATCTAGGCTTTTTTCTTGGAGTATATCCTCTTCTTTTGACCTTTCTTGCTCCTTTTCTTCTTCCTCTTTGCAATCTATGTAGAATAATTTATTCTCAGCACACTTCTGACCTTTAGTGTATTTGCTATCACAACCGTAACAAAGCCCTTTTGCTATTTTTTCTTCCAATTGTTGTGGTGTCAAACTTATAGGTTGTGGAATACTAGGGGCAACAACACTTCCATCTTTATATTTGTGAGTGGTATGCTTCCTGCTTGCCGTAATTTTGCTTTCCATTTTTCTTGCTAACCTGAATGCCTTCTCTAATGAATCAGGTTCCCAAAGGCGAACATCATGTTGGATATTATCCTTTAAAGAACCTATGAACACATCAATCCTATGCTCCTCTAGAATATCTTTTACCCTTATGTTCAATTTTTGGAACTCCTCAATGTGCTCCATTATTGAACCCTTTTGTTTGAGACTTATCAATTGTCTAAAAAAAGTGTTGCTTTTTGTATCCTTATAATGTGCTGTCAATTCTTCCGTAAAAATTGCCCAAGTGATAATTTGTTTACGAGAGCAAAGCCATTGATATCACACAAACTGATTTGGTTCTAAATATAAAGTTGCAATACGTACCTTTAGTGTGTTTTACACATTATTGAGATCGAAAAATTGCTCCATTTGTAATATCCATGTTGCGGGATCCTTGCCATCAAAATTCCTCATATCGATTTTTGGAATATGGTGGGTCCTCGATCCCACATTAGAGTCTATGAAATCATGATTAACATTTCTTTTGTTCGCATCATGAGTTTCCTTTACAACATTTTCACCATTAGTAAGTATTTCTTGTAGAAAATTTGTCAAATCTGTCTTCAAATCTGCCATGCCTCTCTTCAAATCTGTCTTCAAATATATCTTCAAATCATCCATCTTAGCTTCCATTCCCTTTATCTTAGATTCCACACAATTTATCTTAGCTTCTGTTAGCTTTTGTGAGCGTGACATTTGTTGCACTTGTTCTTGTAATTTTGATATATCATGTAGCATTTCTTCCTCTTCTTCATGAGTCATGTTAGGGCTTTCAGGTTGCTTACTAGGTGTTTGCATTTTCTTTCCTCGGGGCACCCGTTACCGATAATAATGCTCTACTATGCCCTTTGAATTCCTTCAAAAGAAATTTTCAAACCAATCTTAAGCAAAAATTTAAAAGAATCTACACACCTTTTTTTCACGTTGTAGGATCTCAATATTACTTATGATGTATCTTTGTAATTTTGGATCATCCAATTTTGAAATTGTGTCCTGTAGTAGCCTCTGTGTCCTCTTTCCAATGCCACCAGTCTATTCCCAATTGGATTCTCCAAGGAATAGTTATGTCAAATCTCCCACAGTGACCTGATTATAGACCAGTTCAGTAGAGCGAACTTGTACGACGTGCCACATGTCCCTATTTTGACCTTTGGCTCTGAAAAATATATACAAGAAACTACAATCCGTCCTCTTTCTGTACCTTCTGATGCAATTTCAATCTGATGCTCAGAGAGAAAGTTATGATGATTTCCCCAGGTCACCTATTTGGAATGAAATTCAGGAGTCCGCAAAAAGACCAACTTCCTCAGCTCATATCGCCACAAATATAGCGCGAAAATATCTGAAATTCAGACTCGAGATTCAGTGCGATTTCTTCTTAAATGGCTTTTTTTTCAGCTTCTGAAACATTGCAGAAAAAATGTTATAGCAAAAAACCTCCTTTCTATATATAGGAGTCTAAGGAGTCACAATATAACCCAGCCGACCTAACAATAATAATATAAAGCCACAAAAATAACAAGAGGAATTCTATGGGGCACAGTAATAACAATATGGGGATAATAAGGGCACAACAATATTAATAAGGGGTGAAACTACAATATTAATGGGGTAATCACTAGTATTATAGGGACCCAACAAGTTTCTTTTGAATCAAGCAACCATGCTCTCTCCAAGAAGCAATTGAAGCATTAAATAAGTCTTTAGTTACTCCATTATTGCAATGTGCCACAACATAATGAGAATATTTGGGTGTGTTACCTTTCCCTTGATATAGTTATTTTCCTTTCTCTTCATCCCTTTACTATTTGATCATGTCCCAACAGAGCTTTCATGTGGAAGCATCATGTCCATTTCTATTACACTGTACACAATGAATATCAAGTCTTCCTCCTTGATCATGTTTCCCCCCCCTGCCTCTATTATTCTTCCTTCCACATTCTCTTTGGCAGGGAAAATTTTAAGGATGGAAATTTATCTTAAAGATTATAAAACTTGGAGAATATTACTAATCCATCATATGAAAACTATAAAATGCTTGGTGATATTTCAGTAAAAATTTTCAAACTTCTAATGCTTTTATATAACCTTTGTAAAATTTTGGCAATTTTTAATGTAAATTATATTGTTCTTATAAAATTTGGGCGAATCATTTTTAGGAAAAAATGGGAATTAGGAATCTCCTTTTTGGAAAAAGCATTAAAAATAAGCCCATCTGCAAATATTAGCCCCTAAAATTTTCCATGCTCTTCAGCCACCTCTTCCCTCTAAAATAGTTTTGTGCCTCATTATTATATTTTTGTGCAAGGCACATAGATTCTTCAGGAGATTGGGCAATTTTCTTCTTGTTCCCAAAATCTCTCTCTCTCTCTTCTAGCAAACTTCTCCACAAGAGAGTCAAAGGAAATATCCTTAATTTTCCACTAGCTTGTAATGACTCAACATAATGGGAATAAGTGGGATACAATGCATTGACAAAACTTGTGAGGGGAACATCCATTTTAACACCAATGTCTTCTATATTATGCATAATGACTCTTGTTTAAGAGGATAAGGCAAGGGGATAATCAACTTTTAATTCTAAATTGAACAACTTCATCATTAATTAGGCTACTTCAAGCTCAAATTGTGAATCATATAATTCTTTCATATTTTTTGAAGCACTAAAATCCTGTGTAAATGGTGCAATATGATGACTCACCTCTTCATTGACTAATGCTACAATCAAGGCATATGCCTTTCTGTTCTTGTTCTACCATATGAAAAGCTCTTTTTCGGAAGTGGGATTCTCAGGAGGATTGCCTCCTCCTTCACATTCTCATTTTTGCAACTCATTAAAAACTAGGATATGCTTTATCTTACTGGACCATTCATGGTAGTTCTCTTTCCTTGAGATAACTACTCCAAATATGGATATGAGTGAACACATTTTTGCAAAACTTCCAGGCTAGCCTTGAATAAACTAAATCTTTATCCCAATAATATTTTTTTTTAATATCTTCAAAAATAACCAAATAGTTTTGAATATATAACAAGGGATTCAAAAATCGATGTTGCATATATATGATTTACATCCAACACTGCATATATGAACAAATTCAAAAAACAAGTCAAGCATTTCAGCGCACAACATGTATACAATTCAATGCATAACGTGTATATAATTCAATGCACCCACCATAATATATATCATCACATGTATAAACCAACTCCCTTCACATATAAGCTTTCCACTAGCATAAATCATGCCTCAATATTCATACAATATATATCATCCAACATATATACCATCCAATATAATCATATACCATACGACCTTTTTAAAATAGAGCTCAACGCACATATAAAATCAATGCAACATGGAGCATAGCCTTCAAAAAATGCATACCATACCACATAGCTTTCAAAAGTAAGTTATAACATACATAAAGACTTGAATGTACAACCTTCAAAAGAATATGCTCCATTTACCAACACATATCATGGCTTCAACATAATATATGTTCATCACATATGAAAATTTAATTTATGAAATTTATGGAGAGTACCAAGCACGATATTCAGTAATAAACAAAGTTATATCATCATCATGTCCAATATATCACCCCGATTGGGGCAGGGAATTAAATCGGTGACTTCACAAAGGAGTGCCTTAATAGAGCACTTGATCACCATCTATCCAAGACGTTGTTTAATGTTCTAGAACATACTAGAATCCATGCTCACATATGCAATGAAAGAAACAGAACGTCATTAAACAAACCAATCAACACATAGCAACATTCAAATGCAACATTCATGGTCTTTAATTCACAACATTCATGCACAATTCTTCAACCCATTAAACGACTTTCAATTCAATGCATAGAGGAGTAATGAGGCCCTTCAAAAACATTGAAATGGTGGTTCAACACACAGAGTTTTGAGATTCAAAATGAATCTGAAAGTAAATTTGAGAGTATAGAGGGCAAAGAAGGGAAAATTTCAAGAGTTACAAAGTAGAAAACTAAATTGGGACCCGTTTCTTTGATACCATGTTAGAACAGGTTTGTGTAACTTTGAATGAAATTGTGTGATTTAAATTAAGAGATTATTGATATATACATTGTGAGGGAGACACTTGGAATTCAAATTCCAGTGTCTCTTCTTCTTTATTTTCCTATTTACAATATTTACAAGAATTTCCTAATCCCAAATATTAAGTGTCAACAATATTTATCGTAACTTGTAAATTAAATAACATTCAGCTCATGAAAAAGTACTAATAATGAAAGTCTTCCCCTAACATTTAATATCTAATTAATAAAAACATTATTATTTTCCTCAACTATGCTTAATATTATTAGAAACAATCTCAAAATAATGATGATTAAAAAAACCAACACCAATTATTTTAATATAGTTATAATCAAGAGAATAATATTATTCCCTAACAAAACACACAAACACACATATAAAATAAAAATAAAAAATAAAAAATAAAATAAATAATTAAAATAAAAATTAACAAAATAAATAATTAAAAATATAACCGAATAACTAACTTATCATAAGAAAATAAAAATGAATACAAAGAAAAATAAAATGAAACTAAATAAAGGGATCAAAAATAAAATAAACTAAGACATCTATCACTAATTAATAAAATAATAATAATCATAATAAATAATAAATAAATAAGAAGGGGGAGAGACTACAAAACAAAGGGGAAAATACGAAGGAGAAGGAATATTTCCAGGAGAAAAGAGATGGGATCCGACAATCGCTAGTTTTCCACTGATCGCCCCTATTCAACGTATGAGACCTTTTTTTGATTTCGATGGCCTCCATAAACTTGTGGGATGGAAATGGTCAATCCTAACAAAAAATCTGGACTCTTCTAAACAAATATGGTGTTTTGTCTTCTCAGCATGTTCATGTGAAGTTGAGGACATGCCCTACAATGCTTGATATCAACAACATGCTCTTGAATTCTTTGATTTATAGAGCGACCAGTTTCCCCAATGTAGGGGATCCCATGGGAATAGGGAATCAAATAGACAATTTTCATGTTCTTTGGGTCCAATGGGTCTTTAATAGATTGGAGAGAACCATGAATGGTGTTCAATGGTCTAAAGGTTGAAGAGATATTAAGCTTCCATAAAATACGAGAAATCTTGTTAGTTGAAGAAAGTTTTGAGACCTTGGAGATTACTATAACCATTATTCTCAAAAACTCTAAGGAGATCGGTTTTCTCATTTTCCAAGTGCTCATCATTTGAAATTCTAAGAGATCGAATGGCCAATGTATTGAGAACACCAACCTTTTGAGCCAAAGAATGATGGGAGATAGCGTCAAGATACTGCTCTATGGGGGTTTTCTTCTGAAAGACCTGGTGAGAGAAAGAGCCATCATCTTTCTTGGAGATAATAATGTCAAGAAAAGGAAGGCTACCATTAATTTTATTCTTCGCTTAAACTTAATGGAGCTAGATTGATTATTCAGGTGTTGGAGAAAAACATCTAAATTCTCACGACTATGAGACCAGTTGATGAAGGTATCGTCTACAAATATTTTCCAAATATTACGCTTGAAAAGAGAAGAATCCAAGGCTTTGTATTCAAAATCTTCCATAAAAAGGTTGGAAACCACTGGGGAGAGTGAGGAACCCATGGAAACCTCAGAGGTTTGTTCGTAGAGCTCACCTTCAAAGCTAAAAAAGGTAGAAGAAAGGAAAATCTATGCCAATTTGGTTATGTATGGATCTGTGATGCGATTGATCAATTCAACAGCCTCATTAATAGGTATATTAGTGTAAAGAGAGACAATATCAAAGTTGACGAGAGTGTCATTAGGTTCAAATTTTAAACCCTTCAACTCATTGACAAAAGAGGAGGAATCCTTCACAAAAGAATTAGAACGACCAACAAGAGGCTTAAGTTTAAGAGTTAAATACTTTGCTAGGAGATACGTCAGCCCACCAATTGTATTAACAATGGGTCTAAGGGGGTGGCCTTCTTTATGAATCTTGGGAATCCCATAAATCCTAGGCGTGATAGGGTTTCTCTCAATAAGCTTATGGCTTATGGAGCCCACGGTGCTACTAGATTTTATAGCAACAATCACAACTTTAGAAAAACATTTAATGGGGATTCTCTACAGCTTCCTGTAACTATCATTGTTACACAAATGGTTTAACATTTTTCTTCTATATTCATCCCTATCTATGGTAACCACCACACCACCTTTATCCACTTTTAGAATAACAATGTTAGGGTTCCTGTTAAGGGACTTAAGGGCTTCAAAATCAGTTTTACTAATATTACTTTTAGGTGGTTTCACCTTCCTAAGAACCACCATGCAATCCTTCCTAATGACATCTTTCAAATTATCAGCCACATCCTTAATGCCAAATTCTATGCTACAAATAATATCCTCGACAAAGATATTTCTAGGAGCAAGGGAGAAATTTAGCCCTTTTTCTAAAAGAGAAAAAACCGAGGAATCAAAAGAGAACTTTCAGTCCTTGGTTCATGGATAAGCTCCCAAATTCCAAATTTGGCATTTCATGAGAGCATGAGCCCTTCTCCTGGTTCCTCTACAGTTCGGTCGAGCTCATTCATAGGTTGTGTTTCTCCTTCACCTACAATTAGTGAATATTCAGATTCTACTTGTGTGTTTGAGAATGATAATGGAGCTTCAAATTCTATATGTGTGCTAGAATATAGTGGTAATCTGTCTTAGTTGGGTAATTCTATATCTTCATCTTCAACAAATTCAGCACCATCCATAAGCATTTCATTTATGGTTGAATCCCCCACAAAGTCTGATAATGGGTTACGTTCTAGTGGTTCAATCACTGCATCAACATCACCATCCAACCTATCTTCCGTTATCGCTAACTACTTTGGGGTTGGCTTGAAGTGTATAAGCTCCATTATTGTCCCATACCTTTCCCCCTCATCTACCTCTCGATCCTCTTATTCCCCTTCCGGTTATTCCCTTCCCCATTTTGACCTCCTCCCTTAGTTTCTTGTCCCTTGTCCATACCTTTTTAAAAATAAAAATAATATATACAATTTAAGCTCCATTAATAATAGTAATATAATAAAATAATAACATGTATTCTAATATTAATCATAATTCTTCCCGGATGCGGGTGGCTCCAACGTGTAGCAGGCCAATGGCTCATCACATGGGCATGTGTCAACCCGGACGAGCCACGCAATACAGGGCCGGTGGTTATTTAAGACTGGCGGCGGTTGTTCCTCTGCGGGAATTAATACCAGTCATTTATGTCTTAACTGTTCTCCTGGGAAGTGGAAAAATGGCGCTATAAAGGCCTGGCACCTCTGTCACTTTACAGCACTCTTGCATAAGGTATGAGCACTCGGTGGTAGCGTCGGATTATTCTCTGGTTCTGTGGAAGATTGCGTAGGGATATTCCTGCTCTCTGGCTAACTTGGTGATGCAGCGTGAGCGCCTGAGAATGAGTAGCAGGCGCGGAAGCTCCAGGGGTCGTGCTTCGGCTCAGAGGCATGGAATTTCTCCCTCTTCCTCAATTGAAGTTACTTCAGACCACCGTCGCTCCCGGGGACGAGCACCTGGCCGCGGTAGGGCAACGGAGCATGGAGAAATCATGGACTGCGGACACTCTGCGCATCCCATGGTCAGGTATCGAATTCCTTGCTCTCTGGCAAATTCCACTTTCATCGTTTTGGTTTCTATTGAGCACTGTGGCAATCCAAGAGTTCAAGAGGAAGCACCGCAAGCAAACCCTCCTCGGGTTCCAGGGATTGTGCCCACACTCGATATGAAAGTGCCTACTATTGATCTGTTACGCCCCATCAAGGAAAGCTCTTCCCCAGACTCTCAGGCAGGCCCCAGCGAACCAGCGCAGAGGATCCATCTCTCCGACCCAGACATCCCCAAGCACTTCAGGGGCAAGGAGGAGGACGAACCGCATACCACTGACGATGAATAACTCGACCTGCTGTTCACTCTTAGTCGCTGGGAAGGGAAAGTTTTCTCTGTTTTCACTCATTGTCATCTTGTATGTGTTCGGACGCAGTCCAGATCTCAAAATCTAAGTGTCGGCTATCCATATGTTTTAGGTGTCAGTCTTATGCACTATCCTGTGTCGTTTTGCTAGTTTGTCATCGCTTCCAATTTTTGTACCTGTGTAATTTTGGACATGTTTAAACTTGGGCAAACTGTCAATCTCTCGACAGGAATCACAGGGCTACGCCCCTGTTGTAACACTGATGCTGTAATTTTTGACTTTTTTGTAATATAATAGAATAGTCTGATTCAGAAAAAAAAATAAAAAATAAATAAATAAATAAATAAATAATCATAATTCTCACATTAATAATAATAATAATAATAATAATAATAATAATAATAATAATAATAATAATTGCTTATATGAAAAGAATTCTAATAGTAATATTAATTTATTTTTTAATGGTAATAATGATTTTGACCATCTTAATAATAATATTTTTAATTTTAATCATAATAATAACAATAATATTAATAATTCTCTTATGTTCCCCTCTTCTAATAATAAGAGGGTTATTAATATTTCTAAGTTCTCTTTTGATTCCTTGGTTTTTTCTCTTTTAGAAAAAGGGTTAAATTTCATCCTTGCTCCCAAAATGATCCATGTCAAGGATAAAATTTTTAGCATAGAATTTGGCATTAAGGATGTAGCTGATAATTTGAAAGGTGTCATTAGGCGGGATTGTGTGGTGGTTCTTAGGAAGGTGAAACCACCTAAAAGTGATATTAGTAAAACTGAGTTTGAAGCCCTTAAATCTCTTAACAAGAAACCTGACATTGCTATTCTAAAAGAAAATAAAGGTGGTGCGGTGGTCATCATGGATAGGGATGAATATAGAAGAGATATTTTAGCCCATTTTTCTAATAGCAGTAGTTACACGAAGCTATAAAAAAACCCCATTAAAAAAGTTTATAAATTTGTGGTTACTGCTATAAAATCTAGTAGCACAGTGGGCTCCATAAGTCATAAGCTTATTTAGAGCAACCCTATCACGCCTGGCATTTATGGGCTTCCAAAGAATCATAAAGAAGCGCACCCCCCCCATATGCATTGTTAATACAATAGGTGGGCCTACTTATCTCCTAGAAAAGTAGTATTTAGCCCATAAAATTAAGCCTCTTATTGGTTGCTCTAATTATTTTGTGAAGGATTCCTCCTCTTTTTTCAATGAGTTGAAGGGTTTAAAATTTGAACTGAATGACACTCTTTTCAGCTTTTATTTGTCTCTCCTTACACCAATATACCTATTAATAAGGTTGTTGAAGTGATCAATTGCATCATCGATCCAGACACAACCAAATTTGTAGAGATTTTCCTTACCTCTACCTTTTGTAGCTTTGAAGGTGAGTTATACGAACAAACCTATGGGGTTGCCATGGGTTCCCTGCTCTCCCCAGTGGTTACCAACCTTTTTATAGAATATTTTGAATCCAAATCCTCAACTTCTACTCCTTTCAAGCCTAAGCTTTGGAAGTTATTTTTGGATGATACCTTCATCAACTCGTCTCATGGTCGTGAGAATTTAGATCTTTTCCTCCAACACCTAAATAATCAGTCTAGCTCCATTAAGTTGACGATGGAGACTAAAATTAATGGTATCCTTCCTTTTCTTGACTTTCTTATCTCCAAGAAAGATGATGGATCTTTCTGTAACCAATTATTTCATAAGAAAACCCACACAAAGTAATATCTTCACTCTAGCTCCCATCATTTTCCGGCTCAAAAGGTTGGTCTTCTCAACACATTGACCACTCGAGCTCTCAAGGTTTCAAATGATGAGCACTTGGAAAATGAGAAGACCCATTTCCTTAGAGTCTTTTAGAATAATGGTTTCAGTAAGCTCCAAGGTCTCAGAGTTTTCTTCAATGTGAGCAGAGATTCGAAATCATGGAAATACCCTAGGGATTCAGTTGGCAATGTTCAACTTCCATTTATCCAGGGTACTACTGACAAGACTTCCCGTATTTTAAGTAAGTATAAGATATCTTAAACCTTTAGACCCTTGAACACCATTCGTGGTTCCCTCCAATTCGTTAACGACCCATTGGACCCAAATAACATGAAAGGTGTCTATTTGATCCCCTGTTCCCATGGAACCCCTGCATTGGGGAAATCGATGCTCTATAAATCAAAGAATTGAAGAGTGTGTTGTTGATATTAGGAAATGTAGGGTGTGGTCCTAAGCTCTAGATAAACATGTTGAGAAGAAAAAAAACCGCATTTGTTTGGAAGAGTCCAGGTTCATTTCTAGGATTGACCATTTCCATCACCACAAGTTTAGGGAGACCATCTAAATCAAAAAAGGGTCTCATACACTGAATCGTATGATGGGTGGAAAATTAATAGTTGTTGGATCCCATCTGTTTTCTCCTAGAATTGTTCCTTCCCCTTCATATTTCCCCTTTGTTTTGTAATATCCCCCCCTTATTATTTATTGATTGATTTATTATTATTATTATTATTATTATTATTATTATTATTATATATTAATTAGTGATAGATGCTTCTGTTTATTTGATTTTTGATTCCTTTATTTAGTTTCATTTTATTTTTATTTTTATTCATGTTTCTTTTCTTATGTTAAGTAGTTCTTTGGCTATATTTTTAATTCTTTATTTTTTTCATTTTCATTTTTATTATTTATTTATTTTATTTTATTTTATTTTATTTATTTATTTTCATTCTTTATTTATTTTATATATGTATTCCTTTTTTTGGAATAATATTATTATCTTGATTATAGCTATATTAAAATAATTAGTGTTGGTCTTTTATTCATCATTCTTTAGAGATTGTTTCTAATGAGGGGCCGACTCCTCCAAAAGGGAGCCGAAAACCCCCACATAGTGATCCCCAATCATCATATGGAACAATCCCAATAATACATGCAATATCACATGATAATCTACAAATTTACGGGTATTTGGCCCAAGGATTCCTATATCCTCTAGTGGATACAATTCAAATGGTAGCCAAAAGCTCCAATCGATCTTCACTTAAAAGCAAAGGGTTTCTTCACTGTGATCTTTGATTATCTGGAAGATAGAGAGAAAGTTCTGGCCAATGAGCCTTACTTCATGAATAGTGTGGGGCTATTCATGAGGCATTGGGAACCCTTCTATAATCTAGATAAGTAACAATTCTCGACAGTGCCAATTTGGGTTCGGTTATACTCTTTGCCATAGGACTTCTAGGAGATGGACATCCTGGAATCGATTGGAAATTCCATTCGTAAATTTATGCAAGTCTCTAAGATCACCAAATGGCAAAAGTTTTCGTCCTATGCCGAAATTTGTGTCTACATGAACGTCTCCCAACCCTTTATAGAAACAATGGATATTGAATAATAGGATGAATTTCGGTCCCAACCACTGGAATATGAGCACGTCCAGTTCAAATGTAGAATCTATCACGAATATGGACATTATTTCTGCCATTTCCCTCAATGGTAGAAGGAAGCCTCCACCCCTCTGGAAATTCCTCCACAAATGGCTTCAAGGAGATGTTGATTCGGCATTCTTTGGCAAGTAGGGGTCATCCTAACCATGCTCTGATGCCCCAGTCCCTTTGGTGGCTTGAAACCATCCATCTGGAAAATGCTTTGCACTCCTGGCTGAACAAGTGGAGAATGAAAAGCAAAAGGATCCATAAATAGGCTAGCCAATCTCAACTAGCAATGGAAGTGGAAGTGGATCCTGAAAAACCTAAGAGAAAACAACCCAGTAAAAGGAAATATCCGGAGCCGTTTTCGACTACAAAGGAGATTCAGCAAGTCATTTCACAAGCTCAATAGGCCCTAGAGCACGAAGTCAAAATGGATCATATCAATTCTAAAGAATGTATCTTAGTATCCTTTTTGTGGAATTGGGCCAAGGTTGGATCTGATGATACCTCGCAAGAGTAATTGGATCAATTCCACTGGATCTACAAGGAATGGGAGAAATGTCAAGCACCTATGGAATCTTCCCCTCAATTGGCCCTAACGATCCATGGCGAGGCATATTGAGTCTAGTTCAAGGTTCAAGAAAATAAGTAAGGGTGAAAAACCACCAGTGAAGTGATTAGAGAATATGGGGCAATATTAGTCAACTAAGGAAAATCCAATGTCCTCGCCGAGTTTTACTAGTGCTCCCAACTGCCTCCACGATGAAAGTAGTCTCTTGGAATATTAAGGGCTTCAACTTGAAAGGAAGGTTGAGGTACTTACGAGATAGAATTCAGTAGGAAAAAACAGGTAAAATTTTATTACAAGAAACCAAGGTGATGTAGGAGAAGCTAAGTGAAATCATGAGAAGAAGTTGTCCCTCAGAGAAATGTATGGCGTTGGATGCCAAGGGATGTGTACCAGAGCTAGGGATTATCTGGGACACTAGATCTATCTCCTTTCGGTCCTATATCTCTTTCCCTAAATCTCTTTCAGGAGAATTTGAATGTATTGGTTCTTCAGTGAAGGTCTAGCTAACAGGGATTTATGGCCCTACTCTCTTGAGGGTGAAGCCAAGTTTTCTTAGTAGTTTACAAAAGTTAAGATAAATTTTGGATAAGCATAGTTGGATCCTTGTAGGCAATTTGAACATGATAAAGGACTTAGATGAAAATAAAGGAGGAGTCTGACGGCTCGATATTATTTCTCATTCCTTTCAGGAAACTATTCAATTTATCAAAGTGGAGACATAGATTTCATCAATAACACCTTCAGATGGAACAATTGTCGAGGGCGTAAGCACTAGATTGTATCGCATCTAGGTCACTTCCTCATCTCAGATGATATCCTCCAATAGGATCTTTATCTTCAAGCTTATATTCTTCCATGCTTGGGATCAGATCATTAGCCCATATGTCTAAAAAATGAATTAAGAATGGCCCTGAAGAATAAACTTTTTTGCTTTGAGGTTTTCTAGCTTGGAAGGCCTAATTTCATAATAAATCTAGAAGAATGGTGGAAATATATTAGGGTATCAAGGTGAAGTATCATGGAAACTTTCTAGATGAAACTAAAGGTAATATTCATAAATAAAAGTGGCACCTAGAGGAGGAGATGAATTTAATACAATTGAGTATTATCTTAGAACGTTGGATGAAGTCTCTTGCATCTGAGGAAGGAAGCAAGAGAAAATATTGTGGAGGAAAAAATCAAGATTCTAGTGGCTCCAAGAGGGGGAGTGAAACATGAAATTCTTCCATAAAACCATGCTAAAGCATCAAAAGTTTAACTAGATCTTATTCATCAATGGATCAAGAGGAAAACGACTTATCCATCATGAGGATATTTTAGAGGAGTTGATATCCCATTTCCAAACTTTGTTCATAGAACTGAGGGTGGAGAGAAATGAGACCATATCTAGAGTTAGGCAATGCATTCCTCAACTAATTTCAACATATCATAATGGCAGGGAGGGAAGGAGGTTAGAGTGAGTGCCAGAGGGGATTTCCCGATAGCCCGTGACTAGGATGGTGCTCTGAATTACCTATTTTTTATCGATCCACTGTGTTCAGGAAGTTGTTGCCACAACGAAGAAGGGGACTATCAATGGGGAATAATCACAAGATAAGTAAAAGTGAAAGAAGTGCCGACCTGACCCTCATGAGAGGTATTTCCTATGTAGGGGTTGAAGAGGTTGTTCATGCTCTCCCTTAAAATAAATCTTCAGGTCCTTATGGATTCACCTCATATTTCTTTAAATTTGGATTCACCTAATATTTTTCAGTTCTAAAGGATCTCCCAGACTATTAGCTTTTAGCCCTTCCAACCCCATGAAGTATTTATAAGTACTTGATTTCCAAATTTTGGATATTTCTCTGATCAGGAGCGCAGATCAGCAGGAATTGGGCTCTGGTGGCATGAGACACACTATCCATACCAAAAACCCATGGCGGCCTCGGCCTCAAATATCTGGGGACATTATCAAAATCCTTAGGTGCTAAGCTATGGTGGAGATGGGTACACGGTGGTCAAGAAATTTGGAATACACTTTGGTCTCACAAATATGTCTCATTAGGGATTCTCGACCCTTTGTCTGATCATCAACACTTGTTAGGAGTTTATTCTATTTGGAACATGGAAAAAGTGAATAGGAACATAATTCAAGATCACGGCTTCTAGGAAGCCAGGAATGGACACCAGGCCAAGTTTTGGGAGGAAGCTTGGATGCAACACCCCAATCTCAAACTCAAGTAAATTCAAATATTCACCTCTCATCTAGGAGTAGTGTGATTTAAAGACTTCTTGAAGGATAACAACAGGACTGAAAAATGTAGAGAATGGAAGTCTTAAGCGCACTGGCTAGATCACGACCCTATATCCTTGATTCTCCAACAATGACCTATATTAAATAATGGAGATCCTCATAAAATCATATGAGGCCATCTCCCTCAAGGTATGTTCTCTCTTAAGGAAGAGTACTCGATTCTCCCCACCTTAGTGGATCTCGTAGCAGATCCTCTTTGGAAAAGGATTTGGTACTCAAGGCTTTGGCTAATTGGTAATGGAAAACTTCTCAGTTGGATAATCTTTGGAAAAAAGGATTATGTGGTCCTTCCAATTGTCCTCTTTGTGCTAGTGTAGAGGAAACAACGAACCATCTTCTTAATTTTTTCTCTGTGGCATTGGACCTTTGGAATGGAATTGTAATATTATTTGGAGAAATTGATCAATCTGAGAATAGTCTGATAGAATAACTAGAATTATGGCATTGGAAGCTCTTCAATAGCCCCCTAGTTAACATAGCTCGATGTCTCTCTCAGGGTTTCATTCTTTGGAATGTATGCAAATACAGGAAATGAGAAGTGTCATTTCACTCAGACATCATTGGGATCAATTAGGTTTGGGAAGTGACAAAGTGCAATATCAAAGAATCCATCTTAGGAAATCACTAGTTAGAAGAGGATTGGAAATATTAGGGTTGGTATAAGATCGCCATCCTTAAGGAACTAGATCTTCATTAAGACTCAATTGTCTCAAGGTCCACTCGCCCGCTCTCCATTATGTAGGTTTTAACCCTGCATAGAATTTACCTGCAAACGAATTCTTAAATATATATATATATATATATACAATGACAAGAAATACAAAACAAACACACTGAGATTTTCCCTTGGATCTCAAAACGGAGACTACCAGATTGATTTGTCATTATGTTACTTCAAATGTTATAATACATTTACATGTCGAAGCATTCATAAACACCAATCCATTAACACTAGATTAGAACATAACTGTATTTCCCTTGACCAAATCTACAAAATATCATGGGAAGAAAACCATCATGCACAAAACCATGTAAAACACCCATCCACAAAACCATAGGTACGTTCACCCACCTAATATAGTTCTAAAAAACAATTCCTGGGGTACAGCCCCTAAACCCATGTAGGGCTACGGCCCCCCTATGACCCCCATGTTGCGTTCGGTGTAACAAACAGGCCAGACTCTTGCCCCCTACCCCTCATTTCTGATACTAGTCCTAGAAAGAATATAACACACACCCAAGATTCTCCCACTTGTTGATTTATTTTCCACACAGTGGGCCATAGGAGAGATTAGTCATTGGTCTAGCCTTGCAACGCCCATCATTTCTCTACACCAAGAAAAATTCTAAATGCTCAAAAAATTCATCAGTGCATCTGTAGCATTCTTCGAATTGTCCACCTTTACCAACAACACCTTTTTTTCCTCTACCATATCCCTCACAAAGTGATACTTAACATCAATGTTCTTTGTCTTTGAATGATAAGTAGGGTTCTTTGCCAAGAAAGTTGCACTTTTGTTGTCATTGTCTATTCTTATAGCTCATTGTAATAACCCCATACTTGAACAAAATATTTCTGGGTGTATGTTATATTCTTTCCATGACTAGTCGCACGCACGAGGGGGTCACAGGGGGGGCAAGAGCCCCCTTTATTCATTGTGTCAGGCATAACATGGGGGACACAGGGGGACACAACCCCCCCTACTGAGGCGTTTCAAGGGGGCAGTAGACCCCCTGCACAAGGTCCACAAAAATTCGCTTGGAATTTTTTTTGCAACCTATATTAGGTGGGTGGACCTACCTATAATTTTGTGCATATGTTTTGCACATGGTTTTGGGCATGATGGTTTTCTTCCCATGGTATTTTGTAGATCTGGTCAAGGGAACTATAGTTATGTTCTAATCCAGGGTTAATGGATTGGGGTTTATGAATTCTTCGGCATGTATATATATGTATTGTAACATTGAAAGGAACATAATGAAAAATCAATCTGGCAGTCCCAGTTTTTGGATCAATGGGAAATATCTGTGTATTCTTTTATATTCTCAACATTATTTGTTTTCTATTTTTAGAATTCATATGCAGGTAATTTTATTACAAGGTTAAAACCTACATTTGGTATCAGAGTCATTTTGGCTTCAAGGGGATGACTTTGCTGCTGAGGGGTTTTTCTCAAGCCTTTGGTAGACCCTGTTCAGTGGGAGATATTTGAGATCGATTCTAATGGTCAAAGAATATGGCTAGCAATGGAAAGATTGAGATCGTGAAATTTAATGGTTAGATTGTTTATTTGTGGAAAATCAAGATGGAGGATCTTCTGGTGGATAAAGATCAATTGATCATGGTAGATATGAGTACTAAACCAACGAAAATGTCAGCAAAATACTGGGAAAAGTTGGATCGAAAGGCAAAGAGCACAATACAGTTGTGTATATCCAATCAGTATTGTTGAATGTATTAATGGAAGCTACAATGAAGCAATTGTGGGTCAAGTTAGGGACTTTGTACCAACCTAAGTCTCTGGTGAACAAAATGTTCCTGTGAGAAAATATATATAACGTGACGATGAAGGATGGAGACTTGATGGAAGAGCATTTGAACACCTTTAATATTGTGGTAAGGCAATTGTTATTTGTTGATATAAAAATTTCGGATGAAGATAAGTGCACCAGTTTGTTGTGTTCTCTACCAGATTTGTGGGATAGTCTGGTTGTTGCAATAGGTAGCAATACAACTACCTTGAATTTTGATGAAATAGTCTCATCCTTGCTGTCGGAGGAGATGAGACGGAAAAATATGGAGAGCCAAAATGACATGCCTTTTTTGTACGAGGATGGTCCTAGAATAGAAACAAAAATGAGTCCTCAAGTTGGAGATCTAAATCTAGAGGGAGATCTAAATCTCCAGAAAACCTTTAAAGGTATGTTAGAAATGGGGAAAGGAAGGGCACTACAAAAAGGACTGTAGATCTAAAGCTCTTGAGAAAGAAAAGGGATCTGATGATGCTCCTTCTACATAGGGGAAAACAACCTCAGATGAAGGTTGGGATGTGTACTTGGATTCTTCTTCAAGTACACACGTAGATCATGAGGCATGGTTGATTGACTCAAGTGCATTCTTTCACTTCACTCCTCATAGGGAGTGGTTCTGAAAGTATGAAAAATATGATAGTGGTGATGTCTTCTTAGGGGATGACATGAAGGCCAAAATCATCGAACATGGAAAATTCAAGCTAAAGTTGCAGGGTGGAAGGATTATAACACTTCCTAGTGTTTTGCATATTCCTGCATTTGCCAGAAATTTGATTTTTGTAAGTAAGATGGATGATGCAGGTGTAAAAACAGTGTTCGAGAAATATACCTGCAAGATGGTTCAGTGAGCATTGGTATTGATGCATGAAGTTAGGATTGGAACTTTGTAAAAGCCTCTGGGTAGCACTATTATTGATGGGTGCAACTATTTTTTGGTTCCTAAAAGTGGAGTAGAAAATCTATTGATCTCTAGAGAAAATACCATGCTATGGCATCAAAGGCTTGGACATATTAGAGAGAAGGGCCTTCAAATACTTCATGATAATGGCATGGTAAAAGGTATATCTGATTGCGCTTTGGATTTTGATTTCTATGAACATTGTGTATATGGGAAGCAGAATCAGGTGAGTTTCCCCTCTGGTGTTAAGAGGGAAAAAGGGATATTAGAGCTTGTGCACAGTGATGTGTTTGGACCTATGTCAGTTCAATCATTGGGTAATTTTGTGTATTATGTATCATTTATAGATGACTTTTCAAGAAATACATGGATATATTATGAAGAAATATGAAGTATTTTACAAGTTTAAAGAATTTAAGGCTCTGGTGGAAAACGAGAGAGAGAAGAAGATAAAGGTGTTGAGGACAAATAATGGTGGAGAGTTCTGCAAGAAGGAATTTGAAGAGTTCCGTAAGAAGTGTGGTGTGGCATGGTAGAAGGCTAATCCATACACGCCTCATCAAAACGGAGTTGCATAAAGAATGAATAGGAAGTTGATGGAAAAGTCAAGAAGCATGCTCAGTGGTGTCATGTTAGGATAGGAATTATGGGCAGAGGTGGTGGAGAATGCATATTACCTGGTTAATAGATCAACTTTAGCAATGTTGGAGGATAAGACTCCACATGAGGTATGGACTGGTAAGAAACCAACTCTTTCACATCTGAGGGTATTTGGCTATGATGCATATGTACATGTTCCAAAGGAGAAAAGAATCAAGTTGGATACTAAATATTAAAGGTGCATATTTATTAGGTATAAGGGTGGTTTGAAGGGTTATAAGCTTTGGAACCCATAAACAAGGAAGGTTGTGTACAACTAAGACTTGGTTTTTAGAGAGGTCAAAGATGTTATTTAACATGAATTCATACCAAAGGAACTTGAGAAGATATAGTTTGAGCTAAAGGAGGAAGAATCAAGATCTATAGATGAACAAGAATTAGAAGATCAAGAGCTACAAACTCCAGCTCTGAGAATATCAATTCAAGAAAGAAGGAAACCAAAAAGGTATAGTCCATCTGCTTTCTGTTCAAATTTTTATTTATCTATTATTAATGATGATCCCATAATTGTTAGGGAGGAAGTAGATTCATAAGATGGAAAACTCTGGAAAGAGGCCATGGTTGATGAAATGACATCTTTGGAAAAAAAAAGAGGCTTGGGATCTAATGGAGTTTCGGCTGAAAGGACACTGATTGTAAGAAAATGAGTGTTTAAGAAGAATATGAATGTAGAAGGCAAGGTGGAGAAATACAAATCTTGGTTGGTAAAAAAAGGTTATTCCCAGGTATCGAGAATTGATTTTGGAGATATTTTTTCTCTTGTTGCCAAGATAGCTTCTATTAGATTACTTTTGTATGTTGTTGTTACTTTTGATTATGAGGTAGAATAGATGGATGTGAAAATAACATTTCTTCTTGAGGATCTGGAA
This sequence comes from Pinus tabuliformis, assembly GCA_031772625.1. Taxonomy (NCBI): domain Eukaryota; kingdom Viridiplantae; phylum Streptophyta; class Pinopsida; order Pinales; family Pinaceae; genus Pinus; species Pinus tabuliformis. The sequence goes on along the minus strand of CM062816.1, from coordinate 1,108,688,081 downwards.
GAAGAGATTTACATGAAGCAACCCGAAGGCCTTGCGATGAAGGGTAAGAAAGAATTGTTATGCAGGTTAAAAAAGTCTATGTATGGGTCAAAACAGACACCAAGGATGTGGTATCAGAAATTTGATACACATATATATGGGGACTTGGCTTCATGAGAAGCAAAGAAGATCAATGTGTGTATTTTAAATTAATTGGTGACCATGTTATTTATCTAGTCTTGTATGTGGATGATATGTTGCTGATTGAAATGACAGAAATTATCCAGGCTTTGAAGACCCAATTGTCCTCTAAATTCAACATGAAGGATCTTGGTGTTGCAAGCTATATTTTGTGCATGGAAATTAAATGAGATAGGGAAAAGAGGAAGATTTGGTTAAACCAAAGGAATTATGTCAAGACAATACTGCAGAGGTTTAATATTATGAAACCAACTCACAAAAATATAGAAAAGATAGATCAACGACTTAAAAATCAACCTCTTCAAGGGGGCAACCTCCTTTACATTACACAAATGAAAACTTTTTGGATGATACACATGACAAGACCTCCTTTCTATATATAGGAGTCTAAGGGGTCATAATATAATCAGAGAGGACATAACAATAATAATGTAACAGCACAACAATAACAATATTGGGCTTCTATGTGGCACAATAATAACAATATGGGGACTACATGGGAACAATAATATAATAAGGGGGTTGCACTAATAAAAATAATGGGTTACACTAGTAGTATAGGGACCTAACATGCCCCTCTCCTTCCAAAAATGTTGTCCTCAATTCTTGAGTAGTTTTGGATGTTTCTGTATAAAATTCTCATCCTCCCATTTGGAATCTTCAGTAGGTAAGTTCTTCCACTTGATGGCATACTCTAAAATTTATTGATTTCTTAGCTGTCGGGTTCTTGTTTCCGTGACTTCTTTAGGTTCCAATGTGATTTTTCCTTCATCGTCAAGTTCTGACAATATTGTTTGAACTAAAATCTTGTCACATATAAACTTCTTTAAGCATGAAACATGGAAAACTGGGGGCACTTGCGAAGATGCAGGAAGCTCTAATTTGTATGCCATAGTACCAATATTTTGTAACACCTTGTAAGGACCATAATACTTTGGTGATAATTTATTATCCTTCTTAGCTTGCTTTAGGGACATTTGTTTATATGGCTGTAGTGGTAGAAATACTGAGTCACCTACATCAAAACTTCTTCTTGTTGCGATGTTGATCTTCCTATTGTTTCATTGTATTTTGTGCCAAAGTGAGGTTATCCTTTAAGAGTTTGAGAACTTGTTTTTGGTGCTCAATGTGATCTTCCACTACTTGAAACTTACAATTTTATTTTAAAGATGATGTGATGGACGGTGGATGATATCCATAAAGTGCCATAAATGGGGTGATTTTTTTTGTAGTATGGAAGGAAGTGTTATACCACCATTCAGCCAGAGGCAACCACTTGACGCATTGTGTATGTTTATCATATATGAAGCAACGAAGATATCCTTCCAAACATTTGTTCACTATCTCAATTTTACCATCAAATTGAGGATGATAAGATGAGCTATGAGCTAACTAAGTACCCAAATATTCCACCTCTTATACTTCAAAGGAACATTTGGAGCTTTTTGCATATGACTGTTTCTCCTCCAATAGTTTGAGCACCTTGTCAACATGTTGAACATGATCCTTCCAAGACTTGTAGATTAGTATATCATCAAAAAATACTAACACAAATTTTCTAAGGAAGGGTTTGAAAATGGAATTCATCAAACCTTGAAATGTAGAAGGTGCATTGGTAAGGCCAAAAGGCATTACCAAAAACTCATAATGACCCTCATGAGTTCTAAATGTTGTTTTTGGAATGCCTTCAGTCGTCATTTTGATTTGATGATATACTGAATGAAGATCCAACTTGGTAAAGTAAATTTATCCATGTAATTCAACCAATAATTCATCAATGACAGGAATGGGAAATTTATCTTTAATAGTAAGCTTGTTTAGCTCCCTATAATCTAGACACATGCGCCATGATCCATCCTTCTTTTGTACCAATACTACTGGAGCAGAGAAATAACTTTGTCTAGGTTGAATTATACCAACCTCTAGAATTTTTGTAACCATAAATTCAATTTCACTCTTTTGGGCATATGTATATCTATAAAGCCTAATGTTTGGGGGAACACTTCCTAGAATCAAATGAATAGCATGATCATGATCGCGAATAGGTGGGAGGCCTTTGGGAGTCTCAAATACCTTGGAATGATTGTCTAAAATATTTTGGAGATCTGGAGAAATAGATGATTTCAATGTGGAAACCTATAGTGAACATAATTGTGTAATTACGCCCATTTGTTCTTTATTTAGAAGCTTTTTCTTGATGTTAGATCTGATTATCTTTCCTGGTTTCCTTGCGATACCCCATAATTCAAATTCCTTTCCTTCCCAAAAAATTTTCAAGAAAAGTTCTTGAAAAATAAAAGTTATTGTACCCAAAGACTGTAGCCATTGGACTCCTAGTACAACATCTACACCACCCATTGGAATGGAAAGCATTGGACTATTCAAGACATATTCTCCCATGGATAGCTTGATATTATGGAACTTTATAGAGAAATGTATGGTTCCTCCATTTTCAACCATTACTTGACACTCTGGTGCTGGATATAGGAATCAATTCAATTCCTTGGCTATCTCACGATGAATAAAATTATGGGTACTACCCAAATCAATCAACACTATTACTTTTTCTTCTTGATATGCCCTTCTATCTTTAGAGTTTGAGTGGCAATTCATGTCAATGCATTACAAGATATGGTCAGATTCATTTCATATCTCTCTAGGATTTCTTCTTGGTGTATATCCTCTTCTTTTGAAATTTCTTGTTCCTTTTCTTGCTCCTCTTCCCCATCTATGCAAATTAATTTCTTCTCAGCACACTTATGACCTTTAGTGTATTTTCTATCACAATTTTAACAAATCCCTTCTGCTCTTTTTTCTTCCAATTATTTTGGAGTCAACCTTGTAGGTGGTGAAAGGCTAGGAGAAACAACAGTTCCATCTTTATAGTTATGAGTGGTAGGCTTCCTTGTTGCCATAATTTTGCTTTCAATTTTTCTTGCCAACTTGTATGCCTTCTCCAATGAATCAGGTTCCCAAAGGCGGACATCATGTTGGATGTTATCACTTAAAGTCTCTATGAAGACATCAATCCTTTGCTTCTCTGGAATATCATTTTCCCCTATATTCAATTTTTGGAAGTCCTCAATGCTCTCTCCCATTGAACCATTTTGTTTGAGATTTATCAATTGGCTAAAGAAGGTGTTTCTCTTTGTATCCTCATAATGTGCTATCATTTCCTCTATGAAAATTGACCAAGTGACAAGTGGTTTATGAGAACCAACCCCTTTGTACCATAAAAATCGATTCACTTTTAAATATAAATATGCAATACATACCTTTTGTAAGAGTTGCACATCATGTAGATCAAAATATTCCTCCATCTGTAGTATCCATGTTACGGGATCCTTGCCATCAAACTTCCTCATATCTATCTTTGGAACATGTTGGATCCTCAATCCAACGTTAGATTCTATGAAATCAGTATTAGCATTACTTTTTTTCTCATCATGAGTTTCCTCTACTACATTTTTGCCATTAGGAGGCCTTTCTTGTAGCATCTTTGTCCCACCTTCCTTCAAACCTTCCATGTCTTTCTTCAAATATTCCATGCCTTTATTCCAATATGCTTCAATACCATCGATATCATCTTCCATGGCATAGATAAAACTATTTATCTTAGCTTCGATCGCATTCTTTAAATCATCCATCCAATTTTGATTAATAGGTGTTTCTATTTTCTTGATTCGAGTCATTCTCTTTCTTGCTTTAAGGATCTCGATCTTGAATTTGTTTTGTCTCTAAAATTTCAGATCTTCAAGGTCTAGAATTGAGACCTGTAGTAGTCCTCTACATCCTCCTTCCAATGCCACAAGTCTGATCGAAATTGGATTCTCCAAGAAAGAGTTATGCCCAATCTCCCAAGATGACCTAATTATATACTTTTTTAGCATAGCGAACTTGTACAAAGTGCTTGTGTCATTGTTTCCACCTTCGGACCTGAAAATGATACATAGAGAATTACAGTCCATCATCTTTCTACAAATTCTTATGAAATTTCAATCTAATACTCAGAGAGAAAGTTATGATGATTTTCCCAAGGTCACTTGTTTTGGATGTAATTCAAGAGCCTTCAAAAACCATAAATGTTTGGACCATATCTCGGAAAATATAGTGAACCGAGATCTGAAATTCAGGCTCGAGATTCATGAAGATTTTAGTTCAAATGGGTTTTAATTTCAAAGTTTGAACCTTCATATAAACAAAACTATAGCGAAAATTCCATGATGACTTGTTTGAGATGGAATTCTTGAGCTTGCAAAAACCCTAAATTCCTCACATCATATCTCTCAAAATATAGCGAGGCAAGATCCAAAATTTAGAGCTGAAGTTTAGAATGATTTTTGTTCAAATGGGTTTTCTTTTACCTTCTGAAACTTAATAGAGAAACATTTATAGAGAAAATTCCATGATGACCTCTTTGGAGCGACGAAATCCTAAAATCCAAAACTCTCATACCAAATGTTATGAAACCAGCTCACAAAAATATAGAAAAGATAGAGAAACGACTTAAAAATAAGCCTCTTCGAGGGGGAAACCTCCTTTACATTACACAAATGAACAATTATTGGATGATACAAATGACAAGACCTCCTTTCTATATATAGGAGTCTAAGGGGTCATAATATAATCAGAGCCGACATAACAATAATAATGTAAGGGCACAACAATAACAATAGTGGGCCTCTATGGGGCACAATAATAACAATATGGGGACTACATGGGCACAAAAATATAATAAGGGGGTTGCACTAATAAAAATAAGGGGTTACACTAGTAACATAGGGAGCTAAAATTTACTATGCGGGATAGTAAACCAGTGAAGTTTCCTATACTTGTAGGTGTAAAGTTATCTGTTGAACAATGTCCCAAGACATAATAAGAGGAATAGGACATGTCCCATGTTTCATATGCAAGTGCAGTTGATAGCATGATGTATGCAATGGTCTGTAATAGACTAGAAAGTGCACATGCAGTGGGAGTAATGAGCAGGTTTATGTCAAAACCAGGGAAGGAGCATTGGACAACAATGAAGCACATTTTTGGGTATTTGTGTGGCACTAGTGACTATGGTATTTGCTACTAAGGAAGACTAAGATTGGACAAAGTTTTGGACATTCATAGCTTTGTTGATGTAGACTAGGCTGGAGATCTGGATCAGAGGATATCTACAAGTGGGTATGTGTTTAACCTATTTGGAGGTGCAGTCAGTTAGACGAGCAAGAGACAATTTGTAGTGGAACTTTCAACTACAGAGGTAGAATACATGGTAGCGACTCATGTAAGAAAGGAAGCAGTTTGATTGCAGAGATTGTGTTCAAGTATGGGGTTGGTAAAGTGATCTATAAGGATAGACTGTGACAACTAAAGTGCAATTTTATTGGCAAATAACACTACTTGTCATTCAAATAAAAAGCACATTGATGCTCAATATCACTTTGTGAGGGATATGGTTGAGGAAAAAAAGGTGTTGTTGGTAAAGGTGGACACTTTAAAGAATGTTGCAGATGAATTGACAAAGTTTGTGAGTACTGAGAATTTTTCTTGGTGTAGAGAAACAATGGCCATTGCAGGCTTGGACCAATCACCAAGATCTCCTATGACCCCCTGTGTGGAAAAGAAAACTGTAAGTGGGAGAATGTTGGGTGTGTTTTATATTATTTCCACGACTAATTGCACATGCGAGGGGGCTAGAGTCTTGTTTTTTCATTATGCTAGGTGCAGTAGGGGTATTTCAAGGGGCCAGTAGACACTCTGCATGGGGTTTGTGGTAGCACCCTGGGAATTTTTTTTGAACCCTATATTAGGTGGGCATACCTACCTATAGTTTTGTGCATGGGTTTTGCACATGGTTTTCGGAATGATGGTTTTATACCTATGATATTTTGTAGATCTAGTCAAGGGAACTATAGTTATGTTCTAATCTAGGTTTAATGGATTGGGTTATATGAATGCTTTTGTATGTATATATATGTATTACAACATTGAAAGGAACATAGTGGAAAATCAATTTGGTAGTCCTAGTTTTAGGCTTCGGGGGAAATATCTGTGTATTTTTTTCATATTCTTGTCATCTTTTATTTCATGCTTTTAGAATTCATCTACAGGTAATTTATGTATAGAGTTAAAACCTACAAATCTCTACAACCAAACTGCTTCCTTGCTTGCATGAGTGGCTATCATGTATTATGCCAATGTAGTTGAAAGTGCCACTAAAGACTGTCCCTTTCTCATCCAACTGACTCCACCTCCAAATAGGTTAAACACATACTCACTTGTATATCTTCTCTGATCTGGATCTCCAACCCAATCTACATCAAAAAAGCCACAGATATCCAAAACTTTGTCCAATCCTAGTTTTCCTTGGTAGCACAAACCACAATCACTAGTGCCATGCAAATACCTGAAAACCCGCTTCATTGTTGTGCAATGATCCTTCCATGGTTTTTCATGTGCAATGTTTAGTCTATTATAGACCATTTCATATATCAGGCTATCGACTACTCTTTCATATGGAACATAGGACATGTCCTCTTCCTCTTCTTGTGCCTTGGGACATTGTTTAGTAGATAACTTATTTACACCTATAGGAATAGGAACCTTCACTGGTTTGCTATCCTGCATAAAAACCTCTGCAGTATTGTCTTGATATACTTCCTCTAGTTTAAACAAAGCTTCCTCTTTTCCCTATATCATTTAATTTCCATGACCAAAATACAATTTTCAACACCAGTATCCTTCATGTCGAATTTGGAGGAAAATGGGGTCTTCAAATCGTGGATAATTTTTTTGTCATTTCCAATTAGCAACATATCATCCACATATAAGTCCAGATAAATAACACACTCACCAATTAATTTAAAATACACATAGTTATTTGCTTTGCTTCTAGTGAAGCGAATTCCCTGTATATATGTATCAAATTTCTAATACCACATCCTTGGTGACTATTTTAACCCATACAAAGACTTTTTTAACCTGCATACCAGTTCTTTCTTTCCCTTCACCGAAAATCCTTCAAGTTGGTTCATGTAGATCTCTTATTCCAGATCCCCATGAAAAAATGTTGTCATCACATCCATCTATTCTACCTTAAAATCAAAAGCAACGAAAACATAGAAGCTACCTTGGCAATATGCGAAAAAATATCACCAAAATAAATTCCTTCCACCTAGGAATAAACTTTTTCTACTAACCGAGATTTTTATTTCTCCACCTTTCGTTCTGTATTCGTCTTCTTCCTAAACACTAATTTTCTTCCAATGGATTTCCTTCTAGCTGAAAACTCCACCATAGCCTAAGCCTTATTTTTGTCCAAAGATGCCATTTCATCAACCATGGCCTCTTTCTAGAGTTTTCCATCCTATGAACCTACTGCCTCCTTGACATTTCTAGGATCATCATCAATAATAGATAAATAAAAAATTGAACATAAGTCAGATGGACTATACCTTTATGGTTTCTTTCTTTCTCAAATTGATATTCTCACAACTGAAGTTTGTAGCTTTTCATCTTTTGATTCTTGTTTTTTTGTAGAGTCTGATTCTTCCTCCTTTAGCTCAAACTCTATCTTCTTGGGTTCCTTTTGTAGGACTTCATGTTTAATAACATGTTTCACCTATCTAATCATGACATCTCAGTTGTACACAACCTTCTTTGTTTATGATTTCCAAATCTCATAACCTTTTAAACCATCCTTATACCCAATAAAGATGCACCTTTCAAATTTATTATCCTACTTGGTTCTTTTCTCCTTTGGAACATGTACATATGCATCACACCCATATACCCTCAGATACAAAAGAGAGGGCTTCTTACCAGTCCATACCCCATGTGGAGTCTTATCCTCTAATGCTAATGAAGGTGATTTGTTGACCAGGTAACATGCAGTTTCCATCATGTCTTCCTAGAATGCTTGTCCTAGCCTGGCACCACTGAGTATGCTTCTTGCTTTTTCCATCAACGTCCTGTTCATTTATTTTGTAACTCCATTTTGATGGGGTGCGTATGGAGTAGTCTTCTTCTATGCTATACGACACTTCTTATAGAAGTCTTCAAATTAGAACTATCCACCATTATCTATCCTGAGCACCTTTATCTTCTCCTCTGTCTAGTTCTCCACCAAAGCCTTAAACTCTTTAAACCTATCAAAGACTTCATATTTCTTCCTGAGGAAATATATGCATGTATTCGTTGAGAAGTCATCTATAAATGATACATAGTACATAGACTTACCCAGTGATGTAACCAACACAGGTCCAAACACATCATTATGCATAAGCTCTAATATTCCTTTTTGCTAAGAGGGCAAAAGGAATATTAGAGCTTATGCATAATGATGTGTTTGGACCTGTGTTGGTTACATGACTGGGTAAGTCTATGTACTATGTATCATTTATAGATGACTTCTCAACAAATACATGCATATATTTCCTCAGGAATAAATATGAAGTCTTTGATAGGTTTAAAGAGTTTAAGGCTTTAGTGGAGAACTAGACAAAGGAGAAGATAAAGGTGCTCAGGATAGATAATGGGGCAAAAGGAATATTAGAGCTTATGCATAATGATGTGTTTGGAACTGTTTTGGTTACATCACTTGGTAAGTCTATGTACTATGTATCATTTATAGATGGCTTCTCAATGAATACATGCATATATTTCCTCAGGAAGAAATATGAAGTCTTTAAAGAGTTTAAGGCTTTGGTGGAGAACTAGACAAAGAAGAAGATAAAGGTGCTCAGGATAGATAATGGTGGATAGTTCTAATTTGAAGAGTTCTATAAGAAGTGTCATATAGCATAGAAGAAGACTACTCCATACACACCCCATAGCACAGAAGAAGAAACCATAAAGGTATAGTCCATCTGATTTATGTTCAATTTTTTATTTATCTATTATTGATGATGATCCTAGAAATGTTAAGGAGGCAGTAGGTTCATAGGATGGAAAACTCTAGAAAGAGGCCATGGTTGATGAATGGCATCTTTGGACAAAAATGAGGCTTAGGCTATGGTGGAGTTTCCAGATAGAAGGAAACCCATTGGAAGAAAATTCGTGTTTAGGAAGAAGACGAATACAGAAGGAAAGGTGGAGAAATAAAAATCTCGGTTAGTAGAAAAAGTTTATTCCCAGGTGGAAGGAATTTATTTTGGTGATATTTTTTCACATATTGCCAAGGTAGCTTCTATGTTTTCGTTGCTTTTGATTTTAAGGTAGAAAAGATGGATGTGAAGACAACATTTTTTCATGGGGATCTGGAAGAAGATATCTACATGAACCTTGAAGGATTTGCGGTGAAGGGAAAGAAAGAACTGGTATGTTGGGTGTGTATGGAGTAGTCTTCTTCTGTGTTATACAACACTTCTTATAGAACTCTTCAAATTAGAACTATCCAACATTATCTATCCTGAGCACCTTTATCTTCTCCTCTGTCTAGTTCTCCACCAAAGCCTTAAACTCTTTAAACCTATCAAAGACTTCATATTTCTTCCTGAGGAAATATGTGCATGTATTTGTTGAGAAGTCATCTATAAATGATACATAGTACATAGACTTACCCAGTGATGTAACCAACACAGGTCCAAACACATCATTATGCATAAGCTCTAATATTCCTTTTACCCTCTTAGCACTAGAGAGGAAACTCCACTGATCTTTATCCACTAGCAGATCCTTCATCTTGAGTTTCCAAAACTCAAAACTATAACCATTAAATTTCTCTATCTCTATCGTTCCACTACTCACCATATTCTTTCACGTAAGAATCAATCTCACAAATATCCCACTAAATAGGTTCTACCATAGGCCTGAGAAAAACCCCTCAGCTGCATAGGCATCCCCTTGAAGCTGAAACAACTATGATACTAAATGTAGGTTGTAACTCTATATAGAAATTTCCTGCAAACAAATTCTTAGAAACAAAAAAAAAATATACAATGGTGAGAAACATAAAAAAAATACACAGATATTTTCCTCTAGATCCAAAAATCGAGACTACCAGATTGATTTTTCATTTGTTCCTTTCAGTGTTACAATACATATATATACATGCTGAAGCATTCATAAACCCCGATCATTAACCCTCAATTAGAACATTATTTTAGTTCCCCTCATCCTATCTACAAAATACCATGGGCAGAAAAACATCATGCCCAGAACCATGTGAAAAATCCATGCACAAAACCATAAGTAGCTCCACCCACCTAATATAGGGTCCAAAAAAAAAAAATTTGCCCCCCTGAAACCCCCCTACTATGCCTGGTAGAACAAACAAGGTGAGGTATCCCCCCCGGTGCATGTGAGTAGTTGTGGAAAGAATATAACGCACACCCATCGCATGAGGGGGAACTCGTCTGACACTTTTATCCAACCACCCCCTAGTTTCTTTAAGCTAAACTTTCATGGAATTTCCAAAGGAAACCCTGACCCAATCAGTTTTGGGGGATTGATATGGAATGACAAGGGGAAGGTGGTGAAACTCTTCACAACTTCGTGTGGTAGTACCACCAATAATGTTGTTGAATTTTTAGCTCTAGAGAATGGGCTCCAAGTGGCCGTTGAGATGGGCCTCCCTAACCTACAGGTCTCTAGAGACTATCAAATAGTCATCTCTTTGTTGTAGAAGCTTATTAAAATGTCTCCTTCAGAAAAACGTGATCAATAGCTGGAGGTTGGAGATTATTAGTGAGTGAATCCATTCATGTTTGTCTTCCTTTCAGCATGTAGTCACAAAACATGTGATAAGATAAGGGAATCAGGAAACTGACAAGCTCTCCAACTATTGGAGTGATAACAAAATTTAAGAACTTCTCTATGATTGACCTTTTAGTTCTCGAAACGCTCAGCTTGATGACTTCTACCAGATTATGGTTAAAGAGTAGGATTCCCCATTGGGGGTGACGAAATTCGAGATGTGTTCAATGTGTGTGCAATGAGTGTTTACATAAGGCATGTGGGAAGGGGAACAAACTTCCAGCCCTATTATTTTGTAAGGTGAAAGGTGAGGGGATCGATGCAACATGCAAGCCTTCATTCATCCTCTATGGGAATGTGTGCTAGTAAGGTCGATGGGTTAATGACTAATGTTGGGGTCATGGAATGTTATATTGCGATGACAGTGTGGAGGCTGGTATTTTTTGGTCTAAGCAATGTTAGTCTGTCTGGATTATTTGGCCCTCAGGTAGTCTAGGAGTGATGGAGAAAATGCCGCCATCACTTCCTCCACCATGAAAGGTATGCAAAAACTACAAGTTCTTATGTTTGTGTTTTGTTTCTCGCTTATGTTAGTGGATTGAGGGAAAATGGCATGGTAAGTTGGTCGGTCTTAGTGTCCCTGCCTGCACTACTTGATAGATTTTTCCGTGAGTGTTTTATGTGGTTGGGATGGGATTTGGGTCTTTTGTCGGCTAGTTTTCTTCAGTTTTTTCTCTTTCTGAGGTATTACCCTGGAATTCTGAGACACATCACTAGGTGAGAAGCAATTGGGCTCAAAGGTTGCAGGGAGGTCCGGTGGGAATTGTTTCGGCTCCTATTTGGCTTAGGTTTGTGTCTCGTCTATCTGTGCTTAGGAATCACAACCTTTTACCTGCACCTTTGTTCCTAGCAGCGTCCCCTACCAGTGGAGTGGAAGAGCCATCATTCTCACTAGCATGGTTCTTGTTTGTTGGTGTCCTTGCCTCCCTCCTAGTTGGAGAGTGGTGGATGTCATTTTTGGGGGGGACGCTTTTGCAGGTTAATATGGGGTGGATTACTGGTACGCTTTGGTTCTCGATTGGTCAGGAGGTTATGAAAATCATTTTTGTCCTTTATTTGGGGCATATTCTTTGGATTTCACTATGTGACCTGTGTTGTGTAATTTTCGTTCCTAGCCCATCTAGAGGAGAGCTCAGCCAAGTCAGGGGGTTTCAGCATCAAGCAGAAGATGGTGTTGGGTGGTAGGGCCATGGAGAGGCCCAAGCAGGGTTGGCATGCTGCTAGGGGTGTGATCAGAGTGTCGTCAAGAGCATGTGATGACATATGTGGAGTGAGTTCAATGCAGGGTGGAAGTGCAAATGGAGGAGGTAAGCGAGGTGGAGTGGCTAGTGGAGGTGGAGCAAGTGTGCGGAGTCGGAGAAGCAGGTAGAGGCGCTCTAGAGTCATTGGCTGGAAAATTCGTTCTATTTCCTTTCATGAGCTACTCCAGTCTGTTATGGATCACCTGGATGCATAATAAAGGATCAGAAAGGAAGAGCATGAGGCTATCATCGCCACACTAAATGGGCTACATTACTTCAATGCTATGTCAGAGAAACGATTTGTGGTGGTTTGGTGGGTCAAAATTTTCTTTGAAAAAAAGGTAGAGAAGTTGGAAACGTGGCTCGCTCACTTCTAGAAACATTTTTATTATTCATATCACCTCCCCCACCATTCAGGCACTGGTCGACTATCTAGCTTCAATTAATTCTGATGATTAAGCATGGTCATAGGTGTTATTCTAGTTTAGTTTTTCTTTTGGTGCTTTTGGCCTATCAGACTTTGGACCTCTAGCTGTCTTTTATTTTATTTTTTATAATATGGTGATAACATTAGTCAACAAACCCAGTCAAGGTGAGACTACTTGCATTTTGATAACTATGTACTCTCCTTTTCATTAATGAAGAGTTCCTGACTTACAATATTTATACGTATATCGTTAAAGATTCACACCAATTTTATCTTACAAATTATTAACTAATATATTTTATAACAATACCATCAAAGGAACTTAGCTCAAGTGGTATGGTTCATGGTTTGTGTCCCAAGTAGTAGTTCAAGCCTTCAAAGACATATTGATCCATGTGGTATTTATGAAATAGTTCTACTAATGGTGGAATAGTGTTAGTCATTTCTATGAAGTAACTTATTGTTCCTAGAAGAATGTACTCATTACTGTAAAATATAAATACTACTTTAAATATTCCCACATATCACTTGGATAAGTAGTGCTTTTTGGAGAATATTAAACACTTATATATAGTATTGCATTATATTCCCACATATCACTTGGATAAGTAGTGCTTCTTGGAGAATATTAAACACTTCTATATAGCATTGCATTAGATTATTACTTATTGCACCTAGTAAAATGTACTCATTGTTGTAAAATATAAATAATACTATAAATATTCCCACATATCACTTGGATAAGTAGCGCTTCTTAAAGAATATTAAACACTTCTATATAGTATTGCATTAAATTATTAAGCATTACATTATAGTTTTAAAATTTCAAGAATCTTATCAGCTACTTTTATTAATTAAAAATGTAAAAATATATTAATATTAAAAAAACAGATATATAGTGTTCTGTGACAAGGTTATATAATGCAAGATTATACATTGATTATATTGTTGTGTTCTAATTAAAAAAAATCATTATTTATAAATATATCAAATCAAAAACTATTTTTTTATTTATTATTATTATTGAAAATACATCAATAAAATTTTATGATGAAGCACTACAATGATATGGTGTTAAAGTTTTAAATATTTTTTTAATGGAAACAAAGGTGTTTAATATTATTTTTGAAAGTAAAAAAAAATGGTATACTTTCTTTTTTATAGAAATGGAAGGTATGTGTTATATGAATTTTAAGATAATTAATTCAATTTGGAAATATGGTGCTATATGATCCTTTTAAATTTTCAACAATATTATCATCTATATATATATATATATAATATATATATATATATTATATTGAACATTGTTGAAAAACAAAATTGCAATTGGTTTTCCAGTTTGGAAATCAGATCATCTATAAAAATAATTTGTTTTTATATATCCTTTATCTAGTTTAGCCATTAAGTTATTTTGTCTGATGTTCTGAACAACATATTTCTTATTTCTACTATTACCATCACTAAGTTGATCTAGATGTTATCTAGCATTACCCGACCTACAATTTCCAAAACAACTAGCTTCCTCCAATCTAAAATATATCTCAAAATACCCTATAAGAAAATTAAACCCTATAACTAGGGATATATCAGTTGGCAGACCTCATTCAACAACTTCCTTGTTGGGTGTTGCCTCCATCAGAGCCAGTGCAGATGATTGGCCTTCAACTCCTAGTGCTCTCGCTTTAAATCTCCTCAGAAACATTGGTTTCCCATTTGTGTCCCCTAGAGCGATATTAATGTTGTGAATGTACTGCAAACAAATGCAAAACATGTCATGGCAAGTTCTTAATTTGGTCATTGTGGAGCTTCTCGATATCTACCAACATCTTCAAAACCATCTCCACCCCTCCAATCCTCTGATGAATTTCCTTCAGAGTGTCCTCTTAGAGTTTATCCCTCTCCTTATTCCTCTCAGCTTGCATCTTACCCATCATAGTTTTGATGTGCCAAGCTGTCTCCAAATTCCTGTGATACATAGTCTCTCCAGTTCTTATCATGCCAATATCAATAATCCAGTCTACTTCCTCATCTATACAAATTTCAGGCATAAAATCTCGTATCTTTTAGACTTCCCTTTCCCATTCATATACCGCCTCTTTCCCTCATGGTTGAATGATGGAATGGAAAACCTGCACAATGTCCCTAGTAATAGTCTTCATACGAGTGTGCTTATGACACCCCTCCCCTTGATCCTCCACTCTAGGTCTCCCAGTTGAATATTTAACTCTCCTCATATTCCACTGTAAAGAAACATATATACTCTTCCACTCAAACTTAAATTTTTCCTTCCATATCTTATACCTAGAGCGAACATACTCCAGAAAAATCACGACATAAAGGGCATCCACCCAAGGCTTTAAATCCCTGAGGACTCAAGCGCTTTGCCTTACGTGATTTTTGGTATTTTCTATTGTATTCCTTGTCAATGTTCTCTCAAACCAATCTACTTGTAAGTAGATCATGACCTCTTGTGAACCTCCACTGCTCTTTCCCTTCATTCATCCATTCCTGCAGAATTGACATGGCCATTAATTCCTCTCGTCGCCCCTTGTACATATCACCTTCCTACATCATACCTTTCCACCTATCATACCCCTTTTCATCATTATCCTCCCACTCTATATAATCTATGTTGGTTCGAATAGTCATAATGTCACCATTATCACCGGCCATATTTTCCATGTAGATAATCTATGTGTCTATCTCCTTGCCTCTTTTTGATACCCCCTTTCCTTTCACCATGCATGTACTAGCTGGTTGGGTTATCCGTTAGTTCTTTTCTCAAGCTTGGTCCCACTGCTTTGTTGGATTCCATACCAGCTACTGAGGAGTTTTCTTTCTCAGCTAACTTCCAATAGTCTTCCTTCAGTTGAGCCTTCCAAAGATCAGACCATGCCACATCCTCATACGATCATGACTTTGTGGCACTTGCATTGGCCAATATGTATGCCACTACATTTTCATATATTCGAACGAAACTAAATTCAATTGCCACTAATGCTGCTAGGCGTTGTTGAATTCGATGGGTTCATTATGCTAGGTGCCAATTTTGAGTTACCTTGCTTTCCCAAGTGCCCCATTGTATCCTCCTCGTAGCTCAAGTAGTAATCATTGAATCCCTCTTAATCGTAATGTTGAACATCCTTTCATGCACCAAGATTTCCAACCCTTGTTCTAAGGCATGGAATTTTGTGGCATTGTTTGAAGCGCATCCAAGGATGCTAAAGAAAACCTTATATATTTTCCCTTTACTATCTCTGATAACTCCTCCTACTCTCGCATCCCCTGGGTTTCCTTTTGAATCGTCGTTGAAACTCATCTTGAGGAAAACCTAGGGGTGGAAACCAAATCATTGAGCCCATTTATACTAAGGTTCAATGGCTCAAGTGAATTGCACGCCAGGATTCTCCAAGTTTAATATTTTTAAGACTCTTTCCTCCTATGGTGATGGGTGCCCATCAGAGAGCCATATTCTTTGACTGATCATTGTTTCCCTCAATTGTTTTTGAATCAATTCCACCAATCATTCTGTGGGGAGTCTCTTATGCTAGAAAACATGGTGGTTTCTTTCCTTCCAGATATCCCAAATGATGAATCATAGGGACAAACACCAGATAATATTAACCATCTCATTCTTTGTATAATTTTATCGCCATTTCATGATTGTTCCTTGAATATTGTCCCTGACCCTATCCATTTTTCTCAAAATAAAGGAAAACCAGTTCCAGATAATAGAAGCATATCTACAAGTATTTAATAAATGGTTTAAATTCTACTCTTCGCATTCACAGAGGTAGCACCAGGAAACTCCCACAAAACCTATTTTGATCAATTTCTCTTATGTCAAGATCTTCTAATGTAAAATCAACCATAGGAAGGTTTTTATATTAGGCCATTGAGGTGATGACCATATATTTCTTCACATTCGATCTTTCTCCCTAATTATATGAACTTTAATATAGGATCTAGCCTCGTTGAGGTTGAAATTCTCACCTTCCTTTTCCCCCACGTCAATTGATCATCCTCTTCTGCACAAAGGATTTTCCTCTTGCGCTATTCCCTCATTATTTCTAGGAACACTGCATCATTTTGATTAAGATCCTGAAAGATATTAAGGTTCCATTTTATCCATTTTGTGTCCAACCGAATTGGGCATCTCTCTTCTTTGCTCAGGTTGGGTTATTGCTACTAGGAATCCTCCCAGAACAACGTTACTATCCCATTTCTAATATCCAAAAAGAAGTGATTTTGTATTATTTCCTTATTGCCCCAAGCTAAATTCCAGATTATTGACCCTTTAATTGTTCCCATCATGTTGATGAGGTTTTGTGATTACCAATTTTAGGCATATTTTTCCTTCCATTACGTAGCCCGGGGTGAAGTACCTTCCTTTAATGAATGCCACCAGAGTTTAGTTCCACACACTCTGTTGATAGTTTCTAGATCTTGTAATTTGAGTCCACCTAAGAACTTCGGTTTACATACCTTTTCCTAGGTTACTAGTGTTGGCATTATGATATAGGTGTTGTCCTTCATGGCAACTCACTCAGATGACAGATCACAGTATAACAGGTTAACAACAAAGAATTACAAATCAAACTACACATAATGAAGAAAGAGAGGTATACGCAGGTTCACCTTGACCAAGCTATGTATACATGTAGGTTCACTGACCACAAGTAGTGTATACATACACACACACTTTCACAGAAGGAAAAGCGCGTATACCTTGGAAAACTAAGTTTTTTGTCCGAGGTATTTGTTCCATGGTATTTTGATCCATGGTATTGGTCCAAGGTATCTAGTCCGAGGTATTGACCCTAGGTATTTGGTCAAAGGTATTGGTCCTAAGTGGTTTTGGTCCATGGTATTGAGAAAGGTCTAAAAGTATAAAAGGAGAAGAAGATAATTAGGCCAGGTGTGCAAGTATCGAATATCTGATGAAGTGTGAGATCTAGTATGCAAGTTATTGGCTTATGGTGTTGTGCTTGATCTGAACCAAGGACGAACCTTAGCGATTGATGAAGGATAAGATCTAATGATGGATCGGGATCTTAAGGATTGAAATGAATTGTCGTTATGTTGTTTGATCATGTATAGTCTAGATCTGAATACTGACGCATGTGTTATTCTATAAATATCATGATCTGGGAATAACTGACGTCTTCAATAGCTGTAGAATTATGAATTAATATTTGCGTATGTATACGCTGGTAGGCTTAGAGAAAATCGTGTATACACGTAGGTTCGACATATGGAAGTAGTGTATACCTTATAAAGTATGTTTCAGTTGTTTTTGTTTGTTGTTGTAGAGTTCTGGGTTCTGGTTAATGTATTCTGGTGACAGTATTTTTAATGATCAGATTGATGGGTTGTCAAAGTGATTGATTGATTCAGTTGTGGTTGATTCAGAAAGTGATGATTGAGTCTCAGTGATTGGTTGATGCAGATGTATTTGATCATTGAATTGCAGTTATGATGTTGTTGATGGATCCAGTCTAAAAATTTATGAAACGTAGTCCTTGGAGGAAGAAAGAAGGTTGTAGCCTTCTGTAGGTCGCCGCCTACATACTAGTAAACTTATCAGCTAGTACAAGAGTTAGGGGGTTGTAGCTCCCTTCGAGTAGAAGCTGGAGAATGAGAGAAGGTTGTAAGCTTCTGCAAGTAGAAGCCTGCGTACTGGTATAAGTCTGCATCAATACAAGATTGTAAACAAATTTTCTTATTATTAAAAGAAGACAAAGACGACAACAGTAGGTGGTTTTCACCCACATTGGGTTTCCACCTTATATCTTTGTGTTCATGTTTGTTTCTTATGTTTGATGCTTTATTCTTCTTTTAGTACATTATCTAATAAATCTCTGATATACTGGTTAAAATTCAATGCATGATATATTGGGTAAATCAAAAGTTCTTTGCATATACGTTGGTTGCTTTAAGTACAGTCACGTATACATGCTAGTTCACTTAGTTGAAGTAGCGTATACAAATCTGTTTGGGAAATTAAATTATTGATCTGATAATACTGACTCACCCCCCCTCTCATTATTATTTCCAACAATTGGTATCAGAGAAGGACCTTAAGAATAAGCTTGATCACTTTAAGGAAGATCCATCATGAGGAGTAATCAAGAAAGCGTGGGATCCATCAGACCACCAATATTTGATGGGAGAACTTTGTTTATTGGAAGATAAGAACCACAACCTATCTACAATCACTTGGAATGGATGTCTAGGAAATTGTGGAAGGAGGATATACATTTCCATTAGCAATTCCTATAGATACGGCAAGTAAAGAGCAATATGAAACCAATGGCAGGGTTGTCAATATTGGGAAGTTTGTCACAATTAGAGTTTGTCAAAGTTATGCAGCTCAAATCAGCCAAAGAAATATGGGACAAAATCATTCTAATCTATGAAGGAGACTCTCAGGTAAAAAGTGCTAAATTGAAAACTCTTAGAATTCAATATGAAACTCTTAAGATGCACAATGATGAAAGCATAGCTAGTTACTTCTTACATATAGATGATTTTGTTAATTGTATGAAGAATCTGGG
Source organism: Pinus tabuliformis (assembly GCA_031772625.1). NCBI lineage: Eukaryota > Viridiplantae > Streptophyta > Pinopsida > Pinales > Pinaceae > Pinus > Pinus tabuliformis. The sequence continues at coordinate 1,108,668,924 of CM062816.1, read as the reverse complement.
TGAAGAGATAAAGGAAGTTACCTTAGTTGAGAATGTTTTAAGATCCTTGTCTGCTAAATTTGAATCAAAAGTATCTGCCATAGAAGAAAAACAGGATCTACAGACTATCACTATGACACAGCTGCACAAAATCTTAATTGCCTTTGAGATGAGAAAAGGAGGCCCATCAGATATGAGAGAAGCCACATTTAAAGCTTTAGCAAAAGGAAAGGAAGAACTCAATGAATCAGGACATAAACTTTGTCAAGAAGCTTCAACGAGGTTCCGGAAGATTTAGAGGTAAACTACCCTTCAAATGTTTTGCTTGTGGTAGAGTCAGTGATTATGCTTCCAAATGTCCTCATAAAGATAAATATGATAAAGGGAAGGAATCTGCAAAATGGAATAGAAAACAAAGTGCAAGTAAAAAGAGCTGCTATACTCATGAAGATAGTGATGGTTTATCAAATAGTGATGAAGATGAAAATAGTAATGACTATAGACTTCTAATGGCTTACGAAAATGATAATGTTTTGGGATGCTTTAGAAGAAGATGACCTTCATGAGGAAATCTCTAAACTCAAAATATTTTTAGAAGAAAAGAATATGATTATAGATACCTAGATATACCAACTTGCTGAAAAAGAAAAACACAATGAAAAACTAGAATGTGAAATTGTGGGTTTAAGAAAGGATCTTGAGAAAACCAAATCTCTCAATCTTAGATTTGATAAAGGATCAAAAACCTTAAATGAAAGTATCAAAGTGCAGCATTCTCCTTTGATAAAAACAGGTCTTGGATATACTAAAGAAGCATCTCGATCACAGAAGCTCTTAACCTCCACTAAAAGATATCTTGATGCAACAAAGAATAGTGAATAGTATGACAATTGTCAGCAAAGGCATAAAGCAGATCACCAGGTAAGTCAGGCTCAATTTTCTTTAAGGATGAACAGAAGCAACAACCAACCTCAGGTAAATCATACTCAATTTGCTTCAAAGATGAATATCAATAGAAACTACAATCACTGGGTCAATAGATTCGATAATCACATGAACTTCTTTAATGGTCAATGTTTCTCATGTCATAATTTTGGACACAGAGCTACTCAATGTGTTTCTTACAAAACCATCATGACTAGAGAAGCATGAAATCAAAGGAATGTGACAAGAATCAAGAAAATTTTCTATAATAACTTTTCTCTTCTTGAAAATGAAATAGAATGCTCAATCTGTAACAACTTTGGCCATGAAGAATCTGAATGTAGGAGAAAATTTCAGCAAACATCTCAAAAGGAGCAAACTCCATTAAATCCCAAGATATGGAGAAGGAAATAACCTCGAACAGAAAGATGTGGTATAGCCTTGTATGCACAAGGACAAGAAAATCAATGCTACATCAACAATGGATGCTCAAAACACATGACAGATGACAAAGAAAAACTTCGCTCATATAATGCCTTAGAAAAGGAAAATAATGTCTCATTTGCAAATGACACCCCTGATGTCATAAAAGGTAAAGGCTCTATTTTCTTGAAAGAAAAGGTTAAAGCTGGGAATGTTATGTATGTAGACGGTCTAAAGCATAAACTGTTGAGTTTTAGTCAAATGTGTGATCAAGGAAATGAAGTGGTGTTTCGATCAAACGGATGTTTTGTTAGTGAGCTTGATATCGGAGAAATCATGATCAAAGGTAAAAGAACTCCAAGCAACTTATACATACTCAAGGGAGGACAACAATAATGCTATCTAAGAAAAAATGATGAAAATTGGCTATGGCATAGAAGATTGGGACATCTAAGCTTTTCTCAAATAAGAAAAGCATGCAGATTCCAAGTTGTTCGTGATCTTCCAAATATCAGCATTACTAAAAATACAATATGCAAACCATGTCAATTCGGTAAGCAAACCAGATCTCACTTCATTGAAAAACAAGGGTCAGCTAGTAAGCTTCTTGAACTTGTTCATACTGATTTATGTGGACCATCAAGGAAAAAGTCACCTTGTGGAGAAGAATACTTTATTTTGTTCATTAATGATTTTTCTAGAATGTGTTGGATAGGTCTTCTAAAGCATAAAGATGAAGCATTTGAAAATTTCAAAGCCTTCAAAGCCTTGGTTGAAAAAGAATCAGATCGCAAAATCAAATGGCTCAAATCTGATCGAGGAGGGGAATTTACCTCGGATGAATTCTTTGACTTTTGTGAACAACATGGAATAAAAAGGCAGTTCTCCACTACAAGGACTCCACAACAAAATGGAGTAGTAGAAAGAATGAACAGAACTGTTCAACAAATGGCTTGAGCTATGCTAGATAAATCTGGAACTCCTGCAAACTTTTGGGGTGAAGCTACATTCGCCGCTGTAACTATTCTCAACCAAGAAAATGTTTGGGTAAATAGCACTCAAACTCCACATGAACTTTGGTATGGTAAGACTCCTACTGTAAAATACTTTAAAGTTTTTGGAAGCAAATGTTATATCAAAGGACCGATGAAAAACTTGGTAAGTTTGATCCTGGAGTAGATGAAGGTATTCTTTTTGGTTACTCTTCCCGAAGTAAAGGATATAAATGTTATAATAAAAGACTTGGGAAAAATGTTGAAAGTATTGATGTTCTAGTTGATGAAGCATGCAAAAATCCAAAACAGATAAAAACCGAAAATTATGACAATGAAGAAGATGGGGATTATTTTCCCACATCAAATCACAATGATTCTGAAGAAGAAACCAATGAAGCACCAAAATAATTGATAACGGTAGAAGTAAGGACTTCATCTAGGTATGTTCATAAAAATCATCCAGAAAGTCAAATTTTAGGGGGAAAAGATGCAGGTGTACAGACAAGAAGAACTCTTACAAAAACCTCAAGCTATCTAGCATTACTATCCTCCACTGAACTTCAAAATGTAAATGAAGCATGCAAAGATGAATGTTGGGTCAAGGCCATGAAGGCATAGATTTTGAAGAAACTTTCTCACCTGTTTCTAGGCTTGAAGCCATAAGGATGTTTCTTGCTCTTTCTAGCTTTCAGAAATTCAAAGTATACCAAATGGATGTAAAATATTCTTTCCTTAATGGAGATTTAGAAGAAGAAGTCTACATTGAACAGCCAAAAGGATTCATTCTTGGAAATGATGAAAAACTTGTATGCAGACTCAGAAAGGCTCTCTATGGTCTAAAATAGGCTCCAAGGGCCCGATATTACCGCCTTGACAAATATCTACACTAACAAGGTTTCTCAAAAGGGTCAGCAGATAGCAATCTATATACAAATATTGACACCGATAAATTGCTAATAATTGTTGTTTATGTTGATGATATCATTTTTGGTAGCAACGAAGAATCCATGAGTCAAAATTCTTCTCAGTAATGCAACAAGAATTTGAAATGCCTTTGCTTGAACTTACCTATTTTATTGGTCTATAAGTTCAACAAAACATAGATGATATTTTTCTTTCACAAAGCAAATATCTCAAACAGATCTTGAAAAAGTACAGCATGGAAGATTCTAAACCTGTATGTACCCCAATGGTAACAGGATGCAGTCTCAGCTCAAATGATGAATCAACTGCAGTACATCAACCAACTTATAGATCCATGATTGGCATTCTGCTTTATCTAACAGGTACCCTATTAGTGCCTAAATAAACCTCAGGCTGAAGGCAGGCAGGTCTAGGTTAACATCAAACCACACTTAACCTGGTAGCTAGCCCTACCAGGTCGGGAGAGGGCTCTCTCCTTGTCAGTCTCAATTAGAATATGGCAACTAGGGCTTGAGATGACTGAAAATAAATGTTGATCTTAGGCTAGGTATGTTAGGTCAGAGGATTTTGTTTGATTTTTATGGTTGGTTGCTGGATCAAATAAAGACGACAACTTTGGGTCCAGGAAATCAACTCAGATTTGCAGGAGATTTTGTGGGGCAAAGTAGGTAGGTGTTTTAGCACTCTGAATTCAGTGTGATGGTAAGTCTAAGACCAGTGAGGAGTTGGAGAGGGCGTGCAAATTTCATGAGTCCTATTCAAACAACAGAAAACATTAAAAACTAAATGTATCCTCAAGGAAGCTCACTGAATATCAATGGATTCCACCTATTTATCTTGATTCATTTAGTTATGAAGAAAGAAATAGATTCTAGCACATATACACATAAGAGAAGCTAAATAACAAAGGAAGAAACAATGCCAAGACACATTACCACAAGAATCCCACAAAATGCTGCAAAACCTTGGTTCATTTCCTTGCCAAACTACAGAACTGATTTATAATAAAGCTCAAACCATCCACAAGAGTCCAACCTTTACAAATGACTAAGAAAGTACATAATATAGGCATCAAACCACCTATGCTAGCCATCAAGGGTCGAATCCATGAGTCGAGGAGCTGTTTCAAAAACATCTAAACTAGGAACTAGAAAATAGGCAGTGTGACAACTTGCCTCTAAAACTATGGAAACTAATTCATTCAACCTCAAACTAGCTCTAACTAATGTATCTACCCCCTCAAGTCATTTTTCATAAAATTTACGTCATATTACATCATTTGCCATCATAAATTAACCAAGGAGAATATAAAAATTCAACTGATAGTCAAACTGCACGAAATTCTGAGTTTTTAGGCAAAATTGGAAAACATTTGCCTGATGCGCAACGCCTTGAGCCTGATGCACAGTGCCACTTCAAGGCTGTTTTTGGAGGCCTTCCACTTCATCAAATCAAGCCCAAGATAGCTTTTTGGAAAGTTATACTTGTCTAGTTCCTAGAACACTTTGCATTTTTTGATTTGGAGTTGATTTTCAGCTTCAAAAATCATTTCTCCCAAGACTGGTTCCTATGGGTCCAAAAAGTGGCAGAGAGGTCTTTTTTAGGTGTTTTTTGCCCTTTAGGTGACCCAGATCCCCTCCAAATTTTATGAAACTTTCTGGGTTTCATTTTTTTTCTATGAGGAATAAAAAAATGCAAGCCATTTTTCAAAATAATGAGCCAACTCAATGCGTAGCGCCATCAGCTAAAAATTCCTATGTTTTTAATTCAAAAAATAAAAATTTACAATTTTTTTCCAAAATCTGCTCAGTTTTGGCTCAAATGTACTTCATTGGTTACTTTGTTGGGAAAGTGTAACATCAGCCATGATCTCAAGTTTTTTACCCGTATTTTTGCTTCTAAAGGCCCTCCTTAATCTTGCCTTAAGGTGCTTGATCCTCTTGTTGCATATTCTATTCCAGATCAAATAATGATGTGCCATATGCCTTAGCATCTTGTTGTCTCTGTTGGATTTCTTTAGAAGACCCTCAAGGTGGATATTTACCCTCTCAAGCAATATTTCTCTCTCATTAACCACTTCTTGTTCAAATGGAGTCAAGGGAACTGAATGCTTCTCTACCATTTCACAAAAATCAAAACATGACTGATGTCTGAAACATGTGATGGCTAATGGGCAAGCAAGAATTTCACTCATGCTGATAGTTTCCTCCCTGATAATTTCTCCACCCTTTGTGAGGATTCCTTTGCTGCATATTTCTTTCTCTTGAGCTATCATTAAGCATGTCCTCTTCAAAATCTGATTCACTGCCTCTTTCCATCCTTGTCTTAATGATGTAATGTGATGATGGTATGGTGAACAATGATAATGGGTGGGGGCAAAGAAGATGAGTATGAAGACATTTTGCAGATGTGAAGTGGAGTAGGGGAATGAAGGGAAAGATCTAGGAAACTAGGGTTTTTACTTATGAGGGACTTAGGGTTTAATGAAGGGAATTAGTTTCTTAGGGGAAAAGGAAAAGGGAAAATGGAGTCAATGGGTAGTTTTAGGGCAATGAAGTTTGGGAAAAGAGAAAAAAGATGTTGGTTTTGTAATGAGGTGAGAATTTTGCAATGAAGTGAAAAGTATGAAGGCAAGCTAGGGTTTTGGTTTTAAGAAGCAAAACTCATGACTAAAACATGAAGAAGACTAATTTCAGCTCAAGATGGATGAACACTTACTTGTAGGAGTGAAATGAAGCATTTGAGAGAATTTGGGATAAATTTGAGTGATTTTGGAAACTCCCTGGCCAATGCATAGCGTGTTGAGCCCAATGCGCAACACCTGTCTGATGCGCAACACCTGTCTGATTCACAACACCTGTCTGATGCACAACGCCTGTGTGATTTAACACTGGCAAAAACTGCCTGATGCGCAGCGCCAACCCTCTGATGCGCATCACCTCTTTGCAGACGAATTTTGAAGGCCTTCTTGGTGTCCAAATTGGGCGTGTGATAACTTGTTGAAATCTTGTCAAGTCTAATTTCCAAAACATCTTCAATTTTTCAATTTGGAGCTCGATTTTCCTGTCAAAAGTTAACTCTCCAAATACTGGTCAAAATGTGTAGAATGAGACTGCCTGAATGCGGAGTGTTGTTGCAGCCAACTTTTAAAGGTCTTCCTCAACTCCAAATTGAGCTCATGATATCTCATTGGAAGTATATTTCTATCTAGATATAATTTAAATCATCAAGAAAGTCATTTGAACATCCCAGCTAGGTGAAATCATGATTTTCCAAAGGTCACTCCAGAAGTGCATCAATCCTCTCGAGGCCAATGATGTTTTCGACATATCTCACAAACCATGAAACCTGTGTAAAAAATGAAATAAATTTTTCTTCTTGGGTCAGTTATGGACAAAAACGTCTCTCACTTTTGTCAAATTCATCTTTTCTTTCTCAAAAACATAGTTTGAAGAAAACCTATCTCGATGTGTGGAACAAGGGATTTGTGGAAATTAAGGGAAATGAAGGGGATACGGGGCTTCTAAACTCTTGAGGAAAATTTAGGAAGTAGGGAGGGATGTTAGAAACAAGGGGAAAGTGGAATTTCAAATATTTAGTGAGGGTAAGGGGTCCAAAAGGTCAAAACACAGGCCTAGCCTAGAAAATTGTCAAATTGTAGCAATAAACTAGGATTTGTGGGAAAATGATGAATTTGAGGGATATGAGTGATGGGAATTGTTTAAGAAGGTATATTAGGGATAGGGGAAGGTGTATGAACATCAGGACACAATTTTTGTTGATCATTTAGCCATCCAAGAAAAATTACCTTCAAAACCCTAGGAGAGGGAAATAAGCCTTACCCAAGCACAACTAAAACACAAACACGGTGTAAAATGACCAATTGGAACCTGAAATGATGATGACAACTCTTTCAATGATGGTACACTCAACTGAATGGTGACATGGACCAATACTTGGAAGACTTTGGAAGGAGTGAAAACAACCCTAAACCTAATAACTAGTAACCTAATTTTACTTGAAGACTCACTGAAATGACAAAATTTAACTTTGAAACTCTGAGACCACTTTGTAAGAGCATATTTGATCACTGATGGAAGGCTTCAAAGGCTAACACTAACATTCTCGACCTGACATCATGCTTGCAGTAGGAATAGTTGGAAGATTCCAAGAAAATCCAAAGGAATCACACGTTCAGGCAGTCAAAATGATTTTCAAATATCTTCAAGGAACACAGAACTTTGGTTTAGGTATCCTAGAGATATAGATCTTACTCTTCATGCACATACAGATGCAAATTGGGTAGGAAGTGTTGATGACAGAAAAAGCGCTAGTGGTGGTGCATTCTATATGGGTTCCAGGTTAGTGTCTTGGTTCAACAAGAAACAAAGTTCTATTGTGTTATCTACAGCCGAAACAAAATATGTGGTTGCTACATCCTGCAATCTTTTGGATTTTGTCTAATCTATCAACCTAGTTCTCTTCTGCAATATTTTGGAAATTTTTTACCAACACATCTACGATGTACTCATGGGCTTCAAAAGAATGTCCCTCAACATTCTTTATTCTGAGGATTATGTTTGAGTTCTATAGTAGACTAGTGGAATAACTTTGTGTTCTTATCTCCTTCCTCGAGCCATACGATTCTAGATTCATGCCATAATATTTCCTCCTGAAGTCATATTTCCTCCCACTTCCTGAGTAGCTCCAACTCCTCTTTCCTTTTTGCGCCTACGTATCCCTTTCCATCAATGATCTCTAAAATTCCTCCATCTTTGTCTCAAGCTCCTTCTTAGCCTGAAAGATATTCCCAAACTGGACTTTATTCCAAATATTCAGTTGGTTTTTGATATACCTTAGTTTAGTTTTCATTATGAACATATTGGTTCCTCTTATTGGTAGAGGTTCATACTATGATTTTTTGATGTTCTCCCACTACAAGGAAAATACCTTCTAGCAGAGGTTATAACGAAGGTTTTTAGTCTTATAAAATTGGAAAAAAATTCTAAAAAAAAATCTGCTAAAAAATTTGTTTGTGATAGCATATGTTTTAGTGGAGATTATAATGGAACTACATCACAACTGAAAAAATTTGGCCAGCTAGAGGTTTTCACAGATGTTCTTTTTTGCAATGTGCTTCATGGAATAAGTAGCACCAGTGCTCTACATATATAAATGCACTGGGATGCATACATAACTAAAATCACTGAGGCATTGAATTAAAAGAACATTGGTGCATAATATATACCGCATTGGTGCTAATAGATAAAAGAAACCCTAGGGCATCCGTGTAAGGAACAACATCATGGCACGTAAAACTAATTGTTATGCCAACACTTTTGTTTAAACTTGCAGTGTCGATGCATATCATTTGTATAAACGCCTCAATGCGTTAGTTATATAAAAGGACCAGAGTCGTTAGTTCTCATAATGTACCAGGGCTAGAAATAATATTTTGTAGGACTAGGGTGCTAGTTCTATGAAAGCACTAGTGCATTAAGAATTAGAATGCATTAGGAAATTAATTGAAAACAATACTAGTGCTTGAAGAAATATATGCCCCAGTGGTGTCATTTTCCAAAAAGGCATCGGTCATACAAAAATATTTTGTCACGGTTCTTTTATATAACATAACGCACTGGTGCATTTTTATGTTATGGACACACCGATTTTTGTATGAGATTTTCTCTTTTTTGGAAACATCGACTTGTGACAGTGCAATTTTTGTTATTCTTCGAAAAATTGACATATATCTTATAATAGTATTCATATAAATTAAAATTTGATTAGTACATTTATATATTTTTTTTGGATTAATTGTTATATAATTAGATTTCACATCTCTTCATTATAATATTTAATCATCGATGTATTTAATCAGTGGTGTAACATTTAATAAAACATTGGATAACACAATAGAATAAATTAAAATATATTTTATTTTAAATCGATAAGAGGCTCTTTTCCATACAAAATGGGATTGTTATTTGTAACCCCTTGTCTTTCAATTGGGACATTATGTCCATTACATTAAACAAAATGTATAATTTTCAGAGACAATTATTTCAAAAAATACAACAGGTTGCATTGATACCCAAATAGATCATCATTCTTCTTTGGAAGTGTTGTCAGTGTTTGATCTACTTCCATGAGTTGGGTTATTTAGAGGAATGTTTTGTTTATTGCATCAATTTTTTTCATCTTCTAGTTGATCTTGTTCCATTTGCAAACATAAAAATAAAGTGTAATGAGTGTATCTACATTTGCGAGAATAATGAAAATTGAAATAAATCATATACGTCAATGTAAATTGAAAAGCAATGTACCATAGCAAGAAGTCACTCATAAACTTTCCACATGGTTTCAAAACCAAGTCTCATGCCTTGTTGCAACAAATCTTTTGTTGGCATAGTTCCATACTTTGCTTCATGCATGTGTTAAACCACATTATAAATCATAGATTTAATATAAAGGATTTTTTTGTTCTATTAATTATAAATTTAGAGAAGTAAAACAACATAGATACTTACGAATTCCGCAATTAATTTTTGGTATGCCAATATACTCATAACCCTTATTTAACCATCTTTAAGACATTCAAAGACGGTTGTTGTAAAACAACTTAAAATATACAAAAATGAAACTCTGAATCATTATAAGGACATATTAACAATTACTCACAAACTTCCAAATAAACCCTTTTCTTCCTTGTCTTCATGTCTTATGTGTCAAATGAGTTCCATTTTATTTTCTTTTTTGCAAGAAGATACATAAAAAATAGTATTTAATGCTAAATTAATTTTTTTATGTGTACAAATTCAATTATGATTACATACATTTGAACGACGTTTTTCTTGAGATGGCTCATCATGTGATGCAAATATGTCCATTTCTTTGACCATCTCCTTGTCCAAGTTTTTGGACATTCCAACTGGCATGCTTCGCATATCATCTCGTTGATCATTTGAGATTTTCAGAATCTTCCTTAAAAAAGTAATAAACTATTTTTATATTGATATATGAAAACTAAATATAACAAAATTGATATTAATAAAAGAATGGTTTGTAGTAATATATATATATATATATATATATAGATATATATATATAGATATATATATATATATATATATATATATATATATATATATATATATATATATATATATATATATATATATATATATATATATATATATATATAATTTTAATTAGGAATATTAGCTTTTTAATGATTCTTTTTTGTTGTTGTGTGTTTTTGCTATTGCAATTCTGATATGTCTCATTGGCCATTGTTATGGAAGCACTTCCTATAGTTTAGATATAATTTGGCTCTTAGAATAATTGGATTTATTTTTGTATTGTAAGGGTAAAGTACATCTATACATTCATTCCATTAGATCAATCATAGTTTTGTAAAAAAATTATCCGCTTTCATTAACCTCCAACACCACTCCAGATAAGATAAGGACCAATTCATTGTCATTTATATGTTCTATATTTTTATTTTCTTAGAATAACATTGATCTTTTCCTTCATTGTCACTCTATGTAGAGCGTTAAACATATGTGAATTAATAGATTGTTTGAAACATGTTATATAATATTATTAAGTATATTATTAATGAAAATTCAAAAAAAAAAATCATATTGAATAATATTTTTTCATTGACCCGATTCATCATTCTACAATTTTCTATCAGGATTTTACACTCTTTTGCACTTAGATTAGAAATAATATTATTGACCTTCTTCATTTTGTGGCTCTGCATGACACACACCAACCGATACATATTAGTTAAATTTAAATATAGTTCAAACATATTAATTTTGAAAAGAATTTATAAAGAACTTTCCTTCTCTCTTTTTTTATGTGCTATGATTGTGTCAATCAATATTTTTTCTACTTGACACCTTCTCAGACATTTTTTATCAATACATAACCTATACCATTCAATACAGAAGCCATTAAATATATTTAACAAATAAATTAAATAACTTGTAGGCAAAAAGAGCTCTAGTAGCTGATGCATTTATCTGAATAAATGCATCGATGCATATATCCCATTAAATGCACCAGGAATTTAATTGTTCATCATCGTCATGGAAAATTAATTTTTTAAATAATTTTAAATTATGACAGTGTGATTTGTAAGGATAAACACATTGCAATGATTTAATGATGCTATTTGGGAGAGGCACACCGGTGCATTATATTACACCAAGAACAACGATCAATGGACTGGAAAAAATAAAAAATGTTATAATATATTGGTGCATCATATTACAAGGTTGGTGCATTACATTATACAAGGTTAACCACAAAACATACATCCATTCAAAATAAAAAAAACATATAAGGCCAATAGAGTTTAGATCTAATGCAATAAGTGATTCCCCTACTTTACATGTCAAACACCCTATATATAATAGGTACACAAACTCTTTAAGTCTAAAATGCCTAAAATGGAAAACCCTAATTGTGAAGGGGTAGAGGAAGGTAAACCCTAAGGTGAAATTTTGTGGGAAGAAGCAAGGGTTTAAGATGATGTTGTAGCTGCTACAACACCACCCAAAGTTTTTGGCATATTCAAAATTTTGGGTACCCCACCACTCACCCTAAGATTCTAAGTTTTTTTTATAGGACCCCAACCAGTTGCTCTCCCACCAATCTTTCCTATCCAACCCCTTTGCTGCACCCATTCATGTTTCATACATTGAATCCACACTTCATATTTTATCTCAGATGCATGCCTTATGATCGCATTAGGGTTTCAAAGGTTAATGACTTTAATGATGCACCAAGAGTCTCTCATGATTTTGGAACTCATCTTCGCGTGAGTCACATCGCAATCAGTATATGCCATATATTTGAACAAATGTACATGCAATTTAGCTTTCCTTACGATTGACAATATTGAGGTTTGGGCAAAACCCTAAATGGGAAAAGGTGATCCCCCTCTTTTTTTTACCTAACTCGCATCCTGTTGACAGTGTGTTTCCATCGACATTGTTAGGCATCATGGAAGAGATTTTTGCATGTCATATGACCCTAGGTCCATGATTGGTTCCTCATCTCAGCATGCACTTTAGGCCTTTTAACAAGGCGTTCATCCCCATGTATATTCAAAACCCTAGATCATGGTAACCAATAGTCCAACCGTCGTAAATGTTTCAAGGGACTTGCTCTATGGGTGCATCATCCCTCAGAAATTATGTGATATCAAAATCAATTGTAATTAATAGATCCATGAAAGTGCCAGAATATTAAGTTGGCCTCCAAACTTAAACATGCTTTTATCAACTAATATAACTTATAACATCTTAATTGGGGTCATTTATTGTTTAGGCTCCTTAAATGAATTAGTGTATTGATTCATTTTACTTTCACACAAAAATGTCACTATTCTAGAATGAATTATCTTTCATCTCATCTGCTTTTTCAGGATGCCCTGGAAGTACCTCGAACTATGCTACAGTGGCACAAGTAGTCCCTTGGCACGACTTCACTAAGACGCTCTGGTGCCAAGAGTTCCTTAATACATGGCATGGTGGATGTTTGAAATTATAAATGGGTTATGTTTTGGAGAGTAAGCCATCATGATGTGCCCAAAAGTCCTATGGGAGATCTCTGCACTCAAAAAATTAAAAAAACATAAAAAATCCAACAAACAATATGAAGCAAGGCATGAGGACATAAATAATAAAAGGGACGGAATGCATGTCATTGAAGGTGCCATCGGAGGTGCAGATCAAAGGGAATGTTTGATCCCAACATGGTTATTTAGATGCTAGGTGGAAGCAACGCCTTGAGCACGGCGAAAGGTTCATACATTCCTTATGTGAATTAGTTGTATCTTTTGCCAAAACGAGATTTTAAAGGGGATCCTAAAAAATAATCGATGAGGACATCTTAGTAGCATTTAGCTCAAGCTTACATAATACAATATCATGGATCCCTTGCACAAACAGTGGCGTTGTTCAAGCTTGTCAATATTTTCATTTGTATAGCCAAAGCAATATAGAAAGCCTAAGTATCATGGTCCTACGGAGACTAAGGGAAGGTGGTTGCGCTTCAAATCAAATGATGAAATGCTTTCTATGTCATAACCCACGAGCCATGTTTTGAAGTCACATTTGAACAAAATCCTTTAGGCATTAGACAGGACGGTCATGCTAGAATGGACGCATAAACAAATGAGTATGAAAGAACATAAGAAGTCATGATCTTAGGTAATACAGAGACGAATACCTAATGCTTGGGTGTTTACATATTGATGGATATGGTCAGATCCTCTGTGCCACAACATAGCCAGGCCAACCTTCTAGTTTTATATGGTTGCAGAAGCTGAATACTGAAGTTAGACTTTGGTTTTCTGCATTGTCACTAGTTGCAATTTTGTTGGCAAACCTGTAAGTCACAAAAATCACACTCTAGGAGATGAGAGTGAATGTGACCTACTATGAAATGTGGCTATGTGACCTCTCGGAAGTCACACCTCACCCAAAGTCACGGCATCACACTCCATAAGATTCCAAAGGGTGTGAAATTCATTGCAATGTGACCGTACGACTTCTCCAGTAGTCACTAAGCCACTGGATCGAACCTCTAATTGATTGAAAAAGGTCCTCGACTCACTCACTCCACTTTCCATTTTTCCCTTGCCATAGGAGGTAAACTCCTAACTGATATATTTACAATCTAGGTAGGAGTGAGTGAGAGATTTGGCATTTGAAAGATATTAGTGCTAGTGGAAAGGCTAACACGCAAGCTAGGGATATGATGGAGGAATTCATGATGCAAGCCTTAGTGTCCAAAAAAATATGACATCGAAGCCGAAAAGCTCTATAAGTTTCAAAATGTATCCAGGGCTATGAATCAATACAACACAAAAGTCTCAAAAGTACTACATAGAAAATTAGTGATGGAATCCTTTGGGGTAAAACCAAAGTTTGTTTTATTGTTTAAATTGACACTTAGCTTTGATGCTAAGAGCATTGAGATCTTCTATAAGATAATGGCTCCCCGTTAAGATCTTGGCACAACGCATTCTGCCCAATGGTTCCTTTGGTCACAACTCCTTTCTAGAGCTTGGGAGCCTCTAAGTCACAGCATAGAGCCTCAACGATACAATATGACCAACCTTATTGTGACCAAGCATGGTAATGTCTTAATGCCTCAATGAGCTTTCACGAAGTGTGACCAGCCCTACCCTATGACTTTGCGACTCTTAGTAAAGTTGCACTCCTGCATAAGTCTCAAAATCGTGTTTTACAAGCCTCAGGGATGAATCCATAAGCACGACTAGCCATTATTTGCAACCATGCGACCCCTGGTTGCGGAGTCACACTCCAATGTGCAACTAGAGACATGCCCTCCTCTTCGACAACGTGACCGATTCGACAGAGCTGTGACCTAAGGTATATGCATATACAACCCTTCTTTTGTCAATGAAATCTTCCTCATGATAAAAGGAAATGGGAATAGGAAGGGTGCACTATAACAACATGCATGGCCTGAAAGGTAAAATTCAATGTGGACAAACATATAGGTGCATGACATTATACTTAGAGCAACAAATTTATAGGATAGATCATCTTCTAGGGAGTGATCTCATTGAGAACCTGACAGTATTGCGCTTCTCTAATATTTTCTTTGTGCCTCTATGGAGCTGGAAATACATTCGAAATATATAGGTGATAGTATTAGAAGATTGGGGGATGGAAGGAGGAGGAGGGTATTTTAGGAAATATTGAATCATCCACAATATTGTCCAATGTCATATTTTGCAGACCATTTCCTTATTTGTTATGGAACTGCTAGTAGGTCTTGATGGAGAAGATATTTGAAATGAAAATCTCTATAGGTTAAAGTTTTGAGGTCAAAGAGAAATATGCACCTTGAAGATGTGTCCTTGGTCAGTATAAAGTGAGAGTTCTGAAACATGGGTACAAATTCGATGTCCTCCTGAATAGTCTTACTCCAACTTTCATAGCTGCAGCTTTATAAATTGATAATGCACATTTGGATGGAGTCCCTTTCTTAATCAAAGCTAGAATCAGGCTTATAAAGCACAAGGATCTAAATTAATTACTTATTAATGTCATTCCTTCAATTAGTTAATTGCATTTCCAGTATTATTCTTTGTTGAAAATTAAATATGAACCATTCCATTGGTTTCCAGATAGAAATTTTGCATGGAAAGAGTTGTGGTTTCTACAGAAGATACAACTAGTGTATCAAAAAGATCAAAATTGGATGCATTCAATCCCTTGAAATATGGTGGCAATGTTAAGAGAAAAATGTCATAGGTTATTGGATGTAAGCAAGGCGCAATGACATGTAGTCCAACAATCCATGTCTTTGTGGTTTCTCAACAATGTTGGCAACGAGATCTAGCACCAGGATTCCCTCTCAGCAAGCCAACTACTCCCTTCCAAGTGCGGAGAACCTTTTAGTGAACTCAAAGGCACATCACCAGAAGATTAATGAATATTAGTGAAGCACAATGGTAGGAAAACAAGTCGGTTTCAGGACCAAACATATGCATCATTGTGAAATACGGGAAACAAGAATTTTAGGGTTAACAATAACCCTCTACATCCATCCCCTCTCTCTTTGGGTTATCATAATGTAAATTTCACCCACCATTATATCATCTGGTATGTTGGGACTGATATGAGCATGTAACAAGCATTCTTGGCTTGAGAAGGAAGTGGGGAAGCTCAATAGTTAGGATGGTAGTCGAAAGGACATGGGGGAACATAAAGAGTCACGATAGGTGAATAGTCACCTAACCCCTATAAACGTACCCTCATACCTCATATTCATGGGGGACTTTAGCACTTGTGTGGATGCCAATATAGATAGTTTATTGATGCTTGAGAGCTAAGGCCACTCAGCTCTAGGTAGCTAGGAGAGTGGGTTTGCAGTAGGGATTGGCTTTTGACATCGAGAAATGGTATGAACAACCCATGTTCCACTATTGGGTATTGACCAATTGCATGATATGTATTTGAAGTTGCAACGTATTAATAATATGTTTTCTTTTATCTTTAGCACTGATTCCCATGCTCACTCATGGTCATTGTATTAGCTGTCTGGTACCTCACAATATTTGTATGTGTGCTTTCATATATGCAAGATGTTATGTTCTAATACATAGTGGTTGCATGTATGTTTCGCTTTCGAAACTGTGTTTACTTATTCCTTGCCATGTTGGTGACATTGTGAACTACTTCACGATTGACCTCTGACATGTTCCTATTTATCATTTCCAATGGGGTGTTAACTCACTAATCACTCTCATCTTTTATCTCTTCTTATCGTTGTTGTGACTTGTTTAAACCTCTTTCTGCAATTTGTCAATCTTGGTCAGACTTTGTTTCGCTACCCAAGCACTTCACTCTCACCCCACTCTAGCACCTTCTCATTTGATAACCAAGAGTAGAAAACATTCATGGTGGCAGTCAAGCCCACATACCAGATGGGCCTCCTATCCCAAACTGTGTGAGATCTAGTTGGGACCTCACACCAGGGAGACCCCTCATTCGTTGGTGATACATTTTGGCCCATCAACAAATTGGGGCTAGAAGGAGGGCCTGATGACAAACTGAGCCCTTAGAGCCTGCAATTTAGTCTCATATCTCTTAAAGGCTCCGAATAGAATCTTGCTCCTAGGGTGTTAATCTGGTTTGTCTATTTTTCGATTTTCCATCCCCAGGAGCAGCTCCATCACTTGTCTCAATTAAATTTTTATGTTGAGGATAGGACACCTTTAATCGATCACATTTCTTATTTCCTCTAGTTTTGTGAATCTTTTGAGATCGAAGATGAAGATTTCGCTTATGTATTTTTCTCCCTCACCCTTGAAGGTTGCGCCAAGAAATGGTGCCACACATTGGTGGCGACGTAATCTCCAACAAGCATTTGATAGGTACGATTTTCAAGATGTGTTAAATAGGATAAATGAGCTTAGGATGAAACCTAAGGAATCTTTAGAGGATTTTTCTTTCAGATTTGTGCATCTTTGTTTTGAATTACCTAAAATTGATATCGACTAGGTGTATTTGAATATAAATTTTCAATGATTGGTTCTAGTTTCCTTACAACATTTCCAATTAGAAACAAGTCCTATTTCACATGAGTATCATCATAATTTATAGATTACAAAGTGTCTAGATTCCACCTGTAATTTTGTTTTTCCTATCTCTGTGAATTTGGAACCTTAAGCCTCTGAGGAAGAGATTATTGTTTGTGGGATATCTCATCCTCCTCATGACTTGCTACATAATAAGCTTATGGTCGTAAATGGTTCAAACGATGAATAGTGATTGCTGGGAAATGGATCTGATGCTCTCGCCTCTAAATCCCTCCTACATCTTTTTTATCTTGAATCTAAAAATTACATAACATCTCTTCCTATTGATGGAACCCTAATCAAGTTCATTCAACATACATCTCAATATATTCTGAGATCTCATTCAACTGTGCATGATGTCTTTGGTCTTGTCTCAAGTAACTTTGACTGTCTTATCAAATCCATGACCCATATCTGGCCTTCAAATCTTCCTTTCTCTTTGGCGAACGTAAATGGGCGGGATGCGAGTCTAGGTCTAATTGATGCCCCTTCATCTAACCCTATGCATCCAATCTACCCTAATTTAGTCCATGGGTCTACTGCACCAGCGGTTCCTTCAGATCATTCACATCTTTATCTTGCTCTCATTGATCACAATCATGTACATGGGGGTGAGGTTTCACAGTCAAGGGATGCAAAGTCTGAATCCCTTATGCCTAATATTTGATATTCGCAGTCTTTAACAGGTGGAGAAGAGGGCCATACATCTCACCTAGCTCAAGTTAGTTCTCTCATTAATCCCTCTTCACTCCCAAGCCAAGAAGAGCCTTATGTATCAGATACCCAAATTGAACAAACTGTTGGTTTCAACGATTCTCATTTTACTAGAAATATATTCGCTCATGCCTTTGGTGATTATCCTACATATATGTTTGTTGATCCTACGAAGCCACCATAATTTTTTGACCCACCTTTCAAACATTTAGGGACTCATCAGGAAGTTGAGGCACTTTCATTTCCGTTGATGGTTATGTCAGGTTCTCACGTTCCTGATGAGACCCCTGAACCAAGTTGAATTAGGGTTTTTGAGATTAGGGTTTCTGCATATCACACTCCTCATAGCATCATCTCGTCAGATGCGATCTCATCTTGGAAACCTTCTGATTCAAGAAAAGTCTCTCTGATCAAATCTTTCCATCACGTTTCAACTTATGCGCATCAACCTCTATATCCCAATTTTTTTGTTGAAGGGAGTGCTCTGGCCATTTTATCGAATATTTTTCATTGTCTCACAGCGAATACAGTCTATCAATATAAACAATAAAATGATGTTGTATAATCTCCTATATGGGAAGGTGCCAATCCCCTAATCTCCCCTCTTCCTGGCACTCTTTCGGTGGGTTCTGTTCATTCTCTAGAATCTAAAGAATCTCATTTGTCGAGCTGCCAATCTATCAATATTCAGACAATGGATCCAATCCAAATATTTTCACTGATAATTGTCTAGTCACAAAAAATGATAACCATGTGCACTCACATACAAACCTTATGAATCTACAAATATTTTGATGGTGTTTCATTTGAAGGTTCAAAGGTTGACCAAGATGATGAGGCACTTCAACTTCCGCTGATGGTTATGTCAGGTCCTCACGTCCTTGACAAAGTATATCAACAATTTCAAAGAAGAGCTTCTAAAATTAGTTTTTTTGTGTTTGAATCCTTAGGGATCGCAGTTACACCCAACAGAGACCCATATTTTTAGGGTTATCAAGTTTATCATCCCCTATATCATGATAGGGTTGTTGATCAGATCAATCTAGAAAATTCCTTTACTAGCTGAAAGCATCTTGCCTTACTTGCATTGGATTTAGGGTTAAGCATAAATGAATGTATGTTATGGCTGGATGACTATAAATTTCACGCTTGTGGTTCGGTTTACCAGGATTGGGTTGCAGTTCGCCTTGAAAGGTATTCTCTGACACATTTCCTTGTAGGTGGACACGATGTTCTTTCTGTTGTGCATGCTCTACATGTAAGCACGTTATGTTTTGTACAAATCTTTCCACACATTCTAATGGTTGTCATATTTGTTTTTGCAGGTTGGGAATTCTTGCGGTGGCTGCATTGGAAGTTTGATTTCACATAACCAGACCTATGCTTTGGTTAAATTAGGATTTAGGGTTTTAGACTAGTTAGGTTTTAGTTTTACTTATTAGTCCACTAATTAGTGTTTTCTTTATGATTTAAAATTGTCATGCTTCATTTCCTCTACTGTTGGTAGTTAGTTCCTTGCTTATTACTTTTGCACTCATGTCCTTGCATTTGTTTATTAATGCTTGATGTTCATGAAATCTCTGCATATGCATTGCATTGGTCCTTTAATTCCAATTGGTTTATATCTTCGGCAAATAGCAATACATTGCATCATTAGCCTGTTTGTTGCATTGCATCACACACTTTACTTCTCGCTTGGCGCACACTCATCTTTGACCTAGCCTAGAAATTTCCTCCATGTTGCATGTCACTGCATGAGCCTTCATGAACCTAAGGTTTTCAAACCTGTGGTGCTGTGAATAGCTTTCTCACACCTTTTTATCCTACTCCAAAGTGAATTATTTCATCCACTTTGCGCCTTCTCGAAAGCCCCAGGAGAGTTTCCTAGTCACCTTAACCCTAGACCCAAAACCCTAGCCCTAATGATGGTGTGAAGTTGTGATGGTCACACTGATGAGTAGTCTCTCTTGGAACTAGTCATCAAAGTTTCATCCTGGAGATCTCTCCTACGAGTCTAATTTATTAACAGGTAAGAGAAGAACAAATTATTCATGGGGAACCCTAATCTATCTGAATAACCTATACACATAACATAAACCTAGTCCCCAACTTGGTCTTGATTATTTCAATGACTTGTGTTATTGTTCACTTGTTGTCTAGAAATGAGATGTGGAATGTTGGCATGAGGGAAAACCCAAATCATGATATCTCTTAGTTTCTGTCAAGCAAGAAAAAATGTCTCTTGCTCGTAAAATCATTTAGGATCCCTCATCTGCCCTAGCGTATTGAACACCAAAAAATAAGTGCAAATGCACACTTAAATGAAAATGAAACCAAATAAAGGATAAAGGATCGAGAAAGGCCTCCTATGCAGAGAGGTAATGCAATGACTCTGTCGGGGTATTAACTAGGCTTGCTGGCAATGGAGCAACATTTGTGATTTCTTGAAGTGACTCCACCAGGGTACTGTCGAGGCCCACTTGAAGTGGAGCAACACCAGAAACTTACATCTAAAATTCTAAATACAATAAGACTTCTTCCTTGTTCTTTGTATCATCATCAACTATCGGCATGTATGAACTGTTAATTAGGTGTTTACTGATAGGCAAGACCTAGCCGAGGCACGAGGGAAGGCATATCTACAAAGGTCATGGCAACACAAGAGGTGCCCATAGAATCGGTCCAATATTCCCTTGCATCATTATTCGCACTCGGACTACCACAGGGGTGTTGATAGAGATACTGGATTCTACCAGTGGTTTTCCAATTGTTGTAGTTGCTACAACACCACCCAAATTTTTGGGCATATTCAAAATTTGGGGTACCCCATCACTCACCCTAAGCTTCTAAGGTTTTTTGATAGGACCCCAACCGATTTCTCTCCGAACAACCTTGCCTATCCAACCCTTTTGGTGTGCCCACTCACGTTTCACACATTGCATCCTCACTTCATGTTTTATCTCAAACGCATGCCTTAGGATTGCATTAGGGTTTCAAAGGTTAATGACTTTATTGATGCACCAAGAGTCTCTCATGATTTTGGAGCTCATCTTCGCATGATTCGCATCGCAATGAATAGATGCCCTATATTTGAACAAACGTACATAAATTTGGCTTTCCTTAAGATTGAAAGTGTTGATGTTTGGGCGAAACCCTAAATGGGAAAAGGTGATCTCCCTCCTGTTTTGACCTAACTCACATCCCGTTGAGAGTGTGTTTCCATCGACATTGCCGGAAATCATGTAAGATATTGTTGCATGTCATATGACCCTAGTTCCATGATTGGTTCCTCATCACAGCATGCCCTTTAGGCCATTTAACAAGGCGTTCATCCCCATGCATATTCAAAACCCTAGATTGTGGTAACCAATAGTCCAATCGTCGTAAATGTTTCAAGGGACTCACTCTATGGGTGCATCATCCCTTGGGAATTATGTGATATCAAAATCAACTATAATTCATAGATCCATGAAGGCACTAGAATATTAAGTTGGCCTCCAAACTTAAACATGCTTTTATCAACTAATATAACTTATAAAATCTTAATTGGGGTCATTTATTATTCAAGCTCCTCAAATGAATTAGTGTATTGATTCATTTTACTTTCACACAAAAATGTCACTATTGCAGAATGACTTATCTTTTATCTCATCTACTTTTTCAGGATGTCGTGGAAGTACCTCGCACTATGCTATAGTGGCACAAGTAGTCCCTTGGCATGACTTCACTAAGATTCGCTGGTGCCAAACGTTCCTTAATACGTGGCATAGTGGATGTTTGAAATTATAAATGGGTTATGTTTTGGAGTATAAGCCATCATGATGTGACCAAAAGTCATATGGGAGGTCTCTGCACTCAGGAAACTAGAAAAAACCATAAAAATCCAACAAACAATCCAAAGCAAGGCATGCGTACATAAATAATAAAAGTGATGGAAAGTATATGTCATTGAAGGTGCCATTGGAGGTGCGGATCAAAGGGAATGTTTGATCCCAACATGGTTATTTAGATGCTAGGTGGAAGACAAGCCTTGAGAATGGTGAAAGTTTCATATATTCCTTACGTGAAGTGGTTTTATCTTTTTCCAAAATGAAGTTTGAAAGGGGATACTAAACAATAATTGATGAGGACTTCTTAGCAGCATTTAGGTCATGCCTACATAATACGATCTCATGGATCCCTTACACAAACAGTGGTGTTGTTTGTGCCTGTGAATATTTGCGTTCATATAGCCAAAGCAATATCGAAAGCCCAAGTATCATGGTCCTACGGAGACTAGGAGAAGGTGCCTAGGTTTCATATCAAATGATGCAACGCCTTCTATGTCATAACCCACGAGCCATGTTTTGAATTCGCATTTGAACAGACTCCTCCATGCATTGGACAGGACGGTCATGCTAGAATGGACGCATGTACAAATGAGTACGAAAGAACATAAGAAGTCATGATATTAGGTAATATAGAGACAAATACCCAATGCTTGGGTGTTTACATATCGATGGATATGATCAGATCCTTTGCACCACAAAATATCTAGGCCAACCTTCTAGTTTTATACGGTTACAGAAGCTATATACTAAAGTTAGACCCGGTTTTCTACATTGTCACTAGTCGCAATTCTGTTGGCAAACCCGTAAGTCGCAGAATCACACTCCAGGAGAAGAGAGTGAATGCTACCTACTATGAAACGTGACTATGTGACCTCTCAGAAGTCGCACCTCCCCCAAAATCGTGGCATCGTACTCCATAAGAGTCCAAAGGGTGCGAAATTCATTGTAATGTGATCATATGACTTCTCTGGTAGTCGCTAAGCCCCTGGATCGAACCTCTAATTGATTGAAAAAGGTCCTCAACTCAAGCACTCTACTTTCCATTTTTCCCTCACCATAAGAGGTAAACTCATAACTGATATATTTACAATATGGGTCAGAGTGAGTGAGATATTTGGCAGTTGAAAGATATTAGTGTGAGTGGAAAGGCTAACATGCAAGCTAGGGATAAGATGGAGGAATTCATGCTGCAAGCCTTAATGTCCAAAAAAATATGTCATCGAAGCTGACGAGCTCTCTAAGTTTCAGACTGTATCCAAGGTTGCAAATCAATACAACACCAAAGTCTCAAAAGTATTATGTAGAAAATTAGTGATGGAATCCTTTAGGGTAAAACCAAAACCTGCTTTGTTGTTTAAATTGACGCTCAGCTTTGATTCCCGGAGCATTGAAATCTTTTGCAAGATAATGGCTCCCGGTTAAGATCTTGGCATGATGCATTCTACCCAATGATTCCTTCAGCCACAACTTGTTTCTAGAGCTTGGGAGCCTCTAAGTCACAACATAGAGCCTTAGCGATACAATATGACCAACCTTATTCTGACCAAGCATGGTAATGTCTTAATGCCTCAACAAGCTTTCACGGAGTGCGACCAACCCTACCCTATGACTTTGCAACCCTCAATAAAGTTTCACTCCTGCATAGGTCACGAAGTCGTGTTTTCAAGCCTCAGGGATGAAGCCATAAGCATGAATAGCCATTATTTGTGACCATCTGAACCCTAGTCTTAGAGTCACACTCCAGCATGCAGCCAAAAATGCGACATTCCCTATTCTCCGACAATGCGACCGATTTGACAGAGCTGTGACCTAAGGAATATGCATATACAACCCTTCGTTTGTCAATGAAATCTTCCTCATGATAAAAGGAAATGGGAATATGAAGGGTGCACTATAACAACACGCATGGCCTGAAAGGTCAAATTCAACATGGAAAAACATATAGGTGCATGATATTATACTCAGAGCAGAAAATTTATAATATAGATCATCTTCTAGGGAGGGATCTCATCGAGAACCTGACAGTATTGCACTTCTCTGAAATTTTCTTTGTGCCTTTATGGAGCCGAACATACATGCGAAATGTATAGGTGATAGTATTAGAAGATTGGGGGATGGAAGGAAGAGTAGGGTATTTTATGAAATATGGCATCATCTGCAATATTTTCCAAAGTCATGTTTTGCAGACCATTTCCTTATTTGCTATGGAACTACCAGTAGGTCTTGATGGAGAAGATATTCGAAATGAAAATATATACAGGTTAAGGTTTTGAGGTCAATGAGAAAGATGCACCTTGAAGATGTGTCCTTGGTCAGTATAAAGCGAGAGTTTTAAAAGATGGGTACAAATCCAATTTCCTCCTGAATAGTCTTACTCCAACTTTCATAGCTGCAACTTTATATATTGATAATGCACGTTGGGATGGAGTCTGTTTCTTGAACAAAGTTGGAATGGGGCTTGTAAAGCACAAGGATCTAAATTAATTACTTATTAATGTCATTCATTCAGTTACTTAATTGTATTTCCAGTATTATTATTTGTTGAAAAGTAAATATGACCCATTCCATTGGCTTCCAGATATAAATTTTGCATGGAAAGAGTTGTGGTTTTTGCAGAGGCTACAACTAGGGTTTTAAAAAGATTGAAATTGGATCCATTCAATCCCTTTAAATATGGTGGTAATGTCAGGAAAAAACATCATAGGTGATTGGATGTAGGCAAGGCGCAACGACATGTAGTCCAACAATCATGTCTTCGTGGTTTCTCAACAATGTTTGCAATGAGATCCAGCACCAGGGTTCCCTCTCAGCAAGCCAGCTACTCCCTTCAAAGTGCCAAGAACCTTTTAGTGAACTCGAAGGTGCATCACTAGAATATTAATGAATATTAGTGAAGCACAGTGGTAGGAAAACAAGTCAGTTTTAGGACCAAGCATATGCATCATTGTGAAATATGGGCAACAAGCATTTTAGGGTTACTAATAATCCTCTACATCCATCCCCTCTCTCTTTGGATTATCATAATATAAATTTCACCCACCATTATATCAGTAGGTATGTTGGGACTGATGTGAGCATGTAAGAAGCATTCTTGGCTTGAGAAAGAAGTGGGGAAGCTCAAGAGTCAGGAGGGTAGTCGAAAGGGCATGGGGGGACATCAAGAGTCACAGTAGGTGAATAGTCACCTAACCGCTATAAACGTACCCTCATATCACATATTCATGGGGGAATTTAGCACTTGTGTGGAGGCAAATATTGATAGCTTATTAATGCTTGAGAGCTAAGGCCACTCAGCTCTTGGTATCTAAGAGATTGGGTTTGCAGTAGGGAATGGATTTTGACATCGGGAAATGGTATGTGTTATAGACATTTTTGTGCCTTGCAGCATGGAGCATGAAATGTCGATAATTACAGGGATCCTCAGTCCCTACACATGTTGTTCTTACCCCTAGAAGAACAAGGTCAGCAAACCACAACACTTCCCATCAGTTCTCCACCTGAAAACACTCAGAAACAGGCTATTTTTGGATCATGTCAGCTGCTCCACTGAGCATCTGCGCTGTATTGCAACTGCTCCTCCTTGTACCTGCGCTGGAAGTCAAATCTAATGAAGGCTACCTGCGCTAGGCAAGATTGGCCAAGTGGCACAGTCATTCTGCAAGGTGTCAATTGCCCAGGAAGCTTCCAAACTGACACTTGGTTCATGGGATTCGCCCTGTGATGAGTAAGAGGTACTTGATCTCCATGTGTAAGCAAGGATCTCCAAGTGGACTCAAGAACTGAAGTTTAACTAAAGAGGGAGAGGACACTAGTCAGCTTCATGCCAGCCTCAAGCTGACTCATCCTCTCTTCTTCTCTCCTATATATAGAGCTCTTCTATGAGGTCTAAGGAGGCTGGAATTTTGTGCAAAGCAAGGAGGTGCTGTTGGTTTACAGTTATAGCTATTGGGTGATTTCTTTCTAGAGGTGAAGAGGAGATTTCTTGCTGCTGGGGAGGTGCTGCTGGATTGGAGCCATTGATGGTTGTAACCTTCTCAGAACCCTGTTACTTTTATCAATAAAGCTTTGAATGTTCTCCTATATACTTGTATTGCATTGATGTATTGTATTTACTTGTATATTTGATTCACTCTAATCCATGCATCAGTTATGAGTACATGTTTCTTGTAGTTTCCTCTCTTGTTTTGTGCAGGATCTGTGTGTAGTTAGATTGGCAAGATGACAAGTAACTGTGAACACCCAAAGAAAAGCAGAGGTAGGGGAGAGGAGGGGCAGCCTCGAAATTCTATCCTATACCTGGGGGCATGCAAACCTTCTGGAGTGCAAGCTAGGGGCGGTTATTTATCTGGTTTTAAGATTAACTATTTTCCGAACTTACATAAAGGAAGGAGGAGTTGGAGCATAGCTGTGGTAAGGCGCAAGCTCTATAAAAAATGGATCCTTAGAGGAGGCATTCTTATTTTTATGACTGGTATATCGAGCAGTTTTAGCACATAGTTCATGCTCGTTAAAAAATAAACGCAAGATCCGAGCAGTTTTAGCACATAGTTCATGCTCGTTAAAAAATAAACATGAGTTATGAGCAGTCTTTCTTTTAGAGTTCAAGCTCATTCAGAAAAAATGAACCGGAAAATAACCTTTTGAGATCGTAAATTCATCAGCCATAAAAGCCTTGGTCGTGTTTGTGCACCGTCACCTCCACTGTTCATTTGGTCGATCATTCACCTCCATTTGTGTGTTTACCTCTTTTGAGAAACAGCTGCGAAGAGTGATTTCACCTAGCCATCCTTGTGACATTGCCGTGATTGGAAAATTCCAACCTGTACCTGGAATCTGCTGCTATCCCTGTTTATCACTCGTTCCTCAAAAGACGAGTCTTCTTTGAGCTCTTTTCACTGACTCGTAAAATATGAAAAGTTTGCCGAGTTTTGGCCTTCCAGCTCGTTAAACGACCGGAAGAGCTATCCCTCCTCTAGATTTTAATCTTTTTGGACCTGAGGGATTATTGCACAAAAAGATCGAGCGCTTGTCTTGTTCGGCTCGCTAAAAGTACCGAACAGCCATCCCTTCTGTATTGTTTTATACTTTTTCGGACTTAAGGGATTAGCTGACGAAAAAGGAATTATGGAGTTAACTTTCTGTACCTTTTCAGACTCTCTAAAAATGAAAAGGACCGAGTTTTCCTTGTCGTTAGACTCGTTAAAATGATTAAATAGCGACAAACTTGTCTTTAGACGAGAACGAGTTTCCCTATCGCTAAGCTCGTTAAATCATAGCGATGGGCTTGCCCGAAGGGCAGGTTATAGAACAAGCATATGTTATCCTCCTCAAGCTTGACAAAAATAAAGAGGTACTGGTCAGAAATGACTGGGGAAAAATTGGGAGAACATCAAAGTTTAATGGTAGCAAGTCACTCTTGAACATGACACTTTTCCTCCGTACCACATCGGGTTGGGTTGTTTCATTCACCGGTCTCATCACCATGGTCCTCGCCAAACCATCCACATTTGGGGTAATGCTACCGATCCATCGCATCAGTGTCGCTATATGTTCAAGAGAGGTCATTCTGAAAGTGTCAACCGTGTCCCATCCACTACCATACATTATCCTTCATCCATTCATGATCGCCACCCTGAATCATATGTCACAGTTTGTTTTCACCTCCACTAAAATCATTAGCTCCGTTCCGTGTCATTGATGTGGGATTCATTAAGGCCCTCCTTTGACGGATCGCTTCTTGTCGACTTCAGCTCATTATCCAAGAAGTTGATCTAGGAACAACCCCATCAGTACTTTGAAGCTTGCATGCCTCAATGGCAAGTTTCTCACTTCCGGCGACAGGTATACATCAATGACCTTCGACCAGAAGATTTTGCGTGGCGTTCGATGCCAAGTCCTTTATTCACGCCACGTGAATTGTACTGCGGTACCTTGAGGGTCATTATCATTATCGGTGATTCCTCTCGCGCTTGTTAACGGTTTTCATTATTGGCCGGTAATCAAGCGATGTCTTTCCATGTTCGACTTCAGCGCAATTCTCACATGGATCGACTTGTACTTAGAGTGAAGATCGAACGAGTTTGAAGACCCCGGATCTAGTTTCATCCATCCGGGCTGCGATATATATTCAGGAAATATAAAAGCATTTTTCGTGTACATCATTGCAGCAGATGATCATCCTATTCAAAGGATGATAATTTCAGCAGAAAATTATCAGTCTACTATCAGACGATCGTCTGTTCTATGTACCAGAATGTATTTATAAAGCTGAGCATGGGAATGCCTGCCTCAGCTAGATCATGAAAACAAAATGAAAAATAATGTATTGTATTGTATTGTATTACAGGGCGCCACCTCAGCACTGGAATGAACTTCGGACCCTCTAGATAAAGCATTTCACCCGATAAACGGCCTCATACTTTAGGGGGCAACTGTTATAGACATTTTTGTGCCTCGCAGCATGGAGCATGAAATGTCGATAATTACAGGGATCCTCAGTCCCTAAACATGTTGTTCTTACCCCTAGAAGAACAAGGTCAGCAAACCACAGCACTTCCCATCAGTTCTCCACCTGAAAACACTCAGAAACAGGCTATTTTTGGATCATGTCAGCTGCTCCACTGAGCATCTGCGCTGTATTGCAACTGCTCCTCCTTGTACCTACGCTGGAAGTCAAATCTAATGAAGGCTACCTGCGCTGGGCGAGATTGGCCAAGTGGCACAGTCATTCTGCAAGGTGTCAATTTCCCAGGAAGCTTCCAAACTGACACTTGGTTCATGGGATTCGCCCTGTGATGAGTAAGAGGTACTTGATCTCCATGTGTAAGCAAGGATCTCCAAGTGGACTCAAGAACTGAAGTTTAACTGAAGAGGGAGAGGACACTAGTCAGCTTCATGCATGCCAGCCTCAAGCTGACTCATCCTCTCTTCTTCTCTCCTATATATAGAGCTCTTCTATGAGGTCTAAGGAGGCTGGAATTTTGTGCAAAGCAAGGAGGTGCTGTTGGTTTACAGTTAGAGCTATTGGGTGATTGCTTTCTAGAGGTGAAGAGGAGATTTCTTGCTGCTGGGGAGGTGCTGCTGGATTGGAGCCATTGATGGTTGTAACCTTCTCAGAACCCTGTTACTTTTATCAATAAAGCTTTGAATGTTCTCCTATATACTTGTATTGCATTGATGTATTGTATTTACTTGTATATTTGATTCACTCTAATCCATGCATCAGTTATGAGTACATGTTTCTTGTAGTTTCCTCTCTTGTTTTGTGCAGGATCTGTGTGTAGCTGGACCGGCAAAGAGAGCAAGGAGCTGGGAACAAGAGACAAAGAGGGAGGATAAGGATCGACAAAAGCGAAAGACACCGGTTGGTTAATCTTTTCTTCCTTCTCTCTGTACTTTCATAAAGGAAAATATCAAAGCTTTGTTTTCAGTTGTTGCTAAAGACTGTCACCTTTAGAGTAGGGATAGGGTCATCCGAGTCGGATACTTTTCCCCACAACAGTATGAACAACCCATGTTCCACTATTGAGTATTGACCAATTGCATGATATGTATTTGAAGTTGCAACATATTAATAGATGTTTTCTTTTATCTTTGGCACTGATTCCCATGCTCACTCATGGTTGTTGTATTAATTGTCTGGTACATCACCATATTTGTATGTGTGCTTTCATATACGCAAGATGTTATGTTCTGATACATAGTGGTTGCATGTATTTTTCACTTTCGAATTTGTGTTTAATTATTCCCTGCCATGTCGATTACCTATTGTGAACTACTTCACAATTGACCTCCGACATGTTCCTCTTTATCATTTCCAATGGGCTATTAAATCATTAATCACTCTTATCATTTATCTCTTCTTATCGTTGCAGTGACTTGTTTAAACCTCTTTATGCAATTTGTCAATCTTGGGCTGATTTGGTTTCGCTTCCTAAGCACTTCACTCTCGCCCCACTCTGGCACCTTCTCATTTGATAACCAAAAGCAGAAAACATTCATGGTGGCAATTAGGCCCACATACTAGATGGGGCTTCTATCTCAAATGTTGTGAGGTCTAATTGGGACCTCACACCAGGGAGACCCCTCATTCATTGGTGATACATTTTGCCCGTCAACAAATTGGGGCTAGAGGGAGGGCCTGATGACAAGTTGAGCCCTTGGAGCTTGCTATTTAGTATCATATATCTTAAAGGCTCTGACCAGAATCTTGCTCCTGGGGTGTTTATTTGGTTTGTCTATTTTTCGATTTTCCATCCCCAGGAGCAGCTCCATCACTTGTCTCAGTTAAATTTTGAAGGTGAGGATGGAACACCTTTAATCGAGCACATTTTTTATTTCCTCGAGTTTTGTGAATCTTTTGAGATCAAAGATGAAGAGTTCACTTATGTGTTTTTCTCCCTCACCCTTGAAGTTCGTGCCAAAAAATGGTGCCACACATTGTCGGCGATGTCCATTCATTCGTTCGAACAACTCATCGGTAAGCTCCAACAATCATTTGATAGGTACGATTTTCAAGATGTGTTAAACAGGATAAATGAGATTAGGATGAAACCTGAGGAATCTTTAGAGGATTTTTCTTTCAGATTTGTGCATCTTTGTTTTGAATTTCCTAAAAGTGATATCGACTAGGTGTATCTGAATATAAATTTTGAACAATTGGTTCTTGTTTCCTTACAACATTTTCAATTAGAAACAACTCCTGTTTCACATGAGCATCATCATAATTTGCAAATTACAAAGCATCTACATTCCACCTGTAATTTTGTTTTTCCTATCTCTGTGAATTTGGAACAACCTCAAGCCCCTGAGGAAGAGATTATTGTTTGTGGGATATCTTATCCTCCTCTTGACATGTTACATAATAAGATTGTGGTCATAAATGGTTCAAATTATGAATAGTGCTTGTTGGGAAATGGACCTGATGGTCTCACCTCTAAATCCATCGTACATCTCTTTTACCTTGAATCTGAAAATTACATAACATCTCTTCCTGCTGATGGAACCCTGATCGAGTTCATTCAACATACATCTCAATATATTTCGGGATCTCATTCACCTATGCATGATGGCTTTGGTCTTGTCTCAAGTAACTTTGATTGTCTTATCAAATCCAAAACCCATATCAGGCCTTCAAATCTGCCTTTCTCTTTGGCGAATGTAAATGGGCAGGATGTGAGTCCAGGTCTTATCAGTGCCCCTTCATATGACTTTGTTCATCCATTCTACCCCGATTTAGTCCATGGGTCTACTTCAGAAGAAGTTCCTTCATATCATTCACATATTTATCTTGCTCTCATTGATCACAATCATGTACATGGGGGTGAGGTTTCCCAATGAAGGGATGCAAAGTCTGAATCCCTTATGCCTAATATGTGCTACTCACAGTCTTTAACAGATGGAGAAGAGGGCCATGCATCTCACCCAGCTCAAGTTGGTTCTCTCATTAATCTCTCTTCCCTCCCAAGCCAAGAAGAGCCTTATGTATCAGATACCCAACTTGATCAAACTGGTGGTTTCAACGATTCTCATTTTACCAGAAATATATTCAGTCATGCCTCTGGTGATTATCCTACGTATCCGACTATTGATCCTACGAAGCCACCATGATTTTTTAACCCACCTTTTGAACATTTAGGGACTCGTCAGGAAGTTGAGGCACTTTTGCTTCCGCTCATGGTTATGTCAAGTTCTCACGTTCCTCATGAGACCCCTGAACCAAGTCGAATTAGGGTTTCTGAGATTATGGTTTCTGCACATCACACTCCTCACAACATCATCTTGTCAAATGCGAGCTCATCTTGGAAACCTTCTAATTTGAGCAAAGTCTCTCTGAGCAAATCTTTCCATCACCTTTCAAATGATGCACATCAACCTCTATATCCTAATTTGTTTGTTGAATGGAGTGCTCTATCCATTTTATCAAATCTTTTTATTGTCTCCCAGCCAATACAGTCTATCAACATACACAATCAAATGATGTCGTATAATATCCTATATGGGAAGGTGCCAATCACCTAATCTCCCCTCTTCCTGGAACTTTTTTAGGTGGTTTGGTTCATTCTCTAGAATCTAAAGAATATCATTTGTCAAGCTACCAATCTATCAATATTTAGACAATGGATCCAATCCAAAATATTTTCACTGATAGTAGTCTAGTCACAACAAATGATAACCATATGCACTCACATACAAACCTTATGAAACTACAAATATTTTATGGTGTTTCATTTGAAGGTTCAGAGGTTGACCAGGATGATGAGGCACTTCAACTTCTGTTGATGGTTATGTCAAGTACTCACATCCTTGACGAAGTCTATCAACAATTTCAATCTAGGGCTTCTAAAATTAGGTTTTTTGTGTTTGAATCCTTAGGGATCGCAATTACACCCAACAGAGACCCATATTTTTAGGGTTATCAATTTTATCATCCTCTACATCATGATAGGGTTGTTGATCGGATAAATCTGGCATATTCCTTTACTAGCCGGAAGCATCTTGCCTTACTTGCATTGGATTTAGGGTTAAGCATAAACGAATGTATGTTATGGATGGATCACTATAAATTTCATGCTTATGGTTCAGTTTACTAGGATTGGGTTGTAGTTTGCCTTGAAATGTCTTCTCTGACACATTTCCCTATAGGTGGTTGAGATGTTCTTTCTGTTGTGCATGCTTTACAGGTAAGCATGTTATGTTTTGTACAACTCTTTCCACACATTCTAATGGTTATCATCTTTGTTTTTGCAGGTCGAGAATTGTTGCGGTGGCTACATTGGAAGTTTGATTTCACATAACCCGACCTATGCTTTGGTTAAATTAGTATTTAGAGATTTACACTAGTTAGGTTTTAGTTTTTCTTATTAATCTGCTGATTAGAGTTTGCTTTATGATCTAAATTTGTCATGCTTCATTTCCTCTACTGTTGGTAGTTAGTTCCGTGCTTATTACTTTTAAACTCATGCCCTTGCATTTGTTTATTATGGCATGTCGTTCATGAAATCTCTGCATATGCATTGTATTGGTCCTTTAATTCCAATTGGTTGATATCTTCGGAAAATAGCGTTACATTGCATCATTAGCCCTGTCTATTGCATTGCGTCATACACTTTCCTTCTCGCTTGGAACACACTCATCTTTGACCTAACCTGGGAATTTCCTCCATGTTACATGTCACTACATGAGCCTTCATGAATCTAAATTTTTCAAACATATGGTGCCATGAATAGCTTTCTCACACCTTTTGCTCTTGCTTCATAGTGCATTATTTCATCCTCTTTGCACTTGCTCAAAAGCCCTAGGAGAGTTTCCTGGTGAACTTAACCATAGGACCGAAACCCTAGCCCTAATGATGGTGTGAAGTTGTGATGCTTACACTGATGAGTAGTCTCTCTTGGAACCAATCATCAAAGTTGCATCCTGGAGATCTCTCCTATGAGTCTCATTTATTAACATGGAAGAGAAGAACAAATTTCTCATGGGGAACCCTAATCTATCTGAAAAACCTATACACATAACCTAAACCTAGTCCCTAACTTGGTCTTGATTATTTTAATGACTTGTATTCTTGTTCACTTGCTGACTGGAAATGAGATGTGGGAGGTTGGCATGAGGGAAAACCTAAATCATGATATCTCTTAGTTTCTGTCAAACAAGAAACAACTTCTCTTGCTTGTAAAATAATTCAGGATCCCTCATCCTCCTTGGCACAATGAATGCCCAAAAATAAGTGCAAATGCACACTTAAATGAAAATGAAAGAAAATAAAAGGTAAAGGATCGAGAAAGGCTTCTTGCATAGAGAGGTAATGCAATAAATCTATCGGGGTATTGAACAGGCTCACTAGCAGTGGAGCAACGTTTGTGATTTCTTGAAGTGACTCCACCAAGTTACTGTCGAGGCCCACTGGAAGTGGAGAAACACCAGAAACTTACTTCTAAAATTCTGAATACTATAAAACTTCTTCCTTGTTCTTTGCATCATCATCAACTATCGGCATGTGTGAACTATTAATTGGTGTTTACTGACTGGCAAGACCTAGCCGAGGCACGAGGGAAGGCATATCTGCAAAGGTCGTCGCAACGCAAGAGTTGCCCATAGAATCAATTCAATATTTCCTTGCATTATTATTTGCACTCGAACTACCACAGGGGTGTTGACAGAGATACTGGATTCTACCAGTGGTTCGCCAATTGTTGTAACCGGTAAAACACCACCCAAATTTTTGGGCATATTCAAAATTTTTGGTACCCCATCACTCACCTCGAGCTTCTAAGGTTTCTTGATAGGACCCTAATCGATTTCTCTCCCAACAACTTTGCATATCCAACCCCTTGGGTGTGCCTACTCATGTTTCATACATTGCATCTGCACTTCATGTTTTATCTCAGATGCATGCCTTAGGATTTCATTACGGTTTCAGAGGTTAATGACTTTATTTATGCGACAAGAGTCTCTCATGATTTTGGAACTCATCTTCGCATGATTCACATTGCAATCAATAGATGCCCTATATTTGAACAAACATACATAAAATTTGGCTTTCCTTATGAAACTATTGAGGTTTGGGTGAAACCCTAAATGGGAAAAGGTGATCCCCCTCCTGTTTTGACCTAACTTGCATCCCATTGAGAGCGTGTTTCCACTGACATTGTCGGAAATCATGTAAGATATTGTTGCATGTCGTATGACCCTAGGTCCATGATTGGTTCCTCATCTCGGCATGCCCTTTAGGCCATTTAACAAGGAATTCATCCCCATGTATATTCAAAACCCTAGATCGTGGTAACCAATAGTCCAACCGTCATAGATGTTTCAAGGGACTCACTCTATGGGTCCATCATTCCTTGGGAATTATGTGATATCAAAATCAACTGTAATTAATAAATCCATGAAAGCGCTAGAATATTAAGTTGGCCTCCAAAAATTAAACATTCTTTTATCAACTAATATAACTTATAACATCTTAATTGGGATCATTTATTGTTCAAGCTCCTAAAATGAATTAGTGTATTCATTCATTTTACTTTCACACGAAAATGTCACTATTGCAGAATGACTTATATTTCATCTCATCTGCTTCTTCAGGATGCCTTAGACGTACCTCGGACTATGCTACAATGACTCAAATAGTCCCTTGGCACGACTTCACTAAGACACTCTGGTGCCAATATTTCCTTAATGCGTGGCATCGTGGATATTTGAAATTATAAATGGGTTATGTTTTGGAGTCTAAGCCATCATGATGTGCCCAAAATTTGTATGGGAGGTCTCTGCACTCAGAAAACTAAAAAAACCATAAAAATCCAACAAACAATCCAAAGCAAGGCATGGGGACATAAATAATAAAATGGATGGAAAGCATATGTCATTGAAGGTGCCATCGGAGGTGCAGATCAAAGGGAATGTTTGATCCCAAACATGGTTATTTAGATGCTAGGTGGAAGCAACGCCTCAAGCATGGCGAAAGGTTCATATATTCCTTATGTGAAGTGGTTATATCTTTTTACAAAATGAACTTTTAAAGGGGATCCTAAAAAATAATCGATGAGGACCTCTTAGCAGCATTTAGCTCAAGCCTACATAATATGATCTCATGGATCCCTTGCACAAACAGCGGCGTTGTTTGCGCCTATGAATATTTGCATTCATATAGCCAAAGCAATATCGAAAGCCCAAGTATCGTGGTCCTACGAAGACTAAGAGAAGGTGGCTAGGTTTCATATCAAATGATGAAATGCCTTCTATGTCATATCCCACGAACCATGTTTTGAATTCGCATTTGAACTAACTCCTCCATGCATTGGACAGGAAGGTCATGCTAGAATGGACGCATATACAAATGAGTACGAAAGAACATAAGAAGCCATTATATCAGGTAATACAGAGATGAATACCCATTTCTTGGATGTTTACATATCTATGGATACAGTCAGATCCTCTGTGCCACAACATAGCCAAGCCAACCTTCCAGTTTTATACGGTTGCAGAAGATGAATACTGAAGTTGGACTTGGTTTTCTACATTGTCACTAGTCATAATTCTGTTGGAAAAATATAATCAAACTCTAGGAGAAGACAGTGAATGCGACCTACTATGAAACGCAATGATATGACCTCTCAGAAGTCGCACCTCCCCCCAAAGTCGCAGCATCGCACTCCAAAAGAGGCCAAAGGGTACGAATTTCATTGCAATTTGATTATGTGACTTCTCGAGTAGTCGTTAAGCCATTGGATCGAACCTTTAATTGATTAACAAGGGTCATCAACTTTAGCACTCTACTTTTCCTTTTTCCCTCACCATAAGAGGTAAACGCCTCACTGATATATATAAAATTTGGGTCAAAGTGAGTGAGAGATTTGGTAGTTGAAAGATATTAGCATGAGTGGAAAGGCTAGCACTCAAGCTAGGGATGTGATGGAGGAATTCATGATGCAAGCCTTAGTGTCCAAATAAATATGTCATCGAAGCCAACAAGCTCTCTTTGTTTCTCGTTGTATCCAAGGCTACCAAGAAATACAACACCAAAGTCTCAAAAATATTACGTATAAAATTAGCGATTGAACCCTTTAGGGTAAAACCAAACCCTGTTTTATTGTTTAAATTGACGCTCAGCTTCAATGCGAAGATAATTGATATCTTCTCCAAGATAATGGATCCCCGTTAAGATCTTGGCACGACACATTCTACACAAATATTCCTTTGGTCGCAACTCCTTTCAAGAGATTGGGAGCCTCTAAGTCACAGCTTAGAGCCTCAGCAATACAATATGACCAACCTTATTATGACCAAGCATGGTAATGTCTTAATGCCTCAACAATCTTTCACGGAGTGCGACCAGCCCTACCTTGTGGCTTTGCGACTCTCAGTAAATTTTCACTCTTGCATAGTTCCCAAAGTTACGTTTTCAAGCCTCAGGGATGAAGCCATAAGCACGAATAGACATTACTTACAACCATGTGACCCCTAGTCACAGAGTCACACTCCAGTGTGCAGCCAAAAATGTGACCTACCCTCTACTCCGACAACGCGACTGATTTGACAGAGCTACGACCTAAGGAATACACATATACAACCCTTTGTTTTCCAATGACATATTCCTCATGATAAAAGGAAATGGGAAGAGGAAGGGTGCACTATAACAACATGCATGGCCAAAGGTTGAATTCAACGTGGAAAAACATATAGGTGCATGATATTATACTTAGAGCATCAAATTTACAGGATAGATCATTTTCTAGGGAGGGATCTCAGCGAGAACCTTACAGTATTGTGCTTCTCTAATATTTCCTTTGTGCCTTTATGGAGCCGGAAATACATATGAAATGTACAGGTGATAGTATTAGAAGCTTGGGGCATGGAAGGAAGAGGAGGATATTTTAGGAAATATGGAACCATTCGCGAGATCGTCCAAAGTCATATTTTGCAGACCATTGCCTTATTTTCTATGGAACCGCTAGTAGGTCTTGATGGAGAAGATATTCGAAATGAAAATCTCTACAGGTTAAGGTTTTGAGGTCAATGAGAAAGTTACACCTTGAAGATGTGTCCTTGGTCAGTATAATGTGAGATTACAGGGACAAATCTAATGTCCTCCTAAATAGTCTTACTCCAACTTTCATAGTTGCACCTTTATATATTGATAATGTACGCTGGGATGGAGTCCTTTCTTGATAAAACCTGGAATGAGACTTATAAAGCACAAGGATCTAAATTAATTACTTATTAATGTCATTCTTTCAATTACTTTATTGTATTTCCAGTATTATTATTTTCTGAAAAGTAAATATGCCCCATTCCATTGGTTTGCAGATAGAAATTTTGCATGGAAAGAGTTGTAGTTTCCACAAAAGCTACAACTATGGTTTCAAAAAGATCGAAATTGGATCCTTTCAATCCCTTGAAATACAATGGAAATGTCAAGAACACAACAACATAGGTGATTGGATGTAAGCAAGGCACAACAACATGTAGTCCAACAATCCATGTCTTAATGGTTTCTCAACAATGTTGGCAAGGAAATCCAACACCAGGGATCCCTCTCAGCAAGCCAGCTACTCCCTTCCAAGTTCCAAGAACCTTTTAGTGAACTCAAAGGTGCATCACCAAAAGATTAATGAATATTAGTGAAGCACATTGGTAGGAAAACAAGTCGGTTTCAAGACCAAGCATCTACGTCATTGTGGAATATGGGAAACAAGCATTTTAGGGTTTCCAATAACCCTCTACATCCATCCCCTCTCTCTTTGGACTATCATAATGTAAATTTCACCCACAATTATATCAGTAGGTATGTTGAGACTGATGTGAGAATGTAACAAGCATTCTTGGATTGAGAAAGAAGATGGGAAGCTCAAGGGTCAAGAGGGTAGCTGAAAGGGCATGGGGGAACGTCAAGAGTCAAGGTAGGTGAACAGTCACCTTACCCCTATAAATGTACCCTCATACCTCATATTCATGGGGGGAATTTAGCACTTGAGTGGAGGCCAATATAGATAGTTGATTGATGCTTGAGAGCTAAGGCCACTCAACTCTTGGTAGCTAGGAGAGTGGGTTTGCAGTAGGGCTAGGGTTTTGACATCGGGCAATGGTATGAACATCCCATATTCCACTATTGGGTATTGACCAATTGCATGATATGTATTTGAAGTTGCAGTGTATTAATAAGATTTTTATTTTATCTTTGGCACTGATTCCCATGCTCACTTATGACCGTTGTATTAGCTATCTGGTACCTCACCATATTTGTATGTTTTCTTTCATATATGCAAGATGTTATGTTCTGATACATAGTGGTTGCATTTATGTTTCACTTTCAAATCTGTGCTTACTTGTTCCTTGCCATGTCAGTGACCTATTGTGAACTACTTCATGATTGACCTCTGACATGTTATTTTTTATTATGTCCGATGGGGTGTTAGCTCACTAATCACTCTCATTGTTTATCTCTTCTTATCATTGATGTGACTTGTTTAAACCTCTTTCTGCAATTTGTCAATCTTGGGCTGACTTTGTTTCACTGTCTGAGCACTTCACTCTCGCCTAACTCGGGCACCTTCTCATTTGATAACCAAGAGTAGAAAACATTCATGGTGGCAGCTGGGCCCACATACCGGATGGGGCTCCTATCCCAAATGGTGTGAGGTCTAATTGGGACCTCACGCAGGGGGGAACCCTCATTTGTTGGTGGTACATTTTGGCCCGTCAATAGGTGAGTATTTATTTATTTATTTTATTATTATTATTATTATTATTACTATTTAAATTTCAGAATTTTAATTAAATTTAAATAAGAACATAGATCGTACAAATTTTTACTAGTAAAATCAATAGTAATTTTTTATTATACAAGGTTTTTAATTTTTATTTATTTTATAATTTTTTTCCTGAATTGTGAATAAATGTAACATAACTTGTAAAAAAATTAATATTAAAATTTAAATTTTTTTCTATTTAGGGTTTTGAGTGAATCTCCATACCTTTCAAATTATGATATTTCTGTGGTTGCAAAATATTTTTATTCTCCCAGTATATCTCTTTCGCAAATGATCTCTCTTTTAATTAAACCCTAACTGAAATTGTAAACAAAATAATTAGTAAAATAAACAATAAAATTTAAAAATTTTACTATGTAGGGTTGTGAATGAATCACCATACCTTTCATCTTCTAATCTTCTGAATAGTTCTACTTCTCCAAAGTATTATGGTGTTGCACAGTGTATAAATTTTGCAAATTCTCTACAAATCTCGCTCTGAGACCATATAAAAAATATGACTATAGATTAACCCGATAATGCGATATACCAAAGAAAAATACTATAATCTACTTCTACTATCAATTTTCTTTGCGGAAGCTTAAATATTGAGCAAGATCGA
This sequence comes from Pinus tabuliformis, assembly GCA_031772625.1. Classification (NCBI taxonomy): domain Eukaryota; kingdom Viridiplantae; phylum Streptophyta; class Pinopsida; order Pinales; family Pinaceae; genus Pinus; species Pinus tabuliformis. Next base: position 1,108,629,121 of record CM062816.1, on the reverse strand, counting down.
GCTGAACACATATAACTAGAAGAAGAAGAATCAATGCACAATACACATGAAAATACTTTGGGGAAATCCTCATCTAAAAACCCCACTATCTGTATTATCATACAAGGTGGAAATACATAAGAATTATACAAAGCCTTAGCTCTCACAGCTAGCCAGCTCTTAGTACAATCCTCACAGATGATCACAAGCAATCAAAGCTTCTCACAAGCCTTCTCCTCTACCCTCCAAGCTACGTTGTTCTTCTGGGATGATCTTCTCCAACCAAGTGGAAAACGGATCTCTCACACTGATCTCACACCCTATATGAACTACGCAATCCTCAAGGAACCTTACCTTGACTACATGCATGAGTTTCTTTTATAGGAAAATACATGCAACTGATAGTACATTGTTCTTGACATTTTTCTCAACTGGGTCTTTCTCAGAATAAACATGCATGAGTTTTTGATGAGGGAATCTTCAATTATCTGGAGTACACTAGTTGAGTGCATGCATGCATCAACTAACTGATAACTCACAATTAGTTCCTCAAACAGTTTGGAACTAATTTAACTAGACTTAACTCAGTAAACTGAGCTAACTAATTACAACTCAAATATAACTCAATCTTATCTCCTTAATTAACAGATAATCTCCTTAATTAACAGATAATCTCCTTAATTTAAGGGATAACTCTTGCATGACTCCAAAAAGACTTCTAACGTGAATTTCTCCAACTAATTAATCCATAATGAATTAATTAATTATTTCCAAGCAGCTGGTGAGACTAAATTCGATTTTAATTCGCAATTTTAACTCAAGGACAAATTAAAATTGGAATATTCTTGTTGCCACATTTCAACACTCCCTCTCAACAAGAAATGGATCATCTGCCACCCTGAACCTGTCTCTATGGAACTCGAATTTACAATTTGACAATGCCTTTGTCAAAATGTCTACATCTTTCTCCTCTGTCGAAATATATTGCAGCAACATGATCCTCCTCGCTACACAGTGTCTGAGATGATGATACCAGATGCCGATATGCTTGGACGTATCATGAAATACTAGATTCTTAGAGAGTTTTATACAACTCTGATTATCACAATAGATCACAATTAGATCCATCCTCTGATCAAACAAACCAACTGGGATTTTATGCATCTAGATGGCCTCACATGTTGCCTGACTTGTAGCCATGTATTCAGCCTCAGCTGAGCTGACTGCAACCGACCTCTATTTCCTACTGTACCAAGAAACGGTCGTTGACCCAACATTGGAAATCCCTACTGATGTGCTCTTCTGATTGATGGACTCCCTTCCCAATCTGCATTAGTGAAGCCCTACTCCTCTGTTCATTTGTACCATAATCCATACTGAGATGTGCCTCTGAGGTATCTCAATACATGCTTTGCTACCTTCCAAAACATCTTGGTAGGCTGAACCATCGCTTCACTTAGCTGGTTCACTGCATAACACAAATGTGGTCATGTGTTCACTAAGTACATCAATGAACCCACAAGCTACCTGTACACAGTATCCTCTACTACTTCTCCTGAAGTAGCATCCTCCTTCCTCTAGTTACCTGCTAGAGGAGTCTGCATGGGCTTGCACTTCTCCATGTGGAATCTCCTAAGTATCTTGTTGGCATACTTGCCCCGAGACACAAACAACTCCCCATCCTTCTGCTACACTTTCATGCCAAGGAAGTAATGCATGAGACCCATGTTTTTCATCTCGAATTCTCTTGCAAGGTCCTCCTTGCAAAACATGATCAAATGATTATCACCAGTCAATATGAGATCATCAACATAAAGAATGATGATCAACAACTTACCTTCCACCACGATGCTATATAGGTTCGCATCCGCTTCACTCTTTGTGAAGGCCAACCTGGTGAAGTAGTTGTCTATCTTGGTGTACCAAGCACGAGGTGCTTGCTTCAGTCCATATAATGCTCTCTTGAGTCAAAACACATGCGACTCATGATCAAAGGTCTCAAATCCCTCTAGTTGATCTATGTACACCTCTTCCTCAATCTTGCCATTGAGGAATGCAGTCTTCACATCCATCTGATGGATCTTCCAACCCATCTGTACTAATAGTGCCAACATAGATATGATAGATGAGTACCTTACGATAGGAGAAAAAGTCTCATCATAGTCAATCACCTCAACCTGTGAAAAGCCACAAGCAACAAATCTTTCCTTATGCTTCTCCACACTACGATCGACAACTTTCTTTACCTTGCAAAGCCAACAGGAGCTCACAACTAACTTGTTCTCCAATCTTGGAACCATGTCTCAAACATTGTTACAAACTATGGAGTCATACTCCTCCACCATATCATCAACCCAAATCGGTTGTTGCACTACTTCCTTAAAGGAAGATGGCTCAGTCTCAAAACATTCCACAGCAAGGGCCATGTATCCAGTGTACCTCTCAGGTGACCTCCTCTATCTACGCAAAGAAAATGGTGCTCCCACATTCTCTCTCACATCCTCCAACAATCTATTAGCTTCTCTTGTGCTCTTCCGTCCATCTCTAGAAGACTCTGCTTGGGTGGAAGTCTCCATTCCTGAAACCTCTGCATGTAGCTTCTCCGCATCAGTCTCAGGCTCCTCCCCCTTAGGAACCAACAATTCCTCCATAGCCTGTAGATGGAGCTCCTTCTCAAGGGAAACTCACATGGCCTTCTGCTCATCAAACTTGAGATCTTTACGAACCACTATCCTCCGGTTGGTAGGAAAGTACATCCGATAGTTGTGATGAGTGTCAGTGTACCCCACAAGTATCCCCAAATCTGCTATTGGCTCAAGCTTCTTCCGTGTATCCTTGGTCACATGGAAATATACCGATGAGCCAAAGATCCTGAAGTGAACCACATCTGGTCTCTTACTGGAGAAAGCTTCCTCTAGTGTCTTCATCCCAAGTATGCGATGCGGACTTCTATTATGCAAATAGACTATTGTGTTGCATGCCTCGGCCCACAAGTGAAGTGGTAGGCCTTGGTCATGCAGAATCGCCCGAGCTGCCCCTACAATAGTTTTGTTCTTCCTCTCGGCTACCCCATTCTGTTGTAGGTTATGAGGTGTTGTCAACTCTTGTTTAATTCCTTCCACTGCACAGAAGTCCTTAAATTCTTGAGAGACATATTCTCCACCATTGTCGCTTCTCAAGGCCTTGATATTCTTCCCGGACTCTTTCTTGACCAAAGCTTTGAACTCACAAAACTTTGTGAAGTTTTGATCCTTCTTCTGCATGAAATAAATCCAGCATTTACGAGAATAATCACCAATGAAAATCAAATAATACATTTGCTTCATGGTGGATACCGTCGAGAATGGTCCACACACATCAGTATGAACTTTCTCTAAGATAATCTTTGCTCGACTATCTCGATCATGAAAGGAAGACTTGGTATACTTTCCCAAGGTACAACCTTTGCATGTGTCAACTTGCTCAAGTTTACCTTTGGGAAGTCTTGTAGATATTTGTTGTGTTATCTTTAAAGCCCCATGATGAAAATGGCCCCACTTCCTATGTCACAACTCGCCAATGTCTTGGCTTTGCACCAATTTTTGCTTTCGTACTTAATGCTGTAATTTCATCTACCTCTAGTTTATAGAGATTATTCACTTGAATCCCTATCCTCTTGGTCTGACCCATGGCTATGTGTCTTAGGAACACCTTTCCTTTACTAAAGACAACATCATAGCCTTTGTCCTCCAACATCATGATCGATACCAAGTTCTTCTTCAATCTAGGCACATACTTCATATCTGTCAAGGTGATGGGAGCTCCATGCTCCCTCTGAAAATTAATCATTCCCACTCCTAAAACACTATACTTTCCGTCGTCACCCACCTTTATGTGCATCTTGGGGTCTTTCTCCTCCAAGGTACTGAAAAAACTTTTATCACTGGTCATGTGGAATGAGGTTCCACTGTCAATATACCAAACACAACCCATCATTGATGACACCATGAATGCGATGAGGGTAAAGTCCATTTCGAACTGATAGGCTAATGCCTCACCTTCCGATCCATCCGAGTATCCCTTCATGGACTTCTTCGATGGGAAATTAGTCGCATAATGTCCCATCTTAACTTAAGTATGATATGAATTTGATTCACACCTACAACCCTGAAATTCAAACTGCGAATTCTCTTCTCTGTATACTATTCACAGCTTTGATAAACTTGGCTCCAATACCAAGTAGAAATTCTGCAAATTCTCTACAAATCTTGCTCTGAGATCATATAGAAAATATGATTGTAGATTAACCTGATAATACAATAAACCAAAGCAAAATACTATAATCTACTTCTATTATCAATTTTCTTTGTGGAAGCTTAAAGATTGAGTAAGATCAAGCTTAACACATATAACTAGAAGAAGAAGAATAAATGCACAATACACATGAAAATACTTTGGGGAAACCCTCATCTAAAAACCCCACTATCTGTATTATCATACAAGGTGGAAATATGTAAGAATTATACAAAGCCTTAGCTCTCACAGCTAGCCAACTCTCATTACAATCCTCACATATGCTCACAAGCAATCAAAGCTTCTCACAAGCCTTCTCCTCTGCCCTCGAAGCTCCTATTTCCTTGCGTTGTTCCTCTGGGATGATATTCTCCAACCAAGTGGAAAACTGATCTCTCACACTGATCTCACACCTTGTATGAACTATGCAATCCTGAAGGAACCTTACCTTGATTGCATGAATGAGTTTCCTTTATAGGAAACCACATGCAACTGATAGTACACATTCCTTGACATTTAGCTCAACTAGGTCTTTATCAGAGTAGACATGCATGAGTTCCTGATGAGGGAATCTTCAGTTATCTGGAGTACACTAGTTGAGTGCATGCATGCATCAACTGACTGATAACTCACAATTAGTTCCTCAAATAGTTTGGAACTAATTTAACTAGACTTAACTCAGTAAACTGAGCTAACTAATTACAACTCAAATATAACTCAATCTTATCTCCTTAATTAATGAATAATCTCCTTAATTTAAGGGATAACTCTTGCATGACTTCAGAAAGACTTCTAACTTGAATTTCTCCAACTAATTAATCCATAATGAATTAATTAATTATTTCCAAGCAGCTGATGAGACTAAATTCAATTTTAATTCAAGGACAAATAAAAATTGGAATATTCTTGTTGCCACATTTCAACACGCAGTGCTCCTTGTATGTCTCTCTTGCAAATCACTCCCTTGAATTTTTGGGAAAAATAATTAAATAGAGAATATTTTTTTACTATTTAAAATAATTTCTGAAATTATATTTCGGAAAATCAATTGTTTTTCAGTTTTAAATTTAAAAAAAAGAAAAAAATCACAATTTTTTTTTCAATTATCCAAACATTGGTGTGTTCAATAATCAAGCGCACCGATGCGTTTATAAGAAAATCACATCGACATTTTCAAGGCACCAAATTTTTTCAATGTACCAACATGATACAATTTATTATTATTATTATTATTATTATTTTCCAAAATCATGAAACAGAGTGATTAATTTTTTAATGCAATAGTGTGATTTGTATTCAAAAAAATAGGTGTTCTAATTGCTATAAGTGCACTAGGATGGTTGAATTTGTTTTTATTTCCTAAAATCCAGAAACAAGGGCATATAGGCATTTTCTTTTTTTAAATGCATCAGTGTGTTTTTGTACAAGAGCACTGATATGATAACAATTTTTTTTGGAAATGTCAAAAACCAATGCAATTATTATTTAGACGACCCGGTGCAGGTATTATTTAAATGCATTTCAATTATCCGAACATCGATGTGTTCAATAATCAAGCGCACAGATGTGTTTATAAGAAAAGCGCATTGACATTGTCAGGGCACCAAATTTTTTCAACGTACCAACATGATACAATTTTTTATTATTATTATTTTCCAAAATCATGAAACACGGTGATTAATTTTTTTAACGCAATAGTGTGATTTGTATTTAAAAAAATCAGTCTTTTAATTACTATAAGTGCACTGGGATGGTTGAATTTTTTTTTATTTCCTAAAATCCAGAAACAGGGGCATATCAGCGTTTTATTTTTTTAAGTGCATCAGTATGTTTTTGTACAAGAGCACCAATATGATAACATTTTTTTTGGAAATGTCAAAAACTAGTGCAGGTATTATTTATATGACCCAGTGCAGGTATTATTTGAATGCATCGGTTCGCTCTGTTCTGATAAGCATACCGGTTAGGTTTAAAAGCTATTTGAAATTTTATTTTCACATAAAATGGCATATTAATATCAAATTATCATTTAAGATGCATCCACTTGAATTACAATAGTTCATAGTATACATTTTCCGCATAAATTCACCTTATTGTGGAAAAATGGTTTGAAAACTATATTGAAATTCAAATTGTGGTTATATGGTTCTCGATATTAATTTTAGATATGTACAAAATTATTTTTTTTTATTTGTCTCAAATGCAGAGACAAAATTTCAATAATATCAAATGGTAAATTCTTCAAATTATAGCTCATTCCATATTGTTGATAAAAGTCTTTCATGAAGTTCTCCCTTTCCATCTCCAATAAGTTTAGATTATTTATATTTTGATTATCTAATTTGATTTGTTTTTCTTAATCCATGTTAATTTGAATAAAAATGTATCCAAATTTGCAAGATCCTGATTCAAAATCGAGTTCAGATGCAAAAAATATTCCTCCATTTCAAAAACGTCAGAAGCTCTTATCAGGAGCAACATATCGCAAGTAGTTGGTAGATGAAAATGGACAACCTCTTTACCCTACCAATTGGAACATGGCATATTCTAGCCACAATAAGGGATGAAAAATGGTAATAATTGTTTGGTATAATGTAATTTAAACAAACCAATTACATTGACATGCTTACTAATATCATTGATATTGTACTAATGACGTTTAGTATCTTTTTAAATTAGGATTCTAGTGATGATGAGAAACCCACCTAGCATCTTCTGGTGCACTCCACTATAATGTCAGCTCGAGAGAAGGTTGCATGGAGAGTAAGGCTTAGAAAGGAAGCATACAAATAATGGTTAAAGCAACCACCTATTTAATTCCTACTATGTCTAGATTCACCAATTAGGAATGACTACAACAATAGTACTTCATCACAAGATGGAAATGGAGGAAATCAAATAAAGGTTGGTATGGATCATTACTTATGGGATACGACTGCCATGGAGGAAATGTTGTTAAATGCATTCCAGAACAATGAGCTAGGGGATGATGCTCATATCATTGATACCTTATTTGAAAGCCTGAAATATGCTTCCACCACCCCTCTCTTTGAACCTGGTGGCAAATCAAATCCTATTTAGTTGGGGACAACAATGTTGTTGTACAACTTGAAAGCAAATTTTGGCATGTCAAATGCATGTTTATCAGCAATATTGAGGTAATTGACCTACATGATCGATCAAGTCCCATATATTTTGAGAAATCTTGTCACACAATCAACATTAAAAATTGTTGATTTCACAAACGTTAAATATTGACATTGTACAATTTTATTCCCCACCAAATGATTTTCTGAATGATTGTATTATATATAGAGGAGAATATGCATGCAAAGAGATATGGCCGAAATATGCGCATGATAGGTATCGTAATTAAAAAAAATGGTAAATCACATGGTCCTCGTCATAAGATATTGAGGCACATGCCTATAATCCCAAGGATTCAAGGGCTCTTTCATTGCAAAGAATTAGCTATGTTATAGGAATGGCATGCCTGACATGGGAGTGAGTCAGGAGTTATGCAAATCCAAACAAATTGAATAGCCATGAAGCATATAGAGGATACATGGCTTGAAAAAATCAAGGATGAAGTACGAAGTCTACGACGCATCATAGCCAGGATAATGTCAAACCATATTCCCTCCAAAACGCCAACTATTCTATCTTTCTTGTAGTAGTGATCAACAACAATATCCCCCCATAGTTATCCATGAAGAATGAAAATATTGTGTTGCCTCTCATAGTCCCTGGTAAAAGGCAAGTGAATAATATGGATGTCTACTTACAACCATTGGAAGATGAATTGAAGGAATTATAGGAAGGGATACATGTGTATGATGTATCAAGACACATCACAATAGAGAGGAGTTTTCAATTGTATGGCATATGTTTGTACACCATACATGATTATCTAGGCTTAGCAGTTTTCTCTGGTAAATTACATTTTTATTGATTTGTTTATATACATAACAATTTTGTTTCAAATATTAATTTAATTCGCTATAATTTTTCTCATCTTCATGGTTGCTAACATGTCGGTCTATATATAATAATTTTGTAGGCCTTGTAAAAAAATGGTATCATGGATATAAATGTTGTGGACCTTCTCTAAAGGCTACGTGGTCCGATCACCTACAAAATCCAATGTATGACTACAAGGTATTCCTCCTAGAAAAACACCCTTATATAAGAGAAAGGTCTTCATTGAATGATAAACCAGAGAGAACCCAACGGCCTACAATAATGACACTAGTTGAATGGATTAGAGCATATGAGAGAGAGAAGGAGGAGTTTGTAGAATTGTTCGATTCAAATGGGGATCCTATGTTTGATGATCCAGAATTCTTCGATACCTATGTTGAGAAATTTCCCATTGGGATGAAAAGAAAATATGTCTTTTAAGAGGTCCCATATTGGGATCATCTTTAGATTGCAAACTTACTATATCAAATGCATATATTTAAAATTGTTTCATCTTCTTTATGGAGGAAGATATCATCAAAAGAAAGTGATAGATTGATTGTATTAGTTTCAATATTTTTTTCATCTTTGCAGCCCTTGACTTCTCAAGGTTCACCAATGATGCCAAAGCCATTAATTGTAGATATCATAGCTCTGCATTAGGATCCCTAATATTCATGTCTGTGAGGGCCATGTTGTGCAAGTAAAACTCAGCCATTTTGACCCTACCCTCTAGTGCACTTTGATCACAAAGATCAATAAACTGCCTACAGTCCTAAAATGGCATGGTTCCCCTTTGTGCTAGTGTTTTAATCTGAAATTGCAACCATTATTCTTTGAGGTAAAGAGCATAGGGTTTAGCTAGCATCCTACACTAGATGGCCTCCAAGGAGAGGCTGGCCATATATGCTAGTTGGTTTTCCCCTTCCTACAGCTATCCTCTCAGGGGCTTCTGGAGACACCCTAGGTGACTCCTCCTTCTGTTCTTTGCCTTCTGTTTCAATGCCTTCTTCTCTCTGTTTCAGCATCATCCTCCTTCTCTTCTGCTTCAGCATGTTCCTTTGTATTAGTTTCTTATTCATCCATCTCATACTCTACTGGTAAGTCTTTGAAGATGGACCATTTTATAGGGATCCTGAGGTTTTTGGAGGGCATCCTCAATGAGGAACCTGATTAACCAATGGTGAACCAACTGTTGGGAATTTCCTTTCTTTACTTTGTTGCTGGAGTCCATTAGTGATTGCATCAGAAAATAGGGTATGTTGATTCTTTGGTGAGCTAGTTTTTCTACCTCAAATCTTAATTCTTCAAGCATCCTAAAATGGTAGCCATAAACAACACTGTATCTACCCTCACATGAGACGAATTTGATGAGTTGGTAGCCTACCTCACTCCATGGGTATGGTAGACTATCCCTCTTTACTCCATTTTTATCCTTAATGGGTTCTTCACCTATTAAACCCTCCTATCATCTGGCTTGTGGGGCTTGGGGAGGAAATGAGAGGTGTCACATAAGAGTTTTAAATTCAGGAGAAAAAAAAGTTTCCTGTGTATGTAATCCACTAGCTTTTAGAGCACTTCTAGTTGATTTTCTTGTAAATGGGGATGGATTTTTAGATCCTACCTTGTTAGGATGGTGATATTCCCTCTTGAACCCTTCTCTGCCTATCCTGTAGAATGCCTCTGTAGACTGTTTCTGTAGGAATTCCTGTGCATGCTCCTATAGAAATTCTCTTCACTAGGGGATTCTCTTCACTATGATTTCTACAGGATCCCCTAAATGGTAGAAATCATAGTCTTCACTTGAATTGATGCAATGACGTGAAAAACAATGGAATTTATGGAGGGATGCATGGTAAGGAGTGGAGGAGATGAATATATGTGATGTAGGGTTCCCTTTAGATCTTCTCTTTGTTCCTTGACTGTCTTTCTCACCCACCTGTAAATACCAATTATTTTTATTTTTATTTTTTCTTTTATTATTCTATTTTTTTGAAAAACACCTAGGCTGCCTCAGAGAGGTTTTCACCCTAGATATCTGCCCTGGGTGCCTCAAGGAAGGTTTTCACCCAGGGATCTTCTTACTCTTTTTCATTTTTTTCTCATCCTTGGGCCGTCTCACGAGGTTTTCAACCCAAAGATGGGACTCAGGCACCTCATGGAGGTTTTCACCCGAATCCTTATTGTTTCTCTTTTTCAGTGCCCTGATGAGGGAGGAGCTGGAACTTGCTCCACCATCATCACTATCTTATTGATATTGTCAATGAACTCTTGTTTTGATAAAGACCTCTTCTACATTTTTAATCGGTGTACATTAACAAGCAATGGAATGGCTTCTTCATTTATAGTTCTGATTTGCACTGAACCATTATCATGGCATATTTCCACCACATAAGATCCGAGCCATCTTGTCCTTAGCTTGCGCTTCAAGTCTTTATACCTAGAATCATATGATAATGCCCAGTCTCTCTCTTGCAATTAGTTCTCCTTGATATTTTTGTCATGCCATATCTTCCTATGAAGCTGAAATATCTCTGTATGTAGGAGGGCCTACATTCTGAATTCATCCAAGCCATTCAAATGGAACAATCTTTCTTTTTGTGCATGACTGAGATCCAAATCTAGTTGGGATGCCATCCTCAATGTGTTATATTCAAACTCAATGGACAACAAATCCTTTTTCCCATAGACTAGCTCAGAGGGTGTAAATCTAGTCGTGGTCTTCCATGTTGTATTATAGGCCCAGGTGGCCTCAACTAGTCTCTCTGCCCAATCCTTCCTGTTGCTACTCACTACCTTAGTTAAGATGTTCTTCAGTGCCCTGTTTGTCACCTCCAGCTGCCCATTAGCTTGTGGATGATAAGGAGTGGAGGTCCTATGCTTGATTTTGTGATGGCTGAGAATTTCTTCAATCATGTTGGAGGTAAAATGGTTTCCTTGGTCTGTGACTAGCTCTCTAGGGTACCCAAATTTGTAGAATATATTCTCCCTTAGGAACTCAGCCACCTTGTCTTCTGTTCTTGCCTTAATCACCTTAGTTTCAACCCACTTAGTCAAATAATCAGTGCACACAATAATGTATTGATTTTTCTTTGAAGGAGGGTTGATAGGCCCAATGAAGTCCATGCCCCACTTGTCAAATGGCTCGAAATTCACTTGAGGTTGTAGGGGAATTTCATCTCTTCGAATAGGATTTCCCATCCTCTAGCACCGATCACACTAACTAGTCTACTTTTTCACATCCTGATGAAGAGTAGGGAAATAATAGCATGCTTGTAACACTTCAAATGTTGTCCTCTTTGCTGCAAAGAGATGTCCACAAGGCCCGTCATGATAGGTCAGAAGGATGTCAAAACCTCCTCTTCCCTTACACACCTTCTCAAGATTTGATCTGGGCCAAGTTTGAAAAGATTGCCCCCAATCCAGGTGAAGGGGGTGCTCTTCTTGACTATCTTACTATTTTCTTTGGAGGGCAAAGTTTGGTGGGAAATGTGCTGATACCAAATAGTTTGCTATATCAACAAACCATGGGGAGAGAACTGAAATAGAAAACAAATGCTCATCTGGTAACTGGTCATCCACCATTCCTTCTTCACCTACGGGCCGATTCATCCTAGATAGAAATTTTACAACAAAATTTTTCTTACCAAGCTTATCAACAATAGTTAGATCAAATTGTTTTAATAAAAGCAACCATCTTATAATTCTAGCATTCACATCTGGTTTTTTCATTAAATATTTGATTGCAGCATGATCAGTATGCACAAATGTTTGATAGCATGTAATGTAATGCCTAAATTTGTTTAATGAATGCACAATAGCCAAGAGTTCCTTTTCGGTCACAGTATAATTTAGCTCAGCCTTTGACAGGTTCTTACTGGTAAAATAGATGGCATAGGGCAATTTCTCCTCTTCTTGACCTAAGGCTACTCTTATGGCTTTGTGTGAGGCATTGACATGAATATGAAAAGGGAGGGCCCAGTTTGGGCCTCTAAGGATTCGTGTAGTAGTTAACTTACCCTTTAGAATGTCTAAGGCCTCTTAATAACTCTTTGACAATATAAACTCAGAATATTTGGCTAAAAAACCAAACAAAGGAGAGTCCAACTTGTTGAAGTCCTTTATGAACCTTCAGTAGTATCCAGCTAACCCTAAGAAACTCCTGACATCTCTCTGCTTTTGTGGAGGTGGGACCCTTTGGATGATTGCTATTTTGTTTGGGTCCACCTGCAGTCCTTGCTGAGATATTTAATAACCTAGCACAGTCCCTTCAGTCATTAGGAATTCACATTTTTTTAGGCTAAGAGACAAGTTCATTTCAATGCATTTGTGTAATAATTTTCCTATGTTAGTCAGGGCTTCTTGAAAATCACAGCCATAAGGTGTAAAGTCATCCATATAGATTTCCACGACATCATGTACTAATTCAGCAAAAATACTCAAGATTGCTCTCTAGAATGTGGCAGGAGCATTGCATAGGCCAAAAGGAAGGACCATATAGGAAAAAGTACCCCAAGGATAGGTGAATGCGGTCTTACACTGGTCTTCTGGGTAGATTTGGATTTGGTTCTACCCACTGAATCCATCTATGAAGGAAAAAAAATTCTTCCCTACCGGGCCATCTAGCACTTGGTAAATGAAGGGTAGGGGAAAATGATCCTTCTTTGTGGCTTTTTTCAACTCCCTATGATCAACAAAAATCCTCTACTTACCATTTTTCTTAGGAACTAACACTAAAGGAGAGACCCACTCACTATTTGAGATAGGGTAAATGAATCCTGCATCTAGCATTTTTTGTAGTTCTTCTTTGACTATGTCCTTAAGAGCTGGATTCATCCTCCTTTGTGGTTGCCTGACTGCTTGCAACCTTCTTTGATGTATATGTGGTGAGTACACACTAAGGGTGTACTCCCTTCATTTCCTTGTAACTCCAAGCGAAGGCTTCTAGGTTTTCCCTTAACATGTTGCATAACTCTTCCTCTTCAAGAGAAAATAGAGATGGATTAATTTTTAAAGTTTTATCTGGACCAAATTATATGATTTTGACACGGAGTGGGTCGGAATTGGCCAAGCATAAGTCAATTGGATGATTTTTTTGGGTTTCCCTTACTTCTTCTTCTAATCGCAATGAGCTAGGAGTTGGAATTTGGAGCAGGTGTTCAATTAAGTCATCCTCATCTTGTTGACCTCCTCCTATGGTTGCTTGTAAAGCACAATGTTGGGTAGAATAAACCTCATCTTCTTCCTCCTCCTTCAACCATAAAGTTAAATCATACTCTATGGAAGGTTGAGCAGGAGGGTAGGACTAACTGTTTGGACATATGCCCATTCTTAATGGTCATATTCCCAGCTCTGCAGCTAATGTAAGCTTCAGTTGTGGCCAACCATGGCATTCCAAGGATGAGAGGGTAAACAGTAAGCTTAACCTTAGGCTGGAGAACTAGAAAATCTACAGGGTACTCCCAGGAGTCAATGGAGACCATCACATCCTCCACAATTCCCTCAGGGGTGACTGTGGAACAGTCTGCAAGTTGCATAACTGTTGTGGTGTTCCTCAATGACCCTTGGAGGTTGAGCTTGAGCATGGTGTCCTTGGTCATCACATTAATAGCAGCTCCAAAATCAATTAGAGTGTGTGGGACAATGGTGCCATTGATGCGCACATATACTATAGGGATTCGAGGATCCAAATATTTTAGACATATTACCTACCCTGGAATTAAGTCAGACAACTGCCCAATGACATTAATGGTAGGGGCATCCCTTTTTCTTCTTCCTGGATGCTTAAAGCACTTCTCCTTAAGTAGCTTATTGTAAATGGGAACATCTTTGATTTCCCGGAGAAGGGGGACCTTTACACATGGATTTTTTAATTCTCCCATAAGTTCAGTTTCTTATGGGGTAGGCTTGAGTGGTTGGGCTAATCTCTCAGTAAAGGGTGGATTCACTTTAAGGTTGTTTTCCTCTCTTTCTTCCTCAACCTCCCTATGTGGAGAGGGAGGTTGGTTATCAGGGAGAATTCTCCCAGATCTTAGGTTGTCCTGGATTTCTACAACATAAGCTAGGTATGATGTCTCTCCCCTATATACTTGTTGATCTTGCCTATTGTTTCGGTTCGAATTTGGCTGGGCAAGTATCTAGGGTTTCTTGGGTGGAGCTGAGTGCAGGAGTTGTGGTTGGGTAGGTGGTGGAGGCAATAGGGCTAGAACATTGTTGAATTGGGGCATCCACCCCTAGATTGGGGTATTCCACTGATGTTGTGGCTGAACATAAGGTTGAAATGACTGGTTGGATGGATAGGAATGATACTGAGATGCGTAGGACCAAGGAGGGGGTGTAGACAAGGAAGGATGAGCAAGGGGTCCCAAAGAAGGTATAGTTGTGGTTTGGTTGGGGTTGTAATATGCATGGGATTACCCTTGAATACCCTGCTGGTATGGTCTAGGCCCGGGAGGTCTCCTTCGGTTGGTGTAGCATAGCTTCTCAGTGACCCTTTCAGCTCCTTGATATACAGCTTTGAGTCCAGGTAAAGAAGGGTGCTTGTCTGTGGAGTGGTTTTCTTCATAGACTGAGCAAATATTAATACAGTTCAATGGACATTCGTTCCTAGGATGCCTCCTAGTGCATCTAGGAAAAAAGATGGCCAAGGCTCTCTCTACTTCCTCTTTCTTCCTTTTGATGTTCATGGTGTCCAATTGTAAGGCAAGGGTTTGCAACATATCACTTTTGAAATATTCCAACATATTTCTAATTTCACCCTTGATGGATGAGTTGGAGGATGATGTACTGGTCATAGGTTGACTACCCCTACCATTTTTCCTAGTTTCCTGGTGGGCTCCATTATTGCAGCAATAATGTTGCAACTCCTAGGGCTCCCTTCTTTACTTTTATCAACCCGGTAGTTTGTAACAAACTTGGAAGCGACAGTGCTATATTCACAAGTACTAGCTCTTGCTGCAGCTGTCACTGGATCAGTTGGCACAAGTCTGATAGGAGCTTAAGCCAACTTCTATGAGATCTCAGAAGAAGCTTTTAATGGTGATGGATGAAAGCTAACTCAAAGGAAGCTAGTCTACTTGCAGAAAGAAGTTGAAAGTGAAAAAGGAATGCAAACCCTAGCAAACCCTAGTTCTACAGACTAACCCTATTGGTGCAAGTAAAAGGATGAAAGCTACAGAAATGGATGCCATTGACTTCTAGAAAGGTAAAATGCATGTAACTAAGCTACTTCTGAAGAGAAATATGAAGGAAACATATTTTTGCATTTTTGAGTAATTTGTCAGAATTATTTTGCATGTGCTTTAATTGTTTTTTACTGTGCATAGGTTGATTGGCGAACGGAAATGGATCAGGTGCTTGCAGAAGGTTGGGAAGGTTAGAAGAAGGTCTAAGGGGTCCCTAGCACCCTTCTAGAGAGTTTCAAAATGCACGGATCTCAAGAGAACGCTTTCGTGAGCTTCTACAGGAAGTCTGCAGGGGTTCTATAGGATGTTCTGTGGCTTCTGTAGGATGTTTCTACAGGATGTTCCAAAAGGGAATTTTGGGGGGTTGATGGTGGAAGAAAGGTGTAGAAGTGGGTACGGAGGTTGGATGATGATGTGGAGGGATCCAGGACCTAGCGAACGAAGCGGGTGAGTGATAAGGATGGTTGGATTTGTTAAAGGAGGGGTAGAGCAATGTTGCACAAAAATATGGAAATTAGGTCAAAGTGAGGGAACGTGGAAAATGTGAGGCAAGAATCAGAGTTAGGGGAAGAAGTAGGTGGTATTGGTGGAGTAGAGGTAGGCAAAGAGGTATCACACGTGCTCTGCAAGTTATTTTCCAAACTATTCAAACAAAGACTCGGAAAACCAAAGACCTAGCTACTTTAACCTAATCTGACCTAAATATCAGCAAAGAAAATGAACAGAAGTTTATTGCAACAAAATCATGTGAAATAGCTATGCAAACTAAGCAATCATGAACCTAAGAATGTAACCACAACTGGTACCAACTTCTGTGAATGAGAATCTAACACTAACAATTGCTTGATGAAGCAAAGACAATGTTTTTGGTGGCGGCAAGGACACCTTGGTCTAAGCTCATGGTCCCACAGAGGGAGAGGTGAGATCAGGGGTGCTTGATGGCATTTTTCTTAAGATCTTATCTGTTATTAACCTATCAAATCAATCTAAACATGAAAATCCTTTTTAATCATCAACAATGACCTAGGTAACCAAGCAAGATTGTAATCTACTTAACATAAATTATTTTGCAAATACATTAAAAACATATAATAGTACATGAAGGAGGCCTTGGAACTTGGGTTGGGAACAACCCCAAGAGCTACAAGATCCTAAGGAAAAGCTCAGAACTGATGCCAAATGAAACTGCTTTCCATTATTAAAAAATAACCATGTCACAAAGAAAGTTGTACAGCAAAAGCTACATAATGAGCTGAAAACTAACAACACTATAGTGCAAAATACAACTGCTCAAAAAGTAACCTAGGAAGGCTAGAAGACTTCCTATTTATGCATTACAAGGGTCTCCAACAACCCTCCTTAACTCAAGGGGCTCAGCTGCTCGAACTGCCAGTGATCAGTCACTTTACACAAAACTGCTCGACTGCCCTTGGGAATCCTTTTTGGTGGCCTGCTGAACTCCGAGCTGAGGGTGGAGAATTCAAGGAAGGGGCCATTTAGTGTAGGAGACACCCTTCCTATGAATCCTCACCCTTGTTCCTTCATGCTTAGCTGTCATCTAGCACATAAATGCTTGGCCTTGGTCCAAAATTTATCCAAAAATCTACAATAACCACGTGTTAGCCTTCTTGGTCAAGTGACTATTCTCATTCATTCAACTAACATAAATATATTCCAAAAAACATGCGTAAACTATGAAAAATGGTGGATTGATGAAGAACAATAGGCAAAATGAGCCCAATAAGTTACCCATTTTTGGGGCTCATTATTTCCCTAGAATGGTTTCTAAAGACATTCTTAATATCCCCATAGGGTAATTCTTAGATATCTCCTCTTGCTATCATATGTAAGGTATCCAAGAGATCCTCCCTTACTCCTCTAAGCAGGACCAACTTTAGTGACTCAGGGTCAAGTGTGCACTTGGCCCTTTTGTAACTGAGCTGGAATCTTTCTTCATAGTCTTCTAAGGATTCATCCTGGACTATGGTCATCCTGAAATATCCTCTTTAGTATCCTTTGACCTACAGTAGTCCCTATATTTGTTGTTAAAATCATGTTGCATCTGAGCGCAATTTGTGATGTTATCTTCCGGTAAACCCATGAACCAGTGTAATGTTTCATCCTTGAGGGTAGATGGAAACAGTTTTAACTTTTGCTCATCATTTGTATAGTCATAGGTTTGGCATATAACAACAAACTCAAATAGGAAAGTGTCAGGGTCCTCTATGGTCAGGCCATCGAAATGAGGTAGAGTAGAGGGGCTTATATTCTTCATCTTAGTTTCCCCATTGGTTTCCCTGATGGGGAAGGCACCCTCAATTCTCTCTATATTCCCTCTATCATTTCGGTTTTCAGCCATTGGTTCAGTAAAAATAGGTTCTTCCTCTTCTTCTTCCCCTGTAGGTTTCTCAAATATGTAAGGTTTCTCAACTAAACAATCTTCCAATTCACCGTCACTGAATAAGAGAGAAGGTTGACTGATGGATGCAATGGGGGTATTTGACAAGAATTTCCCTGAGTTGTCCCTATTCCTACAAGGCATGAAAGGAAATGTTTTTGGGTTGGTTTTTGTAATATTTTTACTTTTTTTTTTAAGCTGGAAAGTACTTTGCAAAAATGAAATTGTGATTGAATGAAAAACCACTAACAAGAAAAACTACTTGCTGAATTGAAATTCTACTTGCTGAATTAAAAGGAAAGCAAATAATGACTAATGAAAGAAAGGAAGCTACTAACAAAGAAACTACTTGTTGAATTGAAATTCTACTTGCAAAATGGAAAGGAAAGTACATAATGACAACTGAAAGAAAGGAAGAAACTAGATTACTTTTGTAGAAATAAACTAATGGAAGAAAATTGGAGACTAGAAATAGAAGAAAGGAGAAGTAATCACTTCTACTTTGACACCTCCCCGGAAACAGCACCAAAAGGTGATGAGCCTAGGTATTGCAACAAGAATGCTGCAACTCCCAAGGCTACCAGCTTTACTTATCAGCCCGAGGTTCGTACAAACTTGGAGGTGACATTGATATATGCACAAGTAGGAGTGAAGGTCCTGCCTATTGTCACTTGTTCATATAGCAAGAGACCCCAGGGGTTCCAATCCAGACTTCTATAGAGTCAGAAAAAGAATGATTCTTTGATGGAAAAAGAGCAAATTTATTCTAAGAGAACTACTCTACTGCAGTAATGAAGAAAACAACATGTAATGCTAAACTAAGTAGAATTTCTAAACACTAACTAAATTTTGCTATCTATGTTACAAAGGTGAAGAGCATTAAACTATATTAAGGTGTAAGCAAAGAAACTAGACTAAATCTATTTTCAAGCAGAAGAGCAGTCGGATATCAAAATTGGTGAAAGGAGGACATAAGGACGTAGTAGTGCATAGGTACCATTGGATCGATCAACGAATAGAAGATGGATGGTGGAGATCTTATCATAGGGGCTTAAGCGAATAGATGGATGAATAGGGTAACAAATCAAATGAATGGAAAATATCGTATCGCGGGAAGAAAACGTGTGGAAATGATGGAACAAATTTTCTGAGGCGATAAGTAGCTTCTTGCATGCCCTTAAAGTTGTAAGATGTATTTTGAATTTTCACACGATTAGCCTAACTGCGTGACACGTAGCATGGGAAATCCACTTTTCTTGCATGCTCTCGGGCGGATAATGGTCGTGCAAGAATCTGTGCGAGATTGCGTGATAGCCATTGGATCAGGTAGGGCTGATCAACGGTGGAGATCAGCCAAGCTAGTTGGCGTTCGGGTGACGCGATAGCCATCAGATCAAATGAGGCAGATCGACGGTGGGGATTTAAAGCACATAAAGTTTTGAGGTGACACGATAGTCGTTAGATCAGGCGAGGAAAATCGATGGTGGGGATTTAAAGTGCATAAAGTAGGTGGAAGACTTCATGGGAGGTGGTAGTTGGATAAACTAATGAACCAGACAGTGATTGGGCATGTTTTTTTATGGATCGGATAGTAAGGGGATTATGCTTGAAGAACGTGCTAAAGGATATTTCAATGAAAATGATAGAAAAAAACCAGTGAGGGTGAACAAGTAACTGCACAAACAACAAACTCCATAGCTCATGCAAGAATCAGAAACATGTGTTTTTGGGGTTGCGAAAGGGTCTCTTCCTCAAGTCATGGTCCCAGAGAGAGGAGATGAGGCCGAGACACATGTGGATAACCTTATGGTGATCTTCTTCTCCTAGCTAACCTACTAATTGAAAGAAGGCACAAATGGAGGTGAACTAAAGCACAATCGATCTACTCTAAACTACTGTAAGCAAAATGCAGCTACTTAAGCAAATGAACAGAAGAACCATAAATCATCTATGTTATACTGTTGTAATGAAAATGCAGCTACTTAAGCAAATTAATAGAAGAACCATAAATCTATGCTAGCATACATGTGCAATAAAAAGGAGCTTTGGCTACTCAGGTTTGGCCCTAACGCAAGAGCTTCAGCCCTCTGAGTTAACTCAGTGTTGGCTCAACACAGAACTCATCTTCATTATAAAAACCATTGGTTACATAACAAATTGTCACAAGTCTTGCAGCCCATAAATAAATTAGAGTTTTACAATAAAAATTTGAATCCTACTGAGGTCCTAAGCCTCTGTACTTATACATCTAAAGTCTCCAATGACTTCCTTCCAAATTAGGGAGGCTTGGCTCCCCACTCAAGATAAACTGGTTTATGTCCTTTTCACTTGCTCGGTTGTCTTCTTGTCCTCATGATTTGGATGTTTTCACTCTGAGCTGATGGAGGAATATTCGAATGGAGGGGTAGTAAACAAGGGGGATTTACCTCCTATAATTCCTCTCCCTTGTCCCATTCAAGTTTTCACCAAGGTCTTTGCCATAGTTCCTTGTTTTTATCCTTTATTCCTACATTACATGCACATTAGACCACAAAGCAAAATATCCAACTCTAACTCATCTCATAAACAAAATATAATCAAAAGTATGCAATAAGTTGTGAGAATAGTTGGTTTGACTAAGCTAGGAGGTGAATTAAGGCCAATTAAGGCCCATACAATTACCCAATGATGAGGCTCATCACCCATTCCCAAGGTTATAAAACAGGTTAAGAAGGTTGTCGTAGGATCAAACCTTGATGATAAAATAAAAAAGAGGTTAATTCCATCTAGTGAGGTCATATATTGAATTTATGGATTACCAAAGATTCATAAGGAGGGGGTCCCTCTTAGACCAATAGTCAGCACCATTAGTTCACCCACCTATGAATTAGCTAAATATGTGGCTAGGATCCTAAAACTTCTAGTTGGAAACACAGACTCCTTTATAAAGGACTCTAATGACTTTGTAGAACTCATCAAGAATGAAAGGGTTGATAAGCATGATATTCTGGTTAGTTTTGACGTTGTTTCTTTATTTACAAAGATTCATCTTGATGAAGTTGTTCATGTTATAAAAGAAGTCATTAATCCAGATACAGCTAAACTTGTGAAAATTTGTTTAAGTTCCACTTTCTTCAGTTTTCAAGACAATTATTATGAGAAGATATCAGGATTCGCCATGGGATCCCCACTTTCACCCATTGTCGCCAACTTATACATGAAGCAATTTGAAAGAAAATCCCTTGACTCATACCCTTTGAAACCAACATGGTGGAAAATATTCGTTGACGACACCAACTTAAAATGGACTCATGGCAAGGTTGAGATTGAGAATTTTTTTTAATCATCTTGACTCTATATCATTTGAAATCAAGTTTACTATGGAGCTTGAAGAAAATGGTAAACTTCCTTTTCTAGATGCTCTAGTCAATAGAAAGGAGGATGGTACTTTGGGACACCAATTTTTTAGGAAGAAAACACATACGGAAAGCTATATTCATGCTAATTCATCGCATCATCCAGCCCAAAAATTTGGCGTCTTAAACAGTCTTGCTGTTAGGGCTCTTAGAATTTCTAACTCTGATCACCTTAATGAAGAAATTAAGCACTTAACCTTTGTTTTTCAAGGTATAGGATACAAGGAGTTTAATATCAATAAATCCATAAAAAGAGCTTAAGAGAAGGTCCTCTCCAAGGGTCCCCAAGATAACTACGGGAAAGAAAATTGCGGGGAAGTGAACTTTCCATTCATTCAAGGGGTTACAAATAAAATCACTAAGATTTTAAGAAAGAAGGACGTATTCACTCAATTTACAACATGTGGAACGATTAGGCAGAAAATGAAGTCTGTTAAAGATAATGTTTTTCATTAGCAGCTCAAGGGTGTGTATAAGATTGATTGTTCGTGGGGAAAAAGTTATATTGGAGAGACAATGTGGTATTTGATAACAAGACTTAAAGAGCACGGAGTAGATATTAAGAATGGGAGATCTCATACATCATCCCTTGCAGAGCACTCCTCCAAAACCAAGCATCATGTGTGTTTGGAGAACACCATAATTATTGCAAGGGAAGATCATTATCAAATGAGGAAAACAAGAGAGGTTATTGAGATTATGAAGCTTCCACATAACCTCAATAGGGACAATGGGAATGAGATTAGTGGAAACTGGCTTCCCTTGATTAGACATATCAATCCTTCTAGATATTTCGAGGTGTAGTACATCAGGTTTGCCCCTTATCCCTTCCTTAATTACTGGCATCTCTCCTAGTTAATTAATTAATTAATTGGTACAAATAATAAAAATTAATAATTGATTAAAGAATTAATAATTATTTATTTGACATAATAACAATTTATTTGTTACAAATAATAAATAAATAATTATTAGTAATAATAAATAAATAACTATCATTAAGATTATTTTAGTTAAAATAGATTATTAATTATTAAAATTTTATTAACAAAAATATATTAAGTAACTAATAAATAAATAAAATAAAAATTTAACCCTTAGTTACATTGGTTTTAACATTAACATTAATATAAAAATAAAATATAAATAAAATTATTCTATAAATTATCGAAAATAAAATAAATTAAAATCTAAATCAAATATTTACTACTTTATTAGTGAGGTATTTAATGGATTAATTAATTATATCAATTTAGTTATTTCAGTGATAAAAAGAAAAAAGAAGGTAAAAATTAATTGGATTTATTATTTATAAAATTTAGTAATCCAAATAGAAATATGAATTAAAATTAACATAAACTAATTATATTTAATTAGGTAAAAAAATATAATGATAATTCAAATTAAAATAAAATTAAAACGAAATACAATTAAAACCTAATAAACTAATTATATTTGGTAATTCATAACACATTAAAATGAAAACAAGGAATAAATAAACTTATGATATTTATTTGATTTATTTGGAATTAATTAGTTTTATTATTTAGTAATTCATATTAGATTAAATATGAATTAAATTAAAATAAATAAAACAAAATTGAATAGGTTATATATTTTAGGATTGATGAATTAATCAGCTTCTACTTTAATTTATCATCCATTAGGTTTCTATTTATTTGTTATGGTCGGTAAATTCTTCTCTCAGTCTATCACTCATTTTCTATCCTCATGGCGGATCCCCTTTGGGGTTTGAAATGTCGATTTGAAGAACAAAGTACTATGGATAATTTGGGTCATATTTTTCCAAAAAATGACCACAAAAATTTAAAATTCAACAAAACATACATTGTTGGTTATTATTTCATATAAACTCATAATTCTGAGTACTCTGACTTAAAACGTGAAACGTTGGTATTATTTTAGAGAAACTTGTTGATTAACTATTTTGGAATAAATACCATTGAGTTTCAAATAGACTTAGAGCAAACTAAGGGAATTTGAATGTTGTTTTTAGCATGTTGTGAAAAAAAAAATTGATAAATATTGTAGACTTGTATGGGACTGTTATCCATACATTTGGTAAGAGAATGGATCGGTGTTAAAGGATGATGATAGCTAAAGGGACATCCTTATATCCTCTTTTTTCTTTTGAGTGAACATGAATTATGTTTGCGTCGTGCATGGAGATGAACCTTACTTTATTAATATGAACATAGATGCATTTGTGTACGTTAGAAGATAATATTGTTTCCCTTTGAAAGAAATTATGTGGAGGATATTTGGTGGAAATGTGACTATCCATAAAACATAGATCAAATTTGGGGACCTTGTGGCTCTTTTCCTTGGACTCTAGTAGTGCTTGGAGGTTGTATTTGGAAGGGTTAGTAGACAAAAACTTAATATGACTAAGACACTTAGTTCTAGAGAACCTATAGTTTAGGAGAAAGGCTTAGGGATTCTAGGAGTTAAGGGGTTTAGGGTTTGGAAGTTAGCCGTTAAGGGTAAATGGTTAGGGCTTAGGGTGTTTAGAGGTGAGGGGGTTGAGGGCCAGGGGTTTGAGGTCTGAGGTGTTTAGGGGTTAGAGGTTAATGTATTAGTGGTTAAGGGCTTCAGGGGTTAACGGTTAAGCAATAAGGGTTCAAGGCTATGGGTTTTAGAGGTTAAGTTCTTAAGGGTTATGGGATTTACATGTCGGAAGGTTAAAGGGTTATGGAATTTAAGTGTCAACAGGTTAAAGGGTTAAGGGTTAAGGGGTTTAGGGGTTAATCATTAAGGGTTGGGGTTTAAAAGGATAATGGGTTAGGGCTTATGGAGTTTAAGAATTATAATTTATGGGTCAGGGGTTAAAGGATTAATGGATTAGGGTTTAAGGGATCAAGGGATTAATGGGTTATGGGTAATGAGTGTAGGGGTTAAGGGATTATGTCTTTGGGGCTAAGGGGATAGGGAATTTAGTGGTTATGGGTTAAGGGCTTACGGGTTGTGATAATGGGGCTCATAATCCTTTTATCATATCTATTGGGGATTACGCTATCAATTTCTCTTGTTGCCTTCCCTCTAGGTCCCCCAGCTCCTATGCCATAAGGTCCTAAGGAAAATTCTAATTCTATATTGCTAAGATTATAGATCTCAGTAAACCATGCTTGAACCTCTCACTTTTACCCATCCATGTTAGCCTTCTATCCCTTGCCTTATTCAATACACCAAAAGATCCCCCTCCCCCAAAATTCATGAGAATTGAACATTTGGAGGTGGTTATTTAACAATCACCTCTAAATGATTAATTCTAATGACTTTTTGTGTGTGTGTGTGTGTGGGGGGGGGGGGGGGGGGGGGGGAGGCGTTGCCCAAAAAAGCCTCCAAAAGTTACATTGTCTTGAATTTTTAAGGGTGGTTCACAGATTCTAAGTTAGGGGTTGGGTGTTAAGGTATTAGTGGCTTAGGGTTTAAGGGATCAAGGAGTTAATGGGTAATGAATTATGAGTGTAAGAGTTAAGAGATTATGGATTGGGGGTTAAGGGGATAAGGAATTTAGTGGCTATGGGTTAAGGGCTCATGGGTTGTTATAATGGGGCCCCTGATCCCCTTATCACAACTATTAGGGGTTCCCCTATCAATTTCTCTTATTGCCTTCCCTTTAGGCCCCCTATCCCCTATGTCAAGAGGTCATAAAGACCTTTCTCGTTCTCTAATGCTAGGATTATAGGTCTCAGTAAACCATGCTTGAAACTCTCACTTTTACCCATCTATGCTACCCTTATGTCTCCTTGCCTTGTTCAATACACCAAAAGATCTCCCTCCCCCAAAATTCACAATAATTGAACATTGGGAGTGTCCATTTAATAACCACCTCTAAAAGTTTAATTCTAATGACTTTTGGGAGCAGTTGTCCAAAACTCCCTCTAAAAGTTACATTGTCGTGAGTTTTAAGGGAGGTTCTGGGGTTATCGAACAAACCCCCTTAAAAGTCACAATACTTAAACTTTTGGAGGTGGTTTTGCTCACCCCTTGAAATAAAATGTCATGATAATTGAATTTATAGAGGCGGTTGTTAAATGACCACGTCCATTTTTATTTATTTATTTATTTTTATTTTTTAAGGGTGGAGGGGTGGGTGGGTTAACAATCCCCATGAAAAATATATTGCCATTTACCCCCCCACCACCCCCCCACCCACAATATATATATATATATATATATATATATATATATATATATATATATATATATATATATATCTATATATATATATCTATATCTATATCTATATCTATATCTATATCTATATCTATATATATATATCTATATATATATATATATATATATATATATATATATATATATATTATATATATATCTATATCTATATCTATATCTATATCTATATCTATATATATATATATATATATATATATATATATATATATATCATGAGAAAACACTTTTAGAGGTGGTTGTTAGAGAAGCCCTTGAAAAAGTTCAAATTTTCATGACTTTTGGGTTGGGGGGGGGAGGGAGGGGTGTTTCAAAAACCACCCCTAAATCTGTAAAACCAATTTTAGAGGTGTTTTTCGCCAGACTGCTAAAAGCCAAACTGCACCTAAAGCCCTTTTTTTTAGTATCATAGGTGCCAATACATGCCAAGTGCCAAGTGTTAGTGCATTATAAGTGTCAAATCTTCCTCTATTAGTTATTTGCTATTTTCCAATAACTGATCTCAAATAACTTTAATCTTAAACCATACCAAACCATGCCAACACATGCCAAATAAGACCAAGGCATCTCAATGCATGCCATGCATGCTAATACTTGCCAAGCTCTAACATGTTCCAAGTGCCAATGTGTGTCAGGGAGTGTTACACACACTATGGAGTGGCAGGGCATGTCAATGAGTGTTAAGGTGTTCCAGAGAGTGCTAATGCATACCAAGGAGTGTTAGGGAGTACTCAAGAAACACAAGGGAGCACTAGGTCAAAATACATGGAAATGAATGAATATGAGGGTGTGCCAGTGAGTGCCAGCGAGTGATAGGTGTGTCAAGGAAAGAGTAACAAGGCATGTTAGGTAGTGGTAAGGCATGCTAGGGAATACTAAGGCATGTCAAGAAGTTCCAGTGATATAATTGGAAACTAGGGCCAAATTCCACTTTTGATAGCTCCTATGATGAAGATAATTTCAGCGTTTAATTTCTCTCTTTGAGAGGACCAAAATCGATATAAATGTTGTCGCATTTGGACAAGCGGAAGTGTGATTTTTAATTTGTGTATTCTCTCATGCAAATTATTAAGGTTTACGTCTCCTATATGATGGTTGATCAAGCCCAATGGACATGTCCCTTGATCCCATTGAATAGTATATATATAAGTTCTCCCTCACATCATAAAATACAACATATATCTCTGAAATGGTCGCAGATAGAAGGTTAGCTCCAGCAAAGTAGGATGGGATTGTTTGTCCTTTTGATTGGGTTGCTTTATGTGTTGGATTTCCTAGGTTGGAGGCCACATATACTAAAGGAATGTTTGGGCTTGTGTTAATTCTGTTATGGGCTCCCTTTATGTTATCGGTAAATCTAGTGTCTATGCAGAGCTTCTAGTCCCACTAAGACTGGTAGCTATCTTAGAAACAAACAAACTAAAACTACTTTAGTTTTCCTTACATGAGAAGTAGATAAGAGGGGAACAAAGGAGACCAACCTCTGTCTTGCGCTTGGTTCCTTGCTTGATTCCTCTCCCTTCTGATAGATCTCTGCCACTCGCTTCCTCGTCTACCCAACTTCAAAGAGCACTTGTAGAATCAAAGCAGCATAATACTATCCAAGAACAGAGATCTGCTATCATAAACAATATAGGACCAGATATATATTGAGCACACAAATGCATATATCATCAATCGTACAAGAATGTGGAGGAAAACTTTAATAGCTTTATTAATATCAAGAATAGCAAAGAGGATTACAACCAATTGTTCTAAACTAGCATCATCCTCTCAGAAATAAATCCCTTATTCACCTCATGAAAAGCTTAGATCACCCAACACTATGATGTTACACCAAGAAACCAGCAGCACTTCCTTACAAGATACAAAATTCCAGCCTCCGGATCTCTGGGATGAGGGATCCATATATAGATGTTTGCAAGGGAGGTGAGTCAACTTCTGAGATTTGATTAGTGTCCTCTCTCTGATATTTCTTGATTCCACTTGGAGATTGATGATCTCTTACTCATCCTTGGGCAAATGCAGAGAGGCAAGTGTCACAGGAGAAGTTTCTGGAAGATTCCATGATCTTCCACCTCACAAATTGACCCTGCCATTTGTCCACTCTCACCCATCACACCCATTAGAACGGCTTTTCAGTATGCATCGCACCTTCTGTGTGCATTTAGGTGGGATGCAATGCACTTTGATCATGGAGCAGGTGAGATGGTCCAGTTTTGACCAGTTCTGAGTAGTTTTTCATGGAGAACTTCTGGGAGATGATGTAATCAGCTGACCTTGTTCCTTTAGGGGTTGGAACAACACTTTTAGGGACTTAGGAGCCCTTGGTTTATGGACATTTATGATTGGGGTTACAGTGCCCAAAAATGTCTATAACAGTTGCCCCCTAAAGCATGAGGTCATTAATCTTTTGATGTCCGGTGAAATGCTTTATCTTGAGGATCCGAAGTTTTTTCGAGCAGGAAGGCAACCTGTAATAAGATACAATACAATACATTATCTTCATAATATTTTCGTGATCTAGCTGAGGTGGGCATTCCCATGCTCATCTTTATAAATTCATTTTCATGTACATAAGACAGGCAATCGTCTATGTGTAGACTGATGATTCTGGTAGAGCCATCATCCCTTAGGTTGGATGATTATCTGTCCAGCAATGATGTACATTTGATGTCTTTATTTTCCTGAATATATATCGCAGCCCGGATGGATGAAACTAGATCTAGGGTCTTCAATCTCGTTCGATCTTCACTCAAAGTACAAGTTGATCCATGTGAGAGATGTTCTGGAGTCGAACATGGAAAGACATCGTCTGATTACCTGCCATTTTTGTAAGTTGTTAACAGGCGCGAGAGGAATCACCGATAATGATGATGACCCTAAAGGTACTACAGTACAATTCATGTGGTGTGAATAAGGGACTTGGCATCGAACACCACGCAAAATCTTTCGGTCGAAGGCCATTGATGTAAACCTGTTGACGGAAGTGAGAAACTTGCCATTGAGGCATGCAAGCTTCAAAGTACTGAAAGGGTCGTTCCTAGTTCAACTTCCTAGATAATGAGCTGGTGTCGACAAGAAGCAATCCATCATAGGAGGGCCTTAGTGAATCCCACATCTATGACACGGAACGGAGCAAATGATTTTAATGGAGGTGAAAACGATCTGATGATATAAGGTTAAGGGTGGCAGTCATGAAAGAATGGAGCATAAACGTATTGTAGCGGATGAGACACAGGTGAATTCTCTGAGCGACTTCTCTTGAAAATATCGACGAAACTAACATGATGGATTGGTAGCGTTAACCCCAAATATGGATGGTGTGACGGACCAATGGTGATATGACCAGTGAACGGAACAACCCAAACCGACTTGGATGCGGAGTGAAAGTGTCATGTTCAAGAGCGACTTGCTACCAATAAAGTTTCTTCAAGTTTTCTTCCCAATTTTTCCCCAGTCATTGTTGACCAGTACCTCTTTATTTTTTTCAAGCTTGAGGAGGATAACATATGCTTGTTCTATAATTTTCCCTTCGGGAAAACCCATCACTATGTTTTAACAAACCTAGCGATAGTGAAACTCGTTCTTGTCTGTATGGACAAGTTTGTCGCTATTCGGTTTCAATGAGTTTAACGACAAAGATAACTCAGTCCTTTTCAATTTTAGAGAGTCTGAAAGGGATGTAAAGAAAACTCCAACAATTCTTTTTCGTCATATAATCCCTTGAGTCAGAAAAAGTATAAAATAATACAAAAGGGATGAATTTTAGGTAATTTTAACGAGCCGAACAAAGCAAGCGCTCGATCTTTTTGTGTAATAATCCCTCAGGTCCAAAAATATTAAAATCTAAAAGAGGGATATCATTTCTGGTCACTTTAACGAGCTAGAGAGGCCAATTACTCGGCAATCTTTTCATATTTTACGAGTCAGATGAAAAGAGCTTAAAGGAGACTTGTTTTTCGAGGAACGAGTAATAAATTCGGGTAGCAACTAATTCCACGTAAGGTTTGGAATTTTCCAATCACGATAGTGTCACAAGGATGGCTAACATGATCACTCTTCACAGCTGTTCCTCAAAATGGTAAACAATCAAATGGAGGTGAATGGTCGGCCAATACAAGTGGAGGTGATGATGAGAACACGACCAAGGCTTCAAAGGTTGATGATAATGCATTCACGATGATTATTTACCGGAAATTGGTTCATTTTTTAATGAGCTTAAACTCTGGGGGAACGTTTGCTCATTGCTTATGTTTATTTTTTAACAAGCTTGAATTCTGCATTAAAACTACTCGATCCAGTCGTATAATAAGGATGTCTCATCTAAGATGCCATTTTTTATGGAGCTTGCACCTTACAAAGCTTTGCCCTGGATCCTTTCTTTATGCAAGTTAGGAAACGACCAATACTACGAGTTTAAAGGGTTAGAGGACCTACAAATTTAAAAAATAAATGGTCGCTCTTTGCTTGCATTCCACCAGGTATAGCGAAAAATTTCCAAGTTACCAAAGATTGTTCTATCCGCACTACAGACAAAACACTTCCTCGACGATGTCTACCGAAATAAACAAAGGTGAGTGGCGCAACTGGCTCCACTCACATAACTTTGACGAAGGAATCTTATTCCAGTCTAATCTCATAAACCAGTCATATATCCTTCACAGAAACCTACCCTATACCCAAGGTTTTCCTATCGAAACAGACCAGGGTGCATGCCCCCTGGCTTTCAGTCATGTCCTCCGAATCAAGTGGATGGACTGGGATTGATGAGACATTCCTTGCGTGAAAAGACCATTTAGGGATGATATTTGACTATTTTTTGTGTGAACCGGGGAATGAAAGCTGGTCTACGAGCTTGACCACTCTTCCTTCATGCGGAAAACACAATACTCTAAAGAGTGAGGAGACAATGGCTCCCATGCAATAAATATAGTCGCGTCCAAGGAGTAGATTATAATCCAGGGGTCCTTGGACTACCATTACATTCATGTGAACTGTTTTCCTTCTCAATGTTATCGGCACATTGGGAAGGATCCCTAATGGTCGACTGGTTCCTTTGTCAAAGCCTGTTAGATTTCTCATTTCAAGAAAAAGCGATGGCGAACCAAGCGCTTTCCAAGCAGTTGAGGAAAGGATACTCATAGAATCCCCTTCATCTATGATGGTACCGGCCATGACCATTCTATATATTTGAGCAATGATTCGAAATGATACACTATCCGGTAAACGGGGTCTGCCTAGTAGATTCCAATCGAAGGAAACAACTAGGTTACTTGGATGTGGGACCAAATAGACGGTAGGATATGAATCTGACGAACTTCCTTCATGCGGTAAAGGAACGGGTAGACTGTCCCCATGTTCATTAGAGTCTATGCTTACGAAGAGAATTTGAACAATATCGTTCTTGTTCTCTCCGGTGACTGTATCATCTGGAGGTGGACCTTCTGAAGGCAAGACCGGTTCAACTGCCACCTTGACCTTTTGACTTTCGTCTGGTGTGGATTCAGAGGGTTCATATTCAATGATAGATGCTTCAGCCGATCACAATGGCGTGTCAGCCAGATTTTCAACTAGTGACGGACTCGGCAAGAGTTGCTTATATCCAGGAGGAAGCCGTAACGGTGAAACCGGACGGTCATCCAAAACTCTTTTAGCCTCATCTAAGAAGGGACAATGGTGGACGACGTGATCTCCTTCACACAGTTTACAAGGAAATTTACATTTTCCTTTTTGTCCGGGGGCTTCACTTTCACTAGTTGATGGTTTATTCTCAACATGATCATCAGAGGTTGATGACACCGGATTGTGCAAATGAGGAGACCAGTCCCTTAAGATCCGAGGGATGCAAGGAAAATCTCGATCATAGTGGTCTCCTTTGCAAATGACACATGGCGATTTAGGCCTGGACGGTGTACTGTGTGGATTTTTGCTAGAAAATGCCTGGTCGCCCCTTTTCGCCTTTGGCTCCTTCTTCTTCTTCTCCTTCTTCTTCTCAGTTACTTGATTTTTGGCTATACCAGCTTCATCAAGCGTAGAGGAAGGAGGAGAGAGAGAATTGGATGAAGTAGAAGGTTGGGGGGTAACCCTGGTATCATTTAATTACTAACTTGATTATTCAGGAATCACGGTGTTCTGAACGACAGAGGTCGAGAGGAGCCATACGGGCAAGCCGATTGTCAATCCTGGAAGCGACAATGTGGCCATATGGGGTGCACCAACATCTCCCCAAGAGGAGAAAGGACTAGGATTTCCTCCAAGGGGAAATCCTTGGTTGGTGGACTCCATTTTTCTCAACCTAAGACCAATGTAGGAAAGGTGATGTTTATTCCGATTAAAATAAATTTTAGACGCTTTGACACAACTTGTTTTTTCAATTTTTAAGAGTCGAGAAAAAACAAAATATGACTCTAGTCGCCTTCGATTTTTATTGAGCTTGAAGTGACAAGTGCTCAGATGGACCTTTTCCTTTAAGGAGCCTGAAAAGGAATGAAATAGACTACTCTGGAAATCTAGACAGAGGGATTACCAAACCACTCGTGAAACTGCAGAATACTTTTTACGGTACGACAGTCAATCTTCCCGAATGTTGTGTTCAGTGCATTGCAATCGATAGGGTGGCACACACGACTTCCTATGGATAAAGGATAAAGCCTATTGTGGTCTCCTAATATATACTCGACGGTACATGGGAGCACAAGTTTGTACTAGAACTTGTTGTCTCAAAGTGGAGGAATCACCCAACCAGCAATGAAAACAACAGTTACCAGGCTTTACGACACCGGAATACATCTCTAGCCTAGACTTCTAAATGTTGTGGGTTAGGTTCCAAAGCATTTTTAGATTAATTAAATTTATTTTACAGTTGATCTTGATTAAGAAATTTTCCTTTTAGGTTCACCGCGTGATATAGATATACAATTCCTAAAATGCAATCTAAGATGATAAACAATCGTTTAATCTTCTTTTTGCAATGAAAATCCTAGCTACTAAGGAAAGAGAGACGATATTCTTTCAACATAGAGCAGAGAACACACACTATATGCATTGTCCTAAATCAAACCAACAGACAGTCTAAATGCAAATGCACATGCATGTATTTTTTTTCAGCCTTCTTAATGTGTGAATGATAAAAAGAAAGCTAAGCACAAATCTGAATTATTTTTCAAAGCGACATTACTAACAAGTTTCTTTTCAAGACAAAAATGAAGACAATGACGACACTTTGTTATTTGGAATTGAAAACTTGATTTCGATACTTGAAAAACTATTAATTCAAATCAAATACAAGAGTGATAGTGTAATAGACTATCAAGAACAATTGGATTCTCTTCTATGACTGAAAACGACACTTGCGACACTTCCAAATCAAGAAACGACAGTTCAATTATGCTACTTCTTTGTAAAAGAGAACTGAAAATGGCTCACAATACATAAAAACATTTACAGTTATTTGCACAATGGAGGTGGAATAATGGCAAGGAAGGGGGTTTCCAACAGAGGTATACTGACTACAGACAACAAAACTCCTAAATAGAGCTGAAAAGAGTGAAGAAAAACCAAAGTCTAGAGGAAAAATTAGCCCTTTCTGATCAGTGCACCTATTACATATGGATTCCAGTATACATCCCACCTACAACACACAGGAAGAGCAATGCATACTAATATCCTTGAAGAGAGGGTGCGATGGTACAATGCGAGACTTTTGATCCAGTTCTTGATCACAGTTTGCAGCACAGTTCAGGGATTTAGGTCAAGCAAGTAGTAATTAGTAAATAAATCACAGTGGTAGATCCAAGGATGTTACTAGAGCCACCACAAGGGAAATTAGAGAGCTTGTAAATCGATTGTTCAGTTCATAAAAAAAACCTGGAGATAGACTAAAGCAGCATTGATCTACTTTGCACTTGCATAGCAAATGCAGTTCTAAGGCTAGCTGGCTTGACTTCAGGCTTCGTCTGTAAGTTTATAAAGCAAAAAAATATAGACAAACAAACAATCTATTCACTCCCCAGCGGAGTCGCCATTTTGTTATTAGTAAATTTAGTGTCTATGCAGATCTGCTAGTCCCACTAAGACTGGTAGCTATCTTAGAAACAAACAAACTAAAACTACTTTCAGTTTCCTTTATGAGAAGTAAATAAGAAGGGAACAAAGGAGACCAACCTCTGTCTTGTGCTTGGTTCCTTGCTTGATTCCTCTCCCTTTTGATAGATCTTTGCCACTCTCTTCCTTGTCTACCCAACTTCAGAGAGCACCTATAGAATCAAAGCAGCATAATACTATCCAAGAACAGAGATCTACTATCACAAACAATGTAGGACCAGATAAATATTGACCACACAAATGCATATATCATCAATCATACAAGAATGTGGAGGAAAACTTGAATAGATTTATTAATATCAAGAATAGCAAAGAGGATTACAACCAATTGTTATGACCCAGTGTCATCCTCTCAGCAAGAAAGCCCTTCTTCACCTCATGAAAAGCTTAGATCACCCAACACTATGATGTTACACCAAGAAACCAACAGCACTTCCTTACAAGATACAAAATTCCAGCCTCTGGATCTCAAGGGGGGTGAGTTAGCTTCTGAGATTTGATTAGTGTCCTCTCTATGATAGTTATTGATTCCACTTGGAGATTGATGATCTCTTACTCATCCCTGGGTGAATGCAGAGAGGCAAGTGTCACAGGATAAGTTTCTGGAAGATTCCATGATCTTCCACCTCACAAATTTACCCTGCCATTTGTCCACTCTCGCCCATCGCACCCCATAGAATGGCTTCTCAGTATGCATCGCACCTCACGTGTGCATTTAGGTGGGATGTAGTGCACTTTGACCATGGAGCAGGTGAGGTGGTCCAGTTTTGACCAGTTCTAAGTAGTTTTTCATGGATAACTTCTCGGAGATGATGTAATTAGCTGACCTTGTTCCTTTAGGGGTTGGAACAACACTTTTAGGGACTTAGAAGCCCTTGGTTTATAGAAATTTATGATTGGGGTTGCAGTGCCCAAAAATGTCTATAACACTTTACCCTCTACTTCATATATGAGCCATCTTGGAAGATGACTGTAGACATTAGGAAGGTTTTTATGATGTGAAAATTATTCTCTTTGGCAAACCACAATCTATAGGAATCTACCTCATGCTAGCTGTTGGATTTATGATGCTACTCAGATGGTCAAAAGGATGATCATAATATTTGGTTAGCCATAGACCCTTCTTCATGATAGTTGGCTGTTATTCAGGGTTGTTTATGGGTTGGATTGAGCATTAGGAGGAGGACAGAGTGACTTCAAGAAAAGTCACAACAATAGGATGTTGTGTATGTGTTTACAAGGGTTTTATGTCAAAATCCTTAACCTGGAGCAGCAAGGGCTAATATAGAAATGGATTATCATCCTCATTATTGCCTAAGTATTTATATTATTATTGGGTCATCTATTGATCTAAGGGATGTGCCTCTGGATGATCTATTGACAAGTCAATATTGACTTTTATTGTACTATCTCTCTCTCCTTGCTGAACATTTATAATAATAAGAAGAACTGATCAAGGGTTTTCCCCATTATGGGGTTTTTCCCTGGCTTGAGCCATATTCTCGTGTTCTTTTGTCTTGACTTGTCTTCAGCGTTTATCATTTATGTTCTTTTGTTAGTTACTTACATATAATGTTTAATTTTATTGCTATTGTTTTAATGGGCATATGGTTGAATGAAGTAACTAACCTAAGAAAAGAATGGGTTAACCCTAAATTAACATGGTATCAGTGATAGGTCAAGGAAAAGCCCAAGAAAGAGGGAAATTAATCTCTAAGAAATACTGACAAGTCTTCATGACCTCCTTTGAAGGTTTCTAATTTCTAAGGAAAAGTCAGGTTATCCAAGACCAAGTTACTAGATGAAGGAGAAATTTTCTAGGCATGAATTGACCTCAGAAAGCTGAATTCCAAGTCATATCATAGATATTAAATTATGAAGTTCTATCCATTATTGAAGCTGTAGTCACTATGAAAAGGAACCTAAATTCTTGTGAAGGCATTTTTGAGCTGTCTACCTTTCAAGGTTGTGACATCCAAAAGGAAAACTGAATTGTTATGTCACATTTTTGGGCATGTGTTTAAGACTGTATCTCTTGTTATTAGGCCACATACATGCACTAAATCTATACAGTGAGCTAGAAATAGCCCTACCAGCAAGGGAAGAATTATGTTACCTCACAAAAGGATAGCCGCATCTATTAGAAGACTATTTATGAAAAATATTAAGGTTGTATACGATTGGTGATTAACCCTAACCAGGCCAAGACTAATGGAAAAGAGAGATGAGTAGCATTTTTATATGAATAGCCAGGCTACAAGCTTAAGGTTTGAACTTTCTAGAGACCTATGCATACATATGGAGGCATAAACCTATAAGTGACAGAGAAACTCAAATTTATGTCGCTTTTTACATTTTGCAGAATATTAGATCATGTATCACAATTCTAAGGCTATACATATATATAGCTTGATCAGAGAAATAAAGAGCCGACCTATAGAAACTAGTGACTTGTTCTTATTACAAATAGCATGGATTCACTATGATCTGCAATGGACCTCATGATGTCAATATAATGTATTAATGTTTTAACATATCAATGATGTACATCGCTCTATATGTTGTGGATCGAAATTACAGTAAGATAAATCTAAATTATGCTCACAATATTATAATGGTTCGTTTGTGGCTTTCAATAAGTGACATCAAAATAATTGTGTGCACGCTTACAAAAGTATTGATATATCTTTATGTTGTGGCCAGCAACAACCCCCCCTTCTTATTTGAGTTTTGACATCAATACTAAATAAGTGGGGACCCTTCATCTAGAAAATAATGATAAATTAGAACTTATATTTCCTTTTTGAATAAATCTTACTATCATAAACTTAGGAGAATATACACAAAAATCAATAAAAGACTTAATTTTATGGTGAGTTCGAATAAAATATTTCTCTTAATAAAAAGCATCGCAACGCAAAAGGGAAATAACGACATCATATAAGCAAACTCCTACAAATGTGAAATTGCAATGCGAGATCGCACACCGAAGGAACTCATCGCATTACAATTTTCATATGCTTCAAACGTCACTTAAGGTGAAATGCTTCAAATATTTCAATCTGCAATATTGTGAGCTGCGATATTGCAGTCTACGATATTGCAAAGCAAATCACAAAATCGCATTATCGCAGATCTGTAGGGCACGTCATTCTAAAAAGGTTTTTCATAATCCAATGTCAAGTCATGCGCATTAATGTTAATTTAATAAGTTAGTTGATGATCATTAATGACATAAGGTTTCGATCTGATCAAGAAGTCAGTTCACGTAGGGTGATATATTTTATATGATTTAAAAAATTTAAAGCTTTCCTGTCACCTTATTCATATCATTACTCTTTCCTGATTTCGTAAATTGCAGGAGTGGAATACAGAAAGGTATGTGTAACAGTGTAATGGGAAAAGAACGAGAAAATCCAAATTCCAAAGGCATCTAACAAAATGCACAAGAGGCGAAAACTGGCACCAGGGAAGTCCAAATCAAGAAACGGAGGCAGTTTTTGAGGCTTAGCACTAATCGTGCATCCCTGGGCAAAACCCCTTGAGAAGGAAAGCCTCTGAATGCTCAATTGCCAGAAAGTCTGAAAAATTGCAAGAAAAAGTGCTAAAGGCTAAAAACGAAACTCGAGTTCTAAAAAACAATGGTATTTATCAGGGATACATTTAAATGGTATGTAAATTTCTCCCAAATGCACAACAATTATAGATTAGCTAGAGGCAAAAGGCTGAAGAAAGAGCAAAATCCATCAATAGGTTAACCAAGTTGAATTAGGATCCTTACTAGCAGTACTTGGTTAAACCACACAGTCAATGCATGACTCTCAGATGCCTCACTAACTCTACCGAGAAGATAGCGTCAGCGCTTGCCGATTCTATTTTTGCAGGACAACTAAAGTCGGAAGTCGGCCAACCAACTCTCCTCAAGACAATGCTGAATGCTTGCGACCACAGAGAACATATACATAGATAGTAATTTTCAGATTCAGTTTTAGTTTTAGTTTTAGTTTTAGTTTTTCCTTAGAGGAGGATGGTCATTTAAACCACCTCCTATATTTTTGTAATAGAATATTTTTAGGGTTTAGCTAGTAGTATTTCAACCCTTCTCATGCATTTAGAGAAGGGTCCTGAAATTTGTCAAAAACGTTTCCTCAGAACATGCACTTCTGCACCCTCAAAGAAGGTTTTGATGAATGAATGGAACAAGGTTTATTGATATCTGTGTTTAATATCTGCTACTGAAATTGCACTTTTGTACTCTTAGTAGATGTTGAACTAAGAAGAGATAGATCATTATTGCTGAAGCTCATGAGTAGAACTTGTTATCAATGGTACTTTTATCTCTTAACAATTTCTGCTTCTGTTTAGAATTAGATATATAGAATTAGAAAAGCGTCTGTTCCTCTCTATCTATAATTCATAAAGGAAAAACGAAAGTAGCTTTTCTCTGTTTGTTTCTAAGGCAGCTGTCACACCTTAGTGGGATAGAGAAGTTCTATGTAGACACTTTTCCCTGTAACAGAATGGCGACTCCACTGGGGAAGTAATTAGTTTGTTTGTTTATCATTCTTTGTTGTCTGTTTCATAAACTTACAAGTGGCATTCAAACTGCATTTGCCATAACAAATGCAAAGTAGATAACTGCTACTTCAATCCATCTATTAGATCTTTTTATGATTTAAACAACTGATTCACAAACTATTTGATTGCCCTTGTGATAGCTCTTAGATCCTCCTTAGATCTACCCCTGAATGTTGCATTACTGATTGCTTTTTGCTCGGCCAAAACCCAAGAACTGAACTGCAAACTGTGACCCAGAACCCGAACAGAGTCTCGTTTCTGGCCCAGCGCAGGTACTGTTCAGAGATCCTGAATTTCAGCGCACTTCCCGAGTGGACAACCTGCGCTGCATTTCATATTCTCTGTGTTACAGGTGCGCTGGTCAAACTAGCTCTGTGCAGTTTTGGCTTCTGTGGTTCATTCTTTCTAGTTCTATTCCTGAATTTTGCTGCCTGTGATCACTATATGTCTGTTTGAAACCCCTTTTCCTTGTTGTTATTTCGCCTCCTTTATACAAAAGAACTGTAGATGTTTTTGAGTGTTTGTTGAGTCATTTACAGTTCTCCTTTACAAAAGTAGCGTAATCGTACTATCGTCCTTTGATTTGAAACTGTCGCAAGTGTCGATTTCAATCATAGGAAAGAGTTTGATTGCTTTTGATGGTTGATTATCCTGGTACTATTGCTTTTGGTCTGAATTTATAATTTTCTAGTGTCGAGAACAAGTATTCAGTTAAAAATCGTAAAGTGTTGTGGTCGTCTCCATTTTTTGATTTCGAAAAGAAACTTGTTGATATTTGTCACTTGAAAAGAAATTCAGATTTGTACATCAACTTTCATTTTAGCATTCATACACTAAGAAAGTAGAAAACAAATAAATGCATGTGCATTTGCATATAGACAGTCTGATTGGCTTGACTTAGGAAAGTGCATTTAGAGTGTGCTCTTTGCTCTTTGTGAAAAGATTCTGTCTTTCTTTTCCCTAGTAGCTAGGATTTTCATTGCATAAAGGAGATAAAAAGTTTGTTTATCATCTTAGATTGCATTTTAGGAATTAAATCTACATCTCGTGGTGAACCCGAAAGGCATACTTCATAAACAAGATCAACTTAAAATAAATTCAATGAATCTAACAATGCTTTGGAACTTAACGCACAACATTTAGAAGTCTAGGCTAGAGACGTATTCCGGTGTTGTAAAGCCTGGTAACTATTGTTCTCATTGATGGTTGGGTGATTCCTCCACTTTGAGATGATAAGTGCCAGTATGGACTTGTGCTCCCACGTACCGTCGAGTATATTTTGGGAGACCCCAATAGGCTTAATCCTTTATCCATAGGAAGCCGTGTCTGCCGCCCTATCGATCGCAATGCACTGAACACAACATTTGGGAAGATTGACTGCCGTACCGTAAAAAGTATTCTGCAGTTTTGTGATTGGTTTGGTAATCCCTCTACCTAGATTTCCAGAGCAGTCCCTTTCATTCCTTTTCAGACTCCTTAACGGAAAAGGTCCATCTGAGCACTTGTCACTTCATGCTCATTAAAAATCGAAGGAGACTAGAGTCATCTTTTGTTTTTTCTCGACTCTTAAAAATTGAAAAACAAGTTGTGTCAAAGCGTCTAAAATTTATTTTTAAATGGAATATTCATTACCCTTTCCTACGTTGATCTTGGGTTGAGAAAATGGAATCCACCAACCAAGGAATTCCCCTTGAAGGAAAATCCTAGTCCCTTCTCCTCTTGGGGAGATGTTGGTGCACCCCATATGGCCACATTGTCGCTTCCAGGACTGACAATTGGTTTGCCTATATGGCTCTTCTCAACCTCTGTCATTCAGAACACCGCAATTCCTGAACAATCGAATCAGCAACTAGACGAGTCCAGAGTTACCCACCAACCTTCTACTTCCTCTAATTCTTCCTCTCCTCCTTCCTCTTTGCTTGATGGGGCTGGTAAAGCCAAAAATCGAGTACATAAGGAGAAGAAGGAAAAGAAGAAGAAAGAGAAGAAGAAGAAGGAGCCAAAAGTGAATGGGGGCAAATGAGTGTCATCTAGCGAAAATCCACACACTACACTGACCAGGCCTAAATCGCCATGTGTCATTTGCAAAGGAGACCACTATCACAAAGATTGTCCTTGTATCCCTCGGATCTTAAGGGACTGGTCCCTCGTTTGCACAACCCGGTGTCGTCAACCTCTGATGGTCATGTTGAAAACACACCGTCAACTTGTGAAAGTGAAGCCCCAGGAAAAAAAGGAAAATATAGATTTCCTTGTAAACTGTACGAAGGCGATCATGTCGTCCACCGTTGTCCCTTCTTAGACGAAGCTAAAAGAGTTTTGGACGATCGTCCGGTTTCACCGTTACGACTTCCTCTTGGATATAAAAAACTCTTGCCAAGTCCGTCACTAGTTGAAAATCCGGCTGACCTGCTCAGGTGGTCAGCCAAAGCATCTATCATTGAAGATAAACCATCTGAACCCATACCAGACGAAAGTCAAAAGGTCGAGGCGGCAATTGACCCGGTCTTGCCTTCAGAGGTTCCATCTTCAGATGATACAATCACTGAAGAGAACAAGGATGACACCGTCCAAATTCTTTTCATAAGCACAGACTCCAATGAACATGGGGGCAATTTACCCGTTCCTTTACCGCA
Source organism: Pinus tabuliformis (assembly GCA_031772625.1). Lineage (NCBI taxonomy): Eukaryota > Viridiplantae > Streptophyta > Pinopsida > Pinales > Pinaceae > Pinus > Pinus tabuliformis. The sequence continues at coordinate 1,108,588,395 of CM062816.1, read as the reverse complement.
GGAAGGAAGTTCGTCAGAGTCGTACCCGGTCGTCTATTCGGTCCCATCTCCAAGCAACCTAGTTGTCTCCTTCGACTGGAATCAACTATGCAGACCACGTTTACCAGCTAGTATACCATTTCGAATCATTGTTCAAATATATAGAATGGTTATGGCTTGTACCATCATAGATGAGGGGGCTTCTGTGAGTATCCTTTCCTCAACTGCTTGGAAATCGCTTGGTTCTCCATCGCTTTTTCCTGAGATGAGAAATCTAACAGGTTTTGATGAAGGAACCAGTCGACCGTTAGGGATCCTTCCTAATGTGCCCATAACATTGAGAGGGAAAACCGTTCACATGAACGTGATGGTAGTTCAAGGACCCCTGGATTACAATCTACTCCTTGGACGAGACTATATTTATTACATGGGAGCAATTGTCTCCTCACTCTTTAGAGTAATGTGTTTTCCGCACGAAGGAAGAGTGGTCAAGCTCTTAGACCAGCTTTCATTTCCCAGATCATACAGAGAAAATAGTCATATACCATCCCTAAATGGTCTTTTCACGCAAGAAATGTCTCAATCTCCAGTCCGTCCACCCGATGAGCGCGAGTGATTCGCAGGGACATGACTGAATCCCAAGGGGCATGCACCTTGGTCTGCTTTGGCAGGAGAACTTCGGGTATAGGGTAGGTTTCCGCGAAAAAATATGACTAGTCTTTACTCCCGTCCATGATTGGAAGAGGGGGTTATTCTAGAACACGATTCTTTTGTCAAAGTTACGTGAGCGGAGTAACTTCCTCCACTCACCTTTGGCTATTTCGATAGACATCACCGAAAAAGTGTTTTGTTTGCGTTGTGGATAGAACAATCTTTGGGTAACCTGTAAGAGGTAGGCCTCTCTCGATAAAACAAATGTTTTAACGGACTAAAGAAGGGGTAACCTTGAAACTCTGTTTTATACCTGGGGGCATGCAAACCTTTTGGAGTGCAAGCAAAGAGCGATCATTTATCTGTTTTTTGGATTGGTCATTTCCTAACTTACATAAAGAAAGGATGTGGGGCAAAACTCTAAAAATTTCCATTTTTATATGAGACATTCTTATCACACGACTGGATTAATCGAGCAGTTTTAGCACATAGTTCAAGCTCGTTAAAAAATAAACATAAGACATGAGCAAATGTTTCCCCCGCGTTTAAGCTCGTTAAAAAATGAACTATTCCCCAGTAAATAACCATTGTGAATGTAGTACTTCAGCCATTAAAGCCTTGGTCGTGTTTGCACCATCACCTCCACCTTTTCATTGGCCGATCATTCACCTCCATTTGATTGTTTACCCATTTTGAGGAACAGCTGCGAAGAGTGATTTCACTAGCCATCCTTGTGACATTGTCGTGATTTGAAAATTCCAAACCTTACCTGGAATTAGTTGCTACCCATTTTATCACTCGTTCCTCAAAAGACAAGTCTCCTTTAATCTCTTTTCAACTGACTCGTAAAATATGAAAATATTTCCGAGCCATTGGCCTCTCCAGCTCGTTAAAGGGACAGGAAGTGCTATCCCTCCTCTAGATTTTAATCTTTTTGGACCTGAGGGATTATTACACAAAAAGATCGAGCGCTTGTTTTGTTCGGCTCGTTAAAAGTATCGTAAAATTCATCCCTTCTATATTGTTTTATACTTTTTCAGACTTAAGGGATTAGATGACGAAAAAGGAATTTCGGAGTTACCTTTACATTCCTTTTCAGACTCTCTAAAATTGAAAAGGACCGAGTTATCTTTGTCGTTAAACTCGTTAAAAGTATAATAGCGACAAACTTGTCTATAGACGAGAACGAGTTTCACTATCGCTAGGCTTGTTAAAACATAGCGATGGGTTTGCCCGAAGGGAAAATTATAGAACAAGCATATATTATCCTCCTCAAGCTTGACAAAAATAAAGAGGTATTGGTCAGCAATGACTGGGGAAAATTGGGAAGAAAACTTGAAGAAACTTTGTTGGTAGCAAATCGCTCTTGAACATGACACTTCCACTCCGCGTCCGAGTCGGGTTGGGTTGTTTCATTCACTGGTCACATCACCATGGTCACACCATACCATCCACATTTGGGGTTAATTCTACCAATCCATCACATCAGTGTCACCGATATGTTCAAGAGAAGTCATTCAGAGAATTCACCTGTGTCTCACCCACTACCATACATTATACTCCATTCTTTCATGACCGCCACCCTGAACCTTATATCACCAGATCGTTTTCACCTCCATTAAAATAATTTTCTCTGTTCCGTGTCATTGATGTGGGATTCATTAAGGCCCTCCTTCGACGGATCACTTCTTGTCGACATCAGCTCATTATCCAAGAAGTTGATCTAGGAACACCCCTTTCAGTACTTTGAAGCTTGCATACCTCAATGGCAAGTTTCTCACATCCGGCGACAGGTTTACATCAATGGCCTTCGACCGAAAGATTTTGCGTGGTGTTCGACGCCAAGTCCTTTATTCACACCACGTGAATTGTATTGCAGTACCTTGAGGGTCATTATCATTATCGGTGATTCCTCTCGCACTTGTTAACAGTTTACATCATTGACTGGTAATCAAGCGATGTCTTTCCATGTTCGACTTCAGAACATTTCTCACATGAATCGACTTGTACTTTGAGTGAAGATCGGATGAGATTGAAGACCCCGGATCTAGTTTCATCCATCAGGGATGCGATATATATTCAGGGAAATAAAGACATTAAATGTACATCATTGCTGCACAGAATCCACTCAAAAGGATGATGGCTCTACCAGAATCATCAGTCTACACTCAGACGATTGTCTGTCCTATGTACATGAAAATGAATTTATAAAGCTGAGCATGAGAATGCCCGCCTCAGCTAAATCATGAAAATATTATGAAGATAATGTATTGTATCTTATTACAGGTCTCCTCTCAGCATTGAAAGAACTTCGGATCCTCATAATAAAGCATTTCACCCGACATCAAAAGATTAACGGCCTCATGATTTAAGGGGCAATTGTTATAGACATTTTTGGGCCCTACGACCCTAGGCATGAAATTTCCATAAACCAAGGGCTCCTAAGTTCCTAAAAGTTTTGTTCTAACCCCTAAAGGAACAAGGTCAACAGATTACAGCTTCTCACAGAAGTTCTCCATGAGAAACTGCTCAGAATTGGTCAAAACAGGATCATTGCAGCTGCTCCACTGGCTAAGTGCGTTGCATCTCACCGAAATACACTGTGAGGGTGCGTTTCATTTCAAAAGTCCCTTCTATGGGGTGCGATGGGAGAGAAATGACAAATGGCAGTGTCATTCCGCGAGGTGGAGAGGCAATGGAAGCTTCCATAATCTTCTCCTGTGACACTTGCCTCACTAAATTCGACCAAGGATGAGTAAGAGACCATCAGTCTCCAAGTGGAAGCAAGAACTATCAGAGAGAAGACACTAATCAAATCACAAGCTAACTCATCCCCCTTACAGATATCTATATATGGATCCCTCATCCCAGAGATCCAGAGGCTGGAATTTTGCATATTGTAAGGAATTATTGTTGGTTTCTTGAGACAAACATCAGATTATTGAGTGATCTAAGCTTTTTTTGAGGTGAAGAGGGGCTTCTTTGCTAGGAGGTTGATGCTAGGTCAAAACAACTGGTTGTAACTCCTCTTGGCTCTTTTCTTGTTTATCAATAAAAGTTATTCAAGTTTTCCTCCATTCTTTTGTGTCATTGATGCTTGCTACATTTGTATTGTCAATTTACATCTGATCCTAGATTGTTTATGATTATAGATCCATGTCTTTGTATAGTGCTATGCTTCTGTGATCTTACAGGTACTTTGTGAAGCTGGACGTGCAAGGGAGCAGGTAGCTAAGGACTATCAAAGAAGAGAGGGATCAAATTGGGAGATTAGCGCAAGACAGAGGTTGGTCTTTCTGTTCCTCTCTATCTATAATTCACAAAGGAAAAACAAAAGTAGCTTTTCTCTGTTTGTTTCTAAGGCAGTTGTCACACCTTAGTGGGATAGAGCAGTTCTATATAGACACTTTTCCCTGTAACAATGTGTTTAAGTGATATTCATGTTTAGTTATTTATATGTCAATGCCTGAATTCTTGAGTTATCATTTGGAACTTTTGTATGGTGATGGCTATTCTATTTGTGCTTAATATATGAATTACTTATTATGCAATATGTTTTTCACAACTGCTCGGCTAACTTTTTATACAAAATAGTTCATTTTTATTGAATTATTTTCTTATAGCAATTGAATGATCTTTATTACTAATTTCTGTAGAAACTATTTTAGATCGCATAATTGAAAGATTAAATCCTGGGTTAGTTTAGAATTAGATATTTCTATTCATTAGAACACAATTTTCATATTGTTAGATTAGATTTAGAATAAAAGAATTTTACTTAGAAATTATTAGAAAGGAAATATCAATTCTCAACACACACACACATAAATTGGGACACTGGTCCGATATCCCCAGTCGGACCCACCATCCCAAACGAAAAAGGACTTGCTTACCAAGGTCCGGACCGGGTGGGTATCCCCCTTGTTGTAGACCCAATTTTCGGGGCTTCAACATATTTGGCACTAGAAGGAGTGCCCGAACTATGAATGACTAGTAAATCTAAATACAAATACCATTCTAAGAGTAAATCACCCTCAACATCTCCCCCAACTTCTCCATCGCACTTAGAACCTTTAAATCTTGAGCGAGAAGTCGATAAGACAACGACCACTGCCACAAACCCGAAAATTTCAGAGAATTCGACTATTGAACCTCCTGAAGTTGAATCTTTGATCCATAAACTTCAGCGATTTTCTATATCACCCCAAAAATATAAAATATCTCATGGTAGTGTGAATTTGCACTATAACCCTTCTCATCCTCTTACCCAATTGCAAAGTGAAAAGTTTGGGATCGAACCAACTGAATTACCTCTACCTAAAAGGAAGAGAGCAAGGAAATCACCTAAAGGGTCTGATAGCAAGACTCTTTCATCATCATCATTCATCTCAACCTCTCCACTGCGAAGTCAACCATCCACTCCTCCACTTCAAATTATTGCCCAACATACTATTGGAACTTCAACATCTCCTTCACAATCTCCTGGAACTGTAATATCTTCATCTTCTCAATCGCAAGGAACATCTTCTGCGCTTTCTTCGATTAGTAGTTCAATGATGGCCCAAAATCCGTGGAATAACCCAGGGGCAGTTTTAATGCCTGCACCCTTGAGTTAATTACTAGCCCATCCTAAAAAATGGCTGCCTAAGTTTAATCCTGAAGCAGGCATGCTAGCAGAAGAACAGCTCAACAACTTCATGTTATCTATAAATCTCAATGGAGTCACTAATGAAGATGTTGTTGTCCGACTCTTTCCTTATACATTACAAGAAGTAGCTGGATCCTGGTATTTTTCATTACCATCCGGATCTATCACTAGTTGGGATATTTTCCAAGAACAATTGTTGACTAAGTTCAGTGATGATAGGTCTACTGCGACATTGATCAATGACCTGTCAAATCTTAAGACCGAAACAAGAGAACCCATCAAAGATTTTAACTCACGTTTCAACAAACTTTTGAATAAAATTCCTGCCACTTCCAAGCCTAGCGAAGAATTTAGAAGTGAATGGTACATATCAGCTTTACCATCAAACATAGCAATCTTTGTCGATAGGGCTGCCAAAACAACTTTGTCTGAGAATATGAAAGAAATAATAACAGTAGAAAAACGTATCATAGCTCTAGAAAAGAAAAATGTCGTGGATGAACGTAATTAAAAGAAGGTCACGTTCAAAGAAGATCCCAAGAAAAAAAAAACCAAAGGACCCATTTGATTTAGAAGGATTGTAGAAAGTTTTGAAAACCATGTCTAACGAGATGGTTGATAGAAAGAAACAAGTAGCAGAGACTTCTTCTAAAAAACCTTACAGGCCTTATAGAAGAAATCCTTCAACTGATTCAAAACCTCCAAATGCTATTACAAATGTAGAATCATAAGAAGAAGAAGAGGAAGTTTCCAGTGAAGAATTGATTGATGAAGGAGAAGTTGTAGAAGTACAGGGAATGTGGGACTTCATTCTCCCTGAAAAATAGGATCAATAGGCATCACCAGTTAGTACCATAAGTAGAAATCAACTAGATCCTCCATAACCAACTCCTAAATAGAAGAGTGCAAGCTCGATATCTAAGGATAAAGTCGCAGGTAAGAAAACATCACCCAAAGCGACTCAAACAAGCCCAGCCCAATCTGATTCACCAACTCCATCCAAAACATTGATAGTTTCTAATGAAATGGAGTATAATATCATAGAAGACATGAAGAAGACTAGGGCTAATATTACCTTTCATGAATTGAGCAAGTTAAAACATCAACAAAAGCTCCTTTTGAAAGAATTACATGTGATACCAGTTGTGCCTGTGCCCGCAGATGTAATCTCACAAGCCTCCCATGAAATGGGAAGACCTCCAACTAATGTGACTAATAAATTTGATCCAAACGATATAGCTTTAATTGGAGGAAGGTCCAGATCTCATGGTCCCCCATTTCTTCTTACTTATGAAGTTTTCAACAAAAACTTGCATAACTGTTTAGTAGATTCTGGAGCTTCATCTAATATCCTGCCTAAATCAATATGTGCAAAGTTGAACGTTCAGCCGCAAAAGTATGCAGTACGTATACTTCAGTTGGACCAATCGCAGGTTGAAGTGATCGGTGAACTAAATCAACTTACAATAAGGTTGTCATTGAATCCAAAGGTATGTTAAGTTATTGATATTCTAGTTGCAGACATTCCATAATTTTATGGTTTAATTCTTAGTAGGGATTGGTCTGAGAAGCTTCATGGATACTTTGCTACCGATTGGTCACATATGTGGCTCCCTTATAATGGTAAACCAAATCAGATAAAGGTTGAGTGAGAAAGACATCAAAAATACATAGTAACAGAATTGGAAGGAGAGAATGAACCTGTAGCATATAGAAACAATATAATTGGCAACTATTATGTTGATTCTTTTTTAGGAAACTTTAATTCTCATACTTCACCTTACTTAGAACATGTTGTTTTATCTCAAGTAGAAAACTTTTCCCAAACAGATAGTTCTAAATGTGTTAATTTTATAGATAGTCTTGTAAATAAATCTTTATTTTGGAAGTTATTTTTTGACGGTTCAAAGTCTGATGATGGAGCAGGAGCAGGATGCATGTTAGTTTGTCTAGAGGGAAACAAAACTATGATAACTTTTAGACTCGAATTCGAGTGCACTAATAACACTGCAGAATACGAGGCCTTAGTCCAAGGATTATACAAGGCAATCAGATTAAACGTCAAGTATCTACAAGTCTTCGGAGATTCTGAAATTGTGATTAGACAAGTACGAAATACTATACATTGCCTATCAGGTCATTTAAAGTATTACCAATCTTTATTGCAAGATCAGACTAAACATTTTATAGCATACAATATTTCATCAATTCCTAGAATCCAAAACGCTAGTGCTGACCTCTTGGAAAATGTAGCTTCCAAGCTCATTCCCTCATAAGACTATAGCCCAGAAAAATTTTCAATTGAATTAATCTTTAGACCCTCAATTCTTGACAATGTTACAAACTGGAGAATTTTCAATAATGATCCTGATATTGTAAGCTTCCTCACATCAGAAGGATCCTACACTAATCAGATAATTGACGAGGACCAACATGACGAACAGTTGCAACAAGAAAGCACTAATAATGCTATGCCAAAATCAGTAGTCAAGTTGGGAGACCTATATGATTTAAAAGATCGAATCAAGAGATCTACCAACTCAAAACTTCAGAGTTCAACTCTGAACTATGAATTAGTAAATCTAGGAACTGATACCAAGCCGCAGAATATCAACCTAGGTCTTGGCCTAACCAAAGAAGAAATATTAGCTTATATTCGTCTCTTAAAACAATACCAAAGTGTATTTGCATGGAACTATGATGATTTAAAGACTTATGATACTTCTATCATCCAGCATACTATCCCAATGATAATCGATGAAAAACCTGTCCAGCAAATGCTGAGGAAGATCCATCCTAATCTGGAATGCCAGATTAAGTCTGAGCTCAACAAATTATTGAAAGCCAAAATTATTTTTCCCGTTCGACATTCTAGATGGGTTTCTAATTTATTTCCCATCAGAAAGAAAAACAGAGACATTAGAATTTGCATTGACTTTCAAAATCTGAACAAAGCCTGCCAAAAGGATAATTTTCCCCTGCCTCCCATGGAGCAAATTTTGCAAGCAGTCGCAGGATCAGAATTAATGTCCTTTTTGGATGGTTTCTTCAGCTACAACCAAGCTTTATTCCACCCCGACGATCACTTAAAAACTACGTTTAGAACCAAATGGGGTACTTATGCATATCAAAAGATGCCTTTTCGTCTGATCAATGTTGGTGCCACGTTTCAAAGGGCCATGGACATCGCATTTAAGGGACTAGTAAATAATCAGTAGTAATCAACTTGGATGAGATAACTATATATTCTAAGAAACGTGGTAATAATATCAAAGAATTAAAACAAATCTTTCAATGTTGCTAAAGGTATGGGATTTAACTTAATCCAAAAATGTCCTTTTTTGATTAAGTGAAGGAAAACTTCTTGGATTTATAGTGTCAAAATCTGGAATCCATATTGATCCTAATAGAATTAAAGAGATTTCTGAAATACCCTTACCTCACAACAAGAAAGCCATGCAATCCTTCCTTGGCCAAATTAACTTTGTTAGGGGAATTTTTCCGAACTTTTCAAGGATTGTATCTCCCCTACAAGCAATGATTAAAAAGAATTCAATCTTCAAATCAGGCCAAGAGGAATATGAAGCATTCAATCTGATTAAGAAAGCAATTGTAAACGCCCCATCTTTAGCATCTCTAAATTTTTCAGATCCTTTCATTTTGTATACATTTTCCTCTGATAGATCATATGTTGTGATACTCACTCAAGCAAATCAAGATAAGGCAGAAGCTCCAATTGCCTTTTTCAGTTCAAATCTACAAGGGGCCGAATTAAATTATTCTAATGTAGAGAAACAAGCATACACTGTTTTCAAAGCGATCAAGTACTTTAGACCTTTTCTACTTAAAACCCATACAAAGATCATAGTACCATTTCCAGTGGTAAGAAATCTCTTAGTACAGAAAGAAGTAGGTGAGAAAAGAGCAAATTGGGTTATCGCCTTACAAGAATACGACGTTGAAATTAAACTAGCAAATATTGTAAAAGGTCAAGGCTTTTGCAAAATGTTGGTTGGAGCATCACTTATTTCCGAAATACCATGTTTAGAAGTACAAATGTATGAGGTAAGCCTAAACGATGTTGAGTAATTATATGCTAATATCATATTTTATCTTAAGAATGGATATGCTCCTTCAAACCTGGATTATACAAAGAAAAGAGCTCTAAGATTGAAGGCTAAGTAATATCAACTTGTAAACGATGTACTCTTTGGGATGAATTATGATTCTGTTCTCCTTCGATGCCTTGAGAAATATGAAGCTGAAAAAGTGTTGCAGGAACTCCATGATGGACCGGCAGGTGGACATTATGTTGGAGATTCTACAACACATAATATCTTGCGCATAGGGTACTATTGGCCTACACTATTTAATGATGCACATAGCTATGTAAGGAAATGTCAAGTGTGTCAAACTGCTGTCAGAAGACAAAAGAAACCGTCGTTTTCTTTAAAACCAGTCAATATTGATGAACCCTTTGATCAATGGGGACTAGATATAATCGGTGAGATTGTTCCTCACTCTTCTAAACAACATAGGTATATCCTTAGAGCTACAGATCATTTTACTAAATGGATAGAAGTCGTTCCCCTTAAGATAGCTAATGCTGAACAAATCATCAATTTCATAGATCAGTTCATAATCACCAGGTTTGGTTTACCCTCTACTTTAATGTTTGATAATGCATCGTACTTTTCTGTCAATGTTATGACTGAATTTGCACTCAAAAGAGGTTTTAAACTAAAATACTCTGCCAATTATTACCCACAGTGGAATGGGTTAGCTAAATCAACAAATAAAAATTTAATCAGAATTATTAAGCGAACCATTGACCAAAATCATAAGAATTGGCACAAAGCTTTGACGTATGCTTTATGGGCAGACCGAATAACACAGAAAGCCTCCATTGGGACTTCTCCCTTTAATTTGGTTTATGGGAAAGAATTGGTTCTTCCAACTCATCTAACAATTCCCTCTTTGGCCTTAGTTCAATTTATTGACGAAACACCAACTTCATCCTTACAGCTAAGACAACTGCAAATTCTTAAGCTAGAAGAACGATAAGAAAAGGCTAAAATAACTCATGCTCATCATCAAGCATTAGTAAAAGCCTATTTTGATTCAAACATGGTATCCATAAAGGACTTTCAAATTGGAGATTTAATTTTAAAATGGGATAAGGCTCACGAAGAAAAAGGAAAACATACGAAGTTCCAACGAATGTGGCTTGGCCCATTCCAAATTGTGGAAATCATAGGTCCATCCACTTTTATGTTGTAGGATTTAGCAGGGAAAAGAGAATCTTTACCTATTAACGGGAAAATCCTTAAAAAATATTTTCCATAGAAGATTATTTTTATTTTTATTTTTGTAGATTAATTTTTCCTTTGATTTAGATAATAAAACCAATTGTAAATGGTTACGTTTGGAATTCATCAAAAGGACTAGCATTTCTTTTAGATTTTGTTTTTTCGCTTGTATAAAAGGAATTGATTTGGAAAATTGGTCATTATTATTGAAAGCTACAGCCAAAGCCTATAAGCTTGGAAATGACACTAGTTTCAACTTTGTGAATTTTGTTAAAAAAGAAACCTTTAGTGGGAATTTGTTTTATAACAGTCAATGAAAAGCATCGATAACAAAAACAATGATTCTCTGTAGAAAAGGTCTTTCCAAAAACTCTACAATTGTCATCCAAAGCTATTCTTAAGGAACTAATGGCTCCCTCCCCACCTAGATAATTACGATCTTCAAGGAATAATCCAATGATACACTTTAAACTTAAAGAATAGAGGTCTCATCACGAGCCGAATTATCATGATCATATATATTATAGCTTGCTAACTTTGCCAAAAATGCATACCAAAATAGGGCAATGACTCAAGATTGTTGCAATCAAAAGACAAGGGGTCTCATCACGAGCCATCTTGTTCAACAAACTTATAAATCAAGTGAGTGACACTGTCATAATTTGGCTACCAAACCAAGGCATTGTTCTTTAAGAATTAAAGGAAAATAAAAGCAATAAGTGTGAATATGGATTTCTCTTTGAAAATTGTATATTTCTCCAAGTAGGATACAAGATCATTGCTGGGTAACAGGTAACCCTGTTGAGGCTATGAATGTCCGCTGGCAGCAGAGGCTCTACCTACGACAAATGAGCATATTTAAAACTGATTTACAGAGAAGACTTTGTTTTTATCTTTAAAAACTAAGTATTGGCTGATGTAGATACAATGACTAGCTTTAAAAGTAAATAATCAAAGTTAACATAGAAAAAAAAAACTAGCATTAATAGCTGAAAGCATGATATACTTTATCTTTCTATAATAAAGTTTGACTTTCCAAAAATCCCTTATGTTTTGGAAGTTTAGAAAATTCAAAAGAAAATCAGAGATAACTGGTTCTTCTAAGCGAATCGCCAATTATTGTGGCCAGCAACAACCCCCCCTTCTTATTTTAGTTTTGACATCAATGCTAAATAAGTGGGGAGCCTTCATCTAGAAAATAATGATAAATTAGAACCTATATTTCCTTTTTGAATAAATCTTACTATCATAAACTTAGGAGAATATATGCAAAAATCTAAAAAAGACTTAAGTTTATGATGAGTTCAAATAAAATATTTCTCTTAATAAAAAGAATCGCATCACAAAAGGGAAATAATGACATCATATAAGCAAACTCCTACAAATGCGAAATCGCGATGCAATATCACACACTGAAGGAACTCATCGCATCACAGTTTTCATATGCTTCAAACGTCACTTAAGGTGAAATGCTTCAAAGATTGCAATTTGTGATATTTCGAAGCAAATCAAAAAATCGCATTATCGCAGATCTGTAGGGCACATCGTTCTAAAAAGGTTTTCCGTAATCCAATGTCAAATCATGCACATTAATGTTAATTTAATAAGTTAGTTGATGATCATTAATGACATAAGGTTTCGATCTGATCAAGAAGTTAGTTCATGTAGGGTGATATATTTTATATGATTTCAAACATTTAAATCTTTCCCATCACCTTATTCATATCATTACTCTTCAATGATTTCATAAATATTAGGAGTGGAAAATAGAAAGGTATGCGTAACAATGTAATGGGAAAAGAGGGAGAAAGTCCAAATTTTGAAGGCATCTAACAAAACGCGCAAGAGGCGAAAACTGGCACCAAGGAAGTCCAGATCAAGAAACGGAGGCAGTTTTCGATGCACGATTAGCGCTTAACGCTAATCATGCATCGTTGGGCAAAACCCCTTGAGAAGGAAAGCCTATGAATGCTCAATCACCAAAAGGTCTGAAAAAATTCAGGAAAATGTGCTAAAGGCTAAAAACAAAACTAGAGTTATAAAAAATAGTGGTATTTATCAGGGATATATTTAAATGGTATGTAAGTTTCTCCCAAATGCACATCATTTACAGAATAGTTGGTGGCAAAAGGCTGAAGAAAGAGCAGAATCCATTAATAGGTTAACCAAGTTGAATTGGGATTCTTACTGGCATTACTTGGTTAAACCACACAGTCAATGCACGACTCTCAAATGCCTCACTAACTCTTCCAAGAAGATAATGCCAGCGCTTGTCGATTTTGTTTTTTCAGGACAACTAAAGTCAGAAGTCGACTAACCAACTCTCCTCAAGACGATGCTGAATGCTTGTGACCACAGAGAATAGATACATAGATAGTAATTTTCAGATTCAGTTTTAGTTTTAGTTTTAGTTTCAGTTTTGCCTTAGAGGAGGACGGTCATTTAAACCGCCTCCTATATTTTTGTAATAGACTATTTTTAGGATTTAGCTAGTAGTATTTCAACCCTTCTCATGCATTTAGAGAAGAGTCCTGAAATTTTTCAAAAATGTTTCCTCGGAACATGCACTTCTGCACCCTCAGAGGGAGGTTTTGATGAATGAATGGAACAAGCTTTATTGATATCTGTGTTTAATATCTACTACTGAAATTGCACTTTTGTACTCTTAGTAGATGTTGAACTAAGAATAGATAGATCATTATTGCTGAAGCTCATGAGTAGAACTTGTTATCAATGGTACTTTTATCTCTTAACGATTTATGCTTATGTGTTTAAGTGATATTCATGTTTAGTTATTTATATGTGAATGCCTGAATGCTTGAGTTATCATGTGGCACTTTTGTACAGTGATGGCTATTCTATTTGTGCTTAATATATGAATGACTTATTATGTGATATGTTTTTCACAACTGTTCGGCTAACTTTTTATATGAAACAATTCATCTTTATTGAATTGATCTTTATTACCTATTGTTGTAGAAACTATTTTAGATCGCATAATTAAAAGATTAAATCCCAGGTTAGTTTAGAATTAGATATTTTTGTTCATTAGAATACAATTTGCATATTGTTAGATTAGATTTAGAATAAAAGCATTTTACTTAGAAATTATTAGAAAGGAAATGTCGATTCTCAACACTTTGCTCATTATTCTATGGTATCTCTACATTGGTATCAAAATTAAGGTACCTCTACAATGATCACTTTCTAATTTCAACGATGATATATTTTTGACATTACATAGTAAGTGACTTGTCTTGGCTCATATTCCAATAAGAGGTCACACAATATTTTCTATAGCCCGCATAATAAACACTTATGCTATAGTGAGTTAAACACAGTAATCATACCTATGATGAATGGACATTGAAGTTACAATCTCATTATATGACTATGACAGCAACCTCTTCATATTAAAATAACCTCAACCTTTGACCTTGAAATACATCTTCATGGCAGTATATGTATATGACAATATCCATTGTTGCATTTGAGAATGGTTGACTTAACACTTTATAAAATGTTTTCTCCAACATCATAATTGTAGATCAAATAAGGGTTTTTTCAAATTAGACAAAGAGTATCATATATTAACATATCATCTCAAGCAGTGTTATAGAGATCAAGCATCAAGTAGTTCATCCTTAGGCATTTCTAGTTACATAAGATAACATATGACTTTTGCTTGAGGTAGGGATGGTATTAGACTTGCTGTCAATCATACAATTAGTCATAATTTGAGAGCCCAGAGGTATTTATTTTGGCAAGTCTCTGATATATGAAATTTTTAATCTAATTTGATCTCAGAAATCTATCTCTCTAGTCCTCTTCAAAATCCAATAAAGGAAGAATCACAATCTTCCTGATTGCATCCATAAAGAAAAAGCAGTCTAGAATACCTAGGACAATGAATTATTACAAACAACAAGTGAAATCATTTGATTCATTCATCTCATATAGGAATGGTCTTCCTAAAATTTACAAGGACACGTCTCTGTAAATATTCCTATAAAGCATCAGTCCTACAATGTGTATCACAACCCCATGTATGACATCTTAGCGAACTGTTGTAGCAGCTACAACCACCCTCCAAAATTTTTCTTTTGCTTTCTTTTGGAGTCTCCCTCCTCAAACTCTTAGCAGCATTTCTTGCATTTCTCAGGTACTTGTGTTCCATTCAAGTTTATCTTTCACTTTGCATCTTGTGTTTTCTTACTTTCTTTTTTGACTAACCACAAGTTGACCCTGTGATTTGGTTTACACCTGATTCTTGCACTGTCTTGGAAAATTGCACAGTCCTAGAGGGCAGTCTGCCTTTCTCTCAATAATTGCGCAAAGCAGCCTGGCAGTCAGCCTTGCTCTCCAAAATTACGTAGAACATCACAACTTTGATATTCAACTCAAAAATTGCACAGGCCCAACTGGCAGCTTGTCTTTAGCTAGGAAATTGCGGAGAGCATGAGAGGCAGCCATAGCCACTCAGCCTAGAAATTGCACAGAAGCATTCCATCATCTGCTACCTGATGCATCTATCGAAAAGTTTCTCGGTTCCCTCTAGAACCACACAATTTCTCCATGCATGCATGGTAGCATTTCCTAAAAAGGAAACAAAAACAATCCCTAAAAAATAGGGATCTATTTTTAGCACTGGGAGTTACGCTTAAGTCAATTTTAGAAACTTCCCACCACTTGTCGCTTTTTCCTAGATTATTCGCATGCACATCATAAACCTTGAATCTACCAAATCTATTTAATGGATGACCCAAAGCTCATTCTACAAATTCGATCTTGAAGCGCTGGCATTCTCGAGGCATCTAGGAACCTTCGGCACAACTTTTTTGGGTAAGTTTTTCTTTTCATGTCTTTTGCTACATTTTATGTCGCTTTTATTTCCTTGGCTCATGCGAGTGTTGTTTTTCATGTTTTACTAAACAACCATTGGATTTTTACTTTGTTTTAACTTAAAGAAGTTTCGTTTCAATTTTTGCATTGTCTTTCTTAAGCATCGCATGCATAACATTGTTTTTGCACTAACAGTCGTCGTTATTGCGACCCTCTCCACCAGCATCTTTGTTTGTCCGTTTTACTGATTCCTACATTGTTTTTTATTATATGCATGATGCTTCACTCCTATCTACACCATCCTTCACTCATGCATTCAGATCTACTCGTTTTCAAGTTTCCCTTGGGCAAATCTAGGTTGCCTTGTCTCAGATCTAGCTTTGCCCGACATGCACTGCACATTCTTGGATCTCAAGGCTCTACCTTGGCTCCAATAAATTCACAGAGGATTCCTATCACTGGCCTCCAGTTGTGCTCTACATAGTTCTAGGAGACAGTGTTGAGTCTTGCCCATCCAGCAGTCAAGTTGGACTGAAGTGCACATTGTGCAGTTCCAGTCCACAGTCAGCCTCACTCGACTATGCTCTGTGTAATTCCACTCAGCAGCAGGTCTCACTGGAAGCTGATATTTTGAAATGTGTAGTTCCAGCTTACAGTCTCCCATGTCTAAGCATCACTACAATGAAATCTTGCCCAAAAACCACCTATTTTGTTGCATGATCGATCCTTGAAGTGCTTTGTTGTCTTAAATTGACATTTTCATGTTGTGAGTGTCCTCTCTATCTCCAGGTACATCATTTGTTTAGCAGTCTCTCAGTAATATAGCCATCATGGCTTCCAGGAGAGCTAAATCAAAGCACACTGTAGAGAGAAACACTGGAGATGTGGTTGAACAAGTGCCAATGAACTTGCCCATCTATGTAGACAAGCAATTGTTCGTAGAGAAGGACATGAAGATCACATGGCAAGAAATAGAGGACATATTTGTAGGCATTTTCAAGGAATAATTGGAAGATCGACAATTCTACGTCAATTTTCATAAGTTAGGCTTGAACAGGATTGCATGCAGGTACCCCTCTTTCCTGTGTGTGGATATCATTCACTGGGTTGTCTCACATACATATCCTGAGACGATGACATTGAGAAATACCAGTGGAACACAACTTTCCACCTTCAGGTCAGAAAACTGCCATCAAATGTATCACTTGTTGTTGCTAGTGAACTACATGGATGCATTGTTCTTCACTGTCAACAACAATGTAAACACTAAATATATCATGAAGCATTTTGTAAAAGAACCATCGAAGTTCAAGAAGACACCCAACCAGGTCTACAAGACAAAATTACTCAAGAAGGTGTACCAACTCCTGGTCATATTCGCATGTCACTTGTATGGTCAAGAGAGAACAAATAACTTCATGTAGAGTTGGGTTGTTATCTTAGATCAGTTGGAAAATGAAGGAAGGAATTTCAACTGGTCGAACATGTTGGCTCTTCAGCTGAAAGTGCATGTGTCTAATGCCAAGAACACACCTAAGGATGGAAAAGCAAGATTCTATATGTCCATGTACATGCTTGATGCAATATATGCCCAACAATAGTTCCTTGGCATGGGTTGGACATGGACACCAGCAGAGGAAGATGAGAACGTTTATTGCAAGTTTCTCTCTAAGTGCTTCTACCTAGTAGTCATGGTGAGTTGTACAGGATGATATTTAAATAGGATCCACCTTGCATGTCCCTGGAAGCGATGTAGGCATTAATTAACATTGCAGATTGGTATGCCTCACCTAGTGGAACTTTCATCAGGATGTTCAGCATGGAGAAGCCTCTACATGAGCTACCGAGGTTTTCCATTAACAAGTTGGTCATGCAAGAGGTTGCATACCACATCTCCACAGGGTTATCAGCAAGACTGCACTAGAGGAAGAAGGTGCCTTAGCCTACTCTTCCTTTTCGGAATTAGTTGTATGAGATCCGTACCTTGAAAGATGCAAATGTGAAGGTTAAAGACTTGATGGAGTTTTGGTTCAGCACCAAGATTTTCAATCAGTATGATCCCCACTGCATATGCAAGAACCATTGTGCAAATGTATACTACCCATGGATCCATGGGGCATGTCATTGGCCAGAGGAAGATCCTTAGAGGTATTGCTATAACTCCTCTAGGCTCAATGAGCCGGTCAGCATGGTTGTAGAATGGAAAGTAGCACTGCATGAAGCAACACTACAGGAAGCAACAACAACAACAACAGTGAGTACCAAACACATGCAAGACAAAGGAAAGAGGAATATTTCTAAGAGCGTAGAGGCTGAGAAAATCTACAAGTTCAAAGAAGATCCACTTGTTGAGAGAGTAGCTTTGGAGATAGAGAAAAATAGGCAACAACATGAAAGGAGAGTAGAGTGGAACAAGAGAGAGAAGCAAAGGTTGGAAGATACAGAGAGGAGATTGCAGGAGATGTAGAAGAAGTTGAAAGTATAACAAGATCTCATGAGGAGAGAAAGGAAAGAAAGGTAGAAACATGAATAGGAAGAAGGACAAGGCACATTGACAAAAAAAATTACACAGATACAGGTTGAGACATCAGAGAAGACAGTAGATGAAGAAGAGGGTGAGAAGGTGACGGTTCGAGAACCTACTAAGAAGGTTGAGTATTTGGTTGAGGCAACAGACATGGAGATGGAACAAGAGCTACAAGACTAAGACACCAATCTCATGCCGAGAGCATCCAAGGTTGCACCACAATCTTCGCCACCTCCATAATCACAACTAGTCTCGAGTGAGCAAGGAGAATTTATTCTCCTTGATGAGGTTTCGAAGACAGATGTGCAAAATCTTGCATTCGATGAGTCACAACATAGGATTGTACAAGCACAAAGAAAGTTTCTCCTAGATGATCATACATCACCTATGCACACAGAATAAAGGGTGATTGTACCAGATGTTAGACGATATCCAGTTTCCATGGACTAGACTTATAAGGCCTATGCAGAGGCCATGAGTTCAATGGTCAAGTTCATGATAGAAGAAAATGATCGAATGGCGAAGGACATACAAGAGGCCAGGTAGAGAACATAGCAATCTACAGGATCCGCCATGACAGAGATGAAGAAAGAAATAGTGGCAAAGATATACCTTTGGAGGCCACGATGTGGATAGTGTAGAATATTTTTCACCATGCACAAAGCAGTTTTCCATCTATACGGCTTTCAAAAGTAGTGCGTGCAGAAAACCCAAACTCTCAAATAAATTCACACTGCTATTGTGCACATGCAAGAATGGAAAATGAGGTACAAGGGAGCCTTACTTTACTTACACAAGAGGATGAAGACATAGGTTGATCTAGACAAAGCATAGATTTAGATGTTGCTCCGGAACTATGATAAACTCCCTCCGCTCATCACTAGCATTGAGGCTTCCTATGCACGGTTGTTCAGGAGTCTGGATGTCATAATGTGAATGAAAAAGATACCTTCCATCAAAACCCTTACCCAGGCCATGAGGAAGAACCAAGTCATTTTGGATGTTGAAAAGTACATAGAGAAGTTGATGCACGAAGCCACTAGTGATGACTTTTGGCTCAACGTAGAGAACATGCAAAGGTACTTCAATGGTCCAACCACACTTAAGATAGTATTGTGCATGATTCAGGATTAGTTGGACAGAGGTTTCAAGACCATATACCTGGAAGCCATGGAGGCAAGAGTCCGCTTCGACAAATATGTCATAAAATAGTACGGGGACACAATAGTGTAGTACCAAGCTTGGTATTAGTTCATCACTGAAGACCATCACGAGGAAGTTACCAAGTTGTTCGTTCCACAAGACCCCAAGTAATGTTGTTTGTCTTGCTAGGTTGACTCAAGCCTATTTTTTTCCCACATGGATATATGTGGAAATTGTATTATTGTAAATGTGTTGTAAGTGAATTTCCAAGTGTCATTAGTGGAATTTGAATATTCACTATTGTAATGTGAAGAGTCATGAGGGTAGTCCAAGAGTCAAGGGGGAATGTCAAGGGTCACCCTAACCTTCTCTATATATAAAACCTCATAACTCAGAGTAGATTCTCTTGGGAGCCAAGTTTTTGGCTAAGCATTGCGTAGAGAAGGCTCGAGGAGTATTGTGATGAGCCTAGGCTTCTCCACAGTGCAGAGTGAGTTCATCTCTTTGGAGGAGCAGGCAGTTTTCTCTGTAATGTTCCACTATTGGGGATAGTGGTTGTCAATGGTGTATGTATGGGTGGAAATTTCACTTAATAATATATAATAGAGCCAACACGTTTTCATGCATATGTTGTTATTCTAGTTGGACTATTCTAGTTACTTTAGAAATGTATTGTATTTAACTTATGCATTTGTGTATGATTTATTTTCTATGCAATTATATGAATCTTGTTGAAAATGTGTTGTTGGTAAAACCCGTCACTTTGGATTGTGGACTATTCTTCTTTCCAGCTTGTGATGTCATTAAGCTCATGTGTTCCTTTTAGATTGCATACTATTAAAGGCTTCTAAGGGACACACTTCCTTTTCCCCTCCGTGTGTTAGAACCCCCATGCATCTCACTTGACTCACTGCAAGGTCACACACTTGCTTCTGATAAATGTATCACACTTACATTTGCGCGCTATCACAGTCAAGGCATTTCTTTACTACCCACTACTGGGACTCCTACTCCAAACTTTCTGAGGTCTAGTTGGGACTTCTTACTAGGGAGATCCCTTGACATGTTGGCAGGTCTAGCACGGAAAACATTTTTGGCTCTAGAAGGAGGGCCAGATGACAATCAGAGTCCTCAAAGACTATTTTGAATCTCTGCACATATTTCGTGACTTACATTACAGTTAATCCTCCGACATGCCTATCTCATGGACGTGATTTTGAAGTGTAAGAGGATCTCCTCAATGAATTGTCACATAACACATATGATGGTGAAGGCAGAGTAGATTTTCTTAGTCATAGATTTTCCTTCATGGGTTTCCGTGAAATGAATGAAGTCCTCGAGGATGAAATTTCCTTCTCACTGTTTTCATTCACGCTCAGAGGGAACACATTGCAATGGTGTGTCACATTGCCCGCGGCCTCCATTCACTCTTATGATTAGATGATCGAAGATTTTTCCCATGCTTTCTATCATTATGATCATAAAGAACTCAATAAGAAAATTATGGAATTACAAAAAGCACTTGATGAATCCCTTTTGCAATTTTGGCAGCACTTACAAAATCTTGGTTTTCAAATTCCAGAAGATGAAATTAATTGGAAATTTCTCAATGAAATATTTTAGTATCTTCTTCACCTATCTAAAAATCCTCATGTGTTAGAATCATTCAAACCCCTCCCATCATACCTCAGTGTTAGAGCTACAAAACCCAAGATGGACAAGGTTGTTGTTACAAGTGACCCTCTGTCTACTTCTCATCAAACAGCTCTACCTCCACAGTGTGAGGTGGGAGAAATTGTGAACCGATATGTTAAACTGTCACATCCTGCCATCCCACTTGCTTTGGATAGTTGTGTAGATTTGACTTGCAAGCCTGTTGGTTTTCATTTCAACTCGTTTTCTCAACCTTCGTCCTCTCATTCTTTTGATCCTCCAGATTGTATTGTGATGTGTTCTCTCGTTCTGGACTCCACATTTGTTGCTCACAGGGATCAAGTTGTCGAAGGAGTTGGCATTGAGAAGCCAACCTATGTTTTCATTTATGATGAGTGTGTGTGGGAATATGAAGAAGAAAATGTGGTGAAGGATGACCTCCTTTCATCCGCACCTAATCTGGTGTTTCCTGACATCTTTTTTTATCCTTTCATTTCTTATTTGTCTTGTGAAAATTCATCCCAATATGTTTTTAATTTCGATAATTCGCAGAACACACCAGATATTAGTACATCATTTGATTGCAGAGAGGACACATATTTATTTCTTGAATCCACCCAATCTATCATATTTTCTTTCTGGAAACTCAAAGGGTGAACATTTTTTTTCTCATCAACCCCTTTGTATGATTCGCCAGATCATGAGGATACCAATGAACATCTCGAATTTTTTGATCATGGTTGTTTTTATCACTCCAAAATTTCCCCAGGGTTGTTATGTTGTGTTCAAAGAAATAATAGAGGTAACCACAAACCTACTTTTGAGATCAGGATCTAGCCTTCCTAATGCTCGGAGAGGGCTCTCTCTTAATGATTTAACTTTGTTGGATTATTGATTTTGGGCTAGTTATTTAAGCTCAGTTGGGTTTTGATTTGATTTGGTGGTGGAATAATTGATTTAGATGGATAGATGAATGTCTCCTTACCATTGGGACATGGAGTCCAAATGTCAAGAGAAATGACTGAATTAAGTTCTAAAGATAGTGTTCACAGGGCAAGGTAGCTGAGTAAATTCGAATCTTTTAAGCTAGATGGTGAAGTGGTTTTTCATCGAGGTCAAGGAGTAGTTAAGGATTCCTCAAACCAGAGAATGAGGGAAATGAAAGAGGTCAAACGAAACTAAGGAGCAATTAAGAATTCCCTACTCTAGATATTAGAAGAAAACATCAAAAAGAATAATTGTTCAAGACAGAGTGTACTTAAAAAAAAATTGTAGTAACATTCGAGTTATTTCATTCAAATTTGAAAACATGTAAGTATGTGAAATGCTTAAGAAAATAAAAATTTAACAAATGAAAGATATTTCACTGAAGTGGCCCAACACATGAATCCTGTAATGTAATGCCTTTATTACTCAGTCCAGTCCGCTAACTTGAAAATGTTACAATAAACCCTCAGGTTTTAGATCAATATAACTATAGAAATGTTGAGCAATCCGCACTCCAATACTTCAAATTATGTAGTATTTATACAAAAAACTACTACAAAATATCCTAAACTGTTTTAGGCATTATTCAAGGAAAAATAAATATCTTCATGCAAGAAGATAGAGACAGATATGTAATTGATGCAAGCTGTCCCTCTTTTATTATTTTCTGTTGAATTTTCTTTGATATTATGTTGTTTTTTTCTCTCTTTTTGTTTTCTTTCTCGTTGATTGTCTCTTATACTTCCTTTTACAGATACTCTTTCATCTTTAAACTATGTTCCTCTTTATTTTTTTACCTTGACTGCTATGTTTTACCTTCCATCTTCATAGTAAATCATTCAACTTTTCCCAAGACTCTGCATTTGTTAATTTAATATTTACCATTCTTCTACATATTTCATCAATTTCTGTGTATTTTGGAAAAGTAGGCTTGTTTATAAAGAGATGTTTTACCTCACGCTAGAGGTAAAAGAGGTTCTCAAAAGTCTGATAAAGCACTTTTCCTGTAGGAATCCCTTTCATGGAAGAATTGTTCGCTTGTTCCTTTGCCACTTCTCTGATTTTCTTATCATATTCTTCATGTGCCATCAACCTGTTATTAATCATCAATGGATTAGGCAGACCTTTCTACCTCAAAGCATCAAATTTTACCATAAACCTGACTATTGCTAGCTCCATTGTTTGGAACTTCTCCTCAAATTGTATCATCAAGTTCCTCTTGATGATTACCTTCTTTACTTCTAGTATGGTCTCAGTTCTGTCAGCTATTCCAAGCTCCTGCAATTCATACTTGTTCTTTGAGTTAAGGAACTGGATTATTCTAGAGGCTTCTTCTAGCTTATTCCCAAGTTCGACTTTTACCCTTTGAATTGCCTCACCAGCTTCTTTGACCAAATCATTTTTCTCAAATATCACCTGTATAGAAGGCCAAATATCATTAACAGAGTTAATGATATTGGCCCATAGCTGCTGCTTTTCTTGGGCAAGTGGTTCTTTCAATGTCAATTCT
This sequence comes from Pinus tabuliformis, assembly GCA_031772625.1. Lineage (NCBI taxonomy): Eukaryota > Viridiplantae > Streptophyta > Pinopsida > Pinales > Pinaceae > Pinus > Pinus tabuliformis. The sequence goes on along the minus strand of CM062816.1, from coordinate 1,108,565,146 downwards.
TTCTCTAACTCATGTATTCTCTCAATCAATCTGTTTGACTTATGTGTTTCATTTTTATGCATGATTTTCGCCAACTTCCTTTCATCCTCTAGACCTTTTATTTGTTCCTTAAGTCTATTTATTTCATTGGTTTGGATGGACATATCCTGCATAGGTTTGATTAATTTACCTACTTCATCGCTAGGATGCGCTGCTGTTGTTGTTGAACCTATTGCTGATGTAGTTGCTAACAGGGAAAATTTTAAGGATGGAAATTTTTATTAAAGTTTAAAAATATTGGCGAATCTCACTAGTACCTAATATGCAAACTATAAAAATTTTATTAATGTATTTATAAAATTATTCAAATTTATAATGATTTTATGTAGAATCTCTATATAACTTTGGTGACTTTTAAGGAAAAATAAATTTATATTGTAAAATTAGGGTGAGTCATTCTTTTGGAAAAATCATGGAAAATTAGCCCACCTACGAATATTAGCCCCTAAAATTTTCCATGGTTTCTAATGTAGGGAGAAGTGTTGTAGCTACTAGAGCTATTGTGGCCACTGAAGCTACCAAAGTAGAAGGAACTGTTGTAGTAACTGTAGGAATGGTAGTGACAGTAACTGCTTCCATGCTGGCCTCTCTCTCCTGCACTAACTTATCCATCTCATTTTCCATTTCTTTTAATTGAGCATTTAACTGAAGAATGAGGTCCATCATCTCATCTTTTTGGCTTTTATTCTCTAAAACTTCCTTGTTCTGTGGATGTCCAGAAGGAGGAAACTTTAGTTGCTTCTTCAATGCAGCAATGTCTTCATTCTTCTTTTTTATGAGCTTTTCTGCTGCCTTAATGTCATTTGGATTATAGCTAATCTCAATAACCATGTCTTTTAGTGATTTAATTATGTTATCCTTTGCTTGTGAGGATTCCTTCTGTAGTTTAAAATGTGTTGTGATGTTCTCTAGAGAATTTTGAAGTTTTTGTACACTCATAGGAGAAGTTCCTATGTTTTTTGCAGCACAATGGTGGGAGGCCTTTGGTGGCCAGTGCCCTCAATTGCAAAGGTTTGCAATTCGTATTTTGAGTCAAACTTGCAGTGCATCTGGGTGTGAGCGCAATTGGTCTGTCTTTTAGAGGATTCACACAAAGAAGAGAAACCGTTTGGAGCAAAAACGGTTGAATGATCTAGTTTTTGTCCAATACAACCTTCGGCTCAGACGGAACCAATTGCTGAACAAAAGACCTGATTCAGATCCCATTGTGTTGGAAGACATTGATCCAACATCAGATTGGGTAGTGGAGAGTCGTCCACCAGAGTTTGATCCTGATGAGGATCTTGATGAACTTGAACATACACTTCAGCCTGTTCAGTTGAATGCAGATCCCAATCCACCAGCCTCAGTCTCATAGCTAGCAAGGAGTAGGACTCTAGTTGTAGGTGCTTCCTATGCTCAGCCACAACAGAAGCTCAGCCGCATATCTACTCTATCTCATCTTGCATCTGCTGCACAGCCTGCTAGTGGTACTGGCACCACTTCTACAGTTGCAGTTGGAGACGATGATGATGATGAGGAGCCATGGGGCCCCTTGTCTGACTCTGATGATGATGATCCAGAGATTGGTCGAGATGATCTTGGCTCCTCTGGCAGTAGCTACTAGCCAGTAGTACTAGTATTGGAGTCTGGCCACCATCACAGTTTACTTTTGTTGTAGAGGCCATTTCTAGCCTCCTTGGTTATTTGTATTTTGTTTTGAGTCTTTGATCATGTATGACAGTTGACTATGTATTGCCATTGGGTACCATTTTGATATAATGGATTGGTTCATGAGCCTACTTTGATCATATGTTGTCTTCCATCTATATTATAATGTTGTGTGTTTGGAAACATGAATGAAAATCTTTAAAATTATGTTTAAAATATTTAAAATTATGTTTTTTTATTAAAAAAAAATAATATTTAATGTATTTTTTACAACGACCGAGTCATTGAAATCGAGCCGGCCGAGTCATTACCGAGTCGGAGTCGGAGTCGGAGTCTTAAAACATTGGTTGTACTATGGGTTGCAAAAAGGTCATATGCATTTTCCCTGTTTTAAGGTCAAAAGCTAAAAGTAACCTATTATGACCACTAGGAGTCTATTTAAAATATTGGGCATAGGTTTCAGCTTTCAATGCTTCATTTCTCAACTTGATTTCTTTATATTTCTCCTTTATGTATTTTTCTTTATTCACTGGTTTGCTTGATAAAGAGACTTCAATACTATGCTACTTTTGAATAATCTGAGTATTAGAGGTTGAAGGATGATGAGTTTCCTCTTAAACTGTTGGAGCTGTATTCTTTTTAACCACTGTGTCAGTATCAATGATTTCAATTGTCTCAACTGTCTCTTCTTGCTCATTTATAGGATTTAGCTTGGGCTTCTGCCTGTACATAATTTCAAATTTTTCATTTGTTGTATATTTGTTTGAGCAAGAACCTTCTTCCCTAGTCCTTTTTGCATTTATGTCCTGTAGGGATGGAGTATGTAGAATGGAACTAGTATCCATTTGTTTCCCCATATCCATTAGGGTGTTTTCCACCACTCTGACTAGTTGGCATATTTTTCAATCCCTAGCTTGGACTCATGCATAAAAGGGCTCAATTTAAACTTGATTCTTAGTTTTTTTATGACACCTAAAGGGTCATATTGCCATTTGAAACTATTACTGAACTTCATTTCCTATAAACATTTTCCTGCTTCTTCTCCAGCTTCCCTATTATTGCAGATAAAAGGACCAAGCTGGTTCTTGATTTTAAACTGTGTTTTCTTCTTGACTTATAGAAAATTAACATCATCTGAATTTATGATCTTCCTGATATATTCTAATGCAAATAACCTCATGGGGAGATATTTGGGCAGCTTATATGGAGTGAGCTGGCATCCATACACCCTAATTTCAGTGTGGTTCTAGTATAAATACCAGTCTCCTATTCTACTGTGTTTTGACAACTGTAAAACTTTATTTATCTCATCACTGATCCTGGGTTGATTGCTACTGCTAAGCAAATTAACAACTAGGTGAACAAAGGAATCAATGAAATCTTTGTAGCTAAAATTAGTGGAATATTTTTGGATTAAGGGTGTCTAAAGGATAACAAATCTAGGATTTCCCTTAGTGTCCAGCTTTTGGATGTTAACTGGAAACCTGTCGAAATGGAAATATAGAAACATATGGAACAATATAGAGTATTTGAATACTCTTTCATCTGGAAATCTGATCAATTGATCATGGATTTTGCCTGCTAAGAATTGGGCAAAATAAAAAACTGTAAATGGAGGCTTGTCTGGGCAAAAAATAAAAAGGAAACCAAGTATAGGTTCATATACATGTTCATCAGTAGTATATCCTAGAATACATGACAGCATGGTTACAATATGTCTTTCTCTCTCCGAGAAAATGGTGGCATAGTATGGAGGACTATCTGTAGGAATATGAGCTTCTTTTAGGATGAAAGTCTGAAAAAAATTGAGATCTCTTGGGAAGATCCAGCTTTAAGTACAGATAAATTAGGTATTCCATAGAAAATGGGGCTTCATTAGGCTTTGGATGGATCTGCAACATTTCATTTATTGACTCTGCAGTGATTGTGAATATAATCTGCTCGTTAGGAGAGATTATGGCTCTTTGACTTGGGAAATAGCAGAGTTGGCATAAGTGGATGATTTCAGGGAACTAGTATACCTATGGGAACAAGTATTTGGGTAAATTAGACTCCCATAACTGAATATCATCATTTTTGTTGAGGAATTTTTCTTTACTCTAGAAGTGGAATTTTAATAGATGGCTAGGGGAGGTTGTGTCTTTGATTCAGAAATATTTGTCGACCAATGGGAGGTGGTCAATATCCAAGTGAGGAGTTTGCAGGGGTTTTTCATTCAGAATTATTTGGGAATCCATATATTTGTTTAATTTTATTCAATTTATCAGTATCTGGCTTAAGAAGTAGGCTTAAGACCTCTGGAAAAATGAATACAGTCTTCTAACAAGGTTTTGGATGCAACAGTTTAGGTCGGTAAGGTTTTTAACCTAGTTCAATTGATTAACTTTATTAGGAATTTTTGTGCAAAGCTTAAGTATAGGCCTTTTGGTGCTTCAAGAATACCTGGAAAATGAATATTTGGTATGTAGACAGATTCTCTGGGGGCAGTAGAACCTTTCTGATGCTGTCAAACGGTCTTTGTACTGCTTCAAATCGGAGTCGACACAGGTTCTTTTCGGAAATTTTTAATAGAAGAATAGTGAAAAGATTTAAAAAGGGAAGATTATTTCGTTTTTTAACCAACTGTGGTTAATTTTGGGTGCAGGGTTAATGGGTAGTTTCATGGGATGCGAGGAGGCAGTAAGGTGGTATTTTTTTTCTAGGACGTGATATAACGTGGGGTTGCCACATAGCAAAAAGGTGGGCGCGGAAAACCGCAAATCTCACGTGCTTTTGAGATATTAACAGTAAAACATCAGAGCGTGTGATATGGAATGTGAGCCGTTGGATCTGGAGGTAGGTGATCGAACAGTTATTGGGTGGCGAAGTTACGAGGGATGAGTCGCGGTGTGGGGTCGGGTTTAATTAAAATGTAATGGGAAGTAATATATGCGATGGGTATTAAAATAGAAGTGGGGACCATGGGTTATATGGTGAAGTATTATAACCCATATGCGAAGGTTTTTAGGGATCGAGGATATAATATAGTGGGAGGGTGAAATATATAAAGCAAGAATAAATGTATAAAAACTATAGGTTAAAATAATATAAAGGGTTTGGGGAATATGAGATCGGGTGTTATAAAAACATTTGGGATGAGTTAAAAGGGTATCGGGGATGGTTTTTGCCTGATACATTTAACTTTTTAAAATCAGGATAAGGGGGTTTTAGTGGGTTTAGAAGGGAAAATGAGATGAAATAAGGGAAAAGGTAAAATGAAGGGGAAGGGATATTTTTACAAGGGGAAATGAAGAGGGAAGGGTCCTTTGGAATCAATAAGGGAAAATTAGTACGATATTAGTGATAAGAAACAAACCAATTGATTCTTTCCATGTCTTGTTAAACCTGTTTTTGCCTACCCATTATTTACCCTAACATTTTTCTTCATTTACTGGGTGCATTTGAGCTTGCCCTGTATTTCTTTTCTTTTGTAAGAAAACTATTTAATTCTAACCTTATGACTTTCCAATGGCTCATATTGACTGTCAAGCTCATTATTATTCTCTACCTAACTATTGATCTACCAAGATTAAACAGTTTGGCTAGATCTTTATTCTCTATCTATCAACATGAAATTTAAAGCATGAATGAATCAAGATTAAACTATTTGACAATCATGGATTGTGGCATTTTTTACAAGTTGCACACAATCTTATTTTTCCAAGTAAAGTAAAAAGTAGTGGCATTTGAATTTGCATCACTTTCAGAATCTTTTTTTAATATCTTTTTGTGAAGGTCGTATTTAATACTCTTTTTTGATCTTTTTCTTTTATTAGCCCTTTGATTTTTCTTTTAGGACTTCACCCTCTTTATATTTTTTATTTTTTTAATATGGGAAACATTTTTCAAAAAGAAAAAGTATATACAATATTACAAGACCGATCATAGCCAATTCAAAATTATGAATCCTATTATTATAGGACCCTAACAGCTGCCATGATCAATTTACTCCTTCATTCAATCCCGATGTTGATTCATTCATTGTTGATCTTTCTAAGCCAACGGTCTTTGATTATCTACCCGATGACAAAGTGGAAATTCCTCAAGCTATCGAGGCACTTCAGCTCGAGTTGATGGTTATCTCAAGTCCTTGTTGTCTTGAGGTCAATTACACTTCCAATCATAAATCTATTGAAACACCCCAGTCTCCTCATCACTCTCCTATTTACATTGAATATAAATCCCATCCAAATATTTCACATCCTCCACTTGAACCACATGATCTCGTTTCTCATGCATTTGAGGAATCATACACAATGAGCATTATTGCTAGGTGAAAGTTGTCTTCCTTTTTCATGTTTGTTCATTTGTTGTGATCAAAAGAGTGCACATGCTCATCATCTACATACAATGTGTTGCAACACCATGGTACATCCACAGAGTGTTTGTCTTGCACTTTTACTCTTTTCATTTCTATGGATATATTCAAACTTTTAGCATGTTGGTTTTCACTGTCTTATATTTCTTTTGTGTTGGTTTACTTGTATATAATTCTTGTCAACCATGCCTTCACCAACATGGGTTAACCAATGCGTCGGTGGCTGCATTGGAAATATCACTTCACGTGAGTAGCCCCATGCACTATTTAGTTTAGGAGTAGGAGTAATGTTTTCTTTCTTGTTTTCTTTTCTTGCGTGTTTTTCTTTGCTTACCTGCTTTTATTTCGCTTACTTATATCCTTTACTTGTTTCTTTTGTTTTCTTTTTATGAAACCTTAGGATTAACTTCACATGAAACCATTCTTGGCTCTTGAGACAACTAGGGTGAAGTACAAGAGGACTTGTACATGAATTATCAACAATTTGTCATCTATTTTCCTCTCTCTTTATGAAGAGCTTGTTATCTTCAATCGATGATACCCTGATGGAAAATACGTTATGTTCAAAGTGAGTCTTGGTGAAAACACAACGCTTGCACTTTTAACTAGTACTGCCTACTCTAATTGGTTTTTCTATATTAGGTTAACCCTTGTCAACTTAGTAAAGTAGAGTAAGGTGAGGGGGGAAACTTAAAAAGTATGTCAGAGGTATATATAACATACTTCTCCGAAGGGACAACTTCTTCTACTCTCAATAAGTTAGGATCCCTCTTCCGCCTCATGAAATAAATAAGTTCCTATGCACGGTTCTTTGAAAACGAAAAAAAATAAAAAATGACAAATAAAATAAAGGTGAAAGAAGAGAAAGGCCTCCTACGCAGAGAGGTGATGCAAATAACTCCACCAGGGTACTGACCAGGCTCACTGGTAGCGGAGCAATGCTTGTGTTCATGTGTGACTCTGTAGGGTACTGTCCACGCGTACTAGTAGCAGAGCAACACTAGAGATGAAACTAAAACTCAGACAGCCCATATTACTTGTGCATCAATATACCCCTCTTCCTCAATTAAAACAACTCAGTTGACTTGGCTTGGTATGTGTCCCGACTAATAAAAATAATGGCAGGGACTATATCTTTAACTTAAGCTAGTGAGGAAGCCATGACGACCAAAGAATATATAAAAAAATTCAGAGGGGTTAGACTCGCTTTACACGAAACAAGGTCCATACAGAGAGCTGGTGTTCTACCAATGTGTTGCTAATGTTGTAGCAGCTACAACCACCCTCCAAAATTTTTCCTTCACTTTTTTTTGGAGCCTCCCTCCTCAAAATCTTAGTAGCATGTATTGTATTGCTCAGGTACTTGTCTTTCAAGTTTATCTTTCACTTTCCAGATTTTGTTTTCTTACTTGCTTTTTTGACTAACCACAAGTTGACCCTATGACTTGGTTTACATCCGATTTTTGTGTTGTCTTGGAAAATTGTGAAATCCTAGAGGGTAGCCTTCCTTTCTCTCAGGAATTGTGAAGAGTAGCCTGAAAACCAACCTTGCTCTCAGGAATTGCGCATAGCATCCTGACAATCATCCTTGCTCTCCAAAATTGTACAGAACATCCTGACAGTGAGCTTTGGTTTAGAAATTATGCAGACCCAGGTAGCAACTTATCTTTAGCCAAGAAACTATGCAGAGCATGAGAGGTAGCCAAAGCCTTTCAGCCCAGGAATTATGTAGAAGCATTCCATCAACTAGTGCCTGATGCATGTGCTGGCAAGTTAGTTGGTTTCCTACAAAACTGCACAATTTCTCCATGCATGCATGGCAGCCTTTCCTGAAAAAGAAAAAGGTAAAATGTGAAAAAATCATCCCTAAAAAATAGTGATCTATTTTTAGCACTCAGAGTTACACTCAAGTCAATTTTAGAAAATTCCTGCCACTTGTCTCTTTTTCCTAGATCTTTGGCATGCATGTCATAAACCCTTAATCTACCAAATCTATTTAATGGATGCCCTAGATCTCATTCTACACATTCGATCTTGGAGATATGTAATTCTTGAGGCATCTAGGAACATTCGGCACTATTGGCACAACTTTTCGGGTAAGTTTTTCTTTTCAAGTCTTTTTCTTATTTTTTTGTCGCTTTTATTTCCTTGGCTTGTGTGAGTGTTGTTTTGCATATTTTATTGAATGACAACTAGTGTTTTTTTTTTTTTTTAACTTGTAGAAGTGTTGTTTCAATTTTTTCATTGCCTTTATTAAGCATTGCATGCATAACATTTTTCTTTCACTAATGGTCGTCGTTGTGGAGACCCTCTCCACCAGCTCCATTGTTCATCTGTTTGATTGATTCCTACATTGGTTTTGATTGCATGCATGATCTTTCACTCGTATCTGCACCATTATTCCCTCATGAATTGAGATATACTTGTTTCCAAGTTTCCCTTGGGTAGATCTGGGTTTCCTTGGCTCATATCTAACTTTTCTCGGCATGCACTACACATTCCTGGATCTCAAGGATCTTCCTTAGCTCTAGGAATTGCACAGAAGCTACTTGTCACTGGCCTCCATCTGTGCTCTGTTTTGTTTTGGGAGATGGTGCCCATTCTTGCCCACTAGGATTGCGCAATGCGCAGTCCTAGCCAACAATCAAGCCAGACTGAATTGCACATTGTACAATTCTCGTCCATATTCAGTCTCACTAGACTGCACTCTATGCAGTTCCAATCAGCATCAGGTCTCACTAGCAGCTGAGACTGTGAATGTGCAATTCCAGCTAATAGTCTCCCACCTCTGAGAGTCACTATTGCGCAATCTTGACCATCAGTCTCCCATTTTGTTGCATGATCGATCCTTGAAGTGATTTTTGTTTTTAAACTAAAAATTTCTTGTCATGAGTGTCCACTCTATCCCTAGGTACATAATTTGTTGAGCAGTCTCTCAGTAGTAGATGCATTATGTTTTCCAAGAGTGCTGGATCAAAGGACACTATAGAGAGAAGCACTATAGACGTGGTTGAACAAGTTCCAATGAACTTTCCCATCTATGCAGAAACGTAGATGTTCACAAAGAAGGACATGGAGATCACATGGAAAGAAATAAAGGACATATTTGCAAGTAGTTTCAAGCAAGATCTAGAAGATTGACAAGTCTATGTCAACATTCACAAGTCAAGCTTATACAAAGTTGCATGCAGGTACCCCTCATTTCTATGCGTGGATATCATTCACTTGGTTGTCTCAAATAGCATTCCTGAGATGATGACATTGAGGATTACCAATGGAACACATCTTTCCACCTTTAAGTCAGAAAACTACCATCAGATGTATCACTTCACATAGTCCGTAAACTACATGGATGCATTGTTCTTCACTCCCAATAGAAATGTAAACACTATAGATATCATGAAGCATTGTTTAAAAGAACCATTGACATTCAGGACGACACCCAACCAGGTCTACAAGACGAAGTCACTCAGGAATGCATACTAAATCATGGTCATATTCACATGTCGCTTGTATGGTCAAGAGAGCACGAAGACCTTCTTGCAGTGTTGGGTTGTTATGTTAGATCAGTTGGAAAATGAAGGAAAGCCTTTCAACTGGTTGGACATGTTGGCACTTCAGCTGAAATTGAATGTTTCTAATGCCTGGAATCTGGCTAAGGATGGACAAGAAAGATTCTATATTTCTGTGTACCTACTTGATGCAATATGTGCCCAACAGTAGTTCCGTATCATGGGTTGGACATGGACTCCATCAAAGGAAGTTGTGAATGTTTATTGCAAGTTGCTCTCTGACTGTAGCTACCGAGGAGTCATGTCGAGGTTGTCTATCCACTTCATCACCCCATTGTACAGGATGATATTTGAACATGATCCACCTTGCATGTCCCAGGAAGTGATGCAGGCATTGCTTAACATTGCAGATTGTTATGCCTCACCCAGTGGAACCTTCATCAGGATGTTCAATGCGAAGAAGCCTTCAGAGCAACTACCAAGGTTTTCCATGAATAAGCTAGTCATGCAAGAGGTTACATACCACATCTCCATAGGGTTATCTACAGGACTGCACAGGAGGAAGATGCACCTTGGCCTACTCTTCCTTTGTGTATTGGGTTGTACGAGATATGTACCTTGAAAGATGTAGATGTTGAGGCTAGAGACTTGAAGAAGTTGGGGTTTGGCACCAAGAGTTTCAATCCGTATGATCCCCACTGCATATGCAAGAACCACTATCCAAATTTGTACTACCCATTGATCTACAGGGCATGTTATTTGCCAGAGGAAGATCCTTGGAGGTATTTCTATAACTCCTCTAGGATCAATGAATTGCTCAACATGCATATAGAATGGAAAGTAGCAATGTAGGAAGCAGCACCACGGGAAGTAACAACAACAACAGCAGTGATCAGAAAACTCGCACAATACAAAGGAAAGAGGAATATTGTCGAGAGTGTAGAGGCTGAGAAAAGCTACAATTTCAAAGAAGATCCACGTTTTGGGATAGTAGCTTTGGAGATAGAGGTGAAGAGGCAACATCACGAAAGGAGAGTAGAGTGGAAGAAGAGAGAGAAGTAAAGGTTGGAAGATATAGAGAGGAGATTGCAGGAGACAAAGAAGAAGTTGAAAGCAAAACAAGAGCTCAAGAGGAGAGAAAGGGAAGATAGGTAGAAACATGAACGAGAAGTAAGACAAGGTGCACTAATAGAGAAAACTGCATGGATATAGGTTGAGACAGCAGAGTAGGCAGAAGATGAAGAAGAGGGTAAGCAGGTGCAAGTTCGAGAACTTGCTCAGCAGGTGGAGTAGTTGGTTGAGGCAACAAACATGGAAATGGAACAAGGGTTACAGGAGAAAGACACCTATCTTATGTTGAGAGCATCTGAGGTCGCACCATAGTCTCTTCCACCTCAAAAATCACAACCAATCCCAAGCGAGCAGGGAGAAGTTGTTCTCCTTGATGATTATCCAAAGACGGATGTGTACAATCTGGCATTCGACGAGTCACAGTAAAAGATATTATAGACATGAAGAAAGCATCTCTTGTATGATCATACATCCCCTTCACACACAGAAGAAAGGGTGATTTTACTAGATATTAGAAGGCATCCAGTTGCCATGGTTGATGCTTCTAAGGCCTATACTAAGGCCACAAGTTCAATGGTCAAGTTCTTGATAAAATAAAATGATCGGATGCCGAATAACTTGCAAGAGGCAAAGAAGAGAATAAAGCATTTCACAAGATCTTCAATGACAGAGATGAAGAAGGAAATAGTAGTGAACATATCAACTTTGGAGGCCGCCATGCAGACAGTGTATAGAATATTTTTCACCATGAAAAATGCAGTTGTCCACCTATATGGCATTCAGCAGCAGTGCACACCAACAACCAAAAATCTCAAAGGCATTCACACTGATATTGCGCACATGCAAGAATGGAAAATGAGGTATAAGGGAGCCGTGATTTACTTACACAAGAGAATGAAGACAAAGACTAAGCTAGAGAAAGCATGGATTTAGATGTTAATCTGGAACTATGAGAAGCTCCCTCCTCTCATCACTAAAATTGAGGCTTCCTATGCATGGTTGTTCAGGAGTCTGGATGTCATAGTGTGAACGTAAAATATCCCTTCCATCGGAACCCTCACCCAAACCATCAGGGAGAACCAAGTCATGCTAGATGTCGACAAGTACATAGAACAACTGATGCACGAAGCCACCAGTGGTGACTTTCCATTCAGTGCAGAGAACATGCAAAGGTACATTAGTGGTCCAACCACACTCAGGACAGTGTTGTGCATGCTTCAGGATGAGCTGGATAGAGGTTTGAAGACCATATACCCAGAAGCCATGGAGCCAAGAGTCCACTTCGACAAAGATATCATCAAACAGTACGGGGACACAATAGCGCAAGACCAAGCTTGGTATTAGTTCATCACTGAAGACCATCGCAAGGAAGTTACCGAGTTGGTCTTTCCACAAGACCTTAATTAATGTTGTCTGTCTTGTCAGGCTGACTCAAGCTGTCCCACATGGATATATGTAGAAATTGTATTATTGTAAATATGTTGTAAGTGAAATTCCAAGTGTCATTAGCGGAATGTGAAAATTCACTATTGTAATGTGAAGTGTCACGAGGTTAGTCCAAGATTCAATGGGGAATGTCAAGGGTCACCCCACCCTTCGCTATATATAGAACCTCATAACTCAGAGTAGATGATTTTGGGACCCAAGCATTTGGCTAGGCATTGCGTAGAGAAGGCTTAAAGAGTATTGTGACGAGCCTTGGATTCTCCACAGTGCAGAGTGAGCACATCTCTTTGGAGGATCAGGTGATGTTGTCTGTAATGTTCCACTATTGGGGCTAGTGGTTGTTAATGGTGTATGTATGGATGGAACTTTCACTTAATAATATATTACAAATCCAACACGTTTTCATGTACATGTTGTTATTGTAGTTGGACTATTCTGGTTGCTTCAGTAATGTATGTTATTTAACTTACACATTTGTGTATGATCTAATTTGTATGTAATTACATGAATCTTGTTGCAAATGTGTTGTTGGGTTAACCCATCACTTTAGATTTTGGACTATTCTTCTTTCCAAACTTGTGATTTCATTCAGCTCATGTGTTCCTTTCAGGCTGCATACTATTACAGGCTTCTAAGGGACGCACTTCCTTTTCCCCTCCATGTGTTATAAACCCCATGCATCTCACTTGAATCATTGCAAGGTCACACACTTTCTTACGACAAATGTATCACACTTACCTTTGCGTGCTATCACAGTCAAGGAATTGCTTTACTACCCACTACTGCAAATCCTAATCCAAATTGTATGAGGTATAGTTAGGACATCTTATTGGGAATATACCCTAACATGTTGGTGGGTCCATCACCATTAAAATTTCTGGCACTAGAAGGATGGCTAGATGACAAGATGAGTCCTCATATTTTATTTTGAATCTCTGCACATCTTTCATGACTTGCATTACAGTTAATCCTTCGACATGCTTGTCTCATGGACATGATTTTGAAGTGTTAAAGGATATCCTCAATGACTTGTCACATAACACATATGATGGTGAAGGCGGAGCATATTTTCTTAGTCACAGAGTTGCCTTCATGGGTTTCCATTAAGGGAATGAATTCCTCGAGGAAGATATTGCCTACTCGTTGTTTGCATTCACGCTCAAAGGGCACGCACTGCAATTGTGTGTCACATTGCCCGTAGCCTCCATTCACTCTTATGATCATACGATCATAGATTTGGCATGTGATTTCTATCATTATGATCATAAATCACTCAATCAAAAAATTTTGAATTACGAAAAGCACCTAATGAATCCATTTTTCGATTTTGGCAGTGCTTCCAAAATCTTGCTTTTCAAATCCTAGAAGATGAAATTGATTGGAAATTTCTCAATGAAATATTTTAGTATCTTCTTCACATATTTAAATATCCTCATGTGTTAGAATCATTCGAACCCCTCCAAGAATACCTAATTATTATAGCTACCAAACCCAAGACGGACAAGGTTGTTGTCACAAGTGACTCTTCATCTACTTCTCATCAAACGACTCTAGCTCCACAGTGCAAGGTGGGACAAGTTGTGAACACATCTGTTCAACTGTCACATCCTCCCACCCCACTTGCTCTGTATAGCTGCACAGATTTGGCTTGCAAGACTGTTGGTTGTCTCGTGAACTCGTTTTCTCAACCTTCATCCTCCCATTCATTTGATCCTCCAGATTTTACTGTGTTGTGTTCTCCCATTCCAGACTCCACATTTTTTTTTCATGAGGATCTAGTTGTCGTTGAAGTTGGTATTGAGAAGCCAACCTATGATGTAATTTATGATGAGGATGTGTGGGAATATGAATAATAACCTATGGTGAAGGATGACCTCCTTCTATTTGCACCTCATCCACTATTTCCTGACATCTTTTTTTATTTTTCCATTTCTGATTTGTCTTGTAAAAATTCATCCCTAGGTGTTTTTAATTTTGATCATTCACATAACACACCAGATGTTAGTATGTCATTTTATTGCAGTGAGGACACATATTTCTTTTTTAATCCACCCAATCTATCATATTTTCTTTCTATAAAAACAGCGAAACAATTCTTGTGTTCCTGAGTGACTCCACCGGGGTACTGTTCAGGCCTACTGGTAGTAGAGCAACACCAGAGATGAAACTAAAACTCTGATAGTATAGATTACTTGTGCATCAATATACCCCTATTACCTAATCAAAAGAACTCATTTGACTTGGTTTGGTATGTGTGTTGACCAATCAAAAGAATGGCAAGTACTATATCTTTAACTCAAGCTAGTGAGGAAGCCATAGCTATCAAATAATCGAACAATACTTCCATAGGGATTAGACTCGCTTTACATGAAACAAGGTCCATACAGAGAATTGGTGTTCTACCATTGTGTCACCAATATTGTAGCGGCTATAACAACCCTCAAAAAAATTTCCTTTGCTTCGTTTTGGAGCCTCTCTCCTCAAAATCTGAGCAACATGTCTTGCACTTCTCAGGTTCTTGTGTTTCATTCAATTTTATCTTTCTCTTTGCAGCTTGTGTTTTCTTACTTGATTTGCTAACTAACTAAAATCTAACCACATGACTTGGTTTGTATTCGGTTCTTGCATTGTCTTGTAAACCTTTGCGGTCCTAGAGGGTGCCCTGTGATCCTCTCAGGAATTGTGCAGAGCAGCCCGAAAATCAACCTTGCTCTCCAAAATTGCGTATATAATCCCGACAGTGACCTTTGGCTCAGAAATTGGGTAGAACCAGTTGGCATCTTGTCTTCATCCAAGAAATTTCATAGAGAATGAGAAACATCAAGAGCCACTCAACCCAGGAATTGCGCAGAAGCATTGCATCAGCTATTGCCTGAGGCATGTGTTGGACAGTGGCCCAGTTCCCTCCAGAACTGTGCAATTTCTCCATGCATCCATGGAAGGCTTTCCTGAAAAGGGAAAAAGAAAAAAGAAAAAAAAAACATCCCTAAAACATAGGGATCTAATATGGATCTATTTTTAGCACTAGGAGTTACACTAAAGTTAATTTTAGAAAATTCTCGCCACTTGTCGCTTTTTCCTTGATTTTTGCATGCACGTCATAAACCCTAAATCTACAAAATATATTTAATGGAGCCCCCATTCTACACATTCGATCTTGGAGCTCTGACATTCTCGAGGCATCTAGGAATCTTCGGCACAGTCAGCACAACTTTTTGGGTAAGTTTTTCTTTTTGGATCTTTTGCTGCTTTTTTTTTCATTTTTATTTCCTTGGCTTGTGTGAGTGTTGTTTTGCATGTTTTACTGAATGACCACTGGTGTTTTAGTTTTTTTTAACTTGTAGAAGTGTTGTTTCAAGTTTTTCATTGTCTTTCTTAAGTGTCACATGCATAACATTTATTTTGCACTAACAGTTGTCGTTGCGGCGACCCTCTCCACCAGCTCCATTGTTCGTCCATTTGACTAATTCTTGCATTGGTTTTGATTTCATGCATGATCATTCACTCCTATTTGCACCATCCTTCCTTCATGCATTCAGATCTACTCATTTTCAAGTTTCCCTAGGGCAGATCTAGCTTTTCCCAACATGCACCGCGCATTCCTGGATCTTGAGGCTCTAGCTTGGATACATGAATTGTGTAGAATATTCCTATCACTCTCCTCCAGATGTTCTCTGCACAGTTCTAGGAGAGATTTACCAGTCTTTCCCACTGGGATTGCGCAATGTACAGTCCCAGCCAGTAGTCACGCCAGACTGAAATGCGCATTGTGCAGTTCCTGTCCATAGTCAACCTCACTGGACTCTGCTTTGAGTAGTTCTAGTCAAAAATACGTCTCAATAATAGCTGAGACTGCACAATGTGGAGTTCCAGCTGATAGTCTATTGCTTCTAAGAGTCACTTCTGTGCAATCTTTCCCAACAGTCACCTAGTTTGTTGCATGATCAATCCTTGAAGTGCTTTGTTTTTTTAAACTGACATTTTCTTGTCATGAGTGTCGACACTATCTCCAGGTACATCAATTATTGAGCAATCTCTCAGCAGTATAGGCATCATGGTTTCCAAGAGAGCTGGATCAAAGGACACGGTAGAGAGAAGCACTAGAGACGTGGTTGAATAGGTTCCAATGAAGTTTCCCGTCTATGCAAGCACGTAGATGTTCATAAAGAAGGACATGGAGATCACATGGAAAGAAATAAAGGACAAATTTGTAGGTAGTTTCAATGAAGATCTGGAAGATCGACAAGTCTATGTCAACATTCACAAGTCAAGCTTGTACAAGGTTTCATGCAGGTACCCCACCTTCTCGTGCACAAATATCATTCACTAGGTTGTCTCACATTCCGATCTCGAGACGATGACATTGAGCAATACCAGCAGAACATAGATTTCCACCTTTAGGTTGGAAAACTACCATCAGATGTATCACTTGCTACAATTGGTGAACTACATAGATGCATTGTTCTTCAATCCCAACAACAATGTAAACATAGAGATATCATGAAGCATTGGGTAAAGGAGCCATCGAATTTCAAGATGGCACCCAACAAGGTCTACAAGAAGAAGTCGCTCAGGAAGGTGTACCAAATCCTGGTCATATTCGCATGTTTCTTGTATGGTAAAGAGAGCATGAAGACCTTCCAGCATAGTTGGGTTGTTATGTTAGATTAGTTGGAAAATGAAGGAATGCCTTTCAACTGGTCATACATGTTGTCTCTTCAGCTAAAAGTGCATGTGTCTATGTCACACGGAATTAGTCAAGGGTGCGGACACGACTGACCTTCCTAGAAGTCTAAGACATTCTAATGACAAACAAGACAAAATGGAGTGATCTTTCTCTAAATACACCTTTTACAACATGAAGATTACAAGTGTTTAGGCTTACCTTATTCCAAAACGCTGTTGTTGTAGTTTGTCCTTGCCAATCCGGATGAGCTCTTCCTTCAAGTCAATTCCTGCAACCACAAACAATCAAACAATTACCAAGCACTTGCATTTCATATAATAAAACATATATTCAACATGCAGACCAAGGAACACATGAAATAACTCATTAACACAAGCTATTGAGAAAAATAAACCAGTTTGTATTAATAACGAAACAAAGAAACTCTTACAACCTGGCCTTGGTGTTGTGCAAGTTCCTCCCAGGGTCCATCAAGGGTTTTCCTCTACTTTGACAAAGCTCACCCACTTCCAAGTAGAATCAAGTGAAGACAATCTCTCCTCACAAAGGCTCTAATGGAAGACTTAAATCCTGCAACATTTACCCAAAGAAAATGTATAGCTCCAACCTCTCCTCCCTCTGGCTCAATGTCTTTATTTATAGTGCTGTAAAGAGGTTATTCAGGTCCACCATCAATGGGATCATCCCCCTCTTTGGGTGGGATAGCTCCCTTATTGATGGGATAAGTTCCCTCTTAATAGAGATACATGAACCAACTGGAGGCGCATCCATTTCGTCAAACCGACCTCTAGAATGTTCTAGAAGTAACCACAAGTAACTTTTTCAAGATAAAACTTGCGCATTTTGCCTTTTACAGAAGGACGCAGCTGTCCCTTTACATACAGAGCGTCCATGGACGCAGCTTTTGTGAACATGGTCAGCGTCCCCGCAGGTAAGGCTAGAGAGAACCTGCGACCCCAGAGATAAACATAGTTTTTACAAGACTTTCTCTCTTCTTTGAGTTTGAGATGGATAACAGAGGCATGAGACTTGCCTAAAAAGGGGTAGCATGACTGTTGATTTGAGCCATACTAACTGTAAGTAGTCAAGGTGACATTTTTTAGTGTAACAGATTGCCCCCTAAAGTGCGAAGCCTGGAATAGATTAGGGTTTTGTAATTCTAGGAAGGGTGAAGCGCTTTATCATTTCAAGGATTGTCTTGTGGATGACCTGGTTGGAACCTGCAATTTTCAACACAAAATACATGGATAAGATTATATCATCACTGAGGTAGGCATTCCCATACTCAGATTCAAAACTTTAACTAATGGACTAACTATTCTGATACAGGAATGATCTTGCAGTACATCATTTTTATAGACTTTTGTAGACACAGTATGGACGCAGCCATCTGTTTATGATTAGTCTACACAGATAATGAATACAAAACTCCTCGCAGCCTGGATAGTAGAAACTAGATCCAGGGTCTTCACTTCTACTTCCCGAATTGGTACGATTCTAAGCATGTGATTAAATGGTTTGATGTCGAACATGTTAGAAACCACTTGATTACCAGTCGATGATGTGAACTGTTAACAAGCGTGAGAGAGACCACCAGTAATGTCAATGGTTCTCAAAGTACCAAGCACAACCCGTGAAATGTGAATAGATGTTTTGATGTCGAACACTTCACGGAATCCTTTGATCAAAAGTCAATGATGTAAACTGTCGTCAAAGGCGAGAAACCTGCCATTGATGCATGCAGACTTCAAGGTACTGTCGATTCCTAAGTCATCTTTCTAGATAATGTGTCGATGTCGATAGAAAGCGACTCGTTGCAGGCAAGCCTGCAACACGAAATCATTGTTCAAGTTGAAGAAATGTTGCTGTAAGGACTGACTCAGGGATGGTCAAATGGATGACAAGTATTTTGCAGATGAAAGTTTTACTTGCAGACCTCTTGAACACATAACGACACGACAGATGGTTTGGTGACGAATAACTCAAAGTTAAACCCTGGAACCCGGTTAAAGATTTTCAAAGTGATTTGGTCAACTGTGAGGTAAAAGATTTCCCAACCCAGGTGAATGAAAAAGTGTCGTGTTCAAGAGTGGTAATAAAGTTTCTTTTGAGATAAAGGTAACAAATAGGCTCATTATTCTCTCTTTTCCCCCACCATTTCTGGCAAGTACCTCTTTATTTTTAACAAGCTTGAGGAGGATAACATATGCTTGGTTATAAGCTCATCCTTTGGACGAGTCCAACCTAGTTTAAATTCGAACCCTAGGAAGGAGTGGTTCGTTCCCATTTGTAATTGAACAGGTCCTTTACTGTAAAAGTTTTAACGAGTCCAGTATAGGAGAAACTCGGCGTTTTTCATTTTTAGAGAGTTTGAAAAACTTAAGGAAACTCCACGTTGAACTTTTTCGTAAGTTTGTGTCCCTCAAGCCCGAAAAAGTATAAAATAATACCTGGGGGAACCGCTTGATCTTGCGACCAAGGAGTACTTTCATAATAGTGTCGTCGACCTGAAAAGTAAAAAGCGATCAAGACACGTCGTTTTAGTTCCTTATCGAGTTTGAAACGACAAAAACCCGGCAATCTTTTCCTGATTTTACGGTCAGAAAAGAGCTAAAAGGGGACCGTCTTTTAATTCCGTTTTTAACGAGTGAAAAAGAAACACTCGGCGATCTTTTCATGTTTTAGGAGTCAGAAAAGGGCTTAAAAGATGACTCTGATATTTTTATTTGTGAAAATTACAATTTCCCTCGAAAATCCCTTTGTCCTGCACAAAAGCAATACATTACTCATACCTGCTTAAAATAGGCAAAAATACGTCGAAAAACATCTTTTCATGGTAAAAAATGAACTAATTCACCCAAAAAACCTATAAAAAGACCTTTTACCATGTCATTTTTACCGTTTGACTTTGGAGGTTGAAAAAGGAGCTTTTGACAAGAAACTTCCCGTGGTCGCTGCGGAAAATCTGACCGTCGGAATCGAACGCCGCTTCATCCAGGTATTTTACACATCCTACTCTGCATTTCTATCCGTTTAGAATTAAGTTTTAGGTCTTTGTTTCATTTTTTGGGGGGTTTTGGGTTTTATAATGCGCCTCTCAGTGGACGCAGGTGCCCTTCGGGTGACCTGCGTCCCCCGACTTTTTCTCATACGGGAAAATGGTCGGGGGACGCAGCCCGCCTTCAGGCCAGCTGCGTCCGGGCGCCCTGTGCTACAAAGCCGGGGTGCGTCCTCCGAGTAATGCGCATTTTAAAACCCCAACTCCCTCAAAAAACCACCAAAAATCTTCAAATCAATTTCTAATTGTCTTTTTTGATATGCAGGGCATTAATCATGTTAGACTGGAGAGAGAGAGAGCATGTAGAGGAAGATGAAGCTGCAATAAATCACCAACCTTCTCTGGATGCCCTAAGAGCATGCGGGTTATACAAGTATTGGACCATACCGGGCATGAGGGGCCAGGTAAGATTTTTGGAATGGCTGGTTGAGCGATGGAACGTTCAAGATCAATGCTTTTACATAGGAGGGCATCAGCTCGAGATAGAGCCCTCGGATGTATACTTTCTTACTGGCTTGCCAAACAGAGGTGAGCAACTCAATCTTGCGGGGACCAGGCCGGGTGGCCAATCCCTTGATAGTCTCCGCGAAGATTGGTGCACACGTGGGGCTCACCATTCAAAAGGCATAGAGATAAAACACATCACTCTGCCTGAACTCAAAGTTATTGCGTTCACGGTCACCAGAATTTGCGGCGCGGCCGCTTTGCACATTGCTTCCGGATCCCAAATGCGGATGGCAATTGACTGTTACCAAGGCACCATCTTCAACTGGTGTGAAGCTGTGTCGACTCATATGAAGAGCCAACTGACCAAGGCAAAGAACGGACGACTAAAGACTTTTGGATATGGGCCTATAGTCGTGAGCTTTGCCTTGGAGAGAGTTCCAATGCTGATCCCTCAGCAACTCACTGTTGATGACTTGGGTCCTCGGCAGCCAAAGCTGATTCGATGG
Organism: Pinus tabuliformis; assembly: GCA_031772625.1. Lineage (NCBI taxonomy): Eukaryota > Viridiplantae > Streptophyta > Pinopsida > Pinales > Pinaceae > Pinus > Pinus tabuliformis. The sequence continues at coordinate 1,108,544,373 of CM062816.1, read as the reverse complement.
GTTGCGGTGATGGCCCGGCATCCTGACGAGGGTGCGGCAGTGGTTCGATTCTCAGACCGTTACTTTGACTGGTTAGAGGGCCAGCTTTTTGTGGTACAGGACTTTCCGTATGCCGGAATGGATTTCAGAGGTGATCCGGACATGGTTCTTCCACAGGGAGAACAATGGGACGACAGAGGTACTTTTATTTTCACAAGTTTCCTAATTATGTATTTTTTGTATTTTTTATATATATCGTCTCAAAACTAATAGTAGAACTTTTTCAAAATGCAGATGTTGGTCCACAGCGTCCAGCCAACCTCCGGCCTTATGAGAGACTACATCCAGCTGCACCGGTACCGGCCCCACAGGACGCGGCTGCAGACGTACTAGCTGAGTTGGAGCATGATCTAGAGCGTCTCACGGCAGACATACCTGAGACTACTATGGATGACATTCCTATCAGACTTCAGCGTTTTGTAGTCGCGGTCCCTGGACCGTTTAGGAGATTTTTGCGTAAGGTAGCCCATGCAGTGGTGTCGTACAGAGAGCACCACCAGTGATTGACTAGTCACTTTTTGTAGTCACATGTGACATTTTTGACTTTTTGTACTATCATTTTGCCGATCATAAGGTGTTTTCAACCTATGATCGAAGACGATGTATATATTTTTTGACACACTTCTATCTATATATATCACTATTACCGGCTTATCTTGTTTAACATGTATGATGAAATGTCTTTAAATTTACTTGCATGATTATTATAAATGTCTGTCCAACACTCGAGAAGCAATTGCATCTGCTAATGTATTCAGGGACCTTGGAATATGTTGATATTCAATGTAATCAAATTCACGTTCCAAGAGACGCACTCTCAAAAACAACCTTAACAACACGGGATTTCTAATGGCATAAACTCTATTAAGCTATAATACAACAAGTTCAGAATCTAACCTCACAATCAAACGTCGAATTCCAAATGAAATAGATTCGGATAATAATTCAACCACCGCACTGTATTCTGCAATGTTATTCGTTGTTTGACCGAGGCTTACCCCATGCATAGAAACTAACTCGTCAGAGGGCGAATAGATAACCCAAGCTGCGGAAGAGATATTCCGTGTACTACGACAAGCACCATCAGCAAATCCAATGTATGTTTGGAGAGGCGTCGACATCTACAATATCAAGAGTAAAACCAAGATAAGCCAGAATAATGACGAAAACCACACTCGCTAAACTAAGCACACTGACTAAACTAACACACTTGCTAGCTAGAAAGAAAATCTAACCTATCTAAAAATTTCTCCATACCCATCATTTCAAGCATAATACCTCTTTAGGTAAAGTCCATTTCTGGGTTTACCCAAAGAGTCCCCATCAAAATCAACTAACTCATAAGCCCCTTTTGCTAGCTTTCGCTTTACAATGTAGGGCCCATGCCACATGGGAACGAATTTTCCGGCACCTAGCTTATCGTTAGCTTGATCATATAATAGTACTAGGTCTCCTTCCGAAAAAATTCGAGGAGTTACATTTTTATCGTACTGGGCTTTCATTCGTTTTGCGTGAGTCTCGATAGCTAAAGTAGCGTCACGTCGAGTCTCATCTAATTTAGCCAAGTATAACAACCGTTTCTCCTCTTCGGAAGTAGCTGGAAGTAATTCGACAGCCATTTGAAGTGATGGGATTTCGCATTCAATAGGTAACACAGCTTCTAAGCCATAAACTAGCTGGAAAGGGGTGAAACCTGTTGAATTTTTCACTGAAGTTCGATATGCCCATAGCGCCGAAAATAACATGTTATGCCAATTCGTTCGATGGATACCAATGATCCGTCGAATCATGATGACTAGAACTTTGTTGATTGACTCAACCAAACCGTTGGCTTGCGGATAATAAGGTGTAGAGCTATCGTGGTGCAAACCAAGCTGGCTTGTAAGCTCAGTCATCATGACATTTCGAAAATGGCTCCCATGGTCAGTAATGATTGCTTGTGGGACACCAAACCTAGTTATGATATGATTGAATACGAAAACTGCAGCTGTCTTGCCGCTTGCGTCGAATGTAGGCATCGCCTCGGCCCATTTAGTAAAATAATCAACCGCGAGGATGATATACGCATGCCCCCCAGCCGAGTGAGGGTTACAAGTAATAAAGTCAATACCCCATTTGGCGAATGGACCAGCGGCAATTATAGGTTGGAGAGGAGCAGGTGGAGCGCGCATCTTTCGATCAAACACTTGACAGTTGTGGCATTTTCTGATGGCAAGGATACAATCTTTAAACATAGACGGCCAGAAATAGCCAGCGCGCAACACCTTCTGAGCTGTGGCATACCCAGACATATGACCGCCACATGCTCCAGAGTGACAATCATTCAAAACTCTCTCAGCCTCTTCGTGAGTTAAACAACGTCGAAAAACTAAGTCTGCCCCCCGGCGATAAAGTGTATCTCCAATAATTCTGTATTGCTGGGATCGAAACCGAATTTTTCAACGGTCTTCCTTGGAAGCTTCAGGCCGAAAGGTTTGGGTTTGGAGATAGATGATTATATCCCCATACCACGGATCTAAAGTGCTAATAAGAAACAAAGATTCGTCCGCAAAGGACTCCTCTGCCACAGTCTCTGTGTCAGCACTCGGGAAATCACACATTAATTCCGCAAAAACTAAAGATTTCTTAGACTTGGACTTCTCGAACTCCAAGTCGAACTCTTGCAGGATAACAATCCATTTAGAGTACTTGCCCCCTAGCAGTTGTTTTGTCAAAATATAAATCATAGGGTTGCAATCCGAAATAACCGTAGTTTTGCGAAGAAGAATGTAGTGACGAAAACGCTGGACAGCTTGAACGGCTGCCAGGGCCAATTTCTCCACATGCGAATATTTTAACTCAGTGGGATTTAAGGTTCTACTAAGATAATATATCACATGCTCTGCTTTGAATTCATCTTCTTGAACTAACACCATTCCAATGGTGGAATGCGAAGCTGCGAGGTATAAGAAGTAGTCCTGGTTGTAGTTGGGAGGATGCAATAACGGTGCATGGGTCAACGCGTGTTTTAATGCATCAAAATATTGTTGGGCAATCTCGTCCCAAAAGAATTGTGCGTTCTGTTTCAACAACCGTGTAAAACCTTTAGTGACCTCGGCGTAGTTTGGGATGAATCGGCGTAAAAAGTTTGCTTTCCCTTGCAAACTTTGGAGTTGGCGCAAACTCGAAGGAGGAGGAAATTGGATGATAGCCTCTACTTTCGAGGGATTGATGCGAATGCCGGCTTTTGAAACAACAAATCCCAGCAATCGACCTGTTTCTATACAGAAAACACACTTGTGGGGATTCAACCGAATTCGATAATGCCGACACCTCATAAAGATTGCTCGTAAATGGACAAGGTGATCAGCTCGGTGTAAAGAATGAGCAGGCAAATCATCGAGATAGGGTTGCACAATGTGCTTGATGTCATGAAACGCATAAGACATGGCCCGTTGAAAAGTAGCGCCGGCATTCTTAAGCCCAAAAGGTAATTTGCAATAAGAAAATGTCCCCCATGGACAAATGAATGCCGTTTTTGGTTGGTCGGCAGGTAGAATATTGATTTGATTATAGCCTGAGAAACCATCCATGAAGGAAAACATCTCACTTCCGGCACAATCATCAATTATTTGATCGATATAAGGCGTAGGATAGTTGTCTTTTGGACAAGCTCGATTGATATCCCTATAGTCGATACAGATTCTTATTGTTCCTTGTTTTTTATTGACGGGAACAATATTCGATACCCAATCCGTTAACGGGATCGGATAAATGAAACCTGCTTTCAACAGTTTTTCGACTTCTGCTTTAATCGCAGCCGCTTTTCGAGGGTGAATCTGACGCAACCGTTGCCGAATGGGTTTAGCATCCGGGTAGGTTTTGATTTCATGAACAACAATGGCAGGATCGATTCCTGGCATTTCCTCGTAAGACCAGGCAAACACGTCATGGAATTCTTGGAATAGGGCCTTGTAAGTTTGGATTTCTTCTTCTGTACATGCAGCACCTATATGAATGTTCTCCTCGATTCCGGGCTTCACTGATATATCAATAGGAACAGTACGAGAAATATTCCCTAAATTCAACTCTGAATCAGAATGTTTCGTTGGATTCTGAGCGTCTTTGACATATTCAGCGGTAAAGATAGATGAAAAATCATTTTCAAATGCATCGCCCTTAGGTAAAAACGAAGATCTGTGATGGAGATCTTCCCATGGTAGATCATCTACACTTAGGATTTCGCGAAGTCGTTCGTCAGATGACACGTCTTCGGGAAACGTTATCCGTTCTAAAGGTGAGGTGAAAAGTGACTCTTCACTGACCACATTCATTTGGTCGGGCTCGGTTGAATGAAAATCGGTAAAAGACATAAGAGCTTCATAAGCAATTTCATACGGACTCAACGGCATAACATCACCCAGTGAATCTAGCTCAGAGTCAGAGGGAACATACCAAGGATCATCATGAATAATGTTTTCTGACGTGATCATATGAATTTTTGCAAACGAAGGGTCTACGTTGAGTGGAGGGAGAGGAAAAGTTCCCAGTAAACCGGAATCCTTAACTAAACCTACACCAATGTCCCTATAAGGGATCGTCGTTTTACCAACATGTTGGATAGTTTCTGAAGAGGATGGGTCGGATGAAAAGTATGTCAGCTGATCAATAGTCACGATCTTACCGTTATGTGGAAACTTAATGACTCTGAAGACCGATGAAACGACCGCTGTCATAGCATATGACCAACTTCGACCCAAAAGAAGGTTGTAGTCTAGAGGGGCATCAACCACTTCCACATCGAGACTAACGGTTTTACCTTCGACCCCTATAGGCAATTCTTGCAGAATACCAAACGGACGGAACCCACGGCCATCAAAGGCCTTAAGGATGGTGGGGGATTGGTTCAACGAAGGAGAACCAAGCGATCTCCAACACTGAATCGACATAATACACGTAGAAGCTCCCTCATCAATCACAGTCCGATGAATAGGCCTGTTTTTGACTATCACTGGGATTTGGAAAGCCAATTGATGGGGGAGACGTGGTGTACTATTTTCTAGATCAAAGATCATTAGGTTCAGGTCCTGAACATCGACAGCTCCAATAGATGACAAAAGCAATTTTCGTTGCGCTGGACATGATTGCAGCACTTCGAGTGCCGACATTGCTGAAGGTGAAACAGCTAAGTCTTCAACAATGTTGTAATTCTGGGCTGCTCTCGCATGTGGATTGAAAGCAGACCTTCGAAGTACACCCTTGGCGGGCGGCTTAATCACTAAGTCTGGGTTAGGTTTTTCGATCTGTAGTGGATCGGAACCAGGAGTTGAGGTTGATGGGTTAGAGTGAGAAGATTCTGCTTCTTTACCATCAACAGGAGCCTTACTACCATAATCTTGCGATCGAGTCGCAATCCTGACATGAGACATCATCAAAATGGGCTCTTCACTGGCATTCGAAGAAGAACCTATCATCTTATTCTCCTGCTCTGGAAATGGATTCTTTAACACAGCAGGAGTGGGAGAACCTTTGACTATTTTCACTACCTCGGCCCGATGAGGGCAGTCTCTCGTAAAATGATCTTCTTCACAAATGAGACAAGGATAACGAGGTTTGCGCTTTTCGTCATTAGTTTCTGACTTTTCCGTTTTCTCCTTTGGAGCCTTGTCTGCTTTGGCCTTCTTCTTTCCTTTCTTCTTTCCACCGTTTTTTGGTTTGGCCGTAGATGACTCTACGGCGTGAATGTCGGCGGTGAGTTCAGGAGAAGACTCTCCTGTCGGAGAATCAGGCAAAGTGATAATTGGAGTAGTTGAAGCTTTGGAAGACTTCTTCTTGCTCTTCGTAGTCACGATACCAATCATACCATCGGCGGCATGAGATCCCAAAGGAGCAGCAGCGATTTGGTTTGACTTTGGAAGATTCGGAATTTTCTCGTGTAACGTACCCGACTGAGTGTAAACTAAGTCAAGGTATTGTGCTTGAGCAATGACTTGCTCCTCAGTAACTACTCCGGCCTTAGCTACATCTTCAGTAATTCTTGGTAATAATGATTTGACAAACCATTCAGCTAAGATTTGGTCCGGGATAAAAACTTTCACTAATCTTCTTCGACGTCTCCACTCATGGATGTGATCAGAAATGTACGTGGATGTCGATTGTTTTAGCGAAGTTAATAATTCTGTACCATTATCGTATCTGACTGGTAACTGAAAATGAGTTAAGAACGAGGTAGCTAACTGGCTAAAGTTGTAAAAAGAGGCCCGTGGTAACTCAATGTACCACTTGGCTGCGAGACCAATGAGTGTACGCTGGAAAAGACGTAAGCGGATGGAATCATCTGAGATGGAATTTGAAGCACACCAGAGGTGGTAAGTCATCACGTGATTGACGGATCCTCTCCAGACTTACCTTCGAACTTGGGTATATCGCTGGGCAACTTATTTGGCATTGGCGGCCAGAACGGAAGATATTGAATTGGATCGTTCGTTAGGCGCGTCAAGTCGGGTAAATCTAAAGTTGCAATAAACGGTAACTGCCGGTTAGGATCTCTGAAACTCTAAGTCACAATACCAGCCCCAGGAGGAGGATATCCAGGATAACTAGGAACAGGAGTCGCATTTGGGATATTATATCCTCCTGGAAAACCAGGATTAACCGGACCGTACTGGGGTTGCTGAGGTTGTTGATAAGTGTACCCAGGATACGGTTGATACTGGTAAACCGGTTGTTGGGCAGCTTGCCCAGGTTGATACTGTCCCTGGTACGGAGGTTGAACAAATTGAGGTTGAGTAGTAACAACCGTACTTGTACCAGGTTGGCCTGCAGGCATCTGGACTGTGGTTTGAACCGTAGGTCCAGACAACGGTACAGATGGCTGAGGAGTGGTTACAGGGACAGTAGAAACCGGAGCTGCCGATACTCCAGAAGTAAACATGGTAGATGAAGCGGTAGTTGCTGCAGCCGTGTGAGGTGGAGTACCAGGTGCAATTGGCGGCTGAGTAACTACTGAAGTTACAGGGGTCTGAACACTTGACTGGACAGGTTGCGGTTGCTGGGGTGGACCAGGAACTACAGGTTGTCCTGCTTGAGGTACCGACTGTATACTTGGTTGCGACATCTGTTGACCCTGTGACGGATCCCATGTTAACATTCCAGGGTATTGACTCGTAACAGGTTGAGGATACTGAGATCCATAGCCGTATTGAGGATAGGGTTGATAATTGTAAGGTGCAGTCCCATATGATTGCCCTTGAGGTGGTTGATAACCTTGACCAGGGTATTGACCCGTAGGTTGATAACCTTGAGGTAAATACGAGTACTGGGGTTGACCTTGACCTTGAGGTTGGTATCCTTGAGGTTGGTACCCTTGGGGTTGATACCCTTGGGGTTGCCATCCTTGAGGTTGCCATCCTTGAGGTTGATATTGATACTGAGGTTGACTTTGGGGTACATATTGAGGCTGGGGTTGATACCCTTGGGGTTGATACCCTTGAGGTTGCCCCCCAGACACGAATGAAGTACCTTGAGGTTGCCCCCCAGGCATTAACGAAGGTTGCCCCCCAGGCGGTAATTGGCCACCTTGAGGTTGGTTAACATGAGTTGAACCTGACATCATATAAACATCACCTATACTCAATGGTACATTACCACTGTTTCCAACTAATAACCCATGATCAATGGGTCGAGGAGATGCTCCCACAAAGGTACCAGAAAGTGATTGATACCCAGTAGGAACAGAAGGACCGCCATGTAAAAATGATTCAGGACTTTGCGTAAACACAGATGACTGACCAGACATATTTACAGGAGTATGAATTCCTCCGGGTGGAAAAGGAGTACGAGGTGTAGAAAAACCTACTGAGTTGTCTAAAAAATTGGTTAATGCAAGGTACCAAGGTTCACTCCTAGGAGGACTGTAAAAGATGGACTCACGCTCCCTTAGATCAAGGGTAATTAGATCTTCAGAATCAGAAACGCCTATTTCTTCCTCTGGAACAAGTTCTTCTATAGCAATTAATCCAACAGGAAGATTTTCGGTGATAATTCTTTCTATTCTTGGTGAATCAGGAACACTAAGAGTTGGAGTAACAGGTTCGGAAATTTCAGGTTCTTCGCCTGTTTCACTGGCAGATGAAAAACTACCAGCAAGCTCGGAAACTGTAACAGCTTCGGGATTGTAACCTGTTTCTAAACTTTGGTAATCGGGATGGACTACCAAGGAAGATTCTCCTTCTTCAGGTGAACCTACTCTACTGCCACTAGGAGGAGTTACAAGGACCTTTAAACCTTCTAAATTACTGGGGTCGTCTCGAGGAGGTGAACCCCTAAGTTCACGGGATCTCCTCAACAATTCGGCCACAGAAACAACTTCAGGAGACTGGCCCGCAATTCGACGGGACCGTCTCGGTAATTCCGCCACAATTAATGATTTTTAACTACAACACACGAAAACAAAGTAAAAATTTCAAATCAAACCACCTAAAGTCTTCTAAAGAACCAAACAAATTTGAAGCACACGCCTAAAGAATCTAAAGCGTCAAAGTACGCACAAACAGTATCTTCCGGACCAAAAGCGCTAGTTGGTGATTAGGTCCAACCTCGCAGGATTCAGTACAGAAATGGCGGGTGGAACAGTTACGCCGACAACCTGCTTAATGAATAGACTGGACCAAGTTCCTCCACTTTAACCGTCTCGAAGTGAAGCGAACCCCCCAGAAAATCCAAGTGAGTATAGCCGACGTCTACTCCAGGTACAGTGGGACCTTCCCTCCACCGTCACCTTGTGTAGAATCCTAGATATTATGGCCACTAAGGTTACCAATCACAACAATTACACCTGGGGGAACAGTCTAAACTCCGACAGCATGCAAGGGCAGAGTAACAAGCTCAATCCCCTTACCGGCTCCTTGACAGTAATCCAAGGTTTACCGATAAGTGACCCCTGGCTCCTCGACAATGGTTAATCCGAGGTTTACCGTTTTTAATACGTACTGTCTGGCGTCGTTCCCAACGAGGGAGGAATGATCCCCTCACTGGTTCGGACACGAGCTCGTGCTTCTCCTTTAAGAGGAGCTTTCCCAGAATGTAACTGAAACAATTGGATTTGTTCTACTCAAGATAGACTAACTGTTTGGTTTTATAGTCTTGGAGAGTTAAGTACTCACCTACTCCAAGACCCTAGCCTAAGCTATGTTGGTGCTTTAGAGCCCTAGAAAATAAAAATTACTAGATTGATTTTAATTTAAGCGTTACTTTTAAGGTTGTTTCTTAAGTCAAAAGGTGATGGAAGTGAAACTAGTGGTGTGTTGACTCGACTCGAAACCACTACAAAATGCACCTAGGATGATTTATCCACTACTTTGCTTTTTTGATGAATTGTTTTAACTAAAAGGTTGAGAGAATGCAATCTTTATAAAAGCAACTTCTTAATTGAAGACAATCAAAGAAACAATTCGTTTTTCTTTTCCAAGCATAAAAACATAACCTCTCTTTACATGCACAAAAAAAAAAACTCTTTTCTTCTTTCAAAACAAAAAGCTACTTGAAACAAGACTTTTTAAGAAAATGTTTTTGTATTTTTCTTTTAATAAAGCAAATAAATCTAATGTAACCAAAAATCAATCTTAACGACTATTAAAAATCTATAAAAATCCACTCATAAGCAAACTAAAGGCAAATTTATTCTAAGCAAGTTTAATGAGGCCAAAACTAACAATGATTATTCTAAGGTGTTTTACTTGATCACAATCAAATCAAGGACTAGCTTATTGCAGAACCAAAAACTAGCCAAAACAAAACTCTAATCTTTTTGTTCTTTTTGTAAAATGGAAATCAATACTTTATACTCAAGCAATTCGAAATTTGACCCAAAACAACTTAAATGGCAAGCTTCTCACACAAGGAGACTTTACGACAGGCCCGACTTCTAAGAAGGTTGACTAACCAGAGAGATCTAAGGTTGGACAACTTTCTACTATCAAAGTCACTACAAAACCTATCCAAAGATCAAACCCTAGGTCTAAACTTCGTTGAAAACCACTAAAACACTCAAAGCTCACAAAACAAGTTCAGGTGAAAATTCTTGACAGGGTACTAAAGGATCTGGGCAGAAAACACTAAGGAAAAACAAAATCTAAAAGAAATTTAAAGCAAAAATGGAATTTTCTTAAAGTTTACAGGAAGACGCAGGCAACCCGTTGTCACAGGTGCGGGCCCGCTCTGTGCTGACGGCAACAGCGCGTCCAAAGACGCACTGTGCAGTACTCAGAGGGTGCGTCCTTCTGGAAAAAGGAAGAAAAACCAAATCTAACTAAATCTAAAGCTAAGCCACCCAAATACTAATTCTCACAGTCAAAAACCAGAAAATAAAAATGATTTTCTCAAAGCAAAGTTCATATAAAGGAAAAGACTCTCTCATTAATGGATTCCCCAGTGGAGTCGCCAATTTGTCACACGGAATTAGTCAAGGGTGCGGACACGACTGACCTTCCTAGAAGTCTAAGACATTCTAATGACAAACAAGACAAAATGGAGTGATCTTTCTCTAAATACACCTTTTACAACATGAAGATTACAAGTGTTTAGGCTTACCTTATTCCAAAACGCTGTTGTTGTAGTTTGTCCTTGCCAATCCGGATGAGCTCTTCCTTCAAGTAAATTCCTGCAACCACAAACAATCAAACAATTACCAAGCACTTGCATTTCATATAATAAAACATATATTCAACATGCAGACCAAGGAACACATGAAATAACTCATTAACACAAGCTATTGAGAAAAATAAACCAGTTTGTATTAATAACGAAACAAAGAAACTCTTACAACCTGGCCTTGGTGTTGTGCAAGTTCCTCCCAGGGTCCATCAAGGGTTTTCCTCTACTTTGACAAAGCTCACCCACTTCCAAGTAGAATCAAGTGAAGACAATCTCTCCTCACAAAGGCTCTAATGGAAGACTTAAATCCTGCAGCATTTACCCAAAGAAAATGTATAGCTCCAACCTCTCCTCCCTCTGGCTCAATGTCTTTATTTATAGTGCTGTAAAGAGGTTATTCAGGTCCACCATCAATGGGATCATCCCCCTCTTTGGGTGGGATAGCTCCCTTATTGATGGGATAAGTTCCCTCTTAATAGAGATACATGAACCAACTGGAGGCGCATCCATTTCATCAAACCGACCTCTAGAATGTTCTAGAAGTAACCACAAGTAACTTTTTCAAGATAAAACTTGCGCATTTTGCCTTTTACAGAAGGACGCAGCTGTCCCTTTACATACAGAGCGTCCATGGACGCAGCTTTTGTGAACATGGTCAGCGTCCCCGCAGGTAAGGCTAGAGAGAACCTGCGACCCCAGAGATAAACATAGTTTTTACAAGACTTTCTCTCTTCTTTGAGTTTGAGATGGATAACAGAGGCATGAGACTTGCCTAAAAAGGGGTAGCATGACTGTTGATTTGAGCCATACTAACTGTAAGTAGTTAAGGTGACATTTTTTAGTGTAACAGTCTAATGGCCATAATTTGCCTAAGGATGGACAACAAGATTTTATATGTCTACGTGCCTACTTGATGCAATCTATGTCGAAAAATATTTCCTTGTCATGGGTTGGACATGGACACCATCAGAGGAAGATGTGAAATTTTATTGCAATTTTCTCTCTGAGTGTAGCTATCAAGGAGTCATGGTGAGGTTGTCTGACCACTTCATCGCCCCACTGTATAGGATGATATTTGAATGGGATCCACCTTGCGTGTCCCAAGAAACAATGCACGCATTGCTTAACATTGCAGATTGGTATGCCTAACTCGGTGGCAACTTCATCAGGATGTTCGATGCAGAGAAGCCTCAACATGATCTTCTGAGGTTTGTCTAGGACAAGTTGGTCATACAAGAGGTCACATACCACATCTCCACAAGGTTACCAGCATGACTGCACAGGACGAAGAAGGCACATTGGCCTACTCTTCCTTTGTGGATTAGGTTGTATGAGATCCGTACCTTGAAAGATATAGATGTCGAGGTCAAAGACTTGAACAAGTTTGGGTTCGGCACGAAGAGTTTCAATCCATATGATCCCCACTACATAAGTAAGAACCACTGTGCGAAGGTGTACTACCCATGGATCCATGGGGTATGTCATTGTCCAGAGGAAGATCCTAGGAGGTATTTCTATAACTCCTCTAGTCTCAATGAACCAGTCAGCATGGCTAGAGAGTGGAAATCAGCACTGTAAGCAGCAACACCACAGGAAGCAACAACAACAATAGTAGTGATAAGAAAACCCACACAAGACAAATGCGAGAGGAATATTGTGAGAGCATAGAGATTGAGAAAAGCTACAAGTTCAAAGAATATCCACTTGATGAGAGAGTAGATTTGGAGATAGTGGTGAAGCGGTGACGACATGAAAGGAGAGTAGAGCGGAAGAAGAGAGAGAATAAAAGGTTGGAAGATACAGAGAGGAGATTGTAGGAGACAAAGAAGAATTTTAAAGAATAACAAGAGCTCAGGAGGACAGAAAGGGAAGAAAGAAAGAAACAGGAACAAGAAGAAGGACAAGGTGGACTAACAGAACAAACTGCGGAAATACAAGTTGAGACAACGGAGCTGCCAGAAGATGAAGAATATGGTGAGAATGTGTGGGTTCTGGAATTTTCTTAGCAAGTTGAGAAGTTGTTTGAGGAAAAAAACATGGAGACAAAACAGGAGCTATAGGACCAAGACACAGATCTGATGCTAAGAGTATCTGAGGTTGCAAACAGTCTCCGCCACCTCTAGAATCATAACTAGTCTCAAACAAGCAAGGAGAAGCTGTTCTCCTTGATGATGATCTAGAGATGGATGTGTACAATCTGGCATTCGGCAAGTCACAGTAAAGGATTGTATAGGCATGAAGAAAGCAGCTCCCAGATATCACCTGCACACACAAAAGAAAGGGTGATTGTACCATATGTTAGAAGACATCCAGTTGCCATGTCCGAGGTTTCTAAGGCCTATGTAGAGGCCATGATTTCAATGGTCAAGTTCTTGATAACCGAAAATGATCAGATGGCGAAGGTCTTGTAAGAGGCCCGGAAAAGAACATAGAAGTCCATAGTATCCACCATAATAGAGATGAAGAAAGAAATAGTGGTGGAGATATCAACTTTGGAGGCCACCGTACATACAGTGTATAGAAGATTTGTCACCATGAAAAAATTGTTTGTCCATCTATACAGATTTCAACAGCAGTACTATTACACACGTGCAAGAATGGATAACTAGGTACAAGGGAGCCTCACTTTAATTTCACAAGAGGATGAAGCTAGAGGCTGAGCTAGTCAAAGCATGAATTCAGATGTTGATCCAGAACTATGAGAAACTCCCTCCGCTCATCACTAGAATTGAGGCTTCCTATGCACAATTTTTTAGGAGTCTGGATGTCATAGTGTGAACACACAAGATCCCTTCCATGAAACCCTCACCCATGCCATGAGGAAGAACCAAGTCATGCTAGATGTGGACAAGTACATAGAGAAGTTAATGCATAAAGACATGATGATGACTTGCATCTCAGTGAAGAGAACATGCAAAGGTACATAAGTCATCCATCCACACTCAGGATAGTGTTTTGCATGCTTCGAGATGAGATAGGTAGAGGTTTCAGGACCATATACCTGAAAGCCATGGAGGTAAGAGTTTTCTTCGACAAATATGTCATCAAAGAGTACAGGGACACAATAGCGCAATATGAATCTTGGTATCATTTTGTCAACGAAGACCATCACGAGGAAGTTACCAAGTTGGTCTCTCCACAAGACCCTGAGTGATGTTGTTTTTCTTGTCAGGCTAACTCAAGCCTATTTTTGTCCAACATGGGTATGTGGAAATTTTATTATTGTAAATATGTTGTAAGTTACATTCCAAGTGTCATTAGTGGAAAGAAAATAGTCATTGTTCTAATGTGAAGAGTCATGAGGGTAGTCCAAGAGTCAAAGGGGAATGTCAAGGGTCACCCCACCCTTCGCTATATATAGAAGCTCATAAATCATAGTAGAGGTGTTGGGTGTGGACCCTGATTATATTCTTTATTCAAAGGTATCACCGCACTGGACCCCAGTTTTTAATGTGGCGACAATGCCACCCACAATATTTTCACTACAAGGGAGGTCCAAGGGGGTGGATGTGATCTTTGGGAGCCCCCCTGGCGGGGGATCGGGGGCGGCTCCCCCAAAGCTAAAAATAGATGTAAAATTGCCTTGTAAAATGTTGTAATTTCGTAGTCAATCTGGGCCATTGATTAGGTGGAGATCTGACGGTGGAAGTTATGTTTAATTTAGGATTTTTTTCCATAGAAGGCAACCCCTCACTATATATGAGGGAATTGTATTGCGTCTATGTAGATCTGCATTCTGAGTGAGAAAGAGAGAGGAGATTGTGTGAGAGCGAAGAGGGTATTACAGCGGAACTGTTGTAGGTTGTATCTCTTCAGTTTGCTAGATAATATAAAAGGAAGGACTGATTGTTTCTCCGTGGATGTAGCCCAAATTAGGTGAACCACGTATATATGTGCCTCTCTTATTTTATGTGTTTTCTGTGTTTATATTTTTGTATTATTTTTTATGTGTTCATTGCTCTGTAATATATAATTTTCTAACAAGAGGCTTTTGGGAGCCAAATTTTGGCTAGGCATTTCTTAAAGAAGTCTTGGAGAGTATTGTGATGAGCCTTGGCTTCTCCACAGTGCAGAGCGAGTACATATCTTTGGAGGTGCGGGCAGCGTTGACTATAAAGTTCCACTATTGGGGCTAGTGATTGTCAATATTGTATGTATGGATGGCACTTTCACTTAATAATATATAATAGAGACAACTTGTTTTCATGCATATGTTGTTATTGTAGTTGGACTATTTTGGTTTCTTTAGTAATGTATGTTATTTAACTTACGCATTTGTGTATGAACTATTTTGTATGCAATTATATGAATCTTGTTGCAAACGTGTTGTTGGTTTAACCCATCACTTTGGATTTTGGACTATTCTTCTTTCCATATTGTGAGGTCATTCAGCTCGTGTGTTCCTTTCAAGTTGCATACTATTATAGGCTTCTAAAGGAGACACTTCCTTTTCCCCTCCATGAGTTAGAACCCCCATGCATATCACTTGACTCGCTGCAAGGTCACACACTTGTTTCTGAAAAAGGTATCACACTTACCTTTGTGCGTTATTACAGTCAAGGAATTTATTTACTACCCACTTCTAGTAATCCTACTCCAAACGGTTTGAGGTCTAGTTGGGACTTCTTACTGGGGAGATCCCTTGAGATGTTGGCGGGTCCAACGTCGTCAAAAAGAATGTAACTCAGCATCATGTTTGTTCTCTTCTCAATCCAACTTCATGTATGATATCATCATAAGATCAATAGAGACCGTGTTATAGTCTTGAGGTCATCTATTATGAAGCTACAAGAATCTATTAGAGATTATAATAAGGAGTGCATCTCACTTGAAGTCCTCGTACTTAAAGAACAGCTTGTAACATCTCTATGTATCTATCAGCATGCAAACAAAGGTACCTTGATGTTATAGACATTTTTGTGCCTCGCAGCATGGAGCATGAAATGTCAATAATTACAGGGATCCTCAGTCCCTAAACATGTTGTTCTTACCCCTAGAAGAACAAGGTCAGCAAACCACAGCACTTCCCATCAGTTCTCCACCTGAAAACACTCAAAAACAGGCTATTTTTGGATCATGTCAGCTGCTCCACTGAGCAACTGCGCTGAATGTCAACTGCTCCTCCTTGTACCTGCGCTGAAAGTCAACTCTAATGAAGGCTACCTGCGCTGGGCGAGATTGGCCAAGTGGCACAGTCATTCTGCAAGGTGTCAACTGCCCAGGAAGCTTCCAAACTGACACTTGGTTCAAGGAATTCGCCATGTGATGAGTAAGAGGTACTTGATCTCCATGTGTAAGCAAGGATCTCCAAGTGGACTTAAGAACTAAAGATTAACTGAAGAGGGAAAGGACACAAGGTAGCTTTATGTCAGTCTCAAGCTGACTCATCATTTCTTCTTCTATCCTATATATAGAGCTCTCTCATGAGGTCTAATGAGGCTGGAATTTTGTGCAAAGCAAGGAAGTGCTGTTGGTCTACAGTTAGAGCTATTGGGTGATTGCTTTTATAGAGGGGAAGAGGAGATTTCTTGCTGCTGGGGAGGTGCTACTGGATTGGAGCCATTTATGGTTGTAACCTTCTCAGAACCTTTTTCTTCTATCAATAAAGCTTTGATGTTCTCCTATATACTTGTATTGCAATGATGTATTGTTTTTATCTGTATATTTGATGCATTCTAATCCATGCATCAGTTATGAGTACATGTTTCTTGTAGTTTCCTTCTCTTGTTTTTGCAGGATCTTTGTGTAGTTGGGCCGGCAAAGGGAGAAAGGAGCTGGGAACAAGAGGCAAAGAAAGAAGACAGGATCGACAAAGGCGAAAGACATCGGTTGGTCAATCTTTTCTTCCTTCTCTGTACTTTCATAAAGGAAAAATATCAAAGCTTTACTTTCAGTTGTTGCTAAGGAACTATCACCCTTAGAGTAGGGATAGGGTCATTCCAAGTCGGATACTTTTCCACACAACAAACTGGCGACTCCGCTGGGGAGCCTAGTATCTTGTTGGTTTATTGTGTTTCTTGCTATTCATCTCATAAACAAGGAGAGCACCAAATCGAACTGCAATTGAGTCCTTCAATTGCAAAGTAGAGGGCAGCTGCTCTGGCTCAGTTTCTGAGCAAGTTTATGATTTGAAGAGCTGATCCACAAGGACTCTTGTGCTCTTTGTGATAGCTTTTCATCCTCTTGATCATCCCTTAGCTTGTACTTGACCTATAGCTTTTTATTTCAGCAAAAACAGTGAATTTTTGAGCTTTTTATGACCCGGAAACCCTTGTAAACGCAACTCTCGTGTCTCAGTGCAGGCTGTCCAAAGGCAGTCTGCATTTCAGCGCAGGTACTCCCTTCGGGAATTGCACTGAGAGTCAGTTTGACAGACCAGAGCCTGCGCTGAACCAGTTAGGCTATGTCTTCCTGAGGTTTCCCACTGAGTCTTGGCCCTGTTTTCACTATTATTTTGCTGTTGATTGCTTGTCATTTGTACTTGCTGTAAACCAACTTTCCTTGACATTATTCCGCCTCAGTTGTGTGATGAAACTGTGATTGTTCTTTCAGTATTTCTTGTTTCAGTTACAGTTTCCCATTGTGAAAAGAAAACCAGTATAGCTGTGGCCTCTTAGATCCTGAACTGTAAAAGTGTCTTTGTGATCTTAAGAGCTAGTTTTATTACTGTTCATGGCTGTTTGAGTTTGTTTGTTTTTAATTTTATGGTTTGAGTTCATACATTTCCAGTGTCTAAACAAGTCGATCTTAAGGTGTCTTTTGATTTTGGACAAGCTTGTTTACTTTCGCTTGAAATTAGATTCAAAGTTATACAACAGTTTCCTTTTTGTCTTACATCAACATTAAGGATAAAGAAAAGAAATATCTACATTGTGCATGTGCATTATCGACAGTTTGCATGTGGATTTAGGAAAAAGTGCATTTAGTGTGTGTTCTATGATCTGTGTGAAAAGTTGATGTCTTTCTTTTCCCTCAGTAGATTAAGGTTTTCAAAGTTGAAAGATTGAAAAGTTTTGCTTCTCATCTTAGATTGCATTTAGGAAGTTGTATATATACATCTCATAGTGATCGTTAAAGGCAAACTGCTAAGCAAGATCAACATTAAAATGAATTGAATTTACACAACAACGCATTGAAACATAATGCAAACACATAGAGGTCTAAGCTAGAGACGTGTTCCGGCGTCGTTAAACGTGATATCTTAGCGTTGAGTGGTTGGGTGATTCCTCCACGGTGAAGCGATAAGTATCAATACGGACTTGTGCTCCCGTGTACCGTCGAGTATATTGGGAGACCCCTATAGGAATAAAGCCTTTATCCTTAGGAAGCCGTGTCGGCCGCCCTACTGATCGCGATGCAGTGAACACAGCATTCACGAAGATCGACCACCCGTACCGTAAAACGTATTCTGTGGTTTCGCGAAAGGTTTGGCACACCCTCTGCCTAGATCTCCAGAGCAGTTTCTTTTGGCCTTTTTCAAACTCTATAACTGAAAAAGTCCAACCGAGCATTTGTCACTTCGGGCTCGTTAATACATCGAAGGCGACTAGAGTCATCTTTAGCTTTTTCTCGACTCTTAAATCATGAAAAAGCAAAGTTGTGTCTAATAAAGCGTCGTTATAAAATTCATTTTAAATGGAACATAATCACCTCTTATTCCCGCGTTGATCTGCAAGTTGAGAACATGGAACGCCCCAACCAAGGAAGTCCACAAGATGGAAGTCCTAGTCCTTTCTCCTCTTGGGGAGAAGTTGGTGCGCCCCATATGGCCACATTGTCGCTTCCAGGACTGACAATAGGCCTACCAGTTTGGCTGTTCTCAACCAATGTAGTTCAGGCCACCATGGTTCCTGATCAATCGAGTCAACAGTTAGATCAGTCTAGAGCTACCCACCAGCCTTCTACTTCCAAAAGTTCTTCCTCTGATCCTTCGTCTTCGCAAGGTAGAGCCGGCAAAAGTCAGCCTCCCAAGGAGAAGAAGGAAAAGAAGAAGAAAGAGAAGAAGAAGAAGGAGCCTAAGGCGACTGGGAGCAAGCAAAAGACATCTGACAAAAACCCACACACTGCACAGACCGGGCCTAAATCGCCATGTGTCATATGTAGAGGAGACCATTTCCACAGAGATTGTCCCTGTATTCCCCGGATACTAAGGGACTGGTCCCCTCGTTTGCACAATTCGGGGGCATCAACCTCTGACAGTCAGGTTGATTGCTTTCCTTCAACCAGCGAAAGTGAAGGATCAAGACAAAAAGGAGGAGTAAAATTCCCCTGTAAGTTGTGTGAAGGCGGTCATGCCATCCACCATTGTCCCTTCTTAGACGAAGCGAAGAGAGTTTTGGAAGATCGTCCGGTTTCACCGGTAAAACTTCCTCCTGGATACAAAAAACTCGTGCCAAGTCCTTCGTTGGTTGAAAATACAGCTGGCCCGCTCAAGTGGTCGGCTGAAGCGTCAGTCACTGAAAATGAACCTACTGAATCCAGACCGGACGAAAGTCCAAAGGTCGATACGGCAGTTGACCCGGTTCTACCTTCAGGAGTTTCGTCTTCAAATGACACCGTGGCCGAAGAGTCATCTTCATGCGACACCCTCACTGAAGAGAATAAGGATGACACCATCCAGGTTCTTTTCATTAGCACCAACTCTGATGAGCGTCAGGGCAATGCGCCCATTCCTTTATCGCAGGAAGGAACATCATCAGGGTCATACCCAGCCGTATATTTGGTCCCACCACCAAGCAACCTGGTTGTATCCTTTGATTGGAATCAACTAGGCAGACCCCGGTTACCAGCCAGTATACCATTCAGAATCATTGTCCAGATCTACAGAATGATTATGGCTGGTACTATCATTGATGAAGGGGCGTCTGTGAGTATCCTTTCCTCTGTTGCTTGGAAAGCACTGGGTTCCCCGGCGCTTTTACCTGAGTTAAGAAATCTCTCAGGTTTTGATAAAGGAACCAGTCGACCATTAGGAATCCTCCCCAATGTGCCTGTTACATTGAAAGGGAAGACCGTTAATTTGAACGTGATGGTCGTCCAAGGACCCTTGGATTATAACCTACTCCTTGGACGTGACTATATTTATTGCATGGGAGCGACAGTCTCCTCACTCTTTAGAGTAATGTGTTTTCCACACGAAGGAAGGATGGTCAAGCTCGTAGACCAACTTTCATTTCCGGGATCTCGCATCGCAAATAGTCAAATACCAATCCTAAATGGTCTGTTCACTCAAGATATGCCTCCACCCCCAGTCCTCCTTCCCGATGAGTGCGAGTGATTCGGAAAGAAAGACTGGAACCCAGGGGGCATGCACCCTGGTCTGCTTCGGGCAGAAGAAACCCTGGGTATAAGGTAGGATTTCCGCAGAAGAATATGACTAGTCTGTACCCCGTCCGTGGATGGAAGAGGGGTTGTTCTGGAATAGTATTCTTTTGTTAAAGTTATGTGTTTGGCAAAAGAGTCATTCACCTTTGTCTAAAGAAGTGGGCAATGCCCAAGTAGGAATTCCCTTATTGCAACAAGCAGTAACCATCTTTGGGGAAAAGCAAGCCTCACCCATTAAAACAAATGTTTTGAAGGATAAGTAGGGGCAGCCTCCAAAGAAAGAGATTCTATTGTTGTGACATAGGGTAACCGTCTTTGGGTAACCCAATGATAGACATCGCCGAAGAAAGAGATTGATTTGCGGTAGCAAATAGAACCGTCTTTGGGTAATAAGAAAGAGGCAAGCCTCCCTCAATAATACCAATGTTTTGTCTTTGAGTAGTGTTCTTCTCTTGTCACAAATAGCTGTTCGTTAAAAGTTGGGCCGACGGGAAGACTGAGTACCGCATAAGACCCCTTAAAATAACGAGAAGACTAGTATCGTTAACATTAGATTGGCAAGATGACAAGTAACTGTGAAAACCCAAAGAAAAGCAGAGGTAGGGGAGAGGAGGGGCAGCCTCGAAATTCTATCCTATACCTGGGGGCATGCAAACCTTCTGGAGTGCAAGCTAGGGGCGGTTATTTATCTGGTTTTAAGATTAACCGTTTTCCGAACTTACATAAAGGAAGGAGGAGTTGGAGCATAGCTTTGTGAGATAAAGCTCCTTAAAAAATAGCTATCTCACAGGAGGCATTCTTATTCTATGACTGGTATATCGAGAAGTTTTAGCAAAAAGCTCATGCTCGTTAAAAAATAAGCGCAAGATTCGAGCACTTTTACCGCGGAATTTATGCTCGTTAAAAAATAGAAAAGCAGTGAGCAATGTTCCCTCCAGAGTTTAAGCTCATTTTTATCTAAAAAAAGAACCTATCCCGGTAAATAGCCTTCTGAGATCGTAAATTCATCAGCCATAAAAGCCTTGGTCGTGTTTGTGCACCGTCACCTCCACCGTCATTTGGCCGATCATTCACTTCCATTTGTGTGTTTACCCATTTTGAGGAACATCTGCGAAGAGTGATTTCACCTAGCCATCCTTGTGACATTGCCGTGATTGGAAAATTCCAATTTGTACCTGGAATCAGTTCCTATCCTTGTTTATCACTCATTCCTCAAAAGACGAGTCATCTTTGAGCTTTTTTCTGACTCGTAAAATATGAAAAGTTTGCCGAGTTCTGGCCTTCCAGCTCGTTAAAGGGACCGGAAGAGCTATCCCTCTTTTAGACTTTAATCTTTTTGGACCTGAGGGATTATTACACAAAAATATCGAGCGCTTGTCTTGTTCGGCTCGTTAAAAGTACCGAACACCCATCCCTTCTGTATTGTTTTATACTTTTTCGGACTTAAGGGATTAGATGATGAAAAAGGAATTATGGAGTTAACTTTCTGTACCTTTTCAGACTCTCTAAAAATGAAAAGGACCGAGTTTTCCTTGTCGTTAGACTCGTTAAAATGATTAAATAGCGACAAACTTGTCTTTAGACGAGAACGAGTTTCCCTATCGCTAAGCTCGTTAAATCATAGCGATGGGCTTGCCCAAAGGGCAGGTTATAGAACAAGCATATGTTATCCTCCTCAAGCTTGACAAAAATAAAGAGGTACTGGTCAGAAATGACTGGGGAAAAATTGGGAGAACATCAAAGCTTAATGGTAGCAAGTCGCTCTTGAACATGACACTTTTCTTCCGTACCACATCGGGTTGGGTTGTTTCATTCGCCGGTCTCATCACCATGGTCTTCGCCAAACCATCCACATTTTGGGGTAATGCTACCGATCCATCGCATCAGTGTCGTTATATGTTCAAGAGAGGTCATTCTGAAAGTGTCAACCGTGTCCCATCCACTGCCATACATTATCCTTCATCCATTCATGATCGCCACCCTGAATCATATGTCACAGTTTGTTTTCACCTCCACTAAAATCATTAGCTCCGTTCCGTGTCATTGATGTGGGATTCATTAAGGCCCTCCTTTGACGGATCGCTTCTTGTCGACTTCAGCTCATTATCCAAGAAGTTGATCTAGGAACAACCCCATCAGTACTTTGAAGCTTGCATGCCTCAATGGCAAGTTTCTCACTTCCGGCGACAGGTATACATCAATGACCTTCGACCAGAAGATTTTGCGTGGCGTTCGACGCCAGGTCCGTTATTCACGCCACGTGAATTGTACTACAGTACCTTGAGGGTCATTATCATTATCGGTGATTCCTCTCGCGCTTGTTAACGGTTTTCATCATTGACCGGTAATCAAGCGATGTCTTTCCATGTTCGACTTCAGCGCAATTCTCACATGGATCGACTTGTACTTAGAGTGAAAATCAAACGAGTTTGAAGACCCCGGATCTAGTTTCATCCATCCGGGCTACGATGCATATTCAGGAAATATAAAAGCATTTCTCATGTACATCATTGCAGCAGATGATCATCCTATTCAAAGGATGATAATTTCAGCAGAAAATTATCAGTCTACCATCAGACGATCGTCTGTTCTATGTACCAAAATGTATTTATAAAGTTGAGCATGGGAATGCCCGCCTCAGCTAGATCATGAAAACAAAATGAAAAATAATGTATTGTATTGTATTGTATTACAGGGCGCCTCCTCAGCACTGGAATGAACTTCGGACCCTCTAGATAAAGCATTTCACCCGATAAACGGCCTCATACTTTAGGGGGCAACTGTTATAGACATTTTTGTGCCTCGCAGCATGGAGCATGAAATTTCAATAATTATAGGGATCCTCAGTCCCTAAACATGTTGTTCTTACCCCTAGAAGAACAAGGTCAGCAAACCACAGCACTTCCCATCAGTTCTCCACCTGAAAACACTCAAAAACAGGCTATTTTTGGATCATGTCAGCTGCTCCACTGAGCAACTGCGCTGAATGTCAACTGCTCCTCCTTGTACCTGTGCTGAAAGTCAACTCTAATGAAGGCTACCTGCGCTGGGCGAGATTGGCCAAGTGGCACAGTCATTCTGCAAGGTGTCAACTCCCCAGGAAGCTTCCAAACTGACACTTGGTTCAAGGAATTCGCCATGTGATGAGTAAGAGGTACTTGATCTCCATGTGTAAGCAAGGATCTCCAAGTGGACTTAAGAACTGAAGATTAAGTGAAGAGGGAAAGGACACAAGGCAACTTTATGTCAGTCTCAAGCTGACTCATCCTTTCTTCTTCTATTCTATATATAGAGCTCTCTCATGAGGTCTAATGAGGCTGGAATTTTGTGCAAAGCAAGGAAGTGCTGTTGGTCTACAGTTAGAGCTATTGGGTGATTGCTTTTATAGAGGGGAAGAGGAGATTTCTTGCTGCTGGGGAGGTGCTGCTGGATTGGAGCCATTTATGGTTGTAACCTTCTCAGAACCTTTTTCTTCTATCAATAAAGCTTTGATGTTCTCCTATATACTTGTATTGCAATGATGTATTGTTTTTATCTGTATATTTGATTCATTCTAATCCATGCATCAGTTATGAGTACATGTTTCTTGTAGTTTCCTTCTCTTGTTTTTGCAGGATCTTTGTGTAGCTGGGCCGGCAAAGGGAGCAAGGAGCTGGGAACAAGAGGCAAAGAAAGAAGACAGGATCGACAACGGCGAAAGACATCGGTTGGTCAATCTTTTCTTCCTTCTCTGTACTTTCATAAAGGAAAAATATCAAAGCTTTACTTTCAGTTGTTGCTAAGGAACTATCACCCTTAGAGTAGGGATAGGGTCATTCCGAGTCGGATACTTTTCCCCACAACACTTGATGAAATTGCGTGACCTAAATAGATATATTGGGCAAGCTTATATACTGATAGTTGTCATCTAGTAATAAAGGATCACAACTATATCGAGATAATCCCATGAGCATATTTCTTCTTCATAGGTGAAGAAAGGTTTTAGAATTCCTCTTTGAAGCTTCCTAAAAATAAGTTTCTCCCATAAGAGAAGTTCTTGATAACCCTCCATAACAAGACTCCAGACGGATCTCTTGATGATCTTTCTTTCATGAAGAGAAAGTCATATCAGCTGAGTATGATGGATCAGTAATAGGGTGCAAATGTATTGATAGTTATGATCAATGCAAGGTTACTCTCTCAATATTCAGAGGGATTGAATCATAGAAGTTAGGATGTAGAACCTTGCTTTGATTCTGAACTTAAATGTTTGATAATATGGAAAGTTATTGATTCAGATATAGAAAACTTATGGTTATGCCTCATAGCTGGTCATTAAGATTTATGCTACTAAGGATTGTTGGATTGGTTATATGGTAAATGGAAAGAGAACATATAGGTGATGAATCTTGTAGGACCTTCCTTTACCTCGTAAATAAATCAAAGACTAAATTATGCTTCTCTAGGAGTACCATTGAGGCTGAATGAATAAAGAAAATATCATGTCTTATTACAAAGACATTTGAGAAAACTCTTATGTGAGTCATTTGAACATGTGCTAGAAACCACCGCTGGACATCAAGTACCACTTTATTTGGGATAGGGCTCAGTGGGGAACAATCTAGCTTCATCATTGTAGGATGGATTTGTAGGTTATCAACATCCTCTCAAAACCCCATGATAAAGATAGTTTTAACTTCCTTCAGAGAGAGGATGGGAGTCCTGGAAAGACCCTACTATGAGGATCTCGGTTGAACAATGAGCTCTCAAAGCTCTTAGGGGCCTGGGGTACTTCTTTGAGCTATGAGTGACCATAGGGTAAGTGGTTCTCCTTTCCATATAGATTCGTTGTGTATAGAGTGAGTGGTTCACCTTCCCCTGTGATACCCCATGGTGGTTGACATGTGTGCAGGGTGAGTGGTTCACCTTCCCCTATGATTGTGGACACATGTGTGTAGGGTGAGTGGTTCACCTTCCCCTATGATTGTGGACACATATGCATAGGATTAGTGGTTCACCTCTCCTATGCCATATGAGCAGGATGAGTAGTTCACCTTCTCCTACAGTACCCCAATGAGAGATGCATTCAGGCATCTGCTTGTGGACGTGTTAGTGGGACATGGTTCATCCTTTCCCCACCTATAGGATGCTTATTCCCTATTATTTTTGGTTGACATGTTGGTGGGATGTGGTTCATCCTTTCCCCACATGAAGGATCCTTCCTACTATTATTGGTTGGCATGCATGTAGGACGTGGTTCATCATTTCCCTACTCTCAGTGATTTTCACGTGTGCAGGATGTGGTTCATCCTTTCCCTATGATGGTTGTGATGTGTTTATAGGATGTGGTTCATCTTTTCCCTACGTATGGTTATGACATTTGTTTGTAGGATGTGTTTTTTCTTTTCCCTGCATGTGATGGTGAGCAAGATGTGATATATTCTTTCCCTGCTAATGTTCTCGCATCATCCTACCCATGTAATATGGGACACATGGGAAATACCTCTCATATGGCCAATGATTTGGGAAAGGTGGACAGGGACCATGGCACTATTGATGGACACATCATGCATTTTCGTACTCCCTATGTCTAGGATGTATGATGTTCCTTTAACTTGATCACTTGGGATCAAGTTCGATGGTTATGTGGACTAAATTTTGTCAGTGGAGAGTGGCAAGGTCTTGTGTCTCACTATTGATCAATCCTTCTTTATTATTTATCAGTGTTTAGCAAAGCAGAGAAAAGATGATATACATAAATGGTTCATGACGACAATATGGCATGATGATAAATGATGATGGATGGATTGGCAGGTGGAATTCTCCCTAATTGAGAGGGAGGGTTAAAATTGGAAACTAGGGCCAAATTCCACTTTTTATATCTTCTCTGGGGAAGCTAATTGCGGCATTGAATTCCTCTCTTCGAGAGGACCAAAATCGATATAAAAATTATCTCATTTGAAAAAGAAAAAGTGTGATTTTGAATTTTTGTATTCTCTCATGCAAATTATTAGGGTTAGGCTCTCCTATATGTCAGCTTATCAAGCCCAATGGTCATGCCTCTTGATCCCTTCGAATAGTTGTTGGGCGCGGGATCCCCCAAGGGAAGTTTTTGGGCTTAGAGCCCTGATTTTGGTCAATTTTGTAATTCCAATGTAAAGACTCGGCATTTTGTGGGTGCGGAGTGTGTAGTTTGTTAAAGAGTCATAAGGTTGTCCGCCCTTATTTTCTTATTGTAATGCTGGCTATAGAAGATCTACCCATGGTCCGAGGACCATGGGATTGTATAACTAGAGCGAGAATCTATGTAGCTAAAAAAATCAGAATCTAATCCAAGATGAAGAACATATGATGTATGCGAGATAGATCTAAAGTGTAAAGTCTAGTTTTGGGTCATAGAGTAGGAAGAGGATCTACAGCTGAGTGCACATAGGCCTAGTAGTCCGCAACTAAGCATGCAGACCCTTGCAGATGAGTGCGCAGGGTGAGTCGAATTTGTAAATAGTTGGAAGTATTAATAAAGAGAATTTTCTACCATTTTTGTGTATTTATTTCCTGTTTATGCATCTATTATCTTGGGTATAAATTTTGCTTCTAATGCTTATATGATGCGTGAATGTGTATAATTGTATTGATAAAGTGAACACAAGTAGTAAGATCTGTTTATGTGAAGATAATTAAGACATATCACTAAGATAAGTAAGATACTTAGTATAGTTTGGTAAATAGCACAATTCGCTGCCGTAGCGGCGCGAAAGGACTTAAGCCCCTGGTTAGGGCTACACAAAAGTCAATTATAACAAATCACAAAGGTACTGAAGGGTAGAACAATGCATGAAGAGACCTACGTGAATATAGGTCTAGTTGGACTAAATCGACATCACAAACATCCCAAGGGTGTAGAAACTTGGTTCCAGCATCCCCCATACTGCTTCAGGTGAGACTTCAGTCCACACTCCACGGCTAATTCTGAAAATGTTAGTAGTCTACGGATTTGTTTGGCTAAATAACTCTGAACATAGGTCAGGCCCCCATAAGCCAACAAATGGTTCTGTTTTCGGGATCAAAATCTACATAAGAGATGTGTGACATCGTATCATTGGAATCCAACTATGAAAGAATTCGAAGGCTGGTTGGACAAAAGAATTCACGAGTTTGCGGCATAGGAGAACAGAAACCTGCGACTGTCAAAATAAGAGTGGCTAGACAACTACCTGTATACAGATATCCATGAAATCTTTTTCACATCCTTCCCTACTGAGATATACGAGTGGATTATGAAGCTAGCAGATAACCAAGGAAGGTGGAAACTTGACAGTCATATTGTGTGGACCCCAAAGCTAGTTGAAGGTTGGAAGCATCAGAGGATAAGATCGTGCACGTCGTTGATCATTGGCTCAATCGTATTATAGGAGGATTTGTTACTGAGTTCGCGGTCAACACCTCAGTAAGTTACAGCGAGGCAGAGCGACGGTTTCTCAAAGGACTGCGGGGTAAGTACGTAAAGTCTTTGAATACTTGGATTAAGATGTTATTCTGAAAAAAGTGGGTTATGTAGTTACCTTGATGTTTAGGGCTACACGAAGCGGAAGGGTTTACAAGAACGAAGGAAATAAGGGTCCAGAAAATAGCTCCTTGATCTCACCTCTGGGAGGGGATGAGGAAGAGCTCGCGAAGGTCTCTCTGGGAAGTGCTATTTAGCTGATAAGAGAAATAATTCCATGAATACCACCTCCACCCACCCCACCACCAGCTTCACTACCATCACCTCCATCTTCACCCGTACAAACTCCACCACCAACGCGAGTCAATATGGCCAATAGAGTAAAGTTTCATGTGTTCAAAGGTTTGGGAAATGAGGATCCCGACCAATTCTAGTTCATTGTAAGGGTTGTATGGGAAGTGCAAGGCATTATAGATGATCATATCAAGAGAGCAACATTGGTTAGTGCCCTGCAGGATTGTGCGCTAACCTGGTATATTAAGTATTCCAACGAAAACCCAAATCGAGGGTCACGGATATTCAAATAGTGCTAAAAAGAGAATTTAGCAGGCCTAAGTCTGAAGCGCAGTCGATCATTGGATTTAAAGAGATTACGATGCTACCAGGAAAGACTCCTTGGGAGTTGGATTAGAGGCTGAAATGTACAATTTGCGAAGCCAATATGAATTTGATGAATGGACATCATCGCGAGCGGTTTGTAGCTTCTCTACTACCACATTTAAGGACTGCGCTATCACAGCAGAAGATAACAACTTAGGCAGAGGATTTGGAGATTTCCATGAGGCTTCATGACACCCCGATGCAGGATATTAACCTAGGAGTTTAGCAGATCCATGTGCAGCTGAAGAATCTGTGCCTTGAGATGCAGAGTCTGAAACAGGATAGGACGATTCGACCGTAAGTGTGCAAAGAAGTATGGTGTGTAAAATTCAAGGGTCAGGGTCATGACAAAGACCACTGCCCATTTTTTATGAATTACCTTGCAAGAGGAGGACTGATTCCTTTAAGGTCAGAAGCTCAAGAAAGACCTAGTGCGACACCCACTTTGTGGTGCACGATTTGTCAAATAGTTGGAAAATGTGCCATGGGCAATTGTCACTTGTTATAGAAGTATATGCAAACTTCACAACAATTGTTATGAAACTTTTGTATGTCGATGGGAAATGATGAGCGTACTTGCAGAAGTTATGGGTTGATGATGGATAGAATGCCCACATACAGAGTTCAGGCCGAAACGCGGCCCCTTGACCAAAATGCAAGAATGGTGTGAATAGGATTTTAGGGGCGTGAACGAGGCTGAGGCAAAGGAGGATTTGGTAGAGGTCGTGGATAGTTGATTTTCTGCAATTGCGGAGGGCCAGGACACTATGCCCGTGATTGCATGAATCCAACAGGCTTGTCATTCAAATACTACATGTTGTTTGACCATGAGACAAAAGATTGTCCTACGTTGATAGCTAGGATATGTGACAAAGGAGTGCTACCACATACCCTAACTCAAAACCTGGAGATGATGAGGTCTGAGCTGCGCGAGGAAGACCCAAATGTAAACATTGTGCTCCAAAGTGGAATCACGATAGGAGATGACAAGGAAAAATAGCCAAAAGGTAGTACTTGGGTTCGCAAAGCTCTGGCGAAGGAAGCTGAGTTTGATTTGGAGCGCACTTGGGAAACCTTCATGGAAGCTAAGAAGAGCTTCATTGATGCCTCCACTTCAGGAATCAAAGATAAACCAGAGCTGGAAATGGACCCATCCATGCTGAAAAATTTCCTCAAAACATGTATTAATTTATTGCACTACAGTAGGGCTATGAAATGGTTACAGGAACTTATCAATAGATGTGTTGGGATCGCACCAAGAGAACCGCACGTAGTCCGGAAGATTGGAAAACATAAGACAAGGACAGACTGTGAAATGAGACTGACCGTGCAAATCAGAGAATATGAGATGGATCAAGTCATTCTGGATATTGGATTACATGTGAATGTTCTGCCAAAATAGACATGGGAGTGAATGGGGAGACCTGTACTGCAATGGTCTCCAATTCAACTAAGGATTTCGAACTAGTAGAAAATAATACCCATGGGGTGACTGCAGGGAATAACTGTGGATATTGAGGGAGAAAGTGCGCTAGCGATTTCAAAGTGATAGAGATTGTTGATGATACAAATCCCTACCCCGCACTCTTAGGAATTAACTGGGCCACTGACATGAATGGGGTAATCACTTTGAAGAAGAAAAAAGTGATTTTTGAGAAGAAGTCATTGCACGTAATTCTACCCACAGATCCTCCTGAAGGATCACGCTATACAGAACTAGTTCGCAACTATCAGAGTGATGACGATTTAGATTACATCTATACGATAACAACGTGAGACCAAGATTGGGTGAATCCCACTATGGATGGGCAGATTACATGGGAGTATGAGAGCTCCTGCACTTTAGATTCTGATGAAGAAATAGAGTGCTAGCAAAATCGGTTACATGAGGTAACTACACTGAATTGCAATATGATGACCAGGTCGTTATGCTACATGTCAATAGAAGTAAGAGATCTGCCTACTTATGATGGTCTAAATGAGGTAAATACCTTCTTGGATGAATTTGAAAGAGAGGTGCCAAAAAATCAATGCTTCCAGGCCTTGGACTGGCTACTGTGCACTACGCCCACGAGATGGTGGGGTATGCACAAAGGAAGCTTTGATGATTGGTGCGAATGTAGGAGAATGATGTGCACATGATTTGGGAAGCCTAAGATGCGACTAGGAAACAAGTATGATCGACAGGATGACCCACACGCACATCTCGCCAAGTGGACGTAGGCCTATGGAGAAAAGACCCAACCTATGCAGAAGCACATGTACTCCGCACTAAAACACCTGGTCAATAAGCATGTGTTGTGGAGGTGAACTTGCAAATGGCTCTTAATGTTGGGAAGACTTTATGCAAGAAGAGCAACCATGCAGAAGATTCTATGCACAGAAGCATTCAACAAGGTATGCAATGTGCTGACCAAGATATGCAATGCGCAGAAATGTGACTGAGACCTACATGTACCAGCAGTGTTATGGGCTTATGGGCTTATCGAATGACATGCAAGAAACTAACGAGAAAAACACCTTTTAGCCTTGTCTATGGAGTGGAAGTTGTAATGCCTCTTGAATAATCATGCCTAGTCTGCGCATAGTAGTGCTCACAGGTATGATGGATCGCATATCCCTGGAGGAGAGGCTCGTGCAACTGGAAGAGCTCGAAGAAGAATGATTTTTGGCTGGATTTCACCAGAAGGTCCAGAAGCAGCGCAAAAAGTCATGACACGACCAACAAATGAAGCTATGCACATTCAAGGTAAATGATATGGTTTTGTTGTGTGATAGTAAGTTTGATAAATTTTCAGGGAAGCTCAGAATGCATTGGCTAGGACCATATGTTATTAAGGAGATTATAGATGGTGGCGCAGTACAGTTGGTAAATTTAAATGGAGAACCCTTCCGAGGAAAAGTGAATGGTAGTCGTTTGAAGCCATACAGAGGTGGCTCGGCCATCTGACTAGCCAACAGAAGCACATTCTTAGCGCTCCAAGCAGCTGAAAGGAGGCACGAGACTATAAACTACTCTGCCTAGGAACTGCGCGCAATAGCGAAGTGTCACAAGGTCCGCGACAATGCAAGGACAGATGTGCTGCCGTGCGGGTCGACCGAAAAGTGACCATTAAAGTCATTATTCACGATGTGATGCTTGGTTTGAGACCAAATGGAGTGGGCGACAGGAATTTAAGGCGAACTTTATGGGCTAGATACTTGAAAGTCTGCCACCAATCTAGCATTAATGGACCAAATGTGGGGGGAATGGTTGAATTCAAATTCAAAAGGCACTATATAACATAGCTGACTATCCAGCAAACAGAACTTGGCAAATTGAGAACTGAGTTGTTGAGCGCTCATATATTCATGAACCGAGACTTATTCGATATTCTGAAGGCAAATTCATTGTTTGAGCAATTACCAAAGACACTGAGAGAACTATGGAATTGCACTATGGCAGCACCTAAAGAATTCATGGATACCGAAGCAATGACAACCGAGGAAGTCGCGCAAGAAATTATGAAAGTGGAAACCCCAAAGAGTGTCAGGATAGTCGCTGAGATCCATAAATCATTGCACACACCAAGACCTAAGAAGGATAAGCGGGCCATGATACTAGTGCACATCTCATATAGAAATCTGCTGAGGGCTAAGCTCAAAATGGAGGAAAAGGGGAAGGCCATTAATTTGGAGGCTAATGAGGAGGAAGAGTTTGAAGAGATCCTGGTGGAGGAGGAGGATGTAGAGATGGAAATTGAAACCCAAGGTGCAAACCCTCTCACAAGGTTGCCTGCATATGTTCCTCTGCGGAAGGGTAAAGAAAAGGCGCCCAAGGATATAGATGAGAGCAAGAGCTCTCTGCAAACTCTGTTGCTCCCAAATGATATTATTTTTGAGGAAGCGCACTTGGGATGGGACCCTGTGCTAAAATTTGAAGATTGGGACCTTGTGGACCATGAGAAGTTCCCACATTTAGCATCCACGCAACTAATGCGCCAAAATATGGGCACGCTGACTGGAATGATAGAGTTGGAGCCACAAAAATGGCTCAGAGATGTTGAGAAAGTAGGGTTGCTAAACCTGCTCTAGGTACCACATTAGCATCGCACCCCAGTGACCATTTTCATCATCAGGCAATTGCTCTGCTTGGTGCATGATGGGTGCTTAGGGCTAGAGGAGCCCATCCCCATCAAAAACCATCTAATTCATAGGATTACAAGGCTCCCTTACGTAGGGGTGGACCCAGCAAACATTTCGGAAGGAAAAAGTGACAATTTTTCCATCACAAAGGCCATGAAAAAGAAGTTTAATTTGGAAAAGAAGAAGCGAGGGTACGCTATTTCCAGCATCAACAACCCTGCTGTCAAGGTTGCGACACAGATATTGGCAGGAAAGGTGATGCAAAGTGCCACGCGGATGAGGTGCCTGTGCTAGTGGTTGCACTAGCAGCATAATGCGCAGAAGGGGTATAGTTTAACTGGGCAAACTATCTATGTGGTGAGTTCCTTGAGAACTACCGCGAGGCACAAGAGCGGGGTAAAACATTCCATTATGCATGGATCCTGTTGTCAATATTACTAGAAGCATGGGAGTTTACCAAAGATACCCAATTCCCGTCGATCGCGTAGGATCTTCCGGAGGCAATGAAGTACACTTCATTGTGAGCAACCAAGGAGGCACAGAGAATGAGGGAGGGCAAGATCTTTTGGGTGCTCATGGAGATGAACATCAGTATGGGGATTAATCACAACCATAGTTATCGCCCATAGTTTACAATAATGTGTAGAGCTTCACGGAGTTTAAAGTAGACTTCCACCATGTCTTCATCAGGGTGCGGAAAGACCCCACGAAGACGTGGCATGAGTTACCTTACTTGGCGACCAACGATGTCTTCTTCGCAGTCCTTGATTCTTGGCCGCTGGAGTGGTGCACTCTAGCTGGCTTCGCAGTGGAAGCAAAGAAGTCCGTCACCCAATGGAAGAAGGAAGAGATGAAACTGCGAATGGCGCAGCTGGAAAAAAAGTGCAAGAAGGAAGAAGCAACAGCTAAGGCCCAGGCGGCACGCGGCACTGTGAAGTTGGCCGAGTAGCAGTAGAAGACAACAGAAGAAGAGCGTGAAGGGCAGAAGTCACCTTCGCCCAAGCCAAATACTGATACAGAACAAGGTGTTGCAGACCTGTAGACAACATCCACCCAGCTAAATCGTCTGTGACCACGAGAGGAGGTAGGGCCGCGAAATAATACAAAGGCCTCAAAAAAATCTTTCGACCCTATCACCCTCACTGAGGGGGATCTACATGATATCGGTGAAACAATGTGGGATGTCACCACAGATGCCCTCCAACAGTTTGAGGAGCAACACAAGATGGTATTGGGGGCTCTCTAGATGCAAATACAGGAGTTGCAGGTGCGCACTCCACCGACTGTCACAATGTCAACCAACCTCGCAGTTGGCACATTAGTGGCAGAGGAAATGTTGCGCGCCAAGATGACCAACACAATAGTGCTACCAAATGGAGCACTTGTTACAGAAAATGAGGCGGATAGGCCTATGGTCAGCAGCTTGAAAGGGATCGGGTTAAACATGGTTGCACTCCCTCGGGAAACGCTTTATATTTTGCAGGATGGAGTAACTGCAAAACTACGGGCCAGGGAGAGTCACGTGATACAGGTAATGAGTAAGAAGTGCATCAACATTGATTAGTTGAGCCTGCAGCACAATGACACCGTGGAGTAGAACAGACAAATAGTGCAAGTGGTGGAGGAAGTCTGCCAAATGGTACCGGAATTGGCCATCCAAGTAGAGGAACTAGTGGAGGCGCACGTTCAAAAGTTAGCAGCAGGGGTGTGCGATGCAAGAGCTGAAATGGCTAGGGTTAAGTTTGAGTTGAGCCTTCAGATAGTAGGATTACAGTTGAAGGCGTAGCCTTCAACTCCGCCAGAGGTTAAGGAACAACGCACCACCACTATCACAACAACAATGGCGGCAGTCGACAGTGCAGTGACAGACTACACGAAGATGTTCGAGCAATCGCTCGAGGTCCTCACCACCCTGCAGGAGGACCCAAATATAGAGTGCCTAGAGACAGAGGCACATGAGTTGTAGTAGAAGTATGATGAGGTCAAAGGGACCACGTAGACGGTTTCCCTTACGAAGAGGCTCGCAAGGCTGTAATAGGAAATGGTGCTCAAAGAGAAGGCGGATGTTGCTCGACATAAGAAAGCAGTTTTGAAGGTGCGCCTATATTCGTGGATTGATGAGGCTTATACCATTACAGCCTCTATTGAAGAAAATCTCGTGTAGCTGCAAGCAACTCAAGAAATGATTCAGAGCATTAGTTCAACAAAAACGATCACTGAATAGCACGTCGAGGAAGTTCAGCAGATAGCCGCTCAGTGTGCTACTGAACTTGCAGTGATCCAATTAGAGTTGGGAGGTCTTCATGCAAAGATCTTCGTACTAATAAAGTGGCTCAAGGGTGAGCCATTATGTTTGTGTTGGGGGCCTATTGGGTGTGGGATCCCCCAAGGAAATTTTTGGGGCTTAACGCCCAGATTTTGGTCAATTTTGTAATTCCAATGTAAAGACTCCACATTTTGTGGGCGCAGAGTGCGTAGTTTGTTAAATAGTCATAGGGTTGTTGGCCTTTATTTTGTTATTGTAATTTTGGCTGTAGAATATCTACCCATGATCTATGAACCATGGGATTGTATAAATAGAGCGAGTCTCTAAGTAGCTAAAAAAATCAGAATCTAATTGAAGATGAAGAACATATGATGTATGTGAGATAGATCTAAAGTGTAAAGTCTAGTTTTAGGTCATAAAGTAGGAAGAGGCTCTGCAACTGAGTGCGCAGAGGCCTAGTAGTCCATAGTTGAGTGCATGGAACCCTGCAGCTGAGTGCGCAGGGTGAGTCGAGTCTGTAAGCAGTTGAAAGTATTAATAAAGAGAAGTTTCTACCATTTCTGTGTATTTATTTCCTATTTATACATCTGTTATCTTGGGTATAAATTTCACTTCTAATGCTTATATTGTGTGCAAATGTGTATAATTGTATTGATTAAGTGAATGCAAGTAGGAAGATATATTTACATGAAGTTAATTAGGACTTGACACTAAGATAAGTAAGATACTTAGTCTAGTTTGGAGAATAGCGTAGTTTTTTGCCGTAGGAGCACGGAAGGACTTATGCCCCTGGTTAGCGTTGCACGAAAGTCGATTATAAAAAATTGCAAAGGTACTGAAGGGTAGAAAAATGCATGAAGTGACCTGCACAAGGACAGGTCTTTTTGGACTAAACTGACATCACAAATATCTCAAGGGTGCGGAAAATTGGTTCCAGCATCCCCCCATATTGCTTCGAGTGAGACTTCAGTCTGTGCTCTACAAGCTGATGCCGAAAGGGCCAATAGTGTATAGATTTATTTGGCTAAATAACTTTGAACCTGGGTCAGGCCCCCATAAGCCAACAATAGTATATATAGAAGTGCTCCCTCACATCATAACATACGACATATCTCTCTAAAATGGTTGTAGATATAAGGTTAGCTCCAGCGAAGTAGGATGGGATTGTTTTTCATTTTGATTGGTTGCTTTATGTGTTGGATTTCGAAGGCTAGAGGTTGTATCTACTGAAGGAATGTTTAGGCTTGTATTAATTTTGTTCTGGGCTCCAATTACCTTCTACTTCAGATTTGATCTATATTGGAAGATGACCACAGACATTAGGAAGGGTTTTGTGATGTGAAAACACTTCTCTTTGGTAGACTGCAATCTCTAGGAATATACCTTGTGCTAGCCATAGGCCTTATCATGCTACTCAGATGGTCAAAAGGATGATCATAATCTCTAGT
Source organism: Pinus tabuliformis (assembly GCA_031772625.1). NCBI lineage: Eukaryota > Viridiplantae > Streptophyta > Pinopsida > Pinales > Pinaceae > Pinus > Pinus tabuliformis. Next base: position 1,108,508,456 of record CM062816.1, on the reverse strand, counting down.
TATCCACAGACTCTTCTTCACAACAGTGGGTTGGTATTCAAGGTTGTTTATGGGCTAGATTGATTATTAGGAAGAGGACAAAGTAACTTCAAGATAAGTCGCAGTAGTAGGATGTTGTGTATGTGTTTACAAGGGATGTATATCACAAGACCTAACCTAGAGTAACAACGGCTAATACAGAAATGGATTATCCTCCTCATTACTGCCTCAATATTTCTATTATGATTGGATCATCTATTGATCTAAGGGATGTGCCTCTGGATGTTCTATTGATAAGTCAATATTGACTCTTTGTTGTACTATCTCTCTCTCTCTCTCTCTCTTTGTTGAACATTTATTATGATAAGAAGAATTGATAAAGGGTGCCATATTCTCATGTTCTTCTGTCGTGGCTTCTATTCAACATTTATCATTTATGTTCTTTCATTAGTTACTGTCATATAATGCTAAATGTGATTTCTAATGGTTTAATGTGCATATGGTTGAATGAAGTAACTAACCTAAGAAAATAACATGTTAACCCTAAATTAATAGCCAGAGTGTGCTAACATGTGCCAAATAGTGCTAAGGCATGCCAAGACATGCAAGGTGCTAAGGCATGCCAAGATGTGCAAGGTGCCAGGGTGTGCCAACATGTGTCAAGGATTGTGAAGGCAACAAAAGGGAGAAGCATGCTAAAATGCAAGGAAATGAACACAAAAGAGGGTCAATAAGTAAGGAATTTACCTTTTTCAAAAGGGGTATTCTAGACACACTAACAATAGGTACAAATACATGTTGAGTGCCAATGTGTGCCAAATACTAATGGATGTCAATGCATGAAAAGGTGTTCCATGGCATGCTAGGGACTACATGGCATTCCAACACATGCTAGGGGAGTGCTATGTTGTGCTAAGGAATGCCAATGTGTGCTTGGGAGTCCTAGTCATGGAAATATGTTCTAGGTACAAAGATGTTCCAAGACATGTGAGGTGCCAAGGAATGTTAGTGTGTGAAAAAGAATGTCAAGGTGTGCCAAGAGTGTTGAGGAGTGTTAGGTCTCTCTCATTAATAGAATTGACCGAGCTTGATTGTGTATTAAATAACATGGTTCCTACACTCGCTTCCTTTATGATGAAGGCATAGAAACCATTACTTGAAATTGGAAAACAATAGATTCAAGTCATATATGGTGCATTTTGAAGGTTCTCCCCTATATGACAATCATGATCATTAAAACAAGGAAATGTGTTCCGACAAGGATGCCTCCCTGCAAAACTCATTGTATGATAATACAAGTTTGGCCTTTGAAAATGACAGATACACCAAGAAAATTGATGAGAAACCTAGCTATACAAAATAGAAAGTCCCTGCTCTATTACATAAGTACAATCCAAATTTCATAAATGATGTTTTCACTAACTGACTTGAGGAACATATGTGCAATAATACTTCTAGTCCTAGTTTGACAGATCAGTTCAATGAAAATTTAGCTAACAAAAATCAAACCAACTTTGATTTAAAAATAAATTTGGAATTGATGTGGAGTTTAAAAATTGATTAAGATACTCATAAACTTTTAATTGAAGATGCCTTTAAAAGGGACAATGAAAATCTAGTTCCTGTCAAACAAGATGAACTTCTAAAGGCAATAATGGAAATGCATGGCATAACTAATCCTCAAAACCCAAGCTTGTTTGGTTTCCATATTACGTTTGCTAAGCTTACTCCAAAGTTTGTTTCAAAATTTGAGGAACATGGATTTGGATTTGGTCTCACTTTGAATCAGATGAACATATAGGTCAAAAAATATGAATTGAATCGAAAGTTTTACACTTGATTTATGATCAACTATACTGATGAATGATTCATTTTGTCCCCAAAAGGGAAAAGGACTTGTTACTCTGAACGTTTTCATAGCATCATACCAAATTCGATGGGTATAGTGTTTGCAATGATAAAACACATGCCTTCTATACCTACATCAAATCTTCAACAAGAAGGATATAAATGGTATTATATATAAGCACCCAAAAAGTATGTAGAAAAGTATAAAAAAAACAAGCATATTGAATGCATACCTCTTGTTCCATCCCTGAATGCCTTGGAAACATGTAGTGGAATTTTATTCAATCCATCTTGGTTCACATTTTTTCCCTAACTCTTGCAACAAAACTGTCACAATAGACATGATGGTCAGGTTCGAATCTGATCCTGCACTATTGTCAACATGGGAATCCTCATATTCGTTTGTGATTTCATCTCGGTATGGTCTAAGATCGAGATTGATTGCAAGAGTTGTGGGTTAAACCCCCCGTGCCTCCCCCTTCCCATCCCCTTCCCACCTACCTCCCCTCCCTCACATTGGTGGAGGCAACTTCATCTCCCAAGTGGATAGAAAAAAAATTTGGGTTATGGAAATCCGAGGTAGAGAGGACTGTAAAACAAGAAATATAGAGATATGGCCCACCTGCAATGGTATTCTCATAGAGCATGTAATAGAAATAATATTAGAGCGGTGTAATATTTTAAAAAATTAGTCACAATCATCCACATACTTTGATATAAAATAAACTCTAAAAATGGAAATTCTTAAAATATCTTGTGTAGTTATCTAATGTCATTCAAGTAGAATCTCACAATAACTTATGTTAGTAATGGTGCGATTATATTTTTTATTTTTTTAAAGTAATTTTTTCTAGACATGCACCCATCAGGCATAAATCATCTCAACATGTACCTTTGAAGTAATATAAATCATTCTAGGGCTATCCTTAAAAGAGTTATCACCCATAGCCTTATTAATGGTGTAAGGCTTGTGTCAAAGTGGTATGAGCTTCTTATATGAGTTTGTTAATTTCCCTTTATGCAAGTCCAATCATAACTCATCACCAACTTGAAACTTATGTGGAACCCAATGGATTATGTATTTACTTGTATTTGGAGTTGGAAACTTTCTACAAAATATCATGAACTCATTATTAAATTTGTCGTATATGTTCCTCAAAATTGGTTTCTTTACTTACCTCGTTCCAAGTATAGAAGGTATCTTCATGTGTTATACCATCAATATAGCTACATCAATTTGTGCCAATTTCTGGGACACCAAGCACAACAGAAAAGGCTTGTGGCCAATAAAAATATGAAGAGTTATGTCGAATTTGTGTTGAAAATGTGGAAGGCTTTCAACATGTGTATGCGGGTGCTCACAATTGTATACTCTAAAGATATATATAATAATCCTACTGAATACTTATTTTTATTTATCAATCTAGGGATGGAAGGTAGTGGATTTGGTCAAGCTTGATGTCCATCATGGACCAAAGGTTAAAACAAAAAATAATAAGGAACCTACTATCCCTATCAAGAAATATGGTATTTGGAAACCCAAAATGAACCAAAATATTCTCAAAGAAGAACTTAAGAGTGGATTTTGTTGTGACAATCTTCTTACAAGGTGAAAAATTTCCCATCTTAAGGAAGCAATCAAAAACAACAAAAACACATCCATTACCATTCTTGGCTGAGAAAAAACAAGATATAAAATCCAATGGCACTAACTCCCAAGGATTATCCAAAGTTGGCAAAGAATAACAACTAGAGTGGATGGCCATTTCCATTGGTAGAATATAATTCTTCCACTGATTATAGGCTTTGACAATAGAATGTAGCTTATTTTCATAGGTTGGTTACCTACGAAACTTGTCGTAGAGTGTTTGGCTATGATAAAACATCGACGAAAGTTACTTCCCCAATGGGATAGAAGTGAAAACAGATAGTTCAAAGGTAGGAATAATGGCATTGGAGATAATGTTGTTTCCATAAAGAAGAGGACTAGAAATAGGCTCATGAACACCATCAATATCTACTGGAGGTGTTGCAATTAAAGAAATAATGAATACAAAAGTTGTTGTCAATAGGACAGGTATCATCAAGATGTTGAACCATCCAATGTAAAGATGGTTTTTAGTGCTAGTGATCTAGTCACATAAAAGACCCCATAAATTTGTGCTTTGGATACCCCTAATATTCAATAAGTACTCCAAAGTGATAGGATTCATTGATAAGGTGACAATGCCAACAACCCTGAGTTGACCCAAAGTTACACCTTATGAGTATTGCACAACTAGGGTGCCAGTTTGAGCATCAAAAGGAGGCACAATTGCACAAGTGGAAACATCTCGCATTTAGGGTACTTGGCCACAAATCTTTATGTGTTTTTCCATTGAGGGTACCTTTAACATTTCCCAAGGAAAAAATCACATATTTGAAGGAATTTTAGATAGCTTGTCACTTTCCACTAGCTTCATGCATGAAGAGGTGCTCCCATCCTTTAGGAAGATTTTGGAGGATTTCATGGCATAGTCAAGGGTCACATGTATAAAAGAATAACACCATAGCCAAGAATATGAAATTTGGCATTTGTATCACGTGGTGTAAAGGAGAAGGGCATAGGTGAAGAGTACTCCATTTAGAAACATCTAAAATCTTGTTTATGTCCTCTTTACAAATAAGATAAGATACCTTGTGATCGCAAATAATAGCCCAACAAAAGAGGGGATTGCAAAAGACACCCCACTAAAATGAGTGAAAATGAAAGTAAAATTAGGTACAATAATAACAAGAAATGAATTGACATAACATTGGTTATGTGCTAGCAGTTTATATTCCAAGAAATAAAACCCTAAAAAGTGAATGAGAGCTTGTTAAGAAACATAGCATGGACTAAGATGTAGCTGCCACATAAGAGAAGGGAGGGAGTTGGCCATGCTCATCATCTAAGTCAATGGTATAGATGTCAGCATTGTGTTCCTGACTAATAATGTCCTCTAGAGAGTGGCCTGTATTGATAGGTCCCTTAGTGTCACACAGAATTGGTCAAGGGTGCGGACACGACTGACCTTCCTAGAAGTCTAAGACGTTCTAATGACAAACAAGACAAAATGGAGTGATCTTTCTCTAAATACACCTTTTACAATATGAAAACTACAAGTGTTTAGGCTTACCTTATTCCAAAACGCTGTTGTTGAAGTCCGTTCTTGACGATCCGGATGAGCTCCTCCTTCAAGTCAATTCCTGCAACCACAAACAATCAAACAATTACCAAGCACTTGCATTTCATATAATAAAACGTATATTCAACATGCAGACCAAGGAACACATGAAATAACTCATTAACACAAGCTATTGAGAAAAATAAACCAGTTTGTATTAATAACGAAACAAAGAAACTCTTACAACCTGGCCTTGGTGTTGTGCAAGTTCCTCCCAGGGTCCATCAAGGGTTTTCCTCTACTTTGACAAAGCTCACCCACTTCCAAGTAGAATCAAGTAAAGACAATCTCTCCTCACAAAGGTTCTAATGGAAGACCTAAATCCTGCAGCATTTACCCAAAGAAAATGTATAGCTCCAACCTCCTCTCCTTCTGGCTCAATGCCTTTATTTATAGTGCTGTAAAGAGGTTATTCAGGTCCACTATCAATGGGATCATCCCCCTCTATGGGTTTATTGATAGGTCCCTTATTGATGGGATAAGCTCCCTCTTAATAGAGATACATGAACCAACTGGAGGCGCATCCATTTCATCAAACCGACCTCTAGAATGTTCTAGAAGTAACCACAAGTAACTTTTTCAAGATAAAACTTGCGCATTTTGCCTTTTACAGAAGGACGCACCTGTCCTTTAACATACAGAGCGTCCATGGATGCAGTTTTTGTGAACATGGCCTGCGTCCCCGCAGGTAAGGCTAGAGAGAACATGCGACCCCAGAGATAAACATAGTTTTTACAAGACTTTCTCTCTTCTTTGAGTTTGAGATGGATAACAGAGGCATGAGACTTGCCTAAAAGGGGTAGCATGACTGTTGATTTGAGCCATACTAACTGTAAGTAGTCAAGGGTAGTCAAGGTGACATTTTTTAGTGTAACAGATTGCCCCCTAAAGTGCGAAGCCTGGAATAGATTAGGGTTTTGTAATTCTAGGAAGGGTGAAGCGCTTTATCATTTCAAGGATTGTCTTGTGGATGACCTGGTTGGAACCTGCAATTTTCAACACAAAATACATGTATAAGATTATATCATCACTGAGGTAGGCATTCCCATACTCAGATTCAAAACTTTAACAAATGGACTAACTATTCTGATACAGGAATGATCTTGCAGTACATCATTTTTTATAGACTTTCGTAGACGCAGTATGGACGCAGCCATCTGTTTATGATTAGTCTACATAGATAATGAATACAAAACTCCTCGCAGCCTGGATGGTAGAAACTAGATCCAGGGTCTTCACTTCTACTTCGCGAATTGGTACGATTCTAAGCATGTGATTAAATGATTTGATGTCGAACATGTTAGAAACCACTTGATTACCAGTCGATGATGTGAACTATTAACAAGCGTGAGAGAGACCACCAGTAATGTCAATGGTTCTCAAAGTATCAAGCACAACCCGTGAAATGTGAATAGATGTTCTGATGTCAAACACTTCACGGAATCCTTTGATCGAAAGTCAATGATGTAAACTGTCGTCAAAGGCGAGAAACCTGTCATTGATGCATGCAGACTTCAAGGTACTGTCGATTCCTAAGTCATCTTTCTAGATAATGTGTCGATGTCGATAGAAAGCGACTCGTTGCAGGCAAGCCTGCAACACGAAATCATTGTTCAAGTTGAAGAAATGTTGCTGTAAGGAATGACTCAGGGATGGTCAAATGGATGATAAGTATTTTGCAGATGAAAGTTTTGCTTGCAGACCTCTTGAACACATAACGACACAACAGATGGTTTGGTGACGAATAACTCAAAGTTAATCCCTGAACCCGGTTAAAGATTTTCAAAGTGATTTGGTCAACTGTGAGGTAAAAGATTTCCCAACCCAGGTGAAATGCAAAAGTGTCGTGTTCAAGAGTGGTAATAAAGTTTCGTTTGAGACAAAAGGTGACAAATAGGTTCATTCTTCTCTCTTTTCCCCCACCATTTCTGGCAAGTACCTCTTTATTTTTAACAAGCTTGAGGAGGATAACATATGCTTGGTTATAAGCTCATCCTTCGGACGAGTCCAACCTAGTTTAAATTCGAACCCTAGGAAGGAGTGGTTCGTTCCTGTTTGTAATTGAACAGGTCCTTTACTGTAAAAGTTTAACGAGACCAGTATAGGAACAACTCGGCGTTTTTCAATTTTAGAGAGTCTGAAAAAACTTAAGGAAACTCCACGTTGAACTTTTTCGTAAATTTGTGTCCCTCAAGCCCGAAAAAGTATAAAATAATACCTGGGGGAACCGCTTGATCTTGCGACCAAGGAGTACTTTCATAATAGTGTTGTTGACCTGAAAAGTAAAAAGCGATCAAGGACACGTCGTTTTATTTCCGTATCGAGTTTGAAACGACAAAAACCCGGCAATCTTTTCCTGATTTTACGGTCAGAAAAGAGCTATAAGGGGACCGTCTTTTAATTCCGTTTTAACGAGTGTAAAAGAAACGCTCGGCAATCTTTTCATGTTTTAGGAGTCAGAAAAGGGCTTAAAAGATGACTCTAAGGTTTCACTTTTTCGTAAGTTTTAACGAGTTCGAAAAAGGGATAAAAATGTACTCATGGTTTTCACTTTTTCGTAAATTTTAATGAGTTCGAAAAAGGGATAAAAATGTACTCAAATGGCCGATTTTCAATTTAATTTACGAGCAGGAAAAGACGGAAAGAACTCGACATTTTCATTTGTTTTACGAGAATGAAAAATAGCAAAATAATCTCGGGATTTTCATGAGTTTAACGAGTCTTGAAAATAACTGAAACTGACTCGAGATAGGTTTCATTTTTACAAAAGCTTGAAACATATAAAAACTATGCTTCAAAGTAGTTTCATTTTTTCACAAGCTTGAAACAGAGAGAAAACTGTGCTTGATGCCCCCTAAGCGTAACTGCTAGAGCGCATGCCCCCCTGCTTCATTTCATTCAACCAGTTGGATGAAATGAAGGTTGAGTTACGAGATCATTTGAAAGACTCGACCTAAAACTGTAAGAAAATTATGCAAAAACTGAAATAACTAACCTAAAAATACAACTTAACATTTACGAGATCTAGTCAATCTCTCGACTCAAGTAGAGGAGGATTTGTTTCATTTTTTTAACGAGCTTGACATAGGAAAAGAACTATGCTCGGATTCGGTTTCATGTTTATGCAAGCTTGAAACGAAAAACTATGCTTGTTATAAGTTCACATGCCCCCAGCATAAAGATGCAAACCAAGGTACATGCCCCCCAAGCTTCATTGCATTCAATGAGGTGGATGGAATGAAGCTTTACTTTCACGATCTTGGAAAGACTTGTGGGAGTTGTTTCATTTTTTAGTGAGGTTAACACAAGAAAAGAACTATCCTCAAAACCCTTGTTTCATTTTTTAAACGAGCTTGACACAAGATAAGGAACTATGCTCATAACTACTCTACAATCTATCTAACAAAAAACTCTACACTAAAAACCTTGATTCATTTTTTAACGAGCTTGACACAAGATAGGGAACTATGCTCTAAAAACCTTGATTCATTTTTTTTTTAATGAGCTTGACACAAGACAAGGAACTATGCTCATGACTACTATCTAGAATCTACCTACTTAACCTACCCTTGTTTCATTTGTTAACGAGCTTGACACAAGACAAGGAACTATGCTCAAAAATTTCGCATGCCCCCAGTTTAATGATGCAAAATGAGGTACATGCCCCCCAGGCTTCATTGCATTCAACCGGCTGGATGAAATGAAGGTTTACTTTCAATATTTAACTTGAAAAGGGAGTTGTTTCATTTTTAAGGAGGTTGACACAAGAAAAGAACTATCCTCATACCTGATTCATTTTTTAACGAGGTTGATTCAGTAACAGGAACTATCCTCGTACCTGATTCGTTTTTTAACGAGGTTGACTCAGTAACAGGAACTGTCCTCGCACACACTTACTTTCTACAATCTATCTACATATCCTAAAATCTAGCTGATTCATTTTTTAATGAGGTTGACTCAGTAAAAGAACTATCCTCATCAACTGATTCATTTTTTAACGAGGTTGACACAGTAAAAGGAACTTTCCTCGGACCTGATTCATTTTTTAACGAGGTTGACTCAGTAAAAGAACTATCCTCATCAATGGTTCTAATGGAAGACCTAAATCCTGCAGCATTTACCCAAAGAAAATGTATAGCTCCAACCTCCTCTCCTTCTGGCTCAATGCCTTTATTTATAGTGCTGTAAAGAGGTTATTCAGGTCCACTATCAATGGGATCATCCCCCTCTATGGGTGGGATAGGTCCCTTATTGATGGGATAAGCTCCCTCTTAATAGAGATACATGAACCAACTGGAGGCACATCCATTTCATCAAACCGACCTCTAGAATGTTCTAGAAGTAACCACAAGTAACTTTTTCAAGATAAAACTTGCACATTTTGCCTTTTACAGAAGGACGCACCTGTCCTTTAACATACAGAGCGTCCATGGACGCAGTTTTTGTGAACATGGCCTGCGTCCCCGCAGGTAAGGCTAGAGAGAACCTGCGACCCCAGAGATAAACATAGTTTTTACAAGACTTTCTCTCTTCTTTGAGTTTGAGATGGATAACAGAGGCATGAGACTTGCCTAAAAGGGGTAGCATGACTGTTGATTTGAGCCATACTAACTGTAAGTAGTCAAGGGTAGTCAAGGTGACATTTTTTAGTGTAACACTTAGGAGTAATATTGGATGGCATTGAGGGCCCTTGATGGTGACAAAGAAGTTCCAATGGAAGGAAATAAACTAGTAATGCATCTTTTAGCAATTGTCCTTTCCAACATTTTGCATTGTCAAATGTTCACCACTAGTGAAACTTTATGATTTGTAACATTTTCCTTTTCAAATCTAACAACATGTTGAGAAGATATCAAAGAGACATTCACAATGAAGAAGATGTTGTGTACAAAAATTTGATCTCTGATTGATAGAGTCCCATTTTTCATTTCTGATTGATCAAAATTTGTATTCTACTATCTAGTCACATTGACCTATCCCTTGGTTTTTTGTGGACATTCATAAAATTATCTTATTATCTGATTGGAAGTAGGCAAATATGGGTGCCACTGGAAGAGTTGCATAGCCCGTGAAAGATAGACAGACTTGTGTCCACTGAAAATCTTAAGCCTCATAGTAATCAGAAAAGGGGAGAAATGACCATTTAATACTTTAATTCATATAACAATCAATCTGAGAAAGAAAATAGAACAAACATATCGATTTTTGTCAAATAACATCTTAACATAGGATTAAAATCACTCGTCAAAAGAAATAGGAAGACCTATCTATAGTAAAGGGGAAGAACTTTGTACAATCTAGAGAAGTAAAACATGATTTGAATCAATACTTTATTTGTATTTTAGTTGGTTTTCTCTTTTCCATCCTAGAAATTTTCTTGTTCCAGGAAGTGTCAGTGAGTTCCAACTATGCTGAGGGAGTGAAAAGGTATGCTAGGGAATGATAAGGCATATTAGAGGCCGGGGAAACATTCCAAGATGTGCCAAGTGTCAAGGTGTGGCAATGCATGTCAAGGAGTGTTAGGGATTGCCAGAGAAACACGAGGGAGAAATAGTTTCAAATGCATGGAAATGAATGAATAACAGTGTGTGAAAAGGAGTGTTAGCGAGTTCTAGGTGTGCTAAGGAGAGAATGACAAGGTATGGTGTAGTTCCAAGGAATGCTAGAGTCCAAGTGACATGCCAAGGTGTGATATATGTCAAGGTGTGTCAATGTGTGCCAAGGAGGCTTAGGGACTGCCATGGAAACAAAAGGGAGAACTAGTTAAAAATGCATGGAAATGAACAAATAAGAGTGTGTGATAGGGAGTTTCAGTGGGTTTTAGGTGTGTTAAGGAGGCAGTGACACAGTTATATACTAGGTAGTGCAAAGGCATGCTAGAGTTCTAGGGCATGTTAGGGAGTGGTAAGGTGTGCGAGGGTGTGCCAAAGAATCCAAGGAATGCAGGGGATGCTAATACGTGCTATATAGTGTCAAGATGTAAACTACATTGCTTAGTTGTTTTATGGCCACGATTTGACTTGAGCCTTGACTTGGTAACTTGTAACTTGTTAAGTGGGATAGGTTGAAATTAGACATGAGTAGCCTAATATGAGTTATAGTCAATTCTTAGGTGAAGAAGGCACATTCCAGTTGTAGTATATGTAACTTGGTTAGGTTGTTGTAGTCGAGGCAAAACTCGGTTGGATTCCCAAGTCCCAAAAAATGTAAGGGCGGTTGTGAGGGCATGATAATTACGGAGTGTCAGTGCATGCCGAGGAATGAAAATGTGTGTTAACACATTCCACACAATGTCAATGCATGTTGAGGAGTGTTAGGGAGTGTCATAACATCACAAGGGAGAATTAGGCCAAAATGCATGTAAATGAACGAATAAGAGTGTGTGCAGCCAAGGAGTGTCAATGAATTATGGGTTTCTCAAGGATAAAGTGTGTTAGGTGAAGGTCAGAATAAGAATTGTAGGAGGAAAACCTATTGTTACAATAAGGGGTTGGACAAAGAAATTTTAGACAAATGGAGACTTTGGGTTGGGCACAAAATTATTTTTCCAATGACTTGGCTGTGTTCCCAAGTCACAAACAAGGCTATCTATCAGGGAATGATTGCTAGGGAGTGCCAAGGTGTTCTAGGGAATTCCCAATTCATGGAAAAATGTAAGGCTATTTGTGAGGGCATGAGTGCCAAGACATGCTTGGGAATTCTAACATGTGAAATATAGTATGAAGGCATGTCAAACATGATAAGATGTGTCAAGTGCTAAGGCATGCTAATATGTGCAAGGGTGTGATAATGCGTTTCAGGGTATTTCAAGGAAACAAAAGGGAGAAACAATTTAAAATACAAGGAAATGAACACATAATAGGGTTAATAAGTCACCAATTTACCTTTTCCATAAGGGGCATGCTAGGCATACCAACACTAAGTGCCAGTAGGTCCCAAGTTCCAAGTCTTAGTGCATTCTAAGTGCCAAATATTCCTTTGTGCTTATCGTATACTTTTTAATAATTGATCTCAAATAACTATAATATTAAACCATGCCAAATCACACCAAGTCATCACAACGCATATCAGACATGCTAATACTTGCCAAGCGCCAACACATGCCAAGTGTCAATGTGTGTCAGGGAGTGTTATGCATGCTATGAAGTGGAAAGGAATGTCAAAGAGTGCTAAGGTGTGCTAGAGAGTGCTAAGGTGTGCTAGAGAGTGCCAATGCATGCTAAGGAGTGTTAGGGAGTAATAGGACAACACAAGGGAGCATTGGGTCAAAATTCATGGAAGTGAATGATATGAGGGTGTGCCAAGGAGTGTCAATGAGTGCTAGTTTTCATGTGAAAGAGGGAGTGACAAGGTATGCTAAGAATTGTTAAGGCATGATAGGGAATATTAGGGCATGTCAATAAGTGCCAGAGTGTTCTATTTAGTTCTAAGGTGTGCTAACGTGTGCCAAATAGTGCCAAGGCATTCCAAGACATGCCAAGTGCTAAGGCATGCTAGAATGTGCAAGGTGCCAAGGTATGACAATATGTGCCAAGGAGTGTCAAGGAAACAAAAGGAAGAACCAAGCTAAAATTAGAGGAAATTAACATATAAGAGGGTTAATAGGTGGGGACTTTGTCTTTTTCAAAAGGGGCATGTTAGTCACACTAATAATAGGTTCCAATACATGCCAAGTGATAATAGATTTAAATGCATGACAAGGTGTTCTAGGGCATTCTAGGGACTACATGGCATGCCAATACATACTAGGAGAGTGCTATGCTATGCTAGGGCATGCCAACATGTGCTTGGGTGTCCTAGTCATGGAAATATTTTCTAGGTACAAAGATGTTCCAAGACATGCAAGGTGCCAAGGAATGTTAGTGTGTGCCAAAGCATGTTATGGTGTGCCAGGAGTGTTGAGGAGTGTTAGGACTCTCTCATTAAAAGAATTGACAGAGCTTGATTATGTATTAAATAATATAGTTCCTACACACACTAGTGGAACTTTATCTAAAGGGAATTTTCTAGATAATAAACCTAATAGAGATGAATCATGTGTTGACTCATAGGAAAACTATATTATCATTACTTGAGGGAAATTATACATGCTAATTACTTATTAACAAATTGACCGAATCTAACCACTATGGCCTTGGACACATAATGAAAAAGACTCCACAACAATGGTCTTAAATCCTTATCTTTTGACAAAAAATTGTAACAGGAACATAGCATCATCAAAAACTCATTGGAATGATAAATGATGATGAACATTTTTTTACCATCACCAAAAGTAATAAAAAGGAGCATTGGTGAGGGTCAATAAAATATCATCACTAGAAGTGTCACTAAATAGAGAATTAGTGATGAGCCTTTAACGAACCTTGCCAAAAGTGTCATTGAAAATGGATGGGGTGACAAACCTTAAAGGACCATCACTACACACACTTACAACAACACTTTTTTAAGGACTGTCACCGTATGCGACATTGGTGATAGACCTTAAAGGTCCATCACAAGAATGACCCTCACTAATGACCTTTTTTTTGTAATGATAAGTTCACCAATACATAATATATAATAAATATTATTTCATAAAAATAAACATCATGATGATAACCATCTAACAAACATAAACATCATCTAAGATACACATTCAAATTCACTACCATCATCTAATTTTATACACCTCTAGCGCCTATAAACGTCATTAGCTAGCACAAAAATTTAATAATATAAGAGGGCATCATAATCATGATCACATCTAACAGAACACAAACATTGTAATCTAACATCATCACCACACACATCCTCAAATTAATATACATCTCATTTCAAATAACTGCTATCACATAAACATCTATCTGCAAGCACATCAAATGATCATATCTAACATGACCTGACAATATACACATCAACACCTACATATAAATTAAGTACATAAACATGAACAAAAAAAATGTGCCATCCATATATGAGTCAAATAATTGTAATCAAATATCTAATACAACAAATGTAGTAGTGCCAACTTCCTGGTATGTAGTGGAAGATTATATATGGTTAACTACTGTCTAAATGTCTGTCAAACTCTAAGGTGGAGGAGGAGATGGCTGGCCTGTAGAAAAAGACAATGGATGGTTAATTATTGCCTCAACAAAGTCTGGAAAAATTTGAGGTGGAGGAGGAGGTGGTCAATCTACTCTATCATGAGAAACATAAGGCACATCCTCTAGCTATGGCATCTCATGATCATGCGACTGATGACCATGATCTTATGGGGTAGTACTACCTAAAGCATCATAATCACCACCCTCATCATCATGATCATGATCACCACTCTCATCATCATGATCATGATCACCACCCTCATTTGACATATCTACTGCTACATGCCCTACACCCCTCATCACTACTAGTACCCTGCTAGCTCCGACGATATGATGCATAAGAGACATCATCTCACATGAATAGTCCCTGTAGATATCCATGAACCTAAGACCTGCGCCGATATATCAAGCCCTCATAGGGAAGATTCCCTCCTTAACCAAATCTCTAGCCAATCTGTCACAGTAGTCCATTTGAAATCGTAGACCATCCCTACAGTGCTGAACAACCATGCCCCCCTTAGGATGTGCCTCACCCTCTTAGGCCTCATCCATCTCCTCATATCCTCCATCCGGTGGGGGAGGAGGAATTTCCACTTCAAATGTGGCGATGTCTAAAAAATATATAGTACACAACAATAATTAGACAATATCATTAAACAATTTAATAAAACAAGTTAAAGGACGTGCTAGAATAAGTTTTATTCTAATTAATTAAAACTATAAATGAAACTAGATTAATTTAAAGAAAACACTAATATTACCTCTATCATCTAAAGGCTCAACCTATGTGAAGAGGATGTTGGGACATTATCTCCAGTCAATCCTAGCATATGAAAATGTCAACACAACAAACTCATGGTCATCCTCGCTAGCCAGTGCTATTTCCTCGGCGAAAATCTTGGTCGGATACTCCGAAAGGCCCCTCTTGGGCATCATATGCCCCCACATGCACATCCGGACCTCAATGATCCTCCTAGGATGGTGACGGTAAAATTTAGGCCTCGTCTCTGGAAACCTCTCAAAGGATAAACAAAAAATATCTAAAGCGAAAGGGAAGTTCACCCTCCCATGTCTCAATGCACAGAATCTATCTAAAGCCATACAAAACTACTTGAAAAAAATGGCAGACCATCTGATACAATGTGGTGCTTGAATCAAAGAATTGACATAAGACAAAAGAGGGAAAATAATGTGTTTTCCATCACTACTACAGTGTGAAATTATGGTGACTAATAACGAGAGGAAACTAACCTCCTATGCATCAAAAGAAGAAATTTATAGCTTTCCACCACACACCTGAAAATATGTTGGATGTAGTACAAGAGGCCCACCCGACATATCTATGAGTGTAGGCAAGTTGAGTCTCAGTTGCAACCCCATGGGGGACATTAGGGAAGTAGGTAGAATCCTCCCCTCCTGTATAGGCCAGAGATAAAGTATATGTCCTTCAACGAGGGCCTATACCACACCCTAGGACTGACATAGAAACCCTGCTCCTCGACACTCCATCGGAAGATGATATGTGCCAATAAGATAGATTGCACCTTCAGGGATGTAGCCTCCTCATAGTACTTGAGGAGACTTACATTCCTTAAGAGCACTCAAGTCACTGCAGTAATAGGGCAAGGGTATAAATCCCTCTCCCTCTCTCTAGCCTACCATGGTCAGACCATATTATATGGGTCCACCATTTTCTCCTGCTCCTGTTGTTTCTCCCTCCACTAATGTCTATACTACATGATTGACATATAAAATACATCAATCTCATACATAAAATACAATTTTTTTTATTAAATGAAAATTGTATTTATAAATATGGAAACATAACTTTCAATTAAAAAAAAAATACATCAATGCACCTAAAACACAGTCATGCACCAACTCTATTGCGTTGTCAAACACAACCACACCGACATCAGTGTGCACATACATATGATGCACCATTTTTGGTTCACAAATTTAAATTTTCATCACGGTGTGTCACACTTATGGACCAATGTGCATGTATAACCTTTTCACACCAGTACGAAATGTTCACGTTAACGAATACATTGATCTATAGTTATATTTTAAATTTTTTTTTGCAGTGCATTTGGTAAATACAAATGCACCGGGCATAATGCACCGACGTACAATTTTTAGCTTTCCTTGTGTGTTTTAATATACGAAACTCATCGCGACAATAGTGGTGTTTTATGTTCACGCACCGAACTGTGGTGCACCTTGTAAATTTATAAGGTGCACCACTATTGGTGCGAGCTAAACATATCGAGCGCACCACACAGGGAAAAACAAATCTTCAAAAACCATGGAAATTTTAAGCTAATTTTCAATTCTAATCTGCTAAAAAATTAAACTAGAGATAAACATATATATTACCTAGATATTTGGTCGTCGGGGAGGCATTGTTGACACGTAATGGAGAAAAACAAATTTTACCACAGTTTGAAAAAATTGGAAATTCAGGAAGTGAGCATGGTAAGGAAGGATGGAGAGCAAGAGAAGCATTGATGTGAGGGTTCTTGCATGAGGAAAGGGTGGCACCAGCGATTCATATCTCTCCAGCATTGTAGATGGTAAAAATAAAATTTACTGTTGGAAGGTCTTTTTTTATTTAACCCTCCTCCGGTGCGTTACTATAATTGTATCAATGTGGAGGATATCCAAGAGCACTATGTTTTTTTTAAATTAAAAAGTCTATAACAGTGTTTTTGTTAAGATTCCCTTATGCATTCTAATACAAGTACCACATCGGTCCTTTGTTTGACTAGAGCAGCGCTCTTTTTTTAAATTAAAAATCGCTTGGTGGTGCTCTTTAGAATTCGTCGCAAGGAATTTTAGTACATTTACTGCACAGATGCATCATTGGAAAATAGAACCATTTTTTTTTTAATTTAAAATTATAGAAATGCTCTTTCTTAGTATGCACTGAGGCATTTTACTACATGTAATGCATTGGTGTTGCAGGTGTATATAGAACTGGAAATTTTGAAAAGTAACATTTTTCTGATGTTATTAATTATTCAAGCACCGGTGCATTGTTTTATTTAGCGCACCCTATTTTTTTATTTTATAAAAAAAAAAATTCCACAGTGCACCATGTTCTATGTGGAACTGGTACTTGTATGGATAGTAAAGCACCAGTGCGCTTGTAGATTGTAGACACACTGTCCAAAAAACATCTGCCCACTCACCTCTGCTACAAATGAATTTTTGGGTTATTTTTATTGGGTCTTCCACAAAAACCTCTTCTAGAAGATATTTTCCTTGTAGTGTCCATAAAGGAAGGGTTATTTATTCAAAATTAATCAAATCTAAATAGTATATGTTTGGAGGTACCTAACATTGCACTGTCAACACCACTGGCCAGTGATCTGAACCCCCATAGATGAGAATATTTTCCTCAATATCCAACCCTTGCAGCAATAGATCCTCTGAGATTAAGCACCTATCTAACCTCGAGTATATTTGATGCTCTCCTCCTCTTTTATTAGTCCAGGTAAATATCCCATTACCTGTTTCAATATCTATCACTTTTTGTCTTCTATGAAACTCTTGAAGGCCTCAAAGTATTTATCTAGCCTCCTCAAGCCCCTTTTGTTTTTTCCAATGAGGTTAACATGTTGAAATATCCCCCTATAATTCACTGTTGGTTTGGATTTCTTATTCTTAGGTCCATTAAGGCCTAAATAAATCATAATTTATCATCAATTCGTTGAAGCCCATAGACACTGGTAAATAAGATGGACCGAGGATCACCTATTATCTGCAACTCCAAAGACAGTAGTGGATTTTGCAACTATTAGGTTCATTAACTATGGATTCCACCAAGTGACTAGTCCTCATGCATTATTATGAGCTTCTATGTCTAAATAATTGAATATTCTACCTAAATTCTTATTAATTTCCTTCATCTTATCCATTGTACATTTTGATTCTTAAATGAATATTAGATATGGCTTTTCCATTTTAATATTCCTCTTTAACAATATTTTTTTTCTAAGGCTATTCAGGCCTATTTCATTCCAAGTGATAATTTTCATGTTTAACTAGGGGAGTTAGGGAGCGAGCTGAGAGCTCTCATCTTCCCTGAGTTTATCAACATTGCTCCTAATTCCTTGAAGGATACACTGTTCAACTTTCTTCCCTATTTCCTTCTAGTTCGTTTTGGCATTAGGGTGATCTGGGATTCAGATATCTTAATTCTCATATCAACAATTTCCCCATATGGTCATTTCAATCCATGAATTTTACTTCCTCTCACATAAGGCAAAGGTATTGGATCTGATATACCTATTACATGGGAATTTCATCCAATCCTTTGTTTCTTCTTTATTCTACGATGTGTCGTAGATCCATTCCCTCCCTTTCCAATATTTCCTGGAGATCAGGATCCTTCGTACTTGCTTCACTTGGGGTCATTTCAAAGTCCCCTTCAAATTATTTTTTTAGATATGGAATCTTCATGCTTTTAATAGTGTTCTCATATACTTCAATGATGCCTTCCACACTGTGATAATCCTGCTTTTCAAATTTATCTCCATCGTTTTGATCTTCCTCAGTGTCATATATGATAGGATTCCAAAGTTGTTCTTAGACGCATTCCCCCCCTTGAGTTTATTATTATTGTTTACAATTTCCTCATCCTTTATGATTAGGTTTTACAAATCCATCACCATATTTTTTCTCCTGCTCCTTTCATTGATCTTTAGGCCAATTCAGGGGGCATTACCTTATCATATGTCAATTCTCGAAGCATCAACAACATCTAGAAGGGATTTTTTCATAGTTGACAGACTATAACCATACTTCGTCTCAGAAATCCAAAGAAATTTCCTCTAGTAAAGCTCCATACACATCCATCTCCATGTGGATCCTTGTATACCAGGTATATTTTCTCTATAGATTTGCGTCAAATATTTTTACAAATTTACCCAACTTGTCACTAATAATCTTAAGAGCCAATGGTTAACAATAGTCCATGGGCAAGGAATAAATCCTAATCCACACTGGAACACTTGTGTACGTCTCTTTATCTGGTGTAAAATTCTCCCTCGATGGTCACATATACAGCCCAATAAAATCAAATAAATACAACCCCCCATCGAACACTCGATATTTTTCCTCCACATTATCAAATACCACCGTGAAAAATCCTTTCGATCCCAGGTGTAATTCTATCTCACCGCGTGGCTTCCAATGTTGCTTTATCTAATTGAATAAGGTTTTCTTCGTGGGCCACAGTCCCATAAACTTACAAATGACAACATATGTGCACACCTAAACGCCTAGGTTTGAGGGTCTGTAATAACAAACTTTGGTATTACCATCGTTTTAGGCTTGTATGGTCCATTCCCATTAGCTCCTTTTTCTTTGTGCTACTGATCTAGTATGTCGTCTATCATACCTTTGTCTTCTCCTTTTTTTAGTCCATTTTCATCTTATTTTATAGCCCCATCTACTCCTTAACTCGTTCCTTTTGACCCTTCTACAAAAATTTTGAACCCTCCCTAAAACTCTATTCCCTTATCTACAACCACATCTCTATATAAGGGAGCTCTGCTCTTTCCCCCTCGAGACATCGATCTCGCTAGAAGACTGCCTGTATAATATTCTAAAAAACCCTAACTACTCTTCACTCTCTGCAACTGAATTCCAATCATTTTTATCAATAAGGTGAAGATATATATATATATATATATATATATATATATATATATATATATAAGCAAAAAATTCTTCCGGATAAATCACATAAATGATTTAAGGTCGACGTGTTTCTTACTGAGATTCATCATCAAGAAAAAGATGGATAGTGAGATCAACACATCACATAATTATAATACAAATCCAATAGTAAAGTCCTAACAATCACCAAGAAAAATAATAAAATGGTACGTTACAGTAAATTTAATTAAAAAAATAACAACTAATTATTTTTATTAAGGAAACTTCTAGAAAAAGTTAATATTATTATTATATTATCTAAGTAAAATAATTAATTAGTTAATAGAAATTGTCCAAAATAGCAATAAAGATAGAAAAATTCAAGAAAGAAGGATATCCAAAAATATAATATATAAATAATATAAAAATGTATATTTATATTCTTATAAATATTATAATACAAAACTAAAATATAATTATTCTAATTTTAATACTATAAAAGAAATTATAAAATTCTTATTACATAATAGTATAAAAAAAGAACTAAAAGAGAATAACATAAATTGTAAATAGAAACAAAACCTAAATTATAGAAAGTTAGAAGAATTTTTTTTATAAATAAATAAATTTTTACTAATAATAATAATAAATGGATGAATATAATAAATTATAAATTTAGAAAAAATATAAATTTAGAAAAAAATTAAAAATGAATAAAATATAAACAAAATATAAATTATAGAAGAAGGAATAAGAAGAAAAAAAAAAAAAAAAAAAATATATATATATATATATATGACCAAATTTAGTAAAATAACAGTAAATAATAGCGGTTCTTTCTCTTAGGAGGTTTTTCGTTAAAAAAACCCACACTGAATAATATTTACATGTGAATTCTTATTGCTATATCAAGCTAGGTGTTCTCAACACTTAGTCGTTCCAGCTTGAAGGGTTTTTTTTATGAGAACCATCTTGTGAATAAGAAAAGCATTCTCCTTAATATTTTTGAAAAGAATGGCTACAATAGATACTAGGGTATCAAAGCCTTTTTGAAAGCTAGCAGAGGTCCTAGGACTAAAACAAAGTCATTTGAAGTTGACTCTAGTGTCCAACTTCCCTTTATCCAAGGGAATATGAACAAGATTGCTCAGATTCTTAGGAGGCACAAGCTTTCTTCTACTTTTATACCCTTGAAAACCATTCATGTCTCCTTAAGATCTATTAAGATCTATCAATGACCCTATGGATCCTAAGAACATGAAGGGTGTTTATTTGATTCCATGTTCTTATGGAACCCCGTGCATTGGAGAAATTGTTTGTTCCATATATCAAAGGATTCAAGAACATGTGGTTGACCTAAAACATTGTAAGGATCACTCCTTTCTTTAGCTCAACATGCTGAAAAGACAAAACATCACATTTGTTTAGAGGATTCCTAGATCCTTGCTAGGATTGATCATTTCCATCACTATAAATTGAGGGAAACAATTGAGCTTGAGAAAAGATATAATATGCTAAATATGGATGATGGATAGAAGATCAACACTTCATTTCCATCACTATAAATTAAATATGCTAAATAAATATGATGAAAGAAAAATCAGTTAGTGAATCTCATCCCATTCTTTTATTCGTAAGCCTCTTCCTTTTTATGAATCCCCATTATATTTTTCTTTAGATTATTTTTGTTTTTACCATTATAATGTGCTTTGTAATTTTTATTTTTTCATCTACTATTATTTTTATTATTTTATTAAATTATTTATTTATATATTAAAAAAAAATCCATTTAACTTTCTAATTTATTTTTGTTTATAATTTATTTTATTTTCCTTATTTTTTTATTATAATATTATCTAATAAAAATTCCTCAATCTCCTCTTTATAATTTTTTTATAGTATTAAAATTAGAATAATTATATTTTAGTTTCATATTATAAGATTTACAATTTTTTTACATTATTTATATATTATATTTTTTTATACTCTTCTTTGTTATTTTGTTGTTTTTGTTTGTTTTTGTTTTAGTGTTACTTTGCATGGTTTCTAATTAATTATTTATTTATTTTAGTTAATTAATTATTTTATTTAAATAATATAATAATAATATTAACTTTTTTAGATTTTTCCTTAACAAAAATAAATTAATGGTTTAAAACAAAAAATATTAAATTTACTGGAATTTATCGTTTTATTATTTTAATTATATTTTAATGGTTGTTAGGATTTTATCATTTCATCTCTACTATAATTATGTGATAGGTTGATCTCACTATCTATTTTTGCCCCGTGATGAACCTCATTAGGGGTTCCACTCGTCCACCCTAAATTATTGATGTGATTTATCATGAATTTTTTTTTTCTTATATAATGAATCATAAAAACCTACATTGTAAGAAGTTATGTATTGTTTTGTTGTGACAAGGTTATATAATGCAAGATTATATATTGATAATTATATTGTTATGTTCTAATAATATAATAATTAGAAATTAATTTTAAATAATATTATGTTTATGTTTATAAGCTTGTCTATTCTAGAGCAAGGTTTTTAACATTTTAATTTAATTATCAATAATTATTAGGTGGATGGTAGGAATTTCACATCCATGCATTGTTTTAGAAAATTCATAGTAGTATACATAAATTAAAGGTTGAGATTTATCTCCAAAGTAGTTATGTCATTTTTTCCTCTCAATTAAATTAATTAATTAAAATAAATATCATATGAAAAACTGTGATTTGAGGTCAATTATGGTTTTTTGAGTATGTGGCATTGATAAGTCATGTATTGGCTCATAGTAGTGTAACAAACTCTATTTATAGATTAACAATCTCCATAATTAAGAAAAAAAATTATATACTTTTTTAAAATTATATATATTGAACTTACATATTAATTATTTTTGTCATTATGCCCATAAACATATCTATTTAAGAATAAGATTTTGATAATTTTAATTTAATTATGAGTAATTATTAATTGCGTTTGTAGAGATTTAACCTCCATAAAATATGGGGAATATTTATAGTAGTATTTATAGATTAAGGGTTAATATTTATCTCCAAGTTAGCTATATTATTTTTATTAATATATCGGAAATTAGTTAATTAAAAAATGGGATATCAACATGTGTCGTATTAGGAATGCGGTATTGATAAACCATAGTATTGGTTGATGGTATTGTTACAAAAATTATTAGTTAAAAATTTCTAAGATAAAACTGGTGTGAATCTTTAACTACTATATATATATATATATATATATATATATAATATATATATATATATATATATATATATATATATATATATAACACATCATCATCATATTTTTTTAATTTAATAATAAAAATAATTTAAAATAAAATTATAATTTAATTATTTTTTATGCTATTTTATAATATGGGCAATGCCAGATGTATGATGTAGAAAATATGATGGTAGGTTAACCCGATATTGCAATATAAATCAAAGCAGAATACTATAACCTACTTCTAATATCAATTTGTGGAAGATTAAAGATCGAGCTGAACAATATAACCAGAAGAAGAAGAATCAATGCACAATACACATGAAAATACTTTGGGGAAAGCCTCATCTAGAAACCCCACACTATTGTATTATCATAAAATGTGGAAATACATAGGAATTATACAAAGCCTTAGCTCTCACAGCTAACCAGCTCTGCCAACTAGCCAGCTCTCAATACAATCCTCACAGATACTCACATGCAATCTTGGCTTCTCTCCAGCCTTCCTCTCTACCCTCCAAGCTCCTATTTCCTTACTATGTTCCTTGTGGATGATTCCCCTTCAACCAAGTGGAAAACTTTCCTTCAAAACTATGCAATCCTCAAGGATAAATCCTTGACTGCGTGCATGAGTTTTCTCCATGAGAAAACACATGCAACTAATAATACACTGTCCTTGACTTTAATCTCAACTGGGTCTTTCTCAAAATAGACATACATGATTTTGTGATGAGGGAAGCTTTAGTTAACTGGAGTAGCATTAGTTGAGTGCATGCATGCATCAACTGACTCTTAACTCATTATTAGTTCCTCAAATAGTTTGGAACTAATTTAACTAGACTTAACTCGGTAAACTGAGTTAACTAATTACAACTAAAATATAACTCAATCTTATCTCCTTAATTTAAGGGATAACTCTTGCATGACTTGGAAAGACTTCTAACTTGAATTTATCCAACTAATTAATTTAAAATAAATTAATTAATTATTTCCAAGTAGTTGTTAAGACTAAATTTGATTTTAATTCACAATTTAATTCAAGGACAAATTAAATTGGAATATTCTTGTTGCTATATTTCAACACTCCCTCTCAACAAGAAAGGGATTATCTGTCAACCCGATCCTGTCTCTATGGAACTCGAATTTACACTTTGATAATGCCTTTGTCAAAATGTCAACATCTTGCTCCTCTATCGAAATATACTGAAACAACATGATCCTCTCGACCTGTGAAAAGCCACAGGAAACAAATCTTGCCTTATGCTTCTCCACACTACCATCAGCAGCTTGTTGTACCTTGTAAAGCCAATGGGAACTCACAACTGACTTGTTCTCCGATCTCGGAACCACATCCCAAACATTGTTACAAACTATGGAGTCATACTCCTCCACCATAGCATCAAACCAAATCGGCTACTGCACTGCATCCTCAAAGGAAGATGGCTCGGTCTCAACGCATTCCCCAGCAAGGGCCATGTATCTAGTGTACCTCACAGGTGACCTCCTCTATCTGTGCTGAGAAGATGATGCTCCCACATTCTCGCTCACATCCTCCAACAATCTGTCAGCTTCTCTTGTGCGCTTTCATCCATCTCTGGAAGACTCTGCTTGAGTGGATGTCTCCACTCCTGGAACCTCTACATGCGGCTGCTCCACATCAGTCTAAGGCTCCTCCTCCTTAGGAACCAACAGTTCCTCCATAGCCTGTAGTTGGAGCTCCCTCTCAAGGGAAACTCGCATGGCCTTCTGCTCATCAAACTTGAGATCTCTACAAACCACTGTCCTCCGACTGGTAGGCAAGTACACCGAATAGTTGTGAGGTGTATCAGTGTACCCTACAAATATCCCCAACTCGACTACCAGCTCAAGCTTCTTCCCTGCATCCTTTGTCACATGGCAATATACCGACGAGCCAAAGATCCTAAACTAACCCACATCTGGTCTCTTACCAGAGAAATCTTCCTCTAATGTCTTCATCCCAAGTATGCGATGTGGGCTTCTATTCTGCAAATAGACCGCTGTGTTGCATGCCTCAGCCCACAAGTGAAGTGGTAGGCCTTGGTCATGCAACCTTGCCTGTGCTGCCCCTACAATAGTTTTGTTCTTCCTCTCGATCACCCCATTCTGTTGTGGGTTATGAGGTGTTGTCAACTCTCATTTAATTCCTTCCGGTACACAGAAGTCCTTAAACTCTTGAGAGAAATATTCTCCACCATTGTCACTTCTCAAGGCCTTAATCTTCTTCCCTGAATATTTCTCGACCAAAGCTTTGAACTCCCAAAACTTTGTGAAAGTTTGGTTCTTATTCTGCATGAAATAAATCCAGCATTTACGATAATAGTCATCAATGAAAATCAAATAATACCTTTGCTTCGTTGTGGATGCCATCGATAATGGTCCACACACATCAGTATGAACTCGCTCTAAGATAGCCTCTGCTCGACTGTCTCGATCATGAAAGGGAGACTTGGTGTACTTTCCCAAGGTACAACCTTTGCATGTGTCAAGTTGCTCAAGTTTACCTTTGGGAAGTCCTGTAGATATCTGTTGCATTATCTTTAAAGCCCCATGATGAAAATGGCCCAACTGCCTATGCCACAACTCGCCAATGTCTTGGCTTTGCACCAATTCTTCTTTCGTACTCAATTCTTCAAAATCATCTACCTCTAGTTTATAGATATTCTTCACCCGAATGCCTATCCTCTTGGTCTGACCCATGGCTATGTGTCTTAAGAACGCCTTTCCTTTACTAAAGACAACATCGTAGCCTTTGTCCTCCAACATCGCGACCGATACCAAGTTCTTCTTTAGTCCAAGAACATACATCACATTTGTTAAGGTGAGAGGAGCTCCATGCTCCCTCTAAAAAGCAACCGTGCCCACTCCTAAAACACTATACCTTTTGTCATCACCCATCTCTATGCGCATCTTGAGGTCTTTCTCCTCCAAGGCACTGAATAAATTTTTATCACCGATCATGTGGAATGAGGCTCCACTATCAAGATACCAGACACAACCCATCATCAATAACACCATGCATGCAATGAGGGTAAAGTCCATTTTGAACTGAGAGGCTAATGCCTCACCTTCCGATCCTTCCGAGGATCCCTTCTTGGACTTCTTCGATGGGAAATTAGTAGCGTAATGTCCCATCTTGTGACAATTAAAGAATCTTACTTTAGACATGGCACCATTCTTCCATCCATTAGAAGAATTCAATTTGAAATGGGAAGCCTTCCCCTTCCCTTTCCTTGCCTTACTTGCTAAGGCCAGATTTTCTTCATCATCATTCTTGGATGAAAAACCATCTCGTGTGCTCCTCTTGATCTCCTCCTGCATGAGATCCGACCACAATCATTCCCATAGCTATTCCAACTCTTTGGAAGGCCAAGGAGAGTGAGGCTCACCATATCATCATCGGCGGTAGTTATTCCCACACTGCCAAGCTCATCTCTGCAGGTGGTGAACTTGTTCAAATATGTGGAAATAGTATTGCCCTTCTCCATCTTGATTCTTCGAAGCTTATCCTTGAGCGCCAATTTCCTCTAGTCACTATTGTTTTGGTAGAGGTCCTTCAATGTCTTCCACATTGAAAATGGAGTATCCTTCCCATGGAGACTCAAGACAATATGGTTTCGAACTCCCTCAAGGATGATTTGTCTCGCCTTCACCACATACTTCTACCACTTAATAAACTCTTGTGCATTAGTTGAAGCTAGCTTTGGGATTTCTTGATCAATGAATTCCTTCAAGCCATTGTCTTCTAATACAACCTCCATTCTATCTTTCCATGCTATGTAATTCGAGCTACTTTCCAAGGCATACTCAAGTCTCAAGCCATAGAACGCCATTGGCCAACTTTGAAGTATGATATGAATTCTATTTTCACCTGCAACCCTGAACTTCAAACTTCAAATTCTCTTCTCAGTATACTATTCACAACTCTAATACCATGTAGAAAATTTCTACAAATCCAGCTCTGATACCATGTAGAAAAACTGATGGTAGGTTAAACCGATAATGCAATATAAATCAAAGCAGAATACTATAACCTACTTCTACTATCAATTTGCGGAAACTTAAAGATCGAGCTGAACAATATAACTAGAAGAAGAAGAATAAATGCACAATACACATGAAAATACTTTGGGGAAAGCCTTAGCTCTCACCGCGAGCCAACTCTTAGTACAATCCTCACAGATGCTCACAGGAAATCTTGGCTTCTCTCCAGCCTTCCTCTCTGCCCTCCAAGCTCCTATTTTCTTGTGTTGTTCCTTGTGGATGATTCCCCTTCAACCAAGTGGAAAACCTTCCTTCAAAACTACGCAATCCTCAAGGATAAATCCTTGACTGCATGCATGAGTTTTCTCCATGAGAAAACACATGCAACTGATAGTACACTATCCTTGACTTTAATCTCAATTGGGTCTTTCTCAGCATAGACATGCATGAGTTTCTGATGAGGGAATCTTCAGTTAACTAGAGTAGCATTAGTTGAGTGCATGCATGCATCAACTCACTGTTAACTCATTATTAGTTCCTCAAACAGTTTGGAACTAATTTAACTGGACTTAACTTAGTAAAATGAGTTAATTGATTACAACTCAAATATAACTGAATCCTATCTCCTTAATTTAAGGGATAACTCTTGCATGACTTCAAAAAGACTTCTAACTTGAATTTCTCCAACTAATTAATTTAAAATTAATTAATTAATTATTTCCAAGTAGCTGTTAAGACTAAATTCGATTTTAATTCACAATTTAATTCAAGGACAAATTAAATTGGAATATTCTTATTGCCATATTTCAACATATGATAGTGTAAATTTTTTTTATTCTTATTAGGGATTGAAGTCTATAGTTTTTTCTAGGATTTAGATTTATATCATTGAGTTAGTTAATGATAATAACGATAATTTAAAATAGATTTGAATTTGGACAAAGAGCGCTCTGCAACTCAAACCCTAATGGCGGCAAATTGGTGAAAACCTAAGGAAGTCGGGCCGAGAGTGTGGACAACCGACGCAGCCTAGTCCAGTAGACCTGACAACGGCCAAAGCAAAAAAGGAATGACAGAAAATGTAAGGAGGGGAGAGATACCCTCCTACCGAGAAGTGGCGGCAGGAGACAAACAAAGCAACCAGGAGTCAGAGGAACAAAAGAGCACGGGGTCGGTGCTAGGAGCGGCCTGGCAATTAGGACGAAGAGGAAAGTGTCTGCCATGTACAACAGAAAAACCCAGATATGTCATCCCAGTGAACAAGCTGGAAAAGTACCGAAGTTATATGAGGGACCATGCCCTTATATGTAAGTTCATCGGAGTCTGGCCGTCAGAAAGGGACCTCACCAAGTGGATACAGTAGAAATGGCAACCTCAAGGACACATCGAGCTCAAGCTGGTAGCGAAGGGCTTCTTTACGGTAATCTTCTTTAACCTGAAAGATAGAAACAATGTAAACTTTGAAACGGGAACTATAAACTCAAAACGGGAACTCTGGCCAAAAAACCCCGAAAAAACATAAAAAACAGTGCTAAAAGTGAAAAGTGTTGATGCTGGAATAACACCTTTTCTTTTCTTGGGTAAATTTTCAACATGTTTTAAAAATGGTGGTGAAAACCAATTTTTTGGGCAAAAATTATCCAAAAAACACCCTCAAAATGAAAAGGGTTGATTCTCGAAGAAGACTTTTTTTTTCAAAAGTTAAATTTCAACATCTCGAAATAATGGCATGAAATATTTTATCATGACCCCGAAAAACATTAAATTTTAAAAAATAATGAAAACATAAAATTAAAAAAAAAAAAAAAAATTAAAACAATGAAAAAACACAAAAAAACCAAAAAAACAAAACATAGATTAAAATATCTATTAAAAGAAAAATATAATACAAAAATAAAAAATGAAAAAAAAACCAATCATAAAATGTAAAAAGAACGAAATTAATGATAAGAACTAAAAACTAAAAAAAAAATATAAAAAAATATAAACAATTAAATAGTAAAAAAAATATTTTAAAAAAATGGGGAAAAAAATGAGTAATCTTGTAAACCAAAAAAAAATGGCAAAATAAAATATATATGGAAAAAAAAAAAAAAACATTTAAAAGAAACAAAAAATTAAGTGGGTGAAAATAGAAAAATAAAAAAAAATAAAAAACAAAAAAACAAGAAAACAAAAAAATTAAAAATTAAAATTAAAAACAAACTAAATTTAAAAAAAAAATAGAAAATTTAAAAAAAAAATTAAAAGCTACTAAAATTAAGATTAAAATGTTGATTACTTAAAAAACAAATATAAAAATATATATAAAAGACAAAAATAAAAAAACAAAAAATGTTAAAAAAATTATCTCACAAACCATAAAAGAATTTGGAAGACAAAAAAACTATATATATATATATATATATATATATATATATATATATATATAGTAAGTAAAATTAAAAAAATAAAAAAAAATAAAAAACATTTGAAAAAACTGGGAAAAATAAAAATAAAAACAAACTAGTTAAAAAAAAATAGAAATTAATGAAAAAAATTTAAAAACTAATAAAATTAATATTAAAAAAAATCAAATTATAAAAAAAAAAAGCATATTTTTTATTAAAAAAAAATGTAATTAATTTTTATTAAACATAGATATTTTGTTTAAAAAAAAATCATTTTTTTTTAAATGTTTTTTATTATTAAAAACAAATTTTATTTTTATTTCTATTTTTTATTTAAAAATAAAATTATTCAACAGATCTTTTATATTTAAAAAAAAAAAACTATATTTTATATATAAAAAAAAATTGCATTAAATTTTTTTTTAAACAATGTTTAAAAAAAAAAAATGAAACTAATTAATTTTTTTTTAAACCTTTTTTTTTTATAATTAAGAACAGTTTTTTTTTTTTAACCATTTTAATTTTTTTTTTTATTTAACATTTTAAAAATTATTAAAAAAAATTAAAAATTTTAAAAATGAAATCAATTTTTTTTTTTTAAATTAAAAAATTTAAAATTTTAGAAATTAAATAAAATTTTAAAAATTAATATCGCTTTTTTTTTTTATTTTTTAAATTAAAAATTTTAAAAATTAAATGTTTTTTTATTAATTAAAAAAATAATAATTGGCGCCCCCTGGTCGCCCATGGTGGCGCTGCCGGGGGCGGAGGGCTTGCGCGCAGGCCCCTCCGCCCCCCGACAGCACCACCACGGGCGGAGGGCTTGCGCGCAGGCCCCTCCGCCCCCGGCAACGCCACCACGGGCGGCCGGGGGCGGGCCCTCAATTCTCGAATTCTGGGAATCGAGGGCCCGCCCCATGGCAGTGCCACCACGGCCGCGAAATTTTTTTTTTTAATTAATAAAAAAAACATTTAATTTTTAAAATTTAAAATTTTAAAATTTTAAATTTAAAAAAAAAAAACGATATCAATTTTTTAAAATTTTTAATTTTTCAAATTTTATTTAATTTTTAAAATTTTAAATTTTTAAAATTTTTAATTTAAAAAAAAAAAATTATTTTATTTTTAAAATTTTTAATTTTTTTAATAATTTTAAAATTTTAAATAAAAAAAAAATTAAAATGGTTTAAAAAAAAACTATTCTTAATTATAACCAAAAAAAAATGTTTAAAAAAAAATGGTTAAGAAAGAAAATTAATTTTCATTTTTTTTTTAACATTGTTTAAAAAAAAAAAAAATTAATGTAACTTTTTTTTTAAAATATAAAATATAGGTTTATTTTTTTTTTTAAATATAAAAGATCTGTTGAATAATTTTATTTTTAAATAAAAAATAGAAATAAAAATAAAATTTGTTTTTAATAATAAAAGAGATTGCTTAAAAAAAAAATTAAATTTTGATTTTTTTTTTTAACAAAATATCTATGTTTAATAAAAAATAATTATATTTTATTTTTTTTTAATAAAAAATACACATTTTTTTTGGTTTCTTTTTTATAATTTGAATTTTTTTGTTTTTTAATATTAATTTTGTTAGTTTTTAAATTTTTTTCATTAATTTCTATTTTTTTTTTAACTAGTTTGTTTTTAATTTTTTTTTTCCTGGTTTTTTCTAATGTTTTTTTTATTTTTATTTTTAATTTTTCTATTTTTACTTACTTTATATATATATATATATATATATCTATATATATATATATTGTGTTTTTTTTTGTTTTCCAAATCCTTTTATGGTTTGTGAGATAATTTTTTTAACATTTTTTTTTTAAATATTAATTTTACTATTTT
The DNA here is from genome assembly GCA_031772625.1 of Pinus tabuliformis. Classification (NCBI taxonomy): domain Eukaryota; kingdom Viridiplantae; phylum Streptophyta; class Pinopsida; order Pinales; family Pinaceae; genus Pinus; species Pinus tabuliformis. The sequence continues at coordinate 1,108,477,175 of CM062816.1, read as the reverse complement.
TAAAATTTTTTTCATTAATTTTTTTTTTTTAATTAGTTTGTTTTTAATTTTTTTTCCATAGTTTTTGCTCATGTTTTTTTTTCCCTCAATTTTTACTGATTTATATATATCTATATTAATTTTGTTTTTTATTTCCAAATTGTTTTATCGTTTATAAGATATTTTTTTTAACATTTTTTATTTTTTATTTTTGTCTTTTTTATATATAGTTTTTTATCTGTTTTTTAGAGAGAATTATGTAAAATATCGAAAATGAAAAATATCGACCTTCTTCTTTAAATATGCAAATCAATAAAAACCTCACTACAAAAAAAATAAAAATAAAAATAAAAACAAAAAACTATGAAGAGGAAGACCACTTCCAAAATTATTAAATTTACAAAATAATTATTTACATTTCGTACATTAGAAAAGTTAAAGTCAAAAAAACAGGCTTTTTAAAAAAGGGTCTGATGCAGAATAACCACTTTTTTAAATCGGCATGAAAATCACTACCATTCTAAAACGCAATGTACATAACAAGAATTTAAAAAAATTAAAGTGCCAAAAACTATGCTCTAAAAAAAACATGTGTGTTCTGCATCAACCCTTTTCAAAATCGGGTCACTTTTTTGCTATCTCTACAAAACAGGTAACAGTATCAGTTCCCGTTTCAAAGTTTACATTGTTTAGAGAACATGTCTTTGATAATGGCCCATATTTTTATAATAATGTCAGTCTGTTCTTACGCTTCTGGGAAGACTGTTATAACCCAGACAAAGAAACCTTTCTGGCTGCTCCTGTCTGGGTCCGTCTATTTGGGCTTCCCACAAAATTTTGGGACCCGAACATTTCGGAAGGAATAGGCAACTCAATAGGAAGCTTCGTGAAGATAGCAGATACTACAAAGAAAGGTAGATACACCTCATATGCCAAGATTTGTGTCTACATGAACCTAGCAAACCCCATCCCTGACACTATAGAGCTTGAATACCACGAAGAGATCTGGCAGCAAAGCATAGACTATGAGCATATTCATTCAGGTGTCATAGATGCCACACCCATGGCCATTTAGCAAAATAATGCCCATTAACCCGGGAGGAAGAAGAAGTCAGAAGGCCCCAAAGAAACAAGAGAGAGTCAGATCAGGAGGAATTCCAAGAGGTGAGAAACAAAAAGAAACCCAACAAGGAACCCCCCCAGAAAGATAGGAAAGGCAAACAACCTGACACAGTGAAACCAAACAGTTTTGCTATACTGCAGGTAGATGAGGATGAGGAAGATCAGCACATGGAACTGCAGGAGGATAAAGGCTCAGACTGCAGTGAATCTAGTGACAGGATCCTAGCTGAAAGAAAGGCCCCGAGTGAGACACAAGAACAGGAGAAGGAAACAAAGGAACAAACAGATCAGATGGAGACAGACCAGGAGTCCAATAGGGAGAACCTAAGCCAGGAAGAGGAAGTGCTGGAAAATCTGTTACATGAATGGAAGAACCTGGACGAGAGGTTTATCCCCGAAGATCAAAAGAAGCTGTATACTGAAACCTTCCAACAATACAAAACCAAATTAGAAAAAGGCAAAGCCCCATCAACAGAGAACCAAGAGACTCCAAAAGAAGCCAGATTAGATCAGACTGGTCAAATTAAAGGGGGGGGGGGGGGGGGGGGGAAGAGGAAGAAGAAACATCAAGGATTCCATACAACTTATGGGAGAAACCCTAGTCAACACTGGAAAAGTAGTACCGCTTGCAGCGGTGTTCCAAACCCTCTCTCAAGTTAACCAATGATTTTGACCTCATGGAATATCAAAGGCCTAAATAGTAAAGGAAAATAGAGATATCTGGCAGCACGACTCAAACAAGAAAAAACTTAGATCATGCTTCTCCAAGAAACCAAAATACCAGGACAGAAAATGGAGGAAATCCTTAACAAAATAAAACCAAGATATGACCATGTCACCATAGACCCAAAAGGCAGTGCAGGAGGAATAGCCATCCTATGGAACCCAGCTGAAGTCCTCGCTAACTGGTGGATCAGAATGCCAAGAATTCTCACCGGGTGATTCAGACTAATAGGACAAAGTGAATGGGTTGCAATCTCAGCTATCTATGGGCCCCACACCCATGCAAACCGAGACCTGTTCCTCACTCAGTTGACTAAGCTCCGAAGTTTACACCAGGAATAGAGATGGATCCTGGCTGGAGACTTCAACTTAATTACTTCTCGAGAAGAGAAAAAAGGTGGAATAAGCAGGGAAGACACAGAAATGGAAAGATTCAGAGAAGTGCAGACATAATTAAGAGTTGTGGATATCCCAACCATCAACGGAAAATACACATGGAACAACAGAAGAGGCAGCTCCAAACAGATAGCTTCGAGACTGGATAGATTCCTCATTTCAGAACCCATAATTGAGTTGGATATCTTCTATGAATCCTCTATCCTACCCTCAACAGGGTCGAATCATTAGCCAATAAAGCTAGAAATAGCCTTAAATAATCAGAGCAAAAGGAGGCCCTTCCAGTACGAGTCCTTCTGGCTCCGAGCCCCTGACTTCCTAGACAAAGTAAAAGGCTGGTGGTAGGACAGGAAAAGTGGAAAGGAAGGCCTCAGCAAAATGCGCTCATTTCAGCAAAGGCTCAAAGAAATTAAAAGCAAAATTAAAACGTGGAACAAGGAAGAATTTGGTAATATCCAGCAGGAGCAGAGCAATCTCAAATCCAAAATGGAAAGAATCCAGCAGCAAATCATTTTGGACAGCCGAAGTCAGGTCCTGGCAGAGGAGGAAGGTAGAGTAATCACCCAATTAGAGGAAAGAAGAAAACAGGAGGAAATCCTATGGAAACAAAAATCCCAAATCCAATGGCTCAAAGAAGGCAACAAAAACTCCAAATTCTTCCACAAAGCCATGATAAATCACCGCCAACACAACAGAGTATTCTCCTTGAAGGACAAGGAAGGAAACAGAGTGACTCAGCAAGATGAAATTGAACATCTTTTGGTGGAGCATTTCAAAGGTATTCTCTCTGAACCTAATATCAACAAAGTTGAGGACATAGACAAAATCAGCCACCATATTCCCAAGAAAGTCCTTAGAGATCAAAACCTGGCCATTCTTCAGATAATCTCCAAGGATGAACTGGAGGAAGCAATAAACAAAATGGCTAAAAACAAGGCCCCAGGTCCCGATGGATTCACCATTGAATTCTATCAGGCAATGTGGAGCTTCATAGGAAATGATCTACTTGATCTAGTGGAAGAATCCAAATGCTCCAAACACATGCACCAAGGTTTAAATGCCACCTTCCTCACACTAATTCCTAAGTCTGGCTGCTCAGATGAACCGCAGGGTTTTAGGCCCATCTCACTATGTAATGTGGTTTACAAAATCCTTGCAACTATCATTGTCAACAGGCTTAAGCCTATCCTGCCGGATCTCATTTCCCTAGAGAAAACTGGCTTTGTCCAAGGAAGGCAGATCATCAATGGCATCATAGTCGCCCAGGAAGTGATCCATTCCCTGAAAAGCTCGCGAGCCCCAGGCATGCTTATTAAATTGGATCTGGCCAAGCCGTTTGACAGGCTTAGCTGGACCTATCTGGAAGGTATCCTAAAATCCTATGGGTTTGATCAACGTTGGATAAAATGGATCCTGTCTATGGTTAGCTCCCCCGTCATGTCAATTCTCCTAAATGGCTCCCCCTCTGAAGCTTTCACTCCTTCCCGTGGGCTAAGGCAGGGAGACCCCCTGTCTCCTTTCCTCTTCATCCTGGCTGCAGATGGCCTAGGCAGACTGGTTAAGGCTCAGGTTTCCAAAGAACAGATAAAAGGCCTCCGCATCTGCGGGGAAGATATTCCGGTCTCCCACCAGTAGTTTGTGGACGACGTAATGCTTTACGGTCAAGCCACCCTCAAAGAGGCCCAACGAATCATCAAATCCATATCTTAATTTAGCAGAGCCTCCGGGATGGAAATAAATAAAGAAAAATCGGAAGTGTTCTTCTTCAACACCTCCTTGGTAGTCCAAAGGTTCCTGGCTCGTACTCTAGGCTTCAACAGAGGATCATTCCCCTCCAAATACCTGGGAATCATGTTAAATGAGCACCAATTCCGGTCAACCAACTGGAATCTTCTAATCAAGAAAATCCGCAACAGAATGGAGAACTGGACCCACCGATCGTTAAATGCCCCAAGCCAGGTAACCCTATTGAAATATGTTCTGCAGGCAATCCCAAATTACCAGCTCTCTTGCCAAGCAATTCCTAAGGCTGCGAGCCAAAAGTTGGTCTCCCTGTTCAAAAATTTCCTCTGGCAAGGGACTAGCAAAACTAAAAAGTGGGCCCTTATCTCATGGGAGTGGCTCTATCGGCATCCTAAAGCTGGCGGTCTTGGACTTCGAGACCCCTTCGTCCTCAATCAAGTAATGGGCGCGAAGCTCTGGTGGTGGTGGCTTCAGGGGGGGCCTGACCTGTGGAAGACACTCTGGGAAAGAAATATGATGAGACAGGGGAAATTGAAGACAAACTGAGAAGCACGACAGAGACCAGAGGTTCTGCAATATGGAACCTGGCTAGAGGCAACAAGGATCTGATAAGGGAGCACAGTTTCTGGGAAATCCGGGAAGGAGACAAAGCCAGATTCTGGGAGGAATCCTGGCAGCAAAGAGATCGTCTTATTCAAAAAGACAACCTCCATGCCATCCTTACCTTCTCGACCCAGGCAGGGGCCTCAACTATTGGCAACTTCTTGAAGCCTGATGAGGTAGGATACTAGCGAAATTGAAAATTTAAAGAAGACTGGGCAGGAGCACCCAAAATCGATAGATGACAGGATTACTATATAGAGATGGCGTTGCAGAAAATAGTAAAGAAAATGGGGTCTGACATTCTCAGGTGGGGCAAATGCATACAAGGAAATTTCACTACAGCAGAAGCCTACCACCTTCATACCAACAACAACCTTCATCCGGCAAACAACCAATGGAAAAATCTCTGGGAAATTAAGCATTGGCCTAAAATTTCTTTCTTCATTTGGACAGTTCTACACGGTAGAGTGCTTACCTGGGACCAAATTCTGTGGAAAGGTAGCCATGGCCCGTCCCGCTGCACCCTTTGCCTCGCCCAAGAGGAAACCATGGAGCACCTGTTGAACCGCTGCTCCCTCAGCTCCTCCCTGTGGAACAACCACCGCAATCTATTTGAGAGGCAACACTGTAACCAGCAAAATATTGTAAGCACAATCATCAATTGGCCAAAGAAGCCTTACCTAAACCCGGTTGTTAACCGGGCCTGGCTCCTCTCCGCTGGATTCCTCCTCTGGAACATATGGAAAGCCTAGAATGGGGCCATTTTCAAAGCAGAAACCAGAACTACCGTAGAAATCTGGGAACAGGTCACCAAAAACCTCCGAGAAACAATCCTTTCGGAATGTTGGAAAGACGAAGACTGGAAAGTCTCGAATTCGGAAGAATCCATCTTGGAAAAATTAGATATTAAATAGAGTATGGTAAACTGTGGGGATTCTCGAGCAGATAAGGCCAAAGAGGTGACCACAAGTAACCAGTACAGATGCCCTCCACATGGATTCACAAAATTGAATTTCGATGGAGCTGCAAAGAACAACCCAAGCGAGGCCAGCATTGGCGGAGTCTTCAGAGACGCAGAGGGAAACACTCTCAGAACTTTCGCGATGGACTGTGGGGAAGCTTCGAACAATGAAACAGAGCTGCACGCTCTGAAACGAGGATTGGAAATAGCTCTCCGGGCAAACTTCAAAAGACTCCAAATCGAGGGGGACTCAAAGCTAGTAATTGACATGGTTAGGAAGCTCCAGAAGCAAATTCCAACGGAAAGAATCAGCAAAAGCTGGAGAACGCTTGGCTGGTAAATGATATTGGAAATCTCATTCCAAAAATTGACTATCTCCTCCCGACCCACACCAGGCGCGCAGGTAACAAGCTGGCGAATTGGCTTGTGAATTGGGGCTATCGGAACCGGGGCAAGGAAATTGATAGCGAGGGTCTGCCTCTTTTGCATCAGGAAGAGAAAAACCAACTTCAGCAACTTCTAAACAATGATGCAGGAAGGCAAAACATGGGGAAAATGGACGGCCAAGATCAGGCGGCACGCAGCGGAGGCAGAGATCATCCTCATCAGCATGGCTCGGACAGCTCCTACGTGGAAACAGGCAGAAGGGTAAGGCAGGCACATGACAGGCAGGTGACAGGACATGACCAGAATGGCCGATTAAACGGAGGGGACATGCGAGCTGAGGCATCATTAAAGAAAAATCTAGAACCAGCTCCCGAACTCGAGAGAATGAGCAGGGGAAGGACGACAGGTGGCAACAGGAGTCAAGTTGGGCTACGACAAGAGAAGCCGGACAGAGAAAGGAATGATGATGCATGAGGTGGAAAGGACAATCCACGCCACTTTTCGAGATGGAAAAACCAGTTGGCGTGACGGAAAAATTAATGGACAAACCGAGGTCAGAATTTCTATAAGCCAAGTGGCGGCATGATCGACACGACATCAAGTTAATAAACCCAAGAAAACAGATGGCATGCTCATTTCGCTCAGCAAGAAGAATGAAAAAGAATGGAAAGACGCCTGCACATCTCGAAGACCAACTCTCCTCTTCGGCCTCAGCAAGAAAAGGTGGTATGTTTCCTTCTGTCCTCGTCCCTCAGGCATGCATGCTTGTTTTTCTGGTCTCTTGGTCTGGATAGATATGCTTTGGCCCTGTAAGCAGACCCCCTATCGTTGCGACGTTAAGGGTCCCTCGGGATCCTTTTGGCTCCTCCTTCTCCAATCCCTGGTTGGGAAAGTTCTGATTCATGGTAAGGCCATGTCCTACTCCAAGATTCAGGCAGTTTGGTGGACTCAGCAGGGTCTCACCATGCTTCTGGAGGGTCCTAGAACCCATGTTATCCTCTTCTCTCTAGTTTTCTACTGTGGCCGGCTCCATTTATGTTCCTCCCTTCCGATGACCAAGGCAGGCTAGACTCTTTGCTCTGTTGGCTGGGGGGTTCTCCGAACTCCTGTTAAAAGGTGGCGGGCCTTTTACCGACGTGATCATTCTGGCCCTGTTCTAATGTCACGTGAGGCTTCCCATGCTAAGCTCGCTGCCAGCATGGACCAGACCCCGTCCAGGCTCTATATCTCTTCCACTGACTCTCGGCTTTCTGTTGTGGTAGGTAGTACCAGAGGAAATATGGCCCCAAGAAGGAACACTCCTAAACAGAAGAAGGAAGCTGGCACTAGTAGTCACCCAAGAAAAGAGGCAGAAAGCCTGACTTCGATAAACTCCTTCAACTGATTGATGGGTACATGTCTGGCATTTCTCCTGAGGTTTGCGCTCTCATCCATGAATGGGAACGCGAGCTGAGGGAAATAAGTGCGAACCAGGAGATCCCACGTGAGGACTGGGCTATAATCTCCGACCCAGGCACTTCCAGAGGCAGGGACTCGTTATTCAATAGAACGTTACAATTCTACTGGATCATGACGCATGTGGTTGGCAGGGCCATGGAGGATAACCAAGCGGTGCGCGAGGAGGAAGATGAAGAACGCAAGCAAGTGGAAGAACTCCTCAAATGCCAACTGTCGGAAGAGTCAGCCTCCATAAAGAACATTCTCTTGGAAGAACTTGCGGCGGTCCAAGTCCAAGTTTCCAGAAACCATTTACTGCTAAAAAACATGGAGCAATTGACGCTGGAGCTCAAATGGGCCATTGAGCAGAAGATCCTGAAGTCGGGTGACAGCGACTCTAAGCCAGCCCCGGTGAATCTGTCGGATGAAGACTAGTGGTGTATTTTTCTATAATGTTTTGTGATGAATTTGAACTTTATCTGGGTACCTTCCTCTGTTATAGTAGTTAGCCTCGCTCTGAATAAGCAGAATAGTGGTTATGATAGGAAGAAAGAGTTAAACCTTTTTAAATTTTGGTCCGGCTTTCAAGCCAAAAGGTGGCGGTCTGGTTTCCCTCGGGCAGCCCAGCCACCCGAACTCTAGTTTAATTGTATTTTGATGTTTTATGGAATGTAGAATCCCTAACCTTACAAAAAAAAAATAACGATAATTTAAAATAAATTATAATTGAGTTAGTTAGTTTGTTTGTGTGTGTATTATTTTGGAATAGGAGTTCCAATATTTTAATTTGTTTATCAATAATTATTAGGTAGATGGTAGATATTTAACCTACATGGAATATTCTAGAATATTGTTAGTAGCATATGCAAGTTAATTCATTTTTCCTCATTAATTAAATTCATTAATTAAAAAAATGTCATATGAAATGACTTATGGTTTCTTGAGCATGTGGTATTGATAAGCGATATTATTGACCAATGATATTGTAATAAAACCTATTTACAAATTAAATATCCCCACTTTAAAATCTATTTACAAATTAAGAACCATTAAGAATCTACATGGTTAAAAATCGCGTTACATGTTAATTAAAATATTTTAATTGTTTTTACATTAATAATAAATATTATTTTAAATGAAATTATAATTTAGTTAATTTTTATGATTTTTTTAATTTTAGCAACTTGAAATGTATGATGAAGTGTAGTGATGCTTATTATAGACAGATGTTTTTACCACCTATTTAATTTAATAATTACACTAGTTTAATTATGTTAAATAAAATAAGATAAATTTATTTTATTTTCATTTTAATATTTGTATATATTATAATAAAATAAAAATTGCTGAAATATAATTTTTTATTATGAAACTTAAAAATTAAATCTTAGCAATTTGGGATATGAGATATATGATAAAATAAGTGTATTAATAAGTATTATAAATAAATGTTTTTACCATCTATTTAATTTAATAATTACACTCACTTAATTATATAAAATAAAATAATTTTATTATTTTCATATATTAAAATAAAGATTTCTTTTATGAAATATTATGAAACTAATATATATATATATATATATATATATATATATATATATATATATATATATAGCCCATGGGACTTTAGATTGACTATGAATGGGTGCATTGTTAAGGCACTCCTTGCAATAGGTCACTGGTTCAAATCCCCGTGGGTGCTTACCGACCAAAAAAAGAAATATATATATATATATATATATATATATATATGTTCATTATTATAATTTAAATATACATTTTATAAAAAGTATCATATAAAATAATTGTTTTATAATAACCATTTGAATTTTACAAATTTATGATTTATCATGGTTAGAAGAAAGGAAGCATAGGAGGAAAACTCAATGCTCTCGACAATCACTATCAAAGGCAAAATTCTTCTAACACAAGAAAATGGTACTATCTTCAAGACAATGTTAGAGAGATAAATTTAGAAGGAGAAAACTAGTTTCAAACGCTTCAGCTGCCATGAGTTAACAAATATAATCCAAGGTGAACTTGAGAAGTGCAAAAGAGAAAAATATAGGAAATCAGAATCAAATTTCTTTCCTATAAATGCTTGGTTTGATGAGGAATGCAAAATGGCAAGGAGAACTTTGAAAAAGGCAGAAAAAAGAAAATGAATGTGAAGTTATATAAGCAGATACTAAAAAGGAAAAAAGGCGAGTTCATGCAAACAAGGAGAGAAGAGTTAATATATTTAAGCAAGAATAATCCAAAGATTTTCTGGCAAGAACTACAACCAAGGAAGAAGCAATTTGAAAATAATATTATAGCCAATCAATGGTTTGAATATGCAAGGCAACTCTATGAGAAAGAATTTGAGGCGGAGTCCCCCCTAGGATCAACACAAATTCAAAGCTCTTCACATTACAGGAGGTGGAGAATGGAATTAAGAAGCTGAAAATAGGAAAGGAAAAGGACTTGGTTGAACTTCAAGCACAATATCTAAAATGGGGAATGAACGCTCTTGCACTGCACATCATGAAAATATTCAACAACATCAATCAGCAAGGATTCCTAAGAGACTGGACAACTAGTCCAACGATACCCCTTTTTAAAAGTGAAGACATTAATAATCCATCCAACTACAAAACAATTATGATTAATCATTTGTTTGCAAAGCTTTTTGGAAACATGATAGAAGACAGAATTAGCAAGTGGGCAGAAGTAAAATAAAAGAGGGCAAGAGAACAAGCGGGTTTTAGGCCGAAACATTCTACAATGGATCATGGCATCATGTTGAGACACATTGTTGAAGAGGTTTGGGAGGACAAAGAAGAAGTATTTTTCTACTTTGTTGACTTCAAAAAATCATTTGACACACTTCCTAGGGATAAGTTGTGGCGTAGAATGGAAGAACTTGAAATTCCTATGCATTACAGAGTTGTTGCCCATAGACTTTATCAAGAAGTGAAAGTCAAAATTAGAACCTCAGCGTGTATTTCAGAAAGCTTTAGAAGTGACATTTTAGTCAAGCAAGGTTTCCCTCTATCCCCCACTCTTTTTGGTCTATATATTGATAAATTGGAAGAGTGACTAAATCTACAAGGTAGAGATGGTGTTCGGTTGGGGGAGTTTGTGATAAAGCTTCTTTTATATGCTTATGATATTGTATTGATCTCTAAATCAGCCCATGGATTGCAAATGCACTTATATGCCCTTTGAGCATTTTTGTAGAGCAGTGGGGATGCAAGTCAATACTAGCAAGACCAAAATAATGATTTTTTCTAATAAAAGGAAGGAGAGCCATCACACTTTCTTCTTTGAAGACAACATTCTTGAAGAAGTAAATGAATACAAGTACCTTGGGATTGATTCCAACAACAAACTCAATTGGGAGGACTGCAAAAAGAAGAGAATTTTAGGAGGGTGGAAAGCATTATATGCACTTCAAAACAGATGTAGAGAGGCACAGTTATGGGATTGGAAAACAATTAAAGTACTTTTTGGACTCCTAGTTTGTCCACTGATGTTATATGGGTGTGAATTGTGGGCTAGCATCACTCCCGTCTCAAAATGAAACAAATTGAGAAAATCCAAAAACGTTTGATCATGAGCAAGTTCAAAATAAAAAGTTCGGTACCTTATGAGATCATGTTGAGTAAAACAGGAGCAACTTCCATTGAAGCAACTGCTATGGTGCGCTCATAGGATATCTAAAAATAATTGAACAAATGAGAGTAGGTAGATGACCTAATGTTATCTTCAATGAAGGCATCAGTGAAAGAAAGAAAACATGGATGAAACAAAACCACACATGGATGCAAAAATTGAATATCTACCTCAATGAGCTAAAGGATTTTGTTATGGAGAAGCTTCTTAAAAAGGTAAGGGGAAAAGAGTTGGGTAGAAAGAAAAAATATTACATTGAGGAATTCAACCCTACATGTGATTTACAACAAAAAGAGTTCATTGGAGCTAGCATTTCGTGGAGGGGCAGAGGTTCTTATAGCTCAATTAAGGACCAACTCACATCAACTTCGGTGCGAAACAGGGTGGAAAAGACCTAAAGAAGCTTGGGAAGAACGGGTGTGTACATTTTGCTATAGAATCAAAAAATCATTTCATTTTGGAATGTGATGCATTCAAAGACATCAGAGAAAGTTATGAGAACATGTTAACATCAGGTTCTTCGCATTGTCATTTTAGTGAGGAGATTGTTAGAAAGTTGGGTCAACGCATCATCAATTTGAATGGGAAAAGGACTGAATTGCAAAGAGTGAAAAACAGGGAACTAATGGTCTCATAGAATATTTTTAGTCTCATGGACCTTAAAATATCATTTCATTTCGTTTCAACAAATTTTTATATGACTGGTAACCTTAGTAATATGATCAACTTGCTTAATTCAAAAACTAATATGATCAACTTGCTTAATACAAAAACAACTAAATCAAGCAGTTCATACAAAAACAACCAAAACAAACATTTATTAATACCTGACCATCAACCAATTTTCATTTGAATAGTAAACTTAACTTGAATTTCCAGGCCATCCTTGAATTCTAATAATATGGATGCAGCGTTGTTAATACAAAAACTTGATCAAGTACTTATTAAACCTAATAATTCCAATTCCAATCTTTCTTTGCCATTGATTCGAAACTTTCCCTTTGTTATCCCACTACAAAATAATAAGTTACTGACATTTTCTTAGAAATGGTTATGTAGCGAACAGACTATCGTGAACTTGGAGGAGCTCGAGGGTCGTTGTTGGATCTTGTATCCATTGTGCACCTTCAATACATATTTTTCTGTTGTTCGTCTTCCAAAAACAACAGAAAGCGGCCCAGGAAGCCCTCAAGATTTGGTTGCAACTGCGAATACCATTTTCCATCGCTACAGTTCATCGCAGCAAGGACGTCTGGATTGCCTCATGGGAAACCCAGGAGGGAGACCCCCTAAACAAGTCAAAGAATGGAATGGAAGATCATAATCTTCATGGCCGGTGTGTTGTGATAGGGTTGGACCTCATTACGCTGACCGCAAAGTTCCCAAATTCAAAACAAACCGTTTGCTGGCGGTCATTGCATTAATGAACATGGTATTGTAGTATTCGAAACTCTGAAGAAATAAGGATACGGTTATGCATGACCATTCATACCAATGTCCCAAAAATCTTCAAAAATTTACACGTAGAGATAATCAAAATGATTGATTGTAAAAATATGCTTAATTGCAAATTATAGATTATATACAAGAAATAAATAAAGTGAATAAAAAGGGTATAAGAATGATTGATGCCATAAGAAGAGGAAGATGCGTACATCAATTTCAAGACCATTTTTGGAATGGGTTGAAGTGGGAGGTTCGTATCATTCATAGTTTTGTTTCCCCTAATTTTTGGAATGAGGTGAAGTGGGAGGTTAGTGTTATTGATTTTTTCTTGTTATATTATTGTTTTATTTTTTCGAGAGGTTAATTAGTGTTATTGATGTTTTCTTGTTAAATTATTGTTTTATTTTTCGAGGTGGTTTACATAATGATAGGTAAGTCAAGTATGCAAAATAGTAACGACATTGGTCCATAAATTCAGGTTTAATTAATTAGCATTGCAAGGTCCATTATATTAATAATCGACGTTCTTTCAACGGGAGGAACGTCATCTTTCGTCGTCCGTCAATACATACTCTGCCATCTTTATATTTCATTTTTATGTTTTACAATCATCATCTCAGGAATATCTAGAACGATTAAGAAGGGAGCATCTACAAGTGAGTTTCAACTTTAACATGTATATGTTAATGCACCTTTGATCTCCACCTTTGGGAACTACACGAAGTAAAGTAGCCATGAGGTGAAGGTAAATATCCATTTACAGGTGAAGAAGACAACAAAGAGTCCACGGTGGTAGGAAAGGCGAATTACGAGCTCAGCTACCAGAATGAGATGTCACATTACTATGTAGGGAAAGATGGGCACAATGGGGAAATATCCACTATATATTGTTTTGTTTGGCCCATTCAACATGTTAATGGAACACATCTTCCATTATATGCTCATGGTCAAGATTAAGTTTAGATTTTTCGTACTTTGGATTATCATGCGCAGATAGGGATTAAATCTCTTGAGGTGTAAAGTTTTTTGTTTGGAATGTAGAATTTGAGAAATGCTTGCACCTCGAGGGATTTGATCCCTCTAGGCCCATGATAGAACCGGAGTTAGATGGATCTAGGTTGGTTCCAGTTGAGGGCACCAATGTCACATTTTTAGATTATCATTATTATTTATATGATTGAGATAAACTTCCTACTTTGAAATTTACATTTTGTTTTATTTGCTTGACATGACCATATCATTCTCTTCTTTAGTTTAGTCTATGTTGCTTGCCTTGAATGGTTTGTAAGCCTATGTTAGGGTAGAGGGGAATGGGAAAGGGGAATAAGAGAAAGGAAATAAGAATAATGCTTTGAATGGTTTGTGTGTTTGTGTTTGGATTTCGATGGTATTATCTGTGAATGTTATGGTTATTTTTATTTATATTTCTATATGTGTATGTAATTGTATATTAGTAATTAATTGGTGATGCAGAAGGGAGATGATATTGTTAATGGTTTCAGGAGGATTGATATTGCACATTTTAGGTATCACAACTTTTGACAACTAATTAATTCTTAATAGTGTCCTTTACTATAAAATATATCTTGAAGAGTAGTTTTAATAATTTATTGCATCAAGATTACTCTTGAAATTTTAGGTATCACAACTTTTAACAACTAATTAATTCTTAATAGTGTCCCTCTAACTCCATAGTGTCACAACTTTTGACATATTAGTAATGACACTATTAGTTTTGCCATATTTTCATATCAATTATATGAAAAGGGCAGTTGAAATCATAAACCATTCAAATATTTAACTCGATCTAATGTAGTAAGCATCATACCTTGTCTCTCTTGCTCTCCAATATTAATAGGTTGAATTATTATAACACAAAAATCAATGCACATTGTTAATCCAATCACTTTAATATTAATGTATCATCATACATCTAGTTAAATAAATTGTAAATCAACATCTACACTGAAATCAATACATCTAATACAAGCAATCAAGTAGGATTAGAAAACAATATCTACACAGAAATCAATACATATAATGCAAACAAACATATAGTATTACAAACCAACATCTACACTAAAATCAATGCACCTAGTGCAAGCAATCAAATATAATTAGAAAACATCTACACTGGAATCAATGCATCTAATGCAAGCAATCAAATAGAATTTTAAAATATCTACACTCAAATCAATGCATCTAGTGCAAGAAATCAAATAAGATTAGAAATCACCATCTACACTAAAATCAATGCATCTAATGCAAACAATCAAATAGGATTATAAATTTACATCTACATTGAAATCAATGCATCTAGTGCAAACAATAAAATAGGATTAGAAATCACTCATTCTTTGTCTCTCTACGTCACCCCCCCAAACACACACCCTTTCTCTCTCCCTACCTCCCTCCCTCTCTATATCACTCTTTTATTCACACTCTTGACCTTCCTTCTATATCTCTATCTCCCTTTGTCTCTCATTTGTCTCTCTATATGATCCCCTTAACATACATACCCTTTCTCCTGTATATCTATCTCTCCCTCCCTCTTCCTCTCCCCCTCTCTTCCTATTCCCGTTCTCTCCCTCTCTCCCCCTTCTATCTCTCTTCCCCTTCTCTCCCTCTCTCCCCCTTCTATCTCTCTTCCCTTCTTATCTCCTCTCTCCCTCTCTCTTCATACCCCTTATCATTCTTTCTCTCTCACTTCACCTTTATCTCTCTATGTATTTATTCTTACCTCCCTCTCCCCCCTCCAACTCCATCTCTCTTTCCCTCCCAATCTCCTTTTCTCTTTCACGTCTTCTCTCTCTTCCTTCCTCACTCTTCCTTTCTCTCCCGCCTCCCTCTATCTTTCCCCCTCATATCTCTCTCTCTCTATGCCCTCCAACTCTGTCACTATCTCCCTCCCTCTCTCCTTCTCCCCATCTTGCCTTCTTTGTCTCTATATCTCACCCCCAAACATACACACTCTATCTCCTTCTCTCCCTTGTCACTCCATCTCTCTCTATCGACTTTTCTCTCCTTGTGTCTTTCTTCTTCCCTCCCTCTCTCCCCTTGCAACCCTATCTCTATGTCCCTTCCTCTCTCCTCATCTATCACTCTATGTCTTTGTTCTTCCCTCCCATATATATATAGAGTTAATATATATCATGATATATTAATATTAGATTTAATAATATTAATATGAATATTAATCTTTTAATATTAATATTAGATTTAATGATGTTTTTTACAAGGCGTGATAATAAAATTTATAATAAAACTATATCAATATTTCCAAAGATTACAACTTTCATGTGGAACTGTTATATCTTTAAAGTTTTTAACATATAGCTTTATTTTACAAATATTTAATTAAAAGAAATATTAAAGTATTTTGGAGCAAGACTTTTTTATTATTTGGGTTGAATTAACCTTTTCCCTTTGATTTAAGAAATGGTATTGACTTTAGTAAAGAGTAAAGATGTTTAAAATCTTACTTAATTTGGAATTTTAATGTGGTGAAAAAAATTGTTGAAGGTACATTTATGATCCATTCAAATTCAAAGTATATGATAAAAGAACTATTAAACCCATAAAATAATTGTATTGTAGTTTTTTTCATTTTTGTTTAGAGCCAACATTAATTTTTATTATTATTATTAGTATATTAATATACATACATATTTACAGGACCCCATATTGGATTGTCCTTCATACTAGATTGTAAACTACGCATCAATAATATTTTCTTATGAAAATTAAAAAAATTAATAAAACATTTTATTTTATTTTTCATAAAACATTTTCAATATATTTTTATAAAAATTCATAATATTTAAGAAACATTGAAATGTAAAATGAATGGTTTATAAATACCTTTTAATTAAAATAAATATGAAAAAAAGTAACAATAATACATCCATTTATCATTTAATTATATCTTATGTTTCATTATTTTCTAAACTTTTGAATGAATAATATTGACTTCCGTAATTGTGTTTTGAACATTTATGATGAGGAATGCCGTATTAAATTATTAAGTACTTGACAATCTAATTACCATATGAAAAAAATTCTTAATTGTGGACAACACTACTTACTATTCATACAGGCATTAACTCTTTGAAATTGTACAGACATGGTTATCAAAATGTTAAATAATCTACGATCCGCGTTAATGAGATGTATACCAATAAGTTACTATGTGGAATGTAGGGCGTTGGCAATGAGGTACGTTTTAGATAGAAGAAGAATCGAATGCAAACACCACAATGAATAAAATAAAAGAAAATAAAATAAATGAGGTTTTAGTCGAATGCAAAGGCTATAATGAATAAAATAATAAATTAAGTAAAACGAAAGGAATTTGAACAACTAAAATCCATCCTGTGACTGTTTATTAATCTCCCTTAAAATAAAATCCTGTGACTGTTTATTAATCTCCCTTAAAATAAAAGCTTGTGACTGATTATTAATCTTAGCCCATCTAATACTTTAGCTTAAAATCTTTTGACTAATATTTATTGCTAGCCTGAGCTTTTATGGATATTAAATTGTGTTAACGTAGGAAGTTCCTTGTGACTGAGTACTAATCTTAATCTTAGCCTTAAAATCCTGTGACTGATTATTGATATCCTGAGCTTTTATGGAGATTAAACTAATTACGTAGGAAGTTCTTGTTGGACACATTATTTTTTTACTATTATGAAGAGAAAAGAGATGAAGAGAATCTTATTTTTTGTTATTATTGTAGATGTGAAACACAATTTTGTTTTGTGATTCATTTTAATACCATGTTAAATAAATAATAGATGGGTGATATTATTATTATAGAATATTCAAAATTTTGATTGTTTAGAAATAAGAAGAACGTCACGTCTCTGTGTGATCGCTATCCAGTGTAAGGTGTTGTTTTGGAATAATCAGTAGTGTTAAGATGTTGTTTTGGAATAATCATTAGTGTTAGTGTCGAGGGGTTGGGTTGTTTTTAAGTTCTATAACGGACAATAATCTCTACCATTGTTTGTTTCAATTTCACCCTTCTTTTGAATTCTATTACAGTAACAATACTGATTTATTAGCTAAATGTCATTCTATTCCAGCGTACTAGGTGAACATGTTTATTTAAAAAGAATTGCAATCTAAAAACGTACACACCGAAATGTCATTATTATATTCCAGCCTACCACGTAAACATGTTTATTTAAAAAGAATTACAATCTAAAAATACACTTGGTGAATAGAAGAAATACAATTCATATGCTTGGCTAGATGACTTACCTACAAGTGGACAACATGAATCTAGCGAATGAGAATCAACAGAGTTGAGAAGGAACACGACTTCGTGGGAACAATATCGAAAGAACAAACTCAGTTTGTTCTGTTATTAGATTCTTAATTATTTATCTATATGGCTATTTAAATTTTTGTTTAACCTCACAATATTTATATTTACATTATTTGGATTTTTATTTTTTTTGGGGTCAATATTAACTAAAATTTAACTTTAAGCATGGACATACTTACACAATGGGGTCATATTGTGTTGTAGAATACTTCTATCAGTGCAATGACATCGTAGAAGTAAAGTGTTATGAATTGTGTGCTTATAGATTTAGTAAGCTTAGCCCTGAAAAATTGGTGAGTAACTTCATATCAAAACTAGTGTTTTTCTAAATAAAAATTTCCACTATTTTTATATCTATCAAAAAACATGTCATATGTAATCAGTTTAGATAAATAAAAAACTTTGATCTTTCAAAAATTTTATTAAATTTTTTAAAAATTAAATATTAAATTAAATTTTATGAAAATTAAAAATTAATTTAAAAATTTATATTTATAATTATATTTTTTAATTTTAATTTTTTTAATAAATTTATCAAAAATAAAATTTATTTTAAAATTTAAAAATTTAAAAAAAAATCTATATAACAAACCAATGCCATAAAAATATACCTATCAAATTTTAATATTTACTAGTACTATATATATCAAATCTTAAAAATATATATCAAATCTTAATATTTACTAGTACTATAAAAACAATATCACATCTTAAATATTTTATTGTTACATGAACTAAACTCTTCTTCTCTCCAAATACCATAGAAATACACGTATCACAACTTAATATTTATGAATTAGTTTATTTCTACTTTAACTAAACTCTTCTTCTTTCCAAATATCACACTTCACGAAACCTAGTGATTAAAAGTCGTGTGCCTCTAGTATTGTAGATGTAAGTTATCTTATTATTATTGTAGTGACCAATTCAAGGGTCCAGATTAGACTAAATTTAATGTCAACCAAGGTAGGTAAACTTAAAGGCACATGTTTTCAATCTATAGACCTAAAAGGATCTCATCTACCTAGATAAGTGTCTACTGTGACAGGCTACATCACTCTTTTACAAGAGATTGGAATATGTTTCCTTTCACACTTTAAACACTCAGATCATCTAATTTAATTAACTGTTCTAAAAACATAGCATGTTACTAGTCTGAGTTTTCAATCCTCTTACAAGGATATCATTCACAAAAACTCTTTCTCGATAACACACTAAGCATCCTAACAATCAAATTCATGAAAACTAAAGACTCTTTTAAGCATACTAAAACTCAAATGCATGAAAATGGAGTCCATAGAGTTACTTCAAAATTCAGTGCTCAATTAAATCTTTTACAAGATCTTGTTCAATAATTTAACAATTGAAGTTTCAAGCTATCACCATGAATCATACAATAACACTTGCAAGAACTTTTAATCGAATTAATTAATTCACAAGCAAAGAAATGGCATCAAACGCTATTCAGATCTGAAGTCTGAATGCTATGAAAATGAAATGAAAGTATACCAGTCCCCACGTAGGTCCCGTCCACGCGTTGATGGTACACTTAGAAAACTTCAAATGTTGAAACCGTTAACACATAAAACACTGGAATGATGAAACGCTGCGTGTGATTAAAGTCTGGAAATCAATTACATGCAAGAACAGAGTTCTGGTAACAATACAATACGCAATTTTAAGTCTGCTCAATGTCTAAAATCTTTCGTTCACTAACATTCCTTAAGGTTTACAATCGAATGTACATACATTATCATGTAGATGCTTCTGCTTTTACAGTCAAAAAGGCGATTTTTGTTTTTTTTCTAATCTTAATTGATTTCTAAAACAAAACGAAATCAGTTTAGGTAACTTTGGCTTTTTTTTTTTTTTATGACCAAAAGGTTGGGTTTGACCAGCATTGACCATGTATCCAAGAGCTCCAGGTGCGATGCTAAATAGATCTTTCACTATGTATGTACATCCGTGATCACATCCCTATCCTCTATTTTGATTTTCCTGCCATGCCATGTGTCACAACATAAACCAATTACAGGAAGTCATGACATCCCGTAATTTTGTTGAAAATTTCTAATTTTTAACATAAAAATCCACAAATTAAATTTAATGTAAAGTAACAATTATAATTCTTAATTGATCAATTTCAATGGACTATGAGGGGTTTATGGGAGAAAATGATAGATGAATGATGGATTTTTGGAAGAAAAGAATGGAAATAATATAGTACCAACATCTCCCCCAAGCTCAATGATTTAGCATGTCCTCATGCTAATCCCGATGTGCTCCCTTTATATTCTATTCCTGCTTGTGCCTCTGCCACTTGTAGCAAGACATCTATACTCTTCTGAACTTGGGCATTCTTCGGAACTTGGAACTCATGTTTCAGATTCTTATATTTTTCTTTGAGAGCTTTTTTTTTCTGAGTGTACCATTTTGTCGCCCATTTGCATGTTTTAGTTTGATCAATCTTAAGTTCTTGGATTTGCTTCTTCAGTTTCTCATTTTTCTGCTAAATCTTCTTTCTCTGAGCTCTCAACATTTCATTTTCCTTCTTTATGACCTTCTCCAACATGTTTGCTTCCATCAATTCCTCTTTTAGCTCTTCAATTTGTTTCTTTAACCTTATCTGTTTCTTGTTTGTAGGTGTTGGCTCTTTCCTTTCTCCCTTGTTACTCTCGATTTCCATTTCTTCTTCCTATTCTGGCTGTGAATGAGTACTGCTTTCAATGTCCATTGGTGCATTTGCATTTGACTCTGGTTGATCATCTTATGTTTGGTTCTTTTGTATTCTCCTTGATCTTCTCGTATAAGTAGTGAAGATTTTGTCTTGTTCAATTTTCTTGGCAGTTTGTTGCCTCGTCCTTCTTGTTTTTACACCATTGATGGGTTGAGGAACATTTCTTGACTTACGCTCAAGGATTTCTTCATCAATATCAAGCATAAACTCTGTGTGTTCTTGCTGTTGTTCCTGTTCATCTTCTTTAATTTGATTGGAAATTAAAAATTCTTTCCATGTTTTTCCTCTCCTCTGCAACTCAAATTCAATTAGAATTTTGATCAACCCAAAATGACACAAACTCTTATCTTCATTACCCTTTCGTTTCTGAATGGTCTTCGACATTTTACTCAAACTCTATAAGAGGAAGTAGGGCAAACTGATGGTGCATTGACCTTTTAAGTGCAATAGAAGTTTGATGTGATATAGGTGTACTATACTGTAACGTCCTTCACATGTAACAAATTTCTGAATAATGTATACCATTTCATCCCAAGGGTGAATTAGCCAACTTCTGGGAACACCCTTTTTCCAATTGACAGAGGAAACCCTTGACCTAGACATAAACTGAGTCCATGATTTTTCCTTAAATTGTTTGGTTTTGAAATACTTTTCCCCTTCTGGACTGATTCCCAATGTTTGTGCTATGGTATCCTCTGAAATTCTAAAAGAGAAGTTTCCTATTAATGCTTTCTCTCCATTGAATGTGAATGCAAACTGCTTTGTCACTTCGTCATTGTTTCCATTGAATTTCTATAGAAAATATAACCAGCGTTTTTCCCTTAAAATCGTGACAGAGTCATCATGATATTGTGAACTATCAAATGTTTCAGGCTCTGCTCTATTGGTCATTTTAAAAAAAAAATCTCTGTTCTAACCCTTTTGTTTATGCTTAACAATTCAATCAGGGTTTTTTCAATGTGTTACCTCTTTTCCTGCGTTCCACTTAGCCGACCTGGTAACGCCCTTGATTCTCAGGGTTTCCTTCTTTAATTTCTTGGGCAGCGGTAGAAACTCGTGGTAAGCCTGTTTGCTATGCTCTCCCTTTATAGCGCCTACTGTCTCGGCCCTCTTTGAAAACTCAGAGTTTGAACACTCACATGGTAACGCACTTTATGAGATGAGAGTTTTATAAAGTGAAAACTTAATAGCCGACCTTCACCCAATTGCTATAATGATAATGCAGAGTTGAAGGTGCATTCACATCATAAAGACAGAGGAGCGGTACTGATTTCCATAGGTACAATCATAAGAACACCATATACATATAAAGAGTGTTGTAGTGATGATAACGGATATATGTTTCATGAGCCGACTTGGGTCAAAAGACTGTTTTATAGCTCCCACATTCAAAATGAACGAAATCATTTAACACTTGTCTTTCCAATGATTTACCACTTGTCTTTCCAATGGAACGACTTATCCACTACGTGTTGGTACTTGGCCGATTGAAAAATGATGGATCGATGACAAGGTTTGATGAGTGGTGTAGGAAAAGGTTTGAAAATCGTAGTAGGAATATGTCAATAGGCTAAGGTGTGATGGGAAATGATAGAAGAGTTGAGTAGTTAGGAATATTACAAGGGTGATGGGCATAGGGGTTTTTGAAATTGATAACAAGCAATCATAATCATCATTTTTAACACTAAAATAATTCAAGAATTTTAAATGTTAAAAATAAAAATTTCACCAATACATTACAATTGTTGGTTGACAATGGCTGATTTGGCGTGCACAGGTAGGACTGATCTTCACTGTCCAAATATGACTGGTCTTCACTGGCCAAAACAAGTCCCTTTGAAATGAAATTGAATATAACAGATCCCTTTAAAATCTGAAGAACTCTAAAGAACTCCGAAGAACTATGTTTGTGCAGCTTCTTTTATCCTTGTTGTTGATGTAGCCATGATGATAAGAAACCTTTGAAAACTTTGTTGAAGTAGCCTGATGTATTTTGAATGCAGTCTTTAACAGGTCCCTCTGATATTTGTTGAACAGGTCCCTCTAATATTGGTATTGGTAACATAGTCTTCTGAATAGGTCCCACTGCATATTGCTTGAACAGGTCCCTCTGATTAGAACAAAAACAACTCTTTTATTGAAATACTGAAGTACTGAAACAAATTCTTTGAAGATTTACAAATGAGGAGATGAGATAGGAAAAACAAAATGTTGATTCTTCTCCCCCACTAAAGCTATGACTTGTCCTAAAGTCATTATTGAAGTGATGAACAAAACAGTAAAAAAGTAGAACAAGGAATTCTTACCAGCCAAATGAATGGTTTTCTAGTAAGAATTTTGGGTTAGAGTGTGCCAAAGTCTAGTTTTCACATCTAAACCATTATTATTGTTTTTTTTTTGTGGTTTTCTTTTTTTGTTATATATATATATATTAAATGAAATTGAATGAACTAAGGTAGGTATATCACAGCTGAAGGCTGCAATATATCAACCTCCCTTTGCTGAGATACAGTGTGAATAAAATCCTCCTTGTTGATGGGCTTATGATAGAGTTTCAACCGATGGCCATTGACAAGAAAGGTGTTGCCTTCTCCATCAATGGTAGTAAGCTTGATTGATCCATTTTCATATACTTGAACTATTTCATATGGGCCCATCCAATGTGTGGTAAATTTGCCTTTATGATCTCTAAATTTAGAGTCAAACAGTAAAGCCCAATCTCCTTCTTTGAACTGTTTCTCTTTTATGTGTGCATCATGCCACTGCTTCCTTTGTTTATGCGTTAGGATTACTGTCTCCTCTATTTTCTGCCTCATTTCATCTATCTGGTTCAATTGCATAGTTCTCTCTTTTTGTGATTCATTGAGATCAATTCCTAAATCTGCAGCCATCTTATAAGTATGTATTTGAAATTCAATAGGAAGCATTACTTCTTTTCCATACACCAACTGATATGGTGTAAATCCTGTAGTGTTTTTCCACGTGATTCTGTAAGCCCAGAGTGCATCTTTGAGCTTCTCTTCCCAATTCTTTATGTTTATTGCTACTGTCTTAGTAATAATTCCTTCCAATGTTTTATTGGTAGATTCCACCTGGCCATTGGCCTGTGGATGGTAAGGTGTACTTTTCCTGTGCTTGATTTTATATTTTTTTGTGATGTCTTTGACCAACTTTGAGGTAAACTAAGTACCTTGATCCGTCACTATCTCCCTTGGTACTCCATACCTTACAAAAATTTCTTTAAAAATGAAGTTTACCATTGTTTGTTCAGTTGCCCGGACTAGTGCTTTGGCTTCAGCCCATTTTGTCACGTAATCAGTACATACTAGGATGTACTTTTTACCTTTTGAAGTTGGATTGATGGGTCCTATAAAATCTAGAGCCCATTTTTCAAATGGCTCTAAATGTACTTGAGGCTGAATTGGCATTTCATTTGTAGCTGTTGGTTTTCCCATTCTTTGACAACTATCACAAATTTTCACATACTTCTTGGAATCGTTAAAAATAGATGGCCAATAGTATCCAAGACTGAGAATCTTGAATGTTGTTCTTTTCGCTGCAAAATTCCCACCACACAGTTCATCATGACAAGATTTTAAAATATCAATTATTTCATCATTTCTTACACATCGTCTAATAATCAAATCATAACCGGTGTAAAATTAATCTCCATTAATCCATGAGTATCTAGCACTTTGTTTGATCAGCCTCTTCTTTTCCTTTGGAGTAAAATATGGAGGTGTTCTTCCCGTGGATAAATAATTGGCTAAGTCAGCATACCAAGGATTCACTATTGAAATTGCAAATAAATTTTCATCTAGAAAAGAATCTTCAACCGGAATAACCTCACTTGAATTTTGCATTCTAGAATGAAAATATACCACCTGATTCTCCTTACCTGGTCTATCTAACACTGTAATATTAAATTCCTATAATAATAACAGCCATCTGGTAACTCTGCCATTAGTGATTGGTTTATTCATTAAATACTTAATGGCAGAGTGATCAGTATGTACAAAAACCTCATAACCAGTGATATAATGCTGGAATTTATTCACAACATGTATGATGGCAAGCATTTCTTTTTCAGTGACTGTGTAGTTTAATTCCGCAGGTGTTAGATTTTTGCTAATGAAATAGATGGCATAATTGAAAGACTCTTCTTTTTGGCCTAATGAGGCACCTACTATAGTATCAGATGCATCTGTAAAGATGTGAAATGGTAGGGTCCAGTTAGGTCCTTTTAAGACTGGTGTGGTTGATAACTTTTCTTTGAGTGTTTCAAAAGCTTGCTGACAATTCTCATTCCAGTTGAAAGGTGTATCTTTTGCTAGAATCTTAAACAGAGATGAAGCTATTTTACTAAAATGTTCAATAAACCTTCTGTAATAGCTTGCATACCCAAGAAAACTTCTTACCTCTTTTTGAGTCTTCGGAATTGGCAAATTGACAATGATCTAGATTTTTGATGGATCAACTTTAATGCCTTGAGAAGAAATATAGTGTCCTAATACTATCCCTTCATTTAACATCATAAAACACTTTTCATTGCTCAGGGACAGATTAGCTTCAATACATCTCTTCAAAAAAATTTCAAGATTCTCTAATGCATGCTCAAATGAATTACCATACACTGAAAAATCATCCATGTAAACTTCAACACAGTCATGAACTAAATCAGCAAAAATAGCTAATACAGCTCTCTGAAATGTCGCTGGAGCATTGCAAAGTCCAAATGGTAAAACATTATAGACATAAGTTCCCCAGGGACAGTAAAAGTGGTTTTGTCCTGGTCCTCTAAGGCTATCCTAATTTGATTATATCCACTAAAACCATCAAGAAAAGAGAATGATGATTTCCCAGCTAATGTGTCTAGCACTTGGTCAATAAATGGTAGTGGGAAATAATCTTTGAGGGTTGCTTTGTTCAATTGTCTGTAATCAACACAAATTCTCCACTTGCCATTTTTCTTGGGCACTACTACCAATGGGGATACCCACTGACTGTCAGAGATAGGATAAATAAAATTAACTTTCAATAGTTTTTGTAATTCATCTCTAATAATATCCTGAAGTATGGGATTCATTCTTCTCTATGGTTGCCTCACTGGTTTGATATTACTATCAGTATAAATATGGTGAGTGCATGTTTCAGGGTGAATTCTGTGCATATCAGTGTAGTCCCAAGCAAATTATTTTTGGTATTTTCTCAATAATTGGCTCAATTTTTCCTCCTGAGATGAGTCTAGGTGAGTGCTAATATTCAAAGTTTTTCCTGGACTAATCTCTATGGTCTTGCTCTGTGTATTTGTGAAAGATTGAATGGGAAAAATGTTATGAAATGTTGTTTGCAAAGAATAAGGGTGCATGTTTCCTGAAAATTCTATGCCAAAAGTGCATCTACAACATGGTATTGGTCATTTCTTAGCTCTTCGGAAATATCAGGTTGAGAAAGGAACAATTCGACCAAATCATCATTATTATGTTCTTGAAAATCATAGATTTGATTGATTCTGAAAACAGATTGAACTTCTTCCTTATCATTGTATTTATCATCAAGCCATAAATTGTGTGCTATTGCTAGTGATTGTGTTGATGGGTAAAGAGTAAGTTGTTTCCTTTCAGTTCCTCATGAAATAATCATATTACCTGATCTACATCCTATGAATGCATCAGCAGTTGCTAACCATGGTCTACCAAGGATGATAGGGTGTCCTCCTAAATTAGATTTTGGCTAAAGAACTAAAAAGTCCACTGGATACTCCCAAGAGTCCAGTGAAACAATTGTGTCCTCCAAAATCCCTTCAGGAATCACTTTAGACCTATCAGCTAGTTCTAGAACAATTGTTGTGTGCTGCAAGTTTGTGAGCTGCAATGTCTTCATTGTTTCAAGAGTCATCACATTTATTGCTGCCCCAAGGTCAATTAAGGTGTTTGGAATATGTATGTTGTTAATGATTGTAGTGACTCTGGAAATACCAGGATCAACATACTTTTTCATTGAAATGGTGTTTGTCATAAGGCCAGCTAAATGTCTAATAACATGAATTGTGGATCAATTCTTTTCCTAGTAGGCTTCTTGAGGCACAGTTCTTTGATTGCTTTAGTATATACGGGAATGTCTTTTATGGCTTGCAATAGTGGAATTTTTATATAGACATTCTTTAGCTCATCTAAAACATCAAACTGTGGTATAGACATGGGAATTTTTGTTTGTACCAATCTGTCTGGAAAAGGTGGTGGATGCAACGGTTGCATTTGTTTATTTTTTAATGTCATCATTTTGTTTCCTTTGAGTTGGAGTTTCATTTTCATTTTTTTGTTTTCTTCTTGTTTTTCAGCTATTGGAGGTTCTTTTGAAGTACCTTACCAGACCTCAAATTGATATTTTGTAAAGGTAATGTGGGATATGATGGTCCCTCATCTACATTATAGGTTGGTCTCTCTACTCTGTTATTTGGATTCGGTACAGGTTGAGCAGGAATCTGAGTGGGTCTAGGAGGTTTTTGGTTAGATGGGAGTTGTAAGTCAGGTGGAGTTATTGGTGGAGGAGGAGGAAATGCTTGTTGAGTGTTTTGGGGTTGATAAACAACTTGCTACTGAGGATATTGCTGATATGTTTGAGGATATTGTGAATGTGGCTGATGATACTATTGATATGGATGAGAATACTGTTGGTATGGTTGAGGATATGGTTGATATTGTTGAGAGTACTGCTGAAATGGTCTCCATTGTTGCTGTGGGTAATTTTGGTGTTTCCATGGCATGGGAACATTCCAAGAATTCTGAGCATACATCTGATCTTGTGCAGGAAATTGCAAATTTTTGTTTGGAAACATACCTGAAGGTGGAGGTCTAGGTTGCCATGGTCTCTTGGCGCCCATGAAATACACATTCTCCATATCTGTATTAGCTGTTTCCACATTACAATTCTGCAAAATCTTGACTTTAGAGCAATGAAATATATCATGATTTTCAGTACAAAAGGCACAAACTTGAATGTTTTCGAATGGGCAGTCTTTCAAGGCATGTTTCTTCCGGCATTTTGGACAAAAGACAACCATTATTTGATCTTCCTCTTCTTGTCTTTTCTTGGCTTTCAGAGTGTCAATTTTAGTTCCTAAGGTACTTAATAGATCTGTTTTGAATTCTTCTAACAAGTTTCCTATTTCAGCCCTTGTGACACTTGCTGAAGCAGATTTTGTGGCTTTAGATGATAGAGCTCTTTTTCCATATCTGGCTTTGCTCCTTGAATACTTTTCACATAAATCAGCAATTTCTTCAAAAGGTAGAGTGGAAATATCACCTTTGCCTATCAAATTAAGATCATCTAAGTATTCCTCTCAAATGCCCTTCAAAAATATTGTTCAATCAGATCAAGAGACATGGTCTTATGTTTTGATTTTTGAAAATTGTAAAAAAATCATTCCAAATACTCCTCTAAATTTTCATCCTCTTGTTGATTCATCCTAAAGATATCATCTTTAGAATCTTTCAATCTGCAATAAGGTTGGTATTTCTTTAGGAATATTCTTCTCATGCCATCCCAATCAGTTATTGCATGTTCACCAAGTCCCATGAACCATCTTAATGTTGATGATTTTAATGTTGTTGGGAAGAGTCTAAGCCTATGGGCATCATCTGTGTAACCATATGTTCGACATACTATGTCAAACTCAAACAAGAATGAATCTGGGTCTTCTGAAGCCATGCCATAAAATTTTGGTAGCACAGATGGAGGTATGTTTTTCATTTTTATTTCCTCATCTTCTCCTGGTTCTTGAATAGGAAATTTAAAGGTTGACTCTTCCTCCTCTCTTCGACCTTGATTTTGTGGTCCTCTTGCTGATCCATCTCCTTCCTCAGCCATTTTGATAGGTTCCTCTGTTGATTTAATTTCTTATTCAGTGTCACTTGTTTCAAAGAGAATTTGTTCTAATGATTTTTCTCCTTCTTGAGATTTTTCAAAACCAGTAAGTTCAAGGAGAGATTGTTGAGTTATTTTTCTACTTTATCTTGTTATGAAGGATTCAGGGAGATGTTTCTTTTGTGATTCGTGTTCCAATAGAATTTGTCGCTCAATGAGTGTGAGTCTTTGCCCTGATTTCTGTTTATCCTCTAATGTTTGTATGGCGACTTTCCCAGCTGGTGTTGGTGTTCAACTTTTCCTAAAGGGTCTACTCCTAGTGCTGAATTAGTTTTTGGATGGGGGGTTTTTATGAATCTACCTTTATCATCTCTAGATCTAGACATAAGTAAACATGACTTCTAAAATGATGAATTAAAATTAAATCTACGTTTTTGTTTGTTTTTGTTTATTCTATTTTTTATTTTTTATATTATGTTTTTAGAAATCCTCTAGCTACGCCTCCCTGGCAATGACGCCAAAATGTAGTGACCAATCCAGGGGTCCAGATTAGACTAAATTTAATGTCAACCAAGGTAGTTAAACTTAGAGGCACGTGTCTACAATCTATAGACCTAAAAGGATCTCGTCTACCTAGATAAGGATCTACTGTGACAGGCTACAACACTCTTTTACAAGAGATTGGAATATGTTTCCTTTCACACTTTAAAAACTCAGATCATCTAATTTAATTAACTGTTCTAAAAACACAGCGTGTTACTAGTTTGAGTTTTCAATCCTCTTACAAGGATATCATTCACAAAAACTTTTTCTCAGTAACACACTAAGCATCCTAACAATCAAATTCTTGAAAACTAAAAACTCTTTTAAGCATACTAAAACTCAAATGCATGAAAACAGAGTCCATAGAGATACTTCGAAATTCAGTGCTCAATTAAATCTTTTACAAGATCTTGTTCTATAATTTAACAATTGAAGTTTCAAGCTATCACCATGAATCATACAATAACACTCGCAAGAACTTCTAATCCAATTAATTAATTTACAAGAAAAGAAATGGCATCAAACGCTATTCATATCTGAAGTCTAAATGCTATGAAAATGAAATGAAAGTATACCAGTCCCCACATAGGGCCCGTCCACGCGTTGATGGTACACTTAGAAAACTTCAAATGTTGAAATTGTTAACACATAAAACACTGGAATGATGAAACGCTGCCTATGATTAAAGCCTGGAACTCAATTACATGCAAGAACAGAGTTCTGGTAACAATACAATACACAGTCTTAAGTCTGCTCAATGTCTAAAATCTTTCGTTCACTAACATTCCTTAAGGTTTACAATCGAATGTACATACATTATCACGCAGATGTTTCTGCTTTTATAGTCAAAAAGGCGATTTTTGTTTTTTTCTAATCTTGACTGATTTCTAAAACAAAACGAAATCAGTTTAGGTAACTTTGGCTTTTTGCTGCTTTTATGACCAAAAGGCTGGGTTTGACCAGCATTGACCATGTATCCAGGAGCTCCAGATGCAATGCTGAATAGATCTTTCACCATGTATGTACATCCGTGATCATGTCCCTATCCTCTGTGTTGATTTTCCTACCATGCCACGTGTCACAACATAAACCAATTACAGGAAGTCATGACATCCCGTAATTTTGTTGAAAATTTCTAATTTTTAACATAAAAATCCACAAATTAAATTAAATGTAAAGTAACAATTATAATGCTTAATTGATCAATTTCAATGGAATATGAGGGGTTTATGGGAGGGAATGATAGATAAATGATGGATTTTTAGATGAAAAGAATGGAAATAAAATAGTACCAACAATTATTTTATAAAAACTATTAAAATAAGTTACCCACCTTGGTTTGCTTTGTATCCAAATATCACACTTCACGAAATCTAGTGATTAAAAGCAGTGTACCTCTAGTACTGTAGACATAAGTTATCTTATTATTATTTTGTAAAAACTATTAAAATATTCCCCACCTTGCTTTGCTTTGTCTGTACATGTAATTTAAAAGCACTCCATTCTAATATCAACCTTAATGGGCTTGGTGATGGCATCAAGGCTCTTTTACATATCTCCATTGGATTTCAGGACTCAAGCTTTATTAATGGAGTCTGTCATAAGTCTAAATAGTTGATGATTGGTATTATTACGAATCATCCACGCATAACTTTTTCATGTGACCATCAACGAAAACTCTTTTAAAACTCTTTTAATATTTATTTTATAATTAGTTTTTAAATTTTAAATTTAATTAGTTTTTAATAACTCAAAATATATGTTAATATTTTTTTAATTTATATTTTTCTGGTTAATTAGATTTTATTAAGATTCAATTTTTTTAATAAAATTATCTAGGTTGAACATTTTGAGGTTTAATTTTTAACAAAGAAATAAAAAAAATCCGAGGAAAAAGCATAATTTTCATTAAAAAGTTAAGAAAATAATATGTTGTATATTAGCATATGAGGAATGCTTTCACTACTATCCAGAAGTTTATCAGTCCAATATTCATGTGAAAAAAATATTTACATATCATCCTTTTTAAACAATAGGATTGATGGCAAACTAAGGCCATATGTCTGAAAACTAGCTAAACTTAAAAACTGATAAAAACTGCTAAAACATAAAACAAAACAAAAGACATATAGGATGATCTCATAGATCAATCTTGGAGGAGTCTTGCCCCTTCAATGAAGGGCCTATGGTAGATCTGGAAAAAAGCCACGTCCCTGAACTCATGAATCAACCAGTGTCCTCTGATCAGCTGCGCGACCTCTTTGGAAAGAAGATCAACGACTTCATTCCTTTCCCTGTATATATTAGAGCAAACAAAAAACTCAAACTGAGATTTTAAGAATATAGCATCCTCCACCTGCAAGTGACAGTTATGGGTCCCATTGATCCAATTTATGATATGCTGAGAGTCCCCAAAAATCTGAATTCTGTGGCAGTGTTGTTCTCTTGCAAAAAGGAGGAGGTGTCTAAGGTTGTTTAGTTCGGCATAGTTATTTGTTCCTCGCCCAAGCCCCACTTTGATTTTGAAGAAAACAGAATCATTTAAATGAAGAACATCCCCCCACCACAGCCCTCAGGTTGTGCCGAACCTTCAAAATAGGCCCAAGGATAGCTCCTGTTTATGATTTAAGGGTTGATGACTTCGATGGGATGTTGATTGGATCCTCAGGGATCATGTTGTAAATAGCTAGCATATGATTGGATGTGGCTGCCCCAAAGGCGTTCTTTCCCAAAAATATCCGTTGATTTCGGATAAGCCATATACCCCAGCAAACAATGAGAGGCAAGTTTTTTATTTTCTGCGTGGCAGCACTCGACCACCAAAACTGCCAAGCTTCATTTACGTTCTGTCCTGCCCAGCATGTGTGAATTGAGAGGGTCGAGATGATGAAATTCCAAATTCCAGCCGAGATCGGACAGTGAAGGAAGAGGTGATCTGTATCCTCCAAATCAACTTTACACAGGCAGCAACAAGAGGGGCCATGGAAACTGTGCTTTCTTAAATTTAGCTTTGTGGGAATTTTGTTTGAGAGTATGCCCCACATGAAGAGTTGAGATTTGTGGGGGGATTTCAGCTTCCATAGATGCCGCCACCACCAGCAGGTTTCACCCATTGCCTGATCCTCCATGATTGCAGCAAAACCAGCTTTTGGGGAATATCTGCCAGTGGGGGCCTTTGCCCAAATAAGTTCATCCTCCCTATTAGAGATTCAGACATTAGCTTCCTCCAATGCCCCTACGAAACGCAGCCATACCCTACTCCATCTTTCGTTAATTCCCACGTTCTCAAAGGCAAGCCACTGCATGTTTGGCCAAGTCGGGTGACCCCCTATTGCGATGTGAGCTAGCTGTGTAATTCCCACCACCATTAGGTCCTATTGCATATATCTAGGCAAGATGTGTGCAATCCCACTTCCAATCCAGGCATTAGAGCCAATTCTGATTTGAGAATCATCCCCAACTTTCTAGGCTAGTCCTTTCTTTATAATGTCAAAGGAGTGGGAAATGGCTTTCCAAATGCTTGAAGCCCCCTGGATGTTGTGGTCGGGGCTACGAATCCAGTCAGATATTGATATGGGATGGATGTACTTGTTGTATATGATGTCCTTCCACAAGTTGTTTGTGGTTATGATTTTCCATCCCATCTTTGCTCTAACGGCTTTTGCGAAGTCCAGGCCCCATCCACCCCATTTTTTGGGCTTTGCAATCCTTTCCCATTTAACCCAACTAAAGGTTTTTCTGGAATTTTGACCCCGCCAAATAAATTTGCAGAAAATCTACTGGATTCTACGAAGAATGCCTTTAGGTATCCATGTCAGGGACATCCAATAAACTGGGATTGCCTCTAGAACTGATTTTATTCGGGTGAGCCTATCGACACAAGAGATCCATTTCTACTACCATATATTTATTTGGTTTTCAATTTTTTCTAGCAGCCATGACCAATCTGCAATACGGTACTCGTTTGGCTTTAGCCTGAAACCCAAATATTTCAGTCCTAAATCTAGATCCTGCCTGACAAAACCGAAATGCTGGGAGACAAATCTTTGTTCATTTTGAAGACAGGAGTTAAAAATGATAGTTGATTTTTCATAGTTCGGCTCCATACCTGTGGCTTTACAAAACAGAGTTAGAATTGACTTGAAACAAGAGGTATCATGATAAGAGCCATTTAAGAAAATAAGAACATCATCTACAAATAAAAGATGTGAGATAAAAATCCTGTCAGTGATTTCAACCCCTCCCAGGGTTCCATTGGATCTTTCTTTTTTTAATAACCTGCTGAGTCCTTCCATAATCAAAAGGAATAACAACGAGGAGAGGGGGCATCCCTATCTGAGACCTCGCTCAGCATGGAAGAAAGTTGAAACTGCCCCATTAATTAGAACACTGAAAGAAACAGAAGTGAAACAACAGACTATCCAATTGATGAACTATTGAGGGAAACTGATGTGGGTAAGCATGAGTTGTAGATAGTTCCATCTCACTCTATCGAAAGCCTTGGAAAGGTCGATATTAAGGATAGTATCTTTCTTGGAAAGAGTTTTAATCAAGTGAATCGTTTCTTGGGCAGTGCCTATGGCTTCATGCATTTGATGGTGGCTGAGGAAAGAAAATTGTTCTTTTGAGATCATCCTAGAGAGGATTGGCTTAATACAGAAGGGCGATGATCTTGGAGGTAATCTTGGAAACACAATTGCAAAGAGAGATGGGCCTAAAGTCATCAAAGGTTTGGGGCTTTTCCACCTTAGGGATGAGGGAAAGGAAGGTAGAATTGAAAGCCTCTGACATCCTTCCTGATGTCTGACAGTCCTCAATGGCTAGCAGCAGGTCTTGCCTAATGAGTTCAAAAAAAGTGGTGTAGAATTCTATTGGCCAACCATCAGGCCTTGGGCTTTTGTCTTTGTTGAAGCCTTTTATTGCTGCTTCCATTTCCCCCAAGGTGACCGGTTGATTTAGAGCCTCTCTTTCCTCATCCTCAACAAACCAAGGCACAACTTCCGCAACTTGAAGGATTTTAGCTATATTTGTTCCCCTTGGGTTCTTATAGATGTTTGAGAAGTGCCTAACTCCCATGTTCGCAAGCTGGGTGAAAGAGCTGGCCTCTCTGCCTATGTGGTCTTTCAGTTCCCAAATCGTATTAATCACTTTTCTACCCCTGGAAAACTGTTGAATTTTTTTGTATTTTCATCTCTCGACTTCAACCATAAAGCTCTTCTCTTTAAGCGCCAGGTCTCCTCATTCCTTCTCATCAGCCTGATATTTTCTTTCTCCAGGTTTATGAGATGATCCTTTGATTGAAGGGAGGCATAACTGGGCAGTCCCAATGATTCAAGAAGTTTTAGCTCTTTTTCAATCCTGTTTAGCTCTTCACCTTCCCTTTTCTTCTTGGCCTTAACCCAACTGATAGTTTTTTCCTTTAGATGGGATAGGTTGTTTGATATGACCATCACTGGGGGGGGCCAGATTCCCGCTGATAGTGAGTCCAACAATCCTTAACAATAACATGAAAATCATCCTCGCTGAGCCATGCAATGTTAAATTTAAAGGGGGATCCAGGTTTGAGGTTTGGATCCTCGATTTCCAGGAAAATCGGGGAATGGTTCGAGCATCCCCCCGAACCAACCCATTGACGAATATGTGTGAGGTAGTTTAATAAAGGGAATTTGATTAGGAAACAAACAAGCCTTCAAGTCAGGGCATCCTCCCTCATTCTGCAGTTCCTCGAGGTTGGCATGATACGAGCCAAATTAATGCTTATAAGGTCATGGCCATCCAACAAGTTTTCAAAGAACCCCGTTAAAACATCTGACTGGGCCCCCGTGGCCCCATGACTCAGCAAGCCCAAGTGAGAAATTAAGATCACCCCCAATGATCAGGTTCTCATCTTGCATAAAGTTCGCCTGAAGCAGATTCTCCCAGAAAACCTCACTATTCTGACATGGCCCATAAATTTTTATAATCCTTAAGGGGATATTGAGCTAGGTGGAAATGAAATTAGCTTCCAAAAAACCTTTTCCACCCCGGGAATTTAATATCCTGGTTGACATTTTATTGAAACCAAGGGCACAACCCCCTTAACGCCCTCTCACATCCAAGAAAAAGAAATCCCAGTCTGGTAGAAAGAATTTTAGGGTTTTATGTACAAGGGTTTTGTCCCCTAGGATTTCTTGTAGTAATAGGAAATCCGAATTTTCAAACAAACAAAATCTTTTTAGTGCCAATTTTTTAGCAGGGCTGGCCAAACCCCTACAATTGAAAGATATGCCTTTCATGGGTCAACCTTTGCAGGGTTCCCCTTTTATCTAAGGACCTAGTCTATGGGAGTCTGTATAACTGAAGCCACCTCAAGGTTGGCCCTTTTGATAGCTTTTGAGACACAAGATTGTCTGCCCCAAGGGGCCTTGGGTAGAAAGGGGGAGGGGGGGGGGGGGTGTGCCGGTCCTCATCTAGTTCGAAGGCATGGAGGGAGGGGGGATTGGAGCGCAAATTGTATCGGTGGGAGGTACCGGAGGCCGAATCCCCAGAGGGGTCTTGAGAGAGATCATGATGGACTGTAGAGCAGGGGGTACTGAGGATGGGCGCAGGGGCAGAGGCCACAGGGCAGATGACGGGGCTCAGCTTACCAGGATTAGAAACAATATTTGAAATACAAATTGAAGATGCAGAAATAGATAGCATACAATCATTTGTAAATTGAGGATGGAGGGGAGAAGAGGTACCCGAAAAACCATTGTTCTCCCTGGCGCGCGCTCTGGTAGTCGGGGCTTCCATGGTCCAAGCATCCAACTTGGACCTCACAGAAGTCGGCCTATCCTGACCCTGCCTCAAGCTGCCCTGAAGTGCATTGAGATCTCCATCCCCAGCTCTGTTTGGGTACAAGCCGCTACAAAAAATTTCGGGGTACTCAACCTTCGCCCAATGACCAAGGGGAAGTATTTATAAAGGTGGCCAACCTCATGGCATCTCCAACACCTGAAGGGGATGCCCTCATAATGCAGCTCCTGTCAGTGGATAATGTCACCCATCTGAAAGAGATAACTTTCCACCAGGCCCTCTCTTGTGTCCAGGTGAACCAAGATTCTAGCCATTGCCAAAACCCTCGAGTCGATATATGATCTGTCATGATCAAGATATGTGCCCAAATCATCGCCTATCA
This sequence comes from Pinus tabuliformis, assembly GCA_031772625.1. NCBI lineage: Eukaryota > Viridiplantae > Streptophyta > Pinopsida > Pinales > Pinaceae > Pinus > Pinus tabuliformis. Next base: position 1,108,441,081 of record CM062816.1, on the reverse strand, counting down.
CACAAAAAATGTCTTCAGACCAGAATTGCAGTGGGAGTCCTGACAGATGAACCCATATCAGACCTGCACCCAGGCTTTCCTTCTCTGAGTCAAAAAGAGGTGTCCAACATTTGAGGAGGACATGGATCATTTCCAGATGCCAATAGTGAGTCAGTACCTAGTTCACTTGACCTGGATCTGAGAAGATAAGGGAAAACCAACCCCTAGACATCGAAAAGACTACGGGAAGTTGTTCTAGTACATTTATCCATACTTCTATCGTCCATCTCTTCAATCAACCCTGAGAGTAATTTCTACCTTGGACTCTACCCACCGGCACTGTACTTTCTGTCAATGTCGCTTTATCCATGCCAATTGCTTCCCCAAAAACTAGCAGTCATCCCCTTTCTCTTGCTTTGGAGAACTTGGATTTCTTGCCAAAATTCTCCTTTGGGCCTAGGTCAGAGGGTTGCTATCAATTGACCTCCACTTGGTTATCCTCTGAGTTCGAGGCACAGGGTCTTGTCCCTCTCGGTTTCCTTGATCACTAGTCCATTGAAAAACCCAGAGTGTAGAGCGCTGCTTCCAGGTGAAATATTTGGGAAACCTTCCGAGTAGGGTTCGGGTCTGCTAACAGGGATGTGCGATGTTACATGAGGAGTTTCCGAAACATTTGTGCCAAGACCCAGTCCTTCCGACCTTGCTACTGGGAAACCCTCCCTGTTTTTAAAACCATCCGCATGTTGGTTTTTCTCACTCCACGTTAACAATTCTGAAGGCGATGGTATTGAGAGAAAATGGGAGCTTGTGCCTTCAACTAGGTTTAGAAACCCCTCCGAAATCACCGCGGTTGGTTGAGTGAGGTCCAGACCCTATAGTGACTCTTCCATGTCAGCCATATTTGATGCCTACTCGCTTACCTGATCTTCCGGTGGAGAGGGTGAAGCGAGTCTAAGGCCAATTTGAGACAACGGGTGTGACTCCACCCAGATGTCCGAGTGTGTAAGACTGTCCGAGGAATAATCAACTAATTCTTCCTCAAAATCCTCCTCCATTCATTCAAACCACACTGAACACATCTTGAAAGAGGTAACAAACCGCTTTGTCTTGGGACAACACGAGAAAACTGGGTCAAACCCATGAAAACTACCTTGGAACTGCCTTGTAACTGCTGTGGGTAGCTCTAGAAGCCTCTTCCTTGGAACCACCACGAGTATCACTAGAGCCTTCTACCCGCAGAGGAGCCGCGACAACAAGTTGTTAAGGTAAGTGGGAGAACGGTTCAAAACAGAAACCCTCTGACCAGAGCGATCTTAAGCCCCCTTAAAAAAAGACTGTTAGCGCCTTAAAGGAACTTCATGATAGGATTTTCCGTCTGACTTCAAACATACAAAGAGCGCACAGCGTCCCTAGTCCCATACTCCATGGGAGGCCATTAACCAGAACTCGAGCACATAAGGATTTCTTTCGAGATGAACCTAGGTTCTAGGTTGAAACCCCTCGCCTTCATTTTTTGGAAAATCGGCAGTCCAATACTTTCGCCTTCAAGGACATAATTTTTAATAATTATTTTAAGGTATAATTTAATTATTTTATTAGATTTTTATTTAAGTTGATAATATAATTTTGATTTTTTGTTATTTAAAATGTATTTTTAAAAATTTAAAGATTTATATTAAAGAAGAATATCAATATCATTTTAAAGTCTCACCAGACACTTAAATTTTTTTCAAAGGTCTTAAAGATAAACAAAACCTGTTCCATTATCAAGGCATTTACCAAATTATCTTATAGCAAATCTAATATTGGCCAAACCAATCATTCAGTCCAAACCCTTCTTAAAGAACATATCATATACACCCATCACAATCGCTTCAACAAATATGTGATTATTGAACTCTTTAACAACACTAAACATCGTGTTTGTCTTGATTATACCAAAACACTGGCATATTTTCCTGATTATTCGACCTATATTGTTACAAAAACTTCATAAAAAGAAAAAAATCCTAATAACTTTAATCATGAATATATAAATTTAGTCAATCTTGGCAATATATTATTCAATGTCTTCACCCTTAAATTAATAATTGATCAATTTATTATATCTTTTTATTTCATCTTTGAGTTTTTATAGCTCCATTGATTTCCATCTTATTGTTATGTATTTATGTCATTACATTCAAATTTAATAGTGTCTTTTTACTTTTCTTATTTCTATCGTCATCCCCTTACCTAAATATCATTAATCATCCTTAGTTTCATATATTATCTTTATCTATCGATTACTTTGTTGTATAAGAGGCAGATACTAAGCAATAATGTTGCATATTATACTTGTTTAAGTTAGAAGAAGAAAAGATAAACTTTTTTTTGTAAGTTTGACATGACTACATCTTCATCATGGCCATACATTCAAATTTAATAGTGTCTTTTCACTTTTCTTATTTCTATCATTAGCCCCTTAGCTAAATATCATTAATCATCCTTAGTTTCATATATTATCTTTATCTATCGATTACTTTGTTGCATAAGACGCAGGTACTAATCATTAATGTTGCATATTATACTTGTTTAAGTTAGAAGAATAAAAAAAAAAAAATTGTAAGCTTGGCATGACTACATCTTCATCATGGCCAATTCATCATGTCTAATATATCACCCCAATTGGGATGGGGAATTGAACCAATGACTTCACATCAAAGAGTTCCTTAACACAACCACTGATCACCGTCTATCCAAAACCGTATAGACAAAAAAAACTTTAAAAATACATTCTCAATCTAAATCATTAAAAATGTGAATTCAAAATTTGTATCGATATATCCACGTACATCAATCATTAAATCACATTTTCTATTATCTTTATTTATATCCACTCAAATTCTCTCACATTTACATACTAATCATTTCACCTTTTACAACCATATTCACTCAAATTTTATCTTTAATATCATAAATTATATATAAACTAAATTTTCCTTACTTTTTAATTGGATTTTTTAAACTTTGAATAATGTACATGGGTGAGTAACCTATAATTTAATTGGATTTTTTATCTTTCATTTATGTACATTAGTGTGCAATGTTCTTTAGTGAATGATTGGATATTTTCATGTTAAATTGGATTTTTTTATCTTTCAATAATGTTCATGGTAAGTAAGCTATAATTTTGATGGATTTTTTTATCTTTTATTTATGTACATTAGTGTACAATGTTCTTTAGTGAAATACGGGATATTTTCATGTTAAATTGATTAGTATATTCATATTGATTAAATGGAATTGGAATGGTGTATTTTTGGATTATATTTTTGATAATTAGGTAATTGTGTAGGTTTTTATGGTAAATATTGACGGCTAAAATTTTTGTTTCTTTTGTTGATCTATGTGAAGTGTAATAATAAACACTAGGCTTGTTTTTACTTTAAATGTATTCGTGCACAAATGTATTGTAAATAATATATATTTATAAGATGATAGAATGAATGGTTGAACGTTACAAAGATACCTTTTCAGAGGTATTCATGCATTTTGGGACATGTCTCTTCAATAATGAATTACTATTTAATATATATATTTATGTTTGTTACATTTCCACCTCCTTAATCGATGCTTTGTCCTCAAAGCATCATGAAAACAATTCTCTTGTTGTGCATGTCACTTCGGCATGTATAATTCATTTGCAGTATTATCTTAGGTTATGGGGATTGAGGTAGCAACAAATTTATTTATAACTCATTTGCTTTTTGTTGATGACATTTTCCTGTTTAACAATGGGTCAAGGTAGGATATTCAACGATTGAAAGGAGCACTCAACCTTTTTGTAAAGGCAACACATATGATAATTAATGTGAAAAACTTGTCTTTCTCATATGAAAGAATATCCCATGAAGAAATTATCAGGGTCAAATCCTATCTTCCTTTCGTAGAAAATCCTATGAAGGAAAGTCTCAAATATCTAGTGTTTCATTTAAAGCTCGGTTCATATAAAAAGGATGACTAGAAGTGGCTCTTGGCATAGATCTAGAAGCATATCAAACATTGGAGTTTTAAATGGATTTCAAGAGCAGGAAGGCTGGTTTTGATTAAATCAGTTCTAGTGGCAATGTCAGCGTACTTGATCACACTCACATGGATTACGAAGGGTATTCTATATGCTATTAGGAAAATTTGTGGGAGATTTTTATGGGTAGGAGCTAATGAGGAGGATGTCTTACCATGGGTTGCTTGGGAGAATATTGCCTTGCCCAAAACGTGGGGATGGTGGAGGATAAAATATTTTCCAACCTTCACAAGCTCAGTATCATCCAAATTAGGATGGAAACTAATTTCTGTAGAAAAACCTTTCGACAACTATGGTAACTCGGAAGTACACCTTCCCTCATTCCTTGGGTGAATGGGTGTAGAAGCTAGACACAAGAGTACCAAACTCTTCAGCCATTTGGAGAGATACGGTGGAATCTTTGAGAGTTGTAGGGGTGGGCCTAACGTGGTGTGTGGGTAAGGGAGAAAAAATCAGAGTTGGAATCAATCCCTAGGTTGGTTATACTATAGATCGTAATCTTTCTTGGGATTCGGTATTGTCCATGAATGAACAAGGAATAACCCTTCTTAATCAGGTGGTGGATGAAGAACAATTATCTTTTTGGAATAAGGGTTGGAAGTTTGTTGAACAACTACACTTAAATGAGGATTTTGTAGTGCATTGGAAGGAATATATATCAGGACTCCAAAGGTCACAAATCTGAATCAGGGAGTGAGAAGCCTGCCTTAGATGGGTTTATGCACCTTCGGGTAATTACTCTCCAAAATTTGAGTACAGTTTTCAAATTGAGTCTAGGATGCAAAATCAACAAATATGGTGGTGGAAACCTATTTGGAAGTTGGAGTGCCTAGTAAAGGCCAAACATTTTCTCTAGTGTTTACTCAAGAATAAAATTCTAACTTGGGACAATATACAAAAAAGACAGAAGCAGGGTCTTGGATGGTGTGTTTTATGCAAAAATGAGGAAGAATTTGTCAAACATTTGTTACTTTGGTTCCCTTTCACAATCAGTGAGCCTAGAGACCACTAAGAGACTTTTGGGATGCAATTTAGAATGGAGAGTTCAAAGTTTTGAATGAAAGTTTTGGTGGGATGGGTCATGAGATGTAAAACTAAGAAATATCCCCCCCTTACTCTACTGGGGAATCTAGCTTGCGAGGAATAAAGGAATTTTTAGAGACCAAGCCTCGACCCCAACTCTCACCACTTTTGAAATTGTTGCAATATTCTCCCTTCTCCCCACTAATCAATCAAACCAAATCCCTCGAGTCATAAGGGAGGAGGAGATAAATCCTCATATTCCTTGGTCATATTTTGATGGAACCTCAGATACAAACATCAAGTGTGGAGGAGGCTTGGTAATTCACCTCAATCATCAGCACTGTTTGAAATCGAAAATAGGCTTGGGTAGCGGTACCACCAATTATGTAGAACTCTTGCCCTTAAAACTCTTGTTATGCTGGGATATGGAAATAGAAGTTAGATCATTACAAATATTTGGGGATTCCTTAAACATCGTCAATTAGTTCAATGTTGTTCAGAGATATCAAAACCATGTTTTATTTCCTATTTGAGAGGAGATTCAGTTCATAGAACAATTTTTTATTACATTTTATGCTCTCATATTTACAGGAAACGAAACCTCAAGGCAAACATCCTATCTAAGGAGGGTAATGTATAGGATTTGGGTGCCTAGAAGGTTAGAGAACAACTAGAGTGGACGGTTCAGGAATATCTACATCAGCCTTCTATTTCCTTATGAGACATTCTTTGCAAACTTTAGATGGTTTCACTATGTCTCTTGATATTATGGAAATGTTTGAGTCAGGATACACTATTTTCCTTTTCTACCTCATATCTATATGCTTGGAGACTACTAGACTGTTTATATTCATATTGTGCTAGTCTATTTTTCATTTTTCTACACATCAGGCGGATGTCTAGACTTGTTTTGTTTAAGAACTGAGGGTTATTTTCTCATTGTGGAGAGGCTCAGTTTGATTTTTTGGATCATGCCCAAACCTATATAATTTTCAATATTATAGATTTTCCGGCATATGCATATGTAACTTTTTATTTTCTTAATAAAAAGTTTAATTTTTGTTTGAGAAATATATATATATATATATATATATATATATATATATATATATATATATATATATATATATATTATTTTTTTTAATTAATTAATTATGTTTTTATTTTTATTATATGGATGATCATGACTTATATGGTCTGGGTGAATTTGAATTATATGGATGATCATGACTTGATGATGTGTGATCGGAGGGAATGAGGAATCCCCTCCGTATAAGCTTGAAATGCGTTTTTAAAATGATATGTTAAAGCAACAATTAGTTTAGGTGTCAAAGAAGTGGAATCGGGTTGTGTACCTGGTATTTGATTTTTCATTTCTCGAGGATCAGTGTGCTTAATGTGGATACCCTCTAGGGTTGAGAGTGATATTTGCATATTGTTTGTTGCACATTAAGTTGGATCCTCTCTCATGGGAATTTGGGTGGGGACAAGAAATTGTTGTCTTTTATCATCAAGATGTAGAGGACTTTGTGAGAGAATTGTACTCTACTATAAAACATTGCCTTGTTGTTGAAAAAACTTGAGCACAACACCAAAAATGTAACAGCCCTTGGTTAAAAGTTCATGTAATAAAAGTTAGTAAAGGAAAAATAAGACCACAGTTAAGGGGCAGTTATTCAAAATTGGGTGTTGGGCAAATATATCCTAGTGGGCATCACTGGATGTGTTTATGGCTAAGGGAAATTGGCAAAAGAAATGGCTAAAGCATTAAAAAGGCTAAAATAAATTTTTGGCACATTTATTTATGAGAATAAAGGAAAATATGAGAAAGGAAAGGTGAAAGGTCACATGTTGCATGTGAGGAGGAAAATGAAGGAAAATAATGCAAAATGAAGAAAATAGAGGCATCATTAATAAAATGGCTTGTGAGGATCAGTTCATGGATTTTTGTCAGTTCAGTTTTGGAGCTCTCTGCTTATTCTCTCTCTCTCTCTCACTCTTGGACACTTTTTCTTGGAGCATTTTAGCGTTGGAGCAAGGAAGGAAAAAACAAGCAAAGGAAAGGAAGGGAAGAAAATATCAAGTAAGGAAGAGCAAGATCAAGGAGCTTCAATAGAAATACTTGCCATTAACCTATTGCATCTGTGATTTCCGAGATGGTTTTAACATGCATGGATTTGCATGTTGGTATATGGTTCTCTTGTTGTCAGTGGCATGGTTTTGTCGGGTTATGATAGATGTTTTCAGCCTATCCTTTCCTTTTTCCAGATAGCTATGGTGTGATGAGATTGTTTTTTCAATTTTGAGCTTTGGAATTGCTAGATTGTTTCGGAATCCTAGGCGAAGGTGGTCTCAGGAAAAACCCAAAGGCCTAGCAATCCCTTGACTAGTTTTGATGGGATACACAGTAAAGCCTGAGAGTGGAGTCTCGATTTAGGACCTAGTGATCCGGTGTGGATTGCGATACGTCTTGAGAGATTGGTGTTTCGATTTAGGGCCTAGTGATCTAGTGTGGATTGCAATAAATATTAAGAAACAAGGAGATGGAAATTCCTCAAGGATAGTGATGGCCTCTGGAGACATTCCTAGCTTGATTTAGTTTTATGATCTCGATGCTGGTTTTGGTGAGATCACGGTTTGGTGAGGGTGGAGGTGGTTTAACCTATGGATTCCTTTGGTTGTTTTTGGATTGGTTTATCCATGAGATCCCATATTCATGCTTGGAATATGGCATGAGGGTGATTGGATGAAAGAAATATTTGGTTCATTCATGTCTACGGTTGGGTGGTACATAGAAGTCTCAAACCTAGTTAGTTTTGCCTATGTTTAATGAAAGCTAAGTTCTCTTAATTTTGTACTTATTAATATGTGGCTTTAATGGATGTTATCTCATTTTTATTTACATGGGTAATGCTAGTTATAAGCATGGTTATATGAGTGATTATTGTTATGGTTATTTCATGTATTTACTTGTAAATGAAAGGATAATAGATGAAAGACCTAATTGATTTCAAAATAGTAAAGGGAAGACGGTGGCGATCCTTCTTGTCAAGTCTCATATGAGTTATCAATCATTTATGCTCTATCTGGTATTCATTTCTTGTAGATTGCATTGATGCCGAGTGTTTGACAGAATGTCACTCCCGGTTGGGGATGGTTAGGCCTAGTCCTAGAGTCAGCTTTTGATTTCTAATTCTTGTGGTCATTTAGTTTATGAATTCTGAAAGTGTCATTGAGTTTTGGGAAGTGACATGGGCTCTGGGCCTGAAAAAGTGGCTCAAATGCCATAGACATAGGCACAACACTAGGAAGAAAATTCCCTAGACTCATGCATACCCATGTTGTGGGAGCGTGTGGAGCCTTCTGGAGGGGGTTTAATGGTAAAAAAACTAAGTGGAACCCAGGGGCTAGTTACTTGAGTAGCTGGGATGGTTCTTGGGAGTCCTATCGCTAAAGTGGAAGGTTTGTATGGTGTGTTTCCATTGGTTCCACTTCATTAGGGTGACTTAGGCGGTCAAATCATATCATCATAAATTATCAACACATGTTTACTCCAGTTGGTCGATTACTTGGGTAGATGTGGGAGGAGGGCATTACAGAGTGGCATTAGAGCATGGTTCACCCCTAAAACTGGAGAGGTCGTGTGTGGGTCATGCATTGATTCCAGTTTCACGTATGTTAATCATCCTTGTGGTCTATATGATTGTTGTGTATGCATGGTGTTGGTCATGGTTGTAGTGATGTCGCCATGTGAAGGAGGATGTTGTTGTTCTGAAGTGTGTCGTCATGAGTGTATGATTTGTTACATGGTGTTTATGCACATTAGTGTTCACATATGGTCAAGTGTACAATTATGTGGCGGTTGTTGTCATGCATGAGGTCATGGTATGTGTAGTTGATATGGGCATGCATTGATGCCTGGACTCTAGTTAGAAGGATGGATATATGGTTACATCCTTATGTGTAATATTTCTATATGATGTCATGATTATGTTATGCATGTATCATGCTGACTTTTTATCTTGTAGACAAGGTATCCTCCCCGAATTATACTAAAGTATGTTGCTTTATTGTGATTTGGTTTAGCTGACATGATATACCTTGCAGGAAGAATATCAAATATGACTAGAAATATGGTAGACTATAGTTCCTCAGATTCTATTTATGGATCAGATGAGCAGCATGATGTTGGGCACTCTTCTGATTTGGTAGAGACACCGACAATATTAAAGGAATAAATAAGGAGTTGCAAGGTAGGCAATGATAGAATCATAGAGGTACAGGAGAAACAACCAGAGGTAAATCCAATGATACTTCAAAGTTTGTCAGAACTGTGGTGACAGGGACCACTCCGTATCGGCCATGAGTAGGAGGACATAACTAATGGGGCATATGGAAAAAGGTCTCATGGTGGTTATAGGTTGGATGGAGAGGACACGATCAAATATGGCAGGTCCTTGGATACTCCAAATAGTAGGGGTGATAGAGAAAACTACTATTCGAAATCACCTTTACATGATGAGTGACAAAGGATATTTTCTAGATGAGTTTAAGAAATTAAAGCCACCTACATTTGATGGAGATATGAAGAAATCACAGGATGCAGAGGCACGGTTGCTTGGTATGAGAAAGTTCTTTAGATTTCATGATTATTCAAAGAACATGAAAAAAATATAGCCACTTTAAGTCTCAAAGGTAAAGAAGATATTTGGTGGGAAGATGTGAAGAATGTCAAAAGTATTTGGGAGAATGACTTGACTTAGAATGATTTTGAAAGGCTCTTCAAGAAGAAGTACTTATTGGAAAGGTACTATGAGTTGCAGATGGGTTCCATGAGAGATGATGAGTATACTAGCAGGTTCTTGGAGATATTGATATTTGTGCCTTAGCTCAAGGAGGAGAATGCCAAGGTTTCGAGATTCATCAGCGGAAAGCTAGTAGCATACAAAGACCGGATTGAGTTTAATGAGCCTAGATCATTGGGGGAGGCCATCCAAAAGATAAAACATTGTTATGAGCAGTCGAAGCACAAAGTGAAGCATAAGGGTGACTTGAAATGAAATGAGAAAGTTAGAGGAAAATGGCCACCAAAGCAAGGAAGACCTCAAGATGGAGGTGAGAAAGAAAATATAGTCCTTCACAAGAAGTTCAATATAGTTGAGAAGGTACATGGAGAGCAACAAACTAGAGGTGATGGTAGAGCACCATTGCATTGTTGTATATGTGGTAAGGATCATCATAAGAGGGATTGTCCACGGTATCAGGTTGTTAGACCCAAAATCTATAATGTTCAGGAGGCACATACAGTTGGAGATGTTGGTCATAGCATTCCTCAGATTTATGCAGCTATGGAAAACAGGGAGTCGGATCATCAGGAAACTATCATTGAGATGGATGGTAAGCTTTGTGATCAAGTTGTTTATGTTTTTATTGATCCCGGATCTAATTATAGTTATATTAATCTTGACCTGGTGGATAAATGTGGTTTGAGAAAAGAAGTGCATGCAGAACCTTGGTTGGTACAGTTGGCTATAGGTACAAACAAGAAAGTTCACCATTAGGTAAGAGCTTGTGCATTTGAGTTAAATTCTATGCCTATAATAGCTCATTTTGAATGTACTGCCATTGGGATTGTATAGCATGATTTTGGTTATGGATTGGTTGTACCTTCATAGCGCCAAAGTGGATTTCTTCGACAAGGCCATTGAGCGTGTGTATCATAATGGGGAAAAGAAAATTTTGCAGGGAAAGAAGAAGCCTACATCAATGAGGATGGTTATCACTATGTAAGTTAAGCGTAATTGCAAAAAAGGTTGTGTGATGTTTGCAGTGCATATATCTAGTGAAAAGGGTAAAGATGTTGAAGATGCTGAAATATTCAAGAGGAACCATGTATTGTACCAGTATCAGGATGTGCTCCTAGTAGATATTCCAGAGTTACCTCCTCATAGGGAAGTAGATTCCACTATTGAGTTGGTTCCAAGGGAAACACCAACATCAAAGGCACCTTACAGGATGAGTACTCCAGAGCTAGTAGAGTTAAAGTTGTAGTTAAAAGAGATGCTTGACAAGGGATACATTAGGCCAAGTGTATCACCTTGGGGTGCACCAATGTTGTTTGTAAAGAAGAAAGATGGTACTCTTGGGTGGAGCATTGATTACAGGAATCTAAAACAGGCAACGATCAAGAAAAGGTACCCATTGCTAAGGATTGATGATTTGTTTGATCAGTTGAAGTGAGCAACAATGTTCTCTAAGAAAACTTGAGATTCGGATACCATCAGGTACGCATCAAGGAAGAGGATATCTACAAGACTACGCTCAGGACCAGGTATGGGCATTATGAGTTTGTTGTAGTTCCATTTGGTTTGACTAATTCCATAGCTACATTTATGTGTTTGATGAATAGTGTGTTGCATCATTATCTGGACAAATTTTTTATTGTATTCATTGATGAAATCTTGATATACTCCAAGAATGAGGAAGAGAATGTCGAGTATTTAGCAGCAGTCTTGATATTGCTAAGAAAGAATTAGTTATATGCCAAGCTTAGCAAGTGCAGATTCTTTCAGAAAAAGGTGCATTACTTGGGACATGTCATTTCTAGGGAAGGAATAATAGTAGATCCAAAAAATATAAGGGCCAACATGGAGTGGGAAACTCCTAAGAATGTGGATGAGGTGAGATCATTCATGGGATTGGCAGGTTACTATAGGAGGATCATCGGGAACTTCTCACGCTTTGCATATCCTATGTCATCCTTGCAGGGGAAAGGTAAGAAGTTCGAATGGATAGAGAATGTGCAACTAGTTTCAAGCAATTGAAGAAGTTGTTGACCAATGTTCTAGTCCTTAAGATTGTAGATCCAGTTAAAGAATTTGTAGTGTGTACATATGCATGTAAAATAAGACTTGGTGGAGTCCTTATGTAGGAGGAACAGGTGGTGTGCTATGAGTCTAGGAAGTTGAATGAAAATGAGAAGAACTACCTGACTCATGATCTTGGGTTGGCATCTATTATTCATGCCTTGAATATGTGGAGACTCTATCTTCTTGGCAGATATTTATATTGATGAGTGATCACAATGGGTTGATATACTTATTTGAGTAGCCGAATCTAAATGTCAGAGAAGCTAAATGGTTGGCTACCTTTGGTGAGTTTGACTTCGAGATTAGATACATTAAGGGAAAAGAGAATTAGGTTGCAGATGCTCTTAGCAAGAAGGTATAGGGGAATCATATATCTGCTATGAGATCTTATGGGACAAAGTTATAGGATAGGATCTTGCAGGCAGGACAACAAGATGACAGGTATATGGAGATTATGCACAAGTTACAACAAAATAGAGGTACATGTACAAGTATAGGTATAGGTACAAGTACAGGTGATCAAGATGTAAACTATCATCTCACGACAAATGGTTTGGTTAGATTCAAGGACAGGATCTATGTGCCAAATTGTAGTGAGCTCAAGAAGCTTATCTTGAGGGAGTTTCATGTGAATCCATACTCGGGTCACCCAAGATATGAGAAGACGTTGACAATGGTAGATAAATTCTACTATTGGTCAAATCTAAAGAAGGAAGTGGCAGAGTTCATCGCAAGATGTATGGATTGCCAGTAGGTAAAGGAGGAATGTAAGAATCCAAGTGGTCTACTACAACCTATTCTGATTCCGAAATGGAAATGGGAGGTAATTTCCATGGATTTCATTATAGGTATTCAAAGGATAGTTAGACAGCATGATTTTATTATGGTCGTGGTTGATAGGTTGAGAAAGGTAGCTCACTCCATTCCAGTGAAGACTACATATTAAGCTAGTGAGGTGTCACAAGCTTTTATCAGGGAGATCATAAGATTACATGGTGTTCCAAAGACGATCATGTCAGATAGGGATGCAAAGCTCACTTCCAAGTTTTGGAAGGAGATATTTGTAGGTTTGGGTACAAAGTTTGCCTTCAGTACAACTTATCATCCCCAGATAGATGGACATATAGAGAGGGTCAATAGGATCTTGGAGGATATGTTGAGGATGTATGTGATGCACCAACAGAGAAGATGGGAGGATATCTTCCATTGTTTGAGTTTTCATACAACAATGGTTATCAGGATTCATTAAGGATGAGTTCTTTCGAGACACTATATGGGTGGAGTTGTAATACTCCCATTAGCTGGAGTGATATAGTGAACATGGTACTTATTGGACCGAATATGTTGGCAGACATGGAATAGGAAATGCAGGTTATAAAGAAGAATATAAAGGAAACACACGATAGACAAAATATTTATGAGGACCATCACAAGGTATTTAGGTTGTAGAGGAGTATCTTCCATTGGTTGAGTTTGCATACACCAATGGTTACTAGGAGTCATTGAGGATGAGTCCTTTCAAGGCATTGTATGGGTGGAGTTATAACACTCCCATAAACTGGGGTGATCCAGTGAATAGGGTACTTATTGATCGGATATGTTGGCATACATGGACCAGGAAATGCAAGTTATAAAGAAGAATCTAAAAGCAACACAAAATAGATAGAAGAGTTATGAGGACTAGCACAGGGCATTTCAGGTTGGGGAGCATGTGTATTTGTGCATCAATCCCAAGAATATCTCTTTGAGGATTGGATCATGTGCCAAGATGGCACCACTGTATTGCGGGTCTTTTGAGATCCCTGAGAGCATTGGAACAATGGCCTATCGACCTACACTGCCTCCAACAGTGAAATTCGATGATGTTTTCCATTTTCATTACTTAAGATGTATATAAAGGATGTTGATCATGTTATTGATTGGTTTGTATTGTAGGTGGAGAAACGAGGATAATTCCAGTCGAAGCCTTAGTGCATATTGCAGCGGAAGCATCTCATGCTCAGGAACAAAGCCATAGAGAAAGTTAAAGTGTAATGGAAGCACTTTGGGCCCGAATAAGCTACATGGGAGATGGTGGATCAGATGTGGGCCATGTATCCTTCTTTATTTTCCAGTGGAGGAAAAGTAGTTTTCGTATGATGTTTGGTATATGTTCGGCATATGTTTTGTTTATGTTTTGGTATATGTGCATATGTATGTGGATGTAAGTACTTCCATGAGCTAAGTTATAAAGCTCTAATAAGTGGTATGGTTGTTATTTTTTCATGTTGTCACGATATTTTTCTTTTGAGCATGTCATTCATTGTAAATACTGCAACGAGCTAAGTTATAAAGCTCCATGGTTAGTATGTTTGCTTTTCAGTGGTTTTTCTAGGGTCTTGGTGTGTTTTAACACCGAGGATAGTGCTTCCAAAGGGGGAGGGGTCTGTAGCAGCTCCTGGTTAAAATTTCATGTAATAAAAGTTAATAAAGGAAAAATAAAACCACAGTTAAGGGACACTTATTCCAAACTGAATGTTGGGTAAAGATATCCTAGTTGGCATCACTAGATGTGTTTATGGCTAAGGGAAATTGGAAAATGAAATGGTTAAGGCATTAAAAAGACAAAAATGCATTTTTGACACATTTACTTATGAAAATGAAGGAAAAAAAGGAGAAAAGGAAGGTGAAAGGTCATAGGTTGCATGTAAGGAGGAAAATGAAGGAAAATAATGGAAAATGAAGAAAATAGAGGCCTCCTTAATAAAAATGCTCGTGAGGATCAGTTCATGGTTTTTTGTCAGCTTAGTTTTGGTGCTCTCTCATTATTCTCTCTCTCACACTCTTGGACAATTATAGTTTTCTTGAATCATTTTAGCCTTGAAGTAAGGAAGCAAAAATAAAGGAAAGGAAAGGAAGGAAAGAAAAGATTAAGCAAGGAAGAGCAGGATTGAGCAGCTTCACCAGGGATACTTGCAGGTAGCCTATTACATGTGTGATTTCCTAGTTGGTTTTGACATGCATGGATTTTCATGTTGGTATTTGGTTCTCTTGTTGTCGATGGCATGGTTTTTTCGAGTTATAACAATGGTTTTCAACCTAGACTTGCCTTTTTCTAGATAGCCATGGTGTGATGGGATTGGTTTCTTGGTTTTGAGCTTTGGAATTGCCATATGGTTTTGGCATCTGGGTTGGAGGTGGTCTCAGGAAAAACCTAAAGGCCTAGGAATCCCTTGACCAGTTTTGCACGGTAAAGCCTGAGGGTGGAGTCTCAGTTTAGGGCTTAGTGATCTAATGTGGATTACGATAAATCTTGAGAAATTGGTGTCTTAGTTTAGGGCCTAGTGATCTAGTGTGGATTGTAGTAAAGCCTGATAAATAAGGAGATGGAAAATTCCTCAAGGATAGTGATGGAGTCTAGAGGCATTCCTAGCTCAGTTTGGTTTTGTGATATCAATGTCGGTTTTGGTGAGATCACGATTTGGTGATGGTGGAGGTGGTTAAACCTCTAGATTCCTTTGGTTGATTTTGGATTGGTTTATATATGAGATCTCACATTTATGCTTGGAATATGGCATGGGGGTGACTAGATGAAAGAAATATTTGGTTTAGCCATGTCTATGATTGGGTGGTATGTAGAAGTATCAAACCTGGTCAGCTTTTCCTATGTTTAATGAGAGCTAAGTTCTCTTTCTTTTGTACTTATTAATATTTGGGTTTAATGGATGTTATCTCGTTGTTATTTATGTGAGTGGTTATTGTTATGGTTATTTAATGTATTTACTTGTAACTCAAAGGATAATGGATGTAAGACCTAACTGATTTCAAAATAGTTAAGGGAAGAGGGTGGTGATCCTTCTTATCAAGTCTCATATGAGTTATCAATATTTTATAATCTATCTTGTATTCATTTCCTGTAAATTTCATTGATTCCAAGTGTTTGATAGAATGTTAGTCCCGGTTGGGGATGGTCAGGCCTAGTCCTGGAGTCATTTTTTGATTTGTAATTATTATGGTCATGTAATTTATGAATTTTTAAAGTGTCATTGAGTTCTAGGAAGTGACCTGGGCTCTAGCCTGATAAAGTATCTCAAATCCTGGAGACACATGCACAACACTAGGTAGAAAAGTCCCTGAAGCATGCATACCCATGTTATAGGAGCGTCTGGAGCCTTATGGATGCATGCTTGTCCATATAAAGGGACCGTCTGGGGGATTAATGGTAAAAAAATCAATGTGACCTAGGGAATGGTTACTTGAGTGGATGACTGGACTCTAGTTAGAATGATGGATATATGGTTACATGCTTATGTGTTATATTCCTATATACTTTCATGATTATGTTATACATGTATCACGTTGTTTTTCTGATCTTGTAGAAAAGGTATCCTCTCTGAATTATTCTAAGGTACGTTGGCTTATTGTGATTTGGTTTAGCTGACATGATATACCTTGCACGAATAATATCAAAGATGACTAGAAATATGGTAGCCTATAGTTCCTGAGACTCTCCTTATGGATCAAATGAGAAACATGATGTTGGGAACTCTTCCGATTTGGAAAATATACTGAGAATATTAAAGGCGGAAATAGGGAGTTGCAAGGCAGACAATGACATAATCATATAGGCACATGATGTTGGGTATACGACCAAAGTCCCACATTGACTAGAGGTGGGGAGGATCATGGGTATATAAGGATGGACAAATATCTCCATTGGTATGAGGCCTTTTGGGGTAAGTCCAAAAGCAAATCCATGAGGGCTTAGGCCCAAAGTGGACAATATCATACCATTGTGGAGATATGTGGTGTCCAGAGTCCTTACAAGTGGTATCGGAGCCATGCCCCAAAGTTAGCCAAGTGGATGAATCCTCGGAATACTGAACGAAGGTGGTCGGCCCCGGTAATATCACGATGGGATCCGTGGATGAGCTTGGTTAGACAGGCGGTGTGCTCCAAATTCTTCATGGACGTGTCCTAGTCCCAACACGGTGAAGAGGAGTTGACCTGGGATAGAGCAAGCCTCAAGGCAGGTGGTGCTCCATGTAAGGCGTGTGCTTCCAATGCATTGGAGCGGAGAATCCTGGTTGGTAGAGAGTGGACGGATGGATAATCGTTTGAGGGGAGGCTTGATGGTCCTTTGTTCGAGTGGAGGATTGTTGGGTATACGACCAAAGTCCCACATTGACTAGAGGTGGGGAGGATCATGGGTATATAAGGATGGACAAATATCTCCATTGGTATGAGGCCTTTTGGGGTAAGTCCAAAAGAAAATCCATGAGAGCTTAGGCCCAAAGTGGACAATATCATACCATTGTGGAGATATGTGGTGTCCAAAGTCCTTACACATGAGAAATAAGTAGACGTAAATGCAGTGATACTTCACAGTTTGTCAAAATTGCAGTAACATGACCCACTTCGGATCAGCCATGAGCAAGAGGACATAACTAATGGGGCATATGGTAGCAGGTCTCATGGTGGGTACAAGTTGGATGGAGAGGACAAGATCAAAGATGGTAGGTCCTTGCATACTCCAGATAGGAGGGGTGATAGACACAGGTACTATTCTAGTTTTGGTTCAGATAGGAATTATGATTGTCATCATTATCATCGTTACAGTAGGAGTGACAAGGGATATTTTCCGGAGAGTTTAAGAAAGAAAAGCTACCTACATTTGATGAAGAGATGAAGAAATCACAGGATGTGGAGGCATGGTTGCTTGGCATGAGGAAGTTTTTTAGATTGCATGATTATTCAAAGAACATGAAATCAAAGATAGCCACTTTCAGTCTCAAATGTAAAGTAGATATTTGGTGGGAAGATGTGAATAATGTCAGGTATTCGGGGACTTGACTTAGAATGAGTTTGATAGGCACTTCAAGAGGAAGTACTTGTCAGAAAGGTACTATGACGACTGGGTTAAGGAATTTTATGAGTTGAAGATGGGTTCCATGACAGGAAATGAGTATACTAGTAGGTTCTTGGAGCTTTTGAGATATGTGCCTTACCTTAAGGAGGAGAAGACCAAGGCTCAAAGATTCATTAGTGGATTGCCAATAGCATACAGAGACCGGATTGAGTTTAATGAGCCTATATCGTTGGAGGAGGCCATCCGAAAGATGAAACATTTTTATGAGCATTCGAAGTGCAAAGTTGAAAGGAAATGATCAATTTAAAGGAAAATGGCCACCAAAGTGAGGAAGACCCAAAGATGCAAGTGAGAAATAAAATGTAGTCCCTTATAAGGAGTTCAATATAGTTGAGAAGGGACTGTGAGAGGAGTAGACTAGAGGTGATGGTAGAGCACTATTGCAATGTTGGATATGTGATAATGATCATCGTAAGATGAATTGTCCACAATATCAAAGTGGTAGAACCTAGATCTATAGTGCTCAAGGGGCGCATATAGTTGGGGATGTTGGTCATAGAATCCTCAATTTTATGCAGCTATCGAAAATAGGTAGGGAGATTATCAAGCATTTATCATTGAGATGGATAGTAAGCTTTGTGATCAAGTTGTTTCTATTTTGATTGATCCTAAATCTAATTATATTTATATTAATCCTGACTAGGTGGATAAGTTTGGTTTGAGAAAAGAAGTGCATGGCTAATCTTCGTTGGTATAGTTGGCTACAAGTACTAAGAAGAGAGTTCACCATTGGGTAAGAGCTTGTGCATTTGAGTTAAATGGTACTCCTACAAAAACACATTTTAATGTACTTACATTGGGCTCATATCGCATGATTTTGGGTATGGATTGGTTGTACCTTCACATGACCAAAGTGGATTTCTTTAACAAGGCCATTGTGTGTGGATGATAATGGGGAAAATAAAATTTTGTAGGGAAAGAAGAAGCTTACATCATTGAGGGTGGTTACCGCTATGCAAGCTAAGCATAGTTGCAGAAAAGGTTGTGTGATGTTTGTAGTGCATATATCTAGTGACAAGGGTAAAGATGTTGAGGATGTAGAAATATTCAGGAGGTACCCTATATTGCAGGAGCATCAAGATGTGTTTCCAGTAGAGATTCCATAGTTACCTCCTCATAGGGAAGTAGATTTCTCTATTGAGTTGGTGCGAGGGGAAGCACCAGCATCAAGGCACCTTACATGATGAGTACTCCAGAGCTAGTAGAGTTGAAATTGCAGTTAAAGGAGACACTTGAAAAGGGATGCATTAGGCTAATTGTATCGCCTTTGGGTCCACCAATGTTGTTCGTAAAGAAGAAAGATGTTACTCTTCGATTGTGCATTGATTACAGGAAGTTGAACATGGTAATGATCAAGAATAGGTACCCATTGTCGAGGATTGATGATTTTTTTGAACGGTTGAAGGGAGAAACAATGTTCTCTAAGATCAAATTGAGATCCAGATACCACTAGGTATGCATCAAGGAAGAGGATATCTACAAGACTACATTTAGGACCAATTATGTGCATTATGATTTTATTGTAGTTCCATTCAGTTTGACTAATTCCATAGCTACATTTATGTGTTTGATGAATAATGTGTTGTTTCTTTATCTAGACAAGTTTGTTATTGTACTCATTATTGACATCTTTATATACTCTAAGAATGGGAAAGAGTATGTCGAGCATTTAGCAGTAGTGTTGAGATTTCTAAGAGATTATCACTTGTCTGCCAAGCTTAGTAAGTGCAAATTCTTTTAGATAGAGGTGAATTACTTGGGACATGTCATTTCCAAGGAAGTCATTGTAGTAGATCTAGAACATATAAGGGCCATCATGGAGTGGGCTTTACCTAAGAATGTGGATGATGTGAGATCATTCATGGGATTGGAAGGTTACTACAAGAGGTTCATCAATAACTTCTCACACATTGCATATCCTATGACATCCTTGCAGAGGAAAGGTAAGAAGTTCGAATGGACAGAAGAATGTGCAGCTAGTTTCAAGCAGTTGAAGTAGTTATTGACCAATGCTCCAGTCCTTAAGACTGCAAATCCGGATAAAGAGTTTGTAATGTGTATAGATGCATGTAAAATAAGACTTGATTGATTCCTTATGCAGGAGGGATAGGTGGTGTGATATGAGTCCAGGAAGTTGAATGAGCACGAGAAAAACTATGTGACACATGATATTGAGTTGGCAGATATTATTCACGCATTGAAGATGTGGAGACACTATCTTCTTGGTGGGTATTAATGAGCAATCACAGTGGGTTGAGATACTTGTTTGATCAGCCAAACCTAAAGGTCGGGCAAGCTAGATGGTTGGCTACCCTTAGTGATTCTGACTTCGATATTAGATACATTAAAGGAGAGGAGAAATGGGTTGTATATGATCTTAGCAAGAAGGTACAAGTGGATCATATAGTAGCTATGATCTCTTATGGGATAGAGTTATAGGATAGGATCTTGCAGGCAATACAACAGGATGACATGTATATGGATATTATGCACAGTTTACAACAGAATACATGTATAGGTATAGGTACAGGTGATCAAGATGTAGACTATCATCTCACAACAGATGATTTGGTGAGATTCAGGGACAAGATCTATGTGTTGAATTGCAGTGAGCTCAAGAAGCTTATCTTTAGGGAGTTTTATGTGAATCCATAATCGAGTCACCCATGATATAAAAATACGTTGATGAAGGTAAATAAATTATACTATTGGCAGAATCTGAAGAAGGAAGTGGTAGATTTTGTGGCAATATGTTTGGATTGTTAGCAGGTAAAGGCAAAATGTAAGCATCCAGGTGGTCTACTACAACCTATTCCAATTCCAAAATGGAAATGGGAGGTCATTTCCATGGATTTCATTATAGGTCTTCCGAGGATAGTGATACAACATGATTCTATTATGCTCGTGGTCGACAGGTTGAGCAAGGTAGCTCAGTTCATTCCAATGAAGACTACATATTCCGTCAGTGAGGTGGAACATGTTTTTATCAAGGAGATCATAAGATTACATGGTGTTGCAAAGAATATCGTGTCAGACAGGGATGCAAAATTCACTTCCAAATTTTGGAAGGAGATATTTGCAAGTTTAGGTATAGAGTTGGCCTTTAGTACAACTTATCATCCACAGACAGATGGATAGACAAAGAGGGTCAACGGGATCTTGGATGATATGTTGAGGATGCACATGATGCACCAGCAGAGAATATGGGAGGAGTATCTTCCATTGGCTGAGTTTACATAGAACAATGGTTATTAGGAGTCATTGAGGATGAGTCCTTTTGAGGCACTGTATGGGTGGAGTTGTAATACTCTGATTAGGTGGAGTGATCTAGTGATCAAGGTACTTATTGGATCAGATATGTTGGTAGACATGGAACAAGAAATGCTGGTTATAAAGAAGAATTTAAAGGCAACAGAGGATAGAAAGAATATTTATGTAGACCATCATAAGTCATTCAAGGATTTTTAAGTTGGGGAGAATTTGTACTTATGCATCCAACCCAAGAAGAGCTCTTTCAGGATTGGATCACGTGCCAAGTTGGCACCATGGTATTGTGGGCGTTTTGAGATCCTTGAGAGGATTGGACCAGTGGCCTATTGACTTGCACTACCTCGAACAATGAAAGTCCATGATGTTTTCCATGTTTCATTGCTTAAGAGGTACATAAAGGATGTTGATCATGTTATTTATTGGTTTGTATTGCAGGTGGAGCAAGTAGGAGAACTCCAGTCGGAATCATCTCATGCTCAGGAAGAGAGCCATAGAGCAAGTTAAAGAGAATTGGAAGCACTTTGGGCCTGAAGAATCTACATGGGAGATGGCAGATCAGATGCGGGCCATGTATGCTTCTTTGTTTGTCGGTGGAGGTGTTACATAGTAATTTGTCACCATTGGTCACCGTCCATGTTCCCCCTGTTCCCGTACTTTGGAGGACGCATTCTAGGACCTGTGAGCAGTGACATAACCTAAAAAAACTTGCATTATGTTCCCCTGAGTATGTACCTCATGTTCCCTGAAGACACCTTCTGCAAAATATCCCTAAAAAGTGCCCTTTTCCCATTAGCGCGGGTCCACAATGTCTTACCCGCGCCAATCATTGAGATCCTCAAAAGAGGGTGCGACCATTGGCGCTCTATCTTAGAACAACACCCGCGCCAACCAAGTTTGGTAATGATTTTTGACAAACGTGCACCCAGATGTTTTTTCCCTTCAGATCACGAAGTCTTTTGAGGATAAAGTTTATCTGATAGAGGTCGAGAGTCATCATCTATCCTTGACATCTATCCACAGTGGCTTTTCAGAGATAATGCCAATCCACAATGGGTGTCCTGATGCATTGTATCTTCCTCCCTTCTCCATCTATAAAAGTTTGTCCTCATGCATTAGACAAGCTAGTTTTTGAGTAATGCTAGTTGTGATTATGCTTGTCTTGAGTGATAGTAAGAGTCTTGAAGCATAGGGAGGTTATGCTGCCGGAAGTCTGAGAGAGAGAAGGTCTATTGCAAGACATACATAGCTGCTCGCCCAGCCAGAGGAGAGGTTCAACGTCAGAACCTTGGTTGTATCTTTCTCTGTTGATTATTCATTAATAAACGACTATTGTTATGGTTCCAATCTCATTGTTCATCATGATAATGTTTGATTTATTTCCTTTCTGACTAAAATATAGTTGTATTTTAGTGGATTTTATGCTTGTATTCGCTTCGTTCTTTGCATGTGCAGGTATCCATACGCGGGGATCGCAAGGATTGTGACCTACCGGAGCAAGGGAACGGGAGTATCAACTCTTCTTCGACATTAGCGTTGGACTCCAGGTTGGTTCTCGTAATCCACTTTCAGTAAGCAACTAGGAACTTGCATGGTAGCGTGAATTGATTGTTGCTAGACCCATTTTGGGCTAGTGGGATCGCCTCTGTCTGCAGAGGGGATTTACCTCTCCAACAATTTTGCGACTCCACTAGGGAGGAGCTATTTGTTGTTTGATTCATAAACCTTGGACGGAGTCTGAAGCATGGCCAGGCATCCTTTGAAATGCTATTGCTTTGCATTAGCGGAGTAGATCAATGCCACTTCAGTCGATCTCCGGTTTGGTTTATGAACCGAACAGCTTGGAGTTTGTCTTGCATGTTAGTTTTCTCTTGCTTGCTTGTATAAATGAGCTTTCTGGGTCAACTTTAAAGTTGTTTCTTTCTATTTGATCTGTCTAAGTACTGTTGACCAGACCCTGGGCTGTTTTGTTTATTTTTTGGGCCAGCAAACTGTGTTGGCACGTTTTTTTCCCTGACAGTCGCGCCAGTTGGCGCATGTTGCACAACAGCAACTCACGCCAATTCCTTAATAGCGCAAGTTTCAGGCTGACAGTCGCGCCAGTCCTGTGAATTTTGCCAGTCTGTTTGTTGGAAGCTCTTTAAACTCATATTTTTGTCTTTTTATATCCTTTGCAGCCTCTGGAAGTGTGTTGGACCTCTGTTTGACTGGGTTTTACCTTTATCCTTCAGTTGTTTGCTTATTTCTATCGATTTTGTATCTTAGCCCTAGAGTACCTAGTGGCTTTGCATGTCGAGCCTTCTGTGGGAAGTTTCGGTTCTTTGATTGTCCAGTCAACTCTTTGGTTGTTTTCCGCACCTATCTAATGGTTGTTAAAGCTTGTTATTCTGTGCTTCGAGCAATTCACCTCTAGCTTGTTTGGATTTTCCTTGACTTCATTTGAACTTAGATCACATGGTTCATTGAAAGTCTTTGCGTTTTTCCTTGTTTTGACAGTTCATCTTGGTGTTTCAGAGTTGGTTCTATTTGCATTGAGTGAATTTTGTTTGTTTATGCTTGTTAATATCTCTTAAGATTTGTTTAAATGCATTATGCCATTTTAAAAGAAGAAAAAACAAAAGATCTTTTTGCATTATATTAGTTAGCATTTAATGTTATTTGTTGCTTTTAAAAAGAAAAGAAAAGAAAAAGTTTCATTTCTTGTTATTAGCTGCATTAGGATCTTTGTTGATTGTTTATTGTTCATTTTGTTTGTTTGAAAATCTCAACCCTCCTGTAGTTAGAATTCATTGAACGAAATGATATAATTTTGGCATATAGTTTGCATTTAGGAAGTTTTGAGAGATCACATACGGTAGGACCACAAAAACTGAAACTTAATTGAAGATCAACTGTAAAATAAACCGAATGAATATAACAACGTATTGGAACCTAACGCACATATTCTAGAGGTCTAGGCTAGAGACGTGTTCCGGCGTCGTTAAATCTAGTCATTATTGTTTCACACTACGGTTGGGTGATTCCTCCTCTTGTGACTCGATAGTGGTCTAGCACGGACTGAGCTCCCACGTACCGTCGCGTATAAAAGGGAGACCCCACTAGGTTATCATCCTTTATCCATAGGAAGCCGAGTCTGCCGCCTTACAAGCCGTAATGCACTGAACACAACATTCGGGAAGATTAACTGCAGTATGGGAAGTCCTTGGTTTTCATCTGATTGTCAAGGTGTATAAGCAGTTTTACGGATTGTTTGGTAAACCCTTTGCCTAGAGTCTCCAGAGTAGTCACTTTTGATCCTTTTCAGACTCCCTAAAAGAAAAGGTTCCAGTGGGTGTCTTGTCACTGCTCATTAAACATTCGAAGGAGACTAGAGTCATCTTTTTGTCCTTTTCTCGACTCTTAAAACATGAAAAGGTCAAGTTGTGTCTTTGCATCCTAAAATTTATTCGGCCACGATAACATTTACCCGATTAGATTTTGTTTGCGTTAGTTTGGGTAGGGATTTTGTCTCGGTAGATTCCCTAGGTTTTGTGAAGTTTCATCCTGGCGGAATTACCAATTTCGTCTTCCGAGATACCGGTTGTGAGTGCAACTCTTTCACTGGTTCCAAGTATACAACCAATTAGTTCTCGTGCCCCCGGCGATGAGACTTACGAGTTTCATTGGAACCCTGTTTGGGAACCTTCTGAGGACAGTGTCCCTTTTTGGGACTATACTTCTCCTCGTGTTTCAGTCCCACCTTCTTCCTCTGACATGGAAGACTTGTTCCCTACTACGACTGATGAGTCCGTTGCGACGAGCGGTGAAATTCCCACCGCAACGGAACCTACACCTATCAGTAGCACTCCCACTACTGTAAACCTACCACCAGGCTATAAAGAAATAAGGGATACTATGCCCTCTGGAACTCCTTTCACGGGTTCTATTTGGTCACCACTCACTTTTCCCACCACGGAGCCTTTTACTCCGCAAAGTCACAGTACGTCTGTTACCTCAATCACAACCGCTCCAACAGTATGTGCAGCCTCTTTGACCCCTATTTTTAGTCGTCTTTCGGCTTCTTTATTCAAAGTCTTTGATCCTACGTCAAATGTCCCAACAGAGGGGCCATACGATCAGTATTTTCCATCTCAACCGATTGTTGAGGTATCAGTTCCATTGTCAATTAACTGGGGTTCCACCTCTTTTCATGGTGGCCAAGTATCGTCTGCGCAATCTCCCAGACAACCTCCTCAAGACCAACAAGGGCAATCCTTCCATGGAAACCCTTTTGCTTCTAATGGTCCATTTTTCTCTTCTTATGTTCAACCTTCTGGTAACTCAGGTCAATCTTCTGTTCAACAAGTCCAACCTGATATCCAGCTAGGTTATCCTACTGGACAAATTGGTCAATCATCTGTTATCCCAAACCAACCCAATGTCCAGTATGGTCCAATATCTGGACAAGCTGTTCAACCACATGGTCAGCCTACCGTCCAGTATAGTCAACCTTCTGGGCAAGTCGGTCAGCCTCAAATCCAAACAGGCCAACCATCTGCCCAGCCCACTCAGCCATCTGGTCCGTTAGGACAACCTTCAGTCATGCAACAGCAACTCCATTCCCAGCAGGTACAACCTTCTGGGCAGGGAGGCCCACCGCAATATCCACAAGGTTATCCTTCCGACCTGATAGCCCAACCTACAGGACATCCTTCTGGCACTGCTCAACCTGGTTTTTTCCCCCAGGCTGGACCCCAGACCCCATCCGATTTTCAAATGCAAGCTAGAGTTCAATCTCAATAGACCTATCAAACTCAGCCTGTTTCTCAAACTCAGTTTGGAGTCCAGCCGCCTTATGGTCAACATCAACCTCAAGGGCAACCGTTGTTTGCCCCATATCAAAATTACCAACAACTATAGACGAATCCTTATCAGACTTATCCGCAACCATATGGTGCTTCTGCAGGACCGTTTGGTAATCCATGGAACGCTGGGGGGCAGAACCCAAATCCCTACGGAAAAAACCCTATGGGGCCAAATCCGTCCGGACCAAGCCCTTGGGGGCAACCGCCAGCTGGTTGGAACCCTGGTGCTCCATCCCATCAGCAGCCCCAGATGTCCTTTAATCCTCAATTACCTTTCTTAGCGACTTTAGAATTACTGGATGTGTCTAAATTGAAAAATGATCCTATTCTTCATAACCCATATTGGCCTCTGGTTCCAACGAAAATTCCTGGTGACTATCCAAAATTTGATGGTAAAGCTAATGAAGATCCACAAGCCCATGTCATGACTTATCACCTTTGGTGCTCATCCAATTCATGGCTTGATGATTCAATTCGGCTTCGCCTTTTTCAGCGGACTCTCACTGGCTCTGCAGCTAAGTGGTATATTGAGCTCAATCGTGGATCCTTTCAGGATTTCAACTCGTTGGCTATGGCATTCCTCACGCATTTCAGTTACCCATTCGATATGAAACGGGTACCCACCTTCTCACATCCTTAAGACAAACGACAGCTACGCATATCTCTGATCATATCCATGAATGGAGACGGCGTAGACGTATGATCAAATTTTGGATTCCCGACCAGCTTCTTACCGATTGGTTTACGACTTCGTTCGTTCCTCCAATAGCTCGGGACATTGCCATGGGGGCGTGTGTCACTGAAGAGCAATCTATCGCGCACGCTCAGTACCTTGACTTGGTTTACTCTCAGTCAGGTACATTGTATGATTATCTACCTGATGCTCCAAGACCAGGAACATCTAAAGCCCCGCCAACACCAACTATTGACGGTATTATTGGTTCGGTTAGTTCATCCTCAAAAAAGAATCCCGCGAATCCTAGGAAGCAAAAATCGACTGCTTCGAATGAACAACCTTCCCAGGTAGCACCCATTTCGAATGTTACTTCCAAGGTTAATGCCGTCCAATCCACCACGGTAGACAAAGCCTCGAAAGGAAAGAAGAAAGGGAAAGCGAAAAATAAACCAGATCCACCTAAACAGGAAGCCCCTAAACCTCCGCCCGAGGACGGTACTAAACGCAAACCCAAGTATCCTTGTCTTATCTGTGATGAGGATCACTATACTAAGGACTGCCCGAGGTGGTCCGAAGTTAGTCGTTTGTTGAAAGGCACTCCCGGGACTACTGCGGTGCTTAAAGAACCCTTTCCCTCACAACAAACTCAAAAAACTCAAATGGTGGCTGACCCGTCTCAGCCTCCCTCTTCCTTCGATTCTCAAGTGTTTATGGCTGGAACGATACCTGTCAATATCAGTACTCAAACAAAATATTATCCGCCATCTGCCGGGAAGGAGCCTGAGATCCCCTCTAGTGCTCCACCGTTCAGTTCGGGTCCGCTCCACATTGAGAGACCTACTACTGAGACGCCTCTTCGCCCCCCTCCAAAAGGCGTACTCCGGAAATCTTCTTACAACCAAAATGCTCGTGCTGCACAGCACTACAATATCGTTGAGGACTTAGCGCAGACTCCGTCGGCTATGTCTGCCTTATAAGTTCTCCAGAGCTGCCCTTCTCAGAGGAATTCCTTGCTATCCGCTATTTGTGGCATAGACCCGGCCTATTCGGATTTAATTACTTTTGACTTAGAACGCCATTAGTAGAGACTTCCTCCCCAAATCGCATTCCTTATACAGGTTATTATTGATTCCAAAACGATTCATCGTACAGTCATTGATGAAGGTGCTTCAACTTGCATCATGTCTGTCGCTTGTTGGAAAGCTATTGGATCTCCTACGCTGAGCCAGTCTCCCACAACCTTGGAAGCTTTTGATGGAAGAGCCTCTCGTCCTTATGGTATACTCCAACGTTTTCCCATCACTTTGGAAGGGAAGACGGTCGAAATGGAAGTTGAAGTCGTTGACGCTACTCTTACCTACAACCTCCTTCTAGGACGTAGCTGGATCTACGCGATGAAAGCTGTTGCTTCATCTTTGTTTCGTATCATCTGTTTCCCTCATCAAGGGAAGATTGTTACCGTCGACCAGCTATCATTCTTCGCTTCCTCTTCTGAAGGTAACATCCCTTTTGTGGAGCATACCTCACAATTATCTGAGAGTCTGGGAGCTGGACTTTTTAAAGATCCCGCTCTTATGGGTGTTTTTCCGCTCCCACCTCCTAACGTCGCTTCTGTTAATATGATTACTACTTGTTCTGATCCATGGATCATTCCTCCCACCGACCAAGTAGATTCTTGGGGCGACCAGATGCCGTTGAGTCCTACTGAACTCAACTATGTTGAAATTATTGTTGCATCGGCTCCTTCTTCTGAACTTGCTCCTTCGAGCACGATCCTCCATTCATTCAATCCATCCTCAAGGCTTGTAGATAAAACTTCTTCAGATCCTTTACAAGAAACATTCTCTTCCGATGAAGCCATTATTGAGACTATGTCTCTCGAGGAACTTCCTTGGCGTGATTCTCACCATCGTTCCTCGTTTCTCCTTGCCCCTCAGGATATTCTCACTTGCCTTGAGCGGTTTTCTCCTTGCCTCCCATTACAAACACCTATTCAGATTTATCAGGTGTCTTCTGAAGGGAATATGGCAAACATTACGCAAACCCAGCCCATCGACATCTCTGTGAAACCAGGGATTGTCGAGCATCTTCACATTGGAGACACTTGTACTCCGGAGGAGATTCAACTTTACTCCAATCTTTTTCGCGAATTTCGTGATGTCTTCGCGTGGTCATGTGAAGAAATGCCCGACATTGATCCTAGTATAGTGGTGCATGAGATAATCACGTACCCAGGTGCTAAGCCTGTTCGCCAACGTTTACGCCCTGTACACCCCCGAAAGGCTGCAGCGATTAAGGCCGAGGTAGAGAAGCTTCTTAAAGCCGGTTTTATTTATCCTATTCCGCTCACATATTGGGTTTCAAATATCGTCCCTGTGACTAAAAAACAGGGTACAATCCGTATTTGTGTCGATTATCGTGATATAAATCGAGCATGTCCTAAAGATAATTTTCCCACACCATTCATTGATCAAATTATTGACGAGTGTGCTGGAAGTGAAATGTATTCTTTTATGGACGGTTTCTCTGGCTATAACCAGATCAATATTGCTCCCGCTGATCAACACAAAAATGCCTTTGTCTGTCCATGGGGTACTTTTGCCTATAAGAAGCTCCCTTTCGGTCTTAAAAATGTCGGTGCTACCTTCCAGCGTGCAATGTCTTATGCGTTCCATGACATTCGACACATTGTACAACCTTACCTGGATGATCTCCCTGCTCATTCAGCCAAACGTCAGGACCACCCTAAGCACCTTCGCGAAATCTTTCTTCGCTGTCGATACTACCGAATCAGGCTTAATCCTCACAAATGTGTCTTCTGCGTTGAATCTGGCCGACTTCTCGGGTTTTTCGTTTACCGAGAGGGCATCCGTTTGGATCCCCTTAAAGTCGAGGCTATAGTAAATCTTCCTCCCCTTGCTTCTTTACAGCAATTTCAAAGCTTGCAGGGTAAAGCAAATTTTTTATGTCGTTTCGTTCCAACCTATGCCGTGGTGGCCAAAGTTTTTACACGATTACTAAAGCGCGATGTCCCTTTTCATTGGGATACCACTGCTCAGGAATCTTTTGAGCGTCTCAAGGGCCTCCTTGTTTCTGCTCCATTGCTCCGTCCTCCGAATTATTATCGCGACTACACTTTGTATTTGGCCGCCGCCGACACCACCATCGGCATGGTTCTTGTCCAAACTAACGATGATGACACTGAGCATGTTATCTATTATCTCAGCCGCAACCTTTTAGATACGGAAACTCGATATGCTTACGTCGAGAAGTTGGCTCTGGCTGTTGTCTGTGTTGTCCAACGTTTCCGTCATTATATTCTGCTGCGTACTACCACTGTGATTTCTGACTGCAACCCCATGACGTATATATTGTCACGCCAGTTGTTGGGGGGCAAGTACTCAAAGTGGATTGTTATCCTCCAAGAGTTTGACTTGGAATTTACCACTGCCAAGTCCAAGAAATCCCTTGTGTTTGTTGAGTTAATTTGCTCTTTGCCATCTTCTTCCGGATCAAATTCCTCTCACATAGAGGATCAAATTCCGGATGAGACCTTATTCCTCATTATCACCCTCGATCCATGGTACGAAGATATAATTATATATCTTCAAACGTCCTCCTTTCGCCCGGGCGTGTCCAAAGACGCTCGGCGAAGGATTCGTCATCAATCTCAACCATACCGTATCATTGGCGATACATTATATCGTCTCGGCGCCGACTCTATTCTCCGCCATTGTCTTACTCTCGAGGAGGCTGAGTGGGCCTTGAATGACTGCCACTCTGGTGCCTGTGGCAGTCATATGTCCGGATATGCTACTGCCCAAAAAATCCTCCGCGTCGGCTACTTTTGGTCCTCTATCTTCAAGGATTGCATCCTTGCCGTCCGCTCTTGTCATGAGTGCGAGATATACCAGCGGAAGATGTGAGCGCCTCCTGCTCCATTGCACCCTGTTGTTTCCGTCGGCCCTTTTGCAAAATGGTGCATTGATTATATGACCTGTAACCCTTGCTCGGCCGGGGGGCATGGGTTTATTATCGTTGCCGTCGATTACTTTACTAAATGGGTGGAGGCAATGCCTACATTAACCGAAGACGGTCACACAGTGGCGCAATTTTTATTTAATCATGTTATTTCGCGATTCAGTGTCCCTCAAGCCATCGTCACTGATCACGGGAAGCATTTCCGTAATCATATGATGTCGGAATTAAAAACCCATCTAGGCTTGCAACACGATAGTTCAACTCCATACTACCCTCAGTCCAATGGCCAAGTTGAAGCTATCAATAAGATTTTGGTTACAATGCTTCAACGTACCGTTGGCATGCATAAGTCTAACTGGCATTTGATGTTGTTCCCTGCCTTGTGGGCCTACCGAACCTCTGTGAAGGATGCCACTGGTTTCACTCCATTTCAACTAGTTTATGGACTAGAGGCTACCCTTCCAATTGACTGTGAAATCCCTTCATTAAAATTAGCTGTCGAGCTACTTCCCAACACCACTCCATTAGAAGAACACCTTCTTTACTTAGAACGGCTAGATGAGACTCATCGCCTGGCCTCTTTGGCCATCGAAACACAAAAGAAGCGAGTCAAGACTCACTTCAATCAGACCGTACGTCCACGTTCTTTTGTTGAGGGAGACTTAGTCCTGCTCTATGATCAGGCAAAAGATAAGCTAGGAGCAGGAAAGCTTGAGTCTATGTGGCTAGGCCCTTACATTGTCAAGAAATTTTTGCAGAAAGGGGCCTACGAGCTAATTGATTATGAAGGGAACCCTCTTGGGAAGCCCCGAAATGGGATTTATTTGAAAAAGTACTATGCGTGATGCTGGTACATTTTATTTTGTACATACATGTACTCTAGCAAGTGTGTTGTGTGTGTGTGTGTGTCAGTTTCAAAGGCGTAACTGCCACTTATTGTGTTTTCGCTTCTTGTGCAGATGTCTGATGCACCTTATGTTGGTTTCGCTGATGGTGCCTGCCGCAGTACTCGCAACTTGTCCTCGGTGGCGTGGGTGATCTACGATCCTCATGGCGAGCTGATAGATTGTCAGGGTGTGTGTTTGGGTCGTACTACTAACAATGTCGTTGAATACTATGCTGTAATCGAGCTACTTGCTGAAGCAATTAATCTCGGCATTCGTGCATTGGTAGTGAACCTGGACTCTCAACTTGTCGTCCACCAGCTCAACGGGCAATATTCCGTCAGAGACCATCGCATTCTAAGGTTGTATTTACGTGTGAGATTGTTAGAAAGGAACTTTGATTTTATCACATATCAATATATTCCACGACAATTAAACACATTATCTGATGCATTGGCTAATCATGTATTAGATAGACATTTGCATAATTTGTAACCAAAACAGTATACAAGCAAGCACATGAAAACACAATAATAAACCATAGGCATATGTA
Source organism: Pinus tabuliformis (assembly GCA_031772625.1). Lineage (NCBI taxonomy): Eukaryota > Viridiplantae > Streptophyta > Pinopsida > Pinales > Pinaceae > Pinus > Pinus tabuliformis. The sequence continues at coordinate 1,108,409,031 of CM062816.1, read as the reverse complement.
TATATATACGTGTGTGTCATAATGTTTGTGCCACGCGCATTACATAATCCAAAAAATAATACATGTCCAAAACTCATACAGCCGCTGGCAACATGTCTCTCAAAAACATGCAAAAATGAAACCTAGGCGTCTAATCACGGTGATGCTCATGATTGCATGTCACCGCTCGCACCAAACGTCTCATCAGACAATGGACGCGAGTAGATACTCCCACCATGTGCCTCTGGTACGCTCTGGGCACGTCTGCCAATCTGGCATAATCTGGAATCCCTCGAGTAAGTGCCTCAAGGTTCTGTACTAGATCGTCACCCGCATCACCCTCTACCTGAGGGTCGGCTGCAGGTTGTGCCCTCCGTGCTATGTGATACAAGTCAGCCGGTCGCTCTGCAGCAACATCTGCATACATATATATATCTGTTGTCAGAGACTGGCATGTATTACAAAGAAAAAAAAACTTAAATACATAAAAACATCAAAAACACAAAGAGTTCTTACCTAGCTCCTCGTCCCAGTCTTCTCCCGCAGGCAATGGGAGATCTGGATCTCCAGTAAAATCCGTGCCCGCATAGGGCCAGTCCTCTATGACAATCATCTGGTGACGGAGCCAAATGAAGAACTCGGGCCTCCAGGCCATCTGCTGGCCCCCTCCTCCTCTGGGCATGAGTTCCGCCCATCGAGTCAACCTCGGCTCCCGTGGCGCTGGATCTGCCACTATACCTCACTGAATCCGGAATATCGGCAGTCGCTCCAGGAAGAAAGATACTATGATAGATCCGTATCCGAACTGTTTTTTGCCATCACGCTTACACTTGGTAAGTTGCCTCTTGATGTTTGTCGTCACTGCCGTGGCCCAATCAAACAGTGTAGGTTGGAGACACTCGCTGGCCAGCAGCAAATGATTCTTGCTGGCCTCATGGGGCGCCTGTACCCCAGCCGTCTGTGTGATAGTGAATAATATCACTCATAGCACCAGGTCAGGAACCGTGATAATATCTACTTTGGCACTGTTTGATCCAAACTGCGCCCCAGGACAAACTCGTTCCATCACCTCTCCCATCTTCTCCCCGGAGGGCCTACTACCAGTCAAGATGGGCCGTGCACCTCTCCGCAATAGTCCAGTGATGAAGTAGACATCGGAAACATCTAACTCCAATGTCTAATCTTTCAGGCGGAATACCTGATCCTCCGTATCCCAAGCATCCACAATAAATCGCAGCAACTCAGGTTGTGCACGTAAATATGAGGTGAGGAAGAATTTCTTCAAGCCACAGTCTCTCAAAGCATCCATGCATGCATTATCCTCCATTGCCATGGCATCTATGGCATCATGCTCTCTTTCTCTCCATTCTACAGCCATTCTGACGAATCCCTGTAACCATAAAGCCGAAATTTTCATCATTAGATCAATGGTGAGACTGAAATTGAAAGAAATTTGCAAAAACAACGGCTAAATTCATGGCAAATTTAGGTCGCGTGGTTGGCGCGACTGTTTTCAAAATAGTCGCGCCCCCTTTGGGCAGAAAATCCCATTGGCGCGATCCCGTGTGGGAAACTCGCGCCAATGGCGCAACCCTAAGAATTTGCAATTCCTCTGGTAGGGGACTAATCTATAGATGAAAAACTGAAAAAATGGAATGAAAACGAAGCTAAGGATGAGGCCTCTTACCTGCTTTAGACGGCGGCTCGAATTCTCTCCTGGATTGATCGCAATCAGCAGTTGAATTTTGCACCCAAAACCCTCCAATGGTAAACTCACAAGGTAAAAAGTGAAAAGTAAATTTATTTTTTACCATTTCACTATTTATAGCATTTTTTGACCTAAAAATACATTAAAAATGATATTTTTTTGAGTATTTTTGGAATATATTTATGTCGAAGTGGGTTTTACGCTGTTTTTTGTATGATGACAGGGGTTGGTGCAACTCAAGCAACGAAACGAGCTCCTTTTCCTACTTTTTCAAGCTCGGTAAAACATGTGAAAAGGTTACTTTAAGGTCTTCTTTTAGCTCTTTTCTGACCGTTTAAAGAGGAAAAGATTGCCGAGTTACTCCTCTTGACTCGTTAAACGTTAATAAGGGGTGGTCGTTTTAAGTGCTTTTTGTCGACCGTTAAAACATAAAAAGATTACAGGGTTTTGTTGTTTCAAGCTCGTTAATGGTTACGAAACGACGTGGTTTTGATCGCTTTCTTACTTTTTCAGGTCGAAATCACTATTTATGAAAAGTACTCCTCGATCGTAATGGTCGGGCGGTTCTTTCGAGCATTGTTTTATACTTTTTCGGGCTCGAGAGACACAACTTTACGAAAAAGGACACCCCTGGAGTTTCCTTTTCTGCTGTCTTTTCAAACTCTCTAAACATGAAAAGACGCCGAGTTCTTCCTTTGTCAGACTCGTTAAAACCTGATGACATCGGATTTTGTCGAAATGACACATCACAAGCACATGTTATCCCCGTCAAGCTTGTTAAAAATAATTGGGGTACTCGCCAGAAATGGCGGGGGAAAAAAAGGAACCATAATTACCGTCGTGTCGGCAGTATGTCGCTCTTGAACATGGCACTTCTCTGCTTTCGTGTCTGGGTGGGGATATCTCATCTCATTTTTTCACTTGCCTTCGTGGATTTGGGTAATCCTGTTTGACCTCTCATCTGCTCATTGCCTCGTCACCATGACCTATGATACATTGATGTCAAATACTGCCAATTCCACTGTGGTGCCGTCGATATGTTCAAGAGAAATTGACCTCTGCAAAGAAACAACCTCCCTCTGATAGCTCGCACAATCTTGATTCACAACATTATCTCTTTGTCTCGTGTCGATGATGTGGGAAACGTTATGGCCCACCTTCGATCAAGGTCACTTCCTGTCGACTTCAGCTCATTATCCAGGAAGCTGATCTAGAGACTCCCTTTCGGTGCCTTGGAGCCTACATGCCTCAATGGCAGGTTCTTCGTGTTCGACGTGAGGTTTTCATCATTGGCTTCCGATCGAATGATTCTACGGGTGTTCGACGTCAGATCACTAATTCGCACGCCATAGATTGTACCTGTAGTACCTTGAGGGCCATTGTCATTATTGGTGGTACCTCTCGCGTCTATTAACAGTTTCCAATATTGACTGGTAATCAGACGATGTTCATGCATGTTCGACTTCAGCTCATATATTCGCATGCTTGAACTTGTACTTTTGTTCGGGTCGAGATGGAGTGCAAGACCCTGGATTGTGTCTGTTGTAATCCGGGCGTGATTCTTGATACATGACTCATTCACTGGATGGCTACGACCATACTTGAGTCGATTCATTGATCCTAACCAGATCGTTGCGTCCATACTATGGATCTAGATTATTATGTACTCTCTTATGGATGGCTGCGACCATACCACATACATCATGTACTTGAGCTATCAGTTGTATCTCTCAATGCAGATTCTCGGCGGCAGCTACATGTGTTCTTGTAAAGCATTTCACCCCTCTCTCTCTCGGGCCTCATACTTTAGGGGGCATCTGTTACACAGTAATTTGTCACCATTGGTCACCGTCCCTGTTCCCCCTGTTCCCGTACTTTGGAGGACGCATTCTGGGACCTGTGAGCAGTGACATAACCTAAAAACACTTGCATTATGTTCCCCTGAGTATGTACCTCATGTTCCCTGAAGACACCTTCTGCAAAATATCCCTGAAAAATGCCCTTTTCCCATTAGCGCGGGTCCACAATGTCTTACCCGCGCCAATCACTGAGATCCTCAAAAGAGGATGCGACCATTGGCACTCTGTCTTAGAACAACACCCGTGCCAACCAAGTTTGGTAATGATTTTTGACAAACGCGCACCCAGATGTTTTTTCCCTTCAGATCACGAAGTCTTTTGAGGATAAAGTTTATCTGATAGAGGTCGAGAGTCATCATCTATCCTTGACATCTATCCACAGTGGCTTTTCGGAGATAATGCCAATCCACAATGGGTGTCCTGATGCATTGTATCTTCCTCCCTTCTCCATCTATAAAAGTCTGTCCTCATGCATTAGACAAGCTAGTTTTTGAGTAATGCTAGTTGTGATTATGCTTGTCTTGAGTGATAGTAAGAGTCTTGAAGCATAGGGAGGTTATGCTGCCGGAAGTCTGAGAGAGAGAAGGTCTATTGCAAGACATACATAGCTGCTCGCCCAGCCAGAGGAGAGGTTCAACGTTAGAACCTTGGTTGTATCTTTCTCTGTTGATTATTAATTAATAAACGACTACTGTTATGGTTCCAATCTCATTGTTCATCATGATAATGTTTGATTTATTTCATTTCTGACTGAAATATAGTTGTATTTTAGTGGATTTTATATTTGTATTCGCTTCGTTCTTTGCATGTGCAGGTATCCATACGCGGGGATCGCAAGGATTGTGACCTGCCGGAGCAAGGGAACGGGAGTATCAACTCTTCTTCGACATTAGCGTTGGACTCCAGGTTGGTTCTCGTAATCCACTTTAAGTAAGCAACTAGGAACTTGCATGGTAGCGTGAATTGATTGTTGCTAGACCCATTTTGGGCTAGTGGGATCGCCTCTGTCTGCAGAGGGGATTTACCTCTCCAATAGGAGGCAAAAAAATTTTGGTATGATGTTTGGCATATGTTTTGTTGATGTTTTGGTATATGTACATATGCATATGGATGTAAATACTACCATGAGCTAAGTTATAAAGCTCCAATAAGTGGTGTGGTTGTTATTTTTTCATGTTGTCATGATGCTTTTCTTTTGAGCAAGTCATTCATTGTAAATACTACAACGAGCTAAGTTATAGAGATCCATGGGTAGTATTTTTTCTTTAAGTGGTTTTGTTGAGGTCTTGGTGTGGTTTAACATCGAGGATGGTGTTCCCCAAGGGAGAGGGGCCTGTAACAATCCCTGGTTAAAAGTACATGTAATGAAAAATAAGACCACAGTTAAGGGACACTTATTCCAAGATAAATGTTGGGAAAATATATCCTAGTGGGCATCACTGAATGTGTTTATGGCTAATGGAAATTGGCAAAGGCGATGGATAAGGAATTAAAAAGGAAAAAATGCATTTTTGGCATATTATTTTTGAAAATAAAGGTAAATAGGAGAAAAGGAAGGTCACAGGCTACATGTGAGAAGGAAAACGAAGGGAAATAATGGAAAATGAAGAAAATAGAGACCTCATTTATAAAACGTTTTATGAGGATCAATTCATGTCGTTTTTCCAGTGTTCACACTATAATTTTCCTAGGCTGAGGAAGAATACTACAAAGGTAACCACAAACTACTTTCAAAGCTGGGATCTAGCCCTTCCATCTTCAGAGAGGACTCTCTCTGTATGATTTTTAGTGTTTAGATTTTAGGCTAAGTATCGAAGTTAAAGGTGGTTTTTTCAAACTTTTGGTTGAAAGATGTTGGAAAAGTCCATTGGGCATGGAGTCATAAACTTTTGGGTAATCAATTACAAATGGATAGAGTAGTTGTAAAAGGGAAGGGTAGGCAAACTCTTGGATCTTAAGATATTTATGGTGTGTCTGAGATGAAAATGTGGATGATAAATTAAATATAAATCATATTTAAATGAATTTTATATTTAATATTGTGTGGAAAACATTAAGATTGTTTAAAACAAGCCAAAGTAAAGTACACATAAGTAAATTCAACTCTTAATCTTCTTGCAACAATCAGGAGGGAAATCCATATGGAAACTGAGAAAAAAGAATAATTTAACATGAGAGAAACATCACCATTTGTTTGAAACAAAAATCTTGGAAACAAATTACCTCTATATTTATGAAAATTGATTACTTTGAGTACAATCCACAACCTATATCAAGGTAGAGCTCTTTTCTTCATACATAATCCAACCCTTACTAAGTCTTATTACAAAATATTTATAGACTTTATATTGAACTAACTTCATATTCCAAAAAAGATTTGATTACAAAATAATATCTAATAAAATTATAGATATTTTTGAAACGGGACTAAATAATAGGAATCCTAGACATATTCATATTTTCTGTTGAATCTTTGAAAGAAATATGTTATTGACTGTAGCTATTTTCCAAATCTTTTTGTTTGTCTTGTTGTCAAAATTTTAGGTTTTTCATTTGTGCTCATTCGACCAACTCCAGTAATTGGTCCCATCGTTCTTCGCCTAGGATAGAAAAAATTACCATGTTTCTAAATCTTTCATCTACCTCTGTGTAGGTTTGGAAAGTTGGCTTGTTCAAAAACAAATGATGAATCTCATCCTGAATGTTGAGATCAGATTGTAGGCCTTCCAAGAAAGCTTCTCCACTAATAGTTCCTTTTGCATTTGCAAATTTAGATGCATTTGCAGCTATGTTGCATAATTTATCTGGTAATTTTATAATGGAAGCAATTTTCCATTAGAATTTATTAGAGTTGGAAGTCCTTTCTCTTGCAACAAAGAAAACTTTCTATTAAATATTCTGACCTGTAACTCCAATTCTTTGCACTTATTTTCTAACTGTACCATAAGATTTTTTTTAGTCAATACTCTTTTGACTTCCATTATTGTCTCTATCCTGTCTTGAATATTGATCTCTTCAAACTCATCTCTAGTTTTGGAGTTTAACATCATTATAATTTTATGTGCTTCTGCTGGCCTGTGCTCGATATAACCTTTAGTTTTTTCAATTGTTGCTTTAAATATTTGTACCCGTTCTTCTTATTAAAAAATAATTTTAATGGATGGACACAACTCTGTAACATTTGCCTCGATATTGTGCCAAATGTTGCATTTAGCTTTTGCTAACATCTGAATTATGAGGGATTGGTCCTCATACTTTTGAATCTATTGAATTAGTTTGAAATTATTTTGTACCTCTTCCAGGTATGCATTGTTTTCTTTGATCTTGTTCTCCTCCATCTTGGTGAGTGTTGTTGTTAACTTCTCCATTTCCTTATTTGTTAATGATAATTATCCTAAAGCTTGAGCTAGCTTGTATGAAGAATCTAGAGTTGATGCTTGTGTTGTCTATTGTGTTGATGTATCTTCTGTTGATGTACTTGTCGCGATGTATTGGCTGCCTCTAATTGCTCCTTTTCCTTCAACAATGTTTCCATGTCCTGTTCCATTTTCTGGATTTGAACATTTTGTTACACTATTATTTTGAACAACTTTTATTTCTCCATACTGGTCACTTCCTTGCCCTAAGGATGTTCTATAGTTGGGAGCTTAAGTTGTTTCTCGTGGGCTTGAATATCTGTATTTTTGTTCTTAATTATCTCCTTGTCTGTATTAACATCACTAGGATCATATCCTAGTTTGATAATTAAATCTTCTAAAATTTTAATCCTGTTATCTTTGGCCAAAGAAGACATTCCTTCAATATTCAACTGTGAGTGCATATTATTTAAAGAGGTCTGCAACTTAGAAGCAACCATGGATGAGTTGGTCAGTGTTGAGTAAATCATCTCACCTTCTTTCTTATGCAAATTAATTGATCGATTGCATAAACCTTCTTGGTATCAACAAAAAACATTGAGGCCTTATAATCTTCATCACTTTTAGGGGCTAGCACTGTAGGTTCCAAAAAGGCCATTTGGAACTGCCCTTTTTCTGTGTCGAACGAAGATAACAATCTAAGTTGGGTGGTGGCAGTTTGTTTCCAAAACTCTGAATATGTTGAAGCCTTTAAAGATTTATTCTTCAATTTGATCTCCCTATACCTTGTAAAGATACTCTATTTTGCTATAATCTAAGAGGTAGAAGAGATAGGAGACTCAGCTTTCTCCTCAACATATGTGAATGGAGTGGTAGAGATGCGTGAAAAAACCATCGTACTTTTCTCCTGTGAATCCTTTTCTTCAGAGGATTCTTCTTGAATAGTTATTACTTGAGGGCAAGTCTTACTATCAGACTTAGAAGTGGTCTTTGGATCCTTCTTTCTTCTCGTGAACACAAAGAAATCTGCAGCCCAAGCTTCTGAATTTGTAGGGGACATACTTTCCCTTGGCCTCTTGATTTATTTGTCTTTTGGGATATGATTTTTGAGAGATGATTAACTGACTAACTGCTCTCTAGCCTCCTAAAGTGTGTTTTCTATCCACTTCTCTTGATTAGCATAATTCTCTATCTTTGGCCGAGGTATTAGAGAACCTATGAGGTCTAAAATGGGCCTCCTTAGAAAAATGTACAAACAAAATAAACTTTATAAGAACCAATAGGATACAATATGATGATGCTAATCATGGGGGATGATTCCCCACTTTTGGGGTAAAAAAGTAAAAATATTAAAAAATAATAAAATAATAAAACTACTTTTTCAACTTGTATTTTCAACCTATCTCCCTAAGGTGTTACTCAAATTTTGAGCGGGAGTACTTGTTGGATGCAAAATTTAATTCCTCATCCAAGGAGTATCCATGTTTCATACTTTCGATGGACTCTACTACACGAAAATGAGAAATACATGAAAAAACATGATTGCAATCACATTTTTCATGTATTTCTCATTTTTCGTGTAGTAGGGCCCATCGAAGTATGAAACATGGGTACTCCTTGGATAAGAAATCAAATTATACATCTAACAAGTGTTCCCACTCGAAATTTGAGTAAACCCATAGGGACATAAGTCGAAAATATGAGTTGAAAAATTAGTTTTTTTTTTGTCTCTCTAAAATTTGATGATGTAATATAATCTTATTTTATTATTTCTACTGTTATTTTATAATTTCCTTAGGAGGACCATTTTATACCTCAAAATTCCCCTAATTTGTATGTGCATATGGGGTACTCTTTTGTTCTACCCCTAGCTTTTAAATTATCCCTAAAGGAACATAAGACCATGTGAAGCTTGGTTTGAATTTCATCCGCTTTAAGATTCCCTCCACTTCCTTTTCTTGTTGCTTTGGTATTTAGAATATAGGGACCTACATTTGCCTTTGATTTAAATTGTGCCTTCTTCTTATTTGATACAAAGTGAAATTCATCCATATTCAACATCTATCTAGCATATTCGAGAGAAAAAATTCTCACTGGCACAGACTTTGGTAATCTATGGGGAGGAAGCTCACACTTGTAGATTCTAATTTCTATATAATTTTGGTATAAATACCAGTCTCCAACTTTTTACTGCTCTGATAGATGTAAAACCTTCTTGATCTCTGGTGAAATCCTTGGTATATAATCACTGTCGAGTATACAAAAGGAGGTATGTAGAAACTTATCCACAAATTTGGTGAATGAATAATCCTCTGAGTTTCTTCTGACTAAAAAAGTTCAATTAATGACTGATAATGGATTTCCTTATTCATCCATCTTCTGCAATTGAAACTTCAACCTGTCTACCTAGTAAAATAACATCATATATACTAAAATTGATTGGTTTTGAACACACCTTCAACTTTAAACTTTAGAAACTTCTCATGCATTACATTCGGTAAGAATTTACTGTAACTGAAAAGAACTGAAGGCTTCTGACCAAGTACAAATACTAATAAGAACCCTAAAACTACCTCATCTACCCACTGGCTTGTATGATATCCTCATAAAGAAGCAACTAGAGAAAATACTTGTCTGAGCATCTCTGGAAGATAGAAGCTGAGTATGGGGGATTTTTTCTCGGCAATTCGAAATTCTTAGGTAAAAGACATTTGAAAATATGGGCTCACTGGGTAAAAGTAATATTTTTATATATCTTCATGAGTGCATCTATAGAAAATGGGTGCAGAGAGTCCTGGGGATTTATCTGGAGAGATTGAACAATTCTTTCTAGGGAAATGGAGAACAAGACCTCATTGTTCTAGGCAATTATTGCTTTCTGGCTAGGGAGGTATCTAAGATGACACCAGGTAGAGAATTATGAGAAAATATGGGTTTGAGGAAATGTATATTGGGGAATAAATGATTCCCAGATACTTAAATCATCACTTTAGTCTATATATTTCTATTTTGCCCAATTTTGGAGCTCATACAGATCAAATTCACACTGGGCTTCAACTATCTTGTAGTGGGTATCAATCAAGGGATTCCTATCTAAATCAGGGATAGGGGGTATCATGGGATTCTCCTATGGAATATTTTCTTTTTCCTTTGTAAAACAAAATTTTTAATTTCAAAGGAGAATTGATGAAACAACGTTACCAGATTGTTGTTTGACTAAAAATTGTGTAAGGAAATGGCTCACAAAGGGCGCTGGTAAACTTCAAAATACTTCAAGGTATAACTGCATAATTCAAATAACTGTCAAAGGGGAAAAATTGCAAGTTACTGGGAGATTCTTACAATAGGATTCACAGGGGTTGCAATGGAATTTTTACCATTTTTCGAGCGAGGTATTAATTAAGAATGCATTCGTTGGTGGGAGAGACTAATTGTCCAACATTTATTTGTTATTGGCAAGTGATTTGAATGGTAACGATCAAATGACATGGAGGGGAGGTGATGCAGATGATGAGATGAAATGATAGGTGGCATGAGCGAATGGTGCAGGGGTGAATGGGTGGAAGGAAGCGTAGGATGGAATTTTTCGAGGGGGGTGGGGGTAGGAGTGGTATGCTGTATCCGGAGGGGATCGTCTGAAAATGCTATGGGATGGACACGTAGTCATAGTGGTGTATTTAGAAACCACTTTTCAATCCTCCCCCCTCCTTTAAGTCCCGAAGGGTCGGGGGGGTGGGTGTGTCCGAAATTTGTCCCATGCCGTTGATCTAGGTGGGGACAATTGTCGACCTTGATACATACAAATATTTTATGGTAAACGAAAAAAAGTCATTTCAAATCACATCAAACTTGTTTAAAATAAAAACTTTAATAAAACATAATTGGGTGGCATTTAGACTAGCATGTCATACGAGGTTTTATATATATATATATATATATATATATATATATATATATATATATATATATATATATATATATGAAAAAGAAAGAAAGAAATATGTATATATATATTTAGATTCCCCTTTTTATTTTTCTTTCTCTTTGTATTTTTTTTCTTTATTTTTCTATTCTTTCTTTTTATAGGCTAAACAATTTAAAATAAAAAATAACTTTTACAATATCCTTATGAGATAAATGGATAAATCACCATACTGGACTACTATATTTGTAGGACCTTAACAATGGCTCCAATGGGGATGAAATCATCCCTATGAGGTGTCAAGAACATCGTAGATCAGTACCCTTCTCCATCGGACATTAATTAATCATCAAACAACTGAGACTAATCGGATTAACTGAAAAAATCTTACATATGGCAGCAAATCATTTGAAACTTAGGGCCTTCACTCCGGGCTTCAATTTCTGATGACAACCACACACACCTGCAATAACTTAAAATCATAAAATGATATGTACAATGTTTTGTTTGCAACCAACTGAAATCGGGTGAAGTAGTTCTTGAGAAACCTACCATTAACAGGTCCTCCTGGCAGTGTTTCTCCAATTAAGTATTCTAATAGAAATGCATTAGTTCCACAGAAAGCTCAAATCTTGTAAGGGCCTTTCCATAAATATCAAACTTTCCACGTTTTCCCTTTTCCTCATTTCTGGTATTCCATTTCAAAACAAGATCATTGAGCTGGAAATCATCTCATTTGATTCTCCATCATTAATTATTTTGATCTTATCTCGAATTATCTATGTATTGTTGTAGACTTCTTCTCTGTTTTGCTACAAATGTATCATTTGGTTGATCCTTCTTTGTGCATCATTAGGTTCTACTTCTATTTCCTGCAACAATTTTAATATTGGAATTCCTAGGGAAGTAGGAAAAGCTACATCTATTCCATAAACCAATTGGAATTACAATTGACTTCTTTGTGCTTATCCTATCAGCCCATAGAGCATTTATCAATTTCTTGTGGTAGGATTTCTTGTTTTCCTACAACAACTTCTTTATGATGTTGACCAGGCTCTTATTATAAGATTATGCTAACCCATTTCCCTGAGGATAATAGGCAGTAGAATGTCCTAATATTATATGATATTTTTTGCATAAATCAACCGTATATTTAGAGTTAAAAGTGGCAGCATTGTCTGTGATGATTTTATGAGGATAGCCAAATCTAGAAATAATATTACCTTCCATGAATTGGTTGATTATTGAGTTTGCGGCCTGCCTGGTTGGAATGAATTCTATCCATTTAGTGAAGTAATCAGTAGCTGTTACAATCTATTTATGTTGAGCCGAAGAACTTGGATGAATTTCTCCTATAAAATCTAAACCCCACAGTTGGAAAGGCACCTCTACTGAAATGGGCTTCAAATTCAAAGGTAAGAGTTTTCTCTTGCCTTCAAAAATCTGACACCAGTGACAAGTTGAAGCCTTTTTATGATTATCAAAAAACAAAGTAGGCCAGTAAAAACCAAATCTCAAGATTTTGTTTACTGTGGTTTTCTAGTAAAGATGTCCTCCACAGTCACCTTTATGAAATTATTCCATTATCTTATCTGCTTCATATTTCAAAAAATAATTTAGTAAAATTCCTCCAACATCCTTCCAATATAAAGCTTGATCTAAAATGAATAACTTTACAAATTTTAGTTTGAGAAATCCTGCCTTGGTTTTAGTTAAACCAGGTGGAGCTTGTAAATTCTACAGAACATAAACAACATTTGTATACTAGGGAGAAGTAACAAAATTTTCCGATACTTGTGGAGTTGCCAGATCCTCCTAACCATCAAGAGAAAATACAAAATTTATGTCTAATGCATGAATATTTGATTCAATCATTAACCTGGATAATCCTTGACCTTTGATAAGTTTTGTGGGATTTATTTCAATTTCATACTCCAAAATTACTGCTATCCATTTACCTATGTTTCCTTATGGATTAGTTTGAGTAAGGATGTCCTTTATTACTACACTTGGAACAAAAGAAATTATGTGAGAATGTAATATATACAATCTAAAATATTTCAAGGTCTTTACTAAAGAAAAATATTTCTTTTCCATGATATTATATTTCAAAGGAGCATCTCTTAATCCTCTGTTGAAAAATGCTATAGGAATCTCATGTCCCTCCTTGCTTTTATGTAATAATATTGCAACAATAGTATGTTTTGAAGAAAATGAAAAAATAATGAAATATTTAGTGTAATCAGGGCTAATAAAAACGGGAGCTCGTGTCAATGCTTCCTTTACCTCACCAAATGATATTTTAGCTTCATCATTCCATTTTATTTCACTGTCCTTTATCAACGTGTTGGTGATAACTCTTAAAATTTCAGCTAGATTTGGGATAAACCTCATCAAAAATTTAATTCTACCAATGAAAGATTGTAATTCCTTTTTGTTTCATGGGGGATCAGTTTTCATGATAGCACAATTCTACTTGGGTCAATTCAGATACCATCTTTGGAATTATATGACCTATCAGTTTACCTTCTTTCATACCAAACAAATAATTTTAAGGATTCAAGGAAATACCAAATTTCCTACATTTCTCAAAGACTATTTTTAAATGAAATAAATGATCTTCGTCAATTTGGGAAAACACAATGATTTCATCTAGATATATCACAACAAATATGTCCTTCTCATCTGAAAAATCAATATCCATTTCTCTCTACAAAGTTTCTCCTGCATTCATAAGCCCAAAGGGCATCTTCACATACATGAAGGTTCCCCATGGTGTTGTGAAGGTTGTTTTGTCTTGATCATCTGGATGCACTAAAATCTGGTTGTAACCTGAAAAACCATCAAGCAATGAAATTCTACTAGAACCAACTACCCTCTATAGAACATGATCCATTTTCGATAAAGGGTAATTATCTTTGAGAGAGACTTTGTTAAGGTTTCAGAAATCCACACATAATCTTATTTCTCCAGTATTTTTCCTCATTGGTACTAGATTTGATAGCCATTTAGAAAATATCAAAGCTACAATAATATTGGAATCGTAAAGCTTCCTTACCTCTTTTCCAATTAAAGGTAACAAAACAAGATTCACCCTTCTTAATTTTTGTTTGAAAGGTTTCTGGTCCTGTTTGATGGGAATAATATGTTGAATTATGTTGGTATCATAGGCCTTTAAATATTCGTATCCCCATGAAAAAACATTAGAGTATTATTTCAATAAATCAATGTATTTATGTTTTACTTCATGAGGTAAAGGCTTGGAAAGCTTTACAATCTTTGGATTATCTTCAGTCCCTATGTTACAATCCTCAACTTCAGCTCCCACAGGTTTCATTTTGGGCTTTTGAGCCATATTATTGAAATCAAATAGTTCTTCAAGTGGTACCAGACCTCTTGGTATTACATTATCTTTTAACTGTAATACTTCAAGTTCTGCTTCATCTATATCAACAGTCTCACTGGTTTGATCCAAAACAGTTTGTTGTCCACCATCTTTAACACTATTTTTTATATCAATATGAAAATTTTCAAAGTCTCCCTTTAATTGTGAAAAATTGTCTACCTATTTGTCATTGTCAAACACTTGTTAGTACCTTATGTTATTTGGGACAACAGGTCTATGTTTCAACTCAATCTCATATTTTTTTAGTTGGGTGGAAAGGGATCTTACATGTACTTGATGAGATAGCTAATGCATCAACAAACACATTTTGACTTCTAGGAATAAAAGACAAGTGATACTCTAGAAAACACTGCAAAAAATCTAAGACAACATTTATGTATGCCCTCAAGCTAGGGTTTTTATCTGAATACTCACATTTTATTTGATTTATGATGGGTTTAAATCACCATGAATTGAAATTATTTTAGCTCCTAATATCTTCAATAACTACAAGCCCATAATAAGTGCCTCATACTCAGCTACATTGTTGGTACATTGAAAATTGAGCTTGTAGGAATATGTCTTTGATATACCTATGTTTGTGTCTAAAATCCATACACCAGCCCCTGCTCCTTCCTTACTAACTGCCCCATCAAAATCCAGATGCCAAAGGATTTGATCCTTATCATCTTCTGTTTTAGTCTTTAATTTCACATCCTCTGTTTTTCTTGATTGACTTTCCATATCTAACACTTCTTCCTCTAAACATATGTCATTATATAGAATAAAAGAATCCATATCTGAATGTACAAAATAAAGTGGGTAATTATTGGGTTTGTCCTAGCTGCTTACCATATATTTCATCAGAGTCTCCCTGTACAACCTCCTTTATTTCCCAAAGACAAGAATAGTTGCATATGTCATGTCCATCTACAAGGTACCCTACAACTTTTCTCCCCAAGAGCTTGAAAAAAGAATTCCATATTTAGGAGGTATATCAACGACAACAATATCCATGACTACACCTTTTGTTGGGATTTTGGAAAGGGTTACACATAAATCCTTGATCAAACCTAAGAATCTTACTCTACTTGAATCAAAAGAGAAAATGTCTTTATATGGGCTAGTTATATCTAATCCAAGTTTCTCCATAATCACTCCAGGCATGGGGTTATGTGAAACACCAAAACCTAGCATGGAATTGTGTAAAATGAAATCATGAATGTTAAGACAAACATAAAATGGTGGCACATTATCATCTTGTGGCTTTCCTTCAACTTTAGGTCCAAATAACAATTTAGGATGATCATCACTTAAGTTCATAGTATCTATTCCCTCTTCTATTTTTAGTGCTTTATAACTTGACTTTTGTATATATCCTTTTTCACCAATTTAGTTACAGGAACAAAAAATTTAACTTTTGATAGAACATTTTCAATGTTGAAAGAAGGTTGAGGTTTTTCTACCTCTTTTTGAGTTGTATCTTGTTTTGAGAGGTTTCCTTTGGAGGATCAACATTTGTTTGACTTGTAGAAGGTGTATCAATTGGGATATTTTTAGGAGGATTTGTTGCAACTTTCTTATTTCTCAAGTTATATCGTTTTTGCACTTCCATAATAGAATTTTGATAACCCTTTTTGTAATCCTCCGATTCTATAAGCATAACATCTTGTTGTTCTAACTGTGGGTGTCCAAGTATTAATCATGCAATTCAATAAAACCACATTTAGTTGTCAACCCAGGGTTCTACCATTTGTTTCAATGCTATCGTGCAATGTATGTGTAGCCCACAATTTCCCTACCCAATAGTGAACATTAACTATAAATTCATAAATGTGTAACCGCAAGAAACACTATAATGGCAAGTAAGAGTAACAACAAGTAATAATTGTAACAAAAAATAAGAGTAACAGAAATAATGAATCACAACAATGCACTGATAAACATTCACAACAATAATAAACTTATAGAAATAAATCTAACACACATCTAATCCAGCAACACCTGGTCAGGAGAGTGGGCCCAACTCCCTGATCAGGGCTGTGGCAAGATCAAAGAATCAAGATATGCCCAGAAGATAAATTTATCATTAATAAAAAATATATTACAACTATACTTCTACAAACTCAAAGTTAGAGTATTCTCTTGTAACTTAATGCCTCCTAACAATGTTGGATTTTACAACCCGCAAATCTACTTTATACAATTTGTGAACGATACAGCTCCTAGAATTACGACACTATCTGCCCTTAATTACATGGTGGTTTTCAGAATGAAATGGAATGTTAAAAGATAACAGTGTGTCAATTGAAGGGTTGATTCATCGTTGCAGCCAATATTCAAGAATAGTGCTACCAGTTTGATAGCATCATTTAGTGAATCACAGTCCTAGACATTCTCCCTTTAAATCTACAAAAATAACTAAATTAACAAGTCACTTAGGTAATAATACCATACGACTATTCTTCATTAACCAATAATCCATAAAGACATGACAAGAGGTATACCTGTGCAATTTAAGATGTTGATTAACCATTATTGGCTTGAAATGGATAAAAGAAGAGGGTAAAAAGAGTGAGTAAAAGTATGCAAATCTAGCCACCAATATCTACCCCTAACTAGCCTTACTGCATTTCCTCATGCAGTTCATCGCCTGCACAAGTATGGGTTAGAGTTATGATGATCAGTTTGGAGCTATGCAATATCGTATTTTACAGACATCTCTGTCCCTAAAGGCTTATACCCAATTGTTTGGATGACTTCTTTCCACCAATCCTTGCTTACCTCGTAAGCAGGAGTGTATTGGTCAGCTGGCAGCCATATGATGTGAAATCGAAACCTCAAACTGATCCATCAGACCCCACAAATTCACATACACGCAATGTACTAGGGTACCCTGTATAGAGCTCGAGCAAAATTAGGGTCCCAAAAGGCTCACTATCCTAACAGCTAATGACGAAAGCATCCACCTTTTCTGGTAGTTGTCCTGGGCCTCCTCCTGACAAGTGAATATCTATTTTGTGTATATATCAGCACACCGTTGTTAAGTTTCAAACATCTATTCTTTATGTCCTTCGTTTTGAAAATGCAACAAGATGATGGAGCTTAGTGGAAAGGAGTCGCCTTCACTAAGTGGGCCCGCATGCTATTTTTGGCGCAAAGTCTATTTTTAGACATATGGATCATGGTCTATGAGTTACAGGATGTTGTTTATGGATGATTGGTCATGTTGGGAAAAATAGATGGACTTCTATTTTTGGTTCACAGTAGAGTGATCAAAGTCTATTTTTCGACTGCCAAGCTAAAAATAGAAACAGTAAAATATTATTAGCCCTTAGTAATATTTGGACTCTAAACATTATATTATTCTCTTGGAGCACCTCAGTTCGAGCTATGGATGTAGCACATGCAACTGACAGAAGGAATCACGTGGTTTCTTATGTGTTAGTTGAGCTATTGCATGGAGGACTTCAGTTAGAACTCATGCATGTGAGTTCTGTGGAGTTGGATGTGGAGTTGATGGAGTTGTGTTCAGTTTGACTTAGTTGAACTAGTTGTATTTAGTCTAACTAAAGAATACACTAGTGATGAGTTGTGTGAATTGATTGTTAATTAATTCACTAATTATTAACTCATAAACCAACTAAAGAATACATCAGTTAACTCAGGTCATGGACAGTTCAACAGAGACAGGTGTTAGAGGTAAGTGAAAGGGTGAGTTGTGACTATCAGTTGTGCATGAGATTTTGCACATGCATGGATTGAGTAATGCCAATGAGGATTGCGTAGTGTGGGCCAATACCAAGGAAATTATAGCTTGTGCTCACGTGATTTTGGATCAGCCAAGGTAAATAGGAGTTTGGATCAACCATTCTCATTCATTCTCTTGCAGGATTGTGAAGTGGAGGCAGGCAAACAGTGGAGGAGATTTGAGGATCAGATCTGAGCTAGTTTTGTGTGTAACAAGTGGAGATAGTACTGAGTACTTGTGAGGAGTATTGTACTATGTATTGTTACATGTTATCAATCATTATAATATACAGATAGTGTGGGGTTTTCATCTGTATTCTTTCCCCGGGTTACATACTGTGTTAATGTGTGCATGCGATTGATGTTTCATTGTTTTTGGTGCTGCTAAATTGATGATCAACGTAGAGGAGTTTATGTATTATGCATGTATTCTGCAATAGTGTATAATCGAGATAATCTCTATGAATAAGTTTTTACTATTCAAAATTTCTACACTTCGATCCTAAAGAGGGTTTCATTTCTATTATAAACATTCACAAACTGACAATTCTCCATCCTAATGACAAGTGGCCTATTTGCCTGATTTTCTTCAAACGTATGAAAAGTATTTTTCCATTTAACTTGGTTGACAATTTAGGAGGTAAATCCTCTGAGTTGAATATCTCCAACATATGGAACTGGGTTAAATGATTGAGTATTGCCCAGGAAGTAGTCATGCTTGTACAATTTTCACATCAAATGTTGATCCAAAACATTGTGGCATCTCATGATGTGTAAAAATTGCATTGAATCTTCCATATCATGATTAAGTTCCTCATGGTTTATTTCTAAACAAAAGAATAGATATTGTTTGTGGAGGAAAAAGGCGTATCTATGAGAAGGGGGGTGGTAAGCCATAACTTGTTGAGCCAAGGTAAACATCTCTTCCTTATCGGCCTTTAGTAGCTTCACATGTTATTCCAACACCTCAATTCGCTTCTGTTTCTTCTCCTACTTCCATTTTTCCTTTTCTATTTGTTCTATGTAACCACAGACTGTTTTCGCAGCCTTCTCACGAGTTTTCCTTATTCCTTCTCGGTGTTCCTCTAAAGGAATGTACCATCGTTGAAAGAAAGATGTTGTAGCTTGCCACTTCTAAATCTTTGCATACATGACAAACTCTCATGCCTCGATCATATGTGAAAATGACTCTGTCTGTGTAGCTACTTAAGTCATTAGCATGTATTCAATATGTGTTGCTACTGAAACATTTTTAGGTCGGGGCTCTACAACATTTTTCTTGTGCTTTATCACCTTTCTTTGTAGGCGCCGCATCCGTTTCCTCAATTTCATGATCTCCATTTTCAACTGCATATTTACTCTGAATTGTGCATGATATCATTCCTTAAGAGGGGGTCTCCTTTTCATACATTGCTTGATAAATTCTTGTTTCACAACTATTTCTTCCACAAGCCTCATATCTGGTCTAGGGCCTGGCGGGTTGACGTTAACAAAATCATCAACCGGCTCTTGTTTTACTCTGATTTCTTCCTTTGTTTCTTAACTCAGGGAACAGTTCGACCATCTCCTTCTTCGGGTCCCAAGACTTCTACATCTTCCCTCTGCACTTTTGGATTCACTGCAAGGTCTTGTGTGGTAATGTCTTTGACAACCTCCTCTTGTAATTGCTTTGTTGGCCAACCATCCCCTTCCACCTGTGTGGGATCGGTCCCTAACGCTTGCAGGTTAGTTTTGTCAAAAAATTCCTTCTCCATTTTCCCCAGAATAGTTTCTAACCCTTGCAAGTTATTCTCATCTGCAACAGTCTCCTCCATCTGATCAGGAGTAGTTTCTAATCCTTAAAGTTTAGTTTGATCAGCAACATCTTCCTCTGTCGGCTCAGGAATAGTTTCTAGCCCTTGTAGGTTACTCTGTTCGTCTGCATCTACCCCTATCTACTCAGTAATAGTTCCTATCCCTTGCGGGTTAGTTTGTTCAACTGAATATTCCTCCATCTGCTCAAGAACAATATTTGCAAGAGTAATACTGGCCAAAGCTTCTTCAATTTTTCCTTCGGTTGCACTAGTTCTTGTGTGGCAGTTCTGACCTCTAACCCTTCAATTTTCTCAATTCTTTCACCAATCGACATTTTTTTTTGAATAACCATGTCGATAATGGTGCCCTTAGCTTTACCAACAAATTTTAGGATCAGAGGAGAAGCTTATTCTTTCTCCATACGTCTATAGGAATGGGTTTTCCTTGCCCCTCTTGGAAAAGATGCAAGAAAAGGAGAATGAGTGATGATTTCATCAATTTTCATTCTCTCAATGCCTACTAACGCAAGACCTCCTTCCTCTTCTTATCCACTGACTGTTCTATGTTCCTCTTTTCTCTTCCTGCATGTGCTTCTTCCGAGTTGTCCTTCTGCCCAGCAACGAACACTGTCTCTTGTAGAGTAGTGTTGATTGCGACCCCTATTTCCTTCAAAGGTTCCACATTCAATTGAACAGGTGGTGCTGGTTCTTGTGTGACAACAACACCTACATTTTAAATCACAGGTTCTTCAACTGTTTGAACAGGTGGTGATGGTTCTTGTGGGTCATCGCCACCTACATTTCTGACTAGGAATTCTTCAATTGCTTGGACAGGTGGTGTTGGTTCTTGTGTAACAACACCACCTACATTCTCAGCCAAGATTTCTTTAATTGTTTAGATAGGTGATGTTGGTTCTTGTGTGTCAGCATCACCTATAACCACACCCAAGGGTGGTTATTTTTCTCGTAGACTACCAGTCAACGCTAGTTCTTGTGGAGTAGCATCGACTACACTCTCTTCTAGCTCTGTTGTATCAATCTCTGTTGGGCCAATAGGAGATACCGAAACAAATTTTTATGCGGTCTCTTCTTCCATCACTACATCTTCTTCCTCTTCTCCTGCAGGTAGCATGCCCACAAGTTCTTCCTCTGCCAATTCGGTGAATTGTGGCCAACCCTGAGAGGTTCGAGACAGAGCATGCATCACCAATAATCTCACCAACCCATGATTTGTAAGAACCACTAATGGTTGTCGATATCACTGGAAAGATTGCGCCCTTAAGTGAATGTTGCTCCATAGGAAGTATGGCATGTCCAAAGCATGAACTTGTGCATGCCAAAACTGAAGGCGTGCAAGAAGTTTGAAGTGATACTTAAACAATGTAGAGAAACAAACTTCACAAGTAACATACCTCATTACAAAATATTCCACCTCACCCCATGGATATGGCGGCGATTTATGATCATACCCTCTCCCTTTCTGGACCACTATCTCCCTAGCCTGTAAAAAAAATTCCAGAAACTCTGGCAGAGGACATTTCCGACAGAACCATTTATGGCCTCTTCGCTGTAATCCACTAGAAATTCAAATAGCTTCCTCCGTGATAGAGATATCTAATCCATGAACTCTAGAATGATTTCCTTCCAAATTTAATGCAAATTCTATTGTGATGGATTCATCAAATCCTTGTAGCCTTTCAAAATACGCATGCCACCCTGCATCCAAGAAAATTTGCCAAACATTTGCATTGCATCGAACCTGCTCTGTATTCTTTGGTTCATGTCTCACAGCCTATCCTCCCATCCTGCAATGGCTTGTAACAACACTTTGGAGTAACAACAGACTGTCAGGAAGGAGTGTCGATAGGTAGATTTGTAGTGGTATCTTGTGATATGGATGGAGTGCAGTGAAAGTAAAAATTGGAAGGATAATGATAAAAATATGGGAAAAATCACGATGGATAATGGATAATAATGGAAGGTAATAACGGTAATTATTTCGCAACATTGGAAAGGATTGTTCATTAGTACAAAAGTACTAACTTCAAGTCTCGATGCATATGGACATTGTGTGAAATGTGGTGGAGAATTGTGCTTAGCACAAGGCTTGATAAAAGTAATAATAAGTCATCATTATAGTACCTCCCCCAACTAATGGATGACTGTCCGCATGTCGATTCGTGTCACATGAATTATTAATCAAATCCACAAATTCGATCGGGGATGTACCTAGACGACTTAGCTTGACATAGTAACAATAGTGGGGGAGTAATAACATTAAGGGAGTAACAAGACCGCTTGAACACTTAGTCGAAATCATGACGAAGTAACAACACTGGAGGAGTAACAACACTAGAGGAGTAACAACACTGGAAGAGTAACAATGCTGGAATACTTGGACGAAATCGTGATGGAGTAACAACACCAGAGGAGTAACAATGCTAGTGAGGCACCTGCAAGAAAAATATTGATTGAGTAGTAATATAATTATTTATTTATTTAAATTATATATATATATATATATATATATATATAGATATATATATATATTGTTAATTTTTTTGTAAGCTTGGTAGGACTCTCCGATCTTCGAGTTTACATGTCCATTATTCACTTAGCTGTGGGGGAGGGTAGCACAAGATTCAAACCCAAGATCTCTAGTTCGGTGAGACTTCATTCCATGACCATCGCCACTTGAGCTACCCCAAGTGGACATTATTATTATTATTAATTTTATTATTATTATTTTTAATTTTTTTTTTTTTTTTATTTAGGGGTGCAGAGGAGGAATCCCCTGCACTAATAACTTCAAAACTAGAGTTATTAGAGAGATATTTGATAAAGGAGTCTCTTGAAGTTGGACGGTGATATGATTTGAGGTGAGTGTCCATTCACGATCAAAGGAGTATGTGCCTCATCAATTGTGATAAGTCTAGCAGTCCCATTATCGAACACCGTATCAAATTCATGTGGCCCCATCCACCTAGAGCAGATTTTTCCCTTAAAATACTTGAACTGAGAATCATAGAGCAATGCCCAATCCCTTCTTTGAAACACCTTCTTCTTAATGAATTTATCATGCCATTTAGTTTGTTGTTGTTGGATTTCAACAGTATTCTAGACGACTACTAAACGAATTTTGATCCAACTCATTTAACTGTTCCAGCCAGTGTTTCTGGGCTTTTGAAAGATCTAAACCTACTTCAAGGGATATCGAGAGCATCTTAATTTTGAATTCCACTGGAAATAAAGGGAATTTCCCATAGACAAGTTCATATGGTGAAAACCCTGTTGTGTTCCTCCATTTTGTTCTATATGCCCACGGTGCCTCAGGAAGTTTTTCAGCCCAATTCCAGTGATGGTTTGCTACAATCTTTGTAAGAATATTCTCGAGTGCCTTGTTTGTGATTTTGACTTGACCATTTGCCTGAGGGTGATATCAAGATGTTACTCTATGCTTGATTCCATATTTCTTCATGAGTCATGCTATCAGATGTGATGTAAAGAGTGTCCCTCCATCTGAAACTATCTCTCTAGGAGCTCCGTACCATGCAATAATTTCTTCAAGTAAAAGTTTGAGATAACCCATTATGTTGCTTTCACAACAGCCTTGGCCTCTACCCACTTTGTTACGTAATCCATGCAAACCAGAATGTGAAATTTCTATTGTGAAGGCAGATTAAATGACCCGACGAAATCAATAGTCCATTTTTCAAGGGGCTCAAGAGCTAGTTGAGGTTGTAATGGCATTTCATCTTCTCGACCAGGCTGACCCATTTGTTGGAAACTATCACACCCTCAGACATATTTACTTGTGTCACGAAAAATAGAAGGCCAATAGTATCCCATTTGTAACACCTTATGACCTGCCTGCTTCTCTACAAAATTTCCATCATAGGGGCCATCATGAGAAGCTCTCAGAACATCATAGATGCCATCTCCACTTATGTTGTGCCAGATTTGCTAATCAGATCCTATGTAGAAGTGATATCCTTCTATCAATGAATAATGAGCACTGTGATGGATAATCCTTCATTTTTCTCTGTAAGACAAGTGTTGAGGCACCTTTCCTATAGTAAGAAAGCTAGCAATATCTGCATACCACAGAGTGTGAGTAGAAATTAAAAAATATGTTTATATGGAAAACTATCCTCTATAGGTGTACCTTCATCACTATTATCCATCCTAGACAGGAAATTTGCGACTACGTTATCTTTCCCTAGTTTTCTACAATGGTAATATCAAATTCCTGAATTAACAACAACCATGTTGTAACACGACCAGGGGTTATTGGTTTGTTGATCAGATACCTAATAGTTGTATGATTAGTGTGCACAAAAGTATCATATCTTATGATGTAATGTTGAAATTCATTAACAAAGTAAATGACAACGAAGAACTCCTTTTCAGTTATCATGTAATTTAATTCAGCAGGGGTCAAATTCTTGTTGACATAATAAATTTCATACGGCTTCTTGTCCTCCTGATGTCCCAAAACTTCTCCTACTACTCTTTGAGAAGGATCAGTATAGATGTGGAACGAGAGCTTCCAGTCAGCACCATGTAATATCGGAGCCATGAAGAATAGTTCGTTGATTTCTACAAAAGCTGCTTGACATTCATCTATCCACATAAATTCTGCATCTTTAGGCAACATTTGAAAAAGTGGGACTACTATTTTAGAAAAAAAAATTATGAAACAACTAAAATAGCCAACATAACCAACAAAGCCGTGTACCTGTGTCAATGTCTCAGGTGTAGGAATTTTTAAAATTACCTCTACCTTTACAGGATCAACCCAAATTACAGTAGCTGAAAGCAAGTGTCCCAGCACTATCCCTTCCTTCATCATCATATGGAATTTGAATTTACTTAGAGAAACATGTGTCTACCTACATCTTTCAATTAAATTCTCTAAATCTTTTAGAGCTTCTGTAAAGGAATCCCCATATGGGTCAAAGTCATCCACGTAAATCTTGACACTGTCATTAACTAGATCAGAGGAAATTCTTAATATTTCCATTTGAAACGTAGCAGGTGTGTTACAGAGGCCAAATGGAAGGACTCAATAGGCAAAGGTTCCCCAAGGGCATATGAAGTTAGTTTTTTCGTAATCCTTGGGAGCTATTTGTATCTGGTTGTATCCGCTAAATCCATCTACAAAGGAGAAAAATGCCTTCTCGGCTAATGTATCAAGGACTTGGTCAATAAAGGGAAAGGGAAAATGGTCTTTCTGAGTTGCTTTGTTTAGTTCCCTATAATCAACGCAGATACGCTACTTTTCCATTCTTCTTAGGAACAATGACCAGTGGGGATGTTATGAAACCAGCTCAAGAAAAGATAGAAAAGATAGATCAACGCCTTAGAATTCAGCCTCTTCGAGGGGGCAACCTCCTTTACATTACATAAATGAACAATTCTTCGATGATACAAATGAAAAGACCTCCTTTCTATATATAGGAGTCTAAGGGGTCATAACATAATCAGAGCCGACGTGACAATAATAATGTAAGGGCACAATAATAACATTAGTGGGATTCTATGGGGCACAATAGTAACAATATGGGCACTACATGGGTACATCAATATAATAAGTGGGTTGTACTAATAACAATAAGGGGTTACACTAGTAATATAGGGGCCTAACATGCCCCTCTCCTTCAAAAAGCGTTGTCCTCAACGCTTGAGTAGTTCTTGATGCTTCTGTATAAAATTCTTGTCCTCCCTGTGGAATCTTCAGCGAGCAATTTTTTCCACTTGATGAGATACTCTGAAATTGATCGATTTCATAGCTTTTGGGTTCTTGTTTCTATGACTGCTCTAGGTTCCAGTATGATTTTTCCTTCCTCTTCAATTTCTGCCAATATTGTTTGAATTGGGATCTTTTGCAACTTTTGAATAAGTGGCCATACTTCTTCGTCCTTCTTCCATTCATCCCTTGCTTCGTTTATCCAATCTGGTTGGATAATAGAAATAGCACAAAACAATGCTTCCACATCCTCATCCTTGAAGAGTCTTCCCATTCGGTAAGGTCGCCATTTTTTAAGTGCATGTAGTATTGCTAACATTTCCTTCTCATAAATATCTTACTTGAGATGTAGTAGTAAAAATACCCAATCACCTACATCAAAACATTTTTCACTACGATGTTGATCTACCTGTTGTTTCGTTTGATTTTGCACTGAAGTGGCGTTATCCTTTAAAAGTTGGAGAACTTGTTGTTGATGCTCGATGTGATCTTTCACTGCTTGAACCTTTTTCTTCTTGATATGTCCTTCTATCTCTACAGTTTGAGGAGTGGTAATTTCTTCCAATCCTTTACAAGATATGGTCGGATTCATTTCTTGATGCTCAATGTGATATTTCACTTCTTGAACATTTTTCTTATTGATATGTCCTTCTATCTTGATAGTTTGAGGAGCAGTAATTTCGACCAATGAATTACAAGATATGGTTGGGTTCATTTCTTCTTTCTCAATGAGATCTTTCACTTCTTGCACCTTTTTCTTCTTGATATGTCCTTCTATCTTGAGAGTTTGAGGAGTGGTAATTCTTGCCAATGCTTTACAAGATATGGTCTGATTCATTTCTTCTTTCTTTCGGGTGGGGTCCTGGCATATATCTTCTTCTTTTGATGTTTCTTGATCCTTTTCTTCCTCCTCTTCATATTCTATGTAAAATAATTTCTTCTCAACACACTTATGACCTTTAGTGCATTTGCTATCACAATTGTAGCAAAGCCCTTTTTCTCTTTTTTCTTCCAATTGTTGTGGTGTAACCCTTGTAGGTTGTGGAAGGCTAGGAGAAACAACACTTCCATCTTTATAGTTGTGAGGGGTATGCTTCTTTGTTTCCATAATTTTGCTTTCCACTATGTCACAAAGCCCTTTTACTCTTTCCAATTGTTGTGGTGTTGCTATAAAGAAGGTGTTGCTCTTTGTATCCTCATAATGTGCTATCATTTCCTCCATGAAAATTGACCACGTAATAAGTTTTTTACGAGAAAAAAGCCCTTCATACCATAAAGATTGATCTGGTTCTAAATATGAAGATGCAATACATACCTTTTGTAATAGTGGGACACCATGTAGATCAAAATATTGCTCCATCTGAAGTATCCAATTTACCGGATCCTTGCCATAAAACTTCCTCATCTTGCTTTTTCTTGATTTTAGGAGCTCGAACTTGAAACGACTGTAACTCTGTAATTTCGATTCTTTAAGTTCTGAAATTGCAACATGTAGTAGCCCTCTGTGTCCTCTCTCTAATGCCACTAGTCTGATCCAAATTGGATTCTCCAAGAAAGAGTTATGCACCATCTTCTAAGATGCACTGATTATAGACCTTTCCAGAAGAGCGAACTTGTATGAAGTGCCGCGTGTCACTGTTTTGACCTTTGGATCTGAAAAATGCATACAATAAACTAAAGTCTATCATGTTTCTGTACCTTCTTATGAAATTTCAATCCGATCCCCAAAGAGAAAGTTATGACGATTTTCCCCAGGTCACCTGTTTGGAATGTAATTCAGGAGTTTGCAAAAAGACCAACTTCCTCAAACCATATCTCCACAAATATAGTGCTAAAAGCTCTGAAATTCGGACCCGAGGTTCAGCGCGATTTCTTCTCAAATGGGTTTTTTTTTTCAACTTCTGAAACATCACAGAAAAAACGTTATAGCGAAAATTCCACGATGACCGGTTTGGAGCAGCGAAACCCTAGAATCCAAAGCTCTCATACCAAATGTTATGAAACCAGCTCAAGAAAAGATAGAAAAGATATATCAACGCCTTATAATTCAACCTCTTTGAGGGGGAAACCTCCTTTACATTACATAAATGAACAATTCTTCAATGATACAAATGAAAAGACCTCCTTTCTATATATAGGAGTCTAAGGGGTCATAACATAATCAGAGCCGACATAACAATAATAATGTAAGGGCACAATAATAACAATAGTGGGCTTCTATGGGGCACAATAGAAACAATATGGACACTGCATGGGTACATCAATATAATAAGTGGGTTGTACTAATAACAATAAGGGGTTACACTAGTAGTATAGGTGCCTAACAGGGGAAACCCATTGACTGCCTGATATCGGATAAATAAAACCCACATCTAATGGCTTTTGCAATTCATCTTTGACAATGCTTTTTAAGGCATGATTTATTCTTTTTTGCGGCTACCTAATAGGTCGACATTCCTCTTTAATGTATATATGATGAGTACATAAATCAACATGGATGCCTTTCATATTGGTATACTCCCAGGAAAAAGCTTCTTTATGCTCCTGAAGGACTTTTAACAACTGTTCGGATTGGTAGTGTGAAAGGTCGGGATTAATATTCAATTTTTTCCCTGGTTCAATTTCTACACGAACACTATTACGAGGTACAATTTTAGGAGTGTTTTCTATTTTTGTTTCTAGTTCAATATCCTCCTAAACATTTCAACTCATGATAATTTCTAACAACTGACGGGTTGAATCAGAAATGGAGTCGGGATTGCTGAGAAATGTGCTAATGGCATCATTCTCCATTTCATGTTTAAAGCAGAGAGCCTTACTGATGGTAAGGATGGGTGTAATTCTTCATCTTCAGATTCAGGCTCTTTAGCAGGTAGAGACTTTTTAATTAAGGTAAATCCAGGTTTATTTGATGAACTTGGTTCTGCAGGGGGTAAAGGATAAGGTTCTTTGTAACTTCCCCATTGGATATTACCATGTTTCTAGACCAACACCCAATGTACGCATCTGCGGTTGCGATCCAAGGTCTTCCTCAAATCAAAGGGTGCCCACTGGCTGGGGATTGGGTATGTAAAACCAAAATGTCAATAGGGTGTTTCCATGAGTCTACTGAACTAGTGATATCTTCTAGCTTCCCTATCGGTCTAATAGTAGACTGATCTGCCAATTCTAGGATGGTGGGAGTCGGTTTAAGGTTCCTCGGGCCCAAGGTAATCATGATTGCAAAGGTTATAACATTAATCATTGCCCCCAAATCTGCCATTACAATTGGGATATCCACCCCATTAATCTGCACTATCAGAATTGGATTCCCAGGATCCTCGTATTTAATAGGTATAGATTTACCGAGCATTACATATGATAATTTTCCCATGACATTAATAGTAAGTGGGTCCTTTGGTTTTCTACCAGGTTTCTTAGAACAATATTCTTTAATTGTCTTAGCATAAATTGGTACGTCCTTCATAGCCTGAAGTAATGGAATTTTAATGAATAAATTCTGCAATTCTCCCAAAAAGTCAAATTCAAGATGAGGACTTTGTTTTCTCAAAGATAGTCTTTCAAGATAGGGTGGACCAGTCTGACACTCTCTAGCAGGAATAGTCTGTGAAGGGGTTTGTTTCTTTATAGGAATCTGTGTTGGCTCTTCCCCTATCATTCTTTGTTCTGGTTTTGAGACTTCTTCATCAGTATGCTAAAAAATTATAGGTGAAGTCTAGGTATTGATCACTCGAACGAATTGAAGATTTAATTTATTACATTCCATAGTGGAAATACCATATGCAGGGAGGTTGAGTGTCTCAACCTATTGAGACCCTCTTTTATTTCCATTCATATTGGGTTGGACAAGAAATTGAGGACAAAGAGGAAGATTACTGGTGGGTGTATTATCAGGTTGTTGTAGCTGCTGTTGCGGCTTAGGTTGGGAGAATTGTCCCGAAGGAGGAGGAGGAGGTCCATGCCAGTTCTAGGACCATGATGAATTCAAACTAGATTGAGGATACTAGGGTTTCCAGGGCATTGGATACTGGTAAGACTATGTCCAAGAGGGTGAAAAAGGTACAGATTGTTGAACAAAATTCATATTATTAAAATACTAAGATGGGTCTTGAGGCATACCTTGATTCATACTCGATAGATGTGGTTTCCATGGTCTCCTTGATCCCATAAAATAAACTTGTCCTTCTTCTTCATTCGTCACATGAAAGACTACCTTCAATCTAGGAAGAGACAGGCAAGTGTTCATGGAATGACTCTGTTCACATAAAGCGCAAGCCTCCAAAAAATTTAATGGACATTCCTTCAATGTATGCTTCTTCCTGCATTGAGGGAAGAAAATAGACATGGCCTTCTCTGCTTTCATCTACTTTTGATTCGCCTACAACACGTCTAGCTATGATGCTAATGTGCTTAGGATATCGGTTCTCATGTTTTCCAACAAATTCCTAATTTCAGCCTTTGTAACTTTACCTCTGGATTTTTTGAGAGTTCGGATTCCCTACCTCTATCTCGCAGTCCCTCATGAGCACTTGATGCATAATTAACAGATGGTATCAAATTCCTCCTTTGATATATCTCCTTTATCTACTACGTTCAATAGCTGCAAAGATTCCTCCCTCAGTGCCTTGAGAAAAATGATCTTCAAGATATTCTTTTCCAAGTCATCGTGGCTGGATCTCTACAAATTGTATTGAAAACGTTCCACACAATCTTCCATGTTCTCATTCTCTTTCTGCATAACCTTAAAAAATTCTTCCTTTGCATCCCGAGATTTGCAGTAGTCCTAATATTTCTTGAGGAAAATCATCTTCATGTCTTCCCATGTTGCAATGGATTTTCCTCCCAAACCCATAAACCATCTCAAAGTTGTGCCATTCAAAGTAGCGGGAAATATCTTCAATTTCTGAGCATTAGAAATGAAGTCATACCCCCGACAAACAAAGTCATACCCCCGACAAACAATGTTGAATTCAAAGAGGAATGTATCTGGATACTCAGAAGTAAGACCATAGAAGTTGGGTAGTGTTTTCAAAGGAATAGGCTTCATATGTGCATCACCTTTGATATCTCCAATTTGGATTTCAATTGAAGAAGTTATAGGGGTCATGAATATCTGCCAATAATCACTTGGAATTTCAACAGGTTTTGGCTCTGGATGTTCTATAAAAGGTGATGGAAGTTGTTTAACAACATTCTCTTGATCCAATGTTGCCAAGAATTCCTTTAAATCTTCTTCCTCTAAACTTGCAATATGAAATTACTCAGAGCCTCTGCTTGCTACTTCTTCTTCCCCGAATTTCACTTCTGCTCTTGGAGGAGGCTCTGGTTGTGAAACTGATTTCCCTCCAGATATCATATGATATCTTACCCTAGCAATAGCTCGTGAATATGCTCCAAACTCATCCCTTGAGATGATCTCCTGGATGTAAGTTTTTATGCCCAAATCAACCCCATTTCTTTTTGGGGGTCTCCCATTGCCCCTTTTATTGGCGCCTCTATTCATGCAATCAGGAAATAAAATGGAAACATTCAAACAAATTAAAATCTCAATATCTGAAGTAGGATAAGAACTTCCTTCCCCAAGATGATAGAGTGGCCCCTAAAGAAAACAAAAGAAAGAAAATAAGAAAATCATAGAAATCAAGCTCAGGACTTGAAACATGGTGAAAAATAACGATTCCCTTCTTGGGACGAAAGAAAAATTATTATAAAAACAAAACAAAGCAATCTAAAGATCCAGACCTAGAGCAAGGTGATAAAAACTTCCTTCCCCGGGACGAGAGAACAATCCTACAAAAAATAAAATGAAGGAACCAAACAACCAAACGATCTAATACTCTAGACCTGGAGAAAGGTGCAAGCTTCCTTCCCCAGGACAAGAGATCAGTCCTATGGTCAATGATGGTTGTACTTTCACACCTTTGATAGCCTCCCCGACAACGATGCCAAAATGTTGGTGTCCAATTATGAATCATGCAATTCACCCAAACCACATTTAATTGTCAACCCGGGGTTCTACCATTTGTTTCAAGGCTATCATGCATTATATGTGCAGGCCACCATTTCCCTACCTAGTAGGGAACATTAACAATAAATTCATCAATGTGTAATCGTAAGCAATACTGTAACAACAAGTACGAGTAACATCAAGTAATAAATGTAAAAAAAAATACGAGTAACAAAAATAAAGACTCACAACAACGCACTGATAAACATTCACAACAATAATAAACTTACAGAAATAAACCTAACACACATCTAATTCAGCAGCAACTAGTCAGGAGAGTGGGCCCAACTCCTTGATCAGGGCTATTGCAAGATCAAAGAATCACGATATGCTCATAGGACCAATTTACCATTAATATAATAAATATTACATCTGTGTTGTTACATACTAAAAGTTAGAGTATTCTCTTGCAATTTAATTCCTCTTAACAGTGTTGGCTTTTACAGCCTGCAAATCTACTTTATACAATTTGTCAATGATATAGATCCTATAATTACAACACTGTCTGCCCTTCATTACATGGTGGTTTTCATAATGAAACAGAATGTTAAAAGATAGCAGTGTGTCACTCGAAGGTTTGATTCACCGTTGCAGCCAATATTCAAGAATAACACTGCTAGTTTGATGGCATCATTTAGTGAATCACGATATTGGTCATTCTCCCTTTAAATATGTATAAATAACTAAATTATCAAGTCACTTAGGTAATAATCCCTTATGACTATGCTTCATTGGGCAATAATCCATAAAGACATGACGAGAGGTATACCTGTGCAATTTAAGATATTGATTAACCACTATTGGCATGAAATGGATAAAATAACAGGGTAAAAGGGGTGAGTAAAAGTATGAAAATATATCCACCAACACAAATAAGAATAGATCTTGTTCCTCTTTGGTAAAGAAAACATCATCTATTTCCCTTTTACCAAAAAGATTATTTTGATTCTCTTCTGGTTCATCTATTCTCTCATTTTCTTCCTCTGCATAGTTTTCCTAAAAAGGAGGTCTAATTTGGTGTTGATCTAATGGGGTTCTTTTCTCTCTTTGATTAATTTGCGGTTGGTTCCTTCTAAAATTTGGATTCCTGATCTGAGGACCCCCTTGTGGTTCTCTTGGTGGAGCTCTATCTACCAAAGTCATTCTTTCCATCATCCTTTCCATAGTTTTCACTAAAGTGTCCAGTTTTGCATCTGATGAAGAAGAAGATTCTTCTTTAATGGTCACTCTTCTTTCAACCTTTAACTTTTCTCTTTTGGCCAAAAAAAACTCCTCTACACTAACGAAAATTATTTTCATTTCTTCCAGAGTATCTAGATTTCTTTCTCTCAATTGATAAGCCATATCAACATCAAATCCAATTAGAAATTGAACTAAAGCTAGTTCTGGTGGAGGTTTTATTGTTTCTAGAATAGAATTATAAATATTGTTAAATCTAATGCAATAATACTAAATTGTTTCACCTGGAGCTCTCCTTAAACTTTCATATTCTGCAAGGATCTAAAGGGGATTCTTTTTCACTTCCCATATTCAAAGGAAGTTATGGTGAACTTGTTTGTATTTCCTGCTAGAAACTATACCATTTTCTAGCTTCCCTTGTGAAACTTTGTGCAAAGAGCCTCATTTTCACATCATCATCATCAACTTCTTCTATGTTTGTGAAGTCATTAATTTTTTCGATGCGTTGTTGTGAGGTTATAGGCCTAGTGCCTTCAAATTGGGGTATGTGTTGTGCATAATCTTGTGGCATGGCATTCAAAGGGGCTTGTAATGCCAAAGGGGCATAATGAGCTACCATGATTGGAATATGGGAGGAGGGAGAAACTGTAGTTGTGATTGATGTTAGGGGTTATAAAGGAGGTGGAAATTTGACTTGTTGAGTTGGTATAAACAGGGCATGGATGAGAGATGAAATGGGGATAGTAGAAAAAAGCGAAACCACAGGGGAAGTCAATGATGAGGCAGAATAAGAAATGGTAGTTTTTTTAATTATAAATGGTTTACGAGCAACCTGATTCAATTGGGTCACCAGATTTTCAATTTTTTCAAATTGTTGTACGACATCTTTATCATAATCTAAAATAACATGCTTTTGTGATGAGATATAATATTTCAAAATGGATTCAACAATGTAAACTTTGAAACGGGAACTCATACTGTTACCCATTTTGTAGAGATAGCAAAAAAGTGACCCGATTTTGAAAAGGGGCGATGCAGAACACACGTGTTTTTTAGAGCTTAGTTGTTGGGACTATAATTTTTTTATGTACATGCATTTTAGAATGGTAGTGTTTTTACACCAGGCCCTTTTTTAAAAGGCTTTTATTTTTTATTTTTATTTTTATTTTCTAATGTATGAAATGTAAATAACTATTTTATAAATTTAATCATTTTTGAAGTGGTTTTTTTTTCATATTTTCTTGTTTTTATTTTAATTTTATTTTTTTTGTAGTGAGGTTTTTATTGTTTTGCATATTTAAAGAAGAAGGTCGATATTTTGAATTTTTGATATTCTACATATTTATACATCGTTAATTAAATTTTCAATCCACAAGAAATATTTGTTTCTAAAAAACAATATTTTTTAACAGTAGACATAAAAATAGCCATTTTTAACATAAATATAACTAGAAAACTACACGTTTTGATAATTTTTTGCTACAATTGACATGCGAAAATCACAATTTTTATACGAAAATTTTAACTAAAAATAGTTAAATAATAGTTTTTTTTTTTATGAATTTTATGTCAAAAAAATAATAATAATCACTCTTTTTTTTTCAAAAAATAATGATTAACTTAAAAATTAATGCGAAAATCAGAACATTGCAAGTATAACGACTTAATAGTTACAAAAATTGATCTTGATTTCCAAGCATAACTTAAATTTAATCAACAATGTCGTGTAATCCAAACTCTTCGTCCTCTAGAGTTTCATCATTGTCTTCTTCCACAATATTTTCTGCTTCCTTTTGCTCATTTTCGTCTTCTAATGGATCTTTGATGTCTGCAAATCTCCCAATGTATGTCCTTGCGTTTTTTGCCACACGTGATTCACTAAATTCCCCTTTCTTCAACCCAATTTCTTGCATTGCATCTGGAAGAAACTGAAGAGCATTAATTATTTGTTGAATGAAATTGCACTGTAATGGATCTTTTTCAATTGCAATGCAATTTCTTCCTTTTTGAAAGCAACAAGCTAGTGTTGTACCTAATTATCAAGCACAAAAGAAATAATGAAGTAAATTAGTACAATGACATATTAATTAAAAAATAACATGTTGAAATTAAATTCCATATAATAAAACTTACTTGAGCCAGAAAATAAATCCAGAACCCAATCTCCTTCATTTGAACATATGTCTATAAGATAGTTAATCAATAATTGTGGTTTTTGATAAATGTTAACTATCTCTCCTTTTGCTTTTTTGTCTTCATATGTTATTTTTCTCACAACAACATCATAAGTCAGTATTTCGCTATGAATCTTTCTGTTTACCCAATTAAAAATCATAGACATATAGCTATCATCTTTTGCCCAACTATCAATATGAATGAAATCATAATCATTTATAAATACTTGATCTTCACGGTTAAGAAGATTTGACTTTTGCGTGAAACATGAAATAGTAAAAGTTCAATCAACTTGTACATAAATGAATTTTTTAACATTAATCAAATATACATTTTAAACATCTTACCATGTAAGCTGCATCCTTGAATTTGTTTTCCCCTTGAAGCTTGACAATATCATTGCCAATTGTGTGTCTGAATGAAATGTCACAAATCTCCATAATGGTGATGACGTGACTTCTACAGATCACGCAACCACTTTAGTAAAAGCTTGATAAGTATAAGGGTCACTATCATAGTCAATGTTTGGAATATTGAAACCATGGGGAATATCTGCAATAACTAGGGCATATTCCATTTTAGGTATGAGTTTAGCAATGTCTTCATAGTCGCCTTATATTATTTGATATTGAATAGTGTCTAGCCCATTCCAAATGAAATGAGTAAGAGTTGGATTGAGTTCAACATTCTTAATACGTTGTTTTCTTAGTCTTTCGACCTTTATTTTTTCAATAAAGGTTCTGAAGCTAGTTGGCGCTCCATTATCATCCTTCTTCATCTTTTATAAAATAAACAAATATATGTGTAAGTTATAAATTAAAAATAGTACATAGATGAATCACATGAATGTGTAAATCAATATACCTTTCTAAATGCAAGATAAAAAGTTTTTAATGTTGATGTAGAACTTGAATTTGGATAGTTGTGTACAACATCATCCCAACTATCTTCATTCAACAATTTAACCATTTGTTCTTGAATTTTCATGTAAACTTTGTGACTGCATAGACAAAGTAACAAAAAGTTAATATAATGATGTTTATAACAAATACTACCAAGAACAACACGTTTTATTTAAAAGAAAATTATAATCTAGAAATAAATAAAAATAATTCAACAAATTTAATTTTGAAATTCCTCAGGCATTTCATCCAATGATAATTCCCCTGACTTCACACGAGATAATATTGTTTTGACAATTTTTTCATCTTTCACTCCTTGCATTGCTCTCCAAGGTGTGATAGTCATATCTTCTGGAAGCTGCTTCAATTCAGGAGCTGATTTATTGCCACCACATATCAATGTCTTAGACTTTTTGACCTTATGGTTTTTAATGCTAATGTTTTCCCACATGCTAAAAATCTCATCAATCAACTTCTAAACATCTCCAATTCTAAATGCCAATTGGAAAATGTTATCAGAACCTCTGAATATATCACTAGTAAGGTTGTGTTTTCCACCTTTTGAGTTGGGTTTCTCTTCAATTTGATAGCCTATTTCCATACAACATTCCCTTCGAAAATGTGCAGTAACATTTATCCTATCCCCGCCACATTTTTCTTGAAATTCACTATGAATAAATCTAACCCTTTGGATGAAAGTCATAGACATACTATATTCATTATCTGAATTATGATCCCATGCCACTAACTTTGCTTCTATATCCGATAAACCAGCATAAATGATACATTTCATTGTTTCAAAATGCGGGTTATTGGGATATTCCTCCATCAATTGTATTTGAGCTTCTACAGAATGGTTCCCCCCAAGCACATAATAATTTTATTCAAAACATTTTGACTTATCAAATGCTTCTTTGTTGGGAACTTGAACTAGATCAACAAGAAGCACATAATTAACCACATGAGCATATGGATTGTACCTCATTAATGTCTTTAAGCTGTGAACATGCAGATGGTGTGGCTTTCTGACTTGATATTGACATTGTCCTTCACTTGCCTTATAGGTTTGTCTAACATTAAGCTGAAATGTACGACCACCATCAATTAAGTTTCTCTTTGTCAAATTCTGTCGAATGGTAGTTTGTTTTGTTTTGATAATGCCATCCTCTAAATCAACTCCTAGTGTAATGATTTCTTTGCTTTCTTTTGAAGTTTCACTAGGTTCTTGACTACTAGTAATGACTACTTCAATATCTTCATCTTTACTTTTCTTTGTCATAACATTCTCAACAGATTTATTCTTGGGCATTGCTACTTTTGGTCTTTTACGACTCTTCTCAGTTCCAATGTCATCTTCAGTAATGACAACATATGCTTCACTGTTAGTTTCAACTTCATCGTCCTCAAAAGTAACTTGTCTACCCTTGCTAGATTTATCCACTAGAGGCCTTTTTTTTTATCCTTTGGATGTAGTTTTGTAGCATCATCAATTACTACATTTTGCTTGTTTTCCATATCTTCTTCTGACATTGAGTAAACACTGCTAACAACTTTCATGATATCATGCTCTATGAAATGAATGCCTCCAAACCTAGTTGAACAACTTTCAACAAAATTCTTCCAAACAAAATATCATATGTCAATAAAAACAAAGTTAAAAAAAATATAGAGAGACACTTTCAAGAATGAAAAATACAAATATAAATAACAATACTTACGATGTTTTGTTTCATCTCATTTACGATTTGTTTACACAACTTTTTAGATATATCTCTCATGTCATACAATGAATATGATAGTCGATATTTAATCTTTTCACGTGAAATGGGAGCTTTTGTAAGTATGTCAACAACTTCAGTGTCCAGTACCGAACACATATCTATAACTCTTCCTATCAGCTCATAAATTCTATTATCATTCGGTATATCAATATATAGATATATATTCACATTTTTGCTTTCTCTTTCTTTCACATACCAGATTCTTGATGGGAATTTCACCTCTTTTGAATTTTTCCAGTCTGAAATCATCTTCTTATCATTTGAGGCACTTGAAAGATTTGTAGCCATGAGCTCAGGTGGAGTTCATTCACTAATGTTTTTTGAAGTTGCACCTTTAAGAGTCTTTGGTCTAGAAAGATTCACAGAAATCTTCTTTGATGCTATTTTCCTGAAAAATAGAAACACATAAATCAGTAAATAACGAAAACATATTAACTTAAATCCACAACGAAAATATATCATAAATTTTTAATTTGTATAATCAAATAATTGAAATTAAAAAAATATTAACACCAAGAAATGGAGAAGCCCATCGACACCATCCCGTCCATCCGCGGAGTGGCGGGCGATTCCGGGAATTGTGCAACCTCCATGGGTGGACAGGTGGGCCGCCATGGTGGCGTAGGATGGGGTTGCAGCAGCTCCTCACCACACCACCTAGGTGGCCCCATCCTGCAATTGGCCGGCCACTCGCCCCCTCCGCACACCCTACCGGCCCCCTCCCCAAACTCCCCCACCCTGTCCCCCTGCCCAGTGCACCCCTCCCTGCCCCCTACCCCTCACCCCCCCTACCCCACCCCGCAATTGGATGGCCATCCCACCCCACCCCTATCCCCCTTCCCCCCACCTGCCTCCCACCCCACCCCTACCCCCCTAATTCTAAGGACCATGAGAGCAGCTTTGATGAAGAGGGGGATGATGAATTTCAAAAGTATGGAGTGTCACGGTGTCCAGTTAGCCCTAATTCTAAGGACTATGACAGCAGCAGTGATGAAGAGCAGGATGATGAATTTCAAAAGAATGGAGTGTCACGGTGTCCACTTAGTCCTAATTCTAAGGACTATGAAAGCAGCTTTGATGAAGAGCTGTATGATGAATTTCAAAAGTATGGAGTGTCACGGTGTCCAGTTAGTCCTAATTCTAAGGACTATGACAGTAGCAGTGATGAAGGATAGGATGATGAACTTAGTCCTAATTCTAATGAGTATAAAGGTAGCAATGATGAAGGACAGGATGATGCACTTAGTCCTAATTCCATGGACTATGAGAGAAGCACTGAAAATGCACATGAGAAAGAATATCCAATAAACATCGAGTCAAATTTTCCATTAAGTCCAAATTCTAAGGACTATGACAATAGCACTAAAGAAGGGGAAGATGAAGAATATCCTCCAAGTCAGTATTTGAAAAGCATAACTAATCATAGTGTGGATAACATTCCTCTTAATGATGATGAAAATCCTTATACAAATGATGATCGAATGATGGTGATGTTGCCAAGAAATATTGTATCAAGGAGTAGGAGTAGACCTTTTCGTATCAATGCAAGATTTTCTAGTTATACAAGGGGTAGAGCAGAATATCTGACGAGAAGAAGTTATATCAGCGCACTCATTTCAAGTGAACGTTGCCAAAAAGATTGCTTAAAACATATGGATTTCAAATTTGCATTAGAGAGTAGGAAGAGATATTTGTCAATGAATAAAAGCATGCAAAATTCATATTTAGTTGGGTGCATGCAACCTACATTGTCAGGTTATGATTATCGTATGAGGAATTTATTTATCTATAGAAAAGCTTTCAAAAAGTTTCATTCGATTGGGAATTTTTGTTTCTTGAGAATTCAAGAAAATTTGGAAAAGGATCCCACATTTTATTCTAAAGTACATCATAAAAGATAGTTTGGGCCATTATCAAATACTACAATGTCATGGATGAAAGATTTCTTTTCAAAGCATGGAGAGTGTATGCCAAATAGAGAGACAATACATATTCCATATAATTTTTCAAGATGAGAAATCTACAACTTATACAAAGAATATGCAGAAGGTGCTGAGGGACATGGCCGGTTTATTACATATCAATATTTTGTGAAGGTAAGGAAGAAAGAATTCAACAATGTCTGTATTCCTAAGAAGACAAGGATGGGGATTTGCAGTACATGTGCTTCTCTTAAAGAAAAAAGGGACAAATGTGAAGGGTCAGAAAGAGATAAGCATTCATAACTTTAACTTTTAAAATTGTATATTCATCAAGTATGAAAACATATTTCTTAATGGCTTTCTTTCATGTTGTGTAGATTCAATTGTCAAAGAACTTCAGGAGCATCGTGAAAAACAAAAAAATGAAAGGAAAAAAGTTGTACAAGCATCGAAAGAAGTGTTATGATAATCCGAATAAATATTTGGGTTTGATAATTGATGTTATGGACCAGAAGAAAACACTTTTACCACATTTTGTTCGCACACCCAAAAATTTACAGGAGGAAAATTTTATTCAGTATCACTTGGTCGGTTGTATGGTCTTCAATGGGAAAATGTTGCCAAAGGTGTACTTCACAACTCCAAATATTCATAATGATGCAAATCTGACCATAACCATAATTCATGATGTGCTTTCTCATTGGTCTAGTAATCTTCCTGAAGTTTTGTATCTATGATAGGACAACACTTGTCGTGAAAACAAAAATCAGGTAGTTTTTGGATATATAAACATGCTTGTTGAATTGAGAATTTTTCAGAAGGTAAAGGTTGGTTTCCTTCTTATTGGGCAAACTCATGACCATATTGATCAGATGTTTAGTGGTTTTTCAATCACATTGAGGAGGAAGGAAGTTGGGAGCTTGCCATCATTAATTGAATGTATTAAGAAATCATACATGCCAGAGCCTACTTTTGATGTGTTGGAAGAAACTGTTGACATGCCAAGGTTTATTATGGGATCATATGGTGAGGGGAAATGCATTGAACAAATTAATGACAATAGCTTCCAACATCAATTTCGTATCAAAAAAATTGATGGGAAAACACTAATATGGGGCAAGAAGTATTCAACTACTGCAGAATGGGCACCGTCATCAGGTTTGCAATTTTTGAAGTTCATTCCAGATCATCCAATATTTGCATCAAAAATATTGTCATTACAATCAATTAGTGAAGTTCATAATGCACGCAGACAAAATAGAGATATAAATTATTCTGATTGCCTAGAAGAAATTAAAAAATGTATTAGATATACATATGAGTACTTTGACATTGGTGATTCAGTTTGGTGGGAGTCATTTTTCAATAATCAAAGTGATATCATTTCAACAACAACAAATGAAGATATACTTTTGAAAAATCCATTTATTGGCCACAAAATGTGTCAAATGCACATGAGGAAATAAACATTGTTGAACAACAACAATCTAAAGGTATTATTAATTCTTCACAGGTAGAGGAAAGAGAGATGTATATTGGTTCCAGAAGATCTCGTGCACAATGTGAAGCCATGGAAGACCTTTACAGGGGTTCAGTACAGGATATTAAGGAGGGTTGCATGTTCGCAGTGCTAGCAGATGGAGATCCCAATGGCTATCCATTCTAGGTTGCTAAAGTTATAAAGGTCTTTACAGAAAATGAGGATGTTACAAGTGTTGAAGTACATTGGTATGCCACAAATACACACCCATTCAATGGTGTGTATAAGCTAGAGATGGTAGTTGACAAAAGAAATGGCAGAAAGAGAAAAAGAAAGGTTACGAATATAAATCGTCGCCACACAGACATATTAAAATTGGAGGATGTTGACATACTTGTTTATGACTTCAATTTAACAAATAGAGGAACTCTTCGCTTCAAGACGATAGAGATTCTAGAAAGGTTGTTACTAGAAGGAACAATGTTGAGATGGGGGTTTGCTGAAACTAGTCGTAGATCTAGAAGAATTTTGAAACTTGAACTGATGGGCATGCATGTGGACTCAGATGGGGCACTAGTTGATGAAAGAGAAGAATAGGGAACATCTTCGTCAGCATCTAGTCACTCATCTGAAGATGTGAATTCTGATGGTGTGCAAGAAAATATGAGTGATTTTGAATAATTGTTTAAGACAGTTTATCTAACTGATGTATGCATCGTATCTTGAAATAAAAATTTTGATTTCCATATGGTGTTAAATGAGAAGTTATGTGTCATTTTTATGTTTTTGGATCATTTTACTAGCATTTTGTTTTAAATTTTGAAGATTGACCCTAAAAAAAAATCATCGTTCTAGTATAATCACTTTTTCATTTTCAAGTTGTATTTTGCACGAAAATTTCATTTTCACTGCCATTTTTAAAACATGTTCAAATTGTCCCTAAAAAAAAACCATCGTTCCAGTATACACACTTTTCGTTTTTAGCACTGTTTTTGATGTTTTTTTGGCGTTTTTTTGCCAGAGTTCCCGTTTTGAGTTTATAGTTCCCGTTTCAAAGTTTACATTGTTGTTCATCAAATATTGTCTCGGGGACAAAGATTTCTGATTTGTTTCTAAAAAGACTACACTCAAAGGGTAAATCAAAATCAATATCCTCAACTGTTATAAAACTTTCTGGGAGAGAATTAAATCTTAGTAAAGGATTATTGCTTGCTTGACTTTCTGTAAAACTCTTTTTCCTAATCAACTTCTCAGGAATATTTACAACTTTAGGTGGGTTAGGATCTGGGTGGGATCTGGTGTACATTTTCTTGAGAGCTAGATATTCAAATATATTATTTACAACTAGGTATATATACAAATTATGGGTAGAAATTCAGCCTAATAACTTCTACTTCACTTTCACCCATAGGAAATAGATTTTGAGTTCTGAAATCAATACTTACCATGGCAATATTTTGTTTTCGGGATCGTTCCCTAGTATGGTCACCATAATGTTAGCACTTTGTATTTTTCCTAAGTTGAGGAAGAAAAATACAAAGGTAACCAAAAACCACTTTCAAAGTTGCGATCTAGCCCTTCCAACTTCAGATAGGGCTCTCTCTGTATGATTTATAATCTTAATGTTTAGATTTTAGGCTAGGTATCAAAGTTCGAGGTGGGTTTTTCAAAATTTTGGTTTAAAGATTCTGGAAAAGTCCATTGGGCATGGATTCATAAACTTTTGGGCAATCAATTACATATGGATAGAGTAGTTGTAATAGGGCAGGGTAGGTAAACTCTTGCATCTTAAGATATTTATTGTGTGGCTGAGATGAAAAAGTGGATGATCACTTAAACATAAAGCAATTTAAATAAATTTTATATTTAATATCGTGAGGAAAACATTAAGATTGTTTAGAACAAGCCAGAGCAAAGTACACTTAAGTAAATTCAAATTTTAATCTTCTTGCAACAATCAGGAGGGAAATCCATATGGAAACTAAGAAAAAAAGAAAAATTTAACATGAGCAAAACATCACCATTTGTTTGACACAAGAATCTAGGAAAACAATTGCCTCTATATTTCTGAAAATTGATTACTTTGAGTACAATCCACAACCTACATCAAGGTAGAGCTCCTTTTTTCATACATAATCCAACCCTTACTAAGTCTTATTACAAAATATTTATTGAATTTATATTGAACTAACTTTGGCTTTAGAAAAGGAATCGATTACAAAATAATATCCAACAAAATTATAGATATTTCTAAAACACAACTAAATAATCTGAATTCTGGACAAATTCGACTTTTCTGTTGAATCTTTGAAAGAAATATGTTTATGACTGTAGCTATTTTCCAGCTCCTTTTTTTTGTCTTTTTTCCAAAATTTAAGGTTTTCTGTTTGTGCTCACTCGACCAACCCTAGTATTTGGTCCCATCACTCTTCACCCGAGATAGAAAAATTTACCATGTTTCTAAATATTTTATCTACCTCCGTGTAGGTCTAGAAAGTTGGCTTGTTCAGAAACAAATGATGAATCTCATGTTGAATGTTGAGATCAGATTGCAGGCCTTCTAAGAAAGCTTCTCCACTGATAATTCTTTTTTCCTTTTCAAATTTAGATGCATCTGCAACTACGTTTCATAATTGATCTTGGTAATTTTCTAATGGAATCAATTTTCCATTAGAATTTCTTAGAGTTGGAAGTCCTTTCTCCTACAACAAAGAAAATTTTATGTTAAATCTTCTCACCTGTAGCTCCAATTCTTTGCACTTATTTTCTAAAAACACCATAAGATTTTTCTTAGTCAATATTCTTTTGACTTCCATTACAGTCCCTGTCTTGTCTTAAACATTGAGATCTTCAAGCTCATCTCTAATTTTGGAGTTTAACATCCTTATAATTTTATGTGCTTCTGTTGGTCTATGCTCGATATCAAATTTAGGTTTTTCAATTGTTTCTTTAACTCTTTGTACCAGTTCTTCTTGTTCAAAAATAATTTGAATGGATTGCCACATTTCTGCAACATTTGCATTGATATTATGCCAAATGTTGCGTTTGGCTTCTACTAAAATCTGAATTATGAGGGATTGGTCCTCATACTTTTGAATCTACTGAATTAGTTTGAAATTATTATGTACCTCTGCCAGGTATGCGTTGTTTTCTTTGATCTTGTTCTCC
The DNA here is from genome assembly GCA_031772625.1 of Pinus tabuliformis. Lineage (NCBI taxonomy): Eukaryota > Viridiplantae > Streptophyta > Pinopsida > Pinales > Pinaceae > Pinus > Pinus tabuliformis. Next base: position 1,108,364,916 of record CM062816.1, on the reverse strand, counting down.
TCCATCTTGGTGAGTGTTGTTGTTAACTTCTCCATTTCCTTATTTGTTAATGATAATTCTCTTAACGCTTGAGCTAGCTTGTTTGAAAAATTTTGAGTTGATGCTTGTGTTGTCTGTTGTGTCTATGTACCTATTTTTGATGTATTTGATATTGATGTACTTGTTGATGATGTACCCGTTACCTCTAATTTATCCTTTTCCTCCAATAATGTTTCCGTGTCTTGTTCCATTTTCTGGATTTGAACATTATGTTCCACTACTATTTTGAACAATTTTTCTTTCTCCATCTCCATACTGGTCACTTCCTTGGCCTAAGGTTGTTCTATAGTTTGGAGCTTAAGCTATTTCCTAAGGGCTTGAATATCAACATTTTTGTTCTTAATTATCTCCTCGACTACCTTGACATCACTAGGATCATATCCTAGTTTCATAATTAAATCTTTTAAATTTTTAATCTTGGTATCTTTGGCCAGAGAAAACATTTTTTCAATCTTCAACTATGAGTGCATATTATTTAAAGAGGTATGCAACTTAGAAGCAATCATGGTTGAGCTGCTCAATGTTGAGTAAATCATCTCACCCACTTGCTTATGCACATCGATTTGATCGATTGCATGAACCTTCTTGGTATCAAAAGAAAATATTGAGGCCTTATAATATTCAACACTTCTGGGGCCTAGCACTATAGGTTCCAAAAAGGCCATTTGGAACTGCCCTTTTTCTGTGCAAATTTAGATAACCTTTGTTGGGTGGTGGCAGTTTGTTTCCAAAACTCTCATTATGTTGAAGCCTTTAAAGCTTCATTCTTCAAATTTATCTCCATATACCTTTTAAAAATACTCTCCTTTTTCTGGAATTTGAGAGGTATAAGAGATAGGAGACTCAGTTGTCTCCTCAACATATGTGAATGGAGTGGTATGGATGCCTGGAAAAACCATGGTACTTTGCTCCTTTGAATCCTTTTCTTCCAAGGATTCTTCTTGAATAGTTATTACTTGAAGGCCAGTCTTACTATCATACTTAATAGTGGTCTTTTGATCCTTCTTTCTTCTCTTGAACACAACAGAATCTGCAACCTGAGCTTTTGAATCTATAGGGGACATACTTTCCCTTGGCCTCTTGATTTCTTTGTCTTTTGGGATAAGAGTTTTGAGAGATGATTGATTGACTAACTTCTCTTCAGCCTCATGCAGTTTGTTTTCTGTCCACTGCTCGTGATTAACATATTGCTCTATCTCTTGCCTAGGTGTATGTGTATATGGAGTGCTCTTCTATTCTACTCTCAGCTTTGAAATTATCCCTAAAGGATCATAAGACCATGTGAAGCTTGGTTTGGATTTCATCTACTTTAAGATTCCCTCCACTTCCATTATTGCTGCTTTGATATTTACATTAGAGGGCCCTACATTTTCCTTTAATTTAAATTGTGCCTTCTTCTTATTTGATACAAATTGAAATTCATCCATATTCAACATATATCTAGCATATTCGAGAGAAAAAATTCTCATTGGCACAAACTTTGGTAATCTATAGGGAGGAAGCTCACACCCATAGATTCTAATTTATGTATAATTTTGGTATAAATACTAGTCTCCAAATTTTCACTGCTCTGATAGAAGTAAAACCTTCTTGATCTCTGGTGAAATCCTTTGTATAACATCACTACTGAGTAGACACAAGGATGCATGTAGAAACTTATCCATAATATAGATGAATGAATAATAATTTGAGTTTCTTCTGACTAAAGAAGTCCAATGAATGACTGATAATGGATTTCCCTAGTCATCCATCTTCTGCAATTGAAAGTTGAACCTGTCTTCCTCGAAATAACATCAGATATATATAAACTTATTGGTGTTTGAACATGACTTCAACTTTAAACTTTAGAAACTACTCATGTATGACATCCGATAACAATTAACTGTAATTTAAAATAATTGAAGGCTTTTGACCAACTACCAATACTAATAAGAACCCTAACACTACCTCATCTACCAATTGGTCTATGTGATAGCCTAATAAAAAAGTAACCATAGAAATGACTTGTGTGGACATCTCTGGGAAGATAGAAGTTGAGTATGGGGGATTTGTTCTTAGAAATTCAAGATATCTTAGGTAAAAGAAAAATCGAAAATATGGGTTTGTTGGGGAAAAGTAAGCCTTTTATATATCTCCATGAGTGCATCAGTGGAAAATGGGTGCAGAGAGGCTTGAGGATTTATATAGAGAACTTGACAAATGCTTTCTAGAGAAATGGAGAACATGACCTCATTGTTTTGGGCAATTATTACTTTCTGAATATCAAGGTACCTGAGCTGACACCGTGTAGAGAATTCTGGGTAAATATGGGTTTGAGGAAAGGTAAATTGGGGAATAAATGATTCTCATATACTTAAATCATCACTCTGGTCTAGATATCTATGGAGCTCATAGAAATCAAATTCGCACTAGGTTTCAACTATCTTGTATTGGGTATCAATCAAGGGAGTCCTATCTAATTCAGGGACAGGGGGTATTATGGGAGTCTCCTCTGACATCTTTTATATTCCTTTGTAAGAAGAAATTTTTAATTTCAAAGGAGAATTGATGAAACGTCGTCACCAGATTGTTGTTTGACTGAAAATTGCAAAAGGAAATGGCTCGTAGAGGGCATTGGTAAACTTCAAAATACTTCAAGGTAGACTTGCACAATTCAAATAATTTTCGAAAGTGAAAAATTGTAGATTACTAAGATATTCTCATAATAGTATTCCCAGGGATTGCAATGAAATTTTTATCGTTTTTGGAGCAAGGTATTAATTAGGAATGCATCTGTTAGTGGGAGAGATTAATTGTCCAACGTTTATTTGTTGTTAGTGGGTGATTTGAATGGTAACAGTAAAATGACAAGGAGGGGAGGTGACATGGATGATGGGATGAAACCACAGGTGGCATGAGTGGATGGCTCAGGGGTGAATGTGCAGAAGGAAGTGCGGGATGGCACATTTTTTTTTTTGGGTGGGGGGGTGGGGTAGGAGTGGTAAGCTCTGGGATGGACACGTAGTCAGAGTGACGTATTTAGAAAATACTTTTTCCACCCGCCACCCCCCCCTTTCATTAAGTCCTGAAGGGTCGAAGGAGGTCCAAAAGTTGTCCCTTGCCATTGATCCGGGAAGGGACAATCTTCGTCGTTGATACATACAAAGATTTTATGGTAAAAAGCGAAAGGTCATTTCACATCACATCAAACTTATTTAAAATAAAAACTTTAATAAAACATAAATGGGCGGCGTTTAGACTAGTGTGCAATGAGGGGTTATATATATATAGATATATTTTATTTCTTTCTTTTTCATATATATATATATATATATATATATATATTTATTTTAAATTCCCCTTTTTATATTTCTTTCTCTTTATATTTTTTTCTTTCTTTCTTTTTTAAGATAAACTATTTAAAATAAAAAATAATTTTTACAATATCCTTGTGGGATAAATGACTAAATCACCATACTTTACTACTATATTTATAAGACCCTATCAATCAATTTAGTTTTGGAGCTCTCTCATTATTCTCTCTCTCTCTCTCTCACTCTTGGACACTTGGATTTTTCTTGGAGCATTTTAGCTTTGGATCAAGGAAGGAAAAAGCAAGAAAAGGAAAGGAAGGAAAGTAGAGATCAAGCAAGGAAGAGCATGATTAAGCAGCTTCAACAGGAATAGTTGCAGGTAAACTATTGCAGGTGTGGTTTCTTAGCTAGTTTTGACATGCATGGCATGATGTCGGATGGTTTCAGAATCTGGGGCGAAGGTGGTCTCGGAAAAAACCCAAAGGCCTAGGAATCCCTTGATCGGTTTTAGCAGGATACACAGTAAATCCTAAGGGTAGATTTTCAGTTTAGGGCCTAGTGATATGGTGTGGATTGCGATAAATCCTGAGAGACAAGGAGACAAAAAATTCCTCAAGGATAGTGATGGAGTCTAGATGCATTCCTAGCTTAGTATGGTTTTGTGATCTTGGTGCCAGTTTTAGTAAGATCACGGTTTGGTGATGGTGGAGGTGGTTTAACCAATGGATTCCCTTGGTTATTTTTGGATTGGTTTATCTATGATATCCCACATTCCTTCTTGGAAAATGGCACAGAGGTGACTAGCTGAAAGAAATATTTGGTTTAGTCATGTCTACGGTTGGGTGGTACGTGGAAGTCCCAAACCTGGTTGACTTTTCCTATGTTTAATGAAAGCTAAGTTCTCTTGCTTTTGTACTTATTAATATTTGGCTTTAATGGTTGTTATCTCATTGTTATTTACATGGTTAATGCTGGTTATAAGCATGGTTATATGATTGGTTATTGTTATGGTTATTTCATGTACTTACTTATAACTGAAAGGATAATGGATGCAAGACCTAATTTATTTAAAAACAGTTAAGGGAAGAGGGTGGTGATCCTTCTTGTCAAGTCTCATATGATTTATCGGTATTTTATGCTCTGTCTTGTATTCATTTCCTGTAGGTTGCATTGATGCCAAGTGTTTGATAGAATGTCAGTCCCAGTTGGGGATGGTCAGGCCTAGTCCTGGAGTCGGTTTTTGATTTTTAATTCTTGTGGTAATGTAATTTATGAATTCTAAAAGTGTCATTGAGTTCTGGGCAGTGACTTGGGCTCTGGGCCTAAAAATGTGGCTCAAATCCTAGAGATACAGGCACAACACTCGGCAGGAAAGTCTCTTGACACATGCATATCCATGCTGTGGGAGCGTCTGGAGCCTTCTCGATGCATGTTTATGCATATTAAAGGAGGATTGGAGGGTTTAATGGTGAAAAACTCAATGGGACCCAGGGGTTGGTTACCTGAGTGGTTGGTATGGTTCCAAGGAGTCCTATCGCTGAGGTGGAAGGTCTGTATGATGTGTTTATGTCAGTTCCACTTCCTTAGGGTGACTTAGGAGGTCGAATCATATCATAGTAACTTCTCGTCACATGTTTACCCCAATTGGCCAGTTACTTGGGTAGATTTGGGAGGAGGGCGTTAAAAAATATGACTTCTGTGAGGTGCCTTGAGGACACATTCAAAAAATTCAAAGGGAGGTAGAAAAAACATCATTGTTACATTGCAAAATTGTGCAACATAAATGTTATTTTTTGAACTTGGGTACTCGATAAATTCTTGATAAGGATGGGCATCTTGGTTTTCTTCAAACATAAAATAATACACTGAAAAATGACATGCCTGGTAAAGGTACATCTGAGCATATCAAGATCTGTTCTCTTAGAGAAATTTACTACTTCCAGAAATTTAGCTTCAATGCTTTTGCCTAATGAAATGCATCGCGCATTGCAGATGGGAATTCCAACTTTAGCAATTATTCCTTGCCCACAACAAATTCCCTTTATACCTCTATAACACTCTTCCTGGTCAATTCTAGCAACAACTATGGGTTCCAACATGTGTCCCAGGTCAACTGGAAATCGTTCATGTCTACCATTTATATGTGATCCCAGAAACATTTTCTCGCCCATATTCTAATTTTCACTCCTAACATTAATGTGTTGTGAAACTTCCCCATCATAACTTTGTGGCCCAATTCTTTTAGGCACATGCACACTACCCATTTCATTTAGTATGGGCATGTTAGTATCTAAAGCTCCTATTGTTGGAAAACCTTTGTCTATTCTTGCCCCTTCTAATTCCCTCTTTGAAATATTTTCATCTCAAGCATTAATTGGTAGGAACTTAATTGGGGGTTATTTACTCCAATTACTAGGGACAAAACTATTCATGACAAGATCAGAAAAATTGTGAAACGACAACACTGTTGTTGGAAAAGGAACATTTTTTTTTATGGTTTTGTTCATTTGGAAGCTCAATGACAAATTCCAACCATGGGACTAGATTCCTCTTTTCAAGAGGACCAATTTTGACTATTGAAGCACTCAATTTGGACAAGGGAAAGTGCAATTTTTAATTAAATCCCACATGTGCACAAAAGGTCAGGTCAACCCTAACGAAAATTGGACACCTGTGTAAGCCTATAAATACAAGCGACCTCAACCTCATTTGGACACTCATCACCATGCATCTTCTCTTTATTGGTTCATGCAAATTGCAAGAGTTCGTGTGTTATTACATGAATTTGCGTGTGGTTACAGGAATTCGTGTATGATTGCAAGAATTTGATATTACGGGAATCTGAGTATGATTACATAAATTTTCTATTACAGGAATTTTTGTGTGGTTACATGAATTCACATATGATTGCAAGAATTTGATATTATAGGAATTTGTGTATGGTTACAATAATTTGCATATGATTGCAGGAATTTTCTATTACAGGGGTTTGCTTGTGGTTACAATAATTTGTGTGTAATTACAGGAATTCGCGTATGATTGTAGGAATTTTCTATTACAGGAATTTGCATGTGGTTACAGGTATTCGTGTATGATTGTAGGAATTTTCTATTACAAGGATTCATGTGTGGTTACAAGAATTTGCATGTGGTTACAAGAATTTGCATATGATTGCAGAAATTTGCTATTATAGGAATTCATTTGTGGTTACAGGAATTCACATATGTTTGTAGGAATTTTCTATTACAGGAACCCACGTGTGGTTACAAGAATTTTTGTATGATTACAGGAATTCGTAGTATGAATTCATTCATTGTTGAAGCTCTTGGAAGGATGTTTTGACCATTGAATTTGACTTATTGGATTATTGTATTCTCACCTGAACATTTTATGAAAATATAATAAGAAGAAGAATTTGAAAGGGTTTTCCCGTAGTGGGTTTTTCCCTAATCTCTGACCAATCCTAGTGTCTCTATGAATGAATGATTTTCTTCTATTGTTCCTTTATGTTCGGTTGCATTGATGATAATATTTTTCTTTCTATATAGTTACATATGTTACTGAATAATGATATGACGTTGTGGGGTGAATTCAATATGTAAAAAATGAAATTCAATTATCTAAAGCAAAAAAAAATATAGAGCTAAGAGGAATTAATAATTTTTAGTTCCATGCACATTTGTTTCCCTCATAACAATGTTAACTTCCATTATAGGTGTTGATTCTGATGTTCTGAAAACTTTTAATGATTTTGTAAATGATCTTTTTATTTGTTCTAATGATTCTTAAATTTCACTTAATAGTTTAGATTTATATTGATGAGATTCACTTAATTCCTCAAAATATGTGTCCATGATTTTAGGACCTAAGCTGAATGGTAGCCCTAACTTGGCTATGGTGCAACATTTGAATGGCTAGAGGGTTGAACAACTCTGATACCAATGTAACAATAAAAATTGGGCTTATCCGTACATTAAATGTATTTGTATACAAACATATTGTAAACAATATGTATTTATAAGATGATCGAATGAATGGTTGAATGTTACAATAGGGGCCCTGCTTATATACTAGGAAACCTGCCCTTTCACAAGTAGTCATGTCCTTTGGGACATGACTCTTCAATACTTAATTATATGTGTGTGTGTGTGTGTGTGTGTGTGTGTGTGTGAGTGTGTGTGTGTGTTTGTTATAGGAAGAGTGTGTGCCACTAAGTTGTATTTGAAACAAGAAAGGATTGGAGAGAAAAGACTTAGAGGAACTTGTCTAGAGTCTTGTATGTTCCCTAAACAAACCATCACTACCAAGTGCGAAGTATGTTTTGAATCTCATTGGTGATTCTTCTAGGTACACTTGTATGTATTTATTAGAAAAATAAAGATCATGCCTTTGATACAATCAAGGAATTGAAGGTATCAAGGTTGAAAATGTTTAAGAGTAGACAATGCATGATAATATGTGGACAAGGCCTTTGAAATTTACATGTCACATAGTAATATATCTTCACATAGATATGTAAGTTACACACCTCAATGAAATAATGTTACTAAAAGGAATAATTATACCTTGGTGTTTCCCACCATTGATTTGGCCCATATGTTACAAGAATGTGTGAAAAAAAACACATCTTTCCAACACTTGTAGATGCTTCAAAAATGAAAAAATTTAATCCAAGAGTAGCCATACCAGCAGAGACTCCACCAAATGTTAAGGTCGTTCAAATTATATTGATCCATCACCAACTGAATCTTCCAACTCCGCAACCATTTTGGTAGCTTGAGATCCACTATTTAATGCATATGAGTAACTTAGTAGAATCACTTTAGACCTCAAATTCTACTAAGTAGTACTAATTCTAAATCTTTGTGTTGATAACTTCCTCCTCATTGTTGTGTATATGCAACTGTATGTAAGGGGTTTAATCATTCTCATCTGGCGAGCCGAGACCTTCTGAAAATGGCGGCAACGTTTGTTAATGGTCAGGACCGCAAGGGATCCACGATCTGCGTGACGGGTGCGTTTGGTTTCGAGGCCTCCTGGCTTGTAAGGCGGTCAGACGACAAGGGCATAACTGTTCACGCTTCAGAGCGCGATCCATGGGGGATTCAGCATGTTTCCTCCCTGATCGCCGATACTTTTGACCTGCAGGCTCACGCCGGTTCGAAGGGGCTTCAGGAGAAAGCCTTTGCGGTTCATTGCGGGAAACATGTGAGAGACTATGCCTCGAGGAGGTTGAAGGAAAAAGCGGCAGGAGACTCCATGGGAAGAGCCATCCAGTGCATAAGGGCAGAACTGTTCTTTCGATTCTGTCCAGATTCGACGATTGCAGTCCCTGTTGTTGTTGTTATTGCGACCATCAGGGTCCATAGAGAAAGGAGATGGAGAGTGGGTGTGCTTAGGAGCTTGGAATTCCATTACCAGCTTCGAAAACCTCTTCAGTCAGGAACCTCTAAGGTTGCGGGGCAAGTGTTTGACAAAATGCCCAACCCAGATTTTTCTATAAACAGGGGCCTGGTTCACATTTCAGCCCAAAAGGAATGTGCTGGAAAGGTAGTAGGTGTCCGGCAGAACTTACAAGGCTCAGTGGAGATTTGGCCTGAGCATGATCTTCCAGATCTAACAACCGGGAGTTGCAGGAGTACTGCTCGCCCAAGCAAGATAAATGCTGAGAGATTTTGTGAATGCCCTTCTGTACAGAGACCAACAGAACCAGCACAGAGTGTGCCTTCGGACAGATATGCGTGCACCAGGCCTCTCTGCAATCAGGGTCACAGCGGCAAGCAGAAAACAGAAATCTCAGAACCATTTCAGATCCTGATCGTACTCCTTTCTGGTAAATCTTTGCTGCAATGGGTGCGATCCTCAGATCTAGTGCAGAACCTTAAGCTATTCCTGGAAAGTAAAATGGGTGTTCCAACAACCTTTCAGCGTCTCCTTTTTGAAGGTAAACAACTGGAGGATTCCTGTCCCCTGTCTTGTTATAATATTCAAAGAAATGCCTCCATCACGTTATCCCTTCGTCTTAGAGGAGGAGCTGTTGGTCAGTCTTCTTCTGCTGCTGCTTTCTCCTATAAAGATGTTGTCCATGGTCAGAAGCCCAAGGAAAAAGCTTCTCCAACCCATGCCCCTAAACCCTTCTTAGTGGACAAGCTGGAGGAAACCCCATCCATTGAAATAAAACATCCCTTGCTGGATAAGCAACACCAGATATTTGCTGAGTATGCCATCATCTGCAGGTTCAATGGTCTCTGGCCCCGCACAGCAGATCTGTATCAATGGATTCACGCTAACTGGACCAACAAGTGCAAGGTTCTTCTCTGTTCAAAAGGCTTCTTTATAACAGTGTTTGCTGATAGTGAGGACTACCAAAGAGTCTTAACTGAAGGCCCCTGGTTCTGGAACTCGGCTGGTCTATTCCTCACCCCGTGGTTCCCAGAGTTCGATCCAGCCACAACAGTCATCACCAAGCTCCCCATCTGGGTCAGACTTCCTAACCTTCCAGCGCACTTATGGAACTTTGTGGTTTTTGAAGCTATCGGCAACACCTTAGGCCGCTACCTCGACACAGACGCAACAAGAGGGCTAAAAGGAATTTATACCTTCGCCAGAATTTGCGCAGAAATAGACATTAGCAAAGGACTGCCTGATCAGATCATTCTCAAAATAGGAGATTTCCACTGGACTCAACCCCTGGATTTCGAGAATACAGCCTTCCGCTGCCGGAATTGTCATCTTACAGGGCACCTTCAAAGCTCTTGTCCTTCAATGCCATTCCCAAAAAAGAAAGCTAACTCCAAGCCAAAATCCAAAAGTTGGAAACCTCATGATCCCCCCCCAATGGATGTCAGTTCTAGCTCAGATGAAGAGGACGAGGAGGATGATGAGGAAGTCATGGACGAAATACCAGAACAGGTTACTCCTTCGGATTGTCACGAAGAAGCAACTGTCCCGCCCATATCTCAGAAACGAACTCATGAGTCTTCTCCTTCGGACTCAGACAAGGAGCTCTCGCCTTCAGCCCAGCGCAGTCTACAAATCGTGCTAGACCAGCAGTGTCCAAATGGTTGGGTCAAAGTCGGTAAAAAGAAAGGGAAAAAAGGTCGACCAAACGACTCCACCCTTGCTGTGTGATCTCTTTGGTTTGGATCATGCTCCCTCTTCTTTTGGTTTCTTTCTTTTCAGCTCTGTTCTAGTTCTCTCTTCTCTTGGCAGCCGAGGTGGATTTTCTATCCTTTCCGGCGTGCCATTTGGTCTGCAGGGATCTGTATCAGATCCTTCTTGTTTACCTGTCTCTTTTCTCAGGTCTTTTGGTTCTATGCCGCCCTGTGTGGTGTGTTGTCCATTCTTTTTAGTCTTGGGACGCTTGGCCTGTTGTTCTGCGGCCCGTTGGCTGCTTCCGCAGCTGTTTTGTATCATATTTTCCTTTTAATACAAAATTCTGACTTACACAAAAAAAAAAAAAACTTCCTCCTCATTGTTGAATCTTTGCCAGTGTAATTATGTTATCATGATTTTTTAGTTTGATTATGACCTTTATTTGACTCAATAGTTTGACTTTCTCCCAAGTTGAGTTATACCTACAACACATTTGTTTACACCTTTCTTTAAATTCGACATAATTGTTGTCATTTCATTGTAATATCCTACTCTCACTAAGAAAACATGATAATCTAGACATTGAAAAAAATAATTATTTGGAAGCCTTGGCGAGTTATACAAATTATGCTATTACCCCAAAGCAATTCATGTGTTAATTTTGATCAATTGAATTATAATCTCTTTGAATATTTACAACTTCTAGGCTTAACCCTAATTGAAATTCAACTCTTCGATTTGTTAAATTCATCATCATAGTATTAAGACGTGTACTTTACTAGTTGGATAAATTGGTTTGTTGATCTCTTGCTATGATTTTTGTTGAAGTGAATTGATTTTCAAATGTGTCCCTATAAATGTTGTTATGGAAAGCTTTTCTCATGGTGATATCAGTGTGACATGTTATGGAAAGTTTTTCTCATGCTGATATAAGTGTGACATGTTTCCAAACTATAGATTAATGAAGTATGGATAACAAATTTGTTTAAAGCTATTATACACAACATCAGTATTTAAAATGTTATGAAATCCCTTTGCAATATGAGATACTAAATAAATGGTGGTTGTTTCACTTTTGTGTCTATTGCAAAATTCATAATGTTTTTTTTACAAAACATTTCATCATTTACATTATATTTGTGACTTTATTTTAAATATTCTCATTCAACATGTAAATGTTAGTGTCACTCAACTAGATTTTGGTATGAAAATTGATTATATACTTGATTTTTGAAATATGGGTTTTATGAATGCCCAAGATTTTTTGGAGTCTTGTGCATTAGACATATTGTTTTATTTAATGGAAGTTGAATGCTTAATATTAAAAAGCATAATAAGTTTTCAATTCTTATTTTAAAATCTTGAGAAATTTGGCTAAAACTGTCCTCAACAAAGCAATTAAAATCTAGAATTTTCAGCCTCAATTTATGTCTTCTTCTTCTAGATGTAGTTTTACTCTAACCAAAATGCATTATAATATCCCATTAACAAAGAGAATTGGCTCATTTGTTTGATTTAATGGAAAAATAAATTTATGTTGATTCTAATTGTGAAATAATGTTTGTTTGTGAAATGAAAGTATTTCTTTTAATAGTTTTTTTGGTTTGGTAAGATATTTTGATGGAAACAAGCATTCTCACCACCCATGTTTGAGGAGGAGATTTTGATGGAAACAAGCATTCTTACCACCCATGTTTGAAGTCGATGTTTTGATAGGGAAAAGATAATAAGAGATGTGGGCACAAGAAAATAATTAGACTTTTAGTAAATTTCAATGTTGATATTGAAGAATTTTCATTGTTGGCTCAAATTTTCCTTTTGCATTTCCATCTTGGTAATAATACTAATTTTCAAACAATCCATTCAGTTTTTTATGCTAATCTAACTATTCACTTATGTCTAAATTGAATGAACATGTCCAAAATGTTTCTATTTAAAATTAAAATCTAGATTGGTAGTTTAACCTTCCTCATCTTCATGTGTAAAATGATGTATGAGATCCAACTTTTCTTTCTTCACCTATGTAACATTGTTGGAGTGATCACACTCGGGTATTCTTTTCTAATTCAAATATTGTTACTCCTCCCAAAATGTGCAATTATTCTTTTTCCTCTTACTTAAATTATAAACCTTCTTACTTAAATTATAAATAATGTTATTCTTAAAATTCTCTTATTATTATATATTTTTAATAAATTTAAAAAAATGCTTGTGGGTAACAAATAGCTTTAAGTGATATCTAAAATTAAAAAATTTAGATATATTACATATCTGGTTCATCTAGATGGAAAATTTTATTACTGCATCTACTTTTCCATTTTATTTCTCTTTCATCATGTGTTGTCTCATTAAATATGATGGTAAAAAACATATATTATTAAGATTTTTCGAGCGTTCTCTTTCCCCTCTTTTAGGAGTATGGGAGTTATCATTTGTGTAATTGAGTGAGGCAAACATCAAAATACAACACTCCTCTTTCGTATCTTCATGTATATTCATATCCACGAATAATATCTGCCGCGAAGAGCAAGTTTGAAAATGTCATGGTTACGTTATAATACAACTTGCATCTATTTATTTTAATGACTTGTATGGTAGCAGACTAGCGTTAGCGAAAGCATGTGGGTATTTTGTATAGGAGGAGAGTCGAGAAAGTATGTGGGCATTCTTCAGGAGATTAAAAAAATCGACGTTCCAAAGATTTTTGAACGCAATTCAGGGCAAATAATATTTGTTTGTAAAATCCGTGACATAATTAGGAGAAGACTATAAATTTAGAAAAACAATGGTAAGTTACGGTGAGGACTTTAACTAGAAAGCTCTGCACTTCACCAAGAAATATTAGGGTGTCCGAGGGGACCGTAGATGATTCAAAACATTTGTGGGAAGAAGTAAGCGACGCGACTATATCTGCACCAGACGCGACTATATCTCCACCATCCGCTCCCGGAGGATGTCAACTCCCACATACCTGCATTTGCGCATTAAATGAAATAAATATATATATATATGTATAGAGAGAGAATTGAATGAATGTGATGAATATGGCCAGAAGTTATGTCTACGGTCAATTTCTGAAATCTGAATGACATGGGGGGGTGGGGGGTGAACTGTTTGACTTTGTCTATATACGTGGAATTCCACAATATTCCAGAAATTGACCTACTCATGTCTATCTGAATCTGAAATACAATCCACATAAAAATAGCAGCAACATAAAATACAATCCACATAAAAATAGCAGCAACATAAAGGAATGGTTATTATTAATTACCTGCCAAGCATCATAGTGGTAGCCTGTGGGTTAGTTCCAGGTGACAATGCATGGGTGGATGCATCCACAACCCTCAAATTATCGTCCTCAATTCCGATGACTTGGTACTTTGGGTTGATGACGAGCTCAAATCTACATCCTCCATGATAATGCCACATCGTCTTCACGGTCTTCTTACAGAACTCTCCCATTGCAATGTCATCCATTAAATTATCGGGCAGTGGTTGATCCTCATCCTCCTCAGCGTATATGAAGGGGCGTAGGGATTTGGTCTGCCGAAGTATGCCGATCGTTCTCAGAGCTCTGGTGCACACTGCCAAGTCCAAGGGATTGGAAAAATAGTTGAAGTTAACTGATGGATTGTCGCGGGGGTCAGTCGTTTTGAGATATAGTTCTCCACTGGACAAAGGAGCTGCCACTTTCTCTGCAATCACTCCCATGTACACCTTCACCATACCATGGGTGGAATTTGAATATTTCTTCATAGTCGCACTGAAGGACTCTATGTATGCTTCGCCATTCCCTGCTATTCCTACCACCTGGGGCATGGAAAAGTGTATTGGGCGACGAGATATAATGGTGATGTTATTCCGAGGGTTGTCCACCATGCCTTTGCCCACGCCAGGAAGGTCTACAATCAAAGGTATTCCCATCTCTTTCAAATGCTCCGCCGGCCCTATGCCACTCAGAAGTAGAAGTTGAGGGCTCCCTAGAGCCCCTGCGCTTAATATCACCTCGCTGCACCCACCCTTTAGTCTGCATAATGGAACATTTGGCTTCAGCAACGCTTCGTACGAATCACCGTTCCTGTCCGTCAACTCCACTCCACGAACTCGCGGCTTTGACAAAAAATCGCGCTCTTCCTCTGTAATCATTTGGGTATATACAGCATTTATTTTTCGCAGAAACCACATTTATTTATTTATGCATGCCAGAAAGTGAAGATAGAAAACGCATATATGTGTATTTATGACTGAATAGTGAAAATCGAAAACGTGTATATATACCAACTATTTTCACGAACAATATGTATTCGCTATTCGGAGGAATCAAAGTAGACAAGCATGTCGTAACACGATTCGTTCGAACAGGGACCACCGCTTAATAACAATAGCTTAACCAAAAAAAAGCATATATTGTTAACGTGTGTGGTGGGATAGTCTAGTGTGTTAGGAGGAATCAAGGTAAACAAATATGTTATAGCATCGGTCGGGAAGAAAGAGGAAGAAAACAGACTGTTTCTGTTCCATGGCATGACCTATATTAGCTTCATAAAGAAAGCATATATTGCTTGATAAAAGAAAGCATATATTGTCAAGTGAGTGTAGGTTAAGTGAGTGTAGGTTGTGTGATCGGATAGTTTCTTGTTTTATGAGAAATTAAGGTAGATAAACATAGTTTTTCTCACATGATCTATACTTGTTTTAAAAAAAACATAGATTATTAAGTGAGTGTAGGTAGTGTGGTGGGGATAATAGGTTGTTTTTTATCCCCAATACACGACCTACACTAGCATGGAAAATAAAAAAATATAAGGGGAACCTGGGTGGGAAGGAAGACAACATACCATCCCCACCACATGACCTACACTAGCTTGACCAAAAAGGTATATATTGTCAAGCAAGTGTAGGTCATGTGGATAATCTCTTGTCTTATGAGGAATCAAGGTAGACAAGCATGTCATAGCACAAGTGGGAAGAAAGAAAAAGACAACACATCATCCCCACCACACGACAAAAACAGATATTGTCAAAGTGAGTGTAGGTTGTGTGGTGGGGATAGTTGTTGTCTTCTAAGAAATCAAAGTAGATAAACATCCTCCCCCACCATATGACCTACACTAGCTTGACAAAAAAAACATATATTATCAAACGAGTGTAGGTAGTGTGGTGGGGAAAATCCATTGTCTTTTGTCCCCACCATATGACTTACACTAGCTTGATTGAAAAATCATATATTATCAAGCCCAAAGTAAGTTGTCTTCTCTCCCACCACATAACTTTCACTAGCTTGACAAAAAATCTAATTGTGTAGTGGGGATGGTATGTTGTCTACCTCTTTCCTCAACCTACACTAACTTGACAAAAAAGACATAAACATATATTATCAAATGAGTATAAATAGTGTGATGGAGATAGCTTATTGTTTTCTGAACCTAAATGGAAAGGAAGACAAAAATCATCCTGCCACAAAACCTACATTCAGTTGCAATTAAGCAATTTTTTTTTTTTTTATATTATCAAAAAAAGTCTGCCACAATATCTACATTCACTTACAATTTTTTTTATATATTATCAAAAAAGTGTAAATATTATCAAAAAGGTGTAAATTGTGTAGTGGAGATATTTTGTTTTCTTCCTCCCCACCTAAGTTCTTCTGTTCAGTACGAGTGAACCACATTTAAAAACATTCCTCCGGCTATGAATACAATGCAGCACATTTAAAAAAAGGACGGCATAATTCTTTTTATGACAGGGATGGTCAAACCTTTAGGATGAAAGGTGATTCGTTTAGCAGTGGCCCTGAGAAGAAGGACGATATTACGAGGGTTTGCATTGCTGAGAAGATCGGCTGCCGAATGTCTTTTGTTATGGTGGTCGAAAGTTGATCCACTCATCTTGGTTCCTGGGATATGATCCAATGTGTAGCCATTGTAAGGAAGCATTCCCACCTCCAAAAGACCCTTCATGATGGCAGCTTGCCATTTCTTTAATCTAGCAGCTCCACCTGTGGTTGTGACCACGTTTTTCTCCACCCATTCATATGCCTCCATCACTTGGCTCACATTCCATCCCATTGACACAATGTACGGAAGACTGGCTCTGCTGTAGAAACCGAAATTGAGAGCAGAGGAGCCACCCAGAACCCTACCGCGGACACCAGAAACTCCGTCTTCAGATACAAACTCTTGTGCTGCGGAGGTGTGCTTGTCCGTATTGGAAAGGCTGCTGAACACTCCCTTTGCATTCTCAATGCTAGAAACGCCATAGGGAGACCCCCCTCTCTCGATCACCAGAACCGAGAAATTCTCCGAAAGTGTGGCTGCAATTGCACACCCTGCCGTTCCTCCACCCACCACGATGTAATCGTAATGTTTCCCTACCGCCACAGCTTCCCTCGCATCCTCCGTCATAAACGAATATCGATTACCTTTCCCCCAAACAAACCATTCATTGTCATTATGATTACCAAAACAAACAAACAAACAAAAACCAAACCAAACCAATAATGATGAAGATTACCAGCAGCTTCTTCAGTGTAGGCTATAACATGAGAGCCTGGTTGTGAAAGCACGATCAACAAATAAAACAAAATCTCCCATGTTTTCAGAATAGGTGTCTTTTGTTGTTGATGAGGAGGCGGCAGTGAGAAGATTAGTATAAGCCTGCCTGCTGCTTCGCTCTTTGATCTGTACATTGCTGGCAGTTGCATGTACAATATCTATGGTTCATTTGAGGCGCTTCCATCTACATCTTCTCCACACTTATGTGCGCAGACTCTAAGCGTTAGTCCGCTTGTTTGGTTCTGGTTGGTGAATTCTTTCTACCGCCTATCGAGTTGGAATGGTTTGGTAAGAAAAACACTAAATTCAATATATATTTCATTGCTGTGATCTATCTATATATATATATGATTTCATTGCTATCAGCGGTGGTCAAGTTGAGCACGCGGAATCTGAAAATAACAAATCCTTCTATAATACATATATTATGGAAGTCATAGCTTTAAATCAAATCAAGCGTGTAAGCCATCCATAGCTTTGAATGAAGCGTGTAGGTGACCACCCATCATGACGCATCATTTTCCACATCTACCCCACCCACCTAATGCGTTAATTTGATGGAAAACATGATGCATAACATAAACGCACCACCATATTATATTGGAGGTTATTGTTATTATTATTAAATAATGTGAGATACTCACCACAAAACACAGGATTGCAAGTGAAAATGTTATTTTATCTCCTTTCTTTATAGCGATACAATTTACGACGATGCCTATCAATACCATTTTAGTGAAAACCTTGAGGCGATTCTTGGTTGCTTCGCCTTCTTCATTGCTGTTCACCTCTCAATTGAATGTTTAAATTTCAATTTTATATAAAAACAATGTTACACCAATCATATTAATAACTAATAATTAAATGTTTTTTTAAAGATATAATAAAGATATACTAAATTATATTATAGGCCTTAGTCAATTTCCAAAACATTACGGGACAAAAGAGTATATCACTTTTGTGTGAGATTAAAAAAGTTGAAATTTGAAAATACTTTATTTTTATGTTGTTTGGCTTGGCTTATGCTAACATTAAATTTAGATTTCAAAATATTTGTCATACTACCAACTTAAGTCACTAAAACATGATGAAAGAGTATATCACTTTTGTGACATTAAAAAGGTTGAAGTTGGAAAGTACTTTCTATTTATGTTGTATGGCTTATGCTCACATTAAATTTAAAAATATTTGGCATGCTACTAACTTAAGTCACTAAAACTATGTTGATATTAGAACCATTTTCTTGATGTTTTTGTTTTTGTTTTTTTTTTTTCAATAAAAATAAAATTATATTTTTAAAATTTAATAAACAATTTCAATCTCATGGGAGTTAATCATTATCAATATATATATTCTAAGTTTTATTTAAATAAAACCAAGTCAATTATATTAATAATTAATATAAAATTAAATTGTATATAAAAGTAAAATAATTATAATGTCAATTAGGTTTATCTTAATTGGTTGGGTAGAATGGTTGTTATCTCCTCCACCTAGGTTCAATTCCCAATGAGTGACATGATGTGAAATATTGTCATATTGACCTCCACTCTTGCTTGGGCCCAAAGAGATCATGATATCTCTTGAAAAAAAATACGATCATTATAAATCAAATTATATTAATATCTATTTGTTAAATTAATAAAACATATTTATTAGATAAATTATTAAAATATATAATCAACCTTGCAACATCCTCCTCTTTACCTTTGTTTTTGTAATATTAAATTATCATTGTAATGCTAGTGTGTGAGCCACAACTCGTTGAAACAATATGTTGTAATACATAAAATTAATTAATTAAAATTATGGTCCACTGAATGAGAGGACTGCCTTACAAATCCATTATCTGGGGGGGAACTAGTAGCTGGCAATAAAAAGCCATGATCAATCAGAATTTATTGTTAGAGTCATTACAAGTCTGAATGAACCACATCCTCACATATTTAATATGATTGGAAAGCGTAGAAGTAGAGGATGACACTCTTCACCCTCAGAGATGGAGGAGGTGGAATAGTTGATCGAACAACCATATGACAGATTGGAGCGTGAAAAATCGAAGGATGACACCCCTCACCATCAAAAGGGAGTAAGCATCCAAGCAACCCTTCAGAATAAAAAAGAGATGAGACAGTGCGAGGGAGTTCTCTTCTCTCAATTTACACATAGGAGATTATGTCGAGAATGGCCTCTCCAATTCACAAGAGGGAGAAGCCGATAGTCGCATCTAATAACCTTTGGAGAGGTTGGGTAGCCAAGCAACCCTTGAAAATAGCACAAGTCTAAGATGAGGGGGTAATTGCCTTGAGAAAAAGAAATGAAAATAGAGAAGAAGATATAAAACAACATAGGAAATAATGAAAAAGAAAGACAGTGCTGCCAAATCCCCTAATGAATGGAAGCACCAATTTTGTGCTCTCACGGGTACACAAAGGGACATGGAGGAAAGGTACAGATAGGCACTATAGAAGAGCGAGAGCTCTAGGTTCTTTGGTTTTTCTTCTATATTGTTTTATTTGGAGTTGATATTTTAGAGGAGTCTGATTAGTTCTTGTGCATGACATCTCTCTCTCTCTCTCTCTCTCTCTCGGAATGGAAGAAACTCGAGGTTGGGCATAGAGTGAAATGAGTTGTTGGAGCATTGACAATATAAGAAAATTATTTGAGGCCACTGGACTAGGTTGTCCATGCCTATGTGGTATGTGGGAATCTCAGTAGATTTCTAAATCATTATGGTGCTTACTACTAGAGGACAATTGATAAACCACCTAGACAATGGATTCCAACTCTTGGACTAAGCAATGCCCTAGCTAGACCTTGGGTGTAATCCCTATGAACTATATTTAACAGCACTCGACTTAGTTTTCTACGCCTATGTGGTTAGTGGGAGGCTTAGTGGATGACTAAATCATTGTGGTGCTTACTGCTAGAGGGAAATTGATAAGCCACCTAGACAATGGATTCTCGCTCCTGGGTTGAGCAATGTCCTAACTAGACCTTGGGTGTCATCCATGTGAACTATATTGGAGGCCACTAGATTGAGTAGCCTATGCTTATGTGGTCAGTGGGAGGATCAATGGATGCCTGAATCATTGTGATTCTTACTATTATAGGGGAGTTGATAAACCACCTAGACAATGGATTCCAATTCTTGGACTAAGAAATTCCTTCGTTGGACCTTGTGCGTAATCCCTGTGAATTGTATTTGAGGCCACTGAATTGAGTTGTTTATGCCTGTGTGGTCAATAGGAGTCTTAATGGTTGATTGAATCACTATGGTGCTTACTGCTAGAGGGAAATTGAGAAACCACCTAGACAATGGATTCCAATTCTTGGAATGAGCAATACCCTAGTTGGAAATTGGGTGTAAATCTTGTGAACTATATTTGAGGCCATTGGACTAAATTATATTATGGTGTGGTTAGTGGGGGGCTTAGTGGATGACTAAATCATTGTGGAGCTTATTGATAAAAATAAATTGATAAACCACTTAGATAATGGATTCCAACTTCTAAACTGAGTAATGCCCTAGTTAGACCTTAGGTGTAATTTATGTGAACTATATTTGAGGCCATTAGACTAAGTTTTTTATTCCTATGTGGTTAGGGTGAAGCTCAATGAATGATTGAATCATTATGGTGTTTACTACTAGAGGGAAGTTGATAAACCACCTAGACAGTGGATTCAAACTCTTGGACTAAGTAATTCCATAGCTAGGCCTTAGGTGTAATCACCATGAACTGCTTTTTAGGACACTAGAATAGGTTGTCAATGATTGTGTAGTGAATGGGTGGCTTAATGGATGAAATATCATTATGGTGCTTGTTGTATAATTGTTAACCAGTTAGACAAGGCAATTTGAGTTATTGTGGTGGTTGTTGGAGAGTTGTTAACCATTTGGAAAGTGGATTATAGAGCCCTTTGGTGCTTACTATGAAAATACAACTGAAAAACCACATGGGAAGTGGACTCAAACTCCTTGACTAAGAAATACCCCATTTTTTCCTTGGTTAAATCCCTACGATTGAGCTTAGGAGAAAGATTGGGTCACTATGGTGCTTACTTCCAGAGGTTATTTGATAAACCACATATACAGTGGAATACATATCCTAAGAGTTTGACCAACATTTAGTTGTGAATTCCCTAATCAAGTATTCCATCAAACTTTGGATCTAGCTCGAGGGTGGTCAGCTACAAGAAAGATGTAGTGTAGCTAGCCTATGGTTGGGTGGAGAGTTGAATTCAATTCTTTGGTTGCCAACCATATTAAGAAGCTCAAATAAGTCTATTACATATGCATATATTTATAGAGCATTATGTTTTGTATTATGTTTATGACTGGCACATGATCTAGTGTGTTTATGAATGAAAATGAATGCCCTAACTGTGAAGTTCATTGTTATGTTTAGGATTGGAAGATATCTTGTATGTCCATGATTTCAATGGATGCGTTGACCGTGTTGATCAATGTTTAGTTCATGTTTGACATGAGAAACTATGTGATAAATGTTTAGTTCATGTTTGACATGAGAAACTATGTGTTTATGCTCTCTCTTACTCTCTTAATTGACAACAATGGTTTATGACTATCTTAGTTTGGCTTGCTCATAGGGTTTTCACTAGCTAATAGAGACAATGAAATTCCTCTTGTATTGATATCAACACTTATATGCTTACACTTAGTTTATCGATAAATCACATGCTGCTGAATATGTTTAACAAGCCTACAGGAGGTCGGCAGAGTTGGAGTGCTTGGTATATTTCCCCTTATGTAACATTGTAATTGTGTAAATTTTGGTGTTGGGGGCCTTCCCCCTTTTTATCTCAAAAATATGTAACTTGGGTGTTATAGAAGCTTGATCTTTATGCTGGTTATTGTGAGAAATGTGAGACTTTGGGACCTCAGTCTCTCATTCTATAATCACAAAAAGAGTTTGAATTCAAGGTATTCACCCATTTTTTATATTCATTAACTGAAATGTTAGGTTCGAGCCCTAGAAGTCATGTGCTTCAATATGCAGAAAAATTGGCTTTTAGGGCAAAGATCCCTTTGCTATGGAGAACCCCAAAAATATGGTGTCTAGGACAATCGTGATGATGTTTTGTAAAAAACCAAAATTTGTTCTCGATTGGTAGTTGGGACTGACAGAACATATTGGTGTGATACACAAAGTATAACAAGGCCTGACAACGAAAGTTTGATGGTGCAACTTTATTTCATCATACCCTTGTCATGTGGAGCCCATCAGGCTGTCTAACCCTAGGGAAATCACTTGAACTTGTGTGTGGAGAGGGCCAATGTCAATGGGATGATATCAACCATTGACCATCGGTTATTAAAACTATGTGCACAAGGAGGAATGGGTAGTCGAATGATGGAACCTCATTGTTATGCAACCATCTCACAAATAGATAGATCAACAACTTAAAAATTATCCTCTTCGAGGGGGAAACCTCCTTTACATTACATAAATGAAAAATGCATGGATGATTCAAATGGAAAAACCTCCTTTCTATATATAGGAGCCTAAGGGGTCGCAATATAATTAGATCCTACATAACAATAATAACATAAGGGCACAATAATAACAATAGTGGGCTTCTATGGGGCACAATAATAACAATATGGGGACAACATGGGCACAAAAATAACAATAAGGGGGGCTATACTAACAATAATAATAAGGGGATACACTAGAATTATAGGGACATAACATGCCACTCTCCTTAAAAAATTGGTGTCCTCAATGCTTGAGTAGTTTAGGATGCTTATGTATAAAATTATTATCTTCCCATGTGAAATCTTCGACAGGTAAGTTCTTCCACTTGATGAGATACTCTGAAATTGATCGATTTAATAGTTGTTGAGTTCTTGTTTCCATGACTGATTCACGTTCCAATATGATTTTTCCTTCCTCGTCAAGTTTTGGCAATTTTGTTTGAGCTGGGAGCTTATCACCTATAACCTTCTTTAAGCATGAAACATGGAAAACTGGGTGCACTCGAGAAGATGTGGGAAGCTCCAATTTATATCCCATAGTACCAATATTTTGCAACACCTTGTAAGGACCATAGTAATTTGGTGATAATTTATTGTCCTTCTTAGCTTGCTTGAGGGACATTTGTTTGTATGGTTATAGCCGTAAAAATACCTAGTCACCTAGATCAAAACTTCTTTAGTTGTGATGTTGATTTGTCTATTGTTTCATTTGATTTTGCGCCAAAGTGAGGTTATGCTTTAAGAGTTGGAGAACTTGTTGTTGATTCTTGATGTGATATTCCATTGATTTAAATTTAAAATTTTCTCTTAAAGATGATGTGATGGACAGTGGATGATATCCATAAAGTGCCATAAATGGGGTCATTTTTGTTGTAGTATGGAAGGAAGTGTTATACCACCATTTAGCCATAGGTAACCACTTGACCCATTGTGTTTATTTATCAGATACAGAGAAACGAATATATCCTTCCAAACATTTTTTCATTATCTCATTTTTCACATCAGATTGAGGATGATAAGATGAGCTATAAGTTAATTGACTACTGAGACAAGAAAATAATGTTGTCCAAAAATTTCTAGTGAAAACAAGATCTTTGTTTCTTACAATAATCTTTGGGTTTCCATGTAGCTTTTGAATTGTTTCCATAAATGCAGTAGCAACTATACTGGCTTTAAATGAATGAGATAATGCACAAAAGTTTGCATACTTAGTAAGTCTATCAACTACCACCATGATGACACTCTTTCCTTCAGACTTGGGTAAACCTATGATAAAATATAGTGAAACCTCCTCCCAACGTTGACTTAGAATGGATAAAGGTTGTAATAAATTCAGGATCTTAAATGTATCAACTTTGTTTTCTTGGCAAACCAAACATTCCACCACAAATTTTTGAATATCAGATTTAAGGCCATCCGAAAAAAGATATATTCTTAACCCTATGGTAAGTTTTTAAAAATCATGAGTTCCCTACAAAGGGACAGGTGTGCAATTCCAAAAGAATCTTTGTTTGAGTTGGGAATTCTTACAAAGATATAAGCGATCTTTGTACCATAACAAATCATTTTTCTAGCTAAATGTATCAGCTGTACTGTGATCTTGTTGCAACTTTTGAATGAGTGTCCACACTTTTTCATCATTCTTCCATTCATCTCTTTCTTCGGTTATCCAATCTGGTTGGATAATAAAAATGGCACAAAGCAATGCTTCCACATCCTCATCCTTTCTTGAGAGTGCATATGCACCAACATTTTTCCTCCTTCATTGTATATGGTTTCAAAGTCATAACCCAACATCTTTGTGACCCATTTTTGTTTATCTTCTGAAGATAATATTTGTTCCAAAAAGTATTTAAGACTATCATGATCTATTTTTACCTTAAAGTGTCTTCCCATTAGGTAAGGTCGCCATTTCTTTAGTGCATGTAGTATTGCTAACATTTCCTTCTCATAAATAGGTTTTTGTAAATACTTTCCTTTGATTATATGGCTTTCAAAAGCAATGGGTCTTCCTTCTTGCATTAAAACAACACCAATTCCATTTCCTGAGGCATCACATTCCACAATAAAGGTTTTTGTGAAGTCTAGCATAGCTAAGATTGGTGATTTGCATATTGCCCCTTTAAGATGTTCAAAGGCCTTAGTTTCTTCTAGAGTCCAAGAAAATGCATCTTTCTTCAGTAATGTTGTTATAGGTGTTGCTATTCTCCCATAATTCTTAACAAACTTGCGATAATACCCTATCAACCCGAGAAATCCTTGCAGATGCTTTATGGTTGTGGGTATTTTCCATTCCTTAATGGCTTTAATTTTGTTAGGTTCTAAGTTAACACCCTCATGAGATATAATATGACCCAGATATTCCACCAGATATGCTCCAAAGAAACATTTGGAGGTTTTTGCATATAATTGTTTCTCCTCCAATAGTTTGAGCACCATGTTAACATGTTGAACATGATCCTTCCAAGACTTGCTATAGATTAGTATATCATCAAAAAATACTAACACAATTTTTCTAAGGAAGGGTTTGAAAATGGAATTCATCAAACCTTGAAATGTAGAAGGGGCATTGGTAAGGTCAAAAGGCAAGACCAAATATTCATAATGACCCTCATGAGTTCTAAATGTTGTTTTTGGAATGTCTTTAGTCTCCATTCTAATTTGATGATATATTGAACAAAGATCCAACTTGGTGAAGTAAATTGATCCATGTAATTCATCCAACAATTCATCAATGACATGAATGGGAAATTTATCTTTAATAGTGAGCTTGTTGAGCTCCCTATAATCCAAACACATGCACCATGATCCATCCTTCTTGTGCACCAATACTACTGGAGCAGAGAATTAACTTTGACTAGGTTGAATTATACCGTCCTTTAGGGTTTCTACAATCATAATTTTAATTTCATTCTTTTGGGCATATGGATATCTATAAGGCCTGATATTTGGAGGAACACTTCCTGTAATCAAGTGAATAACATGATCATGATCATGAATAGGCATGAGGCCTTTGGGAGTCTCAAATACCTTGGAATGATTTTCTAAGACTTTTTGGAGATATGGAGAAATAGATGATTTCTATGTTAGAACCTCTAGTGAGCATAATTGTATTATTACACATCGTTGTTCTTTCTTTAGATGCTTTGTCATGCTATTAGAGCTAATTATCTTTCTTGGTTTCCCTACGATACCCTTGAATTCAACTTCCTTTCCTTCCCAAAAAAATTCAAGAAAAGTTATTGAAAATTAAAAGCTATTGTACCCAAATATTATAACCACTGGACTCCTAGTACAACATCAACCCCACCCATTGGAATGAAAATAATTGGAATCTGGTGTTGGATATAGGAAGAAATTCAATTCCTTGGCTATCTTATAATGAATAAAGTTATGGGTACTACCTGAATCAATCATCACTATGAACTTTTTCTTCTTGATATGTCCTTCTATCTTGAGAGTTCGAGGGGTGGTAATTCCTGCCAATGCATTGTAAGATATGGTAAAATTTAGTTCTTCTTTATCTAGGGTTGGTTCTTGGTGTATATCCACTTCTTTTGAAGTTTCTTATTCCTTTTTCTTCCTCCTCTTCACAATCTATGTAAGATAATTTCTTCTCAACACACTTATGACATTTATTGTATTTACTATCACAACTGTAACAAAGCCATTTTTCTCTTTTTTATTCCAATTGTTGTGGTGTCAACCTTATAGGTTGTGGAAGGCTAGGAGCAACAACACTTCCATATTTATAGTTGTGAGTGGTAGGCTTCCTTATTACCATAATTTTACTTTCAATTTTTCTTGCCAACTTGAATGACTTCCCCAATGAATTAGGTTCCAAAAGGTGAACCTCATGTTGGATGTTATCATTTAAAGTCCCTATGAATACATAAATCCTATGCTCCTATGGAATATCACTTACCCTTATATTCAATTTTTGGAATTCCTCAATGTGCTCTGCCATTTAACCCTTTTCTTTGAGATTTATCAATTGGCTAAAGAAGGTGTTGCTCTTTGTATCCTCATAATGTGATATCATTTCCTCTGTAAAAATTTACCAAGTGAAAAGTGGTTTATGAGAAAAAAGCCATTGATACCACACAAACTGATTGGGTTCTAAATATAAAGCTGTAATGTGTACCTTTTGTGTGTGTTGCAAATTATGGAGATCAAAATATTGTTCCATCTATAGTATCCATGTTACTGGATCATTTCCATCAAAATTCCTCATATCGATATTTGGAATATGGTGGGTCTTCAATCCAATGTTAGAGTCTATGAAATCATGATTAACATTTCTTTTTTCTCATCATGAGTTTAATCTAATACCTTTTCTCCATTAGGAAGCATTTCTTGTAGCAACTTTGTCAAACCTTCCTTCAAACCTTCCATGTTTTCTTTTAAATCATTCTTCAAATCTTCCATGTTTGTTTTTAAACCATTCTTCAAACCATCCATCCTATCTTCCATTTCATTTTTGGTTACTCTTTGTGAGTGCAAAATTTGTTGCACTTGGCCTCACAATTTTGATATATCATGTTGCATTTCTTCCTCTTCTTCATGTGTCATAGAAGATATTTCCGGTTTCTTACTAGGTGTATACATTTTTTGTTTCGAGACATTTTAAAATCCAAAAATGATATCTATTCTTCATTATGCCCTTTGAATCACTTCAAACTGATTTTTCAAACAAAAGTTATGCAAAATTTAAAAAACACACACCTTTTTCTTGCTTTTTAGGAGCTAGATATTGTAGTTGTTGTATCTCTGTAATTGTGAATCTCCAATATCTAAAATTTCATCCTGTAGTATCCCTTCAAGTCTTGTTTCAAACCCAACAAGTCATACCAATATTGGATTCTTCAAGAAAAAATTATTCCCAATCTCCCATGATGACTTGATTATAGATTGGTTCAATAGAGTTAACTTTTACGGAGTGCCATGTGTCACTGTTTGGACCTTCGGAACCTACAAATGATAGAAATAAAGCTATAGTCCATTCTATTTCTGTCACTTCTTACAAAAATCAAATCTGATGCTTAGAGATAAAGTTATGAATATTTTCCCTAGGTCACATTTTTGATATGGAATTAAGGAGCCTACAAAAATCTTAACTTCCTCATATCATATCTCCAAAAATGCAACACGACAATATCTTAAATTCGTACAAAAAGTTCACCAATATTTTGGCTCCATGTGGTTGCAATTTTAGTTGAAGCTTCACAGAAAAAAAGTTATAGAGAAAATGCCCTGATGATCTGTTTGAAGCAGTGAAACCCTAGAATCAAAATATCTGATACCAGATGTTATGCAACTAGCTCACAAATAGATAGATCAAAGACATAAAAATTATCCTCTTTGAGGGGGAAACCTCCTTTACATTACATAAATGAAAAAATATTGGATGATTCAAATGAAAAAACCTCCTTTATATATATATATATATATATATATATATATATATATATATATATATTACTAAGGGGTCACAATATAATGAGAGCCTACTTAACAATAATAATGTAAGGGCATAATAATAAAAATAAGGGGGGTACTATTAAAATAACAATAAGGGGCAACACTAGTATTATAGGGACATAACACTTGTCCAACAGAACCTTATCATCAGGCCATCAACTAGACCCTTGAAAGAATAAAACAAGTAAGTGAAGTAGTGAGGTCCATTATTGATGGGCCAATAATTAGAGTGGCATAGCAAAAGAGGTGGGTCCAAGGTGGAACCCTTCCTATTGGAACCCTACCATCGGGCCTTTGGGTCATTGGCTGCCCAAAAGAATTTAAGTAGAGAGGTCATGTGGGGAGGATCGACCGGACATGAAATTAGGAAATGGGTGGTGGTACCTATCAGAATCTCGGACCTGAAACCTTGGTGTTTGTAATTGATGTTGAAATGGAAGTGAGGAAAGAACCTCGAAATTGAGATGATGTGGAGGTGTTGGACCTTATTCGACTATTCCAACATAGAGCCCTATCACCACCCACAACTCATTACTAATGTTGTGTCAAAATTTAATGAAAATGTCGACAAGATTGAGCCAATTTGACCATGGTTCCAATGTGGAACCCTATCCCCACCCATCGCTCCTTTCCATCGTTGTGTTAACCTAGTGACTATGGGAAAAAAAAGGAGGATGGGCCAATCTGGTCATGGTTCCAGTTATGGAACCTTGTTGTTGGGACACTGCCACCCCTAGATTTTATAACTTGCAAACCTATAACGAAGAGCACTTAATGGGTGGTCGATTCAATGTGACATGGACTTAAATATCCACTACATAAATTCTATATGGACCCTATTGTGATGGCATGGCACTGCAAACAAAGCATGGTGGAGGACACATGGGTGCCACGTGGTTCCTAGTGATGGCATGGCATCTTTTAATAGGTTTAGATTTTAATGGGCATAACTTTTGATACATAATTCATATTGAAATAAATTTCATATCATCGAAAAGTGCTCAACAACCTAATCACAATGGTAGTATTAGAATCAGATTCTTGAGACATGAAAAAATTAAGTTTTTGCTAACAAACCTTGGAGATTGGGCCAATAGGTAACACTCCCACAACCTAAAATGTCTAAGGGGTGGGAGATGGTTATAAAGTGGTAATAGAGCCTTGGTTCAACACTTGGACTGGATGGGCCTTAAAAGAGAAATTATAGAGATCAGGTACAAATTAGTATCATACCAAAGGTTCAAGACTGGACCTTTGGAGATAAAAAATGGAGCTCTGATACAAAGTAGTATCAAAGCTTTGGTTCAAGAATTGATCTTGGAGGGCCAAAGGTGCACCATAGAGATAAAAATGAATCTTTGATACATAATAGCGTTGAAGATTTCGTTCAAGGACTAGCTAGAGAAAATTAATTTGTTATATGAATACTGATTTAAATCAGTGGTTGATGTACTTAGTAACTTCGATGAACTACCTATATGTTCTTTGTTTCCTAGAATATGCAATTAACATGGGTTTTGGTTTTATGAATAACTTCATATCAACATGCTTAGTGTTTACATACCAAGGTTGTGGTTAACATGGTTATATTCGATTTTATTAACACTTGTGTGTGTGACAGCAAATAAGAAGATTGACATGAAGTTTAATGCAACAAGGTAAACATGCAAGATTAACATATAGGATGTTGAATACATTCCCTAGAACATAGCAACAAAATTGCAAAATTTTATGGCTAAGTGATGCAACCAGAGCTATGAAGGGAGATCTCTTAACTTATGTCCTACTAGTTTTAATATGTTGCTTTAATATTTTGAGAAGTTCTCATATGTTTAGGAATGATAGCAAAGGCATGATAAAGTGAAAGAAATGAAATAGTTCAAAGATGCATGTCCAATGAGTAGAGGTGAAATAATGATATGATAGATATATCCTAGGTGCATATAGTAATGGATATGCATGCATAAAGATTCATAGTAATCTACTATCATAACATGATTCAGATGACTAATAGTGGTTAATGGTGGACATGTAACCAGGAACAAGTTAACAACATGATTGGGGAAACAATGAAGATATTGCACGTTGTCTTGTAGAGTCAAGACTATTGAAGGCAAGGTGTTAATGAGAGAATGGTACAAGTGGAAACTACACAAATTGATAGGCATGGTGTGATACTGTTGTGAGCGCACTTCTACTTTTATTTCCTTGTAGAAGGCTAAAGCCTAGAAGGACAAGTCTAGGGACACGTCTTGTGTTATAATATTGGTTCTGTGTCATACTTGGCTCTTGGTAAGCCAAGGTCCTTGTGGAGTCATGAACCAATGTGAGAATGACCCACTAGTGAACAAAACAGGAGTAGCAAAGCCTATGGCTTAGAGAAAATAAGAGGTTTTTTTTCCAATCAGTGGTTTTCTCCATATACATATTATAATAATTATTGATTATGAATCTTGAAATTTTTGCACACATAAATCATTATTTGAATGTCTGATTAAGTGCATGATATGAGTATATGCTTGTGAGATTGCATGAAGGAATGTTACATGGTGTTTTGTCACGCCCCCTTCACTTCCCTATGACATACACTGAAGCGCCCGAAACATTACCATTATATAATATACTAATCCATGTATACAACTCAGATCCCTCCTTTAACCTTGCTTGGAAAATATTTAGAGCTTTCCTGAAGAAATGGCTCATGAAACCCTAAAATGAGGGTCATCGCCCTTATGAAGCCCAAAACTGCGATGATTGCTTGTTGCATCTTTTTAAGCTAGTGATGGCATCAATCTATTCTCTCTCATACTAACGATGGTATCAAAAAGGAAGTTTTCCCAAAGAGGATGAGAATCTTCGTGATCTAGAAGCTTCTAGAGTGGCGAGCTGGAGGTGGTTTCGCATAGATGAGGTCGAATCCTCCTAATTTGACCTCTTGGTCTTATCCCTATGAGCTACCTCCTTGAGATGTGGGCCTAATCCTATCTTTGGAGTAGGCCTAACCCCCTCTCCCAACCTATAAATTCCCCCTCTACCATTCCCAAATGGTTGGTCAGGTTGATCTATGTCCATTTTTATCCCTATACTGAGCTTGTGCTTAGAGGTTATTCATTAGACTTGGAGAAGGAGTGTTGGAGAGTTTCTTGGCTTGGACTTGGATTACCACTCAAGGAGAGCCTTTCAACATCAAGGTTATGGTTTTAAGTTTCTCCTTTATTCTTTAAATAATAATACAATTGCTGGTTCATCTTCCCAAAATATATATGTTCATGTATGTATTGGCTTGGCATTCCTTGATCAGATAAGTAGGTTATTGTTGGATTTGCTATTGGTTTTGGTATGCCTTGTTGTCTCTTGGTCACTTGTGCAAGTACAAAAGTGCTAAAAGAAGTAGTAACAAGTCTGTGACACAAGTGGTTCGAGGATATCAACAAAGGAAATCAGATTAGCATTAGAGCAAGGTAGGCCTTCTCTCTTGTTCTACTTTTCAATTATAATATAGGAAGATATCTAGTTGATTGGGCTAGAGGGATCGTCTCTGTCCGCAGAGAGGATTAACCTTGTCAACAAAATGGTGATTCCATTGGGGAGCCTATGGGACCCTTTCCTTCCCTTTCTTCACCTTGTCTTTTGATGAGTTTGATCAACCATTGATTTTTAGAATTCATTGCTTGTTTGTAGTCAGTGTCATTTTTTGGTAGATGCTTGAAGATTGTTAACTTGAGCTGTTTTTGAAGATTTTGGATTTCTTTTTTGTTTTCCTCGACCATCATGGATTTGACCCTGACATTTGTGATGATATCACGGGTTTTTTAGTTACAATAGTGATGATCGCTACTTTACTCTGGACAGGTGCGATGATTGTAGAAAATTGTGAAATTTAGGGTTTTCTCTCTTATTTTCAGTTTTAGTTGCCTTCTCCCTGTGATTTACCACTGTGTTTTTCATTGACTCTCTCATTGTCTAATTGCAATTGTCTTTTAACTTGGCTTGAGTGTTCTTGAAGTTTGATTAGCCTTTTAGGGTTCTAGGTCAACCTTTGTACACTTGTTGGTCTTCCCATCAAAGGTCAGAGATCGATTGCATGTGTTAAAGAGTCTTTGTGTGTTCAGACATACTTTGCAAATCAATTTTTGGTTCTTGTGCGTTAAGTTTTTTTCATTAGTGGATATAGTGAAAGTTACTTAGGCTTCATTCGACGAACGATAGATTACAAATAGATTATCTCATTGGAATCAAAAGGAAGTGTTTTCTTTGAAGTTTTTGTGTTTCGAAGTGAAAGTGAAAGTGATATTATTTTCATAATTTTCGAAGCATTTTGAGTTGCATTCAAATCATTGATGTGAAAGATATTTTCATATTTCTTGGCTTGCTTGCATTCTCTTTTCCTTTGCACTAGATTACATTAGTTGCATTTTGAAAAAGAGGAAAAATCATCATTATCTCTTAAGGGGATTTTGCTTTAAGATTTTTTTTGGCATTGCATTTGCTTATCATATGAAAGCTTAGATTTGATATTTTTCATTAGCATTTGAAGATTGTCATGGATGCATTTTTTCATTTGGTTTGATGCATGAGTTGAGTGATATTATTCCCTACATAGATCAATTTCATTGAATTGAAGGATTTCATTTCATCATCTAGTTTGCATTTTAGGAAGAGGTAACATCGTTAAGGCCTTGAAATTGAGACATAATTACAAGGTCAACTTTAAAATATGTCAATTAACCTAAGGAGCATTTGAAACATTAACAATCATATCTAGTGGTCTAGGTTAGAGATGTGTTCCAGTGTCTTTAAAACTTAGCAGTTGTCGTTCGCTTTGGCATTAGATAGCGCTAGCACAGACTTGTGCTCCTCATATCGTCGCGTATATAAAGGGAGACCCCCCTAGGTTGCAATCCTTTATCCATAGGAAGCTGAGTCTACCACCCTGTAAACGTGATACATTGAACACAACATTCAGGGAGATTCCCTACACGTATGTCAAGTCCTTGGTCAATTTATTGGCTAAGGTGTATATTGTAGTTCACAGTTACTTGGTACTCCTTTGACCTAGATTCACCTAAGCAGTCATTTAATCTTTTCTGACTCTTTAAATTTGAAAAGATCATTAAGAAACTTGTCCTTTCAAGCTCACAAAACTATTGAAAGCAACTAGATTCACCTTTTCATCCTTTTCTTGACTCTTAAAAGATGAAAAGGAAATGTTTTTGTTTCTAAAATATAACTGCCCACGGTAAACATGTAAATCCAAGGCAATTGATTCTTAGACCAAATTGAGTAATTCCTTGTTAATTTCAAGATCGTTAAAGCCCTAATCAATTTTTTTCCTTTCCTTTTTTGTTGTTGAGGGGAAGCCACCATGGCCGAAACATTTATTCCATCTCATAGTTCCCCTTCATTGCCTGATACTGAAGGGTCCTGCCAAGGAGTTCATCCGGAGATTCCTTAATCACTTAAGGATCAAGGTGTTCAACTTGGAATTGTTCTGAGTATCCAACCTTTTTCTTCTTGTTCGCCTCCATTAGATTCCTGGTCACCTCAAGAATCTGATCTGGATTCCTCTAATAATCCTATCCAGACACCTGAGAGTTTGCAGACTCCTGAAAGTCCGCAACAGTTGGTTATCTACTCACCAAACCCATTGTTTGACCTTGTTGTGATATCTCCTCTGTGTCCATACAATTTGTACGATTGGCCTAGTATTCCTTTGATGTTATCTCCTTGTTCATCACCAGTTCCTCGTCGCGAGTTGTTTCCACCTATGGAGTCAGAAGGAGAGATCTCAGTTTCCTCTCTGGGTCATTCAGAAGTCTTCGCAACCCATACTCTTCAGGTAGATGATGAGAAGGGATATGAGTTCCCTCCAGAAGGCTTTCCTTATATAGGAAGAGTCTCATCTCTCTCTTATCCTAATATTAGTGAATCCATGTTGCCACATGGTTATACATCTTTAGCTCAGTTGGTTTCGGGCACTCCTAGTGCCTCTTCATCGTATTAGAAATCCATCTGGTCTTCTGGTGCTATGCCTACATTAGGTCCGTTCATTCCAAACATGACCTCTCGACCAATCATACAAATTGCAGTCACTTTAGTTCCGGTTCAACCTACCATTCTCTCTCATCCTGTTTCGTCGTTTCAACCAAATCCTCTGGTTCAACCAAATGTCTTAGGCTAGGTCTTGTTAAGTTCTTCCATCCCTCCAATGAGTGGACAGACTGTGCCACTGCCTAGGGGGTAAGATCCAAATATTCCTCTCATGTCAGGTGAAACCAGTGTGAGCGGATTACAAACTCACATGGTTGGAATGAATCAACCTTTTTATGGTGTTATTCCTAACCCTCCTGGTCCGTCTGGGTCAGATAACATCCAATATTAGCAGCCGTATATGGCTTAGGTTCCATTCCAACCAGTGTACGTCCCATGTGGTTCACAAGCCATGGTTAATCCACCTTAAATTCCTCAATCTTGACCTTATGTTTAGCCTGGTGTTGTAGCGACTACAACCACCCTCCAAAATTTTGGCCTACACCCAATTTCGAAGCCTCCCTTGAGAGTTTCATTTGATGACTACACACACTTGGGTTCACTCTGTGAGCTTGTGTGTGTCCTCGCATATACCTTGCTTGTTAATTTCATTCAAGTTGTTGCATGTTGGTGTCTAAGTTATGCCTGCGACCATGTTCTAGATGTGGTCAAAGTTTTCGCTTCATGTGTACATTTTGTCATCGCTATGAAAGCATCTGTCGCACTCACACAGGCAGTCACATTCATTGTCGCGCAAGTGTCGTCTCAACCAATGAACGATCAATCAAGAGTGTCGCACTTGTAACTTGCACCTTCAATCATGTTAGAGCCTAGATTTACCTTAGGCTAAAAAGGCAAGGTTGTAGGTCCACATCAAACCACACTCAGCCTCGTAGCTAGCCCTACGAGGACAGGAGAGGGCTCTCTCCGAGTCAATATCAATGAAAGATAATCGATGGGGCTTGAGATGGCTGATTTAACAACTGATCTTAGGCTAGGTATGAAGTACAAAGGATTTGATTTGAGTTTTTGATGGTTTTGTTGGAAAAAAGGGACAAGCAAATTTTGGGTCCGGGGATGAGGCCTAGTTTTTGCAGAGTTCTGATTGGGGCAAGGAGGGCAATAGTTTTGATGCTTTGGATTGAATGAATGGATGGATTAGACCGGTGAGGAGGAAAGGAGGGCAAGAGGGTCTCAAGAGTCCTCCTCAAATAGATTAAAACATGAAGAATTAAACAAAATATCCAGGCAGAGCATAGCAAATATCTAGGCAAAGCATAGCAGTCCAAAGAATTCTACCTTAATCACCCATTTATTTAATTGAAGAAGACAAGAGAAGGGAAAATGATACACATAAACATCAGTGAACTTACAAATACATAGAGAAACACACCATCAAAACATAGAGCCACATGGATCCCAACAAGTGCTGCAAAACCCTAGTCTTTCCTTTGCCAAAATTGCAGAAATGAAATGTACAATAGAGTGCCTAGCAATCCCAAGTGTCCAACCCTGAAAATGACTTAGAAATTACATAATATAGACAAGCCAAAACTATTCCCTTGCCTCTATGTTGTGGGGAAAACTATCCGACTCGGATGACCCTATCCCTACTCTAAAGGTGTCAGTCTTTAGCAACAACTGAAAACAAAGCTTTGATATTTTCCTTTATGAAAGTACAGAGAGAAGGAAGAAAAGATTAACCAACCGGTGTCTTTCGCTTTTGTCGATCCTTATCCTCCCTCTTTGTCTCTTGTTCCCAGCTCCTTGCTCTCTTTGCCGGTCCAGCTACACACAGATCCTGCACAAAACAAGAGAGGAAACTACAAGAAACATGTACTCATAACTGATGCATGGATTAGAGTGAATCAAATATACAAGTAAATACAATACATCAATGCAATACAAGTATATAGGAGAACATTCAAAGCTTTATTGATAAAAGTAACAGGGTTCTGAGAAGGTTACAACCATCAATGGCTCCAATCCAGCAGCACCTCCCCAGCAGCAAGAAATCTCCTCTTCACCTCTAGAAAGCAATCACCCAATAGCTCTAACTGTAAACCAACAGCACCTCCTTGCTTTGCACAAAATTCCAGCCTCCTTAGACCTCATAGAAGAGCTCTATATATAGGATAGAAGAAGAGAGGATGAGTCAGCTTGAGACTGACATAAAGCTGCCTTGTGTCCTCTCCCTCTTCAGTTAATCTTCAGTTCTTGAGTCCACTTGGAGATCCTTGCTTACACATGGAGATCAAGTACCTCTTACTCATCACAGGGCGAATCTCTTGAACCAAGTGTCAGTTTGGAAGCTTCCTGGGCAATTGACACCTTGCAGAATGACTGTGCCACTTGGCCAATCTCGCCCAGCGCAGGTAGCCTTCACTAGATTTGACTTCCAGCGCAGGTACAAGGAGGAGCAGTTGCAATACAGCGCAGATGCTCAGTGGAGCAGCTGACATGATCCAAAAATAGCCTGTTTCTGAGTGTTTTCAGGTGGAGAACTGATGGGAAGTGCTGTGGTTTGCTGACCTTGTTCTTCTAGGGGTAAGAACAACATGTTTAGGGACTGAGGATCCCTGTAATTATCGACATTTCATGCTCCATGCTGCGAGGCACAAAAATGTCTATAACAGTTGCCCCCTAAAGTATGAGGCCGTTTATCGGGTGAAATGCTTTATCTAGAGGGTCCGAAGTTCATTCCAGTGCTGAGGGGGGCGCCCTGTAATACAATACAATACAATACATTATTTTTCATTTTGTTTTCATGATCTAGCTGAGGCGGGCATTCCCATGCTCAGCTTTATAAATACATTCTGGTACATAGAACAGACGATCGTCTGATAGTAGACTGACAATTTTCTGCTGAAATTATCATCCTTTGAATAGGATGATCATCTGCTGCAATGATGTACATGACAAATGCTTTTATATTTCCTGAATATATATCGCAGCCCGGATGGATGAAACTAGATCCGGGGTCTTCAAACTCGTTCGATCTTCACTCTAAGTACAAGTCGATCCATGTGAGAATTGCGTTGAAGTCGAACATGGAAAGACATCGCTTGATTACCGGCCAATAATGAAAACCGTTAACAAGCGCGAGAGGAATCACCGATAATGATAATGACCCTCAAGGTACCGCAGTACAATTCACGTGGCGTGAATAAAGGACTTGGCGTCGAACGCCACGCAAAATCTTCTGGTCGAAGGTCATTGATGTATACCTGTCGCCGGAAGTGAGAAACTTGCCATTGAGGCATGCAAGCTTCAAAGTACTGATGGGGTTGTTCCTAGATCAACTTCTTGGATAATGAGCTGAAGTCGACAAGAAGCGATCCGTCAAAGGAGGGCCTTAATGAATCCCACATCAATGACATGGAACGGAGCTAATGATTTTAGTGGAGGTGAAAACAAACTGTGACATATGATTCAGGGTGGCGATCATGAATGGATGAAGGATAATGTATGGTAGTGGATGGGACACGGTTGACACTTTCAGAATGACCCCTCTTGAACATATAACGACACTGATGCGATGGATCGGTAGCATTACCCCAAATGTGGATGGTTTGGCGAGGACCATGGTGATGAGACCGGTGAATGAAACAACCCAACCCGATGTGGTACGGAGAAAAAGTGTCATGTTCAAGAGTGACTTGCTACCATTAAACTTTGATGTTCTCCCAATTTTTCCCCAGTCATTTCTGACCAGTACCTCTTTATTTTTGTCAAGCTTGAGGAGGATAACATATGCTTGTTCTATAACCTGCCCTTCGGGCAAGCCCATCGCTATGATTTAACGAGCCTAGCGATAGGGAAACTCGTTCTCGTCTAAAGACAAGTTTGTCGCTATTTAATCATTTTAACGAGTCTAACGACAAGGAAAACTCGGTCCTTTTCATTTTTAGAGAGTCTGAAAAGGTACATAAAGTTAACTCCAAAATTCCTTTTTCGTCATCTAATCCCTTAAGTCCGAAAAAGTATAAAACAATACAGAAGGGATGAGTTTTCGATTGCTTTAACGAGCTGAACAAGACAAGCGCTCGATCTTTTTGTGCAATAATCCCTCAGGTCCAAAAAGATTAAAATCTAGAGGAGGG
This sequence comes from Pinus tabuliformis, assembly GCA_031772625.1. Lineage (NCBI taxonomy): Eukaryota > Viridiplantae > Streptophyta > Pinopsida > Pinales > Pinaceae > Pinus > Pinus tabuliformis. Next base: position 1,108,326,818 of record CM062816.1, on the reverse strand, counting down.
ATAGCGTTCCGGTCGTTTAACGAGCTGGAAGGCCAAAACTCGGCAAACTTTTCATATTTTACGAGTCAGTGAAAAGAGCCCAAAGAAGACTCGTCTTTTGAGGAACGAGTGATAAACAGGGATAGCAGCAGATTCCAGGTACAGGTTGGAATTTTCCAATCACGGCAGTGTCACAAGGATGGCTAGGTGAAATCACTCTTCGCAGCTGTTTCTCAAAAGAGGTAAACACACAAATGGAGGTGAATGATCGGCCAAATGAACAGTGGAGGTGACGGTGCACAAACACGACCAAGGCTTTTATGGCTGATGAATTTACGATCTCAAAAGGTTATTTACCGGTTCATTTTTTCTAAATGAGCTTGAACTCTAAAAGAAAGCCTGCTCATAACTCATGTTTATTTTTTAACGAGCATGAACTATGTGCTAAAACTGCTCGGATCTTGCGTTTATTTTTTAACGAGCATGAACTATGTGCTAAAACTGCTCGATATATCAGTCATAAAAATAAGAATGCCTCCTCTAAGGATCCATTTTTTATAGAGCTTGCGCCTTACCACAGCTATGCTCCAACTCCTCCTTCCTTTATGTAAGTTCGGAAAACGGTTAATCTTAAAACCAGATAAATAACCGCCCCTAGCTTGCACTCCAGAAGGTTTGCATGCCCCCAGGTATAGGATAGAATTTCGAGGCTGCCCCTCCTCTCCCCTACCTCTGCTTTTCTTTGGGTGTTCACAGTTACTTGTCATCTTGCCAATCTAATGTTAACGATACTAGTCTTCTCGTTATTTTAAGGGGTCTTATGCGGTACTCAGGCTTCCCGTCGGCCCAACTTTTAACGAACAGCTATTTGTGACAAGAGAAGAACACTACTCAAAGACAAAACATTGGTATTATTGAGGGAGGCTTGCTTCTTTCTTATTATCCGAAGAGGGTTCTATTCGCTGCCGCAAATCAATCTCTTTCTTCGGCGATGTCTAACATTAGGTTACTAAAGATGGTGGCCACTTGATGTAACAATAGAATCTCTTTCTTTGGAGACTACCCCTACTTATCCTTCAAAACATATGTTTTAATGGGTGAGGCTTGACTTCAAAGATGGTTACTACTTGGTACAGCAAATGGTCCTCATCCTCGGCATCCTGATTATCTAGACAAGGGGAATGAGAAGCTTATCTCACTCTCATAACTTTGACAAAAGAGTATTATTCCAGAACAACCCCTCTTCCTTCTTTCGGACGGGGTACGGACTAGTCATATTCTTCTGCGGAAATTCTTCCTTATACCCAGGGTTTCTTCTGCCCGAAGCAGACCAGGGTGCATGCCCCCTGGGTCCTAGTCTTTCTTTCCGAATCACTCGCACTCATCGGGAAGGAGGACTGGGGGTGGAGGTGAATCTTGAGTGAACAGACCATTTAGGAATGGTATTTGACTATTTGCTATGCGAGATCCCGGAAACGAAAGTTGGTCTACGAGCTTGACCACCCTTCCTTCGTGTGGAAAACACATTACTCTAAAGAGTGAGGAGACTATTGCTCCCATGCAATAAATATAGTCACGTCCAAGGAGTAGGTTATAATCCAAGGGTCCCTGGACGACCAACACGTTCATATTAACAGTCTTCCCTTTCAATGTAACAGGTACATTGGGGAGGATTCCTAATGGTCGACTGGTTCCTTTATCAAAACCTGAGAGATTTCTCAACTCAGGTAAAAGCGCTGGGGAACCCAGTGCTTTCCAAGCAACAGAGGAAAGGATACTCACAGACGCCCCTTCATCAATGATAGTACCAGCCATAATCATTCTATAGATCTGGACAATGATTCTGAATGGTATACTGGCTGGTAACCGGGGTCTGCCTAGTTGATTCCAATCAAAGGATACAACCAGGTTGCTTGGTGGTGGGACCGAATATACGGCCGGATATGACTCTGATGATGTTCCTTCCTGCGATAAAGGAACGGGCGCATCGCCCTGACGCTCATCAGAGTCGGTGCTAATGAAAAGAACCTGGATGGTGTCATCCTTATTCTCTTCAGTGAGGGTGTCGCATGAAGATGACTCTTCGGCGACGGTGTCATTTGAAGATGGGTCTTCAATGACAGAGTCATTGGACGATGAAACCTCTGAAGGAAGAACCGGGTCAACTGCCGTTTCGACCTTTAGACTCTCGTCTGGTCTGGATTCAGTAGGTTCATTCCCAATGACTGACACTTCAGCTGACCACTTGGGTGGGTCAACTGGATTTTCAACTATCAAGGGATTAGGCACGAGTTTTTGGTATCCAGGAGGATGTCGTAACGGTGAAACCGGACGATCTTCCAAAACTCTCTTGGCCTCATCTAAGAATGGACATTTGTGGATGGCATGCTCACCTTCACACAATACACAGGGTGATCTTGGTCTCCCTCTTCGTCCTTCACTCTTGCTAGTTGACGGACTGCAATCAACATGTCTATCAGAGGTTGATGCTACCGGATTGTGCAACCTTGGGGACCAGTCCCTTAGTATCCGGGGAATACAAGGACAATCACGATGAAAGTGGGTCCCTTGGCAAATGACACATGGCGATTTAGGCCCGGTCGGTGCAGTGTGTGGGTTTTTGTCAGTTTTCTTCTGCTTGCCCCCAGTCGCCTTCGCCATAGGCTCCTTCTGCTTCTTTTCTCTCTTCTTCTTTTCCTTCTTCTCCTTGGGAGGCTGACTCTTGCCAGCTCCACCTCGCGAAGATGAAGGATCAGAGGAAGTATCGTAAGAAGTGGAAGGCTAGTGGGTAGTTCTAGATTGTTCCGACTGTTGATTCGACTGCTCAAGATTAGTGGCGATCTGGACTACATTAGTTGAAAAGAGCCATACAGGTAGGCCGATTGTCAATCCTGGAAGTGACAATGTTGCCATATGAGGCGCACCAACATCTCCCCAAGAGGAGAAGGGATTTGGACTTCCGCCAAGGTTACTTCCTTGGTTGGTGGGCTCCATACTTTTCAACTGAAAGATCAACGTGGGAATAATAGGTGATTATATTCCGCTTAAAATAAATTTTATTAACGACGCTTTTAGACACAAACTTGCTTTTTCATGTTTTAAGAGTCGAGAAAAAGCTAAAGATGACTCTAGTCGCCTTCGATGTATTAACGAGCCCGAAGTGACAAATGCTCGGTTGGACTTTTTCAGTTATAGAGTTTGAAAAAGGCCAAAAGAAACTGCTCTGGAGATCTAGGCAGAGGGTGTGCCAAACCTTTCGCGAAACCACAGAATACGTTTTACGGTACGGGTGGTCGATCTTCGTGAATGCTGTGTTCACTGCATCGCGATCAGTAGGGCGGCCGACACGGCTTCCTAAGGATAAAGGATAATTGCCTATAGGGGTCTCCCAATATACGCGACGGTACGCGGGAGCACGAGTCCGTATTAGTGCCACCGACTCTCAGGAGGAATCACCCACCTTCGTAGAGATCGACAGTCACTATGTTTAACGACGCCGGAACACGTCTCTACCTAGACCTCTAGATGTTTGCGTTATGTTACAAAGCGTTGTTATGTAAATTGGGTTTATTTTAATGTTGATCTTGCTTAGCAGTTTTCCTTTAAGGATCACCACGAGATGTATATATACAACTTCCTACATGCAATCTAAGATGAGAAGCAAAACTTTTCAATCTTTCAACTTTGAAAACCTTAATCTACTGAGGGAAAAGAAAGACACAACTTTTCTCACAAATCATAGAACACACACTAAAATGCAAATTTTCCTAAATCGTCAAGCACACAGTCAAATGCAAAATGCACAATGCATGTATTTCTTTTCGTTATCCTTAATGTTGATGTAAGACAGAAAGGAAAACTGTTGTATAACTTTTGAATCTAATTTCAAGCAGAAGTAAACAAGCTTGTCCAAAATCAAAAGACACCTTAAGATCGACTTGTTTAGACACTGGAAATGTATAGATTCAAACCATAAAATGAAAAACAAACAAACTCAAACAGCTATGAACAGTAATAAAACTAGCTCTTAAGATCACAAAGACACTTTTACAGTTCAGGATCTAAGAGGCCACAGCTATACTGGTTTGATTTTCACAATGGGAAACTGTAACTGAAACAAGAAATAGGGAAAGAACATTCACAGTTTCATCACACAACTGAGGCGGAATAATGTCAAGGAAAGTTGGTTTACAGCAAGCACAATGACCAGCAATCAGCAGCAAAAATCAGTGAAAACAGGGCTAAGACACAGTGGAAAACCTCTGGAAGACACTGGCTAACAGGTCCAGCGCAGGCTCTGGTCTGTCAAATTGACTTCCAGCGCAGTTCCCGAAGGGAGTACCTGTGCTGTAATGCAGACTGCCTGTGGACAGCCTGCTCTGGGACACGAGAGTTGCGTTTACAAGGATTTCCGGGTCATAAAAAGCTCAAAAATGCACTGTTTTTGCTGAAATAAAAAGCTATAGGTCAAGTACAGGCTAAGGGATGATCAAGAGGATGAAAAGCTATCACAAAGAGTACAAGAGTCTTTTGTAGATCAGCTCTTCAAATCATGAATCTGCTAAAAATGAGCAAGAGTAGCAGCCCCTCTACTTCGCTTTTGATATAGTCAAAAGCTTTTCGATTCGGTACTCTTTGGTTCAGGAAATGAATAGCAAAGATACTACAAACACCAACAAGATACTAGGCTCCCCAGTGGAGTCGCCAGTTTGTTGTGGGGAAAAGTATCCGACTCGGATGACCCTATCCCTACTCTAAAGGTGACAGTCTTTAGCAACAACTGAAAACAAAGCTTTGATATTTTCCTTTATGAAAGTACAGAGAGAAGGAAGAAAAGATTAACCAACCGGTGTCTTTCGCTTTTGTCGATCCTTATCCTCCCTCTTTGTCTCTTGTTCCCAGCTCCTTGCTCTCTTTGCTGGTCCAGCTACACACAGATCCTGCACAAAACAAAAGAGGAAACTACAAGAAACATGTACTCATAACTGATGCATGGATTAGAGTGAATCAAATATACAAGTAAATACAATACATCAATGCAATACAAGTATATAGGAGAACATTCAAAGCTTTATTGATAAAAGTAACAGGGTTCTGAGAAGGTTACAACCATCAATGGCTCCAATCCAGCAGCACCTCCCCAGCAGCAAGAAATCTCCTCTTCACCTCTAGAAAGCAATCACCCAATAGCTCTAACTGTAAACCAACAGCACCTCCTTGCTTTGCACAAAATTCCAGCCTCCTTAGACCTCATAGAAGAGCTCTATATATAGGATAGAAGAAGAGAGATGAGTCAGCTTGAGACTGACATAAAGCTGCCTTGTGTCCTCTCCCTCTTCAGTTAATCTTCAGTTCTTGAGTCCACTTGGAGATCCTTGCTTACACATGGAGATCAAGTACCTCTTACTCATCACAGGGCGAATCTCTTGAACCAAGTGTCAGTTTGGAAGCTTCCTGGGCAATTGAAACCTTGCAGAATGACTGTGCCACTTGGCCAATCTCGCCCAGCGCAGGTAGCCTTCATTAGATTTGACTTCCAGCGCAGGTACAAGGAGGAGCAGTTGCAATACAGCGCAGATGCTCAGTGGAGCAGCTGACATGATCCAAAAATAGCCTGTTTCTGAGTGTTTTCAGGTGGAGAACTGATGGGAAGTGCTGTGGTTTGCTGACCTTGTTCTTCTAGGGGTAAGAACAACATGTTTAGGGACTGAGGATCCCTGTAATTATCGACATTTCATGCTCCATGCTGCGAGGCACAAAAATGTCTATAACACTCTAGGGGTAGAGCTCATCATTCTAGGAGTTGTTTGAACCAATTCTAAATAAGGAACTGAAATCTAGGTAGTCAAACAACTAACCCCTATATGCTAGGAAACTGATTCATTCATTAAATTTTCACTTTTTAGTGAATGAATCTTCTAGAACAAGTAAAAATGTGCCAATATTACATCATGGTTATCAAATTACATCATGAAAGGTCAAGTGTAACATCAAAAAGCAAAACTGGTCAAAACTGGGCGAATTTCTGAGCTAAACAGTTGAAAATAGGCAAAAATCCTCTATGCGTTGTCCCTGATTCTCTATGCATCGCGCCACTTTGGAGCTGATTTTGAGGCACTTCCTGAAGTCCAAATTGAGCCCAAGTGTGCTTGTTGGAAATCCCTACCTGTCTACTTTCCAACCCAAGTGGAATTTCTGAATTTGGATGTCATTTTCCCCTCCAAAACTTCAATCTCCCAAGACTGCTTCCTGTGTGTCAAAATAGGGGCAGTGAGGTCATTTTTTGAGTGTTTTTGACCTCCTGAGGACTCAAAACTTGCCCAAATTTCTTGGCCATGCACCAGAAACCATGATTTTTCATGCAAAATCCAGAAATGTAAAGTTTTTGTAATTTGGAGCTCCCTAGCAAAAGCGCGCGCCACGTGGCGCGGCGCATAGGGAGGAAAACCCTGTTTTTTAGTGCAAAAAATTTCAAAATGTCAAAAATTGCTCCAAATTTCTTGAAATTTGGGCTGGACCCTCTTCATTAAGTGTCATGCTGGGCTAAATAGGCTTTGGCCAATATCCAAAGACGATCATGCTCCTTTTTCCTCTTTTTCTTCCTTATTGCCTTCTTTAATTTTGCCTTTAGATTCCTTATTCATGCCTTGCAAACCTTGTTCCGTGCCATGTAGTGGAAAGCCATGTATCTCAACAATGCTTTGTCTATGTTGGCCTTGTCCAGCAGTCCCTCTAAGTGGATGTTGACTCTCTTGAGCCAAGACTCTTGGTCGGCATTGATCTCCTGCTCAAGTGAAGTAAACTCCACCCTCCTCCTTTGGGCAGCTTGGCGATTCTCGAATATGTTTGCCACCTCTATGAGGCCTCTTGGGTGCATGTACCTCTGTGGGAGATTCACTTTGGGTCTCCAATTCATAATCAGATGAATGATCGGATGCCATAACTGCTGATAGACAAATTGGCTTGAAGAAACAGGTGCTGAAGTGTCAAATTGTGGTATACTGTTTTTATGATGTGCTTCATCTCTGTCACCAAGGGGAAAACGAAGAGGGGACAACTAGTGGGAAATTTGGGAATGTTGGGATAGACTTAGTTAGGGAAGTATGGGATGTTATGGGAATTTTGTATAGGGTTAGGGTTTGGGGACATTAGGAAATTTGGGAAAGGGAACTTGGGATAGGGGATGAATGAATTTAAAGGGTAGTGGAACTTAGGGAATAATGAAAACAAGGGACAAATGAGATGAGGGAGTGAACTTGGTGACAAAAAAATGATTTGAAACCCTAGCAGCAAGTTTCCTTGAGGTATTTTAAAAGATAGGGTTTGATGTTTTTGTTTTAACCATTACCATCCATCAACCACCATACCCTAGCACAAACTTGGATGAAACACAAAAATGAAGGCTCTACCTACTTGTGGAATGAAGAATTTGAAATTTGGAGGAAGATTTCAATGAATTTCAGGCTTTTTAGCCCAATGCACCGCGCCAGTGTATTTTTGCACTGAGAAATGCAGCCCAATGCGCCGCGCCTTCCCTATGCATAACACTTTTTGCAGGAGACTTTTGGAGGCCTTCTCGGTTTCCAAATTGGGTGCAGGATAGCTTGTTCGAAAGGTATTTGAGTATAATTTCCAATCCAACTAGAATTTTTCAATTTGGATTTTATTTTCCCTGTCAAAAATCAAATCTCCTAGGACTGGTCAAAATCTTCCAAATGAGGTTGCCTAAAGGCAAAGTGTTGTTACAGTCAACTTTTGAATGCCTTCCTCAACTCCAAATTGAGCTCATGATAGCTCATGGGAAAGAACTTTGTGTCTAGTTATCATTTGATTCATCAAGAAAGTAATTTGGCTAACCAAGCCAGGAGAAATCTTGATTTTCCCAAGGTCACTTCATAGGTGCATTCAATTCTCCTGAGGCAACGGTATTTTTGACATTTCTCTAAAACCATGACACCTGTGTAAAAAGTGAAGGAGGTTTTTCTTCCTTGGCCTATTTTGGACAAAATCCTCTCTCATGTTTTCCAAATTCATCTTTTATTGTTAAGAAACATCATTTGAGTGAAACCTACCCCGATGTGTGGAATAGGGGATTTTTCGAAATGAAGCGAAATGAAGGGAATAGGGAGCTTCTAAATTCTTGAGGAAATTTCGGGAAGTAGGGAGGGATGTTAGGAAGTAGGGGAAAGTGTAACCTCTGAAATTGAGTGAGGGGAAGGGGTCCAAAAGGGCAAAACATGCGCCTAGCCTAGAAAATAGGGTTTGTAGCAAGAAACTAGGGTTTGTGCGAAAATGAGGAATTTGGGGGATCTCAGTGATGGGAAGTGTTTAATAAGGTACATTAAGGATATGGGAATGTGTATGAACATCAGGATACAAGTTTTGCTAATGATTTGACCGTCCAAGAGAAATTGCCTTCAAAACCCTAGGAGAGGGAAATGACCTTACCTAGGTGCAATTGAAGCATGAACAAGGTGTAAAATGACCCATTAGACCCTGAAATGATGATGACAACCCTTTGAATGATGGTACACTTAGATGAATGGTGAGATGGACTGAAATTTGGACAACTTTGACAGGAGTAAAAGCAAACCCTAGACCTAATGCCAAGTGACCAAATTTTGCTTGAAGACTCACTGAAATGACAAAATTTGACCTTGACACCTTAAAATCACTTTGTAAGAGCATGTTTGATCACTGGAGGAAGGCTGCAAAGATTGAAACTAACAGGTCAGTCATATTGAACATGTGTGTCTCGATGGTTTGAGTCCTTTCATCGTCAATTCACATGAGTGTCTGTTCGCATGATCACCTATGCATCTTTCCACTGTTCACACACTTAGTCATTTTTACTGAAGTTCTGAAGACCAAACTTCCCACTAACAACTGGACCATCACCCTGCTTTTGGCTTGATCGACTGTCAACCAAAACAATGCAGAAGCAGCAAGCTAGTCTTTTCAAGCTGCATTGTCCGTAAGCAATTCAATCAACTCTCATGTTGGCCACCTAAATAGTCAGACCTGACAATCACCTCGAACTGATTCCCTTCAAAATTTGCGCAGAGGCTACTAACCTCACTCGGTCAACTAACTAAGGAAATTTTGCAGACAGGTCAGACATACACCACATTCTCGTCCCTCTCTCCTTTAGAAAATTGTGCAATTTTCCCATTCAGTCATCTGGACAGTCGAATAAATTTTCATCTCGAAAATTGCGTAGTATTCATGAGTAGGCCTTCTGCTACCCATCAGTCATATCAACTTAGAAATTGCACAAATATGATTAGCATGCCGACCTCCCAGCCTCAGTGCATTTCCCCGCCAACAGCTCCTAGTAGCAGACTACTAGTTCCCTCTGGGAATTGTGCCGTTTCTGCTGCCAGTGATTGAGAAGCCAATTTGTAGTTCCCTCTGGGAATTTCACAGTTCTGGCTTCTAGTGGCCCCAATAGCCAACTGGCAGTTCCCTCTAGGAATTTCATAGTTCTGGTTGCTAGTTACCCCAGCAGCCAACTGGCAGTTCCCTCTGGGAATTGAGCAGTTCTAGCTGCCAGTCTCCTAGGAAGTTCCCCCAAAAAACTGCGTAATCCCTTCCAGTGACCCTTCATGCAACTCGACCTATTCCTCTGGAAAATTGCAAAAATTTGGCTATCCAGCCCCGGTTGACTGTTCATTCTAAAAAATGTACAAAGCATGCCTGCCTTTCCTTCCTGCAGCCTGGACTGTTCCTCCCAAAATTTGCGCAATTTTGTCTCCCAGTCGAGCCAAACTTCACAGACAGTTAGTGTCGAATCATATTTCCCATCTCCATCACTCAGTGACTCTTGTGTAGTTTTCATTAGCAGTGCCTGGAGCCATCATCCTACTTCACAACCTTGCTACCTCTCCTGGTCACCTACATTTGAAATGATCGTGTATCATGGTAGACTAGGAGGTTTTTGGATTTGATGTCGTCTTGTCATGAGCGACTGCAGGTACAGGTACACCAACAAAAATAGCAAGATGACAAAATGGATGAACGAAAGTAGCATATGCAGAAGGACACATTCACCAACAGATGAATAAACAAAGCATGCAAAGTGGAAGAACGTGAAGAACATTCACCTTCGTGAATAGATGAGCGTGTCAAGCATTTTGACATGCAAGAACGGAACAACATGTTAAAGCTTCATCAAGTGAACCAAGAACCATTGAAGACTCCACACACTTCGCCATGTGGAGGTGAATCTGTGACACACCATGAAGACATCCATCACCCAGCAGCACTGTAGCTCGACATGCACTTTAGCAACAACACGAATGCACCAACACTGTCATGTCATGAGTCATGTCGCCCACATCTCCACTATGGGCTATGTTTTCAATCAATGTGATGCAATGTGGAAGTCTAAGAGACCCACTTGTTGAACGAAGAGTCATGTAAGTCAAAAAGTCATGGACGTCGAACGGTCAAGAGGGTAGTTTAACAGCCACAAGGGTCAGTTTCACCCTTGGCTATAAATACCCCCTCATTTGTACATGAAAAGGACTTTTAACCTCAACTCCTCCCACATAGCCAAGATAGTCTGTAATCTTTTCTTTGAGGAGTAATTAGTGGCTCCAATTCCCCGTTGATGAGGTTAGTGATGTATGGTGTAACGATGTGTTTAGGAACTTTCGCTTAATTTAGAAGCCTGTTAATAGGCCAACACGTTTTCACACATGTATTGTATTTTTTGTAAGACTGATATTTAACACTTGTAATGCATGTTGTTTTAACCTGTGTTCTACATATGAACTGATTCATTTGTTGTAATGCATAATCTATTAATGGAAATGTGTTGTATATGCTGTTAATGTTATCTTGTCCGTGTCGACTACTCTACTAGACATCAAACAAACCTTTCACATGAATCTTGTTGTAACAACTGTTGGACTCGTTTGGACTGATCCGTGAGTGTTGTATGTGTTATCTTACCTTGTATGTTGTGACTTCTGCATCCATGTGGACTACTCTGCTAGAAGATGTGTATGTCCTATTGTGTTGTGTGTTCCTAGCCAAGTTGGGACTGATACCTTTCAACCTGGAACTCACCTTCACCCTCTTCCCCTCATAGTGAAATAACCATTGACACAAATAAACTTACACTTACCAGGCATGCGAACCTCACTTCTTGAAGACAAAGAAGACCACTCTCCTGTGCTGACAAGTAAGAGTTCAGGAAAATCCTTAAGATAATGGCAACTAGGCCATCATACTGGATGGGACTTCCACACCAAATGGTGTGAGGTCTAGTTGGGACTTCATATCGGGGTGATCCCCTGAATATTGGCAAGTCCAACACCATCAACACCTAATCAATCCACTATGCCTGGTGGATATGGCCAGATCCAATTTGGGAACTATCAATACCCTCAGGGTATAACCCCAGGAACTGTTGAGCTACCCTTGCAGCAACAAGGACAACCTTTGCAGCAGCAAGGGCAACCTTCCCAATAGTAAGGGAAATATTTGCAGCAGTAAGGGAAAGCATTGCAGTAGCAAGGACAACTGCTACAACTGTAAGGGAAACCTTTGCAATAGTTGCAACAACCTTTGTAGTTGCAATCCTCCAAACCTTTATCCTCGCAAGGCCAACCTTTGCAGCAGCAAGGGCAACCTTTATAGTAGCAAAGCCAGCCTTTGCAGCAACAAGGTTAGGCTTTGCAACAACAAACCTTATATGCATATCAGTAAGGTCAACCTTTGCAAGGTGAAGGTCAACCCCTGCATCACCAGGGTCAATCTCCTTACATCCAGGGTCAACAGGTTCAACAACCTTACAACCCGTATGTTGCATACAATTCTGATTAGCAGCCTATGGCAGGGCAATATCAAACCTACCCAGGACTGAATCCTCCTTAAGGGCAAGGTAACCCTTAGTGGGGACAAAACCAAATTCCATATGGACAAAATCCTCCACTGTGGGGGCAAAATCCTTGCCAACAAGGATGGACTCCGCAGTTTGGGTCTCCTCAAAGGCCCTATATGCCATTTAACATGAAATTTCCTTTCTTGGCAACCTTGGAGCTTCCCGATGTTTCGAGGCTTACGAATGATCCCATTCTTCATTCGTTTTACTGGCCTCCAGTTCTAATGAAAATTCCAAGCGACTGTCCAAAATTTGAGGGAAAAGTGAAGGAGGATCCACAAGCCCACATGATGACATATGATATTTGGTGCTCCTCCAATTCGTATGTCGATGATTCTATCTTTCTTCGACTCTTTCAAAGAACTCTCACAGGTGCTACCACTAAATGGTACATCAAATTGCCTCTAGGTACCTATGGTGACTTCAACTCTCTCACTATGGCTTTCCTCACTCATTTCCAGCTACCAGTTCTCTATGAAACTGGCACTCATTTACTTATGTCACTTAAGCAAGACACTGCGACCCACATTTCCGATCATATCTATGAATGGAGATGTTGACATTGCCTCATCAAGTTTGAGATTGATGATGAGTTGTTGACATAATGGTTCACAAAATCATTCGTCAGCAAAATTTCTAAGGACATAGCCATGGGTGGATGTGCTAATGAAGAGAAAGCTATCACCCATGCCGAGTATTACACCTAGTCTATTCGAAATCTAGCACATTGTATGAGATGTTACCTGATGCTCCAAGACCATCATCAGATATGAAAGCATCGAAGTCTCTAGATACACCACTTTTTGATGGTGTGATTGGTTTTGTGTCTCAGACTCCCACAAAAGCTTTGTCAAAGCAGAAGTTGGTCTCGAACACTGGTTCCAATAATCCCTCCAAGGATTCATCCAATCCTGGTAAAACCTCTGAGGTACATGTTGTCCAGTCTACTGCAGCAGACAAAACCTCTAAACATAAACATAAGTGCAAAGGTAAGCCAAAGCCGATGCCCTAGAATAAGACCTTCTTGAATCTTCTGCCAATGATGCTTCTCGAAGAAAGCCGAAGTATCCTTGCCTCATTTGTGAGGAGGATCATTACACTAATGATTTTCCCCAACGATCTAAAGTTAGCCTCTTACTAAAAGGGATTCTAGTTATCTTAAAAGAACAATTTCCATCACAACAGACCCAATTGGTAGACCAACCTCTATCTTCTGCTTCCATAGGTTCCCAAGTGTTCATGAAGCAAGGTTCATCACCTATCTTGATCGCTACTTGAACTAAGGACTATCAAGCCGTGTCTAAGAATATGATGGAGAAAGAAGCCGCTGATACTCCTTCTACTTCTATTCTATCCTCTTCTGGTCCACTCCATATCGAGCGCCCTATCAGTGAGTCTATCATCCGACCACCCCCCAAAGGTGTTCTTCGGAAGTCATCTTTTAATCTGAATGCTAGAGTTGCACAAAATTAAATTATTGTTGAGGTTTTAGCTCAGGCACCTTTAGTGATGTCTACCTTGGAGGTTCTTCAATCCTGTCCAATGCAGTGGAAGTCACTGTTGTCTGCCATAGGTGCTATCGATCCTTCTTATTCGAGTCTAATTACTTTCAATTTGGAGAATCATGTACCTCGTCTTCCTCATCAAATTTCTTTCTGATCCAGGTTCTTATCAAAGGAAAGACGATCCATCAAATGGTTATTGATGAAGGTGCCTCTACCTGCATCATGTTAGTTTTGTGTTGGAAAGCCATTGGCTCTCCTCCTATTAATCAATATCCAAACACCTTGGAAGCCTTTGATGACAGAGGTTCACAACCATACACTATTCTCACAAACTTACCGATTACATTAGAAGGCAAGACTGTTGAATTAGAAGTAGAAGTTGTAGATGCCAATGATAAATTGGGGGCAGGAAAGTTCGAACCCATGTGGCATGGGCCCTACATTTTCAAGTGTGTCTTACAGAAAGGTGCCTATGAGCTATGTGATTATGAGGGAAATGCATTTTCAAGCCACATATTGGGCTATATCTCAAAAATTATTATGCGTGAGATTTGCGTAATAACTTTTGTACATTAGTGTGTTAATTCATTATTGTGTGTTTTTTATTTTTGGTGTGTTTGTTTCCTTTGCAGACATATGTGTTTCTGCTTACCCTGTGTTCCACTCAGTTTGCATATGTCATCAGGTTATTACATTGGTTTTGCTGACGGTGTTTGTCGTAGCACACAGAACCTATCTTCCACAGCATGGGTACTCAATGACCCTAATGGCAAGCTGATTAACTTACAAGGTCTCTCCCTTGGTAGAACAACCAATAATATTGCTGAATATAGTGCAGTTATTGAACCCTTGTCAGAAGCAGTTGCTCTTGGAATTAGGGATTTAGTTGTCAAGTTGGATTCGTAGCTCGTTGTGTTACAATTAAACACTCATTATTCGGTGAGAAATCCACAAATATTGCATATGTATCTATGTGTTAGATTGCTGGAAAGAAATTTTGATTACATTACATATCAACATATTCCATGTAATTTAAATACATTAATTGATGCATTAGCAAATTTTGTTCTTGATAAACATTTATGTCATTTGTAAAACTGAATCATGTTATGAACGCATAAGTAGAAATAAAGCATGCATATATATATATATATATATGTATATGTATATATTGTGTCTTCCAGAGTATTTACATCAAAATGTCAAAAAATAGAATGTTATGAGACACTTGGCTTTCAAAGCCTACAAAATGTGTAAAACACTAAATAAACTATCAAACTCCATGATGCTCATGATAGCATGAGACTTCTATGATCGCTCGGCCCAGAAGCCGATGTAGTCTTGCAGAGATTCCCATAGTATGTCTCTACCAACACAGTGGAACATAATCAATAGTGGCATAATCTGGAGCCCCTTGAGTGATTGCCTCTAGATTGCACTCCATCTTTGCTAAGGGGTTAGCCCCTTCCTCATAATTATCACCCATTATCGGATGGGCATATCGCCGTGCTATTAGTGACATGCTTGGTGGTCTTTCTAGTCCCACATTTGCACATTTATCATAAGTTGAGTCTTAGTTCGCACTTTTATATAAAATCATAAAACTTAAAAAAATTCAAAAAACAAGTTTTTACTTGCGTTAGTCCACTGTTCACTTGGTGGCAGAGGTAGATCTAGATCCCCTCTAAAATCTGTGCCGGGATAAGTGTAGTCATCTACCATAAACAGTTGGAATTCAAGCAAAGCAAAGAACTGTGGTGGATAATGCATATGTTAACCCGTGCCTCCTCGAGGCATGAGCTAGTTCCATCTCATGAGCCCCACTTATACCAGAAGAGGGGCACTCGTTCCAAGAAGAAGGTCACTAGTATAGAATTGAACCTGCATTACTTTAGGTGTCTGTGCTTACTCTTGGTCAGTTGGCACTTCATATTCGCCAAAAGGCCTCCACACGAGTTGAATATGGTGGGGGTCAAACATGAGATAACGTATTGAATCTGAGACTTGAAAGCCTCATGAAAAGCTTGCGTGTCAGATACATGCACCATGGTAAATAAAATTGTTCTTAGAACGAGGTTGTTAGTGATTGTTGCAATCTTCAGCTTACCTCTGTTGGTATCTCAGCACCAGGACAATATCTCTGGACTAGACTCCTGATACTCTCACCTCCTTGGCGAGATCCAAAGAGTTGAACTACTTCTCCTCGTTGGGATAATCTCATGATGAAATAGATTTCTATCTCCTCTAGTTCCAGTTCTTTCCCTTTGAATATGAAGATCTCTCAATCTATGTCCAAAGCACTAATCAGATAGGGTAGCAACTCCATGTGAGACCTCAACCCTTTGGTCCTGAAGAATTTTAGTAATCTGCAATCTCTCAGAGAATTTATGCATTCTAGATCCCGAGATGCTTGGAAATCCTTGGCCTCATGGCCTCTTTCTTTCCACTCCATGTTGGGAATGGAATCCCCCCAAGGCATGTTTTGGGGCTTAAAGCCCAAGTTTTGATCAAGTCTTTTGTAAAAGCTCCACGAATTATGTGCGCAGAGCGAGAAGTTATAATAGACCTACCCATGGTCCGTGGACCATGGGATTGTATAAATAGAGTGAGGCTCTAAGGGTAGAAGATAGCAAATAGAATGGAAGCATGATAAGTCTAAGAGACTGAGTCGAAGTGTAAAGTGTGTCTTTGGGTTGTAGAGTAGGAGAAGGCTTTACAGCTGAGTGTGCAAAGGCATAGTAGTTTGCAGCTGAGTGCGCAGACCTCTACAGCTGATTACGCAAGGTAGGTCGAGTCTGTAATCGTTGAAAGAAATAATGAAGAGAAGTTTACCATATTTCTGTGTATCTTTTCCTGTTTTAATGTATGATTGGGTATAAATTGCAAGTGTACTGTTTATTTGCTGTGCAGACTCATATGAATGTGTTATATAAATAAATATAATGTAAGACATCTATTTATGTGAAGATAATTGCATAAGCATAGGAAGATAAGTAAGATCTCAGGTGCGACTTAGGGAAATAGTGCAGAGCGCTACTCCAGCGGTGTGGAAGCTCCACAACCCCTGGTTAGGGATCTGTGAAGGCAAGTATATCAGGGCACGAGGGCTTGGGAAGTGCGCGAGGTAGCCTGTTCAAAGGGACTAATAGTTGGACCAGTTCAACCTCTCAGAAATCTCAAGGGTGCAGAAACCTGGTTCCAGCACCCCCCCCCCCATACTACTTTGGGTGAGACCTTAGTCCACACTTCGCGGACTGTTGCTGAAAGGGCTAGTAGTACAGGGATTTGTTTGGCTAATTAAATATGAACCTAGGCCAGGCCCCAACAAGCCAACAAATGGTTCTGTTGCCAAGACTGGGATCCGCATGGAGATGTCTGATGTCGTATCACTGGAATTCGATAAAGAAAGGAGTTGAAGATTCATCGGAAAGAAAGATTCACGAGTTCGCAGCGCAGGCAAATAGGGATCCGCGACTATCAAAGGAAGAGTGGTTAGACTGCTACTTATACACAGAGATCTATGAAATTTTCTTCGCATATTTCCCTATTGAGTTGTACAAATGGATCGCGAAGCTAGCAGATAGCCAAGGAAGGTGTAAACTTGATGGACCTATTGTGTGGACTCTAGAATTGGTGCACAGATTGGAAGCATCAGAGGATAAGATCGTGTGCATTGTTGATCACTAGCTTGATTGAATCATAGGAGGATTCATCACCAAGTTTGCAGTAGATACTTTAGTTAGCTATAACAAGGCAGAACGACACTTCCTCAAAGGGTTGCGAGATAAGTACGTTAAATCTTTGAACACTTGGATTAAAATGCTACTGTGTGAAAAATGGGTTATGTGAATAAATTGATGTTTGGGGCTGCGTGAAGTGGGAGAATATACAGAAACGAAGGTATTACAAAACTAGAAACTAGCCCCTTTATTTCACCTCCACGAGGGGGCGAAGAAGAGCTCGTGAAGGTCTCACCAGGAAGTGTGATTAATTTTATAAGGAAACGAATTTCTCACATACCACCCCCACTGACACCACCACCAGTTTCACCGTTTTCACCCCCATCTTCGTCCATACCACCTTGGCCACCAACGCAAAGCAATATGGTGAGCGCGATAAAGTTGCCAGTGTTCAAGGGAGTAGGGAATGAAGATCCGGACCAGTTTTCGTTTGTGATAAAAACTATATGGGAAGCACTGGGAGTCACGGACGATAATATAAAGAAGGCAACATTGGTCAACGCTCTGCAAGATTGCGCATTGACATGGTACATTAAGCATTCCAATGACAATTCGAATGCAAGGATCATGGATATGCAAGCTGCGCTAAACAAGGAATTTAGCAGGCCAAAGTCAGAGGTGCAGTCGATCATTAGGTTCAAGGAAATCACAATACTACCAGGCGAGACCCCTTGGGAGTTGGATCAGATACTGAAGTGCATAATTCGCAAAGCTAACATGACGTTGATAGATGGACAACACCGTGAATGGTTTATAGCATCGTTAACGTCGCATCTAAGGGACGCACTGTCATGACAAAGGCTAACAACTTAGGCCGAGACCTTGGAGGTCGCAATGGGATTGAACGAGACCTTGATACAAGATCCCAACCTGAGAGTTTAGCAGATTCACGTGTAGTTGAAAAACTTGTGCCTTGAGATGCACAGTTTGAAACAAGATAGGACAACCCACCTATAGGTGTGCGATGAGGTATGGTGCGTAAAGCGCAAGGGCCAGGGACATGATAAGGACCACTGCCCGGTGTTCATGAATTACCTCGCAAGAGGAGGGCCAATTCCATTGAGACTAGAGGCACAAGCAGGATCGAGCGCGACGCCTGCATTATGGTGTGCGATTTTCCAAATAGGAGGAAATCATGCTATAGATAACTGCCTTTTATTGCAGAAGTACACAAAAAATTCACAACAGTTGTTTTGTAATTTCTGTAGATCAGTGGGACATGGTGAGCACACCTGTAGAAGTTATGAGCTGATGATGGATCAGAATCCTACCTACAAAATTTAGGCTGAAGCACGACCCCTTGACCAGAATGCAGGGATGATGCGAACTGGATTTCAAGGGCGCAGAAAAGGCCGAGGTGGAGGAGGATAAGGAAGAGGTCACGAATAGCTGATATGTTACAATTGTGGAGGGCCAGTACATTATGCCTGTGATTGTACAAATCCAATGCGGCCATCATGTTTGTATTGTACATTGTTTGATCACGAGACAGAGGATTGTCCCACGCTGATAGCATGGTTTCACGATAAAGGAGCACTCCAACCTCCCTCAACTTAGAACCTGCAAATGATGAGGTCCGAGCTACGCGAGGAAGACCCTAATGTAAATATCGTGCTCCGAAGTGGGATTACGACAGGGGATGACAAGGGCAAGAAGCCTGAAGATAGTACTTGGGTTTGCAAGGCTCTAATGAAGGAACCTGAGTTTTATTTGGAGCGCGCTAAGGAGACCTTCATGGAAGCCAAGATGAGCTTCGTTGATGCCTGCACTTCAGGAAGTAAAGACATACTGGAGTCGAAAATGAACCCATCGATGCTCACCACGTTCCTAGAAACATGCATGAAGCTGATGCACGACAAGAAGGCTATAAAGGGGCTGCAGGAACTCATAAATAAATGTGTTGGGACCACAAAAGGAGAACCATGCATATTCCAGAAGCTTAGAAAGCACACAATGCGAATGGGAAGGGAGATGAAATTGACCGCGCAGATTGGAGAATATGAGATGGACCAAGTAATTCTAGATCTAGGATCAGACGCGAACGTCCTACCGAAGCAGACATGGGAGCACATGGGAAGGCCTACACTGCAATGGTCTCCTATCCAATTGTGAATGGCGAACCAACAAAAGATCCTACCTATGGGGAGATTGCAGGGAATCACAGTAGATATCTAAGGAGCAAGTGCGCTAATAGATTTCAAAGTGATAGAGATTTTTGATGACAACAATCCCTACCCCACGCTCTTAGGAATAGATTGGGCCACTGACATGAATGGGGTGATAAATCTAAAGAAGCGCAAGATGATTTTTGAGAAAAAGTCTCTGCGCATGGTTGTACCTTTAGACCCTGTAGAAGGATTGTGTTACATGGAGTCGGTGCGTGACTCTGATAGCGGCGATGACTTGGACTGCATCTACAAGATAGCTGCACGAGAACAAGATTGGGTGAATCTGACCGTGGATGGATGAATCTCATGGGAGCACAAAAGCTCATGAACTTCGGATTTGAACAAGGAAATAGAAAGATGGCAGAACCGATTACACGAGGTAACCACACTGAACTGTAACATGATGACAAGATCGTTGTGCTGCGTATCGATGGAGGAGAGGGATCTGCCTACATATTATGGGTTAAGTGAGGTGGATGACTTCCTGAGCCAATTTGAAAGGGAAGTGTTGGAACAAGAATGATTCAAAGCTTTGAAATGGGTATTGCGCACTACACCCGCACGGTAGTGGGGGACGCACTAAAGAAGTTTTGAGGACTGGCGCGACTGCAGAAGGATGATGCCCATGTGGTTTGGGAAGCCTCAGATGCGATTGACAGACAAGATTTCCAGAAGAAACGACCCGTGCACCCACCTATCTAGATGGATGTAGGTGTATGATGCGAAACTTGTGCGGAAGCACATAGTCTTCACGTTAGGAGATACGGTCAATAAGTAGGTGTGGGCAGGGCAATGGCGTGAACAACCCCTCTAGTTAGAACCACGAAGTAAGGAAAGACAAAGTGCGCAGAAGGTTATCCATGCAGAAGCCTTTAACAAAGTGTGCGAAGCACTAAACAAGACCCACAATGCGGAGCGACCTGACTAGGACTTTCTCGTACCAGCGATTCTATGGGCTAATAGGATGCATGCAAGAACCTGACGGCGTAGGCACCTCCAAGGCTGGAGTGTGAAGAAAACACTATAATCCTCATAGAGCATGAAATGCCTAGTCCACGCATGACAACACCATAGATACGACAGTTCATGGAACATTGGAAGAAGAAATCCAACAGGGCAATTTTAGGCTCCAAGAAATTGAGAAAGAAAGGGTGCAATTAAGGAAGAAAAGCACTCTGGTAGAAGCAGAAGTCAAGCAGCTGGAGGATGAGATAAAGGAATATTTTCTTGATAAAATGACCATGGTGGTAAGACAGGGTGCACACGATCACGCTGACAAGTTTGAGGACTATCGCCGCGAATTGATCAATTTGATGCCTTGGCTTGGACCGCATATTACTAAGAGAATCAACCAGGGTGGCACACTGCAGATGATAAAAGGCGCGACGCCGCCAGTAGCAGCAAAAGGTGGGTATTTTCTAGGAAAAGTGATGGATGACCAGATGAAACCCTATACTGGTGGTGCGGCCACCTGACTAGTCGAGGGAAGTACAATCTTAGTGCTCCTGGCAGTTGAAAGGAGGCGCGGGACTATAAACTACTCTGTCCAAGAGCTGCGCGCAGAAGAAAAGAGTCACAAGGTCCGCAACCATGCATGGAGTGGGCGGCAGGAATTTAAGATGCGATTTATGGGCAAGAGTTGGGAAAATCTGCCACCAAGGTAGCGTTAATGAACCAGATTTGGGGGAACAGTTGAATTCAAATTCAAAAGGTGCTATAAATTACAAAGGGCTTCCCAGCAAACAACACTTGGTCATTTGCGAATTGAGTAGTTGTATAACCCGCGTAGCCTGAGCAGAGCCCTGTTTGACCTGTGCAAAATGTTCATTGAGCCCCCAAATACTCAAGTGATAAATTTCTGGTCAGACACGATGGAAACATCTGAGGAAGTTATGTATATCGCAGAGATGACCGCCGAAGAGGCCGTGCAGGACCTGACTATGGAAGATGCCCCTGAAGGCGTCAGGATTGTGGCAGAAACCCTGAAATCACCGTGCATGCCAAGACCAAAGAATGAAAAATAGGTGATGGTTCCCGTACATGTGTACCCACGAAACCCGCTGCGCATGAGGCTTATGATGGAAGAGAAGGGGAAATCCGTTAACATAGAAATTGACGAGGAGGAGGAAATATTGGAGGACCTGATCATTGAAGAAGACGAGGACAAAGGCATGGAGGAGGAAACTGAACAAATCTGCTCACCTATATCCCCCCGCAAAAGGGAAAGGCTAAAGTGCCCAAGGATCTTGAAAAGAGAAAGAGCTCTCTCTAGACCCCGCTACTCCCAGACAACATCATTTTTGAGGGCACGCACCTGGGACGGGTGCCTAGTTTAAAATTTGAATATTGGGACCTCACTGACCATGAGAAGTTCCCTCACCTAGAGACCGCACAACTTATGAAGCCTAAGTAGAACACCACAGTGGGGGTTACTGAATTAGAGCCGCAAAAGTGGTTGTGCGGAGTGGAAAAGTTAGGGCTACTAAACCTGCTTTGGGTACCGCATTTCCACTGCGCCCCAATAACAAATTTTGGCATCAGGCAGCTGCTCTGCATGGTGCATGGTGGGTGTTTATGGCTGGAGGAGCCCATCCCCATCACGGAACACTTGATTCACTGCATCACCCAGTTTCCATGCAAAGGAGAAGACCCCGTAGATATCCCAGAGGGGAAAAGCAGTGATCTGGCCATCGCGGAGGCCATGAAGAAGATGTATAAACTGGAAAATGAGAAGAGGGGCTACGCCATATCTAGAATCAATGACAAAGTAGTAAGAGTGGTGACCCAAATTCTGGCAGGTAAGGTTATGCGCAAGTGTCACGCATATGAGGTACCCGCGTCAGTGGTAGCACTTGCTGAGCAGTGCACGGAGGGGGTACAATTTAACTAGTCTGAGTTCCTCTGTAAGGAATTCTTGGAGAATTGCCACGAAGCTCACGAACAAAGAAAAATGTTCCACTATGCATGGCTTTTGCTATCCATAGTACTCATGGTAGGGGAATTACTAGAGGACAGTCAATTCCTCACAATTTACAGGGATTTGTCAGAGGCCATGAAGTATGCTTCGCTTTGGGCCACAAAGGATGTAAACAGGATCTGCGACAGTAAGATATTCCGGGTGTTCATGGAGATGAACCTTAGAATGGGGATCAACTGCAAGTTGTGGTTATCACCCACTATTTACAACAACCTGCAAAGTTTTGCAGAGTTTAAGGTGGACCTCCACAACACATACATTAGAGCACGCAAGGACCTGGCCAAGAAATGGATAGAGCTACCCTTTGTGGCCACGGACGATGTAATATTTAATGTACTGGAGACATGGCTGCCAAAGTGGCATGCTCCAAACATCGTGGAAATGGAGAAGTCTGTGGTACAAAGGAAGAAAGAGGAGGCCAAACTGCACATGGCGCAGTTGGCCAAGAAGAGAAGGAAGGAGGCAACAATAGTAGAAGCGTAGGAGGTGCGGGACGTTGCACAAACAATAACTGAACAAAAAAATGCTGCAACAGTAGCACAAGAGGCAGCCGTGAAGGCGTGCGAGGGCAAAAAATCGCCTTCCCATGGGCAGGAAGCAGAGGAAGAGGAGGGAGGCACAGACCCACAAATCGCATCAACACAGCTAAAGCACCAGCACCCGACTGAGCAGACAGGGCCATGTAAGAAGGTCAAGGCATCAAAGTTGTCTATTGACTCGATCAACCTTACTGAGGGTGATCTGCATGACATCAGCGAGACAATGTGTGATGTCACCTCCGAGGCCCTACAAGATTTTATGCAGGAGAACTAGATTGTGTTGGGGTCCCTCAGCGCGCAACTGCAAGAGTTACTATCCCACACTCCTTAGGTTGGTACCCTTTCGACTAGCCTCATAGTTGAGACAACTGCAGCAAAGAAAATGCTACGCACCCGGTTGAAAAATACCATAGTGCTATCGAAAGGGGCACTGGTGACAACAAATGAGGCTGACAGGGCTACAATTAGCACGTTGAAGGGTATCGTCATTAACATGGCTGCATTCCTGCGGGAGACATTATATGTTCTACAGGATGGGATTACTGCAGAACTGCGGGCTAGGGAGAGTTGCTCGCTACAAGTATTAAGCAAGCAGAAAATCAACATGGAGTAGTTGAGTTTGCAGCGTGATGAAGTGGTATCGCAAAATCGACAGCTGGTACAGGTACTGGATGAAGCTTATCAAAGCATCCTTAAGCTGGCCATCCCAGCAGACACACCAGTAGAGGTGCACATCCATAAGCTAGCAGCAGGGGTGCGTGAGGCACGGGAGGAAATGACAAAGGTTCAGCTGGAGCTGAACCTTCAGATTGCAAAGCTGTGGTTAAAGGCACAACCATCCACCCCTCTGGAAGTAAGAGAACAATGTGCCAACGCTATTTCAATGGGACTAGATGAGATCAGTAGTGCAATAAGAGATTGCACCAAAATGTTGGAGGAGTCATTTGAGGTCCTCACGAATCTGCAGTAGGACCCCAACATCTAGCGCTTAGAGACAGAGGTGCGAGAACTCCAGTAGTAGTATGAGAATGTGAAAGGAACTACGCAGATGGTGGCCCTCACTTAGAGTCTCACGTGGATGCAACAGGACAAAGTACTAAAAGAACAGGTGGACGTGACACGATATAAGAAGCAGTCCTAAAGATGTGCATTCAGCCTTGGATCGACGAGGCCTTCACCATCACAGTAGCAATTGAAGGAAAGCTTGCACAAATGCAGGGGACACAAGCACAGTTGCAAGGAAGTAGTTCCGACACCGCGGTCTCGGAACAACGCGTCCAAGAGATCCAATAGGAAACTGCTTAGTGCGCTGCCAACCTTGCATTGGTTCGGACAAAGTTGGAGGGACTCTGCGCAAAGATCTTCATGCCAACAGGGTGACTCGAGGGTGAGTTACGATGTTTGTGTTAGGGACCTGTTAGGCTTGGAATCACCCCAAGGCATGTTTTGGGGCTTAAATCCCAAGTTTTAACCAAGTCTTTTGTAAAAGCTTCGCGAATTATGGGCACAGAGCACAAATTTATAGTAGAGTCACAGGGTTATCCGCCCTCGGTTTTGTAATGTAACATCGGCTTGATAGACCTACCCATGGTCCGCGGACCATGGGATTGTATAAATAGAGCGAGGCTCTAAGGGTAGAAGATAGCGAATAGAATGGAAGCATGATAAGTCTAAGAGACTGAGTCAAAGTTTAAAGTGTACCTTTGGGTCGTAGAGTAGGAGAAGGCTCTGCAGCTGAGTGTGCAGAGGCCTAGTAGTCTGCAGCTAAGTGCGTGGACCCTTGTAGCTGAGTGCGCAGGGCAGGTTGAGTCTGTAACCATTGAAAGAATTAATAAAGAGAAGTTTACCATATTTCTGTGTATCTTTTCCTGTTTTAATGTATGATTGGGTATAAATTGCAAGTGTACTGTTTATTTGCTGCACGGACTCATATGAATGTTTTATATAAATAAATATAACGTAAGACATCTATTTACGCAAATATAATTGCATGAGCATAGGAAGAAAAGTAAGATCTCAGGTGCGACTTAGGGAAATAGCACAAAGCGTTGCTCCAGCAGCGCGGAAACTCCACAATCCCTGGTTAGGGCTGCGCGAAGGCAAGTATATTAGGGTGTGAGGGTCTGAGAAGTGTGCAAAGTAGCCTATGCGAAGGGACTAACAGTTGGACTAGTTCAACCTCTCAGACATCTCAAGGGTGCAGAAACCTGGTTCCAACACCCCCCCATACTACTTCGGGTGAGACCTCAGTCCGTGCTTCACAGACTGTTTCTGAAAGGGCCAGTAGTACAGGGATTTGTTTGACTAATTAACTTTGAACCTAGGTCAGGCCCCAACAAGCCAACACTCCATGATCATATTCTCCTCCAAAATAACATTTAAACACTTAGTAATTCTTTTTAACTGGATAAAAATCAACATTTTTTTGCTTTAAAGAGAGTTTTTAATCTAAAAAATGTCGCTCTCAGTGCCATTGCACTTATTTTTTAAAATAGTGCGATGTCATCACGCAAGCCTTTGGGCTAGAGCATGACCATTGTGGGTCCGATGACCCGATGACCATACCCACGATGGTCATCGACGACCTAAAATTTTAAAATCCTCCTTTTTGGCATTAAATTCACCATTTAAATTGCATAAAAAAGTAATGAAATGCAAGAGCAGGGATAAATATCTTACCTATCGTAGATAGATCGTGAAATGGTACCTTGGATCTCTCGCAACAGCGAGTGAAAAATCAAGAGAATTAGGGCACAAAATCACTTTCAAAGCTCAGTTTGGTAGAATGGTAACAAATGAAATTATTTTTTCCTATTTATAACTTTTGAAGGTCATTTTGTCAAATATTTTAATATTTTTCTCTCGATATTAGTGATGGGTGTGTTTCTTGTACAGTTATAAGTGCCTTCAATGTAAATGGTGACCATTATTGACCGATTCTGGGAGTTTTATTTTATTTCCTTTTTGGACTCATTAAATAAACGAAAAAGGAATCCCTTGGAGTCATCTTTCAGCTCTTTTTTGACTCTCAAAAATTGAAAATATTATCGAGTACTTGTCGTTTCGAACTCTTTAAAGTAAATGAATCGAAATCAGCTTAGTATACATTTGCCCCTTTTTCGAGTTGAGATTTACTATTTATGAAAAAGGTACACCTTGGTCGACATGGTCAAAGGTTCCCTCGGATGTTGTTTTCCACCTTTTCAGCTTTGAGGGACAAATTATGAAAAGGGACATGATGGATTTTTATTTTTTGTTTCTTTTTCAAACTCTCTAAACATGAAAAAAATGCTGAGTTATTCTTACGTCGAACTCATTAAAACTTTGCGGCGAAAGACTCATCACCATGATGAGACCGAGATTCTCCTTCCTAGGGCTCGTAAAACTTACAAGGATGGATTCATTCGATGAATGAACTTACACAACAAGCATATGCTATCCCCTTCAAGCTTGTGATAAAAATAATTGGGGTACTCACTAGAAATAATGGGGAAAAATGAAGATGAGACATCCTTTGTATAGACAGCATGTCGCTCTTGAACATTACACTCTTCTTCTCTCATGTCGGGTTTGGGATATCCTCACTCAGTCACTTGTCCTCCTACTGGTTTGGGTGATCCATTTTGCCTCTCATTTGAATATTCCACATTGTCATCATGATATTTACTCCCATGTTGTGTTAGATGCTGCCACACTCTGGAGTCATCTCGCCAATATGTTCAAGAGAAGTTGAATCTGCAGTTATTTACCTATACATTGTTTGAGTCATTACTACAGTCCTAAATATCATACCACTTTATTCCTTGTTTCGTGTCGATGATGGGGGAGTCATCATTGCCCTCCTTCGATAGGTAACTTCTTGTCGACTTCCACTCACTGTCCAGGAAGATGACTTAGGTACTCCCTTTCAGTACCTTAGAGCTAGCATGCTCTAATGGCCATTTCTTCGCATCCGACAATAGGACTTCATTATTAGCTTTCGATCGGTTTATTCCACGAGTGTTTGACCTCAACTTCATTATCACATTCATGGATTGTAATGTTTTACCTTGAAAGCCATTGTCATTATTGGTGGTTTCTCTCGTACCTGTTAATGGTCCACATCATTGGCCAGTAATTAGGTGATTTTTTAGCATGTTTGACTTCAACATGTTTATTCACATGCTAGAATTTGTACATTGATTGGTTCAGGATGGAGCGCAAGACCCAGAGTCTTATCTGTTATAGCTCAGTCTGCATGGAGTTTTATGTTATTCATGATTGTACACATGTTTCTACTATATGGATGGTTGTGATCATACCGTGAGACTTTATATTCATAATGATCCTTGTTATCTGGATGGCTGCTGTTAGCGCTTGAAATTTCACCTCAGGCTGAAAAGGAAAATCTCAAAGCTACATCAAACCATTCAGCCTCGTAGCTAGCTCTACGGGGCAGGAGAAGGCTCTCTCCAGGTCAAATTTCGTCAAATCTTCAATGGGATGAGATGACCAACAAAGGTAACACTGATATTAGGCTAGTAAACTGATTGTAAAGGTTGATTTTGGGTTTTTGGGGTTTTTGATGGCAAATTGAGGAGCTGCAATTTAGGGTGCGGGGATTTGACACAATTTCTGCAGGGGGGTCTTTGGGGCGAGGTAGGAACCTGTATTGATGCCTTTAGTTGAAGTGGATGATTAGGAAAGAAAGAGGAGGAGCTAAAGAGAGCAAACAATGACTTTGAATTCTCTTTAGACAGCAGAAAACATAGAAATTAAACAAATTTAAAAGCAGAGCATGGCAGGCATGAATTCATACTTTAACACCTCATTTGTTTAATATGCAGAAGTAAAGAAAGGAGATGAAGCACATCAACACACTTACAAGTACATTAAGAAAAACATCATCAACACATGAGTCCACAAGAATCCCAAAGATGACTGCAAAACCCTGGTCTTCCTTAGCCAAAAATTGCAGAGATACAATGAAAATATACAATGATAGCTTCTCCCTCAAGAGTCCAACCATGAAAATGAGCAAGAAAGTACATAATATAGATGATCTAACCTCTTTCCCTGCCTCCATGGGTCGAGCTCAATATCCTAGGAGCTCTTTGAACCACTTCTAAACTAAGCACTAGAAAATAGGCAGTCAAAACAACTTGCCTCTATAAACTTGGAAACCAGTTAATACATTCAATTTTTACCCTTTACATGCAAGAAACTTCTAGAAGAGATAAACTAGAGTAAAAGTATCCAAAAAGTGTCATAATTACATCCATAAATATCATCATTAACCTCAGAATGTCGAAAAAGGTCAAAACTGCAATTTCTGGGCTGAACCGGTCAAATCTGGCAACTTTTCCTCAACGGGTCGCGCACATCTTCCTCAACCGGTCGCGCACTTTGGAGCCCTGTTGGGAGGCCTTCCCGGTGTCTGAATGAGGTGCAGGATAGCTCGTTGGAAAGGTCTCTGAGTCTAATTTCCAACAAAACCGGAATTTTTGGATTTGGATGTCATTTTCCCAGTCGAAAGTCAATTCTCCCAAGACTACTTCTGCAACTCAAAAAAGGGGCAGAAAGTCAAATTTTGGCTGTATTTTGACTTTTTGGAGGCCCAAAACTCCATAAAAACTCAAGTCCATCCATAGGCATGTGTAACTTGGCATGAAAAATCCAAAAATGTTAAGTTTTTGCAAAACAGAGCTACGATGACAAAGGGTCTCACCGGGGGTGAGACCCGTTGAGAAGCCAAAACCTGTAAATTTCCTAAAAATACCAAAAATACCAAAAATTCTCCAAAATTTTTGGGATTTGTGCTGTAGATGATGCTAGTGAGTGCCATGATCCTTGAGGGATGCCTCAGCCAAGATACGGAGTGGATTTGGCCTTTTCCTCTGTTTTTGTGCCTCGGTCAACCTCCTTTGAAAAACTTTCATTTTAGCCTTGCAGAGATGCATCCTTGCCCAATAGTGATTTTTCATGTTCCTTAGCATCTTTTTCTCTTGGTTGGCCTTAGCCAACAGCCTCTCCAAGTGTGTATTCTCCTAAATGAGAAATGACTCCCGGTCAGCAGGCAATGGATCACCGGGCCTCCTACGGTTTAGGACTCGGTCACTTCGAATCCTCCAAAGTTCATCAAGTGCCTTCTCCTCCTCTAGCTGTGTGTTCCGCTGCTCTAGATAAGTGATGGTCCATTGGGCACCCTCGAGTCTCCGCTGCAAAACATCATTCTCGGCCCTGAGATGCTGAATGATCTCCTTTGCCTCTTGGCTAGGAGAACTAGCCTTGAGATCAATCACCGGATCCTCATGAATCATGGGCTCTTTTCCCCTCTGCTGTACCTGTGCTGGTGAAGAAAACGAGGCCCCTTCCACCTGATGTGGAGATAACACTCGCTGATCTGAAGATGAAGGCGAGACCCCTTCCACCTACTGTGGAGATAGTACTCGCCTGACTGCTGCAAATAAGGCCCTTGGGCCTTTCTGATAGGTGACCAAAGGAGTGGAGCTGACATGTCGGGTGACGGGAGCATCAGGCTGCTGAGATGGTCCTCCCTCCTCATGAATGGCCTCCTGATGTGGCTGAGGTGGCACTATGAAAAACTCACGGGAGATGAACTCCTCCCATGAGATGCCCCGCTGAGTCAACTGATGTGAGACTATGAGCTGAATCAAACCATAATGGAAAAGGCTCCTGTACTACTGAGCTGGGGTTTTCCTCTGCAACATGGGCACCATCCTCTGAATGTTATGAAACAGGAAGACCGGGAGGTTCATCATCCTCACCCGGGTGAAATGCATCAACAGGCAAATGTGATATGAATATACCTGTGAAAATCTGCCCTCACAGGTAAAGTAATGCATAATAAGTCTCATAAGGGGAGCATACTTGCTCCGAAGAAATCTGAATGGGAAAACACCTGTCAACAGTCTCATAAATGATGGCCGGACATAGGGCTCAAAGTGAACAAAATCAAGTAATCTGCGCTTAGGCCACACCTCACCCACATTTGGTATCCCTGTAGCCTCTAAGATCACCTCAGGTGTCAATATGAAGTTCACCCCTACAAGAGTGACATGTCCATCATGGAGGTGTAAGACAAACAAGCGGGCCAACTCTCTATGATGCTGAATCTGAGAGATCCTCTCACAAAACTGATAACAAGACATGTACTGGAAGCAATTCACTGCCAAAGGACAAGCCTGTAATTCTGCCAAAGAAGTAGGCTCTTCCCGCTTATGATGTCCTCCCTTACCTCCTCTACAAGGCCTCCTCTGTTCCTCAACCTCTGTAGATGATGAATGGTCATCACTTTGCTCATAAGTTTCGGTTTCTGACATGGTTTTGGAGCAAAGTGGACAAAATGAACTGCTGTCTCTGCCTGCAAAAGTGCTGAACTCTTTGCTGTTTCAAGGGGAAAAAACATGAGGGGGATGTTAGGGGAGGGAACTTCTTAACAAGGAATGGGAATATATGAAAATAACAGGGAATTTCAAGGGAAATTTTACAAATGAACATGCTTATAGGAACATGTATTTGAATTTAGGAAATCATTTGCAAAGATGTTTGTATATGGGACAAAAAACATGTGTGATAGTAAACATGGAAGGAGCATACATGTATCAATAGGGACATAGGGAAACCATACACCAAATTTACTTATAGGAGTTCATGTGTATCATAAGGCAATTTTTTTGATAAGGAGTACATGTACATTGTTTTAACATAGAGGGAAGGTTTTCATGTACAAGGGGATGTCAAGGGCATGTAGGGGTTATATACATGACTTTAGATATACAGCAACATTTATTTTCACATGACTCTTTTCTTTATTTTCAAATGTATCTTTTCTTTTTGCTTTTATTTTTGCATGTGTATGGTAGAGGGAATTAGGGTTTTGTGTGCTTGGGAGAGGGGTAGGGTTTATAGATTAGGGATGGGGGAAAAATTTTACATTTTATCTACAAATAATATGGGACAGAGATGAAATCATGACTGTGAATGAAAGGGGAAAAGAGGGAAGGAACCAAATGGGACAAAATCACTTGAAACACTCACAAAACCCTAGCATTTTACAAACATTAACAAGCAGCCATTTATGTCCTTTCATTCGCATAATGTGAGGTTAAAATCATAGCATACAACCTTATTTTCATCATCAACCTCAAAAACAATGAGTAAAGACCCTACCTAGAGCAATGTAGATGATTTGAAGAGAAATTAGGGAATTTCTTTGAGTTTTACAGGCCAACGGCTCAACGGGTCGCGCAGGCCTCCCAACGGGTCGCGCACCGCCCAACGGGTCGCGCCCGTAGTAAATTTGAACTGCGGGAAGGGTTTGGACGGGTCGCGCACCTCCCAACAGGTCGCGCACCTCCTTGAACGGGTCGCGCACCTGCTAACTGCCCGAAAACGCTGTGTTTTTGCCTCTTTCGCCTATCACTCTCTCACAACCTCTCTTGCAAGCTTTGAAATGCACAATGAGAGTGAAAGGAGGGAATATGACCTTTTATAATCTTCATTTGAAAAAATTTATCCATAAACCCACTTTATAAAGTCTATTTTGACACTTTTCTTTAAAACACTGATTTTTAGTTTCCTTTATCCTGAAGTTGACTTTTTGAGTGCTTTGACTTGATTCTTTTTGCAGGTAGATCATCTGAAGGACTGTGGTAAGGGGACCAGGGTTATTTCTGCCTTTTTGAAGACTTTTTGGAAATTTATTCTTTTTACAAAAATTTAACATGACCTTGGCTTTAAAAACAGAGTTTTTAAATCCAAGTTTAAAAATGAACTGTACATAATGAGAATATCAAAGAAACATGTTTACCATCCTCCCTCTGGCTTGATGGTCACTCAAGGACTTTCAAAGACATGACCTTGCTGAGACAAATGACCAAAACCCTAGACCTAGGACCTTTGACCTTAAGACAAAACAAGACAAGCTTGAAAAACTAAATAACATGATATGACCTGATCCAGCAAAGCCAAGAGGGGTATGAATAGACCAGCTCCTCCATCAGGGTTATGGCATGCCTAACGGGATGCAAACTTTGACACTGATGAGACACCTACTAATTCAAATGCAAAGAGCTTTGATCACTGATGGAGGGCTTTCAAGACCGACACTAACAACTGCGACCATACCATGGATCTTTTATCTAGTCTTCATCATTCGCATGGTTGCGTCCATGATGTGGATTCAAGTCTTGATATCAAATATGTATATGTATTTGTAGCCTTGATTTGTAGGTATCCTGACAATGTGTATCCTCATCCTTGCCAAAATCCCATAAAGCATCTTAACCTTCACTCCTCATTCTGCCTTCATGCTTTAGGGGGCATCTGTTACATAGTATTTTTTCATGCCTCCTGCACTTCCCTGTGACTTACCCTAAAGTTCCTGAAAGATGATCATTATACAATATATTCATCCATGTATATAGCTTATATTCCTCTTTTAACCTTGCTTGGAAAATATCTGGAGCTTTCCCTAAAGAAATGGCTCATGAAACCCTAAAATGAGGGTCATTTCCCTTATGAAGCCCAAAACCACGATGATCACCTATTGCATCTTGTTAAGCTAGTGATGGAATTAATCTGTTCTCTCTTATACTCGCGATGGTCTCAGAAAGGAAGTTTTCCCAAAGAGGATGAGAAGCTTCATGATCTAGAGGCTTCCAGAGCGGCAAGCTAGAGGTGGTTTCACATATATGAGGTCGAATCCTCCTAATTTGACCTCTTGGTTTCATCCCTATGAGCTACCTCCTTGAGAGGTGGGCCTAATCCTATCTTTGGAGGAGGCCTAAAAACCTCTCCCACCCTATAAATTGCCCCTCTACCATTCCCAAATGGTTGGTCAGGTTGATCTATGTCCATTTGGACCCCTATGCTGAGCTTGTGCTTAGAGGCTATTCATTAGATTTGGAGAAGGATTGTTGGAGAGTTTCTTGGCTTGGACTTGGGTTACCACTCAAGGAGAGCCTTTTAACATCAAGGTTATGCTTGTAAGCTTCCCCTTTATTCTTTAAATAATAATACAACTGCTAGTTCATCTTCCTAAAATATATATGTTCATGTATGTATTGGCTTGGAATTCCTTGATCAACTAAATAGGTTATTGTTGGATTTGATATTGGTTTTGGTATGCTTTGTTGTATCTCAGTCACTTGTGCAGGTATAGAAGCACTGAAATAAACAGGAATGAGTCTGTGACACAAGTGGTTCGAGGATCTCAACAAAGGAAATCGGATTAGCATCAGAGCAAGGTAGGCCTTCTCTCTTGTTCTAATTTTCAATTATAATCTAGGAAGGTGTCTAGTTGATTGCCCCTTTAATTTCTAGACCCACTCATTGGGATAGAGGGATAATCTCTGTCCACAGAGAGGATTAACCTTGTCAACAAGGAATGATCATGTTTCACGAAAATTGTGTTGATATGATGTATGTTGAGACAATCAATATATGTAGGAGTCTACAGGGAAGGGATCCCATGGTTGTTACAAGGATGAAATTTGGGTTGCAAACCTACTAAATATTTGAGAAAAAATATTTTCTTGTTTAATAAAATTTCTATGCTTATTCATGTGATTTCTACCCTTGATGAAATCCCTAATGAGCTTGGAATTCTACCTTACAAAATCACATTAGTGGGAAGAGGTGGATAAAGGATTAGTCAAGGAAGGCTTGACTAGGTCCATGTGAACTAGAAGGAAAATGAATTCATAACTAAGAAAGTGGCTTAGGAAGGGAGTTTCCTTAACTAAAACTCTTCCTTGGCTAATATATTTTATTTTTGAAGTAACATGAATGTGTGAATGGCAAGAAAATAGAAACTAGTGCTTGTTATTTTTGGGTAATACAATGAGGATACCTAATGGATTCCATGTCACATGGAATATTCATATGGAAAATTTTCAAGAATGATATCTTGGTATTATATACCACATGAAAGAAATAAGTATACTTATTCTTATGCTTATGAGATTTTTTGTGTGAATAATTGAAAAAAACTAAGGTTGGAAATTAACTCTAGAAATAACAAAGCATGGATAACATGGAATATGTGCAAATATGACACATGCTTGTCAAAATGAATATGCATATGTTTGGGTATATGTATGAAGACATTTTTTAAATATGTAAACTTGATACCTAATGTAAATTTCCTTTATGAAATTGCATGGAAACTTGTAAGCCAATGAATTTATATAGTTGTGACTAATATGTGAGGTTGAGAAAATTTTAGGGACTGCTGAATATTGCAACATTGAGCATGCTAAAATCCAACTGGACTTGTTGAAAATAATTAAGCTAAGGGTGCTTGTGATGGTAGCCAAGTAAGTAAGGAAAGTATCAAGCAAAGGTAATCAGGTAAAAGAAAGGAATTTGGTAAGAATTCCTTTCAGTTGAATTTGGTATCTTTTGTTTCAAGATTAATGGATGTATTGCATGAATGACCAAGAATGGGTATGGTTAAGGTTGGAATCCTTCAATGTGAAAATATTTTTAGGAATTTTTTAATTCTTGCAAACAAAATGAGAGCTAAATTTCTCGTGAATTTAAAGATGTGAACCTCTCAGTTTTGATGGAATTTTGAAATTCTTAGAATCATTATGAAGAAAGTATACAATGAAATGATAGTTTCATTTAGATATATTTGAAATCAGTTGGAAGTGATAGAATTATTATGAGTGTAATAATTTTGAGATCACTTGAGGAGATCTTGTGAATTTTTGAAATGAAAATATTGTATGTATGAGCACTTACACCTGTTTGGTTGATTTATAGAAACCACCATGACAGCATATCACAACCTACAAGGGATCCCAACATCATGACTAAAAATGTCATGTTTACATGATCTGGCTTTTGAAGGAAGAAAATTTGGGTAATTAAAATTTCTTATTTGAATTTTTTTATTATACCTCATGAGAATTGTATGTTTTTGATACAGGTAAGGTGATGATAAATTCAAAGTGATATCATAGTAGCATAGAGGAAATGTGGTGAAGTTAAACATCCTAGGGACTAGGCCATTATGGTAACATTGGAACCCTATGATATGCATTGATTGTCATAAGTTATGGTATGACAAATGCGTTGTGTTATTAGAGAAAGCTAGACAGATGCCTTGGTTGTAAGGCTCTATCAGTCTTGAGATACTTCCTTTGTGAGGAAGACTTGCCGAGGAATGGATCACTTAAGGGACTAAGGAAGCAGAGAATGGGATTCCTGGACTTGGAAGGTGTGTGACTACAAGGAATAAGAGACTTTGAATAAACTATTTTTCAAAGAGTCGTGTACATACTCATAGGGATCAAGAATGCATTGGGTGTGTCCAAGAAGACAATGAGTTGAATTTTTTCCTTGTGGATGCCTTAAGGAGAAACTAACAACCAAGCATAAACATGTTGGAATGCCAAATTATCTATAGATAACTATATCATGAAATATCTATGGCATTACTCAAAGTGGCAACTAAGGACATGGGAAATGTTGTTGATATAAGAGTTGTAATTATAAATCTCATTTATCTGTTTATGTTCTCTATTTATAGAACACAAAGGAAGGTTCTCCTTTAAGGGGGTGGGGTTTGTAACATCTCTCACTTTACCCTTTTTTTTGTAATATTAAATTGTGACTATAATGCCAACATGGAAGTCATGGTTGAATAAGACAAAAAATTTTAACATATAAAATAACATATTTAAAGTTATGGCCCATTGAAGGAGAGGAATTCTTGACAGATCCATTTTCTAAGGGAGAAATTGGTTATAAGTAATAAAGAGTCATGATCAATATAATTTTTTTTGGAGTCATTATAGGTCCAAATGAACCACCTCCTAACATATTTAATGTGATTAGAAAGTGGAGAAGTGGAGTATGATGCTCCTCACCCTCGAATGTGGAGTAGGTGGAATAGTTGATCGAACCACCCTCTGATGCATTGGAAAGTGGAGAAGTGGAGGGTGGTGCCCCTATCCAACAAAGAGGGAGGAGGCAATTGAGAAACTCTTAAAACTAAAAAAAGAGACAAGGCAGTGTGATGGAGCTCTCTTAGGTTTAATTTACACACAGGATATTGGGTTGAGAATGACCTCTCAAATTCAAAAGAGGGATAGGGTGAGATCAGTCTTTGACAACCTTTGGAGAGGTTGGGTATCCATGCAATCCCTGAAATTCACACAAAGAGTCTAGGATGAGGGGATTACTACCTTGGGAAAAAGGGATGGAAGAAAAGAAAAGGATAGAAAAAAATAAAGGAAATAATGAAAAATAAAGACATGGCGATGCCCAATTCCCCAGCGAAAGGAAGAACAAAGTTTTCACTCCTGCAGGTACACAAAGGGATGCAAAGGAAAGATATAGATAAACATAATAAAAGATAAGGATTTTGGTTCTTTAATTTTTATTCTTGGTGGTGTTCTTTGGAGTTGATATTTTGGAGGAGGCCCATTGGTTCTTTTGCATGAACTCTTTCTCACTATGTCTCTCTCTCAAAATGGAAGAAACTCAATGTTGGGCATGGAGTGTAAGGAGCTACTAGAGCATTGAGAATAAAAGAAGATGTTTTGATGTCACGGGACTAGGTTTTCCATTCCTATGTAGTCAATGGGAGGCATAGTGGATGACTAAAGCATTATGGTGTTTATTTCTTGGGAGAAATTAATAAACTGCCTAGACATTGACTTCCAACTCTAGGACTAAGCAATGACCCAACTCGACCTTGGGTGTAATTCATGTGAACTATATTTGAGGCCATTGAAATGAGTTTTCTATGATTGTATGGTTAGTGGGAGGCTCTATGGATGACAAAATAGTTGTGGTGTTTACTGCTAGAGGACAGTTGATAAATCATCTGGATAGTGGATTCCATCTGCTGGGCTGAGCAATAACCCAACTTGACTTTGGTTGTAATGCCTATGAACTATATTTGAGGCCACTAGATTGATTTGTCTATGTCTTCGTGATTATCGGGAGGCTCAGTGGATGACTGAATCACTATGGTGCTTATTGTTAGAGGGAAGGTGATAAACTATTTGGAAAGTGGATTTCAACTCTTGTATTGAGGAATGCCCCAACCAGACCTTGGGTGCAATCCCTGTGAATTGTATTTGAGGCCACTGGACTTAATTTTTTATGATTTTGCGGTCAGTGGGAGGCTCAATAGATGATTCAATCATTGTGTTGCTTACCACTAGTAGACAATTGATAAACCACCTAGACAGTGGATTCCAACTCCCAGATCAAGCAATACCCCAGTTGGACCTTAGGCGTAATCCTTGTGAACTATGTTTGAGGCCACTGGATTGGGTTGTATATGCCTATTTGATTAGTGGGAGGCTTAGTGGATGACAATTATCGATGTTTGTGTATATATGTTAACCACTTAGAGAGGGTAATATGAGTCACTGTGGCCTTTACTAGAGAGTTTTTAACCACCTTGACAATGGACTACAAACCCTTGTGGCGCTTTCCATGAAAATACAACTAATAAACTGCCTAGAAAATGGATTGAATCTCTTGTATTAAGTAATACTGAATTTAGACCTTGGGTAAGTCCTAGGGAGTGAGCTCAAGAGAAAGAGTGGGTCACTTTGGTGCTTACTACTAGAGGGTACTTGATAAATTTCCTAGATAGTGGAATCCATCTCCTAAGAGTTTGACCAAGATTTTTGTGTGAAGTCCCTAAGCAAGTATCCCCCTAGAATTTGGATATGGCTCAGGGGTAGTCAACTACAAGAAATATGTGGTGTAGTTGATCTATGGTTGGGTGGTGAGTTGAAGTCTCTCCTTAAGTTTCCAACCATCTTAAAACACTCAGATAAGTCCATTACATGTGCATATTTGAATTTATGGACTGTGATGATCCCTAATATGTTTATGGCTAGTACATGATCTTGTGCATTTATGAATGAAAATGAATTGCCCTAACTATGAAATTCATTGTTATGTTTATGACTAGAAGATATCTTGTATGTCCATGATTTTAATGGGTGCATGGATTGTGTTGATCAATGTTTAGTTTATGGTTGATGTGAGAAATTGTGTGTTTATACTCTCTCTTACTCTCTTAATTGATAATAATTCTTTATGAATATATTAGTTCAACTTGCTTAGAGGTTTTTCACTGTCTAATAGAGGGACATCAACTCTTCTTGTATTTATATCAACACTTGTATGCTTACACTCAATTAATTGATAAATCACATTCTTTTGAATATGTTTAACCAGCCTGTAGGAGGTGAACAGAGTTGGAGTGTTTGTTATATTTATCCTTGTGCAACATTGCAACTACGTAAATTTTGGTGTTGGGGGCCTTTTCCATTCTTATCTCAGATACTTGTGACTTGGGTGTTGTGGGAACCCGATCTTTGTGTTGGTTATCATGAAAAAATGTGAGGTTTCAAGACCTCCAACTCTCACACTACAAATGAAAAAGGAGTTGGAATTCGAGGAAACTTCTCCGTTTTAATATCCATTCACTGAAATTTGAGTTCGAGGACCCTAGGGTCATGTGCTTTAATATGCAGAAACTTTGGTTTTTTTTTTTTTGGGGGGGGGGTGGGGTCCCTTTTCTTTGCATAACCCTAAAAATCTGGCATTTGGGCCAATCACTATGACATTTTTAAAACCTTGATAATTATTTCTCCAATGGTTTTCAAGACCGAAAAAGCATATTTTTATGAAATGCAAAGTATAATAGGGCCCAACATTAAGGGTCTAAAGGTGGAATCTTGTTATGTGGGCCCGATTGGGTTGTCAGACTACAAAGCGATAACTTAGACCTGAATCTCCACTATGTAAGTTCTCAATGGACCTTGTTGTGATGGAATTGCAGTACCACCAAGGCCTGGGAGAGGCCACGTGGGTGCTACATGGTGCCTGGTGATGACATTGACTCTTTTAATAGGAAAAACTTTGAGTGGGAATAACTTTTGATCCATAAATCAGATTGAGATAAATTTTATATCTCTAGAAAGTGCTTGGTGAGTTGATCTCAATGGTAGTATTAGAATTAAATTTTGCAAACTTTGAAAAATGAATCTTTTTCTAACCCCATATTCATAACAAACCTTGGAGATAGGGCCAAAAGGTAACACTCGCACAACCAGGGATGTCGAGGGGATGGGAGGTGGTTACAAACTATAGTAGAATGGAATATTCTTATCTCTAATAAAAGTTATTTTGTTTAAAATATTCACTTATTTATCTTCAATACAAAAATATTAAAATATTTAGTGTATTTGGTGGGAGAAAAATTCATATCAATGCTTTAATTCATAACTTTGCAATCAATATCCATTTTGTTTCTCTTTTAACTTTTTAATTTTTTCCATGTTAATTTTAATTAATCGTTGTAAGAAACTCCTTATAATAACACATTACTACATTTGTAGTCTTATTTTCCATTTGAAAAGGTTTTTTGGGTTCAAGTCTTTGACCTTGTCTTCATTTTTATTAGGTTTCTTGAGTGCCTCCATATAAGATTTAGGTTAATTTTTCTAGC
The DNA here is from genome assembly GCA_031772625.1 of Pinus tabuliformis. Taxonomy (NCBI): domain Eukaryota; kingdom Viridiplantae; phylum Streptophyta; class Pinopsida; order Pinales; family Pinaceae; genus Pinus; species Pinus tabuliformis. Next base: position 1,108,287,525 of record CM062816.1, on the reverse strand, counting down.
TAATTTAGAAGATAGTCATTATCTCATCAATTTACCTTTCCCAAACCTATCACTCTTGTTTGAACATAAAGGTCATGCATTCCCCTATACTTGAGAAAGAAATGAAGAATACATGAAATCATTGTTTCACTTTTTTTTTAATATTTATACCTTATAGCCATCAATAGATAGAATTCGTAAATACAATTTCTTCCACCACCTCCTCTTTATATAACTTATGGATTTTGAATATAGAAAACCTTTGAGAACCATTCTAGCATTTGATTTTCCTCATAGTTATAACTACAAGTGGATAGAGTAAAGAATGGAAAGTTTTTAACTTAAACCTCTTTACCATATCTAAAGGGAAATCAAGAAATTGTCTTAAGGGAATAAAAAATAACCATATAAAAAAGTTAGTGATATATTCTTGCATATTGTTTTGACTAGGAATTTACAAAATCTCTTTCCAAAATCATCATCGGATTGATGTGGTTCCACTCATGCCCAAGTAAAGGCATTATCATTGTTACATTTGGATTAAATCCCTAATCCTTCAAAGATCTAAAAGGCTATGGTGGGATGACCTCCCATGCTTCTTCCCTTCCTCCCACTATTGTTGTTTGTCAATTCAATACCTCTTTAGCTTTTCAGCTCCTTCGAACCTTGCCTCCCTTACACTATATATGGTTTAAATCATATTAATATATGATTTAACTATAACGTTGGGTTCACAAAACTCTATAACAGGTCATTCCTCCTCTTCTAAAACTATCCTCACCTATATGGATTCATTATTTAACAACATATTAATATATGAGTTAAATCATATCCATAATGAGAAGTAGTGAATAGTAGATTATTTTATGACTTAAGGAATATTAATAATTAATTATATAATTAACAAGTGAAAATTTAGATAAATTGTAAGTTAAAAAAGAATTATGGGAAATTAGAAAGGGAATTTGAAATTATTTTCCTTTTCCAGTTTGACGAAGAATTAATTTACATGATGATCAATGAACAATATCAATAATTAAAAGAGGAAGATTTTGAGATTATTTTAGTTAATTAGCATGACCATATTAATAAAGTGGTTGATATGCATTGATCAACATAAATTTCCATGTTTTAAAACTTATGGTGTCGATCAACATATGAAAGGTGGAAAATGACATTGATCGACATATATCAACCACTTTATTAATGTGGTTGTACTAGTTGATGACTAACGTGCATGGGAAGAATTAGTAGACCATGGGTAGTTGAGTATGGTTAAATACGGTCAATTTAGGGTTGACCATGTTTGATTATGGTTGATGAGGGTTTACCATGGTTATTTAGGGTTGATCAAGGCTGAATATGGTTGATGACGGTTCACTGTAGCTAACTAAGGTTGACTATGGTTGAATATGGTTGATGATGGTTGACCATGGTTGAAAACGTTGACGAGGATTGAACTTGGTTGACCAAAATGTTATCAGGAAAACTAGTGCCCATTCAGAGCTACTAGTCCCACTAAGACGAGTAGCTATCTTAGAAAAAAACAAACCAAAGTTACTTGTGTTTTCGTTTATGAGAGATAGATGAGAGAGAAGCAGAGAGTACCAAACTCAGTCTTTCGCTAGTCTCCTTGCTTGTTTCCTCTCTCCCTTGATAGAGCTTTCGCCACTCCTTTATCGCTTGTCCTGCTTCAAAGAACACCTGTAGAGTCAAAGCATCAAAATACCATCAAAGCATAGATATCTATAACCATAAACAATATAGGATCAAATGTACATTAACCATACAAATGCATATATAAATACAAGATTCAGAGATATACAAGTATATGAAGGAAAACTCAAATATATTTATTGATAGAAGTAGTAGACGAGAGGATTACAACCAAGCTGTCTGATCCAGCATCATCCTCCTAGCATGAAAGCCCTCTTCACCTCATAAAAAGAAAGATCACCCAAAAATACAATGTCTCAAAGAGAAACCAACAACACTTCCTTACAAATTACAAAATTCCAGCCTCCTGGATCTCTAAGATGAGGGATCCATATATAGATGTTTGCAGGAGAGTGAGTCAACTTATGGGATTTTGATTAGTGTCATTTCACTGATAGTTCTTGGTTCCACTTGGAGATTTCATGATCTCTTACTCATCCCTGGGCGAATTCAGAGAGGCAAGTGTCATATGAGCAGTTTCTAGAATATTCTCTAGGTTTCCACCTAGCAAACTACCTTTGCCATTTGTCTACTCTCACTCATCACACCCTACAGAAGGGTTTTTCAGTATGCATCACACCCTCTGTGTGTAGCAGGTGAGATGCATCGCACCCTTAGCATGGAGCAATCTGTATGGTCCAGTTTTGACCAGTTCTAAGCAGTTTTTCAGGGAGAACTTTTGGGAAATGATGTAATTAGTTGACCTTGATCCTTTAGGGTATGAACAACACTTTTAGGGGTTTGAGAGCCCTTGGTTTATGGAAATATGTGATTGGGGTTGCAGTGCCCAAATGTGTCTATAACAGTTGCCCCCTAAAGCATGAGGTTGTAAATCTTCTGATGTCAGGTGAGATGATTTATCATGAGGATCCAAGGTTTTTTCGAACTGGAAGGTGACCTATAATAAGATACAATACAATATATTATATTCATAATATTTTGATGATCTAGTTGAGGCAGGCATTCCTATGCTCAACTATATAAATTTATTTTCATGTACGTAGGAAAGACAATCGTCTATTTGGTAGACTGATGATTCTAGTAGAACCATCATCCCTTAGTTTGGATGATTATCTGTGTAGCTATGATGTACATTTGATGTCTTTATTTTCCTGAATATATCACAGCCTTATGGATGAAACTAGATCCGGGGTCTTCAAACTCGTTCAATCTTCGCCCAAAGTACAAGTCAATCCATGTGAAAATGTGTTTTGATGTCAAACATGGAAAGACATCACTTGATTACCAGCCAATGATGTAAGCTATTAACAGGCGCGAGAGGAATCACCGATAATGATAATGACCCTCAAGGTACCGCAATACAATTCATGTGGTGTGAATACATGAGTTGATGTCGAACAACACGCAAAATCTTTCGGTCGAAGGCCATTGATGTAAACCTGTTTCCGGAAGTGAGAAACTTGCCATTGAGGCATGCAAGCTTCAAAGTACTGAAAGGGTTGTTCTTAAGTCAACTTCTTAGATAATGAGCTGATTTCGACAAGAAGTGACCCAATGTAGGAGGGCCTTAGTGAATCCCACATCTATGACACGGAATGGAGCAAATGATTTTGTGGAGGTGAAAACGATCTGATGATACAAGGTTTAGGGTGGTGGTCATGAAAGAATGGAGTGCTAAGGTATTGCTACCATGCAAAATCTTTTGGTTGAAGGCCATTGATGTAAACCTGTCACTAGAAGTGAGAAACTTGCCATTGAGGCATGCAAGCTTCAAAGTATTGAAAGGGTTGTTCCTAAGTCAACTTCTTAGATAATGAGCGGATGTCGACAAGAAGTGACTTGTCATAAGAGGGCCTTAATGAATCCCACATCTACGACACAGAATGGGGTAAATTATTTTGTGGAGGTGAAAACGATCTGATGATACAAGGTTTAGGGTGGCGGTCATGAAAGAATGGAGCATTAAGGTATTGTTACCATGCAAAATCTTTCGGTTGAAGGCCATTAATGTAAACCTGTCACTAGAAGTGAGAAACTTGCCATTGAGGCATGCAAGCTTCAAAGTACTGAAAGGGTTGTTCCTAAGTCAACTTCTTAGATAATGAGCTGGTGTCGACAAGAAGTGACCCATCGTAGGAGGGACTTAATGAATCCCACATCTACGACACAGAATGGAGCAAATGATTTTGTGGAGGTGAAAATGATTTGATGATACAAGGTTCAGGGTGGCGGTCATGAAAGAATGGAGTGTTAAGGTATTGCAGGAGATGAGACGTTAGATGGGTTGGTGAATTCTCTGAGCGACTTCTCTTGAACATATCGACGACACTGGAATGGATTGGTAGCATTAACCCCAAAATGGATGGTACGAAGGACCAATGGTGATATGACCGGTGAACGGAATAACCCAACCCGACTCAATCATTGTGATGGAGCGAAAGTGTCATGTTCAAGAGCGACCTGCTACCAATGAAGTTCTTCAAGTTTTCTTCCCTTTTTCCCCAGTGATTGCTGACTAGTACCTCTTTATTTTTGTCAAGCTTGAGGAGGATAACATATGCTTGTTCTATAATTTTCCCTTTGAGCAAACCTGTTGCTATGTTTTAATGAGCCTAGCGATATTGAAACTCGCTATTGTATGCATGGAAAAGTTTGTCACTATTTTTTTAACAAGTTTAACGACAATGATAACTCGGTCCTTTTTAGTTTTAAAGAGTCTGAAAAGAGACAAAAAGGAAAATCCAGCAGTCCTTTTTCGTAGTATGATCCCTTAAGTCTGAAAAAGTATAAAATAATATGAAAGGGATGAATTTTCCGATCACTTTAGCAAGCTGAAAAAGACAAGGAATCTATCTTTTTGTGTAATGATCCCTCAGGTCCAAAAATATTAAAATATAGAGGAGCAATGGCACTTCCAATCACTTTAACAAGCTGGAGAGGCCAATTGCTGGAAATATTTTCATATTTTACGAGTCTAAAAAGAGCTTAAAGGAGACTCGCTTTTTGAGGAATGAGTGATGTTTTTGGATAGCAACTGATTCCGGGTAAGGTTTGGAACTTTTCAATCATGGTAGTGTAAAGAAGGTGGCTAATAGAATCACCCGTCGCAGCTGTTCCTCAAAAGGGTAAACAATCAAGTGGAGGCATATGATTAGCTAAAAAGAGTGTAGGTGATGGTAAGAACATGACCAAGGTTCAAAAGTTGATAGCTATGCAATCAAAAAGGTTATTTACCGAAGGTGGGTTCAATTTTTAATGAGCTTGAACTCTGGGGGAACATATGCTCATTGCTAGGTTTATTTTTTAACGAGCTTGAACTTCGCGTAAATCTGCTCATGCCAGTCGTATAATAAGGATGTCTCTCATTAGTAGGTTCATTTTTTAGGGAGCTTACCCCATGCGCAACTTTGCTCTGGAGCCTTTTGTATGCAAGCTAGAAACGACCAACTATTGTCCTAAGGGTTAGAGAACTACTAAGGTTAGGTAGGATAGTTTCTCGGTGGGAAACAGTCTCCTTTGCTTTGTCGTTTCCATTGGTCCCGGCAAAGGTGAATGGTGGATCAGACCAATCACCTAACTTAAGTAGTTGAAGTTAGTAAAACTACGAGGTTAGAGTTACACTGGTCACTTTTCACTTGTGTACAAAAAGGTTTGCATGCCCCCAGGTATAAAGAAGAGTAAAGTTTCCAGGTTACCATACGAAAGTTCTCGCATTAGCAAGATTGTTCTATCCACGTAGCAGACAAAACAATTCCTCAGCTTTGTCCATAGAAATGGAAAAAGGTGAATGTTGTCAGTTCCAATCACATAACCTTCGATGAGGAAATGATATTTCCAGACTAATCCCATTTTCCTAAATGGACGGGTGTGTCAGATTGGTCATATATTCTATGAGGAAACACATCTTATATCCAGGGTTTTTCCTACCGAAGTAGGCCAGGGCACATGCCCCCTGGGTTTAGTCACATTCACCGAATCACTCGCGATCATCAGGTGGATGAACTGGAGGTTGATGAGACATTCCTTGTGAAAACAGACTAGTTAGGGATGGCATTTGACTAGTAGCTGTGTTTGAACTGGGGAATGAAAGTTGGTCAATGACTTGGACCATTCTGCCTTCATATGGAAAACACATCACTTGAAAGAGTGAGGAAACAATAGCTCCCATGTTGTAAATGTAGTCACGCCCAATGAGAAGATTGTAATCTAGCGGCCCTTGGACTACCGTCACGTTTAGATGAACGTTTTTCCTTCTCAAAGTAATAGGCACATTTGGAAGGATCCCTAATGGTCGACTGGTTCCTTTATTGAAGCCTGTCAGATTTTGAATCTTAGGTAGAAGTGATGGCGAACCAAGCGCTTTCCAAGTAGTTGAGGAAAGGATACTCACAAAAGCCTCTTCATCTATGATAGTACCTGCCATGATCATTCTGTAAGCTTGTACTATGATTTGGAATGGTACATTAGATGGTAGGCGGGGTCTCCCTAGTAGATTCCAATCGAAGGAAACAACTATATTGCTTGGAGGAGGGACCGAAGAAACGACCAGATGAATCTCTAACGAACTTCCTTCCTGTGGTAAAGAAATAGGTAGATTTCCCCCATGTTCATCGGATTCTGTGTTAACAAAAATAATTTGAACGGTGTCATTCTCATTCTCTTTGGTGACTGTATCATCTGAAGGTGGACCTTCTGAAGACAAGATTGGGTCGACTGCTGTCTCGACCTGTTGACTTTGGTCCAGTGTGGACTTAGAGGGTTTATCTTCAATGATAGATGCTTTGACCAAAAACAGAGGTGTGTTAGTCAGGCTTTCAACTAGCGATGGACTTGGCAAGAGTTTCTTGTATCCAGGAGGAAGTTGCTGCGGTGAAGCAGGATGGTTATCCAAGACTCTTTTAGCCTCGTCTAAGAAGGGACAATGGTGGAGAGCATGATCGCCTTCACACAACCTACAAGGAAATTTAGATATTCCTTTTTTTCCATTGACTTCATTTTCACTAGTTGATGGTGTACTCTCAACATGATCGTCAAAGGTTGAAGACACTTGATTGTGTAAACAGGGAGACCAGTCCCTTAAGATCCGCGGGATGCAGGGACAATCTCGATGATAGTGGTCTCCTTTGCAAATGACACATGGAGATTTAGGTTTGGATGGTGCAGTGTGTGGATTTTCTCCAGATGATGTGTTATCTCAAAATCAGACCCTGATAGGTTGCTGGTCAGGTTGACTCTAAGTAACTATTTCAAACCTACTTTAGGCTGAGGCCTAGCCTCCTCAACCTGAGAGGGCTTTCTCTTAATGGATTAACGATTTTGATTAAAGATAAGATGGCTAACTCTTATAGAAAAACTGTGAGAAATATGAATGCTGGAAACACATTAAACAACTATCCATTGGGCTTATGGAGTCAACAACACCTCAATATAACAGTGAACTTAACCTTACATGGAAGTCAGGGCATTCAACATTAGACATTCAGAACATCAACTCATATGGGACCACACAGTTTATAAATGTATACAAGAAATCAGGGCACATTCAGTGAATTCTGAGTGATTATACATCTATACCACTGTAAGAATTAAGAAAAGGACAACATCACATATTCTGAACATAAGAAATCCTTCATGAATCTTGAGAAGTAAAGTCAAAATTATATTACTGAAAATGAGTCTTACATAAGCCAAATACAAGCTTTGTTATAAAGTTTTCCAACCCTGATTACATTTCTGTTTCAGCTATATATAGAGCTCTTATTCTAACTGATCGAGATTCCTCCTCCAGCATGAGGGGAATTCAAAAATTACTTCTAATGACACCTATTAACCCTTTAACTAACTAATAAATACAACAAAGTGTTGACTGGAGTTTTTTTAGAGATCTAAATCAACTATGACTCTAACTCCATATTACATGCATGATGGCTTTAATTAAGATGATTCCTCATTCTTTGACATCTGGTTCCCTTCTAGTTTAGTTGTGATGGTCTTCAAGGCTCCATGGTTGTCTTCAATGACACATGTTTTCCAATGCCCTGAAAGATAGGAAACTACCCCTGTTTACTGGTCTTTAGTTTTCCCCAAAATATTCGAATGCAAATAAGCATATCCTTTATCCTTTAATTACCCAAAATGGAGCAGACTGCCATGTTCTTGATGCGTTGTAAGCTTTTTCCCATGTACATGTGTGCAGGCAAAAGTTTCTTGTAAACTGTTTGATATATCCTGAACTGTGGTAAATGTGCTCACTTTACGGCAAAAATTTAAAGTTGGATTTGAATATATATTTTCTCCACCTGTCTTGACCTGGTTGACTGTTGATAGCTTCAGATGATGCCTTGTATGCCTTTTAGACGTTTCCCTTTCAAAATTCCCGCTTATAATTCAAAACTGCTTGATTTACGTTGAAATCATCACTTTCAGCCCTACGAAACTGCTGAGTTATTTAAAACAGCTTGTTTTTAACTTGAGACCTTTATTAGCCAAGTGCTTGATTTCCAAAAACTTCTTTAGACTTTCCACAGGTCGAATAGGAATTTATATTTCTTCAGAAGGATAAGATCAAGCAAACTTGTCAAAAATTTTTGAAACAAAATCTTACTTGAAATGAAAACTCATTTAGCAGGTCCTTTAAGTTGGCTTAGCTGTGCCTTCAGATCTTCAATTTGTTTCTTCATAGCCTTATTCCCAGCTCTCAGTTGCATATTGATTCTTCTGATGTACTTGGCTTCTTTGATTGCTGGTACTGTCCAGGTGTGAAATTGTGAGTGGCCATCAACCACTGAATTCAGCTGGGCTTCTACAGTTGTATTCCCTTCCCACAGAGTTTTATAATACTTTGCGTGTATGACTGCATGTCTTCTAACGGCTTTCTTCAATTTGGCAATCTCATACTTAGCTGATTCTAATTGGCTCTTCAGGGCTGCTATATTATTTTCTTTAGGTGTAATGACTATTTTGCCTGTGTTTTTCTGTGTCTCTTCCCCTGTTTCCTCTGTTCTTGGCAGTACTTCCTGTACTTGCTGGAATCTCCTTGTCATAGGTCTTCTAGGTTTAAAAATGAACTCTTCAGCTGGCTCATCAAATTTAAGCCTTTTTGAGGCCTTGGATTTCTTGGTGCTTTCTTGTTCTGACTGTATTAACTTGATTTGAACTGGTAGAGACTGCTCAAATTCAATAGCCTGTAATAAGGCATTTAAACTTCCCTTGGACACTGGACTTTCTTCGACTGCTACAGCTTTACCTTTTTCCTTATTCATCTGGCTTCTTGTCCTTATCCTTGAGACTACTTCAGATGTGCTTGTTTCAGGTACAGTCTTTTTACCATGAGCTTTTTCCTTAGTTGATTGCTGAGGTTGATCTTGGATGACGAGTGGCTTCTCTTGTTTTCTTACTTGTGACTTTGGATCTCTTTTAGCTTTTGCTTCTGTTTGGAGCTCAGCTATTGTAAAATCTCTAGCAGGTGGAGGAGTGACGCCAGTATGGATTTTGAAGCCAACCATAAAAATTAATGAATTCCAATCTCTGTCTATCTTTTGGAGTCCATCTAAAACCAGTAGTTTGATCAAACCATGATGAAACAAAGAGGTTTCACAATCCTCTTTTCTCAGCTGTACCTTATCACACATCTTACTCAAACTACGGAACAGATAAAAAGGTAAGTCTATGGAGACCTTCCCGGTGAAATGCAAAAGGAGTTTAAAATGATAAGAGTAAACCTTGTTATACCTTCCTTCACAAGTCAGATATTTCTGTATGCAGGTGAGTAAGTGAGCATAATATTCTTTGACATAATTCCTGGGCACTGCCTTACTTAAATCTTCATTTACAAATTCATCCTTCAAAAAATCCTTACAAGGATTCATGTCAAATTTTAAGTTTTTAAACCATTCCTCTTGTCCTCGTGGATCTCTGTCACAGTAGATATCACTTCTGGCGAAACCTGCAACTCTAACATAGCTACTTTTGAATTCAAGCCTGTGTAGTTAAGTGCAAATTATTTAGTTACCTGTGCGTGTCCTCCTTGTAACTTTTTGCAAAACTTCGAGCACCCGACCTTTTTAAATGCTTTCTTCACCTCTTCATTTCTCAACGTTATATCCAGGCCTTCAGGCTCAGTCCTTAGACATTTTCCGGATCTATGCTCCTTTTTCCCCATTGATTCTTCCAAATCCTCACAAACAATAACTACCAGCTCCGGTTGGAATTGTGTTTCAGCTTCTATTTGAATTCAGCCTTGCTTGATTATCAGCCTCGCTTGATTATCAACCTGGCTTGAAATTTAAATTTTTCCATTTAAAATCTTTCAAGATGTAATCTTGCAGATTTGTCATTCATGCAAGACTTACGGCCATCATTAAGATTTATGCACGGTTGTCTTTCTTGGGAATGATAATTCGTGCGTATCAACAGATCTAGTGGTGGTGATAGTGGCAATGAGTGGTAAAATGTGATAAGAGAGGTACATGAGCTGACATGAGAAGACACGGCCTATGACTCACCTAACGGACTTGACATTTCGGGAAAGACTCACTGCGAAATGTACGAATCCATGATTTCGCAGCGCTGTTAGTTTTAAATTTTAATGATGCGCTGCGAAACTGCCTAATCATGATGCGCTGCGAAACTGCCTAATTATGATTACGCTGCGAAATTGCAAACAGGCACGGTGACTGACATAAGATAAAAAGTGGCTATAGAACAATGGTAGATGGAGGGGAACCAATGGGAGCTGAGAATAACTTGACTCAAAAACTCTTCAAAACTCCAGATTCTAAGGGAAAAAATTAAAACAAAATTAAACTAGCATTGACCTTTGTCATCGGGCTAGGATAAAAAGTTACATGTATCAATTTTAGTTCTAAGTGATAACATGATGCATGGTTGCCCCCTTTCACCATTGGATTCTTCTTCTTCTTCTCCTTCCCTTTCTTCTTCTTCTCAGTTACTTGGTTTTTAGTGTTACTAGTTTCACCAAGCGAAGAGGAAGAAGGAGAGGGAGAAACAAACGAAGTAGAAGGTGGGGGAGAAACTTCAGTATCATCTGGTTGCTAATTTGATTTCTGAGGAATTACGGTGTTTTGAATGACAGAGGTCGAGAAAAGCCATACTGGCAGGCCAATTGTGAGTCCTGGAACGGACAATGTAGCCATGTGTGGAGCACCAACATCTCCCCAAGAAGAGAAAGGACTAGGATTCCCCCAAGGGGAAATCCTTGATTGGTGGAATCCATTTTCTCAACCTAAGACCAATGAGGGAACAGTGATGTTATTCTGATTAAAATAAATTTTATGACGCTTTAACACAACTTTCTTTTTCAATTTTTAAGAGTTGAGAAAAAGCTAAAGATGACTCTAGTCACCTTCGATTTTTAATGAGCCTGAAGTGACAAGTGCTTATATGGACCTTTTCTTTTAAGGAGTCTGAAAAGGAATGAAAATGACTACTCTGGAAATATAGACAGAGGGATTGCCAAAAAAATCGCAAAATTGCAGAATACTTTATAAGGTACGACAGTCAATCTTCCTGAATGCTGTGTTCAGTGCATTGCGATCGATAGGGCGACAGACACAACTTCCTAAGGATAAAGGATATAGCCTATTGTGATCTCCCAATATATACTCAACGGTACGTGGGAGCACAAGTCCATACTGGAACTTGTCGTATCAAAGAGGAGGAATCACCCAACCTACGATGAAAATGATAGTTACCAGGCTTTACGACACCGGAATACATCTCTAGCCTAGACTTCTAGATGTTGTGTGTTAGGTTCCAAAGCATTTTTATGTTCATTGAAGTTTATTTTACAGTTGATCTTTCTTAAGAAGTTTTCCTTTAAGGTTCACCACGTGATGTATATATACAATTCCTAAACATGCAATCTAATATGATGAACAGTCGTTTACTTTATTTTAGCAATGAAAATCCTAGCTGCTAAGGAAAGGTAAATAAAATTCTTTCAACATAGAGCAGAGAGCACACACTAGATGCACTTTTCCTAAATCATTTTCCGCATGCAATCTAAATGCAAATGCACATGCATGTATTTGTTTCTCGGCTTCCTTAATGTGAGAATGACAAAAAGAAAACTAAGTACAGATCTGAACTATTTTCTTTCAAATCAATAATACTAACAATTTTCTCTTTTCGAAATGAAAGGAAGACTAAGACGACACTTTGCGATTTTGAATTTAAAACTGCTTTTGACACTTGAAATACTAATAATTTCAAAATCAAGTACAATGGAAAAAGTGTAATCGACTATCTAAAAGAGGAAGACTTTACGAAACTCTTTTTCTTGACTGAAAATGACAGTTGCGACACTTTCAAATCAAAAGACGACAATTCGATTAAGCTACTATTTGCAAAGGAGAACTATAAATGATGAAAAATACATTAAAAAAAATTCACAATTCTTTATCAATGGAGGTTGAATAATGCAAAGGAAGAAGGTTTCAACAGTGATATACTGATCATAGACAGCAAAACTACTGAATAAAGTTGAAGACAATGAAGAAAAATCCAAAATCTGGAGGCAAAAACAGTCTCACTCAATCATCGCACTTGTAACACAGGGAAATAGGGATGCATCTCACCTGCAACACATGGGAGGTGCGATGCATCCAGATTGCCAATGAGAGACAGTGCGATGGTCCAGGGACGAGCTTGAGCTTGGTTTTCACTCACAGTTTGTAGCTAAGTTCAGGGATTTAGGCCAAGCTAATGATAGACAGTAAACACAAAGTATAGGGGCTGATCGAATGAGGTTATTTGAGCTACCACCGAGGCACTTAGGATGTTTGCAAGTCAGATGTTCAGTTCATAAACCACCCAGAGATTGATTGAAGCAACGTTGATCTACTTTGTAGTTGCATAGAAAAAGCAGTTCGAAAGCTAGCTGGCTTAACTTTAGGCTCCGTTTGTAGTTTTTAAATTAAACAACATTAACAAAACAAACAAGCTATTCGCTCCCCAGTGGAGTCTCCATTTTGTTATTGGGAAAACTAGTGTCCATTCAGAGCTGCTAGTCTTTCGCTAGTCTCCTTGCTTGTTTCCTCTCTCCCTTGATAGAGATTTCGCCACTTCTTTCTCACTTGTCTCACTTCAAAGAACACTTGTAGATTCAAAGCAGAAAAATACCATCAAAGAATAGAGATCTATAACCATAAACAATATAGGATTAGATGTACATTAACCATACAAATGCATATATAAATACAAGATTCAGAGATATACAAGTATATGGAGGAAAACTCAAATAGCTTTATTTATAGAAGTATTAGAAGAGAGGATTACAACCAAGCTATCTGATCCAGCATCATCCTACTAGAATGAAAGCCCTCTTCACCTCATAAAAAGCAAGATCACCCAACAATACAATGTCTCAAAGAGAAACCAACAACACTTCCTTACAAATTACAAAATTCTAGCCCTTGGATCTCTAGGATGAGGGATCCATATATAGATGTTTGCAGGAGAGTGAGTCAGCTTCTGGGATTTTGATTAGTGTCATTTCATTGATAGTTCTTGGTTTCACTTGGAGATTTCATGATCTCTTACTCATCCCTGGGTGAATTCAGAGAGGCAAGTGTCATATGAGCAGTTTCTAGAAGATTCTATGGGTTTCCACCTAGCAAACTACCTCTGCCATTTGTCTGCTCTCGCTCATCGCACCCTACAGAAGGGTTTTTCAGTATGCATCAGATCCTCTGTGTCTAGCAGGCGAGATGCATCACACCCTTGGTATGGAGCAGTCTGTATGGTCCAATTTTGACCAGTTCTGAGCAGTTTTTCAGGGAAAACTTCTGGGAAATGATGTATCAGTTGACCTTGATCCTTTAGTATGAAACAAAACTTTTAGGGGTTTGAGAGCCCTTGTTTTATGGACATATGTGATTGGGGTTGCAGTGCCAAAATATGTCTATAACACAAGGGTAGATGAGGATTGACCAGTGGTGACCACGGTTAATGATGAAAAACAAGAATTGACCATCATCAAGTATGGTTAAATATGTTTCACCATGGATGATGATAGTAACCATGGTTGACTATGGTTGAACTTGTTGTCCATGTTTAACCATCGAGGAGCTTATTTGAACACAGTCAAGTATGGCTGCCTATGGCTGGACATGGTTGACCATAGTTGTTAATGTTTAATTAAGGATGGATATGGTTGATCGTGGTGAGTATGGTTGACCATATTGACCATGGATGTCCATGGATGAGCATGGTGAACATGGTTGAAAATAGAAACCATGGTTGACCATTGTTGAATATGGTTCGTACATGGTTGAATATGGTTGAAAATGGTTGAATTTGGTTTATGGTTAAATATGATCAAGTTATAGTTGATGAGGGTTGACCATGGTTGATTATGGTCAACTATGGTTGATGAGGGTTGACCATGGTTGATTATGGTCAACTATGGTTGATGAGGGTTGAACATGGTTTACTATTAGAAAGAGATAATATTAGTTGAAACTTGCATAATGTCTCAGACTTAGCATAATACCATAGTGTGATTCATTATACATTTATTTCCAATCTCCATTCAATTCTATACTTGTATGGAACATCAAATGTCCATGTGGTACTTTCAGAGTCTTTTACTTCTACCTTAAATAGTCTGAAGGAGAACTTTACATTTTTGAATAGACTAAGAAGTGGGCATTAAGATTTAACATTTATTGTCCAATCAATACAATATATTAGTTATATTCATCATATAAGTAAATATTACATATTCAATCATGATCCTGAATCAATTGCAGTGAGGATTATGATCCTCCCATGTATTACATGGTCAATGCACTAATGGTCACAAACCTCTTTTGGCTTGGTAGGATAGAAACAAAAATTATAAAGACAAAGAATATATAACTTAACAATATATTGTAAATATAAATTAGATTTTAGTGTAGATTCATTAGTAATCACCACTTCCATGCTCCCATGTATGTAGTTCATTATACATTATATAAATAATGTAGATAACTAGCAATGGTTCCTAAAGGTGCAAAATATACATCATTATAAGGTTTATCTACACTTTAGTTTCATATGTATCACATTTAAGGTTTGCTTATGTTCTTGACTAGTTACGTTGCATTTCAATATTATTTAAGGATTGTGTCACAATAAATTTCTTAAAGGTTATGTTGAACTGTGACTTTAATAAACAATAAATAATTATGTCACCTTGGAATAATCATTTTGGGTAACTTTGTTGAATTTCTATGTTCCTTAATGTTAATTTGGCATTGTGATGTTAATAAAGGGTTATGTAAAATTGAATTTGGATGATTTCAATGGGCCATGGTTGACTATGGTTTCATGTTTAAATGTGGTCAACCATGGTTGATTATAATTGATCATATCCTTCCCCTGAAAATATGAAAAAAAAACATGAAACCATCAAACCTTAATAAAAGTAAGTTGTATATATCGGAGAAGTCTTTCTAACATTATAAGGTATGATCAAAACGAAGATCGACAACAAAACATATTGTGAAAATCTAGGGATAAATAATTATCTTTAGGTGCATCAAACAATTATAAAATTAAGTTATAGATATCAAAGAGATATTTTTGACATTATAAGGTATGATAAAAAAATCAAGATCAGGATCAAAAAATATTGTGAAAATTTAGGGACACGTACTTATCTATGGGTGCAACACCCCATGTGTTGTGAATTTCCTCAAATCATATTGATACTCCCTATATTACAACTTTCTCTATATCTTTCCAATACATCCTAGATACTTCACATATCACATGTTTCTCTAAATCACTAGGAGTAGACTTTGTGTTGCACATCAAAATTTTTGGAGGAAACACCACATAGGAGGAAAGTTTTTTAATGTGAGAAAATAATTTTTTTGTGTGATGTAGTATGTCGTCAGGAAACTATTTGTGGAGTAACACAATGTTTTACAAGGGATTCAATTTCTTTTTTGCATGACATCAATATTTCAATGAATGCATTGGTTTTTGGGGAAAACTATTATATGTGTGATATATTGGACAATAAGTTTTATCCATACAATATGTCACACCAAAAAAAATCATGTGATACAATGTATTACATAATCTTTTTTTTGTTGTGTTCCATATTACATGAAAATTATTGTGGAAAATAACACACTGCATGAAAAAAATGTGTATTGCACCATATCACAAGGGAAAAAAATTGTGTGAATTGTTGTGCAACATGAAAAAAAAATATATTCAGGCATTACGCCATATCACATGGTAAAAATAAATAAAAATTGTAGGATATATCACATCATACAAAATTACTTTTTTTCATGTGGTGAAATGTTTCAAATGAGCTTTTTTAATCATATATATGACCCATTGCATGAACAAAGTGCCAAAAAGTGATGTATCACATGAAAATTATTTTTGTGCAATAAACATTGCATCACATGAAAATATTTTTATTATTGGATAAATGTTGTGATACTAAAAATTTTCCCAAGTTTTTATTTTGGATACCTTAATACCTTGCTCCCAATGTGATCATATGTGGAACATCATTTTGCTGACATGTCATGTTTTATTTTGACATCATCAATCTACTATTCACAACATGTGTTGATGACATGGATGGATTCATGTTATTATGCATGCATATATATTAAATTTATTGATATTTTGACTTATATTGATAGCATGGCATGTCCCTCCTAATCAATATCTAAGGACTGTGACATTGTGTTTATATTGGTATTAAATTTCAACTAAATATGGTGTGTCGATTAATATATGTCATTATGCTGAGAAGGGAAAAAATGTATCCTTGTTTTTTAAAAATAGTTCCAAGTTAGACTGTAAACAACCATTATCATTACTCTTTCTAAATAATTAATAAGGTGAAACTTAATAGTAACAATGAATTTGAATTCTTCCAACATCATGGTCTATGTAGTTAGTTCTCACATAAGATCTCCGACCAAAGAAAATATTATTTGTGCATTTAATTTCTCTTTGCACCCATATCAACCTCATAGGGAAAAAATTCTATTTGTTTTTACACTCAACGAAGAGAACCCACATTTGATTGGTGTGGTAGGGTGTTGTTGGAACTTGGATTAAAGTGTGTCAAGAGGCTTCTTTAGAGAATAATCTTTTGTAGTCCCATGCGGACATATGTCAAAGTTAAATTTTTTAAGTGAGATGGACAATTGGACATCCAATATCCCCATATTATGGTTAATAATGAAAAAACCTTCTTCAAACTACTTCAGTATGGTTCATGTCCAAGGGATCTTCAATATACTTTGTTTAACTTAACTACAAAAAGCAATGAAAAAATACTCATAGAAGACTATACCTCTTAGAAAAAAATGGCATCTTGACTAGTTCTCTTTAGAGCTTGCTACATAAAAATATAAGAAACATTGCTAGCACAATTGACAAGCATCCTAGGAGGAATCCTATTAATTTATTCATATGCTTTCACTTTAGGAGCTGAATTTGGCATTTTATGCATATTCCACTTTTTATTCTCCTCCTTCTCACACTAGTCCTAGGTGTGTAAGTAGACGAAGGAAGAGTAATAATACTTATTCCATTAGTAGATAAACAAGACCCATCCTAAGGATCTTGAATATACTGAATATGCACTCCAAGACCAATCTAGGTTACAGATATTGGAAAAAAAGGTTTTTTTGCAATCCCCTGCATGTCTAAAAAAAGTAAATTCTACCAAGGAATAAGGATTTCTAGATAAATAATAAATCATACAACAAATTTGTAATTTTAAGGAAGCCACTATGGTATAGAGATAAAATGCACCTAGATAAGGATAATCAATCAAAAATTTCATATGATTATGAATGAATATTCATGTAATTTAAAATCAAAGGAAAAATAAATAAGTAAATAATAATTTTTGTTTTTAATATATTACTAAATTAATATCATAATTTAAATATAATTGTTGAAATATAGCAATTAATTGAAATTATGGTCTCTACATTGCTCTATATTTAAGATTTTTCCATGGTCTATCTCTTCATCTATCCTGATGATGAACCACACTTGTTGGTTCGAAACACGTCGGCCAAAAATGTCTCTTATGTGATTTCTACCGAAAGACTTTTCTTAATATTTAATGTGATTGGAGAGCGCAGATGTTGAGGATGACACTCTTCACCCTTGAAGTTGGAGGAGGTGGCATAGTTGATCGAACCATTGTATGATATATTGCAGCGTGGAAAATCAAAGGATGACACCCCTCATCATCAAAAGGAGGAGGCATCCAAGCGACCCTTTGGCATAAAAAAGAGATGAGATAGTGCAAGGGAGTTCTCTTCTCTCAATTTACACATAGGAGATTATGTCGAGAATGGCCTCTCCAGTTCACAAGAGGGATAAGATGATAGTGGCATCTAACAACCTTTGGAGAGGTTGGGTAGCCAAGCAACCCTTGAAAATAACACAAGTCTAAGATGAGGGGGAAATTTCCTCAAGAAAAAGATACGGAAATAGAGAAGAAGATATAAAACAATGTAGGAAATAATGAAAAAGAAAGATGATGGTGCCCAATCCACTACTCAATGGAAGAGCCAATTTTGCGCTCTCATAGGTACACAAAGTGACACTGAGGAAAGATTTACATAGGAACTATAGAAGAGCAGGGGCTATGGGTTCTTTGGTGTTTCTTCTATATTGTGTTATTTGGACTTGATATTTTAAAGGAGTCTAATTGGTTCTTGTGCATGACATCTCTCTCTCTCTCTTTCTCTCTCTCTCATAATGGAAGAAACTCGAGGTTGGGCATGGAGTGAAATGAGTTGTTGGAGCATTGAAAATAAAAGAAAATTATTTAACGCCACTGGACTAGGTTGTCCATGCCTATGTGGTCTGTCCCCTATCTTAGTAGATGTCTAAATCATTGTGGTGCTTACTACTAGAGGGAAATTGATAAACCACCTAGACAATGGATTCCAACTCTTGGACTAAGCAATGCCCTAACTTGACCTTCGGTGTAATACTTATGAAATATATTTGATGGCACTCAACTTAGTTGTTTATGCCTATGTGGTTAGTGGGAGGCTTAGTGGATGAATAAATCATTGTGGTTCTTATTGCTAGAGGGAAGTTGATAAACCACCTGGACAGTGGAATCTCGCTACTGGGTTGAGCAATGTCCCAACTAGACCTTGGGTGTCATCCATGCGAACTGTATTTGAGGCCATTGGATTGAGTAGCATATGCTTATGTGGCTAGTGGCAGGATCAATGGATGAATGAATCATTGTGATGCTTACTATTAGAGGGAAGTTTACAAACTACCTAGACAGTGGATTCCAACTCTTGGACTAATCGATTCCTTAGCTAGACCTTGAGTGTAATCCATGTGATCTATATTTGAGGCCACTAGATTGAGTTATTTATGTTTGTGTGGTCAATAGGAGGCTTAGTGGTTGATTGAATCACCATGGTGTTTAATGCTAGAGGGATGTTGAGAAACCACCTAGACAGTGGATTCCAATTCTTGGAATGAGAAATACCCTAGTTGGAAATTGAGTGTAAAGCCAGTAAATTATATTTGATGCCACTGGACTAAATTATATTATGGTGTGGTTAGTGGGAGGCTTAGTGGATGACTAAATCATTGTGGAGCTTATTGGTAGAAAGAAATTGATAAACCACTTAGACAGTGGATTCCAACTTCTAGACTGAGTAATGCCCCAGTTAGACCTTGGGTGTAATCTATGTAAGCTATATTTGAGGTCATTAGACTAAGTTTTTTATTCCTATGTGGTCGGTGGGAAGCTTGATGGATGATTGAATCATTATGGTGCTTACTGCTAGAGGGAAGTTGATAAACCACCTAGGCAGTGGATTCAAACTCTTGGACTAAGTAATTCCCTAGCTAGGACTTGGGTGTAATCACCATGAACTATTTTTTAGGCCACTAGACTAGGTTGTCTATGATTTTGTAGTGAATGGGTGTCTTAGTGGATGAAATTTCATTATGGTGCTTGTTGTATAGTTGTTAACCACCTAGACAAGGAAATCTAAGTCATTATGGTGCTTGTTGGAGATTTGTTAACCACCTAGAAAGTGGATTGTGGACCCATGCGGTGCTTACTATGAAAATATAACTGATAAAACACATGGGAAGTGGACTCAAAATCCTTGGCTAAGGAATACCCCATTTGATCCTTGGGTAAATCCCTACGAGTGAGCTCAGGAGAAAGACTGGCACTATGATGCTTACTTCTAGAGGTTAGTTGATAAATCACATAGACATTGGACTCCATCTCCTAAGAGTTTCACCAATATTTTGGTGTGAATTCCCTAAGCAAGTATCCCATTAGACTTTGGATCTAGCCCAAGGGTGGTTAGTTGCAAGAAAGATGTAGTGTAGCTAACCTATGGTTGGGTGGAGAGTTGAAGTCCATTATTTAGTTTCCAACCATCTTAAAAAGCTCATATAAGTCTATTTCATATGCATATATTTATGGAGCATGATGTTCCCTATTATGTTTATGACTGGCACATGATCTTGTATGTTTATGAATAAAAATGAATGCCCTAACTGTGAAGTTCACTGTTATGTTTAGGACTGGAAGATATCTTGTATGTCCATGATTTTAATGGATGCCTTGACTGTGCTAATCAATGTTTAGTTCATGTTTGACATGTGAAACTATGTGTTTATGCTCTCTCTTACTCTCTTAATTGACAACAATGGTTTATGAATATATTAGTTTGGCTTTCTCAGAGGGTTTGCATTGTCTAATAGAGGCAATGCAATTCCTTTTCTATTGATATCAACACTTGTATGCTTACACTTAGTTTATTGATAAATCATATGTTGTTGAATATGTTTAACGTGCCTACGAGAGGCCAACAAATTTGGAGTGCTTGGTATATTTGTCCTTTTGTAACATTGTAATTATGTAAATTTTGGTGTTGTGGACCTTTCCCCTTTTTATCTCAAAAACATGTAACTTGGGTGTTATGGAAACCTGATCTCTATGTTGCTTATTGTGCAAGATGTGAGGTTTTGGGACCTCAGAGTCTCATTCTATAAACACAAAAAGAGTTGGAATTCAAGGTAGTCACCCCTTTTTTATATTCATTCACTGAAATTTTAGGTCTGGGCCCCAGAGGTCATGTGCTCCAATATGCAATAAAATTGGTTTTTGGGTCAATCATCCCTTTTCTTTGCAGAACCCCAAAAATATATTGTCTAGGAAAATCGTGATGATGTTTTGTATGAACCCAAGAATTGGTGCTCTAATGGTAGTCGAGACCGACAAAACATATTGGTGTGATACACAAAGTATAACAAGGCTTGACAATGAGGGTTTGATGGTGCAACCTTATTTCATCAGACCCTTGTCATCTGGACCTAATCATGTTGTCGAACCCTATGGAAATCACTTGAACCTATGTGTGGAGAGGCCTATTGTCGATGGGATGATATCAACCATTGACCATCAGTTGTTAATGGTATGTGCACAAGGAGAAATTGGTATTCAGATGATGGAACCTCGTTGTTATGCAACCAAATCACAAATAGATAGATCAACGACTTAAAAATTATCCTCTTCGAGGGGGAAACCTCCTTTATATTACATAAATAAACAATTCTTGGATGATTCAAATGAAAAACCATCCTTTCTATATATAGGAGTCTAAGGGGTCACAATATAATCAGAGCCTACATAACAATAATAATATAAGGGCACAATAACAACAATATGGGGACTACATGGGAACAAAAATAACAATAAATGGGTTATACTAAGAATAAAAATAAGGGGATACACTAGTATTGTAGGGACCTAACATGTCACTCTCCTTCAAAAAAGTGGTGTCCTCAACGCTTGAGTAGTTTTGGATGCTTCTGTATAAACTTATCATCTTCCCATGTGGAATCTTCAGCGGGTAAGTTCTTCCACTTTATGAGATACTCTGAAATTGATCGATTTTGTAGTTTTTGAGTTCTTGTTTCCATGAATGCTTCAGGTTCAAATATGATTTTTCCTTCCTCGTCAAGTTTTTCCAATATTTTTTGAACTGGGAGCTTGTCACCTATAACCTTCTTTAAGCATGAAAAATGGAAAACTAGGTGCAATCGGGAAGATGTGAGAAGATCCAATTTATATTCCATAGTACCAATCTTTTGCAACAGCTTGTAAGGACCATAGTAATTTGGTGATAATTTGTTGTCCTTCTTAGCTTGCTTGAGGGACATTTGTTTCTATGGTTGTAGCCATAAAAATACCCAGTCACCTAGATCAAAACTTCTTTTGCTGCGATGCTGATATGTCTGTTGTTTCATTCGATTCTATGCCAAAGTGAGGTTATCCTTCAAGAGTTGGATAACTTGTTGATACTCGATGTCATCTTCCATTGCTTAAACCTTAGAATTTTCTCTTAAAGATGATGTGATGGAGGGTGGATGATATCCATAAAGTGCTATAAATGTGGTCATTTTTGCTGCAGTATGGAAGGAAGTGTTATACCACCATTCAACCATAGGTAACCACTTGACCCATTGTGTTTGTTGATCAAATTCAAAGAAATGAATATATCCTTTCAAACATTTTCTCATTATCTCAGTTTTCCCATCATGTTGAGGATGATAAGATGAGCTATGAGTTAATTGAGTATCCAGACAAGAAAATAATTCCGTCCAAAAATTTCTAGTGAAAACAGGATCTTTGGAGCTTACAATAATCTTTGGGTTTCCATGTATCTTTTGAATTGTTTCCATAAATGCAGTAGCAACTGTACTAGCTTTAAATGGATGAGATAATGCACAAAAGTGTGCTTACTTGGTAAGTCTATCAACTACCAACATGATGACACTCTTTCCTTCGAGCTTGGGTAAACCTGTGATAAAATCCATTGAAACCTCCTCCCAACGTTGACTTGGAATGGATAAAGGTTATAACAGACACGTGGTCTTAGATGTATCAACTTTGTTTTGTTGGAAAGCCAAACATTCCACCACAAACTTTTAAATATCAGATTAAAGGCCATCCCAAAAAATTTCTTCTGGACCCTGTGGTAAATTTTTAAAATTTTTGAGTTCCCTCCTAAGGGAGAGGTGTGAAATTCCAAAAGAATATTTTGTTTGAGTTAGGAATTCTTACAAATATATAATAGATATTTGTACCATAATGATTCATTTTTACAACTAAATGTATCAGATATAGTAGGATCTTGTTGTAACTTTTGAATCAGTTTCCACACTTCTTCATCATTCTTCCATTCATCCCTTGCTTCAGTTATCCAATCTGGTTGGATAATAGAAATGGCACAAACCAATGCTTCCACATCCTCATTGTTGAGGCAAATTAATTGCCTATCATTTAATTGTCAACCCGGGGGTTTCGTAAAACTTGCGAAGTAAGCGTGCATTGTATATGCTAGAAATTGACTTCCAATTTAGATCAATCTAACTACAAAACCAAATAATGACGAACCAAATTCACCTATTCTAGTTCAATAATCAATTCAAAAGAAATTATAGTAAGCACACTGAAATTATGGAAGAAAGATAACTCTACAGGGGCTATTCTACTTGCAGAAAGAGAAGGAAAACTGAAATGAAATGCAAACCCTAGTTTACCCACTAACCCTACTTTTGCAAGAAAAGAGATGGAAACTACTGAAATGGGTGCCATTGACTACTGAAAAGGTAAATTGCATTTATTCAAGCTACTTATGAAGAGAAGTGAGAATAAATCATCTTTTTGTACTTTTGTGTATTTTTATGTGGAACTATTATGCTTGTAATTTGATTGGTTGTGACTGTGCAAAGGTTTGGCAGCAAAGGAAGATGGAGTTTTCTTTTGTAGAAGGTGAGGAAGGTGTGTAGGGGTCCTAAGAAGCCCCTAGTACCTTTCTGAAGACTTCCGTTGTGATCAGACTTCGAAAAATCACTCCTAGGAATTTCTACAAGAGGTTGCAGCGGATCTACAGGAGGTTCTACAAGAGGATATACAGGAGGAGGCCAAGAGTGGTTTTTGGAGGTTTGGCGTGGAAAAATGATGGGAAAATGGAAATGAAGTCTAGATGAAGGTGTTGAGGGGTCTAGAACTTGTCAAGGAAGATTAGGAACAAAAGATATGGTTGGATTTGTTCAAAGGGCAAGGAAGCAACTTTGTGAAAAACTGCATAAATTAGAGTAGATTGGCGAAATGTGGCGAACAAGTGGGGAAATCTTGGAGAAGTGAGTTGATGCAGGTTGTTTGATGGAGGGATGGTGAGCTGAGATGTCCTACAAGATAGCTACATATGCACTTAGCAAAACTGACCATAGAAAGAACTAAAAACAAAGTTTTGTCTAACTTAACCTAATTTCTGACCTAAAACCAGAAAATGTTGAACAATACCTTATGAACAGAAAAGCATGCAAGGAAACCATGTTAAATAAATAGGAAATGATCTAAGCATGTGAATCTAAACTAATGTCAACTTCTCCAACTCGAAATATCACACTAGCAGTTGCATTAGAAGAGGAAAAACTGGGTTTTTGGTGGCAGCAGTAGTGCCTTGACCTCAAATCATGGTCCCAAGGAGGGAGGAAGGAGATAAAGACCTGTTGTTGACCTTTTTGGATCTTTTTCTATCACTGCAGCAAACTACTTCAGCAACTTGAAGCAAAAAAAACTATTCTAACCATCAAAATCAACCTAATCTAATGTAGCAAAATGAACCTAAACAACAGAAATTATCTCATGAATGAAAGCAAAAGCATATAAATACACAAAGGAGGTGATAGGCAGCTTGGGTTGGGCCCTAACCCAAGAGCTTCATCCCTCTAGAAAAGATCAGTGCTGGTTCAAAACTTGGTTCATCTTCATTTATAAAAAAATAGTAGTTACATCACAAAACTGTCTTTGAAAAGAGCTCGAAAATGAACTGAGTACAATGCTGCACAAAAGTGAGAAAATATACTAAGAACTAGCTAACCTACTGAGGCTTGAAGCCTTCTTATCTATACAAGTGGGGACTCCCAACTATCCTCCTAAACTTAAGGAACTCGGCTATCTAGAATTGAAGATAACAACAGCCCTACTTGACTTGCTCGGCTACCCCTTGGAATCATCAATGTGGGCCTTTGTACTCCGAGCTGCTGATGGAGAATTCAAGGAAGGGGTCATTAATGAAGGAGACACCCCTCCTACAAGTCCTCATCCCTATTTCCTCAGGTTTGGCTGCCATTTTTCTCATAAATTCCTAGTCCTTGTCCAAAATTGTCCAAAACATCTGCAATAAACAGTCATTAGACTACATGGAAAAGTTACTATCCCCATTCACTCTATTGACATAAATATATTAAAAAACATGCACAAAACTATTGATAATGGTGGATTAAATGAAAATAATAGGCAAAATGAGCCCATATAATTACCCATTTCTGGGGCTTATCATCACCCCCTACTGAATGGGTTGCTCATCCTCTGAGTAACTAATCTAGTTCCTCATATTTAATAGCTCTAATAGATTCCATGACATCCCAAGCCTCTGATGTGATGTCTTCCTCTCTGTCATGGAAACCCACTTTCCTATCCACTTCCTCGCATTGTTTCTATTCTTCCTCCTCCTTTACTCCTTCCAATAGTCCTAGCAGAAGTGGAGGACTGAATTTAAGACTAATCCAATTGGCTTTCCAGTTTTGCCTTGATTGTTTATATAGGCGCACTCTCCTCATAGCTTCCCTCATTCTGGTTAGGGAGTGATACTCCATGATCCTTAGGCTATGTGACAATGTATTCCACCTTCTCATGCAGGCATGAAGGAAATCATCACCAAATAATCTCTCCATATCTTCAAAATGAGCAATAGCCCGTGCTTGCTTGTCAACGTAGTCAGGAAGAACTTGAGGATTTGCTACTAGGTGTTGGTGGGCATAAATGAGATCCAATGGGTTTGATGGTTTGGCCCTTATCATCAGGGGCTCACTTAGCTCCTTTGCCATGATTTTTTGAATTTCCACTGCCCTATTTTCTTCATGGTTCAACCAAGCAGCCATAGCCATGAGCTATAGGTCTCCCAATGTAGCATTTGGATCCCATAAATTCATGTCAGGAAGTGCCATGTTATGAAGGTAAAATTCTGCTAGTTTGGCTTTATCCTCGGCTGAACTATTATCACATAAATGCATAAATTGGCCATAATCTTTAAATGGTGTTGTGCCCCTTTGGGCCAATGTGTTAATATGGAATTGCAGCCACTGGTATTTGAGATACAATGCATATGATCTAGCTGGTTGTCTGCACTGTAAGGCCTCCATTTCCCAGCTGGCCATGCAGGCCATCTAGGCTTCCTTTTCCTGCAGCTGCCTTTTCAAAATTAGCACTTCAGTTGCTGCCTGAGATTCTTTTTCTTGCTGTTGTTTCATCAATGTCTCACTATCTATCTGTAGTTCTTCTTCTTCCTGTTGTTTCTCTGCTACTTCACTATCTGCTTGGGGTCCCTCTTTTTGTTGCTGTCCTTCCAAAATTGGCAGCTTATCTCCTCCTTGAGGTCCCCTTTCTTGTAGCTTCTTTTTCAACAGTTCATTTTCTTCCTGTAGTTGAGCTCTTCTAATGCTCTCTGTGTGCCTTACCATGCCCAATTCTCTGCTCATCTCTCTCAACCTATTTTCCATGTGCCCTATATCTTTGACCCCTTTAGATTTGACAATCTGCATCCAGGTGTGGGTCCTGATTCATTCCTTTTCTAGTTCAAAGAAAAGAGGCACTACAAATTTTTGTGGGATGATCTTCCCACCTTCTAGAAGATTGTAATAGGGGCATAAATTAGGCTGAGGGCTTGGCTTAGGTATTTCTTTGGCCTTACCTTCCTCTTGGGACTGTTCTTCTACCTTCTTTTCGAATTTTTTAGTTTCTTTGAGCTTGGCCAGTGTCTCCTGTAGAGAGGTTTGTGCCTCCTGTAGGACTGCTTTAGAGTCCATCAATTTGAAACTTTCCTTCTAGGTGGAGGTCTTAGGACTCCCTCTCTCATAGGTGATAGAGATTTTGGATGGAGATTTCTCTCTTGTCACAGTAGGTGCATCCTCAATGATAATGGGTTCTTTTGATGGTGGTTGTGGCTTGCCTACCTTAATTCTGGTGCTCCAATGGGCTTTGAAATATATAAATGTCTATCTTTTTCTTTTACCCTTTTGCTTAGCTGGAGTGCTCAATGCATCAAGGATAGTTGCTGCTTCCCTTGCTAGTGTCTCAGGGGGCACTTCTTCTTGCTATTCTTCTTCTTCATCCTCTGTAGTTTTTAATGTGTCTGTTGCTTCTTTTTTTTGTTTCTGTTGCCACTGGTGGTGTTTTCTCCTTTTCTTCCTGAGTCTTTGCCTTTCCTGTGGTAGTCTTTTTCTGATCTTTCTTAGGCTTCTTCTTCTCAGCTTTTGTCCGCTTCTTCTTCTATGCTTTTGATGCTGTTTTCTTTTCTACCTTAGGTTCAACTGTGGTTTTGTTCGGTTTCTCTTCTTCTTTCTATTTTTCCTCTTTTTCTTCTTTTATTTGAATATTTTGTGCTTCCTCATGAATTTCCTTTCGAAGTTCCTCTATCTTCTCCTCCTCTTCACTGCCAGATGGGCTAAGGTCATCAGTAAGAGTTTTGATGTCATCTTCTCTGGACATGTTCCTGAAAATTTCCCAGGCTATAGGGATGGTGTATGTGTGTAGGGCATCCTCTACCAACAATTTGATGAGCCCATGGTGGGCAGTTGGTCTAGAACCCCTGTGTGATGCAGGAAAGTGTTCCCTCTACAGACAGAGGCAATCCCTCTAGCCCTAGAGTGGGTTTAGTCACAACAAGGAAAAAACAACAATTAATTCCCTTAAACAGTCATCGTTGGAGGCCTACCTCAAACCGGTGGTCGATGAAGTTCTGTTGTGCTGCTCCAGCTTCCGTTTCCTTCTCCTTAACAAGCGGTCAACCTGAAACACCACAAAGAAACAATAGAGCACGTAACCGAGAAAAAACAATGATCTATTTACTCATAAAGTCAAGAAGTCATGAGCTATCAAGTAAATTACATACAAGACATAGGAAATCATAATTGATTGTATTAATAATAAATCAAGAGCAAAGCTTACAACCAAGTCTTGACGTCACAAGCCTTCTCAGAGGGTCCAACTAGTGTGTTTCTTCAAGCATTCACTCTCAAAGATGAGTCTCCCAAATAGCACTATCTATCTCTCTCATTCACAAGCTTTACACAAGGTTAAGGAAACTCCACACCTTCTTGCAAACTATGAAGCAATCCCACACTTATCACACTCGCACCAACTATCTATCAAACCCAAAAGCAGCAGCAACACTATACAACCAAAATAACTAGCAAATAATAGTAATGGTGAGTGATTTTATAGGAGAAAGAGTCTCCATGAATTGAGGAAGAGGGAGCTTATCCTCAAGGCAAGCGACACAAAAGAAGGAACTACCATGCCAGAGGAAGGAGGGCAACCCAAAATGACCCAACAACCAGGTCCAGAGACATCCAGAAGTCTGACTGTTAGAACGCATTCGCCCAATCTGGATCGTCGCTAGTTCATAACTAAGCTTTAGTGCTGACATTGCTAGTAGGCAATGTATTCAGTCAAACCGTCACTAAAGATAGCAAATAGCCTTGCACCGGGGCATGAAATTTGACCATCGCAGGAAACAGATGTACTCCTGCAACGAAAGCGCGACTGGACTGTTTATGATAGAGGTCCATCGCATATATTAAGTGAATTCTCACGACGAGGTAGAAAACTTAGGAAAAGTGGGTCAATTGGCAACATAAGAGAGCACTTGTTCAATATGAGCATGTTTTACTGGACACATGACACAATAGAAGGACTGGGGTGAAGGTAGTGAAAAATTACTGTGTAACAGATGGCCCCTAAAGTATGAAACCTGAGACAGTGGGAGGGGTGAAATGCTTTACGAAACTATTTGAACTGGAACCCCACCGGGAAGAACCTAAAGGCCCAAGTACAACTAATATCTCTAATAGTGAAATACATGTAGTCTAGGTATGGGCGCAGCCATCCAAAAGACATACGAACTAGGTCTGTGGTATGGACGCAACCACCCATCTAGTAAGACCATGATAATGATAAAGGTATGGTCGCAGCCATCCATGAAGACTCAGGTATGGTCGCAGCCATCCATCAAAGAGTCATGTAATCACGAACCAATCCACGCAGCCCGAACATGTGTAATATGAATTCAGGGTCTTGAAACCCAACCGATCAAAGTACAAATTCTAGCATGCGAATATATGTGCTAATGTCGAGCATGATAGAAAGTCACTTGACTACTAGTCAATGATGAAAAACATTAACAAGTATGAGAGAAACCACCAATAGTGCCTATGGTTCTCAAGGTACTGTCTAGTACAATCCACGAAGTGTGAAGAATGAGTTGGAGTCGAACACTCGCGGAATCACCCAATCGATGACCGATGATGAAAGTCAATCGTCAGGTGCGAAGAACTTGCCATTGAGGCATGCAAGCTCCAAGGTACCAAAGGGGATCTCTAGATCAGTCTCCTGGATAGTGAGCTGATGTCGACAAGAGATGATCCATCATAGGAGGGCCATATTGTTTCCCCCATCAAGGACACAAGATAAGGAACAAGTGGTAGATGGTGAAATATAGTATCAGAGGAGGAGGTAAGGATGTGAACTGTAGAAGGATTATACTCTTGAACATGTCAGAGACACGACTCCGGAGGGTGGTAGAATTCAGGTACCAAGAGATCGGAGGCTTGATGGAAACAACATGGATCAGATGGAATAAGGCTAAATGGCGACCCAAAACCCCGGAAGGCCAAATGACAATGTATGGATATCCCAACCCGAAAAGAAGCAAAAGTGTCGATATTCAAGAGTGACTAGTTGCCGTAGGTAACCAGTGACAACTTCCAAATTTTCCCCCACCATTGCTGGCGAGTATCCCAATTATTTTTGAAAACAAGCTTGAAGGGGATAGCATATGCTTGTAATATAAGTTCGAACGTCGATCGAATCTAACCTAGTAATAGTTTAATGAGCCCTAGGGAGGAGAAGCTCAAGTCTCGTCATGGTAACGAGTCCAATGTCATTAGGTTTTAATGAGTCCGACATAGGAAAAACTCGGAGTCTTTTTCATGTTTAGAGAGTTTGAAAAAGACACAGAAGAGAAAACTCTAGGGGGTTCCTTTTTCGCAGATTTGTGTCTCTCGAGCTTGAAAAAGTATAAAACAATACTTGAGAGAACCGCTTGACCATTATGATCAAGGAGTACCTTTCGTCATTAGTGACCTTGAGCCGAAAGAGTAAAAAAGTGATCGAAGACACGTCATTTCGTAACCAATGACAAACTCAAAACGACAAAAGTCTGGCAATCTTTTTGCGTTTATACGGTCAGAAAAGAGCTTAAAGCAGACTGCCTCTTATGTCGTTTAACAAGTCAAAAGGAATAACTCGGCAAACTTTTCATCTTTTAAGTCGAAAAAGAGTGTTAAAGAAGACTTTACAAATCAAGTGCATATAAAGTATAATGTAACCTTGCCACCTATAGTTCTGCACAAAACATGTCAAACGTAAGATCCATTTGACATAAATGAATAATATATGTGGAAATACAGTTAAAAACCAAAAAACCCTAATTAACGATGCAATAAAAATGAGAAAACCAACATCCTAAAGTATAATTTTTTAATTTTTCCAAAAATTTAATATAAAAAGGGGTGTGGTAATTCATTTTTTACCATTTACATTGCACATTTTTACCTTTGGGCATTTGGAGCACCAACCTGAGCAAATTCCTCAAGCTGATTCCGGCACCATCCATCCACAATTCATCCTGAAACCTTTGCCAAGTAAGTACATTCCTCCTTGTGCTACATTTTAGTAATTTTTTCATGGAATTTAGTGTTAGGTAGGTGGGTTTAGGTGGATTTTCAAATCTGAGTCCGCCTCTCAGTCATCGCGGAAAATATTCTTGGGTATGCGATGACCGAACATAGTTACACGTACCAATTCCGTGATCATCGCGAGAAACAAATGTACTCTCGCGACGATTGCAGGAAAAATGAACTATGGACTCAGCGTCGTCACCACTATTTTGAAAACAGCCATGACGGTGGCGTGAAGTTGAATTTTTGTGTACATTATGGATTTAAATTTATGAAAAGAGCTCTAATTCATCTTTCTTTTAATGCAAGGGAACATGGCATTTGTTTGGCAGGAATGAACTCACTATATTAACAATGAGGAAGCATTCAATGATGTTGGTTGATGAAATGCTTTATGTGCTTGCGGGCTACTAAATTTTTTTCTCATTCCACATCTTCGGGCTCAACCTGATTTGTTAGAGTTGCTAATTCATGCTTGGAACCCATTAGACGGAAAGTTCAATATCTGGGGCAGAGACATTGAGTTCGATGCTACGAACATATATTTCCTGACCGGATTGTACCGTCTTGACGAGAGGCTGATTCTAGAGGGCCAACGAACTGGGGGTGAATCACTGGACATGCTAATAGCATAAGTGTGCTCGAGGGCACGCAAATCAAACAACGAGAAAGTGGCAATTCCCACAGTGGAAGACTTGGTTCTTCATGCAGTTTTGTTTATGGTGACGAGGGCAGTGGGTTCCCAAGCCCAACACGAGGCAATGAAAACCCAACTCCGATTGGCTCTTGAGTGCCTCAACCCGACCATG
This sequence comes from Pinus tabuliformis, assembly GCA_031772625.1. Lineage (NCBI taxonomy): Eukaryota > Viridiplantae > Streptophyta > Pinopsida > Pinales > Pinaceae > Pinus > Pinus tabuliformis. Next base: position 1,108,256,185 of record CM062816.1, on the reverse strand, counting down.
TATAACTGGGTGGAAGCAATAACAATCAACATGAAGAGATAGCTCACCAAATGTCAAGCGGGGAGGCGAAGCAATTTATTTACGGGTCTATGTTGATCTTGCTCATGTTGGAGCAGGTGCTGGCACTTCAGTTGTAGGATATGTACTTGGAAAGGTCCAGACCACGGGAGACCCGAATCACACGGTGGGCACATGTTATGCCACGAGGGGGTGGCGGACGACCGATGTCATGGGGGAGACTATTCCGCGAGTGGTTGGATCGCCAGACGATCTTCGTCGAGGACTGGCCATATGCTGGTATGGATTTTCGTGGAGACCCCAACATGTAGCTGCCTGTTGGTGAGCAGTGGGACGATGAAGGTAAAACACTTAATCACACTATTTTTGTATTGTCTTTTATGATATTTTTTTATATTTTTTCATGCATATGTCTTAATGATGTACTCTATGTTACTTGTAGTTGGTGGACCAAAGAGGCCCGTGGGACTAGCTCCAGAGGCACGGAGGGATCCGCACGGCATCAGAGAGCTGGCCTTGTTTCCCCCAGCTGGTAGTCCAGTGGAGACAGTGGCCCACAACCTTGAGGGCCTGATAGAGGGGATCCTTGATTACAGGGGGATCGAGGAGGTCCCTATAGAGTACCAGATACATACAGTAGGGGTGATACCTAGGGTTCACAGACTCTTGAGGTGAGTCGCATGAGCAATGGTGTGCTACAGGGAATATAACCCACCATAGTAGATGCCTAGGTTTTATTTCCTGCTAATTTTTTGAGAGACATGTGTCTCGAATGTACGGAGAGCACAAACTCTATTTGGACATATACACTTATTTTTTAAGCACCTGGGTGTGCCACAAGAGGTATATATATATATATATACATATTACTATGGTTCATTATTGTGTTTTGAATGCTTCTATATGTTGTTTTGATTACATCTTGCGCAAATGTCTATCTAATACATGATTTGCTAATGCATCAGTTAACATGTTTAATCTTCTTGGAATGTGTTGATATGTAATAAAATCAAAATTTCTTTCCAACAATTTAACATGTAAATACAACCTTAAAATCTGATGATCTCTAACGGAATAACGACCGTTAAGCTAGTGGACAACAATCTGAGAATCCAAATTCACAACCAATGTACGAATATCGAGGTTGATGGCCTCGGTCAGTAATTCAATGAAAACACTATATTCAGCGACATTTTTTGTGGTGCAACCCAGACAAACACCTTGAAGGTCTACTAACTCACCCTGAGGATCGTAGATCACCCACATCATAGAAGAAATATTCTGAGTACTGCGGCAGGCACCATTAGCGAAACCAACATAAGGTGTACTAGACATCTGCATAAGAAGCAAAAAGGCACAATAAGCAGCAATTATGCCTACACACCAAGCCAGACATGAAAACAAACACAACACACCTATTGAAAACACACGTATGTACAAATCAAATGCATGGGGTTCATGCATAATATTTTTTCAGATAAAGCCCATTTCGGGGCTTATCTAGAGGGTTCCCTTCATAATCAATCATCTCGTAGGCCCCTTTTTGCAAAACGCATTTCACAATATAAGGCCCATGCCACATAGGCTCGAATTTTCCTACCACCAACTTATCATTTGCTTGATCATAAAGTAGGACTAAATCTCCTTCAACGAAAGAATGAGGATGGGTAGTATGATCAAAGTGAGTTTTCACTCTCTTCTTCTGTGCTTCAATGGCCAGAGAGGCTACTCGATGAGTCTCATCTATCTACTCTAGGCAGAGGAGACGTTCTTCTACCAGAGTAGTATTAGGGAGTAATTCAACGGCTAATTTTAGAGAAAGGATCTCACACTCAATCAGAAGGGTATGTTACCGGGAAAAGTGTCTATTTAGAACTGCTCTATCCCACTAAGGTGTGACAGTTGCCTTAGAAACAAACAGAGAAAACTACTTTTGTATTTCCTTTATGAATTAAAGATAGAGAGGGATAGAAAGAACCGACTTGTGTCTTGCGCTAATCCTTTGATACAATCCCTCTCTCCTTTGACAGCTTCCAGCTACCTGCTCCGTTACTTGCCCAGCTTCACCAAGTTCCTGTAAGATCACAGAAGAAGAAAACTACACAAAGACATGGATCTATATTCATAAAAAGCTTAGGATCAGATTTAAGCTAAACATACAAATGTAACAAGCATCAATGATACACAAGCATGTAGGAGAAACTCAAATAGTTTTATTGATATAACAAGAAGATCCAAGAGGAGTTACAACCGATGATTCCTGATCCAGCATCAACCTCCCAGCAAAGAAGCCCCTTCTTCATCTCCAACAAAGCATAAATCACCCAATACTCTGATATCTATCTTAAAACCAACAGAAATTCCTTGCAATGTACAAAATTCCAGCCTCCGAATCTCTGGGATGAGGGATCCATATATAGATGTATGCAAGGAGGATGAGTCAGCTTATGATTTGATTAGTTTCTTCTCTCTGTCAGTTCTTGCTTCCACTTGGAGACTGAAAGCCTCTTACTCATCCTTGGTCGAACTCAGTGAGGCAAGTGTCATTGGAGAAGATTCTGGAAGCTTCCATTGTCTTTCCACCTCGCGGAATGGCACTGCCATTTGTCATTTACCGCTCAATGCACCCTGATAGTGCATTTAGGTGCATTGCAATGCACCCAGCTAGTGTATTTAGGTGTTATGCAACGCAGCTAGCCAGTGGAGCAGCTGAAATGATCCTGATTTGACTGATTCTGAGCAGTTTCTGGTGGAGAACTTTTGGGAGAAGCTGTAATTTGTTGACCTTGTTCCTTTAGGGGTTGGAAAAACACTTTGAGGGACTTAGGAGCCCTTGGTTTATGGACATTTCATGCTTGGTGCTGCAAGGCACAAAAATGTCTATAACAGCTGCCCCCTAAAGTATGAGGCCATTAATCGAGTGAAATGCTTTATTATGAGGATCCGAAGTTCTTTCAATGCTCGGAGGAGACCTGTAATAAGATACAATACAATACATTATCTTCATACTATTTTTCATGATTTAGCTGAGGCGGGCATTCCCATGCTCAGCTTTATAAATTCATTTTTATGTGCATAGGACAGACAATCGTCTGAGTGTAGACTGATGATTCTGATAGAGTCATCATCCTTTTGGTAGGATGATTATCTGTGTTGCAATGTTGTACATTTAATGTCTTTATATTCCTGAATATATATCGCAACCTGGATGGATGAAACTAGATCCAGGGTCTTCAATCTCGTCCGATCTTCACTCGAAGTACAAGTCGATCCATGTGAGAAATGTTTTAAAGTCGAACATGGAAAGACATTGCTTGATTACTAGTCAATGATGTAAACTGTTAACAAGCGCGAGAGGAATCACCGATAATGATAATGACCCTCAAGGTACTACAGTACAATTCACGTGGTGTGAATAAAGGACTTGGCGTCAAACACCATGCAAAATATTTCGGTCGAAGGCCATTGATGTAAACCTGTCGCCGGAAGTGAGAAACTTGCCATTGAGGCATGCAAGCTTCAAAGTACTGAATGGGGTGTTCCTAGACCAACTTCTTGGATAATGAGCTGATGTCGACAAGAAGTGATCCATCAAAGAGGGCCTTAATGAATCCCACATCAATGACACAAAACGGAGAAAATGATTTTGATGGAGGTGAAAACAATCTGATGATATACGGTTCAGGGTGGCGGTCATGAAAGTATGGAGTATAATGTATGGTAGTGGGTGGGACACATGTGACTTCTCTGGATGACTTCTCTTGAACATGTCGGCGACACTTATGTGATGGATTGGTAGCATTTACCCCAAATGTGGATGGTATGGTGTGACCATGGTGATGTGACCGGTGAATGAAACAACCCAACCCGACTTGGACACGGAGTGGAAGTGTCATGTTCAAGAGCGACTTGCTACCAATAAAGATTATTTGAGTTTTCTTCCCAAATTTTCCCCAGTCATTGCTGACCAGTACCTCTTTATTTTTGTCAAGCTTGAGGAGGATAACATATGCTTGTTCTATAATTTGCCCTTCGGGCAAACCCATTGCTATGTTTTAACTAGCCTAGCGATAGTGAAACTCGTTCTCGTTTAAAGACAAGTTTGTCGCTATCAATCTTTTTAACGAGTTTAATGACAAAGATAACTCGGTCCTTTTCATTTTTAGAGAGTCTGAAAAGGTACGTAAAGGTAACTCCAAAATTCCTTTTTCGTCATCTAATCCCTTAAGTCCGAAAAAGTATAAAATAATACAAAAGGGATGAATTTTCGATAGTTTTAACGAGCCGAACAAAACAAGCGCTCGATATTTTTGTGCAATAATCCCTCAGGTCCAAAAATATTAAAATCTAGAGGAGGGATAGCACTTCCTGTCCCTTTAACGAGCTGGAAGGCCAAGGACTCGGCAATCTTTTCATATTTTACGAGTCAGTTGAAAAGAGCTTAAAGAAGACTCGTCTTTTGAGGAACGAGTGATAAAATGGGTAGCAGCTGATTCCAGGTACGGTTTGGAATTTTCCAATCACGGCAGTGTCACAAGGATGGCTAGTGAAATCACTCTTCGCAGCTGTTCCTCAAAATGGGTAAACAATCAAATGGAGGTGAATGATCGGCCAATGGAAAAGTGGAAGTGACGGTGCAAACACGACCAAGGCTTTAATGGCTGAAGTTCTACATTCACGTTGGTTATTTACCGGGGAATAGTTCATTTTTTAACGAGCTTAAACATGGGTGGAAGCATTTTCTCGGTCCGGGTTTATTTTTTAACGAGCTTGAACCTCGCGGTAAACACTGCTCGATCCGGGTTTATTTTTTAACGAGCTTGAACCTCGCGGTAAACACTACTCAATTAATCCAGTCATATTATAAGAATGTCTCATATAAAAACGGTAATTTTTAGAGTTTTGCCCCACATCCTTTCTTTATGCAAGTTAGGAAACGACTAATCCAAAAAACAGATAAATAATCGCTCTTTGCTTGCACTACAAAAGGTTTGCATGCCCCCAGGTATAAAATAGAGTTTCAAGGTTACCTCTACTCCTCCTCGGCAAAACACTTGTTCTGACGAGAGAGGCCTACCTCTTACAGGTTACCCAAAGATTGTTCTATTCGTGGCGCAAACAAAACAGTTCTTCGGCGATGTCTATTGAGGTAAACAAAGGTGAGTGGCGGTGCTCGCCAACTCACATAACTTTGACAAGAGAATCTTGTTCTAGAATAACCCCTCTTCCAATCACAGACGGGGTACAGACTAGTCATATTCTCCCGCGGAAACCTACCTTATATCCGAAGTTTTCCCGCCGAAGCAGACCAGGATGCATGCACCCTCGGTTTCAGTCATATCCCTTCGAATTACTCGCACTCATCGGGAGGACGGACTGGTGATTGAGACATTTCTTGCGTGAAAAGACCATTCAGGGATGGTATATGACTATTTGCTCTGTATGATCCGGGGAATGAAAGCTGGTCCACGAGCTTGACCACTCTTCCTTCGTGCGGAAAACACATTACTCTAAAGAGTGAGGAGACAATTGCCCCCATGCAATAAATGTAGTCTCGTCCAAGGAGTAGATTGTAATCTAGGGGTCCTTGAACTACCATTACGTTCATGCGAACGATTTTCCCTCTCAATGTTATGGGCACATCGGGAAGGATCCCTAAAGGTCGACTGGTTCCTTTATCAAAACCTGTCATATTTCTCATCTTAGGCAAAAGCGATGGCGAACCAAGCGCTTTCCAAGCAGCCGAGGAAAGGATACTCACAGAAGCCCCCTCATCTATGATGGTACCAGCCATGACCATTCTATATATTTGGACGATAATTCAGAATGGTATGCTAGCTGGTAAACGGGGTCTGCCTAGTTGATTCCAGTCGAAGGAAACAACTAGGTTGCTTGGAGGTGGGACCGAATAGACGGTCAGGTACGACTCTGGAGAACTTCCTTCCTGCGGTAAAGGAATGGGTATATTGCCCCCATGTTCGTTGGAGTCTGTGCTTATGAAGAGAATTTGGACAGTGTCATCCTTGTTCTCCTCAGTGAGTGTATCATCTGAAGATGAAACCTCTGAAGGCAAGACCGGGTCAACTGCTGCCTCAACCTTTTGACTTTCGTCTGGTATGGATCCAGATGGTTTATCTTCAATGGTAGGTGCTTCAGCCGACCACCTGAGCGGGCCAGCCAGATTTTCAACTAGCGATGGACTCGACAAGAGTTTTTTATATCCAGGAGGAAGTCGTAACAGTGAAACCGGACGATCATCCAAAACTCTTTTAGCTTCGTCTAAGAAGGGACAACGATGGACGACATGATCATCTTAACACAGTTTACAAGGAAATCTATATTTTCCTTTTTGTCCTGGGACTTCACTTTCACTAGTCGTCGGTGTGCTTTCAACATGATCATCAGAGGTTGATGACACCGGGTTGTGCAATCTAGGAGACCAGTCCTTTAGTATCCGAGGGATGCAAGGACAATCTCTATGAAAGTGGTCTCCTTTGCAAATGACACATGGTGATTTAGGCCTGGTCAGTGTAGTGTGTGGATTTTCGTTAGACGACACTCGTTTTCCCCCATTCACCTTTGGCCCCTTCTTCTTCTTCTCTTTCTTCTTCTTTTCCTTCTTCTCCTTAGGAACCTGACTTTTGGCTTTACCAGCCCCATCAAGCGAAGAGGAAGGAAGAGAGGAAGAATTAGATGAAGTAGAAGGTTGGTGGGCAACTCTGGACTCGTCTAATTGCTGATTCGATTGTTCAGGAATAGTGGTGTTCTGAACGACAGAGGTTTAGAAGAGCCATACAGGCAAACCAATTGTCAGTCCTGGAAGCGACAATGTGGCCATATGGGGTGCACCAACATCTCCCCGAGAGGAGAAGGGACTAGGATTTCCTCCAAGGGGAATTCCTTGGTTGGTAGACTACATTTTCTCAACTCAAGATCAACGTAGGAAAGGGGTAATGAATATTCCATTTAAAATAAATTTTAGACACTTTGACACAACTTGTTTTTTCAGTTTTAAAGAGTCGAGAAAAAACAAAAGATGACTCTAGTCTCCTTCGATTTTTAATGAGCCTGAAGTGACAAGTGCTCAGATGGACCTTTTCCGTTAAGGAGTCTGAAAAGGAATGAAAGGGACTGCTCTGGAGATCTAGGTAGAGGGAGTACCAAACCAATCGCAAAACTGCAGAATAATTTTTACGGTACGACAGTCAATCTTCCCGAATGCTGTGTTCAGTGCATTGCGATCGATAGGGCAGCAGACATGGCTTCCTATGGAAAAATTATTTAAGCCTATAGGGGTCTCCCAATATATACTCGACGGTACGTGGGAGCACAAGTCCGTACTGGCACTTATCGTCTCAAAGTGTAGGAATCACCCAACCATCAGTGAGGACAACAGTTACCAGGCTTTACGACGCCGGAATACGTCTCTAGCCTAGACCTCTAAATGTTGTGCGTTAAGTTCCAAAGCGTTGTTAGATTCATTGAATTTATTTTAAGTTGATCTTTCTTATGAAGTTTTCCTTTTGGGTTCACCACGAGATGTAGATGTAATTCCTAAAATGCAATCTAAAGATGATAAGCAAACTTTTATCTCTTTTCAAGAATGAAAATCCTAGCTACTAGGGGAAAAGAAAGACACAATCTTTTCACAAAGAGCAAAGAGCACACTGCAAATGCACTTTCCTAATTCAAGCCAAACAGACTGTCAATATGCAAATGCACATGTGCATGTATTTGTTTTCGAATTTCTTAATATTGATGCGAAAAATAAAGTTTGATGTACAAATCTAAATTTGCTTTCAAGCGACAAACACAAACAAGCTTCTTTTCGAAATCAAAAGATAAAGCCGATTACGACGCTTTACGATTTTGAAATAAACACTTGTTTTTGACACTAGAAAAACATAAATTCAGACCAAAGGCAATAGTACAAGCATAATCGACCATCAAAAGCAATCAAACTTTCTCCTATGATCAAAATCGACACTTGCGACAGATCTAAATCAAAGGACGACAATACGACTATTCTACTTTTGCAGTGGAAAACTATAAATGACGCAACAAACACACAAAAACATCTACAGTTCTTTTGTACAAAGGAGGCGGAATTACAACAAGGAAAAGGGGTTTTCAAACAGACACATATACTGATCACAGGCTGCAAAAATCAGAGACAAAACTGGAAAGAATGAATCACAAGAACCTCAGCTGCACAGGGCTAGTCTGATCAGCGCACCTGTAACACAGAGAAACTGGATTGCAGCGCAGGTTGCCCTTTCGGGAACTGCGCTGAAATTCAGGAACTCTTCACAGTGCCTACACTGGGGCAGAAACGAGAATTCTATTCGGGTTCTGGGTCACGGTTTACAGTTTAGTCTTTGGTTTTTGGCCGAGTAAAAGCAATCAGTAATGCACAATCAGGGGGTAGATCTAAGGAGGGTCTAAGAGCTATCACAAAGGGCAATCAGATCATTTGTGAATCAGCAGTTCAAATCATAAACATATCCAGTGAATGGATTGAAGTAGCAGATGTCTACTTTGCATTTGTTATGGCAAATGCAGTTCGAATGCTACTTATAAGCTTATGAAACAAACAACAAAAAGATACACAAACAAACTAATTAGACAATCCTCCCGAGTGGAGTCGCCATTTTGTTACCGGGAAAAGTGTCTATTTAGAACTGCTCTATCCCACTAAGGTGTGACAACTGCCTTAGAAACAAACAGAGAAAACTACTTTTGTATTTCCTTTATGAATTAAAGATAGAGGGGGATAGAAAGAACCAACATGTGTCTTGCGCTAATCCTTTGATACAATCCCTCTCTTCTTTGACAGCTTCCAGCTATCTGCTCCCTTACTTGCCTAGCTTCACCAAGTTCCTGTAAGATCACAGAAGAAGAAAACTACACAAAGACATGGATCTATATTCATAAAAAGCTTAGGATCAGATTTAAGCTAAACATACAAATGTAACAAGCATCAATGATACACAAGCATGTAGGAGAAACTCAAATAGTTTTATTGATATAACAAGAAGATCCAGGAGGAGTTACAACCGATGATTCCTGATCCAGCATCAACCTCCCAGTAAAGAAGCCCCTTCTTCACCTCCAACAAAGCATAAATCACCCAATACTCTGATATCTATATCAAAACCAACAACAATTCCTTGCAATGTACAAAATTCCAGCCTCCGGATGTCTGGGATGAGGGATCCATATATATATGTATGCAAGGAGGATGAGTCAGCTTATGATTTGATTAGTGTCTTCTCTCTGTCAGTTCTTGCTTCCACTTGGAGACTGAAAGCCTCTTACTCATCCTTGGTCGAACTCAGTGAGGCAAGTGTCATTGGAGAAGATTCTGGAAGCTTCCATTGTCTTTCCACCTCGCGGAATGGCATTGCCATTTATCATTTCCCGCTTAACGCACCCTAATAGTGCATTTAGGTGCGTTGCAACGCACCTAGCTAGTGTATTTAGGTGCTATGCAACGCAACTAGCCAGTGGAGCAGCTGAAATGATCCTGATTTGACTGATTCTGAGCAGTTTCTGGTGGAGAACTTTTGGGAGAAGCTGTAATTTGTTGACCTTGTTCCTATAGGGGTTGGAACAACACTTTTAGGGACTTAGGAGCCCTTGGTTTATGGAAATTTCATGCTTGGTGCTGCAAGGCACAAAAATGTCTATAATAGGGTAGCCTCTAGACCATAAACCAATTGGAATGGGGTGAACTCGATGGCATCCTTCACTGAAGTTCGGTAGGCCGATAAGGCAGAGAACAACATCAAATGCCAGTTGGACTTGTGCATGCAGTGGTTCGTTGAAGCATCGTGACTAATGTTGAGCCTCGAACCTGCACCTTCCCATACACCCTCTCAGCCTTCTTTTCCACTCATTTTATCCACCAAGTTGATTAAATCATTGTATTTTAGTTTAAAAACGAGCATTTGACATGGTTTTCTAACTACGATGATGACTGTTGTTTAGTTTAGAATTTTGTTCAGACAGCTGCGGAAGCTTCTTAGTTTCCTCAGCCGATACAGGTTTCCGCAGCTGACCCAGGTTTCTGCAGCCAGCATAGGATTCCGTAGCCGTTCTGTCAAACACTATGCTACAGGTGTCCTCTCAAGAAATGAGCCACATGGGCAAGTTACAGGAGTCAAGGACATGGATCGTGTCCCTCTAGATCATCCAGCATGGCCATAAAAGCCCGCAGTCAAACAAGGGGCAAAGAATAGTCAACAGAAGTGTTCAGCGGCGGAACGACTCTGCGTAGCTCTATTTTTGAGCACGTGAAGCTACGTGGCACAGTCCTTAGCCACGAAGACATCTTGATAGCGTGAATCCAACAACCATACCTCTCAGATTTAATAAACATGATGACAGTTACCTAGATCCGGGCTGAATAGGATTTACGTGTCTCTGGCAGCGTGGTTAATAGCGTAGATTTAGTTAATCTGTTTAGCTTTCTTTCCTTATAAATAATGCGTCCATGAACACTGTAAAAGTTAATCTTTTTGGTAATGTAATCCGAAGCTGTTGTATTTCCCCACTGCACTTTTACGTTGCTGTTTAATATATTAGAAGACTGGTTTAAACTTAAGCTTGTAGCTGTTCGTTGAATCGGTTGAAGTGGCAGAGGGCCCCTGCTTACTGAAGCCTTGTACAGTTGTCTTTTAACTCTTGCATTAGTTTTTTCTGTTCATGTATATTAGTTGTACAGTTGTCATTTAAATGCTGCGTTTTATTTCATCATGTATATTAGCTGTACATAACAAAGCTTTTGATTTATGTTGATTTACATTTTCATTGCTGCCCTTTTATAGTTACAACTGATCAATGTTTTTGCAGGTTTTCTTAGGCAGCCCGGGGCAATTTTTCACCTTTTCTTTTTATAACTATTGGCATACGAGATCATCTTGTCTTTGTCACTGACTCTTGTTTTCTGAAGTTTGATTTCCAGAACTGTCATTTCCTTAAGTTGTACATTTATTTTCTGCTCTTAGATATCACGCTATTCATCTGTTAACGGTTCCTTTCTATAATCAAATAACTTTATTAGGAACCAGAATATCACTCATTATAGCTTGATTTAGTTTGCTTTAGATCTCACATTGCTTGACTTCTTCATGACTATTTCTCACAGGGTAAATTAAGCTGAAAGGCAAAAGGTCAAGAAAGTTAAAGTAGTGTGATTAGTTTCTTTTATGCAGTTTAACTTCTTTTAGATTTCACATTGCTTAACATTTCATGATATCTTTTCACAAGGAAGATTGAGTTGAAGAGTTGAAATAGTGTGGACTAGTTGTTCTTACTTTTAATTGAATTTAGTGTAGATTTCACTTTCATTTTCATTCAGCAACAAAGATACTGGGCCGATGTCATAGTTCATTATTTGATGTCTTTATTTCTTTTGAAGAATTGATTTCATTGCATTTATTTTAAAAGATTTCTTTCTTTTAAGTTTTGAAAACCACTTAGAGATCACCATAATCATCCATATTTCACTTGCTTTATCACCTTTTCATCATCTCACATTAGGGAAAGATAAATTCAAAAACAAACTTCAAAAAACTAAAAACGACAAAAGACTAAGGAAATGGTTATCTAGTACATATAGTACACTTCACTTCGTCAGTTTACGAACCCCGGGTTGAAATTATAAATAGCAATTTAGATCACACTAAATTGACCAAACATTTTGGCGCCGTTGCCGAGGAAGTGAAATTAGGTAGCCAAATTCTTAAAAAAAAAAAACAAGAAAATTTCAAGGAAGGAAAATTGATAACCTCTCAAAGTATGCTCTCCTCTTGCACTTAATGTGATCTGGAGGATCAGAAAGGAGAAAGTTATTGGTTTAATAGTTTCTTGAGTATGCTCTCTTCTTGCACCTAGAGTGACCTGGAAGATCAGAAAGAGAATTATTAGCCTAACTTGAAGAAAAATAAAAAAATGACATGCATAGAGCAAGAGATTCTAGGGGAAGGTTTTTATCTAGAGCCAAGAGTTCGATTTTTACAAGTCCATCTACTTCAAGGAATAGACAAGAGACACCTCCATCATCTCCAACTTACACTCCTAGCCCTAGGATTCCTAGAATTCAAGAGGCAGGAGTCGACTCTCCCACACCTTCCATCGAATCTGAATTAGAAAGAGATCCTTTCCTTCCTTCAACAGAAAGACAAATTGTAATTGAAGAAGTAGAATCATCTGAAGAAGAAGAGGGAGAAATTCCTTCTCGTTCACCCTTAGTAGAAGAACAAGACAGTCTGAAGTATCCAGGGAAACTACCATGACAGAGGAAGGAGAAACTGGAATTTGGTAGAGGTAGAGGTAGAGGAGGAGGAGGAAACAATGGAGGAGGTAGAGGTAACATTGGGGGAAATAGGATGGAGATAAACACATTCGGATTTCCTATAGTCGATGAGGACTCCGAGCCAGAAATGAAAAACATCTCACCATCTGTCCTCCCAAACTTCCATGGGTTAAGGAATGAGGACCCTGAAACATTTCTATTTGAGTTTGAAGTCGTGTGTCGAACTTATGATTATCTGGAAGACTCTCAAAAACTCAAATTGTTTCCTTCAACATTGAAAGGAGCAGCCTTGAAATGGTTCATGGGATTACTCACTCAATCCATTAGGTCTTGGAATGATATGAAACAAACAATGTAAACTTTGAAACAGGAACTGATACTGTTACCCGTTTTGTAGAGGTGGCAAAAAAATGACCCGATTTTCAAAAGTGTTGATGCAGGATACACATGTTTTTTTAAGAACATGGTTTTTGGAACTTTAATTTTTTTCATGTGCATTAAGTTTTAGAATGGTAGTGAATGGTAGTGATTTTCATCCTGATTTTAAAAAGTGAGTATTCTGCATCACACCCTTTTTTTAAAAGACCTATTTTTTGACTTTAAATTTTCTAGTGTGTGAAATGTAAAAAATTATTTTCTAAATTTGATAGTTTTTGAAGTCGTCATTGTATTCATATTTTCTTGTTCTCTATCTTAATTTTTTTTTTAGTGGGGTTTTTATTGTTTTGCGTTTTTAAATTAGAAAGTCGATAGTTTGAATTTTAGATAATCTACATATTTAGACATCCTTAATTAATTTTTCAATCCACATGAAATAATTGTTTCTAAAAAACAACATTTTTTAACAATGGACATAAAAAATAACCATTTTTAACATAAATATAACAAAAAAACTAAACGTTTTGATAATTTTTTGCTAGAATTAACATGTCAAAATCACAATTTTTATACAAAAATATTAACTAAAAATGGTCAAATAATAGTTTTTTTTTATGAATTTCATGTCAAAAAGATAATAATAACTACTTTTTTTTTATTTAAATAATGATTAACTTAAAAATCAATGCAAAAATCACATATTACCAATATTGAACGTATAACAACCCTAATTGAGTGTTTATTCTTCTCATAAAATGTCAAAGTCAAAACATTGCAAAGCTTGAGTTACAAGCATAACTTAAATTTAATCAAGAATGTCACGTAATCCAAACTCTTCGTCCTCTAGAGGGGGCGCCCGCACAGCACCACCCCCGGGCCGCCCCGCCCCGCCGAGGGGTGGAGCGTCGACAACGCTCTGCCCCTCGGGCAGGGCAGGGCGACCTGGGGGTGGCGCTGCGCAGGCGGCGCCCGTGCAGCGCCACCCCCGGGCCGCCCCGCCCCGCCCGAGGGTGGAGCGTCGATTCCCGGAATCGACGCTCCGCCCCTCGGGCGGGGTGGGGCGGCCCGGGGTGGCCTTGTGTGGGCGGAGGACGGGCAGGGTGGACGGCGGGGCTGGGGAGGGGGCGGGGGAGGGGGAGGGGTGGGCAGCGAGGCTGGGGAGGGGGTGCGGGAGGGGTGGGGGCGGCCCGGGCGGGGAGGGGGGTGGGGCGGGCCGGGCAGGGGAGAGGGGGAGGGGGAGGGGGGTGGGTGGCCCAGGCGGGGGGGGGCCGGGGGGGGTAGAGGGCGGCCCGGGCGGGGGGCCCAGGGGAGGAGGGGGAGGGGAGGAGGGTGGGCGCCCGGGCGGGGGTGGCCCGCGGGGAGGGAGGGGAGGGGGAGGAGGGTGGGGCGGCCCGGCGGGGGGGGGTGGGCGGGCCCGGCGGGGGGAGGGTGGGGGGGGGGGGGGGGGGGGGGGGGGGGGGGGGGTGTGGGGGGGGGGGGGTGGGGAGGGGGCAGCCTGGGCGGGGGAGGGAGGGGGAGGGGTGGGGCGCCCGGGCGGAGGGGGCCGGCCGGGGGAGGGAGGGGGAGGGGGAGGGGCGACCTGGGCGGGGGTGGCTGGGCGGGGAGGGAGGGAGGGGGAGGGTGGGGGGTGGGGCGGCCCGGGCGGGGGGGGGGGGGGGGGGGGGGGGCGGGGAGGGGGAGGGGTAGGGGGGTTGGGCGGGGCGGCCCAGGCAGGGGCCGGGGGGTGGAGGGGGTGGCCTGGGTGGGGGGGGCCTGCCCGGCCGGAAAGAAAAATGATATTCTACCAGAAACATTAATGTGTTTTTCCTTAAAATTTAACTTTGTTTGAGACATAAAAAATTGGTTTTATTAGCATTGTTTAAAAAGTATGAAAATTGACCCTAAAAAGAAAATCATTATTCCAGTATCAACACTTTCGTTCTGAAGCTATATTTTGCGGGAAAATTTCGTAGAAAATTTCGTAGTCACTGCCATTTTTAAAACAACCGCAAAATTGACACCTAAAAAAAAAAACATCGTTCCAGTATACACACTTTTCGTTTTGAGCACTGTTTTTGTGGTTTTTTTTGGGTTTTTGGGCCAGAGTTCCCGTTTTGAGTTCATAGTTCCCGTTTCAAAGTTTACATTGTTAACAAACATTTTTGGATAGGTACCTGGACTATTGTATGCCCACCAATCACAAGGATGAGGTATTCAAAATGGTGCAAAAAGAAGATGAAAACTTGGAGGATTTACTTGAAAGATTTCAATACAACTTGAAAAGAGCAAAAATGAGTAACTTAGATGAGGAGACCTTGAAAGCCCTTCTATTAAAAGCCATTAGAGATGAATGGATAGATATTTTGAACATGATGGGAAAAGGAGACATATATCAACTTCCACTTCATGATATAGCAGAGCTATGTGTCCATCTCTCAAGGGGGAAATCTAAAACTCAAAAAGGGCCTAGAGATCCTTCTCTCATCAGAGCAAACAAATCTGCAACTGGATCAGTAAGTAGGGCTGAGATTGGCAACATGCTTGATGAATTCAAAACTGACATCTTAGGGAGTCTTAGCGAGCAACTAGACACCCTTAAGATTCACAATAAGCAAAAAGCAGAAGCTGAGGCTTTGGCCATCTTTTGCCCAAAGTGTAGGAAGAAACATGCTCTAAGGGAATGTCCCTTGGATGCAAAAGTTGTAGAAACATGTGTAATTTGTTCAGAGAATCATGAGACTAAGGATTGTCCTTCAATTCCTGGGCTCAAAGCTATCTTTCAAGAAGATCCAAATACAATCGAATATCTATGTTTTGTTGCAAGGAGACCTTGGCAGGGGCAGCAAAATCAAGGGTTTAGACCCTCTATGAATTTTCAACCCCCACCAAATTGGAATCCTTGGCAACAACCTTGGTCCCAACCTCAAAATCCTTTTCAATCATGGGTACAAGGTATGCAAAATCCTTATGGGAGATTTGCTCAATTTTACCAATATCCCCCATCTTTTCAAAACCAACAAGCTCCACAACTTCCAAATCAAAATCCACAACTATCATTGCGATTTCCACAACAACAACCTTCTCAACAGAATCCAAATTCTCAACTCTTGCTTCCATTCCAACAGAAGTCAAATCAACTTCCTTCTTAGCCATTTCCAAACCCTAATAATAAAAACCCTCAAAATGCTTACATGATGGAAGGTCAACAATTTCCTACCTATATGATTGTTCCTCTCAATGAAGTACAACTCAGATCAGGTAGAGTCCTAGATAAGCCTTCTATAAATGCTCAAAAGCAAAGCATTTTTGAGGAAGAGTCTCTTGAATCCAATAAGGGTTCTGAAGCATCCCTTCAAAACCCAAACACTCAAAAAGAAAAAGAAAAAGAATTAACCCCCACAACTCCCATAGTTGAGCAACCTGCATCTTTATCCACACCTCCTTTTCCTGAAAGATTACAAATTGACAAAGGAGTGGAAAAACAAATTTGGTTGCATGACTATAATTTTCTAGATGAATTGAAGAATGTCTGTATCAAGATTCCCTTGTTACAAGCCATTAAAGAGATTCCTATTCTAGCAAAAACAATAAAGGAGTTGAGTCTTAAAAGACCAGGAAGGAAACCAAGAGATACCAGAAGAATCCACCTGGTAGGGAAAATTGCAGATATCATGATGGTAATTCGACAAAGAAGTTCAATCTGTATCCTCCAACAAAAGCAATTACAGAAATAGGAGATAATGAGTGGGTTGATGATGAAGATACTATACAACCTGTCTTTACCATTTCTGAGATCAGTGAAGATAGTCAAATTCTAAACACATTAGAAAACTTTGAACCATCTTCAGAATATGACCACACACAATTTCAGTTGGATTCTGACATTGAGTGTCTATCATCTAGACAAATGTCTCTTTTCTCTATGGAAGAATTTGGTAGTTCTGCCATTTAGATTTTTCCAGGAAAAACATTGAATATCAACAAAAACTTGGAAAAATCATAACAGGGGGAGCTAACCAAAATCTTGCAAAAACATTCTATTGCATTTGCATGGGAGTATACCGATATGAAAGGTATTGACCCTAAGATTTGCATTCATCACATCTACATTGAGGAAAACAGTAGACCAATCAGACAACCTCAAAGAAGGATGAATCCAAACCTTAGGGAGATAGTGAAAGAAGAGCTCCAAAAGTTACTTAATGTAAACTTCATTTACCCCATTTCAGATAGCCTGTGGGTTTCTCCTTTGGTTATAGTACCTAAAAAGAATGGTAAATGGAGGGTTTGCATTGATTTCAGGGAATTGAACAAAGCAACTTTGGAGTATCACTTTCCTTTACCCTTTATTGATCAAGTATTAGATACTTTAGTAGGCAAAAAGTATTTCTCATTTTTGGATGGTTTTCGTGGTTACAATCAGATTCAGGTAGCACCTGAAGATCAGGAGAAGACCACATTTACCTGTTCATGGGGAACTTTTGCTTACCGAGTACTTCCTTTTGGATTATGTAATGCACCCGCAACATTGCAAAGGGTAGTACTAGGAATCTTTTCTGATCTAATTCATGATTGTGTAGAGGTCTATATGGATGATTTTACAGTTTATGGTAATTCATTTGAAGAGGCATTAGAAAATTTGGAAAAAGTCCTTATAAGATGTAAAGAAACAAATCTTTCATTAAGTCATGAAAAATGTTTTATGATGTTTACTGAAGGGATTGTTTTAGGACATCATATTTCAGGAGATGGGATTAAAGTTGATAGATCAAAAGTTGAAGTCATCTCCAAGTTACCTATTCCAAATTGTCAAAAAGATGTTAGAAGTTTTCTTGGATTTACTGGATATTATAGAAGATTTATTGAAAAATTCACCAAGATAGCATCTCCGTTCTTCAAATTACTTACAAAAGACTGTGAATTCAATTGGGATCCTGACTGTCAATCTGCATTTGAAACTTTGAAAACAAGAATATCTGAAGCACCCATTTTGAGAGGGCCAAATTGGAAACTTCCTTTCCATATTTCTTTAGATGCTTCAGATACAGCTCTAGGAGCTGTGTTGGGTCAAAAGGATTTAGTTCCTTATGCCATTTACTACACCAGTAAAAATTTGACTCCTACTGAGTTAAATTATACTGTGACTGAAAAAGAGTTCTTAGCTGTTGTTCATGCAATCAACAAGTTTAGACATTATATAATTGGATATGAAACTTTTGTCCATACTGATCATTCTGCAATTAGATATCTCATGAACAAACCTGTTACTAATGGCAGAGTTACAAGATGGCTTTTACTTTTACAAGAATTCAATATTACAGTGTTAGATAGACCAGGGAAACAAAATATAGTAGCTAATTTCTTGTCTAGAATCCAAAATACTAACGAAGATTCTCCTGTAGAGGATAAGTTTCCAGATGAATACTTGTTTGCAGTAACTACTAAAACTCCTTGCTATGCAGATATTGCTAACTATTTGGTTACAGGGAAGCTACCTCCACACTTATTTCCTAATGAGAAAAGGAAAATTATTCAGGAGAGTTCAAATTATTCATGGATTTCTAATAAATTGTTTAAAACAGGGCTAGATTGTGTGATCAGAATATGTGTTCGGGAGGATGAAATGCCTGACATCCTTAAGGCATGTCATGATGAACCGTGCAGTGGACACTTTGCTGACAAGAGGACGGCCTATAAAATCCTTTCTTTAGGATATTATTGGCCTTCTCTCTTCAAAGATGCAAAACAATATGTTAGAAGGTGTGACAGCTGCCAAAGATTTGGGAGACCAACTCTTTCAAATGAAATGCCATTACAGCCACAGGTACTCATCGAACCCTTTGAAAAATGGGCTTTAGATTTCATTGGACCTATTAATCCACCATCTAAACAAAAGAAGTATATATTGGTTTGCACTGATTATGTCACTAAATGGGTAGAAGCCAAGGCATTGCCTTCTGCCACTGAAAATTCAGTTGTTCAATTTCTTTTTGAGGATATTTTTACTCGTTTTGGTGTCCCAAGAGAAATTGTGACAGATCAGGGAAGTCAATTTACATCTAAATTGATGGAGAAGCTGATGGAAGAATACAAAATCAAGCACAGAAAATCTACTCCGTACCATCCGCAAGCAAATGGTCAAGTGGAATCTACAAACAAAGTTCTTGAGAGCATCATCACCAAAACTGTTCATCTCCACAGAAGAGATTGGGCAGAAAGGCTTCCTGAAGCCTTATGGGCCTATAGAACTACATGGAGGAACACAACAGGACATTCTCCCTATGAACTTGTTTATGGGAAAGAAGTCCTGCTCCCCATTGAGTTTCAAGTCAAGACCTTCAAGATGGCAGTTCAGTTGGGGATGAATCTATCAGAAGCCCAAAAGCAAAGAATGGAGCAGCTGAATGAGCTAGATGAAATAAGACAAGATGCAATTTTAAGGACTGATCTAGTTCAGCACCAAAGAACTAAGTGGCATGACAGATATATCAAAGAGAGAAAGTTTCAAAAGGGAGATTGGGCGTTACTGTTTGATTCCAAGTTTAAAGACTTCAAAGGAAAATTTCAGACTCATTGGCTTGGACCATATGAGATTAACGAAGTCTTTAGCAATGGAGAAGTTCGAGTCAAGACCATTGATGAGTATCAAACTCCTCTCATTGTGAATGGCCACCGATTGAAAAATTATCATAAGCCACTCTCAACAGAGGACTTTGTCAAAATGTTTCAAGAAAATTCTGCAATGAGGTTGGTGGAGAGGAATCCTTCTCCTCCATCAGCCTAGTCTTTGTTTCTTTCAGTTAAAAAAAAAAAAAAAAAAAAAAAAAAAAAAAAAAAAAAAAAAAGCTTTTGTATAAGCCTGAAAACCAATCATAGATTGGCTGTCTTATACAGAAAATGTAGAGTGAAAATCAGGGGCACCTGACACTCTATATTTTCCAAAAAAAAAATCTCTCTCTCTTTCCATCTTCACTCCACCTCACTTTTCATTTCACTTCACCTCCATCTCATTTTCATCTCCATTCCACTTCACTCCACTTCATTTCCATCTCATTCCACCCATTTCATTTCATTCCATCAATAAAAGTCCCTCTTAGGACTATTTTATTTAGTTAGTTCTTCTCTAACTATCTTTGTGTAGTTAAAGGGGTGTTGTCTTAGTTTCCGCAGCTGGAAACAGTTTCCGCAGCTAGAACCAGTTTCCGCAGCCAGAAACGATTTCCGCAGCCAGCATCACTCTGTCTCTAAAGCCGGCATCACTCTGTTTTCAAAAAAAAAAAATCACAGCCAAAGGTTAGTGTCATCATCACCAAGTGCAACAAAGACATGGGGCATCTTCAAGATCAAAGAACAACCATGGGTCAGAAGCCTTAATCAAGAAATGATAAACTTCCAAAGGTATGATCAAAAATCTCTACCAAATAACAATTCAATGTCATTATTATGCATAGTTATTTAAACCATGGCAAGTTCCACTAAATGCAATGATTTGATACGACAAGCCCCATACCACTCCTCTTCCACGATGTCATTCCATACACGCCATTCATTTCTAACGGTCCCATGATCATTCTAAATTTATGGACTACTCTTCCATTTATTGGTCGTACTTTGAGACGTGACCTACTTTACTACGGCTCTCCTTCACCATAATTTCCGCAGCCGTCTGCTGAGACGTGTGCGCAAGTCATCCGATTCAAAAGGACTCAGCCGTTATTCTACCCATTTATCACTTCACTCCCGCATGCGTTCGGTGTTGAACTTGTTACTGTTGCTTACCCTCTACTCCCTCGGTACTCATACCATTCTTTGTTCTCCATTTCCGTTGCATCCACTACAGTTTGCTCCAAACCCTGGCTCCAGTGACCACATACATCCTGAACTTCGATTACGGCTACTCCAGTTACCCTAAGAATCCTGTAATCAACCCATTTTTTTTCCTGAACCTTCATATGCAGTAGAATTCTCAGTCGGAATTTAAAGTCGAGAATGGGAAAGCTACTAAGAGCTGAACCAGAGGGACCAAAATATCTGGAGGGTTATCCTCAAACGAAGGAGTCGTTGAAGAAAGCAAGGTGGCTCAGATTCATTCAAAAGTTTAGGGGCTATAACAAAGAAGTGAGTAAAGCCTTTGCACGGTCCTTTAATGGACACGCAGTGGAGATAGGAGACCTAAAATTTACAGAGACCGAGGCCACAATAGCAGTTGCAACAAGTCTCCCACAAGAAGGAAAAAGGTGGTTCAAAAAAAGAAGTGTGGACGATCAAGGATGGAAAATCATGCTCAAAAACCTAGGTATGGATAACTCTGTATTTACCAAAGGAATCCCTGTGCATGCAATAAAAGAGGAATGGTCCACTCTGTTATTACTTGTCCAGAAATTTATCACATGCGAGGGTCGTTTTGGCACCATGTACATGTATCATGCCAGGCTAATGATGAATTTTATGGAAGGTTATATCCTTAATTTGCCTTATTTTCTGTTATCAAGCTTGAAGAAAATGAGCTCTACTGTTCAAAAACACGTAGGCAGTATTGAACCCCATCTTTACCATCACGGGTTCATAAAAATCCTTATTGAAGAGCAGTTGAAAAGCACTAAGGATACTTGGGAAAAGTTTTTGGCAAGAAACCACTTCCAAGAACTGACTGAAGCCTCTGGAAGCAGTTCCCCAAAAATTCCAAAGAGAAGTAGGAGGAAAGAAAAGAATATTACAGCCCAAGACTCTCCTACAATAGACATTCAGGAAACCGTTCAGAAAGAAGAAGAGGAGGGAACTAAAAACAAGAAACAGAAGAAGGACAAAGGCAATATAACCATTCAAGAAACCTATCCATCCCCTAAACAATCCATAGAAGAAGATTATCAACCTCTGTCAGAGAGGTTAATAGATCTTCAAGCTGCTGCCATAACCAAGAAAAAGCAAAGAGGAAAACAGGCTGCACAAGAGAAGAGTACTAGTTCATACCTGAGAAGGAGCACTAGGCTAAAAGGGAAGGGGAATAAAACCAAAGAAAAACAGTCTCATTTTATTTATTTAGATAAAGAGACACTTGAGAAATCTCCAACTCAGCCAAGCATTGAGCCAAGTCCTCCACGCGAGGAAAGCCCTTTTTAGCCGGAAAGAGAAATCAGTCCTCCTTCATCAGAATTTGAGTTCAGGCCGAGAAAAACACCTGAGGTAGATTCCAACCAGCAAGAAGCATATAACTACCTAGAGTCCTTAGAACAATCCATTGCAGGACCAAGCACCACCTTGCCACTTGATGCACAAGTACAGCCTTTAAAACAGGAAGTGTTTGAATTGGAAGTCTTAAATAGGAACATCAAACAGGAAAACGAAGCACTCAAAGAGCAGAGTAAGCTAGATAAGATTGTCCATGATAACACTATGCTCCATTTAGGACTGTGGCAGAAGAAGAACATGAAGCTGAAGAAGAAGTGTAAAAAGTTGAGCAGGGCATTGATTAATCTTAAGTTCAAATGTCTAGTCAGGAAACCAAGGACCATTTTAGCATCAAAGAGAAAGAGAAGAGGGCTAGATGTTCTTGCAGAAGCCTCAGAGCATATGGAATGAGGGAAAATAACTAATTTTTGGTTGCATGAGGATATTCAACACCTTCACAGTGGGGGTATGTTGAGCCTCGAACCTGCACCTTCCCATACACCCTCTCAGCCTTCTTTTCCACTCATTTTATCCACCAAGTTGATTAAATCATTGTATTTTAGTTTAAAAACAAGCTTTTGACATGGTTTTCTAACTACGCTGATGACTATTGTTTGGTTTAGAATTTTGTTCAGACAGCTGCGGAAGCTTCTTAGTTTCCGCAGCCGATACAGGTTTCCGCAGCTGACCCAGGTTTCTGCAGCCAGCACAGGATTCCGCAGCCGTTTTGTCAAACACCATGCTACAGGTGTCCTCTCAAGAAATGAGCCACATGGGCAAGTTACAGGAGTCAAGGACATGGATCGTGTCCCTCCAGATCATCCAGCATGGCCATAAAAGCCCGCGGTCAAACAAGGGGCAAAGGATAGTCAACGGAAGTGTTCAGCAGCGGAACGGCTCTGCGTAGCTCTATTTTTGAGCACGTGAAGCTACGTGGCACAGTCCTTAGCCATGAAGACATCCTGATAGCGTGAATCCAACAACCATACCACTCAGATTTAATAAACATGATGACAATTACCTAGATCCGGGCTGAAGAGGATTTACGTGTCTCTGGCAGCGTGGTTAATAGCGTAGATTTAGTTAATCTGTTTAGCTTTCTTTCCTTATAAATAATGCGTCCATGAACGCTGTAAAAGTTAATCTTTTTGGTAATGTAATCCGAAGCTGTTGTATTTCCCCACTGCACTTTTACGTTTCTGTTTAATATATGAGAAGACTGGTTTAAACTTAAGCTTGTAGCCATTCGTTGAATCGGTTGAAGTGGCAGAGGGCCCCTGCTTACTGAAGCCTTGTACAGTTGTCTTTTAACCCTTGCATTACTTTTTCCTGTTCATGTATATTAGCTGTACAATTGTCATTTAAATGCTGCATTTTATTTCATCATGTATATTAGCTGTACATAACAAAGCTTTTGATTTCTGTTGATTTACTTTTTCATTGCTGCTCTTTTATGGTTACAACTGATTAGTGTTTTTGCAGGTTTTCTTAGGCAGCCCGGGGCAATTTTTCACCTTTTATTTTTATAGCTATTGGCATACGAGATCATCTTGTCTTTGTCACTGACTCTTGTTTTTTGAAGTTTGATTTCCAGAACTGTCATTTCCTTAAGTTGTACATTTATTTTCTGCTCTTAGATATCATGCTATTCATCTGTTAACGGTTCCTTTCTATAATCAAATAACTTTATTAGGAACCAGAATATCACTCATTATAGCTTGATTTAGTTTGCTTTAGATCTCACATTGCTTGACTTGTTCATGACTGTTTCTCACAGGGTAAATTAAGCTGAAAGGCAAAAGGTCAAGAAAGTTAAAGTAGTGTGATTAGTTTATTTTATGTAGTTTAACTTCTTTTAGATTTCACATTGTTTAACATTTCATGATATCTTTTCACAAGGAAGATTGAGTTGAAGAGTTGAAATAGTGTGGACTAGTTGTTCTTACTTTTAATTGAATTTAGTGTAGATTTCACTTTCATTTTCATTCAGCAACAAAGATACTGGGCCGATGTCATAGTTCATTGTTTGATGTCTTTATTTCTTTTGAACAATTGATTTCATTGCATTTATTTTAAAAGCTTTCTTTCTTTTAAGTTTTGAAAACCACTTAGAGATCACCATAATCATCCATATTTCACTTGCTTTATCACCTTTTCATCATCTCACATTAGGGAAAGATAAATTCAAAAACAAACTTAAAAAAACTAAAAACGACAAAAGACTAAGGAAATGGTTATCTAGTACATATAGTACACTTCACTTAGTCAGTTTACGAACCCCGGGTTGACATTATAAATAGCAATTTAGATCACACTAAATTGACCAAACAACTAAAACTTTGTTGATAGCTTCCACTTGGCCATTGGCCTAAGGATAGTATGGTGTCGAGCTATCATGCCGCAAGCCTAGCTGGGATTTTAACTCAGTCATCATATGATTACGAAAATTCTTGGCGTGACCAGTGACGATAGCCTGAGGGACTCTGAATCATGAAATAACATTATTGAATAAAAATTGTGCCGCTGTGTGACCATCTTCGGATAGTGTAGGCATCGCCTCAGCCCATTTCATGAAATAATCAACAGTAATGATGATATACCCATGCCCCCCAGCCGAGTGAGGGTTACAGGTCATATAATCAATGCCCCATTTGAAAAAAGGGCTGACGGTAACGACAGGGTGCAATGGAGCAGGAGGCACACACATCTTCCGTTGGTAGATTTGGAACCCATGACAAGAGTGGACAGAAAGAACGCAATCCTTGAAGATAGAAGGCCAAAAATAACCAACACGAAGGATCTTCTAAGAAGTAGCATACTCGGACATATGGCCACCACAGGCGTCAAAATGGCAGTCATTTAGAACTCGTTCGGCTTCCTCGAATGTTAAGCATCAGCGAAGAATAGAGTCGGTGCCGAGATGGTACAGGGTGTCCCCAATAATGCGATAAGGTTAAGAATGATGGCGAATCCATCGCCGAGCATCCTTGGACAAATAGGGACGAAAAAAGGATCTCTGGAGATAGACAATAATATCCCCATACCAAGGATCGAGGATACTAATCAAGAACAGAGTTTCATCCGGAATATGGTCCTCTAACCGAGAGGGTGCGGTAACAGATGGTAGGGAGCAAAGAAACTCAGCGAAGATGAGGGAATTCTTAGACTTGGTGGTAATGAACTCCAAGTCGAACTCTTGAAGGATGACAATCCACTTTGAGTATTTTCCCCCCAGTAACTGACGTGACAATATGTATGTCATTGGGTTGCAATAAGAAATCACCATGGTGGTACAAAATAATATATAGTGGCAGAAATGCTGGATGGATCAAACGGCGGCCAATGCCAACTTCTCGACATAGGCATATCGAGTTTTGGTATCAAGTAAATTAGGGATGAGATAGTAAACGACATGCTCAATATCATCATCATCATCTTGAACTAGAACCATGCCAATGGTGGTATCAGCAGCGACTAAATAAAGAGTGTAGTCACAGTGATAGTCAGGAGGACGTAACAACAAATCTCATCATCATCTTGAACTAGAACCATGCCAATGGTGGTATCAGCATCGACTAAATAAAGAGTGTAGTCACGGTGATAGTCAGGAAGACGTAACAACAAAGCAGAAACAAGGAGGGCCTTGAGGTGCTCAAATGACTCTTGTGCAGCGGTATCCTAATGAAAAGGGGTGTCTTGGTTTAATAACCGGGTATAGACTTTGGCCACTTCAGCATAGTTTGGAATAAATTGTCGTAAATTTT
The DNA here is from genome assembly GCA_031772625.1 of Pinus tabuliformis. NCBI lineage: Eukaryota > Viridiplantae > Streptophyta > Pinopsida > Pinales > Pinaceae > Pinus > Pinus tabuliformis. The sequence goes on along the minus strand of CM062816.1, from coordinate 1,108,230,559 downwards.
TTTTTTTACCCTGCAAACTCTGCAATTGCTGCAAAGAAGTAGGGGGAGGGAGATTCAGGATGGCTTCGACTTTAAGCGGATCGAGACAAATACCATCCTGGGAGATGATGAACCCGAGAAGTCTACCTGACTCGACGCAGAAGACACACTTATGTAGATTAAGCCGGATACGATAGTGTCGATAGCAGAGAAAAATTTAGTGAAGGTGGGTTCAATGGTCCTAGTGCTTCGTTGAATAAGCCGGAAGGTCATCCAGGTAAGGCTACACAATGTGTTGAATATCATGAAATGCACAAGAAATTACGCATTGGAAGGTGGCACCAACATTTTTTAGACTGAAGGGGAGCTTTTTATAAGTGAAAGCACCCCACAAACAGATAAAGGTGGTCTTGTGTTGATCCATAGGCAAAATATTAATCTGGTTATAACCAGAAAAGCCATCCATGAATGAATATATCTCACTCTCGGCACACTCATCAATGAGATAGTCAATGAAGGGTGTAGAGTAGTTATCTTTCGGACAGGCACGATTAATGTCACGATAATCAACACATACGATAATAGTGCCCTGTTTTTTAGTCACAGGGACAATATTAGGAACCCAATCTGTGAGTGGGATAGGGTAAATGAAGCTAGCCTTAAGAAGCTTTTCAACTTCTGCTTTAATGGTTGCAGCCTTTTGGGAGTGCATAGGGCGTAGATGTTGTCGAACAGGTTTGGCACCCAGATATGTAGGTATCTCATGCACCACGATGCTAAGATCGATGGTGGGCATCTCTTCATAAGACCAAGTGAACACATCATGGAATTTGTGAAAAAGATCAGTGTAAAGCTGAGTCTCCTCCGAAGTACAAGTTAATCCAACATGGATGAGCTCGACAATCCCTAGTTTAACAGAGATGTCGATTGGTTGAGTTTGCATAATGTTCCCCATATTCCCTTGAGAAGACACTTGATGAATTTGGATGGGTGTCTGAAGGGGTTGGGAGGGGAGACAAGGAGCAAACCGCTCGAGACAAGTAAACATTTCTCGATGGGTAGGGAGAAACGATGAATGATGGTGATGATCAAACCAAGGGGGTTCCTCGGAAGACATGGTCTCATTAATCACTTCATCAGTAGGAAAAATTTCCTTCAAAGGGTTTGAAGAAGCGGCATCTCCAAGCCAAGGGGATTGAGTGTACGAGTCGAGAGCTCTGCTAGAAGGAGCAGGTTCAGGGGATGGAGCCAATACAGAAACAATTTCAACATAGTTGAGCTCGGCAGGACTCAATGGAATCTCATCTCCCCAGGATTCTATCTAATTAACAGGAGGAAGAACCCAAGGATCAGAGCGAATAGAAATCATATTAATGGGAGCAATGTTGGGAGGTGGGAGTGAAAAAACACCCATAAGGGCAGGATCTTTAAAGAGTCCAGCACCCACACTCTCACATGGAACGGAGGTATGCTCCACGAAAGGCACATTTCCATCGAAGGAAGAGGAGGTGAAGAAGGACAACTGGTCTACTATGATGATCTTCCCCTGATGAGGAAAACAAATAACATGAAATAGAGATGAAACCATGGCTCGCATGGCATATGTCCAGCTTTGTCCTAAAAGGAGGTTGTAAGTTAAATTGGCATCAACAAATTTGACCTCCACTTCGACCGTCTTCGCTTCCAGAGTAATAGGAAAACGTTGGAGTATACCATAAGGACGAGAATCTCTCCCATCAAAGGCTTCCAAGGCCGTAGGAGACTGGCTCAGAGTCGGAGAACTGATAGCCTTCCAACAAGCAACAGACATTATGCAAGTAGAAGTACCTTCATCAATGATGGTGCGATGAATAATTTTAGAATTGATGATGACCTGAATAAGGAAGGCAATTTGGTGAGGCAGTCTCGATATATGATTGTCTAGTTCAAAAGTGATCAAATCTGAGTCAGCCGGGTCAATGCCACTGATAGCCGGCAGCAAGAACTTCCTCTGAGAGGGGCAGCTCTAGAGGACTTCTAGTGCGGACATAGCTGACAGAGCCCGGGCTAAGTCCTCAACGATGCTATAGTGCTAAGCAGCATGAGCATTAGGGTTGTAAGAAGACTTCTAAAGCACCCATTTAGGAGGAGGTCGGATGATCGCTTCAGTGCTAGGTCGCTCGATATGGACGAGACCAGCATTGGACGGAGGAGCACTAGAGGGGACCTCAGTATCCTCCTTGCAGGCGACGGATACTCTCTTGCCTGAGTACTACTGTGGATAGGAATCGTCCCAGCCATAAATACTTGAGAACCAAAGGGAGAAGAGGATTGGGATGGATCGGCCACCATTTGCGTTTGTTGCAAGGGAAAAGGCTCTTTGAGCACAACAAGAGTTCCAAGGGAACCTTTTAACAAATGACTAACTTCAGACCACTTGGGTTAGTCTTTAGTAGAGTGATCCTCGTCAGAGATAAGGCAAGGATACTTAGGCTTTAGTTTGGCACCTTCCTCGTGTGGAGGTTTAGGGGAATCTTACTTTGGTTGATCAACCTTATTCTTTAATTTTCCCTTATTTTTCCCTTTCGAGGCTTTGTCCGCCATGGTGGATTGAATGGCATTAACCTTAGAAGTGTTACCAGAATTTGATACAGCCTGGAAATTGTTTTCATTTGAAGCATTCGAATTTTTCTTCCCAGGGTTCATGGAAGATTTCTTAGAGGACGTATTGACAGAACCAATGATGTCGTCAATAGATGGTGTTGATGGGGCTTTGGAAGTTTTGGGCCTCGAAGCATCAGGCAAATAATCATATAGTGTACCGGACTGGGAGTAAACCAAGTCAAGGTACTGAGCATGTGCAATAGCTTTCTCTTCTGTTACACATGCCCCCATAGCAATGTCCCGGGCTATCAGACCGACAAATGAGGTTGTGAACCAGTTAGTCAGAAGCTAATTGGGAATCCAAAACTTAACCAAATGGTGTTGTCATCTCCATTCATGGATATGATCATAGATATGCGTGGTCGTGGTCTGTTTTAAGGATGTAAGGAGATGTGTGCCCATTTCATATCGAATCCGCAACTGAAAATGAGTTAAAAATTGCATAGCCAACGAGTTAAAGTCTTGAAAAGATCCGCGAGCTAGCTCAATATACCATTTAGCAGCAGAGCCAGTGAGGGTCCGTTGAAAAAGGTGGAGCTAGATTGAATCATCAAACCATGAGTTTGACGAACACCATAGATGATAAGTCATGACATGGGCTTGGGGATCTTCTCCAACTTTACCGTCAAACTTGGGACAATCACCGAGAATTTTAGTTGGAACCCGTGGCCAATACGGATTATGAAGAATGGGATCATTTGTCAGTTTGGACACATCCAGTAATTCCAACATTTCTAAGAAAGGTAATTTAGGGTTAAATGACATTTGAGGCTACGGGTAGGAAGTAACACCAGAGTTCCACCGAGTTTCTTATTGCCCCCATTGATTTTGTCTGGACGGATTTGGCCCATAAGGGTTTTTCCATAGGGATTTTGTCCATAGGGATTATAGCTGTTACTGGATAGTTGTCCCTGGATTTGGACCCCAGCATTCCACTGATTACCAACTTGGCCTACAGGAGCAACATATGGTTGCTGGAAATCCTGGTAAGGATTCACCTGCAGTTGTTGATAATTTTGGTATGGGGCAAATTGGGTTTGCCCTTGGGATTGCTGAAAGCCATAAGGAGGCTGGGCTCCATACTGAGCCTGGCGACCAGGCTGCGTTTGATAAGCAGGTTGGGATTGGGATCCAACCTGACTTTGAAGATCGGATTGGGTCTGGAGCCGAGACTGGGGCTAAAAATCAGGTGGAGCTTGAGAAGCAACAATCATTTGAGTGCCCGGTTGAGCAGGCCTAGACGAATGTCTTTGAGAAGACAGAGGTTGAGCCATCTGGCTAGAAGGTTGGTGTGATTGAGGTTGAGGTTGTCCCATTTTCCCAGAAGTTTGAACTTGTTGGGAATTGGGTTGACCTTGCGAAACCGAAGGCTGTCCAGACTGACCAGATGATTGAGTAGGCTGGACAATTGGCTAGCCTTGTTGGAGTTGAGGTTGACCAACTTGTCTAGAAGGGTGGCCTTGCTGGGTGCCAGGTTGGCCTTGTTGAATGTAAGGTTGTCCTGGGTTGCCAGAAGGTTGCCCGAAGTATGTGAAAGAAGACCCACCGAAGGCCGAAAGTTGTCCCAGAATGGGTTGTCCTTGTGGGCCATCAGTTTGCCCTGAATAAGGTTTCCCATAGTACGGTTTTCTGTGAGACTGCTATCCGTAAGATGGTTGACCTTGATGGGTGGTCCTTGAATATTTGAAGACTATGCTTGGCCACCATGGTAAGCCATGGTACCCTAAGCAACAGAGAACAAAACCAAGACCTCAACAAAAGGTTGAGATGCTATGGGTCCAAGGTTATAAATATGGGCTCCTTGAGAATCATAATAATTAAATGGATTTTGAGGATCCAGATTCTGAGGAATTTGAGGATATTGATCATATGCCCCCCCACTAGAATGGAACCAAAAGAAGGTGGGGCACTTAGGCTAGGGTCAACAACCCCGGATAAGGTTGCCGAAGGGCCTCTATGCGAAGGACCTGCAGAAGGCTCGAGGACAGTGATCACAACTGAAGATGTAGTGACGACACTAACAACGGGGGCCGTGGAAGCCACACAAACGGTTCGAATAGTCAGGACAGATGTGACATTGTGAATCTGGGGAGTGAAAGATCCTGAAGTCGAAGTGATAGTACGAGACCACATGGAACTTGTAAGGGGAGACCTAGAACCCATGATATCAGTTAGATCTTTATAACGTAAAGGCAGCGTGATACCAAGGGAGGTGACACAGAAGGGTGAAGTTTCCATCGGTATAGGAATTTCACCACTTGTCATCAAGGACTCTTCACTCGTGACGGGGTTCATCTCATCCATGTCAGAAGAAGACATTGAGACCGAGACACCAGGAGGAGTAAGGGGAAAATCTTCTTCGGAAGGCTCCCAAATGGGGTTCCAACGAATATTGTAAGACTTGTCTTCTCGAGTGCAAGAGTTAAGCGGTTGGACACTTGGAATAACAGGGAGAGTATCACTCGCAACCGGTACCTCAGGAGCGATAGAAGATGGGGATACTTTGTCGCTTGGAATGGGAGACGGGATCGGTGATTATGCCAGGATGATTTAACTCAAAATCCCTAGGGATAACTAACCGAGTAAGGAGAAATAACCCTATGCAAACTAAAAACGCAACAAGATCTAACAGGGTAAGTGTGAATGTGGTCGAATAAATTTTAAGGCATAGGAACAGAACTTGACCTTTTCATCTTTAAAGAGTCAAGAAAAGGACAAAAATATGACTCTAGTCGCCTTCAAATATTTAATAAGTCTGAAGCGACAAGTGCTCAGGTGGACCTTTTATTTTAAGGAGTCCGAAAAGGAACGAAAGTGACTGCTCTGGAGAAACTAGGTAAAACGTTTATCAGACATCCCGTAAAACTGCATATACACCTTGGCGATCATATGAAAACCAAGGACTTTCCATACGTCAATCAATCTTCCCAAATGCTGTGTTCGGTGCGTTACGGTCTGCAAGGCAGCATACACGACTTCCTAGGGATATAGTATGATAACCTAGTGGGGTCTCCCAACATATACTCGAAGATACTGGGAGCACAATTCTGTACTAGACTGCTATTGAGTCATAGAAGGAGGAATCACCCAACCTTGAGTGAAAACAATATTGACTAGGTTTAACAACATTAGAGCATGTCTCTAGCATAGACCTCTAAATAGTGTGTGTTATGTTCCAATGTGTTTTTAAGTTCATTCAGTTCATTTTAGAGTTGATCTTGAATTATGTTTTAGTTTTCAGGCCCTACCATATGTATACAACAAAACCTAGGATGCAACTAGAATGAGTGCAATATCCTCTTACTTCAATGAACACCTACCTACAAGAGGGTAGAGAGATCATTCCTGAACCAAGAAAACCAAGATAAACCAAGAGACACAATGCAAAAACACATCAACCCTATAGTGCACGAATACTACTGATGATGGATTTTATCATTTGCTTTTGAATATGCAAACTTGAAATGCAAATACACTTTCACTTTCGTATACTAAATGAATGCAGTCTTTTGATTTTGATTGTTTTTAAATTTAAAAGAAACAAACAAGCAAGGGTGAAAAAACCGGTCGATCTAAACAATTGTTATCTATGTTCGGTAGTGAAAAGAAATCGAATCAATACTAAAGGTTGGTTCAATAATAGTCACTAAAAATCAACCAGAAACGAGAAATGGAGAAGGCTCAAACAAACCAACAAGAAAGTTGCAAATGAACCTTGGGCAAACCAGCAACCAAGCTAATTAATTCAAGAACTTGAAAGAACAAACTAGGTCACACAGAAAAAAAATGCAAGATTCATTCAATAAAGCAAAAGAAAGAGTGCCTTAACCATAAACAATAAAAAACAAGCTATTGAGTAAGAGAAAGTAAGGGACTAACAGGACTGGTGAATTCAGGAGGTAGAATTGAAAAAAAATTCTACAAGAATCATCGCGAGCATTACACAAGCAACTAGGGACGATCAGCCACTAGCTGTAGCAACAGAGCGATGTCGTTGTGAGAGTACACATCTCTTCCGCGATGGGCCGATTTCAGGAGTCGTCGCAACTTTACGTCAGGATTCAGTTATGTATAGAATTTCACAACAAAGACAAAGCGACGTCGACGCGACTGTTAAACTATTTTCCGTGATGATCTTAAAAACAATGACAAATGAAAAAGAAACTCCCAAACAAAAACCAGTCAATCCTCCAGAAAATAGAGGGATTTCCCAGATCAACCCAGGTAACCCAAAATACTAACAGTTAATCCTGAAAATCCAAGAGACACCAAATAAAAATCAAAACAAGAGAAAACAAGAGAAGAAAAAAGCAAAGGACTCCCCAGTGGAGTTGCTAACTTGTGATGCAGGAAAGTGTTCCCTCTACGGACAGAGGCAACCCCTTTAGCCCTAGAGCGTCTAGTCACAGCAAGGACAAAACAACAATTAATTCCCTTAAACAATCATCGTTGGAGGCCTACCTCAAACTGGTGGTCGATGAAGTTCTGTTGTGTTGCTCTAGCTTCTGTTTCCTTCTCCTTAACAAGCGATAAACCTGAAACACCACAAAGAAACAACAGAGCACGTAACTGAGAAACAACAATGATCTATTTACTCATAAAGTCAAAAATTCATGAGATATCAAGTAAATTACATACAAGACATAGGAAATCATCATTTATTATATTAATAATAAATCAAGAGAAAACTTAAAAACAAGTCTTGATGTCACAAGCTTTCTCAGAGGGTCCAACTAGTGTGTTTCTTCAAGCATTCAGTCTCAAAGATGAGTCTCCCAAATAGCACTATCTCTCTCTCTCATTCACAAGCTTTACACAAGGTTAAGGACACTCCACACCTTCTTGAAAACTATAAAGGAATCCCACACTTATCACACTCACACCAACTATCAATGAAACCCAAAAGCAGCAGCATCACTGTACAACCAAAATAGCTAGCAGATGATAGCAATGGTGAGTGATTTTATAGGAGAAGGAGTCTCAATGAAATGAGGAAGATGGAGCTTATCCTTAGGGCAAGCAGCACAAAAGATGGAAGTACCATGCCAGAGGAAGGAGGGTGACCCAAACTGACCCAACAACCAGGTCCAGAGACATCTAGAGGGCCGACTGTTAGAATTAATTCGCCCAATCTGGAACGTCGCTAGTTCATAACTAAGCTTTGGCACTGACATCACTAGTAGGCAATGTATTCATTCAAACCGTTGCTAAAGATAGCAAATAGCCTCGCGTCGGGGCATGAAATCCGACCGTCGCAGGAAACATATGTACTCCTGCAATAGAAGCGCGACTAGACTGTTTATGACAGAGGTCCGTCGCGTATATTAAGTGAATTCTCGTGACAAGGCAGAAAAATTAGGAAAAATGGGTCAATTGGCAACGTAAGAGAGCACTTGTTCAATATGAGCATGTTTTACTATACACATGACACAGTAGAAGGACTGGAGTGAAGGAAGTGACAAATTACTGTGTAACACCTTGCATTCAATTTGGTGCTACACTCTATCAAAGACTAGAGGAGAAAATATGGCAGACTGAGTTTTCTAGCTGTAGGTAAGTCCATTCCATATCTTAATTCATGCAATAATCTGAAATGATAACCATAAACTATACTGAACCTTCCTTCATAAGAGATATATTTAATGATCTGGTAGCTGACCTCACCCCATGGATGAGGTAAAATTTTCCTTATCACCCCATTCTTATCCTCTACAGGATGTTCATCAAGCTGAAAAAAATGTCTTTTTAACAACCTATCATAATGTTATGAAACCAACTCAAACCTCCTTTACATTACATAAATGAACAATTCTTGGATGATACAAATAAAAAGACCTCCTTTCTATATATAGGAGTCTAAGGGGTCATAACATAATCAGAGCCAACATAACAATAATAATGTGAAGACACAATAATAACAATAGTGGGCCTCTATGGGGCACAATAGTAACAATATGGGCACTACATGGGTACATCAATATAATAAGTGGGTTGTACGAATAACAATAAGGGGTTACACTAGTAGTATAGGGGCCTAAAATTCCCTCTCTTTCAAAAAGCATTGTCCTCAATGCTTGAGTAGTTCTTGATGCTTCTGTATAAAATTCTTGTCCTCCCATGTGGAATCTTCAGTGAGTAAGTTCTTCCACTTGATGAGATACTCTGAAATTGATCGATTTCGTAGCTGTCGGGTTCTTGTTTCTGTGACTGCTCCAGGTTCCAATATGATTTCTCCTTCCTCTTCAAGTTCTAGCAATATTGTTTGAATTGGGATCTTTTGGAACTTTTGAATAAGTGGCCATACTTCTTCGTCCTTCTTCCATTCATCCCTTGCTTCATTTATCCAATCTAGCTAGATAATAGAAATAGCACAAAACAATGCTTCCACATCCTCATCCTTGAAGAGTCTTCCCATTCAGTAAGGTCGCCATTTTTTAAGTGCATGTAGTATTGCCAACATTTCCTTCTCATAAATAGCTTGCTTGAGATGTAGCAGTAAAAATACCCAATCACCTACATCAAAAAAAATTTCACTACGATGTTGATCTACATGTTGTTTCATTTGATTTTGCACCGAAGTGGCATTATTCTTTAAAAGTTGGAGAACTTGTTGTTGATGCTCGATGTGATCTTTCACTGCTTGAACCTTTTTCTTCTTGATATGTCCTTCTATATCTAGAGTTTGAGGAGTGGTAATTTCTTCCAATCCTTTTACAAGATATGGTCGGATTCATTTCTTGATGCTCGATGTGATCTTTCACTTCTTGAACATTTTTCTTCTTGATATGTCCTTCTATCTTGATAGTTTGAGGAGTGGTAACTTCGACCAATGAATTACATGATATGGTTGGATTCATTTCTTCTTTCTCAATGTGATCTTTCACTTCTTGCACCTTTTCTTCTTGATATGTCATTCTATCTTGAGAGTTTTAGGAGTGGTAATTATTTCCAATGCTTTACAAGATATGGTCTGATTCATTTCTTCTTTCTCTGGGGTGGGGTCCTAGTGTATATCTTCTTCTTTTGACGTTTCTTGATCCTTTTCTTCCTCCTCTTCATATTCTATGTAAAATAATTTCTTCTCAGCACACTTATGACCTTTAGTGCATTTGCTATCACAATCGTAACAAATCCCTTTTTCTCTTTTTTCTTCCAATTGTTGTGGTGTAACCCTTGTAGGTTGTGGAAGGCTAGGAGAAACAACACTTCCATCTTTATAGTTGTGAGGGGTATGCTTCCTGGTTTCCTTAATTTTGCTTTCCACTATGTCACAAAGCCCTTTTACTCTTTCCAATTGTTATTGTTGGCATTTTGGCACAGGTGTGGCCCTATGGTACAAGTGTTGTCCTTGATGGAAACTCAGTTTGGTGTCAGATCTCAGTTCAGGCACTCAGAATGAAGGAAATATTGTATACGCAGGTTCACCTTGCCGAAGACACGTATACACGCGGGTTATACGTTTAGAAGTCGCGTATGCGTATACACGCACTTTTATGCACAGAAAAACACGTACATGGTGGGAAACCTATTTTTGGTCCATGGTTGTTAGTCCTTGGAATTTGAACCTATGGTCTTGGACCATGGTATCTCGTCAGATGTGTTGAACCCAGGTATTGGGCCCTTGGTATTGTTTATTATGGTTTTGGACCGTGGTATTGTGGAAGGCCTAAAACTATAAAAGAGGAAGGAGATCATGTGGCAAGATATCATCTGATTTATTGAATATCTGATATTATTCTAGATCTGGAATACTGGTGATTGGGTTATGGTGCAGATCTAGATCTGAATGAAGGAGGAACCTAAGCGCAAGAAGGATAAGGACTATTGATGGATCAAAATCTCAAGGCTTGAACATTGGTATCTCTCTATGATTTTGATCTGTTATATGTGGCGCTCTCTTGATCTATAAATCTGATAATCTGGGTTAACTAATGACTGAATGTTTTAAAAGAATAAATTATCCTTTATAGATCTGTATGCAGGTTCAGTGAAGTGCAAAAGTGTATACACGCCTTTTCTGTGAATGAAAGAGGTGTATACGCAGGTTGGTTTTGGTCCAGAAGCGTATACACGCAGGTTTCTGAATAGTGAAGTAGCATACATATCTTGATTTATGTTCTAGTTGCTTCTGTTTTATTGCTGCAATGTTCTAGGTTCAGAATTGATGTTTGATTACAGTTACTATGTTCTGAGTACAACGGTCAGAGAAGTGTTTGTTTGATTCAATTTTTGATTGGTGAAAAGGAGTTTGGTTGATGCAGAAATACTTGATGTTTGATTGATGCTATCTGTGGATCGAGTCTGAAAATTAATGAAACGAGGTCCCTGAAAGCAAAGAGAAGGTTGCAGCCTTTTGCAGGTAGAAGCCTGCATACTAGTATCTCAAGCTAGTACAAGAACTAAGGGGGTTGGAGCTCCCTTCCAGAAGAAGCTGGAAAACGAGAGAGGGTTGTAGCTCTCTGCACGTTGCAGCCTGCGTACTGGTAAAGGACTACACCAGTACACTTGTAAAAGGAAGTTTCTAATTAAAGAGAAGATAGAGACGAATTGCAGCAAGTGGTTTTCACCCACATTGGGTTTCCACCTTATATCTTGTGTTCTTGTGTGCGATTGTCTTTCTGCTCTATTTTACTGTTTCTGGTTACTGGTTATTTGCTTCTGAATCACAGATTAACAATCAACATCAGAAAGATAAAGTAAATTAAAAGTTTCATACGCGGGTTTCCTTCTGCATAATTGCGTATATACTCGGGTTTAATTAACAGAAGTAGTGTATATCATTTGATTTTGAAAAAGGAATATTTGACTTGATAATACTGATTCACCCCCCCCCCCTCAGTATTATTTCCAACAATTGGTATCAGAGCCGGTCCTTTAGAAGAATCTTGATTGCTTGAAGGAATATCATTCATCATGAGAAACTAGGAGAGGGAAGCATCAATCAGGCCACCAATTTTTGATGGGACAAACTTCGTTTATTGGAAGGTAAGAGTTACTGCCTATCTTCAATCTCTTGGTACAGAAGTCTGGGATATCATAGATACAGGGTATACTTTTCCATCAGTAACTCCTACAGATCTGGCTGAAAAGAAGAAATATGAAACAAATGCAAAGGTGGTTAATACTCTATTAGGATGCCTATCTCAATCAGAATTTGTCAAGGTAATGTAGTTTAAATCCGCAAAAGAGATATGGGACAAAATTGTTCTGAGCTATGAAGGAGATAATCAGGTAAAATGAGCAAAACTTCAAACCCTCAGGATTCAGTATGAAAATCTCAAGATGTATAATGATGAAAGTGTGGCTAACTATTTTCTTCGTGTAGATGAGATTGTTAATTGTATGAAAAATTTGGGTGAAGAAATGAAAGAGACTATTGTGGTTGAAAAAGTTCTAAGATCTTTATCACCTAGGTTTGAATCTAAAGTTTCTGCAATAGAAGAAAAAGAGAATCTACAAAGCCTTAAAATGTCACAGCTGCACGAAATTCTAATTGCTTATGAAATGAGGAAAGGAGGTCCATCAGACAGGAGAGAAGCTGCCTTCAAGGCTACAGGAAAAGGCGAGTACTATGAGTCAGGACACATGTCAGAAGAAGAAGAAGAATCAAATTTTGTCAGAAATCTTCAACAGGGTATTGGACGGTTCCGAGGTAAGTTACCTTTCAAATGCTTTGCTTGTGGAAGAGTCGGTCACTATGCTGCCAAATGTCCTCACAAGGATAATATTAACAAAGGGAAGGAACCTGTTAGATGGAACAAGAAATAGAATGCAAATAAGAAAAGCTATTACACTCGTGAAGATAGTGATGGACTTTCAAATAGTGACGAAGATGAACAAGGTAATAAGTATAAACTTTTAATGGCTTTTGAAGATGATGACTACATGGATTCTATAGATGTAGAAGGTTTTTATAAAGAGATATCTAATCTCAAAATTTTCTTAGAAGAGAAGAATGCGATTATTGATTCTCTGCAATGTCAACTGGCTGAAAGGGAAAAACATCTTGAAAATTTGGAATGCGAAATTGTTGGTCTTAGAAAGGAGATTGAGAAAACAAAAGCTATTAATCTTAAATTTGTTAAAGGATCTGAAACTTTGGATGAGATTATCAATGTGCAGCGTTCTCCACTAATCAAGACAGGTCTGGGATATAAGGAAGAAACATCTCAAGGATCCACCTCCAAAAGTTATCTTGATGTGGTAAGGAGGAGCGAGAAAAGGCCTAATAGAAATCATCATGTATATCAGGGACAGTTTACCTCAAGAATGAACAAAGACTATTAAGAAAATCGGGTGCAAGCTACCTTAAGGAAAAATAGAAGCTACAATCAGCCTCAGGTAAAATCTTCCCAATTTGCCTCAAGAATGGATGTCAGTAGAAAATACAATTGGTTGGATGATAGATTTGATAATCGCAGGAGTTTCTTCAATGGCCAATGCTTCTCTTGCCATAACTTTGGTCACAAAGCAGCCCAATGTGTTGCCTATAAGACAATCATGACTAGAGAAGCTCAAAAAAGGAATATGACTGGGATCATGAAAAGGACTTATAACAACTTTTCAGCCCTTGAAAATGATGTTGAATGTTCTATTTGTAATAACTTTTGTCATGAAGATTCTGAATGCAGGAGCAGGTTTTGGAAGACAACTCAGAAGGAACAAACCTCGAGTGCCAGAACATGGAGAATGAAGGAACCACAACCAGAAAGATGTGGGATAGCCTTTTATGCAGAAGGACAAGAAAATCTATGGTATATTGACAATGAATGTTCGAAGCATATGACAGGTGATAAAGAAAAACTTGAATCATATACTGCATTAGAAAGGGGAAAGAAGGTTTCTTTTGGAAACGATACCCCTGCAGCCATAAAAGGAAAAGGCACTGCTCAGTTGAAAGAAAAGGTCAAGGCTGGAAATGTTTTGTATGTTGATGGCTTGAAGCATAATCTTCTGAGTGTTAGTCAGATGTGCGATCAAGGAACCGAGGTAATATTTCGATCAAATGGATGTATTTTTCGTGATCTTGATACAGGAGAAACAATGATCAAAGGCAGAATAACTCCAAATAGTCTATACATATTTGAAGAAGGACAACAACAATGCTATTTAAGCAAGGATGATGAACACTGGTTATGGCACTAGAGGTTGGGGCATCTAAGCTTTTCACAAATAAGGAAAGCATGCAAATACCAGGCAGTTCGTGGTCTTCCAGATATCAAAATTCCAGACAACACCATATGCAAATCATGTCAGTTTGGTAAGCAAACCAGAACTAACTTTCCTGAGAAGGAAGGATCAGCTAGCAGGCCTCTTGAGCTAGTCCATATAGATGTATGTGGTCCATTTAGGACAAGGTCACCTCGAGGATAAGAATACCTTATATTATTCATTGACGACTTCTCCAGGTTTGTTTGGTTAGGACTTATGAAGCACAAAGACGAAGCATTCGAAAAATTCAAATCCTTCAAAGCCTTGGCTGAAACTGAATCACATTACAAAATTGAGTGCCTCAGGTCTGACAGAGGTGGGGAATTTACCTCAAATGAATTTTTTGATTTCTGTGAAGAACATGGAATAAGAAGGGAATTCTCTACAGCTAGGACTACTCAGCAAAATGGAGTGGCAGAAAGGATGAACAGAACAGTCCAACAAATGGCTCGTGCTATGCTTGATGAGTCTGGAACTCCCGCAACCTTCTGGGGTGAAGCTGCATATGCTGCGGTTGTTATTCTCAACAAAACAAATGTCCAAGTGAACAACACTCAAACTCCTCATGAGCTCTGGTATGGTGAGACTCCTTCAGTAAAGCATTTCAAAATTTTTGGGAGCAGGTGCTATATTAAGAATGCTGATGAGAAGCTTGGCAAACTTGAACCTAGAGCAGATGAAGGCATTCTCCTTGGTTATTCTCCCTACAACAAAGCATATAAGTGTTACAATAAAAGACTTGGAAGAATTGTTGACAACATTTATGTAGTGGTTGATGAAAAAGGATACATCCCTAGGAAAGTGAATCATGAAAATATCGATGAGGATGAAGACTACTCTCCAAATCAGACAGATGATGAAGAAGAACCCCAAGAGGCACCAGAGGAACAGATAAGGTTAGAAGAGAAGACTCCACACAGGTACGTTCAGAAGAATCATCCAAAATCTCATATTTTGGGGCAGAAAGAAGCAGGTATACAAACAAGAAGAACAATAGCAGAAGCTTCAAGCTATTTGGCATTACTCTCTTCCACTGAACCGAAAAATGTAAAAGAAGCATGCAAAAGATGAGTGTTGGGTTAAGGCAATGGATGAAGAGCTTGAGCAGATAAAAAAGAATAACATTTGAGAGTTGGTTCCTAGACCAAAAGACAAAAATGTCATAGGAACAAAATGGATCTTCAATAATAAGTTGAATGAAAATGGGGAAGTGATTAGAAACAAGGTCAGACTTGTTTGTAAAGGGTATGCTCAACAGGAAGGAATAGACTTTGAAGAAACTTTTGCTCCCGTTGATAGACTTGAGGCCATCAGAATGTTCCTTTCTCTCTCTAGCTTCCAGAAGTTCAAAGTATTTCAAATGGACGTAAAATCAGCCTTTCTGAATGGAGACTTAGAAGAAGAAGTGTACATAGAGCAACCAGATGGTTTTATCCTTGGGAATGATTGAAATCTTGTATGCAGACTTAAAAAGGCTCTCTATGGGTTTAAACAAACTCCAAGGGCTTGGTACTACCACTTGGACAAATACCTTCATCAACAAGGTTTTTCAAAAGGATCAGCAGATAGAAATCTTTATATAAAAATTGAAAATGACAAATTGCTAATACTTGTTGTGTATGTAGATGATATTATCTTTGCGGCAACGAAGAAGCTATGAGTCAAAGCTTTGCCTTGGTGATGCAGAAAGAATTAGAAATGTCTTTGCTTGGAGAACTGACATACTTTCTTGGATTGCAAATCCAACAAAATTGAGGGTGGTATCTTCTTGTCTCAAACCAAGTACCTCAAGTAGATTCTGAAGAAATATGGCATGGAAGATTCGAAACCAGTATGTACCCCTATGGTTACAGGATGCAGTCTCAATGTAAATGATGAATTAGTAGCAGTACATCAACCAACCTATAGATCTATGATTGGAAGTCTACTTTATTTGACAGGTACCCGACCAGACATCATGCATGCAGTGGGAATAGTTGGAAGATTTCAGGCAAATCCAAAGGAAACTCATCTTCAGGCAGTCAAGAGAATCTTCAAGTACCTTCAAGGAAGTCAAAAATATGGCTTATGGTATCCTAGAGATACAGATCTCACACTTCATGCTTACACAGATGCAAATTGGGCCAGAAGCGTGGATGACAGGAAGAGCACAAGTGGTGGTGCATTCTTTATGGGTTCCAGATTAGTACCTTGGTTTAGCAAGAAACAGAGTTCGATTGCTTTATCTACAGCTGAAGCGGAATATGTGGCTTCTGCATCTTGTTGCACTCAACTTCTTTGGATGATGCAAACCTTGCAGGATTTTCAAATCACTTTTACTCCACCTGTCTCTATCTTATGTGATAATACGAGTGCAATAAGCATTTCAAAGAATCTTTTCATGCATTCAAAGACCAAGCACATACCTATCAAATATCACTTTCTTCGGGAACAAGTGCTTGAGCAAAAAGTCAAGTTGGACTATGTTCCTTCTAAGGAACAAGTTGCTGATATACTCACCAAACCACTGCCCATGGAGACTTTTGAATATCTCAGACAGAAGCTGGGAGTAGTTGATGCTTCATCCTGCTGTTGAAGCTTGTCTATTTCAGAGAAAAGATGGTGTATGCGAGTTGGATGAGGGGCATCCACGTACACATGCTGATTTATGCAGGTGCAGTCGCGTATATGGAATTCTGAAGAAAATCAGCAAGGACAGACTCTGGTTGAAGAGAATGACAGAGACCATTTGGCACAGGTTCAGGGGGAGTAGATAATCTTCTAATAATGCATTATTGGCATTACCTTAGAAGATCTTGGTTCAAGTACTCAAGCTGTTGTTGGTTTTAGGTGGAACAAATGTAGTGGGTGAATAGAAGGAAATCTTGGTTACTGATCTGAATAATGATGGACAGATGCCGCTGCCTGTAACTTTCATAATTCTTGTTCTAGATAATTCGTCTCTTTGTCATGTATCTCTTTTTGTGGTATCTCCTTTATGGTGTCAAGGTCATGTAACGACCTATTTTGGTTTCCCCACTATGCCTGGGATGAACATGTAATGAACTTAATTGTCATATGTAAATTTCTAATGTATCCCCACTTGGTTGGGCGATGGATGTATGTATTGAGTCTTTTGGTGATAGGAAGGTCTTTCATAATGCATATGTCTTGGTTCTTCTTGAAGAACATATTTTGCAGATCTTGCCTACAGTCAGGGGGAGCATGTTTAGCACAGCAGAGCAGAGATATCAGCATGTACTCAAGGGGAGCATAGCCCTTTGACCTTGATGACAAAGGGGGAGAATGACTTTGAGGATCTTGGGGTTGCCATCAAGTCCAAAGGGGGAGATTGTTGGAATTTTGGCACAGGTGTGGCCCTATGGTACAGGTGTTGTCCTTGATGGCAACTCACTTTGGTGTCAGATCTCAGTTCGGGTGCTCATAATGAAGGAAATCTTGTATACACAGGTTCACCTTGCCGAAGAAGCGTATACACGCGGGTTATATGTTCAGAAGTCACGTATGCGTATACACGCACTTTTATGCACAGAAAAGCACGTACATGGTGGGAAACCTATTTTTGGTCCATGGTTGTTAGTCCTTGGAATTTGAACCTATGGTCTTGGACCATGATATCTCGTCAGATGTGTTGACCCCAGGTATTGGGCCCTTGGTATTGTTTATTATGGTTTTGGACCATGGTATTGTGGAAGGCCTAAAACTATAAGAGAGGAAGGAGATCATGTGGCAAGATATCATCTGATTTATTGAATATCTAATATTGTTCTAGATCTGGAATACTGGTGATTGGGTTATGGTGCAGATCTAGATCTGAATGAAGGAGGAACCTGAGCGCAAGAAGGATAAGGACTACTGATGGATCAAAATCTCAAGGCTTGAACATTGGTATCTTTGTATGATTTTGATTTGTTATATGTGGCGCTCTCTTGATCTATAAATATGATAATCTAGGTTAACTAATGACTGAATGTTTTAAAAGAATAAATTATCCTTTATAGATATGTACGCAGGTTCAGTGAAGTGCAGAAGCGTATACATGCCTTTTCTATGAATGAAAGAGGCGTATACGCAGGTTGGTTGTGGTCTAGAAGCGTATACACGCAGGTTGCTAAATAGTGAAGTAGCATACATATCTTGATTTATGTTCTAGTTGCTTCTGTTTTATTGCTGCAGTGTTCTGGGTTCAGAATTAGTGTTTGATTACAGTTACTATGTTCTGAGTACAACGGTCAGAGAAGTGTTTGTTTGATTCAGTTTTTGATTGGTGAAAAGGAGTTTGGTTGATGCAAAAATACTTGATGTTTGATTGATGCTATCTGTGGATCCAGTCTGAAAATTAATGAAACGAGGTCCCTGAAAGCAAAGAGAAGGTTGCAGTCTTCTGCAGGTAGAAGCCTGCGTACTAGTATCTCAAGCTAGTACAAGAACTAAGGAGGTTGGAGCTCCCTTCCAGAAGAAGATGGAAAACAAGAGAGGGTTGTAGCTCTCTGCAGGTTGCAGCCTGCGTAGTGGTAAAGGACTGCACCAGTACAATTGTAAAGAGAAGTTTCTAATTAAAGAGAAGATAGAGACGAATTGCAGCAGGTGGTTTTCACCCACATTGGGTTTCCACCTTATATCTTGTGTTCTTGTGTTCGATTGTCTTTCTACTCTATTTTACTATTTCTGGTTACTGGTTATTTGCTTCTGAATCACAGATTAACAATCAACATAAAAAAGATAAAGTAAATTAAATTTTTTCATACGCGGGTTTCCTTCTGCATAATTGCGTATATACGCGGGTTTAATTAACAGAAGTAGCATATATCATTTGATTTTGAAAAAGGAATATTTGAATTGATAATACTGATTCACCCCCCCCCCCCTCAGTATTATTTCCAACAGTGGTGTTGCTCTAAATAAGGTGTTGCTCTTTGTATCCTCATAATGTGTTATCATTTCCTCTGTGAAAATTGACCACGTAACAAGTTGTTTATGAGAACAAAGCCCTTAATACCGTAAAAACTGATCCAATTCTAAATATGAAGATGCAATACATACCTTTTGTAACAGTGGTACGCCATGTAGATCAAAATATTGCTCCATCTGAAGTAACCAATTTACCGGATCCTTGCCATCAAACTTGTTCATCTTACTTTTTCTTGATTTTAGGAGCTCGATCTTGAAACGACTGTAACTCTGTACTTTCGGATCTCTAAGTTCTGAAATTGTGATCTGTAGTAGCCCTCTGTGTCCTCTTTCTAATGCCACCAATCTGATCCAAATTGGATTCTCCAAGGAAGAGTTATGCACAATCTCCCAAGATGACCTGATTATAGACTAGTTCAGTAGAGTAACCTTGTACGACATGCCACGCGTCACTGTTTCAACCTTTGGCTCTGAAAATATATACAAGAAACTATAGTCTGTCTTCTTTCTATACCTTCTTACGAAATTTCAATCCGATACTCAGAGAGAAAGTTATGACGATTTTCCCCAAGTCACCTGTTTGGAATGTAATTCAAGAGTCTGCAAAAGACCAACTTCCTTAGATCATATCTCCTCAAATGTAACTCGAAAAGCTCTGAAATTGAGAACCGAGGTTTAGCGTGATTTATTCTCTAATGGGTTTTTTTTGCAACTTCTGAAACATCGCAGAAAAAAAATTTATAGCGAGAATTCCACGATGACCTGTTTGGAGCAGCGAAACCCTAGAATCCAAAGCTCTGATACCAAATGTTATGAAACCAGCTCAAGAAAAAGATAGAGAAGATAGATCAACGCCTTATAATTCAGCCTCTTCGACGGGGAAACCTCCTTTACATTACATAAATGAACAATTCTTGGATGATACAAATAAAAATACCTTCTTTCTATATATAGGAGTCTAAGTGGTCATAACATAATCAGAGCCGACATAACAATAATAATGTAAAGACACAATAATAACAATAGTGGGCTTCTATGGAGCACAATAGTAACAATATGGGCACTACATGGGTACATCAATATAATAAGTGGGTTGTACTAATAACAATAAAGGGTTGCACTAGTTGTATAGGGGCCTAACACCTAATGGTTTTTCTTCTTTGCTCCAGGGGAGCCCAAGTGGAAGATCTATGACTCTGCTGATGAATTCTGGTGTAAGCTCTATGGTTAAACCCCTAAAATTGATTGTAGCATGGGTTTTTGAATGTGGTTTTAAGGAAATTAAAAATTCCTCTGTCACCTCCTCATCATATCCATGAATTTTCTCAAAGAAAGGCATCCAGGTTGCCTTGGTGAAGAGGGTTAACACTTCGAGGTGTTCATGCAATTTGTTGGAGTTAAAAGGCTCCTTTCTCATAAAACCTCCTAACATGGTGTTTAGTGACTGCTGGAAATGTTCAGGTGAGGAGAAAGGCAACAAAATTCAAGACCAAAATCAGAGGAATAGCTGAGGTTTATCTTTCTAAAACCAGAGAGGGAATTTCTCATGTTCTTTTTTCACAACATCAATTTGTAATTTTTCCCTCCCTTCAACCCGGTTCTTAACCTGAATTTACTTCTCGGCTTTTGGAAGAAATCAATATTTTGACCGAACAGAGAATATATAAAACAATGTTTTTTCACAGAGTATATAGACTTACAACTTCGTTTTTTGACAGGCTTGGTTTTTATGGTTGCATCACTTTTTTCTTTACAAGAGAATACGGGAAAGGGAAAAAACATATTTTTGAGTGCAGAGAAGAAAATTGAGAGACTGTATGGAATTTAGGAAAACATAGGAAGACGTTTGAGCTCTCTTTATTTTCTTTTTTCAACCTAATGCTTTGCTTCTAATCCACCACCTTGTATAGATATATCACATGCAAAGTGGGTTTCTGAGCCCACCTCTTTTCAAGCTTGAATTTGAAAAAAATTCTGAATTTTTCCTCTGCAGAGCTGCTCTTTGGCCTTCCTGTAGATAGCCACCTGTAGATGGTGTTCCTGCTCCTGTAGAATGCAATAATGCTCCAGTAGAGCCTGATAAGCAGGAGGGTTTTGAAATCTGGCAGAGAATGATTGGTTCGTTGTTCTGAAGGTGGTAGGTGAGTGTTGCAGTTGAGAACACATCGATGAAAATGAAAGAAAAAGGTGGTGGAGGCTTAGACCGCACTATACTTAAGTTGATGGCATGATTTGCGGTGATGAGGTGAGGTGGTAGGATGGGTACGTTATCCCCATCTGGACTGTTGGTCCTACTCCAATGCCATTATGGTATTTCATGTTGTCTGACCGCCATCACTTCCATTATTCCATTATACGCCACCACCACTACCGGTTCTGAGTTTTTTTCTTCCCGAGTTGACGGGCCAAACGTGCTGACTGCATATCTCATCTACTATTTGAATGGGAAAGAGCTTGTTTGAACTCAACAAGGGTGATTTGAAATCAATGAGGGTGATTTGAACTGAACGAGAGTGGTCAGTTAGTTGACCACCGATTTCATTTAATCGTGATCATCCCAATAGTTCATGAGTTCCTAAATAATAATCATTCAATAGAGGAACGGGTTTAGCCACTTACCTATTAGTTGCTGCTATGCTTTGCATGCTTGGACTTTGGCACTTCTTGCTGCTGTTGTTGGTGCTTTGCATGCTCGGACTTTGGCACTTCATTTTCTCATTGTTGCTGCTGTTGGTGCTCATGGCCTTTGAACTGGTGGCTTATGCTAGTGATTTTTCGATCAAGCTCTACTCCTTGCATGTTGCATACATCTTGGCTGCACTGACCTTGTCTCTGGAGCTTGTTTTTTAAAGGGATCAGCTATTATAGGAATCTTGCAGGATTTCCTATAGCTGCTTCTCCCTCTGAAATTTTAGGCTGATGCTTGAGCAGGGGCTCAAGAGATAGCTGAACAAGGTTCTGAATGAAAGGAATAATAGCTGGAAGGCATCAGGTAAGAACAAGTGAAGAATGCTGTTGTTTTGTTCATTATTTTTTTTTTAAATAAAAAAGCAGAATTCTGTGTTTTTTTGTGTGTAGGGAAGAATAAACCAGTGGAAATGTTGGTGTGCAGGGATGGAATGGAGAATCAGGAGGGTGAATGGTGGTAGGGAGGTCCATAGGCCTTCTGAACAAATTTCTAGCCCTCGGATTCTCTTCTAAACTTGATTTTGAGCTCTCTGTGATTTCGACAGGAGCCTCATGTAGAATGCACAAAGTTTCCTTTAGGATGAGAAATCTTCAAGACAAGTGAAACCAAGGCCTGGGAAAAGATAATGGTGATGGAGGAATGGACTATGATGGGTGTATGCAGCCTGGCCATGTTCTTTTTTCCCTCTGTGACCCTCCTGCAATCTATAATGCATTCAAAATAAGTTACTTTTTTTTGTTTTTTCTCTTTTTTTTTGTTTTTTTTTTTTTTTGAGACAGCTGGGGCGCCTCCAGGAGCTTTTCACCCTCACTGCCTACCCTGGGCGCCTCCAAGAGGTTTTCACCCAGGTATCTTTGATTCCTTTTTCTGTTTTTTTCTTTTTCTCTATATTTTTTATTTTTTTTAGCTCAGGGTGTGGGTGGAGTGGAGACAGAGACCTGCTCCATTACCAACACTGTTTTACCCATATTCTCAATGATTTCATGCTTGGAAAGAGGCTTTCTGTAGATATTCAACCTATGCCCATTGACGAGCATGGGGATGGCTTATTCGTCAATGGTCCGGATCAGGACTTAACCATTGTCATTGCATTTTTCTACTATGTATGGTCCTAGCCAACTTGTCCTCAGTTTTCCCTTGAAATATTTATATCTTGAATCATACAACAACGCCCAATCTCCTTGATGGAATTGTTTTTCTTTGAGGTGTATGTCATGCCATATTTTTCTTTGAAGTTGGACTACCTCTGAGTGGAGAAGGGCTTGTAATCTCTGTTCATCCAATCCATTTAGCTGAAGCAATCTTTCCTTTTGTGCATGGCTGAGATCTAGGTCCAGCTGAGCTGTCATCCTTAATGTGTTATATTCAAATTTTATTGACATTAGAGCCTTCTTCCCATAGACCAGCTCATAGGGTGTGAACCCTATGGTGGTTTTCCAAGTGGTGTTATAGGCCCAGGTGGCCTCAACCAATCGATCTACCCAATATTTTTTGTTGCTGCTCACTACCTTAGTCAAAATCCCTTCCAAATCTCTATTAGTGACTTCTACCTGTCCATTTGCTTGTGGATGATAAGGGTGGAAGTTATGTGCTTAATCTTGTGATGTGTGAGCAGGTCTTCAACCAGATTGGAGGTAAACTGACTCCCTTGATCTGTGACTAACTCTCTTGGATAGCCAAACTTGTAGAAGATATTTTCCCTCAAAAACTCAGCTATTTTTTCTTCTGTTACTACCTTGATCGCCTTTGTTTTTGCCCATTTTGTCAGATAATTAGTACACACAATGATGTAAGATTTCTGTTTTGAAGGAGGGTTGATAGGACCCACAAAGTCCATGCCCCACTTCTCAAATGGCTTGAAAGTCACTTGAGGCTGTAGGGTCATCTCATCCCTTGAAGTAGGTTTCCCCATTCTTTGACATCAGTCACATTCCTGACATCTTGATGAAGAGTGAGCCAATAGTAGCCTACTTACATAATTTTGAAGGCAGTCCTCTTTCTTGCAAAGTGGCCCCCGCAGGGCCCATCATGACAGGTTAGGAGGATATCAAAAACTTCCTCCTCCGTGATACATCGCCTCAAAATCTGATCTGGGCCAAGTTTAAAAAGATTGCCCCAAATCTAGGTGAATGGGGCACTTTTCCTCACGATCTTGCTCTTCTCTTTTGAGGACAGGTGTGGCAGAAACTGTGTTGAAACCAAATAATTTTCTATATCAATAGCAAATAGGTGTTCATCTAGCATTTGATCATCCACCATTCCTTCTTCACCTGCAGGCAGATCTAGTTTAGTAAAAAAATCAGCAAGAACATTTTCCTGAGCCGGCTTATCAACAATGGTCAAATCAAATCGCTGCAATAAAAGTAACCATCTAATGATACGAGCATTTACATCTAGTTTATTCATCAAATACCTAATTGCAGCATGATCAATGTGTATGAATGTTTGATGGCCGGTGATGTAGTGTCTGAACTTATTTAGGGAATGGACTACAGCTAGGCGCTCCTTTTCAGTTACAGTGTAGTTTAGTTCTGCCTTGGACAAATTTTTACTTACAAAGTATATGGCATAAGGCAGCTTTTGTGTTCTCATCAGCTTGCCCTAAGGCTACTCCTATCGCTTTGTTCGAGGGATCTATGTGAATGTGGAAAGGTAGGGCCCAGTTTGAACATCTCAAAATTGGGGCAGTTACCAGTTTACCTTTCAAGGCATCCAGAGCCTCTTGACAGTCGTCAGTCCAAATGAACTCAGCATCTTTTCCCATAAGACCAAACAATGGAGAGGCTAGCTTACTAAAATCCTTAATGAATCTTCTATAATACCCTGTTAAGCCTAGAAAACTTTGAACATCTCTTACCTTTTGAGGAGGTGGGACCCTTTGGATGATAGCAATCTTGTTGGGATCCACCTGTAATCCTTGCTGAGAAATTGTATGACCTAGCACAATCCCTTAAGTCATCAGGAATTCAAATTTTTCAAGATTGAGGGATAGGTTCATTTCAATACACTTGGCTAGAACTTTCCTCAGGTTAGTCAAAGCTTCCTGGAAGTTAGAACCATAAGGGGTAAAGTCATCCATATAGATTTCCATTGAGTCATGAACCAGTTCAACAAATATGCTCAACATTGCTCTCTAGAAAGTGGCAGGAGCATTGCACAACCCAAAAGGAAGGACCCGATATGCAAAAGTACTCCAAGGACAAGTGAAAGTGGTCTTATCTTAGTCTTCTGGGCTGATTTCG
Source organism: Pinus tabuliformis (assembly GCA_031772625.1). Classification (NCBI taxonomy): domain Eukaryota; kingdom Viridiplantae; phylum Streptophyta; class Pinopsida; order Pinales; family Pinaceae; genus Pinus; species Pinus tabuliformis. The sequence continues at coordinate 1,108,205,884 of CM062816.1, read as the reverse complement.
ATCTGGTTGTACCTGCTAAACCCATCTAAGAAGGAGTAGAACTTCTTCCCTGCCAGGCCATCTAACACTTGATCTATGAAAGGCAAAGGGAAATGGTCCTTCTTGGTGGCCTTGTTTAGTTCTCAATAATCGACACAGATTCTCCACTTCCTGTATTTCTTTGGCACTAGCACCAGAGGAGAAACCCATTCACTATCAGAGATGGGGTAGATGAATCTTGCATCCAACAACTTTTGCAGTTCTTCTTTGACAATGTCCTTAAGGGTTGGATTCATCCTCCTTTGAGGCTGCCTAACTGGTTTACAATCTTCTTTAATGTAAATGTGATGAGTATAGACTGAAGGGTGGACTCCTTTCATCTCCTTATAGCTCCAAGCAAAAGCATCCAAGTGATTTTTCAATAAGCTACACAGTTCTTTCTCCTGAGAGGTGGATAGGGATGATTTGATCTTCAAGGTTCTTTCTGGGCTGAATTCCACATCCTTAACTCAGAGAGAGGTCAGGTCAGCCACACAGAGATCAACTAAAGGATTGTCTTGGCTTTCTTCCACCAGCTCTTCTAATGACAACCCACTGGGGGGTGGATTCTAAATCAAGTTCTCAATAAGATCATCATTGGTTTGTGGACCCCCCATGGTAGCCTCTACTGTACACAATGGTACGGAATAGAGTTCATCCTCATATTCCTCCTCCAACCAGAGAGGTAAATCATGTTCTAGCAGAGGTTGGGCAGGAGGATATAGGACCAACTGCTTGGACATATGCCCATTCTTGATTGTCATGTTCCCAGCTCGACAACTGATGTAGGCATCTACAATAGCCAACCAAGGCCTTCCCAAGATGAGAGGATACCCAGTGAGCTTTGCCTTTGGCTAGAGAACCAGGAAATCAGCAGGGTACTCCAAGGAATCAATAGAGACCATTACATCTTCCACAATCCCCTTGGGGGTCACGGTGGAGCGGTCTGCTAACTACAATACTATTGAGGTCTTTCTCAGGTGTTATAGATATTTTTGGGCCCTACAACCCCAAGCATGAAATGTCCATAAACCAAGGGCTCCTAAGTCCCTAAAAGTGTTGTTCTAACCCCTAAAGGAACAAGGTCAACAGATTACAGCTTCTCCTAGAAGTTCTCCATGAAACACTGCTCAGAATTGGTAAAAACAGGATCATTTCAGTTGCTCCACTGGCTAAGTGCGTTTCATCTCACCTAGATACACTGTGTGGGTGCGTTGCATTTCAAAAATCCCTTCTGTGGGGTGCGATGGGCAAGAAATGACAAATGGTAGTGTCATTCCGCGAGGTGGAGAGGCAATGGAAGCTTCCAGAATCTTCTCCTGTGACACTTGCCTCACTGAATTCAACCAAGGATGAGTAAGAGACCATCAATCTCCAAGTGGAAGCAAGAACTGTCAAAGGGAAGACACTAATCAAATCACAAGATGACTCATCCCCCTTACAGATATCTATATATGGATCCCTCATCCCAGAGATCTAGAGGCTGGAATTTTGCATATTGTAAGGAATTGTTGTTGGTTTCTTGAGACAAACATCAGATTGTTGGGTGATCTAAGCTTTGTTTGAGGTGAAGAGGGGCTTCTTTGCTGGGAGGTTGATGCTGGGTCAGAACAACTGGTTGTAACTCCTCTTGGCTCTTTTCTTGTTTATCAATAAAAGCTATTCAAGTTTTCCTCCATGCTTTTTTGTCATTGATGCTTGCTACATTTGTATGGTCAATTTACATATGATCCTAGATTGTTTATGATTATAGATCCATGTTTTTGTATAGTACTATGCTTCTGTGATATTACAGGTACTTTGTGAAGCTGGGCGTGCAAGGGAGCAGGTAGCTGAAGACTATCAAAGAAGAGGGGAATCAAATCAGGAGATTAGCGCAAGACAGAGGTTGGTCTTTCTGTTCCTCTCTATCTATAATTCATAAAGGAAAAACAAAAGTAGCTTTTCTCTGTTTGTTTCTGAGGCAGCTGTCACGCCTTAGTGGGATAGAGAAGTTCTATATAGACACTTTTCCCTGTAACAAAATGGCGACCATACTGGGGAGGAATTAGTTTTTTTGTTTATCATTCTTTGTTGTCTATTTCATAAACTTACAGGTAGCATTCGAACTGATTTGCCATAGCAAATGAAAAGTAGATAACTGCTACTTCAATCCATCTACTAGATCTGTTTATGATTTAAACAACTGATTTACAAACTATCTGATTGCCCTTGTGATAGCTCTTAGATCCTCCTTAGATCTACCCCTGATTGTTGCATTACTGATTGCTTTTTGCTCGGCCAAAACCCAAGAACTGAATTGCAAACTGTGACCCGGAACTCGAACAGAGTCTCGTTTCTGGCCCAGCGCAGGTACTGTTCAGAGAATCTGAATTTCAGTGCACTTCCCGAGTGGATAAGCTGCACTGCATTTCAAATTCTCTGTGTTACAGGTGCACTGATCAGACTAGCTCTGTGCAGTTTTGGCTTCTGTGATTCATTCTTTCCAGTTCTATTCCTGAATTTTGCTTCCTGTGATCAATATATGTCTGTTTGAAACCCCTTTTCCTTGTTGTTATTCCGCCTCCTTTGTACAAAATAACTGTAGATGTTTTTGTGTGTTTGTTGAGTCGTTTACAGTTCTCCTTTGCAAAAGTAGCATAATCGTACTATCGTCCTTTGATTTGAAACTGTCGCAAGTATCGATTTCAATCGTAGGAAAGAGTTTGATTGCTGTTGATGGTCGATTATCCTGTTACTATTGCTTTTGGTCTGAATTTGTAATTTTCTAGTGTCGAGAACAAGTGTTCAGTTCAAAATCGTAAAGTGTTGTGATCGTCTCCATTTTTTGATTTCGAAAAGAAACTTGTTGATATTTGTCGCTTCAAAAGAAATTCAGATTTGTGCATCAACTTTGTTTTTAGCATTCATATACTAAGAAAGTCGAAAACAAATACATGCATGCGCATTTGCATATAGACAGTCTGATTGGCTTGATTTAGGAAAGTGCATTTAGAGTGTGCTCTTTGCTCTTTGTGAAAAGATTCTGTCTTTCTTTTGCTTAGTAGCTAGGATTTTCATTGCACAAAGAAGATAAAAAGTTTGTTTATCATCTTAGATTGCATTTTAGGAATTACATATACATCTCGCGGTGAACCTGAAAGGCAAACTTCATAAACAAGATCAACTATAAAATAAATTCAATGAATCTAACAACGCTTTGGAACTTAATGCACAACATTTAGAAGTCTAGGCTAGAGACGTATTCCGGCGTCGTAAAGCCTGGTAACTGTTGTTCTCACTGATGGTTGGGTGATTCCTCCACTTTGAGACGATAAGTGCCAGTACGGACTTGTGCTCCCACGTATCGTCGAGTATATTTTGGGAGACCCCAATAGGCTTAATCCTTTATCCATAGGAAGCCGTGTCTGCCACCCTATCGATCGCAATGCACTGAACACAGCATTCGTGAAGATTAACTGTCGTACCGTAAAAAGTATTCTGCAGTTTTGCGATTGCTTTGGTAATCCCTCTACCTAGATTTCCAGAGCAGTCCCTTTCGTTCCTTTTTAGACTCCTTAACAGAAAAGGTCCATCTGAGCACTTGTCACTTCAAGCTCATTAAAAATCGAAGGAGACTAGAGTCATCTTTTGTTTCTTCTCGACTCTTAAAAACTGAAAAAACAAGTTGTGTCAAAGCGTCTAAAATTTATTTTAAATGGAAAACTCATTACCCCCTTTCCTACGTTGATCTTGGGTTGAGAAAATGGAATCCACCAACTAAGGAATTCCCCTTGGAGGAAATCCTAGTCCCTTCTCCTCTTGGGGAGATGTTGGTGCACCCCATATGGCCACATTGTCGCTTCCAGGACTGACAATTGGTTTGCCTGTATGGCTTTTCTCAACCTCTGTCGTTCAGAACACCACAATTCCTGAACAGTCGAACCAACAACTAGACGAATCCATAGTTACCCACCAACCTTCTACTTCCTCTAATTCTTCCTCTCCTCCTTCCTCTTTGCTTGATGGGGCTGGTAAAGCCAAAAGTCAAGTACCTAAAGAGAAGAAGGAAAAGAAGAAGAAAGAGAAGAAGAAGAAGGAGCCAAAAGCGAATGGGGGCAAACGAGTGTCATCTAGCGAAAATCCACACACTGCACCGACCAGGCCTAAATTGCCATGTGTCATTTGCAAAGGAGACCACTATCACAGAGATTGTCCTTGCATCCCTCGGATCTTAAGGGACTGGTCTCCTCGTTTGCACAACCCAGTGTCGTCAACCTCTGATGATCATGTTGAAAACGCACCGTCAACTAGTGAAAGTGAAGCCCCAGGACAAAAAGGAAAAAATAGATTTCCTTGTAAACTGTGCGAAGGCGATCATGCCATCCACCGTTGTCCCTTCTTAGATGAGGCTAAAAGAGTTTTGGACGATCGTCCGGTTTCACCGTTACGACTTCCACCTGGATATAAAAAACTCTTGCCGAGTCCGTCACTAGTTGAAAATCCGGTTGGCCCGCTCAGGTGGTCGGCCGAAGCATCTATCATTGAAGATAAACCATCTGAACCCATACCAGATGAAAGTCAAAAGGTCGAGGTGGCAATTGACCCGGTCTTGCCTTTAGAGGTTCCATCTTCAGATGATATAGTCACTGAAGAGAATAAGAATGACACTGTCCAAATTCTTTTCATAAGCACAGACTCCAACGAACATGGGGGCAATTTACCCGTTCCTTTACCGCAGGAAGGAAGTTCATCAGAGTCGTACCTGGCTGTCTATTTGGTCCCACCTCCAAGCAACCTAGTTGTCTCCTTCGACTGGAATCAACTAGGCAGACCCCGTTTACCAGCTAGTGTACCATTCCGAATCATTGTTCATATATATAGAATGGTTATGGCTGGTACCATCATAGATGAGGGGGCTTCTATGAGTATCCTTTCCTCAACTGCTTGGAAAGCGCTTGGTTCACCATCGCTTTTGCCTGAGATGAGAAATCTAACAGGTTTTGATAAAGGAACCAGTCGACTGTTAGGGATCCTTCCCGATGTGCCCATAACATTGAGAGGGAAAACCGTTCACATGAACATAATGGTAGTCCAAGGACCCCTGGATTACAATCTACTCCTTGGACGAGACTATATTTATTGCATGGGAGCAATTGTCTCCTCACTCTTTAGAGTAATGTGTTTTCCGCACGGAGGAAGAGTGGTCAAGCTCGTAGACCAGTTTTCATTTCCCGGATCATACAAAGAAAATAGTCATATACCATCCCTGAATGGTCTTTTCACGCAAGAAATGTCTCAATCTCCAGTCCGTCCATCCGATGAGTGCGAGTGATTCGAGGGGACATGACTGAAACCCAGGGGGCATGCACCCTGGTCTGCTTCAGCAGGAAAACTTCGGGTATAGGGTAGGTTTCCACGAGAGAATATGACTAGTCTGTACTCCTGTCCGTGATTAGAAGAGGGGGTTATTCTAGAACAAGATTCTCTTGTCAAAGTTATGTGAGTGGAGTAGCCTACTTCACTCACCTTTGTCTATTTTGGTAGACATCGCCGAAGAAGTGTTTTTTTTGCGCTATGAATAGAACGATCTTTGGGTAACCTGTAAGAGGTAGGTCTCTCTCGGTAAAAAAAATGTTTTAACGGACTAAAGAAGGGGTAACCTTGAAATTCTGTTTTATGCCTAGGGGCATGCAAACCTTTTGGCTTGCAAGCAAAGAGCGACTATTTATTTTTTTAATTTGTAGGTCCTCTAACCCTTTAAACTCGTAGGATTGGTCGTTTCCTAACTTGCATAAAGAAAGGATGTGGGGAAAAACTATAAAAATTGCCATTTTATATGAGACATTCTTATCACACGACTGGATTAATCGAGCAGTTTTAGCACATAGTTCAAGCTCGTTAAAAAATAAACATAATCCATGAGCAAATGTTTTCCCCCGCGTTTAAGCTCGTTAAAAAATGAACTATTCACCGGTAAATAACCATCGTGAATGTAGTACTTCAGCCATTAAAGCCTTGGTTGTGTTTGCACCGTCACCTCCACTTTTGCATTGGCAGATCATTCACCCGCATTTGATTGTTTACCCATTTTGAGGAACAGCTACGAGGAGTGATCCCACTAGCCATCTTTGTAACACTGCCGTGATTGGAAAATTCCAAACCTTACCTGGAATCAGTTGCTACCCATTTTATCACTCGTTCCTCAAAAGACGAGTCTCCTTTAAGCTCTTTCAACTGACTCGTAAAATATGAAAAGATTGCCGAGCCTTTGGCCTCTCCAGCTCGTTAAAGGGACCGAAAGTGCTATCTCTCCTCTAGATTTTAATCTTTTTGGACCTGAGAGATTATTACACAAAAAGATCGAGCGCTTGTTTTGTTCGGCTCGTTAAAAGTATCGAAAATTCATCCCTTCTGTATTGTTTTATACTTTTTCGGACTAAAGGGATTAGATGACGAAAAGGGAATTTTGGAGTTACCTTTACGTTCCTTTTTAGACTCTCTAAAATTGAAAAGGACCGAGTTATCTTTGTCATTAAACTCGTTAAAAGTGTAATAGCGACAAGCTTGTCTATAGATGAGAACGAGTTTCACTATCGCTAGGCTTGTTAAAACATAGCGATGGGTTTTCCCGAAGGGAAAATTATAGAACAAGCATATGTTATCCTCCTCAAGCTTGACAAAAATAAAGAGGTACTGGTCAGCAATGACTAGGGAAAATTGGGAAGAAAACTTGAAGAAACTTTGTTGGTAGCAAGTCACTCTTGAACATAACACTTCCACTCCGTGTCCGAGTCGGGTTGGGTTGTTTCATTCACCGGTCACATCACCATGGTCCCATCATACCATCCACATTTGGGGTTAATGCTACCAATCCATCACATCAGTGTCGCTGATATGTTCAAGAGAAGTCATTCACAGAATTCACCTGTGTCTCACCCACTACCATACATTTATGCTCCATTATTTCATGATCGCCACCCTGAACCTTATATCACCAGATCGTTTTCACCTCCATTAAAATCATTTGCTCCGTTCCGTGTCATTGATGTGGGATTAATTAAGGCCCTCCTGTGATGGATCACTTCTTGCCGACATCAGCTCATTATCCAAGAAGTTGATCTAGGAACACCCCATTCAGTACTTTGAAGCTTGCAGGCCTCAATGGCAAGTTTCTCACTTCCGGCGACAGGTTTACATCAATGGCCTTCGACCGAAAGATTTTGCGTGGTGTTCGACGCCAAGTCCTTTATTCACACCACGTGAATTGTACTGCAGTACCTTGAGGGTCATTATCATTATCGATGACTCCTCTCGCGCTTGTTAACAGCTTACATCATTGGCTGGTAATCAGGCGATGTCTTTCCATGTTCGACTCCAGAACAACTTTCACATGGATCGACTTGTACTTCGAGTGAAGATCGAACGAGATTGAAAACCCAGGATCTAGTTTCATCCATCCGGGTTGTGATATATATTCAGGGAAATGAAGACATTAAATGTACATCATTTCTGCACAGATAATCATCCAATCAAAAAGATGATGGCTCTATCAGAATCATCAGTCTACACTCAGACGATTGTCTGTCCTATGTACATGAAAATGAATTTATAAAGCTGAGCATGGGAATGCCCACCTCAGTTAGATCATGAAAATATTATGAAGATAATGTATTGTATTGTATCTTATTACAGGTCTCCTCCCAGCATTGAAAGAACTTCGGATCCTCATAATAAAGCATTTCACCCGACATCAAAAGATTAACGACCTCATGCTTTAGGGGGCAACTGTTTTAGACATTTTTGGGCCCTACAACCCCAAGCATGAAATGTCCATAAACCAAGGGCTCCTAAGTCCCTAAAAGTGTTGTTCTAACCCCTAAAGGAACAAGGTCAACAGATTACAGCTTCTCCCAGAAGTTCTCCATGAAAAATTGCTCAGAATTAGTCAAAACAGGATCATTTCAGTTGCTCCACTGGCTAAGTGCATTGCATCTCACCTAAATACAATGTGTGGGTGCATTGCATTTCAAAAATCCCTTCTGTGGGGTGCGATGGGCGAGAAATGACAAATGGCAGTGTCATTCCGCGAGGTGGAGAGGCAATGGAAGCTTCCAGAATCTTCTCTTGTGACACTTGCCTCACTGAATTCGACCAAGGATGAGTAAGAGACCATCAATCTCCAAGTGGAAGCAAGAAATATCAGAGGGAAGACACTAATCAAATCACAAGCTGACTCATCCCCCTTACATATATCTATATATGGATCCCTCATCCCAGAGACCCAGAGGCTGGAATTTTGCATATTGTAAGGAATTGTTGTTGGTCTCTTGAGACAAACATCAGATTGTTGGGTGATCTAAGCTTTGTTTGAGGTGAAGAGGGGCTTCTTTGCTAGGAGGTTGATGCTGGGTCAGAACAACTGGTTGTAACTCCTCTTGGCTCTTTTCTTGTTTATCAATAAAAGCTATTCAAGTTTTCCTCCATGCTTTTGTGTCATTGATGCTTGCTACATTTCTATGGTTAATTTACATATGATCCTAGATTGTTTATGATTATATATCCATGTTTTTGTATAGTGCTATGCTTCTGTGATCTTACAGGTACTTTGTGAAGCTGGGCGTGCAAGGGAGCAGGTAGCTGAAGACTATCAAAGAAGAGGGGAATCAAATCAGGAGATTAGCGCAAGACAAAGGTTGGTCTTTCTGTTCCTCTCTATCTATAATTCATAAAGGAAAAATGAAAGTAGCTTTTCTCTGTTTGTTTCTAAGGCATCTGTCACACCTTAGTGGGATAGAGCAGTTCTATATAAACACTTTTCCCTGTAACATCAGGGAACCCTGAAGGTTGTGTTTGAGCATAGTGTCCCTGGTCATCACATTAATGGGAGCCCCTAGATCAATCAATGTATGGGGGATTATGGTGTCATTGATGTGGACATCGATTACAGGACTCCCTGGGTCTAGATATTTTGGACAGATCACCTACCCCAACATCAAGTCGGATAGTTATCCTATGACATTGATAGTTGGGGCATCTCTCTTGCGCCTGCCTGGGTGCCTGAAGCACTTCTCCTTGATCATCTTGTTGTATATAGGCACATCCTTTATGGCTTGGAGAAGTGGTATCTTTACACATAACTGTTTCAATTCTCCCAAAAGTTCAGTTTCTTCTGGGGTCGATTGTGTGGTTCCAGTTAGTCTCTCAAGAAAGGGTGGAATGACTTTTGGTTCACTTTCCTATTTTTCTTCCTCATCCTCCTTAGGAGGAGGTTGGCTATCTGTGAGAACCTTCCTAGATCGTAGGTTAATCTCCTGAATCTCCACAACATAGGTCGAGCATGATGTTTCTCCAGTATATACCTATTGTGCTTGTCTGTTATTAGGGTTCGGGATCGGTTGAGCACGTATTTGGGGTTGTCTTGGAGGAGCAGGAGGTAATGGTTGTGGTTGAGCAGGTGGTCGAGACAAAAGAACGGGAGGAGAGTTGTACTGCGGCCTCCACCCCTGATGAGGTGCATTCCACTGAGGCTGTGGCTAAAGATAAGAGTGAAATGAATGAGCAACTGGCAGAGCCTGGTATTGAAGAGGATACAACCAAGGAGGGGGTGTGGACTAGGAAGGATGAGTAAGGGGACCCCAAGAAGGCATGGAAGTGGCTTGATTGGGGTTGTAATAGGTCTGGGATGTCCCTTGCATTCCCTGCTGGTAAGGTCTGGGTCCATGTGGCCTCCTTTGGTTCATGAAATAGAGTGGTTAAGTGGCTCCTTCAGCCCCTTGATATGCAACTTTAATTCCGAGCAAGGAAGGGCACTGATTCGTAGGATGGTCTTCTTCACAGACTAAACACACTTTGATAGAGTGCAATGGACATTCATTACTAGGATGCTTCCTAATGCACCTAGGACAAAAGATGGCCAAAGAACTCTTGGATTCCTCTTGTTTCCTTTTGATATGCAAGGTATCCTTTTGCATGGCAAGAGTCTACCTCACCTCGCTCTTGAAATCTTCCAGTCGATTCTCAAGTTCATTCCTAAGGGATGAACTAGATGAGGATGTACTGGCTAAAGGTTAACTTCCCCTACCTCTCTTTCTAGCTGACCTGGAATGGTTTCTAAACACAGTCTTTATGTCATCATAAGGTAGTTGGTAGATGTCTCCCCCAGCCAGTAGATGGAGGGTATTTAGAAGGTCTTCAGGGACTCCTTTGAGCAGAACCAACTTCAGAGATTTAGGGTCAAGTGTGCACCTAGCCCTTTTATAACTAGGTTGAAACCTCTCTTCATAGTATTCTAAAGATTCATCACTCCCCATGGTCATTCGAAAGATTTCTTCCTTGGTATCCTTTGACCTACAGTAGTACCAGTATTTTTTGTTAAAGGCTTGTTGCATCTGAGCCCAAGTTGTGATGTTGTTTCTAGGTAACCCCATGAACTAACGCAAGGCTGCATCCTTGAGGGTAGAAGGGAACAACTTCAAGTTTTGCTCATCTTTTTCATAGTCATAGGTTCAACAGAGAACAACAAATTCAAACAAGAAGGTATTAGGATCTTCAGTAGTCAATCCATAGAAGTGAGGTAAGGCTGAAGGGCTTATGTTTCTCATTTTTGTGTCCCCATTGGTCTCTCGGATAGGAAAGGCACCTTCTATTCTTTCCCCATTTCCTCTAACGTTTCTGTTTTTAGCCATGGTCTCTAGAGGAATGGTTTCTTGCTCTTCTTCTATTATAGGATCTTCGTATATCTCTAGAGGTTCACCTATAGGTTCTTTTGAATCATTGCCACCAAAGAAGAGAGAAGGGTGACTCAGTGATGTGGTGGGGGTGTTGGGTAGGAATTTTCCTAAATTGCCTCTATTCCTACGAGGCATGAAAGGAAATATTTTTTTGGTGATTTTTGTTTTTTTCCTCTGCTTGTACCTGTAAAACTGAAATGGATTGAACAAAAAATTGCAACTAACTGAAATAAATCTTGCTGAAATGGAAATTGCAGAATTGAAATGAAGGCAGGAAATGACTAATCTACTTTGCTGAAATGAAATTGTAGAATTGAAATGAAAGCAGGAAATGACTAATCTACTTTGCTGAAATGAAATTGTAGAATTGAAATGAAAGCAGGAAATGACTAATCTACTTTATTGAAATGAAATTGCAAAACTAAAATGAAAGCAGGAAATGACTAATATACTTTGCTGAAATGAAATTACAGAATTGAAATGAAAGCAGGAAATGTCTAATATACTTTTACAGAATTGAAATGAAACAACTACTCTACTTTTGCTGAAATAAACTACTTAGCAGAATGTTGCAGTAGAAAATAGAAGAAAGCAGTAAACACAAAATACTCTAACGTTTCCCTGGCAAGAACACCAAAAAGAGTGGTGAGCTCCATTATTGCAGCAATAATGCTGCAACTCCTGGGGATTCCTTCTTTACTTTTATCAACCCAGTAGTTCATAAAAAACTTGGAAGTGACGGTGCTGTATGCACAAGTACTAGCTCTTACTGCAGGCTGTTACTTGATCAACTGGCACAAGTTTGCTAGGAGCTCAAGCCAACTTCTATGATTTCTCAGAAGAAGCTTTTATTGTGATGGAAGAAAGCTAACTCTATAGGGGCTATTCTACTTGCAGAAAGAGAAGGAAAAGTGAAATGAATTTCAAACCCTAGAAAACCCTAGTTTACCCACTAACCTTACTTTTGTAAGAAAAGAAATGGAAACTACTAAAATGGGTGCCATTGACTACTGAAAAGGTAAATTGCATTTATTCAAGCTACTTCTGAAGAGAAATCAGAATGAATCATATTTTTTTTACTTTTTTGTATTTTTTGTGGAACTATTATGCTTGTGATTTGACTGGTTGTGACTGTGCAGAGGTTTGGCGGTAAAGAAAGATGGAGTTGGATTTTGTAGAATGTGAGGAATGTGTGGAGGGGTCCTAAGAATCCCCTAGTACCTTTCTAAAGACTTCCATTGCGATCAGACTTTGAAAAATCACTCACAGGAATTTCTACAAGAGGTTACAGGGGATCTACAGAAGGTTCTACAGGAGGATCCACAGGAGGAGGCCGAAAGTGGTTTTTGGAGGTTTGGACATGGAAAAATGATGGGAAAAGGGAAATGAAGGATGGATGAAGGTGTTGAGGGGTCTAGAACTTGTCAAGGAAGATCAGGAATGAAATAGATGGTTGGATTTGTTCAAAGGGTAAGGAAGCAACTTTGTGAAAAACCGCAGAAATTAGGGCAGACTGGCAAAATGTGGCGAATGAGTGGGGAAATATTGGAGAAGTGAGTTGGTGCTAGTTTTTTTATGGAGGGATGGTGAGCTAAGATGTCCTACAAGATATCTGCACATGCACTTAGCAAAACTGACCATAGAAAGAACTAAAAACAGAGTTTTGTCTAACTTAACCTAATTTCTGACCTAAAACCAGAAAATGCTAAACAGTACCTTATGAACAGAAAATCTTGCGAGGAAACCATGGTAAATAAACAATAAATGATATAAGCATGTGAATCTAAACTAATTTCAACTTCTCCAACTCGAAATATCACACTAGCAGTTGCATTGGAAGAGAAAAAACTATGTTTTTGGTGGCAGTAGTAGTGCCTTGACCTCGAATCATGGTCCCAAGGAGGGAGAAAGGAGATCAAGACCTGTTGTTGACCTTTTTAGATCTTTTTTTGTCACTGAAGCAAACTACTTAAGCAATTTGAAGCAGAAACAACTATTCTAACCATCAAAAGCAACATAATCTAATGAAGCAAAATGAACCTAAACAACAGAAATTATCTCATGAATGAAAGAAAAAGCATATAAATACACAAAGGAGGTGTTGGGCAGCTTGGTTTGGGCCCTAACCCAAGAGCTTTAGCCCTCTAGAAAAGATCAGTGCTGGTTCAAAACTTGGTTCATCTTCATTTATCAAAAGATAGTAGTTACATTACAAAATTGTCTTCAAAAGAGCTCGAAAATGAGCTAAGTACAATGCTGCACAAAAGTGAAAAAATATATTAAGAACTGGCTAACCTACTGAGGCTTGAAGCCTTCTTATTTATACAAGTGGGGACTCCCAACAATCCTCCTAAACTTAAGGAACTTGGCTATCTAGAACTGAGGATAACAGTAGCCCTACTTGACTTGCTCGACTACCCCTTGGAATCATCAATGTGGGCCTTTATACTCCGAGCTACTGATGGAGAATTCGAGGAAGGGGTCATTAATGAATGATAAACTCCTCTGACAAGTCCTCATCCTTGTTTCCTCGAGTTTGGCTACCATTTTTCTCATAAATTCGTGGTCCTTGTCCAAAATTGTCCAAAAATTCTGCAATAAACACTCATTAGACTACATTGCAAAGTGACTATCCCCGTTCACTCTATTGACATAAATATATTAAAAAAAAATTCACAAACTATTGAGAATGGTGGATTAAATGAAAATAATAGGCAAAATGAGCCCATATAATTACCCATTTTTGGGGCTCATCAGAAAACACAAATGTAACCCCATGTAATCATGAAAGTGGAGGCTAATGAAAGATTATATGGCTATGGAGTTGTGACATGTGAGTGAAATGGTGGCAATAAAGGTGAAAGTGGATGATATTTTGAAGACATTTTGGAGACTCTACATACCCGCCAACTGACGTTATTGCATTTCCTCATGCAATCTACTACATTGCTTAATCATGATTTTCTTTTGAATGAGATTGGCATATCAATTTTCCTTAAACTTTTCATTTGACAATTTCATTTCTTTTTGCAAAGTATTCCTTGTCACACATTGAATTGCAATATGTTTGGTTGGTTATTGGGTGACAACCAAATCTTAACTGTTTTTGGTTCTTGTGTTTCAATACCTTGTTCCTTTTTGTTGCAGCAAGATTCATTGAACATATTTAAAAATGCATCTTTAAATCAGCCATATAATATGCTCATCATTTAGGTGTTTATTTTTAAATCACATAAGTTTTGAACCATAATGCAATCATAAATGATTAGGAAAAGTATGTTAGGATGAAATGAAGTGAAATGAAATGAAGTGATATGGATGTGATAATAAATGGATTTGCCTCTCCTCCCCCCTCCCCCCAAACTAAAGGTGATTATGGTTTTTTTTTCAAATGAGAAAGGAAATATGGTGAATTATTTTCCAAAAATTATAATTTAAGTATTCAAGGAATTCTATGATCAAAATCTAGAAAAGAACATACCTTTACTTGCCTAGGAAGTGGACAAATTGTGCATATGTAGAGAAGTTGTAGTTGTTGCTGGATCATGGAATAGAATGTAGAATTTTATCTGCTTCTTGGTTGCATAAATGGTGGATGAGGTGGTGAAAGTGGATTCTTTATTTATGCTGCTAAATCTGTTGTATTCCACTGCAAAACGATGAAACGATATAGTCTTCACTTTCTACAAAACCTAATGGTATAATTCTAGTCATGCGAATAAATGTGTTGTTGTTGAGCATGAATAGAAGTCATTGGATTACCCGCCATTGATGAATGTCGTTAACCAATGTGAGACAAACTCGTCATTAATTTCAACGAGTACCAAGGTACCTAAGTGCATCTTGCAAAGTGCAAACATATGAGTGACGTTGAGCCACTTGCAAGATCCAACAATCAAGGGACATTGATGTATTCCCATGATTATTGGCAAAAGAACTTGTCATTGATTCATACAAGACTTAACATATTAATAAGGACTCTGGCCTTAAACCTAGATAATGTTTTGATGTCGATAGGCCAAGACTTGTTAAAAGGGAGGCCTTAATGAATCCTCCATCATCTAATGCGAGCATAAAACAATAATGTCAAAGGACTATGGATGAAATCTTTTGCAGTGGATCAAGGTTTATTTGACAAAGCGAAAAGGAAAATGGAATGAATTAGCTTTGTAGGGGATCTGAATGGTTTTATTTCTGGGTTAAAGGTTAGTGAAAGCAAGGCAGGAAAAAGATTATGAAGGAAAATGAGATGAAGATTTTATTGACTGAAGAAGTAGGAATGCAATGGTAATACTGGTATCTGAAAGGCTTCCAAATCGTGTGATGGATCTGATTCAACATTATTTATCCAAAATCATGTTCTAACACTTGGATATTTCATCTTAGATGTTGCTCTGATCATGTTCTTTTGAAAGAAATGTGGTCTTTGAGAGACAATGTTTGTTTGTGTCCATCTGTTTATCTTCCCGAACCTGCAAAAAATTAGTACTTTTTCTGAAATGAAATGTAAGATTAAAAGAGAGAGGTGATCAATCTCTCTATTTATGACATTTACACAAAAAAACTGAGAATTGGTACTAATAAAACAAATTCACAAAAGAAAATCAAATGAATTTTACTTGTTTTGAAACTAGTGCCTCAGGTTATCTGTCATGTCTTTTCAGAAATTTATTCAGTTTTTCACTGTTTCAAATTCTTATGAAAGCTTTCTCATTGTGTAGATCCCATTGATATCTTTCCGATAACCTTTGAATCATCAAAAACTGATGTCTTATGAGAAAGTTATGCGTGTTTGAAATTTTGTGAAACAATGAAAATTGTCATGCTTAAGTGTGGCATGGGAACATGATGTTGATGTGAAGGATGAAGTAGGAAAATTAGATGGCATGCTGCTAATGAATTTTGATTAGAATACATTGTCACAGAATAAGTCATTGAATTAAATATAAAGCTGCAAAATTGTTGTTCAACTGCATAATTGTGCAGTTTTTGTAGCTAAAACCCTGAATAGACAATTAAGTACACACAACTATGCATTTTTGTTATGAACAAATAACTAGTCCAATCTTCAAATTAATCAATACCTCTTCCGGAAAAATGAGCAAATAGAACAATTTTTAATTAAAAACGAAAGGTAATTCTGATTTGCTTATTTTTACTTGTAAACCTTCTTTGGCTGAACAGTGGCAGAGAGATTTCTAGTTTGTTGATGTCGTAGCCTTGTTTGTTGTTCTTGTCTGAAAAAGGGTCAGTTTTTTCAAGTTACTAACTGCCTTCTTATTAGTCTTGAATGCTTCACAGAGATTCTTGATCAACCAAACAATTGGAAGAATGATTGAACATCAGCAAATGATATCTATAAGCAAAAATTCCTTACTATCTCCTTCTCCAATCTCGATGTTACTAGAGATTATCAAGACAAGCCTGAGCTTCTCCACGAGTAGAAAAATGAACAAAACTGAAGTCTTTATGCTTAGGAGAGGCCATTTTCTTTGATAATTGAACTTTCTCAATTTTACCAAATTTCTTGAGTTCCTCTTTAACTCGCTCTTCATCCCAAGATGCGGGAAATCCATCAAGGAATACAGACTTAATATGTGCCATTTGTTCCTCATCAGGTTGAATGAAGACTCAGCAATTGCAACCTTTGCACTCTTATTCATTTCTGATCTCTATCACAGACTTGTCTTTATTGTCAAAATCGTTAAAGAATTCATCAAGCGTGGACAAAACTCCATGCCTCCTATAGATTAGGGGTATCAAATATTGGCGGATCTTCCTCCTGAAGATCAAGGAAATCAGATCATGTCCGCAACTGTTGTTTGTGCATTTAATTGCAAATCCGTTTTTTTCACGAAATATAGCAAATAAGGCTCCAAAGAACCCCAAAAATATCTAAATTGGTTACACATTTTTAGGAAATCTCTGAAGTTAAACATAATTCACCCTGTTCTGAGGAAAACCCATGTTTTATTTTTCTAAGATGTGTTTTCATTTCGTCGCAAAACACGTTTTAAAATGATGGGTCAAAACTGCTACGCATTTCTAGCAAATGCTAATGTAACAAAATCACTTTGTTGGATCTTTCATGTCCACTGCCAAGCATGGATGAGGATGAATGGGAATCAACGTAATTTTAATGATTAATTACATGAGTTGCAACACATCCATCAGATCCTTTCGTTATTCGAAACTAAGAAGAAACCTCTTCAAGCAATTGCGCAATCTGATACTTGCATTATAAATTTTCCAGTTCTTGATTACGGTAGAGTCTATATTCTTTGCAGCATGTCTCTTGTTCCTCGCTTCTATGACAAGAGATCCAGTCCTCACCTCAAACCGAACTCTATCATGAATCTGATGGCCAAACAATGAAAACCAGAACTTACCTACGGTTCGGCCTGTAATAGGCGTGTTTTGGATTTCCTTTTTATGAGTGCATGGGGACATTGTTCGTTGTAGCAATTACATTCACATTTGTGTGTTCATTACTATTGTTCCATTTGAATTACACACTTAGTTTGCATCCCTCTTTTATTCATTGTGAAAGGTGAGTTTTATTCATGTCTTTTTTTAATATGAGCTATTTTTTTTATTTTATTTTTATGATTTGTCTTTTAATTTTTTTTTTCAAATTTTTTTAAATAAACAAATCTAAAAAGAAAAGAAAGGAAAATTATATGTTATATATATATATATATATATATATATATATATATATATATATATATATATATATATATATATTATATATATATTATTTTTAAAATATATACATATATAAATTTAAAAAGAAACACTTCATTGATTATATATATGTGTGTGTGTGCATTTCAAATTATTAAAATGAAAGAAAATAAATACAATCAAAAAAATTTAAATTCTAAATAAAAATGCAATTAAGAACTTAAAAAAAATGCAATCAAGCTTGATTTTATTTTTCCTAATTTATCTACTTGGAATAATTTATTTATTTATTTTTTAATATATGAATGTTTCCAATGGATCCATGTGTGTAACACGATGATAGATATACTCATATGCAGGTTTGAAATATATTCTTGGATACGTACCAGTGTATGAGAGACCAACTGTCTTGATTGAGATGATGTTAGAAGATATTGAAGAATGGAATACTAGGATCCAATGACTATCTTGAACCAAGATTCAATATAATATTGTCTTCCTTGGCTTCCTTCTATCATGCCATGCAAGTCCTCAAATATGTGATCTCCATTCATACAATCTAGTGATAGGCATGCATGAAACTTTTCAATCTTAGGTTCCAACAACTACTCTTTATTGATGGGCATCCATGGTTCTTGGACCTTATCTGAATATTTTCCTTCTGGTTGTTGTTCTTCAATGGCAACTGGTGAATCATTTTGCAATAGCTCAACATTATAAGTGGATTGAGGTGTTTTATTGTTGGGGATTTGAAATGGTTGTGTAGGCAGTGGAGTGGGAATGGATCTTTGCAGTGTTTGTGTGTGTGGTAATGTGTTATAGACATATTTGGGCACTGCAACCCCAATCACATATGTCCATAAACCAAGGGATCCTATGTCCCTAAAAGTGTTTTTTCATACCCTAAAGGAGCAAGGTCAGCTAATTACATCATCTCCCAGAAATTTTCCATGAGAAACCACTCAGAACTCATCAAAGCAGGACCATATAGACTTCCCAGTGAAAAGGGTGCGATGCATCTCACCTGCCACATGAAAAAAGTGCGATGCATACTAAAAAACCCTTCTGTAGGGTGCGATGAGCAAGAGTAGACAAATGGCACAAGTAGTTTGCTAAGTGGAGACCCTGAGAATCTTCTAGAAGCTACTCATTTGACACTTGCCTCCTTGAATTCGCCCAAGGATGAGTAAGAGATCATTAAATCTCTAAGTGGATCCAAGAACTATCAAAGAGATGACACTAATCAAAATCCCAGAAGCTGACTCACCCAGGGGCAAATATCTATAAATGGATCCCTCTTCCCAGAGATCCAGAGGTGGGAATTTGGTAATTTGGAAACAGGTGTTGTTGGTTTCTCTTTGAAGACATTGTTGGGTGATCTTGCTTTGTGTGAGGTGAAGAGGGCTTTCAAGCTGGGAGGATGGCGCTGAGTCAGACCAAGTGGTTGTAATCCTTTCTTCTACTACTATTACTAAGAAAGCTATTTGAGTTTTCCTCCATATTCTTGTGTATCTCTGAATATTGTGTTGATATATGCATTTGTATGGTCAATATATATCTGATCCTATATTGTTTACAGTGAAAGATCTCTATGCTTTGATGGTATTGTGTTGCTGTGAATCTACAGGTGCTCTTTGAAGCGGGACAAGTAAGGAAGCAGTGGTGAGATTCTGTCAAAGGGGAAAGGAAACAAGAAAGGAGCCAAGTGGAAGACTGAGGTTGGTACTCTCTACTTCTTTCTCATCTCTCTCTCGTAAAGGAAAAAACAAGTGACTTTAATATGTTTGTTTCTAAGATAGCTACCCGTCTTAGTGGGACTAGTAGCTATGAATAGACACTAGATTTCCTGATAACAAAATGGCGACTCTGCTAGGGAGCGATTAGTTTGATTGCTTGTCTCTATTTGTTTGATTCATAAACCACAGATGGAGCCTGAAGTTAAGCCAGCTAGCCTTCGAACTGCATTTGCTATGCAAGTGCAAAGTAGATAAATGCTGCTTCAGTCAATCTCCGATTTTTTTATGAACTAAACAATTGAATTGCAAAAATCCTAAGTGCCCTACAGGTAGATTGAGTAACCTCATTAGATCAGCCCCTGTACTTTGTAGTTATTGACTATCATTTTCTCGGCCTAAATCCCTGAACTAGTCTGCAAACTGTGACCAAAAACCAAGTTAAAGTCTCATCTCAGGACCATCTCACCTTGTCTTCTTGGCAATCTGGATGCATCGCACCTCTCGTGTGCAGTAGGTGGGATGCATCCATGTTTCCCTGTGTTACAGGTGCGATGATCAAACAAGACTAGATTTTCCTCCAGATTTTGGTTTTTTCTTCACTCTCTTCAGCTTTGTTCAGGATTTTTGTTGTCTGTGATCAGTAGACCACTGTTGAAACCGCCCTTTCTTTGCATCATCCAACCTCCATTGTGCAAAGATTTGTGAATGTTTTTTTGTATTTTTCTCCATTCACAGTTCTCATTTACAAAATAGTAGCTTAATTGAATTGCCATCTTTTGATTTGGAAGTGCAAGTGTCATTTTCAGTCAAGGAAAAGAATCCTTCTCTTTTTGATAGTCGATTACACTGTTGCTCTTGTATTTGATCTGAATTAGTAGTATTTGAAGTGTCGAAAGCAGTTTTCAATTCCAATTCGTAAATTGTCGTCTTATATCCTTTTCTTTTTTTGAAAATAAAATCGTTAGTACTGTCGCTTTGAAAGAAGGAATAATTCAGATTTTTACTTAGCATTCTTTTTGTCATTCACACATTAAGAAAGCGAAAACAAATACATGCATGTGCATTTGCATTTAGATTGCTTGTTGATTTTGATTTAGGACAGTGCATCTAGTGTGTGCTTTCTACTCTATGTTGAAAGGATTTCATTTCTCTTTCCTTAGTAGCTAGGATTTTCATTGCAAAAAGAAAATTAAACGATTGTTTATCATCTTAGATTACATTTTAGGAATTGTATATCTACATCATGCGGTGAACCTTAAAGGCAAACTTCTTAAGAAAGATCAACTGTAAAATAAATTCAATGAACATAAAAATGCTTTGGAACCTAACACACAACATCTAGAAGCCTAGGCTAGAGATGCATTCTGGCGTCGTAAAGCCTAATAACTATTGCTTTCATTGTAGGTTGGGTGATTCCTCCTCTTTGAGACGACAAGTTCCAGTACGGACTTGTGCTCCCACGTACCATCGAGTATATATTGGGAGACCATAATAGGCTATATCCTTTATCCTTAGGAATCCGTGTCTGCCGCCCTATCGATCGCAATGCACTGAACACAGCATTCGAGAAGATTGACTACCGTACCGTAAAAAGTATTTTGCAGTTTTGCAATTGGTTTGGTAATCCCTTTTTCTAGATTTACAGAGTAGTCTCTTTCATTCCTTTTCAAACTCCTTAAAGGAAAAGGTCCATCTAAGCACTTGTCACTTCAGGCTCATTAAAAATCGAAGGCGACTAGAGTCATCTTTAGCTTTTTCTCGACTCTTAAAAATTGAAAAAGCAAGTTGTGTCAAAGTGTCTAAAATTTATTTTAATCAGAATAATGTCATTGTTCCCTCGTTGGTCTTAGGTTGAGAAAATGGAGTCCACCAACCAAGGATTTCCCCTTAGGGGAAATCCTAGTCCTTTCTCCTCTTGGGGAGATGTTGGTGGACCTCATATGGCCACATTGTCCCTTCCTAGACTAACAATTGGCTTGCCAGTATGGATTTTCTCGACCTCTGTCATTCAAAGCACCATGATTCCTAAACAATCAAATCAGCAACTAGATGATACCAGAGTTCCCCCCCAGCCTTCTACTTCATTTGTCTCTCCCTCTCCTTCTTCCTCTTCGCTTGGTGAAGATAGTAAAACTAAAAACCAAGTAATTGAGAAGAAGAAGAAGGGGAAGGAGAAGCAGAAGAAGGAGCCAACAGCAAAAAGGGGCAACCGTGCGTTGTCTAGTGAAAATCCACACACTGCACCATCCAAACCTAAATCTCCATGTGTCATCTGTAAAGGAGACCACTATCACCGAGATTGTCCTTGCATCCCACGGATCCTAAGGGGATGGTCTCCCCGCTTGTACAATACGGTGTCGTCAACCTCTGACAATCATGTTGAAATTGCATCGTCAACTAGTGAAAGCGAAGTCACCAGACAAAAAGGGAAACCTAAATTTCCCTGCAGACTATGTGAAGGAAATCATGCCCTCCACAGTTGTCCCTTCTTGGATGAAGCTAAAAGAGTCTTAGATAATCGTCTTGCATCACCGGAGCGACTCCCTCCTGGGTACAAGAAACTCTTGATGAATCCATTACTAGTTGAAAATCCGACTGACCCACCTTTGTTGTCAGTCGAAGCACCTATCATTGAAGATAAAACCTTTGAGTCCACATCGGACCAAAGCCAATAGGTCGAGACAGCAGTCGACCCCACATTGACTTCAGAAGATTTACCTCTAGATGATATAGTCACCAAAGAGAATGAGAATGACACCATTCAAATTATTTTTGTAAACACAAACTCCGATGAACATGGGGAAAATATGCCCATTCCTTTATCACGGGAAGGAAATTTGTCAGAGTTGTATCCGGCCGTTTATTCGGTCCCACCTCCAACCAACCTAGTCATTTCCTTTGATTGGAATTTACTAGGCAGACCCCATTTACCATCTAATATACCATTTTGAATCATAGTGCAAACTTACAAAATGGTCATGGTTGGTACCATCATATATGAAGGGGCTTCTGTGAGTATCCTTTCCTCAACTTCTTGGAAAGTGCTTGGTTTGCCATCGCTTTTGCTTGAGATGCGAAATCTGACAGGCTTTGACAAAAGAACTAGTCGACCATTAGGGATCCTTCCAAGTTTGCCTATAACTTATAGAAGGAAAACCATTTATCTTACATAATGTAGTCCAAGGACCTTTAGATTACAATCTACTCCTTGGGCATGACTACATTTATAGCATGGGAGCCATTGTCTCCTCCCTCTTTCAAGTAATGTGTTTTCCGCATGAAGGCAGAGTGGTCCAGCTCGTAGACCAGCTTTCATTCCCCTGTTCACACATAGCTAATAATCAAATTCCATCCCTAACAGGTCTTTTTGCATAAGGAATGTCTCATCAATCTCCAATCCATCCACCTGATGAGTACGAGTGATTCGATGGTCATGACTGAAACCCAGGGGGCATGCACCCTGGTCTACTTTGGCAGAAAAACTTCAGGTATAGGGTAGGTTTCCGTACAGGATATATGACTGGTCTGACACACCTATCCATTTAGGAAAATGGGATTAGACCAAAATAAAATACCTCTGTTAGAAGGTAGGCCTTTCTCGATAGAAATTTTGTTTTGTCTGCAAATTGAAGAGTAACTTGGAAGAGGTAAGCCTTTCCCGATAGAACAAATGTTTTGTCTGCAAATTGAGGGGTAACCTGGGAAACTCTACTTCGCTATACCTAGGGGCATGTAAACATTTTTGCATGAAAGTGAAAAATGTCCATTTATTTTCTTAGTTTGTAGGTTCTTAACCCTTTAAACTCGTAAGATTGGTTGTTCCTAGTTTACATAATAAAAGGAGTCAGAGCATAATTTCGAATGGTGCAAGCTCCCTAAAAAATGAACCTATCAATGAGACATCCTTATTATACGAATGGCACGAGCAGTTTTACGCGAAGTTCAAGCTCGTTAAAAATTAAACCTAGCAATGAGAATATGTTCCACCAGAGTTCAAGCTCATTAAAAAATGAACCCACCTTCAGTAAATAACCATTGTGAATGATTATCATCAACTTTTGAGCCTTGGTCTTGTTCTTACCATCACCTCCACTCTGTTTTAGCCAATCATTCGCCTCCATTTGATTGTTTGCCCCTTTTGAGGAACAACTACGATGAGTGATCCTATTAGCCACCTTATTTACACTGCCGTGATTGGGAAGTTCCAAACCTTACTTGGAACCAGCTGCTATCTGAAAACATCACTTGTTCCTCAAAAAATGAGTCTGCTTTAAGCTCTTTTCATCTGACTCATAAAATATGAAAAGATTGCTGAGCAATTGGCCTCTCCAGCTCGTTAAAGTGATCAGAAGTGATATCCATCCTCTAAATTTTAATCTTTTTGGACCTGAGGGATAATTACACAAAAAGATCGAGCGTTTGTATTGTTCAGCTCGTTAAAACTATCGAAAAGTCATCCCTTTCGCATTGTTTTATACTTTTTCAGACTTAAGGGATTATATTACGAAAAAGGAATATTGGAGTTTTCTTTCCGTCTCTTTTCAGACTCTCTAAAATTGAAAAGGACCGAGTTATCCTTGTCATTAAACTCATTAAAACAATAGCGACAAACTTGTCCATTCAGACAAGAACGAGTTTCACTGTCGCTAGGCTCGTTAAAACATAGCGACGGGTTTGCCCGAAGGGCAAATTATAGAACAATCATATGTTATCCTCCTCAATCTTGACAAAAATAAAGAGGTACTGGTCAGAAATGACTGGGGAAAATTGGGAAGAAAACTTGAAGAAAATTTATTGGTAGCAGGTCGCTCTTGAACATGATACTTTCATTCCATCACCATGATTGAGGCGGGTTGGGTTATTCCGTTCACCAGTCATATCACCATTGGTCCACCGTACCATCCACTTTTGGGGTTAACACTACCAATCCATTTCAGTGTCGCCGATATGTTCAAGAGAATTCGCTCAGAGAATTCACGTACCCAGCTTGTGTCTCATCCGTTACAATACCTTCATGCTTCATTCTTTCATGACTGCCACCCTAAATGATCCAGGTGGATGTTGGTGGCCACCCACCTATCCCATTTGGACCCCCACAACTGTCTCTTTCAACTTTTTCAGTTTCCTAAATTGTAGCACAGTTTACTATTTTTAGCAGTTTTTCGGGTCCTGAACTTCTGGAACCATTTTGAGGCCCTAAACGACGTTTTTTTGGGAATCTGGGGAAACATGGGTCCATGGACCGATGTTGCCCCCCAAAGTGGTAGTACTCGGATAGATCTTTCTAACGGGCTATCGTACGCGTCAAACGGAGATCGTATGCCAAAGTTACGACCCCGGGAAATTGATTTACCAATTTAACCAAACGGGGCCCACAATTTGGCGTTTCATCTTCTAGGGTTAGGTTTCAGGATGTGAAGGGTTTTCCATTATTTCTCAACAATAAATAGGCCTTCGAGCCTCATTGTAACACAGTTCAGAACAGTTCAGAGGCATGTAGCCGCACATCTCTTCTCAGAGATAAGTTACCATCGCCATAGCTGGTTTATTTCCATTTCTGGTTGTAAGCATATTTCAATATTTTACAGTAATGAAATGAAGTATTATTTATGCTGCATCTTTGTGTTTATGGTTATCTCTGTATTTTATTGCGTTCCTGTTTAAATTCGGATCAGTGGTATCAGAGCGGTCTGCTTTTTTTCTGTTTTTCTATGCATGTCCCCAACGAGGTCAGGATATAAGGAGTTAGGGCTTGAACTGGTCGAACCTTTGGAAGACCAGCCTCGCAAATCTCGACGGCCTCCCATCAAAGACGAGGGAGCAGGAGATCCTATCAAAATCTTGCTCGAAGAAGCCCTCGAGCGACAAAGGAACGCGATGATGGATAGCTTTGCGCAGATTCTTCAGCGGCTACCGAGAGGCGACGCATCGTCTTCCAACAGCGACTTTGGAAATGCCACACCCTTCAAGGTACAAGTTAATTTTGAAATCCCCATATTCGAGGGTCAAATAGACGCAGATGCCGTAGATAAATGGTTAAATTTGCTAGATGGGTATTTTTCTGTTCACGAATTTTCAAGTCGGGAAAAGATTGTTTTCGCTCTTCTCAAAGCAGCCCCCCACGTCACGGACTGGTGGGAAACCTACTGCGAGCAGAAGGATGAAAGTACAGGCTCACTATTTTCAGGCGCACCCACTTGGAATGACTTCCAGGATGCCATCAAGGAGAAGTACTACCCTGTCGAAAGCTATGAGGACAAATACATCAAATGGACCACACTGCGGTAGGGACGAGACCAAGATGTGCCGGAGTTCACAAACATTTTTCATACCCTTCGCACACACTTGGGTATCAAAGATTCTGAGCTACATCTGGTACTCAAATACTACGGCTGCCTACACAGATACATCCAGGAAGAGATGGGGTTCTTGAACATCTCCTCACTCGGCACATCATACTGATACGCTGTCAAAATCGAGCAAAAGTTCAAACAGAAGAAGCGAGACTTTGGATTTGCAAAACCGAAGCCCAAAGGACAAAGCCAAGGTGGGGTGACCCAAGACAACCCGTCGAAGCCGCAAGAAAAGAACAATACCATGAAGCCGAAGAAGGACACAGGAAAGTGGTGTGAGTTCTACAAGAGTCCCACTCATAACACAAGTGAGTGTCGGACCAAGCAATTGCTGGTGGCTGAGTTTAAGGCTTCCGAATCAGATGCATGTTCTGACCCTGAGCCAGAACCTACCAAGGGGAATGGCAAAGGGAAGTAGATCATTGATGTGGATCCCAGCGCCACTGTTGCCACTGCCAAGATCCAGAAGAAAGAACCTACAGATCCAGAAGAGGGGGAGCGTATTTTCCACTCACAGATGTGGGTGAAGGGTTCACCACTGCAATTCATTATCGACAGTGGCAGCCAAAAGAACCTCATTTCAGCAGAGGTCGTGAAGCAGTTGGGCCTACCGACTACACCACACCCGTAGCCGTACAGTATCGGGTGGCTTCACGAAGGACTAGATCTGAAAGTTCGCCAGCAGTGCCGCCCTCCCTACAGCATCAAACCCTTCACAGACGAGGTATTGTGTGATGTTACACCTCTAGATGTTTGTGATGTATTATTAGGCCAACCATACTTGTGGAGGCGACATGCTGTGTATGAGTCTAGGCCTTGTGCTGTCATTATTTCTTTGAATAATTCATTATGCAGGATACCGGAGGTAGCCCCACCGACCGCCACATCTTTGATCACTAGTAAGAAAGGCAGCAATCTCATCTCCTAGACTAGGAAATTCATCTGTTTGGTTCACTCCCAAAGTAAGGGGAAGATCGTTGCTACATCCATGACCCCTACAAAGGGTTCCTCCACGCAGCAGCAACAGCAAAGGGATACGGTCATGACAGAACATAGGAACAACTTCTCCTCACCCACAGGCGTACCACATAAGTTTCAGGTGGGCAACAAAGTTTGGTTACATCTGCAGAGAGAACGCCTTACTAGAACCCATCAGAAACTCAGACCACTCCAACATGGTCCTCACACAAATACCAAGGCTACGGGCAAGAATGCTTTGAAGTACAACATTCCTCCATTCCTTCACTTGCACCGAGTGTTCAATGTGGACCATTGTCGACCATGCTTCCCACCATTTCTGGACATATCAGAGATTGCAGAACAGCTCACCAGAGAACCAGATCAACAGAAGCTTCCTCATCTCAGGGAGGAACTCAACGCAATGGGGACCATTGCTTCCTAAGGGGGGAGGAATGATCCAGGTGGATGTTGGTGGCCACCCACCTATCCCATTGGGACCCCCACAACTGTTACTTTCAGCTTTTTCAGTTTCCTAAATTGTAGCACAGTTTACTATTTTTAGCAGTTTTTCGGGTCCTGAACTTCCAGAGCCGTTTTGAGGCCCTAAACGACGTTTTTTTGGGAATCTGGGGCAACGAGCTATCGTATACGTCAAACGGAGATCGT
Organism: Pinus tabuliformis; assembly: GCA_031772625.1. Classification (NCBI taxonomy): domain Eukaryota; kingdom Viridiplantae; phylum Streptophyta; class Pinopsida; order Pinales; family Pinaceae; genus Pinus; species Pinus tabuliformis. The sequence goes on along the minus strand of CM062816.1, from coordinate 1,108,178,752 downwards.
ATGCCAAAGTTACGACCCCGGGAAATTGATGTACCAATTTACCCAAACGGGGCCCACAATTTGGCATTTCATCTTCTAGGGTTAGGTTTCGGGATGTGAAGGGTTTTCCATTGTTTCTCAACAATAAATAGGCATTCGAGCCTCATTGTAACACAGTTCAGAACAGTTAGAGGCATGTAGCCGCACATCTCTTCTCAGAGATAAGCTACCATCACCCTAGCTGGTTTATTTCCATTTCTGGTTGTAAGCATATTTCAGTATTTTACAGTAATGAAATGAAGTATTATTTCCGCTGCATCTTTGTGTTTATGGTTATCTCTGTATTTTATTGTGTTCCTGTTTAAATCCGGATCACTGAACCTTGTATCATCAAATAGTTTTCACCTCTACAAAATCATTTGCTCCGTTCCGTGTCGTAGATGTGGGATCCATTAATGCCCTCCTACGATGGGTCACTTCTTGTCGACATCAGCTCATTATCCGAGAAGCCGACCTAGGGACAACCCTTCCAGTACTTTGAAGCTTGCATGCCTCAATGGCAAGTTTCTCACTTCCGGCAACAGGTTTACACTAACGGCCTTCGATGGAAATATTTTGCATGGTGTTTGACATCGACTCATGTATTCGAACCACGTGAATTGTACTGCAGTACCTTGAGGGTCATCATCATTATTGGTGATTCCTCTCACGCCTGTTAACAACTTACATCATTGGCTAGTAATCAGGCGATGTCCTTCCATGTTCGACATCAGAACATCTTTTTCACATGGATCAACTTGTACCTTCGAGCGAAGATCGAATGAGTTTTGAAGACCCCGAATCTAGTTTCGTCCATCTGGGCTGCGATATAATCACGAAAATAAAGACATAAAATGTACATCATTGCTGCACAGATAATCATCCAAACTAAGGGATGATGGCTCTACTAGAATCATCAATCTGCACACAGATAGTTGTCTGTCCTATGTACATGAAAATGAATTTATCAAGTTGAGCATTGGAATGCCCGCCTCAGCTAGATCATGAAAATATTATGAAGATAATGTATTGTATTGTATCTTATTACAGATCACCTTCCAGTGTGAAAAACCTCGGATCCTCATTATAAAGCATTTCACCTGACATCAAAAGATTTACGACCTCATGCTTTAGGGGCAACGACTTAAGATTGTCGAGATCAAAAGACAAGGGGTCTCATCACGAGCCAGCTTGTTCAGCAAAAGTGTAAATCAAGTGAACGACTGTGTCATAATTTGGCTACCAAACCAAGACATTGTTCTTTAAGAATAAAAAAAGAAAAAAAGGTGTCAATATGGGTTTTTCTTTGAAAGTTGTAGATCACCTTAAGCAGGATAAAGGATCATTACTCGGTAATAGGTAACCTTGTCAAGGCTATGAACGCCTGCTGGTAGCAGAGGCTCTACCTACGACAAATGAGCATATTTAAAAAACTGGTACACAGGGAAGACCTTATTTTATCTTTACAAGACCAAGTAATGGCTAATGTAAATGCAAGGACAAGCTGAGGAAGCAAATAATTAAAATAGAAAGAGGTTGGAACAAAAGGTCATTGACAATTTGGAGTGTAATTCGCTTTATCTTTTTATAATAAAGTTTAATTTTCTAATTTATTTTTTTTGGAAATTTGAAAAGTTCAATAGAAAATTAGAGATAACTGGTTCTCCCAAGTGAATCGCCAATTGTAGTGGCTAGCAACAACCCCCCCTTTTTCATTTAAGTGTTGTCCAAAATACTAAATGAATGGAGACCCTTAGTTAAAATTTAGGAAAAGCAAGAGTTTACTTTCTTCAAAGTAAGGTTACCATCGTAAGCTTAGGAAGATCTTTTGAATATTTTAAGACCTAAGTTTATGATAAGAAAAACTCTTTAAAAAAGTCGCATCATAAAATGATAGAAAAACACCTCCATTTGGGTATAATCTCGGTATGCGGAAGATTCTCGTACTAAGAAATATATCGCATTGCAATAAGGTAATGCTAATGAGAAAGACTTCAAGATTTTCTGATTTTCGATAAACCCTATCGCAAGATCGCATATCTCAGGGAATGGGCTAACAAAATATGGCAAGCATAAAACTTCTGCAATCTGCGATGTTGCGATATCACGATAAAACGATGGTTGCGATATTAATCCAAATCAACTCTGCGATGTTATATTTTTGAGTCGGTGCAAGAGCGCGATAGTGCAATAATGTGATGTCGCGATCTGCGACGATTGCGAACCAAATCGCAAAATCACTCCATCACGAATCTTTCGGGCACGCTATTCAAGAAAGGCCACTTACCATAATTTGACTCAAGATCATGCGCTTTTAATGATAATAAAGGAATTAGTTGTCATCTATTAAATGTAGACGCGTGCTTTTACAAAAAATTACTTCACGTAAGGTGGCATATTTGATATATCTGTTGCATTTAAGACTCCCCCATCACCTTTCTTGATCAATAATTTCCATTTCGCTTGTGAGCTGCAGGAACGAAGAACGAAGGATGATACCAAGCCATACGCAGGAAGAAATGGGAAAGAAAAATAAGGCTCAAGGCTCTGAGGTGAAGGAAATGGCACCTTTATATACAGACATAGCTTGTAGCAGGGACGCAGGGATATCAATGTGGGAAAGCATGTACAGACTGCTTGAAGAAGAAAACCCAAGAATAATGAAGGTTACCACTGTCTCAGACTCACAGGGCTCTTCCGAAGCATCCTTAGAAGAACTGGCGTGCTCATTCCTTCATCGGATAGCAGCAAGGCCTAAAATTCTCCCATATACGGATATGATCAAGTGGATACTTGACAATGCAAAAATGAACGACAGACAGTTCAAGATTCAAGGACATGGGCTCATCAGGTCATTCGCTGCACAAGACTTAAATCTCATGTATCATCTTCCTGAACCGTAGGCGACTTACAATGCACAATTCATCAAAAAAATTTGTGGCAGAGAACCCAAACCTATCAGAGACCACCAAAGATTGGTCCAGAAAATATGAGCCGCTCAAGAAAGATAAAAACTGTATGTACAGCACTGGTTCCCTCACCTCTCCGTATTGTTTTGATGTGGCCATGCTTTGTATATTATTTGGGATGCCAGATATCAATAAGTTTTCGTCTGAATGGTTACCATTGATCGATGTTGCCACAAATTTTGTTATTATAGATTGGGCCAAGATCTTTTCTAATAACCTATTCACGACTATTATCAATTACCGGTATAAAAGATCCATGTCTCAAAGGATCTATCCTCCTTTTTACCTATCCGCATATGTTATGGATTCTATTTGTTATGTGTCTAAATTTCTCGCTATGGGTTGGAAATGGACAACTCAAGACCCATTACCCATCCATGTTTATCATAAGATATTATGGGATTCTCAGTTCATTCCACATTTCTACCAAATTTGTCATGGGCTTATCTTACCCATGTATAGAATGATGTATGATAAAGAACCCCCGAGGTGCTCACTTGAGGCACAGATAGATATCATCCCCATCGCAAGATGGTTCGGAGAAGAATGGTTCAACTATGTTAGAGTATTTGGAAGCACCGTCCCCCCTCATGTCCTGCCTTTGTATATTCCTGACAAACTTCTGGCTCGAGAAATTACATATCAAACCTGTTCAAAAGGCGGCCTAACTAAAGACCTAAAAGACAAAAAGAAGGCCATATGGCCACAGTTTCCTGTAGCTTGTGGGGCCTTTTCATTGTTCGATGTAGGTCACTCGTTCACCAAAGTAGAGAATATGACGTGTCTACAATTATTTAAATTCCCAGCAAGGCCATTTGACCCAAATGAGGTTGCCCAGGATTTCACAACGACAGTCAAGATAAGAGTGTTCGTTGGAAAGAAGGATTTGATGATTTATTTCAGAGTAACAACTCACTCCAGGAAATTTTACGGGAAGCTCAATCGCGATTGTCTCCAGATGACCTCCAAAGATTCATGGTATACAGGGAAAGAAGACTAGCCAGTGTTCCTCTAGAAAAGTTGCAACTACCTGCCAGAGAACCTACTCCAAGCATTAGCCTTAGTGGGAATTCAAGCGCTTCCAGATCAAAATCTAAGACTGGACAAGAGATGCCTGAGCATTCTAAAAGATACAAAAACAACCAAGATAGAGGCGAAGAGTCAGCTAAGGACACCGCTCAGTCAATGGAATTTGCACAACAACAAGTTATCGCCTCCTCGCCAAGAGATGTCCCCCCTCTCGTCATTGAAGCACCACCCGTCACAACAAAATTAGATAAAGAATGGGAAACTTTCAACGAACTGATCAATCTTGAAGGACAGGTCCCAAAAACACCTATGAGCAATACACAGGTAGCACAAGAAGTGGGCTCAACCATAGTCAGCAATGTCACAGAAACGGAGCATATTTCTATCGCTCCATCTTCTGAGCTTCTACTGAATGTAGAAGAAATTCCCCCACTGGACATATTTTATAGTCCCCAACATAAAGCAGTTGTAAGAAGACAGAGAAAAAAGAAGAAGTTAGAAAATACACTTTCTCAGGATACTGAGCAATTAGACGTCCTGTGGAAAGATCCTGCCAGTAATCCAACTGAAAATCTCACCAAATTGTCTCAGATCGCAGGGGCGTATGCCTCTACGACTATTGACAAAGCGTCAGAAGTATAGCAATTGTTGAAAGAGCAAGAAAATTAGATACATGTACTGCAACTACAATTACAACAAGCCAATGCTAATACTGAAGCACACAAACAACTTGAAAAGTTGCAGGAAGACTTCCAGCAAATGCAAATAAGTTATCAAAGAAGTTTGGATGAAAAGGGAAAACAGTTGCAGGATGTATAAGAGATGCACAGAGATGACCCTAAACTTACAGAGTTTATTTCAGAGTCTATTACCTTGAATGAACAACTACTGTAGCAACAGGAAGAGTTGGGACAAAAGATATCACAGTGGAATTATTATTGCGAACTGAGTGATAAAATCACCAATCAAGTGGTAGACATGTGAAGTGACAATGATCAGATTGACAAACGAGTGACAGAGTACTTGGCTTGGCAGGATGAAGACGAGGGAAAAAGAGCAGGCGCACCAAGGATAAATGAGAATCATAAAGAGTTGCTCTTCAACCAGTAGGACGATCAAATTAGGGAAGCGGAACAAGCAGCAGAAATAGCGGCCACGACAGCAAGCATTCTTGTCGACTGTGTAAATGAAAATTTGCATAGAGAAAATTTAATCGTAGAGACCACCCCGGGGTATTTACCAAATAAACTACGACTAGAAGCAGAATAGAAGTAGAAGGCACAAGAAAAGGGAAAAGCGGTCCAAGCACTAAACAGGTTAAATTGGGAGTGTTAGTGGGCATACTTGGTGAAGCCGCATAGTCAGCAGATGACTGTGAAATGTATCATAAATGCGACCGAGAAAGTAGTGCCAGCTCTCATAGATTCCGTTTTCTCAGCCCAGCTCAAAGAAGAAGTCAACCAGCCGACTCTCCTCAAACCAATGATGAATGCATGCAGCTTTAAAGATCAGATTCAGAAGTAGCTTTATTTAGAATGTTGTTTTTACTTAAAAAATTAGACTAGAAAAAGGACGGTCATTTGAAAAACGCATCCTAAATTTTGTAAATAAACTATTATTAGAATTAGGAAGTAGTAATTAAACCCTTCTCATGCATTTAGAGAAGGGTCCTGAAATTTGTCAAAAACTTGTCCTCAAAACATGCACTTCTGCACCCTCATAAGAGGTTTTGATGAATGAATGGATCAAGGTTTATTAATGTCTGCATTTGATATCTGCTACTAATGTTGCACTTCTGTACTCTTAGTAGATATTAGAACAAGTAGAGATAAATCATTTTTACTTGAAGCTTATGAATAGGACCAGTCATAAATGGTACTTTTATCTCTTGACCATTTTTGCTTATATTCTTAAAGTGATATATAGTTTTTAGTTGTTTATATGTTATTGCATGAATGTTTGAGTTACCATTTGGCACTTTTGTACGGTGGAGTCATTTATTTATGTTTGATACATGAATAACTTATTATGCGATATTTTGTTCACAACTATTTTGCCTAACTTTTTATGCAAAGTGGTTCATCTTAATTGATTTCCATTCTTATGATAGCGGAATGATCTTTATTACTAGTTATTATTTGAAATCTCTTTAGAACGCATAATAGAAGAAATACATCCCAGGTCAGCATAGATTAGATGTGCTGTTTTCATTAGATTACAATAGCATAGAATCAGATTAAAGTAGCTTAGATTAGAACTCTTAGATCAGCATCATCCAACTCTGCACACACACACACCCTTAGATTGGGAAACTGGTCCCATTATCCCCAGTCGGACCCGCTACACCAAACGGATAAGGAGATACCAACCAAGGTCCGGACAGGGTGGGTATCCCCCTTGTTGTCGACCCGATTTTTGGGGCTTCAACATATTTGGCGCTAGAAGGAGGGCCTGAGCACAGTGTCTGTTGGAATGGTTTGAAATCGTAATCATTTGAATTAGGATGGCTGCTCACAAACTTCCCATTTGGAGTTGCATCCATGTTCGTGCCTCTTCCAACACTCCACCTAAAGTGGTAAAACTCTTGTCTTAGGTAAAATTCAATGGTAAGAATAATTATTCTGCTCTTAATCATGCCCTTCAATTTATTCAAAGTGTTTCAAGTTCGAACGTTCAAAGAATTGATGAAGGCATTTTATGCAGAATTTTTACTCTCACATTCACGGCGGAAGCTAGAAAATGGTGTAGAACCCTCCCAGTTGCCTCAATTCACATCTGGGACCAATTTGTCAAGGCTTTCATTTGTAAATTTGATTGCTATGATTATGATCAGGTATATGATGAAATTGTGTATCTACGAAAAGAAGATGAATTTGTTAGGGATTTTAATATGCGATTTCATCTTGATTGTCTAAAATATGATCTTGAAAATGAACTCATGAATGAAGAATCTTCAGATTATGCTGAGCATTCCCTACCTCCTATGTCCGATCCATCAGAAATTAGTCCAAGTCTTGTTTTATTTTCTTCTAATAGGGATGAAAATTCCAATTTGAATGTGTGAATCACTCCTGATGAAGAAACTTCCCAAAGCTTAGGAAACATGCCTGCTCTAATGCAAGAAGACAAAAGCGAGAACGTTGCAAGAAAGCCTGCCTTAGAACCAGAAAGAAACTTGGAGACAAGGTTAGATAATATCATCGCAAGTCAACAAATGCAGACGCCAAGGTTAGAACAACAAATTAATTCCCTTTTGGAAAATACAAACACGTAAAGGTATGATCTAAAGCCCGATGTCTACAATGAATGTGATGAACAAGAATTTTTTCACGATGACATTTTCAAATGCATTGTTTCGGCATCACATTTTTCTCTTTATCCTGAAGTATTTAGTGATGATAATTTTTCCCCCTCAGTGTTAATGATATCTCGAAAAGTACAGAGGATTATTCAATTGAATCACCGTTAGGTTTTCAAGATAAACAGGAAGCTATAGAACATCCTTTGGTCATTTACAAACAAGAACAACTTGACCTTCCTTTTCTGAAAATATTGGATGAAAAAGAAAAATCTAGAGAAACCTGTAAAATCATTTATGATAGCTACTTTGAAGATGATGATGTTGATTTATCCCAGGTAACTCAACAGAACTCAGATAATGAGAGATATTCTAATTCAAGAATCATATCAGTAAATTCTCATTCCAGAGTGACGGATCATTTGCATGATTTTACTATCCAAAACAATATCCCGATCTATGATTCGTGTCATGAACAAACCCCCATGCCTGTTCCCAATCATAACTTGTTTTCTGATTCACAAGACGTAATTCGAAATTACTCGGATCTCATAATTCTCGCCAGTTCTTGTGAAAAAGAAGATATTTCAAGTCAATCCCAGTTGTGTTATAACATTAGTTGTATAGATAATCATTGCATTCTTTTTCGCTTGCACTCATTTTGTATAAAATCGGATTGTACTTTAAATTTTCAGAGTTTTGATAGATTACTATGGTATATTGAGCACCTTATCAAAGAAAATTCGAAAGATGTATTACCATTTTGGAAAACTAAATTGTGTCAAGGAAATACAAAACTTTTTCAATTCCACGATCAATCAATATCAGCCTTTCAGAAGAAACTTCTATGTCATCCAAAACATCATCAACGAAAGAAAGTATTTTTGGAAACTTGCCAGCAATTTGCGTTAATTGATAAATATCTTTCCAAAATTTTCCATCTATTATTCATTGATTTATTTAGTGATTTATATGTGGAAACTTTCCTTTTACGAGAAATTGCTAAAAGCTTGACTTTAACGCATAGTAGACTTCAGGCCATTAAAACTAAAAAATCATATTCGCAACCTCGCTTGTCATCTTTCCTATTACATGATCACCAATCCATAACAGAAATTCATTCTGATTTTTATGATCCAATAGGTATCCAATTGGACAGAAGATTTCATAAGAAAGAAATTTCAGGCGGAATTCTGACTGAAGTTACACTTTCTAACCCTACATTCAATATTCACAGTATAAGAAAAGTTGTATTCTTAACACTGATGTTTGAAAGGTACATACGTGTAGGAATAAAAATGAAAAGTTGGTTCCACTGGAAATATCATTTTACCTAGTTAATTTTTCTGTGTATAGTTAGAATAGGAGTAGGGGTAGTTTAGTTAGGTTATTAGGTGGATAATTTAATTTTTAAATGTTGATAGGCAAAATAAGAGAAGAAATTATCCCTATCATGTACATAATCCAAGGGAATAATTACCTCTCATTTCTTTAAATATTTTCCTCCCTAATAAAATTTGTCTGTGGTTAACAGCATTTGACATTTACTAAAGACATCGTTTCTCTATCATATTTTGAACTTCTGCTTGTATAAATAGAAAATCTTTTGGAAACTTGATCTTTATTATTAATAGATACAGTTAAAAACTTTAAACCAGATATGATACTAGTTTCAACTTCAAAAAATTTGACGAAAGCAATCTTAGTGAAGAAATTGTTTTATATCAGTACAATGAAAAGTATCAATAACAAAATGAGGATTCCTTGGAGAACAACCATTTCCAAAAAACTTTATTATTGTCGTCCAGGGCTTTCTTAAGGAAAAAATGACTTCCTCCCTGCTAAAGAAAATCACAGCATTTAGAGAAACGACCCAAGGATACACTATATCTTGAAGAATAAGAGGTCTCATCACGAGCTGGCTTATCATGATCACAGATATTATAACTTGCTGTCTTTGCCATTACTGTCCACCAAAACAGGGAAACGACTTAAGATTGTTGAGATCAAAAGACAAGGGGTCTCATCACGAGTCATCTTGTTCAGCAAAAGTGTAAATCAAGTGAATGACTGTGTCATAATTTGGCTACCAAACCAAGACATTGTTCTTTAAGAATAAAAAAGAAAAAAAAGTGTCAATATGGGTTTTTCTTTGAAAGTTGTAGATCACCTTAAGCAGGATAAAGGATCATTAATGGGTAATAGGTAACCCTGTCGAGGCTATGAACGCCTGCTAGCAGCAGAGGCTCTACCTACGACAAATGAGCATATTTAAAAAACTTGTACACAGGGAAGACCTTATTTTATCTTTACAAGACCAAGTAATGGCTGATGTAAATGTAAGGACAAGCTGAGGAAGCAAATAATTAAAATAGAAAGAGGTTGGAACAAAATGTCATTGACAGTTTGGAGTGTAATGCGCTTTATCTTTTTATAATAAAGTTTAATTTTCTAAATTTTGTTTTTTGGAAATTTGAAAATTTCAATAGAAAATCAGAGATAACTGGTTCTCCCAAGTGAATTGCCAATTGTTGTGGCCAGCAACAACCCCCCCTTTTTCATTTAAGTGTTGTCCAAAATACTAAATGAATGGGGACCCTTAGTTAAAATTTAGGAAAAACAAGAGTTTCCTTTCTTCAAAGTAAGGTTACCATCGTAAGCTTAGGAAGTTCTTTTGAATATTTTAAGACCTAAGTTTATGATAAGAAAAACTCTTTAAGAAAGTCGCATCATAAAATGCTAGAAAAACACCTCCACTTGGGTATAATCTCGGTATGCACAAGATTCTCGTACTAAGCAATATATCGCATTGCAATAAGGTAATGCTAATGAGAAAGACTTCAAGATTTTCCGATTTGCGATAACCCCGATCGCAAGATCGCATATCTTAGGGAATGGGCTAACAAAATATGGCAAGCATAAAACTTCTCCGATCTGCGATGTTGCGATATCACGATAAAACGATGGTTGCGATATTAAGCCAAATCAACTCTGTGATGTTATATTTTTGAGTCGGTGTGAGAGCGCGATAGTGCAATAATGTGATGTCGCGATCTGCGACGATTGTGAACCAAATCGCAAAATCACTCCATCACGAATCTTTCGGGCACGCTATTCAAGAAAGGCCACTTACCATAATTTGACTCAAGATCATGTGCTTTTAATGATAATAAAGGAATTAGTTGTCATCTATTAAATGTAGACGCGTGCTTTTACAAAAAATTACTTCACGTAAGGTGGCATATTTGATATATCTGCTGCATTTAAGACTCCCCCATCACCTTTCTTGATCAATCATTCCCATTTCACTTGTGAGCTGTAGGAACGAAGAACGAAGGATGATACCAAGCTATACGCAGGAAGAAATGGGAAAGAAAAATAAGGCTCAGGGCTCTAAGGTGAAGGAAATGGAACCTTTATATACAAACATAGCTTGTAGCAGGGACGCAGGGATATCGACGTGGGAAAGCACATACAGACTGCTTGAAGAAGAAAACCCCAGAATAATGAAGGTTACCACTGTCGCAGACTCACAGGGCTCTTCCGAAGCATCCTTAGAAGAACTGGCGTGCTCATTCCTTCATCGGATAGCAGCAAGACCTAAAATTCTCCCATATACGGATATGATCAAGTGGATACTTGACAATGCAAAAATGAACGACAGACAGTTCAAGATTCAAGGACATGGGCTCATCGGGTCATTCGATGCACAAGACTTAAAGCTCATGTATCATCTTCCTGAACCGCAGGCAACTTAAAATGCACAATTCATCAAAAAATTTGTGGCAGAGAACCCAAACCTATCTGAGACCACCAAAGATTGGTCCAGAAAAGATGAACCGCTCAAGAAAGATAAAAACGGTATGTACAGCACTGGTTCCCTCACCTCTCCATATTGTTTTGCTGCGGCCATGCTTTGTAGATTATTTGGGATGCCAGATATCAATAAGTTTTCATCTGAATGGTTACCATTGATCGATGCTGCCACAGATGCCGTTATTATAGATAGGGCCAAGATCGTTTCTGATAACCTATACATGACTATTATCAATTACCGGTCTAAAAGATCCATATCTCAAAGGATCTATCCTCCTTTTTACCTATCCGCATATGTTATGGATTCTATTTGTTATGTGTCTAAATTTCCCGCTATGGGTTGGAAATGGACAACTTAGGACCCATTACCCATCCATGTTTATCATAAGATATTATGGGATTCTCAGTTTATTCCACATTTCTACCAAATTTGTCAGGGGCTTATCTTACCCATGTATAGAATGATGTATGATAAAGAACCCCCGAGGTGCTCACCTAAGGCACAGATAGATATCATCCCCATCGCAAGATGGTTCGGAGAAGAATGGTTCACCTATATTAGAGTATTTGGAATCACTGTTCCCCCTCATGTCCCGCCTTTGTATATTCTTGACAAACTTCTGATTCGAGAAATTGCATATCAAACCTATTCAAAAGGTGGCATAACTAAAGACCTAAAAGATAAAAAGAAGGCCATATGGCCACAGTTTCCTGTAGCTTGTGGGGCCTTTTAATTGTTCGATGTAGGTCACACATTCACCGAAGTAGAGAATATGATGTGTCTACAATTATTTAAATTCCCGGCAAGGCCATTTGACCCAAATGAGGTTGCCCAGGATTTCACAACGACGGTCAAGATAAGAGTGTTCATTGGAAAGAAGGATTTATTTGATGATTTATTTCAGAGTAAAAGCTCACTCCAGGAAATTTTGCGGAAAGCTCAATCGCGATTGTCTTTAGATGACCTCCAAAGATTCATGGTATATAGGGAAAGAAGACTAGCCAGTGTTCCTCTAGAAAAGTTGCAACTACCTGCCAGAGAACCTACTCCAGGCATTAGCCTTAGTGGGAATTCAAGCGCTTCCAGATCTAAACCTAAGACTGGACAAGAGATGCCTGAGCGTTCTAAAAGATCTGAAAACAACCAAGATAGAGGCGAAGAGTTAGCTAAGGACACCGCTCGGTCAATGGTATTTCCACAACAGCAAGTTATCGCCTCCTCGCCAAGAGATGTCCCCCCTCTCTTCATTGAAGCACCACCTGTCACAATAGAATTAGATAAAGAATGGGAAACTTTCAACGAACTAATAAATCTTGAAGGACAGGCCCCAAAAACACCTGTGAGCAATACACAGGTAGCACAAGAAGTGGGCTCAACCATAGTCAGCAATGTCACAGAAACGGAGCATATTTCTATCGCTCCATCTTCTAAGCTTCTACTGAATGTAGAAGAAATTCCCCCACTGGACATATTTTATAGTCCCAAACATAAAGCAGTTGTAAGAAGACAAAGAAAAAAGAGGAATTTAGAAAATACACTTTCTCAGGATACTGAGCAATTAGACGTCCTGTGGAAAGATCCTTCCAGTAATCCAACTGAAAATCTCACCAAATTGTCTCAGATCGCAGGGGCGTATGCCTCTGCGACTATTGACAAAGCATCAGAAGTACAACAATTGTTGAAAGAGCAAGAAAATCAGATACAGGTACTGCAACTACAATTACAACAAGCCAATGCTAATAATGAAGCACGCAAACAGCTTGAAAAGTTGCAAGAAGACTTCCAGCAAATGCAAATAAGTTATCAAAGAAGTTTGGATGAAAAGGGAAAACAGTTGCAGGATGTACAAGAGATGCACAGAGACAACCCTAAACTTACAAAGTTTATTTCAGAGTCTATTACCTTGAATGAACAACTACTACAACAACAGGAAGAGTTGGGACAAAAGATATCATAGTGGAATTATTATTGTGAACTGAGTGATAAAATCACCAATCAAGTGGTAGACTTGCGAAGTGACTGTGATCAGATCGACAAACGAGTGACCGAGTACTTGTCTTGTTAGGATGAAGACGAGGGAAAAAGAGCAGGCGCACCCAGGATAAATGAGAATCATAAAGAGTTGATCTTCAACAAGTGGGACGATCAAATCAGGGAAGCGGAACAAGCAGCAGAAACAATAGCCACGACAACAAGAATTCTTGTCGACTGTGTAAATGAAAATTTGCACAGAGAAAATTTAATCGCAGAGACCACCCCGGGGTATTTACCAAATAAACTACGACTAGAATCAGAATGGAGGCAAAATGCACAAGAAAAGGGAAAAGCGGTCCAAGCACTAAACAGGTTAAATTGGGAGTGTTACTGGGCATACTTGGTGAAGCCGCATAGTCAGTAGATGACTGTGAAATGTATCATAAATGCGGCTGAGAAAGTGGTTCCAGCTCTCATAGATTCCGTTTTCTCAGCCCAGCTCAAAGCAGAAGTCAGTCAGCCGACTCTCCTCAAACCAATGATGAATGCATGCAACTTTAAAGATCAGATTCAAAAGTAGCTTTATTTAGAATGTTGTTTTTACTTAAAAAATTAGATTAGAAAAAGGACGGTCATTTGAAAACCGCATCCTAAATTTTGTAAATAAACCATTATTAGAATTAGGAAGTAGTATTTAAACCCTTCTCATGCATTTAGAGAAGGGTCCAGAAATTTGTCAAAAACTTGTCCTCAGAACATGCACTTCTGCACCCTCAGAGGAGGTTTTGATGAATGAATGGATCAAGGTTTATTAATGTTTGCATTTGATATCTGCTACTGATGTTGCACTTCTGCACTCTTAGTAGATATTAGAACAAGTAGAGATAAATCATTGTTGCTTGAAGCTTATGAGTAGAACCAGTCATAAATGGTACTTTTATCTATTGACCATTTCTGCTTATATTCTTAAAGTGATATACAATTTTTAGTTGTTTATATGTTATTGCATGAATGTTTGAGTTACCATCTGGCACTTTTGTGCGGTGGAGTCATTTATTTATGTTTGATATATGAATAACTTATTATGCGATATGCTGTTCACAACTGTTTTGCCTAACTTTTTATGCAAAGTGGTTCATCTTAATTGATTTCCATTCTTATGATAGCTGAATGATCTTTATTACCAGTTATTATTTGAAATCTCTTTAGATCGCATAATAGAAGAAATACATCTCGGGTTAGCATAGATTAGATGTGTTGTTTTCATTAGATTACAATAGCATAGAATCAGATTAAAGTAGCTTAGATTATAACTCTTAGATCAGCATCATCCAACTCTGCACACACACACACCCTTAGATTGGGAAACTGGTCCCATCCCCAGTCATACCTGCTACACCAAATGGATAAGGAGCTGCCAACCAAGGCCTGGATCGGGTGGGTATCCCCCTTGTTGTCGACCTGATTTTTGGGGCTTCAAGAGAACCCCAATCACATATGTCCATAAACCAATGGCTTCTAAGTCCCTAAAGGTGTTCTTTCATACCCTAAAGGAGCAAGGTTAGCTGATTACATCATCTCCCAGAATTTTTCCATGAGAAACCACTCAGAACTGGTCAAAGCAGGACCATACAGACTGCGCAGTGCAAAGGGTGTGATGCATCTAAAAATGTGCGATGCATACTGAAAATCCCTTCTGTAGGGTGCAATGACTTTTCTAAGTGGAGACCCTGAGAATCTTCTAGAAGCTGCTCATTTGACACTTGCCTCCCTGAATTTGCCCAACGATGAGTAAGAGATCATGAAATCTCCAAGTGGAACCAAGAACTATCAGAGAGATGACACTAATCAAAATCCTAGACGCTGAATCACCCCCCTGCAAATATTTATAAATGGATCCCTCATCCCAAAGATCTAGAGGTGGGAATTGGTAATTTGCAAAGAGGTGCTGCTGGTTTCTCTTTGAAGACATTGTTGGGTGATCTTGCTTTGTGTGAGGTGAAGAGGGCTTTCAAGCTACGTGGATGGCGCTGAGTCAGACCAAGTCGTTGTAATCCTCTCTTCTACTACTATTACTAATAAAGATATTTGAGTTTTCCTCCATATTCTTTTGTACCTATGAATATTGTGTTGATATATGCATTTGTATGGTCAATATATATCTGATCCTATATTGTTTACAGTGAAAGATCTCTATGCTTTGATGGTATTATGTTGTTGTGAATCTACAGGTGCTCTTTGAAATGGGACAAGTAAGGAAGCAGTGGCGAGATTCTGTCAAAGGGGAAAGGAAACAAGAAAGGAGCCAAGCAGAAGACTGAGGTTGGTACTCTCTGCTTAGTTCTCATCTCTCTCTCGTAAAGGAAAAAAAAAGTGACTTTAATCTATTTGTTTCTAAGAGAGCTACCCGTCTTAGTGGGACTAACAGCTCTGAATAGAAACTAGATTTCCTGATAACATAATAGGAAAGGTTGAATTGATATTAACTGAAGGTGAAATTGACATTGTGGTGGAGGTGAATAGTATGGATAACATTGATATTGGTATTGAGGATATTGAGGGAATATTGATTATATGATGGATTTCCTCTATAAGTCTCTTCCCAACCCTGTTTCCAAGATTGGTTTTGAGATTGGGATTGAGATGGCCAAGGTTGCTAAGGCAAAGGTGTTTGCCAATTACTTTGAGATTTTTGTGCATAACCTTGAAACTTTGCACAAGGATATGCATCATATTGGTTTGATGAGGTTGCCATGGTCCTCTTGGAGCTACATAACAAAGTTTATCTTTTGCTTGATTCACTCCATTATCCTTTTGGTAAACTACCTTTAACCCTGGTAATGATGGGAAATCTTTAGTAGTATGTGATCCTACACAAATTTTACAAATTTTAATGTTATCAAGTGGACATTCATGCAAAGAATGTTTCTTTGTACATTTAGGGTAAAATAAAGCAACATTTTCAACTTTTTTCTTGTTTTGCATTCTTAGCATCTCAATTTTTTCATTTAAATTACCACGAATCTTTAGCAAATTGTTAAGTTAAGTTTGAATTACCAATATCGTTGTCAACTTACTTTCCGTTGCCGTAACATACTTTTCTTTTCCTCTTAATATGTTCTTGCATAGTTCACAAATCTCTTGAAATGACAATTGATAAACATCTCCTTTTCCCACCAGGTTAAGAAGATCAATCCATTCATCCTTTATATCATTTAGTAGGAGAGTTTTTAATATGTTTGATCCTAAATTATGCATTTTATATCTTTTGATATTATAAGTAAATCTCTCCACTAAGTCTTCTAGATTTTCATCCTCTTTTTGATTCATCTTAAATACTTCATTTCTAAGGTCACGATGTTTGTAATGATTTTTATATTTTTCCAAAAATACTCTTTTCATATCATCCCATGTCCTTATAGAATTTGTTCCTAAAGTCATGAACCATCTAATATTTTTATCCTGCAATGTTGTTGGAAACAAATTCAATTTTTGAATGTGTAATGAGTATCCATAAGATCTACAAATTATTTCAAATTCAAAAAGAAAAGTTTCCGGGTCTTATGATCTCGTACCTTTGAAGTTAGGAAGTATAGATGGAGGTATGTTCTTTATTTGAACATTGACATCAGTTTCTTGAATGGGAAATTCAAAAGGATCTTCCTTATTGTCATCATCTCCATCCATTTCTTCATCCTCCTTTGTCATCTCTTCTACCTGCAAAAATAAGAATTCATGATGTGGATTTGTGGCTCTTATTGCACCACGTGATATATTGGGGGTGGTAGGTGATTGAAGGTTTTTTTTTTAATAATTTTTTTATAAAAATGATATGCAGCTAAATAATTTATGCATCTACATGCTTTAATCATGCATCTAGGAAAAAATTGAAAAATGAACTCTAGACTGAAAGCTAGTTCCTATGCACACTTCCTTGGCAATGACGCCAAAATGTTGAGGCAAATTAATTACCTATCATTTAATTGTCAACCCGGGGGTTTCGAAAAACTTGCGAAGCATGTGTGCATTGTATATGCTAGAAATTAACTTTCAATTTAGATCAATCCAACTACGAAACCAAATAATGACAAACCAAATTCACCTATTCTAATTCAAAAATCAATTCAAAAGAAATTATAGTACAGCGCGCGTAATTGAAATCTTAATATTTCACACTTGCAAGAATTGAAATCTTAATCTACCACACTTGCAGGATTTGGAAAGCCACACCACTCTTTCAAAAATGAAAATGCATGAAATGAAATCTACTCTAAGGGATCATGTGTGCATTAGCAAATCAGGGTCCTATGAAATGAATAATCAAAACCACATGACATAAAATGAAAGCAAAAACAATCATTCTTAACCTCTCACACAAGAAAATATATGAAATCAAAAAAATCTTAATCTATGAAAGCAATAAATATTAATCTATAAAAAGAATAAATCTCACACATTATAGGTGGCCAATCCAAAATCATGAGGGATGGCAGGTTGAGAGGCTCCCAATGAAAGAATTACCAGAAAGAGGTGAAAATCACTCATGAGCATGGTGCTAAATCTAAATTCCATTCAAACGTGAGTAATCTGAACTTGTACACCTAAGTATATCCAACTTTACACATGCCTTTGGAAGGTGAAGGCTCTCCTATTTATACAAGAACATAAGAAGCTACCTCATTAATAGAGTTCCATTATTCTCTCCCTACATCCCTAGAAAATCTCATAGAGTTACAACTCGAATAGGTAATGATGAGACACATATAGAGTTACAACTCAAATAGGTAATGATGAGACACATATCCTCTTTTACCTTTATCCAAATATTCTTCCATATCTTGAAGGGAATTCGAATTTGAGCATTGGAGGCCACATAAGGGTGCGTTGGAAGCTTCCAAATGACCTAAACATGCCATGAAACTCAAGCCACTTTTAAGTATTAGCAGGTATATGTCATTTTTCTAACTTTTAACCATAAATTCACTTAAATTACTAGAAAGAGTTAGCTTTTGGAAAACACAAAGGTAACCCCACGTAATCATGAAAGTGGAGGCTAATGAAAGATTATATGGCTATTGAGTTGCGACATGTGAGTGAAATGGTGGCGATAAAGGTGAAAGTGGATGATATTTTGAAGACATTTTGGAGACTCTACACTCATCCTTTCTTGAGAGTGTATCTGCAACAACATTTTTCTTCCTTTTTTGTGGATGATTTCAAAGTCATAACCCAACATATTTTTGACCCATTTTTTCTGCTCTTCTAAAGATAATATTTGTTCCAAAAAGTATTTAATATTATCATGATCTATTATTACCTTAAAGTGTCTTCCCATTAGGTAAGGACGCCATTGCTTTAGTGCATGTACTATTTCTAACATTTCCTTCTCATAAATAGGTTTGTGTAAATACTTTCCTTTGATCGGATGACTTTTAAAAGAAATGGGTCTTCCTTCTTCATCAAAACAACACCAATTCCATTTCTCGAGGCATCACATTCCACAATAAAGGTTTTTGTGAAGTCTGGCATAGCTAAGACTGGTGCTTGGAACATTGCCTCTTTAAGATGTTTAAAGGCCTTTTTTTCTTCTAGCGTCCAAGAAAATGAATCTTTCTTTTGTAATGTTGTTATTCTCCCATAATTCTTAACAGACTTGCGATAATACCCTGTCAACCCAAGAAATCCTTACAAATGCTTTATGGTTGTGGGTATTTTCCATTCCTTAATGGCTTTAATTTTTTTATGGTCTACCTTAACACCCTCATGAGATACAATATGACCCAGATATTCCACCTCCTGTACTCTAAAAAAACATTTGGAGGTTTGCATATAATTGTTTCTCCTCCAATAGTTTTACCATTGTTGGCTTTGTGGGGTCTGACCTAGGTTCAACGTTAGTTAGCCAAACAAATCCCTACACTATTGGCCCTTTCAGCATTAGCCCATGGAGCACAGACCAAAGTCTCACTTGAAGCAGTATGGGGGGATGCTGGAACTAAGTTTCTGCACCCCGATATGGTCATGATGTCGGTTTATACCCTTTGTTCCTACTTTTTGTGTAGGTCACTAAGCCTTAGGGATTTGTTAGTCTACCCTTTATTCTGCCCTTCAGTACCTCCATGAAGGTGTGTGATTGACCTTCGTGCAATCTTAATTTGCGATCCAGGTACTTTCATGCTAATATGACAACATATTGTATAGGTTCCAAAGTTATCTTAAGTGTTTTACTTATCTTACTAATCAACAAAAGTTAGTGCTGCGTAAAAAGATATTGTTACTTGCATTCAACTAACCAATATAGTCACATACATTCGTACATCACATGAACATTGTAAATTAAACCCAAAAACACAATATAACCAGATGCATTAGCAATAAATAAATACACGGAACTTGCAGAATACTTCTCTTTATGGATATCTTCAGACTAATATAGACTCTATCCACCCTGTGCACATAGCTGCAAGGGTCCGCGCACTCAGCTGTGGACTTCCACCCTAGGCCTTTGTGCACTTAGTTGCAGATCCTCTACCTATGCGAAGACCCGAAACACTTAGACTTCTCTACCAAGACTCTTCACTTCATTCTTCGTTATCTTAATTAAGACTACTTAGAACTTACTTACTTAGCTCCATTTTATATAATCCCATGGTCTCCGGACCATGGGTGGATCTTTACAGCTGAATTTACACTTTACAACATAGGGGTGGACAACACTTTATGACTCTTGATATCTTCGCGCTTCGCGACCACAAAATGCGGAGACTTCACAACTTTGTTACAAAATTGTCCCAAAACATGGGCTTTTAGCCCCAAAACTGTCCTTTGGGGAACCCATTTCCAATAGGCCCCCAACACAAACATGGTAACTCAACCTCAAGTCACTTTATGGGTGCGGAGATCTTGGCCCAAAGAACTCCCAGCTCGACCCGTATGATGGTAACCTTGGTAGTGCACTATGAGGCCGCTTGCTTCACTTCTTCAACCAACTGCTCGGCCGCTGGTCCTAAACTATCAGCCTGAAGCTTCTGCTGAGTTGCTTGTAGATGAGCAAGCTTTCCTTCAATAAAGGCCGTGACTGAATAAGCCTCATCCAACCAGGGCTTCTAGCATGCCTTCAGCACTGCCTCCTTGTGCTACACTGCATCTACCTGTTCTTTTAATTGTTTGGCCTCCTGCAGCTTCGCTAGTCTCTGTGTGAGAGAGATGGTTCACATTGTACCTTTTACTTCGTCATAGTGCTACTACAATTCTCACGCCTCTGTCTCTAGTTGTTGTACATTAGGGTCCTCCTGCAGGTTCGTCAAGACCTCGAACGACTGTTCAAAAAGTTGTGTGTAGTCTGCTACTGCACTGTCTACCTCCGCTATCGCCTTTGTGACAGCGGTTGCATGTTGCTCCTTTACTTCTGGTGGAGTTGACGGTTGGGCCTTCAACTGTAAATATGCAATCTGTAGGTTCAGTTCCAGTTGAACCCTAGCCAACTCTGTGCGAGCATCATGCACCCTTGTAGCAAGCTTGCAAACGCGCACCTCGACCGGT
Source organism: Pinus tabuliformis (assembly GCA_031772625.1). NCBI lineage: Eukaryota > Viridiplantae > Streptophyta > Pinopsida > Pinales > Pinaceae > Pinus > Pinus tabuliformis. The sequence continues at coordinate 1,108,158,105 of CM062816.1, read as the reverse complement.
TCTTCCTTAGGAATGGCCAAGTTCAGGACCATTCAGCATGCCTCCTCGAGGGCTCTGCGATCCATCATACCCGTGAGTGGCACTATGCGCAGACTAGGCACAATGTATTCCATAGGAATCACTACTTCAACACCATATACAAGCCTAAAGGGTGTCTATCTAGTCAACTTTTTCCATGTCATCTGATAGGCCCATAGAACTGCAGGTATGCGTAGGTCCCAGTCACTTCATTGAGCATTGCAAACCTTGGTCAGTGCGTTCTCCAACACCTTATTGAATGCTTCCACCATCCCATTAGCCTGTGGGTGATAAGGTGTGCTTTTATGGTGATATAGCTGACATTCCTTTGTAAGCACGTTGATCATTTCATTCATTAAGTGCGCACCATGATCACTCATCAAAAACTTTGGACACCCAAATCACGTTAGTACATACTCAAAGAGGAACTTCGTAGTGGTCGCGACTGTGTAGTCCTTTACAGGCTATGGCTCCACCCATCGAGTCAAATACTCAGTCACAGTGATAATGTACTGCGCTCTCGTCTTCTTCCCTTGGGGCTGAATGGGTCCCACAGAATATATCACCCATTTCTCAAAAGGTTATAACGTCATCTGTGGGTTGAGAGGTAGCTCATCTCTCCGTGATGGTCTGCTAGTCCTTTGACGAACCATCACATGCCTTGCAGTAAGCTTTTGAATCTTGATGGAGGGTTGGTCACCACAGTCCTGCACATAGAATCTTTTGCTCGGTGGCCCATCTTGCATAATGCTCTCCCACGACGCCCCCATGAGTGTCCGTGAGGATACTGATCCTTTCAAACTCCAGTACATATCATCGTAATACTTCATCAGATCCCATTTTGTACAGATGTCTGGCAATGATAGAAAATTCTATTGTGCACACCATTAATTCCTTCTTCTGTTGGATGGTGTAGCCTTTTGGGGCAGTTCCTGTCATTAGGAAGTGTATGATGTCTTCAAAGTGACCATCCACGACGTGCACTGCAATTAGCTGCGTGTCAGGCAATTCCTCCTCCAAATTAGTGGGTCTTCCCTCGTTTCGATGCACGACAGATGGTCTAGTCCTACATTCAGTTGTCTAGGCTTCACAATAACCTCAAAATGATACTCCTGGGGAAATAACAACCACCTACAGATTCTCCCCCCTAACATAGACTTATTGACCAAGTATTTCAACGCAGAATGATCCGTATACATCTTAAAATGTCCACCCAAAAAATAGTGTCTAAATTTCTGGAGCACATATACCATGGCTAACCCTTTGCGCTTAGTGGTGGAATCATTATTTTCAACCTTGGATAACCTCCTGCTTGCGAATACAATAGGATGGCTCAATTCTCTTACGCCTGCCTATGTTATTAATGCTCCTAGTGCTATACATGAAACATCTACATGTACATGAAACTTCTTCTTCCAATCCAGAAAGACTAAAATCAACGTGGTGACCATTTTTCCTTTCAATACGTCCAAGCTCGTCTGATAGTCCTCATTCCAATAGAATGTGACATCCTTTTTCAACAACTTCTCCATAGGCACGGTGATCTAGGCATAACCCTTGATAAACTTCCTGCAATGCCCCATATGTCCTAAGGTTGCGTGCAACTGTTTTACACTCCTCGGTGCCTCCAAGTTAAGTATCACTACAATCTTTGTGGGATCTACCATCAGTCCCTATATACAAACCACTTGACCCAGCAAAGTCCCAAAAGGAACAAAAAATAATTATTTCGTCAGATTTAGTGCAATATGGTACCTTCGACAAGTATCTAGCATCAGGCGCAAACATGCCACATGGAATTTTACCAACCCAAACACAGTCCAGTCATCAAAGTACACCTCCAGAAACTTATTAATGAATTCTTTGAATGCAGCAATGACTACACGTGAAAAAATCACAAGCGCATTCTTCAATCCAAAAGGCATTATAGTGTACTAAAAACATCCCCATTCAGGCGCGATGGTTGTCTTGCTTCTATCTTCAGGCACGATTTTTATCTAATGGTACCCAGAGAACCCATCAGTGAAGGAGTACTCTTCCTAGCCACCTACATTATCCAATACCTCATCAGTGAATGGAATTGGGAAAGGATCATGTACGCAAGCATCATTCAACTTCCTGAGATCTACGCATATCCCTATTTCATCATTCTTCTTCTTTTCATGTACCGCCATTGGGCTTACCCAATCAGATTCTTCTATAGGCTCAATGATGCGTGCCATGAGCATCTTGTCTAGTTCTAATCGGACATTCTCCTTATATTTTGGATTGAGACGGTAAGGTCTTTGCTTAACTAGTTTCACGTTGGGTTTTAACGTGATCTTCATAACGCCCAAGTTTCCTAATATCCCCTTTAGCTCCGTAAAATTGGTAGGGAACAAATCCTGGTATTCACGGAGCAATTTGGTGACCTTATCTACTGTCTCTCATCCCAGTAATCTCCAATCTTCACGAATTTTGGCTCCGCCCCCGTACCAATATTTACCTATTTTGTTTTTAGTGGCTTGGTTATATCGAGATTTTCAATCTACAGTTCCTTTACCTTGCAGTGACCCTCAATTTCATGAATATTAATCTTTTGTGGATCCTCGTCTTCTTCTTCAGTAGTCACGTTATAGCATTCCAGCGCGTGGCTCAGCTGAGTAGTCCAATCAGGTTGAATCAGATCCAAAGGATCTTGCAGCATCCTAAAGATTGCTGCTTTAACTTCTTGTAGTGCTTCATCAATACAGTCAAAACCATCTTTGAAGCTGAACATCATTATGAATCCTTCTCTAAGAATATCCCATTCACATGTACCATGGTAGAGTTTTATTTCCAACTACCAGTTCATTGGGATGACGTCCAAGATGTGACAGAACAAGTGCACCCATTCAAGTTGGGGCTTTTCTCCATAAGCCTTAGCCCATTTGGCCAAGTGTGCGCAGGGATCATCCTTCCCATCATATTTTCTGTCATTCATACCTTCTGTTTCCCAAATCATGTTCTCATCATCCTCCTACACTCGTGCCAATCGTCAAAACTACCCTTGTGCGTACCCCACCATCTTGTAGATGTAGCATGTAGTGCCCTGTCCAAATCCTGGAAACGCTACTCCTCTAGTACTTCCCTTTCCAATGCATCCAAAAATATATCTACATCATTCAAGCCATCGTAAGTGGGCAGATTTCTTACCTAAGATGATACACAGTGCAACACCCGATTCATCATGCTACAGCTCAACGTGCTTACTTTATGTAGCTAATTCTGCCAGCGCTCTAAATCTTCATCAAAGTTTGAGGTGCAGGAACTCTCCTGATCCCATGTAAGTTGCCCATCCATTGTTGGATTCACCTAATCTTGGTCTCGCGTTGTTATATTATGTATGCTGTCAAAATATTCATTGCTTACATAATCGTGGACTGGTTTAGTACAGCGCGATCCTTCAGCAGGATCTAGGGGTACTATTATGTGGAGTGATTTCTTTTCAAATATCATCTTTCACTTCTTTAGGTTGATTACCCCATTCATGTCAGTAGCTTAATCAATGCCAAGGAGCGTAGGGTAGGGGTTGCTATCATTCATAATTTCTATCACTTCAAAGTCAACCAATGCGCTCACATCTTCAATATCTATAGTTACTCCTTGCAATCATCCCATGGGGATGATCTTCTGTTGATTTTCCATCCTTAACTGAATCGGAGACCACTGCAGCATGGGTCTTCCTATTCGCTCCCAAGTCTGCTTTGGTAAAATGTTCATGTCTGACCCCATATTCAGACTAACCTGATCCATTTCATATTCTCCTATCTGCGTGGTCAGTATCATCTCTCGTCCTGTCCTTGATTTATGCATACCAATATTTCGTACCACACGCGGTTCACCGAGAGTGTTCCCAATGCATCTATTTATAAGTTCCTGTAACCCCTTCACAGCCTTATCGCGCAACAGCTTCATGCAGGTCTTTGGAAAGGTCGTAAGCATAGAAGGGTCCATTTCCTAATCATGCTTATCCCTGATCCCTGAGGTAGAGGCCTCAACGAAGCTCTTCTTTTCCTTGATGAATGTTTCATGTGCGCGCTCCAAATCAAATTCAGCCTCCTTTGCCGGAGCTTTGCGAACCCATGCGCTATCTTCGGGCTGTTTCCCCTTATCATCGCCCATTGTAATTCCACTTTGGAGCACTATATTCACATTCGAATGCTCTTCGCGAGGCTCAACCCTTATCATCTATAGGTTCTAAGTCAGCTAAGGTGGTAGCACCCCTTTGTTGTGTATCGTCGGTATTAGTGTAGGACAGTCCTCTATCTCATGATCAAACTGAGTACAATATTTGCACGATGGTCAATTTGGGTTAGTGCATCCATGGGCATAATGTCCTGGTCCTCCACAGTTGTAGCAGATTAGTTGTCCCTGACCTCTGCCAGGTCCTCCTTCGCCTTAGCCTTGTCTATGCCCCTGAAAACCTGTTCGCGCCATCCAGCGCTCTAGTCAGGGGGCCATGTTTCTACCTGAAATCTATAGGTGGGTGTTCTGTCCATCATCAATTTGTAACTTCGGCAGTTGCACTCATCATGCCCTACCGACCTGCAGAAGTTGCATAACAATTGTTGTGGTGTTTGTACAAACTTCTGCAGCAAATGGAAATTATCAGTTGTATGTTTCCCTGCTACCTGACATATAGCGCACCACAACATAGGCCCCCTACTCAGTCCTGCTTGGGTCTCTAGCCTCAAAGGCATCGGTCCTCCTCCTACAATATAATTTGTGAATACCATGCAGTGGTCTTTGTCATGCCCCTGACCTTTACATTTCGGGCACCATATTTCTTCGTGCCCCTCTGGTTGAATTGTTTTGTCCTACTTCAAAAATTGCATTTCAAGGCAAATATTTTGCAACTGTGCATGGAACTGTTGAACCCCTAGATTCAGATCCTGCATCGGTGTTTCATGCAATCTTATGGCAATCTCCAAGGCCTCTGCCTGAGTCATAATATTCTATTGTGATAGTGCAACCCTTAGGTGAGGCAGGAGCGAAGCCACAAACCATTCGCAGTGTTGTCAATTTGTTAAGTTTGTATTGGCTTCATGGATTTTACACTTCAATATTTGATCCAATTCCCAAGGTGTCTCACCTAGTTTCATTGTGATTTCCTTGAACCCCACAATCAACTATGCATTGTATTTAGGCCTACGAAACTCTTTATTCAGCGTGGTTTGGATTTCTTCCAACCCAGCATTTGCGTTATCATTAGAGTACTTGATGTACCAAGTTAGCGTACGATCCTACAAAGCACTAACCAATGTTGCATCCTTCATGTGATCATCCATGACACCCTGAGTTTCCCATACAACTTTCATGACGAACCAAAACTGGTCTGGGTCCTCATTTCCCAAGCCTTTAAACAAATGCAACTTTACTTAATTTAGCCATGTTGAACTGCGGTGGAGGTGGTGGTGGTATAGGAGGAGTCACAGGTGACAATGGTGAAGTTGAAGGTGGTGTAGGTGGAAGTGGTAGTCATGGGAATCCCTGCCTAATTAACTGAACTGCACTTCGTTGAGAAGCCTGCGCTACTCCCTCTTCATCACCCAACGATGGTGAAATCAGTGGGCTATATTCATGACCCTTTCTTCCTTCATTTTTGTAAGTCTTTCCACTTTGCGTAGCTTCGAACATCAAGGTCGCTACATAACCTGGTTTTTCCACAATAACATCTTAATCTAGGTATTTAAATACTTTAAGTGCTTACCTCGCGGACCTTTGAAAAAGCGTCGCTCCGCCTCGTTGTAACTAACTGAGGTATCGGCTACAAATTCAGTCACAAATCCTCCTATGATGTGATTGAGCCAATGATCGACAACTTGGGTGATCTTATCCTCAGAGGCTTCTAGTCTCTGTACTAACTTCGGGGTCCAGATAATAGGACCATTAAGTCTCCACCTTCCTTGGCTATATGCTAGCTTCACGATCCACTCGTATAACTCAATTGGAAAGGAACAGAAAAAGATCTCATGAATTTCTGTATACAGGTACCTATCCAACCACTGTTCCTTTGTCATCCGTGGATTTCTATTCTCATGCGTCGTGAATTCGTGGATCATCCTATCCAACCCATCTTTGACCTCTTTCTTAGTTGGATTCTTGTGATACAACATCACACATATCTTATGCAGATTTCAGTCCCAGCAATGGAACCATTTGTTGGATTTGTAGGGCTTGACCTAGGTTCAACGTCAGTTAGCCAAACAAATCCATACACTACTGGCCCTTTCGGCATCAGCCTGGGGAGCACAGACTGAAGTGTCACCCGAAGCAGTATGGGGGAATGTTGGAGCCAAGTTTTCGCACCCTGAGATGGTTGTGATGTCAGTTTATACCCTATTTTCCTACTTTTTCATAGGTTTCTAAGCCTTAGGGATTTATTAGTCTACCCTTTATTCCACCCTTCAGTGCCTCTGCGAAGGTGTACGATTGACCTTCGTGTTGCCTTAACCCGCGATCTAGGTACTTTCATGCTGTTATGACAACATATTGTATAGGTTCCAAGTTATCTTAATTGTTTTACTTATCTTACTAATCAATCACAATTAGTGCCACATAAACAAATATTCTTACTTGCATTCGACTAACCAATACAGTCACAGACATTCACGCATCACATTAACATTGTAAATTAAACCCAAAACACAATATAACCAGATGCAATAGTAAGAAATAAATTCACAAAATTTGCAGAATACTTCTCTTTATTGATATCTTCAGATTAATATAGACTCTATCCACCCTGCACACAGAGCTGCAGGGTTCTACACACTTAGTTGTAGACTTCCACCCTAGGCATCTACACACTCAACTGCATAGCCTCTACCTACGCTAAGACTCGAAACACTTAGACTCCTCTACCAAGACTCTTCACTTCATTCAAGTTCGCTATCTTACTTAAGACTACTTAGAGCTTACTTACTTAGCTCCTTTTTATAAAATCCCATGGTCCGTGGAACATGGGTCGATCTTTACAGCCGAATTTACACTATACAAAATAAGGGAAAACAACCCTTAATGACTCTTGACACCTTCGCGCTCCACGACCACAAAATGCTGAGACTTCACAACTTTGTTACAAAATTGTCCCAAAACATGGGCTTTCAGCCCCAAAACTATCCTTGGGGGAACCCGTTCCCAATAAGCACCATGTGAAGATGTTGAACATGATCCTTCCAAGACTTGCTATAGATTACTATATCATCAAAAAACACTAACACAATTTTTCTAAGGATTTGAAAACGGAATTGATCAAACCTTGAAATGTAGAAGATACATTGGTAAGGCTAAAAGGCATGACCAAAAATTCATAATGACCTTCATGAGTTCTAAATTTTCTTTCCGGGATGTCTTCAGTCTCCACTCTAATTTGATGATATCTTAAACAAAGATCCCACTCGGTGAAGTAAGTTTCTCCATGTAATTCATCCAACAATTCATCAATGGCACGCATGAGAAATTTATCTTGAATAGTGAGCTTGTTGAGTTCTCTATAATCCGCACACATGCACCATGATCCATCCTTCTTGTGCACCAATATTACTGAAGCAGAGAAAGAACTTTGACTAGGTTGAATTATACTGAGCTTTAGCATTTCTACAATCATACATCTAATTTCACTCTTTTGAGCATAGGGATATCTGTAAGGCCTAATGTTTGGAGGAAAATATCTTGGAATCAAATGAATAGCATGATCATGATCACAAATAGGTGGGAGGCCTTTGGGAGTGTCAAATACCTTGGAATGATTTTCCAAGACTTTTTGGAGATCTGGAGAAATAGGTGATTTCGATGTTTGAACCTATAGTAAGCATAATTGTGTAATTATTCCTTGTTGTTCTTTCTTTAGAAGATTTGTCATGCCATTAAAGCTAATTATCTTTCATGGTTTTTGTGTGATACCCCTTAATTTAACTTCCTTTCCTTTGCAAAAAAATTCAAGAAAAGTTCTTGAAAATTATAAGCTATCGTACCCAAACATTGTAACCATTGGACTCCTAGTACAACATAACCACCACCCATTGGAATGAAAAGAATTGGACTCTAGTGCTGGATATAGGAAGAAATTCAATTCCTTGGCTATCTTACAATGAATAAAGTTATGGGTACTACCTGAATCAATCAACACTATTACCTTTTTCTTCTTGATACGTCCTTCTATATTGAGAGTTTGAGGGGTGGTAATTCCTACCAATGAATTACAAGATATGGTCGGATTAAGTTCTTCTTTATCAAGGGTTGGTTCCTGGTGTATATCCTCTTCTTTTGAAGTTTCTTATTCCTTTTTTTCCTCCTCTTCAAAACTTATGTAAAATAATTTCTTCTCAACACAATTATGAGCTTTAGTGTATTTACTATCACAACTCTAACAAATCCCTGTTTTTCTTTTTTCTTGCAATGGTTGTGGTGTCAACCTTATAGGTTATGGAAGGCAAGGAGCAACAACACTTCCATTTTTATAGTTGGGAGTGGTAGGCTTCCTTGCTGCCATAATTTTGCTTTCAATTTTTCTTGCCAACCTGAATGACTTCTCCAATGAATTGGGTTCCCAAAGGTGAACCTCATGTTGGATGTTATCATTTAAAGTCCCTATGAATACATCAATTCTATGCTCCTTTGGAATATCATTAACCCTTATATTCAATTTTTGGAATTCCTCAATGTGCTCCACCATTGAACCCTTTTATTCGAGATTTATCAATTGGTTAAAGAAGGTGTTGCTCTTTGTATCCTCATAATGTTCTATCATTTCCTTCATAAAAATTCATCAAGTGACAAGTGGTTTACGAGAACAAAGCCATCGATACCATAAAAACTAATTAGGTTCTAAATATAAAGTTGAAATGTGTACCTTTTGTGTGTGTTGCACATTATGGAGATCAAAATATTCCTCCATACATAGTATCCATGTTACCAGATCCTTGCCATCAAACTTCCTCATTTTTATCTTTGGAATATGGTGCGTCTTCAATCCAATGTTAAAGTCTATGAAATCATGATTAACATTTATTTTGTTCTCATCACGACTTTATCTAATACCTTTTCGCCATTAGTAAGCATTTTTTATAGAAAATTTGTCAAACCTTCCACGTCTGCTTTTAAATCATTCTTCAAATCTTCCATGTCTAATTTCAAACCATTCTTCAAAACATCCATTTCATTTTTGGTTACTCTTTGTGAGAGCGAAATTTGTTGCACTTGGTCTCATAATTTTGACATATCATGTTGCATTTATTCCTCTTCTTCATGTGCCATAGAAGATATTTCTGGATGCTTAGTAGGTGTGTCCATTTTTTGTTTCGAGGCATTTTAAAATCCAAAAATGATATCTATTCTTCACTACGCCCTTTGAATCACTTCAAACTGATTTTTCAAACAAAAGTTATGTAAAATTTAAAAAACACACTCCTTTTTCTTGCTTTTTAGGAGCTAGATACTGCAGTTGTTGTATCTCTATAGCTATGAATCTCGAATATCTAAAAAAAATCCTGTAGTATCCCTTTGAGTCTTCTTTCAATCCCAACAAGTCATACCAATATTGTATTCTTCAAGAAAGAGATTTTCCCAATCTCCCGCGATGACCTGATTATAGATGGTTTAGTAGAGTTAACTTTTACAGAGTGCCACATGTAACTGTTTATACCTTCATACCTACAACTGATAGAAAAAAAGCTACAGTCCATGCTTTTTCCGTCACTTCTTACGAAATTCAAATATGATTCTCAGAGAGAAAGTTATGATTGTTTTCCCAAGGTCACATGTTTGATATGGAATTATGGAGTTTGCAAGAACCCTAACTTCCTCATATCATATCTCAGAAAATACAATGAGACAATATCTGAAATTTGTACACAAAGTTCACCAAGATTTTGGCCCCACATGGTTGAAATTTCAGCTGAAGCTTCGCAGAAAAAAAGTTATAGAGAACATTCTACAATGATCTGTTTGAAGCAGTGAAACCCTAGAATCCAAAGATTTGATAGCAAATGTTATGCAACCAACTCACAAATAGATAGATCAATGACTTAAAAATTATCCTCTTTGAGGGGAAACCTCCTTTACATTACATAAATGAAAAAATATTGGATGATTCAAATGAAAAAACCTCCTTTTTATATATAGTACTAAGGAGTCACAATATAATTAGAGCTTACATAACAATAATAATGTAAGGGCACAATAATAACAATATGGGGACTACATGGGCACAATAATAATAATAAGGGGGAATACACTAAAAATAACAATAAGGGGCTACACTAGTATTATAGGGACCCAATAGAACCTTGTCATCAGGCCATCAACCAGACCCTTGAAAGAATAAAACAAGTGAAGTAGCGAGGGCCAATATTCATGGGACAATAATCAGAGTGGCACAACAAAATAGGTGGGTCTAGGGTGGAACCCTTCCTATTGGAACCCTGCCATCAGGCATTTGGGTCATTGGCTACCCAAAAGAATTTAAGTAGAGAGGTCATGTGGGGAGGATTGACCCAACATGAAATCAGCAAATGGGTGGTGGGACCTATCGGACTCTCAGACCTCAAACCTTGGTGTGTTTGAAATTGATTTTGAAATGGAAGTGAGGAAAGAACCTTGACATTGAGACGATGTCGAGGTGTTGCACCTTATTCGATTGTTCCAACATAGAGCCTTGTCACCACCCATGACTCATTACTAACGTTGTTTCAAATTTTAATGGCCATGTCAACAAGATTGAGCCAATTCGACCATGGTTCCAGTGTGGAACCCTATCCCCACCCACCACTCCTTTCCATCATCGTGTTAACTTAGTGACTATGAGAATACAAAGGAGTATGGGCCAATTTGGTCATGGTTCCAATTAGGGAACCTTGTTGTTGGGAGACTACCACACCTAGATTTGGTAACTTGCAAACCTATAATGAATAGCAATTAATGGGCGATAGATTTGACGTGACATGGTCCTAAATATCAATTGCATATATTCTAGATGGACCATATTGTGATGGCATGGCAGTGCCACCAAAGCATGGTGGAGGACACATGGGTGCCACATGGTTCCTAGTGATGGCATGGCCTCTTTTAATAGGTTGAGCTTCTAATGGGCATAAATTTTCATCCATAACTCGGATTGAGATAAATTTCATATCATTGAAAAGTGTTGTACAAACTAATCACAATGCTAGTATTAGAATCAGATTCCTCAGACATGCAAAAAATATTTTTTTGCTAACAAACCTAGGAGATTGGGCCAATAGGTAACATTCCCACAACCTAAGATGTCTAGGGGGTGGGAGGTGGTTATATAGTGGTAATAGAACCTCGGTTCAACACTTGGACTAGATGGGCCTTAAAAGAGAAATTTTAGAGCTCTGGTACTATTGTACTATTTAACAACCCCCTCATTTATTATATAAATAGTTAGAATTGTATTAATAAAAGGAGACCCTTTTAAATATTTTCAAAAAACTTAGCAAATAAAAGATTTCCTTTTGAAACCATTCAGAATAAAACCTTAGACCTGAGATATTAAGCCAAGTCACTTTATGACTAGGCTTTCTCTCTTTATCACAAATCGCATGATCAAAAGTAGAAAAGGTTAGTCATGAATTAGATTCTACAAAACACGATAAAAGACCCCCCTTAAAAGATTGAAGGTAGCATTGAAATTTTTTGTAAAGCTTAAGGCTTAATATATTCCTTATAAAATAAAGTATTTATCACAATCGCATCATGACTTTTACAAGGGCACAAACATGCAAACCATAAGAAACTGTGAATTGCAATGTGGTTTGGACCCGGTCGAATAATAAAACTATTATAAACTTCAATTGTGTCCAACATATCATGAATATTTGTTTTAATGTAATAATCCTCCGCATAAAGGAAACACGCTTGAAAAATTAAAAGGTATTTCTCTCATTGTAAATCGCAAAATACCAAAGGAACTTTAAATTTGTCTATCCACGATCACCAATATTACGATTTGAGATATTGAGATATTGCGATTCATTACAATCGCATGATCGGTATTGCACATAACATAAACCAATTTGAAATATCATTTAGAAACTTGTGATGTCATGTTTTGTTGAGTGATAAAGGAAAGAACACGTAGGCCTTAATGAGTAATTAATGAAAAAAAAGCTTCATCCTTACATTCTTTCAGAATTTACTGTGTTATTTTGTTTCCGCTTTCATTACCACTCTACTTTTTATCATGTTTTATCCATTGCCCAAATTTCAGGAAAATTCTGAAGAAGACAGCGTTCGGAAAAATGGTTAAGAAAGGAAAGAAGACTGCAAAGGCTACTGCGTATGAGGATTTAAACATGCTTCGACTCCTCTATGATACTACATGCCATAAGGATGGCAATACTACATCATGGGAGGAAATGTATAATTTACTAGAGGAACAAAACCGAAATATCTTGGAAACCAAAGCAACAACAAATGTCGAGGACTCATCCGAGGCTTCTTATTTTGAAGCAGCATGTTATTTCCTGTATAGAATATCTGCAAGGCCTAAAATTTTTCCATACACTTATAAGGTAAAATGGATCATTTCCAATGTGGATATTCCAGATAGAACATTTAGGAATTCCAGGCATGAAGTCATGGGGTCATTTAAACCAGACAATTTACATCGAATGTACCATCTGCCAGAACCATAGAATCTCTATGATAAATCCTTTATTGACCATTTTGCGAAATAAAATGAAGACCAGATGGATGCCATTCAAAATTGGAGGTCTGGCTCCAACAAGTTTAGGTGGGAGAAAAATAGTATGTACCCAATTGCACCTCTGTCAACCCCGCATAATTTTACACCCGCAATGTTGTGTAGAATATTTGGAAAGGTTGACACTACCAAGTTTTCTATTGAATGGGTTCCATTGATTAATGTGGTTGTTAATGCTACAATTATGAACTGGAGCAATATTTTGTCAGACAATTTGGCTATGTCCATTAGAGAGTACAAACACAATAGAATTATCTCCTCTCAGGTTATCCCTCCTTTTTACATGAGTGCATATGTTATGGATGTTATATGTTTTTGTTCACAATTTCCAAATATGGGCTGGAAATGGACTCTATAGGACCCTACTCCTATCCATATTTATCATAAGATTTTGTGGGAATCACAGTTTATCTCCCACTTTTATAAAATTTGTCATGGTGTTATGTTGGTAATTTACCAAACAATTTTTGATAAGAAAGCCCCCAAGCTATCAAAAGAAGCGAAAACGAACAAATTTTGGATGGAAAGATGGTTTGGAGAGGAATTATTTACATATATCAGAGTTTTTGGTAGTACTATAGCTTCGCATGTTCTTCCATTTTATGTTCCTCATAAATTATTGGCAAGAGAGATTGCCTATCAAACAGTGGGGGATGGTATTACCAAAATCCTCAAAGAACAGAAGAAATCCATCTGGCCGACCTTCCCGGTGCAATGTGGTGCTTTCGCGTTACATGATTTTGGGCATGCAGAAAAAGAGATACAAAACATCACATCCCTGAATCTGGCTACTATGCTAGGCAGACAATATGACCCTAACAAGGTCGCTTGAAAATTCACTGCTATGGTCAAAATCAAATAATTTATTCATGAGAGTGATGAGTTTGATGATCTCTTTGAGGCAGCTCAGACATTTTCACTGGTCTTACATTTAGCATCAATAAAACTAAGCCTAGTGGACCTCAATTGATTCCACATATGCAGGAATAAAAGACTAACAAAGGTCCCTTTGGACCTATTGCAGATTGAAGAAATAAGAGAACCCACTCCCAGGGTAAGCCTGGAGCAAATTTCCGAGCATAATTCTGATGAAGAATCTCAAGAGAAGTCAATTCAAGGTTCAAAAGACTCTGAACACCAATCTCAGAATAAGGAAGAAAGCCCCGAGAAAGATCCTGACAAGAGCACAAAGGAAAGTGCTGAAGAAACAATAGAAAAGACCTCGACTGAGGAACACATGGAGATCGACTCCACACAGGTTCAAGCAAAAAGTATAAAATTCATTGATCTAGATAAAGAATGGGAGAAATTTAATAAAAAAACTCCAAGTTCCACAGACAGATACAAGTCTTAAAGGAACATCTGGATTTCAGACTCGTGAACGTACTTAGCAGGTTATAAACCTAGAAACAACAATACAAGGAGTTATAACTACCCAAGATATTGAAATCATCCCAACACAGCCAACTTCAAAGATTGTTTTAAAGGTTGAGGAAATTACCCCACTGGACATATTCTACAGCCCAACACATAAGGTTGTAGTAAAGAGGCAAAGGAAGAAAAGGAAATTGGGTGCATCAGTAGCATCAACTCTTTGAAGTGAATCAATGAAGGTAGTATGGAAAGACACCCCCATTGATCCATCAGAAAATCTTATAAAGCTATCACAATTTGCAGGTGCCTATGAAACTACAACAATTGATAAGGAAACAGAAGTTCGACTTTTTCTTAAAAATAAAGAAGAAAGAGGTCAGCTATTTGAACAACAACTCTCTGTTGTCACAGCAAAAAAAAATATTCTACCAAAAAATCTCATTGATCAATCCATATTGTGAAACATCTGATGCATTACCCAATAAAGTGGTTGATCCAATATTAGAATATGAAGAGATCAATAAGATAATGTCAGAAATTATTTCTTGGAAGGAATCTAAAGGAGGTAGAAGAGTCGATCTGCCAAAGATTGAGGAATCCCACAAGGATATTTTATTCACAGATTGGGACATACAGTTAAAGCAAGCAGAAAGGGCAACAACAAAAGCAGTGAGTACAACAAACAATATAAATGAGGTTGTGATTGAAAACCTTCATAGTGCCAATCTCATTAAAGAATGCGGGCCAAAAGTTCTCCTAGATGTCAAATAGTTAGAGAAACAGTGGAAAGAGACCACTTAAATGCAACTCAAGGCAATCAAACAATTGTCTAATCTTCACTCGGAAACCTATTGGTAGTTTCTGGTGAAACCACACAGTCAATGGATGACTCTGTGTTGTCTAACAAATTCTACTCAAAAGATGGTGCCACCACTCTATGATGTTGTATTTGTGGGACAATTAAGATCTAGAATTGGCTATCCACCCTAGGTGAACCCAATGATAGATATCTACGAACTCAAGGACCGAATGGCTAACTAGGACCATTCAATTTGAAGAAGCTTGTCATCATTTATTTTTATTTTTCTGTTTTAGTTTTTATTTTACTTATTCTGAGGAAGGTTGTTTGAAACCTACTCATATTTTTATGTAATAATCTATTTTTGATATATAATTTGTATTATTTAAACCTCTCTCATGCATTTAGAGAGGGGTCCAGAATTTTATAAAAAGCACTTTGCAAAGGCTTGCATTTTTGTACTTTTGTGACTATCTTGATAAGATAATTGGAACAAGATCTTGATTTGCTTCAAGATTGAAGCATACTCTATTGAATTTGCACTTTTGTACTCTTAGAGTATATTTAGTTGAAAAGAAACAGATCAATATTGTTGACTTCATGAGTAGAACCTCTCATATCTGGTTCTTCTATCTTTATGGTTGAGTTTTGTTTATGAATTAGCAGTAATATTTCTTATATGGTGTTATGTATGAAATCTGAGCTACATTTTGAAATGTTTCAATTGTGATTCCCTATTAAGTATATGATAAATTGATATATGCGATATAGTTTCCAAAATTATTTTGCCTAACTATTTAGTCAAAATAATTATCATTAACGAATTCATCTCTTATAGCAATTGAATTATCTTTATTACCTATTTCTCTAAGATATCTTTGTAGATCGCATGATTTGATTTATTCCTGGGTATATATTAAGATAAATGTTAGAATAGATAGTTGCATGTGTTTGTTGTTTAAATTAGATCATTTTTAGTTAAGTCATTTCCCATTATACCTTATATCAAACCAACATCATCATCATATCAATTCTTGTTGGGAAACTAGTCCCATTATCCCAATTCAGAGCCACCATACCAAACGGAAAAGGAGCTTCTTCCAAGGTCTGGACTGGGTGTTATTCCCCATGTTGTTGCAACGGAATTCCGGGGCTTCAACATTTTGGCGCTAGAATGAGGGCCATGACTACAAATGGCCAAGATGACTGATCATAAATCAAAATCCCATCCTAAGAGTCACTGTCCCTCTAGATCTCCTCCACCTTATAGATCCCCATCTAGAACTACAATCCCAAGATCAGAAGTTGAGCAAACGTCTCCTAAATCTCCTAGTGGATCTCAGAGAATACCTTCTTCAGACTACAATGTTGAATCCCTAGAAGTTTAGACTTTGATAGAGAAGTTAGAGAAAATCTCTATTTCAGCTTAAAAGCCTGCAAGTTCTCAATCATCTAAAGGAAGTATTACCTTGGTTTTACAACCAAGATGAATCTTGACTCATTCTCAAAGTGAGATGACAGGAATTCCTCCTTTTGAATTTCCCAATTTCTTCTTTCTAAAAGAAAACCAAGAAATCTGAATCACATACATCCACTAGCGAGGTTTTATCCAATTCTCTAGCTCAAACCCCTTCATTCCCTCCATTCATTCCAACAACTTCCATTTCAGCTACTGGTGCTAGTTCTTCCAATCCAAGCACCCAGTTTCCCTCTTCTTCAAATTAAACTCCAATCATAACCTTGTCCACTCAAACCCCTTCTATCTCTCATCCACTCAAAATCCAATGGTAGGACAACAACCGTGAGTACATCGATGGAATAATCCTGGTGTTGTAGCAATGACAACTCCTCTTCACCCTCTTCCTAAGCATCCTAAAAGATGGTTGCATAAATTTAATCCTGATGATCAACTACTAGCTGAGGAACATCTCCATAACTATATGTTGGCCATCAATTTAAACGGAGTCAATGAAGAAGACAACATAGTCATATTATTTCCATATAGTCTTATAGGATCAACAGGATCATGTACTTTTCATTTACCCCTCGTTCCATAACTAGCCGGGATATGTTCGAAGAACATTTCCTAGCTAAGTTTGGATATGATAGAACCACTACATCACTCATCAATTAATTGTCTAGTCTAAAGGCTAAGATGGGAGAAAAGGTCAAAGATTTCAACTCCAGATTCAACAAACTACTCAATAGAATTCCAACTACGTCAGCACCTGGTGTTGATATTCAAATTGAGTGATACATACCTTCTCTTCCTTCCAATATAGCCATTTTTGGAGATAGAGAAAATTTGGCCACATTAGCCGAGAACATGAAGGAATCCCTGTCTATAGAGAAATGCATAATTTCTCTTGAAAAGAAGATCTCTCAGGAAGACAAAAAATATAAGAAAGTTTCTTTCAAATATGACTCTAAAAAGAAAGCCCCAAAAGATCCTTTTGATCTTGAAGGCCATTTGAAAGTACTAAAAACCATGTTTAATGAAATGGTTGAAATGAATAAACAAGTTGCTGAGTCCTCTTCTACCAAAAAACATTTCAGATATTTTAGGAGGAATCGGTCTTCTAGTTCTCAGCCACCAAATACCATATCTAATTCTGAGTCTGACTTAGAATAAGAGGAAGAATAAAACAGAATGATTGATGAAGAAACTGAAGAATAATAAGTAGTCGAACTAAATGGGATGTGGGAATTTACCCTTCCAAATGAAGAAGAATAAGAAGCTTTGCCGGTCAACACTAGAATCAAAGGGTCTACTGATACGACTTAGTCAAATCAAAAGCAGAAAACTCCAACCCCTATTGCTAAGGAAAAAGGAATCAACAAAACGTCTTCTCCTAAGGTCTCATAGCCAAATCCATCTTCATCAAATCTTCCATCTACATCAAAGACCTTGGTAGTTATTGATATCATGGAGTATAACATTATGGAAGATATGAAGAAAACTAGGGCCAGTATTTCGCTACATGAACTTAGAAAACTGAAGCAACAATATAAGATACTACTTAGAGAACTAAATTCAATTCCTACTTCGCCCCTACATGTTGTTGTTGTATCTCAAACTACTAAAGGCATGGGTAAAGCCCCACTTCTTCAAACAAATTTGACCCTACAAATGTTATCCTAATTGGTGACAGATCTCTCTCACACATGCCTCCTTTCCTCTTAACCTAAGAGATTTTCAATAGGAACCTTCATAATTTTTTAATTGACTGAGGAGCCTCTTCTAATATAATGCCGACAACAGTCTGTGCTAAGTTAAACTTCACTCCTCAAAAGTCTAATTTTCACATAATGCAACTTGATAGAACCAAGGTAGAGGTCTTAAGGGAAATAAATTAGGTTAGCATTCAAATTTCCTCAAATCCCAAATTCTGTCAAATAATTGATATATTGGTCATTGAGATTCCTAAATTCTACGGTCTAATTCTAAGTGGAGACTCATTCGAAAAATCCATGGATATTTTTCTACAGACTAGTCTCACATGTGGCTTCCATATAATGGAAAGACAAATCAAATTTGAGTTGAATGAGAGAAACACCTAAAACATACAATGACTTATTTTGAAGGTAATAATGAGCCAGTAGCATTCAAAAATAATATTATTGGGAATTATTCAGCTGAGTCATTTTTAGGAAACTTTAAAGCACATGATTCTCCCTTTTCGGATAATTTTGTCATCTCACATGTTGAAAATTTCTCATAGACATATGCTTCCAAATGTAAAAAAAATGTAAATAAACCTGTAGTTAACAATTTATTTTTAACTTTATAGTTTGATGGTTCCAAATCTAATGTTGGTGCACGAGTTGGTTGCATCTTAATCAACCTAGAAGGAGAAAAAACCATGTTAGCTTGCAAATTAGAATTCAAATGTACAAATAATACAGGAGTATGAGGTGTTAGTTCAAGGATTATACAATGAAATTGGCCTCGACATCAAATATCTGTAGGTTTTTGGAGACTCAAAAATTGTCTTTAAACAGGTAAGAAATACTATCCACTGCCTTTCTGGACATCTTAATCATTATCAATCATTAGTCCAGGATCTTACATCACATTTTTTGGCATTTAATATTTCTCTTCTACCAAGAATGCAAAATGCCAGTGTCGATCTGTTAGCTAATTTTGCATCAAAACTCATACCATCTGAGAATTATAGTCCTGATAGGTTTTCCAATGAATTACTTTTTATAACATCCATTCCTGACAATGTCAATAATTGGCGAGTCTTCAATGATGATTATGATATTATAAATTTTCTAACATTAGAGGGATCATATGATGACCAAATCATATATGAAAATGAGCACGACCTTTAGTTAAAGCAGAACGTTGATGAAAATACAATACCCAAATTTGTGGTCAAATTAGAAGATCTTTATGATATCAAAGACACTTTAAGACGGTAACTAATGCCAAAATCCAAAGTTCAACCTTGAGATTTGAATTAGTGAACCTTGGAAGTGATGAAATGCCTCAGAACATTAATCTAGGTCTCAATTTATCCTCTGATGAAAGATCATCATTCATTCAATTTTTAAAGAAATACAAAGGTGTCTTTGCCTGGGATTATTCTGATCTCAAAACTTACGATACCTCTATCATATAGCACACCATTCCTATGATATCTAATGATAAACCGGTGCAACAAAAACTAAGGAAAATTCACCTGTACCTCAAAAGTAAAATCAAATCGGAGCTTAATAAACTCCTTAAGGCCATAATCATATTTCTTGTTAGGAATTTGAAATGGGTGTCCAATTTAGTGCATGTTAGAAAAAAGAATGGTGACATTTGTATATGTATAGATTTCAGAAATTTAAATAAAGCATGTTAGAAAGACAACTTTCCACTGCCAACCATGGAACAAGTGATGCAGTCAGTAGCTGGTTTCGAGCTCATGTCATTTCTTGATGCATTTTCGGGATATAACCAAATCTTGTTCCATCCATATGATAGATTGAAAACCACGTTCAAAACTAAATGGAGAACATATGCTTATCAATAAATTCCTTTTGGTTTGATTAATGCAGGTGCCACATTTCAAAGAGCTACAGATATAGCTTTTAAAGGACTCATTAACAAATCAGACGTTATTTACCTAGATGATATCACTATCTATTCCAAGAAGATAAGAATCCATTTAAATGACGTTAAGAAGATACTTGAACGATGTAAAAAATATGGGATCTCTGTCAATCGAAAGAAGTATTATTTTGAATTAAGTGAAGGTAAGCTTTTAGGATTTGTCATATCAAAGAAGGGTATTTATATTGATCTAGAAAGGATTAAGGAAATTTGAGAAAATCCCCTTACCCCATAATAAGAAATGAATGCAGTCTTTATTTGGTCAAATAAATTTTGTAAAAAGATTTGTCCCTGAATTTTCACAAATAGTTTTACCTTTAGAGTCTATGATTAAGAAAAAATCAGTTTTCAAGTGGGGTCATAATGAAAGAGAAGCATTTGATCTAATCAAACAAGCTATTATCAACACTCCCTCCCTAGCAACTCCTAATTTTTCTAATCATTTTGTTTTATACACATTTGCGTCAAAAACATCATATGCTATCGTTTTGGCATAGCTCAATGATCAACAGTTTGAAGCACCAATATCATTTTTTAGTGAAATATGCAAGGTGCCAAATTAAATTACTCTGCTATGAAAAAACATGCCTTCATTGTTTTTAATTCAATTCATTTCAGACCATTTCTCCTTAAATCTCACACCAAAATCATAATTCCATTCCTAGTGGTAAGGCAATTACTGGTGTAAAGGGAAGTAGGAGAAAAAAGGGCCAACTAGGTAACTACACTACAAGAATACGATGCCAAATTAGACTAGCTAAAATTGTTAGAGGTCAATGTTTTTGCAGAATGTTAGCTGGAGAATCCAACTTACTAGCAGAAGAAGATTCAGGTGATGATATACAAATATCGGAGGTAAGCCTCAATGGTATTGAATCTCAATATGCTAATATCATCTTTTATTTAAAAAATGGATATGCCCTTATGCAGCTTAGTTACAAAAGAAAAAGGGCTTTGAGATTAAAAGCAAAGCAATACGAAATCGTTAATGAGGTTTTATTTAGAAGAAATTATGACTCGGTTTTGCTATGGTGCCTTGAAAGATCTGAGGCAGAAAAGGTTTTGCAGGAATTCCATGATGGACTAGATGGTGGACATTTTGGAGGAGACATAACAACACATTAAATCATGTATGTTGGCTATTACTAGCCAACCATGTTCAAAGATGCACACGAATACGCAAGGAAGAGAAAAACCTGTCAAACTGTTGTTGGAAGACAAAGAAAACCTGCATTGCCATTACAACCAGTCAATGTTGAACAACTATTTGAGCAATGGGGACTGGACATAATAGGTGAGATCACTCCTCACTCTTCAAAGAAACATAGATACATCCTTACAACAACTAGTTACTTTACTAAATGGGTGGAAGAAATTCCACTAAAGGTAGCCAATTCTTAGAACATCATCAAATTTATTGATCAACTTATCATTACCAGGTTTGGCTTACCGACTGCCCTGATGTTTGACAATGCATCATACTTCACAGGAAACACTATGAAAAAATTCGCTCTCAAAAGACATTTCAAACATAATTATTCTGCTAACTATTACCCTTAAGGAAATGGTTTAGTAAAATCAACCAATAAAAATCTCATTAGGATCATTAAACGAAATATTGATCAAAGTCAAAGAAATTGGCATAAATTCTTAACATTTTCTCTATCAGAAGATCAGATAACTTAGAAGGCCTCAATAGGCACTTCTTCATTTAATCTGGTCTATGGGAAAGAAGTTGTTCTTCCTACAAATATTGTTATTACCTCCCTAGCCCTAGTTAAATTTATTGAAGAAACTCCTTCTTCTTTGCAATTAAGGCAATCACAAATTCGCAAACTCGAAGAAGAAAGAGAGAAAGCCAAAATAATACATGCCCATCATCAACAGTTAGTTAAATCTTCCTTTGATGCAAATTCTTTAAGCACAAGATCATTTCAACTTGGAGACCTTGTATTGAAGTGGGATAAAGCACACAAGGACAAATGTAAGCATACCAAATTCCAAAGAATGTGGCTTGGACCATTTCGTATTACAAAACAAATTGACCCATCAATGCTTCTATTGAAATATTTATCAGGCAAGAGAGGTTCTCTGCCTATGAATGGGAAAATTTTGAAAAAATATTTTTCATAGGAGACAACCTCTTCTATCCCCTGTACATTATCACCTTTACTTTTCCTAGAAAAATAAAAGTTAAATAGTATTTACTTTTGGCCTTACAATAAAAAATATCTTGAGATATTTTGATTTTTCACTTTTATAAGTGGATATTGTTAAGGAAATAATTATAACAATTTAAAATTAATTAGGTTATATCTCTCTGATTTTTTTTTACCACCAAAATTGTTTATTCTTTGAGAAACCCCCAACTTTATAAAAAACGTTTTTTCTACTACTAATCAAGAAAAGTATCTTTAACAAAGTAAAGAACCTTTGCAGATAAGTATCAACAACTCTATAATTGTCATCCAGAGCTCTTAAGGAGTCAATGATTCTCCCCATCTAGTAAAATTTTCTCTTTTTAGAGTGTAATTCTAAAATATACTAAAAAATTAAAAGAGAAGAGGTCTCATCAAGAGATTGCTTACCATTTTCATAGGGAAATAATAGACTAACATTACCAATACTGCATACCAAAACAAGGTAATTGCTTGATATTATTTTAATCAAAATACAAGGGGTCTCATCACGAGCCAGCTTGTTCAGTTGAATTACAATAGGTGAACGACATTGTCACTATTTCGCCACAAAACCAAGACAATGACTTTTAAGTAATAATAAGAAACATTTTGCAAAAAAATAAATTGTTTAAAAAAGAAAAAAGGAGAATAAGTATATAGATTTTGAATTTAACTCTAAAAAGTGCACTCTTATCTAGATGGGATACTAAATCATTGTTGGTTAAAAGGTAATCCTATCGAGGTTATGGACGCCTGCTGGCAGTAGAGGCTCTACCTGTGACAAATGAGTACATCTAAAAGATGATATGCAAAATCCCCCTACTTTATCTTTAAACTAAGTAAAGACTGATATAGACAAAGGAATTTTCATTTTTAATAGGATATCAAATTAATTGTAATTAGGTGAGTATTTATTTATTTATTTTTATTTTTTTTTCCAGAGAAATGTTACTTATCTTAAATTTCATATAATTCTTATTTCCTGAACTATCTTTATTTTGAAAGTTTTAGATATTTCAAAATTATCAGAGATAACTGGTTCTTCCAGTGAATTGCCAATTGTTGTATTGTTTAACAACCCCCCCATTTATTATATAAATAGTTACTATTTTATTAATAAATGGGGACCCTTTAAAAAAAATTCAAAAAACTTAGCAATAAAAGCTTGCCTTTTGAAACCGTTCAGAATAAAACCTTAGACAAACTTAAGATATTAATCCAAGACAATTTATGACTAGGCATTCTCGCTTTATCACAAATCGCGTGATTAAAAGTAACGAAGGTTAGTTGTGAATCAGATTCTGTGAAAAGTGATAAAATACCGAAGGCAACATTGAATTTTTTATAAAACTTAAGGCTTAAGATATTCCTTATAAAATAAAGTATTTATCGCAATCACATCGTAGCTTTTACAATGGCGCAAACATGCAAACCATAAGAAATTGTGAATTGTGACATGGTCCAGAACCGACGAAATAATAAAATTGTTTTAAACTTCAATTGGGTCCAACATATTGTGAATATTCATTTTAATGGAATAATCCTCCGCATAAAGGAAGCACGCTCAAAAAAGTAAAAGGTATGTTTGTCATCACAAATCACAAAATACCAACGCAACTTTAAATTGGTCTATCCACGATCACCGATATTGTGATTTTCGATTTGCGATATTGCGATATTGCGACTCATCGCAATTGCATGATAGGTATCACATATAACACACACCAATTTCAAATATCATTTAGAAACTTGCGATGTGATGTTTTGATGAGTCATAAAGAAAAGCACACGTAGGCCTTAATGAGTAATTAATGAATTTTAATTGCATTTACTCTTTTAACAACTTGAGAATATTTATATCATTTTACCCGTATTTAAAATAAAGATTCATCCTTATGTTCTTTTAGAATTTACTACGTTATTGTGTTTTCGCTCTCATTACCACTCAACCTTTTATCCTCTTTTCTCCATTGCCCAAATTTCAGGAAAATTCTGAAAAAGACAACGCTTAGAAAAATGGTTAAGAAAGGAAAGAAGACTGTAGAGGCTACTGCGTCTGAGGATTCATACATGCTTCCACTCTTCTCTGATACTGCATGAAATAAGGATGGCGGGACTACATCATGGGAGGCAGTGTATAATTTACTAGAGGAAGAAAACCCAAAGGTCTTGGAAACCAAAGCAACAAAAGATGTCGTTGAAGCAGCATGTTCTATCCTGCACAGAATAGCTACAAGGCCTAAAATATTGCCATACACTGATATGGTAAAATGGATCATTGACAATGTGGATATTTTAGATAGAACATTAAGGAATTCCAGGCATGAAGTCATGGGGTCATTTAAACCAGACAATTTACACCGAATGTATCATCTGTCTAAACCATAGAAGCTCTATGATAATTCCTTTATTGAGCATTTTTCGAAAGAAAATGAAGACCCGATGGATGTAATGCAAAATTAGAGGCCTGGCTCCAACAAGTTCAGGCGGGAGAAAACTGGTATGTACCCAATTGCATCTCTATCAACCCCGCATAATTTTATAGCAGCAATGTTGTGTAGGCTATGTTTGGTCAATTTAGAGTGTCCTAAATTTCTATATTAATTGTCAATCTGGGAGTCGTAAACTGTTGAAGTGTGGTGCACTATATGTGCAAGATAACCTATTTCTTACTTTTTTATCGTTTTTGATTTTTATTTTGTTTTTGGGGGGTTTTATCTTAGTTTATCTCCTATTTGTGAAATGGAAATTCTAGATGGATATAAATATTCAAGGCAATTATGTCCTTTGAAATGATTTCCAAAACTTTAGACTTCAGAAGATCTTAGAACATGCAACGATGAAATTAATTCCTAAAATAAAATGAAAATGAACCACTATTCTAATTAAACAAACAATGAACTATTGATCATGAAACCATTATCCCTGCTGCTGTCTGAATACAAAAGAAATGAATTAAGCTACTGTACTCAAAGAAATCCAAAAATTGCAAGTAAAGTAAAGCTAAAATCAAATTATATCAGTTCATATTCTGACCCCTCTCCAGTTAGTCTCGCTATGGCTTTCGGAGGTAATCATCAACAACCTGAGCAATCTGATATCTAATTTGCAGAAAAATAAACTAATATCAAATTACACACTCATACTTCAATCCCTCACCATTAGTCTCGCTATGGTTTTCGGAGGTAACTGATAATGACATGAGCAATTTGATATCTATTTTGCAGAAAAATAAACTAATATCAAATTACACACTCATACTTCAATACCTCACCATTAGTCTCGCTATGGCTTTCGGAGGTAACTGATAATGAAATGACAATCTAATATCTAATTTGCAGAGAAATAAACTAATATCAAATTACACATTCATATTTCAATCCCTCACCATTAGTCTCACTATGGATTTCAGAGGTAACTAATAATGACATGAGCAATTTAATATCTAATCTAACTAATAAAGCCAAGGAACAATCTTGAAATAAACAAAACAGTGCTGGAATTAAAAGCTAAGAAAAATAAATCAGCAGAAAGACAAGACTGATTCCATGTCATTAGTCATTTTGGAAACTATATGAAAATGCCCGGGCTGCCTACTGTAATCTAGAACAAATACACTGATTAACGTTAACAACAATGTAAAGCATGTAGAATTATGAACAAAAATGAAACGTTAATACCATAAGAAATGCAATATATACAAGTGAATAACTATGGCATAATGAACGTAGAGAAACACAGCATGAAACTATACAGCAATAAACAAAACCTCAGCGTGTGTAGGGGCCCTCTGCACAACCTCGGGCAACAGCTATCAACCACGAATTATGCTCAGAAACAGAGTCTTCTCATATATTTAGAACGTAGTCATAACAACGAAACAATGTCACGGCATAGTGGCCTCGTTAACAGTCAACAATACATTCAAAAGACTAACTATTATGCGTATGGAAACACATTATTTATAATATAAGGCTACATAACTAATTTCCTAAAAGCTGCGTTGACAGAGGACACATGAATGACAATGTCCATGGATCTAGCATCATGGCTGCCATGACGATTAAATCTATTGAGGGTGGCTGTTGGATTCGACTTATGGAGCACTCCACAGGTGTTGATATGTCCCCAGAGATCTAGGAACGGCCACGGAAGTATTCACGTGCTTAGAAACGGAGTCCTGTTGCTGTAGGACTCCTATATTTGACCACCGCTTGACCACCTTTGACCATGACCTTCTTTGATGAATTCGACTGAGCCAATAGGACTTGGTCCATGTCCACGTCATTTTCAACTTGCCCATGTGGCTCGATTTTCCTGAAGACACTTGCAATATAGAGTTTAACAAAAAGGCTGCGGAAAGTGACAATATTCCGCAACTTATGAGCAAAAATCTAGTTCAAACAGCAAACACAAGACATAGTTAGAAAACCACTTTATGTGCTCTTTTAAACTCAATATGAAATGATGTTGATAGCTTAGGAGGTCTAGGTAAATGGAAAGAGTCTAGGAAAGTGTATAGGAAAGATGCAAGTTTGCGGCTCAACAGGCTATTTGGAAAGGTTGACACTACCAAGTTTTCTATTGAATGGGTTCCATTAATAATTGCAGTTATTAATGCTATAATTATGAACTAGTTTTATCAGACAATTTGGCTATGTCCATTAGAGAGTAAGACATAATAGAATTATCTCCACTTGGGTTATCCCTGTCTTTTACATGAGTGCATATGTTATGGATGTTATATGTTTTTTTTCACATTTTCCAAATATGGGCTAGAAATGGACTCTACAGGACCATATTCCTATCCATATTTATCATAAGATTTTTAGGGAATCATAGTTTAGCTACCACTTTTATAAAATATGTCATGGCATTATCTTCCCAATTTACCAAACCATTTTTTATAAGAAAGCCACCATGCTATCAGAAGAAGCTAAAACTGGCATCTTTCCAATGGAAATATGGTTTAGTGAGGAATTATTTACTTATATCAGAGTTTTTGGGAGTATTACAGCTCTGCATGTTCTACCATTTTATGTTCCTAATAAATTATTGGCAAGAGATATTTCCTATCAAAAAGTGGGGTATGGTATTACCAAAACCCTCAAAGAACCGAAGAAATCCATATTGCCGACCTTCCCGGTGACATGTGGTGCTTTCACGTTACATGATTTTGGGCACGTGACAAAAGAGATACAAAACATCACATCCCTGAATCTGCCTATTGTGCCAAGTAGATAGTATGAACCTAACAAGGTCGCCCAAAACTTCACTACTATGGTAGAGATCAGATAATGTATTCATGAGAACGATGAGTTTGATAATGTCTTTGAGGCAGATCAGAAATTTTCACAGGTCTTACATTTATCATCAATAAAACTATGCCCAGCGGAACTCAACCGCTTCCACATATACAAGAATAAAAAACTGACAAAGGTCCCTTTGGACCTATTGCAGATTGAACAAATAAGAGAACCCACTCCCAGCATAAGCCTGAAGAAAAGTCCTGAGCATAATTCTGATGAAGAATCTCAAGAGAAGTCAATTCAAGGTTAAAAAGAATCTGAACACCAATCTCAGAATAAGGAAGAAAGCCCCAAGAAATATCCCGAGAAGGGCACAGAGGAAAGTGTTGAAGAAACAATTAAAAAGGCCTTGGCTGAGCAACACATGGAGATCAAGTCCACACAGGTTCAAACAGAAAATATCAAATTCATTAATCTGGATAAAGAATGGGAGAAATTTCATAGAGACAAGTCTTGAAGGAACATATGGATTTCAAACTTTTGAATGGACTCAACAAGTTATAAACCCAGAAACGACAATAAAAGGAGTTATAACTACTCAAGATATTGAAATCATCCTGGCACACCCAACTTATGAGATTGTTTTAAAAGTTGAGGAAATGCCCCCACTAGACATATTCTACAACCCAACACATAAGGCTATAGTAAAGAGGAAAAGGAAGAAAAGGAAATTGGATGCATTAGTAGAAGCAACTCTTGGAAGTGAACCAATGGAGGTAGTATGGAAATAAACCCCCACCGATCCGTCAGAAAATCTTACAAAGCTGTCGCAATTTGTAGGCACCTATGCAACTACAACAATTGATAAGGCAGCACAAGTTCATATTTTGCTTAAAGAAAAAGAAGAAAGAGTTTAGCTGTTAGAACAACTCTTTGTTGTCATAGCAACAAGAAATATTCTGCCAAAAAATCTCATTGACCAATGCATATTGTGAAACAAGTGATGCATTAACCAATCAAGTGGTTGATCAAAGATTAGAATATGAAGAGATCAATAAGAGAATTTCATAATTTATTTCTTGGTATGGATGTGAAGAGGGTAGAAAATATGATTTGTCAAAGATCGAGGAATCCCACAAGGATATTTTATTCACAGATTGGGACATGCAGTTAAAGCAAGTAGAAAGGGAAAAAACAAGAGAAGCTAGTACAACAAGCAATATAATTGAGGTTGTGATTGAAAACCTTCATAGTGCCAATCTCATTAAAGAATGCAGGCTTGAAGTTTTCCCAGACATCAAACATCTAGAGAAACAGTGGAAAGAGACCGTCGAATGCAAGTCAAGGCAATCAAACAACTATCTAAGCTTGACTTGGAAACCTACTGGAAGTTTCTAGTGAAACCACACAGTCATTGGATGACTATGCATTGTCTAACAAATTCTACTCAAAATATGGTGCCACCACTCCCTGATGTTGTATTTGTGGGACAATTAAGATCTAGAATTGGCCAGCCACTCCAAGTGAAGCCAATGATAGATATATGTGAACTCAAGGATCAAAGAGCTGACTAGGACCATTCAATTTGAAGAAGCTTGTCATCATTTTTATTTCTATTTTAATTTTTATTTTACTTATTTTGAGGAAGGTTGTTTGAAATCTCCTCAAATTTTTATGTCATAATGTATTTTTGATACTTAATTTGTATTATTTAAACCTCTCTCATGCATTTAGAGAGGGGTCCAGAATTTTATAAAAAACTCTTTGCAAGGGCTTTCATTTTTGTACTTTTGTGACTGCCTTGATAAGGTAATTGGAACACGATCTTGATTTTCTTCGAGATTGAAGCATACTCTACTGAATTTTCACTTTTGTGTTCTTAGAGTATATTTAGTTGAAAACAAGTAGATTAATATTGCTGACTTCATGAGTAGAACCTCTCACATCTGGTTCTTCTATCTTTATGGTTGAGTTTTGTTTATGAATTAGAAGTAATCTTTCTTATATTGTGTTATGTATGAAATCTGAGCTGCAATTTGACATTATTTCACTTTTGTAAAATGTTTTAGT
This sequence comes from Pinus tabuliformis, assembly GCA_031772625.1. Lineage (NCBI taxonomy): Eukaryota > Viridiplantae > Streptophyta > Pinopsida > Pinales > Pinaceae > Pinus > Pinus tabuliformis. The sequence continues at coordinate 1,108,128,560 of CM062816.1, read as the reverse complement.
TGTGATTCCTTATTGAGTATATGAGGAATTGATATATGCAATATAGTTTCCAAAATTATTTTTCCTAACTATTTAGTCAAAATAATTATCATTAACTAATTCATCTTTTATGGCAATTGAATGATATTTATTACGTATTTCTCTAAGATATCTTTGTAGATCACATGATTTAAGTTGTTCCTGGTTATACATTAAGATAAATGCTAGAATAAATATTTGCATGTGTTTGTTGTTTAAGTTAGATCATTTTAGTTAATTCATTTCCCATTATACCTTATATCAAACCAACACCATCATCATATCAATTCTTGCTGGGAAATTGGTCCCATTATCCCCAATCAGAGCCACCATACCAAATGGAAAATGAGCTACTTCCAAGGTTTAGACCGGGTGGTTATCCCACATGTTGTTGTAACGAAATTATGGGGCTTCAACAGGTACAAATTAGTATCATACCAAAGGTTCAACACTAGACCTTTGGAGATAAAAATTGAAGCTCTGATACAAAGTAGTATTAGAGATTTGGTTCAAGCATTGATCTTGGAGGGCAAAAGGTGCACCACAAAGATAAAATTGAAGCTCTGATACAGAGTAGCATCGAAGCTTTCATTCAAGGACTAGCTAGAGTAAATTAATTTGTTACATGAATACCGATTTAAACTAGTGGTTGATGTACTTAGTAACTTTGATGAATTACCTATATGTTATTTGTTTCCTATAAAATGCAACTAACATGGGTTTTGGTTTTGTGAACAACTTTAGATAAGCATGCTTAGTGTTGACATACCAAGGTTGTGGTTAACATGGTTATATTTGATTTTATTAACACTTGCATGTGTGACAAAAAATAAGATGGTTGACATGAAGTTTAATGCAACGAGATAAACATGCAAGATTAACATGTATCATGTTGAATACATTCCCTTGAACAACCCAAAAAAATTGCAAAAGTTTATGGCTAAGTGATGCAACCAGGGCTATGAAGGGAGATCTCTTAACTTATGTCCTGCTAGTTTTAATATGTTGCTTTAATATTTTGAGAAGTTATCATATGTTGAGGAATGATAGAAAAGGCATGATAAAGTGCAACAAATGAAATGGTTCAAAGATGTCTGTCTAGTGACTAGAGGTGAAATAATGATATGACAAATATATGCTAGGTGCATATAGTAATGGATATGCATGCATAAGGAATTATAGTAATCTATTATAATAACATGATTTAGATGAATAATAGTGGTTAATGGTGGACATGTAACGAGGAACAAGTTAACAACATGATTGGGGAAACAATGAAGATATTGCACATTGTCTTCTAGAGTCAAGACTATTGAAGACAAGGTGTTAATGAGAGAATGGTACAAGTGGCATCTACACAAATCAATAGGCATGTTGCGATAGTGTTGTGAGCGCACTTCTCCTTTGGTTTCCTTGTAGAAGGCTAAAGCCTAGAAGGAGGAGTCTAGGGACAAGTGTTGTGTTCTAATATTGGTTGTGTGTCATACTTGGCTCTTGGTAAGCGTCCTTGTGGAGTCATGAACCAATGTGAGAATGAACCACTTGTGAACAAAACAGGAGTAGCAAAGCCTATGGTTTAAACAGAATAAGATGTTTGTGTTATGAAACCAACTCACAAAAAGATAGAAAAGATAGATCAACGCCTTAGAATTTAGCCTCTTAGAGGGGGCAACCTCCTTTACATTACATAAATGAACAATTCTTCGATGATACAAATGAAAAGACCTCCTTTATATATATAGGAGTCTAAGGGGTCATAACATAATCAGAGCTGACATAACAATAATAATGTAAGGGAACAATAATAACAATAGTGGGCTTCTATGGGGCACAATAGTAACAATATGGGCACTACATGGGTAAATCAATATAATAAGTGGGTTGTACTAATAACAATAAGGGGTTACACTAGTGGTATAGGGGCCTAACATGCCCCTCTCATCCAAGAAGGATAGATGTTGATAAATGCAAAGTGATATCATAGTAGCATAGAGGAAATGTGGTGAAGCTAAAAATCCTTGGGACTAGGCCATTATGGTAATGTTGGAACCCTGTGATATGCATTTATTGTCATAAGTTATGTTATGACAAATGTTTTGTGTTATTAGAGAAAGCTAGAGGCATTCCTTGGTTGTAAGACTCCATCATTATTAAGACAATTTCTTTGTGAGGAAGCCTTGCCAAGGAATGAATTGTATAAGGGACTAAGGAAGCAGAGAAGGGGATGCTTGAACTTGGAAGGTGTGTGACTGCAAGGATGTTATGAAACCAACTCAAAAAAATATAGAAAAGAAGATCAATGCCTTACAAATCAACCTCTTCGAGGGGGAAACCTCCTTTACATTACACAAATGAACAATTCTTTAATGCTATAAATGACAAAACCTCCTTTCTATATATAGTAGTCTAGGGGGTCACAATATAATCAAATCCGACATAACAATAATAATGTAAGGGCACAACAATAACAATACTAGGCTTCTATAGGGCACAATAATAACAATATGGGGACAATAGGGGCACAACGATAACAATAAGGGATACAATGACAAGAGTAATGGGGGAATCACTAGTATTATAGTGACCTAACATGCCCCTCTCCTTCAAAAAAATGTTGCCCTCAATGCTTGAGTAGTTTGGGATGCTTCTGTATAAAATTATCATCGTCCCATGTGGAATATTCTGTAGGTAGGTTCTTCCACTTGACAATATACTCTGAAATTGATTGATTTCACAGCTGTTGAGTTCTTGTTTCTGTGACTACTTATATGATTTTTCCTTCCTCGTCAAGTTCTAGAAATACTATTTGAACTGGGAGCTTGTCACCAATAACCTTCTTTAAGCATGAAACATGGAAAACTGGGTGCACTCGAGAAGCTACAGGAATCTCCAATTTATATGCTATAGTACCAATCTTTTTCAACACCTTGTACATACCCTAATACTTTGGTGATAATTCATTATCCTTCTTACCTTGCTTGAGGGTCATTTATTTATATGGTTGTAGCCATAGAAATACCTAGTCACCTATATCAAAACTTCTTTCACTGTGATGTTGATCTACTTGTTGTTTCATTCTATTATGTGCCAAAGTTAGGTTATCTTTTAAGAGTTGGAGAACTTGTTGTTGATGCTCGATATGATGTTCCACTGCTTGAACCTTAGAATTTTCTCTTAAATATGATGTTATGGATGGTGGGTGATATTAATAAAGGGCCATAAATGGGGTCATTTTGCTGCAATATGGAAGGAAGTGTTCTACCACCATTCAACCAAAGGCAACCATTTGACCCATCGTGTTTGTTTATCATATACAAAGCAACGAAGATATCCATCCCAACATTTGTTTACAATCTCAGTTTTACCATTAGATTGAGGATGATAACATGAGCTATAAGAACTGAGTACCAAGACAAGAAAATAATTATGTCCAAAAATTTCCAGTGAAAATGAGATCTTTGTCGTTTACAATAATCTTTGGGTTTCCATGTAGCTTTTGAATTGTTTCCATAAATGTAGCAGAAACTGTACTCGCTATAAATGGATGAGATAATGCACAAAAGTGTACATACTTGGTAAGTCTGTCAACTACCACCATGATGACACTCTTTCCTTTAGACTTGGGTAAACTTGTGATGAAATCCATTGAAACCTCCTCCCAACGTTGACTTGGAATGGATAAAGGTTTTAATAGACTTGGGTCTTAATTGTTTCAACTTTATTTTGTTGGCAAACCTAACATTCCGTTCAAAATTTTGAATATAAGATTTAATGCCATCCAAAAAAAACTCCTTAACCCTGTGGTAAGTTTTTAAAAATCCTGAGTGCCCTCATAAGGGAGAGGCATGCAATTCCATAAGAGTCTTTTGTTTGAGTTGGGAATTCTGACATAGGTATAAGTGACCTTTGTACCATAATCAAACCTTTTTCCAAATAAATGTATCAGATGTACTGGGATGTTGTTGTAACTTTTGAATTAATGCCCACACTTCTTCATCATTCTTCCATTCATCCCTTGCTTTGTTTATCCAATCTAGTTGGATAATAGAAATTGCACAAGAAATGCTTCCACATCCTCATCCTTTCTTGAGAGTGCATCTGCCACAACATTTTTCTTCCTTTTTTTGTATATGATTTCAAATTCATAACCTAACATCTTTGTGACCCATTTTTGCTGCTCTTCTGAAGATAATCTTTTTTCTAAAAGGTATTTCAGATTATCATGATCCGTTTTTACCTTGAAGTGTCTTCCCATTAGGTAGGGTCGCAATTTCTTAAGTGCATGTAGTATTGCAAACATTTCCTTCTCATAAATAGCGTTGTATAAATACTTTCCTTTGATTGGACGACTTTCGAAAGCAATGAATATTTATTCTTGTATTAAAACAACACCAATTCCATTTCCTGAGGCATCACATTCCACAATATATGTAATGTCCCATAATAATAAATAATATAATATAATACTAAATAAATAATAAACAATGAATAAGAAAATAGTAATAGTAATAAAATAATAAATTAATTACATGCTCTAAATAAATATAAATAGGAATAAACAGAAAAATAGTAAAAATCAATAAAGTTATCAAAATGTTAAAACAAAAGAAATAAAACAAGAAAAATAGTAAAAATCAGTAAAGCTATCAAAAAGTAAAAACAGAAGAATAAAACAAGAAAGCAGTAAACTTGCATGTTGACACATGGAGTGTGTGCATGTGGTTCCCCTTCCAATGTTTGCTCTATTTAATAGATGGGGAGGAAGATGAGAGGCATTCCATCATTCCATGATTCCATCATCCATTCTCTTGGGAGAATAGTGTTGTGAGACAAAGGATTCCCTAGTAGTAGTACGTTGATTGAGGGCTCAGGGGTGGCCAGTTGTAGCAAGATTTTGTGCAAATGAGCCTACAGTTAGGTGGACAGTCATCCCCAAGACTTTTTTGCAGTTAGCAGAATTCAACTAGCGTTCCACAGGTAAGTTTTCTCTCCTCGCATTTCTTTTGAAATTTAATGTTAACTAGTTGATAAATTGCTTGTTGATTATAAATCGCTTGATTAATTTAATTAATTACATATTGTTATTTCGGGGCTATTATAATAAAGGTTTTTGTGAAGTCCAACATAGCTAAGACCAGTGCTTGGCACATTGCCTCTTTAACATGTTCAAAGACATTCGTTGCTTCTAGAGTCCATAAAAATGCATCTTTATTCAATAATGTTGCTAGAGGTGCTACTATTTTCCCATAATTCTGAACGAACTTGTGATAATTCCCTATCAACCCGAGAAATCCTCGCAGATGCTTTATGAATGTGGGGATTTTATGTTCCTTAATGGCTTTAATTTTTCTAGGGTGTACCTTAACACCTTCATGAGATACAGTATGACCCAGATATTCCACCTCTTGTACTCCAAAGAAACATTTGGAGATTTTTTCATATAACTGTTTCTCCTCCAATAGTTTGAGCACCTTGTCAACATGTTGAACATGATCCTTCCAAGACTTGCTATAGATTAGTATATCATCAAAAAATACTAATTTTTTTTTTCTAAGGAAGGGTTTGAAAATGGAATTCATCCAACCTTGAAATGTAGAAGGTGCATTGGTAAGGCCAAAAGGCATGAACAAAAATTCATAATGACCTTCATGAGTTCTAAATTCTATTTTCGGAATGTCTTCAGTCTTCATTCTGATTTGATGATATCCTGAATGAAGATCCAACTTGGTGAAGTAAATTGATCCATGCAATTCATTCAATAGTTCATCAATGAAAGGAATGGGAAGTTTATCTTTAATATTGAGCTTGGTTAGCTCCCTATAATCCGGACACATGTGGCATGATCCATCCTTATTTTGCACCAATACTACTGGAGCAGAGAAAGAACTTTGACTAGGTTGAATTATACTAGACTACATCATTTCTTCAATTCAATTTCACTCTTTTGGGCATAGGGATATCTGTGAGGTCTGATGTTTGGAGGAACGCTTCCTAGAATCAAATGAATAACATGATCATGATCACAAATAGGTGGGAGACCTTTGGGAGTCTCAAATACCTTGGAATAATTGTCCAAGAATTTTTGGAGATATGGAGAAATATATGATTTTGATGTGGGAACCTCTAGCGAACATACTTGTGCAATTACACCTCGTCATTATTTCTTTAGAAGCTTTGTCATTCGATTGGAGCTGATTATCTTTCCTGGTTTCCCTGCGATACCTCTTAATAATACTTCCTTTCCTTCTAAATAAAATTTCATGAAAAGTTCTTAAAATTTAAAAGCTATTGTACCCAAGGATTGTAGCCATTGGACTCCTAGTACAACATCAGCACCACCCATTGAAATGGAAAGCATTGGGCTATTCAATACATATTCTCCCATGGATAGCTTGATATTATGGCACTTTCTAGAGCAATTTATGGTTCCTCCACTTGCAACCATCACTTGAAACTCTAGTGTTGGATATAGGAAGCAATATAATTCCTTGACTATCTTAGAATGAATAAAATTTTGGTACTACTCGAATCAATCAACACTATTACCTTTTTGTTCTTGATATGTCCTTTTATCTTGATAGTTTGGTGGTAATTCCAACCAATTCATTACTCTTTTTTCTTCCAATTTTTGGGGTGTAAACCTTATAGGTTGTGGAAGGCTAGGGGAAACAACACTTCCATCCTTATAGTTATGAGTGGCAGGCTTCCTTGTCACCATAATTTTGCTTTCTGTTTTTCTTGCCAACCTGAATGCCTTATCCAACGAGTCAGGTTCCCAAAGAAGAACCTCATGTTGGATGTTATCCTTCAAAATCCCTATAAACACATCAATCTTATGCTCCTCTGGAATATATTTTACCCTTATATTCAATTTTTGGAAGTGCTCAATGTGCTCCATCACTGAACCCTTTTGTTTGAGGTTTATCAATTGGGTAAAAGAAGTGTTTCTTTTTGTATCCTCATAATGTGCTATCATTTATTCCGTAAAAATTTCCCAAGTGACAATTTGTTTACGAGAGCAAAGCCATCGATACCATACAAATTGATTTGGTTCCAAATATAAAGTTACAATGCGTACCTTTCATGTGTTTTGCACATTATGGAGATTGAAATATTGCTGCATCTGTAGTATCCATGTTACGGGATCCTTTCCATCAAACTTCCTCATATCGATCTTTGGAACATTGTGGGTCTTCAATCCAACATTAGAGTTTATGAAATCATGATTAACATTTCTTTTGTTCTCATCATGAGTTTCCTTTACTACCCTTTCACCATTAGTAAGCATTTCTTGTAGCAACTTAGTCAAATATATCTTCAAATATTCCATCTTAGCATTCATTCCATTCATTTAGCTTCCATGCCATCCATCTTAAGTTGCACACCATTCATATTAGCTTCCACGTATTTCTTTAAACCATCAATCCTAGCTTTTGTTACCTTTTGTGAGAGTAAAATTTGTTGCACTTGGTCTCGTAATTTTGATATATCATGTTGCGTTTCTTGCTCTTCTTCATGAGTCACGCTAGAGATTTCAGGTTGTTTACTAGGTGTTTCCATTTTCTTTCTTCAGGACATCAATTAATGATAATTATGCTTCCTTATTCCCTTTGATCTTCAACCTAACTTTTCAACTGAAACTTATGCAAAATTTTAAAAGACTACACACCTTCTTTCACTTTGTAGAAGCTCGATATTGAATCTATTGTATCTTTGTAATTGCGAATCTCCAAGGTCTAAAATTGCCTCCTGTGGTAGCCCTCTACGTCCTCTTTCTAATGCCACTAGTCTGATCAAAATTGGATTCTCCAAGAAATCGTTATGCACAATCTCCCAAGATGACCTGACTATATAATTTTTCAGTAGATCAAACTTTTACGACATGCCGCATGTCACTATTTCGACCTTCGGATCTAAAAAAGATACACATAAAACTAAATTTCATCCTCTTTCTGTAACTTCTTATGAAATTTCAATTTGATACTCAGAGAGAAATTTATGATGATTTTCCCAAGGTCACATGTTTGGAATGTAACTCAGGAGTATGCAAAAACCATAACTTCCTCCATTCATATATCCAAAAATATAGCGAGACAAGACCTGAAATTCGGACCCGAGGTTCAGAACGATTTCAGCTCAAATGGATTTTTTTTAGCTTCTGAAATGTCGGAAAAAAAAATTTATAGAGAAAATTCCATGATGACCTGTTTGGAGCAGAAAAACCCTAGGATCCAAAGCTTTGATACCAAATGTTATGCAACCAGCTCGAAAAAAGATAGAAAAGAAATATCAACACCTTAGAAATCAACCTCTTCGAGGGGGAAACCTCCTTTACATTACACAAATGAACAATTCTTGTATGCTACAAATGACAAAACCTCATTTCTATATATAGGAGTCTAAGGGGTCACAATATAATCAAAGATGACATAACAATAATAATATAAGGGCACAACATTAACAATATTGGGCTTCTATGGGGCACAATAATAACAATATGGGGACAATATGGGCACAACAATAACAATAAGGGCTACAATGAGAATAGTAATGGGAGAATCACTAGTATTATAGGGACATAACAAAGGAAAAGGCCCATTTGAATGAACTAGTTTTCAAAGAGTCATGTACATACTCATAGGGATCAAGAATGCATTGGGTGTGTCCAAGAAGACAATGAGTTGAATTATTTCCTTGTGAATGCCTTAAGGAGCAACTAATAACCAAGAATAAATGTGTTGGAATGCCAATTTATCTATAGGTAACTAGATCGTTAAATATGTATGAAATTACTCAAAGTGGAAGCTAAGGACATGTGATATTTTGTTTATGTAAGAGTTGTAATTATAAATCTCATTTTTTTTCTGTTCTCTATTTATAGAATAGGAAGGACAGTTCTCCTTTAAGGGGGTGGGGTTTGTAACATCTCTCACTTTACCCATATTTTTTTAATATTAAATTGTGACTATAATGAGACCATGGAAGTCATGGTTGGCTAAGAAAAAATGGTGTAACATATAAAATAAAATGTTTAAAGTTATGGCCCACTGAAGGAGAGGACTTCCTGATGGATCCATTTTCTAAGGGAGAAACTGGCTATGGGTAATAAAGAGCCATGATCAATCCATTTTTTTTGTTGGAGTAATTACAAGTACAAATGAACCACCTCCTAACATATTTAATGTGTTTGCAGAGTGGAGAAATGGAGGATGATGCTCCTCACCCTCGAATGTGTAGTAGGTGGAATAGATGATCGAACCACCACCTGATAGATTGGAAAGTGGAGAAGTGGAGGCTGGTGCTCCTATTCAACAAAGAGGGAGGAGGAAATTGGGAAACTCTTCAAAATAAAATAAGAGATGAGATAGTGTGATGGAGCTCTCTTAGGTTCAGTTTACACACAAGATATTGGGATGACAATGACCTCTCAAATTCAAAAGAGGGATAGGGTGAGATTGGTCTCTGACAACCTTTGGAGAGGTTGGGTATCCAAGAAATCCTTGAAATTAACACAAAGAGTCTAAGATGAGGGGATTACTACCTTGGGAGAAAGAGATGGAAGCAAAGAAAAGGATAGAAAACAATGAAGGAAATAATGAAAAAGAAAGACATGGCTATGGCCAATTCCCCAGCGAAAGGAAGAACAAATATTCCACTCTTGCAGATACACAAAAGGATGCAAAGGAAAGATATAGATAAGCATAATAGAAGAGAAGTATTTGGGTTCTTTGATTTTTCTTCTAGGCAATGTTCTTTGGAGTTGATATTTTGGAGGAGGCCCATTGGTTCTTTTTCATGAACCCATTCTCTCTCTCTCTCTCAAAATGGAAGAAACTTGATGTTGGGCATGGAGCGCAAGGAGCTACTAGAGCATTGACATTAGAAGAAAATGTTTTGATTTCATAGGACTAGGTTTTCCATTCCTATGTGGTAAATGGGAGGCTTAGTCGATGACTAAATCATTATGGTGTTTATTTCTTGGGAGAAATTAATAAACTACCTAGACATTGAATTCCAACTCTAGGACTAAGAAATGACCCAACTCGACCTTGGGTGTAATTCATGTGAACTATATTTGAGGGCATTGAAATGAGTTTTTTATTCTTGTATGGTCAGTGGGAGGCTCAATGGATGAAAAACTAGTTGTGGTGTTTACTGCTAGAGGATAACTGATAAACCATCTGGATAGTGAATTCCATCTCCTGGACTGAGCAATAACCCAACTTGACTTTGGGTGTAATCCATATGAACTCTATTTCAGGCCACTAGATTGATTTGTCTATGCATGTGTGATTAGCGGGAGGCTCAGTGGATGATTGAATCACTATGGTGCTTATTGCTAGAGGGAAGGTGATAAACAAATTGGAAAGAGGATTTCAACTCTTGTATTGAGAAGTGCTCCAACTAGACCTTGGGTGCAATCCCTGTGAATTGTATTTGAGGCCATTGGACTGAATTGTTTGTGCTTTTGTGGTTATTGGGAGGCTCAGTAGATGATTCAATCACTGTGGTGCTTACCGATAGTTGTCTATTCCTATTTGATTAGTGGGAGAATTAGTGGATGAAAATTATCGATGTTTGTTGTATAGATGTTAATCACTTAGAGATGGTAATATGAATCATTGTGGCCTTTACTATAGAGTTTTTAACCACCTGGAAAATGGAATACAAACCCTTGTGCTGCTTTCCATGAAATGACAGCTAATAAACTACCTATAAAATGGATTGAATCTCCCGGATTAAGTAATACTCAATTTAGACCTTGGGTAAGTCACAACGAATGAGCTAAAGAGAAAGAGTGGGTCACTTTGGTTCTTGCTACCATAGGGTAGTTGATAAATCACCTAAGAAAGTATCCCCTTATACTTTGGATCTGGCTCGGGGGTAGTCAACTACAAGAAATATGTGGTGTAGTTGTAGGATATTCAATAAATTAACACACATAAAAAAATACCAAAAACATAGAAATGGCGGAAAATAACTCAGCCTCACTGTATTCCTCTTATAATGCAATCCGATGTACAAATAATGATAATAGTACAAAGAAATACATGAGGAAGTTTGTCAAAAGATATCACGTCTATCTTGGACACTATGGTTGAGAAAATATCTCAACCAAACACTAATATAGGAACCTAACTAGTTGGAGAGAATCTCTCAACCAACTAAGCCTAAACTGAGTCCTAACTATGAGGAACAAACTCAATCTAGAAAGGTAGGATTAAATCCAACTTTCTTGATTTTAATTAATTTAACTGTTTTGGACTTATAATTGTTTTCATCACATGAGAGTGAGGCTAACATTCCCCCCCCCCCCCAATGATAAGTCCAAAATAAGAACTAGGAACCATCTTCCAAGTTCTCATGTTGAAACTATTGATCCTCAAAAATGCTGCTTGAAAAACCGCCAAAGATGGATGTTGAGAAAACTCAAATTTGAAGAGAACATGAATCAACTACAAGTGTGATTCATCTTTGAAATTTTCTTGACGACTCCATCATGTGCCAAGCTGTAAAAGGATCCATTTGCCCTTTGCTTTCAATCAACATCATTTGTCTGCTGACAAAATGTTGATGACGCCCACTAGTGAATTTGCTTTGTCCACTAAAAAAATATTGAGAACACCCACTGGCAACTTTGTTGATGTCAAAACTACTCACTATTGCTTTTGTTGTTGAACACCCACTGGTTGATTTATTGATGATGCCCAGTGGCTAATTTGAAGATGTCCACTAGCTTCTTTTGATGATGTTGTTGAGACTTTCAGTCTGACAACAACCCTTAATTCCCCCCTTTATCATCTGAAAGGAGAGACAATCATCTGCATTTGATTTCTAAACTCCCCCCTTTAGGTGTAGGAGAGTTTCACTGTTGTACTCCTGCTTTCAAGTGCATGAGAGTACCATCTTCAATTGATTGTTGGCTGCAATAGTTGAGATTGAATTCTGGTGTAAAACTTATACAATCGTTTTACTATTGAAAACCATTCCCAAGGATCAATCCATGCATAATTTATCTTGAATCTAGCAGGTTGGTGTTGTTTGCAGCATTTCTTTGATGAATGATTCTGCTTGCCACAACGGTGACAACGACGGCGATCAAAACAATGATCTTCCATGTGACCTTTTCTTCGAAAATGTTGGCATGTGGGTTTGTCTTCAACTTTCTCATGGCTTGTTGATGTTATTTGATCAAGAAAGTCTGCACTGATGAACTTGATTGACTAAGAATAATGTGGGATATGCAAGTTGTTTTCATCTTTGTCATATCCTAAACCTCATCTATTTTTGTTACTTTGGAGTTCTTCCCACGACTTGATAATTGGTTTAGAAGAAGCAAGTTCAATTTGATCATGAACAACTTCTACACTTGAAGTTGTTTGGATGAGTGATTTGGAATCGACATATTTATCCTCATTTGTATGGTTGAATGACTTGGAAGCAACACTCTTCGAGTGCAACTTATCTCTTTGTAGTTGTGACTCTAGTTGAAGGAACTCAATTGTTTCATGTGCTTGTTGTAGATTCATTGAAATATCAACGAGAGTTGCTTTGCTGATTTGCACCATGTCTTCAGAAGTTGAGAGGATCAAATTGTTAAGAATATTTAACAACTGAATGCTTTTTTCCATATGAACTTGCTGGAACTCATGCTCGCTTTCTTTTAATACTTGTTGGATTTTTAAAACTCTCTCACTTGAATGTTTGAGCTTGCTTGCTTGAACTCATGCTCGCTTGTTGTAGATATGAACAGGACTGATTGTTGTTTTAATATTCTCTTTTGTTAAAGTTGAACTCGCTCAGTTTCAGGCTTGCTTAATGTTTTGAATTTTGCACTTGCTTGAACTCACATTCTTGATTGATCAAAATAAGGGTGTCAAATACTATCGAAAATTCACCCAAGAGAAATGATTACAATGATTTTAATGGCTCAGTTAAAAAAATAATGTATTCACTTGGTTTAATTGATTCCCTATCAATTCAAAGCTTGGGTGTCGGGTTCAACCGAGAATGTACCCTTACAATTCAACTCAATTTGACTTTGATTTCAAGTTGACTTACAAAAAATAAATTTATTTGCAAGTTATACAATGACTAATTGTCTTTGAATTTTGATGTAGACTTTGCCTTGGAATGCTTGAGTTTTTAGCTTCATTAACTCGATTTCCTATGAGTGAATGATGTTGAATTACTTTTTGATGTTGAATCATGATGTCGTCAACCTTGATTATGTGTTGTAGTTGTGCAAATGCATGTGATTGTTTGTGCTTGATTGAATGCTCATTGCAGCTTCTTAATTTCAAGTGCTTTGATTAATGTGCTTGGTTAATTCACTTGCTTTAGACTCCTTGTGTGTTAGATAAGATAATTGTAGTGTCAAAACTAGACACAAAAATAAGCTACATCAAGAAGCATGTGTCATCACAAACTTACACATGATGTATCTAAGATCCCCTTATTCAATTTTGGGTGGATCTAGGACACATCAAACAATCAACTACACCCTTATAACCCCAAAATTGGAAAAATCACTTATTACTCCAAAAAGCACTTATCACTCCAAAAATATTACAAAATATACTTATCTCTCCAAAAGAAAAATTTAAAGCACCTTATTTCTCCAAAACATTTAATAAAATATTAAAATCACTTTGTAAAATTGATTTATAAAAATGTGATTTAATGTTAAAATATTTATGAATGTATAAGCATACCATAAATTTGTTGAAGTGATAGTGAAAAAGCCCAATTCAAAATTTGAATCGCTTCTTCCATACTTGATATGCTAACTTGGATGGAATGGAGCTTCACAAAGCTTGGTCTAGTGTAAGTCTTTTTTTTCAGGAGGTATTCTACGTAAGTGATTTAAAATTGCTTCACTATATGTAATGGTCGATGGGTAGTCATTTACATAAAATCAAAGCCACCATGGGTTCCGCTTGCAATGTTGGTGCTTTCTCTTTACTCTTCCATCAGCAGAAAAATAAATAAATAAACATATGATGACTCCTCTACTCTACACAACTTCAATCACAACAAGCTGATGCAAACAACACAATACCGATCTCTCACTCAATAATAACAACAATTACAACTTGGATCCTTCAATTGACAAAGTGTGAAACAGTAGCAGTGATGCTTCACCCATGCAACCTTCGACAAGGGTTCTTCTCCCTTCCTCCACATGAACTCAGAATTGAACATAAAACCAACCCTTTAACATGCACTTATCAACATAGTCCTTTGCGCAGATGGCTTTTATGCACAGTCCTCCAGATGGGTTCCACATTGCAGATTACATTGCTCTCCACGGTGTTGGTCTTATTTCACACTAGCAAACATGCTCAACGCTGGTGTTCTCTCTCACGCAGCGTTTTTAATGCACTTAGGTAGGTTACAAGAGATATTTTTTCAGATCCATGAATCTACACATAGCACTCTGCTCAGTGCTAGTGTTCCAGGTTGTTGTTACTTGTAGATTCCATGATGATCAATCAAATAGATCCACGCTTACATTGCCTTACACAATCTTAATATATAATTCTTGAAATAGTAGTTGATCTATGGTTGGGTGGTGAGTTGAAGTCCCTCGTTAAGTTGCCAGCCATCGTAAAACACTCAGATAAGTCCATTACATGTGCATATTTGAATTTATGGATTATGATGATCCCTATCATATTTATGGCTAGTATATGATCTTGTGCATTTATGAATGAAAATGTATCCCCTAACTGTGAAGTTCATTGTTATGTTTATGACTAGAAGATATCTTGTATGTCCATGATTTTAATGGGTGCATGGACTATGTTGATTAATGTTTAGTTTATGGTTGATGTGAGAACTTGTGTGTTTATCCTCTCTCTTGCTTCCCTTAATTGAAAATAATGCTTTATGAATATCTTAGTTCATCCTGCTTAGAGGGTTTTCATTGTCTGATAGAGGGACATGAACTCTTCTTGTATTGATATCAACACTTGTATGATTACACTTAATTAATTGATAAATCACATGCTTTTGAATATGTTTAACCAGCCCACAGGAGGTCAACAAAGTTGGAGTGTTTTTTATATTTCTCCTTGTGAAACATTACAATTGTGTAGATTTTTATGTCGGGGGCCTTTTCCCTTCTTATCTCAGATACCTATGACTTGGGTGTTGTGGGAGCCCGATCTTTGTGTTGGTTATCATGAAAAATCTGAGGTTTCAAGACCTCCAACTCTCACACTATAAATGAAAAAGGAGTTGGAATTTGGGGAAGTTTCTCCTTTTTAATATCCATTCATTGAAATTTGAGTTCGAGGACCCTAGGGTCATGTGCTTTAATATGCAGAAATTTTGGTTTTTTTTTTTTTTTTCGGTGGGGTGGGGTGTCCCTTTTCTTTGCATAACCCTAAAAATATGGCATTTGGGACAATCACTGTGACATTTTTAAAACCTTGAGAATTAGTTCTCTAATGGTTTTCAAGATCAACAAAGCATATTTTTGTGATATGTAAAGTATAACAGGGCCCAACACTGAGGGTATGAAGGTGGAACCTTGTTATGTGGGCCCCATTGGGTTGTCAAACTACGAAGCGATAACTTAGACCCGAATCTCCACTATGTAAGTTCTCAATAGACCTTGTTGTGATGGAATTACAGTGTCACCAAGGCTTGGCAGAGGCCACGTGGGTGCTACATGGTGCCCAATGATGACATTGACTCTTTCAATAGGAAAAACTTTGAGTGGGCATATATTTTGATCCATAACTCAGATTGAGATAAATTTTATATCTCTGGAAAATGCTTGACGAGTTGATCTCAATGGTAGTACTAGAATAAAAATGTTCAAACTTGGAAAAATGAAGTTTTTTCTAACCCCATATTCATAGCAAACCTTAGAGATAGGGCCAAAAGGTAACGCTCCCTCAACCCGGTATGTTAAGGGGGTGGAAGGTGGTTAAAAAAATATAGTAGAATGTAATATTCTTATCTCTAATAAAATTCTTTTCGTTTAAAATATTCACTTATTTATCTTCAATAAAAAAAAATCCTAAGATATTTAGTGTATTTGGTGGGCGAAAAATTCATATCAATGCTTTAATTCATAACTTCACAATCAATATCCATTTTGTTTCTCTTTTAACTTTTAAATTTTTTCCATGTTAATGTTAATTAATCTTTGTAAGAAACTCCTTATAATAACACATTACTACATTTCTAGTCTCATTTTCCGTTTGAAAAGGTTTGTTGGGTTCAAGTCTCTGTCCTTGTCTTCATTTTTATTAGGTTTCTTGAATTTCTCCTTATAATTTTCTAACTAATTTAGAAGATCATCATTATCTCATCAACTTACCTTTCCCAAACCTATCACTCTTGTTTGGACATAAAGTTCATGCATTCCCCTATACTTGAGCAAGAAATGAAGAATACATGAAATCATTGTTTCACTTTTTTTTTTAATATTTATACCTTATAGCCATCAATATATAGAATTTATAAATACAATTTCTTCCACATCATTGTTCACCTCCTCTTTATATAAATTATGGATTTTTAATATAGAAAACCTTTGAGAACCATTCTAGCATTCGATTATCCCATAGTTATAACTACAAGTGGATAGAGTAAAGGATGAAAAGTTTTTAACTTAAACCTCTTTACCATATCTAAAGGGAAATCAAGAAATTGTCTTAAGGGAATAAAAAATAACCATATAAAAAAGTTAGCGATATCTTCTTGCATATTGTTTTGACTAGGAATTTACAAAAGCTCTTTCCAAAATCATCATCAGATTGATCTGGTTCCACTCATGCCCAAGTAAAGGCATTATCATTGTTACATGTGGATTAAATGCATAATTCTTCAAAGGTCTAAAAGGGTATGGTGGGATGACCGCCCATGCTTCTTCCCTTCCTGCTACTATTGTCCTTGTTGAGAGTTTTAATTAGCGATTAAACCTCCCACTATTTAATTATCAAGCTAGACTCGTAAACATGAGTTGTACTTCGATTTTGATTCAGGTCATGATCAGAGCATATATAAATTCCTTGAAAATGGTCGCTTAAGTACAAAATGATAAACACATTTATATCAACTAGCACTAATTTTATTTGCAGGCAAAGAATTGTGAATAGGGGTATAAGGAGATCAATTCACTTAGTTTACCAAGCAATAAAACTCTCCTTTTAAGTAACTCCTTACCCAATCCTAAATGAAATTGGAATACTAGACATGAATTACACACTTTGAATTAATGTCAGAACGAAAACCTAATTCTCTCACTGTTTACTTCAATCCTAGAAACAAATCATAAATCTAATTGGAGTCACACAATTCCTTTTAAATGAAACTATTCTACTTAAATCAATCACACCTTGTTCAGATACCTCGTACTGATAGAAAGAGATCACATACCCTATTAACATTTCTCAGCCTTAAATATCACTGTGAATTTTGCAATGAAAATGGAATCACTTTGCTTAATTAAAATCACACTATTAACTAATGGCGTTGGATCACACTGTTAAACTACTTTAGCTTATGAATACTAGAAAACAAATACACACACAATAATCATAATTTTATATTAAATGCACAATCTAGAATAGAATCACACTACTTTAAGCACACCTAGTTTGCAATGTAAACACAACCTTATCCTTCACCAAACATGATTTTTATTAGAATCAAACAGAGATTTCATTTATCAAACAGATCATAAGTTAACTATTCAATGCATTCAAGAAGAAATTCATTCAAATCCTCAGCATGCCCTATGAAATAGTGCATGCAATTGTTATAATTCAAGCCACATTCTAATCAAAGAATAGTTTGATGGTAATTAAAATGAACTCAGCTTTTTATGAAGAACAGAGCATAGCTCTGTGTTGAAGATTTATGCACAGTATATATGACAAATGGAAGTCTATGCACTTAGAATTCTTGGTCGTGTTATCTATCAATGAACATGAGGTTGTATCAATTATGATCAATCCAAAATGAAATGGAATATCTGAGACATTTACACAAGAAACCTTAGTGAATTCACACAATAACTAGATAGAAAATGAATGTAATGAACTCTCACACAACGATTCACCTACGAACTAACAATGAAGCTTGTCCCCAGATGATGGTGGGCCCTACCACACCTGGGTAAACTTTAAATGACTTGCAGAAAAAGAAAGATTTAAAGCATTCAATTTAAGGACTCACAATAAACCATAACTCAGAACGATTTGGCTCAAAGCATAGCCATGGTATTAACCGAAACAGATTCTTCAATTACAAATAATGATGTCTGAACAATAACTTGATAACTTAATATCTTGTACCAATAACTAATTCTAATTCATTAGAGTACTGGCCTTTATGGGAAATGATTCACATTCAGAATGGAAATAAATCCATACATGGCAAACTTATTGAATTTACTAAATCAAACTTGAGATCTAATTTCTTGAATGATTTCACTCTCCTTAGCACAACAGGTTCCAACAAATGCCAACATTACCATGGTCATGTTTCGATGAGGATATGGAGAATCTTCATTGTGGTAAACATAGAGCTCGGGCTCGATCAAAATCTTCAGTTTTTGTGTTCGAGTTTTTAGAAGTACGAAGTCGTGGAAAGAGTCTACTAGGCCTCCATGATTTTGAGTACAGGTCATACACTGAGCTATTGAGTATAGAAATGACAAAGCAAGACTATTGAAAAGAATTCCCTCCATATTTAGCTGACTTGTCCATACTGCTACAAATCTTCACACCTAACCCATAATGATTATTCATATTATTAGGAATATAACTCAACTTACTAAAACTTAACCAAAAATAGCAAAATGACGCTAATGTAATGCATTTACCTCATGTCAGGGTTTTAGCAGGGATTAGGACAGTGATGGTGATGGAAAGGTAGGTGAAGGGGTACTTCCTTTGAAAATAGTGGGCAAAAATGGAGGTGATAAGTGGTAAATTTGGGGAGAAAAAGAGACACCAACATCCCCCCATGCCAATTTGGATGAATTTCCTCGTGAAAATTCTACAGTCCTCCAAAAGGAAGAGGTTGCAAAAAAAGAAGGAATCCTGGTAAAAAACTAGCAGTCTTGACAAGAACTTCTATTCCATGCTTAAATAGAGTAGAACACTTCTTAAACTGTAGAGCCAATCCTTGTGCACTTAATTTCTTAGTGGGCCTGAACCTTAAGCCCTTCCAACACAATAATTGTCTATTTTTCCTCTTCAGGTCATCATTATGGGTAAATAGTCAAATATTCCTGTCCCTAACCTAATTCTGACTTCCCTTACATAACGGAACAAGACCTTGTATTTTTTTCTTTTTATTGGAGCTTACCAATGTTCTTCTGCAGCTTGATCAATCAGATCTTAAGGTTCTCCTCCTCATCAAGAGTTGTAGTCTTTGCAGGTGTTGTTGATTTCTGAGAGGCATTGCCTCTAGATGCCTTATTGATGCTTTTCCTTGGCAAAGAAACATGATGGTTTTCTTTAGTAACACTTCTACTTAACGAAGGCCAAATAGGGGACAATGTTTCCAGGTCATGTGCAATATCGATGAGGATTTCTGCTTCAGATGTGGGAATATGCACTTTTCTAGAGGACAATTGTAACTTCTTAGCATCGAAATCAAGAGATGATGGAATATCAACATGTTCAGAACTTGCAACCTTGGATATGATATATTTAGTTCTAGTCATACTGCGAGTTCCTCTATGACCTTGAGCAAAGTTATCCACTCCGGGAATCGAGGGCTTCTGGGTAGGAAAGAGAATTCTCCTACACTTTTGTTTTGTCTTGACACCATCATGAGCTTTGGGGGCATTCGACTAGAGTTCTACACCTTTTCCTTCCAACATAGGGCTTGACTCAGGTCATTCTATCTCATCCATATTCCTTTTACCTATTTTCTTCTTTCCTACTTGGTTCTTCAAAGAAATTTCAGCCTCCTCATGTTTTGAAGAAGGGCCTGCTTCCTAAGGGGTTGCATAGGTAGGGGCGGTTGTTTAGGGACAAAGTCCCCTAGGTTCTTGGGTCAATACCCTAGCAGAGCGGTGGTTATCTACAAAGAAAAACAAGAATTCCACACAGCCATGATGCTAATATAAACAAGCTACACGAAAAGAGGTGCACCTAGGGGTCCTTCGTTTGGGTAGATCCAGCCAGGGTCCAAACCCTCTTGGAGTTCCTTTCAATCCTTCAACCTACAAAATAATCAATTCCGGAAAGCATAACAATATATGGACCAAGCATCATAAGGAAATCAACTTCATAGCATATTGAAAGTTAGTTATACAATTAAAACAACCATTCATATGTAAATCATAACAATAATATCATAAGCATGAAGAAGATTCATATCAAGAACAAGAAAAGTGTTTCATTTATTATAGATAACTAAAATACAGAAAGGAATGATTTTACCTGTCTTCCTTTCGCAGGCTCCAAGTGGAACCATCCTCCGGATTCGTCCAATCTCAAGCCTTCAACAAGCTCCTTCCATAACTCACTCAAGGATATCTCAACTAATGGAAAGACATCATAACTCAAGGAAACAAGGGTTTCCTGTAATGGGGGAAGTGTTGGAAGCACAAGGATCTTCAAACCTAATCAAGGATAATCTCAACAGAGTGATTTTTCTCTCTCTTCTCTCCTCCTTTAGGCCTTCCCATTGAAGCCTTTTTATACTTCTCCCAAAGTAGTTTTTTAGTTGGAAATTCGTTGGGAACAGTTGGGACACGGGCACTAATAGGTAATCAACAGGTGAAACCCATGATCTCCACCCGAAATTAAGGAGATTTATTTTTTTTAAGTGTTTTAAGACATATACACGAGTTGGGTATACACATACCCTCGTACACACGCGTTTAGCTCGGGGCAATGTCACGTATAGGGAGTAAAAGACTATTTTTTAAGTATTTGGACCAGGTCTGAAAGGAGGGGTTGCCCTAGGCCATGAGTGTAGCATCACAAACATCAAGAGTGAGAATTTGAGCTATAATAATGGTATAATTAGTAGGAGAGGTAGGGGTTACTTTGGAGTTAGTCATGGGGGTTATGTTCTTCTATCTCAGGGATCGAACCACAAATTTTTATTGCCCTTTAACCTGAGTTTCCTCCCCAGGGAAGTTCTCCACCAAGAAGTCCTCCCACAATTTCTTACACCTTTGAAGTTCAACAACCACTATAATCTTGATGAGGTTGTGATGATACAAGTTCATTTTGGGCCTTCTACTTTTAGACTGTACAGCTTTGGCCATCTTGTGTAAGCTCAACCTCAGGCAATGTGGAATGTTTACCTGGCTATCTTCAGTGAAATAGGTCAACAAACGAATATGGTAAAGAAATACAATTGCATACCTCCCTTCACAGCTAAGCAAGCACCGCAACATCATGATCAAAGGGTGCCACTACTCTTCTATACATCTCTGCAATACACCTTTTTCCCAATTGAGTGATCGGTATGTCAGCTTCAAGAACATGGTGAAATTTAGAATATTTAGTTGCCCACCTTTGAAGAATGGTCCCCCCTCTGAGGGCAACCCTACAGCTCTGCTCAGTGATTCTCTAGTGACTTTGAAACTTAAATTCCCAATCTTGACATGTTCCCCATCAAAGTTTTGGGAAAACAATGGAGCAACCTTATCATTATAGCCCTCATTTTTTTGTAAAAATGTCATCCATCTTTGCTCCTCCACAACTCCTTTGCATTGTTGATATTATGGACTGCATGAAAACTAGATAAATGTAGGTTCATGACAGTTAGCCCCCATGTCAACTGGCACCACGATTTAGTTACAAATTCACCCTTACAATACTGAAACGAAATTTGCTTCTTTGTTAATCAATAATTCCTCAGTCTCTGTTTGAATCGCTACCAACATCTCAAAACTTCGGTCGAATTAGAACATGGAGTCAGTCATTACAAATTAAGGGAAGCATGGGATTTGAAATGTGATTATAGCAATGACCCATATGCAAATGATGTGGAGTGATGGTGTTGAGGCCAAGTGAAAGTTTGCATGAGCCATCATGATTGATCATAGATGCTATGAGATGGTAGTGAGGAGAGGATGGAGTATATGATTATACAAGATGGAAGGGAATATAGGATTAAAGGAGTATAAGAGTATAGTAGGAAGGGAGTATAGGATTAAAGGATTATAGAGTTATATGAATATAGGATGATAGTAGGAATGGAAGATGGGGTTATGATCATAATTTAGGAGGGATAGTTAGAGGTGAATAACATATAGCATACATTTCAACTACTCATGATCAAATTCAAGCAAATTTAAGCACATAACTAGACCAAATTATAATGATATTGGGGTAATAATTTTGTGGAGATCACCCAGCTCTATAATAGCAGCAAGGTACTGAACATAAAATAATGCTGATAGGAATGACACTTAGGCTGCAAGTGTGCTCTGCAAACATTTTTATGGAAATGTAATTTTAACGGAAAACATAATTTTACAGAGTTAAGTATAGATGTAGAGTACAAACCCTGTAAAATTATCTTTGCATAGTGCCACATAGATTGCTAAGTTGTAGAGATGGTCATCCTTGGCTGAGAGTAGAAATGGAAACTGGTTATGAAGTGATCCTTATACTAATGAAACATAACACCAAACATGCTCCCAAAAAAAAATGTTGTTCTAATAATACATCCATAATAGCATATTGTAATTTTACACAGTATAGTATAGAAAGCTGCTAAGTATAGCATGTAGAATACATAATCTAGAAATTTCTTTGCTCAATGCCATGTAATGTGTTGATTATTGCCTTTTAGAAGATAAGTAAAACCTGTTTATCACCCCATGGATTTTAACCAGGCCTGGGATGATGACTACTTGAGGCATTTCTTATTTAGAGAGCTTGAAATGGATGGAAAGAAGGCTCTGGGGGGGTTTCTCTTCCGTACTTATTCTATTGAGTTCTGAAAATAATAATTCTATACTCAATAGATCCCTAACTACTACTACTCTATTATTTTAATGAGCCTAAAGTAGCCACTTCTTGAGGTTTTCATAATTAGATAGTGTGAAACACCCAAAGAAGACTCCAAGGGTATTCTTTTCCGTGAATATTTCCTTAAGTCCAGAAAAGAATAAATATGTACTCAAGGAATCCCTAGGCTACCACTGTTCCATGTAGTTTTTACGAGCCTGGATCAGTTACTACTTGGGAGTTTCAGTTTTGAGAGTCTGAAAACGTCCAAAGAAAACTCCAAAAGGGCTCCTTTTCCATAATTAATCTGTCAAGTCTAGTTAAATGAATAAACCTACCCAAGACAGATTTCTCCTTTATTCTACATTGGTTGTGGGGAGAAACGCTTAAAGATATAGAAAATGATAGGCCACTAATTATTCTATATGTATATATATACATAAATAAAAGAAATTAAGCATATGAACTAACAAGAGGCTGGTCATTTTCATGGACTAGCTCCACCTCTGGATCTCTTCTTACCTCCTGTAGAAATTATTGTCGAGAGAGTGGTTGGTGATAAATCTTGAGTCAGTGGCCATTTACTACAAAATATGTCTGACTTTCATGAATAGTTTTAATACGAATTGAGCTGTTGTCGAAAACCTCATCCACCTCATAGGGACCTAACCACCTAGTGGAGAGTTTTCCTTTAAACTGTTTGAACTTACTGTCATAAAGCAAGGCCCAATCTCTTGGAAATAAAATATTATTCTTAATAAACTATCATGCCAATGAGCTGTCTAATCTTGCACCAACATGGTTATATCGAATGCATCCTGTCTAATCTCATCCAACTCATTCAGCTCAATTAACCTTTGTTCTTTGGATTCATTAAGATTCATCCCGAGTTGAGTAGCAGTTCAAAATGTTTTCACTTGGAACTCAATAGGAAACAACACTTGTTTACCATAAACTAACTTGTACGGGGTGTGCCCTTTTACGTTCCTCCAAGTTTTGCGGTAAGACCATAATGCTTCCAACAACTTGTGAGCCCAATCCCTATGATGTAACTGAATTGTCTTGGTTAATATGGATTCTAACACTTTGTTTGTGGACTCCACCTGCCCATTGGCTTGGGGTGGTAAGGGGTAGATTTTCGATGTTTGATTTGGTACTGTTCAATGAGAGCCTTGACCAATTTTGATGTGAACTGTGTGCCCTAGTCAGTAACAATCTCCCGAGGTACTCCAAATCTAGTGAAAATCTCTTCAAAAAGGAATTCCACTACTGCCTTCTCGATTGTAGCATACAAAGCCTTAGCTTCCACCCACTTTGTAACATAGTTGGTGCAAACTAAAATACACTTTTTTTTCTTTGACATGGGGGAGATAATTCCCATGAAATCTAATTCCCATTTCTCGAAAGTCTTTATTGATATTTGTGTTTGAAGGGGCATCTGATCTGAAGGAACTGGCCTCCCCGTCCTCTGAAAAGTGTCACAACTAGATACAAAATTTTTGGCATCTTTGAAAAGCGAGGACCAATAATACCCAGTATGAAGGACTTTGTATGTGGTCCTTTTGTCTGCAAAGTGCCCCCCACAAGGCTCACTATGGCAGGCATTCAAGACATCAAATATCTCATTTTCTCACACACATCTCCTCATGATCAAGTCGGGTCCAGTGTAGAACAAGTCTCCATCGATCCAAGAGTAGTTGGCACTACGTTGTATAATGTTATGTTTTTCCCTAGTAGACATATTTTGAGGCAACTTCCCTAACACCAGGAAGTTGGAAAAATCTTCAAACTAGGGAGTAAGGGTAGATATAACAAACAATTCTTTATCTGGGAAATCATCTGGTACTTGGTTTGGTACATTTCCCTGCATGACATTTATTCGAGAGAAGAAGTCAGCTGCCAAATTATCTCCTCTAGGTCTATCAATCACAATTATATTAAATTCTTGCAAGAGTAACAACCATCTAGAGATCCTACCATTAGTGATAGGTTTTTTCATCAAAAACCTAATGGCAGAATGATCAGTATGGACAAAAGTGTCATAACGGTTATGTAATGTCTAAATTTGCTAATGGCAAGAACAACTTCTAACAATTCATTTTTAGGAACTGTATAGTTTAGTACGGTACGGGAAATATTATTGCTAACAAAATAAATAACATAAGGAGAGTGATCTTCCCTTTTTCCTAAAACTTCTCTAAGTACGGTATCTAAAGCATTGGTGAAAATGTGGAATGGAAAGGACCAATTTGGTCCCCTCAATACTGGAGCGGTGGAGAACTTGTCCTTTACTATCTACAAATCATGTTGACAATCATCATTCCAAACAAAATTAGCATCCTTAGTTAATAATTTAAATAAAGGTGCTGCAATTCTTGTAAAATTTTCAATAAATCAATGATAGTAACCTGCATGTCCCAAGAAACTTATTATATCTTTTTGTGAACTAGGAATTGAAATATGGGACATTACCTCAATCTTGGCTGGATCGAATTTGATTCCTTCAATTGAAATGTGATGGCCCAAGACTATCTCCTTAGTTTGCATCATTTTACATTTACTACTGCTAAGGGCTAGGTTGGATTCTTGACATCGAATCAATACTTTTTCTAGATTTGCCAGAGCTTGGGAAAAATAATCTCCATATACTGTGAAGTCATCCATATAGAATCTTACACAGTCATGGATCAAGTCAGAAAGGATGGCTAGGACAACTCGCTGAAAGGTAGCTGGGGCATTACAAAGGCCAAAATGGAGAACTCGATAGGCATAGGTACCCCAAGGGCAAGTGAAAGTGGTATTCTCTTGGTATTCCTCAGCTATTTGAATCTGGATATACCCGTTGTACCCGTCTAGAAAAGAGAAATAATTCTTACCAGAGAATGTGTCAAGTACCTAATCGATAAATGGTAGTGGAAAGTAATCCCATAGGGTGGCTTTGTTTAACTCCGTATAATCAACACATATGCACCACTTATTGTTCTTCTTCGGAACCACCACCAAATGTGACACCCATCTTCTATTTGAAATACGATAAATAAAATTTGCAACCAATAACTTCTGTAACTCATCTTTTACAATTTCTTTCAAGGTCAGGTTCATGCATCTCTATGGCTATCAGATTGGTCTCATTTCCTCATTGGTATAGATGTGGTGGATGCATGTATCTAGGTGTATGACTTTCATGTCCAAATAGTCATAGGAGGAAGCAACAGATTGTTCTTGAATCATGCTCAACAATTGTTGCTTCTATTCTTCATTTAATTCATTGCCAATGTACAAAACTTTTCCTTTGCTAATTTCAATTGGTTCAGTAGTGAGCTCATTGTTGTCCTCTATTGCTATGAATGAGGAAAATATAGCTGGATGACAAGCTTCCTGAAACTCATTACTGAAAACATGTTCATAACTGGTAAAGAAATATGATAATCAATATAAGAACGATCAGATAAAAATTACTACAAAATATGATCTTCCAATTGTTCCTGGAGTCTTCTAGATTGTTCTAATGATAATAAAGGAAACATACAATGCTCACCTCCATAAGGAATCTCTATCCATAAGGTTACTTCAACAACACTTTGAGAATGGGGAGAAATTGACAAGGTTTGACTATATAACCCATTGGAAATGACCATTTCTCCACTTTGGCACCCTATCACAACATCTGCAGTAGCCAACCAAGGGCGTCCTAGGACTACAGGGTGTCCTAGTTTTTTAGGAGAAATGACAATGAAATTGATGGGATATTTCCAGAAAGCAATGGCGACTACTATGTCTTCTAGAGTTCCCATGGGTTTAATAATGAATTTATATACCAATTCTAAAATAATAGGTGTAGGTTTGATCCCTTGCAATTGTAAAGATGTCATGGTTTCAAAACTCATAGCATTAATCATTGCTCCTAAGTCTACAAGGGTGTTTGGTAGAAGTACTCCATTGATTTCGATGGTCACTACAGGATTTCATGGGTCGCTATATTTTAATGTTATATCTGAGATCATCCTGCACATTTCACTCATGATTTTTACATTTTGGTTCTTGTGTCCTTTCCTTCCCAGTTTATTAATACAAAGGTCTTTAATGATTTTAGTGTAGATAGGAATGTCCCCAATAGCTTGTAATAGTGGAATTTTAATACAAACATTCTTTAATTCTAATTCTAAATCATACTCGATTGGGATATCTTCCTTCTTAACAAGTAATATTTATGGGTAAGGAGGTTCATTTCGTTCTTCTTTTTGTTTTTGTTTTTCTTGTTGAATGTGATTTTCAGTTTGTTCTTGAGGGGCCTCTTCCATAATAAAGACAGTTGAATTTTTCCTTGTTGACTATTTTCCTAGATTGTAGTTGAATCTCATTTATTGGGACAACAATGATCATATAGGTAGGAAAAGGTTGTACTTTTATATTTTGTACAGGCTGAGATTTTTTATTATGGTTGGGATTAGCTATGGGTTGCACAGGAAACAAAGTAGGATGATGCGGGTTCAATGACGGTGGTGCCTGCGAGGATCATGGGTTAGATGGTGTGGCTAGAAGCTGGTGGAAAGGAGGAAGAGGAAGCGAGGGTTGTTTATAGTGATTTGGTTTGTACCCCTGCTAATAAGGTTGAATGTTCGGATTGTAGGATGTACTATGCATGTTTGAGTATGGAGGATAGGATTGGTTTTGGGGTTGGAAAGTATTTCCATAAGGATTTCCCCTCCAATACTGATTCCAAGGAGTGTTTTGTGATTGAGGATTAAACCAAGGAGGATAACATGGCTAGAAACTCCAGGGTTGATTTTGACCATAGGTTTGAAAACTAGGATCTCGATAAATGTTTTGATTTTGGCTCTTCTAAGAGGGTTTCTTGCTTGTTTGTGGAAAATCATTCGTTTCAACATTACCCTTATAAATAGCTTGTAAAATGGGAAGAGATGGACACTTCTCGGTTGCATGTTCTAAAGTATAGATCCCACAAACCTCAATAACATTAATGGGACACTCCCTCTCAACATGCTTGTTTTTGCATTTAGGAAAAATATTGCCATGGCAACGCTCTCATCTTCTTGTTTCTTTTTCAATTTTATTGTTTCAAGCTGGTTACCAATAGTGTTTAGGATATCCATTTTGAATTTTTCCAATAATTTTCCTAATTCCACTCTAGTGATAGCATTAGGTACAGATTTCTAATTTCTTGACACATAATCTCGGGAATTTTCATGGAGCTTCTTGCCTACTTTAGCCTGAATTCGTGAGTAAGTGTGAGATAGTTCAGCCACTTCAACAAAAGGATTTTTATAAATATCCCCACCACTTAGAAGATTTAGGGTTTCAATACATTCATCCCTCATCCCCTTTAAAAATATAGTTTTGACGATCTTCTCATCTAAATGTGCCCCCCAAGATTTATGGAAATTATAAAAGAAATGTTCAAGATATTCTTCTAGGTTCTCATCTTCTAATTGTTGCATCCTAAGAATATTGTTCACATCCCTACTTTTGTAGAAGTCTTGGTATTTCTTGAGAAAGGTTGACTTCATATCATCCTAGGAGTAGATGGTATGTTCACCTAGGCTCATAAACCATCTAAGGGCTACATCTTTTAGGGTGGCTAGGAATAGCTTGAGCTTATGTGTAACCTCGTAATAATTATAACTCCTACACAAAATGTCAAATTCAAATAAGAAGGAAACTGGATGTTTGAAGGACTTACCATGGAAGAGAGGAAGAGATGCCATTGGTATTTTTTTCATAGTGATATTCTTGGTTACATCTAGAATAGGAAACCCAAAAGTGGTTTCTTCTTCTTCCTCTTCCTCTAATCCTCACCTTAGTCCTTCATTGTTTCCTCTGAATAGGTTGTGACATGGGCCTTCTCGTTCCCCTTGATGTTCTTCATTATTTCTGTTCTCTGCTTCCTAGTTGACCATGTCTACTATAGGTTTTTCAACAGATCTGTCGATGATTACTCGATCAACAAGAGGTACTGAAGGATGGTCCTTGATATTATTTGATTCTTTATCTGTGACTGGTTCTTCGAATACAATTCCTTCTGTACTTCCAAAAATAATATGTTCAACTGTTTCCTTGCCTTGATTCAGAATATCCTTCTCCAAAGCCACTTTTCTGTCAACACCTCATTCTTATTTATTTAATCCTGCATATTGATTGATAGGATTAGTGATTGGTATGGTTATTGGACCAAAAGTTGTAGGAAATTTTGAACTAGCAATAAATCTACTTCACTATCCCTAGGCTTACTTCTACTTCTACACATAAAGAAAAGGAAATAAAATTTCAAAGATAAGCAAAGACGATCAGACTTTGGAGCAACCCCACAACATTAGATGCATGGATCTTCACTCATGTCTTACCGTACTTTCTTCACCCTCTGACTACCTCCAATACCCTTGAAAATATGTAATAATAATCTTACCTGAATCAAAATACAACTCCCCGGCAATAACACCAAAATGTTGAGAGTTTTAATTAGTGATTAAACCTTCTAGTATTTAATTGTCAACCCAAACTCATAAACATGAGTTGTACTGCACTTTTGATTCAGCTTATGATAAGATCATATATAAATTCCTTGACAATGGTCACTTAAGTACAAAATGATAAACAAACTTATATTGACTAGCACTCATTTTATTTGCAGACAAAGAATTCTGAATAGAGGTAAAATGAAATCAATTCCCTTAGCTTTGTTGGGAATAACACTGAGATGGGGGGTGTGAATCAGTATTTATGAAATCAATAACATTTTCTTTTCATACTCAAATTTATACATGCTAATTCAATTAAGGTAACTCGCATGTACATGCAATTGTCTTTGAGGAAACCGACATATATCTAGTGAACTTATGATTCATCATAGGTTAATATTTCATCTATGCATTAGTACTTTATTGACAATAGAAATAGTAACCATGTGTAGTAATAACATAATAAACCATCACACATAAGAAACACACATGAACACCAAGAACTAAGGTGGAAACCCAATGCGGGACAAAAACCACCTGCTGTTGTCTTCCTTTAATATAAGGAAAACCTATTTACAATCTTGTACTGGTGCAGACTCATATCAATATGCAAGAACCCACCTCTAGAAGGCTACAACCTTCTCTCATTCTCTAGCTTCTACTGGAAGGGAGCTACAACCCCCTAGCTCTTGTACTAGCCGATCCGTATACTAGTACGTAGGCACCAACCTACAGAAGGCTTCAACCTTCACTCATTTTCCAGCTGCTACTGGAAGGGAGCTCCAACCCCCTGGCTCTTGTACTAGTTGATATGTTTACCAATATGTAGGTGTCGGCCTACAGCAGGTTACGACCTTCTCTTTTCCTCCAGGGACCACGTTTCATAAATTTTCAGGCTGGATACTCCTGGAACACAACACCACAATCTAAAGGCCACGTCTCATCCAATTTTCATACTTGACCCATCAGCAACATTGAAGCTCAAAATTAATCATCACTGCAATACAACCAATCATTGAAAACCCATCATCACTGAAGCAAATCACATTCAATCAATCTAAAGATTCAAAACATTGTCATCAGAACATAGACACCAAAACACAGAGCAAAACCTAGAACTCTACAACAACAACTAGAACCAACTGCAACTTCAAGCATCATATTTCATCATGTATACACTACTTTTATGTGTTGAACTAGTGTGTATACACGCTTTTAACAAAGCGAACCAACATATAGATCTGCAAATATTAACTTAAAACTTCACAACTATTCCATACTTCAGTCATACCCATATCATAACATGTATAGTATAAAACATGTGTTAGTATTCAGATCTAGCCCAATCAACATCAGATCATGCAATGATAAGTCATTTCAATTCTTATGAACCTAATCTAACATTGTATCCAAGGTGAACAAAGTATTTCAGATCATCTCATAATCATATCCCCTACAACATAACATATACTTTAGATAAATTATTCCTCAGAAACCCATTCACTTGCACACCTTTTGGCCTAATGACCTTCTCCTCCTTATATAGTTTTAGGACTTTGTCAATACCACGGACAAAAACCACTTAGGACCCGTGGTATTCTTGGGTGGGATCAAATAGTCATTACTCCGCTCAATATTATGGGCTAATACCATGGTATTGACCCCTGGTATTGTCTCCTCTTGAATTTCGTTGATTTTCCAACCTGTACACACTTTTCCTCTTGTGAAAGTGCATGTATACGTATATGATATTTTTGTTCTGTGGACCTGCATGTATATGCTACTTAGCCAAAATGAACCAGCGTATACTTCTCTTTCTTCAATCTCTGGAGTCTGATTTGTAATCCTTTGCTGTTAACTTGTTGCACTATGAACTGTCATCTACGTGAGTTGCCATCAAGGACAACACCTATATCATAATGGCAACAATCTCTCCCTTTGGACTTGATGGCAACCACAACACCATGATACTCTCCCCCTTTGATATCAAGGGCAAAAGGCAGACCAAGATATTCTCCCTCTTTGATATTCATTATGTTATCCATGCTCCCCCTAAGTACATGCAGAGTCAGTAAGGATATTTTTCAAAAGAACAACATGAATATATAACTCAACTAAGTGAGCATGACTTCCCTAAGACTAGTGGCTCATACATACATCAATCACCCAACCAAGTGGGGATACACCAAATTTGACTCATCCACCCAACCAAGTGGAGATATACCAAATGTTTATACATGATTGAAATAACAATTATTACATCAGCCTTCCCATGCATAGTGGGGTTACAAATTAGGTCTTTTCATGACTTTTACATCAAATGATGACATTTATAACAAGTACCAACAATCTAAACAAGACCATGATATTCATCAGCAACTATCATACACCATATATCATCAGCATTTGTAAGCAGCATCAAGATCAACAACCTATATATGTCCATCATCAAAAGAGCCACTTGAATCAAACAACTATGTGAATCAAGAAATATAATTATCATCATGTACCAAGGTCTTCTAATATAATTCCAACAATGCATTATTAGAAACATATGCCCCCCCTGAACCTGTGCCAACTATTCGCTATCAGATCTAATCATTTCATTTGTTAGTAAGAACCATAAAGGCATCATCATCAACCAGTTATTCATCAACTTATTAACAACTTATGAGGGCCAAAATCACTTCCACATATCATCAGCAGACTGTAACTATCATCAATCAGAACAAAATATATAATTGATAATTGACTAGACCATATCAGACCCCTTTTCCTGAGTCTGTCCCACTTCTTTTTCTTCAAAACACCATATACGCAACTGTGCAGCTTCTAAATCACGTATATACATGACTTCTCTTCATAATAACTGCATATGAGAATTGGAATACTGAAGTTTTACACTTTCAGCTCCCCCTGGGTCTGTTATGTCTATAAACTGAGCTATGCCACATCTTTCTGACAACAATTCCTTCTTCTTCAATACCTTGGATTCTGATGATGTTTGCTCCGTTTGGTATGGTGGCCAAAATTTTCTCCTACATGCCTTTTCTCTATGTCAAAACTTGTTACATGGATAGCATATTATATGTTTCATATTCCTTCTATCACAATCAATCGCTTTGTGACCAAACATATAGCAAGTAAAACAATATCCCTTAAAGTACCTGGAAGTTGATGATATTTCTGTGTGACGGTCTTGAACCATTCTACTTCTGCATCTAGATGTAGCATGTCCAAAATTATGACATTTAAAACATTCAACATTATTTTTCAGAGAAAAGAAACAATTATCCCTTCCATAGTTAGGTGGAAATGTTTTTCTTTGAAGTCTTTATTTCCTTGGTTGTTGATGGGATTAACCTTCTATCTCCTTGTTGAGCATTTCAGATTTTTCATTGGAGTTCTTTACCTCATCTTGTGAGCTAGATTCACCTTCATGAAAACCAAGACCGGTGTTTATAATAGGCGAACACTGAAATTTGATGATTTCATCTAACGTTTCTGATCCTTTAGCAAATCTAAGATTCAGAGTCTTTGTCTTTTCAAATTCTTTTCTTAGACTTACTACTTCACATTCTAACAGTTCATTGTGTTTTTCCTTTTCAATGAGTTGATGTGTCACTGTGTTTATGACTGTATCCTTTTCTACCAAAATGATTTTGAGTTGACTGATTTCTTTAAGGAAATCTTCCTTTTCTTTGGCATCATTTTGATATGCCATGAGTAGCTTAATTTCTTGACCATGTTCATCACTATTGGACAAGTCATCACTATCATCATGAGTATAATAACTTCTATTACCTTCTGTATACATCTTTCCTTTGACATGAGGGAATTTAGAAACGTAATGACCAAATCTACCACAAGCAAAGCATTTGAATGGTAGCTTACATCTGAATCTTGTAGAACCCGGTAGAAGCTTCTTGACAAAATTTACTCATCTTCTTCTTCTGAAATGTGTCCCGATTCATTGTGCTCTTCCTTTTCTTATCCCTTTGCTAATGCTTTAAAAGAAGCTTCTCTCGTATCTGATGGAACTCCTTTTCTCATTTCAAAGCAAGTTAGTATTCCATGGTGTTGCGTCACAATAATAGTTTGAAGATCCTATTTTTCTTCTATGGCAAACACTTTTGACTCAAATTTAGAAGACAAAGATCTCAAAATTTTCTCAGCTAAAGTAGCTTCCTTTATCTCTTCACCCAGATCTCTCATATGATTTACAATCCCAGCTACTCGCAAGAAATAACTTGAAATACTTTCATCACTATGCATCTTGAGAGTTTCATATTGGATTATGAGAGTTTGTAGTTTAACACGTTTTACCTGGGAGTCTCCTTCGTAGCTCTGAATGGTTTTGTCCCATATTTCCTTGGCTATGTTGAGCTGCATGACTTTGATGAATTATGATTCTGATAGACTTCCCAATAAGATGATTACAACTTTGGCATTGATTTCATATCTTTTCCTTTTTGCTGGATTCGTGGGGAGTACTGCTAGATATTGATATCCTTTGTCCACAATGTAGAAATTTCTCTATAGATCAACTAGCTCTGGTACCATGTAGAAATTATGAAAATTCTCTACAAATCTACCTCTGAGATCTATGTAGAACATCTGACTGTAGATTAACTTGATAATTCAATATACCAAAGCAAAATACTATAATCTACTTCTACTATCAAACTTGCGGAATATTAGATATCGATATGAATCAGAGCTGAACACATATCACCATAAGAAGAATAATAAATACACATGAAACATACTCAGGGGAAAGCCTCAGCTATAAACCCCACTATCTGTATTTTCATACAAGGTGGAAATACATAAGAATTATACAAAGCCTTAGCTCTCACAGCTAGCCAGCTCTTAGTACAATCCTATTGGATGCTCACAGGCAAACAAAGCTTCTCAAAAGCCTTCTTCTCTACCCTCCAAGCTCCTATTTCCTTGTGCAGTTTCTCTTGGGTGATCCTCCTGTTACCAAGTGGAAGATTGATCACTCACACTGATCCTACACCATATCAGAACTATGCAATCCTCAAGGAACCTTGCCTTGACTGCATGCATCGGTTTCCTTTATAGGAAAGCACATGCAACTGATAGTACATTGTCCTTGTCTTTAATCTCAACTGGGTCTTTCTCTAAATAGACATGCATGAGTTTATGATGAGGGAATCTTGAATTGTCTGGAGTGCATTGGTTGAGTGCATGCATGCATCAATTGACTGAAAACTCACAATTAGTTCCTCAAACAGTTTGGAACTAATTTAACTGGACTTAACTCAGTAAACTAAGCTAACTAATT
Source organism: Pinus tabuliformis (assembly GCA_031772625.1). Classification (NCBI taxonomy): domain Eukaryota; kingdom Viridiplantae; phylum Streptophyta; class Pinopsida; order Pinales; family Pinaceae; genus Pinus; species Pinus tabuliformis. The sequence goes on along the minus strand of CM062816.1, from coordinate 1,108,093,803 downwards.
ACAACTCAAATATAAATCATTCTTATCTCTTTAATTAAGAGATAATCTCCTTAATTTAAGGGATAATTGCTGCATGACTTCAGAAAGACTTCTAACTTGAATTTCTCCAACTAATTAATCCATAATTAATTAATTAATTAATTCCAAGTAGCTGGTGAGACTAAATTCGATTTTAATTCAAAATACTAATTCAAGGACAAATTAAAATTGGAATATTCTGGATTCTATTTTTATCATTTCTTGTTGCTATTTTTGACACTCCCTCTCAACAAGAAAGGAATTCAACTCGATCCTGATTCTGAACCTTTGGAATGTTCCACATGCAACACTTCTCTCTAGTGTTGTGGCTCCAACAACTCCAGAAACAAAAAAAACATCCAACCTGAATCAGAATGATGCCTCTGTCATCAAAGTATCTGACTACTATTACCTTTGTTAACTGAAAACTCTGTGCTTCTACTGACTCAGCCTTTCTGCACTGTTGTCAATGCTTCTCTGTGCTCTTTAGTATCTGACTGCTCTATCCTCTGTCACTTTGATCTTTGACTGCATCAATCCCACTGATTCCTCTCGTTACTATGTACTTTGGGCTCCCGTAGCAAGGTACGATCCATGAGATAAAACCTCTCAATGGACCCTGCCCAATTTCAGCCTTCTTGGGACTATCACTTCACATTGCCCCACCTCACTCCTGGAGGTATGGCTTCATGTGATCCCTCTACTGACTCTAACTGTGGCTCCTCCACAATTGCTTGAGACTTCTTCTAGGACTGCATGTTGAGAGGTAATTTACTCTCCCTCTTAACCACCAAGTCTCTAACATTTGCCTTGCTCCTCAAAGCTTTGCATGCATCTTGAACCTCAAGAGCATACAAGTTGTTGATTCATGAACCGATTTGTTTCACTTGTCTCGTGGTGATGTTTCCAAGGAAAACCTTTCCCTTGCTAAAGACAACATCGTAGCCTTTTTCCTCCAACATTACAACCGATACCAAGTGCTTCTTCAGTCCAAGCACATACTTCATATCTGTCAAGGTGATAGGAGTTCCATGCTCCCTCTGAAAAGCTACTGTGCCCACTCCTGAAACACTAAACCTTTCATCGTCACCCATCTCTATGCGCAACTTGAGGTCTTTCTCCTTCAAGGTACTGAATAAATTTTTATCATCGGTCATGTGGAATGAGGCTCCACTATTAAGATACCAACCACAACCCCTCATCAACGACACCATGCATGCAATGAGAGTAAAGTCCATTTCGAACTAAGAGGCTAATGCCTCACCTTCTGATCCTTCCAAGGATCCCTTATTCGACTTCTTCGATGGGAAATTAGTCACATAATGTCCCATCTCGTGACAAATTAAAGCATCTCACTTTAGACTTGTCACCATTCTTTCCTCCATGAGAAGAATTCGATTCGGAATGGGACACCTTCCCCTTCCCTTCCCTTGCCTTACTTGCTACGGCTAGATTTTCTTCATCATCATCCTTGGATGAAGAACCATCTCAGGTGCTCCTCCTGATCTCCTCCTACATTAGATCCGACCACAGTTGTTCCCAATCTGACAGTTTCTCCCTTCCATTCACAGAGTCCTGGTAGCTATTCTAGCTCTTTGGAAGGCCAAGGATAGCAAGGCTCACCATATCATCATCAGTAGTAGTTATTCCCACACTTCCAAGCTCATCTCTGCAGGTGGTGAGCTTGTTCATATATGTGGAAATAGTATCTCTGTTCTCCATCTTGATTCTTCGAAGCTTATCCTTGAGCGCCAATTTCCTCTAGTTGCTATTGTTCTGGTAGAGGTCCTTCAATGTCTTCCACATTGAATATGGAGTATCCTTCCCATGGAGACTTGAGACAATATGGTCTCAAACTCCCCCAAGAATGATCTGTCTCGCCCTTGCCACACAGTTCTTCCACTTAAACAACTCTTGTGCATTAGTTGAACCTAGGGTTGGGATTTCTTGATCAATGAAATCCTTCAAGCTATCTTCTAATACAACCTCCATGTGATATTTCCATGATATGTAATTAGAGCTGCCTTCCAAGGCATACTCGAGTCTCAAGCCATAGAATGCCATTGGCCAAGCTTGAAGTATGATAAGAATCTGATTTGCACCTACAACCCCGAACTTCAAACTTCGAATTCTCTTTTCCATATACTATTCACAGCTCCGATAAACTAGGCTCCAATACCATGTAGAAATTTCTCTATAGATCAGCTAGTTATGATACAATGTAGAAATTCTGCAAATTCTCTACAAATCTACCTCTGAGATCTATGTAGAATTTCTCACTGTAGATTAACTTGATAATGCAATATACTAAAGAAAAATACTATAACCATAAGAAGAAGAATAAATACACATGAACCATACTCAGGGGAAAGCCTCAGCTAAAAACCCCACTATCTGTATTATCTTACAAGGTGGAAATACATAAGAATTATACAAAGCCTTAACTCTCACAGCTAGCCAGCTCTTAGTACAATCCTCCTGGATTCTCAAGGGCAAACAAAGCTTCTCACAAGCCTTCCTATCTACCCTCCAAGCTCCTATTTCATTGCACATTTTCTCTTGGGTGATCCTCCTATTACCAAGTGGAAGACTGATCACTCACACTGATCGTACACCCTATCAAAACTGCGTAATCCTCAAGGAACCTTACCTTGACTGCATGCATTGGTTTCCTTTATAGGAAAACACATGCAACTAATAGTACACCATTGTTGTCTTTAATCTCATCTGGGTCTTTCTCTGAATAAACATGCATGAGTTTCTAATAAGGGAATCTTCAGTTATCTGGAGTACACTGGTTGAGTGCATGCATGCATCAACTAACTGATAACTCACAATTAGTTCCTCAAATAGTTTGGAACTAATTTAACTGTACTTAACTCAGTAAACTGAGCTAACTAATTACAACTCAAATATAACTCAATATTACCTCCTTAATTAAGGGATAATCTCCCTAATTTAAGGGATACCTATTGCATGACTTTAGAAAGACTTCTAACTTTAATTTCTCCAACTAATTAATCCATAATGAATTAATTAATTAATTCCAAGTAGCTGGTGAGACTAAATTCGATTTTAATTCACAATTTTAATTCAAGGACAAAATAAAATTAGAATATTTTGGATTCTATTTTTATCATTTATTGTTGCTATTTTCAACACACAATTTCCCAAACATCAACTCCAAGTAGCTGAAGATACACTCTAGTTCATGTTTTCCAATATACCAAGTTGTTCCCATTGAAGATTGGTGGTCTGATAGACCCATGCCTTCGTGATTGTTCATTTTGAAAGATATCCCTTCAAGCGATCAAGCTTCTTCTGAAGGATTTTCTCTGATACCAATTGTTGGGAATAATACCAAGAGCGGGGGGGGAGTGAATCAGTATTTATCAAATCAATAACTTTTTCTTTTCATACTCAAATTTATATACGCTACTTCAATGAAGGTAACTCGCATGTACACGCAACTATCTTTAACGCAACCAGCGTATATCCAGTGAACTTATGACTCACCATATGTTAATCTTTCATCTGCACATCAATACTTTATTAGCCATATAAATAGTAACCATGTGCAGTAATAAAAGAATAAACCATCACACATAAGCAACACACATGAACACCAAGAATTAAGGTGGAAAACCATTGTGGGACAAAAAACACCTGCTGCTATATTCTTTTAATATATGAAAAACATGTTTACAATCCTATACTGGTGCAAACTCATACCATTATGCAGGCGCCCACCTGTGGAAGGCTACAACCTTCTCTCGTTCTCCAACTTCTATTGGAAGGGAGCTACAACCCCTTAGCTCTTGTACTAGCCGATCCGTTTACTAGTACGTAAGCATGAAGGCTCCAACATTCACTCATTTTCCAGCTACTACTGGAAGGAAGCTCCAACCCCTTGGCTCTTGTACTGGCCGATATGTTTACCAGTACCTAGGCACCAACCTATAGTAGGCTACGACCTTCTCTCTTCCTCAAGGGACCACGTTTCATAAATTTTCAGACTAGATACTCTTGGAACACAACACCACAATCTGAAGGCCACGTTTCATCTAATTTTCATACTTGACCCATCAGGAACATTGAAGCTCAAAATTAATCACCACTGCAATACAAACAATCACTGAAAACCCATCATCACTAAATAAAATCATATTTAATCGATTTGAAGATTCAGAACATTGTCACTAGAACACAATCACCAAAACACGGAGCAGAACCCATAACCCTGCAATAAGAACTAGAACCAATTGGAACTTCAAAAATCATATTTCATAATGTATAAACTACTTTGATGTGCCAAACCAACGTGTATACATGCTTTTAACAAAGTGAACGAGTGTATAGATATTCAAATACTAACTTAAAACTTCACAACTATTCTAGACTTCAGTGATACCCAGATCATAACATTTATAGAATAAAACATGCGTTAGTATTTAGATCTAGCCCAATCAACATTAGATCATGCAATGATAAGTCATTTCAGTTCTTATGATCCTGATCTAACATTGTATCCAAGGTGAACAAAGTATTTCAGATCATCTCATAATCATAGCCCCTACAACATAACATATACTTTAGATAGTAGTATTGCTTAGAAACCCATTCACTTGCACACCTTTTGGCCTAATGATCTTCTCCTCCTTATATAGTTTTAGGCCTTTGTCAATACCTCAGACCAAAACTACTTAGGACCCGTGGTATTCTTGGGTGGGATCAAATCATCATTACTCCGCTCAATATTGTGGGCTAATAGAATGGTATTGACCCCTGGTATTGTATCCTCTTGAATTTCCTTGATTTTCCAACCTGTATGCGCTTTTCCTCTTGCAATAATGTATGTATACATATACGCTCTTTTTCTTTTGTGGACTTGCATGTATATGCTACTTAGACAAAATGAACTAGCGTATACTTCTCTTTCTTCAATCTTTGGAGTCTGATCTATAATCCTTTGTTGTTAACCTATTGCATTGTGAATTGTCATCATAATTACAACAAGTTTACCAAACCATACCACTTTGCTTTTAAGTAACTTCTCACCCAATCCTAAATGAAATTGGAATACTGGACATGAACTGCACACTTTTAATTAATGCTAGAACGAAAACCTAATTGTCTCACTGTTTACTTCAATCCTAGAAACAAATCATAAATCTACCCAGAGTCACACAATGCCTTTTAAATGAAACTATTCTACTTGACTCAATCACACCTTGTTCAGATAACTCGTACTGATAGAAAGAGATCACACACCCTAATTAACATTTCTCAACCTTGAATATCACTGTGAATTTCGCAATGAAAATGAAATCACTTTGCTTAATTAAAATCACACTATTAACTAATGGCCTTGGATCACACTATTAAACTACTTTAGCTTATGAATACTGGAAAACAAATACACACACAAAAATCATAATTTGATCTTAAATGCACAATCTAGAATAGAATCACACTACTTTAAGCACACCCAGTTTGCAATGTAAACACAACCCTATCCTTCACCAAACACGATTTTGATTAGTATCAAACTGAAATTTCATTCATCAAACAGATCATAAGTTAACTATTCGATGCATTCAAGAAGAAATTCATTCAAAATCCTCAGCATGTCCTATGAAATAGTGCGTGCAATTGTTATAATTCAAGCCACGTTCTGATCAAAGAATAGTTTGATGGTAATTAAAATGAACTCAGCTTTTTATGAGGAACAAAGCATAGCTCTGTGTTGAATATTTACGCACAGTCTATATGAAAAATGGCAATTTATGCACTCAGAATTCTTTAAAGTGTTATCTATCAATGAACGCAAGGTTGTAATGATTATGATCAATCCAAAATCAAATGGAATATCTCACACAATTGCATAAGAAAACTTAGCAAATTCACAAAATAACTGGATAGAAAACAATTGTAATGAACTATCACACAATGGTACACCTACGAACTAACAGTGAAGCTTGTTCCCAAATGATGGTGGGCCCTACCACACCTGGGTAAGCTTTAAACGACTTGCAGAAAAAGAAATATTTAGAACATCCAAATTAAAGACTCACAATAAACCATAACTCAGAACGATTTGGCTCAAAGCATAGCCATGGTATTAACCAGAACAAAGTATTCAATTACAAATAACGATGTCTGAATAGTAATTTGATAACTTAATATCTTGTACCAATAACTAAGTCTAATTCATTACAGTACTGGCCTTTATAGGCAATGATTCAAATTCAGAATGGCAATAAACCCATACATGGCAAACTCAACAAATTCACTAAATCAAACTTGAGATTTGATTGCTTGAATGATTTCTCTATTCTTGGGACAAAGGTTCCAACAAATGCTAACATTAGCATGGTCCTATTTTGATGAGGATATGGAGAATCTTCGTTGTGGAAAACATCGAGCTCGGGCTTGGTCAAAATCTTTAGCTATGGTGTTCGAGCCTCTAGAAGTACGAAGTCATGGAAAGAGTCTACTAGGCCTCCATGATTTTGAGTACAGATCATAGACTGAGCTGTTGAGTACATAAATGACAAAGCAAGATTGTTGACAAGCATTCCCTCCATATTTAGCTAACATGTCTAGATTGCTGCAAATCTTCACACTTAAACCATAATGATTAGTTAGCTTATTAGGAATATAACTCAACTTACTCAAACTTAACCGAAAATAGAAAAATGACACTAATGTAATGCATTTACCTCATGTCAGGGTTTTAGCAAGGTTTAGGATAGTGATGATGATGGAAAGGTAGGTGAAGGGGTACTGCCTTTAACAAAAGTGGGCAAAAATGGGGGTGATAAGTGGTAAAATTGGGGACAAAATGAAACACCAACAATCCTATCAATTAAATAACTCTTTAGCTTTTCAGCTTCTTGGAACCTTACCTCCCTTACACTATATATGGTTTAAATCATACTAATATATGGATAAAATCATATCCATAATGAGAAGTAGTGAATAGTATCTTATTTTATGAGTTAAGTCATATTAATAATTAATTATATAATTAACAAGTGAAAATTTAGATAAATTTTAAGTTAAAAAAGAATTATGAGAAATTAGAAAAGGAATTTGAAATTATTTTCCTTTTCCAGTTTGACGAAGAAATAATTTACATGATGATGAATGAACAATATCAATAATTAAAAGAGAAAGAATTTGAGATTATTTTAGTTAGTTAGCACAACCACATTAACAAAGTGGTTGTTGATATGCATTGATCGACATCATTTTCCATGTTTTAAAACTAATGGTGTCAATTAGCATATGAAAGGTGGAAAATGACATTGATTGACATATATCAACCACTTTATTAATATGGTTGTGTTAGTTGATGACTAACGTGCATGAGAATAATTAGTAGACCATGGGTAGTTGACTATGGTTAAATATGGTTAATTTAGGGTTGACCATCTTTGATTATGGTTGATGAGGGTTTATGATGGTTATCTAGGGTTGATCATGGTTGAATATGGTTGATGACGTATCATTGTAGCTAATTGTTGTTGTGGCTACAACCACCCTCCGAAATTTTTCCTTAGCTTCATTTTGGAGCCTCCCTACTGACCATCCTCAGCAACATGTCTTGCACTATCAAGCACATCAGCTTCAACTGTTTCATAGAGTCTTGTGAGCCTGTGCATGCAATGTTTTTCCACCCACTTCACGGGCTTCTTTCTGGACTTATTGTTAGTTGCTGGTTGAGAATCTCCCTCTAAGAATTGCATAATTCTGGAGGGGAACCAACCTTCCCTCCAGAAATTGTACAAACTCGGCTGGACACCCGGCTGGGCTCTGGACTTGCACAATTCTTCTTGATAGTCTTCCTCTCAAAAATTGCGCAATTCATCCCAGGACAAATGCTCAACCTAGAAATTGGGCAATTATGGGTAGCACTCACCTACTGATTCCCGAAATTGTGCAATCCCTTTGGGACAACCAACCCAGCAGGTATCAGAAATTGCACAAATCCCACCTGTTAGGATTAGAAATTATGCAATAAATTCAGAAATACTTCCTTGAGAAAATTGTGAGGTCTAACTGAGGACAGCTGCTCAGCTTAGAAATTGCGCAATACTGTTAGACTGGCTTCCTTGAGAAAATTATGAGGTCTGACCTAGGACAGTTGCTCAACACAAAAATTGTGCAATCCTTGGAGACAATCACATGTTCCTCCCAGAAATTGCATAATCCCTCTAGGAAAACCATCTATGCTCAGCCCAAAACTACACAGATTTTCATCCCGAGCTCGCAGACCAATGCATGTGCATTCAAGTTGACTGGTTCCCTCCGAGACTGAGAAACAATGATTTGCATGCATGGATTTCTTTTCCCAAGGCAACATGCATAGGCATCCCTTGATTTAGGGATCTATTTTTAGTAGCTGGAGGTTACATGCAAGGATTATTTCAAAAACCTCTTGCCAAGTGTTTCTTTTCCTAGATTTGTGGCATGCATGTCACAACCTTGATTTTATCAAAAATCATCAACCGAGTGTTGTGGAGCTCATTCCTCACATTGACCTTGTAGGTCTAACATGAGATGTTACATCTAGGATTGGGGTAAGCCCACTTTTCATGTCTTGCATGACATTTCTGTCGCTTTTGTGTTTCGCTTTGTGTGAGTGTTGTCTGCTTTATTTCAGTGAGTGCTTGCTTTTTTTTTTTATGAATGTTAGCTTGTAGAAGCATTGTTTCATTTTTCATTCTCATCTCATTACTGTTGCATGCATGACACTATTTTGTAGGATCGTCATTGTTGTAGCGACTCACTTCACACACATGCATGTTTTCCCATTTTCTAAATCTTGCACTTGTTGTTTGCATGTATGGTCATTCAATCTTGTTTGCACTCATCTCATCATGCATTCAGTCTTCCCATCTTTTCAGTCACTCGTCGATTGGTCTGGGTTGCCTTGGCCCAGACCATGCCTTGGTCAGCTAGCATTGTGTATTTTCGGAAGTGAAGGCTCTGCCTTCCCTCTAGAAATTTCACAAGTCTGGCCCAACACTGACCTCTAGGCTTTCATTCCACAATTCTTGGAGGCAGTGTCCTGCTGCCCCTAGAAACTGTGTAATGCAGTTTGCTGGTTGCATGTCACTGCTGACTTAAATTGTGCATTTCACAGTTTCAGTCATCATCTGGCCAGGCTAAACTGTGTGTTGCATAGTTCTAGCAGTCAATCAGCCTCCTGACACCCGAGACTATGCCTCATGCAGTTTTGGCAGTCAGTCTCCCAACCTCAGCGGAAATTGCGCAACCTTCACGGTCAATCACACAGATATGTTGAAAGTCAGTCCTCAAGTTTGTTTTGGCTTTCAACTGATAGATTGCTTTCCATGAGTGTTGCTATGTCTCCAGGTATCACAGGTGTCATCTGCCTCCCACCAACACAGGTACAACAACTTCCAGGAGAGCAGTCAAAGACACCATTAAGAGTGCAACTGGGGATGCAGTCGGTCAAGTGTCTATGAACTTGCCTATCCACGAACACATCAAGTTCTTCATGGACAAGGATATCAAGATGAATGGAAATGACATCATAGTGAGCAACACCATTAGAAGTAGCAGAAGGAAACACCCCAGCACGCGACCAATGCAAGAGGAAGGTTAGGTTAAATTAATTTAGGTTAGGTTAAATTAATTTAAGTTAGGTTAAATTAATTTAGGTTATATTATTTTAAGTTAAATTAATTGGATTTAGGTTAAATTAATCTAGGTTAAACTAATTTTAACTTTATTTTTAATTTAGGCTAAATTAATTTTATTTTTAATTTAGTTTTAATTTTATTATTAAATTAAAATTTTAAACTAAATTAAAATCAGCTTAATTAAGTTATCAGTAAATAGATGAAAATCTAGCCGACCTCATAAGCCCCTAGTTATCTCTCTATCCTTCTATTAATAGGTCACAAATTCTTGACTCTCTCTTCTCAAAATAAAGATCTCATTACCCTGATGATGGACTCACCTAGCTAGTCTGAAACGTCGGTTTCATAAATTGCTCACAGGTTTTTCCATTAGCAATAAAAAAAAGAGAGAGGAAGGTTGTTAACAACATAGAGTTGGAGAAAAGCTACAAGTTCAAAGAAAATCCACTCATGACAGAAGAAGCTTTGGAGATTGAGGCTATGAGGTGATGGCGTGTCATGAAGATCGCTCGAAGGAAGAGAGAGAAACAAAGAAGGAGTTGCATGTGCTGAAGAAGCAACTCAAGGAAGAACAGGAGCTGCATAGACGAGAGAATGAGTTACAACAGTAATAGGTACATCAGGGGGTGCAACATGCACAGATGGATGAAACTGCACTTGTACAAGTTATAGATCCATCCCAATAGCTGGCACAGAGCAGAAAAGGTGAGCAGTGTTGTTGATCACATGCAAGGGAATTCAACAGCATGCCTGTTATCGTGTGAATGCATGTGATCCAAACCATTTGGCACAATCACCGAGGAAAAGATAAGAAGCAATTCCGACTAGAGCTGAACATGTATTTCGACAAGTTTATGCGCATGATCACTAGCACACACTTGGAGATCAGCAATGACACTATGCATCAATATGTTTCTAGTCCAACCAAACTCAAGATTATGATGCACATGCTATCAAATGAGTTGGACAAAGGCGCCATATCAGTTTACCCAAACGCAATGAAGTCAAGAGTTCTCTTTCAGCAGGATGTCACCATTGAGTGCACGGACACCATCATGATGACCAAGCTTGGCATCAGTTTGCCACCATCGATCATCATAAGGATGTCAGAGAGTTGGTCTCACCATAAAGGTCCAAGTGTCAGTGATGTCTTGCATGGCTTGCTCAAGCCATTTTGTCTCACATGGGTACATGTTGAGATTGTATGTAATGTCTTGTCAATTGGAAGTTCAAGTGTCGATAGTTGAATGTAACAATCATAGAGTACTTGAAGAGTCATGAGGATAGATGAATGGTCAAAAAGGGGAATGTCAAGGGTCACCCACCATTTTCTATACCTAATCCCTCATAACTCATTGTAAAGGATTTTGGTTAGCCAAGCTTCCAATAGGAGTATCTTAGAGAAAGCTTGGATAGTATTGTAATGAGCCTTGTCTTCTCCACTGTGCAGAGCTAGTATATCTCTTTGGAGGAGAAGGCGACAGTGACTGTAACATTCTGCTGTTGGAACTAGTGGTTGATCATGGTTGTATTGTATGACTAGAACTTACACTTCTTAATATAATAGAGCCAACATGTTTCATGCATATGTTGTATTGTATTTCTGCTATATTGTTTAATCTAAATGATATATGTATCTATTTTCTTACGCATGCATGTGTAGCTATTTTCTGTATATGTATGTATGCATCTTTCTTAAATGTGTTGTTTGTTTAGCCATCACTTTGGATTTCTAGCTTACTTACCTTCCATTTTGTGATGCATCTTTGCTCGTGTGTTTCCTTCTTAACTACATGCTTTCACAGGTTTCCAAGGGGTGCACTCACCTCACCCTCCGTGTGTTAGAACCTCTCATGCACCTTCATTGACTTGTTGCATATGTCACACCCTTGCTATGATCAAGGACATCTTACTTACCTTTGTGTGAAACCGGGGTCAAGGCGATACCATACAACCCACTATTGGGACTCCTACACCAAACGGTTTGAGGTCTAGTTGGGACTTCTTGCCAGGGAGATCCCCTGACATGTTGGTGGGTCTAGCACTGTCAATGCTAACTAAGGTTGAATATGGTTAATAATGGTCAAACATGGTTGAATATGGTTGATGATGGTTGACCATGGTTGACAAGGTTAATGAGGATTAAACGTGGTTGACCAAAGGTAGATGAGGATTGACCAATGGTGACCATGGTTAATGATTACAAACAAGCATTGACCATCATCAAGTGTGGTTAAATATGTTTGACCATGGATGATGATGGTAACCATGATTGACTATGGTTGAACTTGTTGTCCAAGTTTAACCATGGATGAGATTATTTGAACATAGTCAAGTATGGTTTCCTATGGTTGGACAAGGTTGACCATAGTTGTTAATGTTTAATTAAGGATGAATATGGATGATCATATTGACCATGGATGTCCATGGGTGAGCATGGTGAACATGGTTGAAAATAGAAATCATGGTTGACCATTGTTGAATATGGTTCGACCATGGTTGAATATGGTTCAATTTGGTTTATGGTTAAATATGATCAAGTTATGGCTGATGAGGTTTTACCATGGTTGATTATGATTAACTATGGTTGATGAGGGTTGAACATGGTTGAGTATTAGAAAGAGCTAATATTAGTTGCAACTTGCATGATTATGTAATGTCTCAGACTTCACATAATACAATAGTTTGATTAATTATACATGTATTTCCAATCTCCATTCAATTCTATATTTGTATGGAACATCAAATTTCCATGTGGTATTTTCGAAGTGAGTCTTTTACTTGTACCTTAAATAGTCTGAAGGAGCAATTTACATTTCTGAATAGACTAAGAAATGGGCATTAAGATTTAACATTTATTGTATAATCGATACAATAGAGTAGTTATATTCAACATAGAAATAAATATTAGATATTCAATCATGGCCTTGAATCAATTGTAGTGAGCATTATGATCCTCCCATGTATTCCGTGTTCGATGCACCAATGGTCACAACTTCTTTTGGCTTGGTAGGATAGAAATAAAAATTATAAACACAAAAAATATATATAACTTAACAATATATTGTAAATATAAAGTAGATTTTAGTCTAGATTTATTGGTAATCACCACTGTCATGCTCCTATTTATGTAGTTCATTATATGTTATATAAATAATGTATATAACTAGCAATTGTTCCTAAAGGTGCAAAATATACATCATTATAAGGTTTATCTACACTTCAGTTTCATATGTATCACATTTAATATTTTCTTATGTTATTGACTAGTTACATTTCCTTTCAATATTCTTTAAGGATTGTGTCACAATACATTTCTTAAAGGTTATGTTGAACTGTGACTTTAATAAACAATAAATAATTATGTCACATTGGAATAATCATTTTGGGTAACTTTGTTGAATTTCTATGTTCCTTAATGTTAATGTGGCATTGTGATGTTAATAAAGGATTATGCCAAATTGAATTTGGATGATTTCAATGGGCCATGGTTGACTATGGTTTCATGTTTAAATGTAGTCAACCATGGTTGATTATAATTGATCATGTCCTTCCCTTGCAAATATGAAAAAAAAAAACATGAAACCATCAAACATTTATAAAGTAATTTGTATATATCGGAGAAATATTTCTAACATTGTAAGGTATGATCAAAATGAAGATCGACAACAAAAAGTATTGTGAAAATATAGGAATACATAATTATATTTAGGTGCATCAAACAATTATAAAATTAAGTTATAGACATCAAAGAGATATTTCTAACATTATAAAGTATGATAAAAAATGAAGATCGGGATCAAAAAATATTGTGACAATTTAGGGACACGTACTTATCTTTGGGTGCAACACCCGATGTGTTGTAAATTTCCTCAAATCATATTGATACACCCTATGTTACAACCTTATCTATATCTTTCCAATACATCCTAGAGACTTCAAATATCACATGTTTCTCTAAATCACTAGGAATAGACTTTGTGGTGCACATCAAAAATTTCGGGTGTGAAACACCACATAGGAGGAAAGTTTGTTAATGCGCAAAAATGATTTTTTTTTGTGATGTAGTATGTCGTTAGGAAATTATTTGTGGAGTAACACAATGTTTTACAAGGGATTAACCTTATTTTTTGTGTGACATCAATCTTTCATTGAATGCATTGCTTTTTGGGGAAAACTATTATATGTGTGAGATATTAGACAAGAAGTTTTATCCATACAATATGTCACACCAAAAAAAATCATGTGATACAATGCATTACATAATATTTTTTTGTGTTGTGTGCCATATTGCATGAAGATTATTGTGGAAAATAACACACTGCATGAAAAAAATGTGTATTGCACCATATCACAAGTAAAATAATTGTGTGAATGGTTGCGCAACATGAAAAACAAATGTATTCAGGCATTACACCATATCACATGGAAAAAATAAATAAAAATTGTGGGATAGATCACACCATACAAAATTACTTTTTTCATGTGGTGAAATGTTTCAAATGATTTTTTTTTAATCATATAATACAACCCATTGCATGAACAAAGTGCCAAAAAGTGATGTATCACATGAAAATTAGTTCCATGCAATAAAAATTGCATCACATGAAAATATTTTTTTGTTGGATAAATGTTTTGATACTCAAAATTTTCTCAAGTTTTTATTTTGGATACCTTAATACCTTGCTCCCAATGTGATCATATGTGGAACATCATTTTGCTGACATGCCATGTTTTATTTTGACATCATAAATCTACTTCTATTCACAACATGTGTTGATGACATGGATGGATTCATGTTACTATGCATGCATAGATATTAAATTTATTTATATTTTGACTTATATTGATAACATGACATGTCCCTCATAATCAATATATAGGAATGTGACATTGTGTTTATATTGGTGTTAAATTTTGACTCAATATGGTGTGTCGATTAATATATGTCATTATGTTGAGAAGGGAAAAAAATGTATCCTTGTTTTTTGGAAGTAGTTCCAAGTTAGATTGTAAACAACCATTATCATTACTCCTTCTAAATAATTAACAACGTAAAAATTAATAGTAACAATGATTTTGAATTCTTCCAACATCATGGTCTAAGTAGTTAGTACTCACATAAGCTCTCCCACCAAATCAAATATTATTTGTGCATTTAATTTTTCTTAGCACCCATATCAACCTTATAGGGAACAATTCCTATTTGTGTTTCCACTCAATGAAGAGAACCCACATTTGATTGGTGTGGTAGGGTTTTGTTGGAACTTGGATTAAAGTGTGTCAAGAGACTTCTTTAGAGAATAATCTTTTGTAGTCTCATGGGGAAATATGTCAAAGTTTTTAAGTGAGATGGACCATTTGGGCATCCAATCTCCCCATATTATGGTTAATAATGAAAAATACTTCTTCAAACTACTTCAATATGGCTCATGTCCAAGGGATATTCAATATATTTTGTTTAACTTAACTACAAAAAGCAATGACAAAAGACTCATAGAAGCCTATACCTCTTAGAAAAACATGGCAACTTAACTAGTTCTCTTTAGAGCTTGCTACATAAAAATGTAAGAAGCATTGCTATAACCATTGGCAAACATCCTAGAAGTAATCTTATTGATTTAATCATATGCTTTCACTTTAGGAGCTGAATTTGGAATTTTATGCATATTCCACTTTTTATTCTCCTCCTCCTATCACATTCCCAGGTGTGGAAGTAGACCAAGGAAGAGTAATTATACTTCTCCCATTGGTGGATAAACAAGACCCATCCTAAGGACCTTGAATATACTGAATATGCACTCCAAGACCAAAATAGGCTACAGATATTGGAAAAAAATGTTTTTTTCAATCCCCTACATGTATAAAATAATAAATTCTACCAAGGAGTAAGGCTTTCTAGATAAATAATAAATCATACAAAAAATTTGTTGTTTTAAGGAATCCACAATGGTATAGAGATAAAAGGCACCTAGATAAGTATAATTAATCAAAAATTTCATATGATTTTGAATGAATATTCATGTAAGTTAAAATCAGAGGAAACATAAGTAAGTAATGAAACTTGAAATGGGGAGATTCAATTATGGGGAATTCAAAATACCCTATTGGGTGCTAAAAATATCATTATAACTGTTACTAAAAAGGGTAAATATGATTCCTCCTACACTAACATAGGGGTGATGCCATTAAAAGAGAAGGCATAGATGGGTTTGATGTTGTCTATCCTCAAAAAGAGCTAGATGAGTATGAAATTTGACTTGTTGTAATATTTCTACACAAATTATACATAACTGATGAAAAGAGATCCCGGTGTAAGCCAAAATCCCTTTCCACTTAAGAAAACTCAACCTGGGCCTGTAGGTTATGGCCCACAAGCCTAAACGGAAGCGGTTTAAACTTCTCATTATGTGACGTGGCTCTTTATAAAATCGCCCATCTCCCTAATGGGATTCTAAATCACTATCGTAATTCATTAATATATATATACGTTAAGGGTTAAAACCCCAGACCATGCATAATACTAACACACGTATTATCAACGACAGTATACTCGCTCAACGTTGACGTCATGAAATGATAGACCGGTTTTCCAGAAATAGAGAAACGAGACTTGTTATGGCTCCGCATCACAGTTCTGAAGGCGTCGACTCTGAAGATTCCGTATAGATTGGTCTTCTTCGACTTACCGTAAACGCAATCTCCGCATTCTCTAGCGAACAAAGGAATCACATGATCTCCTTCCTTGACATCTGTTAGGCCTGCTCCCACGCTCTCCACAATCCCTGCAGCCTCGTGGCCAAATATGCATGGGTCTTCATTGCTATCGAGCATCCCTTTATCCACTTAACAACATCGTTTGAGAATTTCCACAAGCATACAAGATAGGTGTCAAGTCACAAACCATAACACACACATGGAAATATATGTATTTTACTGATAATACTTCCGACTCTATAAACGTCGGCAATTGCATGCACTTTCCAACTGTTTCTGATTCGGTTACATTGGCCACAGTTTCGATCCGATTCTGAAATCAGAAATCGGCATTTCAACGTGCGCTCCCATTTTACTGCGTTACGATGTGGAATGGTTCTCTGCGCCACACTCTATAACAGATTTATCACGCAGTTCATATAAATTCCGGCATCAACAGACAATCACATATAATCGCCATCAATTTTCTAAGTGATGGATGACCAATCAAGCTCACAACACAAGATTTCAACCATAAATTCAAACTGTAAAAACTCATAACTCAATAGACAGAAAATCGACATAATATATAGTCTTGATTATATACAAACGACCACTGATCTAGGGCATTGCAGCCTTAGCCAACAACTCTACACAGGCTACATTGTATTCTTACTAGCACGCCCCTATCTCATGCACACAATCATATTTATAAAGCATTTACAAAGGCGTGAATCAGTTACAAAAATCTCTTAAAAATACATGCACCTAGATAACAATCCATCAAATCCTCTTTAAATCTGTTTTAGAGTAGATTTTCCTCCTGTTTTCCAGCTTAACTATCCACGTCTTCATCGCTCCTCTTGGATTCCTTTTTAAATTAGAAAAGGGTTAGATGCTCCTGCATCAGACTCCCGAGGTAAAAAAAAAAATTATGACCTCCTGGTCATATGCTTCCCCTGGTCCTCAGCAATTCTACCCACTGTATCTCTTCAGTGGAACTGCCTTCATGATCTTCTGTGAGCTGCAACCAACCGCTGTAGTAACAGTCTCCTTCTGTTACACAATACCTCACCAAGCCCTCCACACTCAGTCTTTTGGCATCCTTCTGGTTCTCTTCTCTGGAACCAATTGAGCACACCTTGCTCTAGGTTGCTGCAAATCTTCTCACCTTCCGCTACCACCATCTGCACGACGGTAAGACCACAAACTCGCCAGCTTTAACACAACTGTACCTCCTGCTTCTTCTTCTCTCTAGAATCCTTCTCCTCGCAGGAAATTTTCCCTGCTCTGATACCACTTGATGAAAAGAGATCCTGGTGTAAGCCAAAATCCATTTCCACTTAAGAAAACTCAACCTGGGCCTGTAAGTTATGGCCCACAAGCCTAAACGGAAGCGGTTTAAACTTCTCATTATGTGACGTGGCTCTTTATAAAATCGCCCATCTCCCTAATGGGATTCTAAATCACATTCTAAATCACTATCGTAATTCATTAATATATATATGCGTTAAGGGTTAAAACCCAAGACCATGCATAATACTAACACACGTATTATCAACGACAGTATACTCGCTCAACGTTGACGTCATGAAATGATAGACCGGTTTTCCAGAAATAGAGAAACGAGACTTGTTATGGCTCCGCATCACAGTTCTGAAGGCATCGACTCTGAAGATTCCGTATAGATTGGTCTTCTTCGACTTACCGTAAACGCAATCTCCGCATTCTCCAGCGAACAAAGGAATCACATGATCTCCTTCCTTGAGATCTGTTACGCCTGCTCCCACGCTCTCCACAATCCCTGCAGCCTCGTGGCCAAATATGCGTGGGTCTTCATTGCTATCGAGCATCCCTTTATCCACTTAACAACATCGTTTGAAAATCGCCACAAGCATACAAGATAGGTGTCAAGTCACAAACCATAACACACACATGGAAATATATGTATTTTACTGATAATACTTCCGACTCTATAGACGTCGACAATTGCATGCACTTTCCAACTGTTTCTGATTCAGTTACATTGGCCACAGTTTCGATCCGATTCTGAAATCAGAAATCGACATTTCAACGTGCGCTCCCATTTTACTGCGTTACGATGTGGAATGGTTCTCTGCGCCACACTCTATAAAAGATTTATCATGCAATTCATATAAATTTCGGCATCAATAGACAATCACATATAATCGCCATCAATTTTCTAAGTGATGGATGACCAATCAAGCTCACAACACAGGATTTCAACCATAAATTCAAACTATAAAAACTCATAACTCAATAGACAGAAAATCGACATAATATATAGTCTTGATTATATACAAAAGACCACTGATCTAAGGCGTTGCAGCCTTAGCCAACAACTCTACACAGGCTACATTGTATTCTTACTAGCACACCCCTATCTCATGCACACAATCATATTTATAAAGCATTTACAAAGGCGAGAATCAGTTACAAAAATCTCTCAAAAATACATGCACGTAGATAACAATCCATCAAATCCTCTTTAAATCTGTTTTAGAGCAAATTTTCCTCCTGTTTTCCAGCTTAACTGTCCACGTCTTCATCGCTCCTCTTGGATTCCTTTTTAAATTAGAAAAGGCTCAGATGCTCCTGCATCAATAACAGAAAATTGGGATAGTAGAGAAATCCCAATGGTCCAAAAATGTCACTGATGAGAAATTGGTGATGGGTATGGCTTATTTTCATATGGGTGTCTTTCATATAAAAAAACTAGCCTTATATCAAAATGGGATTCTGTTAATGTTTCTAAGAGGCAAAGGACTCAATCCTAAACCTGTTTTGAATACATGGAGGCTATAAAGAGGGGTGTATTTAGGGAGTATATTTTGGAGCCATGGAGATTGTAGATATTTATTGCAACTAAAATTAAGTAACCGAACGGAGTTTGTAACATCGCTTCCAATTCCCATAACTCCTTGCAAGGACAAGATGATTGATTCTTTTAAGATGTCAAGAACAATGCTAAACCCCTTTGTAATAATCTATGCATATTCGATATTTATCACCTCCTTGTTCTAGGTTTATGATAATACAAGAGTTCCCAATTCAAAATTCATGTGAACAATCAAAACTCTATTATGTGTGTCCTTCATCTTGTAAAGATTCACTCTTATAAAATTTCTATCTACATTCGATAGAATGGTCAATCTACAAGAAATTTCAAATCCAACATTACTAAGAGAGGTTTTCACACTCAAGCAATTTGATGTAGTGGAGGGGATCTCAAGATTGAACCTTATAGATGTTGAGATAGAGATGTATTCGAGACACCTACTATTACTAACTTTCCTAAAAGGATTTAAGTATGAATTATGTTTGGTCAATGATCAAGAGGTGTGAGCCTTTCTAATCAGCTATAATTGCTCACCTTTAGGAACTCATAACTTATCCATCATGTAGAGAAACATTAACTAAATATGGTATTCAACAGTGATGTCTCCATCATGCACATGACTTTGGTTGGAAAACTGCTGAAACACCTCCTTGAAGTTCTCATCCTTTGAATATGCCTCTCTATGTGCACCATGGGTGAAAGGCTCCATGTGCATAATAGTTCCCAAAGCTATGATGTTTGATTTGGATGGCCTTGAAAGCATTTCAGCCAACTTGTTTTTGTTTCCCTTCTTATACTTTATCACTAAATGAAACTACTATAAAAATGCCACCTCTTGTAATTTGTAGTTTTTTGTAGCTTACTCTCAGCCAGTAGCTATTGTAGTGGTTATTGATATGTGTGGATTATTATCTCCTTCCCCATCAGATAGTGCTTCTACTTCTTCATAGCTTTCACCATGACATAGAGCTCCTTGTTGTAGGTAGGGTAGTTAAGAACTACTCGATGAAATAATTCAGAATGGTAGCATATATGCCTTCCTCCCTACATCAATACCACTTCCATAATATACTCAGAATGGTAGCATGTATGCCTTCCTCCCTACATCAATATCGCTCCTGTAACATACCCACTTTCATCTGTCTCCACTTTGAAGGGTTGTTGCAAGTTCAATAATGAAAGAATTGTTGTTTGACTGATATTCTTCTTTAGCTTCTCAAAGGACCTCTACTGACCCTTTCCCCACTAGAAACTCTTATTGATTTTTGTTGTGACATGGAATGGTGCTACTACTATTGAAAACAAGGATATGAATTTCATTAGGTCTTGTGTTTCCCCAACGAAACTCCTAACCTCGAAAACATTAGCCAGCACCAGCCATTTAATGATGACCTCCATCTTGGTAGGATCCATTTTCAACTCTCCTCCACCTACCACATACCCCAAATACACCAAATATCATTGTGCAAACTCACACTTCTTGAGATTTTCTAATAGTAGGTGCTTCTTTATTTTTTCTAGCACTATGTCAAACTTGAGATGTGTTCCTCCTAGGTAGCATTATATACCAATATATCATCTAAATAGACAAAAACAAATGAATATATAAAAGGGTACAATATATCATTCATTAACCTCATAAATGTAGTTGGTGTATTGTGTAGGCTAAATGGCATGACTAACCACTCATATAAACCTCATCTAGTCTTGAAGGACATTTTCTAGGTATTTTCTTCTCTAACTCAAATCTGATGATATCCAAACTTCAAGTTTAGCTTGGTGAAGTATTTTTCTTGTTACAACTGTTCCAACAGATCATTTATTATGACAGAGGGTACTTATTCTTGAGTGTAATTTTTTTCAGCACTCTGCAATTTATCTATACACATTTTCCAAGTACCATCCTTTTTTGGCAAAATGATGATGGGTGACCTACATGGTGTTGTACCTCGTCAAATAACACCCTATTTCAGTAGATTCTACACTTATTTCTTCACTACACTTGCTTCTATAACAGACTACCTGTACAACCCAATGTTTGGAAATGCGTATTCTAGCAATAGATGGATCTTATGTTCCACTTCCCTCTTGGGTAGTAACCCTTTAGGCCCCTAGAACACATCCCTACATGCATGTAGAAACTATTCTAGTTGTTGTTGATATTTCTTAGTACACCTCTCTAGGGATTCCTTTGCTATTACTCACTCTTCTATAGATTGATTCTCTCTTAAAAACAATAGAAAAAACTTATTTCTAGAATTGATCAGTTTCTTAGCTTGGTTGGCACTTACCAGTGATTTTTTTTACTTGCCTTTATGTGACTTGATGGTGAATGATATTCCGTCCTTGATGAGCCTATATTGATTGGCTGTCTGCATGAATATTCTTCTCACATGTACA
Source organism: Pinus tabuliformis (assembly GCA_031772625.1). NCBI lineage: Eukaryota > Viridiplantae > Streptophyta > Pinopsida > Pinales > Pinaceae > Pinus > Pinus tabuliformis. The sequence continues at coordinate 1,108,072,155 of CM062816.1, read as the reverse complement.
TGTGGGTACTTCCAAAAACCATTCCACATAAATCAATGGGAATTACAACTAGCTCTACTTCATCAATAAAAGTAGCACTAATAACATATCTTATTTTATTTTGTTTTGTTACCTTTAACTTTGCATCATTATTTAACCATCTTAATGGATATGGGCTTGGATGATCATGAACATCCAAAAACAATTGACCAACTCTACTATAATGAGATTCGCCTATGTTCTTGAGTCAAATGGAGCATCAATATGTGTCTTCTTGACCTCTATCATTTTGTGAAATAGTTTGGTCATTTCTTTCTCTTCCTATTGTTGAAGGTTAGTCATATTCACCTCTTCCTGCACTAACATACAAATGATCTTCTCATCCACTTATGAGTTTTTTAAAATTTCATTGCTCTAATAAGTGGCCTTGAGGTTATTCTTCTTATTATCTTTATTTTTTTCTTCAAGTTAAGATTCAGATGCAACTTCCAACACTTCTCCCCTGCATGACTGTTAATATTACAGTGGTTGCAGTGGTTGTTGGGATCCTTGCACTAGTATGTTTTGGTTGTGTGAACACAATCAATCAGAGCACATTAATATTCCACATCAAATCCAAACAATCCACAAGGTTTGACCCTAGTACCTTCTGAAACACACCGCCTCAATCTATCCACGAAGACCCCAACTTTGTTTTGTTCTCTGCATTCTTACACTGATGCTTCAAGGCTTTCTTACATCATAGCTCTTCGTCACAGAGTTATATATATTGTATGCATACCTAGGGTATTAAATCTTCCTTATGTGGTCAACATATGACCTTCCATGTGACCTTCATAAAACACATAGGACTTGGCCCTTCCTTTCCTTTCACATGAACATACCATATGACATGGGACTAAGGGTCATTGGGAAAACATATGCTAATATCACTATGATTTCATGCCTACCACATGTCATCAAAATACATGTTGATAGGATGACCAAAATTGCCATATTGACATGCCACATGGAATCATGATAGGGTGCCACATCATCCTCATCAACCACGTCAACATATTTGACAAATCAAACTTTTTTATATGTCAAAACTTTGATGTCACAAATGAATGTGCAAAAAACTCCATATGCCATCTGCCTGAAGGGTCCACATGTTGTCGTTGGATAGGGCTAATATAACATCCCACAATTCAAACATACAACTAATTACCCCAATTTATCCAATTAATAATAATCACACTACTATTCCACTAATTAGCATAGAATTTCAAAATCATTAGAAGAGAAGGCTTACTTGTAGTGATGATATACCTTACTGGTGATTTCAAAGTTGTAATGCTACTGAGATCTTGATGATTTCAACAAATTTTTGGGGACAACTCTCCACCCAACTGTAGGCTCAGTTGCACATATTCATTCTACAGATGGCCACCCCTGAACCTTCAATCAACTACTACTACCAGGGAATCCTTTGTATCACAACATTCTCCTTCAAAAAGAATGAATTTTTCCCATCACCCTCTTTTTCCATTAAATAGAACAAACAATTCCAAAAATGGAAAGGGATCCGCATGCACACAATCCATGTGTCAAGATGACAACTTTTATTTATTTGTCTTAAGTTATACTTAACTCAACATTTTTCTTAATTTAACTCTTGCTTATATTTTTTTTTTTTTGTTAATTTTACTTATTCTTATATATCTATATATATATATATAATATATATATATATATATATATATATTATATATATATATATATATATATATATATATAATATAACTTCAATTTATTATTTATTATTTTATTTATTTACTATTATTATATTTTATTCTTTATTTATTTTTTATTTTTTTTATTTATTACTATTGTTTTATTTATTATATATTAATATTAGTTCGTTTATTATTATTATTACTACAGGGCATTAAATACTCTCCCTCTTTAAGGAACTTCATTTCAAAGTTAAGTTTAATCATTTAACTTTTTATTCTTTTATTTATCTATTTATTACTTCATGTTTTCCCTACACCCTTTGTTGAACTAGTATACTAGCAGGCATCGAAAGTTACACAACACTAGGGAAATCCCAAGGAATATCAAGTGTTTTTTCCCAACTTTTGGAACTAGGCATAAGCCTAATCAGTCAGTACCCTAGCCCCAAATCTCACCCCAAGGATTAGACCTCATCTACCCCCAAGGTTGGCATCTGGTCTTGGTACTCAATGAGTATGGGCATCTCACAAGGTTAGCCTAACACCCTCCAAACCCACTAAGGTACACAACTATAGGCATCAAATTCCTCATGCCCCCTTTGGACTTTGGCATACCAACCCACTATAAGGAAGTCGACCTCCTCAAGATGGTCTCATAGCCCCTCAAGATTTATACAAGACAAATGAACCATTGGAATATCTAGTGTTGATTGAGTTTGTCCCCAGCCATATGGTGTTACCTATTCTCCATCACAGGTATGGGTTCCCAAGAGATCATCAAGTAAACCAGCCCTCTCATCCCATTTGTGTATTTTTTATCAATCACCACATATCAACATGTTGTCAATGCATTAGTTATAACATCATAGTATCATAGAAAATAATTTGCATGCCAAATTTCGCATGTCATCATGAGAACACAACATCATTGTTAATCACAAAATTTTAAATAATAATGAATTGCATGTTCATGCATGTCATAAAATATGCATGCAACTACCACATGCTTCATATCACGAAATACCATCATAAGTTATAACATCAACATTTTTGCATCAAAGATATATCATGACATCGCATAGTAAATGGAACCACATGTCAACATAACCTCATACCATAACATCATAAATATGAGAATCATCTCAATGCATATCAAATATAGAGAAATGATACACTATAAACATTCTTAACATGAATTAATTTCCTTTTCTTATACAAACAATAAATATCAACTATGAAATAAGATTCTTTAACATCCCTCTCGGATCTAGGTTATCTCGCCAATACTATTAGTGTCAATTTTTCATCAAGATACCAATTATTTTTCAATAACCATTTCCACTTCTTTCAACTAGGAAGTTGACCATTTACACATAGGTATAGTCATTTAAGTTCATCATTAAATTTCAAATGAACCACATCATCTTGAGCCTTAATCTCTCATCATGTATTCTTCCTTCCCCAAAGAAATTTTAGTGAAATTCATATTTTTTTTATCCTGAAGATGAACCATAGTTGTCGGTTTGAAACATTGATAAAAAAACTTTCATGAATATGATGGATCTGGAAATATATTTGTAACAAGATATTATAGGGATTGAATGAGAAAAAATTTCGAGATGGAGCTATGGAAAACCCCTCGGTCGGAGCCTGATATAGGCTAGGGTTTGGAATTTTTTATTCCCTATAGAACCTGCACTCCTGCCCGCACCTGACCATCCTTAATGGTACCAGCTCTTTCGCTTCCCATTGCAGTTCCCTCCTTGTGCCCGTGAACTACTTCTTGGTCCCATTTTCCATCCACAGCTGGTGTAGTTATGAAGACAATGGATCGTGGTTCCTAGTGGCAGTTGGCATGTCATTTTCAGACAACTAGGTATGGAGCCCAACCAGGTTGATTACTCTGATGACCCATATGTTGATGTTTCCATCTGGACGTCTCCTCCCCCCGATCTTAGAAGGGTTGTTCCATCAAAGTAGTGATTTGTTGGATGTCATTATGCCCTTGCCATCATTTTCAGGTCCCTCCTGTCTATTTGTTTTCCTGCTTAAAAGACCCCCTCCCATGGACGGCTTCTGTTACTCCCCCCCCCAACCCATTGTCGAAATCCCTACAATTCATGGCTAGTTTCTGTTAGGCCAGGCAGTAACTCCACAAATCAAAAAATGATTCATGTATTATTCCACAAGGTAGGTCTTCATTATATACATGAGGGAGAGACTGTTCAGTTCATCTCCCGATGACTATTCATATTTCTAATTTATTTATTTACATAAATTCATCCAATCACAAGGATTAGACTTCAACATTCCCCCCCTTAATCTGAAGGGATGTTGGTGAGTCCAAGCATCATTCAGAATCGTTCAAGATTTTCTCTTCCAAGCGCTTTGGTGAAGATGTCTGCAATTTGCTCATTTGTGGAACAGTGACGGAGATGGATTGTTTTGGCCTCAACATGATGTTGAATCAGATGATATTTAGTATTGATGTGCTTTGTTTTATCATGGAATTTTGGGTTCTTGACCAACTTTATTGCAGAGGTATTGTCAATCGTGAGTGCAGTTGATTGTACTTGTTTTACCTGCAAATCTTCAAGAATTTTCCCAAGCCACATGATTTTTTTTGTTGCTTCAGCTGCTGCCACGTATTGTACTTCTGTTGTGGAATCTACTAGAACTGATTGTTTGTGTGATCTTCAGGAGAGAACTCCTGATCCAAGACTCATAGCATATCCTGAAGTTGATACCCCAGTTTCTTTGTGTCCATCGAAGTCTGAATCAGAGTGTCCAATCAAGTTGAAGTCGTCCACCTGTGTATACTTGATTCCAAAGTCTTGAGTTCCCTTCAAATACCTTAGAACTCTTTTTGCAGCAGACCAATGTCCCTCACAAGGCTTTTGCATAAACCTGGAGAGGATTCCAATAACAAACGAAATGTCTAGTTTGGTAGTAGTTAGGTAGTTGAGACTTCCTACAAGCTGTCTACACTTTGTTGCATCCTCAAATTATTTTCCTTCAATAGATGTGAGCTTTAAGTTTTGTTCCATTGGAGTAGTAAGAGGATTTCATTCTGTCATGTCAAACCTGTTCAATAGATCTCCAATGTATTTCTTTTGAGAAAGAAATATGGACTTTGGATGTTGGGTTACTTCAATGCCAAGATAATAATGAACATAGCTCAAATCAGTCATTTCAAAAATTTTCCCCAATTCCTTCTTTATGGATGCAATGTAGCTTTCATTGTTCCCTGCCATCAAAAGATCATCTACATATACCACAAGATATACAATTTTTTTGCCAACTTTCTTGACAAATAAAGTTGCATCATCAAGATCAAAATGTTTGAAATTGAGTTTCAGAAGATGCTCAGTTAGTTTTTCATACCAGGATCACGGTGCTTGTTTGAGGCCATACAAGGACTTCAAAAGTTTGAATACTTTATGTTCTTGTCCTTTCACAGAAAATCCTTCAGGCGGGGACATAAAAAAATTCTCTTTTAGATCTCCATTCAAGAAAGCAGTTTTTACATCCATTTGATGGACTTTCCAACTATTCTGAGCTGCTAGTGCAAAGAGTGTCCGGATGGTAGCCCATTTTATTGTGGGGGAAAAAGTCTCCTCATAATCGACCCCTTCCTTCTGTGCAAAACCTTTTTCCACAAGCCTAGCTTTGTGCTTGTCAAGTGAGCCATCAGCTTTATACTTGTTCTTGTAGACCCACTTGCAGCCAATTGGTTTGCTTCCTAATGGAGGATCAACCAGCTTCTAAGTGTCATTCTTTATGAGGGCATCATATTCCTTTCGCATCGCTTCTTTCCATTCATCATGAGAAGTAGCTTATTTGAAGGAAGTTGGTTCAAAATCTGTAGACAAGTTCAATTCACAATCATAAGAAACATCCATATCAACAGGTGAATTAGAGTCATCTACATCAGCTCCATTTTGCTGGTTTGAATTTCTGGTTCCTGTCTTTCCAACTTCATCAGGAAGAACACTTTCAAGTATCTTTGTCACCCACTTTGGGGGACCTTTTTTAGATTGTCCAGGCTGCTCCATTGATTGAGTTGGGACTGAATCAAGATTGAGTCTCCCAATTCTATCAATTACATCACTTAAAGAATCATCCGTTGTTGGAGTTTCACGTGGGGGAGAGTGTTCTTCAGAAGAAGATTCCACATGTTGATCTAGTATAGGAATCCCCCCTTCAAGATGTGGAATCTGATTATCAAATTCTTGAAATGAGTTTGCTTTTGCGAATCTATCCAAGCGATCAAGTTGCCGCTCAACAACATTGTCAATTTTGGATGATTCAAGAAAAATTGCATCTCTAGATACAAAAAACTTCTTATTTACTTCATCATAGAGACAATGTGCTTTGGAGGTATTTGAAACTCGCAAGAAGATACACTTACGACTTCTAGCACCAAGTTTGTTTCTATGTACCTTTAGTATCAAGGCATAACAGGTGGAACCAAAGACCCTGAGATGCTTTACTAAAGGAACATGTCCATACCACATTTCATATGGAGTCTTGTTTCTTATAGCATTAGATGGACATCTATTCTTTATATATGCAGCACATAGAACAGCATCAACCCAAAACATTATCTTTAAATTTTTGAAGAAGAGCATGGATCATACCATATTTAAGATTTTCCTATTCATTCTTTTAGCTACACCATTCTGTTGAGGATTATAAGGCACAGTTGTTTGATGTTTGATCCCATGTTGGAGAAGATAGTTTTCAAATTCATTTGATGTGTATTATTTTCCATTATCAGTGCGAATAGACCCAATATGAGATTGTGCATCATTTTCAATCCATTTATGAAAATTCTTGAATGTTTGAAAAGCATCAGATTTATTCTTCAATAAATAAACCCAACACATTCTGGTGTAGTCATCAATAAATGTCATGATATATTTATTTCCATTTGTAGAAGGAATAGGCATTGGACCACATAAATCTGAATGAATGAGTTCAGGTTTTCTATGTGCTCTTGAATGTGAATCATGAAAAGACTATTTGCTATGCTTTCCTAGAATGTAAGCATCACATTGCTTAAGTGTCCTAGTAATTGTAGGCAAACCAGCAACACCATTTTTCTTCAATAAGAAGAGACTTTCATAGTTCAAATGTCAAAATCTAGCATGCCATAATAAACTTGATGGAAGTGTACCTTCTTCATGATGAGAATTGTATGAGAAATTTTGTGCATGAGTAGAGGTTCCTTGAAATTTGAGAAGCCTTTCTTCTTCTATTACCCTCATGACAAGTGAGTGATCAGATGCTTTTCTTACCTCAAGCTTGCCATCAAACATAAGAATGGAGTGACCTTGCTGGCGGATGTGGACCAAGGAAAAAAAGTTTCTCTTCAGTTGTGGGAGTATAGAACATGATGCAGAAGAAAGTCTGGAAGACCAGGCAGTTTAAGCCTGATTGTGCCAAGCCCTGATGGCTTGATTTTTGATTGGTATGCAAAGTATACTGCTCCATCAACATTGTCAGTGAAATCTTCAAAAAAATATTTTCTATGAGTCATGTGGCAGGTTGATCCTGAATCAAACAACCAATGATTTTTCCAAGAAGAAAGTGAAGCATTAAACAAATCTTCATTTACTCCAATGTTACATTGTGCCACAACATAGTGAGAAGATTTAGGTGCTTTACCTTTGTCTGTATCATCAATATTACCTTTCTGTTGGTTTCTTTTCTGCTCAATTTTGTCCCATGGTAGCTTGCATGTAGAGGCATCATGTAATCCATTTCTTTTGTAGCAAATGCAGTGCAAATCTGCCTTTTCTCCTTGAGAATGTCTGCCCCCCTGCCTCTGAAATATCTTCCTCTTCCTCTTCGACCACCTATTCCTCTTGTAGAATCTTGAGCAGGATGCATTTCTTTATGAGCAAGGCACAAAGCGTCTTCAGAAGATTCAGGGGTTGTCTTCTTTCTAAAAGCTTTCTCTCTTTCAGCAAAATTTTTCACAAGAGAGTCAAAGGTTATATCTTTGAGATTTACATTTGCTTGCAATGACTCAAGATAATTGGAGTAATTAGGATAAAGTGCCTTGAGAAAATAAATAATAGGAATATCCAATTCAACTTTAGTGGATTTGATATCATGCATTATAGACTTTACTTCAGGTGCAAGAGCAAGAGGATCATTATTTTGCAGTTCAAGAGTGAAGAGTTTAATCATGAGTTGAACGACTTCAAGTGCAGAATGTGAGTCATAGAGTTCTTTCAGCTTTTGTAAGGCTTCAAAGGCAGTTGAATATGATGAAATATGGCGACTCACCTCTTCATTTACAAATGTTGTGATTAATGCATAATCTTTTCTTTTCTTGTTTTCCCAAATGACGAGCTCTTTGTCTAAGGTAGGTTGTACTAGTTCATTGTCTCTATCTCCGACACACACTCCTTTCCACAACTCATTGAAAATGAGGGTGTGTTTTATCATCCGGGACCATTCAGGATAGTTCTCCTTACCAGTGAGAACTATTCCCACCATGGATATGATTGAATGCATACTGTAGCAAGAAAAACTTATGCACAAAACTTTTACTCTTAAGGGAAAAAAATATAGTTATGATGTGACTGGGCAGCAAAATCAAATGTTAAAGTATAGAATATGGCATTATACTAAGTCCAAAAAATACCCTCAATAGCATAAAGCATTGCGTCCACTAAAAGGTCGAGGAACGTATAACATACGTATTTGGACTTTCAACTCCATTCATAGTACTATTCTCTTTCATATAAAAACAACAATGCCAATTTGCAATTATTATATATTGTGTCACAACATGATCATTCAAAATGTATCAGCGCATGATTATAGTATTTAACAATAGGCCAAATACACAAATTACTTCTAACAACACATACTCTAGCCAAACAAATGCCCCGGGAGGTGCAAACGAGCCCAAGAAATAAGCAACCTGATAAATGCAAATTTAAAAAATCACCGTCAAGATTTTCTCTGATACCTCAGTGGTCACTGTTGAATAGGCTCAGAGTATTACAGTGCTCACTGTTGAATAGGCTCTGATTATTACAGTGGTCGTTTTTGAATAGGCTCAGAGTATTCCCCACTCACCTTTCATTATACGAGCTCAAAATCAACACAACAACGATACAGGGGATTCGAACCCAGGGCTCCACAAGTCGGTCTTGGAATTTCAGATGAGGATCCAGCGAAAGTGCCGACTGCTGGCAATGGCATTATGATTGAAGATTTATAGGAGAGGTGGTGAGAGGATTTTTTTCACTGCTATCCACAACATAGAGATGAAGTTATTCTCGACCGCCCAATGGTTCATGGCACGCTCGCACTTCTGGTTCATGATGGTGCTCTTAGCAACTGCCCATGGCATACGCTTTGCTTCAAGCGCAGGATCTACAAGGCTTTCGAGGAAAGAAATGAATGGCATTGAGTATTCGCTCACTGGTTCATGGAATGATCTTGGCCTGAATCCATGGCAGAACAGGAAACACTCGAAGGATTGGCGTAGACTGTGGGATAGAGATGGGCATGGGCACAATGACCGCACTGGAATAGTCGGACAGAGATGTTTCACGTTATGGCAAAAAATGTTATGTTGACAGTTCAGAGAGTGCAGGTAATGCAAGGGGCAGGATTGTATATATGGAATATGGCAAACAGAGGGCGTAGGCAATGTCAGGCAGTAGTGTTCAAGTGACAGTGTGGAGAAAGCTACCAACATTTATGAACAGGCAGCATTTTTGAATGGAGAGCAGAGGAGCAGAATAGGGAGTTACAAAGGGCATAAAAGCTAAAAAAAGGAGCTGGATCTGATACCATGTCAGGCCAGGCAGTAACTCCACAAAGCAAAAACTGATTCATGTATTATTCCACAAGGTAGGTCTTCATTATATACATGAGGGAGAGACTGTTCAATTCATCTCCCGATGACTGTTCATATTTCTAATTTATTTATTTACATAAATTCACCCAATCACAAGGATTAGGTGTCAACAGTTTCATAGGACTTGACCACTCCATTGACCCCTTGGGTTACTCACCTCACCCTCAGTTTGTTTCTCCTCATTACCCTTCATCTACCCCTACAGGAGGACCCTTGGTACTACCTCATTGAACTCCTTTTCCTCAGCATTCGAAGCCTCCCACCTCTACTTCTTTTGCAGGCTTTCTACCAGACCTGGAAGCGCACCCTACAAGGCTTGGACTAGAATTACATAGTTCCCCTCAGCAAGCTCATCAGGCTGAAGAATTTGGCAAGGGTCACAGGCTAGGGAACAAGGCGAAGTTTTTTAATTCTAGGACCCAGAATATTGCTCTACGTCTAGGTGAGTATCTCTAGTGGGGCAAAGCCATGGACACTGCTAATATGGTTTTGGTGGGTAGGGTTCGAGGGATGAACTACAACACGGCTAAGCACATGCAATGGACTGTAGAGATTTAGGGACACTACATGACTGAACTGCCTTTTTTTCAAACCTTCGTGCGATAATGGTTTGAGTTGTGTTTTTCTAAAGCCGAACATACCACCTGGGTATTATCTAGCTTTTGGCACATTGAGCAAGCCCCTGTGCTCCTCAAAATATGGAACCCTCTCTTCGACCCTGAGAGAGAGCAATTGGGTGCAAGACCACTGTCGGCCAGATTACCAGTTTTGCCTCTTCACTTCTGGTCAGAGGAAATTTTTAGGTGCGTTGGGAATTCTCTAGGAACCTATTTGGAGCATGATAAATCATACCTGTCCTCAGGCATCATGGTGTACGCAAGGATTCTGGTTCATCTTGATACTAGGGAGGGATTGGAAGAGCACATTACTTTGCATTGGAAACATTACTCTCGAGTACAGATCCTTGATTATGAGGGGGTCCCCTTCAGGTGCAGGAGGTGCCACAAGGTGGGACATTTATTTAAGGATTTCCCTCTAAATGGGACAACTAAAGCAACAGAACAGGGGAAGACGATCCCATCCAAAGCTACCAGGTACCTGAGCAGTGCCCCAACACTGAATAAGTAGCGATAAATATGGCCAAGGAGAATCTGAAGAAGCATGGCAATGCTCCCATTAGGCCACCCTCTCCTCCTTTGACCAGGGCTTAGGTGGATGTAGTGGCTGCACTCTTTTTGGGTATGCCTTTCTCCACTCCTTGCACTTTGAATTTCACTACTTCATCTTGTTTTCTTTCACCATCCACTATTGGTCATCATGATGTTGCATATTCCTGCTTGACTCCTCATTCCTTCGCCTACTCTCTACAACCTCCCTGCCCACATTCTATTACACCCCCCTTCCTTCCCAGAGGCAAACACCTCTTCCCAATCCTTTGACTCTGAGAAGGGGTCTCACTCTCACAATTATCCTCTCAGATCTCTATCTAGATCATAGCCTCTTGATTCAATCAGCATTGGTATCATACCCCCTCCCATCCCTACAAAACCTCCTCAGGGCAAACCTCCTCCCTCTTTAAAGCCAAACAACAGGCGGGTGTGTAAGTCATCTCGGGTCACCAACTAGACATTGAACAGGTTCTTAGAGCACATAACACCTTGGTGCCATCTCCCTCATGAAGCTGCTCTCCTTCAACTGTCATGGGTTAGCTAGTCCTGAGAAAAAAACTAGCATTTTAGAGGCTTCTAAGTACTAAGCTGGTATATTTCATACTCCTTCATGAAACCTTGGGTATAGTAGATTCCATCACTCACCTCCTTGAATCCATGCTTCCCGGTTGGTTGTTTCATGCCCTTGATGTAAACGAGAGATCGAGAGGAGTTTTGATGGGGTTCAATAGAAGGACTATCAAGTTATGTAATATTTGGGGGAATAGGTCATATTGGGGTGGACATCTACTCATCTAAATTAGGCACAGACATCAGACTCATTAATGTATATGGTCCATGCCAAAATCAAGGAGCCTTCTGGGAGCATATATTAAGCTCCAATATTCTGCAAGTGGATAACATTATACTAGGAGGAGATCTTAATTTCTCTATTGGATATTCAGAATCATGGGGTCATCATGCTCAGATTGATCCACTATCTAATTTCTTCAAAAATGTTCTGGAGGACCATAGCCTAATTGATATCCCATCTGCTAAATTACAACCCACCTAGAGGAATAGAAGGACTGGGGAGGATAGGCTGGCTAGAAGACTAGATCACTTCCTCATTAAAGAGCGACTACTAGGTATGGGGTATAACTATAGGCAATGGGTTGGATCAGGGGGACTGTCAGACCACTCATTGATATACCTTGAAGTCAGAGGTGGTATGAACAAGCCTAAAGCACCATATAAGTTCAACTCAACATGGTTAAAAGATGTTGACTACATTAAACTTGTAACTGATTATTGGAAGTCCCATCCTCCTGCTGCAGGTGGGAACATAGCAGAAGGATTTGCCCACAATCTAAGCGAGACGAAGAGACTATCAAAAAGTTGGGCACACAAAAAGATATTGTTGGATGTTCAAACCCTAAGAGGCACTAAAGCTAAGATTTTTGCATTGGAAGATGAGCATGGAAGGGGATGCACATCACCTAAACAAAAGGAGAGGCTCACAACCTTAATAGAGCAAAGAGGCAAAATCCTAAAAGATAGAGAGGAATCATGGAGGTTGTGAAGCAGAGCCATTTGGCTTCTTAAAGGCGATGATAACACAAAATTCTATCATAATTTTTCTAATGGATGAAAAGCAATTAACACCATTTGGCACTTGAATAATGAACAGGGCATCAGAGTGAATTCCTTTTAGCACTTAGCCTCCCTTGGCACATATCACTTCAAGTAGCTCTAAAAAGCTCCCCCTAATGCATCATTGGCTGAAATCATCAGAGTGGTAAAATTGTTTCCCTAGGTCGTGGACCAGGAGGATGTTATGGACATCAACAAGGTTGTCACTATGGGGGATCTCGAAGCCACACTAAAATGGTTCAAGAGAGACAAGAGTCTAGGACCAGATGGCTGGTCAGTTGAGTTCTACATTTCTTTTTTCGAACTCCTTGGAGAAGAGCTCCTCAAGGTCATTGAATATTGCAGAATCTCTAAGAAGATGTATGAGGCTCACAACACCACTTTCACAGTGCTCATCCATAAATCTGACAACCCTGCCTCTTTTGACAACATCCGTCCCATCTCCCTCTGTAATTGTATCTATAATATCATTGCTAAAATCATTGCTAATAGCCTCCATCCCATTTTATCCTCACATATCTACTCTAAACAATTCACTTTCCTTCAGGATCGTCATATCCATGAAGCTGTAGGAACTGCATAAGAGGTGTTTCATTGCGTTTAGATAAAGAAATTGAAAGGCATGATTCTCAAGGTAGACCTCTCCAAATATTTCAATCGTGCTAGTTAGTTATACATCAAAATGCTCTTAACTCATCTTGGTTTCCACATAGAGTTTATAAAATGGATCATGTGTTGGATAATAAATATAACTTTAAGTGTCCTTATCAATGGATCAACATCCCCTTTTTTTCACTCAGAAATAGGCCTCAGGCAGGGATGCCCTCTCTCCCCTCTATTATTTTTTCTCATTATATGGAGGGCCTTAGCAAAATCATCTTGGAAGAATACAGGATGGGAATACTTAAGGGTATCAGGATTATAGATAGATGCACACTGACCCATCTTCTCTTTATAGATTATGTGTTGATCTTCATTAATGTAGGTATAGGGTATCTGACTGATCTACAAAATATCATGGCTATATTTCGAACTTCTTCTGGTATGGAGATCAACAACATAAAATCCACAATCACAGTCTCAGGCTACTCACCTCATGAAATTTAGTGCACCCTCTGCAGATTCCCATTCACTCTACAAAAGTTGGATGATGGCCTTAGGTACCTGGGTTATCAGCTAAAACCTATCAGATACAAGATTGTTGGTTGGACATGGTTAATTTATAAGCTTGAGAGAATACTTTATATTTGGCACCACAAGTACCTCTTGAGAGTGGGTCGGTTGGTTCTTATTAAATTTGTGCTTGAAGCTACCCCTGTATATTTTATGTCCCTAGCCTAGATCCCTAGGGGAACACTTTCTTGAATACAAATTCTCTATTGCATATTTCGTTGGAAGCGCAAATAAACAGGAAGAATTTTTTCCTAGGCTAGATGGGAGTTACTAGCACTACCAAATAAATGGGGAGGATGGGGAATTAAAAGACTGGATGATTTATATACTGCACTAGCTGCTAAGTTAGGATGGAAACTAGTTACTACAAGCATCTTATGGACAAGGGCAGCATACTCGAAATATATACCCCCCCACAACATGATGGACTGGATCAGATGACCCAACTAGAACAAGTCTGGGATATCTATCATATGGAAAGCAATAATAAACTCCCTACCCCTCATCCAAGATGGGATCACATGGAAAATATAGTCTGGCTCATCAGTGCACATTGGTTTAGATCCCTAGATTAGAAGCGACAACTCACACAGGATCCCTTAGGAATTGACCCTCCTACTCAAAAATTTAGGTATCACTCACATTAACCACACTACGGATCCAAATCACACCTCTATATTTCAACATGCATGGAAGACTGCACGTCGCCTACATCTCCCTCAGATTTGGCATCATCACTGGGGAGAATACAATGCTACACTAACTGAATCGTATATCAGGATTACAGAGGGGGAAGATGAGATCATATGGGCCCATGCAAAAAATGTCATATACTCTCCAAAGGAAGGATATCTCTGTATCTCTATCATCCATCGACCACCGACCTTTGAAAATTGGTGGAAACATCTGTGGAAACTTAAGGCACCTCACAGAATGAAACTATTTATGTGGAGAGTACTCAAGAAAAAGGACCCCACATGGGAAAACTTGAATAAGCGAGCCCATCACAAACCATCTTGGTGCTACATATGTAAGAATAGCACTGAAACTATCGATCACCTCTTCCTAAACTACCTGATCACTGTGGACCTATGGAATACCACACTTTGGGCCATCAATATCCACTGTCGATGGCAGGGTACATTTGTTTTGTATGCATGGATATCATGGTGGACAACATCTGGTTTGAACAAGGCCAAAAAACTTCCTCTACTTCTCTGCTGGGCTATCTAGATAGCATGAAACCAATGCATCTTCCAAAATACCAGCCCTTATTGGCCCTCTATCTCTTCCCACATATTGGCCACCTATAACTCCATCCCCGACGATGATGTTGCTCCTCCCTCTAGGAACATTGTCCCAGAGGCCATCAACTGAGACTACCCCTGGGCTTATTTCGATGGATCTGCACATGATGCAGGATGTGTGGGGGGGGGTGCTATTCTATGCCTCTCTATCTCTCATTTCTTTAAAATTCAAATGGGTCTGGCAAGGGGCACCAATAATTATGTTGATTTGATCACTCTCAGACTTCTCCTACACTTTTCCATGGAGAAACATTGCAGAAATATCCAAATATTTCGGGACTCAAAGAATTTTATCAACTGGATAAAAAATACATCTAATTGTCATGCATATTCTCTGAGACCTATTTTGGAAGAGGCACACAAATTCGTTGCACATTTTGATCATTTTGGTTATCACCATATCTATAGGGAACGTAACCAGATTTCTGATTAGCAATCCAAGGAAGCTGTGAACTGGCCTCGTGGTACATGGATGATTTAGGAGCAGAGGGACAGTGAAAACTATCAGTACTACCATCACCCATATATGGACTACATAGCATAACTAGCCCAAAGGGGCTTGATTTACATGTTTATATTTTTTGCTTAATTTATTAGTACATATGTATATTTCGATCTACTAGTTTTATATATAAGACAAGAAACTGTACTCCCTATGAGGAGTTTTTTTATGTCTTTGAAAAATACAGAATACACATTCTCCCTGCATGGAGAATCAAAGATAATTTTTGTTACATTCTTTTTTGATAGGCAAACAGCCTCACTATATAGCATATATGACATTGCATCTACAATATGTAATTTTATTATATCAATGAAAATTACTATTTTTCCTTGGGGAAAAAGATATTATAGGTTGTAAATCATTCTTTAAATCATCAATACAAAATTGCATGATCACTATACATAATTTGCTTATCCAAATGACACACATAAACTAGGTCATCCTTGTTTAAGTCTTTTGTCATGCCTAATCCAGCTACATTAGGTTTTTTTGGTCCCTAGTGATTTATCCATCACTCGTGTAATTGTCATTGTTCATCCTAAAAAATATTTTCTTATCTCATCAAGTTCCCACTTGATCTATTTTATCATAGATTCACCCATATTCAAGTCAGACTAAGGATTCTTCCACTTTAATTTTCACTCATTAAATCTTTAGTTTATAATTTGAAAGTATTGGAACCACTACCACCATTATCATCTACAAAAGGTTTGGTATAACTAATGTGTTTGGAAATAACTTGTTTCAATACTAATGGCAAAAACTAGAAAGTTGTTTTATATGAAGTAAAAACATATCATCAATCCATTCGTAAAACACTGAGTGAAATTTAGTCAGGAACACCCTTTATTAGTTGCTTCTCACTTCCTTTGTCAATTTATGTGGAATCCTTCTCAAAGTATCATTATAAAGTTTCCAACAGTATTTGTTCCTACGCTTCATGCTCAATGTTTTCTCATTAGTATACATAGTTTATTTCCTTTTCAAAAATTTAAATAGTCATTATCCTTGAAACATTTTCTTAACCCATCACTTCGACCCATACCAATCATGTTGACCAATCCTCTCATCAATAGCCTTAAGAGAACTTTCTTCTTAAAAGAATCACCCCTTCACTTCCTCATACCAAATATTCATAGCTATATATATTTGTTTCTCTAGTATTCTCAATTCCCTAATATTCCATGTATACTATCTTCAAAGATGGAAATATTATTAAATTGGCCTTGATTTATTGCCTTGAGTCATCACGGTTTCTTTTCCTCCTCTCTTAAATTCATAAAATTGTTACAGTTGGAAATGTTGTTACTATTCCTCCAATCACAAAACTTATCTTCCTCCAATTGATCAATTTTATTATGGATTCACATATTTAATCCAATGATATCATATCATTTAGGGCCCTTGAAAACAAACTTCTTTATCGTTGAACTTCATTAGTTGGTCATCAATGTTTCCTTCCTTATATGTGTCATCATTAAATCAACCTTATAGTGATTCTCATCATGTTATTATATGGAAATAATTATATGATTCCACAACCATTTTCCACCGAGTTGTTCATTCAAGGAGTACCTTTAGAATATTTTGATTATTCAAAAATTTGACATCATGTTCTATGATCGGCTGTTGCTTCTCATTGAATTCTTATATTGGTTTGTGACACCTCTACTCACGTAGGGCGTCTTTATATAACTATTTTATATCTATATCCTTCTTTTAAGTTGGGTATGGTTATTAGCCTACCATTCGTTATCGTCATTGGAAATTGTATAAGTTCTTCCTTTTGCCTTCGTCCATACCTAAATACTACTAGTATTGGAGATAAAACTTAGGAACTTTCCTTCCTTTCTTAAATTTTTTGTCTCTTTATACTTAATATTACATCAACTCATTCTAATAATATTTTATTGTCCTTCCAACTTAGTTTCTTACTATCTCAAATTATATTTTCTTCCATATTCGACTTCATTTATTGTGTATCTTTAGTGAATTGTAATACTATTCTCTAAATTTAATCACTTATAATATCTCCACATATTGTGTGGATAGTCAATGTCTTATTTACTTCTTCATGTTACTTCATCTAGTTGAGTGTATTATATAATTATACATCACTTCATATCTAATGGTATTTTCTTAATGTCCATAGTTAGGATTTCATTACCATTCTCCCTTATTCAAGAGGCTACATCCTTAGAGAAAATTAAACCAATAAACTATCAACATTCAACATGAATATAAAGTTTAAATTACTCCATCTTCCTTATCTAACTAATCTGCATCATTATTACTAGGTTTTTTTATTCACTTCTCTTCCAATGTAAGTAATCAAATATGATCTCAATACTTGCATATTTTTTTTCCTTTTTTTCTTCTTTTTTTTCACAATATTCAAATAATTTTTTTATTAATTATTAATTGGCATTCAAATTTATTATGAACTCAAAATGGCACACTCAAAAGTATTATAAATAGTAATAATATAAATCTCCATACAATTAAATATTACAGCATATTGGATGTTACCTTGAAGGTTTCTCATGGCATCTCTTGCACCGCGGTGATGGTTTATTTATTACCGCTCCTATCGAAGGGCTCATTATATCACAAACAGTTCCTTTTCTGGTTAATTGTGGGCTTTCACTTGGATTTTATGGATAAGGTGGAGTTTTTCGATTACAAACCTTAACTTTCCCCTATGACCGACATTTTTGTAACCTCATTTGGACAGTAGGATCATTCTTCTTTGCGCTCTAGGTCCACATTGTTCCCCACTCCCATTTTCTCTCATGTTTACTCAATCCTCTCAATGGATTTTGATCCCCCTCCTAACCCTAGTGCCCCTCTCAAGTCCCCATCTATGTCGATTTCGGGTCTGGTTTGGATAACCTGTGTTGGGACAATTAATTGTTCTAAAGAATCAACTAACTACCACACATTAAATTTTCAACCTGAGGATTCGTATGGTTATTTCAAGGTTGTTTGCAAATTAAATGAAAGGGATGGTCTTGAAACTAACAATAATTAATTCTCTAACAAAAAGAAAATTAAATATAGCACAAGAATCAACTCCTAACTTGAGGTACACATTCAAAAGATCTATATTTCAGATAAACTATAATCTCTAAAAAACATTCAAAATTATGAAATTCTAATTAGTCTACATAGGAAATAGCAAGGAAAGTTATCAAATTCTAAGTTGCTACTTAGGAAACAAAAATTACATAATTGAAGAAAGAGTGCTGGAAAGTTATATTTGTGAAATATGAAAGATAAAATACTAGGAATATAAGTGAAACTAGTATAAAAGCATCAACAATCAAGGAGTAAACTTCAGGAAACAATAGTAAAGAAATGTCGATTATATATCAATCTATCTAAAGAGAAATCTTTGCAAATCAATGTCATGACTATCGATATTATCCCTACTCAAAATGAAGCATGCCACTTGCAATTAATCTAATATATGAATGATCAACATAAAGAGATAAAATGTTGATCTAGTGATACAAATGAAGACAGTGCCTCATCCAAGAGAAGAATCGAACTACTAAAGTTGTAACACTGTCCTCCTGAATCTACACAAGTAACCATCCAACCAGGGTAAACATGTTAAGAGAAGTTACAATGATATGATTCGACCTCCTATCTCATGTTAAGGAAGTGGAATTGGCGGACACGGGCCATAAATACCTTCAACATCATCAATAGGACCCCCAACTCTTGGTTCCCACTGATATTTTAGACCACTTAACCCCTAGACACTCCCATGATATGGGCATGATAGCGTCCAGGAGGCTCTGGAACATGACAAGGAATGCCCGCATCTAGGGACTATTTTTCTCAATCTTGTGCCAGCATCCCCGGGATTTGATCCACTTTTCAAGCCCGGAACCTAGGTCACTGCCCAGAATTGAATTACACCTTCAAAACAGAACGATAACAATGAAACAATGATGAAATTTCAAATAGTTTAGCAAGCCCTTGACTAGACCCCTACTAGCCATGACAAGAATTTTGTCAAACATAACCCAAATATGTAATCTACAGATGTAAATAATAGATCTAAGAATAAGGGTCTCATACTCATTTGAGAATCGCTAAGAAGCATTAATGCCTCAACATATTATCTTTAATTTCATCCATTAGGTCATAGATACATTGTTCATTAATTTACAAGTGAAAACATGATGAAATCCATACATAGACACTGTCATGATACATATTCATAACCAACATAATAGGGACAAAAATACCAAGGAAACAACAACCATCTAGTCCACATATAAACCAATACAATACTCATAAAATAACAAGGATAAATAAACTCTTATTAATGATGCACAAGCCAACCAGTTGTGGGACTTCCACGAACCAGTTGACCATAGACATGGTTGAGCCAAAACTCTCTTTAGCCTATAGATTCACAAGCTAATGCAATTTTCTAAATCAAGAGACAAGAATCTACTTCTACTCTTTACAGTGGAAGCCCATAAACGTCGAGTAAACAATAATCAATAGAGAAAGAGAATCAAAGGCACATAACACAATAAATATCCAAGGAAATCCACAACTCAGAACCCGACTATCTGTTTTGTGTTAATCCATAAAATCAAGATGAAATTACCATGCTTGTTCTTTATATAACAATCCCAACACTCAGCAAATTCAATCTCCAACTCATAAGCAAGCTTAAGGCCAAATCTTAGCCTCTTCGCAAGCTCTCCAAGTCTCTATTCCAATGTGTAATTCCTATGAAGGATAGCTTGTATTTAAATGGAAATAAACCCTCTAAAAATAGCGTAATACCTCAAGGATCAATTCTTGATTGCATGCACTATCAGTGAAACTCAGAAAAATCTAAAACAAGTAGTACATTGTCCCTACACCCTAATCTCAACTGAGTCTTTCTCAGAATCGACATGCATGAGTTTCTGATGAGTAAATATTTAGTTAAATACAGTAGAAATGGTGGAGTTCATTAGTTTCACCATTGATTGTTAACTCACTATTAGATCTCTCAATTAGTTTGAGAACTAATTTAACTGAAGTGACTCATGAAATTGATTCTTCTATTTTACAATTCACAATTAACTCACACTAGACTCCTACAAAGTAGGGAGAACATATAAATGACTTCTAAAAGAATTCCAACTCGAATTTCGGTAGTTAAGTAAGTTTAATAAACTTAATTTAACTATTTTAAGCTGTTATGAGAATAGAATTCAAATTTAATTCACAGTTTAATTCAAGGACAAATTAAACTATAATTTCTTGTTGCCATTTCTCAACACTCCCTCTCAACAAGAAAGGGATTATCAACTACCCCGATCCTATCTCTGTGAAACTCGAATTTACATCTTGACAATGACTTTGTCAAGATGTCAGCATCTTTCTCCTCTGTGGGAATGTAATCTAACAACATGATCCATCTCAATACACAATCTTTGAGATGATGATACAGGATATCAATATGCTTGGACCGATCATGAAAGACTAGATTTTCAGAGAGTTTGATACAACTCTGATTATCACAATAAATCATTGTCGGATCCATCTGCTGACCAAACAAACCAACCAAGATCTTCCTCATCCAGATAGCCTCACATGCTGCTTGAATTGCAGCCATGTACTTTGCCTCTATCGAACTGAATGCAACCAATCTCTGTTTCTTACTGTACCAAGAAACTATCGCTGATTAAATACTAAAGATCCTTCCTGATGTTCTCTTCCTATTGGATGGACTCCCTACCCAATCTGCATCAATAAAGCCTTGAAGCTTCACTCCCTCTGTCCGTTTGTACCATAACCCAAACTGTGTAGTGCCTCTAAGGTATCTCAATACATGCTTTGCTGCCTTCCAATACATATTGGTAGGCCTAACCATCTCCTGACTAAGCTGGTTAACTACATAGAACATATTCGGTCATGTGTTCACCAAGTACATGAGTGAACCCACAGGCTTCCTGTAAATATTAGCTTCCACTACTTCCCCTAAAGTAGCATCCTCCTTCCTCCAGTTACCAGCTAGAGGAGTCTCCATGGGTTTACTTCTCTCCATGCAAAATCTCCTGAGTATCTCGTTGGAATACTTGCCCTGAGATACAAACAAATCCCCATCTTCCTGCCATACCTACATGCTAAGAAATTAATGCATGAGCCCCATGTCCTTCATCTCAAACTCTCTTGAAAGATCCTCCTTGCAAGATTTGATGAGCTTCTCATCACCTATCAGTATGAGATCATCTACATAAAGTACAATGATCAACAACTTACCTTCCACCACTATGTGATATAGGTTTGCATCCACTTCACTCTTTGTGAAGCCCAACTAGAGAAGTAGTTATCTATCCTAGTGTACCACGAATAGGGTGCTTTCTTCAGCCCATACACCGCTCTCTTGAGTTGGCACACATGTGACTCACGGTCCAAGGTTTCAAAACCTTTGAGCTACTCTATGTACACGTCTTCCTCAATCATGCCATTTAGGAAGGATGTCTTCACATCCATCTGATGGATCTTCCAACCAATCTGTGCTGATAGTGCCAAAATAGATCTGATTGACGAGTACCTTGCAACACGAGAAAAGGTCTCATCATAGTTAATCTCCTCTACCTGTAAAAATCCACAGGCCAGAAATCTGGCCTTATGCTTCTCCACACTACCAACTGCAGCTTTCTTTACCTTGTAAAGCCAACGTGAGCTCACAAATGGCTTGTCCTTTGGTCTCGGGACCACATTGCAAACATTGTTCTGAACTATGGATTGATACTCCTCCACCATCGCATCAACCCAAAATGACTACTGCAGTGCTTCCTGAAAGGAAGATGGATTTATCACAACACATGCACCCATAAGTTACATGTATCCAGTGTACCTCTCTAGTGACCTCCTCTGTATGCGCTGAGAAGAGAGTTCTCCCACATTCTCCTGTGCATCATCCAACAATTTGTCAGCCTCTCAATTGTGCTTTCTTCCCTCCCTAGAAGACTCTGCCTGAGTGCATGTCTCCACTCTCTGAACCTCTGCATGTGGCTTCTCCACATCAATTTGGGACCCTCAACCTTAGTAGCTAGAAGCCCCTCATTTGCATGTAGCTCAATCTCCCTCTCAAGGGATACTCGCATGGCCTTCTCCTCATCAAACCTGATATTCCTACAAACCACTGTCATCCGACTGGTCAATATGTACACCTGATATTTGTGGGGTGTATTAGTGTACCCCACAAATATCCCCAACTCTACTGTTGGCTCAAGATTCTTCCATGCATCTTTGGTCACATGGAAATAAACCGATGACCCAAAAATCCTTAAGTGACCAGCATTTGGCCTTTTACCAGAATAAGCCTCCCCTGTTGTCTTCATCTCAAGTATCCAATGTGTGCTATGGTTTTGATCATAAACCATTGTGTAACATTCCTCAACCCACAAGTGTAGTGGTAGGCCCTAATCATGCAACATCGCCCTTGTTTCCCCTATTATGCTCATGTTATTCCTATCGACAACCCCATTCTGTTGAGGGTTATCGAGTGTCGTCAAATCTCATTTAATCCTTTCCACTGCACAGAAGTTCTTAAACTCTTTGGAGACATACTCACCACCATTATCACTCTGTACAGCTTTAACCTTCTTTCCAAACTCTTTCTCTACCAATTCTTTGATCTCACAAAACTTTGTGAAAGTTTGATCCTTTTTCTACATAAAAAATACCTAGCATTTACGAGAATAGTCATCAACAAATATAACATAATACCTATGTTTGGTCGTGGATGCTGTTGAGAATGGTTCAAACACATATGAATGGACTCTCTCCAGAATAGGCTCTGCTTGACTATCTCTATCTCCAAAGGAAGACTTGGTGTATTTTCCCAAAGTACAACCCTTGCATGTATCAACTTACTAAAGTGTACCTTTGGGAAGACCGATAGAGAGTTGTTGCAATATCTTCAAAGCCCCATGATGCAAGTGGCCCAATCGCATGTGCCACAACTCGTTGACATATCAGCTCTACATGTTTTCTACTTTTGAACTCAAAAAAACATAATCCTCTACCTCTATCTTATAGATATTCTGAACTTGAATCCTATCTTCTTTACTTGACCCATGGTTATGTGTCGAAGGAACACCTTTCCTTTCGAAAATATCACATCATAGCCTCTATCCTTACCAAGTTCTTCATTAGTCAGGGTACATGCATAACATTATTCAAGGTGAGTGAAGCTGCATTCTCCCTTTGAAAAGTAATAGTTCCCACACCAGTAACATTATACTTACCGTCATCACCCATCTCAATATGCATCTTGAGATCTTTCTCCTCTAGTTTACTAAATAACTCATTATCGCTAGCCATGTGGAAAGAAGCTCCACTTTCTAAGTACCAGACACTTCCCATCATTGAAGACACCATGCATGAAATGAGGGAAAAGTCCAATTCGAATTGGAAGGCCAAAGCCTCACCTGGCGCTCCTCCTGAGGACTTCTCATTGGACTTCTTCAATGGACAATTTGTAGCAAAGTGACCCATTTTGTGACAATGAAAGTATTCAACTTTCATCATGCCCTTATTCTTACCTCCAGGATAAGAATCTGATTTGGAATGAGAAATTTTACCTTTCCCCTTCCTCACCTTAATCGCTAAGGCACAATTCTCTTCATCATCAGTCTTTGATGAAGAGCCATCCCTGGTGTTCCTCCTGATCTCATCCTACATCAAATCTGACCATAGTCATTCCCAATCTGGCAGCTTCTCCCGACCATTGATAGAGTCCTGATAACTATGCCAACTCTTTGGGAGTCCAAGAAGAGCAAGGCTCACCATATCCTCCTTAGAAACCGTGATTCCAACACTTCCAAGTTCATCTCGACATTGAGTGAACTTGGTCAAGTACTTTGGAATAATCTCGCCTTTCTCCATCTTGATTTTACGAAGTTTATCCTTCAGTGCCAACTTCCTTTGGTCACTGCTATTCTGATACAAGTCTGTCAATGTTTTCCACGAAGCATGTAGGGTTTCCATTCCATGGAGACTCGAGACAATATGATCTCGAACTCCATCAAGGATTATCCACCTTTCCTTCACAACACACTTCTTCCACTCGGCGAAGTTTTGTCCACCAATAGCTGTTGGCTTAGGAATTACTTATTCAACAAATTCCTTCAAGCCATTGTCCTCTAGCACAACCTCCATCATGTCCCTCTAGGCTATAAAATTTGATATGCCTTCCAAGGCTTACTCAAGCCTCAATCCATGGAATGCCATCTACTGATCATGAAGTATGTATTTCAAATTCGACTCTCACCTGTAACTCAAAAACTCAAACTTCGAAATCTCCTCTAGAGAGCTAATTTTAAATCAGTGATATCTCCCTCATCTAAACTCCGATTCAATCGATTTTTTTTTGAATTTGGGTATATTTTCCCAAGGAATCCAGATCTGCAATTTGTCTCTGAAAAATTTACACACAAATTCTCATATATTCTCTACAAAATATCGCTCCAAAAAAACAATCTTGCTACGATACCATGTAGAAACTCCTGTAGATTAACAAGCTAATGCAATTTGCTAAAGTAAGAGACAAGAATAAACTACTCTTTATAGCGGAAGCCCATAAACATCGAGGAAACAATAATCAATATAGGAAGATAATCAAAGGCACATAACAATAAATATATGGGGAAAGCCACAACTCAAAACCCCACTATCTATTTTGTATCAATCCAGAAAATCAAGATGAAATTACAATGATAGTTCTCTCTAGAACAATCCTAGCACTCAGCAAATTCAATCTCCAACTCATAAGAAATCTCAAGGCCAAATCTTAGCCTCTTCACAATATCTCCAAGTCTCTATTCCAATGTGTAATTCCTGTGAAGGATAGCTTGTATTTAATGGGAAATAAAACCTCTAAAAATAGCACAATCCCTCAAGGATCAGTTCCTCGTTGCATGCACTATCAATGCAACTCATAAAAATCTAAAACAAATAGTACATTTTCCCTGCACCCTAGTCTCAACTGGGTCTTTCTTAGAATTTACATGCATGAGTTTGTGATGAGTAAATATTTAGTTAACTAGAGTAGCACTCGTGGAGTTCATTAGTGTCATCATTGAATGTTAACTCACTATTAGTTCTCTCATTCAATTTGAGAACTAATTTTAATGAAGTGACTCATGAAACTGAGTCTTCTATTTTACAACTCACAATTAACTCACACTAGACTCCTACAAAGTAGGGAGAACATATACATGACTTCCAAAAGACTTCCAACTCGAATTTCCTAAGTTAAATAAGTTTAATAAACTTAATTTAACTATTTTAAGTTTCTATGAGAATAGAATTCGGATTTAATTCATAATTTAATTCAAGGACAAATTAAACTAGAATTTCTTGTTGCCATTTCTCAACACAACCTGTCAGCTTTGTGCCATATTCCAAGCATGATGTGGGATCTCATAAAACACGTCAATCCAAAACCATCCAGGGGTTCCAGAGGTCAACCACCTCAACGTATCAAACAGTGATTCCACCTCACGGTCAGAAATCACCAAAACCATCATCAAATTGGTCTCTACCCAAGCCTCCAGGGCTCTAGAGTGTTTGTTCCAACCAAGGCTTCTAGGACTAGTAACTCAACCCACAACTTATTGCATGATTCTAGAGTGTTTTTCCAACTAGGGCTTCGAGGACTAGTAACTCAACCCACCTAGGGCTTCTTGAGTGTTTGTCTAGCCAAGGCTTCTAGGACTAGTAACTCAACCCAAGCTATTACAGGGCTTCCAGAGCGTTTGTATAACTAGGGCTTCCAAGAACTAGTAACTCAACCCAAGCTAAGGAAACATGAGAACCAAGAAGAAATACAAGGAAATAGACCCACAACACCATGGCTATCCAAGAAATGGAAAGGATAGGAAAATCCATTGTCAATCTAGGAAATCCTTCATGCCAATGACATATCTTGACCAATAAACCACATGCATGCCATAACTAGTGAGGAAAACATACATTAAACTCCATACCTACAAGAAAAACGCATTGTAGCTACTAATCCCAATGTCCTCTTGCACTTTCCTACCCTTCCTTTTCCTTCTTTCTCCAAAACTCCAAGTATGATACACCCTCCAAGAGTTCTCCAAGAAAACTCTAAGTGTACAAGAGTGACAGAGAGAGAGAGAGAATAATGAGAGAGCTCCAAAATTGAACTAACAAAAGGTTGCAAACTAATCCTCAGAAGCCTTTTTATCAATTAGGCCTTTATTTTCTTCATTTTCAATTATCTTCCTTCAATTTCCTCCTCACATGCAACATGTGACCTTTCACCTCCCTTTTCTCCTAATTTCCATTATTTTCATAAACAAATGTGCCAAAAATGTCATTTTTCCTTTTCCATTACATTTGCAAATTTCCTTAGCCATTAATAAACCAATGATCACCCACACTAGAATGTCTTTCATTCAGCTTGGAATAAGTGTCCCATCAACCATGTTTATTATTTCTCCTCTATTAACTCTTATTACATGGAATTTTCACTAGGTTTGTTAAAAAACCCTCCCCCTTGGGGGAACACCATCCTCGGTGTTCAAAAACACCTATAACCACAAGAATTTTGTAATAAAAACATACTACTAATGGAGCTTTATAACTTAGCTCGTTGCAGTATTTACAATGATCAACCTACTGAGAAGCAAACCAACCTAAAAAAGGAACAAACATAACATCATAATGACATGACACCCATATCGCTTATTGGAGCTTTATAACACAACTCATATAGGTATTTACATCCATATACATATTTAAATATACCAATCATCCCCAAAAAATGTACAAAAACATATACCAAGACATATACCAAAACACCATACAGAAACTGCTTTTCCTCAACTGGGAAACAGTGAAGGATACATAGCCCACATCTGATTCTCCATCTCCCATGTAGCTTTGTCAGGCCCATAGTTCTTCCATTGCACCTTAACTTGTCTGATTTATTGGTTTGGGGAATGAGCACCTTTTTCTACAATATACACAAAGGCTTCAGTTGGAATTCTCCATCTGGTTCTACCTGCAATACAGACCAGTCAATTGCATGATCAACATATTTAACATAAGCAATGGACACATGGAAAACATCATGGAAATTTATTGTCGGAGGCAATGCAAGTCGATAGGCTACTAGCCCAATCCTCTCAATAATACTGAAGGGTCCACAAAACCTTGGTGCCATCGTGGCACATGATCCAATCTACAAGGAGCTCTTCTTCGGTTTTATGTGCAAGTACACATATTCCCCAACCTAGAACTCCTTAAACAACTTGTTCTGATATGCATAACTCTTATTCCTATCTTGTGCTACCTTTACTTTCTTTGTTATAACTTGCATTTCATGTTCCATGTCCACCAACATGTCTGGTCCAATCAACACCTTATTAACTGGATCACTCCAACTGATGGAAGTATTGCAACTCTACCCATACAATACCTCAAATGGACTCATATTCAAATATTTTTGATATCCATTGTTGTTAGAGAACTCTACCAATGGAATATACTCTTCCCACTTTCGTTGTTTTTGCATCACGTACATCCTCAACATGTCCTCCAATATAATGTTGACCCTCTCTGTCTGTCCATGTCTCTGCAGATGATAAGTTGTACTGAAGGCCAACTTTGTGCCCAAACCTGCAAACAACTCCTTCCAAAACCTAGAAGTGAACTTTGCATCCCTTTCTAACACAATCTTCTTTGGAACTCTATGCAATTTGATCACATCTCTAATGAATACCTATGCTACATTGCTATCAGAGAATGTAGACTTCACTAGAATGAAGTGCGCAACCTTTGTCAGCATGTCAACAACAACCATGATGGAATCATGTGTCTCATTGTCCTTGGCAAATCTGTGATGAATTCTATGTAAATGACCTCCCAATTCCATTCTGGAATTGCAATCGGCTATAGCAGTCCACCTGGATTCTACACTCTAACTTCACACAATGACAATCAAAACACCTATCCACAAACTCTACTAAATCCTTCTTCATATTCATCCAATAATAAATTTTCTTCACTGTGGTCAATGTCTTCTTATAGCCTGGGTGTCCTGAATGTAGAAATTTTGAATAATATGACACATATTCACAGAGATTATCCCGATTATACACTATTGCGGAATACATGCATAATACGTAACCTCGTCTACATTGATCATCAATTTACAGAAGCATAAACAATAACATGCGCACATAGAAGCATCAATCACACATATCAACACAGTATTTTCCCGGGGAAAGCATCTCACTAAAAACCCCAACTATCTGTATATTATATTGATTGAGAACATGTAACAAACATAGTACAATACTCCTCTCAAGTATCCAGCACTATCTCCACCTGTTACACACAATACAACTTAGATCTGATCTCTGAATCTCCTCCGCTGCTTGCATGCCTCCACTGCTCAATACCTGCTCAAGAATGAATGAGAATGGCTGAACCAAACTTGTTTTTACCTTAGAGAAAGTCACCCACATTGTAAATCACGTGAGCACAAGCTATATTTCACTTGGTATTGGCCCACACTGCGCAGAGATCATTGGCATAACCCAATCCCATGCATGTGCACAATCTCATGAACAACTGATAGCAATCTCAACCTATAACACCTGTCCCTGTTGAACTGTACATGCACTGAGTCAACTGATGTATTCTTTAGTTGCATTATGAGTTAATAATTATTTAATTAATTAATAACTAATTCACACAACTCATCACTTAGTCTATTGATCAGTTAGACTAAATACAACTAGTTCAACTAAGTCAAATTGAACACAACTCCATTAACTGCTCATCCAACTCCACAAAACTCAACCACATGATCTCTAACTAATGTCCTGCATGCAATAGCTCAACTAACACATAAGAAAACGTATTTCCTTCTGACATTTTCATGTGCCACATCTGTAGCTCAAACTGAAGTGCTTCAAGAGGATAAGATAAAGTTTATAGTCTAAATATTATTATGAGACAATAATATTTGACTTTTATATTTTTGACTAGCAATCTAAAAATAGACTCTGATCACTCCTGCTGTGATCACTCCTACTGTGATCACTCCTGCTGTGATTACTCCTGCTGTGATCACTCCTGCTGTGATCACTCCTGCTGTGATCCAAAAATAGACTTTGCGCCATAATTTTCTTGCGGGCCCACTTAGTGAAGGCGACTCCTTTCCACTAAGCTCCATCATCTTGTTGCATTCTCAACAAGTATTTCTTGTTGCACACTTTTCAACACTTCCTCTCAACAAGAAAGGCTTCCTCTCAAACCCGATCCTGAAACTTTGGAATGTTCTGCATGCAACACATCTGCCCGGTCCACTTTGCTCCAACAACACTTGGAACAAAAACACTCCCAACTGACCACTCTGTTGGGCTAGGAACATACTCTGATGCTGAAGCTCTACCTGCTACTGACAGGTGCTCCCTCTCTGACATCTGCGCTACTGCAACATCTCCATGCATCTTGCACCATTGCACACCTCTCTGTGCCACCTAGCACTGTGTAAAACACTTGTGCCTCTCGCATTGCTGCAGCCTGCATGCTATGCACTGTCTTGGGATTCCCTGCACTATCGCTCTCTCTGTCGCTCCATCTGCATCTGTCTCTACCCAATCAATCAGTTCCTGCTACTCCACATCGGGGCTCCCGTAGCAAGGTCTCATCCAAGAGGTTGGGTACCTCAAGGATCCTGCCACTCCTCCTTGGGACGATCAATCCACATCACCCCACCTCCTACTTGGAGGTATGGCTGCATGCGATCCCTCAGCCCACCTGGCTCGAAGTTTCCCCCTACTAGAGGTCTCTGCATGAGTAGATGTCTCTACTCAATCTCCTCTCAGCTTCCCTTATTGTGGCTGCTCCACGACCTCCTGAAGTTGCTGCACCAATCGTGGCTCCTCCACAATCGTCTGAGACTTCTTCTGGCTCTACATGTTGAGAGGTAATATACGCTCCCTCTCAACCACCAAGTCTCCATCAGTTGCCTCGCTACTCAAGGCTTTGCATGCATCTTGAACCTCAAGACCATACAGGTTCCTGACCCGTGAACCTATCTGCTTCGCCTGTCTAGTGATGATGTGTCTAAGGAAAACCTTTCCCTTACTGAAGACCACATCATAGCCTCTGTCTTCCAGCATCGCGATCGACACCAAGTTTCTCTTCAGTCCTGGTACATACTTGGCATCTGTCAAGGTAAGGCAAGATCCATGCTCCCTCTGAAAAATAACCGTGCCTACACCTGAGACACTATACTTCTCATCATTACTCATCCCTATGTGTATCTGGAGATCTTACTCCTACAAAGTACTGAACAAACTTTTGTCACCGGTCATGTGGAAAGAAGCTCCATTGTCAAGAAACCAACCACTTCCCACCATGGATGAAACCATGCATGCGAAGAGTGTGAAATCCAACTCAAACTGTGAAGCAAGTGTGGCTACCTCACCTTCAGATCCTTCCCCGGATCCCTTCTTAGACTTCCTCTTTGGGCAATTAGTAGCATAATGGCCCAACTCATGACAACGAAAGCATCTCACCTTCGACTTGTCAACCTTCTTCCCATCATTGGAAGAACTGGATTTGGAAAGAGAAACCTTCCCCTTCCCCTTCTTTGCCTTACTTGCTAAGGCACAATTCTCCTCATCCTGCATGGATGAAGAACCGTCTCTGGTGCTCCGTCTAATATCCTCCTACGCAAGATCCAACCAAAGTCTCTCCCATCCTGGCAGTTTCTCCCTTCCATTCACCGAGTCCTGGTAGCTATGCGAACTCTTAGGAACGTCAAGGAGTGCTAGACTCACCATCCTCATCGACAATCACCCCCACACTTCCCAGCTCATCCCGTCATTGGGTGAACTTCATGAGATACTGGGGCATACTGTCTCCATTCTCACACTTAATGTTTTTGATTTTATCTCTTGCTTTGGAATTAAATTCGAATTCCACCAGCTCAAAACTCAACCACTTCCAATCTAGAATTCGTGAGAACAAAGTATTTCTTGTACAGAGATCGATTGTATGGGCATTCACCAGATATCTCATCTTCCAAAAGAAGGATGAATCCAGAGGCTACCTGGCCCGATCATAGACTCTGCCTGAAGAAATAAAATGTAAACACTTTCTGAATAATAGATCCGATGATCAATCCTCGCCTGATATCCTGTAAAAATATCTTCTACAAATCAAGCAGCTCTGATACCATGTAGAATTTTTGAATAATATGACACATATTCACAGAGATTATCCCGATTATACACTATTGCATAATGCATGCATAATACATAACCTCCTCTACGTTGATCATCAATTTATAGAAGCAAAAACAATAACATGCGCACATAGAAGCATCAATCACACATATCAACACAGTATTTTCCCGGGGAAAGAATCTCGCTAAAAACCCCAACTATCTGTATATTATATTGATTGAGAACATGTAACAAACATAGTACAATACTCCTCTCAAGTATCCAGCACTATCTCCACCTGTTACACACAATACAGCTCAGATCTGATCTCCAAATCTCCTCCGCTGCTTGCCTACCTCCACTACTCAATACCTGCTCAAGAATGAATGGGAATGGCTGAACCAAACTCGTTTTTACCTTGGAGAAAGTCACCCACACTGTAAATCACGTGACCACAAGCTATATTTCACTTGGTATTGGCCCACACTACGTAGAGATCATTGGCATAACCCAATCCCATGCATGTGCACAATCTCATGCACAACTGATAGCAATCTCAACCTCTAACACCTGTCCCTGTTGAACTGTACATGCACTGAGTTAACTGATGTATTCTTTAGTTGCATTATGAGTTAATAATTAGTGAATTAATTAATAACTAATTCACACAAATCATCACTTAGTCTATTGATCAGTTAGACTAAATACAACTAGTTCAACTAAGTCAAACTGAACACAACTCCATTAACTGCTCATCCAACTCCACAGAACTCAACCACATGAGTTCTAACTGATGTCCTGCATGCAATAGCTCAACTAACACATAAGAAAACTTATTTCCTTCTTACAGCTGCATGTGCCACATCTGTAGCTCAAACTGAAGTGCTCCAAGAGGATAAGATAAAGTTTACAGTCTAAATATTATTATGAGACAATAATATTTGACTTTTCTATTTTTGACTAGCAGTCTAAAAATAGACTCTGATCACTCCTGCTGTGATCACTCCTACTGTGATCACTCCTACTGTGATTACTCCTGCTGTGATAACTCCTTCTATGATCACTCCTGCTGTGATCCAAAAGTAGACTTTGCGCCATAATTTTCCTGTGGGCCCACTTAGTGAAGGCGACTCATTTCCACTAAGCTCCATTATCTTGTTGCATTCTCAACAAGAATTTCTTGTTGCACACTTTTCAACACTGAATATGGTTTCACATGAAACTCCCTTAATATCACCTTATTGATCTCACTACTTTCTGTAACATATTTGCTATCTCTGAATCTAACCAGTCCATCTGTTGTAAGGCAATGATCTACATCATGTGCATCTTCACCTATACCTGTACCTGTACCTATACCACCACCTCTACCTATACCTGTACCTATACCTATACTCTGTTGAAATCTGTGTAGAATATCCATATAGTTGACCTCTTGCTGACCTTCTTGCAAGATCATATCCTGTAGTTTTGTCCCATAGGAGCTCATAACTTCTAAGTTATTTACCTATATCTACCTGCTAAGGGCATCTACCACCCTGTTCTCTTTACCTTTAATATACTTGATCTTAAAATCAAACTCACTGATCATGGACAACCAACAATCTTTCCTACCATATAGGTTTTGTTAGTCAAATAGATACCACAACCCACTGTGATCACTCATTAACACAAACCTCCTTCCCAGAAGATAGTTCCTCCACATCTTCAATGCATTATGATTTCTACCAACTCAAGATCATGTGTGGCATATTTTTTCTCGTGCTCATTCATTTTTTGTGACTCATAGCATACCACATGTCCATCCTGCATAAGGACTCCACCAAGTCCTTTCTTGCAAACATTTGTGCATACTACAAACTCTTTGTTAGTATCTACAATATTTAACATTGGTGCATGTGTCAACAACTACTTGAGTTGTTCAAAACTAGCCTCACACTCCTCTGTCCATTCAAACTTCATACCTTTTCTATGTAATGATGCGATAGGATAAGCAATCTGCAAGAAGTTCCCGATGAACCTCTAGTAATAACATACCAACCCCATGAAGGATCTCACCTCATATACATTTCTAGGAGCTACCCACTCCATGACGACCCTTATCTTTTATGGACCTACTGCAATTCCCTCCTTGGAGACAACATGTCCCAAGTAATGTACCTCAGTCTGGAGGAAACTGCACTTATTGAGCTTAGCATATAACTGATTCTCTCTCAACAACCTCAACACTTCCGCTAAATGCTCGACATTCTCTTCTTCATTTTTAGAATATACCAACATGTCATCAATGAACAAAATAAAAAACTTATCCAAATACAGACACAAGACACTATTCATCAAACACATAAATGTAGATGGAGCATTAGTCAAACTAAATGGAACTACAACAAACTCATAATGCCCATACCTGGTCTGGAAAGTTGTCTTGTAAATGTCCTCCTCTTTGATGCATACCTAATGGAATCCGAATAGCAAATCAATCTTCGAGAACACTACTACTCCCTTCAACATCTTGAACAAGTCATCAATCCTCGCAATGAATCCTTGTTCTTGATGTTCACTTTGTTCAATTACTTGTAGTCAATGCATAATATGAGAGCACCATCCTTCTTCTTCACAAATAGTACTAGTGCACCCCATGGTGATATACTTGGCCTGATGTATCCCTTATCTAACATTTCCTTCAATTGTAGCTTCAATTATACCAACGCATGTGTACTCATCCTGTACGGTTCCTTTGATGTCAGAGCTGCTCCTAGCACCAACTCAATAGAAAAGTCTACCTCCCTGTGAGGTAGAAACTCTGAAATGTCCTTAGGAAATACATCCTAGAATTGCTACAGAACTAGGTACCTGATCAAAAAATTTGTATCCTCAAACTCCTTAACTTTGTAACTAGAAATTTGCATTGTGAATAACACACACCTTTTCATGTGGCTCTGTTTTTCCTGCATAGTTGTTACCATCCTAATTGATGTGGCTTTCTTCTTTCCCTATAAGACTCTTGGTTCCCCATTTTCATCCAAACACTCAATGGATTTGTCATAATAATCCACCTTGGTTCTATGAAGGTACAACCAATCCATGCCCAACAACATATTATATGATCCCAATGGTAATACATTCAAATGTGTTTGGTAGGCATACCATTCAAATCAAATGCACAAGATCTTACCCAGTGATGAACTCACTTCTTTGTACCTATAGCCAGCTACACTAACAAATATTCTGCATGTAATTCCTTACTCAAACCACACTTATCCACCAAATGAGGACTAACATAGCTATAATTAGATCTAAGGTTAATCAAGATAGAAATAACTTGATTACAAATCTTACCATCCATCTTAATGATAGATGCTTGATGGTATGCCTACTTTCTATCCAATGTTGCATAGATATGAGGAACGATCTTACTAACATCCCCAATAGTCTGCACCTCCTATGCACTATATATCTGAGCCCTACCACCCTGATTTTGTAGACAATCTCTCCTACGATGATCTTTGCCACAAGTTCAACACTTTATAGGCTTCCAAACTGCATCCTTGTTCTGCTCCTCATATTGATGTCGCTAACCTTTGTTAGATGCATTGAACTTCTTAAGTGGTGCTACATTCTCTTTATTACTTGAATCCTAAGGTCTTACTCACTTCTTGTCCCATTTTCCTTTGTTCTTTGCATTACCTTTCCAATCTAGCTTAGTCTTAGATCTGCACTTTGATTGCTCATAACAGTGCTTTAGCTTCTGGATGGCCTCCTCCAATGATCTAGGCTCATCAAACTCAATCCTGTCTTTCCAAGAACTTGCTAGTGTACTCCTCATTTGTCACAGATCCCATATTTAGCTCATAGAATTTTTTTTTGCCCTATCATCAAAGTATCTCTTTGATAGGTACTTATTCTTGACTAGATGCTCAAACTCATTCCAAGTCAAGTTCTCCTCATGTATACCCATGACATTCTTCACATATTTCCACTAAATGTTTGCTTTACCTCTGAGACTGAATGTAGCTATTTTGGCTTCCATGTTGTCTGAGTAATCACGCAACCTAAATATCTTCCTTATGTCAAGCAACCATGCCTCTACATCCTACGATTTCTTCATCTCTCCATCAAATGTAGGTGGATTTGCTTTCTTAAACTCATTCGGAAAATATCCCCTATCGCTCCTAAGTAAGGATGATAACGATGTTGATCATCATGCATGTTAGAACCAAAACTAGAATAGTACCTATGTCTATCACCTCTCTTATCCGAAGTATACAACAATTTTCCATCTCTAACCATTTCCTCTCTATCTGACTTATGACCACCATGCGACCTACTACCATATGCCCCATTAGTTTTTTCCTCCTACTCATGGTTGATTTGAAGTGGTCCCTGATGTTGCAATTATGAAAATCTCTGAAGTATCGTTGCATTTACCTATGATAATTTCTCATTTTCTTATATGATTTGATCATTGTCTGCCTTACATCTCCTTATTTCTTCCTTTAAGCTTCTCAGTGTATCTGCCAAATCAGAAGAATTCACAACACCATGTTTCTCATCTAATCCATAGGGAGAGTCTTTCTAGTCTACTATCTTGCTATCCATTTTGATATTCTTCTTGCAAGGTATATCATGTCAGCTAAACCAAATCACAATAAACCAACGTACCTTAGTATAGTTTGGGGAGGATACCTCGTCTCCAAAATCAATAAATCAGTGTGATGCATGTATACAATACTCATGACAACATATAGAAACATAACACATAAGCATGTAAGCATATAACCATCAATTTAGCTAGAGTCCATTCATCAATGCATGACCATGTCCACTACACATACCATGACCTCATGCATGTTAATTTTCACATGTGGTCAATTGCATAGTGATGTGGTGGTTATTCCGAGGGATGAACCATGTTCAAATACCACTTTGTAACACCCTCCTCCCACATCTACCCAAGTAATTTTCCAATTGGGGTAAACATGTGATGATAAGTTACTATGATATGATTCAACCTCCTAAGTCTCATTAAGGAAGTGGAACCGGTGGATACACACCATACAGACCATCAACATCAGCAATAGGACCCTTAGGAACCATCCTAACCATTTTTCTAACTAGCCCCTAGGTCCCACTAAGATTTTAGACCACTTGACCCCCAGACACTCCCATGATATGTGCATGATAGTGTCAGGAGGCTCTGAACGCTCTCATGACAAGGCATGCCAACGTCTAGGGACTATTTTGCTTAGTGTTGTGTCAGCGTCCCTAAGATTTTAGCCACTTTTTTAGGCCCAAAGCCCAGGTTACTACCCAGAATTGAATGACACCTTCAAAACATAAAGATAATAATGAAATAATGATGCAATTACAAATACTTGAACAAGCCCTTGACTGGACCCCTACTAGCCATGATAGGCATTTTGTCAAACATATCATGAATATGTAATATATAGGTGTAAGTAACAAATCTAAGCATAGGGGTATCACACTCATATGAGAATCGCTAAAAAGCACTAATGCCACAACACATTAGCTGCCATTTCATCCATTAGGTCATAGATACATTGTTCATTCATTTACAAGTGAAAACATGATGAGAGCCATACATAGCCATTGTCATAATACATATTCATAACCAACATAATAGGGACAAATTTACCAAAGAAGCAACATCCATCTAATCCACATATAAACTAGTACAATACTCATAAAATAACAAGGAGAAATAACCTCTTATTAATGATGCAAAGGCCAACCAATTGTGGGACTTCCACGAACCACCTAACTGTAGACATAGCTAAGCCAAAACTCTCTTCAGTCAGTCACCCCCATGCCATATTCCAAGCATCAATGTGGGATCTCATAAAACACATCAATCCAAAATCATCCAGGGCTTCGAGAGGCCATCCACCTCAACCCATCGAACAGTGATTCCACCTCACAGTCGGACATCACCAAAACCATCATCATATTGGTCTCTACCCAAGCCTTCTAGGGATCCAAAGCATTTGTTCCAACCAAGGCTTCTAGGACTAGTAGCTCAACCCACATATTATTTCAGGCTTCTAGATAATTTGTCCAACTAGGGCTTCCAAAGCATTTTTCCAACCAAGGCTTCCAGGACTAGTAACTCAACCCAAGTTGTTACAGGGCTTCCAAAGAATTTTTCCAACCTAGGATTCTAGGAATTAATAACTCAACCCAAGCTAAGGAAACATGAGAACCAACCAGAAAAAAAAAAGGAAATAAAACCACAACACCATGACTATCTAGGAAATGGAAAGGCTAATCAAATCCACTATCAATCTTGGCAATCCTGCATGCCAGTGACAGACATTGACCAATAAACCACATGCATATGCCATGCATTCCAAAAATAGTGAGGAAAACATACATGCAACTCGGTACCTGCAAGTAAAATCCATTGTAGCTGCTAATCCCGATGTCCTCTTATGCCTTCCTACTCTTCCTTTGCCTTCTTGCTCCAAAATTCCAAGTATGCCACACCCTCCAAGAGTGCTCCAAGAAAAATCTATGTGTCCAAGAGTGAGAGAGAGAGGGAGGATAATGAAAGAGCTCCAAAAATAAACTGACAAATGGTTGCAAACTGATCCTCATAAGCCTTTTTATCAATTATGCCCCTATTTTCTTCATTTTCCATTATTTTCCTTCATTTCCTCCTCACATGCAACATGTGACCTTTCACCTCCCTTTTCTCCTAATTTCCATTATTTTCATAAATAAATGTGCCAAAAATTCCAATTTTCCTTTGACAATTTCCTTAGCCATTGATAAACCAATGAACACCCACACTAGGATGTCTTTCCCAACATTCAGCTTGGAATAAGTGTCCCATCAACCGTGGTTATTATTTTGCTTTTATTAACTTTTATTACATGAATTTTCACCAAGGTTGTTAGAGAAGTCATACTTCCTTGTAGAAAAGATCAGAATAGTGAATTAACTCTAAACAATATAAACTTGCGTTATATTATAAAAGAATGATTACGTTCAACACTTTCAGTGAGTCTATTGAATGTATGAAAAATATTATGTCCAGATAATCTCTCTTTCGGGACAATAGCCCCCATCTTTATACCACAATGGAGGGAGATAAAAACAACAAATATTTTAACGAAGAGAAATCCAGAGAATCTAAAGATTCTCAATATGCTCATTTTTAGTTACAAAGAGTCTTAATATCTGAGAGATTGAATTCGGATAATCCACAGTGTTCATCTTTTCATTTGTTGACAAATGAAAAGATGAACACTATGGATTATCTGAATTCAATCTCTCAGAAACCACTCCACAGAAATCTACAATCCAAAGTCTTAATATCGCCCAAATGAGAAAACCAAGGACTTTTTCCCTAATAGATTTACTCAAATAAGAATCAGCCTTGCTTGATCTAGTATGGTTGGTTGAGACAACATCACACTATCCCGATTTTACCACGAACAACTCAGGAAACAACATTCAGTGTCAGATGTCGCAAAACCCCTGCTCATAGTAAAGATTCAACCATGAGTAAATAACACTTTTTCAATCAAAATAGTTCACCAAAAGGGAAAATATTAAGAGTGGATTAATTCCTTCTAAAACTTATGTTATATGGGTTAATATGTCATAAATATAAGAAAAATACAATAATATAACATTAAAACTAAGGAATAGGATAAGGGAATCATGAAAATTTTGAGGCCCAACATCACCCCCCAACTGACCTTTTTTCATTTCCTCATGAAAATAAACAATTAACATGTAAGGCAGTTAAGGAGTAGGCTCCATAGAGTTCTTCTCCTATGAACCTGAATCCACTCCTACTTTTGATTTTCTAAAAGGCCACATACGTACCTTCCCTTGACAGTTCATAATCAGACTTATAGTAAGGTTGAGGACACCAAATCATACGAAATTTGTACCTGCATCCCATACATTTGATCCCATATTCCATGATAATGTTAACATAATCTTGCACTCTGGACATAGCTTGCTAAAAATTATATAAGCCAAAAGGTTCCCTGTTTTTTATTTCTCTAGATGACACTTGCCATCTCATTTTGGCTCCTTAAGTAACCTCATCTTTTATGTCTTCCAATTGTTCCCACCCTGTGTGTAATACTTCATTATGAATTTTCTCAAGTGGGGGAGGAACGACAGGCTTCTCAATAAAGGAATTATGGTGAAGCATTGTAGCAAAGGGATTCTTTGGCTCACCTCTAACCTGGAGATCAATATTATTCTCTCTTCGCTGAAAAGTGTGATTAGCTTTTTCCCATTTTATCTAATTTAGTGCAGATGATATAAAAGCCTGAAATTGGACATCTCTGATGAATGGAACACTATTTTTGTCTAAGTGTTCTTCCCAAAGAAATTTATGCATGTAGAGTTCACATAGGAGATACTCTGTTTGCTCATCCTACTTATGGAAAATAGTAATGAAATCCAACACATTGTTGAATTCATACAGTTGGCCACACTGTATAGCCTTGGCTTTAAGTAGCAGATATTGTTGAAGTAGAAATAAATCATATTTTCATGCTAGAGACCTACATGCTAATGCATCTCAGTAAATAGAACATATTTCATCCTTTTTCTCTATGATTTTACAAACACGTTCCTGCAAGGCTTGAATTTTATTCTTCGCATCTCTTAACATTGTATGTGTTTCAACCTCTATCATTTTTAGTGCATGAAACCATTAGAGAAACTTCTAATATTCCCCTTGAGGCACTACTTCGATTCAATATCTAGCTATGGTCTCTTTATGTTCTGCCAAGGTTTAATTCATTGAATTTATTGTAGCATCTACAATCAATGGAGTATAAGAATGTATAGCATCAGTTTCTACTCCCCTTTCAATAATAATAGGCACAAGATTAGTTTGAGTCTCAGCTTCAATGAAAACGAGTGTAGGATCAATTTGAACTTCTGCTTCAACAGAGATAGGTACAAAGTCAGTTTGGATTCCTACTTAAATAAAAACAAGGACAAAATCAATCTGAACATCTCTTTCAATAGAGATAGGTGAAAGATCAGTCTGGGTTCCTAATTCAGTAGAAACAAAGATAAAATCAGTCCAAGTTTCAACAATGTGGGCTTATTTCTTCTTATCATCATTTCCAAGTTGTTCTACAACTTGCTTTTCATGAACCTCATAAAATTTTATACTAGATTGAAACCATTTGCTCAACTGTTTTAATTTCCACTATAACCTATCATTTTCTTGTGTAAGTATAATAACTTCCTTAACAAGTTTTCCTTTTACTTTATTCTTCATGACTTTTACACCGCTAGTTCTTCAAGCAAAATTTTTGGCCAAAATTGTTCAAGCAAGGGGAGGGGAAACAAAGGTTGTTACTTTATAATATTCAACAGTATTATTTTAGGCAGAATCAACCACAAGAGGGTTGATAGGTGAGTCACCAACTTCCATTGGCACTCTATCAATCATAGGTTCTGAGAAATTTTTGACAAGCAGGTTGATATGAGGTCCACCTGAAGAAGAAGCATTAAGCTCTCAACGTACATCAATCAGGTCTTCAGGAGGAAATTGTGGATCCATGTCTTCCAAAGAAGAGGGTTCTAATACAATGGAAACAAATTCCCTGGAATTTTTTTGAGTGGAAATAGCTTCAAAATCATCAAATGGCTCTAGAATGATGATCGTTGGAGATCCAACAGAAGGAGTCACGTCAAGAGAACTAGGTGAGGCATTTTGATTAGAATTAAAATGGTTATCTAGATTAGTTGCAGGCTCCTCAATTGTTATATACATTGATTCCCCTAAGTTCACTTTTTCCAATAAATTTATTAATCCTTCCAATGCTTGGGCCACCTATGTTTCTTGTTCTTCCTGGCTTAGATTTATTTATTTTGGGATTGATGAATCCTGAGTTGGGTCTTTCTCAGGTGTTTTATGTTGTGTCCCTTCCTCATCAGAAATTTATTGAATTAATTTTTTTTTTGTTGACTACACAGGGGGGTTTGAGGAACTTTTTCCTTGTTGTAGTTTAACTAGTCTGGATGACCTTCTCCTATTTTTGGGAAAAGAGACCCAAAGGATGTCATTCGTTTCTATACCCTAATAAGTTTTTGAGGAGTTGGAATTTCAAGTTGCAAATATTCTTATGAATCGTCTCCTATTATTAAGGTTTCATTTTGGTCAGTTTCACTATCTTCCTCTTCTTGCTTGTTATCAGCTAAAATATTTCCAGGTGTTCCAATGATTGCTTCACCTCCTAAGGTAATCTCTTGCTCACCCATAGGGTTTCCTAAAACTCCATTCTAAATTTGTTGTATTTTATTGAAAATCCTCACAACTAGAAATTTAATGAGCCCGTGATGGCTAACAACTGAAGCTTGATCTTTATACCTTCTTAATCTACCAACAGTTTCATGTAACAAAGAATGCAAAAAATAAGAAAGATTCAGGACTACATTTTGTCTCAGAAACACCATTAACTTAAGATGAAGACCTCGCACAACATCATACCTTATATTTCAAGTGATTTACCATTGAATAATTTCTACTAACTCTTTCCATACTTTTGGAAGTGAATTGGGGTTATACCCTTTCCCTTTCTTGACTAGTTCTTCCCCGGGGTTCAAAAATAGAAGGGTCACATTCTGTAGTGAGGTATGTACTTTGCACAATTTATCCCCCTCTAATAGGAGGCTTGTTACCTCTATTATTATTTGTTCATTTACTTGTATCTAAACATTCTTTACCATTTATACCCCTGCATTCAAAATTTTGCATGAATTCAAGTGCAACTTCATTGCCAAACCCTGCAATCATCCAAAATAATCTAGCCAACCTACCCAATTCAAAATACTTCATACCTCCTCTAGAGCCTGCAACTGGGTTTTTCTCATGGTGTATTGAATGGCCTCCCATCGTTATTTTTTCAGAAAAGAATGATTTGCAAAAGGAAACAGCGGATCTCAGGGTATAATATGGTAACAATACTATGCAGAATATGGAAATTCAGCAAACACAATATGCAACAACACCTTCATGGAAATTCAATGAACATAACATGCAACAACACCTTCTCAAAAATTTAGCGAACATAACATGCAACAGA
Source organism: Pinus tabuliformis (assembly GCA_031772625.1). NCBI lineage: Eukaryota > Viridiplantae > Streptophyta > Pinopsida > Pinales > Pinaceae > Pinus > Pinus tabuliformis. Next base: position 1,108,029,447 of record CM062816.1, on the reverse strand, counting down.
ACCTTCTCGCCCCTAATATAATTTGAGGGTCGACTGCAGCCGTCAATTAATTTTGATGAGTTGATAAGATTTTGTCATAATTGAAGGATAAATCCATATTGATTAATCATGGAAACCAACCATCAAAAATGTTGGCGGAGGACGAGAAATGTTTATAACATGCCAAATAATCATTAGTCAATCATCAATAATAGGGTGAAATAATGACAAAAATTATCAAGATAACCAAAACATTAATGCCAAAAGAAATAGAGGAGTGGGGATATGACAATTTAGAAACAATAGATGGTCAGAAACTATGTTCACTTAAGGAATACCACATAGAAAAAATAGGAGTTAATAAATAAGGATGATAAAAATACTAGGTTTCTGAATGTCCCACAATCTTTATCCTTGATCTGTAAAATTATTATTAGTTCTCATTAAAAATCAACATCAACACTTTGTAGGGGCTATTTTAATAGTACTCCATAGCATGCTTTAACAAATCTAATGGTTACCTTTTGTTGATTATTGATTTTGAGGAAACAAGATAGCTAACAAGATTATAGTATTTAAATTAATTTTAATACTAAAGTCATGTCCATTACTGCCAACATCCGTCCATATCCTTGACAGGGTTGCCTTTTAACCCATTGAGATGTCATTGTTACATCTATTAGAAATAAATTCATAGCTATAGGTTTATTTAAATTCTGTTAAATCTCTACAGAAGGCCATTGTTATGGCGTGGTAACCAGTTAATAACAATGTCACTCATGGGATCTAATAAAGTGAATAAGTTAGCTCATGTTGAGACCTCTTGTCCTACAGCCTTAAGACCGAAGGCCATTATCCTGGCTTGGTGACCATAAGTGGTAATGTCACTTCACTAGGTCCTATGATAATTGTAGGTTGGCTTGTGATGAGACCTCGTATCCTCTGCCAACTTTTTTTTCTGTTATTTTTCTGCTTTGGCTTTTGTTAATCATAAGAGATTACTTAATAGATGGGGTGGCACATCAACTCCTTAAGAGTTAAGAATGGCATAATTTTTTTTATGATAACTACTTTTTAGTTGGCTTATATTGTTCTCAAAAATTAATTTCTTCAAAAGAACCATAGAATTGTTTAAAAATTGGAGTAGGAGATGGCTCCTTAAGTGGTGATAGAAGGAATGTATAATGAGTACTTTATGAATTTGTTACAGAATTAGGGAATTAAACATTTTAGGAGATTATACTAAAATCATATTTAAAAGAAGTTCTCCTTTTAAAAATAAATTCTCATGTGATAAACATTAAACAAACTAGTTATCCAACCATCATATTGAAAAAGGGCTTAAGATGTTCCTTATCCAAAGAAAAACAAAGATATTGGCAAACAACTCTTAAATATAACCACATCTAGGGAAATAGTAATTGCATCTGAGGAAACAACAATTGTGACTAAGGAAACAACCAATGTGATAAGATGTTGTGACTAAGCAAACAACAACTTGGAGAACGATGTTGTGACTAAGGAAATAAAAACTATGATAACTGTGTTGTGACTGGAAACGAAAATTGTGATAACGATGTTGTGACTAAGGAAACAAAAAATGTGATAACAATGTTGTGATTAAGAAAATAGAAATTGTGATAACGATGTTGTGAGTAAGGAAACAAAAATTGTGATAACGCTTTTGTGGCTAAGTAAACAACAATTGTGATAATGATGTTTTTATAAGGAAACATCAACAAAGATAATGATGTTGTGACTAAGGAAATAAAAACTGCGATAACGATGTTGTGACTAAGGAAACAACAATTCTGATAATGGTGTTGTGACTAAGGAAACAACAATTGTAGAAGTAGCATTATGACTTAGGCACAAAATTATAATAATACATAATAGCAATGACTTTTAGAAGAAAATGTTCACAATGTTTTCCTAGAATAAATAAAATATACACACCTTAAAAAATAAATATTATTTACATTATGTACATGACAATAAGATATTTTCAAAGAAACTTTATCTGATTGTGGTCATGGGGATATTCCCCTACTTGGCTATAACTTGCAAGCTTGCATAGTTATTGATTTCATGAAGAAATGACTCTCTTGTAAGTGGTTGGTGGTACAACAAATTCAGTTACCATTAACAAAGAAATAAATGTCAGAGTCATCAATCGTAGCAAGGCATATTGTCTCATTATCATAAAATTTGTTGAATTTGTAAGGACCCAACCACCTCACTTGAATCCTACCTTGAAAGTCATGAAATTTGGAACCGTATAACAACACCTAAACCCCCTTCTGAAAGGTCTTATTTTTAATCAAACGATCGTGCCACTTATCTCTTTGTCAGTGAGTTATAATTGTACGTTGGTAAGCGGTAATGCACATTTCATCAATTTCATTGAGTTGTTGCAGGCATTGCTTATGTGCTTAAAAGACAAGCTGATAGGGTGAAAAGTTGGTTGTATTGCACGAAATTGCCTAATAAGCCCACAAGGATTGAGAGAGTTTAGAGGCCTAATCTCGACAATTTGTAGATACTATCCTAGTGAGGATCCCTTCCAAGACTTTAGTTTTTCTTTCCACTTGACTGTTTTCTTCTGGATGGTAAGGGGAAGTGATTCTATTCTTGATGTGATACTTTTATAGGGTAGCATAAATTTTATGGGTCGTAAATTGTGATCCTCTATTAGTTACAAGTTCTCAAGGAAAACCATATTAGACAAATAATTAAAATACAAATTTTATGACTACCTCTTTCATTGCACTCGAGACTGCTACTACCTCCACCCATTATGTTACATAGTTCATACATACTAGAATGTATGATATGTGGTTTGAAGGCAGACTAATGGGACCTATAAAGTCCATCACCCATCTATTGAATGGTTACAATACAAGTTGTGGCTAGAGAGGCATTTTTTTGGCCTAAATGGGATGACACATCCTTTAACAATTATTGTAGCTCTAGACATATTTCTTGACATCTTTGAATATCGTGGACCAAAAATATCCTATTTGTAATAATTTATGCCCAGTCCTACATTCATAAAAATGACTTCCACGGAGTTCATAATGGTAGGCCCTATGGATATCATAAATATCATCCTCTCTAATGCATCTGTGAACTTGGAGATCTACCCCTATATGGAAGAGATAGTCATATATCCATGGGAATTGAGAATTGCAATGAATAATGTGCTTCTTTCCTAGGGTGATAGATGTGATGGTTGTTTTCCAACCACCAATTACTTTGCAACATCAGTGTACCATGATTTTTTGATAGTCACGGGAAACAAATGTTCATCTGGGAATTGATCTTCCACTAGTGAGGAATTGGCTATAGGTGGAATTCTTGATAGGAAATCTGCAACATGGTTCTCCTTTCCCAACCAGTCTTTTATAGTGATGTCGAATTCTTGTAACAACAATAACCAGCGAGTTACTCTGCCATTGGCAACATGTTTATTGGATAAATATCGAATATCAAAATTATTAGTATGCAAGAAAATTGGATAACTTATTATATAATGACAAAATATGTTTATAGCAAGACAAAAGTCAGAAATTCTTTCTTTGTCATAGTATAATTTAATTCTGCATGTTTTATGTTTTTGCTAAAATAATAAATTGCATAAGGTTTCTTATCCTCTTCCTATGCAAAAACTTCCCTTATCATCGTATCAGATGTGCCTGAAGATCTATGGAATGACAGACTCCAGTCTTGTTCGTGCAACACAGGTGTTGTTGAGACCAACTTCTTCAATTCTCCAAAAGCAATATCACACTTATCAACCTACTTAAACTCCATATGTCCAGTAAACACATACAATGACGCTGTAATTTTTTAAAAATGTGTTATGAAATGATGATAGTATCTAGCATAACCAAGGAAGATACGTACCTCGATTGGTGTATAAGGGATAGGGAGTTTAACGATTACCTTGGTTTTCACCGGATCTACTTGAGTACCTACAACAGAAATAAAGTGTCCCAAGACTACACCTTATGTCATCAACATATGGCATTTCTTATTGTTGATGAATATTCTAGTAGTTATACATCGTACAAGAACCTTTTCCAAATTGTCCAAGGCCTCATCAAATTTGTTACCATAATCATCCATATAAAGCTCAATTCCATCATTTATTAAATCAGAAAATATACTCATAATTTCCCTTTGAAAGGTGGTTGGTGCATTACATAGCCCAAATGGTAAGACTTTATATGCAAATGTTCCCCATGGATAGGTGAACATAGTTTTTTCTTGATCCTCAAGAGCAATATGAATTTGATTGTATCCACTGAATCCATCTAGGAAGGAAAATTATTTCATCCTAGCGAGTGTATTAAGGACTTGGTCTACAAACGGGAGAGGAAAATGATATTTTTGTGTGGCCTTATTTATTTCTCTATAATCTACAAAAATCATCCATTTTCCATTATCTTAAGGGACTACTACTAATGGTGAAATCCACTCGCTGTCAGATATAGGGTATATAAATTTGAAATCAAGTAGTTTCTGAAGTTCTTGCTTCACTATGTACCTAAGATGTGGATTTTAAGGTTGACGAATAGCTCGAGCATCTTTTTAAATGTAAATGTGATGCATACGTAGCTATGGATCAATGCCTTTCATGTATGCATAATCCTAGATAAAGGCTTGTTTGAATTTTTAAAAGATTTGGATCATTTTTTCATGATGAATGTCATTAAGACTATCATTAATATTCAATGTTTTTCCTAGTTTAATCTCAATAGGAATATTGTTATTGGCTGTGGTTGTAGGTATGTGATTATTATTTTATTCCTCCATTGGATCACCTTGCGCTTCATTATGGAGCATGGATTTCAACATATGACATGTGGGATTTCCCATGGGGGACGACTCACTGATAAAACAATTGATCTTTTCATCCTCAGTCAGTCTCTTAAAATTAAGGTCTTTTCCAATGGTAAGAAGAGAACGTAGTTTTCCTTCTACATACTCAGGGGGAAGCCACTCAGGATTGTCAGATGATAGGTTCGGGTTTAGAAAGTGGGTATAGAATAAGGTTCTTAATGGTAGTTCCTTTTGCAATAGTCATGCTTCCTATCTGACATCCAATGTATGCATCAATATTGGAAAGAAATGGTCTGCCCAATATGAGAGGGAGTCCTTCCAAGTTATTTTTAGGATTAAGAACCAAAAACTATACTAGATACTCCTAGGAATCCACAGAGATGATAATATCATCCAAGGTTCCTTTTGTCTTTATCACAGATTTGTTAGCTAACTCCAACATGGTTGGGGTTGGTTTTAATGTGGTTATTCCAAGGAGGGCACAAGTTTCAAGTGTTATGATATTTATAGCAGCTCTTAAGTCCACTAAAGTATTTGGAAAGCTAAGACCCTGAATCTGAATAGTGACCACAAGGTTTCCAGGATCATCATATTTGATGGGTATCTATTTCCTAAAATAAGGTCATAAAGTTTCCCAAGGACATGGACTGTAGGAGGATATTTTGGTTTTCTTCCAGGTTTCTTGACACATAGATCTTTTATAGTTTTAGTGTAAATAGGTATATCTTTAATATCTTGGAGAAGAGGAATTTTAATACACAAGTGTTTTAGTTCCCCTACGAGATCGAATTTAGGATATGTGGATGGTCTTACTATGGAAAATGTTTCTGGAAACGAAGGAGTAGCATTTATAATTTTACTAGATTCTTGATTCTTAGTCAGTTTACTAGGTGATTTTTTCTTAGTGATAATCATAGTAGAAGGAGGTTTTTTGACTGATGCTTTTGTTTAACAAAATTTTCATCTTTTGATTGCTCTAAGTTCCTTGAAGGGTCCTCTAAAAAAATGGTCTACCCATATCTTAAGTAGAGTTCATTGCATTCTAAGGAGGGCGGATAGTAGTTAGAAGTTTCAATAAATTCTAGAAGTTGTAGAAGCATATTGTTTAGATTTGTATTTGGATGCACGGGTAGCTGAGGGTGTAATACAGGTGGAGCATTTGGAGGTAACTGAAGTGGTGGTTGTAACAATTATAGCAATGGTTGTGATTGAGGAAACATTCCCAATGATTGATTGATAGGTATGGAGGGGCACTACTAGTTTTGGGACCACATTGGCCTCAAAGTGGGTTGGTTTGACCATTGCGAGGGATATGAAGTACTTTGTGAATTCTATCATGGGAGTGCATAATATTGTTGATTTGACCAAGAAGGTCCAAGAAATGGTTGGTTTGACCAAGGTGATGGGGGATATGGCTAAGGCTGCAAGGTAGTATTGGAATGTTGTTGACCCTGCCAAGTTAGTCCAGGAAACTGTTGTTGGTTATATTGTCTAGAAAAAAGCATGTAAGGGCCTTGAATCGTACCTATAGGAAGGTTTTACCACTATCGTTGTTGTGCTACAAAATATGTAGGTTATGGCTCTTCCTCAAATTCCTTGAATATGGCCTTCAATCCAAGGATAGAGGAACAATTATCAGTTGAGTATTCTTTGGTACAGATAGTACAAGTTTCAACTATATCCAGTGGGCATTTCTTACGATCATGCTTCCATCGACAACAAGGAAAAAAAATCTAGTGCATATTCTGCTCTAGCCTGCTTCTTCTTAACTTGCAATACATCCAATTGCGTAGTTAGTGTTCTTATTAAATTACCATTTTTTGCACACATGACTCCTCCACCTACATTTCTATTGGTTTTGTTGAGCGAATCATGAATTCCAAGCTTAGTATGTGTGCTCCCACACGAACACTTGATAAACAATTTCATAATGTCATAATACTCTTCCTTGGAAATATCACCTTACCCCATTATGTTAAGTGTTTCTATCAATTCGTCCTTTATTCCTCTAATTAGGGAAGTTTTCAATACTTCTTTAGGAAAAATGGTGTGTGGCAATCTTTGCAAGTTATATTGGAACCTCTCAATATATTCTTCTAAGGTCTCATCTTCTGTTATGAAACCAGCTCAAGAAAAAGATAGAAAAGATAGATCAACGCCTTAGAATTTAGCCTCTTCGAGGGGGCAACCTCCTTTACATTACATAAATGAACAATTCTTGGATGATACAAATGAAAATACCTCCTTTCTATATATAGGAGTCTAAGGGGTCATAACATAATCATAGCCGACATAACAATAATAATGTAAGGGCACAATAATAACAATAGTGGGCTTCTATGGAGCACATTAGTAACAATATGGGCACTACATGGGTACATCACTATAATAAGTGGGTTGTACTAATAACAAAAAGGGGTTACACTAGTAGTATAGGGGCCTAACATGCCCCTCTCCTTCAAAAAGTGTTGTCCTCAATGCTTGAGTAGTTCTTGATGCTTCTGTATAAAATTATTGTCCTCCCATGTGGAATCTTCAGCGGGTAAGTTCTTCCACTTGATGAGATACTCTGAAATTGATCGATTTCGTAGCTGTCGGGTTCTTGTTTCTGTGACTGCTCTAGGTTCCAATATGATTTTTCCTTCCTCTTCAATTTCTGGCAATATTGTTTGAATTCGGATCTTTTGCAACTTTTGAATAAGTGGCCATACTTCTTCATCCTTCTTCCATTCATCCCTTGCTTTTTTTATCCAATCTGGTTGGATAATAGAAATAGCACAAAACAATGCTTCCACATCCTCATCCTTGAAGAGTCTTCCCATTCGGTAAGGTCGCCTTTTTTTAAGTGCATGTAGTATTGCCAACATTTCCTTCTCATAAATAGCTTGATTGAGATGTAGTAGTAAAAATACCCAATCACCTACATCAAAACATTTTTCACTACAATGTTGATCTACCTGTTGTTTCATTTGATTTTGCACCTAAGTGGCATTATCCTTTAAAATTTGGAGAACTTGTTGTTGATGCTCAATGTGATCTTTCACTGCTTGAACCTTTTTCTTCTTGATATGTCCTTCTATCTCTGGAGTTTGAGGAGTGGTAATTTCTTCCAATCCTTTACAAGATATGGTCGGATTCATTTCTTGATTCTCGATGTGATCTTTCACTTCTTGAACATTTTTCTTCTTGATATGTCCTTCTATCTTGATAGTTTGAGGAGCGGTAATTTCGACCAATGAATTACAAGATATGGTTGGATTCACTTCTTCTTTCTCGATGTGATATTTCACTTCTTTCACCTTTCTCTTCTTGATATGTCCTTCTATCTTGAGAGTTTGAGGAGTGGTAATTCTTGCCAATGCTTTACAAGATATGGTCTGATTCATTTCCTCTTTCTCTGGGGTGGGGTCCTAGCATATATCTTCTTCTTTTGATGTTTCTTGATCCTTTTCTTCCTCCTCTTCATATTCTATGAAAAATAATTTCTTCTCGGCACACTTATGACCTTTAGTGCATTTTCTATCACAATTGTAACAAAGCCCTTTTTCTCTTTTTTCTTCCAATTGTTGTGGTGTAACCCTTGTAGGTTGTCGAAGGCTAGGAGAAACAACACTTCCATCTTTATAGTTGTGAGGGGTATGCTTCTTGGTTTCCATAATTTTCCTTCCCAATATGTCACAAAGCCCTTTTACTCTTTCCAATTGTTGTGATGTTGCTCTAAAGAAGGTTTTGCTCTTTGTATCCTCATAATGTGCTATCATTTCCTCCGTGAAAATTGACCACGTAAAAAGTTGTTTACGAGAACAAAGCCCTTCATACCATAAAAATTGATCTGGTTCTAAATATGAAGATGCAATACATACCTTTTGTAACAGTGGTACACCATGTAGATCAAAATATTGCTCCATCTGAAGTATCCAATTTACCGGATCCTTGCCATCAAACTTCCTCATCCTGCTTTTTCTTGATTTTAGGAGCTCGATCTTGAAACGACTGTAACTATGTACTTTCGGATATTTAATTTCTGAAATTGCAATCTACAGTAGCACTTTGTGTCCTCTTTCCAATTCCACAAGTCTGACCCAAATTGGATTCTCCAAGGAAGAGTTATGCGAAATCTCCCACAGTGACTTGATTATAGACTAGTTCAGTAGAGTGAACTTGTACGACGTGCCACGAGTCACTGTTTCGACCTTTGGATCTGAAAAATGTATACACGAAACTACAGTCCATCCTCTTTCTGTACCTTCTTATGAAATTTCAATCTGATCCCCAGAGAGAAATTTATGACGATTTTCACTATGTCACCTATTTGGAATGTAATTCAAAAGTCTGCAAAAAGACCAACTTCCTTAGATCATATCTCCGCAAATATAGCACGAAAAGCTCTGAAATTCGAACCCAAGGTTCAGCGCAATTTCTTCTCAAATGGGTATTTTTTGCAGCTTCTGAAACATCACAGAAAAAAGTTATAGCGAAAATGCCACGATGACCTATTTGGAGCAGCGAAACCCTAGAATCCAAAGCTCTGATACCAAATGTTATGAAACCAGCTCAAGAAAAATATAGAAAAGATAGATCAACGCCTTAGAATTCAGCCTCTTTTAGGGGGAAACCTCCTTTACATTACATAAATGAACAATTCTTGGATGATACAAATGAAAAGACCTCCTTTCTATATATAGGAGTCTAAGGGGTCATAGCATAATCATAGCCGACATAACAATAATAACGTAAGGGCACAATAATAACAATAGTGGGATTCTATGGAGCACATTAGTAACAATATGGGCACTACATGGGTACATCACTATAATAAGTGGGTTGTACTAATAACAAAAAGCGGTTACACTAGTAGAATAGCGGCCTAACATCTTCCTTAAACATCATTTTGAATATTTCTTCCTTTAAGTCTCTTGATCGAAAATAATCTTAATATTTGGTAAGGAAGTCTTGTTTCATCTGGTCCCATGAGTTAATATTACACCCCCCTAATCCCATGAACCAATATTATGCTTCTCCCTTCAGAGTGGAAGGAAACAACTTTGGTTTATGGGGTTCAATAGTGTAGTCATATCCCTAACATAGAACGTCAAATTCAAATAGGAATGTGTTTGGGTCTTCAAAAGTCATCCCATGAATAATTTGAAGATTTTGAAGTGGAATAGCCTTGATGGGTGTATTAACTTGTGGATCGATGATAGGTCCATTTGTTTAAAATATGCTAGTAACCTTCAGGGATCCCAGAATCAGGAGGTACTAACTAAAAAATACTAGTGTGGTGGCAAGACCCTGAAACTTGTCTAGATCTTACAACACTACTCGAATCAGGAATTTCGATTCCTTCTCTCACAATGGGTGCCTCAGGAGGTCCCTGATCGAGAGTTTAAGGATGTAGATCACTCGTCTCACCTATTCCTTCCTTTAAATTGAAAGAGTGCCCCTCACTCTTAGTGGTTAGTGATATGTGTGGATTATTATCTCCTTCCCCATCAAATAGTGCATCCACTTCCTCATAGATTGCACCATGACATAGATGTCCTTGTTGTCGGTAGGGTAGTTAAGAACTAATAGATGAAATAATTCATAATGGTAGCATGTATGCCTTCCTACCTACATCAATATCACTCCCATAATATACCCATAATGGTAGCATATATGCCTTCCTCTCTACATCAATATCGCTTCCATAACATACCCACTTGCATCTGCCTCCACTTTGAAGGATTTTTGCAAGTTTGATAATGTAAGAATCAGTGCTTGATGGGTCTTCTTCTTTAGCTTCTCAAAGGCCCTTTGCTAACCCTTTTCCCTCTTGAAACTCTTGTTGATTGTTTTTGTGACATGGAATGGTGCTACTACTATTTAAAACAATGATTTGAATTTCATTAGGTATTGTGTTGCCCCAACAAAACTCCTAACCTCAGAAACATTAGCCAACACCAATCATTGCATGATGACCCCCATCGTGGTAGGATGCATTTTCAACTTGCCTCCAACTACCACATACCCCAAATACACCAAATATCATTGTGCAAATTCACACTTCTTGATATTTTCTAGGAGTTCTTTAATTTTTCTAGCACTATGTCAAATTTGAGATATGTTCCTCCCAGGTAGCATTATATACCAGTATATCATCCAAATAGAAAAAAACAAATGAATATATAAAAGGGTAAAATATATCATTCATTAACCTCATAAATGTAGTTGGTGCATTACATAGGCTAAATAGCATGACTAACCACTCATATAAACCTCATTTGGTTTTGAAGGAAGTTTTCTAGGTATTTTCTTCTCTAACTCAAATCTAATGATATTTAAACTTCAAGTCTAGCTTGGTGAAGTCTTTTTCTTGTTACAACTGATCCAACAGATCATCCATTATGGGAAGAGGGTACCTATTCTTGATTGTAATTTTTTCAGCACCCTGCAATTTATCTATACACATTTTCCAAGTCCCATAATTTGTTTGGCACAATGATGATGGGTGACCTACATGGTGTTGTACCTAGTCAAATAACACCCTATTTCAGTAGCTTCTACACTTATTTCTTCACTACACTTGCTTCTATGATAGACTACCTATACAACCCAACGTTAAGCAATGTGTATTCTCGCAATAGATGGCTTTCATGTTCTACTTCCCTCTTATGTAGTAATCCTTTAGGCCCCTGGAACACAACCCTATATGCATGTAGCAACTATTCTAGTTGTTATTTATATTTCATAGTACACCTCTCTAGGGATTAGTTTTCTCTTACTCACTCTTCTATAGATTGATTCTCTCTTAAAAACAATAGAGCAAACTTCTTTCTATAATTGATCAGTTTCTTTGCTTGGTTGGCACTTACCAGTGAAATTTTTGACTTGCCTTTCTATGACTTGATGGTGAATTATTTTTCATCCTCGATGAGCCTATATTGGTTGGCTCTTTGCATGAATATTCTTCTCACATGTACATGTAGGTACTTCCAAAAATCATTCCACATACTTCAAGGGGAACTACATCTAGTTCTACTTCCTCAATAAAATTAGCATTGATAGCACATATGATTTGGTTTTGTTTTGTTACCTTTAAATTTTCATAATTATTTAACCATGTTAATGGATATGGGATTGAATGATCATGAACTTCCAAAAAAATTGACCAGGTCTACTATAACAATATTCGCTTATATTCTTGAGTCAAACGGAGCATCAATCTTTGTCTTCTTGACCTCTATCTTTATGTGAAATAGTTTGGTCATTTATTTCTCTTCCTATTGTTGAAGGCTAGTCAGATTCACCTCTTTCTACACTAACATACAAATGATCTTCTCATCCACTTATGAGTTTCTTTAAATTTCATTGCCTAATAAGTGGCCTTGAGATTCTTCTTCTTATTATCTTTCTTTTTGTTCTTCAATTTAAGATTCATATGCAACTTTCAACACTTCTCCCTTGCATGACTGTCAATTTTACAGTGGTTGTAGTGGTTGTTCAGATCCTTGTATTGGTCTGTTTTGGATTTGTGAACACAATCAATCAGAGCACATTAATAATCCACATCAAATCCAAACAATCCACAAGGTTCAAGCCTAGTACATTCTGAAACACATTGCCTCAATCTAGCCACGAAGGCCCCGCCTTTGTTCTATTCTATGCATTCTCACACTAATGCTTCAAGGCTTTCTTATATCATAGCTCTTGGTCACATAGTTATATACATTGTATGCATACCTAGGGTATTAAATCTAACCTAAGTGGTCAACATATGACCTTCCATATGAAATTTGTAAAACAAATTGGACTTATCCCTTCATTTCCTTCACGCGACCATACCATATGACTTGGGACTGAGGGTAATTGGAAAACATATGCTGACATCACTATAATTTCATGCCTACCACATGTCATCAAAATACATGTTGATTGGATGACCAAAAGAGCCATATTGACATGCCACATGGCATCATGACAGGGTGCCACATCATGTGTTGCATCATCCCCATCAACCACGTCAACATATTTGACAAATCAAACTTTTTCATATGTAAAAACTGTGATGTCACAAATGACTGTGCAAAAAAATCCATATGTCATATTACTGAAGGGTCCACATGTCATTGTTAGATAAGGCTAGTGTAACAACCCTCAATTTAAACATACAACTAATTGCCTCCATTTATACAATTTATAATAATCACACAAATATTCCACTAATTAGCATAGAATTTCAAAATCCTTAGAAGAGAGGACTTACTTGTAGTGATTATATACCTTACTGGCCATTTCATAGTTGTAATGCTACTGAGATCTTGATGATCGAAAGAAATTTTGGGGACAACTCTCCACCCAACCGTACGCTTTACTAAACATAATCTTTCTACTGATGGCCACCCCTGAGCCCTCAATCAACTAATACTACCAGGGAATCCTTTGTCTCACATCATTCTCCTTTAGAAATAATGAATGTTTCCCACCTCCCTTTTTGTCCATTAAATAGAACAAACAATTCCAAAAATGGAAAGGGATTGGAAATGGATCTGCATGCACACAATCCATGTGTCAACATGACAACTTTTATTTCTTTGTCTTAGGTTATACTTAACATTTTCCTTAATTTAACTCTTGCTTATATTATTCTTTTTTTATTTTTTGTTAATTTTACTTATTCTTATTATTTTATATATATTTATTAGAACTCCAATTTATTATTTATTCTTTTGTTTATTTATATATTAATATTATTTCATTTATTATTATTATTACTATAGGGCATTAAATACTCTCCTCTTTAAAGAAATTCATTCCGAAGTTAAGTTTAATTATTTAACTTTTTATTCTTTTATTTATTTATTTATTACTTCATCTTTTCCCTGTACCCTTTGTTGAACTATTATACTAGTAGGCATCGAAAGTTACACAACACTAGGGAAATCGCAAGGAATCTCAAGTGCTTTTTCCCAATTTTCGGAACTAGGCATAAGCCTAATCGGTCTATACCGTAGCCCCAAATCTCACCCCAAGGATTACATCGCATCTACCCCCAAGGTCGACATCTGGTACCAGTACTCAATGAGTATGGGCATCTCACAAGGTTGGCCCAACTCCCTCCACACCCACAAAGGTGCACAACCCCAGGCACCGAAGTCCCCATGTCCCTTTGGACTTTGGCATACCAATCCACTATCAAGCAGTCAACCTCCTCAATATGGTCTCCTAGCCCCTCAAGTGCTATCCATCAAGATCTATACAAGACAAAGGAACCATTGGCATACGTAGTGTTGACTGAGTTTGTCCCCAGCAAAATGGTGTTACCTATTCTCCCTCGCGGGTATGGGCTCCCAAGAGATCATCAAGTAAACTGGCCCTCTCATCCCATTTGTGTATTTTTTATCAATCACCACATCTCAACATGTTGTCAATGCATTAGTTATAACATCATAGTATCATATAAAATAATTTTGCATGCCAACTTTTGCATGTCATCATGAGAACACAACATCATTGTTAATTAGAACATTCTAAATAATAATGAATTGCATGTTCATGCGTGTCATAAGATATGCATGCAACTACCACATATTTCATATCATGAAATACCATCATAAGTTATAACATCAACATATATGCATCAAAGTTATATTATGACATCACATAATAAATGGAACCACATGTAAACATAACCTCATACCATAACATCATAAATATGAGAATCATCTCAATACATATCAAATATAGAGAAATAATACACTATAACCATTCTTATCATGAATTAATTTCCTTTGCTTTATACAAACAATAAATATCAACTATGAAATAAGATTATTTAACATCCTTCTAAAACATCTAGAACATATCTAAGATATGAAAGAATTAAGGATACCTACAAAAAGGACTGATCCGATCCATAATGATACACCCAAAAATACAACATTTTTGCTACTTGACCAACCATCAGGAGAGGCAAGCTCAAGGATCTAGGTTATCTCACCAATACTATTAGTGTCATGTTTTCATCAACACACCAATTATTTTTCAATAACCATTTCCACTTCATCAACTAGGAAGTTGACCATTTACACATATGTATATTCATTTAAGTTCATAATTAAATTTCAATTCAACCTCATCATCTTGACCCTTAATCTCTCATCTTGTATTCTTCCTTCCTCAAGGAAATTCTAGTGAAATTAGTATTTTTTTTAATCCTAAAGATGAACCATAGTTTTTGGTTCGAAACATCGATAAAAAACTTTCATGAATATAATGGATCCAGAAATATATTTGTAACAAGATATTATAGGTTGTAAATCATTCTTTAAATCATCAATATAAAATTGCATGATCACTATACATATTTTTCTTATCCAAATGACACACATAAACTATGTCATCCTTGTTTAAGTATTTTGTCATGCTTAATCCACTTGCATGAGGACTTGTTAGTCCCTAGTGATTTATCCATCACTCGTGTAATTTTCATTGTTCGTCCTAAAAAGTATTTTATTATCTCATCAAGTTCCCACTTGATATATTTTACCATAGATTCACCCATATTCAAGCTGGGCTAATGATTCTTCCATTTTAAATTTCACTCATTAAATATTTAGTTTAGAATTTGAAAGGCTTGGAACCACTACCACCATTATCATCCACAAAAGGTTTGGTATGCCTAATGTGTTTTGTAATAACTTCCTTCAATACTAATTGCACAAACTAGTAAGTTGCTTTATATGAAGTAACAATATATCATCAATCCATTCGTGAAACACTGAGTTAAATTTAGTCAAGAACACCCTCTATTAGTTCATTCTGACTTCCTTTGTCAATTTATGTGGAATCCTTCTCAATGTATAATTATAGAATTTCCAACAGTATTTGTTCCTATGCTTCATGATTAGTGTTTTCTCATTAGTCTACATATTTTATTTCCTTTTCCAAAAGTTAAATAGTCGTTATCCTTGAAACATTTTCCTAACTCATCACTTTTCATTTCTCACTAGTCACAAGTGCTCACAACTCCCTATCTTGACACTTCTAAATTATATAGGTCATCACTTTGACCCTTACCAATCATGTTGATCAATCCACTCATCAATATCCTTAAGAGAACTTTCTTCTTGATAGAATCACCCCTTCACTTCCTCATACCAAATATTCATAGATATATATATATATATATATATATATATATATATATATATATATATATATATCTCTAGTATTCTCAATTCCTAATATTCCATGCATAATATCTTCAAAGATAGAAAAATCATCAAATTGGGCTTGATTTCTCACCCTGAGTCATCATGGTTTATTTTCCTCCTCTCTTAAATTCATAAAATTGTTACACTTGGAAATGTTGTTACTATTCCTCCAATCACATAACTTATCTTCCTCCAATTGATCAATTTTATTATGGATTCACTTATTTAATCCAATGATATCATATCATTCACGCCCCTTGAAAACAACCTTCTTTATCATTCAACTTCATTAGTTGATCATCAATGTTTCCTTCCTATTGTACTACGAAACAACCCCCCCATTTATAACAAACAATAGCTAGGGTTAGAGTTGTAAATGGGGACCCTTTTAAATTTTTAAGATTAGGATAATAAAACCCTAACTCTAAGAAAATTCCTAGCAAAACCTTGAAAAACTAATTAAGGATGAAATCCATATCGCAAATCGCACTTTTCCACATGACCATGTTAAAAACCTTTACAAAATTGCGATATGTGATTAAGTCTCTCACTGCGATAACATCATCTTGTCATTTTGCAATCGCATTTTTCACTTCGCATTGTTCGCGAGAAACTTGACCACACCATTAGAACAACCACAACCGATTTGCAAAATGTGATATTTGTGATCCCCGCAATTGTATTTCACTTATTACATCCGATAGCACTATATTGTATCCCTTTTAAGACCATGATGCACGATTAAGTCCGGTAAAATGTGTGGAATAATTACATTTTAAATAAAAAAACAAATGAGTTTACAGGTTATTAAATATTTAGCGGCCCAAGGAAGGATAATCATTTCCCTGGTTATGGGTAGTTATAATTGAGTATCTCATTAAAAACTTTCTCACGATCCAAAGTTGTTTCACAAGAGATTTCAAACTTAATTACTAGATATCGTCTATACTAATATATCTTGTCTATTTCAAGCAAGTGATAAAATACATGTCACTAAGAAAGGTGATGCAGAAACAGAGCAAACAGACCATTGTTGAAGCTGAGCTTACGAAGATGGCTCCTATCTTTACTGATACAGTTTGTGATGTTGTTGGAGGCACAACAACTTGGGAAGTAATTTACAATAGGCTGGAGGATGAGCGTCCTAAAATCACTATTACGAGAGAAACAACTGACTCAAAAAGGCCTTCAGAACTTCAATGTAGAGATGCTTCCTGTTCATTCCTTCATAGGATAAGAGCAAGAGCTAAAATCCTCCCTTATACAGATATGATCAGGTGGGTGATTGTAAACCTTATCATTGAAGATAGGCAGTTCAAGAATTTAAGCATGGATCTCATAGGGTCGTTCAGAGTAGAGGATCTGAAGAAGATGTACCACATACCTGATCCACAGGATATCTACGACAACGCATTTCTGGCCAACCTGGCAAAGAAGAATCTAGGCCCTTCAAGCTAATTCAAGGTTGGAGGGTGTTGGACAACATATTCAAGTATGAAAAATCGGGTATGTATGCTATATCCTCCTTGGAAAACCCCTACAAATATGCAGCAACCATGTTATGTAGATTGTATGGGCTACCCAATAATACTAATTTTTCAATTGAATGGATTCCTCTAATTGATGCTTGTGTTAATTCCCATATCATGAATTGGCATTCCATCCTATCTGACAACCTAGCCACCACCATTACTGAATATTGACAGAAGAAAGCCTCCTTTTAAGGTAACCTCACTCCCATCTATTTTAGTGCCTACATTATGGATGCTATCTATTTTTTGCACAACATTTCCAACCATGGGTTGGAAATGCACCTTACAAGATTCTTACCCAATCCATCTCAGTCATAAACAAATATGGTAATCACATTATATACCTCAATTCTATAAGATATTCCATGTTTTTGTGTTGCCCCTACATCAAATGATTTTCAATAAGAAAGCCCCTAGGTTTTCCCAAGAAGATGCAGCAGACCTGCTTACTGTCAACAAGTATTTTATTGAAGAATGGTTCACCTATATTAGGGTTTTTGGTAGCACAACTAATCCACACGTCCTTCCTTTATATGTTTCTGATAAGTTATTAGCAAGAGAGATTGCCTACCAGACTATGGGAAAGGGCCTGACTAAAGTTCCCAAAGACGAAAAAAAGTCATTATGGACCATTTTCCCTGTCAAATGCGGTTCTTTTGATTTAGCCAATTTTGTTCGTGCCACTAAGGAATCAACACATATGGAAGCCCTCAGGATTCATACATTGCCTAAGAGGCAATTTGATCCAAACAAAGTGGCATATAATGTCACTACTGGAGTAAAGCTCAAGCAATACA
Source organism: Pinus tabuliformis (assembly GCA_031772625.1). Taxonomy (NCBI): domain Eukaryota; kingdom Viridiplantae; phylum Streptophyta; class Pinopsida; order Pinales; family Pinaceae; genus Pinus; species Pinus tabuliformis. The sequence goes on along the minus strand of CM062816.1, from coordinate 1,108,011,099 downwards.
ATCATGATGACAATTATTTTGAGGATTTGTTACAGTCAGTCATATCCTTCGAAAAAGCATTCGAATGGGAAAAATCAAATCTGAAACTTGAATATTTTCAAATATTTCATGAATTTAGAGGATAAGTCTACTCCAAGCATCACTGTTAATAGTGGAGGTCCTAGCTCTCAAATAGAATTTTAGGTAAACACTAAGAAGGCACCATACATAGGGAAGCCCCAAGACGCCGACAACACAACTGAGTCGAGCAGGAAGTCAGTTGAGAAGCAAGTGATGAGCACCTCGGCTACAGAAACCTATTTAGAAACCACAGGTGGTAGTTTGGAGCAGGAGTCAAATCAGTTTAATAAGAAATTGCAAGGCACTCCCAAAGCCTCAAATTCCCAAGAAACAAAGGAATGCAAAACTCCTCCGCATATTCATAAAGATACATAACCCAAGTCTGTCGACGGACAATCTACACGTATGGAGGAACAAGAAATAACATCCCAACATATTGAAATTATCCCTACTCTTCCCACATTGGAGATTGTTCTAAATTTAACTAAAATACCTCCACTTGATGTGTTCTATAGCCCTCTCCACAAGGCTATAGTTAGAAGTCAGAGAAAAAGGAGAAGGGTAGATGCACCTGAATTCCTACCTGGGAACGAGCCAATGGACATTGTCTGTAAGGACATTCCTTTCAATCCGGCCGAGAACTTGACTAGACTATCACAGTTCACGGGAGCATATGCATCAGCCACTATGGAAAAGGCTACTGAGGTATCTACACTACTAAGGGAGAAAGAGGAGAGAATTTCACAGCTCGAACAAAAGCTCGAGGTAGAGAAAGCAAGCACAAACAGGTAGGTGGCAGAGAAACTAAAGCAATTGTAGCAAGACATGGAGGTCCTAAAAATAAGCCATGAGGCTGATATATCGACCAAAAATATGCAACTACAGCAAATGCAAAAATCCATTGAAAGATACAAGGATGTTCCCACTACTGAGGAGTTCATTAAAGAGGCCTTGGAATTAAATTCCCTTCTGGTGAGACAGCAAGAGTATTTCTACCAGAAGATGTCACATATTACTCCCTACCTAGCTACTAGCAACTAGCTAACAGATAAGGGAATCAACCAAAGAATGGAGTTTAATGATTTAAACACCATAATCTCTAAGTTCATTGAATGGTAGGAAACAGAAGATGGAAAGAATGCCAATCTACCCGAGATTGAAGAAACTCATAAAGACATTCTCTTTATAGATTGGGATACCAAAATCAAATAAGCTGAGCTAACAGTTGCAAGGGCAGCTGGAGTATTAGAGAACATCATTAAAGCAGTGAATCACATCCTTTTCACCACCAATCTCATCAAGGAAGGCAATACGAAAGAAATTTAACTGCTCTGTATAAATATTGGCAAGTAAAGGTGGGGAGTTAGAGAGAGGCAATTACAAAACTGACGACGACCAATTGGGAGTCATATTGGCAGTATCTGGTTAAGCCACATAGGTATATTATGACTCTCAAATGTTTCCTTCACACGACTCAAATGATGTTGCCACCGCTCACCGATCTGATCTTCACAGGACAGCTCAAGACTCTTTTCGGGCCACCTCCATTAATTCAAACGATGAGCGATATTTGTGATTTAAAGGACAAGCTGGTAGACAGCAAGTCATCCTATAAGTTTTGTTTATTTAGCCTTTGTTTATTTTTGGAGTTAGTTCCCTAGTTAGGAGGAAGGTTGTTTGAAACCTCCTCAAATTTTGTATAATCTATTTTTGCACATTTAGTTAGAGTAGTATTTATACCCTTCTCATGCATTTAGAGAAGGGTCTAGAATTTTATCAAAGACATTTGCAAAGAATGCACTATTGTAAGTTTGTGAATGCTTTGGTGAAATCATGGAACATGGTCATTTCTTTTAGATATCAGACTACTTTCCTTTGTTGATGCACTTTTGTATTCTTGGGAGACAATTTGATTTGAAGAAAGAAGTTGGTCTATGTCATTTGTAAAATGAGCAGGACTTCACACATATGCTACTATTATCATGTCTAGTTGATTATGTTTACAATTAATTAACGGAAAAACTTTACTTTCATGGATCATATGTGAGATTTATTATTTTTGTTAAGTGTTAATTGCACTTTTTTATGATGCCTAGCTGAAGTTGTGATTTTCATATATAACTCATCATATATACGATATATTATACAGATTACTTTAACTAACTATTTAGTCAAAGGTATTATATTTTATGTTATCATCTCTATTTAGTTGTGTTCAATATTTATTAGCACATGCTAAATAGATATCCTTGCAGATTGCATATCACACGAGAACACACAGGTTTATATTAAAACAAGTTAGTTAGAGAAATTGCATTGTAGAATAGGCCACTTAGATTATCATTATTCTATGGCAAAGCACTCATAAACCACCCACTTTCATCTTAAAACCCACACTGGGAAACTGATCCCATTATCCCTAGTCGAAGGCACCACTTTAAATGGAAAAGGAGTTGTCTTAAGGTCCAAACCAGATGGTTATCCCCCATGTTTCGGTAGTAGAAATTTGAGGCCGCAACATTTTTGCGCTAGAAGGAGGCCATTGAACTGTGAATGGAAGATGAAGCTAAAAATCATTCAAAAAGAATTCATAAGAGTCAAAACCCATCCACCATTTCTACCCCTTCTCAAACTCATTTAGAATCTCCTGATCAGAAGTCTGAAGTTGTAGAAACATATCCCTAGTCTCTTGAAGTAGTAAGGTGACCACCTTCTCTAGATTATACTCTTGAGTCTCCTAAAGTTCATTCTTTGATATAGAAATTGGAACAGATATCAATTTCTACAGAGAAACCACATAGACACGAAGTATATGAAGAGAGTGTTACCTCATTACAACAAAATGGTGTATTGACCAGATTGCAAAGTGAGAGACTTGGGGTTACCCCTATCGAGTTCCCCATTCCTCCACAAAGTAAGAAAGTCACTTCATCAACATCTGAATCAGATACTAGTGAGATCACATTACCTTTCCATCCATTTACTCCTCCATCCACTTCTATTCAATTCACGACTTCTCAAATACCCACTTCTCCAATTAGTACTACAATTATCAATACTAATCCAGTAGTAATTTCTTCGCCATATATACCTACTTATGGACCAACCTTCCCATTTTCTTAGTCCCCAACTCAAGTTATGGCCAATCAACCTTGGACAAATCCTAGTGTTGTCCTAGTTTCAAATCCAAATGCACTCCCAGCAAACCCAAAAAAATGGCTACCTAAGTATAATCCTGACGATGCTCTCCCAGTTGAAGAACATCTAAATAATTTTATGTTAGCCATGAATCTCAATGGGGTTGCACATGAAGATGTTGTAATCAGATTATTTCCTTATACTTTCCAAGGATCTGCTAGGTCTTGGTATTTTTCCCTCCCAGCAAGTTCAATTAGAGACTGGGATACCCTTCAAGAAGTGTCTCTTGCAAAATTTGGTGATGATAAGACCATAGCATTCTTGATCAATGATCTTTCTAATTTGAAAGCTAATCTAGATGAAAAGATCAAAGATTTCAACTCCAGATTTAACAAATTGCTAAACAAAATCCCAGCTGCCTCTAAACTTGTTGTAGATGTACAAATACAATGGTATATGTCATCTCTCCCTTCTAATATTGCAATTTTTGTAGATAGAGCCAATAACGCTACCCTTGTAGAAAACAAGAAAGAATCCCTGTCTGTAGAAAAAATAATCACAGCTTTGGAAAAAGGATCACAAACAGACGAAAGGAAGACCAAAAAAGTAACATTTAAGGATGAGTCTAAGAAGAAGGCTTCAAAGGACCCTTTCGATCTTGAAGGCCTTCATAAAATGTTAAAGACAATTTCCAATGAAATGGTCGAAATTAAAAAACAAGTTGCAGAATCCTCTGCTCCTAAGAAACCTTTTCGATCATTCAAAAGGAACCCTTATTCTACATCACAACCCCCAAATACCATTTCAAATGTTGAATCTGACAAAGAAGAAAAAGAAGATTTGACAAATGAAGAGGAAGCTGAAACGGAAGAAGAAATTGAACTACACGGGACATGGGATTTTATTCTCCCAAATGAAGAAGAGGCACAAGCAATGCCAGTGACTATAAGAAGCAAAAATTTTCCTGACATGTCTATCATAAATCACAAGCATAAATTTGCTACTCCTGCAAAGGAGAAAACAATAGATAAGAAATCTAAGACTAGCTAAACCGATCCTATCCCTCCACATTCCCCAAATGCCTCAAAAACATTGGTAATCTCAGACACGGTCGAATACAATATAGTGGAAGACATGAAAAAGACTAGAGCTAACATCTCGTTGCATGAGCTCACTAAACTCAAACAACAATAGAAGATTTTATTAAGGGAATTGAAAGCAGTTCCAGTATCTCCTCTTCCATCTGTTGTAGTTACTCAAGCTACCCACAATATGGGAAAACCTCCCTCATCCTCAAATAAGGTATATCCTTCAGATATACTTCTAATTGGTGATAGGTCTATTTCTCGTGTTCCTCCATTTCTGCTCACTTATGAAATTTTCAACAGGAACGTTCACAACTGCCTTGTTGATTCAAGAGCCTCCTCAAATATAATGCCAAGGGTTGTGTGTACCAAATTGAACATTACACCTCAAAAATCTGTAGTACACATAGTTCAGCTAGATAGGATAAAAGTCGAGGTGCTTGGAGAAATAGAAACAGTTTCAATTAGGTTTTCCTCTAATCCAAAATTTTCACAAATAATTGATATTCTGGTGGCCAATATCCCTAAATTTTATGGTTTAATTCTCAGTAGGGATTGGACTAAAAAGCTACACGATTATTTTGCAACTGATTGGTCTCACATGTGGTTGCCACACAATGGTAAACCTAACCAAATTAGGGTAGACCAAGAGAAATTCATGAAATATACAGTCACCGGCCTTGAGGGAAGCAACGAATCTGTTTCTTTCACTAATGATATCATTGGAAACTACTCAGCCGATTCCTCTTTAGGATCCTTTAATTCAGAGGTCTCCCTTTTTAGATAATGTTGTAGTCTCTCAAATCAAAAAAATTTCACAAACAGATCATTCCAAAAGTCTAAATTTAGTAGATAAAGTTTCTAATAACTCTCCATTCTAGACTCTCTATTTTGACAGTTCTAAATTAGAGGATGGCACAGGTGTAGGATGCATTTTGATCAATCTGCAAGGAGAGAAAACCATGTTGGCCTACAGACTTGAATTCTAATGCACTAACAATGTCGTTGAATATGAAGCACTAATCCAAGGATTGTATAAAGCCATCGGTCTTAATGTCAAATACCTGCAAGTCTATGGTGATTCGGAGATAATTGTGAAATAGGTGAGAAATACAATTCATTGTGTCTCTGGGCACCTTAAACACTATCAATATTTAGCTCAGAAATTGACTTCTCATTTTTCTGCTTTCAACATATCTTCAGTCCCTAGATTACAAAACGCAAGTGCTGACTTACTTGCTAATGTGGCATCCAGGATTATACCCTTAGAATACTTTATTCTAGACAGATTTTCAATAGAATTAATATTTACGCCATCAATTCCCAACAATATAACAAATTGGAGAGTATTCAACAACGATGCAGATATAGTTAATTTCCTTACATCAGAGGGATCGTATAAAGAATAGATCATAGATGAACATGAGCATGATCTAGAAATCAAACTTAATCATGATCATAATCCAATCCCAAAGTCTGTGGTTAAAATGGAAGATCTTTATGATCTAAAGGATATATTTAAGAAAATTACTAACTCGAAAACTCAAAGTTCTACTTTGAGATTTGAAGTAGTAAACCTAAGATCAAACGAAAACCTCAAAATGTCAACCTAGGTCTAGGCCTATCATCTGAAGAAAGAATATCATTCATTAGGTTATTGAAGACATATAAAGGTGTTTTTTCTTGGGATTATGTAGATCTCAAAACTTATGATGTCTCTATAGTTCAACATACCATACCCATGATTTCAAATGAAAAGCCAGTTCAGTAGAATCTTCGCAAAATTCACCCAAACCTCGAAAGTCAAATCAAATCGGAATTGAACAAGCTTCGGAAAGCCAAAATAATATTTCATGTTAGACATTCTAATTGGGTAGCAAATATGGTACCCATGAGGAAAAATAACAGAGATACTAGGATTTGTATTGATTTTAGAAACCTGAATCAAGCTTGACAAAAAGATAATTTTCCCTTGCCAACTGTGGAACAGATATTGCAATCAATTGTAGGTTCTAAATTAATGTCCTTTCTAGATGGATTCTCAGGATATAATCAAATACTTTTCCATATATATGACAGATTAAAGACAACATTCAGAACAAAGTGGGGGACATATGCCTATCAGAAGATGCCTTTTGGACTCATTAATGCAGGTGCCACATTTCAATGTGCTATGGACATTGCTTTTAGAGGTCTAATCCATAAATCGGTGGTTATTTTCTTGGATGTTATCACAGTCTATTCCAAGGATAGGAACAATCATTTAAGTGACTTGAAACACATTTTCAAAAGATGAAAGAAGTATGGAATTTCCTTAAATCCCAAAAAATCCTATTTTTCTTTACCAGAAGGCAAACTCCTTGGGTTTACAGTATCCAATAAAGGAATTTACATTGATCCTGATAGAGTCCAAGGGATTGAAAAAATTCCCCTCCCACACAATAAGAACAACATGCAATCATTCATGGGCCAAATAAATTTTGTAAAAATATTTGTCCTAGATCTTTCACAAATTATTCTACCCCTTCAAGCGATGATAAGAAAAAGTGTAGTTTTCAGAAGGAACAAGGATGAAAGAGAGTCATTTGAGTTCATTAAAAAAGCCATTATTAATGCTCCCTCATTAACAACCGTGGACTTTCTCAAGACTTTTGTATTATATACTTTCTCATCTGATACATCATATGCAACAGTATTGACATAACTGAACGATGAAAATGTCGAGGCACCCATCTCCTTTTTCAATTATAACTTGTAAGGTGTCGAATTAAATTATTCAGCTGTAGAGAAACAAGCATTTGCTATTTTTAAAACTTTGAAACATTTTAGACCTTTTCTTCTTAAAACCCATACAAAGATAATTATATCGTACCCTGCAGTAAGACAAAGAAAAGATCTAATTGGGTAACTGCACTCCAAGAATATGATGTAGAAATGTGGCCAACTAAAATTGTCAGGGGCCAAGGTTTTTGTAGGATGTTAATAGGAGCTTCCCATTTATTACCAGAACAAGATCAAGGTAACGAAGTACAAATATCAGAGGTAATCCTCAATGAGACACAATCACAATACGTTGTTTCAAATTTTATCTAAAAAATGGATATGCTTATATGCATCTTAATTATAAACCAAAGCGAGCTTTAAGATTGAAATCAAATCAATATGAGCTATTCAATGATGTATTGTTTAGGAAAAATTATGATTCAGTATTGCTAAGATGTCTAGAGAAACTTGAAGTCGAAAAGGTCATGCAGGAATTACATGATGGACCAGTTGGAGGACATTTTGGAGGAAAGACCACGGCTCACAAAATCCGACATGCAGGGTATTATTGGCTAGCGGTATTTAAAGATGCACATGAATATGCAAGGAAGTGCAAAACTTGTCAAACCACAGCCGGAAGAGAAATAAAGTCAGCGTTCCCTTTACAACCAGTTAATATCCAACAACCATTCGAACAATGGGGATTAGACATAATTGATGAGATTATTCCTAACTCTTTTCCAAACAACGTAGGTACATCCTTACAGCTACCGATTACTTTACTAAGTGGGTAGAAGTTGTCCCATTAAAGATAGATAATACAAAAAATATTACAGACTTCATTGATTAGTACATAATTACCAGGTTTGGCTTACCCTTAACTTTAATGTTTGACAATGCATCTTACTTTTCTTGAAATACAATGGTAGAATTTTCTCTTAAGTGAGGTTTCAAGTTGAAATATTTAGCCAATTATTATCCTCAAGGTAATGGATTAGAAGAATCAACAAACAAGAACCTCATTAGAATTATTTAAAGGACTATCGATCAAAATCAAAGGAATTGGCACAAAGCATTAACATTTGCTCTATGGGCAAACAAGATTACTCAGAAAGCCTCTATTGGTTCTTCTCCTTTTTCTTTAGTTTATGGAAAAGAAGTTGTTCTTCCCACAAACATAGCAATCCCATCTCTTTCCCTAGTGCAATTTATTGATGAAAACCCTTCATCTTCTCTCCAGACTAGATAATTTCAAATTCTCATGCTTGAAGAAGAAAGAGGAAGGGCTAAAGAAATCCACTTCCATCATAAAAAATTAGTTAAAGCTTCATTTGACACAAATTCTGCTAGTCGTAAAAATCTTGTAGTAGGTGACTTGGTCCTGAAATGGGACAAAGCACATGAGGAAAAGGATAGACATACCAAATTCCAAAGACTATGGCTTGCCCCTTTTCAGATCATTGAAAAAACTGGACAATCAACATTTTTGTTACAAGAAATGTCAAGTAAGAAGGATTCTTTACCCGTCAATGGGAAAATTTTGAAAAGTACTTCTCCTAGGAAATAACCTCCTCCAATTTTGTAACATATTGCTTTCTAGGAAAATAATGGTCAAACAATATTTACTTTTGGCTTTTCAAAATAAAATCTTTGATAATATTTCTGTTTTTTCTCTTTTGTAAGAAAGTAAGAGTTAAAAGGAATAATTAGGACATTACAGTACTAAAGTAAACTTCATTTCTCAACGTTTCTGTTACAAGAAATGTCAAGTAAGAAGGATTCTTTACCCGTCAATGGGAAAATTTTGAAAAGTACTTCTCCTAGGAAATAACCTCCTCCAATTTTGTAACATATTGCTTTCTAGGAAAATAATGGTCAAACAGTATTTACTTTTGGCTTTTCAAAATAAAATCTTTGATAATATTTCTGTTTTTTCTCTTTTGTAAGAAAGTAAGAGTTAAAAGGAATAATTAGGACATTGCAGTACTAAAGTAAACTTCATTTCTTTGGCAAAACTTGACCTTGCTTAAAAAATTTATTTTACAAACTCTTATCTTTATAGAATATGAAGGTTTTGTTATCAGTCCAAAAAAGAATCTTTAACCTAGTAAGGATTTTTTGCAGATCAACATCTTAAAAACTCTATCATTATCACCCAAAACTCTCAAAAGAGCCAATGATCCACCCCATCTGTTAAAATTTTCCTTTTTCAGAGTGTAATTCTAAAATATAAAAAACTTAAAAGATAAAAAGTCTCATTACGAGCTTGTTTACCATGTTCATAGGGAAGTGATTAAATTGATATTACCAATACTGCATACCAAACAGGGTAATAGCTAATGGTCTCCTCGATCAGAAGACAAGGGGTCTCATCAAGAGCCAGCTTGTTCAGTTTAGTTACAACCAGTGAATGACATTGTCATTAGTAGGTTACCACACCTCGACAATGTCTTTTAAGATGCCAAGAAAGAGCAAGATTATATTCAAAAAAGGAAAAAGGGGACAAGGTCCAAGTGACATTCAATCCAAGTGAATATCATTTTGAAATTTGAAAATTCATACAAATGAGATAATGAATCATTATTGGTTAAAAGATAACCCTGTCGAGGCTATGAACGCTTGCTGGAAACAGAGGCTCTATATGTGATAAATGAGTAAACACCAAAAAACTAATCTGCGGAAGACACCTGCTATATTTCTTTAAACTTTATTGGTTGATGTGAATGTTTATACTTCTATCATTACAAGAGTAAAGCAATTAACTAATTAAGCTAAGAAAGTAATGATGATTCCATAGACATGTTATTTACCTTATAACTCGTGTAATCATTATTCTTATCACCCTAATTACTTTGAATTTTTTTTAGAAATTTCAAAAAAAAACTACTCAGAGATAACTGGTTCTCCCAAGTGAATCACCAATTGTTGTATTACGAAATAACCCCCTCATTTATAACAAACAATAGCTAGGGTTAGAGTTGTAAATGGGGACCCTTTTAAATTTTTAGGCTTAGAATAATAAAACCCTAACTCTAAGAAAATTCCCTGCAAAACCTTGCAAAACTAATTAAGGATGAAATCCATATCGGAAATCGTAAATCACACTTTTCCACATGACCATGTTAAAAAACCTTTACAAAATTGCGATATGTGATTAAGTCTCCTGCTACGATAACATCACCTTGTCATTTTGCAATCACATTTTGCACTTCACATCGTTCACAAGAAACTTGACCATGCCATTAGAACAACTACAAATGATTTGCAAAATGTGATATTTGCGATCCCCACAATCTCATTTCGCTTAATACATCCGGTAATGCTATACTGTATCCCTTTTAAGATCACGATGTGTGATTAAGTCTGGAAAAATGTGTGGAATAATTACATTTTAAATACCAAAACAAGCAAGTTGATATGTTATTAAATATTTAGCAGCCTGAGGCAGGATAATCATTTTCCTGGTTATGGGTAGTTATAATCGAGTATCTCACTAAAACCTTTCTCACGATCCAAAGTCATTTCACAAGAGCTTTCAATCTCAATTACTAGATATTGTCTAGGCTGATATATCTTGTCTATTTTAGGCAAGTGACAAAAGACATGTCACTAAGAAAGGTGATGCAAAAATAGAGAAAACAAACCATTGTTGAAGCTGAGTTTACATAGATGGCTCCTATCTTTGCTGTTACAGTTTTTGATGCTACTAGAGGTGCAATAGCTTGGGAAGTAATTTACAATAGGCTGGAGGATGAGCGTCCTAAAATCACTGTTACAAGAGAAACAATTAACTCAAAAAGGCCTTTAGAACTTCACTGTCGAGTTGCTTCCTATTCATTCCTTCATAGGATAGGAGCGAGAGCTAAAATCCCCCCCATACAGATATGATCAGGTGGGTGATTGAAAACCTTATCATTGAAGATATGTAGTTGAAGAATTCAAGCATGGATCTCATAGGGCCGTTTAGAGCAGAGGATCTGAAGAAGATGTACCACATACCTGATCCCCAGGATATCTACGACAACACATTTATGGCTAACTTTGCAAAGAAGAATCTAGACCCCTTCAAGCTAATTTAGGGTTCAAGGGTCTTGGACAACAAATTCAAGTATGAAAAATCAGGTATGTATGCTATAGCCTCTTTAGAAAACCCCTACAAATATGCAACAACCATGTTATGTAGATTGTATGGGCTACCCAATAATACTAAGTTTTCAATCGAATGGATTCCTCTTATTGATGCATGTGTTAATTCCCATATCATGAATTGGCATTCCATCCTATCTGACAACCTAGCCAACACCATTATCGAATATATACAGAAGAAAGCCTCCCTTTTAGATAACCTCCCTCCCTCCCATTTTAGTGCCTACATTATGGATGCTATATGTTTTTGCACAACATTTCAAACCATGGGTTGGAAATGGAACTTACAATATCCTTACCTAATCCATCTCAGTCATAAAAAAATATGGGAATCACATTACATACCTCACTTCTATAAAATATTCCATGTTGTTGTGTTGCCCCTACATCAAATGCTTTTCAATAAGAAAGCCCCTAGGTTTTCCCAAGAAGTTGCAGCAGACCTGCTTACTATCGGCAAGTATTTTATTGAAGAATGGTTCACCTATATTAGGGTTTTTGGTAGCATAGCTAATCATCACATCCTTCCTTTATATGTTTTTGATAAGTTATTAGCAAGAGAGATTTCCTACCAAACTATGGGAAATGGCTTGACTAAAGTTCTCAAAGACGGTAAAAATTCATTATGGCCTATTTTCCCTGTCAAACGCGGTTTTTTTGCTTTAGCCAATTTTGTTCATGTCACTAAGGAATCAACACATATGGAAGCCCTCAGGTTTCATACATTGCTAAGAGGCAATTTGATCTAAACAAAGTGGCATATAATGTCACTACTGGAGTAAAGCTCAAGCCATACAATCACGACGACAATTATTTTGAGGATTTATTACAGTTAGTCGTATCCTTCGAACAATCGTTTGAATGGGAAAAAGAGAATTTGAAACCTGAAGATGTTCAAAGATTTTAGGAATTCAGATATGAGAGGCTCTAGGTGATCCCAATGCATCTATTAAAACCCAAGGATAAGTCTACTCCAAGCGTCACTATTGATAGTGGAGGTCCTAGCTCTCAAATAGACTCTTAGGTAAACACTTAGAAGACACCAGACACGGGATGCCCCAAGATGTCGACAACACAGCTGATTCTAGTAGGAAGTCAGTTGAGAAGCAAGTGATGAGCACCCTAGCTACATAAATTGGTTATGAGACCAAAGGCGGTAGTTTGGAGAAGGAGTGGGATCAGTTTAATCAAAAATTGAAGGCACTCCCAAAGCCTCAAATTCCCAAGAAACATAGGAATGCAAAACTCCTCCGCATATTCATAAAGATACAGAGCTAAGTCTGTCAATGAACAATCTACACCTATGGAGGAAAAAGCAACAATGTCCCAACATACTAAAATTATCCCTACTCTGCCCACATCGGAGATTGTTCTGAAGGTATCTGAAATACCTCCACTTGATGTTTTCTATAGCCCTCTCCACAAGGTTGTAGTTAGAAGGCAGAGAAAAGGGATAAGGGTAGATGCACTTGAATTCCCACTTGGGAACGAGCCCATGGACATTGTGTGGAAGGACATTCATTTCAATTCAGCTGAGAACTTGACTAGACTATCACAGTTCATGGGAGAATATGCATCGGCCACTATGGACAAGGTTACTGAAGTCTCTACCCTACTAAGGGAGAAAGAGGAGATAATTGTGCAGCTTCGACAAGAGATCGAGGCAGAGAAAGCAAGCGCAAATAGGTAGGTGGCGGAGAAACTAAAGCAATTGCAACAAGACATGGAGGTCCTAAAAATAAGCCATAAGGCCAATATATCGACCAAAAATATGAAACTACAGGAAATGCAGCAATCCATGGAAAAATACAAGTACGTTCCCACTATTGAGGAGTTCATCAAAGAGGCCTTGAATTAAATTCCCTTCTGGTGAGACATCAAGAGTATTTCTGCCAAAAGATGTCACATATTACTCCCTATCTGGCTACTAGCAACCAGCTGACAGATAAGGCAATCAACCAGAGAATGGAGTTTAATGATTTAAACACAAGAATCTCTGAGTTCATTTAGTGGCGGGAAACAAAATATGGAAAGAAGGCCACTCTACTCGAGATTGAGGGAACTCATAAAGACATTCTCTTTACCGATTAGGATGCGAGAATCAAGCAGGCTGAGCTAGCAGTCACAAGAGCAGTTGGAGTATCAAAGAACATTGTCAAAGTAGTGAATCACATCTTGTTCGCCACCAATCTCATCAAGGAAGGAAATACGAAAGAAATTCTCGATTTAACTGCTATGCATAAGGACTGGCAAGAAAAGGCAGGGAGTCAGAGAGAGGCAATTGAAAAACTGACCATGACCAATTGGGAGTTGTATTGGCATTATCTGGTTAAGCCACATAGCTAGATTATGACTCTCAACTATTCCCTTCACACGACTCAAAGGATGTTGCCACTGCTCATCGATGCGATCTTCGCAGGACAATGCAGGACTCATTTCGGGCCACCTCCTCAAATTCAATTGATGACTGATATTTGTGATTTAAAGGACTAGATGGTAGACAGCAAGTCATTCTCTTAGTTTTGTTTATTTAGCCTCTGTTTATTTTTGGATTTAGTTACCTAGTTAGGAGGAAGGTTGTTTGAAACCTCCTCAAATTTTGTATAATCTATTTTTGCACATTTAGTTAGAGTAGTATTTATACCCTCATGCACTTAGAGAAGGGTCCAGAATTTTATCAAAAACATTTGCAAAGAATGCACTATTGTAAGTTTGTGAATGCTTTGGTGAAATGATGGAACATGATTGTTTCTTTTAGATATCAAACTACTTTCCTTTGTTGATGCACTTTTGTATTCTTGGGAGACAATTTGATTTGAAGAAAGAAGTTGGTCTATGTCATTTGTCAAATGAGAAAGACTTCACACATATGGTACTATTATCGTGTATGATTGATTCTATTTACATTTAATTAATGGAAAAACTTTACTTTCATGGATTATATGTGAGATTTATTATTTCTGTTAAGCGTTAATTGCACTTTTGTATGATGCCTATCTGAAGTTGTGATTTTCATATATAACTCATCATATATGTGATATATTTTATAAATTTCTTGGACTAACTATTTATTCAAAGGAATTATCTCTTATGTTATCATCTCTGTTTAGTTGTGTTCAATCTTTATTATCACATGCTAAATATATATCCTTGTAGATCACATATCACACAAGAACACCCGGGTTTATATTAGAATAAGTTAATTAGAGAAATTGCATTGTAGATTATCATTATTCTATGGAAAATCACTCATAAACCACCCACTTTCATCTTAAAACCCATACTGGGAAACTGGTCCCATTATCCCCAGTCGGAGCCACCACTTTAAATGGAAAAGGAGATGTCTTAAGGTCCGGACCGGGTGGTTATCCCCCATGTTTCTGAAAAATCTTTTTGAGGCTGCAACACTTCCTTATATGTGTCATCCTTAAATATAACTTATAGTGATTCTCATCATGTTATTATATGGAAATAATTATATGATTCCACAACCATTTGCCACTAAGTTTTTCATTCAGGGAGTACCTTTAGAATATTATAACTATTCCAAAATTTTCCATCATGTTCTAGGATAGGCTATTGCTTCTCATTGATTTCTTATATTGGTTTGTGACACCTCTACTCACTTAGGGTGTCTTTATATATTTATTTTATATTTATCTCCTGCTTCTAAGTTGGGTATGGTTATTAGCCTACCATTCATTATCGTCATTATAAATTGTATAAGTTATCCTCCATACCTAAATACTACTAGTGTTGGAGATCAAACTTAGAAACTTTCCTTCCTTTCTTAAAATTGTTGTCTCTTTATACGTAATATTCCATCAACTTATTCTAATAATATTTTATTGTCCTTCCAAATTAATCGCATACTATCTTAAATTATATTTTCTTTCATATTCGACTTCATTTGTTGTGTATCTTTAGTGAATTGTACTACTATTCTCTCAATTTAATCACTTATAATATCTCCACATATAGTGTGAATAGTCAATGTATTATTTACTTCTTCATATTACCTCAGCTAGTTGAGTGTATTATATAATTATACATCACATCATATCTAATGGTATTTTCTTAATGTCCATAGTTAGGATTTCATTACCATTCTCCCTTATTCAAGAGGCTACATCCTTAGAGAAAATTCAACCAATAAAATATCAACGTTCAACATGAATATAAAGTTTCAATCACTCCATCTTCCTTACCTAACTAATCCCCATCATTATTACTAGGTTTTTTTTTATTCACTACTCTTTCAATGTAAGTAATCAAATATGATTTCAATCCTTGCATCTTTTTTTATTTCTTTATTTTTTGATCTTTTTTTTTTCACAATATTAAATTAAATTATTTATTAATAATTAATTGGCACTCAAATTTATTATGAACTCAAAATGGCACACTCAAAAGTATTATAAATAGTAATAATATAAATCTCCATACAATTAAATATTACAACGTATTGGATGTTACCTTGAAGGTTTCTCATGGTATCTCTCGCACCATGGTCACGGTTTATTTTTTCAAGAATAATTTATTAACACTCTTGTCAAAGAGCTCATTTTGTCACGGGAGGTTCCTTTTCTAGGTAATTATGGCCTTCACTTGGATTTTATGGATAAAGTGGATTTTTTCGATTACAAACCTGAACTTTCCCCTATGACTGACATTTTTGTAACCTCCTTTGGATAGTAGGCTTGTTCTCCTTTGTGCTCTAGGTCCCCATTGTTCCCCACTCCCATTTCAGCTCATGTTTACTTAGTTCTCTCAATGGACTGTGATCCCCCTCCTAACCCTAGTGCTCCTCTCAAGTCCCCATCTATGTCGGTTTTAGGTCGGGGTTTGGATACCCTTTGTTGGGACAATTAGTTCTTCTAAAGAATCAACTAACTACCACACATTAAATTTTCAACCCGAGGATTCATATGGTTATTTCAAGGTTTCCTGAAAAGTATATGAAAGAGATGGCCTTGAAACTAACAATAATTAATTCTCTAACAACAAGAAAATTAACTATAGCGCAAGAATCAACTCCTAACTTGAGGTATGTATTCAAAAGATCTATCTTTAAAACAAACTATATTCTCTATAAAACATTCAAAATTATGAAATCGTAATTAGTCTACATAGGAAATAGAAAGGAAATTTATCGAATGCTAAGCTTTTACTTAGGAAACAACAATTACATAATTGAAGAAACAGTGATGGAAATAAAACAGTAGGAATAGAATCAAAACTAGTACAAAAACATCAATAATAAAGGGGTAAGCTTTAGGAAACAATAGTAAAGTAACGACAATTATAAATCAATTTATCTAAAGAGAAATTTCTACAAATCAATGTCACGATTACCGATATTATCCCTACTCAAAATGAAGCATGCCACTTGAAATTAATCTAACAGATGAATGATCAACATAAAGAGATAAAATGCGGATCTAGTGATACAAAGAAAGACATTTCCTCATATAGGAGAAGGCCCGAACTACTAAAGTTGTAACCAGCCAATTAGGGTAAACATGTGACGAGAAGTTACTATGACAGTATTCAACCTCCTAAGTCACATTAAGTAAGTGGAACTGGCATACACACACCATACAGACCTTCAACATTAGCAATATGACCCCTAGGAACCATCCCAACCTTTCTGCTAACCAGCCTCTGGTTCCCACTAAGATTTTAGAACACCTAACCCCCGGATGCTCCCATGATATGGGCATGACAACATCCAAGAGGCTCTGGATGCTCTCATGACAAGGCATGCCAATGTCTAGACACTATTTTTCTCAATGTTGTGCCAGCGTCCCTGGGATTTGAGCCACTTTTCAAGGCCATTTTCAAGGCCAAAGCCCAAGTCACTATCGAGAATTGAATGACACCTTCAGAACAAAAAGATAACAATGAAATAATTATGCAATTGCAAATACTTGAACAAGCCCTTGACTGGACCCCCACTAGTTGTGGCAAGAGTTTCGTCAAACATAACCCGAATATGTAATCTACTAGTGTAAATAATATATCTAATCATAGGGGTCTCATACTCATCTGAGAATCGCTAAGAAGATTTTTTTCCTCAACACATTAGCTGCAATTTCATCCATTGGGTCATAGATAAATTTTTCATTAATTTACAAGTGAAAACATGATGAAAGCCATACATAGCCTCTGTCATTATACATATTCATAACCAACATAATAGGGGAAAAAATACCAAGGAAACAATAACCATCTAATCCACATATAAACCAAATACACTACTCTTAGAATAACAAGGATAAATAACCTCTTATTAATGATGCAAAGGCCAACCAGTTGTGGGACTTCCATGAACCACTTGACCGTAGACATGGCTGAGCCAAAACTCTCTTCATCTAGTCACCCCTATGCCATATTCCAAGCATGAATGTGGGACATTATAAAACACATCAAGCCAAAACCATCTAGGGCTTCCAAAGGCCAACCACCTCAACCCATCAAACAATGATTCCACCTCATGATCGAAGATCACCAAAACCATCATCAGATTGGTCTCTACCTAATCCTTCTAGGGATCTAGAGTGTTTGTTCCAACCAAGGCTTCCAAGACTAGTAACTCAACCCACAGCTTATTGCAGGCTTCCAGAGCATTTGTCCAACTAGGGCTCACAGGACTAGTAACTCAACCCACCTAGGGCTTCTGTAGCATTTTTCCAACCAAGGCTTCCAGGACTAGTATCTCAACCCAAGCTGTTATAGGGCTTCTATAATGTTTGTCTAATCAAGGCTTCCAGGAACTAGTAACTCAACCCAAGCTAAGGAAACATGAGAACCAAGAACAAAAACAAGGAAATAAACTCACAACACCATGGCTATCTAGGAAATGGCAAGGCTTGGTAAATCCATTGTCAATCTAGGAAATCCTCCATGCAAATGACATATATTGACAAATAAACCACATGCATATTCCATGCATGCCATAACTAGTGAGGAAAACATCCATGCAACTCGGTACCCGCAAGAAAAAATCATAGTAGTTACTGATCCCGATGTCCTCTTATGCTTTCCTAATCTTCCTTTTCCTTCTTACTCCAAAAACTCCAAGTATGCCACACCCTCCAAGAGTGCTCCAAGAAAACTCTAAGTGTCCAAGAGTGAGAGAGAGAGAGAGAGAATAATGAGAGAGATCTAAAATTGAACTGACAAAAGGTTACAAACTAATCCTCATAAGCCTTTTAATCAATTAGGCCTCTATTTTCTTCATTTTCCATTATTTTCCTTCAATTTCCTCCTCACATGCAACCTGTGACCTTTAATCTCCGTTTTCTCCTAATTTCCATTATTTTCATAAATAAATGTGCCAAAAATGCCATTTTTCCTTTTCCTTTGCCAATTTCCTTAGCCATTAATAAACCAATGAACAGCCACACTAGAATGTCTTACCCAACATTCAGCTTGGAATAAGTGTCCCATCAATTGTGGTTATTATTGTTCCTTTATTAACTTTTATTACATGGAATTATCACCAGTGTTGTTAGAAAAGTCATACTTCCTTATAGATAAGATAAGAATAGTGAATTAACTCTCAACAATAGAAACTTGCATTATATTATGAAAGAATGATTACAGTGGGCACTTTTAGTGAGTCTATTAAATGTATGAAAAATATTACATCCAGAGAAGCTCTCTTTCAGGACAATAGCCCCCATCTTTATACCACGATGGAGGGAGATAAAAATAGTAAATATTTTGACAAAGAGAAATATTGAGAATCTAAAGTTTCTCAAGATGCTCGTTTTTAGTTACAAAGAGTCTTAATATCATCCAAATTAGCAAACCAAGGGCTTTGTCCCTAACATATTTACTCATATAAGAATCAGCCTTTCTTGATCTAGTATGGTTGGTTGAGACAACATCACCCTATCCCAGTTTTACCATGAACAAATTAGGAAACAACATCGAGTGTCAGCTGTTGCAAAACCCTTGTTCATAGTAAAGATTCAACCACAAGTAAATAGCACTTTTGCAATCAAAATAGTTCATCAAAAAGTAAAAATAGTAAACGTGGATTAATTCCTTCTAAAACTTATGTTATATGGGTTAATATGTCATAAATATAAGAAAAATACAAGAAGATAACATAAAATTGAGGAATAGGATAAGGGAATCATGAAAATTTTGAGGCCCAACATCACCCCCAACTGACCTTTTTGCATTTCCTCATGAAAATAAATAATTAAAATGTAAGGCAGTTAAGGAGTAGGCTCCATATGGTTCTTCTCCTATGGTCCTGACTCCACTCCTACTTTTTATTTCCTAAAAGGCCACAAACTTACCTACCCTTAACAATTCATAATCAAACTTATAGTAAGGTTGATGACACCAAATCATAGGGAATTTGTACCTGCATCCCATCCATTTGATTCCATCTTCCATGAAAATGTTAACATAGTCTTACACTCTATACATAACTCACTCAAAATTATAAAAGGCAAAAGGATCCTTGTTTTTTATTTCTCGATATGACACTTGCCATCTCATTTTGGCTCCTTAGATAGCCTCATCTTTTATGTCTTCCAGTTTTTCCCACCCTGAGTGTAATACTTCGTTATGAATTTTCTCAAGTGGGGGAGCAATGTTAGGCTTCTCAATAAAGTAATTATGGCAAAGAAGTGTAGAAAAGGTATTCTTTGGCTCACCTTTAACCCAGAGATCAATATTATGCTCTCTTCGTTGAAACATGTGACTGGATTTTTCCTGCTTTATCTAATTTAGTGCAAATGATATAAAAGCCTAAAATTGGACATCTCCAATGAATGGAACAATATTTCATTTAGGTGTTCTTCCAAAGGAAATTTATGCATGTAGATTTCACATAGGAGATACTTTGTTTTGTCATCGTGCTTATGGAAAATAGTAATGAAGTCCAACACATTATTGAATTCATACAGTTGGCCACATTGTATAGCCTTGGCTTTAAGTAGAAAATATCGTTCAAGTAGAAATAAATCATAGTTTCGTGCTAGAGACATCCATGATAAGTCATCTAAGTAAATAGAACATATTTCATCCTTTTTCTCTATGATTTTACAAAAACGTTCCTACAAGGCTTGAATTTTCTTCTGGGCATCTCTTAACTTTGCATGTGTTTCAACCTCTATCATTTTTAGTGCCTGAAACCATTGGAGCAACTTCTAATATTCCCATTGAGGCACTACTTCCCTTCAATATCTAGCTATGGTCTATTTATGTTCTGTCAAGGTTTTATTCATCGCCTTTATTGTAGCATCTACATTCAATCGAGTATAAGAAGTTATAGCATCAATTTTTGCTCCCCTTTCCATAAGAATAGGCACAAGATCAGTTTGAGCCTCAACTTCAATGAAAATGGGTGTAGGATCAATTTGAACATCTGCAGACAGATAAAAAGCCAGTTTGGGTTCCTACTTCAGTAAAAACAAGGACAAAATCAGTCTGAACATCTGCTTCAATAGAGATAGGTACAAGATTAGTCTGCATTCCTACATCAGTAGAAACAAGGATAGAATCAGTCCAAGCTTCAACAATGTGGGCTTATTTCTTCTTGTCATCATTTCCAAGTTGTTCTACAACTTTCTTTTCATGACCCTCATAAAATTATTTGTTAGCTTGAAACCATTTTCTCCATTGTTGTACTTTCCTCTGTAACCTAATGTTTTCTTTCCTAAGTATAATAACTTCCTTAGTAATTTTTCCTTTCACTTTATTCTTCACGGCTTTTACACCTCTAGTTCTTCGAGCAAAATTTCTGGACCAAATTGTTCAAGCAAGGGGAGGGAAAACAAAGGTTGTTACTTTGTAATCTTCAACAATAGTATTTTAGGTAGAATCAACCACAAGAGGGTTGATAAGTGAGTCACCAACTTCCATTGGCACTCTATCAATCATGGGTTCTGAGAAATTCTTGACAAGCGGGTCAATCTGAGGCCCACCTGAAGAAGCAACATTAAGCTCTCATCTTACATCAATCAGGTCTTCAGGAGGAAATTGCGGATCCATGTCTTCCAAAGAACAGGGTTCTAATACAATGGCAACAAATTCCCTAGAATGTTCTTGAGTATAAATAACTTCAAAATCATCAAATGGCTCTAGAGTGATGGTCATTGGAGATCCAACAGAAGGTGTCACAGCCAGAGAACTAGGTGAGGCATTCTAATTAGAATTAAAATGGATATCGAGATTAGTTGTAGACTCCCCGATTGTTATATACATTGATTCCCCTAAGTTCACTTTATCCAATAAATTTACTAATCCTTCTAATGTTTGGGCCACCTATGTTTCTTGTTCTTCTTAGTTTAGGTTTTTTTGTTTTGGGACTAATGAATCCTTAGCCAAGTATTTTTCATGAGTTCTATGTTGTGTCCCTTCCTCATCAGAAATTTCATGAATTAAATTTTATTTTTTTGATTACTCAGGGGGGTTTGAGGAACTTTTTCCTTGTTGTAGTTTAACTGGTCTGGCTAACCTTCTTCTATTTTTTGGAAAAGTGGCCAAAAACAATGTCACTCGTTTCTCTACCTTGCTAAGTTTTTGAGGAGTTGGAATTTCAAGTTTCAATTCTTCTTGTGAAGTGTCTCTTGTTATTGAGGTTTCATTTTGGTTGGTTGCACTATCTTCCTTTTCCTACTCGTTATGACCTAAAAGATTTCTAGGTGTTCCAGCGATTGCTTCACCTCCTAAGGTAATTTCTTGCTCACCCTTAGGGTTTCCTAAAAATACATCCTAAATTTGTTGTATTTGATTCAAAATCCTCACAACTAGAAATTTAATGAGCCCATGATGCCTAACAATTGAAGCTTGATCTTTATACCTTCTTAATCTACCAATAGTTTCATGTAACAATGAATGCAGAAAATAAGAAAGATTCGGGACTACCTTTTGTCTCATAAACTCCATTAACTTAAGATGACAACCCCACACAACATCATACCTTCTATTTCAAGTGATGTACCATTGAATAAATCCTAATAACTCTTTCCAAATTTTTGGAAGTGAATTTGGGTTATATCCTTTCTCTTTCTTGACTAGTTCTTCCTTGGGGTTCAAAAATAGAAGGGTGACATTCTGTAGTGAGGTATGTACTTTGCACCATTTCTCCCCTTCTAATAGGAGGCTTTTTACCTCTACTATTATTTCTTCATTTACCTATATCTACACATTCTTTACCATTGCTACCCATGCATTTAAATTTTGCATTAATTCAAGTTCAACTTCATTGTCAAACCCTACAATTGTCCAAAATAATATAGCCAACTTTCCCATCTCAAAATACTTCATACCTCCTCTATGGCATGCAATTGGGTTTGTTCATGGTGTATTGAATGGCCTCCCATCGTTAGTTGTTGAGAAAATAATTATTTTCAAATGGAAACAACGTAGCTCAAAGTCTAATATGGTAACAATACTATGCAGAATATGGAAATTCAACGAACGCAACATGTAACAACAACTTCATGGAAATTCAGCGAACATAAATGCAACAACACCTCCTCAGAAATTTAGCGAACATAACATGCAACAACACCTCCCCCCAATATAATTTGAGGGTCATCCGCATTTGTCGATTAATTTTGATGAGTTGAAAATATTTTGTCATAATTGAAGGATAAATCCGTATTGATTAAGAATGGAAATCAGCCATAGAAAATGGTGGCGAAGGATGAGAAATGTTTATAACATGCCAAATAATCATTAGGTCGATCATCAAACATAAAGTGCAATGAGGGATTTACCGACCTGTTGTTGAGCACTAAATGAGAACAAGTAGCGCAGCTATGGAGGTCTGACCTAGCTAGGGTTTGGCTTTCTCACAGTAGTTGCAGGTCTGGAACGCCACAGATCCACTCTGGCAGCATTGTTTCGAAGGGGGAAACTGCTATCGGACTAGATGGGAGAAGAGGGGTGCAGTGGGACCCCAACTTTTAAGCAAGTTGTTTTGCAGAAACAGCCTCAGAAGATGAAAGAGGGAGTCAGAATCGAAGGCATGAACAGCAAGCTGCATAGCAGCAGGAAAAACAAGGAAAAAAGGCCAATAACGTCTGACAAGACAGACAAGACCTCAGATGACAGGAACACAGAGAAGCGGAATACTGTTGACAAACAAGACAAAACTAATGACAAGTCACAGCCATCAGAAAATGAGAAGGAGCGGCCCACAAAAGACAAAGAACCAAAAAATAAGGGAATAATCCATCCGGAGAAGGAGGGGGAAACAAGCGCGAACCCCAAAAGAACCCATGTGACCAGCAACGCATGTAAGCCAAAAAAAGAAGACAGCCTGCGGATTACAATCATCGACCCGGAAATCCAAGCCTACAAGGAACACATGGCTGAGCACGCCATCATCTGCAAATTTATGGGAATCTGGCCATCTGAGAGGACTCTGTGCCAATGGATAAGACAACAGTGGAAACCAAAAGGGGATGTGCAGCTACATTTAGGAGCTAAAGGTTTTTTTACAGTTGTCTTTACAAGTCTAGAAGACAAGGATAGAGTGTTTGAGGGCGGCCCATATTTCCTGGCAGCAGCAGGACTCTATATGAGACCTTGGAAGTGAAACTTCGTCCCGGAGAAGGAGACTTTCACCTAGGTGCCTGTCTTGATCAGACTTTTCTCTCTTCCAATCGATTATTGGGGTTTTAATGCACTCAAGAAAATAGGGGACAAGCTCGAGACCTTTGTTAAAGCCTCCGAAGCAACCATGCAGAAAAGATACACAACCTATGCTAGAATCTGTGTAGAACTGGATGTTTCTGGAGCGCTACACGAGGGGGTATGGCTCGAATATAGGGATGAAGAATACTTTCAGGCGCTAGACTACAAGCAAATACCTTTTAGGTGTCGGAAATGCCATGAGCATGGGCATCTGGTAAGGGATTGTCCTTTGAATAGAAAGGAAGCAGAAGAAGAGAAAAGACAGAACACCAGAGACAAGAACAACTTCACCAAACCCAAGAACAAGCAGAGAGCCAACAAAAGGAGGAATATGAAAGGGAACACAGACAGAAATTATTTCAGTAATCCCTTTGAGATCCTAGACCTGGAGACGGACTCGAAGGAAAAGCAGAACATGCTCAACAGGGAGGAAGGGCATGAGAACCCGGAAAAACCCACAGGGGAAGGAAGGACGGACGAAACAATCACAGGAGAAATCCTCATGCAGGACAGAATAGAAGAAACGGAGGAGGAAACAGATATGCTAACTAGTGAAGCAGGAAGCGAGGATTTGGAGCTAGAAGACACCCTAGCAATGGATGGGATGGACCTAAACGCGCTCGTAGAAAGCTGGAAAGCCAAAGGGATTGAAGCAGTACCAGAGGAAGAAATAAGGAAGGTCAATGACCTCTTTATAGCGCGGCAGAAGGAAATAATGGAAAAACAGAAGAGAAAGCTAGGTATAATCAAGGGAGGCTCACCTCACTACCAAACACAGCTAGGAAGAACCTCAGGCTCAAGACACAAACGCCGAAGAGGCCGTAAGACAAGCATAGAACACCTACAGGAACTTGGAGAGATGTTAATCAATGCCGGCCTGATAAGGCAGTTAAGTGATTACCCTTCCTTCCAACAAAATATTTAACTATGAAGATTATATCATGGAACGCCAGAGGGATAAGCAGTCAGGCCAAACAGAGGGTTCTGAAACGGAAGATGGAAAAGTATAACCCGGACATGCTATTTCTTCAAGAAACCAAATGCAACAGTGCTCTCATAGACAAGTTACGAGGGAAGTTAGGTAGGAATCTTGAAGTTTTGGAGATTGGAAGTAAAGGGCGCGAAGGGGGTTTAGCGACCTTTTGGAATACAAGAAGATATCAACTCATCACAGCTGAAGCTAGCAAAAATTACTTGGCACTGGAGGTGCAGCCTACAGGTAATTCATCATCTTTTCTATGCATCAATGTCTATAGTCCCCAAAAGCTAGAAGATAAAATTAGTTTTCTAGATTCGCTAACCAAATTCATAGATAGACACCAGAATGCAAAACTTATTTTGGGGGGAGACTTCAATATGATAACCTCCCTCCTGGAGAAAAAAGGAGGCCTAAGGAAACTACATAGGGATGGAGAGGCCTTCATAAGTTTCATAGACAATGCAAAACTGGTTGATGTTTATCCCAAGAGTGGCAAGTATACTTGGAACAATAGAAGGGGGGGAGAAAGGCTCATATCTTCTAGACTGGATCGGTTTTTAATCTTAGAAAGCCTGCTCTTAGAAGGTACGGCTGTGGAATCAAATATCCTCCCTAGTGGAGGATCAGACCACTGGCCGATATCACTAGCAGTTGAGATACAGGGCACTCCCAGAAACAAACCCTTCAGGTTTGAAAAGTTCTGGATAGAACACCCCACCTTCCTTGAGATGGTAGAGAAGTGGTGGTCAGAGCCCTTAGGGGAGGAAGGCTCCAAAATGTATATTCTTCAACAAAAATTAAAAAACATCAAAATGAAACTGAAATATTGGAACAAAAAAGTCTTCGGAAATATCTTCCAGGAGAAGACCATCATCGAAAACAAGCTGGAACAGATCCAAAAGGAAGGCATGGCAGGACGCAGAGAGGAGGAAACCAGCAAGCTAGAAGACGAGATTACACAGCAATGGCACAACAGATGCAAGAAGGAAGAAACATTATGGAAGCAGAAATCTAGAATCCTTTGGTTGAAAGAAGGGGAGCAAAACACAAAGTTCTTCCACAGATCAGCTATGGACTACAAAAGCGCCAAAAAAATACTAGAGCTAAAAAACAATGAGGGAGGTATTATCAGAAATCATAATGAAATTTCAGCCTCCCTCACAAATCACTTCAGCCTCATAGCGCAAGAGCCAGGGATTAATAGGGAGGAAGCCATCAAAGAAATCACCGATGTAATACCTAGAATAATTACAGAAGAGCAGAACTGGTCCCTCAGAAGAACAATCACAATGGAAGAAGTTGAGGAGGCAGTTAGAAGTATGCCCAATGATAAAGCTCCGGGTCCAGATGGTTTTACCATCAACTTCTACAAAGCCTGCTGGAACATCGTCAAGCAAGACATTTGGGAGATCGTGGAAGACTCAAGACGATCCAAAACCATCCTTAAATCCTTAAACTCTACCTTCATCGCTCTAGTTCCCAAAGTGGAGGCAGCCAACACTCCGGAAAAATTCCGACCCATTGCATTATGTAATGTCATCTATAAAATAATTTCAAAGGTCATTGCAAACAGACTAAAGGCTATCCTACCCGACATCATATCACAAGAACACTCTGGCTATGTGGAGGGAAGGTAAATAATGGACAATATCCTGCTCGCCCAGGAGATGATTCACTCTCTCCACTCTCGAAAAGAAGCAGGTATGCTCATGCAGTTAGACCTTTCCAAGGCTTACGACAAGGTAAGCTGGTCTTATTTGGAAGCAGTGTTAGCAGCTTTTGGATTTAGTAGCCAGTGGATTCTAACCCTCATCAAATCGCCTAGATACTCCATCCTGGTGAATGGGGTTCCTTCAGCTCCCTTCCACCCCACCAGAGGCATCAGACAGGGAGATCCCCTGTCCCCCTTTCTGTTTGTCATTCTCATGGAAGGCCTAAGCAAATTAATAGCAAGGAAAAAAGAAGAAGGCCAAATTAGAGGTCTACAACCTATTAGAGCCTGTCCAGCCACAACTCATCAACAGTTTGTGGATGACACCATGTTACATGGCGCCCCCACAGTCAAAGAGGCCTTAGCCTACAGAAATATCCTCAATTTGTTCAGCCAAGCCTCGGGCATGGAGATTAACTTCCCCAAATCCACTCTGTTCTTCTTCAACACGCATCCATCCATCCAATCTCATCTCTCCTGTCTCCTGGGGTTTAAAATTGGCTCTTTACCATCTAGATACCTTGGTGCCCCCCTAACTCTAAAACTGTGGCAGAAAGGACATTGGGAGAAGGTACTAGCTAGCATGGAAAGGAAATGTAAACACTGGACCTACCGAGCCTTGAATTTTGCCGGCAGATTAATTCTAACAAAAGTGGTTTTGCAGGCTATTCCTCAATATATGCTCTCTATTCTTCCGGCACCGAAAGGGGTTTTAAACCAAATACGAGCCATCCAGCATTCCTTTCTGTGGAGATGAAGCAGCGAGAAGAAAAAATGGTCTCTTGTTGCCTGGTAGAAGCTATGTAAACCTAAGAACAGGGGGGGTCTGAATTTAGTTGATCCCTCAACAGTAAACAACATCTGCGGAGCTAAGATTTGGTGGAAATGGATCTCAGAAACGAGCCTTCCCTGGGCAACTCACTGGAAGGAGAAGTACATGCCAAACAGCAACAATCTAGACTTAATAAGGATGCAGGATACCCACAACGGTTCACCAATATGGAATCATGCTCAAGCCAACAGAAGCATTGTCCAGGACTATAGCTTTCGGGAGATAAGAAATGGCAATCAAGCTCTCTTCTGGGAAGATGCCTGGCAGCAGTCTCCCAAACTGGATTCCCCTCAACTCCTTCCCTTGAAACATATTCAGCAAAATGCGGGCAGATTCACAGTAAGTCAGTATTGGTCTCCCAACAGTGAAGACCAGGATTGGAGGGAGTGGATGGTTTTCGATCCAACCCACAATGAACATATTCAGGGAACCATTCAAGTTCTGAATCAACGAATCCTAAAAAGGAAAATTCGAATTGCAGCCGAAAATGACAAGCTCAGATGGGGTCCAAAAGGCAACGGGAACTTCTCCCTGAAAGAGGCTAGGAGCATCATAGAGGGGGAAGAACAATCGAACATAATGCCCTGGGCCACTAAAGTTTGGGATAGTCTTCAATGGCCGAAGATCAGAACTTTTCTATGGCTACTGATGCAGAAGAGGACTCTTACATGGGAAAGCCTAATGAAAAAAGGGTTCAGGGGACCCTCCAGATGTCCTATGTGCACAAAGGAGGAGGAAACAATGAATCATCTTCTTAATTCCTGTGATTGGGCCTCCCAGCTCTGGAACTGGATGGAAAACATTCTTGGAGCTTCGGACCGGAACAAAGACTCTATACAGGAAACTATCACCAACTGGAGAAGTAAATTTTCAAGAGTGAACAGAGTGGAAGGTATCTGGAAATCTGCCCCCGGCTTTATTGTTTGGACCATATGGAAAGAACGAAATCGGAGAATTTTCAGGGAAGAAATTCGAAGCCTAGAATTAGCACAGGAATCTATAACAATCAATATTAAACAACTCATACAGGCTAAATGTAAGGTAGAAGCAGATGAAAAACCTACGATTCAGGACTTACAAATCTTAAAGGCGTTTCAATTGGAAGCATCCAGTAATCAACCAACAGGGGGAAATTCTCCACAACCTTCTTCACAAATTTTAAACTGGTAGTGCCCTCCTGAGGGTGGCCTGAAATTGAACTTTGATGGAGCTTCGCGGGGCAACCCAGGTATAGCAGGCATTGGTGGTGCCATTCGTAATCAGGCTGGGGAAATTATCCATATTTTCTGTAGAGCTCTGGGTGAAAGTACTAATAATGAATCAGAGTTCGCAGCGCTTAAGCAGGGCTTAAAAATTCTAAGAAATCTTCGGCGAGGAAATATAATAGTCGAGGGGGATTCACTCCTGGCTATCATGGCAGCTAAACACCTACAAGCAGGAACGAGCATCAGCAAGGCTACTAGGAATTGGAGGTTAGCCAAAGCGACGGAAAGTATAGAAGAACTCATTACGGAGATGAGAGGCTTAACCTTCCAGACAGTGAGGAGAAAGGCTAATGGTCTGGCTGACCATCTGGCAAACTTTGGAGCAGACAACCCGAACATCGTCATGAACAGGTGTTGGCATGAGATCGATAGCCCAATCATTAAAGTAACATGCGAACAGCTGGCGGCAAAAGACTTAATCCAGGCCACCCAACCTTAAGAGGGGATGGCACTCGGCCTCGGTATCGGAATTATAAGGATACCGGTGGTGGTTATAAGCCCAAACCATTCAACGGGATGATAGGACATTTGGAACGGTGGAGCTCCTGGCGGCGGCAGGTTTCTCAGAAGGGCGATCATTACAATTCGAGAAACGGGATGCACAACCTCAGCAACAGCACAATCATTACGCATGGAGAGGATCCGTATTGTAAGTTTTCAATGCCATTAATGGCAATTCTGTGTGAGAAGAGGTGGAACAAGGCACCACGGATTAGAATCGAGCATGCCAACATACGAGGCATCTCAATCTTTACCCTCCACCACCCCATCCGATGGAAAGTACCAAACACTTGGCATAAGGCTCGTCATACTAGAAGAAGCCTTTTGCACTCCTATTCAACCTACGTCAGCCTCGCTTGTGCGATCCTCAATCACACTTATCACCAAAGTACTACCACCTTCAAAGGCAGTAACTCCATCCTCATGAGGATGCACAAAGGAATTTGCTATAAAGTAGCGGGCAACTACCCTGTTTTCCTCACAGTTCTTCGAGTTTGTATTGAGATTGATTCTGTAAACGGAATTGGCTTGAGTCGGGAAAGACACGAAGCATTGGTGATGGATGCGGGAGGAAGTCGCTGCGCAGCAGCAAACCGGGACCTCCAGGAAGCCAAGGGAGGCTATGAAACTCGAACTGTAACAAGAATTAAATGCAAGATTACTGAACTCGAAGCTCAAGCCAAGCAGGAGGAGGAAGGAAGAACGGAGGAGGATATCGCAGCGGAGGTCGACTGGTTGAAAGACCCGGGAACCCCCTCGAAAAGGGCAACTCAATTTGTCAGGACCAAGGCGGAAAGCTGGCGCACCAAGACCCTTATAGCCAAGGCTCTGGATTAAATTGAAAAGGAGAAGCAACACATTGTCACAGAGGTGAATCTTACAGAGGCACAAATGGCTAAAATCATTGATTACAACAGCGTGCTGGACAGCAAAATCTCCACTGTGCATGAGGCAGTCAAAACTCTCAATCGGATGCTAACGCTGCTCATCAGGTTACTGAGAGACTATATCAACACGACTCCTGTTGCACAGCCGGCCACCACTGCTGCGGACCAGCCCGAATCCCTTGAAGCAATGCAGGCGAAGGTAGATCGCCATGTGCGGGAGATAGGACTGGACACCATCGGCCAGATGGGAAAATACATCTAAGGAGACACCTATGTAGTTCTCCTCTGACCTCTTTCTGTCTCGGTTTTATATGTCTGTGTTGTTGTTTCATACTTCTGTCTCGGCATAAGCTTGTCTGTGTTGTTGTTTCTACTGTATTGTGTCGGCAGTACTAGTGATAAAGTTTTGTTTTGCTCTGTTTCGAGCCACCCTGCGCGGTGGGCTTATTTTTGGTCCTTTTGTGTCACAACTTCTAAGCAGGTGATTAGCTTTCGTTTATTGTACATCCCTGCTTGAACTGCTTCGGCAATTTTTTTGTATTATACTCTGTTCTATAATATAATCTTCTAACTTACACAAAAATAAAGTGCAATGATGAAAAAAATTATCAGGGTAACAAAAACATTAATGTCAAAAGAAATAAAGGCATGGGGAAATGACGCTTTAGAAACAATAGATGGTCGGAAACTATGTTCACTTAAGGAATAGCACATAGAACAAAACTAGGAGTTAATAAATAAGGATGATAAAAATACTAGGTTTCTGAATGTCCCACAATATTTGACCTTGATATTTAGAATTATTATTAGTTCTCATTAACAATAAACATCATCACTTTGTAGGGGATATTTTAATAGTACTCCATAGCATGTTTTAACAAATCTAACGGCTAACTTTTGTTGATTATTGATTTTGAGGAAAAAAGATAGTTAACTAGATTGTAGTATTTAAATTAATTTTAATACTGCAGTCATGTCCACTACTCCCAACAAGCATCCATAGGCTTGACGGGGTTTCCTTTTAACCCATTGAGATGTCACTGTCACATCTATTAGAAATAAATTCACAGCTATAGGTTTATTTGAATTTTGTTAAATGTCTACAGAAGGCCATTGTTATGGCGTGGTAACCAGTCAATAACAATTTCATTCATGGGATCTAATAAAGTGAATAAGTCAACTCGTGATGAGACCTCTTGTCCTACAGCCTCAAGACCGAAGGCCATTACCCTAGCTTGGTGACCATAAGTGGTAATGTCACTTCACTAGGTCCTATGATCATGCTAGGTTGATTCGTGATGAGACCTCCTATCCTCTACCAACTTTTTATTTTTATTATTTTTCTACTATGATTTTTGTTAATCATAAGAGATTACTTAATAGATGGGGTATCACATCAACTCCTTAAGAGTTAGGGATGGCGTAATTTTTTTATGATAACTACTTTTTAGTTGTCTTATATTGTTCTCAAAAAATAATTTCTTCAAAAGTGTCATAGAATTGTTTAAAAATTAGAGTAGGAGATGGCTCCTTAAGTGGTGATAGAAGGAATGTATAATGAGTACTTTATGAATTTGTTACAAAATTATGGAATTAAACATTTTAGGATATTATACTAAAATCGTATTTAAAAGAATTTCTCCTTTTAAAAATAAATTCTCATGTGATAAATATTAAACAAACTAGTTATCCAATCGTCATATTGAAAAAGGGCTTAAGATGTTCCTTATCCAAAGAAAAACAAAGATATTAGCAAACAACTCTTAAATATAACCACATCTAGGGAAATAGTAATTTCGTCTAAGGAAATGACAGTTGTGACTAATGAAACAACAATTGTGATAAGATGTGGTGACTAAGGAAACAACAACTAGGATAGCGATGTTGTGACTAAGGAAACAAAAACTGTGATAACTATGTTGTGACTAAGGAAACAAAAATTGCGATAACGATGTTGTGACTAAGGAAACAAAAATTGTGATAATGATGTTGTGACTAAGAAAATAGAAATTGTGATAACGATGTTGTGACTACGGAAAAAACAATTGTTGTGATAACGATGTTGTGGCTAAGGAAACAACGATTGTGATAAAGATGTTGTGACTACAGAAACATCAACAGTGATAATGATGCTGTGACTAAGGAAACGCCAAATGTGTAGTGATGTTGTGACTAAGGAAACAAA
Organism: Pinus tabuliformis; assembly: GCA_031772625.1. Classification (NCBI taxonomy): domain Eukaryota; kingdom Viridiplantae; phylum Streptophyta; class Pinopsida; order Pinales; family Pinaceae; genus Pinus; species Pinus tabuliformis. Next base: position 1,107,978,875 of record CM062816.1, on the reverse strand, counting down.
AAATTTTATAACGATGTTGTGACTAAGGAAACAACAATTGTAGAAGTAGCATTATGAATTAGGCACAACATTATGATAATATCGTAATAACAGTGCTTTTTATAAGAAAATGTTCGCGATGTTTACCCAAAATAAACAAAATATACACACCATAAAAGGTAAATTATATTTACATTATATACATGAAAATAATATATTTTCAAAGAAACTTTATCTGATTGTGGTCATGGGGATATTCCCTCACTTGGCTACTGTTAACACTCCTCAGTGTCCCAAGGCTGAGAAAGGAGACCGACAGAGGTAACCTCAAACCAATATTTAGATCCGGTGGCTAGCCATACCAAATTAGAGAGGGATCTCTCAAGTATCTCACAACCAATGAAGTGACTGGAGGGGAAATCAAATATTAGGCTAGATATTAAGCTTAATGGTGTTTGAATTTAGGGTTTGCTAGATGAAGCTCATAGATTTAGGAACTAGGCTAGGGTTTCTAATGATAAATTACATAGATATAATGGGGAAAGGTAGGTATGCTCAGTGAAAAAAGTAGGTTGTTATGGGGTGAAAGGATGAAAATATATAGGATCGAAATGACCATGTAACCATGAATTTACTCATTAGAAGAGAGAACACTAGCATGAAAATCTCATCAAAACAGAGCATATAACATATGAATTTTATTTAAACAGCTATGTGATGACCACAAGAAAGAATAGAGATGATATAAAAGAGAAATATATATCCATTTTAATGATAAACATAGAAAAACACTATCACAGAAGCATACCACAAGAATCCCAAGATAATATCTACAATTGCCTATTATATTACTGCAAAAAGGTGTACACTAGCTCCAAGCTATGATTCTCAAACATCCAACCCTCTCTATGACTTAGATTAGGCTACATATAGACCAAAAACTAATTTCCCCCTCTCAAGGGTAGAATCCACCATCATAATAACTATTTACAAGAATATCTCCAACCATACCTAAGACTAGGGAGGTTAGAAACCAACTCCCAATTTGGACCAAATTGATTCACTTTAAATTTACAAGCTTTTATGAGCATGAATCTACATGAATTTTACATTTAATAGCTCAATGAAATTTAATTACATCATAATATTACCCTAGAGGAGTAATGTCATCAACAAACTTTGACTTTGACCAAAGAAATTCGAAATTTGCACTTGCTAACAAAAGTGCAACAAATTGTTTGACGACATTTTTGAACGACTTTTTTTGATCCAATTTCTTATTTGAAGGTATATTTGGAAATATGAGGATGTCTAGTTACATTTAGATTCATAAAGCATGCAAAAGTACCTCTCCATGGCTGATATTAATGATTTTTACTAAGGCTACTCGAAAAGCGTAGCAAGGGGATCAAAAGAGTGGCAGAAACCCATTTTTAGCATGTTTTTAGCCTTTTTCTTGCAAACTAGAAGCTGACATGGCTGAAAAGTGACATTTATGCCATGTAAAAGTCAAAAGGAATCTAATAATATAGGATTTTTTTCATTTGGTGGCCTCAGGAAAAAGCGCAACAAATTTTCGCTACGCTTCTGGCAGTGTAAAATTTCCAAAAATTGCCAAAAATCCACAAAAACTCAAAATTTGAAAACATTTCTTCAAAATTGGTTTTGAATTTCTCCTTGAAGCTAGTGAATGGTAGGCTAAGCACTCATTGAAGTGTCTATCCAAAAAATCTAATTTTTCCCTCTTCCTTAGCCTCATTAGGGTTTTCTTCAGTTTCTTCTTCAAATTTCTAACCCTGATCTTGTTGATCCAGTTCTTGGTGTAGTAGTTCCTAGGCATGTTTCTCTGTAGCTCATTGTCCCTATTAGCCTTCTTCATAATCATATCCAAGTTTTCATTGACCTTCTCAAGCCAATAATCCATTTCCTTTTCAATTTATGTTACAATGGTGCCTTCAGTGTCTTGTTGACCTAGTAGAGGAGAAGGCTCACTTCCTCGTGCTTCCTTTCTTTTCAGTCCTCTAGTCTTTGGCTTCCTTGGCTTGATTAAAACCTGTTGATCCCCAATCTATTCCACATCTATCACTACCTTTCCTTTTTCATCCTCTACCACCACATCAACCCTAGGTTTAGAAAGAAAAAACTAATTTACCTTGAGTTGCATGTTTTCCTACTGTAAGAATGAAATCATAAAGTTGGCCTTTGCCAAATCATCCTTAAGCTCTCTGATTTGTGCCTCTTTCTCCTTGATGATTTTCTCAGGTGACTTTTCATCCTCATGTATTTCCAGGTCTGCCATGTCATCATCAAAATTTACCTATTCTTTCTCATGCAAAGGTGCCTCATGCTATTGTTAATATTTTTCTTGTCCAACTGTAGTAGGCTAGTCTCTTTTCTCACCATCTGAAGAAAACACAAGCCTCTTTCCTCTGCTATATGTTTTTTCAGCTCAACCCTAGGTGTCTTTGTCACTCGTTTTCTTCTAGAGCCAACTTCTTAAGGTCTTAGTGATGTCAATGGTGTACTTTGACTGCTAGGTTGACTTGTAGCAAGCAAAAGAGAGGCGGGTTGCATGAATACCTCCCAAGATAAGTTGACCTATGACAATTGATGAAAAACAATAATTTTGACAAAGCCATGACGAAATAGGTTTTCTTGGTAATCTTTCCCTTTGCTTTGTACCTTCTCTGTCATCTTGACTAGGCTTCTGTATAGGTAATGAGAAAGGTTAAGAGGTTTGATGGTTGTGAAATGCATGAGTAGTCTAATGTGATACTCGTATAGCCTTGAAAACCTACCCTCACAGGTAAAGTAATTCATGATAAACTTCATAAGAGGAGCATATTTTTAAAGCAAATGTCTGAAGGGACAAATGTGTTTGGGATCATTCTTGTAGGGTGGCTTTAAGAATGCTATGTAGTTATCAATATCTAGATCCATCCCTTTGAACCAGATTTCTCCATGGTTAGAGATTCCAATGGATATGGAAATGGCATGTTATGAAATGGTGAAGTCAACCCTTACTCGATGGCCTTATCCCTCCTAAAATGGGTGGCAAAGATGCTTGTCAAGTTTACATTGAAATCTACTTCTTGGATATTCTCACAGAAAACAAAGCCCACATCTTGGAAAGATTTCTTGATGAAAGGTGAGGCCATGATTTATTGGAATTTAGTGGGCTCAAACCTGATTATGTTCCCTCCTTTATAATTCTTCTTGTCAATGGTTGTGGTCTTTGCCTCCATGGTAAAGCCTTAGCTCACTAGGAGGGAAAATAATAGGGTTTGGTTTTAGGAAAACAGGGGATTTGGGACTGTCTTGTAGAGGGAGGGAAATGAAGGGGTTAGGGGTTGTCTAAATTCTTGGGGAAATTTTGGGGGGTAGGGATAGGTGTTAGGGAGTGTAGGGAGGTGTAAATTTTGGAAATGAATGAGGGGAAAAGGGTAAAAACTTGAAAACAAAATCCTAGCCTAGGAAGTGTAGTATAAGCTAGGGTTTGTAGGGAAGTGAGGGAAATGAGGGAAATGGGCATGGGAACAGGTAGATGGATGTATATGGAGTATGTGGTAGGGTGTTTGAGTATAAAAAGTAAGGGTTTTACCACATCAATGAAGCAAGATGACTAGGAGACCAAAAGCGCAGCAAAATCCTAGGAGAGGGTGATTCACTGATCCTTGCTGAGCAAATTGATGAAAGGAAGGATGAAGGAGGAGTTAATGAAGTTCACTTACTTGATGATGATGTGTTGGACCTGTAATTTGATGAATAAAACCTCTACAATGGATGATTTTTCTCCTTTTACAAAAGCGAAACACTTTTGACAAAAGTGTAGCGAGGGCTACCAAAAATGTAGCAAGGGAGGTGAAATGGTGCTTGGAGACAACAATTTGATCCTCTAAGGGTTTTAATGATATTTTTTGATGGAGAGATGCCTCATGAGAGTGAAATGAGAAAATGGTGTCCTTTGTTGGTATTTTTATATGTTGGAGGTCAATTTTTTCCTTGGGTGGTGATGTGACACCACTTTGTCTTTTTGCAAAATGACTTGATAGGCTAGTGTATTACAGTTTTGAACTTTAGTATGCAATAATTACATTTTCATAGAGAATAAATTGTACTTTAGAACATTTAGATCACTTTCCATAATTACTACTCCCATAATGTTGGCCTAGGTGATGACATGACTCTTTTTATGACCTTTTTGGTGACTTGACCCAATAATGACACCTAATGGGTTTTACAAACTGATGATTTGGACCTTTGTGCCTTGCAGTATAACTGATCATGAGATGATGATCAAGGCATTTTACTAATGACTCATCACAAGGAGTGATGGCATGACCAAGATGACATTTTGACCATGAAATGAAGGGAGTAGTAACATACCTAGACATACTAACCAGTGACCAAATTTTTATTTCGAAACCTATTGAAACTATATAAAAAATTGACCTAGGACCCTAATCAACAATTTTGAAAGAGTACATTTGATCATTGGTGACTGACAGGACTGACAGACGCTAACAGCTACAACCTGCAAGCTTGCATATTTATTGATTTCATGAAGAAAAGACTCTCTTGTAAGTGGTTGGTGGTACAAATGAAGTTGGTTACCATTAACGAGGAAAGAAATGTCCGAGTCATCAATTGTAGCAAGGCATATTCTCCCATTATCATAAAATTTGTTGAATTTGTAAGTACCCAACCACCTCGTTTGAATCCTACCTAGAAATTCCTGAAATTTGGAATCGTATAACAATGCCCAATCCCCCTTCTAAAAGGTATAATTTTTAATCAAACAGTCGTGCCACTTATCTCTTTGTCACTGAACTCTAATTGTACTTAGAGAGCGATAGGGCTTGTTGAGTTGTTACATGCATTTTTATGTGCTTCAAAGACAAGCTGATAGGGTGAAAATTTGGTAGTATTGCGCCAATTCGTCTAATAAGCGCACAAGGCTTTAGATATTTTATAGGCCCAGTCTCAGCAATTTGTAGATATTATCTTAGTGAGGATCATTTCCAAGACTTTATTTTTGCTTTCCACTTGACCGCTTTCTTGTGGATGGTAAGGGAAAGTGATTCTATGCTTGATGTGATACTTTTGTAGGGTGGCAGAGATTTTACGAGTCATAAATTTTCATCCTCCATTAGTTACAAGTTCTCGAGGAAAACCATATCACACAAACAATTCAAATATAAATTTGATGACTACCTTTCTCGTCACTCTCGAGACAGCTACTACCTCCACCCATTATGTTACATAGTTTGTGCATACTAGAATGTATGATATTTGGTTTGAAGGTGGACTAATGGGACCTAAAAAATCCATTGCCCATCTCTCAAATGGTTCCAACACAAGCTACAGTTGGAGAGGCATTTTTTCAGCTTGAATGGGATGACCCATCCTTTGACAATTATTGTAGCTTTGGACATATTTCTTGACATCTTTGAATATCGTGGGCCAAAAATATCCCATTTGCAATACTTTATGCCCAGTCATGTAGTCATCAAAATGACTTCCACAAGGTTCATCATGGCAGGCCCTAAGGATATCATAGATCTTATCTTCTCTAATGCATTTGTGAACTTGGAGATCTTCCCCTATATGTAAGAGATAGTCACCTATCCATGAGAATTGAGCATTTCAATGAATAATGTGCTTCTTTATCTGGGTGATAGACGTGATGGTTATTTCCAGCCACCAAGTACTTTGCAACGTCAGTGTACCATGATGTTTTGACATTCATGAAAAACAAATGTTCACCTGGGAATTGATCTTCCACTTGTGAGGAATTGGCTGTAGGTGGAATTCTTGACTGGAAATTTGCAACATAGTTCTCCTTTCATGGCTGATCTTTTATAGTGATGACGAATTCCTGTAACAACATTAACCATCGAGTTACTCTGCCATTGGTAACAGATTTATTGAATAAATATTTAATATCAAAATGATCTGTATACAAGAAAACTGGATAGCCTATTATATAATGACGAAATTTGTTTATAGCAAGACAACAGTCCATAAATTCTTTCTCTGTCATAGTACAATTTAATTTTGCATGTGTTATGTTTTTTCTAAAATAATAAATTACATAAGGTTTCTTATCCTCTTCCTATCCCAAATCTTCCCTTATCATCATATGAGATGTGTCTGAAGATATATGGAATGGAAGACTCCAGTCTGGTCCCCGCAACATAAGTTTTGTTGAGGCCAACTCCTTTAATTCTGCAAAAGCAACATCACACTTATCAGTCTATTTAAACTCCACATGTTGAGTTAACGCATACAACAACGCTGCAATTTTTGAAAAATGTGTTACAAAATGATGATAATATCTAGCATAACCAAGGAAGATACGTACCTCTGTTGGTGTACGAGGGACATAGAGTTTAAGGATTACCTCGATCTTCAACGGATCTACTTGAATACCTACAACAATAATAAAGTTTCCCAAGATTGCACCTTATGTCATCAACATATGAAATTTCTTATTATTGAGGCATAGTCTGGTAGCTATACATCATACAAGAACATTTTCCAAATTATCCAAGGCTTCATAAAATTCATTACCATAATCATCCATAAAAATCTAAAATCCATCATTGATTAAATAAGAAAATATACTCAGAACTTCCCTTTGAAAGGTGGTGCGTGCATTACATAGCCCAAATGGTAAAACTTTATATGAAAATTTTCCCCATGGATAGGTGTATGTAGTTTTGTCTTGATCCTCAGGAGCAATCTGAATTTGATTGTATCCACTGAATGCATCTAAGAAGTAAAAGTATTTCTTCCTAGCAAGTTTATTAAGGAATTGGTCTACGAATGAGAGAGGAAAATGATATTTTTGTGTGGCCTTATTTAGTTCTTTGTAATCTACGCAAATCCTCCATTTTATATTATTTTAAGGGACTACTACGAATGCTGAAACTCACTCACTGTCAGATATAGGGTATATAAAGTTGACATCGACTAGTTTCTAAAGTTCTTGCTTCACTATGTCCCTAAGAAGTGGATTCAATCTTGTTTGTGGTTGACAAATAGCTCGAGTATCTTTTTAAATGTAAATGTGATGTGTACATAGTTGTGGATAAATGCCTTTCATGTCTGCATAATCTCGGATTTTAAAGGATTTGGATCATTTTTTCATGTTGAAAGTCATTAAGACTAGCATTAATATTCAGTTTTTTTCCTAGTTCAATCTCAACGGGAATATTGTTGTGGAGTATGGTTGTAGGTATGTGATTGTTATTTGATTCCTCCATTGGATCACCTTGGGCTTCATTATCAAGCATGGATTTCAACATATAACATGTGGGATGTCCTATGGTGGAGGATTGACTGATAAAACCATTGATTCTTTCATCCTCAGTATGTATCTTAAATTTAAGGGCTTTTCCAATGGTAAGAAGAGAACATAGTTTACCTTCTCCATACTAAGGGGGAAGCCACTTAGGATTGTTAGATGACATGTTGGGGCTAAGAAAGTGGGTATAGAAAAAGGTTCTTGATGGCATTTCCTTTTGCAATAGTCATGTTTCTTGTCTGACACCCAATGTATGCATTAGAAGTGGAAATCCACAGCCTGCCTAGTATGAGAGGGTGTCATTCGAACTTATTTTTAGGATTAAGGACAAAAAAATATACTATATACTCCCAGTTATCCACAGAGATGATAATATCATCCAAGGTTCCTTTTGGCTTTATCACAGATCTATTAGCTAACTCCATCATGGTTGGGGTTGGTTTTAATGTGGTTAATCCAAAGAGGGCGCAAGTTTCAAGTGTTATGATATTTATAATAGCTCCTAAGTCCACTAAAGTATTTTGAAAGCTAAGACCCTGAATCTGAACAATGACCACAGGGTTTCCAAGATCATCATATTCGATGGGTATTTTATTTCCTAAAATAAGTTCATAAAGTTTCCCAAGGACATGGACTCTAGGAGGATCTTTTGGTTTTCCTCCAGGTTTCCTAACACATAGATCTTTGATAGTTTTAATGTAAATAGGTATATCTTTGATAGCTTGGAGAAGAGGAATTTTAATACACAAGTTTTTTAGTTCCCTTACGAGATCGAATTTAGGATATGTGGATGGTCTTACTATGGCCAATGTTTCTCGAAATGAAGGAGTAGCATTTATAATTTTACTAGATTCTTGATTCTTAGTCAATTTACTAGGTGATTTTGTCTTAGTGATAATCATGGTAGGAGGTTTTTCTGGATGATGATTTTGTTTAGCAGAATTTTCATCTTTTGATTGCTTTAAGTTCCTTGAAGGATCCTTTAAAAAAATGGTCTACCCGGATATTAAGAAAATTTCATTACATTCTAAGGAGGGAGGATAGTAGTCAGAAGTTTCAATAAATTCTAGAAGTTGTAGAAGCTTATTGTTTAGATTTGGATTTGGTTGCACTGGTAGATGAGGGTGTAAAGAAGGTGGATCATTTGGAGGTAACTGAAGTGGTGGTTGTAACAGTTGTAGCAATTTTTGTGATTGAAGCAGCATTCCCAATGATTGATTGATAGGTATGGAGGGGCACTACTAGTTTTGGGACCACATTGGCCCTAGAGTGGGTTGGTTTGACCATTGCGAGGGATATGAATTACTTTGTGAATTTTGCCATTGGGGGTGCATAATATTGTTGATTCGACCAAGAAGGTCTGAGGAATGGATGATTTGACCAAGGTGATGGGGGATATGGTGAAGGCTTCCAGGTAGTATTGGAATGTTGTTGACCCTGCCAAGTTAGTCCAAAAAACTATTGTTGGCTATATTTTCTAGAAAAAACATGGAAGGGTCCTGAATCATACCTATAGGGAGGTTTTTCCACTATCGTCACTGTGCTACAAAATATGCAGGTCATGGATCTTCCTCAAATTTCTTAAATATTGCCTTCAATCCAGGGATAGAGGGATAATGATCAGTTGAGCGTTCTTTTGTACATAGTACAAATTTCAAATGTACCTAGTGGGCATTCCTTACAATCATGCTTCCATCAGTAACAAGGACAAAAAATTTCTAGTGCATGTTCTGCTTTAGCCTACTTCTGCTTAACCTACAAGACATCTAATTGTGTAGTCAGTGTGCTTAGTATATTACCAATTTCTGCCTACATGCCTCCTCCACCTGCAGTTCTATTGGCTTTGTTAAGCGAATCATGAATTCCAATCTTAGTTTGTGTGCTCCCACGTGAACACTTAATACAAAATCTCATAACATCATCATACTCTTCTTTGGAAATATCACCCTACCCCATTAGCTTAAGTGTTTCTATCCATTCATCCTCTATTCCTCCAATTAGGGAAGTTTTCAGTACTTATTTAGGTAAAGTGGTGTATGGTGATATTTGCAAGTTATATTGTAACCTCTCAATATATTCTTCTAAGGTCTTATGTTACTTAAATTTCATTTTGAATATTCCTTCGTTTAAGTCTCTGGATTGGAAATAATCTTGATATTTGGTAAGGAAATCTTGTTTCATATAGTCCCATGAGATAATAGTACTTCCCCCTAATCCCATGAACCAACATGATGTTTCTCCCTTTAGAGTGGAAGGAAACAAATTTAGTTTATGGGGGTCAGTAGTGTAGACATATCCCTGACATAGAATGTCAAATTCAAATAGGAATGTGTCTGGGTCTTTAAAGGTCATCGCATGAAAAAATTAAATATTTTGAAGTGGGAATAGCCTTCATGGGTGTATTAGCTTGTGGATCAATGATAGGGCCTTTTTTTTTAAATATGCCAGGAACTTTCAGGTATCCCATAATCAGGAGGTACTAACTGAAAAATACTAGTGTGCCAGCAAGACCTTGAACCTTGTCTAGATCTTACAACACTACTCGATTCAGGAATGTCAATTCCTTCTCTCACAAAGGGTTTCACAGGAGGTCCCTACTCGGGATGTTAAGGATGTAGATCATTCACCTCACCTGTTCCTTCCTTTAAATTGCAAGAGTGCCCCTCACTCTTTCTAAAAGGATAGATATTTTGGCTTGGTAATCCTTGAAATATTTTCTCATATCTTATGATTTTGTCATGTATCTCAGTGTTAGTCGTAGTAGAATATTCTACTACTAGAGAAAAAATAACAATAGAGCCATTCTCGGATACCATTCGGGGGCCTACCAAGGCTTGATATTTTTCCCTTTTAATGCTTTCATCTATAAATATCACTCTCCCAAGGCCAACTTGACCCTAGCTTTTAGTAGTTTTTGAAGTGGATTTTTAATCTATTTCTACCTAGTCCCTACCTCTAATTTTCTTCCTAGTCATGCATGCTAAATAACCTAAATCTGTCACCTGAGGGTATACACCACCACAAGTTTCTTTTTACTAGGGTGTGTGTGCAGTTTCTTACCTTTCATCTTCAATATCCAACCCTCAGGGAGTTAGGTATGAAACTAAATATAGTAACACTCTCTTTTGACAACTTCCCCAGCAACGACACCAAGAGGAAACAACAATTACAGAATAGAAATAATGTTGGAAAACTATATTTGTCGAATATGAAAGAGAAAACAATGGGAATAGAAGCAAAACTAATATAAACGCATTAATAATCAAGGGGTAACCTTCAAGAAACAACAGTAAAGCAACAACGATTATAAATCACTTTATCTAAAGAGGAATCTATGCAAATCAATGTCACAACTACCAATATTATCCCTACTCAAAATGAAGCATATGAATTGCAATTAATATAACAGATGAATGACCAGCATAAAGAGATAAAATGTGGATCTAGTGATACAAATGAAGACAGTGCCTCATCTAGGAGCGGGACCAAACTAATGGAGTCAGACTACCTTGTAGAAAATATTAGAACAACGAATTAACTCTCAACAACATAAAATTGCATTATATTATGAAAGAACAATTGCAGTGAGTGCTTTCAACGAGTCTATCAAATGTATGAAAAATATTACATCCAAATAAGCTCTCTTTCGAGGCACTAGCCTCCATCTTTATACCACAATGGAACGAGATAATAATAGTAAATCTTTTAACAAAGAGAAATCCTAAGAATCTAAAAATTCTTATGATGCTCGTTTTTATTTACAAAGAGTCTTAATATTTCCCGGATGAGAAAACCAAGGGATTTGTCCCTAACATATTTACTCATATAAGAGTTAGCCTCAATTGATCTATTATGGTTGTTTGAGACAACATCACACTATCATGATTTTACCACAATAGCTCAAGAAACAACATCGAGTTCCAACTTTCGCAAAACTCTCGTTCATAGTAAAGATTCAACCATGATTACATAGTGATTTTGCAATCAAAATAATTCATTAAAAAGGAAAAATAGTAAAATTGAATTAATTCCTTCTAAAACTTATGTTATATGGGTTAATATGTCATAAATATAAGAAAAAGACAAGAAGACAACATTAAAACTAAGGAATGGGATAAGGGAATCATGACAATTGTGAGGCCCAACACCCGTCAAGGCTCTTAGGTCTAGAGTCTCGATTCATTTAGACTACTCTTGGGTTTGGGCCCTTATAGGCCTCTCTCCTTAGCTAATCTCCTTCAAAACATCTAGCAGTTTGTCGGGCCCTCCTCCAGGGCTTCAATCGGTAAGGGTTTTGACATGGGTTTCAATGGGGGCTCTAGATTGGTCTTGTCAAGTTGGGAAAAAATTTTGTTGTCCAATAATAGATGATATTCTTTTGCCACTAGTCTTTCTCACCTGTATCTACGCAACCCATGTTAATTCTATTCTGTTGGATTTTTCTCATGGGTATCCTATGAAACCCTATTTTTTTATGTGTTCGAGTAAAATCTTAAACATTATAAAGCCAAACATAAAAAATATACATCACCTATGTCAGAAAAATCACCCTCGTGCACCTTTGGTATTGGGTGGAGACATCAGAATGGATCAAGATAGGGTTTTAGCTTCTTTGTCATTAGTGGGGCATTTTCAAGGCTGATGTTTTAAGATACAAACCCTTTGTTCATGAGTTTTATATGATGTTTCTCCTTTCTTTCAACCATCTCCTAAGGTGAACATTCTAGATAATGGGTGGATTCACTTGAAGTTTACTAATGTTGAGGATGCTCATTCGATCGTGGGCCAATTTTGGCATATTGATTCCTTGCTAGTTATTTTTCGCTTTGGGTCTCCATTATTTGATGCCAAGAAGGAATGTTTTAATGTTATGCTTAAATGGGTTAGGTTCTTGGGTCTTCCACTAGACTATTGGGTGGATGAGGTTTTCCAAAACCTGGGTAATTATCTGGGTAAATATTTGACACATGATTCCTCATATCTCACCTCTGGAATTTTGTCAATGGCTCGTGTCCTGGTGTTGGTGGACTTAAGTGATCAGGTGCTCAAAATTAGGCTCAAAAATAAAAGTGTCAAAATCTTAATCAACTTAACTTTCGATCAAATATCTCGTCATTTTGATTCCAACGGTGCGAATGAAACTCAAATCTGAGCTCGTATGCAGAAGTTATAGCAAGTCAAAGTCTAGGTTTGACTTACTCACATGGCAGGATTGGATGATGTGGCAAGGTCCTTCAGCGAATGAGAAGGCACCAAGTGGCAAGCCACCATTGGCCCCAAAATGTTGCAAATCACAATCACAGGCAGGTCGGCATTAAAAATCGGACCCCAAGCAGTTGTGATGTGATAAGGCAAGCGAGAAGGCATTCAAGAATCAGTCGAAGATCGCGATACGATGGATCGCGATCACACATCAGTGAAGGGAGGTATTACAGAATTGGCCCCGGCAGGTTTGGGTTGCGATGCGATATTGTAATCACAAGTTGCAGCACGGTGTAGAGTCTCGCTTTATGATTTCCGCCAGTTCTCCGTCGATGGTGAAATGTGATAGGTTCCTCAAATGTGATGCGACTATAGGCTGCAGTTTAACGATCCATTGAATCTGTTGTATCACAATAACACATTTCTCACCTTGTTCATAGACCATAAGCCCACAGGACTCTGCTGATTGTGATTTGCGATAAGATAGTTGGTGCTAGCAGATTATGGCTCGCCACACAGTGAAATTTTTTGCCTAGTTAATGAATTTTTGAAGCTAATTTGTAGGATCATGTTAGGTTTGGAGAAATTTATGGAACAAATAGTGGGAAAAAAGGGGAAGTCATAAATTCTTCAGTTTACACTAAATTGGATGCAAAAAGAGGCTAGATAACCATTTTTTGATTATTCTGGATTGATTGGAGTAGATTTCAGAAGCATTTGAGCATTGTAAACACATATTTTTACACTTTTGAGCATGATAGAGAGGCCCAAACCATTAGAAGTTGGACCAAGGAGACGTAGCCCAGAAGGGGTAAACTCCTTTTTCATGTGCTTGTTGTAATGTGTTTTTGATATGTTTTGTACATGTTTATGTTGTTGCTCAGTTTCTGGTTCATGTTAAATTGCTCATAAAATTAACATAAAAACTCTTATTTTCACTTGCAAAAATTGATGAATCCTTAACCACAATGAAAGAATTTTGTTTATAATCTGAGGAATATCTTAGTGATGCAAACTAATATTCTAAATAATATCAATTTGGTATCAGAGGACTAGGTTTTCTTTATGAAAGAATGATTTAATTGTTTCCAAGTCCATGTCATGCTTACAAGGTTAAAACTCAAAAGAGGTGAAGGAAAGCTGGTTTGAAGCCCTGAATTTGGGTCAAGGGGAAGGAGAGCAAGGTTGTCAGAATCTCCAACACCAGTTCAGCCTCAATTTGAAGTTGAGACTCTAGAGATCATGTCTTATGAAGGGGAACTTACAAACATGACAAAAGATGAGAAGACCTTCAGAAAGGCTTTCTTTGATATGACAGAGATGGTGAAGGTCCTCTATGAAGAGAGGAATAACATGTTGCAAGGAGAAAATTCCTAACCTCCCAAAGGAGAATGCTCTTCAGAAGGAGGTAATGGAAAATGAGGTAATGGGAATGGAGACAAGCCTCCACCCTCTCCACCATCTTCTTCATCTTCTTCATCACAAGCATATTCATAGTTTTCCACTAATATAACCCTTACTCATACTCATCATCATTCTTCAAAAGGAACTGGTCAATCACCTTTTTTAAAACTTGATGTTAAATTCAAGTTGTCCATGTATAATGGTAAAGTGAATGCATAGAAGCTTGATAATTGGATTTTTTAGTTGGAGGTATATTGCAGGATTCAAAACCTTCAAGAGGATGACATAAAGATTCAGTTAGATTCCTTGAGAATGGAGGGTGCATCAATAGTATGGTGGGAATCAAAGACCCAAGAGGAGATTAAAAAACATGGTAAGATCTCAATTGCTTGGAATGATTTCATTGTTGCAATTAAAATACAATTCTACCCTCTAGATTATATGCAGAAATCCATCATGAATTGGTAGAACTTTAGACAGCTTAAAGGTCAAAATGTGCAAGATTACACCCAAGAATTCAGAAAAAGGTCATTGATGTTAGGTGTAGATTTGCAATAACAAGACACATTTCTGAAGTACATAGGGGGTTTACAAAGTTACTTTAGGCATATTATATTAATGTTTAATCCCAATAATCTAGATGACGTGTGTGTGCAAGCCACTCATCTTGAGGCAAGAGGGAAAAACACCACAGAAGAAGCTAGTAAAAATCCATTTAAGAGTAAGCGAAAAGAAAAGGCTTTCAAAGGGAAGGCAAAGAAAAATGTGTCTATCAAAAAATAAGGAGAGAAAGGTACATGCAAACACTATTCCATAGAGGGTCACGATGAAGCTCACTATTGGAAGCTTCATCCCAAAATGAGACACAAAAGAAACAACAACAAGGGAAAACAGAAGACAACTGCAACCACTCAACAAGATTTGGGATCCGATTCGGTGATGAAACTAAAATCACAGCCATGGGGTTAAGAGGAAAAGAATCCATTGCCAACACTAGTTCTTCAAACTCGCAAAATGAAACTCCAAATGAAAAGAGGAGAATATAATTGTTTCACATAAGGGTGATCTCAAAACATAACAAGGTTGATACGTTGTTCGATTGTGGCTCTCAAGCCAATCTTATTTCTGAAAACATTGTCAAGATTTTAAATCTAGAAATTGTTCCACATCATAAACCATATCCACTTGGATTGGTATGTGATAATGCACAATTGTAGGTTATGAGAAAGTATAAATTGAAATTCGCTATCACTGCAAAATTCATAGTGAAGTGGATCTTGACGTTGTGTTGTTAGATATCTGTGGCATCGTTTTGGGCAGCCTATACCTTTATGACAAAAAAGCTATCCTCCATCGACATGAAAAAATGTCATTTATTCAGAAATGGAGTAGAATATATTGTGAGACCTCACAACAAGAATACAAATCTTTCGCTTGTTAATGCATGGTAGATGAAAAGATTGGTGAATTCGAGCAAGAATTTCGTGCTTCTCATGATCAAACCCAAAAATGATGTTGATAATGAAGCTTTTAAAGGTTGTGATTTGAATTTGAAATTTGAATTGGTTGATGTAGTTAACTGATATGATGAAATGTTACAAGAACCAAAGGGATTACCTCCCAAGAGAGGAATCCAACACAAGATACAGTTGCAACAAGATTGTCATCTTCCTAACATTGGCATGTATAGGATTTCAGTGATGGAAAGTGAAAAAATTAAGATGAAAATCCAAGAGTTGTTGAATAAAGGAATCATCATACCATATTCCTCGCCCTTGTGGTTCACCTATTGTCTTGGTGCCAAAGAAGGATGGAACATGGCACATGTGTATGGACTTCCGCACATTAAACAAAATTACGATAAAGAATTGTTACCCACTTCCTCGAATAGATGATTTACTGGATCAATTGAAGGATGCAAATTATTTTTCTAAGTTAGACTTAAGAAGTGGCTACCATCAAATTAGAATAGCTAAAAGAGACATTTGGAAGACAACATTCAAAACAAAACAAGGTTTGTTTGAATGGCTAGTTATGTCATTTGGTTTATGTAATGCTCTTGCTACATTCATGTGTGTGATGAATGATGTGTTGAGGCCATTTCTTGATGAATTTTTCATAGTCTACTTAGATGACATCTTAATTTTCAGTAAATACCCCGTTGAACATGTCATGCATGTAAGAAAAGTACTCGATGTCTTTAAAAAAGAACAGTTGTATCTAAAGATGTCAAAATGCGAGTTTGGAAATACTTCTTTAGTTTACTTGGGTCATATTGTTGGAGGAGGTGAGTTGAAAATAGATCCCTCCAAGGTTGATGTCACTGTTAATTGGCCAAGGCCCAAGAAATTTACAGAGGTAAGAAGTTTTCTGGGAGAAGCCCAATATTGGAGGAAATTCATTGCTAATTTTTCTCTTATAGAAGCTCCTTTGCATGCATTGACCAACGTGAAAAAGGTTTTTCAGTGGGGAGGCAAACAACAAAAGGCCTTTGATGCATTGAAGGAAAAGATCAGTATAACTCTCGTACTCGCACTTCCAGACTTGAGACAGTAATTTGAGATTCAAACAGATGCTAGTGACTACACTATGGGTGCAGTCCTCATGCAACATGGTAAGCCTATCTGTTTTCATTCAGAAACTTTTAATGGTGTAGTGATTAATTATCCTACATATGACAAGGAATTGTATGCATTGGTGCAAAGTGTGAAAAAATGGAAACACTACTTGATGGGTAGGGAAACATTCATTCACACTGATCGTTAGCCATTGCAATACTTGCAATCTCAATAAAATTTTTAGCAATCAAGGCACTTTCGATGGATGGGTTTCCTTCAACAATTCCACTTGGTAATTAGGTATAAGAAAGGTATCTACAATAAAGTTGTTGGTATGCTTTCTGGGCCAATTGTTAGTGTAGCTACTTTACTCAAGCATAATTATGCTTTACATTAAATTTATATTGAGCAATATGCATTAGATAATGACTTTCAAGATGTTTATGCAAGATTGAGTCAAGGTAACCAAATACAGGAATTGGATTATCATTTGCATGATAACTTGTTGTACCATCTTGGAAAGCTTTGTATTTCGCAGGGAGAAAGAGTTAACATTGTAAGAGAGGCACATACATCTATAGAGGTATTGTTATTGGCCTCATATGATTGAAAGTGTGTCTCATTTTATTAAGGGATGTTCATTATGTGCAATCAGTAAGCCTAGTAATAGGAACTTAGGATTGTACACACCACTTCTGGTTCCTTCACGACCATGGGATAATGTTTCAATGGATTTTGTAGGAGGTCTCCCATTGTCAAAAAGAGGTCATGATTATTTGTATGTAGTTGTGGATAGGTTCAGAAAAATGTGTATTTTTGTGCCATGTAAAAAGAAATTTACAACTGAATAAACTACTTAGTTATTCTTCAAAATGTTTGGGTGCATTTTGGATTTCCCACATCCATTGTTAGTGATCGAGATTCTTGCTTCATGGGGAATTTTTTGTCAAACTTGTGGGGATTCATGGACACCAAATTGAAAAAGAGTACAACCTTTCATCCACAAACAGATGTTCAAACAGAGGTAGTGAACATAATAGTGATACATCTTCTACATGGGTATTGCAGAAAGAATCCTAAGTTGTGGAATGAACAATTCCACTATATCCAACATTCTTACAACCGAGCCAAGCACTCTTCCACTCAAACTTCGCCATTAGAGGCATGCATGGGATACTTGCCTAAATCTCCTTTTGATTTTATTTTTGTAAAATATGTTGCTATCGTAGGTCATATAGACATAGACAAAGCAATAAAGTTCATTGAACAAATACAATTAGTACACTAAAAGGTTCAAGAAAAGCTTGAGAAAAGCCAAGGCAAGTACAAAACAAG
This sequence comes from Pinus tabuliformis, assembly GCA_031772625.1. Lineage (NCBI taxonomy): Eukaryota > Viridiplantae > Streptophyta > Pinopsida > Pinales > Pinaceae > Pinus > Pinus tabuliformis. The sequence continues at coordinate 1,107,961,088 of CM062816.1, read as the reverse complement.
GCATGAAAATAATCGTCAAGATCACAAGTTCCAAGTTGGTGACAGATTTTGGCTTCACATTAACAAAGAGAGGCTCCAAGGAGAAGTTAAAAATCTCAAACCAATTAGATATGGTCCATTCAGAATTTTGGAAAAGATTGGTAACAATGCATTCAAGTTGGATTTTCCTTCATATATGCAAATTTATGTTGTTGTTAATGTTGATAGTTTAAGGTTGTATGAGCCTCCTTTGATTGAAGATCAAGGAGAGAATATTCAAATTCCATCTATTGAATAATTTTCTCTAGAATTCCTTGATGTGCTTCAACAAGACACTATACTTAACAGAAGAACAAGGATGACAAAAAGGGGAATTATCGATTATCTTTGAGTGGGGCTCAAGGGTACAATTCCTTCAAAGTTCAAATGTATAGAGGTTAGAAATGTGAGGGAACTGTACCCTCACCTGCTGAACAATTGAAAGTGACCCTTTTGGGGTCCAAAAGGCTTCTAGTGGGGAGGAGTGATCAGGTGCTCAAAATTAGGCTCAAAAATTAAAGTGTCATAATTTTGATAAACTTAGCTTCAAACTGAAGGGATCATCATTCTGATTCCAATAGTGAAAATGACACTCAAATCTGAGCTAGTATGTAGAAGTTATAGCAAATCAAAGTTTAGGTTTGACTTGCTTACATGGCAGGATTGGATGATGTGGCAAGGTCCTTCAGCGAATGAGGAAGCGCCAAGTGGAAAGCCGCCATTGGCCCCCTCATGTTGCAAATCACAATTGTAGGTAATTTGGCATTAAAAATCAACCCCCAACTAGGGAAGGGTTGTGATGTGATAAGGCAGGCAGGAAGGCATTAAGGAATTGGTCGGAGGCGGGATGCGATGAATCACAATCACACATCGGTAAAGGGAGGTGTTACAGAATCGACCCTGGTAGGTTTGGGCTGTGATACGATATCATAATAGAAAATTGCAACACGGTGCAGAGTCCCACTTTATGATTGTCGTTGGTTCTTTGTCGATGGCGAAATGTGATAGGTTCCTCAAATGCGATGGAGCTATACGCTGCAGTTTAATGGTAAATCGGGTCCATCATATCGTAATCGCACATTTCCCGCCTTGTTCACATACCATAATCATGCAATACTCTATCAATTGCAATTTGCAATAAGACAACTAGTGCCATCTAATTATAGCCCGCCGCTCGACGAACTTTTCGCCTAGTTAGTGGATTTTCAAAGCTAGTTTGTATGATCATATCGGGTTTGGAGCAATTTGTGGAACAAATAGTGGGAAAATAATGGGAAGTCATAACTTCTTCATTTTTCCACCAAATTGGATGCAAAAAGAAGCTAGACAACCATTTTTTAATTATTCTAAACTGATTGGAGAAAGTTTCAAAAGCATTTGAGCATTGTAAACACATATTTTTACACTTTTGAGCATAATACAGAGACCCAAGCCATTGGAAGCTGGACCAAGGAGACATAGCCCAGGAGAGGTGAAATAATTTATCATGTGCTTGTTGTAATGTTTTTTTGATGATGTTCTATACATGTTTATGTTATTGTTCATTTTCTGGTTTATGTTAAATTGCTCATAAAATTAACATAAAAACTCTTCATTTCACTTGCAAAAATAGATGAATCCTTAAGCACAATGAAAGCATTTTGTTTATAATCTGAGGAATATCTTAGCACTGCAAACTAATATTCTAAATCAGATCATTAAGTGAGGGTCTTCTAGAGGAAATGGAATTGGGGGAAGGTGAGTCAAATATTCAGGAATTGGACTATGGAGGGGTCCCTTTTCGTTGTTGTGTTTTTCATAGGTACGGTCATCTGTTTCAGTGGATGAGGAAAATTTGTTCTAGGAGGATGCGGGCCTTCCCAACGGGTGCCTTACAACTAGCAACACCTCCATTGTTCCTCTTTGCATGCGAAAGCTCTGGTATCAACTATTGGAGTGCCTATTCTGGACCCCATGGCTGTGGATGAGGTTGCAACAACATCTCAGGACTCTCATGTGTTCGGTATCTCTTCTTCTCCTCCATGTCTTTTCAAATTTTTTATATGATGAATAAATGAATATTAATCAAAAAGATAAACTTGTCTCTAATATCCCGAGCCCACCTCATTTCACCTCCTTTTTTACTCAAGCCCTCTATAATTTGGCTATACCTCCTTTTGATCTATCATCCCCTACTATCTCCCCATAACATTCCCTTTCCAATTCTTTGGGATATGAATCCTCTTCATATAACCTATGGCCTCAATCAAATGTTTTTTTTAGAAACCTCTTGACCTTGGGTTGGGTCAAATTCAATTTGCATGTTTAGAGTCGGGGGGGTGGTGAAAATCCCACATTACCTTATCTAAGGAGCGGGCTAAGGTGGATATGGTGGCTGGATGCAAAGATTCAATCTATGGGGTTCTTAGAGAAATTATAACCCCATCCACTATTCCATTATAAATATACTCTCTTTCAATTTTCAAAGTTTGGCGAGTCTCCCTAAAATACTGGTATTAAAACACCTTATTGATTCTAAATCTTTGGAAATTATCTTTCTTCAAGAGATACATGGTTTGGACATTGCTATTGTACAATATTTGGGAAATTTGTTGTGGGGTTGGCATTTTCAGTATATTGATGATATTGGTCGACCAAGGGGTCTAGTAGTGGGCTAGATTAACCTCTTCTTTAAGCTTCTAAAATCATGGAGTACATCGACAAGGCTTGGGGTAGAACTTTTCTCTTAAGAATTGGCCCATGAGGTTTCACTGCTCAATGTATATGTCCCCTCTCTTAACAAAGATTCCTTTTTGGAGTCCTTTTCAACAAATCTCTGGTAAATTTTCCAAACCTTATTATTGGTGGAGATTTTAATGTCTCTTTTGGTGTCGTTGAATCGTGGGGGGAAGGGTTATTTCCAATCCCTTGGAAAACATTTTTTGTGACTCTGTGATATCCACTTCATTGATTGAATTAGTCCCCTTAAAACTAAGGCCTACCTAGGGCAACGAGCGAATTGTTCTGGATCGTATTGCAAAACACATAGACTAATTTCTTATCACAAAAGTTTTTTTGGGTCTATTTCAAAATATCAAGCAGTGGATTGGATATGATGGTATTTCTAATCACTCTCCAATTTTTTTTGAATTAAAAGGTGATTCCCTCAAACCTGTTTCCCCTTTCAAATTAAATTCCTCATGGTTAAAGGATGTATCTTTCCTTAATATGATCAAGGAGCAATGGTTTCTCTACTCTCCTCAAGTTGGCCTTTCTTCTAGGCAACAATTAGTGAATAACCTCAAACTCATCAAGCAAAAAACTAAAGAATGGACTTCTGCTAACAATCATTCAGAAAATTTAGATCTCAAGTTAATTGAAGAGAAAATCAGGACCATTGTCTTGTTTGAGGATGAGGGGTTTTTCTATGATGCATCTAGGAAACTCCTTTTCTTATTAGAAAAGAAGAAGAAACTCATCTTGGATCACATAGAGGATGAGTGGTGTCTAAAGATTAGGGTTATCTAGCTTGAATGTGGAGATAACAATACTAATTGTTTTCATGATTTTGCTAAAGGATGCAAAATGGTGAACATTATTTGGTCTCAGAAAGAACATAGTTACCGATCAAACAAGAACTATTACCTCAAAACGGGTACTCTAGCCCAAAAACCCCCAAAAAACATGAAACAACAGACTGGAAATAATAATTTTTTATGCTGGAATAAGATTTTTTTTCAGGGTACATTTTCAACATTTTTTAAAAATGATAGTAAAAACCAAATTTTTGTGTGCAAAAAAATCACCCTGAAAAAAGAAAAGAAAAAAAAAAGTGTTGATGCTGGATTAATGTCCTTTTTTTTTCTAGGGTTAATTTTCAACATTGTTTAATAATGACGTTAAAAATAAAATATCATGACTCTGAAAATCTTTAAATTTCCAACGATTTTCAAGAATGAACTTCAAAAAAAATACTTATAATTGTTTTCAACCATAGCATTAAAGATAAATGTCCATGATTTAAAAAAACATTGAAATATTAACAATTTTTCAAACATGGAATTAAAACCAAAGATTATGGCTACAAAAAAATCTTAAGTTTTCAAAATATTTAAAAGAGGACATTATGGAAAAAATTTATGACTAAAAATTCTTAAAAAAGAAAAGAAAATAAAGCAATAAAAAAATAAAAATAAAAAACAAAATTGACTTGTGAAAAAAAAACCCCCCCAAAAAATAAAATAAAATAAAAATAAAAAAATTCAAATATTCAAAAAAAAATAAAAACAATAAAAAATACTAAAAATAATACAAAAGAAAACAAATTTTCAAATATTGCAAAAAAATAAAAACATAAAACAAAAAATTAAAAATAATAATAATAATAATAATAATAATAATAATAACAAGTAATAGAACATAAAATAAAAAATAAAAAACATGACCAAAAAAAACTATAAAATGTAAAAAAAAAAAAAAAAAAAAATCAAAATTTACAAGTTAAATTTAAAAATTTAAACAAAAATAAATAAAATAAAAAACGCAAAATATTTCAAAAATATAACATAGTTTAAGAAAATAAAAATGACCAAAAACAAATAAAAAACAAATTGTTGAATTGAGGCTTTTGTGATCCATATCAAGTTTATGAGAAAACAATTTCAGCATAAATCACACGATAATACATTTGTCGATGTGTTTCGAACCAACGAGTGTGGTTCATCGTGAGGACAAGTTGAAGAATCAGATCATTGCTCCATGTTAAATAGGGGGAGCAGATCTTCCACCAGCTAGGTTTGACTGGAAAACAACTATATTGGACTAGATTGGACCAATGACTATAATTGACCATGAAATGGCTAGATTTGACTAGTCAATTGGACTCGTCCAAAGGATAGGACCAGGACTAATATTGTATTTAATCAAATTATTTAATTATAATATTATTATTAGATAAATAGTTATTCAATGTATTAGTGTTTAATATCAATATATTTTTTAATGTTCTGAATGTCATTAAAGTCTAGAATGATAAATTTATGAAATGCTACATACAAATATTATTTTAATACTTTTTGGTTGGTATTGTTTGTTATTTAAGTAAAATGTTAACCATATTTGAGTTAAAAATAATAAATCTAGGGAATATTAATAATAATAATGAGTAAAATGTTAACATATTTATGTTTAGTATATTAATAGATCTAGGGATTATAAATATTAGTAATAGTATGGATTTAATATTATCCTTAATACAACTAAAATAATAATATTATAAAATTAATTATTATTTCATAAATTATATTATTAATATTATTATTATTAAAATAATATTTTAATAATAGTATTATTCTTATTATTATCATTATTAATGGTTTGGGTAACTTATTAATATAAATTTATTAGTTAAGCTATCTAATGTAAACTTGAACTTTCTACTTAAATCTAAATTTTAGAACAATAGTTATCTTATAATAGATAATTTTAACCCATTAAGTTAGTCATGAAAAGGACTATCTCATAAATATAAGGAAAAGAAAATGAGGGAGATTTCCAAAGAGGACCAAAAACTCAAATAGGAATTAAGGAGAAAGAAAACAGGTTAGTTAGAAGCTTCACTACAGGATAATTAGGGGAAGAGAAAGGAAATAGATAATTAGTTCAAGTCATTAATAGAGGAGGGAGGTAGGGGGGCGGGGAAAAAACCAGCTGACCGAAAAAAATTTAGAAACGAAATAAGGAAACAACAACCAACTAGAAGGCGAGGGGGAAGAAATGACTAGGAAGAGAGGGTAGGGATCCAGCAACTACTGATCTTCCAGCCATCATCTCTATTGAGATTGCTTGGCCTTTTTCCAATCTCAATGGCTTCCCTAAATTTTCGGTGATGAAACTACGCAACCTTAGCAATAACACGGGCCTCCTCAATACAAACATGATGTTTAGTCTTCTTCGCATGCTCCACTAGTGCAGAAGACTTGGTCCTCCCATGTTTTAGGTCTACTGAGTGCTCATTAATCCCTTGATTAATAGAGCACCTAGTCTCGCCAATGTAGGGGGTCCCATAAGAACAAGGAATATAATAGACACCCTTCATGTCGTTAGGGTTGATAGGATCCTTCACCGATCAGAGGGAATTACGAAGGGTGTTAAGGGGTCTAAAGGTTGAGGGAACATTATGCTTCCTAATAAGCCTACAATCTTATTAGTGGTCCCTTGGATAAAAGGTAGATGGACCCCTGGGGCTCGATTTTTAGCTTATTTTTTAACCATCGAATTCTTGTAGGCTTTAAGGAAAGCCCTCTGACTAAGGTGTCTACTATAACCATTTTTAACAAAGACATTAAGGAGATGGGATTTCTCTTTATTGAAGCTCTTTTCATCAAATATTCTCAGGGCACGAGTAGCGAGGGTGTTGAGAACGCCTAACTTTTGAGCAGGGAAATGATGGGAACTGGCATGAAGACACTTCTTAGTATGTTTTTTCTTCCGAAACACTTGGTGGGAGAGGGAACCATCAATATTCTTCAAAATAAGAATATCAAGGAAACGGAGGCAACCATCGACTTCTTGTTCCATGGTAAACTTAATGGCGAAGGATTGACTGTTCAGATGCATGAAGAAGAGATCCAACTCATCCTGGCCATGAGACCAAATGACATTAGTGTCATCTACAAATCTTTTCCAAAGCTTGGGCAGGAGACGGGATAAGGCCAAAGCCTTGGATTCAAAATCTTCCATAAAGAGATTAGCAATAATAGGGGATGGGGGGAGCCCATGACAACACCACAAATCTGCTCAAAGAACTCGCCCTCGAAGCTGAAAAAAGTAGAAGTGAGACAGATCTCAACTAACCGAGTGGTATCAAGATCCGTGAGTCAGTTGAGAACCTCCAAGGCCTCCTTTATAAGGATGCAAGTGTAAAGGGAGACTACATCGAAACTCACAAGAATGTCCCCAGGGTCAAGCTTTATGCACTTAAGCTCTTCAACAAAGGATGCAGAGTCTTTGATGAAGGACTCCATAAGGCCAACAAAGGGGTTAAGCTTCAAGGCAAAGTATTTAGAAAGAAGATAGGTAGGACCACCAATGGTGTTTACAATGGGCCTTAGGGGAGCCCCCTCCTCATGAATCTTTGGAAGACCATAGATCCTTGGAGTAATGGGACTACTCTCAATGAGTTTATGGTACAAGGAACTCGCGGAGCTACTGCACTTGATGGCAAGAGCCACAGTCCTAGATATCTTTTTTAGAGGGTTCTTGGGAAGCTTTTTATAGCTTCCACTATTATACAGATGATCTAACATCTTCTTGCAATAATCCTCTTTGTCGAGGATGACAACAGCCCATCCTTTGTCAGCTTTCAGAACTACAACATCTTTGTTCTGGTTTAAGGATCTGAGGGCAACAAATTCCTCCTTTCTAATGTTGCTACTAGGGGGCTCTGCCTTCCTAAGGACAATGACACAATCTTGCCTAATAATGTCCTTAATATTATCAGGTAAACCTCTAATCACGAATTCCATGTCGCAGATAATGTCATCTACTGGGATCTTCTTAGGGGCCAGGGAAAAATTTAAACCTTTACCCAAAAGCTTAAAAACAGAAGGGCGAAAGGAGAAACTAGAAAGATTGATAAATTTATTATTTTGAGAGGGAGGGGGAAGATTAATATTATTATCATTACAATTATTATTGGCTAAATCATAATTAATCATAAAATCTTTGTTTTTGTCAAAATCGTTATCATATTTTAAATTATTATAGCTATTAATAATCGATAAATTATTATTATTACTAATAGATATATTATTATTATTAGTAATTTATATATTATTATTATTATTATTATTATCACATAGTATTAAACCTATATATAGTTTATTAAGATCACGATTATGGTAGTCCTTATAGATATTTGCGCCCTCATCGCAATGGCAGATAGGGCTCTCTACACTTGTGAATGGCACAAAGCTTAGATTTGGCTTCGATGAGGCTTAAAGCTCATTGTTGGACTTGGAGAGGCTCACAAGTGGACCAGAAGGGAGGGGGGTATGATTAGTTGATGACGATAAACTAGCGGGAGTAATATTAACATTGTTGCGTGATGAATCAGGTTCAGGTGAAGAGATGATGATGCAACATGATTCAGTGATGGGGGTAGGTGGACCAGAAGGGAGTGGTTTATCATCAGGCGACGACTCTAGATTTCCTTAAAATAAAATAAAATAAAACAAAAACAAAATAATTCAAAAAATAAAAATAAAAATAAAAATAATAACAAAATTAAAATATATAAAATAAATAATTAAATAAAACATATAGATATATAAATATATATATATATAATATATATATAATATATATATATATATATATATATATATATAGATATATATATACTAATACTATTAAAAAAATGAAAAAAAAAAGCCGAAAAAAAGCCCTCGGCCCCACCCCAGGGCTTTTTTTTCAATTTTTATTTTTTTATGTTATTTTATTTAAATGATTTATATTACAATGTTTTTATTTTAATTTTTTTTATATTTTTTATTTTAGTGCTTATTTTTTATATTAATTTTAATTTTTAATTTTTAATTTTTAATTTTTTTTTAATTTGTAATTTTTTATTTTTTTATTTTCTTTTAATTTTTTATTTTATTTTAATTTTGTTAATTTTTTTTCTTTTTTCTTTTTTCTTTTTTTACTATTTTTATTTTAGTTTTTTAACTTCAAAAAAATTGATTTTTTTTTTGTTAATTTTTCTTCTTCTTAAATTATGTTGTATTTTTGAAATATATTCTATTTTTTATTTTTATTTTTTTTATGATTAAATTTTGATTTTTTTTACATTTTATAGTTTTTTTTTTTTTTTTGTCTTTTTTACATATTTTTTATATTTGATTTTTTTGTCATGTTTTTATTTTTTATTTTATGTTTTATTACTTGCTATTTTTTTATTTTTTTGTGATTTTATTTTTTATTGTTTTTATTTTTTTGAATATTTACAAATTGTTTTCTTTTGTATTATTTTTTGTGTTTTTTTAATTGTTTTTATTTTTTTGAATATTTGAATTTTTTGATATTTTTTTCTTGTTATTTTTTTTAGTTTTTATTTTTTTTTACAAGTTAGTTTTGTTTTGTCTTTTTACTTTTTTACTGTTTTTAGTTTTTATATTTGATTTTTTTTTCATGTTTTTTGATTTTGTTTTTTATGTTTTATTATCAACATAAAAATCACCAACACTAAAAAAAAATTATCTACACTTAACACATTAGAAAATTTAAAGTGTAAAAAATAATCCCTCTAACAAAAGGGGTTGATATTGCATTAGCACTTTTCAAAATCAAGATGTAAATCACTAACAAACAAAAAATATGTTCATACTAGATATATAAAAAAATTAAAGTGTCAAAAATAAGCCCTCTAAAAAAAATTGTGTTGATGCTACATCAACACTTTTGAAAATCAGTATGAAAATCACTAACATTTAAAAAAAAATGTTCATACTTGAGACATAAGAAAATTTATAGTGCCAAAAATATGCTCCAAAAACAAAATGTTTATTCTGAATCACCACTTTTCAAAATAGAGCGATTTTTTGCTACCTCAAAAAAATAGGTACTAGCTAATTTTCTTGTTTGATTGATAACTATGTTAAGGACTCTGCTGGGAATGAAGTCTCCTATTTTCCAGATTTGGCCACAATCGGTGTCAACCACTTTAAAAATATGTCTCGTGCTCAAGAGGAGGCTACTATTTTTGAGGTCATTCAAATTGCTCTCCCCTTTCCTCGTTTCCTGGATGAGGATGAAAATTTGGACCTAATGGAAAAAGTATCTGAGGAAGAGCTCAAAGTTTTCAAAAAGACAATAGCTTAGGGCTATATGGTTGGGGTGTCAATTTTTTTCTAGGACTTAGTGAAATTTTGGGGAAAGATTTGTTGGTTGTGGTGGAGTTGAGAAGGATTCAATATATTCTTTCAGCGTTAAATTCCAATTTTATTTCCCTATTCCCAAATATGGATAATCCCACTTCATTTTCTGATTTCAGGACGATATCATTATGTAATGTTGTTCACAAAGTGATGTCCAAAGTGATTTCTCTTCGCATCAAACCTATTCTCTCATCTCCATCTCAAAGGAACAATTTGGGTTCCTAGAGTGCATCAAATCCACGAGGCCATTAGTGATCCAATTGGCTCCAGAGAGGCTCAAAAACCAAAGAGAGCTCCAAAAAGGCAAAAAAGTTGAAGTCTTCAACTCTTAGCGAAACCAAGTCCCAGTCATAGATCTCATCGTTCTAAATCTAGTGGTGCAAGTGGTACTGGAATCTGAATCTGTATGATCAACTTATTGCAGTTAGAGTTTCACAAGTTAAAGCAAGAAAGTGGGACCCATAAGGCGTACGTGGCTGTTGACTCGCTAATTAGCCAACACACGGAACTCCATAATTAGCTCCTTATCATGCAAAAAAGACAAAAAAAAATAATAATATTAAATATTTCCATATATATATATATAAAAACAAAAAAACAAAAAAAACAAAAACAAAACAAAAAACAAAAAAAAACAAACAAAAAAAACTAAACAAACAAAACAAAACAAAAACAAAAAACAAAAAACAAAAACAAAAACAAAACACATCAAGATATGGTTATTTTAACAAATAAAAAAAATAAAATGGTGGTCAACAAATTTGTTACATGGTTTGAATGTGTTATATGGTTGGTATAACCATATCAAAACCCAACCGAAATTCATATAAAACATTCAGATGGTCAAAAATCACATTCCATAAATGAAATCATATAGTGCATGTGGTCAAATGCTTAATGTGTTGGTTATATAAACATAACCAAAGTGTTTAACATGTATGACATATATATAACATGTATGGTTATGACAAGATTTTTATTAGGAATGGTTAATTTGAAATGGTAGACAATGGAGGTTCAAACAACATTCGATTATAATAAAGTTTGATTAAATGAGTTGACACATTTAAAAAAAACCACAGTATGTATGGGAGTCACATGGTTTGACCCCAAGCAGGCCCTGTAATAGTCGTCCAAATTTTCAATTGGTAAGTTTGCCCATGCTCAAGTACAAAAGCCCAACATTTCATATACCCAAGGAGCCAACGGGAAAGCCTAGAGTGCCAGGTGGAACGGGACCAGGAGCAGAGAGGTTGCGCAAAACCCCACTTGAGCACAATTCCCAAAGAAGAATATTCTAGAGAATATTCTTTCATGCATAATCACTGAGGAATCTTTAAGATTCCCTTAGAGCTGAATTTTGACAGTGCCATAAATATGTCAATTTTATATTGAGATTGATCAAAATTTCACCAAGAGTTTGATCATGCAGACGATTTTATGATTTGAGTAGTGGATTTTCCATAGACATATGTTGAACAATGGAACCATGAAGTTGGAACCTTGATGCAAGAATCCGCATGGAATCTGAAAGATTCCCTAGCGCCAAAAAATGAAAGTTTATGAGCCAAGCCGACTTTATACTCTTTTTTCTCAATTTTTCGCAAGTAATATGATGGTGTGATCAGTTTCTTCATCTAAGCAATTGAATTTTAGTCCGCTCACAAAATATAATCTTTGAGGAATCTTTGAGATTATCGAGGAGCCCAGATGTGACCGAGGTAGAAAGGGGCCGAGTTTATACTCATTTCATGTTTTTTCACAGGGAACACAATGGCACATGTTGTTTCTTCATCTGAGTAGCTCATTTTTAGGCCATACCTAGACTTGGAGGTATAAGGGGCATTATTTCCATGTGTTCATTTTATTTTTGCTAAGTTGATGATTTGTATTTGAGATCCACGTATGCCACTTTATGAAAGAATCATTGTATGCCACTTTATGTGAGAGCTTGTTCCTTTGTCATGCTGGAGGAGAAGTTTTATGAGTGAGAGTTCTTATGGGAGAATGTCTCATGGATAGACATGCCACTCTAGATAAGGGGATTCATCCTTGTATAGACAGAGGTTACATCACATACTCGTAATCTTCATATAGCATCTAATGAAGCTATTTCCCCACTCTTGAAACCGGGCCCAGAGACATAACCCACACTGGGTGAACTCCACTACCAAGTTGTGTGTGTTCGTTGATTTGATGGTTTCCTTTATGTTTCCTCTCCTTTAAAACCATGCACATGTGGTTTCCATACTCTTTCACATGCAATTCTTCTAACATCAAAGAATTAAAAGATCTTGGTTAATTCGGTAGTTGAGAGAATTCGGATCAAGTTTGGTATCAAATTTGTCTTCTTGCTAATGTGAATTGTGAATGTGAATGATAACCAGATATTGAATGTGCAACAAGAAGGAAAATGGAGGATCACAAAGATCTCTACGAGGACCTCTTCAAGCTGACATGCATGGTAGATATAATGTATGCAAATTATGAGGAGAAAATGGAAAAAGAGGAAAGGTAGAAAGAGAGAGAAGAGGACGATGCTCCATCTCCATCTTCGAGAAAATATACTTCTTCTTCATATTCTTCTCATCATTCAAATGAGGAGACCAATCAGAGCCTTCAAATAGAGACTATTGAATTGAAGAGACTTCTACAAGAAGTAGAAGAGGAGAAGTAGAGATTGCAGTTTCAATTATGAGCCATGGAAGAGGCCTTGGAAAATTCGAAGTGCAATGAAGGCCTAGTGAAGCCATCATCACCTACTTCAGAATCAACAGTTTAGGTAAAAAATGTTGGTAGTTCTCCAGTTTCCTTTTCACTTGATGTTATTTCCATTGGAAACCTTGAAGTACCCATTTCAGGAAATGACATGAGACTCCTTACTAAGATGGGGTTTAAAGGAGGAGGACTTCGTGTTAATGTCCAAGTAATGACTCAACCATTGGAGGTTGTATAGAGACCTCGATATATAGGTTTGGGTTACACTAAAGGAGAGCGTTTGAACACAGAAGAAGCATCCAAACCATTTCCAAAACCATCAAGGAAATAATATGATGTGAACACATAACAAACTTCCCATGATAGTGAACATTGCAGAAAGAAGAGCTAAGGAAATCTCTCATCACCACGATCATATTGGATACAACAAGCAAGGTATAAGAGGTTTAGTTATGTTAATGTACCTTTTGATTACAAGAAGATTGTCAATGATGAGCATAAATTATGGCAGAGAAAACCATGTAGTTTTTTTGGCTTGTATAACCATGTTGTTGTCGAGTGTCGAAAAAGAATGGCAGAAAGAAAGAGGAAATAAATGTGAAAGGCCTTCTCCACGTAAGGGAAGGAATAAGGTTAAGAAGGTCTGGAGGAGGAATAATTTTTGTGGCCATTGAAACAGACATGAACATTAGAGAGCCACATGTTGGGAGCTCCATCTAGAGCAGTGTCCCAAGAAGGAAAAAAACGCCTATGTAGGAACCAAATGGTGAAGTTTTTCAACAAGAGAATCAGCCACATAGAGATAACCCATTCACTTTATTGAGTGAGAGATGGTTTTATTAGAGATAGTAGCTAGTCATGGCCACACTTTTGTAAATCATATGTTGTGAAATGATTGTAAAAGTGATGATGTTTTTTCCATCACTTATGAAATGGACATGATCATATTTTGACCTTTTTGTTGATAGTTGGGGTATTGATTTATGTTATGATGTTGATGTAAACTTGACCAAAGAGTGTGTTATAAACTCTTGGCAAGTACGGGGTTTTCTTGGGTCATGATAGGTCATATAATTGGACATGTATTTTGCAAAATTTTACTATAGGTTTGCATATGATACAAGTGTCATTTTATCACATATGGCTTTGAAGTACAAAGGTGAAGAAGGAAGTGTCACCTATTAGGGCACTTGTTTTGCAGACAAGGGAGTAGAATAGATTCCAAATTGTGTTCATGCTTTTGGAGGACCAAACGCTCCTCATTGGGGGGGAATGATCTAGGTGGATCTAGAAAGGCTCAAAAACCAAAGAGGTCTCCAAAATAAAATTCTTGAACTTTCAGTGAAACCAAGTCCAAGTCATAGATCTCATCGTTCTGAATCTAGTGGTACAAGCGGCACTAGAATCTGAGTTTGTATGATCAACTTATCGCATTCATAAGTTCACAAGTTAAAGCAAGAAAGTGAGACTCATAAGGCATATGTGGCAATTGACTGGCCAATTAGCCAACAACACATGGCACTCCATCATTGGTTCCTTTCCCGCAAAATAATAATAATAATAATAATAATTGTCAGGCCAGGGTAACTCCAAAATAGACAGAAGAAAACTAACTACTTAATTCATTAGCTAATCTATCATTTATATACAGAAATAGGATGGATCAGTTCATCTTCTTGATGACTGATCATGTTCCAGTTCACCCATCCATTGAGGATTAGGTGTCAACATTCCCCCCCTTAATCTGAAGGGATGTTGGTGAGTCCAAGCATCATTCTGAATCTTTCAAGCTTTTCTCTTCCAAGCGCTTTGGTGAAGATGTCTGCAATTTGCTCGTTTGTGGAACAATGACGGAGATGGATTGTTTTGGCCTCAACATGATGTCGGATCAGATGATATTTAGTATTGATGTGCTTAGTACGATCATGGAACTTTGGGTTCTTGGCCAACTTTATTGCAGAGGTGTTATCAATCATGAGTGGAGTTGATTGTATTTGTTTTACCTGCAAATCTTCAAGAATTTTCCTGAGCCACACAATTTCTTTCGTTGCTTCAGCTGCTGCCACATATTCTGCTTCTATTGTGGAATCTGCTGGTACTGATTGTTTGCGTGATCTCCAGGAGACAACTCCTGATCCAAGACTCATAGCATATCCTGAAGTAGATACCCCAGTTTCTTTGTCTCCATCGAAGTCTGAATCAGAGTATCCAATCAAGTTGAAGTCGTCCACCTGTGTATACTTGATTCCAAGGTCTTGAGTTCCCTTCAAGTACCTTAGAACTCTTTTTGCAGCAGACCAATGTCCCTCACAAGGCTTTTGCATAAACCTGGAGAGGATTCCAACAGCAAATGAAATGTCTGGTCTGGTAGTAGTGAGGTAGATGAGACTTCCTACAAGCTGTCTATACTTTGTTGCATCCTCAAATTCCTTTCCTTCAATAGATGTGAGCTTCAAGTTTTGTTCCATTGGAGTAGAAAGAGGATTGCACTCTGTCATGCCAAATCTGTTTAACAAATCTCCAATGTATTTCTTTTGAGAAAGAAATATGGATTTTGGATGTTGGGTTACTTCAATGCCAAGATACTAATGAACATAGCCCAAATCAGTCATTTCAAAAAAAATTCCTAATTCTTTCTTTATGGATGCAATATAGCTTTCATTGTTCCCTGTCATTAAAATATCATCTACATATACCACAAGATATACAACTGTTTTGCCAACTTTCTTGACAAATAAAGTTGCATCATCAAGATCAAAATGATTGAAGTTGAGTTTCAGAAGATGCTCAGTTAGTTTTTCATACCAGGCTCGTGGTGCTTGTTTGAGGCCATACAAGGACTTCACAAGTTTGCATACTTTATGTTCATGTCCTTTCACATCAAATCCTTCAGGCTGGGACATAAAAACATTCTCTTTTAGATCTCCATTCAAGAATGCAGTTTTTACATCCATTTGATGGACTTTTCAACCGTTCTGAGCAGCTAGTGCAAAGAGTGTCCGGATGGTGGCCCATTTTGCTGTGGGGGAAAAAGTTTCCTCATAATCGACCCCTTCCTTCTGTGCAAAACCTTTTGCCACAAGCCTAGATTTGTGCTTGTCAAGTGAGCCATCAGCTTTGTATTTGTTCTTGTAGACCCACTTGCAGCCAATTGGTTTTGTTCCAAATGGAGGATCAACCAGCTTCCAAGTGCCATTATTTATGAGGGCATCATACTCCTTCTGCATCGCTTCTTTCCATTCATCATGAGAAGCAGCTTCTTTGAAGGAAGTTGGTTCAAAATCTGTAGACAAGTTCAATTCACAATCATAAGTAACATCCATATCAACAGGTGAATTAGAGTTATCTACATCACCTCCATCTTGTCGGTTTGTATTTCTGGTTCCTGTTTTTCCAATTTCATCAGGATGAACACTTTCAAGTGTCTTTGTCAGCCACTTTGGGGGACCTTTCCGAGATGGTCCAGGCTGCTTTGTTGATTGAGTTGGGTCTGAATCAAGATTGAGTCTCCCAATTCTATCAATTACATCACTTAAAGGATCATCCAGTGTTGGAGTTTCATGCACGGGAGATAGTTCTTCAGAAGAAGATTCCACATGTTGATCTAGTATAGGAATCCCCCCTTCAAGATGTGGAATCTGATTATCAAACTCTTGAAATGATTTCATTTTTGTGAATCTATCCAAGCGATCAAGTTGTCGCTCAACAACACTGTCAGATTTGGATGATCCAAGAAAAATGACATCTCTAGATACAACAAACTTTTTATTTACTTCATCATAGAGACGGTATGCTTTAGAGGTGTTTTAATATCCCAGGAAGATACACTTACAACTTCTAGCACCAAGTTTGTTTCTATGTACCTTTGGTATTAAAGCATAACAGGTGGAATCAAAGATCCTGAGATGTTTTACCGAAGGAACATGTCCATACCACAATTCATAAGGAGTTTTGTTTCTTATAGCACTAGATGGACATCTATTCTTTATATATGCAGCACATAGAACAGCATCAGCCCAAAACATTATCTTTACATTTTTGAAGAAAAGCATGGATCGTACCATATTCAAAATTGTTCTGTTCATTCTTTCAGCTACACCATTATGTCGAGGATTATAAGGCACAGTTGTTTGATGTTTAATCCCATGTTGGCGAAGATAGTGTTCAAATTCATTTGATGTATATTCTTTTCCATTATCAGTGCGAATAGACCCAATATGAGATTGTGCATCATTTTCAATCCATTTATGAAAATTCTTGAATGTTTGAAAAGCATCAGATTTGTTCTTCAATAAATAAACCCAACACATTCTGGTGTAATCATCAATAAATGTCATGATATATTTATTTCCATTTGTAGAAGGAACAGGCATTGGACCTCATAAATCTGAATGAATGAGTTCAAGCTTCCTATGTGCTCTTGAATGTGAATCATGAAAAGACTGTTTGCTATGCTTTCCTAGAATGCAAACATCACATTGCTTATGTTTTCTAGGAATGGTAGGCAAACCAGCAACACCATTTTTCTTCAACAAGCGGAGACTATCATAGTTTAAATTTCCAAATCTAGCATGCCATAATAAACTTGATGGAAGTGTACCTTCTTCATGATGAGAAATATATGAGAAATGTTGTGCATGAGCAGAGGTTCCTTACAGTTTAAGAAGTCTTTCTTCTTCTATTCCCCTCATGACAAGTGAGTGGTCAGATGCCTTTCTTACCTCAAGCTTTCCATCAAACATATGAATGGAGTGACCTTGCTGGCAGATGTGGACCAAGGACAACAAGTTTCTCTTGAGCTGTGGGAGATATAGAACATGATCCAGAAGAAAGTCTGGAAGACCAGGCAGTTTAAGCCTGATTGTGCCAAGCCCTAATGGCTTGATTTTTGACTGATCTGCAAAGTATACTGCTCCATCAACATTGTCACTGAAATCTTCAAAAAAATCTTTCCTATGAGTCATATGACAGGTTGCTCCTGAATCAAGCAACCAATCATTTTTCGAAGAAGCAAGTGAAGCATTAAACAAGTCTTCATTTACTCCAATGTTACATTGTGCCTCAATATAGTGAGCAGATTCAGGTGCTTTACCTTTGTCTGTGTCATCAGTTTTACCTTTCTGCTAATTTCTTCTCTGCTCAATTTTGTCCCATGGTAGCTTGCATGTAGAAGCATCATGTGATCCATTTCGTTTGCAGCGAATGCAATGTAAGTCTGCCTTTTCTTCTTGAGGGTGTCTGCCCCCCCTGCCTCTGAAATATCTTCTTCTTTCTCTTGAATGCATACTGTAACAAATTTTTTTCTGCTGATAGAAAATCCTTACGTTACAGCCTTCAAATCCCTCTAATATTTGCTAAAAAACATCAGTATTTCATTGTACATATCACTGCAATACTACTATGTTTTGAAAAATGACGCTCAATAGATCACTTCAATATATTACTTAAATACATATCAATTTATCACTTCAATACATATCAATATATCACTTCAATATGGATGTTATCGTCTTCTGCACTTCAGGAATATGAGTGGTTGAGAATCAATTTGAAAGAATGCGCAAGGGATATATCACTTCAATATATATATCAATGCAAAACGCATAAGGGATATATTAATATATATATTACTTCAATATATATCAATGCAAAACTATTATGAAAGCAGCGCAATATGTAAAACTTTTGGATGATACTGCGCGTTTTAATCTTCACTGATTTAGCAGATTGCAGTATGCATTTCCTCCTCTTGCACCGATGATACCATTCACCATATAGTATTTTCACACCTCTGTATTGACAAAACTTTTTAAAAGAGACAAAATATTATTTAGTCCAGGCCAGCTTCTTGCAATACTAGGTTCCACCATCGTCGACAGACACCGTTCTCAGGGAAAGTGGCGTTATCTGCTTGAAAGCAGTCATGGATGCTAACACCATAGATGATAATGATGGTCACCAATATTGTGTGCAATGTGCATCTACATCATTTGTCTTGAAACTGTTCATTTGAGTCTCTTCTTTGAGCGTAATGACTACCTCACTAAGAAATATGATCCACATCCGTTCGGCTCTGCAAAAACAATGTGGCAGGCCAGCGTAACAAAATAACTATAAATTAAAATGGTGTATAAAATGTAAATCTCAATATCGCTTGTTCAGGTCTCACCCCAACCATTACTGTCTCGAGCATCCAAGAGCACCCGTTTGGTAAGCGAGCTCCACAGCTAATGTAACCATGTGTCCACAAGCACATTTACCAGCGCATCCCCACCGTTTTCTGGAATGCACCCCACGGACCGAAGCATCAGATATCAAAACACGCCATGACAGAGACCATCCATCGATAACCTTTCCATCGTTTCACAGGAATCCATTTGTCCACACAAATCTTGTGGAAGACATGACGGCAGGGCAGTGGAGCCAAAGTTCACACTCCGCGGTCTCAACTTCAAAGGTCTTCGGTTCAAGTTCAGGCAGTGCCACCAAACTTTGGTCCGGCTCACGATGAGGTACCGACAATTGGTTCGATAGGTGGTGGTTTTCCCTGAAGGCCTGCACCAGTATGACGGTTTAAGCAATTTTGCAGAGTTTAGGGTTGTTAACTATAAACTCTATCGATGGCGGAAACTCTCAAGGTCTCACCGTGCTTCTCTTACAATTTGCACAATTACATTGGCCGTCATAAGTATACTAGCGGGAGGAGCAAGGAAACTTTTCAAGGTAGCGGGATTCATCGTAATGGCAGCATCCAGTAAAAAACTCGAAGTTGTAATGGTATACCGCACAGTGGTATGAGAATAACGTTACAAACAAGTTTAATACAGTTAAGCAATGTCAGGATGAGGAGTTAACGTCTGAGCAGTGGCAGGTATGGTATGTCAGTGGCATGGGAAGTCGAGTGGTAAAGGGCGCGCAGGTAAAATGGAGAGGCAGCGAAAAGGGCTCATAACCGATGCGCAGGAAATCAATATCATTTGAGACGCAGGACAGAGTCGCTCAGGACGGAGGAGTGCTCAGGACAGAGGAGCGCTCAAGAGTTACAACCAATTTTAGAACCTGGTACCTGTGCTCTGATACCATGTTAGGCCAGGGTAACTCCAAAATAGACAGAAGAAAACTGACTACTTAATTCATTAGCTAATCTATCATTTATATACAGAAATAGGACGGATCAGTTCATCTTCTTAATGACTGATCGTGTTCCAGTTCACCCATCCATTGAGGATTAGGTGTCAACAATAATAATAATAATAATAATAATAAATTCCATATTAAAAACATAATTAGGAAAAAAAAATTAATAACATATATCAAAATACGGTTTTTCTAGCCATATAAAAACCAAATAAAAAATAATGGTCAACAAATTTGTTACATGGTTTGAATGTGTTATATGGTTGGTATAACCATATCAAAACCCAACTGAAATTCACATAAAATATTCAAATGGTAAAAAGCCATATTCCATAAATGAAATCGTATAGTGCATGTGGTCAAATGCTTAATGGGTTGGTTATATAAATATAACCAAAGTGTTTAACATGTATGACATATATATAACCTACATGGCTATGAAAAGATTTGTCTTAGCAATGGTTAATGTGAAATGGTGGAAAATGGATGTTAAAACAATGTTCGGTTATAACAAAGTTTGATTAAACGAGCCAACACATTTTTTTTTTTAAAGCATGGTATGTATGGGAGTCACGGGGTTTGACCCTGGGCAGGCCCCGTAACAACCGACCAAGTTGCCAATGGCCCACAGGGCCACACTTTGGTAACTCTACCCATGCTCAAGTAAAAAAGCCCAACATTTCATTCGCCCAAGGAGCCAACGAGAGAGTTATGAGAGTTAAGCAGAATGGAACCAACAACACAGAGGAATCGCAAAATTTTGACAGTGTCAGAAATATGTCAAGTTTATACTCAGATTTATCAAAATTTCACCAAGAGTTTGATGGTGTAGATAGTTTTTTGATATGAGAAGTGGAGTTTACAAATACAAATTTTGAACAACAGAACCAAGAAGTTGGAACCTTGATGCAGAAATCTACATGGAATCTAAAAGATTCCCTAGGGCCCCGAAAATGATAGTTTTTGAGCCAGGTCAATTTTATACTCATTTTTCTTATCTTCTCGCAAGGAATGTGATGGTGTGATTAGTTTCTTCATCTAAGCAGTCAAATTTTAGTTAGCCCACATAAGGGAATCTTTAAGATTTTGGGGGAGCCAAAATTTGACCGAGGTAGAAAGGGGTCAATTTTATACTTTTATTTCATGGTTTTCCACATAGAACACAATGGCGCATGTTGTTTCTTCATATAAGTAGCATATTCTTAGGTCTTCCCCAGACTTGGAGGTATAAGGTGCATTATTTTCATTTGTTCATTTGATTTTTGTTGAGATGATGATTTGTATTTGAGATCCATGTATGCCACTTTGTGAGAGGATCATTGTATGCCACATTATGTGAGATTATTCCTTTGTCATGTTGGAGGATAACTTTTATGAGTGAGATTTATTATGGGAAAACGTCTCATAGATAGACATGCCACTCTAGATAAGGGGGTTGATCCTTGTATTGACAGAGGTTACATCATGTACTCATCATCTTCTTGTAGCATCTAACGAAGCAACTTCCGCACTCTACACACCAGGCCCGTAGACGTAACCCACACTAGGTGAAATCCATTATCAAGTTGTGTGTGTTCGTTGATTTGATCATTTTCTTTATGTTTCCTCTCCTTTAAAAGTATGCACATGTGGTTTTTCATACTCTTTCACATGAAATTACGCTAACATCATAAAAGTAAAAGATCTTGGTTAATTCAGGTAGCTGAGAGAATTTGAATCAATTGGGTTGGTCCAAGAGAGCCTTCACAACCTTGAGACAATGCATTTAAAGTAGGACATTTCCAAGCTCGATTTATCAAAGGCATATGATAAGGTTAGTTAGGTTTATTTATGCATGCTACTAGTGTGGGGTTCTGTATTGAGTTCAATAATTGGGTTATGAGTTATATTCAAACTACCTCTTTCATATTTCTTATTAATGTGGCAGTCTCTCCTTTCTTTCATGCACAAAGGAGCCTTTGGAAAGGGTGCCAATTATCACCTCTGCTTTGTCTTCTTATGGCGAAAGGTCTTAGTTGAATTCTGGAAGAGATAAAATAAAACAGATCTTTTCATGGATGTTTGATTTCTCATTCTCTGGAAATTTCTCATCTTTTATTTGTGGATGAAATCCTAATATTCTGTAATGGTGATCCAGGCAAGGTGGGGGTTCTAAAAAATATCATCAATATATTTGGGAATACCATTGGGATGTTAATAAATTACCAAAAATATTCACTTCTTGTCACTAATCTATACATTGACATTTTCCAATCTATCTCGGCCATTCTTCCTTTGGATTTCTCACAGCTAGATGAGGGGATCAAATATCTAGGCTTTATGCTAAAACCCAATTCATATTGAAAAGAGGACTGGCACTGGTTATTGACTAATCTTGAAAAGCAGATCAACTCTTGGAGTCACTATTGGATGTCACAGAGAAGCCATCTTGTGCTTATTAAATCTATTCTTGAGGCTATTCTGGTATATTGGGCTTCATTGGCATAGATCACAAAAGGGGTGTTAGAGTGTGTTCAAATGATATGCTTCATGTTTTTATGGTTTGGGTGTGGTTTAGATGTTGCTCTTCCTTGGGTTGGCTGAGAGAAGATTACAAACTAAAAGGTTTGGGAGGTTGGGGATTAAAGAAAATAATTCATTTTTCTCATCCCCTAGTGGAAAAGTGTGGTTGATGACTTCTATCATCACAGAGCTTATGGACCAGGGCGGTCATTGCCAAACCTCATCAAAAAAAGATTGGGTCAGGTTGGAAGACAAACCTCATCAAAAATTTATATCTCCTAGTGGATTGTTCTGAATACCTTTGAAAATATTCGAAGTGGTTTAGTGTGGAGTGTTGGATCAAACACTCATGTTAATTTGCGCATTTATCCTTGGTCGGGGTGTCACCCGAGCCACCTTCTTCTAGCTCAATTATTAACATTCATTAGGGACCAAGGGATATGAAAACTTTCTCATATTTCAAATCCCACTTCTAAATCTATATGGATTCAAGGATGGAAATATGCAGCTGATTTGGGCATCTCGAGAATATTTATTAGACCATGGAACTCCTATATATATGCTCAACATTTGGGACACATCAGAATTTCTGATAAAGAGGATGAACTTATCTAGACGAAGTCCAAGTGTGGTTTTTACTCTCCAAAGGAAGGGTATAATTATAAATTTGTTGCTCTTCATCCTCCAATTAGTAAATGGTGGTGGTCATAGTTGTGGAAAATTAAATCTCCACCCAAAGCAAAAATCCTATTTTGGTGCATTCTAAATGGTAAGGTCCTGAGTTGGGATGTATTGTAGAAAGGATTTGTTATTCATCTAGGTAGGTGTTATTTATGTCATCTTGAAGGTGAGTCGATTGATCACCTAATCATGCAATTTACATTATATAAATCCACATGGAAACATTGTCACATTATCAACAATAAGGTCACTTGTTCACGGGGCCAATATTTGGAATCTACCTGACAATTTTGGTGCTCTCACCTGGCTTCTCGCGACCTTTTGTCCCTCCCTTTAATTATTTTTTGGGGTATCTAGATCGTATGTAATAGGGTGATATTATAGGACCACATCTCCATTCCAATCCATATTGTAGCTAAGGCATTGGCGATCATATGTCATTTCCCTCAGGATAGTGATCCATGTTGGTCATGTGTGATTACAGAGGCATGCCTAGGTAAATCTATCCCTTTGGTTTTTTGACGGTGCCTCCTAAAATATGGGAGGGTGTAGTGGGGTTGGGTTTATTCTTCATATATCCCTTGTTCACTCCTTTCATGTTTCCATTGGTTTGGGGGGCAGATCTAACAGCTTGCAAAATTACCTGCGTGTTGTTTCCTTCTTTCTTTTGTCATTAACCATGGAGCGTCACATATTTACATTTTTGGGGACTTGAAACTTATGATTTCTTGGATGAATGGCTTTCAAATTTGTAGGAATTTATTTTGCAGCCTATCTTTCTTGATTCTATGAATTTAAAAAGTATGCTCACTCGGTGCTCATGTCAACACATATACAAGGAATTAAATCAAGTTGTTGATTGTCTTTCAAAGGTGGATCTCACCTTGGAAAATCACTTTTGGAGGGTTTTGGAGGTGCATAATGGAATTTCTATTGTTTCTTTGTTTATTCATGCTCCTGGCATGCCTCTCAGGGTTGTTGTGGAGCCATAGTTTCATATTTACATTGTGCATTAAAGATATTTATAATCTGTATGTTTTCTGTTATATTTTCTTTTGATTGGAGAGACTGATAGTCTGATGATAGATGAAAAACTTAAAATGATATGATGGTTTTGTGTGGATGACCGATATGATCATGGCATGTGTTGTAACTCAATTTTACCTATGCATTTTATTATTTTGAAATGCATAAGTTTCATTTCAAAATTTTAGTTAAATTTTAATTCCTGCACTTTGTAATAAGCGAGCAAATTCAAATACCACATTTAAAATTTCAATCAACACCAAAAATTGTTTAAAATGGTTATTTTAGGCAAATAATTAACTATTGCTAAAGGAGCTAAATGACGTGCACTTTTCAACAACCAAGATTACACCCACCTGGATCAATGGCCAACAAGAAATTGCAGGATCCCCCGCACTCCCAACATATAATGAAGGAAGGGGGGGGGGTATGCAAAGTCCTTTTCTCTTTATCATTGTTCATTATGTGGTGTAGTCCCATGCATTTTGGGACACCCCCATCTTATACCACTTACCACCTACCCACCCCCGCAAACCACTTTTTCATGTTTATGATTCCTCCTGCCAACGCTCCTGCTAATTTAGCACTCCACTACTACGCCCGTTGAAATAGTCATCTCTAAACCTTCCAATAAATTGGTAGATTTATAAATTAACCCATTTAATGCTCCCACCAGTGTTCCAATTACTAAATCTTGATGCGACAATAATGGTAATTTGAAATAAATCTTTGAAACCAATTCCAAATTTATATCTTTTCTATATCTCCATTTCTATTCTTTTGGTATTCTTGCCCAAAGAGCTCTAACATACCAAACAAAAACCAATTGTAGAAATCCTCTATATTATCAGCCATTAGTTTGACTACGTAATTTCTTAAGTTATCCTTTGTAGTATTAATTTCTTGAAATTTCCAGTCAAAAGGGAAAATCAAAAATAGTTGTAGAGAGTCTGACCTTACCCCTTGTCATTAACCTAAATGAACTCCCTTTGATCAATACACAGTACACAATTACTGAAATACAATGTGAATTTGATCTCTATGAACTCCATAATTGGGAATATCAAAAATTTGAAGATGCCAGTGATGAATTTTACTTATGGGAGCCAATGTTTCCCTAATTTTGTCTTCCCCAAACCTATCATTTTCCAAAATTTTTCACCTAGTGCGAAAGTCATTACTTACCAAGACAAACAACCATAGTGGCAAGAAACAATGAAATTTTGTTCTTAATAACCCACTGAATCCATTTTTCAAGCATTGCAGATCAATCCCCAAGACCCCTTTCATCCGCTTCAACTAATTCCCTCATGGAAATTTACCAGAAACCTACCTTTTAGCAGTGAGCCCACATTTTTTTAGAATTTTCTACTTGAAAATTCAGAATTACCCATAACCAATCCACTATATTCTCCTACAAATTTTCTAGAGATGTTTAAGGAGGTTATTTCTATGGTTTCTTGTCTCTTAGGATATCAAACTCATCATTAGGTAGATGAAGTCATCCTTGGATTTTTGTCAGTATTTACATCTCGAAAGAAACCCTCAATTCTTTTTAATTTACGTTAGTTTTATCAGATGTTATTCGTGACCAATTCCTAAAAATTAGTGTTGAAGGGTCATCCAAACATCAATTTGTTCTAGTCTATCTATTTTTGTATCATCAATATGAGAGGTTTAGGATTTTAGTTGCAAAAGTTGGATTCATAAGGCAGACCACAATCAGTCATCCACTAGACCTCTTGGGTCCAAAAAAACACAAAGGAATATTGTTTCAGTGATTTTGTTAATCATGTTTTACATATGGAATTATGTTTTTTGAGCAGTGATGCAGTTGCTAGAGTCTCCACAGAAATCAAAAGAATTTTACATCTCAGTGAACAATCTAAGGTTAGATACTGGTATCTCTATCAAAATTTTACAAAAATCAGAGTCTATGGTTGTGAACATCCTCGTTATAAACTACCAATTTTCCTACCTGCATGTTGAAAATAACAAGAAGAAATGCTAAAAATAACATTTCTATAAATAGCATTTCAGGTAATACTCCAACTCTATTGAAAATAGAAATACTAAAAATAGCATTGCTATAAATAGCATTTCGGGATATATTCCAATTTTGATTTGTCCTTGAATCAAAATTGAGAATTAAAATTTGAATTTAGTCTCACTAGCTGTTTGAAAAATAATTAATTAATTCATCTTGAGTTAATTAGATGGAGAAAATCAAACATGAAGTCTTTGTGAAGACATGCAACAGTTATCCCTTTGATTGAGGAAGTTATCCCTTAATTAAGGAGATAAGGATGAGTTGTACTTGAGTTGTAATTAGTTAGCTCAATTAACTGAGTTAAGTCTAGTTAAATTAGTTCCAAACAGTTGGAGGAACTAATTGTGAGTTTAGCCAGTTAATGCATGCATGCATGCAACTAGTGTTCTCCAGATAATTGAATAATCTTTCATAAATATCTCATGCATGTCAGTTCAGATAGAGACCCAGTTGAGATTAAAGGAAGGGACAGTGTACTATCAGTTGGAGGAATTTTCCTATAAAGGAAACTCATCCATGCAGAAGGAATCATCTCCTTCAGGATTGCACAGTTATTTTAGAGGTCAGTGTTGTATGTGAGGTGAGAATCACATAGGTTGCAGCTAGAGGACCCAAGAGAAACTGTGCAAGGAAATAGGAGGCTTGGAGGACTGAAGGAAGGCATATGTGTTGTCTATTCTGTCTATGAGCAATAGTGAAGGATTGTACTGAGAGCTGGATAGCTTGAGAGCTAAAGCTTTGTGCAATCCTGAGATATTTCCACTTGTATGATAATACAGATAGTGGGTTTTTTAGCTGAGGATTTCCCCAAAGTATTCTTCTGTGTTTCATGTGTATGATTTCTCTTCTCTATTATATGTGTTCTGATTGATCTTGCTCAAATTTATTAAGCTTCCACAAAGTTTGATAGTAGAAGTAGATCAAGTATTTTGCTTTAGTTACATTTCATTATCAGGTGATCTACAGTGAGAATTTCTACATGGTATCAAAGCTAGCTGATCCATAGAGAAATTTCTACACTGTGAGGATTTTTTCTTTAGAATTCATTAGGCAGAGGATGAATATGGATTAAATACATTTTGTGTCAAGGAAGAAGAAAGCTCAGTTCAAGTTAAAAGCACAGATTGGTCCATTTGTTATTAACAATAGAGCAGTAGAGAAGGAAGTAGATAGTCTACTCAATCAAATGAAATTCATACTCAGATTCAGTTGGCCTTATGACCCATTGGGAATAATTTCAAAGATAAGATCTTAGCAAAATTCAGCGTCTTATGCTCATATAGAAAAGACATAGATTGAGCATTTTTCAAATCAAGAAGAATGGGAAGAAAACACACTACAAGAGACTGAAAAATAGACCTCCACTCAGAAAACATTATAAAATCCAAGATTAAAGGAAAAGGAATTGAAAAGACCAAGAGAAAGTGTGTAACCTGCAAGTTCAGGACTTAAAGAAGTTGGTTTCAAAGTTTTCAAAAGGAGGAAGTCAATGAATATAGAAGAGGAGGCATCATAAGGTAGAAATTCAGAAGAACAAACTATAATAGTATTATCACATGAGCCTGGTTTTTCATTTCAGCGAACTGAATAGATAACCGTTGTTTCTCCTACTTCTCTTGTTTCTCCATTGTCAGGACAAAAAAGTATATTTTCTAGATTTAGAGAGATGAATTTGTATATTTTTAGATGGTTCTAAGCTCGAGAACTCTGAAAAAGCATCTAAGTAAGGGTTTAATTGAATTGGATGACCAATGCATTAAACCATTAACACTTTTATAATCCAAATTTTTCTGAGAAGTTCCAAGGGCTGATTTTCATTCATTACAACATAAAATATTTGAATTGATTTTGAAAGTCGAAAAGGAAGAAGATATATGACAATCAAACATTCATATTGAATACTTAATTCATCAAATATAGTAGATGCATGTAGAAAAATTTTATAGCAAAACAAATATATATTCAAGAGATGATCGAAGGAAACAATTAAATGGTGCGAATGAACTAATTTAAATAGTTTGTTTAATTAGTTAATCACTATAATGATGATAAATTTGCAGTGGGATATCAAGGAAGTTAATACTTAACTTAGACTTACCCTAACTCTTATGTTACCTTGAATATATGATGAAAAACATAGATGAATATACCAGAAAAATTCACATCAACACAAATTTTGTTAAAACCAAAGTCAAACCCTTTGATTATCTTCAAAAGCTTTCAGAAAAGTACAATAATGTTTCTGTATTATCAAAAGGGTTCAACACTTCTTACTTCAAATTACAAAATATTTATAGAGTGTAATTCAAAAATATTTAATCTAATACAATCCTTTACAAACTGAAATCTTATCCAAAATTATTTGGATATATCACACTAATACAACATACAAATATATTTTCTAAAATGATTTGCATAATCAACACTCTATTTGAAGGTGTCGTTTGTAACTGCTACCTTAAAACATGTTTCTGCTCTTTGTGCTCCTTCTTCCACTGTACTAGAACCTGAAAATATGTATTCAACTCCTGTTTTCCTATGCTTCTACCCTAAAATGTTGCATTTAGTTTACTCAATAAGATCGAGTAACTTGTCCCATCTTTCATCATCTGGAATTGAGAATTTAACCACTCTTCTATATGCTTCATCCACCTCTATGTACTTTTCAAAAGTCGGTCTAGTAATAAATAAATGTTGAATTTCATGCTGGATAAATAAATCATATTTTAGACCTTCTAGAAAATCCTTACCACTTATGATTCCCTTTACTTTAGCAAATTTTGACCTGTCTACTGCTATGTTATGTAATTTATGTTGGTAATTTTCTAGTGGAGTCAATTGGCCACTAGAATCTCTTAGACTTGGAAGTCCCTTTTGCTTTGGGATGGAAAATTTTATGTGAAATTTTTTTATCTGCACTTCTGAGTTTTGACATTTATTTTCTACTTGTAACATTATTCAAAAATTTTCTTCCTTATAGGACTGTGTTAGTCCTATCTTCAATTCACAGGTCTTCCAATTCATCTTTGGTATTTAAATTCAACACTTTGATGATCTTTGTTGCCTCCCCTAGCTTATGATCGAAGTATTTTTTAATCTCTGTTATGACTGCCTTTGCTTTTCTTACCATTTCCTCTTGTTCAAAGTTAATCTCAATAGATTTCCAGAGCTCTGACATGGTTGAATTAATATCAACCCAGATCTTTTCCTTTGCTTCAGATAATGTTTGTTTTATTAGTGATTCATCTGCATATTTTTCAAGTTGTTTGGTTAGCCTAAATTTTTTCTATATTTCAGATATATATCCATTATATGATTTTATTTTATTCTCTTCCATTCTCTGTAGTGATGCCTTAAATCTTTCTATTTCCACATTTCTAAGGATAAATCTCCCATGGAATTTGACAATATTTCTATGGCTTCTTCACTGGATGTATTTGTTTGTACTACTGAAGTTCTTGCATTTTTATGTTGCTCTTTTTCCTTTAACAATATTTCCAATCAACTTCCATTTTTTGTATTTGGATTTTTTGATCCACAATCATCTTCAACATGTTTTCTTTCTCTTTCTCAAGTTGTCTTACTTCCTTAGTTTTTGGATGCTCTATTGTAGTAAACTTCAACTACTTTATGAGTGCTTGTATATCTAAATTTCTCCTCTTGATTATCTCTTCAACAACATTGACATCATTAGGATCCAATCCTAGCTTTATCACTAGATCTTCCAGCCCTTTTATTTTGGTATCCTTGGATAAGGAAGACATTCTTTCTAAGTTGAGTTGTGAATGAATATTATTTAAATATGCTTCTAATTTAGAAGCTTCCATAGCTAAACTTGTTAGTGAGGAATAAATCATCTCACCTTCCTGTTTGTGGAGATCGATATGATTTATTGGGTGTATATGCTTAGTATCAAAATAAAACATAGAAGCCTTATATTCATCTGCACTTTTAGGAACTTGTACTTTTGGCTCAAGGAATGCCAACTATAATTTCCCTCTTTCAGGGTCTAGTGTAGATAAGAGTCTATGTTAAGTGGTGTATGACTATTTCTAAAACTCAGTAGAGGTGGAAGTTTTCAATTCTTCATTATTTTAACATCATATTGGCATTTTTGTCGTGAAATGAAGTTTGAAGTTCATTTCCCTTGGACAACGATAAAACTTCCCTCTTAATGATGAATAAGAGGTTAGCAAGCTAAAATATTTCACCTGACGACTCCACTAGTTAAATATAGATTGATGCAGGCATACTAGATCTAATTCAAATCCTTAGTTTTTCTCTCCATTATCACATCCATAGAGACTTATGATAATTTCATCTCATAGACGTAGACTAGAAGATTCTACTTCTACTTTTGCCTCTTTTCCACCTGAAGCAGTATCACAGCCTGGTCCTTTTGAATTAATACCTATTCCTACTAAATTATTAGATTTACCACCTAATTTGTTAGAACTCCTCTCTAAAGGAGTATATATTTAATCCACTTTATTATTTCATCAACTTGAATCCTTTGAGCTTCCTTCCCCTCTTTCAAAATAATCTGATACAGAAGCAAAGCTTGAACTTGAATTGCCTGAATTGAAACCTATTGATTTTATTTCTTCTATTATACATAATTTTCCTTCTACTTCTATCAAGCTTGAAGAGGGACTTAGTATTCATACAAATCCTTTAGCCTTTGAAGATCAAGAAAAAATCACCCCTGAAGTCCAAAAACTAGTTTTTCATCCTCAGTTTCTTAAAAATCCTACAGTTCCACCTCAATCATCTTCAAGAAAAGTTGTATCTCCTAAACATATAGTTTTACCACAAAAAAACATGCCTGGATTTAGGCCAATTATCACATCTCAGTATGCAGCATTAGTACTTCCACCAAAAAATCAACTTCATGATTGTACTGAAGAATATTTGAAAAAATTACCCAGATTTAATAGAGAAAGAGGACCATCTGCAGAAGATCATTTGGTTGCATTCCTTGATTTTGCCTAAAATATGAACATTGAACATGAAGATGTCTATACAAGATTGTTTTTCCAATCATTAGAGGGAAATTTCAGAATATGGTTCAGGCAGTTACAAGCAAATTCTATAAATACATGGACTGAATTAACAAATATCTTCAAAAATCAATGGGGAATTAAAAAACATATTGTGTATTATTTAACATAATTTGAAGATTTGAAGAGGAATCATGGTGAAGTTGTTGTTTAATTCATTAAAAGGTTTAATAAGATTTACAATAAGATGCCACCAGACTGTAAATCCCTAGTCACTGCAACTAAAGTTAGATTTTATAAAGCTTTTGATGATGAATTTGTTGTAATGCTCAAAGAAAGAAAATATGAAACCTTAACAGATATG
Source organism: Pinus tabuliformis (assembly GCA_031772625.1). Classification (NCBI taxonomy): domain Eukaryota; kingdom Viridiplantae; phylum Streptophyta; class Pinopsida; order Pinales; family Pinaceae; genus Pinus; species Pinus tabuliformis. The sequence goes on along the minus strand of CM062816.1, from coordinate 1,107,929,675 downwards.
CATACCAATGCAATTGAGGTAGAAGCTAATAGATCAACATCTAGTAAATTGAAAGCCAAGGCAGAAAAAGATGAAAGGAAAATGAAATCTAAAGAAGAAAGTAGTTCATCATCAAAGAATAAAGAAGAGGAACACAAAATTGATGAAATAATTCATTATTAATCATTTTTTCCAATCGAAATTCAAGAATTGAAACTCAGCCCAGAGTAGCTCAATAGGTTGCAAATAGACCTTCAATACAATATAGAAGACATTTTTAGCCACAGATTTTATAGAGAGAGAGAAACCAAATAATGATGAACAAATTCAACCTCCATTGATGATTGATGATCAAGATCATGACGAATTTATACTAGTTGTGACCAATGATATCAATTATTTTGATGACCAACCTTCTGAAAATGCTATTGTTCCTCTCAATCAAATCCCTCATCCTATTCAAAATAAACCATCTACTGAAATGTCAAAATATCAAGATTTTTCTGAATTTTTTATTGCTGAGTTATATAAAAGATATGACTTAAGACCTGGACAAGGCCCTAGTAAACTTGCAAAAAAGGTTACTTTTGATATTCTACCAGAGAAAACTGCATAAACTTCATCCGTTCCACCCAAAATTGAGCCACAAGATCAGTCTACTACATAAAAGGTTGTCCCTACTATTTTCAATGTTGAAAGAGAATTAGAAAGGGTAAAAATTCCAATTCCCTTATCTGAACTTTCAAGGAATCTAGGCTATAAGAAGGAAGTTTCTAAATGGATACAGTCTTCAAATGTGGATGTTCAAGGGGATTTTATTAGCATACATGATGAGAAGCCTTCAGTATTTTTTGGGCCTACTTCAAACATGATAGATGAAAGTGTGCCACCTTTTTATGTTACATTAAAAGTTCATGATTTTTTGTTGTACAACTGCATGCTAGATTCTGGTGCTTCTCATAATTTGATGCCTAAAGTTATTATGGACCAGCTTTAGTTGCAAATTACAAGGCCCTATCATGACTTGTATACATTTGATTCAAAGAAAGTACCATGCTTGGGGTTAATCAAAGATTTAGTTGTTACTCTTGCTCAAATTCTTGTCAAAAGCATAGTAATGGATATAGTAGTCACATACATCCCTCCTAAGTTTGGTATGTTATTATCAAGATCCTTTTGTGCTAAGATTGGAGGAATCTTACAAATGGATATGTCCTATGCTACCATTCCTGTTTATGGAGGTGAACATTTAAGGCTATATAGGGAAGTCATATTTATACACATTGTCTATAAAGCTAATCAAGTAGTAAATCATCATATATATGTTATTGATCAAGATATAGGATGTTTTATTTTGGCTACAAATGATCAGTGTAATCCACAAAACATAATTTAAGACACCATGAATGTTCCTCAAACCTTAGATAGCCATGTTTGGAAAATGTATTTTGATGGAGATTTTTCTAAAGATGGTGTTACACAAAAATATCATCACCATGATTATTTGCAGTCAGCATGGGTCTATTATCACTTGTACTATCCTCCTAAGCAAGTCTCAGACCTAAGCTCTTCAAGTCAAGCTTTGAAAATGAGAGAAAGACATTGAAAATCAACAAAGCTCTAGTTTTGCACTTTCTCTCACTATTGCCTGCGGTCCTGCACCCCCTGTTTACAAAAACTGCGGACCTACCCGCTCTGTCCCTAAAGGAGTGGGTGTGGACCCATGTGAAAGTCAAAAAGGCACAAGTTTATTCTAAAAAACTCACTTTGGGTTAATTCTAGATGATTCTAGAAGGAATTTTGACGTGGATTGGTCGGTCTTAGGTGGTTCATGCATCCCAAAAGAGAAGGAGCTAATCCCTTGATGAGAGGAGCTATCCCTTTGAAGGAGGGCTTTATCCCTTTGAAGGAGGACCTAGTAACTTCCTTCCATTTCACTATAAATTAAGGCATTGGGATGGTTGCTAAAGAGGTTAGAAGCTGAACATTTTTGAGGATAAATGCTGGTGGAATTGCGACTTCCTAGTTAAGCTTGAGAGGAGAGATCACATACCTTTTTGGCTTCATTGGGAAGAGAGTGAAACTTGTCAAAGTAGAGGAGACTTCTTGTTGGACCCTGGGAGGAGCTTGTACAGCATCAAGGCACATGTTGTAAAGTTCTTCTTTGATTTGAATTAATACAATTAGATTCATTTTTCTCAACAAATTGTCTTATGTCATTTGTTTCATGAATTCCTTGATCATCATGTTAAGTATGCTTTATGATATTGGCTTTTCTGGTGCTATTTAATTTGTTTGCTTGTTTGTGTTTGCAGATTCGCAACAAGGGAGCTCATTTGGATCAAAGGAGCGAGGCTTCCACAAACTTACATTGGACTTAAGGTAGGCCTAAAACACTTGTTTGCCTTTGTTTATAAATGCATATTTAGAGAAAGACAATTTTTGATTGGCTTGCTTGTCACTAGATATCGTTAGATTCTAGGAAGTTCTATCTTGTCCGCAAGATCGACTCATTCCGTGTGACAAAATGGCGACTCCACTGGGGACTTGATTTTTTCCTTGTTTTTACTTTGACCTGAGAAACGGTGTTTTTGTTTCTGTTTTTGGCTTATTGTGTGTGGAATTGGGTAGATTTAGTAGATCTAGGATTATTTTTTGTTTTTCATAACTTTGGGAGAGGACCGCACCCTCGGCTTGGGACACAGTGCGGACCTATCTGCACTTTTGCTTTTAGCACAGAGCGGTACCGCACCTGTGTTAACTGTGGACCTGCGGACCCTGTCAAAATTTTGGAAAACCTAAAATTTTCTTTGTTAGTCAGCTTAGTTTTTGTTTATATATTATTATCCCCTGCCCAAACCTGCATATAACCTGTCAGAAGCTTTTCTTAGGTTAATTTCATTAGTGTTAGGGTTTTAGGGGAAATTCCTAGAAGTTTTGGTTGTTGGGTTTGGTTTTCAGTTTGGTCTTGTAGTAGCTCTGAGATTAGAAGCTGTAGAAGCCTCAGATCACCTTGGTTTTTACCAGCCTTCTTATGAGTCTGACCATTTGCAAAATCTACCTTTGTTGAGGAATCCACCTTGTGTTTTCTCTTTACGAAACTTCGAAAAAGCTTGTGTTAAAAGTTTGGATTTCATTTTTAGAAAAGAAAACGAAATTGGTTGTTTTTTGACTGATTTGTGATTCTGCATAAATTGGTCCTTAGTTTACATCTAGCTAAGTAAAACATCCTTGAAAAAGACATCTTGTAAGCTTTGACTTCAAATAGGTTTTTATAGTTTATAGATCTCAAGATTAGTCATTTCCATAGTTTTGAGTGTTTTATAAAAAATAAAAAAATCTCTTTTGGAAAAAGTTTGTTTTTGTAGTGGTTGAGTGTTTTGAAAGAAAAGGGAAATTTTTGTGAAAATAACTAGTTGTCTCGTTTTGAGTGCATTGGAAAAGACAAAAAGCTCTTCTTTTAATTTGTTTGTTAAGAAAGATTTGTGTTTACAAGTATTTGCATTCTCAAACTCTTTCCTAGCTAGAAGTTCATTGAAGGGAAAAGATTGCTTAATCATCTTACGTGCATTTTTTAGTGATTTCGAGTCGAGTCTTCACATCATGAGTTTCATCTCCGCACCTCTTGACTTAGACAAAAACCAATAAAAATAACGCTTAAAGTAAAATCTATCTAGCAATATTTTTATTTCTAGGGCTCTGATACACCAATATAACTTAGGCTAGTGTCTTGGAGTAGGGAGTAATTAACTCTCCAAGATAGTAAAACAAAAAAGTAGTTGTATCTTGTAGTAGGAGAGAAATCCAATTGTTGCATTTATGCTCTGGGAAAGCTCCTCTTAAAGGAGAAGCACGAGATCATGTCCGAACCAGTGTGGGAATCAATCCTTCCTCATTGGGAACGACGCCAGATATTCACGTATTAAAAATGGTAAACCTTGGATTAATCATTGTCGAGGAGCCTGGGGTCACTTGTTGGTAAACCTTGGATTATGTCAAGGAGCCTTCAAGGGGATTGAGCTTGTTACTCTGCCCTTGCGTTCGTATCGGATCGTAGATTGTTCCCCCAGGTATATTTGTTTCCGTTGGTAACCTTAGTGACCATATTCTATAGGATTCTTCCTAAGGTGACATTGGTGGGAAGATCCCACTGTACCTGGAGCAGACGTCGGCTAGACTCACTTGGATTTTCTAGGGGGTTCTCTTCACTCGAGATGGTTTAGTGGAGAAACTTGTGCCATTCTATTCATTAAGCAGGTTGTTGGGGTAACTGTTCCAACCGCCATTTCTGTATTGAACTCTGCGACGTTGGGCTTCATCACCAACTAGTGTTTTCAGTATGGAAAGTTACTGTTTGTGTGTGTTTGATCTCCTAGATTCTTTAGGCATGTGATTCAAATTTGTTTGGTTCTTTAGAGGCTTTAGGTGGTTTTCATTGAGATTTTACTTTGTTTGCATGTGAAGTAGTTAAAAAATTTTAATCGTGGTTGAATTACCGAGGAAGTCTCGTAGACTTTAGGGCCAACCTCCTGAGTTTTCACCGAGCCATCCTGAAGGGTTAAGAGCCCCCGTAACTCTTAGAGATAGTAGAGTTGGGTCACCTGAAGAAGGAGAGTCTTCTTTGGTGGTACATCCTGATTTTCAAGCTTTAGTAGCAGATTATAATCCACAATCAGTGTCTGTTTCCGAAGTTACTGGTAGCTTTTCATCTACTAGTGATATAGGTGAGGAACCTGAAATATCCGAACCTGAAAGTGAATTTGCTGCTACTCCAACATCGGGGTTTACTTCTCCAGCTTCTAGTGGTCCTGGTTCACCTAGGGTAGAAAGAATAATTACCCAAAATCTTCCTTCTGGACTTATAACTATCGAAGAACTTGCTACTCTGGAAGAAGAAGTAGGTATCCCAATCCCTGAAAATCAACCTGCTATTGAACTAAGGGAGCGTGAATCAATTTTTTACAGTCCACCTAGGAGCAGTGCTTGGTATCTTTCTTTGACTAATTTCTTGGAAAACCCAGGGCTAAGTTTTTCACCACCTCGTGTTCCTTATCACCCAACACCTAGAGGTTACTATCCTCCGTTAAATATGTCGAGAAAGTCGTCCATGTTTACTCAATCGCCAGAATCCTTTTTGTACGGCGGTCCTTCTGTTCCCTCTGGGTACCAGTCACTTTCTGGTACTTTTGTGGGAGCATCTCCTCAACCCATTGAACAAGGGTTATTAACTGGAAACAATGGTACTAAGCCGTTGAGTGTAGAAGATATTCTCATGATCTCAGGTACTATTCCTAATCCTCAACCTCAAGGTTGTCAGTTACCTCATGGGGGTCAGCCTCAAAATCCTCAATTATCACCTGGGGGGAAACCTCAAGGTACCCAATTTACGCTTGGGGGGAAACCTCAAGGACAGTACATACCTGCGGGACAGTATGTTCCTCAAGGTCAACCCCAGACCCAATATGTACCTCAAGGTCAACCCTAGTATCAATATGTACCTCAAGGTCAACCCCAGTATCAGTACGTGCCTCAAGGGTATCAACCCCAAGGTCAGTACTCGAACCAAGGTTTCCAACCACCCTCCGATCAATCATATGTTCAAGGAACGGGAAATGTACCTTTGAATTATCAATCCTACCCTCAACCCGGTTATGGTACTCAATATTCTCAACTTGTTATGGGTCCGTACCCCGAAATGAATTTAGTGTGGGATCCATCACAAACTCAACAGGTCTTGCAACCGAATGCACAGTTGTCATCTCAAACTGGACAACCCTTAGTTTTTGGTTCACCCCAGCAACCTGTCCAGTCTACTATTCAAACTTTTGTACCTTTGGTAGTTTCTCAGCATGGGTCTAGTACGCCTCGTACTCCGCCTCAAACGGCTGCTGCAACTGCTTCAACATCTGTTCAATCTACCCCACCTACTTCTTGAGTATTGACAGCTCTGGTTTCTACTGTTCCTTAGCTACTCCTTAGACATCTTTACCTTAGTCTGGATCCACGATTCAAACTTTGGTTCAGATGCCCGTAGGACAACCTGGCTCAAGTATGGTTGTCACAAGTCAACCACAATTTACTTATCAACCATACCAGGGACAGTACCAATTTTGTCCTGCTGTGAAGCAACCAGTCTATCAGTATCAACTGTACCCTGGGTACACATATCAACAACCTCAACAACCCCAGTACGGTCCGGTTCATCCTGGTTTTCCAGGAGGATACAATATCCCAAATGCAATTCCTATTCCTAGTTATCTTGGATATCCTCCTCCTGGGGCTGGTCTCATGACCCAGAGTTTTAGGGACCCTAATCGTCAGTTACCATTTATCGCAACTTTGGACTTGCCTGACTTGTCGTGCCTAACGAACGATCCCATTAATTATCTTCCGTTTTGGCCACCAATGTCGAATAAGTTGCCTAGTGATATTCCTAAGTTTGAAGGCAAATCAGGAGAGGACCCGTCAAACCATGTGATGACTTATCACCTCTGGTGTGCGTATAACTCCATTTCAGATGATTCAATCCATCTAAGGCTTTCCCAGTGCACTCTAATTGGTCTCGCGGCCAAGTGGTACATTGAGTTACCACGAGGCACTTTTTATAACTTTAGTCAGTTAGCTACCTCGTTTTTAACTCATTTTCAGTTGCCAGTCAGATATGAAAATGGCACGGAATTACTAACTTCATTAAAGCAGTCGACGTCCACTTACATTTTAGATCATATTCATGGAGACATCGATGGCGTTTAGTGAAGGTTTTTATTCCGAATCAAATCTTAGCTGAATGGTTTGTAAAATCTTTGTTGCCAAAGATCACTGAGGATGTAGCTAAGGCCAGAGTCGTTACTGAGGAGCAAGTAATTGCTCAAGCACAGTACCTTGACTTGGTTTATACTTAGTCAGGTATGTTACATGAGAAAATCCTCGATCTTCCCAAGCAAAATCAAATCGTTGCAGCTCCTTTAGGGTCTCATGCCGTTGATGGTATGATTGGTACAGTTCACACCAAAAGTAAGAAGAAGTCTTCCAAAAATTATTCTCCTATCATAACCTTGCCAGATTCCTCGACAAGAGATTCTTCCGCGGAGATTTCCGCCGATACTCACGTTGTAGAGTCATCTACAACCAAATCAAAATCCGGTGGTAAGAAGAAAGGGAAGAAGAAAAATAAAACGGATAAAAATTCAAAAGAGAAACCTGAAAAAGCGGAATCCAATGATGAGAAATGCAAACCTCGTTATCCTTGTCTCATTTGTGACGAAGAGCATTTTACAAGAGACTGCCCTCATCGTGAAGAGGTTGCAAATATTGTCAAAGGTTCCCAAACGCCTGCTGTTTTGAAGGATCCTTTTCCGAGTCAAGACAGTAAGATGATAGGTTCTTCCTCGAATGCCAATGAAGAACCCATTCTGATGATGTCCCATGTTCGGATTGCGACTCGATCCCATGATTATGGTAGTAAAAGTCTTGTTGATGGTAAGGAAGCAGAATCTTCTCATTCTAACCCATCAACCTCAGCTCCCAGTTACGATCCACTACAGATCTAGAAACCTAATCCAGACTTGGTAATCAAACCGCCCGCCAAGGGTATACTTTGAAAGTCAGCTTTCAATCCACATGCGAGAGTGGCTCAGAACTATAACATTGTTGAGGATTTAGCTATTTCACCTTCAGCAATGTCAGCTTTGGAAGTGCTGCAATCATGTCCAGCACAGCGTAAATTACTTTTGTCGGCTATAGGAGCTGTTGACGTTCAGGACTCGAACCTAATAATTTTCAATCTAGAAAATAGTACACCACGCTTACCTCATCAAATGGCTTTCCAGATCCTAGTGATAGTCAAAAACAGGCCTATTCATAGGACTGTGATTGATGAGGGAGCCTCAACGTGTATTATGTCGATACAGTGTTGGAGATTGCTTGGTTCTACTTCACTAAATCAATCCCCGACAATTCTAAAGGCATTTGATGGCCATGGGTTTCATCCTTTTGGCATTCTACAGGATTTACCTATAGGAGTTGAAGGAAAAACTGTTAATCTAGATGTGGAGGTGGTTGATGCCCCTCTAGATTACAACCTTCTCTTGGGTTGTAGTTGGTCTTACGCTATGACAGCTTTTGTTTCATCAGTCTTTCGGGTTATAGAGTTTCCTCATAATGGAAATATCGTAACAATAGACCAGTTGGCTTACTTTTCATCCGACCTAGCCTCTTTTGAAAGCATTCAGCATGTCGGTAAAACGACTATCCCGTATAAGGATGTTGGAGTAGGACTAGTTAAAGATGTCAGTTTACTGGGAACTTTTCCTTTTCCTCCGATCAACGCATCACCTTCTTTTGCAACCATTCATATGATTTCGTCAGACACCATTCTTTATGATGATCCTTGGATCGTACCTTCTGAATCTGAGATAGACTCATTTGGTGATTTTATGCCTTTGAGTCCATATGAAATTGCATATGAGGCCGTGCAATCGTTTACCTACACATCTTCAACCAAAATTGACTCAATGAATGTGGTCCGTGAGGAATCACTTTTCACATCAAGCTTGGATTCAACAACATTTTCCGAACTTGTTCACTCTGATGAGCAAATTCGTGAAATCCTATGTGTAGATGATTTACCATGGGAAGATCTCCATCACAGATCTTCGTTTTTACCCGAGAATGATGATTTTGAAAATTATTTTTCATCAATTTTTACGACTGAATATGTCAAGGAACCTCAGAATCCAATGAAAAATCCTGATTCAGAGTTAAATTTGGGAAACATTTCTCAAATTATTCCTATTGACATTTCGGTTAAGCCTGGAATTTTTGAAAACATTCATATAGGTGCCTCATGTACAGAAGATGAAATTCAAATATATAAGGCCCTATTTCAAGAATTTCGGGACATGTTTGCCTGGTCCTATGAGGAAATGCCAGGAATTGACCCCGCAATTGTTGTTCATGAAATCAAGACTTACCCAGATGCTAAACTTGTCCGGCAACGTTTGCGTTAGATTCACCCAAGAAAAGCTACTGCTATTAAAACAGAAGTTGAAAAATTACTCAAAGCAGGTTTCATTTACCCGATCCCGTTAACGGATTTGGATCAAATATTATTCCGGTTAACAAAAAGCAAGGGACAATAAGAATATGTATCGATTATAGGGACAATAATCGAGCCTGTCCAAAGGACAATTACCCAACTCCCTATATCAATCAAATCATTGATGATTGTGCTGGCATCGAAATATTCTCCTTCATGGATGGTTTTTCCGGATAGAATCAAATCAATATTCTACCTGCCGATCAACCAAAAACGGCTTTCATTTGTCCATGGGGGACATTTGCTTATTGCAAATTACCTTTTGGGCTCAAGAATGTCGGGGCAACTTTTCAAAGGGCCATGTCTTATGCGTTTCATGACATCAAGCACATTGTGCAACCCTATCTCGATGATCTGCCTACTCATTCATTACATTGAGCTGATCATCTCATCCATTTACGAGCAATCTTTATGAGGTGTAGGCATTATCAGATTAGGTTGAATCCACACAAGTGTGTTTTTTGTATAGAAACAGGTCGATTGCTGGGGTTTGTTGTTTCAAAAGCCGGCATTCACATTGATCCCTCGAAGGTTGAAGCTATTGTCAAATTGCCTCCTCCTTCAAGTCTTCGCCAACTCCAAAGTTTGAAAGGGAAAGCAAACTTTTTACGACGATTCATTCCTAACTATGCCGAGGTTACAAAGGGTTTTACCCGGTTGTTGAAACAGAATACTCCATTCTATTGGGATGAGATAGCTCAGAAATCTTTTGATGCACTAAAACACGCGTTGACCCATGCACCGTTATTGCATCTTCCCAACTACAACCAGGACTACTTCTTGTATCTTTCTGCCTCTCATTCCACCATTGGAATGGTCTTAGTTCAGGAAGATGAATTTGGTACTGATCATGTGATATATTACCTTAGTCGAACTTTAAATCCAACTGAGCTAAAATACTCACATGTGGAGAAATTGGTATTGGCAGCTGTTCAAGCTGTCCACTACATTTTCGTCACTACATTTTACTACGTAAAACTACAGTAATTTCTGATTGCAAGCCTATGATCTACATTTTGACCAAGCAATTGCTAGGGGGAAAGTACTCTAAATGGATTGTCATCTTGTAGGAGTTTGACTTGGAATTTGAAAAATCTAAGTCTAAGAAATATTTAGTTTTTGCGGAGTTAATGTGTGACTTCCCGCATGCTGACACGGAAACTGTGGCGAAGGAGCCCATTGTGGACGAATCCTTGTTTCTAATCAGCACTTTAGATCCATGGTATGGGGATATCATCCTTTATCTCTAGACCCAATCCTTTCAGCCAGAAATTTCAAGGTCAGAACGTCAAAAAATACGATTCCAATCCCAACAATTCAGGATTATTGGAGATACTCTTTATCGTCGTGGGGCGGACTCTCTTTTTTGACGTTGTTTAACTCACGAGGAAGCTGAAAGGGTTCTAAATGACTGTCACTCTGGAGCGTGTGGTGGTCATATGTCTGGGTATGCCACAACCCAAAATAATTGCGCGTTGGCTACTTCTGGTCGTCTTTGTTTAAAGATTGTATTAACGCGGTCCGAAAATGCCACAACTGCCAAATTTTTGATCGAAAGATGCGCGCTCCACCTACTCCTCTCCGCCCTATAATTTCCGTTGGTCCTTTTGCCAAATGGGGTATCGATTTTATTACATGTAACCCTCACTCGGCCGGGGGGCACGCATATATCATCCTTGCGGTAGATTATTTTACCAAGTGGGCCGAGGCGATGCCTACATTTGAGGTAGATGGCAAAACAACTGCAATTTTCGTGTTCAATCATATAATTTCTAGGTTTTGTGTTCCACAAGCGATCATCACTGATCATGGGCATCATTTTCGAAATGTTATGATAACCGAACTTACAGGCCAGCTTGGCTTGCGTCACGATAGTTCAACTCCTTATTATCCACATGCTAATGGTCTGGTTAAATCCATCAACAAATTTTTAGTCATCATGATCTGACGAATCATTGGGATTCATTGGTCAAATTGGCATAACATGCTATTTTCAGTGCTTTGGGCGTATCGAACCTCAGTAAAAATGTCAACAGGGTTCACTCCTTTCCAACTAGTTTATGTTTTGGAAGCTGTGTTACCCATTGAATGTGAAATCCCGTCATTTCAAATGGCCATCAAGTTATTTCCAGCCACTTCCGAAGAGGAAAAACGTTTGTTATACTTGGTTCAATTAGATGAGAATCAATGTTATGCTGCATTGGCGATCGAAACTCAAGAAAAACGTATGAAAGCTCAGTATGATCGAAATGTGACCACTCGAAATTTTTCGGAAGGACATCTAGTCTTATTGTACGATCAAGCTAATGATAAATTAGGTGTTGGAAAATTCGTTCCTATGTGGCATGGTCCCTATGTTGTCAAGAGGAAGCTAGCAAAAGGGGCCTATGAATTGGTAGACTTTGACGGGGACTCTTTAGGTAAACCCAGAAATGGTCTTTACCTGAAGAGGTATTATGCTTAAAGAATGGGTATGGAGATTTTTAGTTAGGATAATTTTCTTTCTAGCTGGTGTGTTTTAGTTTAAAAAGTGTGCTTAACTTAGAGAGTGTTTTTCATCATTATTCCTACTTATCTTGGTTTTACTCTTGGTATTGCAGATGTCGATGCCTCTCCAAACATACATTGGTTTCACTGATGGTGCTTGTCGTAATACATGGAACATTTCTTTCGTAGCTTGGGTTATCTACTTGCCCTCTGACGAGTTGGTATCTATGCATGGGGTAAGCCTCAGTCAAACAATGAACAACATTGCTGAGTATAGTGCAGTGATTGAGTTATTATCTGAATCTATTTCATTTGGGATTCGGAGTTTGATAGTGAGGTTAGATTCTAAACTCGTTGTATTACAACTTAATAGAGTGTATGCCATTAGAAATCTAGTGTTATTGAGATTATTTTTGAGAGTGCATCTCTTGGAACGTGAATTTGATTATATTGAATATCAGCATATTCCAAGATATTTAAATACATTAGCAGATGCAATTGCTTCTCGAATGTTAAGTAGACATTTGTAATAATCATACATGTAAATTTAAAAGCATTCCATAACGTGATTTACAAGATAAGCCAGTAATAGTGATATATATATAGCAGTGTGTCAAAAATACATCCTCCTCGATCATAGGTTGAAAAACACCTTATGATCGGCAAAAATGATAAGTACAAAAAGCAAAAATGTCATATGTGCCTACAATAGGCGATCATCCTATCATTGGTGATGATCTCGAGAAGAAACCACTGCACGGGCCACTTTGCAAAGGAACCTCCTAAAAGGTCCTGGGACCCCAATCACATAGCGCTGAAGTCAACGAGGAATGTCATCTATGCTGGTCTCCGGAATGTCTCCTGTCGAGTGCTCTAGATAACTCTCCAACTCGGCCAAGGTCTCTGCTGATTTGTCCTGTGGGGCTAGCACGGCTACAGCTGGTTGTTTCCTCTCGTAAGGCCGGAGAGTGGCTGGTCGTTGTGGACCCACATCTGCATTTGAAACTTTTACTATCAGTTTTTGGATGAGATAAAAACAAAAAAAAAATTAAATAGGAAAATGTTGAAAATGATTTTACCTGAGTCATCCCATTACTCTCCTTGTGGAAGAGCCATGTCTGGGTCACCACGAAAATCTACCCCAGCATAAGGGAAGTCCTGAATAGAAAAAACCTGGTTTTCTAACCATTGGAAATAATTAGGTTTGAATCGAACAACCTCTATCCCCTCGTCCGGATGACAGGCCATAACTGCAACCCGTCGCATCAGTTTGGGCTCTCGAGGAAGCCCAGCTCCAACAGTAAGGTGTTGCTGGACCAACATTAGGACCCTCTCCAGACCAAAGCTCACAACCAAAGCTCCATAACCAAAGGTCTTGAGTTGTCCGTTCTTGGCTCTGGTCAGTTGACCTTTTACATTAGCCAACACAGCATCGCACCAGTTGAAAATGGTGCCTCGAAAGCAGTCAACTACCATCTGCATCTGGGATCCAGTGGCAATATGTAGTGCGGGACTCCCTCAAAGTCTGGTGACAGTAAACGCAATCACCATGAGTTCAGGACGGGATATGGTTTTAATGTCTATCCCTTTATCTCTAGCCTGGCTATTGCAGAACTCTAGCCAGAGGCTATCGACAGACTGGCCACCTGGCCTAGTCCCGAATAGAGTCAAGTCTTCACCTCTCTTAGGAAAAATAGTAAAAAATTATATGTCTGCCGGCTCAATTTCGAGCTGGTGGCCACCAATGAAGAAGCACTGATCCTGTATGCTCCACCTATTTACCAGCCATTACAAGAAGTCCACCTGGGCCCTCATACTAGGTATGGCCCAGAATTTGTACAAGACGCATGCCTTCAATGCATCAATCGAAGGTTGGTGATTCAACGCGGCAAGATCCACGTCCTCATGCTCCTGTTCTCGCCAATCTAGCATGATGTACACTCTACATCCAACAAAAAGGCAAATTAGAATGCAAGAAATTAAATTGTTTGGGTCAATTTTGAGAATTTTTGGGTTAATAACCATTGTTGCAGGGACCACACCCTCTGTATTAGATACAGTGTGTGGGTCTGCACCTTGCCTTCATGGAAGGTGAGGACCCCTGACTTTTTCCCCATTGAAAAAAAGTCGAGGTCCGCGGGCTGCCAGTGTTATGCCCGCAGGCCCCCGCGCGCGGGTTTTTAGCCTAAAAACCCTCTAAAAATGAAATAAAACCCTAAAACAAAAATATAAATGGTTTAAATTGAAGAGTAGGATGATGTGGACTACTTGGAGAAGACGACGTTCGATTGCGACGGTGGATTTTCCGCAATCTTCACGGGAAGTTTCTAAACAAAAGCACTATTTTCTCACCCAAATCTCAAACGGTAAAAATGAATTGACGAAAGCCCTTTTTAAAAGTTTTTTGAATAAATGAAATTGTAAATTTGTTTATGTTTCACTTTAGAAAGGTAATTTTTGCAGCATTTTTATCCATTTCAAACGGGTATGAGTAATGTTTGCAATTTTTGTTCAGGATAATGGATTATTCAGGCGAAATCTATCATTTTCAACGAAAAAACATTTAGAGTCACCTTTAAGCTCTTTTCTGACTCCTAAAACATGAAAAGATCGCCAAGTTTTTCTTTTTAAACTCGTTAAAATGGAACTAAAAAGACGGTCCACTTACAGCTCTTTTCTGACCGTAAAAACATGAAAAGATTGCCGGATTTTTGTCGTTTCAAATTCGATATTGGTTATAAAATGACATGTCATTGATTGCTTTTTACTTTTTTGGATCAGGGGCACTAATTACGAAAAGTACTCCTTGGTCATAAAGATCAAGTGGTTCTCTCAAGTATTATTTTATACTTTTTTAGGCTTGGGAGACACAAATTTACGTAAAAGGTCAACCCTGGAGTCTTCTTAAGTTTTTTCAGACTCTCTAAAATTGAAAAACGCCGAGTTTCTCCTATACTAGACTCGTTAAAATTCCGTAGTAAAGGGCATGTTCAATTACAAACAAGAATGAACCACTACTTCTTAGGGTTCGAATTTAAACTAAGTTGGACTCATCCGAAGGATGAGCTTATAATCAAGCAAATGTTATCCTCCTCAAGCTTGTCAAAAATAAAGACGTACTTGCCAGAAATGGTGGGGGAAAGAGAGAAAAATGAGCCTGTTTGTCATACTTTGTAACCACTCTTGAACACGACACTTTTATTCACCTGGGCTGGGAAATCCTTTGCTTAACAGTTGATCAAACCACATTGAAAGTCTTCAGCCGGTTTCTGGGTATTAACATTGGGTCAATTGTCACCAAACCATCTGTTGTGTCGTTATGTGTTCAAGAGGTCACTGCCAATAAGCCATTCATCTGCAAAATATCTGTCATCAATCTTGACCATCCGTGACTCAGTCCTTGCAGCTAAATTTCTTCAACTTGATCTATGATTTCGTGTTGTGGGCTTGCCTACGACGGATCGCTTTCTATCGACTTCAGCTCATTATCTAGAAAGATGATCTAGAAATCATCAGTACCTTGGGATCTGCATGCCTCAATGGCAGGTTTCTCACCTTTGACAGTAGGTTGCATCATTGACCTTCAATCAAAGGATTCTGTGACATGTTTGAAATCAAAACATCTATTCACATCTCATGGATTGTACTGGGTACTTTGAGAGCCATTGACATCACTGGTGGTTTCTCTCACACTTGTTAACAGTTTACATCATTGACTGGTAATCAAGTGGTTTCTACCATGTTCGACTTCAACACATTCATTCGCATGGATATAATCGTACTGTTTCAGGAAGTAGAAATGAAGACCCTGGATCTAGTTTCCGCAATCCAGGCTGCGAGGAATTTTGTATTCATTATATAGTGGACTATTTATAAACAGATGGATGCATCCATATTGTGTCCACATGAGTCTATACTTGTGATGTATTACAAGATCATTCCTATATCAGAGCAGTAGTTAGTTTTCTAAGTCAGTTTTGTTCTGAGTATGGGAATGCCTACCTCAGCGATGATATGATCTCATATATATATATCTTGCATTGAATATTTTTACAGGTTCCGACCGAGCTCTCCACAAGATGATCCTCGAAATGATAAATTACTTCACTCTTCCTAAATGATAAACGAAATCCTCATCTACTACAGACTTCGCACTTTAGGGGGCAATCTGTTACACAAAAATATCGTCACCATGATTATTTGCAGTCAGTATGGGTCTATCATCACTTGTACTGTCCTCCTAAGCAAGTCTCAGACCTCAAATCTTCAAGTCAAGCTTTGAAAATGAGAGAAAGACATTGAAAATCAACAAAGCTCTGGTTTTGCACTTTCTCTCAATAATTCCTGTGGTCCCGCACCCCCTGTTTACAAAAACTGCGGACCTGCCCACTCTGTCCCTAAAGGAGTGGGTGCGGACCCCTGTGAAAGTCAAAAAGGCGCAAGTTTATTCTAAAAAACTCAATTTGGGTTAATTCTAGATGATTCTAGAAGGAATTTTGACGTGGATTGGTCGCTCTTAGGTGGTTCATGCATTCCAAAAGAGAAGGAGCTAATCCCTTGATGAGAGGAGCTATCCCTTTGAAGGAGGGCTTTATCCCTTTGAAGGAGGACCTAGTAACTTCCCTCCATTGCACTATAAATTAAGGCATTGAGCTAGTTGCTAAATAGGTTAGAAGCTGAACATTTTTTAGGGTAAATGCTGGTGGAATTGAGACTTCCTAGTTAAGCTTGAGAGGAGAGATCACATACCTTTTTGGCTTCATATGGAAGAGAGTGAAACTTGTCAAAGTAGAGGAGACTTCTTGTTGGACCCTGGGAGGAGCTTGTACAGCATCAAGGCATAGGTTGTAAAGTTCTTCTTTGATTTGAATTAATACAATCAGATTAATTTTTCTCAACAAATTGTCTTATGTCATTTGTTTCATGAATTCCTTAATCATCATGTTAAGTATGCTTTATGATATTGGCTTTTCAGGTGCTATTTAATTTGTTTGCCTGTTTGTGTTTGCAGATTCACAACAAGGGAGCTCATTTGGATCAAAGGAGCGAGGCTTCCACAAACTTGCATTGGACCTAAGGTAGGCCTAAAACACTTGTTTGCCTGAGAAAGATAGTTTTTGATTGGATTGCTTGTCACTAGATATCGTTAGATTCTAGGAAGGTCTATCTTGTCCGCAAGATCGACTCATTCCGTGTGACAGATGGAGCTGGGGCAGGAATTGTTTTGATTTCACCAAAAAAGAAAAACATTACTTAAGCCTTTAATTTAGATTTTGAAGTCACTAATAATGTGGCATAATATGAGGCTTTAATTTTGGGATTAGAGTCAGCTAAAAATTTGAAAGTGAAAAATATAACAGTATTTGGTGATTTGGAATTGATAGTGAAGTAGATCTGAAATTTATGTCAAACAAAACATCCTAGACTCAAAGCTTACATAAATGAAGTATGGGATTGCGTGGACAATTATTTTCAAGATTTTAATATTTCATATATCCCAAGAGAAGATAATATCTATGCATATTCCTTGGCAGTTTCTGCAAGTACTTTCAAAATTCTAGATTCCTTACAATTATAGTATCAGATTGAAGTGAAATATAGGCCTTCCATCTAAGACAATTTAAGACACTGGAAAGTCTTTGGATATGATTAACAATTAAATAATTTTTTGTAAGTCATTGATGAATTTTGTGCCTTACATGTTGAAGAAGAAAATAGTGATGAAGTAAAAGAAAATGTTGATGAGTCAGATATGAATTTTAAATAGAAAATAATTGATCATGATATCATCCAGTTACCTAACAATTATATTCCAAAGGGATTAGTCCCTCTTGAAAAATTGTTTGATCAAAATGAAGTACCAAAATCTTCAATGTTAAATTCACAACAAGAAGATATATAAGATTGCAATATTGGTACTACAGAAGAAACAAGAAATATCAAAATCTCAACAATTTTTCCCCAGGATGTCAAAGAAAAATATATCAACTTATTCAAAGAATACAAATATGTCTTTGTATGGTCTTATGAATATCTGAAAACTTATGATACAACCATCATTGAACATAAAATTCCATTGAAACTAGGAGCTAAGTCATTTCAACAAAAAATGAGAAGGATTAATCCAACTTTGTTTCTCATTATTGAGAAAGAGGTAAGGAAGTTGTTAGATGAAAAAATTATTGTACCTTTAAGATATTTTGAATGGATAGCTAACCTGGTGCCTGTTAGGAAGAATAATGGAGAAATAAGGTTGTGTGTTGATTTTAGAAATTTGAATAAATTGTCATTGAAAGATAATTATCCACTACCAAAGATGGATCAATTGCTTCGAAGAGTAACAGGCTTTGACATTATTTTAATGTTGGATGGTTTTTCTATATATAATCAGATTTTGGTCAGCCAATAAGTTAGGGAAAAGACAACATTCACAACCCCATGGAGAACTTTCATGTATGCCAAAATGCCTTTTGGTTTGATTAATGTTGGTGCAACATTTTAGAGAGCCATGGATTTGGCATTTATTGGTAAGGTAAACAAATTCATATTTATTTACCTTGATGATTTGAAAATATTTTCAGAGTCTAATGTAAAACATATCAAACACTTAAGGAAAGTCTTTCAGAGATGTATAAAATTTTGGATTTCTCTTAATCCTAAAAAATCATTGTTTGCCATCAGGGAAGGGAAATTGTTAGGACATATCCCTTCAAAAGAAAGAGTTACAATTGACCCTAAAAGAGTTTCAGCAATTTAGGTAATCAGTATGCGAAGAAATAAGAAAGGAATTTAGTCATTCCTAGGAAAGATAAAAAATTTAAGAAGGTTCATACTCAATTATGTTGAAATTGTTAAAGACGTTACTGATATGCTCAAAAACGATAATGAAGTCAAATGGACCACCCAAGCTAGATTATTTTTTTCCCATATCAAAAAAGTAATTTCTGAAGCTCCAGTTCTTGCCTGTCCTAATAATTTAAAACTTTTCAGTATTTTCTCCTTTGCTTCAGATACCACAATAACAAAAGTTTTATTGCAGAAAAATGAATATCAACATGAGCAACCAATTTCTTTCTTTAGAAAAGTAATGAGAGACGCATAACTAAAATATGACAAAATTGAAAAACAAGCTTATGCTTTGGTACAAGCTTTGAAAGCTTTTATAATTTATGTCTCGCATTCTCTCATAATTGCTTATGTTCCTAATAATGCATTAAATACAATGTTGACTTACCCTGATACAGATGGAAAGAGGGGGAGATGGATTGTTAAGATCCTAGAGTTTGATTTAGATATCAGACCTACAAAGCTAGTGAAAGGAGAGGGCCTAGCTAAGTTGTTGGCAGAATCAAAGTGCAAAATGTTGGGAATCATTTCAATAATGCAAGTTTCAAAGGAGAAGAATCCACAAGAACTTTCTTTTGTTTCAGAGGAGAAGAATCCAGATTAACCTTCTCCCAGTTCAATGTCACTTCCTTTCCATATTGAGGAAATGTTTTTATTGTCAGATTGGTATAAAGATATTGTACATTTTCTACGTGATTTTTAATACCCTATTCAATTCACAAGGAATCAATGTAGATCTCTCAAGCTTAGAGCCATGAAATATTGTATAGTCAATGAAAATATGTACTAGAAAGATCCATTAAATATTCTTTTATTATGTTTAACTAAAAATGAAACAGAAGGGGAGATTGAACAATTTCATGGAGTCTATGGAGGTCATTATTCTTGGAAAACAATAACACATAAAATACCTAGAGTAGGATTCTACTGGCCAAAGTTTTTCACACAGGTTGGATCAAAGGTGAGAATTTGTATTCCTTATCAGATTTTTATAGGAAAACATAGGTTAGCAGCACTCCCTTTTGTTCTAGTTTCAGTGGAAACTCCTTTCTTGCAGTGGGGATTATATTTCATCGGTGAAATAGTTCCTTGTTCAAGTAATAAACACATAAGGATAATTATAACAACTGATTACTTCACAAAGTGGGTAGAATTTATTCTTTTAAGGAATGAAACAGACATAATAGTTATGAAATTTATTGAAGAAAACATTTTGTTTAGATTTGGAAGTTTGAGGCAAATAGTTACAAATAATTCTCAAGATTTTATTAGCAATTGAGATGATTGAATTTTGACAAAAATATAATATTGTTGTACATCACTCTACACCTTATTATCCACAAGGGAATGGGCTGGTGGAATCATCAAACAAAATTCTAATAAAAGTCAACAAGAATGTGTTAGCATATCATAAAAGAAATTAGGATAGTCATTTGAAATATGTAGTATGGGAAAATAGAGTTTCACCTAAAAGGTCAACTGGTAAATTTCCTTTTCAACTTGTTTATGGAATAGAGGCCATTTTCCCTAGTCATTTAGCATTTCTAGACATGAAATGTTTGCGAGATTCATATGAAGGCACTGATGATTTTTCAAGAAGTATAAATCCAATTATTGAGTTGAATCAGGACAAGGAAGAAGTTCAACACAAACTTCTACAATATTAGGAAAAGATAAAAAGTTTGTTTGATAGAAAAGCTAGAGAGAGGGATCTCAAACAAGGTGACTTGATTCTGAGATAGATGCAAGAAGAGAAGAAAAGGGAAAGCATGGAAAGTTCAAAAACCTTTGGTTGGGACCTTTCAACATTGCAGAAGTCAAAGGAAATAATATCTTCGTTCTTCGGAATATGGAAGGAGAATATTTCTCATTTCTAGTCAATGGGCAATATTTAAAACATTACATCCAATACTAAGTAAGTTTTCATCACTAGCATTGTATATATCCGATTTTATGTAACTTTTCAGAGCAAGTGTGATTTTTCACAGCAAATACTCCATAGCCCGAGGAGAAGGTACATGGATCTACAGGTTCTTTGCATCTTGTTGGGGGAAGCAATCCCTAGATGGAGCTGATGTTGTAATCAATTTTAATTGTGCATTTGATTCTTTTGAAATGCATAAGTTTCTTTCAAAAATTTAGTTAAAATTTAATTTTTTCACTTCGTAATAAGTGAGCAAATTCAAATGCCGCTTTTAAAATTTCAATTGCTGCCAATTTTTTTTTAAATGGTTATTATATGAAAGTAATTAACCGTTGTCGAAGGATCTAAATGAAGTGCACTTTTCAACGCCCAAGATTATGCATGCTCGTATGAAGACCAATAAGAAATTGTGGGACCCCCCACACTCCCAATGGATAATGAAGGGTAGGGGTCCACAAAGTCATTTTCTCTTTACCATTGTTCTTTATGTGGAGTACTCCCATGCATTGCAGGACCCCCCCATCTTATACCACTTATCGCCTACCCACCCCCTGCAAACTACTTCCATCGGCTACCAATTCCTCTCACCAATGCTCCTGCTAATTTAGCACTCCACTACCACCCTCGTTGAAATAGTCATCGCCAAACCTTCCGATAATTGGTAGATTTATCCATTAAACCATTTACTACTCCTGCCATCGTTTCGATTAATAAATCTTAACACGCCAATAATAGTAATTTGAAATAAATCGTTGAAACCCATTCCAAATCTATAACTTAGCTATCTATTTATTTATATTCTTTTGTGATTCTCGCCCAAAGAGATCTAACAGACCAAATAGCAAGTAGTTGCAAAAATCCTTTGTATTATTAGCCATCAATTTGACCGGGTAATTTCTTAAGTTATCCTCTATACTATTAATCTCTTGAAATGGCTAGTCAAAAGGGAAAATCAAAAATAGTTGTAGAGCGTCTGACCTTACCCCCTATCATTAACCTGGATGGACTCCCTTTGTTCGATACACGGTAAAAAATTATTGAAACTCAATGTGAATTCGATCTCTATGAACTCCATAATTGGGCATATCTAAAATTTGAAGATGCTAGTGATGAATTTTGCTTCTAGGAGTCAATGTTGCCCCAATTTTATCTTCCCCAAACCTATCATTTTCCCAAATTCGTCACCTGGTGTGAAAGTTGTTACTTATCAAGCCAAAGAGGCATAATGGCCAAAAACAATGAAATTTTGTTCTCAATAACCCCTAAATCCATTTTTCAAGTGTTTTAGATCAATCCCCAAGGCCCCTTTCATCCTTTTTTGACTGATTCCCTCATGGAAATTTACCAAAAACCTACCTTTCAGCGGTGAGCCCACGTTTTTGAGTATTTTCTACCTGAAAATTTAGAATTACCCAGAACTAATCCACCATATTCTTATGTAAATTTTCTTCAAATGCCTAGGCAAGTTATTTCTATGGTTTCATGTCTTTTAGGATATCAAATTTATCAGTGGCTAGATGAAGTCATCCTTGTATTTCTGTCAGTCTTTTCATCTGGAAAGAAACCCTTAGTTCTTTTTAATATTAGTCAGTTTTTATTAGATGTTATTCATGAAACATTCCTAAAAATTAGTGTTGAAGTGTCTTTCAAACATCAGTCTATTCTAGTATATTTGTTTTTGTATAATTAGTTTGAGAGGTTTAAATTTCGATTAAAAAATGGGATTCATAGGGAAAACTACAATCAGTCATCCACTGGACCTCTTTGGTCATAAAAACACAGAGTGATATTGTTTTAGTGATTTTTTTATTCAATTTTTACATATGGCATTATGCCTTTTGAGTAGTGGTGAAATCCCTAGAGTCTCCACAAAAATCAAACGAATTTTACATCTCAGTGAACAATCTAAGGTTGGAGACTAGTATCTCTATCAAAATTTTATAGAAATTAGAGTTTATGGCTGTGAACTTCCTCCTTATAAACTACCGATTTTCCTTCCTATGAGGATTTTTGCTTTAGAATTCATTAGGAAGAGGATGAATATGGATGAAATACATTTTTTGTCAAGGAAGCAAAAAACTCAATTCAAGTTAAAAGCACATATTGGTCCATTTGTTGTTAAGACCAGAACAACAAAGAAGGAAGTGGATAGTCTTCTAAAACAAATGAAATTCGAACTCAGCTTTAGTTGGCCTTATGACCCATTGGGAATAATTTCAAAGATAATCTATGAGCAAAATTCAGTGCCTTATGTTCATATAGCAAATCTAGAGATTGAACAGTTTACAAATCGAGAATAATGGGAAGAAAACACAATGCAAAAGACTATAGAACATACCTCCACTCAGACAACATTGGAAATTCCAAGATTAAAGGAAAAGGACTTGGAAAGACCAAGAAAAGGTGCGTCACCTATAAGTTCAGGAATTAAAGTAGTTGGTTTCAAAGTTTTCAAAAGCAGGAAGCCAATGAATATAGAAGAGGAGTCATCAGAAGGCATAGATTCAGAAGAACAAACTACAATATTATTATCAAATGAGACTTCTTTTCCATTTTCAGAAAATTGAAGAGATAACCATTTAATCTCCTACTTCTCATGTTTCTCCACCTTCAGGACAACAAAGTATATTTTCCAAATTTATAGAGATGAAGAAAAATAATGAATCATTGAAAACTTCCACCTATACTAAGTTTTGGAAACATTCATCCACCACTCAACATAGGCTCTTATCTGCACTAGACCTTGATAGAGGAAAATTTCAGTTGGCATTCCTTGAGCCAAAAGTACCAGTTCCTAAAAGTGAAGATGACTATAAAGCTTTTGTATTTTTCTTTTGATACTAAGAAGATATACCCAATAGATCATATCGATCTCCACAAACAGGTAGGTGAGATGATTTATTCCTCACTAACAAGTTCAGCTATGGTAGCTTCTAAATTGAAAACATCTTTAAATAATATTCATTCACAACTTAAGTTAGAAAGAATGTATTCCTTAACTAAGGATACCAGAATAAAAGGTTTTGAAGGTCCAGCGATAAAGCTAGGATTGGATCCTAATGATGTCAATGTTGCTAAAGATATAATCAAGATAAGACATTCAAATATACAAGCACTCAGAAAGTAGTTGAAGTTGCCTACAATAGAGCATCTGCAAACTAAGGAATTATGATAGTTTGAGAAAGAGAAAGAAAACATGATGAAGATGATTGCGGAGTAGAACATCCAAATACATAAATTGGAAGTTGATATGGAAAGCTAGTTAAAGGAAAAAGAGCAACAGACAAATGTAGGGACTTCTGCAATACAGACAGAGACAACCAGTGTAGAAGCCACAAAAATATTATTAAAGGCCATGGGAGATTTAATCCTCAGAAATGTGGAAATAGAAAAATTAAAGTCAACACTACACAGAATGGAAGAGAATAAAATAAAATCAGATAATGCATATATATCTGAAATACATAAAAATTTCAAGCTAACCAAACAACTTGAAAAGTATGCAGATGAATCACTCGAAACACAAACATTATTTGAAGCGAAGGAAAAGATATGGGCTGATATCAATTCAACCTTGTCAAAGATTTGGACATCTACTGAGATTATATTTGAACAAGAGGAACTGGTAAGAAAAGCAAAGGAATCCATAGCATAGATTAAAGAAGACTTGGATCATAAGCCAAGGGAGGCATCGAAGATCATCAAAGTGTTGAATTGAAAGACCAAAGATGAATTGGAATACCTAGAAATTGAAGATAGGACTGACACAATCTTAGAAGTCAGAATTTTTTTGACTAAAAGAAATGAAATGTTACAATTAGAAAATAAATGTCAAAACCTAGTGCAGATAAAAAACTTTCAAAGAAAATTTTCCATCCTACAAAAAAAAGGACTTCCACCTAAGATATTCTAGTGGCCAATTAACTCCATTAGAAAATTACCATCATAGATTACATAACATAGCAGTAGACAGGTAAAAAATTGTTAAAGTAAAGGGAATCATAATTGGTAAGGCTTTTCTAAAAGGTCTAGAATATTATTTATTTATCCAGCATGAAATTCAACATTTATTTATTACTAGAACAAATTTTGAAAATTACACAGAGGTGGATGAAGTATACAGAAGAGTGGTTAAATTCTCAATTCCAGATGATAAAAGATGGGACAAGTTACATGAGCTTATTGAGTCAACTAAATGCAGAATTTTAGGGCATAAGCAAAGGGAAACAAGAGTTGAACACATATTTTCAAGTGCCAGTATAGCGAAAGAAGGAGCACAAAAAACATAAATAGGTTTTCATGCAACAATTACAAACAACACCCTCAGATATAGTGTTGATTATGCAAATCAGTCCAGAAAATATATTTTTATATTGTATTAGTGTGATATATCAAAATCATTTTGGATAAGATTTCATTTTGTAAAGGATTAGATTAGATATTTTTGAATTACACTCTATAAATATTTTGTAGTTTGAAGTAAGAAGTGTTGAACCATTGTTATAATCCAAAAATATTGTTGTACTTTTCTAAAAGCTTTTGAAGATAATCAAAGGATTATGAATTCAGTCTTAACATCATTTGAGTTCATGTGAGTTTTTTTGGTATATTCATTTATTTTTTTCATCATATATTCAAGGTAACATATGAGTTAGGGTAAGTCTAATTTAAGTATTAACTTTCCTGTTAGCCCATTGCAAAGTTGTCATCGTTATAGAGATTAACTAATTGAACGGTATGTTTGAATTAGTTCCTCTGCACCATTTAATTGTTTCCTTTTATCATCTCTTCAATATATATTTGTTTGGTTGTATAATTCTTCTGCACACATCTACTATATCTGGTGAATTATGTATTCAATATGAATGTTTAATTGTCATATATCTTCTTCATTTTTGACTTTCAAAATCAATTCAAAGATTTAATGTTGTAATGAATGTAAAACAACCCTTTGAACTTCTCAGAGATATTTTTATTATACAAATGTTAATGGTTTAATGCGTTGGTCATCCAATTCAATTAAAGCCCTTACTTAGATGTTTTGGCGCAATTCCTGAGCCTAGAACTGTCGACAAAGATACAACAACATGGATGATATGGAGAACATACATATTTTTTCTTGGATTTGGTTTTTCTGAACTCAGAAGGACATGATAGACTGACTAAATTGCATACATACTATTGTATGTTTATAGAATGTAATTTCTGTTGTCCCTAATAAAAATTATAGATTTGTTTCCTGTGGCATATATATATATATATATATATATATATATATATATATATATATATATATATATATATATATATATATATATATATATATATATATATATATATATATATAAACAATGTACTTCTAATGAATAATAAAATAAAATAATAACTTATCAATCTCAACATAATATCTTAATATTAACTAAAGAAATTCAGCTTTTATTACCCATTTCAACACAATACTTTTAATAATAATTAAACAAACTCAAGCTCTATTATCTAGTTTATTAAATAAATGAAGTCACGTCTTAAAAATTTCTTCCCAATACTTAAAACTCATCCATCCATTTTTATATTATACTTTATATGTTCTACATACTCATTATTGTTATTAATATTTAAACAAATTCTTATTTATTTATTTATTATACAACTAAACTAATTTTATTTTTCTGATTAATAACTCTTTCAAAACAAAAATTTTCCTAATTTCATACACCATGCTTTATTATCCCTACTTTTAAAAAATCTTCATTTTATAAATAATGTTTTATTCACAATATTTTATACAAACTTATTATTTTATACTCACAACTTATTAGGAGTTTGAGTTTAGGTTGGTATATTTTATACTTAAAAAAAAAAAAAACCTATTAAATTTGCTTTCTCTTTTTTCGCTGAAGCAAGATTCGTACCTTCTATTTCATTATAACTATAAACAACTTACATAGTATACAACATTCCCATAGGAATTTTGGGCCAAAGAAAACCCAACCGCTTACAACCAAGGCTTAAACACTAAGCCTCAGTCCCAAAAAAAAAAAAAAAAAAAAACTACCATTACCTAAAAATACAAACAAAGTCGAAACCGTTCAAGCCGGAGACAACAAACAAATTAAAATTTATAACACCACTAAAAGGATTTCGAGTCTAGAAGAGGGAAAGCCCTCACACATGTAGAGCACGTGAAAGCCACTGATTCCCACCAAGGCACGAAACCTGCCCGAAACAATGCCATTATCCTTGACTGTCGATCCTCCATTCCAAATCCAACGGCGAAGGATAACATCGCAATACCAAGTAGCTCGGTGATTAACCACGTGATAGCCATCCTAGACCCACCAACATGCTCGATTTTCCCTGAACGTTGATCTGTCTTGCTTGATCCGACAGCCGAGGTGCATATCGCACGGGGCTAACATACTGAAGATTAGTGCACGATGAGGGTGGTATTTCTTCCCCGTACTATGACACATGTTGTTTGGTGAGTAGAATCACTCCGAACTTTGCAAAACCACTTCCCACGTGAAAGGCTTGTAATGGACGATAAACCACCTCTCGAGCGGTATTGCATCCACAAAAAGGAAGATGGAGGTTTTAAGGCTGCTGGGAAAGCTGGTTCCGACCCCACTTACCATCTCTTCTCCGCGAACTCATGTACCTGTGCTCAATGAAAATCCATCTTTTCGGCCGATTTTCCGTAGAGCTGAATCTTCTCAGCAACTCCGATCTGAAACTTATATGTTCATACTGTCGAGGGTTGGGGAGGCCGACAGTGCCCTGAATCCCCAGAATATTCTTACTTCTGATAAAACACTGCATAAAGAATCCAAATCAACTCGATCCTGCCTCTGTGTGTTTGTTTCGAAACACCATTATATCCTCATCTGCCTGGTCATGAAATTGTGCCTTTAATCTATTCAGAGGCATCTTAGGACAATTCATCGCAACCCTGCTATTGTTACAGAGTACACCTTGATTGGCCAAGTTGTCCACCAATTTGTTTGTGGTCCTTTGCACATGGTTAAAACTCACAGTGCGTAAACCCCGAAGATGAAGCTGAGTCCTTTGAATGACCTGGAGCAACCTCCATTGTTTTGAAACTTTTTTCAGCTCTGTGCCATAGCTAATTCTTTTGACCGAGTTTATGATTAACTCTCAATCAGCTTCTACAATAACATTCTAGAGATTATCTTGCTTCAAGAATTCCAAACATTGTTCCAGAGCCATTAACTCTGTCATATTGTTAGTGGATTTTCCTAAATTGAAATGAAAAATGAAAAGGAGATTGCCATTTTCATCTCTTAACACCCCTCCACAGCCAGCAATACCCGGGTTATCTTTGGAAGCCCCATCAATGTTATATTTTAAAATAAACTGAGGGGGAGGATGCCAATAATCCTGCTTAGTATCCATTTTCAAAACCTTCCTGTTCAGGCCCCTGTGGAATAAGCCCCTGCATACCTAACTTGCAAAAAATCTGCGTTTCAGCTTCTGAAGGTGGATTTTTAGGGAAAGTTCCCACTATGGTACTTACCATCTCCTTAAGCTGTCTTAATATTTGCTCAAAAAGCCGTTGGGAGGAGCATTTTTCATTCTTGAAGATTCTGTTGTTCCTTTCTTTCCAAACAGTCCAAATTATAAAGCTTGGTGTTAAAGCCCAAGCTGAGCCTAGAAGTTCAAAATCAGAAAAGTTGTGTCTCCAATTGATTAGGGTATTGATAATACTTCATTTGTCCCTATTTGTCTGTTGGAAGATAGTGGCAAATGTATCCCACAACCAAGAGGTGAAAATGCAATTATTGAGAAGGTGCTCCATTGTGTCCTCTTGGGCTTCACAAAGCTAGCATCTGGAAGGGCCCAAAACACCCCTCCTTTGAATGTTATCCCAAGTCAAAATTTTACTATGATGAACCAACCACATGAAGAGTTTAATCTTCATCCATCCTTGATGTTTCCATATGTTCTGCCAAACCCTGTCCGAATCATTGGAATCCAGCTCAAGGATAAGCCTTTTGCCTCCTTAAGATTGAAGGTACCTGTATTATTGTTGCCCCATATAAGTTGGTCAAGTCCCCCTATCACTAAAATTTTCCTTTGTTCCAATATTATCAGGAGTGCCTCTACTTTGGCTTTCAGTGGGTTGTCTTCCCTGTGATCCAAATTCTTCCAGGTTCTGCATTTTCCTTCACTATCGGTTTGATCCCAAAAATATTTTACCTTAAATAACCTTTTGGTATATGTTTCTTTCTTGAGGTCCAAAAGGTTCTCTCTTAACATTGTAGGTTCTTGTTGCCATTTGTCCTCCCAAAACAATGTAATATCACCCTCTATGATTTCCCAGAACCTATTTTTTTGTACTAATCCTCTATTCCCCAAGGTCTTATTCTAGATGTGTGAGCCCTTTATGATGCCAAAAATCCTTATTAGATCATTATCTTGCCAATTGCAGGCATATTTTTCTTTCCAGATTCTAACCCACTACGCATTTGGGTCTTTCACCCAATGCCACCATAATTTCACTCCTAAAACATTACTTAGTACTTTCAGATCATCCAGTCCAAGACTCCCATAATTTTTAGGTTTACATATCTTCTCCCAAGCTACCAAGGCCCATTTCTTTCTTTCATCCCCCTTACCCCAAAGAAAGTCTCTTTGAATGGTTCTAAAAAGTTGCAAAACTCCTTTTGGAGCTGGAAGGGCTGATAACATGAAGACAGGGATTGATTGGAGAACAAATTTTGTAAGCACTAACCGACAAGCCAGGTTTAAAGATCTAAAGGTCCATTTCTTGATTTTATCTTGCATCTTATTAATCACCAGCTCGCAAATTCCCTTGTGCAAAGGCTTATCAGTAAGAGGAACTCCCAAATATTTAGAGGGAAGGACATCCCTTTGAAAGCCTAGAATCCTGGAGATATTTTTCTAAATATCTATATTGGTGTTAAAGAAAAGAATATTAGTTTTGGAGAGATTAACTTCCATACCTGTAGCCATGGTAAATTCAGAGAGGATATGTTTGTACGTTAGAGCTTCTTTGACCGTGGGGATTCCCTGCAACATAGTATCATCAACAAATTGTTGATGGGTCAAAGCTTGACCAGTCTCTGAAAGTTGGAGGCCTTTGATATTACCAACTTCTTTCCCATGCTTGACAGACTGACCCAATGCTTCCATCATGAGGATGAATAGAAAGGAAGAGAGTGGATCACCATGCCTGAGGCCTCTAGAAGGAGTAAAAGTCTTGGAAGGAGAACCATTAACCAGAAATGAAAAGCTGGAAGAAGTTACCAAGGCCATAACCCATCTTACCCAGTTATGATCAAACCCAAAAGCAATAAGGACCCTCCTTATATAGGACCAATTCATTTTATCATAAGCTTTGGTTAGGTCCAATTGCATTATCATACCTGCCTTCCTATTGCTTGTCAATGAGTGCACCACCTCATGTGCTTGAATGATGTTATTGAGAATTTGTCTGCCTTCTACATAACTAGATTGCTCTACAGAAACTAGAGTAGGAAGAAGCGGTTTGAGTCTGTTAGCAACAACCTTGGATATGATCTTGTAAACCACATTGCACAAGGCTATGGGTCTAAACCTATCTGGAGTCTGAGCATTGTCCTGTTTGGGGATCAAGGAGATGAAGGAAGTATTGAGCACCTTCAAAATAGTTCTATTCAACCTAAAATCTTCCACTACGTTCAAAATATCCTGTTTAACTATATTCCATCAAGCTTTAAAGAAATCCACATTGAAACCATCAATGCCTGGCACTTTACCATTTTGTATTTCTTTAATGACCTCACTAACCTCCTCTTCTATCACTAGCCTATTGAGATTGAAATTATCCTCTCTAGTAACTAGTCTAGGAATATGCCCGGTTAAATCCCTGATACAACGTTCTCTATCTGAGATGGTTTCATATGCTATTCCATGAAAGTGCTGAACTAACACATATTCTATATCTTCATGGGAATTAAGAAGATGGCTGCCCTCATTGTTGATAAAAGAGATTCTATTATGAGATCTGTTCGCTATGGTTGATCTGTGGAAAAATCCAGTGTTACGCTCCCCTTCTTTTAGCCATTTAACTCTGGATTTTTGTCTCCAAAATATTTCCTCTTGTTTACATAAATTCTCCCAGTCTTGATGGTGTTTGGTGACTTGGTCATTTCTATCTTTATCAAAACCCTCTAAGATAAGGGTTTGATTGAGTTCCTGCATTTTATCTTGCACAACTTTTTTAGCTGCAAAAATATTGCCAAATTCAATCTTGTTCCAATCTTTAAGTCTTAGCTTGATGTGTTTTAGTCTTTTGTGTAGTTGGAACATACTTGTACCCTGAATATGCAGATCTTTTGTCCACCAATTTGTAATGTTGCTAATGAAGTCGGGGTGTGTGAGCCAGATATTCTCAAATTTGAAAGGTCTGTTCTTGGGGGTACCAATGCCCTGAACCTCAAGTTGAACATGCCAATGGTTCGAGCCTCCAAAGGGGAGAATTCTCGCTATCATTTCCTTGTTGTTGAGCATAAGGTCCTATGAGATTATGAATCTGTCTAACTTTGAGGCTACTTGAGAATCTCCTCCTATTTTATTGTTCCAAGTGAAGAGACCATTACTCATGTCAGTATCAACAAGCTTCATATTATCTATAAATGTTTGAAAAGCTGTGGAGTCTCTGCTTAATGTTCTGGTTCCCCCTTTTTCCTCCGAAAGAGATTTGATCATGTTGAAGTTCCCACACAAGATCCATGGTACATCTACATGTCTGTCTCTAAGCTCCATAAGAGAATCTAGAAACCTGAGTTTGTCATCCATTCTTTGAGGGCCATATACATTCGTGACTAGATAGGTCTCCCTATCTCCCACTAGCTGTATAACCACTGACAAATAATTTCTAGATGCCTCAGCATCTATTATGCCAATATTTTGGGGGTTCCAAAGAGTAAGTATGCCCCCTGCTATGTTATCTGCTTTAACTTCTAGAAACTCAAATCTATTGAGCCATTTGTTGTGAATTTCTTTTATTTTTTGAATGGAACAATTATTTTCCTGGATAAAGATCATATTTGAAGCTTCTTGTTTCATTCTATTACTAAGAATTCTTTGTTTCCTTTTACTACCTAGACCTCTGATATTCCAAGATGTAAACTTCATTATTAAATATTCGTAAAGGAGTAGTTGGTTAGATCTTTCATCTTACCTGAATCTATCATTAGCTTTCCACATTCCATCAATAACTCGTTCTTCTTTTTCCTGCCTCTCTTCTTTCCTGGGTTTCTGGGTGCTAATCCAGGTGTGATTTTCATAGTTTTCACACCTTCGTTTCCCTGCCTTTCATTTTTTCCCTGCCTGTCCAGCCCTTTATCCTGAGTTTTCCATAGGAACAACTGTTGTACTCTATTGAACTCTTCTGGCGGTAAAGAGTCTACCCCCCTCATGGTCCCCTGTTTCAAGAACCCTTCCAGATCTAAGTGTTCCCTGTCAAGAATCTCCTGTAGTTCATGATCCTCCATTTCCATCTCACTCTGGGTCATTTCTTGGTCCATCTCCGGTTCTACATCGCTCAGCATAGTCTCTTTCTGTTTGTTGATATCATGTGTTTGTACTCTGTCTTCTTCTTTCTCCTTCTCCATTGGGCTTCCTTCCATTACCTGTTCTACTTTTTTTATTTCTTCTTCTTCTTCAAGTACTTGGAACCTGTTCAGATTAGCCTGTTTCCCTTCTGTTTGATGTTGCTTTGGCCCCCTCTTGCCCTCTTTTCCTTTATGTACCACTTTGTGAAAGCCTTCAGTATCTTTCATTATGGTCACTTTACCTCTGTTCTCTATTTTGCTGAGAGGGCAGTCTCTAAATAGGTGCCCATGCTCATGGCATCTCTGACATCTGAAAGGAATATGTTCATAGTCTACTGTTTGCACCCATTCTTCATCAAAAACTTCCAGGATGACCTCATCTGGTAGAGCTCCAGAGAGATCCATCTCCATACATGTTTATGTGAAGGAAGTGTACTTTCCCCTCTTGGTGGCCTCATAAGCTTTGACAAAACGCCCTAATTTGCTTCCTATGGTAGATAACGATTCTGGTTGCCAGTAATCAAGAGGTAGAGAGTAGAGTCTTACCTAGACTAGGACCGAAGTGAAAGTTTCTCGCTCAGGGACAAAATTCATCATCCACGGCCACATGTACAGGCCTGCTGCTGCATAGAAGTAGGGCCCTCCTTCAAACACCCTGTCTTTATCGTCAATATTTGTGAAGACCACAGTAAAGAAACCCTTTGACCCAAGATGTAGGTCAATTCTTCCTTTTGGTTTCTAGTTGTATTTAATCCATGTCTATCAATCCTTTTCAGTGGGCCATAATCCCATGAATTTACAAATGATAGCATATGTCCCCATGTGGTCCATGTGCACCTGTAGAGAATGATCATTTAAACTACTCTGGGTGTGACCTCAGCTTTGGGTTTACATGGCCCCTTTTGTGCTTTTCTTTTTTCTCCCTGTTCCTTGTCTTCTTCCTCATTTTCTTTATTGTTGTTATTCTTCCTTGACTTGTTAGATTCTTGCTCCTCTTCCATGTTTCTTATCCCTTCTCCTGAAGGACCTCTGACACTCTCTAATGGTTTCTTGCCTCAGCTAGCTACTGCCTCCCTGTAGGAGGGAGTGGAGCTTCCCCCTTTGTGCCCTTCCATGGATTTCTACACCTGCAGACTCCTGAAAAACCTAGCTCTTCTTGTCACCCACCCTAACAGATGATTATTCACAAAACCCACCTATTCAATTTGTTTTCTTGCCATATATATTCTTAAGAATATAAATCCTTTTTCCTAATAAATTTATAACAAAACTACTTTATTTTCTTTTTATTTTTACCAAACCAACAGTAAATTACTACAACTTTATTTAAAGTCTTTGATTAGTAAATTTTCTCATGTAAATGTTTGAGAGTTGACGGTTTTGAAATGCCCATTCATAAAAAAAGAAACCTCTAACATTCTACTATAGGTATCATAATTTGGCATTTTGTTGATCAGTGTGTGAATTCCATTTACTCAACAACTCATACCATCCATCCATTTATTCTTAATCATGATCCCATCCGTCCATTTATTCTTAATCATGGTGTCGTAGTTCATCACAATGAGTAGGTCTTACACAATTAAATTACTATTCAACTGTTCAACGCACAATTAGTGGCATAATAATACAGCCAAATGAAGCCACCTCCTCTGATTCATGTATCAGAGAACTGAACTTAAATGTAGGCCTATCAACACAAAGGGAAAGCACTTTAGCTCACAGTGGCAACAGATAACAGATAACTCACAGTGGCAACAGATAACTCACAGTGGCAACAGATAGCATGCAAAATTTGTGACCATGCAAGATCTTTGCCTTTAAGAAATTAACTTTTTGACAACTTGGTGGTTGTAGCTCTATTCACCAAAATAAATTTTTTCACTACGTCAAATCTGACTTAAATTCAGACCTCACGTTGTTCACGATATGTCATGGCTCCATGTCATTCAATGTACACAATCCTAAGAGCCCTGCTAATTCCTTGTAACTAAATTGAATATTACCTGTCTATTTTGAAATCCACTAATTATCAATCTCAAATCCATTCTATTTTGGGGTATTTTAATTTCGGGGTTTTTTTATAAAATTCATAAAAAATCTCAAAAAGGTAATGCAACATAACTCATTATATATTTGTAATAAGTATTGGAGCAAATATGTATACTAATCAAGATTAATATTTATGTCTTTTAAAATTTAAAATTTATGGAGGAATTTAGAAATATTGAATATGTGTATTTATCACAACTTTAAATAAATAAATTTTTTTGATAGGTTATGATTAGAAAGATTAATAAATAACATAATCATTAATATTATTGTTATGGAGGGAAATTGCCTAAATTTGAAATTGGGTTGATCGTAATTTCATCCAAAATAAAATTATGGATAAATCTAATTAAATATTTTTCTCAAACTTTTACTTAGAAGTCACACAATTTTGAAACTTGCTATGATACCATATGTAACAACCTAGAATTAAAACATACAACTAATTACCACAATTTATGAAATTAATAATCAACACAACTATTTCACTAATTAGCATAAAATTTTGAAACCATTAGTAGGGAAGGCTTACATGTAGCAATGATATACCTTACTGGTGATTTCAAAGTTGTAACGCTACCCAATGACCCCAACTTTTTGGAGACGAGTCTCAATGGTGCAGGAGCATTCAAGCCTAGTCAGCAATGTGATGGCATGATCACATGTTGTGATTAACAAAGGGTTGGAAGACAATAGTTTAGTTAATTTTATTTATTTAAATGTATGAGAGTGTTTATTTATTGTCAAATATGAGAAAAGAGTATGGTGGTTGAGTGATCCTCCCTATGTGGAGATCAGGCCAAACAGTTAGATTTATTTGGTTTGAATAGGATATGAGGGATTTGAAAGCTTGATTTAGCATTTGTTTAGAAAAGAGTGGAGTTGAAGAGATTCTTTAGGGGAGAGTGAGAGATTTTTGGATCTTAACTAGAATTGGTTCATGAATCCACTTTTGTATAAATTGTGATCCTTTTGTATAATTCAGAGGTTAGCTAGAGGAGCTAGAGGAGCTAGAGAGAGTGAGAGGTTAGAGTCGAGTAAGAGAGAGCGAGGATTTCAAGATTAAATAGGGTCTTTTATTGTTGTAGTCAAGCCAGAGGGTGAGACTCTGTAAATATTACTATATTTAATAAATGATTCAGTGTGTGTGTTAATGGCCGTTTCTATTGAAACCCTTTGCTTTTCTCTGCATATTTGCTTGTAGAACAAAATAGGCATTTCTTCTCTATTTTTATGCCTTTAGTATAAATCGCAGCGTTCATAGCCTTATTATAGTCCATAGTGTAAATAGCAACGTTTAAGTGCTTTAAAACCCAGTCGTCGATCCAAGATATCATGGATTAGTAGATATGGAGTTGTAGTTGTGAAAACAAAGTAAATAGAGGAACCATTGAAGAAACAATGGAAAAACCTAAAGTAAAGAGGCGAACAAAAGAATAAAGAGAAGGCACGGTGGCCATTGGATCTATAAGATCAATAGACCAGATCTAATCAGGGAAGCAAATGAACTTTATCGCATCGGCGAAGTTCATATGTATACGACAGACTTTATGCTTTAAGTCTATGCGATGAGCGATCGCTGATATATTGCATCGGCGGAAGTCTTTGTGGATGGACCGGGCCCCAACCCTTTGCCAACGCTGATTGGGATAATGAAATGAAGCACGGACCATTGGATCATATAGTTCATCAATGGCGGAGAACTAATCGTTGATCGCATATCAGGTAAGTCAAGTGATAGCGGGAAAAAGAATGTTGATAGCGATATGCGATAGCGATGGACAATTGCTTATGCCGATAGCAATGGAGCTCCAATCGTAGGTCGGAGATCGGAGGAGTAGCATTGTGGAAAGGGGTTTGAAATACACGGACCCGATAAAATTATAGTTGCGGGTTTATAATATCTGAGGTCTGGCCTTAAGCCTCTGGTCAGATTTCTCATGTGTTCAGTGCATTTCCATCTATTGTGACAACATAGTTGTTCTAGGATTTTAAAGGGAATAAGGTATATGAAGTAGTGGACCCAATGAGATTTATAGATGCAGTTGTATGTGTTTTGAATTACGGCTTATGCTTTCGGATGCGGGTTTCCCGTGTAATCTTTTGTATTCGATAAAGATGTGTGGCCAGGGATTTTAATGTAAATGCGCACATAAAACGCTTCCGATAAATGATTGTGGGCATAACCATAGGTCCACATGGGGGATATGAAGGGATGTCAGTAAGTTGGCATCATTTTTGGTATCAGAGCTAGATCAATTCTATGTAAGGATTGGTTTGGAAATTGAATTTTAAATCTCAACATATGTATTATTTGCATGGAAGTGGATAGATACAGAATGGGGAAAGAAGTGAATCTCTGATGAAGGTCTGGTAAGAATGTTTATTTTGATGGTTTTGGAGAGATGTGTTTTGAACGTCTAAAGAGCAACAAGGGATTGAAATTTCAAAGGAGAAGATGTTTTCCTTTCAGGAAAATGAAATTTCTGTGTAAGTTGATTGCATGATTGATTTGATTTAAAAGGTAAATTGAAATGAAAGGTTTAGAAGTTAAAGCTAAATAGAAAAGTGGTTTTCCATGGCATTGAATTCATTTAAATGACTTGAAGAATTTTGTGAAAACTGAGAATGATTGAGGATTGCTTAAAGAATTGTTGAAGATAATGATATTGATAGACGAAGGAACAGCTACACTGAAGGTTGGATTCAATAGATCTGAAAAGAAGAACCACTACAAGGAATGAATTTTGGAATTTATAGAAGCAAGACAGGATTTGCTTACAAACAAGTTATCAGAAGGAATTGGTAGTGGTTGAATTGAGGCTTCTGTGATCCATAACAATTATACGAAGAAATTTCGGCGTAAATCACATGTAGAAAATCTTTGTCGACGCATTTTGAACCAACTAGTGTGGTTCATCATCAGGACAAGTTGAGGAGTCAAATCATGGCTACATATTAAATAGGGAGAGCAGATCCTCCAAATGGCTAGGTTGACCAACAACGGCTATAAAGAAAAACAGCTAGATAATATTATAATGTTAAAAAGTTAAAAGGTGATAAAAATAATATTATAAATATAGTAATTATAATATATTATATATTCGAATGTAATACTATTATTATTTTAGTCAAAAGGTAATAAAAACTACTATTATAATTATAGTAAAAAAAAATTAATATATTATATATCCAAAAGTGATTCCATTCCATTTTATTCAAATATTATTCTATGGTTATTAATATATTTAATTCTTTATTTATTTATATATTAGGGGTTAAATTAATTTATTTAATACTAAGAATGTTATTCTATTTTAATTTTTATTACATATTATTCTATTAACTTAATAAATTATTAGGGAAAGGTAAAGGGTTTTTTAATAGGATAGATTTAGCGGAAATAATAAACTATTAATGAATATTGGTTAAATTTTTATTTATTTATTTATAACTATAAATATTAATTAATTAATTAATTTTATTTATTTATTTACTATTCTAAGGTTCTTATATAACCATATTCAATTAAGTGTTTATATCCCAAGGGATGAGTAAAAGGGGTTTTACAATAAAATTGATTTAATGAAAATAATAAACTATTGAAGAATATTAGTTAAGTTTTATTTATTTATATCTATCAGGAAAAAATAAATAAATAGAGTGAGCGACACATTTAACAGAAAAAACAAAAAAGAAGGTCAAGAATAGGACCATTATAAAACCACTAAGCCAAAAGGAGAAACCTTAGGAGGAAGGAAAAGACAAG
Source organism: Pinus tabuliformis (assembly GCA_031772625.1). NCBI lineage: Eukaryota > Viridiplantae > Streptophyta > Pinopsida > Pinales > Pinaceae > Pinus > Pinus tabuliformis. The sequence goes on along the minus strand of CM062816.1, from coordinate 1,107,891,942 downwards.
GCTCCAAGGAGAAGGATCCGGGAAATTAAGGGAAAACATCGAAAGATTGAAAAAAAAGAGGGGGAGAGGGGGGGGAGGTGGGGAAGGAAAAGCAAGACTAGGAAGAAATGGCAGAGATCCAACAGCTACTAATCTTCCAGTCGTCATCTCTATTGAGATTGTTAGGCCTTCTTTCAATTTCAATAGCTTTCCTGAATTTCCGGTGATGGAACTGCGCAACCTTGGCAATAACCTTGGCCTCCTCAATACAAACCTGATGCTTGGTCTTTTCCGCATGCTATACTAATGCTGAAGACTTAGTTCTCCCATGTCTTAGGTCAGCTTCATGTTCGTTGATCCTTTGATGGATGGAGCACCCTATTTCCCCGATATAGGGGTCCCATAAGAACAATGGATCAAGTAGACACCCTTCATGTCTTTAGGGTCAATGGGATCTTTCACCAATCGGAGGGATTTGTGAATGGTGCTGAGGGGCCTAAAGATTGCGGGAATATCATACTTCTTAAGGATCTGAGCAAGCTACGAAGTTTCAGATATTGGCTCGGAAATTTGCGGGGTTCCATTCGGTGAATGATGTGTCCCAGAGCCACATTTCTGCTTCTAAAAGATCAGCCCTCCGTTCCTGGTTATTATCTATTCCTTTGAGTAGATCTAACTCCTCGCCCCCTCTAGCTGTTCAAAGGATCTCTGAGAAGCACTCCTCTGATCCTGCGCTCCCTTCCAAGCAAACTGCTCCAAGCATTGCACTTTGCTCTCCTTCATTTCACAGATGTATGACTGCCCCCTCAATGTGTGCAGCTAATAACCCTAGCAGTTCTCTTGTGTCTTCTCCCTCGATTTCTCAACCTATGTCTGATCAGGTTTTGTTGGCAGCTAACCGGCAGATCTTCGCTTATGTTCCTGAGATACGAGCTCCCTCTCAGCCTCTTAGCAATCGCTCGATTTCTCAACCTTCATTTGATTAGGTCTCGATAGTAGTGAACCAGTAGATCTGTGCTTTTGTTCCTGAGATACCGGCTCCCTCTCAGCATGTTAGCAGTCGCTCAAATATTTCCTTTGCCCGCAACGTTGGTGCTGATGTCCCGAGCGACAGTGCGGTCTCTCCTTTTCGTGGTCGTAGTTTTTTGCAGATTTCCTCACGTAGTCTGCCTAAGCCTAATGATATGTTATCCATTGATAATAATAATGATTATGTTTATATTAATAATAACAATAATAATAATAATAATATTAATATTAAGATTAATAATAATTTATGTAATTTTAATAATAATAATAATAATAAGAATAATAATTATTATTATTATAATAAGTATAGTAATAATGATAGTAATAATAATCTATGTAATATTACTAATAATGATAATAATAATAATCTATATGATAATAATAATAATAACCATGATAGTATTAGTGATATTATTAATAATCATAACAAGGACATAGAATCTATTAACAATAGCATTAATATTAGCAATGATATTGATATTGATAGCAATGATAACCATAACAAAGAGGTTATGAATTTTGACCAGAATATTCTTCCCCCTCCCTCCCAGAATAATAGAGTTGTTAACTTATCTAGTTTTTCTTTTTCCCCTTCTGTTTTTAGACTTTTAGGCAAAGGTTTAAACTTTTCCCTTGCCCCTAGAAAAATCCCGGTGGATGACATTATTTGCGACGTGGAATACGAGATTAGAGATTTTCCATATAATATAAAGGACACTATTAGGCAGGATTGTGTTGTTGTCCTTAGAAAGGCTAAGCCCTCTCGGAAGAACCTCAGCAATGAAGAATTCATTGCCCTTAAATCCTTAAACCAGAACAATGATATCATCGTTCTGAGGGCTGACAAAGGAGGGGTTGCGGTCATCCTTAACAGGGATGATTACCGCAAGAAGATGTTAGATCATCTTTACAATAGTGGCAGTTATAAAAAAACTGCCCAAGAACTCTCTAAAGAAAATTTCTAGGACAGTGGCTCTTGCCATCAAGTCCAGTAGCTCTGTGAGTTCCCTAGGCCATAAACTCATTGAGAGCAGTCCCATTACTCCTAGGATTTATGGGTTGCCAAAGATTCACAAAGAAGGGGCTCCTATGAGGCCTATCGTCAACACCATTGGTGGTCCAACCTACCTTCTAGCTAAGTTCCTTGCCCTTAAGCTTAAGCCCTTGGTTGGCCGTACAGAGTCCTTCATGAAAGACTTTGCATCCTTCATTAAAGAGCTTAAGGACATAAAGCTTAACCCTGAGTGTTATAGACATTTTTGTGCCTTGCAGCTCCAAACATGAAATGTCCATAAACCAAGGGCTCCTAAGTCCCTAAAAGTGTTGTTCCAACCCCTAAAGGAACAAGGTCAACAAATTACAGCTTCTCCCAGAAGTTCTCCACCACAAACTGCTCAGACTAAGTCAAAACATGATCATTTCAGCTGCTGCACTGGCTAGCTGCGTTGCATAGCACCTAAATACACTAGCTAGGTGCGTTGCAATGCACCTAAGTGCACTATGAGGGTGCGCTGGGCGAGAAATGACAAATGGCAGTGTCATTCCGCGAGGTGGAAAGACAATAAGCTTCCAGAATATTCTCCAATGACACTTGCCTCACTGAATTCGACCAAGGATGAGTAAGAGGCTTTTAGTCTCCAAGTGGAAGCAAGAACTGATAGAGAGAAGACACTAATCAAATCATAGGCTGACTCATCCTCCTTGCATACATCTATATATGGATCCCTCATCCCAGAGATGCAGAGGCTGGAATTTTGTACATTGCAAGGAATTGTTGTTGGTTTTGAGATAGATATCAGAGTATTGGGTGATTTATGCTTTGTTTGAGGTGAAGAGGGGCTTCTTTGCTGGGAGGTTGATGCTGGGTCAGGAATCATTGGTTGTAACTCCTCTTGGATCTTCTTGTTATATCAATAAAACTATTTGAGTTTTTCCTACATGCTTGTGTATCATTGATGCTTGTTACATTTGTATGGTTAGCTTAAATCTGATCCTAAGCTGTTTATGAATATAGATCCATGTCTTTGTATAGTTTTCTTCTTCTATGATCTTGGAGGTACTTGGTGAAGCTGGACAAGTAAGGGAGCAGGTAGCTGGATGCTGTCAAAGAAGAGAGGGATCGGATCAAAGGATTATCGCAAGACACAGGTCGGTTCTTTCTATCCCCCTCTATCTTTAATTCATAAAGGAAATACAAAAGTAGTTTTCTTTGTTTGTTTCTAAGGCAGCTGTCACACCTTAGTGGGATAGAGCAGTTCTAAATAGACACTTTTCCCGGTAACAAAATGGCGACTCCACTGGGGACGATTGTCTAGTTAGTTTGTTTGTGTATATTTTTGTTGTTTGTTTCATAAACTTATAAGTAGCATTCGAACTGCATTTGCCATAACAAATGCAAAGTAGACATCTGCTGCTTCAATCCATTCGCTGGATCTGTTTATGATTTGAACATCTGATTCACAAATGATCTGATTGCCCTTTGTGATAGCTCTTAGACCCTCCTTAGATCTACCCCCTGATTGTGCATTACTGATTGCTTTTAATCGGCCAAAAACCAAAGACTAAGCTGCAAACTGTGACCCAGAACCCGGATAGAATTCTCGTTTCTGGCCCAACGCAGGTACTGTTAAGAGTTCCTGCATTTCAGCGCACTTCGCGAAAGGGCAACCTGTGCTGCAATCCAGTTTCTCTGTGTTACAGGTGCGCTGATCAGACTAGCCCTGTGCAGCTGACGTTCTTGTGCTTCATTCTTTCCAGTTCTGTCTCTGAATTTTGCAGCCTGTGATCAGTATATGTGTCTGTTTAAAAACCCCTTTTCCTTGCTGTTATTCTGCCTCCTTTGTATAAAAGAACTGTAGATGTTTTTGTGTGTTTGTTGCGTCGTTTACAGTTTTCCATTGCAAAAGTAAAATAGTTGTACTGTCGTCCTTTGATTTAGATCTGTCGCAAGTGTTGATTTCAATCATATGAGAAAGTTTGATTTCTGTTGATGGTCGATTATACTTGTACTATTGCCTTTGGTCTGAATTTGTGACTTTCTAGTGTCAAAAACGAGTATTCATTTCAAAATCGTAAAGTTTCGTAATCATCTCTATCTTTTGATTTCGAAAAGAAGCTTGTTTGTGTTTGTCGCTTGAAAGCAAATTCAGATTTGTACATCAACTTTCTTTTTAGCATCAATACTAAGAAAGTCGAAAAAAAATACATGCATGTGCATTTGCATATTGACAGTCTGTTTGGCTTGATTTAGGAAAGTGCATTTATAGTGTGCTCTTTGCTCTTTGTGAAAAGATTGTGTCTTTCTTTTCCTCTAGTAGCTAGGATTTTCATTGCACAAAAGAGATAAAAGTTTGTTTATCATCTTTTAGATTGTATTTTAGGAATTACATCTACATCTTGTGGTGAACCCAAAAGGCAAACTTCATAAGCAAGATCAACTTAAAATAAATTCAATGAATCTAACAACGCTTTGGAACTTAACGCACAACATTTAGAGGTCTAGGCTAGAGACGTATTCCGGCGTCGTAAAGCCTGGTAACTGTTGTCCTCACTGATGGTTGGGTGATTCCTCCACTTTGAGACGATAAGTGCCAGTACGGACTTGTGCTCCCACTTACCGTCGAGTATATTTTGGGAGACCCCTATAGGCTTAAATCCTTTATCCATAGGAAGCCGTGTCTACCGCCCTATCGATCGCAATGTATTGAACACAGCATTCGGGAAGATTGAATGCTGTACTGTAAAAAGTATTCTGCAGTTTTGTGATTGGTTTGGTACTCCCTCTACCTAGACCTCCAAAGCAGTCCCTTTCGTTCCTTTTCAGACTCCTTAACAGAAAAGGTCCATCTGAGCACTTGTCACTTCAGGCTCATTAAAAATCGAAGGAGACTAGAGTCATCTTTTGTTTTTTCTCGACTCTTAAAAACTGAAAAAACAAGTTGTGTCAAAGCATCTAAAAATTTATTTTAAACGGAATATTCATTACCCCTTTCCTACGTTGATCTTAGGTTGAGAAAATGGAGTCTACCAACCAAGGAATTCCCCTTGCAGGAAATCCTAGTCCCTTCTCCTCTTGGGGAGATGTTGGTGCACCCCATATGGCCACATTGTCGCTTCCAGGACTGACAATTGGTTTGCCTGTATGGCTCTTCTCAACCTCTATCGTTCAGAACACCACTATTCCTGAACAATCGAATCAGCAATTAGACGAGTCCAGAGTTGCCCATCAACCTTCTACTTCATCTAATTCTTCCTCCCTTCCTTCCTATTCGCTTGATGGGGCTGGTAAAGCCAAAAGTCAGGTTCCTAAGGGGAAGAAGGAAAAGAAGAAGAAGGAGCCAAAGGCGAATGGGGGAAAATGAGTGTCGTCTAACGAAAATCCACACACTACACCGACCAGGCCTAAATTGCCATGTGTCATTTACAAAGGAGACCACTTTCACAGAGATTGTCCTTCCATCCCTCAGATATTAAGGGACTGGTCTCCTACATTGCACAACCTGGTGTCGTCAACCTCTGATGATCATGTTGAAAGCACACCGTCAACTAGTGAAAGTGAAGTCCCAGGACAAAAAGGAAAATATAGATTTCCTTGTAAGCTGTGCGAAGGCGATCATGCCGTCCACCGTTTTCCCTTCTTAGACGAAGCCAAAAGAGTTTTGGATGATCATCCAGTTTCACCATTACGACTTCCTCCTGGTTATAAAAAACTCTTGCTGAGTCTGTCACTAGCTGAAAATCCAGCTGGCCCGCTCAAGTGGTCGGCTGAAGCACCTATCATTGAAGATAAACCATCTGGATCCATACCCGATGAAAGTCAAAAGGTCGAGGTGGCAGTTGACCCGGTCTTGCCTTCAGAGGTTTCATCTTCAGATGATACATTCACTGAAGAGAACAAGGATGACACCGTCCAAATTCATTTCATAAGCACAGACTCCAATGAACATGGGGGTAATATACCCGTTCCTTTACCGCAGGAAGGAAGTTCGTTAGATTCGTAGCCGGCCGTCTATTCGGTCCCACCTCCAAGCAACCTAGTTGTCTCCTTCGACTGGAATCAACTAGGCAGACCCTGTTTACCAGCTAGCATACCATTCCGAATTATCGTCCAAATATATAGAATGGTTATGGCTGGTACCATCATAGATGAAGGGGCTTCTGTGAGTATCCTTTCCTCGACTGCTTGGAAAGCGCTTGGTTTGCCATCGCTTTTGCCTGAGATCAGAAATCTGACAGGCTTTGATAAAGGAACCAGTCAACCTTTAGGGATCCTTCCCGATGTGCCCATAACATTGAGAGGGAAAACCGTTCACCTGAACATAATGGTAGTTCAAGGACCCCTAGATTACAATCTACTCCTTGGACGAGACTATATTTATTGCATGGGAGCAATTGTCTCCTCACTCTTTAGAGTAATGTGTTTTCCGCACGAAGGAAGAGTGGTCAAGCTCGTGGACCAGATTTCATTCCCCGGATCATATAGAGCAAATAGTCACATACCATCCTTGAATGGTCTTTTCACGCAAGAAATGTCTCAATCTCCAGTCCGTCCTCCCGATGAGCGCGAGTAATTCGGATGGATATGACTGAAACCCAGGGGGCATGCATCCTGGTCTACTTCGGCAGGAAAACTTTGGGTATAGGGTAGGTTTCCATGGGATAATATGACTAGTCTATACCCCATCCGTGATTGGAAGAGGGGTTATTCTAGAACAAGATTCTCTTGTCAAAGTTATGTTAGTTGGCGGGCATCATCGCTCACCTTTGTTTGTTTCGATAGACATCGTCGAAGAAGTGTTTTGTTTGTAGTGTGAATAGGACAATCTTTGGGTAACCTGTAAGAGGTAGGCCTCTCTCGGTAAAAAAAATGTTTTGGCGGAAAGAAGTAGAGGTAACCTTGAAACTCTGTTTTATACCCAGGGGCATGCAAACCTTTTGGAGTGCAAGCGAAGGGCGACTATTTATTTTTAAAAATTTTAGGACCTCTAACCCTTTAAACTCGTAGGATTAGTTGTCACCTAACTTGCATAAAGAAAGGATGTGGGGCAAAACTCTAAAAGTTTCCGTTTTTATATGAGACATTCTTATCATATGACTGGATTAATCGAGCAGTGTTACCGCGAGGTTCAAGCTCGTTAAAAAATAAACTCGGACCGAGCAAATGTTTCCACCCGCGTTTAAGCTCGTTAAAAAATGAACTATTCCCTAGTAAATAACCACCATGAATGTAGTACTTCAGCCATTAAAGACTTGGTCGTGTTTGCACCGTCACCTCCACTTTTACATTGGCCGATCATTCACCTCCATTTGATTGTTTACCCATTTTGAGGAACAGCTGCGAAGAGTGATTTCACTAGCCATCCTTGTGACACTGTCGTGATTGGAAAATTCCAAACCTTACCTGGAATCAACTGCTACCCATTTTATCACTCGTTCCTCAAAAGACGAGTCTCCTTTAAGCTCTTTTCAACTGACTCGTAAAATATGAAAAGATTGCCGAGTCCTTGGCCTTTCAGCTCATTAAAGGGACAGGAAGTGCTATCCCTCCTCTAGATTTTAATCTTTTTGGACCTGAGGGATTATTGCACAAAAAGATCGAGCGCTTGTTTTTTTCGGCTCGTTAAAACTATCGAAAACTCATCCTTTCTGTATTGTTTTATACTTTTTTGGACTTAAGGGATTAGATGACGAAAAAGGAATTTTGGAGTTACCTTTACGTACCTTTTCAGACTCTCTAAAAATGAAAAGGACCGAGTTATCTTTGTCGTTAAACTCGTTAAAAAGATTAATAGCGACAAACTTGTCTTTAGACGAGAACGAGTTTCACTATCGCTAGGCTCGTTAAAACATAGCGATGGGTTTTCCTGAAGGGAAAATTATAGAACAAGCATATGTTATCCTCCTCAAGATTGACAAAAATAAAGAGGTACTGGTCAGCAATGACTCGGGAAAATTGGGAAGAAAACTCAAAGAATCTTTATTGGTAGCAAGTCACTCTTGAACATGACACTTCCACTCCGTGTCCGAGTCGAGTTGGGTTGTTTCATTCACCGGCCACATCGCCATGGTCACACCATACCATCCACATTTGGGGTTAATGCTATGAATCCATCACATAAGTGTCGCCGACATGTTCAAGAGAAGTCATCCAGACAAGTCACCTGTGTCCCACCCACTACCATACATTATACTCCATTCTTTCATGACCGTCATCCTGAACCATATATCATCAGATTGTTTTCACCTCCATCAAAATCATTTGCTCCGTTCCATGTCATTGATGTGGGATTCATTAAGGCCCTCCTTTGACAGATCACTTCTTGTCGAAATCAGCTCATTATCCAAGAAGTTGGTCTAGGAACACCCTGTTCAGTACTTTGAAGCTTGCATGCCTCAATGGCAAGTTTCTCACTTCCGGCGACAGGTTTACATCAATGGCCTTCGACCGAAAGATTTTGCGTGGTGTTCGACGCAAGTCCTTTATTCACACCATGTGAATTGTACTGTAGTACCTTGAGGGTAATTATCATTATCGGTGATTCCTCTCGCGCTTGTTAACAGTTTACATCATTGACTGGTAATCAAGCGATGTCTTTCCATGTTCAACTTCAGAACATTTCTCACATGGATCGACTTGTACTTCGAGTGAAGATCGGACGAGATTGAAGACCCCGGATCTAGTTTCATCCATCCGGGCTGCGATATATATTCAGGAAAATAAAGACATTAAATGTACAACATTGAAGCATAGATAATCATCCTACCAAAAGGATGATGGCTCTATCTGAATCATCAGTCTACACTCAGACGATTGTCTGTCCTATGTACATGAAAATGAATTTATAAAGTTGAGCATGGGAATGCCCGCCTAAGGTAGATCATGAAAAACAGTATGAAGATAATGTATTGTATTGTATCTTATTACAAGTCTCCTCCCAGCATTGAAAGAACTTCAGATCCATCATAATAAAGCATTTCACCCGATTAACGGCCTCATACTTTAGGGGGCAACTGTTATAGACATTTTTGTGCCTTGCAGCTCCAAGCATGAAATTTCCATAAACCAAGGGCTCCTAAGTCCCTAAAAGTGTTGTTCCAACCCTTAAAGGAACAAGGTCAACAAATTACAGCTTCTCCCAGAAGTTCTCCACCAGAAACTGCTCAGAATAAGTCAAAACAGGATCATTTCAGCTGCTCCACTGGCTAGTTGCGTTGCATAGCACCTAAATACACTAGCTAGGTGCGTTGCAACACACCTAAGTGCACTATGAGGGTGCGCTGGGAGAGAAATGACAAATGACAGTGTCATTCCGCGAGGTGGAAAGACAATGGAAGCTTCCAGAATCTTCTCCAATGACACTTGCCTCACTAAATTCGACCAAGGATGAGTAAGAGGCTTTCATTCTCCAAGTGGAAGCAAGAACTGACAGAGAGAAGACACTAATCAAATCATAGGCTGACTCATCCTCCTTGCATACATCTATATATGGATCCCTCATCCCAGAGATCCAGAGGCTAGAATTTTGTACATTGCAAGGAATTGCTGTTGGTTTTGAGATAGATATCAGAGTATTGGGTGATTTATGCTTTGTTGGAGGTGAAGAGGGGCTTCTTTGCTAGAAGGTTGATGCTGGGTCAGGAATCATTGGTTGTAACTCCTCCTGGATCTTCTTGTTATATCAATAAAACTATTTGAATTTTTCCTACATGCTTGTGTATCATTGATGCTTGTTACATTTGTATGGTTAGCTTAAATCTGATCTTAAGCTGTTTACAAGGATAATTTTAGGGGCGAATGTTCGCCCTTTGGCGAAATTAAGGGGTTTTAAATTTTTAGTGGGCGAATATTTTGTATCATAGTACGTTTTTACAAATCACCTCAAATAGCCCACCTTATTTTAAGGGAGAGGGTAAAAAAGGTAAATTTAGCCCTTGAAATTAGGACTTACAACCTTCCATTCGCCCATTTTCAAGAATAGGTTTTATTTAAGTGAATCCATTCGCCCATTTTCAAGAATAGGTTTTATTTAAATGAATCCTATGGGCCAAATACCATATTTATAAAAGAGGTATGGTAAATTAATAAAATATAAATAAATGAGAGGTATGGTAAATAAATAAAACATTTTTTATATTTACTCCATAAGTCACCTTATATACATGTAAGGGTGTAAACAAATAAAAATATAAGTAAAGTGGAGTTATGGTAAATAAATAAAACGTCTTTTAATACTTACTCAAAAGGTATGGTAAATAAATAAAAATATAAATAAACTAGACGTATCGTAAATAAATAAAACCTCTTTTTATATTTAGTCCATAACCCTCGTTCTATTTATGAAGGCTCAAGAAAGAGGTTTTATTTAAGTGAATCCTATGGGCCAAATACCATATTTGTAAAAGAAGTATGGTAAATTAATAAAAATATAAATAAATGAGAGGAATGGTAAACAAATAAAACATATTTTATATTTACTCCATAAGTCACCTTATATTTACGAACACTAAAAAAATGGGTTATATTTAGGTGAAACCTATGGCCAAAATACTATGGGACAAATACCATGGACTAGATTGTTATTAATACCATGCAAAAAAACCATAATTAACCCTAATATTAGAATTAATAAAAATAAAAATGGCACATGGTATTGACCCATGGTGTTCACCAAAATGGCACATGGTATTGACCCATGGTATTCACCTGGAATGTAGCCTATTTAAATGGGGGAATTAAACCAACATGTAGCATATGCTAAGATTCATTAGGACTTTACAAAGTTTTATTATTTAGTGAAAGACTCGCCAAGATCTTACAAGATTTTATAATTGAGTAAAATATTCGCCATGACTAGTGAGAGATTCGCCAAAAAATTATATATACATATTATATTATTGATAAAATCGCCTTCCATTTTTCCTATATACCATGGAGATTCGCCCATTTATTATATTTATAAATTTAGGGGGGGTTATTAAAATTTTCCCTGGCTGTTTATGAATATAGATCCATGTCTTTGTATAGTTTTCTTCTTCTGTGATCTTACAGGTACTTGGTGAAGCTGGGCAAGCAAGGGAGCAGGTAGCTGGAAGCTGTCAAAAAAGAGAGGGATTGGATCAAAGGATTAGCGCAAGGCACAGGTCGGTTCTTTCTATCCCCCTCTATCTTTAATTCATAAAGGAAATACAAAAGTAGTTCTCTCTATTTGTTTCTAAGGCGGCTGTCACACCTTAGTGGGATAGAGCAGTTCTAAATAGACACTTTTCCCAGTAACACTGAGGACATTATCGTCAGCTTTGATGTGGTCTCCATTTATACTTGTATCCCTATAAAGGAGGCCTTGGAAGTGATATATCGCCTAACAGATCCCAATATTGCGCATCTGGTTGAGATCTGTCTCACTTCCACTTTCTTCTGTTTCGAGGGTGAGTTCTTTGAATAGACCTGTGGTGTTGCCATGGGCTCACCCCTATCCCCTATTGTTGAAAATATTTTTATGGAAGATTTCGAAGCCAAAGCTTTAGCCTCGACTCGTCTCCTTCCCAAGCTATGGAAAAGGTATGTAGATGACACTAATGTCATCTGGTCCCATGGCCAAGAGGAGTTGGATCTCTTCTTCAATCACCTCAACTATCAGTCCTCTGCCATTATGTTCACTATGGAAAAAGAGGTCAATGTTTGTCTCCCTTTCTTGGATATTCTTATATCTAAGAATAAGGACGGGTCTCTCTCCCACTCAGTATTATGGAAGAAAACGCATACTGAGCAATATCTTCATGCCAATTCCCATCATTTCCCTGCTCAAAAGTTGGGTGTTCTTAACACCCTTACTACTCGTGCCCTTAGAATTTCTGATAGTGAGAGCTTCGTTAAGGAGAAATCCCATCTCCTTAATGTCTTTGTGGATAATGGCTATAGTAGGCACCTAGGTCAGAAGGCTTTCCTTAAAGCCTCTAAAAATTCATTAATTAAAAAAGAACCTAAAGAGCATCGACTAGGTGTCCATCTTCCCTATGTCCAGAGAACCATGGACAAGATTGCTCGGATCCTTAAGAAGTATGATATTCCCGCAAACTTTAGGCCCCTCAACACCATTTGCAAATCCCTCCGATCGGTGAAAGATCCCATTGAGCCTAAAGACATGAAGGGTGTCTACTTGATCCCTTGTTCTTGTGGGACCCCTTATATCGGGGAAATAGGGTGCTCCATTCATCAAAGGATCAGCTAACATGCAGGTGAGCTAAGACATGGGAGAACTAAGTCTTCAACATTAGTAGAGCATGCGGAAAAGACCAAGCATCAGGTTTGTATTGAGGAGGCCAAGGTTATTGCCAAGGTTGCGCAGTTCCATCACCGGAAATTCAGGGAAGCTATTGAAATTGAAAGAAGGCCTAACAATATCAATAGAGATGATGGCTAGAAGATCAGTAGTTGTTGGATCCCTGCCCTTTCTTCCTAGTCTTGCTTTTCCTTCCCCCCCCCCGCTTTTTTAACCTTTTCAAGCTTTCGATGTTTTCCCTTAATTTCCCGAATCCTTCTCCTTGGAGCCTTGTCTTTTCCTTCCTCCTAAGGTTTCTCCTTTTGGCTCAGTGGTTTTCTAATGGTCCTGTTCTTGACCTTCTTTTATTTTTAATTTATTTTTATTTTTTATTTTTTATTTATTTATTTTTTTCTGTTAAATGTGTCGCTCACTCTATTTATTTATTTTCTTTTTTTTCCTAATAGATATAAATAAATAAAAACTTAACTAAAATTCTTCAATAGTTTATTATTTCCATTAAATCAATTTTATTATAAAACCCTTTTTACTCATCCCTTGGGATATAAACACTTAATTGAATATGGTTATTTAAGAACCTTAGAATAGTAAATAAATAAATAAATAAAATAATTAATTAATATTTATAGTTATAAATAAATAAATAAAAATTTAACCAATATTCATTAATAGTTTATTATTTCGACTAAATATATCCTATTAAAAAACCCTTTACCTTTCCCTAATAATTTATTAAGTTAATCGAATAATATGTAATGAAAATTAAAATAGAATAACATTCTTAGTATTAAATAAATTAATTTAACCCCTAAAATATAAATCAATAAAGAATTAAATATATTAATAACCATAGAATAATATTTGAATAAAATGTAATGGAATCACTTTCGGATATATAATATATTAAATTTTTTTTACTATAATTATAATAGTAGTTTTTATTACCTTTTGACTAAAATAATAATAGTATTACATTCGAATATATAATATATTATAATTACTATATTTATAATATTGCTTTTATCACCTTTTAACTTTTTAACATTATAATATTTATCTAGCCGTTTTTCTTTATATCCGTTGTTGGTCAACCTAGTCAACCTAGCCATTTGGAGGATCTCCTCTCCCTATTTAATATGTAGCCATGATCTGACTCTTCAACTTGTCTTGATGATGAACCACACTAGCTGGTTTGAAACGTGTCGACAAAGATTGTGTGCAAGGAATTGGTAGTGTCTTTCATGAATTGGTAAAAATAATTTAAATTCAAATCTAATCTTAATTGATCTTGAAAGCTGAAGAGTCCATTATGAAAAGTAAAATGGGAAATAGTTGTTGGCTGTATGGAGTCTTTTGACTGGAAAGTCTAAATGAAATAGTGAACAGATGAATCCTTTGGCAAAGATTTAACTGATCGAATGGGAATTAGTTTTAAAACATATTTGAAGGAAAAGTTGCAGGTTTAAAACGTTACTTTGATGTATCTTGAGATGAGATTGTACAGGTCAATAGAAGCAGTGGAATTGCTGAAAGGTAGAATGAGTTGTACCAACATCATAGCATATGATCTATGTTAAAGAAGATAGAAGAAGAAGAACTCTCAGATGAGTAAAGGTGACAGTACTTGACAGTAAATGAAATTACTGAATGAAAGAAGGAAGTGAGCAATTGAAGATGCAGAGCCTAGAGTAAGGAGTGTTCAAGAGGAGATGAGAACAACTTCGAAATGTGGTTGGGTAGAAGTGGTTGAGGAAGCTCCACAACTGTGATTGTGGGTAGAGTTGTCTTAAAGATAACAATTCCAGCAAGAGGAGCGTTGGGTAGAATTGTTAGTTAGTAAAAGGTTCGAGGAAAGAACCAATAGGTGCCAAAAGGATGAACTCAGGAAATTTTGGTGAGGCATGAAGGAGACTTGTTACAGGTGAAATGAAAAAGGCTAGTTGCAACTCACTAGTGAACGAGGAAAGTTCACCAAAGGAAGAAATGGAATTGACTATTGATAGTCATGGCAAGGGTATAGAGGAAAGTCAGAAGCAGAGGAAAAAGAGTGCTGAAGTAGTTGTACTCAAAGGAATGAGTAAAGAAGAAAGGAACATAGAGTTGGTTGAGATGAAGGTAGAACTCAGTCGTTTGAAGAAGCTAGTGTTGAACGGAATTAGAGAAAATTGGAAACAAGGATTTTATGTGGGAAAATGAGTTAAATGGCCTGTCAGAGAATTGTTTGATGAGAAATTAATACTCCGAACAGTTGAGAATGAGAGGAATGTGCTGGTAGCATCCTCACAGACAAGAGGATCTAATATTTTTTGAATTAATTATTTTTGTGAATGTAAAATTGCAGGTATGCAGCCTAATGAATTTGAACCTGTGTATGAAAAGGTGAAAGAGGCAAAGGCAAGACAAACATAAAAGGAGATGCATAAAGACTTTCAAGACTTCAATTGGTGGAAAAAATTAAAAGGTATGGCTGAATGGTTGTGTCTTTTCTTAGTGAAAACTTATTGGATCATATTTGAAGGAATTTTAGCATGGATATAAGACCAATGGGAAATGGAAAAGGAAAAGAAACGGATGCATTGCAGATTTGTGAAGTGAAGAGAAGGAAAGTTGACACAGAGAACTTAGCTAAAGAAGTTAAGTCAAGGAAATCTTTGAAAGATCAAAGACTTATCATAGAAGAGGAGGAGGCATTGTTGTTTTATTTGGATAAATTGAGTGTTGGGAAAATTTGTGTAGAACAGAAAGGTATTCTATAAACTTATGATGAAGTTGTCAAGCATAGTTAAGAAGTTGCAGTCCCAGAAGTTTTCCTTAATGAGGAAGAAGTCAAAGATGTTGAGGAATAATTTCTCAATAACTTAGTGAACGATCAGAATAGTTCAGAGAAGCATGAGAAGCTGATCACTGAGGCTTCAAATGAAGAGCCTTGTATTTTTGAAATTTGCATGTTGTGTATGTTTCAAGTTTGACAGGTGATGAACAACAATTGGAAAATGTGCTTATGCATGTTGATGAAGAAGTGAGATTACTGGAAGAGATGGCTGAAATAGAAAGATATTTTGAGCATGTATTTAATAATCTTGAGAATGATGGTATTGACAGGGAAATTGTCATGATTAAAGAAGCTGAAGATAAGAAAATGAAAGTTTTTGATGATAACCAGAATGAAATATCTTCAGTAGAGAATCAAAATGAAAGTATTATAGAAATTGTGAAAGAATATATGATGATGTTGACAAATGCAAAGTTTAGGAATTCTGTGATTTTAAAGTGAATTATTTTTATGAATCTGTAAACCATGAAGGAGCTTTAGAAAACCAGAATTTTGTTTCTGTTGTAGGAGAATATAAAACAACATCATTTTGTTGCAATGGTATACGTATAGAAGATGAAAGGCTACTTCACAATGATATGCTCCAAGAAATCCTAGCTATTGAATTGTTGAATGATAGTCTTGTTTTAGAACAAGGAACACCGTATAATACAGAGGAAAGTATGGAAATGAAAATTGATGACAATTTCATAACTTATGCAGAAGGATAGGAATAATATTTGATGGCGGAATTACCTATCAAGAGTGAAAACCATAGTTATTTTGAATCTGAAAATTGTGATGGAAATTCTGTTTTATACAGGAAGGAGGAGTCATATGCAAATGACATGCTTATTAAATATGAAGGAATTTGTATTTTTCTGGAAAATTTATTAGATGAACCTGATAACATGGAGGAAAGGATTATCTTTAATTTTTATGGAAATGAAGCTGTAGAGTACAAACAACAATTTGTAAATGACAGAGGTGAAGAAGAATTGGACAGAAATTTCATAATTTCTATGGTGAGGAGAAATGTACAGCAGGTAGATGTCAATGGAGTTCAGTTGAGAACAAATTGTAAAGAGGAAGTTGAGGAATTGTGGAAGATGAAGTCAGTGAAGAAGAGAGACAACAAGAAAGAGAAATTAACAAAAGAAATTGGTATCAACAAGGAAAGAGGACAGTAGCAAATCAGATTTGGAAATCTGGAAGAACAAAAGTGACAGTGGCTGAAGAATTGAATCAACAGCATGATGAAAGTGATGACCAGTTACAAAGTAAAGTTTGGGATACTAGATGATCAGCAGAAGAAACACATGACAAGGAGGTCATGAAAGCTTTCAACATTGGGAGTCTGATGTAGGAGCATTCAAGCCTAGTCAGCAATGTGATGGCATGATCACATGTTGTGACTAACAAAGGGTTGGAAGACAATAGTTTAGTTAATTTTATTTATTTAAATGTATGAGAGTGTTTATTTATTATCAAATATGAGAAAAGAGTATAGTAGTTGAGTGATCCTCCCTGTGTGGAGATCAGGCCAAACAGTTAGATTTATTTGGTTTGAATAGGATATGAGGGATTTAAAAGCTTGATTTAGAATTTGTTTAGAAAAGAGTGGAGTTGAAGAGATTCTTTAGGGGAGAGAGAGATTTCTAGATTTGAACCAGAATTGGTTCATGAATCCACTTTTGTATAAATTGTGATCTTTTTGTATAATTCAGAGGTTAGCTAGAGGATCTAGAGGAGCTAGAGAGAGCGAGAGGTTAGAGTCGAGTAAGAGAGGGCGAGGATTTAAAGATTAAACAGGTTTTTTTATTGCTGTAGTCAAGCCAGAGGGAAAGACTCTGTAAATATTACTATATTGAATAAATGATTCAGTGTGTGTTGATGGCCATTTCTATTGAAATCCTTTGTTTTTGTTTGCATATTTGCTTATGGAACAAATTAGGCATTTCTTCTCTTTTTTTATGCCTTTAGTATAAATCGCAATGTTCAAAGCCTTATTACAGTCCATAGTGTAAATAACAATGTTTGAGCGCTTTAAAACCTAGTCGTTGATCCAAGATATCATGGATTCCTAGATATGGAGTTGTAGTTGTGAAAATAGAGTAAACAGAGGAACAATTGAAGAAACAACGGAAAAACCTAAAGTAAAGAGGTAGAAAAAAGAATAAAGAGAAGGCACGATGGCCGTTGGATCTATAAGATCAATGGACCAAATCTAATCAGGGAAGTAGAGCCATTTTATTGCATCGGTGAAGTTCATATGTATGCAGTAGACTTTATGCTTTAAGTCTATGCGATGAGCGATTGCCGATATATCACATCGACGGAAGTCTTTGTGGATGGATCGGGCCCCAACACTTTGCCAACACCGATTGGGATAATGTGATGAAGCACGGACCGTTGGATCATATAGTTGATCAACGGTGGAGAATTAATCGATGATCACATATCAGGTAAGTCAAGTGACAGCTGGAAAAGGAATGCCAATAGTGATATGTGATAGAGATGGCCAGTTGCATATGCCAATAGCGATGGAGCTCCAATCAAAGATAGGAGATCGGAGGAGTAGCGCTGCAGAAAGGGGTTTGAAATAAACAGACCCGATAAAGTTATAGTTGCAGGTTTATAATATCTGAGGTCTGACCTTAAGCTTCCAGTCAAATTTCTCATGTGTTTAGTGCATTTCCTTCTATTGCTACAACATAGTTGTTCCGGGATTTTAAATGGAATAAGGTATATGAAGCAGTGGACCCGATGGGATTTATAGATGCGGGTGCATGTATTTTGAATTCCAGCTTATGCTTTCGGATGCGAGTTTCCTGTGTAATCTTTTGTATTCAATAAAGATGTGTGGCCAAGGATTTTAATGTAAATGCACACATAAAATTCTTCTGATAGATGATGGGCATAACCATAGGTCCACATCGAAGATATGAAGGGATGTTAGTAAGTTGGCATCACTCCAGCTAACTGAAAGCTCAACTGCACATAATCTTTCTAGAGTTGGCCACCCTTAAGCCCTCAATCAACTACTACTGCTAGGAAATCCTTCTCTCACAACATTCTCCTTCAGAAATAATGAATGCTTCTCATCTCCCTTTTCGTCCATTAAATAGAATAAATGGTTCCAAAATAGGAAGGGGATTGGAAAGGGATCCGTATGCACACAATCTATGTGTCAACATGCCAATTTTTATTTCTTTATCTTAAATTTTATTGAACATTTTTCTTAATTTAACTCTTGCTTATTTTATTTTATTTTACTTCTGTTAATTTTACTTTTTCTTACTATTTTTATAGTTTATATATATATATATATATATATATATATATATATATATATATATATATATATATATATATATAACTTAAATTTATTATTTATTATGTTATTTATTTATTTACTATTATTATATTTTCTTATTTATTTATTAATTATTTTCTATTTTTGTTATTTATTATTTTATTTATTTACTATTATTATATTTTCTTCGTTATTTATTATTTATTTTCTATTATTATATTTTGTTCTTTATTGATTGTTTTATTTATTTATATATTAACATTATTTCATCTATTATTATTATTATTATCAAGACGAGGCATTTCAACTACCCTGGAGGGGCAACCCTCATTAAATTTCAACCATGTTGACATTGTAATTTAATTCTTCATATAATCACTAGCATGCTCAAACTTTAATGATGTTAAATTTCGTGCAAGTTGGGATGTTATATGTCGTCGATCTATCCAAAAACATAGATCTACTCTAAAACCTGTGCAATGTTTAACAAATTTGGGGTTTGTGGGTTTTTCCCCATAATTTTAGGTCCTTTAATAATGTTAATTTTCAAATTGTCATGACTTCTCATCGGGAGGAGTTTTTTAGAGTGTGATATATTGTTTGAAAGGTCTTAGAGAGGACTATTCAACCATACCATCAATAGGCTCATTAGGACATCATAACTTTTACAAAATCTCAATAAATTTAAAACCTCATTAGCTTCACTTGATGAGGGCATAAAAGAGATCAAGCTATCAGATTGATTTATGAATGACATTGTCGCTTCCTTATTAATCCCCTGTGACATCAATGACACTTTTTTTCATCAATAAAAACACTTTGTGTAACAATCTCTCCATTTTTCATTGATGGCAACCCCACCAAATATTGATGGAAATAGGAAAAACTCACCTTAACACGCACCAAACTCCCCCTGGCATAATGCTAGGGACTCCTACTGCCTACTATGAAGATACCTCTTTATTTACTTCTTGCTTTCTTCTTCAAAGTCTTCGTTTTCAATGTCTACATGCTTTCCCCTAATGTATTCCTTGTCAATTTCTATCAATGTTTACATTGTCTCCCTCTTTGACATCAAAAGATAAAGTATATGGTTACCTACTAATGTTTTCATGACTATGTGTGGACTTGATCCTATTATAAATGGAGTTTCCCCCTAAGACCATACTCTTGTTCTTCATCTTTAAATACTTTCCAACTATTCCTGATCTTTTCTATGGACCTGATGGAGTCTCCCTCTGAGACCATTCTTCCTTCATAATTTTTTCATCTATAAGTTCCTGCAATTCTCTCCAACTATTTATGAACTTTCCTATGGATCTGATGGAATCTCGCCTTGTGACCATGCTCCCATTATACATATGTAAGTGCTTGTCAATGCTCTCGCCTGTAATTCTCTCCAACTATTTATGAACTTTCTTATAGACCTGATGGAATCTCCCCTTGGGACCATGCTCCCATTATACATATGTAAGTGCTTGTCAATGCTCTCTAATTATACATTTATAAGTTGATGAGCCCTAGAAATGGGTAATTATGTGGGCTCATTTGGCCTCCTAGCTCATCTTAATTCACCATTATCATTAGTTTATTGCATGTTCTTTATTATATTTATGCTAATAGAGTGAACTGGGTTAGTCATTATGCCATGAAGTCTAATGTGTGCTTTATGCATATTTTTGGTCATTTTTTGGACAAAGTCAAAGGATTAATGAGCATTTGGTAGCCAATATTCAAGGAAAACAAGGGAGAGGATTTGTAGGAGGGTGTCCCCCTCATTTATGACCCCCTACCTCGAATCCTCCATCAAAAACTCGGAGCACAAACAACCACATCGATGCATCCAAGGGGCAGCCGAGCAAGTCAAGAAGAAATGTTGTCTATCTCTAGTTCTGGGAAGCCGAGCCCCTTGATTTGAGGAGGGCTGAAGATCTTGGGTTAGGGACCAATCCAATCTTCCTAGCACCTCTTGCTTTGTATTTATATGTTTTGATTCAGTTCATGAGTTCATTTCTGTTACATAGATTCATTTTACTTTGTTTAGAATAGGTTGCTTTTAATGGTTTGCATAGTTGCTTTTTCAGCTGCTGAAGAAGGTTAATACAGTGACAGGCTAAGATTCAAAAAGGCAAACAATAAGTCCTGATCTCTTTTATCCCTTCCTAGGATCATGATTTGAGGTCATGGCACCATTGCTGCCACCAAAAACACAGTTTTGCTCCTCCATGCAATTTCTAGTGTGATGACCTGATTTGAAAGTTAATGTATTGCTTCAGATTCAGTTTGCCAAGATCATTTCCTATTTTTACAATAGATATCTTTGCATTCTTTTTTGTTCAAAGGTGATTGTTCAACTTTTTTTGTTTCTAGGTCAGAAGTTAGGTCACTTAGAGATATTTTTGTTTTCATGGTATAACTAGTCCTTTCTTTGCTCAATTTTGGTAAGTAAATGTGCAGATCTCTTGCAGGACACCTCAGCTCCCCATACATCCATGAAGCAGCTAGCATCAGCTCACTACTCATAGATTTCACAAGCCATTCACAACATTTCACAAAGTCTGCCCTAATTTCTGCACTTTTTCCATAAGCTTCCCTCTTTCCATTTGAACAAATCCAACCATCATTTTCCCTCTTGATCTTCCTTGACAAGCTCCAGACACCTTAACACATCCCTCTAGACTTCAGTTACCCTTTCCCACCATTTTTCCACTCTTAAAACCTCTAAAAATAGCTCTCAGCATCCTCCTATAGATCCCCTACAGCCTCCTGTAGAATTTCCTGTGAGTGATTTTTCGAAATTTGATTGCAGGGGAAGTCTTCAGAAGGTTACCAGAGGCTTCTTAGACCCCTCCACACCTTCTTACACCTCTGCAAGAACCAAATCTACCTTCCTTCACCACCAAACCTCTGCCACAGTCACAAACAGACAAAATCTCATGCATAACGATTTCACATAAAACACATAAAAACACAAAAAGATGTTCTTTTCTCATTTTCTTCTAGGAATAGCTTAAATATATGTGATTTACCTTTTCAGTAGTTATTGGCCCTAATTTCATTAGTTTTCATCTTTTTTTCCGCAAAAGTATGGTTGGTTGGAAAAATTAGGGTTTTCTAGGGTTTGCCTTACATTCCAGTCTTCTTTCTCTTTCTGCAAGTAGAATAGTCTTTGTAAAGTTAGCTTTCTTTCATCACAATTAAAAGCTTATTCTGGAAACTCATAGAAGTTGGCTTGAGCTCCTAGTGATGTTGCGCCTGTGGACCAAGTGACAGCCTGCAGTAAGAGATAGTACTTGTGCATACAGCATTGTCGCTTCCAAGTTTGTTACGAACTACCGGGTTGATAAAAGTAAAGAAGGAAGCCCCAGGAGTTGCAGCATTGTTGCTGCAATACTGGTGCTCACCACTTTTTGGCACCGCTGTCGAGGAAGCGTCAGAGTATTTTCTGATTACTGCTTTCTTCTATTTTCTACTGCAACATTCTGCTAAGTAGTTTATTTCATCAAAAGTAAAGTAGTTGTTCTTTCAATTTCTGCATTTCCTTGCTTTCATTTTCAATTTTGCAATTTCCATTTTAGCAAAAGTAGATTATTCCTTTAAATTCTGCAATTTCCATTTCAGCAAAAGTAGATGAGTCCTTTCAATCCTGCAATTTCCATTTTAGCAAAAGTAGATTAGTCATTTCCTTGCTTTTAGTTCTGCATTTCATTTGCTTTCATTTTCAGTTCTGCAATTTCATTTCAGCAAGTTCATTTCAGTTAGTTGCAATTCATTTGTTCAATCAATTTTTAGTTTTGCAGGTACAAGCAGTGAAAAAAACAAAAAACACCCAAAAAAGAGGTTCCCTTTCATGTCTCATAGGAAGAAAGATAATTTAGGGAAATTCCTACCCAAAACCCCCACCACATCACAAAGCCACCCTTCTCTCTTCTTCGGTGGCAGTGATCTAGAAGAACCTATAGGTGAACAACCAAAGATATACAAAGATCCTATTGAAGAAGAAGAGGAAGAAACCATCCCTTCTGAGACCATGGCTGAAAATAGAAATGCTAGTGGAAATGGAGAGAGAGAGTAGAAGGTACCTTTCCCATCTGAGAAACCAATGGGGACACTAAAATGAATAACATAAGCCCTTCAGCCCTACCTCACTTCCATGGATTGACTACTGAAGATCCTGACACCTTTTTGTTTGAGTTTGTTGTTATCTATCGCACCTATGACTATGCAGAAGATGAGCAGAAGTTGAAACTGTTTCCTTCTACCCTCAAGGATGCAGCGTTGCGCCGGTTCATGGAGTTACCTGAAAATAACATCACAACTTGGGCATAGATGCAGCAAGCCTTTAATAACAAATATCAGGACTACTGTAGGTCAAAATATACCAAGGAAGAAATCTTCCGAATGACCATGTGGAGTGATGAATCCTTGGAGGATTATGAAGAGAGATTCTAGCTTTCTTATAAAAGGGCCAGGTGCACACTTGACCCCGAATCTCTGAAGTTGGTCCTGCTTAGAGAAGTCCCGGAAGACCTTCTAGACACCCTCCATTTACTGGCTAGGGGAGACATCTACCAGATACCTTATGAAGACATCAAGACTGTCTTTAGAAACCATTCTAGGGTAGCCAAAAAGAGAGGTAGGGGGAGTCAACCCATAGCCAATACCTCTTCATCCAGTTCATCCCTCAAAGGTGAATTTGGAAACATGCTGGAAGATCTCAATACTGAGATGTTGCAAACTCTTGCCATGCAAATGGATACCTTGCATATCAAAAGGAAAAAAGAGGAAGCAGAGAGGGCTTTGGCCATTTTTTGTCCTAGGTGCACCAAAAGGCATCCTAGGAACGAATGTCCATTGAACTCTATAGACGTGCGTTTAGTCTGCGAAGAAGATCATCCTACAAATAAGTGCCCTTCCTTGTCGGGACTTAAAGTTGTATACCAAGGGGTTGAAGGAGCCACTGAGCCACTCTATTTCATGAACCAAAGGAGGCCACATGGGCCTAGACCTTATCAACAAGGAATGCAAGGGACATCCCAGGCATACTACAACCCCAATCAAGCCAGTTCCATGCCTTCTTGGGGTCCCCCTGCTCATCCTTCCTGGTCCACACCTCCGCATTGGTCATATCCATCTCAATACCATGCTCAACTAGCTGCTCATTCATTTCACTCTTATGCTCAACCACAGCCTTAGTGGAATGCACCTCATCAGGGGTGGAGGCCTCAGTACAACTCTCCTCCCACTCTTTTTCCTCCACCGCCTGCTCAACCACAACCATTGCCTCTTGCTCCACCAAGGCAACCCCAAATTCCTGCTCAACCAAACTCGAACTTAAATAACAGACAGGCACAATAAGTATATAGTGGGGAACCATCATGCCCAACCTATGTTGTGGAGATTCAGGAGATTAACCTACGATCTAGGAAGGTTCTCCCAGATAGCCAGCGTCCCCCCAAGGAGGATGAGGAAGATAAAGAGGAAAGTGAACCAAAAGCCATTCCACCCTTTCCTGAGAGATTATCCAGAACAACCCAGCCTACCCCAGAAGAAATTGAACTTCTGGGAGAATTGAAACAATTATGTGTAAAGATATCACTTCTCCAAGCCATAAAGGATGTGCCTATGTACAACAAAATGATCAAAGAGAAGTGCTTTAGGAATTTAGGTAGGTGCAAGAGAGATGCCCCAACCATCAATGTCATAGGACAACTGTTCGACCTAATGTTGGGGCAGGTAATCTATCCGAAGTATCTAGACCCTGGAAGCCTGGTAGTCAATGTCCACATTAATGGCACCATGATTCCCCATACCCTGATTGATCTGGAGGCTGCCATTAATGTGATGACCAGGGATACTATGCTCAAGCTCAACCTCCAGGGCGCCCTCAGAAAGACCACAACATTGCTACAGTTAACAGACCACTCCACCATGACCCCTGAAGGGATTGTGGAAGATGTAATGGTCTCCATCGATTCTTGGGAGTACCTTGCTGATTTCCTAGTTCTCCAGTAGAAGGCAAAACTTACTGGGTATCCTCTCATCCTAGGAAGACCCTATTTGGCTACTGCAGATGCCTACATCAGTTGTCAAGCTGGGAACATGACAATCAAGAATGGGCATATGTCCAAGTAGCGAGTCCTATATCCTCCTACCCAACCTTTGTTAGAACATGATCTACCTCTCTGGTTGGAGGAGGAAGATGAGGATGAAGTCTATTCTACACCACTATGTGCAGTAGAAGCTGCCATTTGGGGGGGGGGGGAACTACAAACTGAGGATGATATCATTGAAAACTTGATTCAGAATCCACCCCCCAGTATGTTGTCATTAGAAGAGCTAGTGAAAGAAACCCAAGACAGTCCTTTAATTGATTTCTGTGCGGCCGACCTGACCTCTCTCCGAGTTAAGAATATGGATTTCGGCCCAGAAAGAACCTTGAAAATCAACTCATCCCTATCCACCTCTCAAGAGAAGGAACTGGGTAGCTTATTGAGAAACCACTTGGATGCTTTCGCTTGGAGCTATAAGGAGATGAAGGGAGTGCACCCTTCAGTTTGTACTCAGCACATTACATTAAGGAAGATTGAAAACTAGTCAGGTAGCCTCAAAGGAGGATGAATCCGACCCTTAAGGACATTGTCAAGGAAGAATTGCAAAAGTTACTAGATGTAGGATTCATCTACCCCATCTCTGACAGTGAATGGGTCTCTCCTTTGGTGCTAGTGCCAAAGAAAAATGGTAAGTGGAGAATCTGTGTTGATTATTGGGAACTAAACAAGGCCACCAAGAAGGGCCATTTTCCTTTGCCTTTCATAGATCAAGTGTTATATGGCCTAGCAGGGAAATTTTTTTCTCCTTCCTAGATGGGTTTAGCAGGTACAATCAGATCCGAATCAGCCCAGAAGACCAAGATAAGACCACTTTCACTTGTCCTTGGGATACCTTTGCATATCGGGTCCTTCCTTTTGGATTGTGCAATGCTCCTACCACTTTCTAGAGAGTAGTATTGAGTATATTCTCTAAACTTGTCCATGATGTAGTGGAAATCTATATGGATGATTTTACTCCTTATGGTTCTAACTTCCAGGAAGCTTTGTCTAACATGGGGAAAGTTTTGGACAAGTGTATTGAAATGAACTTGTCCCTCAGTCCTGAAAAGTGTGAATTCTTAATGACTGAAGGGACCATACTAGGTCATGCAATCTCTCAACAAGAATTACAGGTGGACCCCAACAAAATTGCCATCATCCAAAGGGTCCCACCTCCTCAAAAGGTGAGAGATGTCTGAAGCTTCCTAGGCTTAGCAGGATATTATTGAAGATTCATTAAAGATTTCAATAAGCTAGCCTCTCCATTGTTTGGTATTTTGGGGAAAGATGTCGAGTTCATATGGATTGACAACTGTAAAGAAGCCCTAGATACCTTGAAAAGTAAACTTGTGACTGCCCCAATATTGAGAGGTCCAAACTGGGCCCTACCTTTCCACATTCATACAGATGCCTCGAACAAAGTGATAGGAGCAGCCTTAGGGCAAGTTGATGAGAAGTTGCCTTATGCCATATATTTTATAAGTAAAAACTTGTCGAAGGCAGAATTAAACTACACTGTAACCGAGAAGGAGCTCCTAGCTATAGTCCACTCCTTAAATAAATGCAGACAATACATCACTGGCTATCAAACCTTTGTACACACTGATCATGCTGCAATTAGGTATTTAATGAACAAACTGGATGTAAATTTGATTTAACCTTTGGTGATAAGCCAAGTAAGGAAAATGTTGTTGCTGACGTTTTGTCTAGAGTAAATCTTCCTGCAGGTGAATAAGGAATGGTGGATGATCAAATGCCAGATGAACACTTATTTTCCATCTCAGTACTCTCTCCATGGTTTGCTGATATAGCAAATTACTTGGTTTTAGCACAATTCCTGCCACACCTGTCCTCAAAAGAGAAGAGCAAGATCGTGAGGAAAAGTGCCCCTTTCACTTGGATTGGGGGCAATCTCTTCAAAATTGGCCTAGATCAGGTTTTGAGAAGATGTGTCAGGGAGGAGGAACTTTTTGAAATTCTCCTGACCTGTCATGATGGGCCCTATGGAGGCCATTCTGCAACAAAGAGGACTGCCTTAAAAATTCTGCAAGTAGGTTACTATTGGCCCACTCTTCATCAAGATGTGAGGATATATATCAGCCAATGTGACCGGTGTCATAGGATGGGGAAACCTACTCCAAGGGATGAGATGCCCATGCAACCTCAAATGACTTTCGAGCCATTTGAGAAGTGAGACATGGACTTTGTGGATCCTGTCAACCCTCCTTCAAAGCAAAAACATTACATCATTATGTGCATGGATTATCTGACAAAATGGGCAGAGACAAAGGTGATCAAGACAACAACAGAAGGAAAAGTAGCTTAGTTTTTAAGAGAGAATATATTCTATAAGTTCGTGTATCCAAGAGAATTAGTCAGAGATCAAGGGAGTCAGTTTACCTCCAATCTGATTGAAGACCTGCTCACACATCATAAAATCAAGCACAGGACTTCCACCCCTTACCATCCACAAGCAAATGGAGACGTGGAAGTCACTAACAGAGCTTTGGAAGGAATTTTGACGAAGGTAGTGAGCAGCAGCAGAAAACATTGGGCAAATCGATTGGTTGAGGCCACCTGGGCCTATAACACCACATGGAAGACCACCACAGGGTTCACACCCTATGAGCTGGTCTATGGAAAGAAGGCTTTGCTGTCAATAGAATTTGAATATAATACACTAAGGATGGCAACTCAACTGGACCTAGATCTCAGCCATGCACAAAAGGAAAGGTTACTCCAGCTAAATGGATTGGATGAACAAAGATTGCAGGCCCTTCTCCACACAGAGGTAGTCCAGCTTCAAATAAAAATATGGCATGACAAACACCTCAAAGAGAAGCAATTCTAAGAAGGAGATTGGGTGCTACTGTATGACTCAAGGTATAAAGATTTCAAGGGAAAATTGAGGACAAGATGGCTGGGACTATACACAGTAGAAAAGTGCAATGAAAATGGTTCAGTTCTAATCAGGACCATCGATGAAGAAGCCATCCCCTTGCTTGTCAATGGGTATAGGATGAAAATCTACAAGAAGCCACTCTCCAAGCAAGAATTTAATGAAAATCTTAGTAAAACAATGTTAGTAGTGGAGCAAGTCTCTGCCTCCACTCCACCCACTCACTAAAAAAAAACAAAAACAAAAACAGAAAAAAAGAAAGAAAAAACAAAAAATGAAGAGAATAAATATCCCTGGATGAAAACCTCCCTTTGGAGGCACCCAAGGCAGGCAGGTAGGGTGAAAACCACCTGGAGGCGCGCTAACTATCGCTTAAAAAAAAATTAACAAAAAAAAAATGAACTTCTTCTTAAGTGCATTGCAGGTTGCAGGATGACCAAATAAGGAAAGGGGGACATCACACAAGCCTATTACATCTCTTCTAAGACCCTCTTCCATTGTTTCTGTATTTTTCTATCCCTTGGTATTGCTTTTTCTGAAATTTGTGCATCCTATAGGAGGCACTATGTGTTCTACAGGAAGCTCTTGTAGAAATCACAGGGAGCTCGAAGTCAAGTCAAAGAAGGGATTGAAAAGCTGGAAACTTTCACAAAAGGCCTATGGGCCATCATATAGTCATCTATAATCATAACCCTCCATTCCATACCTGCACCACCCCATTCCTAATCGTTTCTTTCCTCCCTGCAAATAAAACATAGAAATCCTATTTTTTTGAAAAAAGGGAAATAAAAGAAACAAAACCCCTACCACTTACCTACAGCCTACCAACTGCTTCTCCATGACCATCAGAATCTTCAATAGACTCCTCCCAAGTCCCTGCATAGGCCCCAGCTAAAAGTTCTAAAGGGAGAAGCAGCTACATGAACTCCTGTATGATTCCTGTAGCAGCTGATCCCCTTAAAAATAAAGCTCCACAAGCAGAAGCAGTGCAGCCACAAGTATGAAAAACATGCAAGAAGCTAGATCCTACTTGAAAACCACCTATACCAGGAAACTAAGCTACCCATCCAGAATCCACGAGCATAT
This sequence comes from Pinus tabuliformis, assembly GCA_031772625.1. NCBI lineage: Eukaryota > Viridiplantae > Streptophyta > Pinopsida > Pinales > Pinaceae > Pinus > Pinus tabuliformis. The sequence continues at coordinate 1,107,863,450 of CM062816.1, read as the reverse complement.
GGCAGCAGAAATATATGGATATAGCACCAAAGTATGAATGCAGCAGCAGCAGACCCTCATAGCACTCTAACACGCACATTTCGACTTACAGGTAAGTGTCTAAACCTGTTCCTCTGTTGCATTTGTATGATCCAAAACTACATGAATAAATGGGATGGTTGATATTAAACTAGATTAGTGGCTAGCTGACTAGCCACCCTTGTCTAGTTCAACAGCGCTCAGTCGGAGTTCACCATGCACGTGTGTCTAGTCAAATCATAAAAATCTTAAAACAGGTAGTGGCGAATATTTTGAACTCCAACGCAAATGATGGGAATGATTGCGGGTAGGTGGCATAAAGTTTCATGATGACACTGCAGTGGGGACCAACAGTCCGGATGAGGGTAATGTACCCTTCCTACCACCTCATCTCATCATCGCAAACCTCTCCCATAAGCTTAAGTACGCTCTCTCGACTGCACTCACCACCTTTGTTTTCATTTGTATCATTGTGCTCTCAACTACAACAGGCTACCTACCACCTCTAGAGCCTCAGAACAGTCACTCTCTATCATTTTCATAATCCTTCTGCCTATTGGATTCTACAAGAACATTATCGGGATCTACATGAATAGAAATAGATCCTACAGGAGCCCTTTCTATAGGAGGGCCAGTGAGCAGTCTCAAAGAGAAAAGTAGGGGTTTTATGGCAAATTCGAGCTCGAAGAGGTAGGCTCTGGTAAACCCACTCTGCATATTCATATATACAAAGGGGTGATGTGATTTCAAGCAAATGATTGAGTGAATAGGAAGGAGAATTGAAATCAAAAGTCTGCCTGTTTCTTTAAAAAAAGCACAGTCCTTTTATCTGATCTCTGTGCTGAAGTGTTGTCTCTTTCTCCACCATGGTATTCTCATATATGAAGGAGTGATGCAATTTTATAAAAATTAAGCCTGTAAAGAAGGAAATTGAATGAAAAAGTCTGCCTATTTCTTAAGAAAAAAACACAGTTCTATCTGCTCTCTGTTTTTAAGATATTGTCTCCTTCACCACCTTCATACTCACATATACAAAGGAGTAATGCAAGTTTAGAAAAAATTGAGCCTGGAAGGAAGGAAAATTGCATCTCCCTGTTTCTTGAAAGAAAACCTCAGTTTTTTCTCTATTTTCGGGTTTGAAATTTTCTTTCTCCCTCTTCACCTGAGATATTCCAAAAGACTCTGAACATCATGACAGGGGGATTTATGAGGAAGGAACCTCTGAAATCAACCAGGCTACATGAACACCCAGAGGTGGTAGCCCTTTTTACTAGAGCAAATTCGATGCCTTTCTTTGAAAAGCTTCATGGGTATGATGAAGAAGTAACAGAGGAATTTACCTTGTCTTTGACACCCCACTCAAAAAATCATGCCACTGTCAGTTTCATGGGTCTCACTATAGAAATCACCCCAGAATTCATCAACAGGATTACCAGTCTCCCACTTGGACTACCCTGGAGCAAGGAAGAAAAACCACTGGGTCAAGTTTCCAAGAAAACCTTTTTCCAACCTAATGAACATCTGGTGGAGGGCAAGAATGGCATCAGGAGAATAAGTATACCTTACCCTTGGGATGAGGTTAGTTATCAGATTATGAAATACATCTCCTGTGAAGGAAGATACAACATAGTTTATGGGTACCATTTCAGATTGTTGCATGAATTAAGATATGGCATGGACCTTCCTGCATCCAAAAAACTCAATATTCCTTATTTTCTCCTCCAATCCTTAATAGAATCTAGCACCAAATTGAAGGCAGGAGTTCCAGACCAATTGGCACACCATGAGCTAATTAATTACTAGTGGAAGATGCCCTCCACACTTTCACAATTCCCTTAGCCTAGGATATTTTTAGAAATATGACAAGGGAAGATGATGTGAAAGCCCTCACATATGACCTCAGTCCATCTGAAAGTGAGGGAGAGGAACAAAAAGGAGAAGAGGAAGAGAAAATACAAACAGAGGAAGAAAAGCATGAAACAGAGAAGGATAAGACCACAACAGAGAAGAAGAAGGAACCTAAGACAAAAGGAAAGAGGACTAAAATAGAAAGGAAAAAGACTAAATCAGTGAAGACAAAGACTACAGCAGAAGGGGCAGAAACTAAACAAGAAGAGGAGGAAATTAAAATAGGGAAAGAAGAAACAAAACCTGCAGAGGCAGAAAAGGAAAAAGAAGAAGAAACAGAAGCACCAAAGGCAGAAGTGTCTCTTGAAACACTGGAAAGGGAGGCAACAGCTATTCTTGCTGCACTCAACACTCCAGTCAAGCCTAAGGGAAAAAGGAAAAGGCAACCATCCATGTACTTCAAGGCTCGAAAAAGCACCAGGATAAAGATGGGAAAGCCTCAGCCACCCTCAAAAGAGCCTATCATCATTAAAGATTCCCCTGCTGCTAAAAAGGAGGAATCTCCATCCAAAACCCCCATTACTTATGAAAGGGGAAGCCCTAGAGCTTCTACTTAGAAAGAAAGGATCAAAATTCTAGACTCTAAAACATTCCCACAGGAAGCGCAAACTGCTCTACAGGAGACATTGACAAAGCTTCAAGAGATTTAAAATCTTGAGAAAAAGGCAGAAGAACAGACCAAGGAAAAAGAGATACCAGAGCCTGACCCTCAGCCTATTTTAGGCTCTTATTACAACCTTCTGGAAGGAGGAAAGGTCATCCCACAAAAGTTTGCAGTCCCTCTTTTCTTTGAGCTAGAAAAAGAAAGAGTAAGGAGCCACAGGTGGATGAAAATTGCAAAGTCCAAAGGGGTGGAAGACATTGGCCACATGGAGAGCAAGTTGAGAGAGATGGGTAGAGAGCTGGCCACTGTAAAACATGCAGAAGTAATTAAAAGATCTCACTTGGAAGTAGAGAATGAAAGGTTAAGAAAACAGCTGCAAGAAAGGGGAACCCCGGTAGAAACTGAGATGTTAAGAAACCAGTTACAAGAAAGGGAAATCCCGGTAGGAACTGAAGTGTTAAGAAACCAGCTGCAAGAAAAAGAAACCCAGGCAGAAACTGAGGTATTAATATTAAGAAGACAGCTACAGGGAAGAGAAGCCCAATTAGCCTGCATGGCCAGCTGGGCTATGGAGGCACTACAGTGCAGGCAGCCAGCCAAATCATATGCAGTATACCTCAAAGATCAGTGGCTCCAGTTCCAAATCAAGACTCTGGCCTAGAGAGGCACCATACCTTTTCAGGATTATGGCCAATTCATGGATCTATGTGACCACAGTTCAGCTGAGGACAAAGCAAAGCTGGCAAAGTTTTATTTACACAACATGGCCCTTACTGATATGAACCTATGGGACCCCAATGTTGTGTTAGGAGACTTGCAGCTGATGGCCATGGCATCTTGGATGAGCCATGAGGAGAAAAGGGCAATAGAAATCAAGAGTTTAATGTCAAAAGAGCTAAATGAACCTTTAATAATCTGAGCTGAGCCAGCAGACCCCATGGCTCTCATCAGCGCCCACCAACACCTTGCAGATAATCTTCAAAGCGTTCCCAAGTATATCAATGAGCAGGCCTAGCTGATTGCACATTTTGAGGACATGGAGAGATAGTTTGGAGATGACTGCGTTCATGCCTGCATGAGATGGTGGAACACATTGCCACACAACCTACAGATCAGGGAGTATCACTCCCCAAATAAGATGAGAGAATCCTTGAGGAGAGTGCCACTGTATAAGCACTCTATGCAATGTTTAAAGGCCAATTGGATTGGCCTCAAATTTAGTCCTCCACTACTGCTAGGACTACTGAAAGGTGTAAAATAAGAAGAATAGAAACAATGGGAAGAGGTGGATAGAAAGGCAAGATTCCATGCTAAAGAGGAGGATATCACATCAGAAGCATGGGATGTCAGGGAATCCATTAGAGCCATCAAGGATGAAGAGATAGACTAGTTGCTCAAAGGATGAGCTACCCATTCAGTAGAGGGATGATGATGAGCCCCAAAAAATGGGTAATTATGTGGACTCATTTGGCCTCCTAACTCATCTTAATCCACCATTCTCATTAGTTTATTGCATGTTTTTTATTATATTTATGCTAATAGAGTGAATTGGGTTAGTCATTATGCCATGAAGTTTAATGTGTGCTTTATGCAGATTTTTGGTCAATTTTTGGACAAAGTCAAAGGATTAATGAGCATTTGGCAGCCAATATTCGAGGAAAACAAGGGAGAGGATTTGTAGGAGGGTGTCCCCCTCATTTATGACCCCCTACCTCGAATCCTCCATCATAAACTCAGAGCACAAACAACCACATCGATGCATCCAAGGGGGCAGCTGAGCAAGTCAAGAAGAATTGTTGTCTATCTCTAGTTCTGGGCCGAGCCCCTTGATTTTAGGGGATATTTGGCGACTCCATTTGTATAAATAGGGGGGCTTAGAGCCTCAGTAGGTTAGCCAATTTTTAGTAGAATTTTTGCACTTTTGTGCAAATCTTGTTCAACTCATTTTCGAGCTTATTTTTGTGAACAATTTATGTAATGTGTCTGAGCCAACACTGATTTCTTTTAGAGGGCTGAAGCTCTTGGGTTAGGGCCCAACCCAAGCTTCCCAGCACCTCTTACTTTGTACTTATATGTTTTTGCTTTAGTTCATGAGTTAATTTTTGTTACATAGATTCATTTTACTTTGTTTAGAATAGGTTTCTTTTGATGGTTTACATAGTTGCTTTTTCAGTTGCTGAAATAGGTTAATACAGTGATAGGATAATATTCAAAAAGGAAAACAACATGCCCTGATCTCTTTTCTCCCTTCCTGGGATCATGACTTGAGGTCATGGCACCATTTCTGCCACCAAAAACACAGTTTTTCTCCTCCATGCAATTTCTAATGTGATGACTTGATTTGAAAGTTAATGTATTGCTTCAGATTCAGTTTGCCAAGATCATTTCCTAATTTTACAATAGATCTCTTTACATGCTTTTCTGTTCAAATGTGATTGTTCAACATTTTCTGTTTCTAGGTCAAAAGTTAGGTCACTTAGAGATATTTTTGTCTTCATGGTATAGCTATTCCTTTCTTTGCTCAGTTTCGGTAAGTAAAAGTGCAGATCTCTTTCAGGACACCTTAGCTCCCCATACATCCATGAAGCAGCCAACATCAACTCACTACTCACAGATTTCACAAGCCATTGAACCTGATTGAGGCACCAACCTCATTAGAGGAACCCACCTTCTTCAACTGTGTGTGGATCTCTTTTCATATTTTTTCAAACTAGATCCACATGCAATTCAAGATATATATTCAAAACTCATCATTTTGTTGCTTTCATGATGTTTTCATCAACCTTTCATATATTGTCCATACCTTGTTACAACTTGTTCATCAATATGTTCACATAAAACACTTCCCAAATCATGCTTTGGACATACACACTACATTTGCTACAACCTACTCATAGGCCCTCAAACACATACAATTGAGTCTGGACATCAAAATTATATCATCAACTCTTTTCATGCCTCTAGAAGCATTCATAATTGAATCCTAATCATGATGCTTCTTTTGGAATGAAAACTGACTTCATAATGACCCAAAAAACTATATAAAATCCAAAATCAAATTAAATGTTTGATAGAATAGCACAAACAAGCACACATTCTACAAATATCCTAGATTCTGTCAAGCACTCTATAGAATAATCATTTTTGACTAGTTAGTTGTTTGACATCTTGGCTTTTATTTGGTACAAAATAAAAAACATAAAAATAATCTTGTCATCAAGGCTCAAACCCTCAACCTTACTAGGGTTGGTTGATCGCCAAACAAACTGAGCTATTAAGTTCCTTATTCGGACTCAATATGTTGCCATTGTTTGTCCACACCACAATAATTCCTATTCCACATTAGGAGTGGATGGGAAATCAGAGCACTTGAATATTCCATGTCATAGCCAACATGATCATTTATATTGTATCAATAATCCATGCTAAAGACAAGAACGTTGCTAACATGCAACTTGACAGAGCCACACAACCAACCAAAGCGCATCAATAATCCACGTCAAAGCCAAAAATGTTTCTAACATGCAACTCATCAACACCAATCAATGCACATCAATAATCCACATCAAAGACAAAAATGTTGTCAACATCCAACATGTCATAACCAATCAGAGTGCATCAATAATACACATCAAAGCCAAAATGTTTCCAGCGTGCAACTCATTAGAACCAATCAGAGCACATCAATAACCCACGCCAAATCCAAAAACATTGCTAACATGAAACTTGTCCAATCCAACACCATAAATTAGGGCACATCAATAATCTATGTCAAAGCCAAGAAGTTTTCTAATGTGAAACTCATTAGAGTTGATCCAAGTGCATCAATAATCCACATCAAAGCCAAAGATGTTGCCAATATGCAACTCGTCAAAACCAATCAGAGTGCATCAATAATCCCCTTAAAAGCCATAAATGTAGCCAACGTGCATCTCATCAAAACTAATCAGAGTGCATCAATAATCCATGTCAAAGCGAAAAATGTTTCCAACGTTCAACTTGTCAGAGCCAACATAGTCAACCAGAGTGCATTAATAATCCACGTCAAATCCAAGAACTTTGTCAATGTGAAAATCATCATAACAAAAAAATAAATCAAAGCACATCAATAATCCATGTCAAATCCAAACAATCCATAGGGTTCGACCCTAGTACCTTCCAAAACACACTTATGATCATTTTGGACACGAAGGACCCGCTTTCGTTCTATTCTTTCTAGCCTTACACCGATGCTTTAAGGCTTGTTATCATCGTATCCATTGGTCACATATTTATATACGTCGTATGTAGACATATGGTATTAAAGTTTACATTGTGGCTCATTATGAATGGGCCATGTGTCATCAAAAAACATTCTTATATGTCAATCGAAATAGCCATATTGATGTGTCACATGGAATCATGACAGGGTGTTAAATCGTGTGCCTTGTCATCCTCATCAACCATGTCAACATCTTTGACAAATCCAATTTCTCCATATGTAAAAATTGATGTGTCATATTTGACTATGGAAAAGAGTCCACATGTCATCTGCATGAAGGGTCCACGTGTCGATGTTGGATAGGTCTAGTATGGAGGGACAACCCTCGTTAAATTTTAAGCAAGTTAACACATCCACTGTCACTTAATCCTTCTTCCAATCATTAGATATTTCTGATCTAAGAAAACATGGTCGAAATTTAACAGTGTTAAAGTTCATGCAATTTTGATTGTTATACATCATCGATCTTTCCAAAAGCAGAGATCCACTCTAAAACATGTGCAATGTTTAACAAATTTTGGGTTTGTGGGTTTTGACCTAGATTCTAAGGTCCTTTGCTAATGTTGATCTTCAAATGGCCATAAATTCTCATCCGAGAGAAGTTTTTCATAGTGTGACATATAGATGGAAAGGTCGCATAGAGGACTATCCAACCATACCATCCCTAGGTTCATTAGGACATCATAAATTTTCCAAAAACTCAATAAACTTAAAATCGCTTTGACTTAACTTGATGATGGCATACAAGAGATAAAGCTATCATATTGATTTATGAATGACATTGTTTCTTCCTTAGTCATCCCATTTGATATCAATGAATTTTGTTATCACCAATGACAACACTGTGTGCAAAATTTGATGGGCTTTAGTAGATTATTGAATTTATTCTTTCTATTTTTGTCTTCTTACTTTTTCCAAGTTTATTTATGTGCACAAGAAAAATGACCTAATGCTAAGAATGTTGTGGTGTAGGATAACCTATAGCTACAGTGAATAAATTCATTTGAGATTTTGGTACCCCATAAATAAATAGTTCTACCTTCCATTCTATAAATCAAACAAATTAATAGAAATACTTATGAACAATAGAAAAAGAACATTTATACATGGGAGACACAGAGATAATCCTACAATATCAAACTACTAGTACCAACATTATTTAGTAAAAATTATATAATTCATTCATGCATAAAGAGTCATCTTAATTGGATTTAAAATCCTAACTAGAATCACTTGACATATTAACTTGTTTGTAGAACAATGAAGGTTTTGACCCCTTACAAAAATTACCCGCAAACTAATTCTTTAAAAAATACTGAAAATATACAATGGAAGGAACATAAAATATACACAGATATTTTTCTCTTGGAACCCAAAATTAGGAAAACTAAATTGCTTTTTCATTATATTCCTTTCAATCTTAAAATACACTATATACATGTCAAACCATTCATAAACCTCCAATCCATTAACCATGGATTATGACATAAGCGTAGTTCTCATGGTTGGATCTACAAAATACGATGGGAAAAATAATCATTCCCAATACCATGTGCAAAATCTTGGGTGGGTCTTCCCACCATCCTTGGGTTTTCCCACCATCCTTGGGCCCACCCAACAATCCTTGGCTAGTCGTGTAAAGGATATAACACATAGCCAACAAACAGCCCACTATATGGTAAAAGTGCACAAGAAATTAGTAAATTTCCTTAGCACTTGAAGAGCTTCTTAATTATGCTTCAAAATAGTTTTTAGCTACAATACTCTAGAATTTATTCTAATATCTAAAAACCTCTTACAAGAGGTATTGTCCTCTATTCATTAAACTTATAATGACTAAAGATAGTAAAATCAACATAATACAAGATTGGGAATAATTTAACAAAATTTGCAAATCAATATTATTTGCATGATTTGGGTGTCTCTATTTTGCATGCTCACCATCATAGGTATCCCATTTTGTGAACGAATCATCACATACATGAATTTAAGGAAACTTTTGTTGATTCATTGGGAGACTAAGGGTTCTTAATTTTTCTTTGTAATCATGGGTGTACTCTTCCACTTTTGGCACTAGTTGTTCCCACCTATCAATGGTTTTGACTTTGGTAACCAAACAATCTTGTGAGTGACCGCACTCCACTATACATACCTTTTTGTTATCAACTTGATGCTTTTTGGTGATTTGTTGGAACTCTGAACACACTTCTTCTATCCACCAAAAAATATTTGGGGTCCCAAAATTAGGCAAGTGGAGGTTAGTGATTTCCTTATTGACTTTCACTCACAATTTGTGGCATACAAACCACTGCTATTTCATCTGATCTCTCAATTCATTAACCAAGTTTGGTTAGTATTATGTTGCAAACTACATCCTTGCAATAACTTTTTTGACCAATGGATGAATACCATGATTTTCCTCACCATGATATTTTGAATCTCCTTGATGAATTCAATTTGATCCAAGGCCTTGGCAACTTTCTCACTCCATTGGAGAACTTATTTTTATGCCACTCAAATTATAATATTTCTTCTTCAAACTTTGCTAAGTAATATTGATATAATATTTTGGATATATGTAATTAATTTATGATAAAATGTGTCTTTTCATGCTTAGCATCTTCTTCCAATAAATCACCTACAAAATTGGAGACACCCCTTGTGGATTCTTTGTAATACTAGACTCAGTGTCTAAGGGATGACAATTCATTCCACATATCCTCTAATTATTTCTCTTATTCTATATCATTATCAAGAGAAGCATGCAATATGGCCACCCCAACAAATATTAGTCAACTAATCCTAGTCCTTTTTGCATCAAATAGGGTCTCCTCATAGTTGAAAATTACATGACTCCCTACACTAATTTTCTTCTTCTTTTGTATCCTCTTGATAATATATTTTCTCCTATGATCATAGGTAATGCACTCTAAATTTACTACTTCATCAATGAGATCAAGGATTAATTAATCACTCCAAGACAAAATATTTCCAAACTATCAAGAGTATAGAGATGTTCCATGACATTTTCCTTACCTTTGTCCACTACTTATGTATTTTCTAGAGCTTGCTCGTGTGTAGAAGTTGATATATATATATATATATATATATATATATGATTCTAATCCTGAGCATCCTAAGGTCTTGTAACTTCTTTAGTAGGGGTTGGAATGGAACCTTATGTAACACCTCCAACCATGATTCCTTGGATGATAATACAAATGTACCTATAATGCTTAGGCTGGTGAGCCAGAATCCTATTGAGGCTTGCATGCCTATATATATATATATATATATATATATATATATATTTAAGCCATTGACCAAGTTACGGATATTTTTAAGGCTGATGTGCCTATGTAATGGGTCAAAGGACCAATATTATTAGGTTGGTGAGTCGAGTTCCATGGAGGCCTTCTTTCCCATGTATGTAGGTATGTATGATGCATTAGGCTAATGGGCCAACATATTTATGAGTTGAAGGCAATAGATCCTATGGAATGATCAAGTTAGTGAGCCTATCTGACTTGATATTTAGTGGATATATTTTTTTTGCGAACCCATGGACGAAACGAGTATGGGGGGCAGAGACTCCACGATAAGAAAAGGTGTGTGAAGAGAAAGTATATTATAATATTATTAATAATAAAAAATGGAAACATGTCCATAAAAAGGGGATTCCCCTATTTAGGGTATCATTAATAGAGGAGGGATAGGTGTATCGGATGAGGACTTAAAGGGTACCTAGAGACCCGTAAGTGTAGTAGGAACTCCTAGAGCCATAAGACTCTAGACATCCTTGGCTAACTAAGTGAGGAACCTAAAAGTAGTGACACAGTTTGAGGGACTACAAGTGCAGAGAAGGGTATGCACTTAGGTGTGGCTAATGGGGGATGTGAAACTATTGGTTGGAGGTTGTCGGGTTTGGTACCTTGGTCAAATAAAGGAATGTAGAGTGTTTGGAGACTTGTGAGGGTAGTGGGAACTCTTGGAGCCATAAGACTCTGGATATTTCTTTCCAACCAAGTAAGACACCTTGGAGGTGGTGGCACAAGTCAAGGGACTGTAAGTGAAGAAAAGGATGTGCACCACTTGGGTGAAGGTTAATGGGGAATGTGAGCATGTTTGTTGGAGGCTCTTGGCTTTGGTACTTTGGGCCTATTAAATTTGGTACTAGGCACATACCTTGCTCGAGAAGCTGATGTTGATTGGACTTCTTGTCTCAACTCATTGGTGATTTGTTGTTGAAAGAGCTAGAACGTGTGGTCTATTTTTGGTGTTAGAAAATTATATATTACATAGCAATGGAACACATAAAATATTGAAGAAACATAAACACAAACAACGCATAAAATAAGAGAGACATAGATATATGTGGTTCACCCAATTTGGGCTACATCCATGAAGAAACAACTAGTCCTTCCTTTATATTATCCAGAAAAATGAAGAGATACAACCTACAACAAATTCATTGTAATTTCCTCTCTTCTCTCACACAATCTCCTCTCTTTTTCTTGCTCAGAATACACATCTCACCAGCCGCAATACAATTCCCTCATATAAAGCAACGGGTTGCCTTCTAGGGAAAAAAACCTAAATTAAATATAAATTCTACCGTCAAATCATTCGCCTAATGAATGGTTCATATTGACTAAAAAATTACAACATTTTAGAAGGAAAATTTACATCTATTTTTAGCTTCGGGGGCGTTGCACCTGAATCCCCGCTTGGGGGGGGGGGGGGGGGGGTGGCGCACTCATAAAATAATCATCGCCCACCCCTGCAGCCCCTTGACGATGATTAAACGATGGGCAATGTTGCTGCCCCATTAAAAACTGGGGTCCAATGTGAGGATACCTTTGAATAAATAAGATTATCAGTCTCCACACCCAACCATATCCCACTTGGAGACTGATGATAGAAACTCCATCCCTGCTTCATTTGTTGGAAAATGGCTCCACTTTGGACATGGTTGTTTCTCATATTCCTCATCATACTTGAAGACCAATTGAAACTGAGTAGAATCTCAGTTTCTCCTGTTACACAAAAATATCGTCACCATGATTATTTGCAGTCAGTATGGGTCTATCATCACTTGTACTGTCCTCCTAAACAAGTCTCAGACCTCAGCTCTTCAAGTCAAGATTTGAAAATGAGAGAAAGACATTGAAAATCAACAAAGCTCTGGTTCCACACTTTCTCTCACTGTTGCCTGTAGTCCCGCACCTTCTGTTTACAAAAACTGCGGACCTGCCCGCTCTATCCCTAAAGGTGTGGGTGCGGACCCCTGTGAAAGTCAAAAAGGCGCAAGTTTATTCTAAAAAACTCACTTTGCGTTAATTCTAGATGATTCTAGAAGGAATTTTGACGTGGATTGGCCGCTATTAGGTGGTTCATGCATCCCAAAAGAGAAGGAGCTAATCCCTTGATGAGAGGAGCTATCCCTTTGAAGGAGGACCTAGTAACTTCCCTCCATTGCACTATAAATTAAGGCATTGGGCTGGTTGCTAGGGAGGTTATAAGCTGAACATTTTTTGAGGGTAAATGTTGGTGGAATTAAGACTTCCTAATTAAGCTTGAGAGGAGAGATCACATACCTCTTTGGCTTCATTGGGAAGAGAGTGAAACTTGTCAAAGTAGAGGAGACTTCTTGCTGGACCCTGGGAGGAGCTTGTACAGCGCCAAGGCACAGGTTGTAAAGTTCTTCTTTGATTTGAATTAATACAATCAGATTCATTTTTCTCAACAAATTGTCTCATGTCATTTGTTTCATGAATTCCTTGACTTTCATGTTAAATATGTTTTATGATATTGGCTTTTCAGGTGCTATTTAATTTGTTTGTTTGTTTGTGTTTGCAGATTCGCGACAAGGGAGCTCATTTGGATCGAAGGAGCGAGGCTTCCACAAACTTGTGTTGGACCCAAGGTAGGCCTAAAACACTTGTTTGCCTTTGTTTATAAATGCATATTTAGAGAAAGATATTTTGTGATTGGTTTGCTTATCATTAGGTCTTCTTTAGATTCTAGGAAGGTCTATCTTGTCCGCAAGATCGACTCATTCTGTGTGACAAAATGGCGACTCCACTGGGGACTTGATTTTTTCCTTGTTTTTACTTTGACCTGAGAAACTGTGTTCTTATTTCTGTTTTTGGCTTGTTGTGTGTGGAATTGGGTAGAATTAGTAGATCCAGGGTTATTTTTTGTTTTTCATAACTTTGGGAGAGGATCGCACCCTAGCCTTTTGACACAGTGCATACTTATCCACACTTTGGCTTTTAGCACAGAGCGGTACCTGTTGTTGGGAAAAGTATCTATTCAGAACGCCCCTATCCCACTCTAAGGTGTGACAGTGCCTTAGCAACAAACAAGGAAAACTACTTGAGTATTCTTCTTTATGAAATGTAAACGAAGAGGAAGGATAAACTAACCTGTGTCTTGCGCTAGTTTGTTGATCCAATCACTCCTCTCTTCAATAGCTCCCAGCTCCCTGCTCCCTTACCGGCCCAGCTTCACCAAATTCCTGCAAGATCACAGAAGAGAGAAACTACACGAAGATATAGATTTACATTCATAAAAAGCTTAGGATCAGATTAAGCTAAACATGCAAATATAACAAAACATCATTGATACACAGCATGTAGGAGAAACTCAAATAGTTTTATTGATATGATAAGAAAGTCCAAGAGGAGATACAACCAAGTGAGTCCTGATCCAGCATCTACCTCCCAGCAAAGGAATCCCTTCCTCACCTCCAACAAAGCACAAATCACCCAATGCACTAATCTCAATCTCAAACCAACAACAATTCTCTGCAAAGTACAAAATTCCAGCCTCTGGACCTCTGGGATGAGGGATCCATATATAGATGTAAGCAGAGAGGATGAGTCAGCTTATGTTTTGACTTGTGGCTTCTCTCTGTCAGTTCTTGCTTCCACTTGGAGACTGAGAGCCTCTTACTCATCACTGGTCGAATTCAGTGAGGCAAGTGTCATTGGAGAAGATTCTGGAAGCTTCCATTGTCTGTACACCTCGCGGAATGACACTGCCATTTGGCATTTCTCGCTCAGCGCACCCTGGTAGTGCATTTAGGTGCGTTGCAACGCACCTAGCTAGTGTACTGGGGTGCTTTGCAACGCAGGCAGCTAGTGGAGCACTTGAATTGATCCTGATTTGATTGTTTCTGAGTAGTTTTTGGTGGAGAACTTCTGGGAGAAGCTGTCATTGGTTGACCTTGTTCCTTTAGGGGCAGGAACAACACTTTTAGGGACTTTGGATCCCTTGGATTATGGACATTTCATGCTCAAAGCTGTAAGGCACAAAAATGTCTATAACAGTTGCCCCCTAAAGTATGAGGCCATTTATCGGGTGAAATGCTTTATTAGGAGGATCCGAAGTTCTTTCAATGCTGGGAGGAGACCTGTATAAGATACAATACAATACATTATTTTCATATTGTTTTCATGATCTAGCTGAGGCGGGCATTCCCATGCTCAGCTTTATAAATTCATTTTTATGTACATAGGACAGACAATCGTCTGATGGTAGACTGATGATCTTGATGAAATCATCATCCTTTTGGTAGGATGATTATCTGTGCTGCAATGCTGTACATGTCAATGTATTTATTTTTCCTGAATATATATCGCAGCCCGGATGGATGAAACTAGATCTGGGGTCTTCAATCTCGTCTGATATTCACTCTAAGTACAAGTCGATCCATGTGAGAAATGTTTTGAAGTCGAACATGGAAAGACATCGCTTGATTACCAGTCAATGATGTAAATTGTTAACAAGCGCGAGAGGAATCACCGATAATTATAATGACCCTCAAGGTACTGCAGTACAATTCACGTGGTGTGAATAAAGGACTTGGCATCGAACACCACGCAAAATCTTTCGGTTGAAGGTCATTGATGTATACCTGTCGCCGAAAGTGAGAAACTTGCCATTGAGGCATGCAAGCTTCAAAGTACTGAAGGGGGTGTTCCTAGATCAACTTCTTGGATAATGAGCTGATGTTGACAAGAAGCGATCCATCAAAGTAGGGCCTTAATGTATCCCACATCAGTGACACGGAACAAAGCAAATGATTTTGATGGAGGTGAAAACGATCTGATGATATATGGTTCAGGGTGGCAGTCATGAAAGAATGAAGTATAATGTATGGTAGTGGATGGGATATGGTTGACTTCTCTGAATGACTTCCCTTGAAAATATCGGCGACACTTATATGATGGATTGGTAGCATTTACCCCAAAGGTGGATGGTATGGCGAGACCATGGTGATGTGACCGGTGAATGAAACAACCCAACCCGACTCAGGCACGGAGTGGAAGTGTCATGTTCAAGAGCGACTTGCTACCAATAAAGGCTCTTTGAGTTTCTTCCCAATTTTTCCCCAGTCATTGCTGACCAGTACCTCTTTATTTTTGTCAAGCTTGAGGAGGATAACATATGCTTGTTCTATAATTTGCCCTTCGGGCAAACCCATCGCTATGTTTTAACGAGCCTAGCGATAGTGAAACTCGTTCTCGTCTAAAGACAAGTTTGTCGCTATTAATGTTTTTAACGAGTCCTTTTCCTTTTTAGGGAGTCTGAAAAGGTACGTAAAGTTATCTCCGGAATTCCTTTTTTGTCATCTAATCCCTTAAGTCCGAAAAAGTATAAAACAATACAGAAGGGATGAATTTTCGATATTTTTAACGAGCCGAACAAAACAAGCGCTCGATCTTTTTGTGCAATAATCCCTCAGGTCCAAAAAGATTAAAATCTAGAGGAGGGATAGCTCTTCCTGTCACTTTAACGAGCTGGAAGGCCAAAAATCGGCAATCTTTTCATATTTTACGAGTCAGATGAAAAGAGCTTAAAGAAGACTCGTCTCTTGAGGAACGAGTGATAAAATGGGTAGCAGCTGATTCCAGGTAAGGGTTGGAATTTTCCAATCACAGCAGTGTCACAAGGATGGCTAGTGAAATCACTCTTCGCAGCTGTTCCTCAAAATGGGTAAACAATCAAATGGAGGTGAATGATCAGCCAATGGAAAAGTGGAGGTGACGGTGCAAACACGACCAAGGCTTTAATGGCTGATAATGTTACATTCACGGTGGTTATTTACCGGAGGATAGTTCATTTTTTAACGAGCTTAAACTCGGGTTGAAACACTTGCTCGATCTTATGTTTATTTTTTAACGAGCATGAACTATGTGCTAAAACTGCTCGATAATCCAGTCATATGATAAGAATGTCTCATATAAGATGCCATTTTTTATGGAGCTTGCGCCTTACAAAGCTATGCCCCACATCCTTTCATTATGCAAGTTTGGAAACGACTAATCCTACGAGTTTAAAGGGTTAGAGGTCCTAAAAATTTAAAAAAATAAATAGCCGCCCCTTGCTTGCACTCCAAAAGGTTTGCATGCCCCCAGGTATAAAGTACGATTTCAAGGTTACCCCTCAATTTGCAGATAAAACATTTGTTCTACCAAGAAAGGCCTACCTCTTTCAGGTTATTCAAATTCTGTTTTATTTGTGATGTAAACAAAACACTTCTTCGATGATGTCTACCGAGATAAACAAAGGTAAGTGGCGCTGACCCAGCTTACATAACTTTGACAAGAGAATCTTATTCTAGAATAACCCTCTTCTAGCATGGGCGGGGTACAGACTAGTCATATTCTCCCGTGGAAACCTACCCTATACCCAAATTTTTCCTGCCGAAGCAGACCAGGACGCATGCCCCCTGGGTTCCAGTCATATCCTTCCGAATTACTCGCGTTCATCGGGAGGACGGACCATGGGTTGAGACATTTCTTGCATGAAGAGACCATTTAGGGATGGTATATGACTATTTGCGATGTGTGATCTGGGAAATGAAAGCTGGTCTACGAGCTTGATGACTCTTCCTTCGTGCGGAAAACAAATTACTCTAAAGAGTGAGGAGACGATGGCTCCCATGCAATATATATAGTCTTGTCCAAGGAGTAGGTTATAATCCAAGGGTCCTTGAACGACCATCACGTTCATTTGAATGATCTTCGCTTTCAATGTTATGGGCACATTGGGGAGGATCCCTAAAGGTCGACTGGTTCCTTTATCGAAGCCTGTCAGATTTCTCATTTCAGGCAAAAGCGATGGCGAACCAAGCACTTTCCAAGCAATAGAGGAAAGGATACTCAAAAATGCCCCCTCATCAATGATGGTGCCAGCCATGACCATTCTGTATATTTGAACGATAATTCAGAATGGTATTCTTGTTGGCAAACGGGGTCTGCCTAGTTGGTTCCAGTTGAAGGATACAATTAGGTTGCTTGGTGGTGGGACCGAGTAGACGGCCGGGTATGGCTCTGATGAACTTCCTTCCTACGATAAAGGAATGGGTGGATTGCCCCCGTGTTCGTCGGAGTCTGTGTTGATGAAGAGAATTTGGATGGTGTCATCCTTATCCTCTTCAGTGACTGTATCATTCGAAGATAAAACCTCTGAAGGCAAAATCGGGTCAACTGCCGCCTCAACCTTTTGACTTTCGTCTGGTATGGATTCAGTTGGTTTATCTTCAATGATAGACGCTTCAACTGACCACTTGAGTGGGCCAGCTGGATTCTCAACTAACGAAGGACTTGGCAAGAGTTTTTTATATCCAGGAGGGAGTCGTAACAGTGAAACCAGACGATCATCCAAGACTCTTTTAGCCTCGTCTAAGAAGGGACAATGATGGAGGGCATGGTTTCCTTCGCACAGTCTACAGGGAGGTCTAGCCCTCCCTTTTTGTCCTAGGACTTCACTTCCACTAATTGATGGTGTGCTTTCAACGTGGCTATCAGAGGTTGACGCCACCAGATTGTGCAAACGGGGAGACCAGTCCCTTAGTATCCGAGGGATGCAGGGACAATCTCTGTGAAAGTGGTCTCCCTTGCAAATGACACATGGCGATTTAGGCCTGGTCAGTGTAGTGTGTGGATTTTCATCAGACGACACTTGTTTTCCCTTATTTTCCTTTGGCTCCTTCTTCTTTTTCTATTTCTTCTTCTTTTCCTTTTTCTCCTTAGGAACTTGGTTTTTAGCTTTACCAGTCCTGTCACGCGAAGAGGAAGGAAGAGAGGAAGAATTAGAGGAAATAGAAGGTTGGTGGGAAATTCTGGACTCATCTAACTGCTGATTCGATTGTTCAGGAATAGTGGTGTTCTGAACGACATTGGTTGAGAAGATCCAGACCGACAAGCCAATTGTCAGTTCTAGAAGCGACAATGTGGCCATATGGGGCGCACCGACATCTCCCCAAGAGGAGAAGGGACTAGGATTTCCACCAAGGGGAATTCCTTGGTTGGTAGGCTCCATTTTCTGAACCTAAAGATCAACGCAGGAAAAAGGGTATGAATATTCTGTTTAAAATAAATTTTAACGACGCTTGGACACAACTTGCTTTTTCAATTTTAAAGAGTCGAGAAAAAGCAAAAGATGACTCTAGTCTCCTTCGATTTTTAATGAGCCTGAAGTGACAAGTGCTCAAATGGACCTTTTCCGTTAAGGAGTCTGAAAAGGAACGAAAGGGACAGCTCTGGAGATCTAGGTAGAGGGTGTGCCAAACCAATCGCAAAACCGCAGAATACTTTTTAGGGTACGGGCGGTCAATCTTCCCGATTGTTGTGTTTAGTGCATTGCGATCAGTAGGGCGGCCAACACGGCTTCCTATGGATAAAGTTTTTATGCCTATAGGGGTCTCCCAATATATACTTGACGGTACGTGGGAGCACAATCCGTACTGGCACTTATCGTCTCACAGTGGAGGAATCACCCAACCAACAGTGAGGACAAAAGTTACCAGGCTTTATGACGCCGGAAAACGTCTCTAGCCTAGACCTCTATGTTGTGCGTTAAGTTCCAATGCATTGTTAAGTCATTCAATTTATTTTAGGTTGATCTTTCTTAGAAGTTTGCCTTTTTGGATCACCACGAGATGTAGATACAATTCCTAAATGCAGTCTAAAGATGATAAGCAAGCTTTTATCTCTTTTCAACAATGAAAATCCTAGCTACAAGGGGAAAAGAAAGACACAATCTTTTCTCAAAGAGCATAGAGCACACTGTAAATGCACTTTTCCTAAATCAAACCATACAAACTATCAAAATGCAAATGCACATATGCATGTATTTGTTTTCACTTTCTTAATATTGATGCCTAAAAAGAAAGTTGTTGTACAAACTTGAATTCGATTTCAAGTGAAAAACACAAACAAGCTTCTTTTCGAAATCGAAAAGACGATTACGACACTTTATGATTTTGAAGTAAACAATTGTTTTGACACTAGAAATTCACAAATTCAAACCAAAAGACAAAAGTAAAAGTGCAATCAACTGTCAACAGCAAACAAATTTACTCCTAAGATCAAAACGACACTTACGACAGGTCTATATCTAAGGGCGACAGTATGACTAGTTTACTTTTGTAATGGGAAACTGCAAATGATGTAACAAATACACAAAAACAAATACAGTTTCTTTTATACAACTGAGGCGGAATTAAGGCAAAGAAAAGGGGTTTTCAGATAGGTACACACACTGATAACAGGCTGCAAAAATCAGAGATAAAACTGAACAAAATGAAGCAAAGAACCACAGCTGCACAGGGCAAAGGCTGATCAGCTCACGTGTTGCACAGAGAAACTGAATTGCAGTGCAAGTAGCCCTCTCGGGACCTGCGTTGAAATGAAGAACCTCTTCACAGAGCCTGCGCTGAAGCAGAAATGAGAATTTTCTCTGGGTTCTGGGTCACGGTTTGCAGTTTAATCTATGGTTTTTGGCCGGATAAAAGCTATCAGTAAGGTACAATTAGAGGGATGATTTAAAGGAGGACTAAGAGCTATCACAAAGGGCAGTTAGAGCATTTGTGGATCAGCTGTTCAGATCATAAACAGGCCCAGTGAATGGACTAGAGTAGCAGATCTCTACTTTGCATTTGTAAATGGAAAATGCAGTTCGATTCGCCACCCCTAAGTTTATGAGAAGAACAACAATAGAAACACAAATAAACTAACTAGATACGGTCCCCAGTGGAGTCGTCATTTTGCTGTTGGGAAAAGTATCTATTCAGAACGCCCCTATCCCACTCTAAGGTGTGACAGTGCCTTAGCAACAAACAAGGAAAACTACTTGAGTATTATTCTTTATGAAATGTAAACGAAGAGGAAGGATAAACTAACCTGTGTCTTGCGCTAGTTTGTTGATCCAATCACTCCTCTCTTCAATAGCTCCCAGCTCCCTGCTCCCTTACCGGCCCAGCTTCACCAAATTCCTGCAAGATCACAGAAGAGAGAAACTACACGAAGATATAGATTTACATTCATAAAAAGCTTAGGATCAGATTAAGCTAAACATGCAAATATAACAAAACATCATTGATACACAGCATGTAGGAGAAACTCAAATAGTTTTATTGATATGATAAGAAATTCCAAGAGGAGATACAACCAAGTGAGTCCTGATCCAGCATCTACCTCCCAGCAAAGGAATCCCTTCCTCACCTCCAACAAAGCACAAATCACCCAATGCACTAATCTCAATCTCAAACCAACAACAATTCTCTGCAAAGTACAAAATTCCAGCCTCTGGATCTCTGGGATGAGGGATCCATATATAGATGTAAGCAGAGAGGATGAGTCATCTTATGTTTTGACTTGTGGCTTCTCTCTGTCAGTTCTTGATTCCACTTGGAGACTGAGAGCCTCTTACTCATCACTAGTCGAATTTAATGAGGCAAGTGTCATTGGAGAAGATTATGGAAGCTTCCATTGTCTATACACCTCGCGGAATGACACTGCCATTTGGCATTTCTCGCTCAGCGCACCCTGGTAGTGCATTTAGGTGCGTTGCAACGCACCTAGCTAGTGTACTAGGGTGTTTTGCAACGCAGGCAACTAGTGGAGCACTTGAATTGATCCTGATTTGACTGTTTCTGAGTAGTTTTTGGTGGAGAAATTCTGGGAGAAGCTGTCATTGGTTGACCTTGTTCCTTTAGGGGCAGTAACAACACTTTTAGGGACTTTGAATCCCTTGGATTATGGACATTTCATGCTCAAAGCTGTAAGGCAAAAAAATGTCTATAACAGTACCGCACCCGTGTTAACTGTGGGCCTGCGGACCCTGTCAAAATTTTGGAAAACCTAAAATTTCCTCTGTTAGTCAGCTTAGTTTTTTATTTAGAAGTTATTATCCACTGCCCAGACCTGAATATAACCTGTCAGAAGCTTTCCTTAGGTTGATTTCATTGGTGTTAGGGTTTTAGGTGAAATTCCTAGGAGTTTTGCTTTTTGGATTTGTTTTTCATTTTGGTCTTGTAGTAGCTCTGAGCTTAGAAGCTGTAGGGACCTCAGATCACCTTGGTTTCTACTAGCCTTCTTATGAGTCTGACCATTTATGAAATCTACCCTTGTTGAGGAATCCACTTTGTGTTTTCTCTTTACAAAACTTCGAAAAGCTTGTGTTTAAAAGTTTGGATTTTCATTTTTAAAAAGAAAACAAAATTGGTTGTTTTTTGACTAATTTGTGATTCTGCATAAATTGGCCCTTAGTTTACATCTAGGTAAGTAAAACATCCTTAAAAAAGACATCTTGTAAGCTTTGACTTCAAATAGGTTTTTATAGCGTATAGATCTCAAAGTTAGTCATTTCAATAGTTTTGAATGTTTTATAAAAAAAAAATCTCTTTTCGAAAAAGTTTGTTTTTGTAGTGGTCGAGTGCTTTGAAAACAAAAGGGAATTTTTTGTGAAAATAACTAGCTGTCTCGCTTTGAGTGCATTGGAAAGGAAAAAAGCTCTTCTTTTAATTTGTTTGTTAAGAAAGATTTTTGTTTACAAAGTATTTTCATTCTCAAACTCTTTCCTAGCTAGAAGTTCATCGAAGGGAAAAGATTGTTTACTCATCTTAAGTGCATTTCTAGTGATTTTGAGTCGAGTCTTCATACCACGAGTTTCATCTCCACACCTCTTGACTTAAACAAAAACCAATAAAAATAACACTTAAAGTAAAATTCATCGAGTAATATTTTATTTCTAGGGCTCTGATACACCAACATAGCTTAGGCTATTGTCTTGGAGTAGGAGAGTAATTAACTCTCTAAGACAGTAAAAACAAACAAGTAGTTATATCTTGTGGTAGAGAAGAAATCCAATTGTTGTATTTATGCTCTGGGAAAGCTCCTCTTAAAGGAGAAGCACAAGATCGTGTCCGAACCAGTGTGGGAATCAATCCTTCCTCATTGGAACGACACCAGATATTCACGTATTAAAAATGGTAAACCTCGGATTAACCATTGTGGAGGAGCCTGGGGTCACTTGTTGGTAAACCTTGGATTATGTCAAGGAGCCTTCAAGGGGATTGAGCTTGCTACTCTGCCCTTGCGTGCGTATCGGGTCGTAGACTGTTCCCCCAGGTATATTTGTTTCAGTTGGTAGCCTTAGTGACCATATTCTTTAGGATTCTTCCTAAGGTGACAGTGGTGGGAAGATCCCACTGTACCTGGAGCAGACGTCGGCTAGATTCACTTGGAGTTTCTAGGGGGTTCTCTTCACTCGAGATGGTTAAGTGGAGGAACCTATGCCAGTCTATTCATTAAGCAGGTTGCCGGGGTAACTGTTCCAACTGCCATTTCTGTATTGAACTCTGCGACATTGGATTTCATCACCAACTAGTGTTTTCAGTACGGAAGGTTACTATTTGTGTGTGTTTGATCTCCTAGATTCTTTAGGTGTGTGATTCAAATTTGTTTGGTTCTTTAGAGGCTTTAGGTGGTTTTCATTGAGATTTTAATTTGTTTGCATGTGAAGTAGTTAAAAAAATTTAATCGTGGCTGAATTACCGAGGAAGTCTTGTAGACTTTGGGGCCAGCCTCCTGAGTTTTCACCGAGCCAGCCTGAAGCGTTGAAAGTCCTCGTAACTCCTAGAGACAATAGAGTTGGGTCACCTGAAGAAGGAGAGTCTTCTTTGGTGGTACATCCTAATTTTCAAGCTTTAGTAGTAGATTATAATCCACAGTCAGTCTTTGTTTCCGAAGTTACTGGTAGCTTTTCATCTACCAGTGATATAGGTGAGGAACCTGAAATATCCGAACCTGAAAGTTAATTTGTTGCTACTTCGACATTGGGGTTTGCTTCTCCAGCTTCTAGTGGTCCTTGTTCACCTAGGGTAGAAAGAATAATTACCCAAAATCTTCCTTCTGGACTTAAGCTATCGAAGAACTTGCTACTCCGGAAGAAGAAGTAGGCATCCCTATCCCTGAAAATCAACCTGCTATTGAACTAAGGGAGTGTGAATCAATTTTTTATAGTCCACCTAGGAGCAGTGCTTGGTATCTTTCTTTGACTAATTTCTTAGAAAACCCAGGATTAAGTTTTTCACCACCTCGTGTTCCTTATCACCCAACACCTAGAGGTTACTATCCTCCATTAAATATGTCAAGACAGTCGTCCATGTTTACTCAATCGCCCGAATCCTTTTTGTACGGCGGTCCTTCTGTTCCCTCTGGGTATCAGTCACTTTCTGGTACTTTTTCGGGAGCATCTCCTCAACCCATTGAACAAGGGTTATTAACTGGAAGCAATGGTACTAAGCCTTTGAGCGTAGAAGATATTCTCATGATGTCAGGTACTATTCCCAATCCTCAACCTCAAGGCGGCCCACTACCGCCTGGGGGGCAGCCTCAAAATCCTCAATTATCGCCTGAGGGGCAACCTCAAGGTACCCAATTTGCGCCTGGGGGGCAACCTCAAGGACAGTACATACCTACGGGACAATACATTCCTCAAGGTCAACCCCAGACTCAATATGTACCCCAAGGTCAACCCTAGTATCAATTTATACCTCAAGGTCAACCCCAGTATCAGTACATGCCTCAAGGGTATCAACCCCAAGGTTAGTACTCGAACCAAGGTTTCCAACCACCCTCAGTTCAATCATATGTTCAAGGAACGGGAAATGTACCTTTGAATTACCAATCCTACCCTCAACCCGGTTATGGTCCTCAATATTCTCAACCTATTATGGGTCTGTACCCCAGAATGAATTTAGTGTGGGATCCATCGCAAACTCAATAGGTGTTGCAACCGAATGTACAGCTGTCATCTCAAACTGGACAACCTTAGTTTCTGGTACACCCCAGCAACCTGTCCAGTCTACTATTCAAACTTTTGTACCTTCGGTAGTTTCTCAGCCTGGGCCTAGTACGCCTCGTACTTCGCCTCAAACGACTATTGCGACTGCCGCAACATCTGTTCAATCTACCCCACCTACTTCCGGAGTATCGACAGCTCTGGTTTCTACTGTTCCTGTATCTACTCCTCAGACATCTTTACCTCCATCTGGATCCACGATTCAAACTTCGGTTCAGATGCCTGTAGGACAACCTGGTTCAAGTATGGTTGTCACAAGTCAACCACAATTTACTTATCAACTGTACCAGGGACAGTACCAATTCGGTCCTGTTGTGCAGCAGCTAGTCTATCAGTATCAACCGTACCCTAGGTACACATATCAACAACCTCAACAACCCCAGTACAGTCCGGTTAATCCTGGTTTTCCGGGAGGATACAATATCCCAAATGCAATTCTTATTCCTAGTTATTCTGGATATCCTCCTCCTGGGTTTGGTCTCATGACCCAGAGTTTTAGGGACCCTAATCGTCAGTTACCATTTATCGCAACTTTGGACTTGCCTGACTTGTCGCGCCTAACGAATGATCCCATTAATTATCTTTCGTTTCGGCCGCCAATGCCAAATAAGTTTCCTAGTGATATTCCTAAGTTCAAAGGTAAATCAGGAGAGGACCCGTTGAACCATGTGACGACTTATCACCTCTGGTGTGCGTCTAACTCCATTTCAGATGATTCAATCCGTCTAAGGCTTTTCCAGTGCACTCTAATTGGTCTCGCGGCCAAGTGGTACATTGAGTTACCACGAGGCACTTTTTATAATTTTAGTCAGTTAGCTACCTTGTTTTTAACTCATTTTCAGTTGCCAGTCAGATATGACAATGGAACGGAGTTACTAACTTCATTAAAGCAATCGATGTCCACCTACATTTCAGATCATATTCATGAATGGAGACGTCGGTGGCGTTTAGTGAAGGTTTTTATTCCGGATCAGATCTTGGATGAATGGTTTGTACAATCTTTGTTGCCAAAATTCACTGAAGATGTAGCTAAGGCCGGAGTTGTTACTGAGGAGCAAGTAATTGCTCAAGCACAGTACCTTGACTTGGTCTATACTCAGTCAGGTACGTTACACGAGAAAATCCCCGATCTTCCCAAGCAAAATCAAATCGTTGCAGCTCCTTCAGGGTCTCATGCCGCTGATGGTATGATTGGTACGGTTAACACTAAAAGTAAGAAGAAGTCCTCCAAGAATTCTTCTCTTATCATAACCTTGCCTGATTCCCCGACAGGAGATTCTTCCATGGAGATTTCCGCCGATATTCACGTTGTAGAGTCATCTACAACCAAATCAAAATCCGGTGGCAAGAATAAAGGGAAGAAGAAGAATAAAACGGACAAAAATTCAAAGGAGAAACCTGAAAAATCGGAATCCAATGATTAAAAACGCAAACCTTGTTATCCTTGTCTCATTTGTGACGACGAACATTTTACAAGAGACTGCCCTCATCGTGAAAAGGTTGCGAAGATTGTCAAAGGTTCCCAAACGCCTGCTGTTTTGAAGGATCCTTTTCCAAGTCAAGACAGTAATATGATAGGTTCTTCCTCAAGTGCTAATGAAGAACCCATACCGATGATGTCACATGTTAGGATTGTGACTCGATCGCACGATTATGGTAGTAAAAGTCCTGTTGATGGTAAAGAAGTAGAATCTTCTCATTCTAATCCATCAACCTCAGCTGTCGGTTCCAATCCACTACAGATGGAGAAACCTAATCCAGACTTAGTAATCAAACCGCTCGCCAAGGGTATACTTCGAAAGTCAACTTTCAATCCACATGCGAGAGCGGCTCAGAACTATAACATTGTTGAGGATTTAGCTGTTTCACCCTCAGCAATGTCGGCTTTGGAAGTGCTGCAATCATGTCCAGCACAGCGTAAATTAATTTTGTCGGCTATAGGAGCTATTGACGTTCAGGACTTGAACCTAATAATTTTCGATCTAGAAAATAGTACAATGCGCTTACCTCATCAAATGGCTTTCCAGATTCCACTGATAGTCAAAAACAGGCCTATTCATCGGACTGTGATTGATGAGGGAGCCTCAACGTGTATTATGTCAATATAGTGTTGGAGATCGTTTGGTTCTCCTTTGCTAAATCAATCCCCGATGATTCTAAAGGCCTTTGATGGCCGTGGGTTTCATCCTTTTGGCATTTTACAGGATTTACCTATAGCAGTTGAAGGAAAAACCATTAATCTAGATGTGGAGGTGGTTGATGCCCCTCTAGATTACAACCTTCTCTTGGGTCGAAGTTGGTCTTACGCTATGACAGTTGTCGTTTCATCAGTCTTTCGGGTTATAAAGTTTCCTCATAATGGAAAGATCGTAACAATAGACCAGCTGGCTTATTTTTCATCCAATCCAGCCTCTTCTGAAAGTATTCAGCATGTCGGTAAAACGACTATCCAGTATAAGGATGTTGGAGTAGGACTAGTTAAAGATGCCGGTTTACTGGGAACTTTTCCTTTTCCTCTGATCAATGCATCGTCTTCATTTGCAACCATTCATATGATTTCATCAGACACCATTGTTTATTATGATCCTTGGATCGTTCCTTCTGAATCTGAGATAGACTCATTTGGTGATATCATGCCTTTGAGTCCATATGAAATTGTGTATGAGGTCGTGCAATCGTTTACCGACCCATCTTCAACCGAAATTGACTTAATGAATGTGGTCCATGAAGAATCACTTTTCACAGCAAGCTCGGATTCAATCACGTTTTCTGAACTTGTTCACTCTGACGAGCAAATTCGTGAAATCCTATGTGTAGATGATTTACCATGGGAAGATATCCATCACAGATCTTCATTTTTACCCGAGAATGATCGTTTTGAAAATGATTTTTCATTAATTTTTACGACTGAATATGTCAAGGAACCTCAGAATCCAATGAAAAGTCCTGATTCAGAGTTAAGTTTGGGAAACATCTCTCGAACTATTCCTATTGACAATTTGGTTAAGCCTGGAATTGTTGAGAACATTCATATAGGTGCCTCGTGTGCAGAAGACGAAATTCGAATATATAAGGCCCTATTTCAAGAATTCCGCGACGTGTTTTCCTGGTCCTATGAGGAAACGCCAGGAATTGATCCCACAATTATTGTTCATGAAATCAAGACTTACCTGGACACTAAACCCGTCCGGCAACATTTGTGTCAGATTCACCCAAGAAAAGCTGCTGCTATTAAAGCAGAAGTTGAAAAATTACTCAAAGCAGGTTTCATTTATCTGATCCCGTTAACGGATTGGGTATCGAATATTGTTACGGTTAACAAAAAGCAAGGGACAATAAGAATATGTATCGATTATAGGGATATTAATCGAGTCTATCCAAAGGACAATTACCCAACTCCCTATATCGATCAAATCATTGATGATTGTGCCGGCAGCGAAATATTCTCCTTCATGGATGGTTTTTCCGGATACAATCAAATCAAAATTCTACCTGCCGATCAACCAAAAACAGCTTTCATTTGTCCATGGGGGACATTTGCTTATTGCAAATTACCTTTTGGGCTCAAGAATGCGGGCGCAACTTTTCAAAGGGCCATGTCTTATGTGTTTCATGACATCAAGCACATTGTGCAACCCTATCTCAATGATTTTCCTGCTCATTCATTACATCGAGCTGATCATCTCATCCATTTACGAGAAATATTTATGAGGTGTAGGCATTATCAGATTAGGTTGAATCCACACAAGTGTTTTTTCTGTATAGAAATGGGTCGATTGCTGGGGTTTGTTGTTTCGAAAGCCGGCATTCGCGTCGATCCCTTGAAGGTCGAAGCTATTGTCAAATTGCCTCCTCCTTCGAGTCTTCGCCAACTCCAAAGTCTGCAAGGGAAAGCAAACTTTTTACGACGATTCATTCCTAACTACACTGAGGTTACAAAGGGTTTTACTCGGTTGTTGAAACAGAATACTCGATTCTATTGGGATAAGATAGCTCAGAAATCTTTTGCTGCACTAAAACACGCGTTGACCCATGCATCATTATTGCATCCTCCCAACTACAACCAGGATTACTTCTTGTATCTCGCCGCTTCTCATTCCACCATTGGAATGGTCTTAGTTCAGGAAGATGAATTTGGTACTGAACATGTGATATATTACCTTAGTCAAACTTTAAATCCAACTGAGCTAAAATACTCACATGTGGAGAAATTGGCATTGGCAGCTGTTCAATCTGTCCAACATTTTTCGTCACTACATTTTACTACGTAAAACTACAGTAATTTCGGATAGCAACCCTATGATCTACATTTTGACCAAGCAATTGCTAGGGGGCAAGTACTCTAAATGGATTGTTACCTACAGGAGTTCGACTTGGAATTTGAAAAATCTAAGTCTAAGAAATCTTTAGTTTTTGCGAAGTTAATGTGTGACTTCCCGCATGCTGACACGGAAACTGTGGCGAAGGAGCCCATTGCAGACGAATCCTTGTTTCTAATCAGCACTTTAGATCCATGTTATGGGGATATCATCATTTATCTCCAGACCCAATCCTTTCGGCCACAAATTTCAAGGTCAGAACGTCGGAAAATACGATTCCAATCCCAACAATTCAGGATTATTGGAGATACTTTTTATCGCCGTGGGACAGACTCTGTTTTTCGACGTTGTTTAACTCACGAGGAAGCTGAAAGGGTTATCAATGACTGTCACTTTGGAGTGTGTGGCGGTCATATGTCTGGGTATGCCACATCCCAAAAGATATTGCGCACTGGCTACTTCTGGTCGTCTTTGTTTAAAGATTGTATTACCGCGGTCCGAAAATGCCGCAACTGCCAAATTTTTTATCGAAAGATACACGCTCCACCTGCTCCTCTCCACCCTATAATTGCCGTTGGTCCTTTTACCAAATTGGGTATCAATTTTATTACATGTAACCCTCACTCGGCCGGGGGGCATGCGTATATCATCCTTGCGATAGATTATTTTACCAAGTGGGCCGAGGCGATGCCTACATTTGAGGCAGATGGCAAGACAGCTGCAATTTTTGTGTTCAATCATATAATTTCTAGGTTTGGTGTCCCACAAGTGATTATCATGGATCATGGGTGTCATTTTCGAAACGTTATGATGACCGAACTTACAGGCCATCTTGGTTTACGTCACGATAGTTCAACTCCTTATTATCCACAAGCTAATGGTCTGGTTGAATCCATCAACAAAGTTTTAGTCATCATGATACGATGAATCATTGGGATTCATTGGTCGAATTGGCATAACATGCTATTTTCAGCGCTTTGGGCGTATCGTACCTCAGTAAAAACATCAACAGGGTTCACTCTTTTCCAACTAGTTTATGGTCTGGAAGCTGTGTTACCCATTGAATGCGAAATCCCGTCATTGCAAATGGACATCGAGTTACTTCCAGCCACTTCCAAAGAGGAAAAATGTTTGTTATAATTGGCTCAATTAGATGAGAATCGACATGATGCTACATTGGCGATCGAAACTCACGCAAAACGTATGAAAGCTCAGTATGATCGAAATGTGACCCCTCGAAATTTTTCGGAAGGAGATCTAGTCTTAGTTTACGATCAAGCTAATGATAAATTAGGCGCTGGAAAATTCGTTCCTATGTGGCATGGTCCCTATGTTGTCAAGCGAAAGCTAGCAAAATGGGCCTATGAATTGGTAGACTTTGACGGAGACTCTTTAGGTAAACCTAGAAATGGTCTTTACTTGAAGAGGTATTATGCTTAAAGGATGGGTATGGAGATTTTTAGTTAGGATAGTTTTTCTTTCTAGCTGGTGTGTTTTAGTTTAAAAAGTGTGCTTGGCTTAGAGAGTGTTTTTCGTCATTATTCCTGCTTATCTTGGTTTTACTCTTGGTATTGCAGATGTCGATGCCTCTCCAAACATACATTGGTTTCGCTGATGGTGCTTATCGTAATACACAGAACATTTCTTCCGCATCTTGGGTTATCTATTCGCCCTCTGACGAGTTGGTATCTATGCATGGGGTAAGCCTCAATCAAACAACGAACAACATTGCCGAGTATAGTGCAGTGATTGAGTTATTATCTGAATCTATTTCATTTGGGATTTGGAGTTTGATAGTGAGGTTAGATTCTGAACTCGTTGTATTACAGCTTAATAGAGTGTATGCCATTAGAAATCCAATGTTATTGAGATTATTTTTGAGAGTGCATCTCTTGGAACATGAATTTGATTATATTGAATATCAGCATATTCCAAGATCTTTAAATACATTAGCAGATGCAATTGCTTCTCAAATGTTAAGTAGACATTTGCAATAATCATACATGTAAATTTAAAACCATTCCATAACATGATTTACAAGATAAGCCGGTAATAGTGATATATATATATATATATATATATATATATATATATATAAGAGTGTGTCAAAAAATACATCGTCCTCGATCATAGGTTGAAAAACACCTTATCATCGGCAAAAATGATAAGTACAAAAAGAAAAATGTCATATGTGCCCACAATAGGCGATCATCCTATCACTGGTGATGATCTCGATAAGAAACCACTGCATGGGCCACCTTGCAAAGGAACCTCCTAAAAGGTCCTAGGACCCCAATCACATAGCGCTGAAGTCGACGAGGAATGTCATCTATGGTAGTCTCTGGAATATCTCCTGTCAAGCACTCTAGATGACTCTCAAACTCGGCCAAAACCTCTGTTGATTCGTCCTGTGGGGCTGGCGTGGCTGCAACTAGTTGTTTCCTCTCATAAGGCTGGAGAGCGGCTGGTCGCTGTGGACCCACATCTGCATTTGAAACTTTTACTATCAGTTTTGGGACGATAGAAAAATAATAAAAAATTAAAATAGGAAAATGTTGATTTTACCTGAGTCATCCCATTGCTCTCCTGGTGGAAGAGCCATGTCTGGGTCACCACGAAAATCTACCCCAGCGTAAGGGAAGTCTTGAATAGAAAAAACCTGGTTTTCCAACCATTGGAAATACTCAGGTTTGAATCGAACAACCTTTGTCCCCTCTTCTGGATGACGGGCCATAACTGCGGCCCATCGCATCAGTTTGGGCTCTCGAGGAAGCGCAACTCCAACAGTAAGGTGTTGCGGGATCAACATGGGAACCCTCTCCAGACCAAATCTGACAACCAAAGCCCCATAACCAAAGGTCTTCAGTTTTCCGTTTTTGGCTCTGGTAAGTTGGCTTTTTACATTGGCCAACACAGCATCGCACCAGTTGAAGATGGTACCTTGAAAGCAGTCAATTGCCATCCACATCTGGGATCCGGTGGCAATATGTAATGCGGCACTCCCGCAAAGTCTGGTGACAGTAAGCGCAATCACCATGAGTTTAGGAAGGGATATGGTTTTAATGTCTATCCCTTTGTCTCTAGCCTGGCTGTTGCAGAACTCTAGCCGGAGGCTATCAACAGACTTGCCACCTAGCCTAGTCCTGAATAGAGTCAAGTCTTCGCCTCTCTTAGGCAAACCAGTCAAGAAATATATGTATCCGGCTCAATTTCGAGCTGGTGGCCACCAATGAAGAAGCATTGGTCCTGTATGCTCCATCTGTCAACCATCCACTGTAAGAAATCCACCTGGGCCCTCATGCCAGGTATGGCCCTGAATTTGTACAAGTCGCATGCCTTCAATGCATCGATCGAAGGTTGGTGATTCAACGCGGCAAGATCCACGTCCTCATGCTCTCGTTCATGCCAATCTAGCATGATGTACTCTCTGCATCCAATAAAAAGACAAATTAGAATGCTAGAAATTAATTTGTTTGGGCCAAAATTGAGAATTTTTGGGTTAAAAACCCTTGCTGCGGGGACCGCACCCTCTGGGTTAGAGACAGTGCGTGGGTCCACACCTTGCCTACATGGAAGGTGCAGACCCCTGACTTTTTCCCCATTGAGAAAAAGTCGGGGTCCGCGGGCTGCCAATGTTATGCCTGCGGGCCCCCGTGCGCGAGTTTTTAGCCTAAAAACCCTCCAAAAATGAAATTAAAGCCTAAAACAAAAAATGAAACAGTTAAAAATGAAGAGTAGGATGATGTGGATTACCTGGAGAGGACGGCGTTCGATTCCGACGGTTGGATTTTCCGCAATCTTCACGGGAAGTTTTCTGAACAAAAGCACTATTTTCTCACCCAAAACTCAAACGGTAAAAATGAATTGACAAAAGCCCTTTTTATAAGTTTTTTGAGTAAATAATTTGCAAATTTGTTTATGTTTCACTTTGGAAAGGTATTTTTGCACCATTTTTATCCATTTCAAACAGGTATGAGTAATGTTTGCATTTTTGTTCAGGATAACGGATTATTCAGGCGAAATCTATCATTTTCGACGAAAAAAACATTTAGAGTCATCTTTAAGCTCTTTTCTGACTCCTAAAACATGAAAAGATCGCCGAGTTTTTCTTTTAAACTCGTTAAAACGGAACTAAAAGATGGTCCACTTACAGCTCTTTTCTGACCATAAAAACATGAAAAGATTGTCGGATTTTTGTCGTTTCAAATTCGATATTGGTTATAAAACAACGTGTCGTTGATCACTTTTTTACTTTTTTGGATTAGGGGCACTAATTATGAAAATTACTCCTTGGTCGTAAAGATTAAGCGGTTCTCTCAAGTATTATTTTATACTTTTTCGGGCTTGGGAGACACAAATTTACAAAAAAGGTCAACCCTAGAGTCTTCTTAAGTTTTTCAGACTCTCTAAAATTGAAAAACGCCAAGTTTCTCCTATACTGGACTCGTTAAAATTTCACAGTAAAGGACCTGTTCAATTACAAACAGGAACGAACCACTCCTTCTTAGGGTTCGAATTTAAACTAAGTTGGACTCATCCGAAGGATGAGCTTTTAATCAAGCAAATGTTATGCTCCTCAAGCTTGTCAAAAATAAAGAGGTACTTGCTAGAAATGGTGGGGGAAAAGAGGGAAAAATGAGCCTGTTTGTCATACTTTGTAACCACTCTTGAACACGACACTTTTATTCACCTGGGTTGGGAAATCCTTTGCCTAATAGTTGATCAAACCACATTGAAAGTCTTCAGCCGGTTTCTGGGTATTAACTTTGGGTCATTTGTCACCAAACCATCTGTTGTGTCGTTATGTGTTCAAGAGGTCACTGCTAATAAGCCATTCATCTGCAAAATATCTGTCATCCTTCTTAACCATCCCTGAGTCAGTCCTTGCAACTAAATTTCTTCAACTTGATCTATGATTTCGTGTTGTGGGCTTGCCTGCGACGGATCGCTTTCTATCGACTTCAACTCATTATCTAGAAAGATGATCTAGAAATCGTCAGTACCTTGGGATCTGCATGCCTCAATGGCAGGTTTCTCGCCTTTGACTACAGGTTGCATCATTGACCTTCGATCAAAGGATTCCATGACATGTTCGACATCAACACATTTATTCACATCTCATGGATTGTACTGGGTACTTTGAGAGCTATTGACATCACTGGTGGTTTCTCTCACACTTGTTAACAGTTTACATCATTGACTGGTAATCAAGTGGTTTCTACCATGTTCGACTTCAACACATTCATTCGCATGGATAGAATCATACTGTTTCGGGAAGTATAAATGAAGACCCTGGATCTAGTTTCCACAATCCAGGCTGCGAGGAATTTTGTATTCATTATATAATGGACTATTCATAAGCAGATGGTTGCGTCCATACTATGTCCACATGAGTCTATACTTGTGATGTATTACAAGATCATTCCTGTATCAGAGCAGTAGTTAGTTTTCTAAGTCAGTTTTAATCTGAGTATGGGAATGCCTACCTCAGCGATGATATGATCTCATATATATATCTTGCATTGAATGTTTTTATAGGTTCCAACCGGGCTCTCCACAAGATGGTCCTCGAAATGATAAAGTACTTCACTCTTCCTAAATAATAAATGAAATCCTCATCTACTACAGACTTCGCACTTTAGGGGGCAATCTGTTACACAAAAATATCGTCACCGTGATTATTTGCAGTCAGTATGGGTCTATCATCACTTGTACTGTCCTCCTAAGCAAGTCTCAGACCTCAGCTCTTCAAGTCAAGCTTTGAAAATGAGAGAAAGACATTGAAAATCAACAAAGCTTTGGTTCCACACTTTCTCTCACTGTTTCCTGCGGTCCCGCATCTTCTGTTTACAAAAACTGCAGACTTGCCCGCTCTGTCCCTAAAGGTGTGGGTGCGGACCCCTGTGAAAGTCAAAAAGGCACAATTTTATTCTAAAAAACTCACTTTGGGTTAATTTTAGATGATTCTAGAAGGAATTTTGACGTGGATTGGCCGCTCTTAGGTGGTTCATGCATCCGAAAAGAGAAGGAGCTAATCCCTTGATGAGAGGAGCTATCCCTTTGAATGAGGACCTAGTAACTTCCCTCCATTGCACTATAAATTAAGGCATTGGGCTGGTTGATAGGGAGGTTAGAAGTTGAACATTTTTTGAGGGTAAATGCTGGTGCAATTAAGACTTCCTAGTTAAGCATGAGAGGAGAGATCACATACCTTTTTGGCTTCATTGGGAAGAGAGTGAAACTTGTCAAAGTAGAGGAGACTTCTTGCTGGACCCTGGGAGGAGCTTGTACAGCGTCAAGGCACAGGTTGTAAAGTTCTTCTTTGATTTGAATTAATACAATCAGATTCATTTTTCTCAACAAATTGTCTCATGTCATTTGTTTCATGAATTCCTTGACTTTCATGTTAAATATGTTTTATGATATTGGCTTTTCAGGTGCTATTTAATTTGTTTGCTTGTTTGTGTTTGCAGATTCGTGACAAGGGAGCTCATTTGGATCGAAGGAGCGAGGCTTCCACAAACTTGCGTTGGACCCAAGGTAGGCCTAAAACACTTGTTTGCCTTTGTTTATAAATGCATATTTAGAGAAAGATAGTTTGTGATTGGTTTGCTTGTCATTAGGTCTTCTTTATATTCTAGGAAGGTCTATCTTGTCCGCAAGATCGACTCATTCCGTGTGACATCTCCCTTGCTACAACTTTTGTTAACATATCTACAGGATTCTGGCAAGTGTGTATCTTTTTTAGCTTTAATTTTCCATCTTCCAACACTGACCATATGAAATGGTACTTGAGTTGTATATGTTTAATCTTAGAATGAAATGTTGACTTATTTGCAAGATGAATGGAACTCTAGTTGTCACTGTATAACTAGCCCAATTCCTACTTCTTACCCAATTCATTTAGAAACCTTTGTAACCAAATCATTTCTTTACTAGCCTCTGTAGTAGAAACATACTCTGCTTCCATCATTGAGAGTGCAACAAAAATTTGCAATTTTGAAACCCAACTAATAGTTGTTCCACCTATAGTAAACACATACCCTGTGGTGTTCCTCCTCTTATCTCTATCACCTACCATATATGCATCAACATATCTTTGTAGAGTAATGTTTGAACCACCAAAGCATAATGCTTGATTTGTGGTAACTCTCAAAAAATTGAGAATCCACTTCCCTGCCATCCAATGTTTTTTTCATTGATTGTTCATGTACCTTCTTACAACTCCCACTGCATGTGCAATATCAGGCCTTGTGCAGACCATTGCATACATTAAGCTTCCAACTGTTGATGCATATGGAACTTTAGACATATAATCCATCTCTTCCTAAGTCTTGGGACACATCTCCTTACTTAGTTTGAAATGGCTAGCCAAAGGTGTAGTAACTGGTTTTGCATTCTGCATATTAAATCTTTCCAACACCTTTTCTATGTACTCACTCTGAGACAATGTTAATTTACAATTTTTCCCGTCTTTAGTTATTCTCATACCTAGGATTTGATTTGCAACACCCAATCCTTCATTACAAATGAATTTGCCAATTTTCCTTTGAGCACATTTATTTCTTGCATGTTATAACGTGCAACAAGCATGTCATCTACATACAATAACAATATAATATAGTTGCAATCATTTTTCCTTTTGAGATAAATACAATGATCAGAGTGACATCTAGTATAACCTTGTTCAGACATAAACCTGAAAATTTTTAGATACCACTACCTTGGAGCCTATTTTAAGCCATACAAGCTCTTCTTCAACATAAACACTAATTTCTCCTTCCCTTTGATCTCATATCCTTGTGGTTGCTGCATATAGATCTATTCCTCCAAATCTCCATGGAGAAAGTTCATCTTTACATCTAATTGTTCAAGATGTAAATCTTCAGTTACTACTAGAATTAAAATTGTTCCAATTGAAGTCATTTTAACAAAAGGAGAATATATCTCATCAAATTCTATACCTTTTTTCTGTGCAAACCCCTTCACCACAAGTCTAGCTTTATACCTTTTTCTACCTCCATCTTCTTCCTTCAACAACCAAAAAAAATTTCGCATTGTTGTTTTACCTGTAGGAAACTTGACTAAGTCTCAAGTCTGGTTATGTACCAAGGAGTCCATCTCTTCTTTCACAGCTAGCTCCCACTTCTTCCTAGTTTCTACCTGCACTGCTTCTTCATAACATTCTGGTTCACCAGAATCAGTAACAATACATAATATAATTAAGGAGAGTATCGTTCAGGGGGTCTAATTACCCTGGTAGATCTTCTAACAACACTTTCAGGTGTTTGAGGTCCCTGTTGTTGTTGTGGTTGTTTTTGTTGTTTTCGTTGTTGATCATTATGATTTTCAAGAACCTTTACTTTTTTTGTAATCTCATTAAGCACTATGTATTCTTTGTTTTCTTTTTCCTATTTCTTTTCCTACATATGATCCTTATACAAAACCTTTTCATTGAATATGACATCTCTTCTCCTAATGATTTTGTGCTTTTCATAATCATAAAAGCGATAACCAAAATTATTAACACCATATCCAATAAAAGTACATTTATTTGATTTTGCCTCAAGCTTTGTTCTATTTTCTTTATTAATTTGGACAAAGGCTTCACAACCAAAAGTTTTTAAAAATGAGTAGTTTACCTTTTTACCTGTCCATGCCTCCTTTGGAATACCACCATCCAAGGAACTTGAAGGCCCTCTGTTTATTAGATAAACAACACTATCTACAACATCTTCCCAAAATTGTAAAGGCAATCCTGCATGCAATCTCATGCACCTTGGACGCTCCATGATTGTCCTGTTCATCCTTTATGACACACCATTTTCTTGTGGTGTTCCTAGAACTATCTTCTCTCTACGAATTCCATTCTATGAAAAATACTTATCAGACTCCTTTCTGCAATATTCACCTCCATTGTCTGATCTCAGACACTTCAACCTTTTTCCTATCTCATTCTCAACCAAAGCTTTCCATTCCTTGAAAGCATCAAATACATCAGATTTATTTCTAATACAATAAATCTAGGTTTTTCTAGTTGCATCATCAATAAAACTAACATAAGAATGAGAGTTACTGAGAGATGATACCTTAGAAGGTCCCTATACATCTGTATGCACATGCTCTAATTTTTCTCTCTTCTTTTCTTTCCCAACTCTAAGGAATTTGACTCTCTTTTGTTTTCCATAAACACAATTCTCACGGAATTCCAAATCAACATGATTCAAACTTGGTAACAAATTTCTTGAGTGAAGAATTTCCATCCCCTTCTCACTCATGTTCCCGATCCTATGATGCCATAATGTTGTATCTTCTCATATAGAGTTTAAAGCATTAACAAAATTAGAAATACCATTGCATAAATACAATGTACCAATGTTTTCTCCTTTTGCTATTACCAGGGCTCCTTTAGTGACCTTCTAGGTCTTATCTGTAAAAGTAGTTACACAACCTTCACCTCCCAACTTCCCTATTGAAATTATTTTTTTCTTCAGATCTGTAACATGTCTTACCTCCTGCAATAGTTATGGGTTAAAATTCTGCTATTTTATGAAAACTTTACCCATTCCAATGATTTTGCAGGGTTTATCATCACCAAACAAACTTGTCCTAAATATCCTTGAACATAATCATGAAAACGTTTCCTATCAGGTGTGGCATGGAATAAGGCCTCTACCACCCAAGCATCAATAATATTTTCTAAAGAAAGAATCAAAGAATCTTGGAACACATCACCTGTCACATTCGCTTCATGATTGTTTTCTTGTTGCATGTCTCCTTCTTTTCCCTTCCAAGACTTACAGTATTTCTTCATGTGTCCTTTATTCCCGCATTTCCAGAACACTATCCTCGATCTGGACTTGGATGTGCCTTTCCTTGACTTACTACGAAATCCTGGGCTCTTTCCTCTTTCCATTTTTCTTCCCCTCGTCTCTATAATCAAAGCATTAAATGATGTCTCGCTGGAGCTTTTCTATCACATTTCCTCGCTAAGGATTGCACCAACAACATCATCAAACATTAAAGTACTAGATCCCGAGACAAAGTTACTAATGGCCATAACTAAACCATTCCAACTTTCTGGCAATGAGCACATAAATAATAAAGCCCTAACTGACTGGTAACCATATTAAATTCATTTAAATGATCAACAACAGATCCACCTTCTGATATCTTCATATTAAATAAATGTTTCATAAGAAATACCTTATTTGAGGCCAAGGTTTTTCATATAATTTGACCAATGGTGAAATTAAACCCTCTGTTGTCGTTTCCTTTGAAATATTAAAGGATACTGATGCTGCTAGGCACAACCATATTGTTCCAAGTGTCTTTCTGTTGAGAATATCCCATTCTATGTTTTTCATACTCTTCAACTTATTTGTCTTTTCGCTCAATGGTAGGTACAAATCTTTCTGTTATAGATAATCTTCCATCTGCATCTTCCACAACTGGTAGTTTTGGCTATTAATTTCTTCAACCCTAAACCTACAATCTTCTGCCATTTCTCCCAATCGAACTAGGAACCCTTCTCTCTTATGAGTTTATCATCCAAATATACCTTCAGCTCTCATACCAGTTGTTAGAAAATTATGTATTAAAAAGAAATGGAACACATAAAATATTGCACAAACATAAACACATAAAACACATAAAATAAGAGAGGCATTGATATACGTGGTTCATCCAATTTGGACTATGTCCACAGAGAAACAACCAGTCCTTCCTTTATATTTTCCAGCAAAATGAAGAGATACAAACTACAACAAATTCATTGTAATTTCCTCTTCGCTCTCCCAAAATCTCCTCTCTCTTTCTCACTCATAATACACATCTCAACAATCAAAATACAATTCCCTCATATATAGCATGGGGTTGCCTTCTAGTGAAAAACCACCTAAATTAAACATAAATTTTACCATGAGATCATCTGCCTAATGCACGATTCAGATTGACTACGAAATTACAACATTTTACAAGGAAATTTTACATGTATTTTTAGCTTTGGTGGCGCTTCCCCCAAACCCCCTCTAAGGAGGGGCTCATAAAATCGTCGTCGCGCCCCTCCCCCCCACCCCCCGAATCCCCCTAATGACAATTAAATGATGGGAAACGTTTCCACCCTGTTACAAATGGGGTCTAATGCAGACATACCTCTGAATAAAAAAGATAATTAGGCTCCATAACCAACAGTTAGGAGGAACATATAAGATGCACAACTCGATAGAAAATTTCAAAAAAGTGCATGAAAACATGGTATGGGCTTATCTCATGAATTATCATGACATGTTTTTGGTTATGGTGTTACATGGTTTTGTGTATTTATGGTTTGATTGTGCACACAATTTATATGTTGTGGTTAAATTAGGCTTATGTTTTTGTTGGTATTTGGAAATGTTGAAATTGTGAGAGTGGAATCACCCAACAAGAGGGTTGGGGACGTTACGAGTGGTATCATAGCCTAGGCTGCAACATTGGGCCTACAAATCCCAACTAGTGGTAGAGAAAAAAAAGTTAAGAGTTTGTTTGCAAATCATTTGACAAATGTTATAACTTGTGTGACTATTGAGGAAAGGATTCCAACTATTGCAACTATCATTAGTATGTGTACAAAGTATTTGAGAAAAATTCCTGAGTGAAATTGAGCCAAGGAGCCCCAATTTCTCAAAGAAACCTTTGATAAAAGTGATTTTGTGTGGGGGCTATTTGATAATGACGTGGTTGTATATTAAGTCAATGATTGAGCTAGAAGATAGAAATACCAACAATAGTGTTGTTGTTATTAATAAAATAGAAGCCTCTGCAAACAACCCTTCTATTTATGATCTTAAATCAAACAAGTACTCAACATATTGTATCTTATGGACTCTTATGTGTATGAATATCTTGAAAAGTTCAAATAAATGCACATATATGTATTATTAAGAGTGGGTTAGGTTCAAATAACATTCTTGGAAATGTGCTTGTTGATACGTAAGGAAAAAGCTACAACATTGAGAGGGCATGTAACATTTTTGACATATTATGTGAACAAAACATGAAGATTATGAATATTGCATTTTTGTGATCTAAAGAGAACACCACATGATTGGAAATATCACTTGATCCTTATCAAACAGTGTAAGAGACTTTGTTATTGTTTCAATGAACTTTTGATCCTTAGAGAAAGATGACAAAATATGGTAATGGCATATATGTTTCTTTTTGGTGTAAATTTTTTGTAAGTGGTTTTCTCCCATAGACACTTAGCATTCAAAAGGCTATTGGGTTAAAGAAGCATTATCGAAAAAATTGTTGTATTTTTGTTTTTTGTTTTTTTCCAAAAAAGATATATAGAAAGAAGTTTGTAGATATACATAGGAACATAAATGTTCCAAGAGATATCATGAAGAACTATGAACTTATGAAGATACGTAAACATGGAATTGTAACTACTTTTTGTTATCAATAAAACATATTCATTTTTTTGTTGAAAAAAAAATGATTTTTTTCCTACATATTTGCATATGAAGGTTGTAGGCTAACGACATCTCATTTTAAAAGAAACAAACCATTTGTGGCCAAGTTTCAAGAAATATATACATTTCATTGATGTCTTCGAACAAGCAATTTTGATTGAAGAAAAGAGGAAAAAAAACCATGATGGATTTCGAATTGGAAATTGGCCTAAAAAAAGTTGTGATAAGGCTAGCATGAGAGTGAAATTTGTTCCATCAGTTTCGAGTTGTTTCTCTCTTAAATATCTCACCATCTCCTTATACTATTTTCAATTACGTTGTTGTTGCTACAAATGTAAAGTATTATCCATACATAATTGGGTCATACGTTGGAATAATTGTAGAAGTTTTTATCGGTATCTAAAGTGGTTGGTTACTACAAGAATGGGTAGACATGCAATATGAATATCGTCATTTAACGAAATCACAAAATGAATACAATACTCTAGGATTTTGCATGGTTGTTGGTACCATAATGTGCATCAAATTGTATGCATAGGAAGCATTATGCACTCTATAGATATGACGACAATGTAACAGTGGAATGACTTAATGACCATAAACTTGAATGGGTATGACTGGAATATCTTAACCAAATCAAAGATGAAGTTTTCTAGTAAATGGGGATCAAGACATGGCGAATTAGGCAATGCTATACCTTTTATGGATTCTAATTCACTATGCAGTCAACACATGAAGTTAAATTTTCCATTTTCGTTCATACGTGATTCTATGTTTCCTCAAACTATTTGTCACGAGACAGGTGATGTTGACTGCAGAATAATATCATTGATCAAAAGAAATTTTCAGCCATACACAAAGTGTGCAAAATATGTATGTTATTTGCATTATGTTGGTGTAAATTTCTCTGGTAATCAATTTGAATTGTATCATTAGAAATACAGGGACAATGTTAGTATCATTATGTAAGTAAAAATCATGCAACAAAGATTAGTTTGGACCGGAAAAGAAGTCAAGGAAGTGTAGAACCCTTTTTTTATGAATACAATTATACACATGTTCTAGAAATAAATGGAAAAAAATCAATGTGCCTATTTCCTGGGCTCAAGTCAACTTTCGGAAGATCTTAGTATTATTTATATTGAATTCCACAGATTGTTTGAACCAATAAATTCTATCATTTCACATTGGTGGATGAATTTCTGAAGATTGTGGCATATAGAACCTTTTGTATAATACTTGAAAGAAGGAGAAATTGTCATATACTTGTTGTTATAGAAGCCATATGGATCTTATCTACCTAAAAACTTGCTTCTAGAGGTATGATAATAATTTCTATCATAGGATTTGCAATCTCTTGCCTTATGCAAAAAAATATATATACAAAAACCAATAACCAAGAAATATGCTTTGATACCTAGATGATAAAGGTTCCCTTGAAGATATTTTGAATACATTATACCTTGGAGGAGATTCGATTCTTTTTTGATGTTTTTTCTTCATTACATCATTGTCTTATTTCTTATGGGGATTCTTAAGAACATCAACATAACTTCCTGGAGTAGCAACACTTCCATCCTTCTTGCTTCTTGTAGATGGGCCTCCATGACTTCTTTTCCTTGATCCCAGTTTTCATATTTCTTTAATAGTTGCTTCTTTTATATATTCATAATTATGAGACAACTTATTTCTTCTAGAGATGAGGAAATAGTATCATAAACATATTTTTGTGACATTACCTTCCTGAACAAAATAAGTTCATTTTCACGATTTTCTAATTGATTTATCAAGGAAAGTTCAACTTTTCTTACTTTTTCTAATCAAAGCTTTACTCCTTCCATTTTTCTTTTGACTTCTTCCTTTTGTACATTTAATCTTAATTCAATGGGAAAATATTCTTTAGTATATGTAATAGGACATGGGTAGATAGAAATATCATATGACCTTCATTACAACAATTGAAGCAATATCCAATACATGATTCCTATTTTTTTTTATTTTCATCATCCATGATCATGAAGAGACCTTGTCTTCTTTAGGCTCTAATGTATTTCTAACATGATTACAACCCTTCCTTTTTCGAGACAACATCTTCTTACTCTTCCATTTATTGTTCATAACTATTTTTATCTAACTTCCATCAACTAATTGTTCCTGAAGGCACCTACTCTGATACCACTTGTTAGACCAAAGATCACACTAAAAGGAGGGGGTGAATCAATGTATCAACAAGCTTATAATTTTAATACTTTTCATAAATAGTTAACGATACAATAATCTCTATAACAATTTGCAATATAGCAATAAATGAATCAATGCATCAAGAAGTCATCATCACATCAAGAAAAGAGGACACAAGCTTTGTAACAACCCTAATGAAAATTTCATGTAATGAAAGTTAATAAAGGAAAAATAATAACCATGGTTGATGGTCAACACTTATTCCAAGTTGAATGTTGGGCAAGACATCCTAGTGTGGGTGTTAATTTAGTTATTAATGTCTAAGGAAATTGGCAAAGAAAATGGCTAAGGCTTTGGAAAGGAAAAATGGAATTTTTAGCATGTTTATTTATGAAAATAATGGAAATAAGGAGAAAACAGAGGTGAAAGGTCACAGGTTGCATGTAACAAGTAAAATGAAGGAAAATAATGGGAAATGAAGAAAATAGAGGCCTCATTCATAAAAAGGCTTCTGAGGATCAGTTGGTAACCTTTTGTTAGTTCAGTTTTGAAGCTCTCTCATTATTCTCTCTCTCTCATACTCTTAGATACTTAGAGTTTTCTTGGAGCACTCTTGGAGAGTTTGGCATACTTGGATTTTTGGAGAAAGAATGAAAAGGAAGAGTAGGAAAGTGCAAGAGGACATCGATATCAACAGCTACAACGGATTTTTCTTGTAGGTACCAAGTTGCATATATGTTTTCCTCACTAGTTTTGGCATGTATGGCATATGCATGCAGATTTTTGGTCACAATACATCACTAGCATGGAGGATTGCCTAGATTGATAGTGGATTCCCTAGCCTTTCCATTTCCTAGATAGCCATGAAGATTGTGGGTTTATTTCCTTGTTTTTTTAGTTGTGTCCCAAGTTTTCTTAGCTTGGGTTGAGTTAGTAGTTCCTATAAGTGCTGGTTGGAAAAACACTCTGGAAGCCCTGTAACAGCTTGGGTTGACTTCTAGTCCTCGAAGCCTTGGTTGGACAAATGATCTGGAAGCCCTTGGTGGGTTGAGTTACTAGTCCTAGAAACCTTGGTTGGACAAACACTCTAGAATCCCAACTGCAGTTGTGGGTTGAGTTACTAGTCCTAGAAGCCTTAGTTGGAACAAATGCTCTGCAACCCTAGAAGGCTTGGATAGAGACCAATCCGATGATGGTTTTGTAATATCT
Source organism: Pinus tabuliformis (assembly GCA_031772625.1). Classification (NCBI taxonomy): domain Eukaryota; kingdom Viridiplantae; phylum Streptophyta; class Pinopsida; order Pinales; family Pinaceae; genus Pinus; species Pinus tabuliformis. The sequence continues at coordinate 1,107,819,332 of CM062816.1, read as the reverse complement.
GACCATGTGGTGGAATAATTGTTTGATGGGTTGAGGTGGAGGGCCTCTAGAAGCCTTGAATGGTTTTGTATTGATGTGTTCTATGAGTGTTATACAATATTTTGTCACACTCCCTGTCTCATACCTTGAGCTGAAGAATGTTGCTAAAAATTTCACAAAGCGAAAAAGCTGTCAATGAATTCACCATGAAAAACATTGATTAGAGCATCCCTGAAGAAAATAAGAAGAAATTCCTTGAAGTAATTCTGGAAGAGCTTGTCAAAAAACCCTATTTGCAAGCCCAGTGTTAATTTTAGCAGGAAAACCCATGCCGGTACCCTTTGGTCTAACTAGTGACTAGAACTGGAAATGCGACTTTAGATAGGAAAATCCACGTTGATCCACTTCAGGCAATTTCTCCAAAAATGGCGCAGAAGCTACTCTTACTAGAAGCCTCAAGAATGCCAAGTTGGTTATTGTTGAATAAGGACTTGGTCGAGTTCTCCCATTTTTATTGCTTGATCCTGCCTTTATGGATCTTCCCCTTAAGATGTGAACCTTCTTCCCCATTTGTGGATCCCTAACTCCATCTCCTTACCTATAAATATATTCCCTTATACCCTCAAATGGTTGGTCAAACTAGATCGGTCATGTTGCTGCTAAATTGTGCCTAATTACTGAACTTTGTGAAGGAGAAAGGAGACCTTGAGAAGTCTTGGCTTGGACTTGGAAACCCATCCCGAAGGAGGCTTCCAACATCAAGGTAGTGGTTTTATGCTCCCCTCTCATGTTTTTAATTAATACAATGCATGTTTACTTTCCATAAGCATGTAAATGACTAGTTGATTAGTATGATACTCCTTGATCTGTCATATGGTTTACATTAGAATGCATATGCTATGCTTTTCTTTTGTTGTCTTTGTTTGATCTCTCTTGTAGGTATTTGTTCACAACGGAGTAGTAATGATCGAGTTTGGAAGTGAGGAGATCGAGATTGACATCGAAAAGTGACCGCATAGGAGTGAGGTAGGCCATCTTCTTCTCTCATGTCATTCTAATTTAAACTATGAAAGTTTTGCATGTATTTGTTTCGATTGTTATTAGATCCACTCATTGGACTAGAGGGATTGCTTTTATCCATAGAATGGATTCCCTAGATAAAAATGAGATCCCACATTCATGCTAGGAATATGGCACGGGGGTGAATGGTTGAAGAGAGATTTGGCTCAGCCATTATACGGTCGGGTGGAATGTGGAAGTCCCATCCTGGTTTTGGATTTTGCATCATCAATATGAGGTTATTTTTCCTTTTAATTCTATGAGTATTATACTATTCATATGTGGTTTATATGGTTGTGATTTCATTGGTATTTATGCTGCTATTATGCTAGTTATATATATATATATATATATATATATATATATATATATATATATATATATATATATATATATATATATATATATATATATATATATATATATATATATATGGCTCTCATCATGTTTTTATTGGTAATTGAATGAACAATGTATCTATGACGTAATGGATGAAATGGTAGTTGATGTGTTGAGGCATCAATGATTCTTAGTGATTCTCAACTAAGTATGAGACCCCTATGTTCATATCTATTATTTACACCTGTAGATTACATATTCCTAATATGTTTGACGAAATGCCTGGCATGGATAGTAGGGGTCTGGTCAAGGTATTATTCAAGTGATTGCATTTGCACTGTCATTTCTCTCTTATTTGACTATTTTGAAGATTCCATTCAATTATGGGTAGTGACTTGGGCTTTGGGCCTGAAAAAGTGGCTCAAATATCAGGGACGTTGGCACAACACTATGAAAAATTGTCCTTGGACACTAGCTTGTAGGCCTATGAGAGCGTCCAGAGGACCTTGGATGCTAGCATGCCCATAGAATGAGAGCATCGACAGGTCAAGTAGTCCAAAATCTCAGTGGGACCTAGGGGCTAGTTGGAAAAAAGTTTGGGTTGGTTTTGTTAGCACCTAAATTTACCTTAGGCTGAAGGAAGGCAAAATTTAGGGTAACCACAAACCACACTCAGTCTGGTAGCTAGCCCTACCAGAACAGGAGAGGGCTCTCTCCGGGTCACACTCAGGAAAATAAACAATAGGTTCTGAGATGACTCAAAAATGGATACTGATTTTAGGCTAGGTAAATAAATATGATGGAGATGTTTGAAGAATAACTGAGTTTTCTGGGATGTGTGGGGCCAAGGAACAACATGAGCAGAGAAATTAACTCAAAGACGTAGGTTATTTCGTGAGGCAAGACAGGCGGAAAGTCTAGCAATTAGACTTGAAAAAAGGTGAGGTGGAGAGATTGTTTCAGAGTGTGAAAAGGGCATAAATACATGAATCCTTTTCAACAGAAGAAAACATAGAACATGAAAACTATCCCAAGGTAGAGCAGTGCACTGAATTCTACCTTTTTTACTTAGAAAGCTTTCACTAGAAATGAATGTGAATGAAAATATGAAACATAACGAAACACATATGAAACATAAAGAAGAAACATTTGCTAAACTCACGCCACAGGAATCTCATGAACCAGAGCTGCAATCTTTCATTAATTCTCTGTCAAAAATGTACAGTGAGTGACTGAGTTTCTCTCCCACAGTTCCCAGAAATGCCAACCTTTTGCAAATAGTGTTGCATACAATAAATAGACTATGCCATTGGGAAATATAACAACCCACAGTTGGGCATCTTTTCAAATGATTACAAACTGGAAATGAAAAGCCAACCATTAGTTACAGGTGCAGTGTTACAGAAATGACAAATGGCTTGGATGACTGCTCGCCTTCGTTTGCCACTTGGATAGGAGCCCACCTTTAGTAAAAATACTTTTTAAACATTGCCTTAGTTTTTGAGAAAAATATATTGTAAATGAGCGGGCCCACTTGGAGAAAGTCGTGAATCGAAATTTCGCGAAGCGGGCGTGATTTTGGCCTTTGGGTGTCTGTGTGCTGTGCCAAAAATGGTATGCGTCGTTCTACTTTGGAGCTAGTTTTTAGGCCCTTTCCGAAGTGAAAATTGAGCCCAAGTGTTCTTGTTGGAAAGCCCTACCTGTCTACTCTCTAACCCAAGTGGAATTTCTGAATTTGGTGCCCATTTGACCCTCCAAAACTACAATCTCCCAAGACTGCTTCCTGTGTGTCAAAATAGGGGCAGAGAGCTCATTTTTTGAGTGTTTTTGACCTCCTGGGGACTTAAAACTTGCCCAAACTTCTTGTCCATGCACTAGCAGTCATGATTTTTCATTCTGAATCCAAAAATTTAAACCATTTGTGATTTGGAGCTCCCAATACTAAGCGTCGCGCCTCAGGGAGAAAAACCTTGTTTTTTGCACAAAAACTTCCAAAAACACCAAAAATGCCCCAAATTTCAAGAAATTTGGGCTAGAGCTTCCTTATCAAGTGTTATGCTGGGCCAAAGAGGCTTCGACCAATATCTGAAGTCAATCGAGCTCCCTTTGCCTCTTTTTCTTCTTGACTGCCTTCCTCAATTTCGCCTTCAAATTCTTGATTCGGGCCTTGCACACTTTGTTTCGCGCCATGTAGTGGAAAGCCATGTGTCTTAGCAATGCATGGTCCTTGTCAGCCTTGTCTAGCAGCCTCTCCAAGTGCATGTTAACTTTTTCGAGATTGGCCTCCCGATCCTCATTAACCTCTTGCTCCAATGATGTGAGCTCAAGTCTTCTCCTTTGTGCAGCTTGGTGATGCTCACGAATGTTTTGTAGCTCCATGATCGCTTGTTGATCCTCCAGCTATTTATTCCTCTGCTCCAGATATTTCATGTTCCATTTGGCTCTTTCCAAATCAAGGGACAAGGCTTGAATCTCTGCTTGCTGCTCCTGGATGATCTCTTTAAGCTGTGCACTTGTCAGTTCTGTATCTGTATCATCATCATGAAGGAGAACGAATTCAGTCTCTCATTCACTTGATGGCTCACCTGAAGGCCCCTCATCCTGAATTGGCTCCTTGCCTTTGTCCTGTTCCTGTGATGCTGATGGAGAAGCAAGGCCCCTTCCACCCTGGGTGGAGATAACACTCGCTTTGCCGCTGCAAACAAACGTCTGGTGCCTTTTTGATATGTGATGAAAACCAGCACACTAGCAGTCTCATGGCGCTCATACCGACGAGAAGGTTCACCCTCATGCTTAACATCTGATAATACCTGTGAAGTGCTAAAGAGGTCATGGGAGATGAAATCATCCCAAGTAATTCCCTGCAATCCCAGCTAATGAACCACCAAATTCTTAATAAGAGCAAAGTGATAAACACTGTTAAGTTGCTGCTGAGGGGTCTTGTGCTACATGAAGGTGTTCATCCTCTCTATGTTCTTGCAAATGAAATATGGGATGTTCATCATCCGTACCCTGGTAAAGTGCATGAGCAACCTGATGTGATAGGCATATAGATGAGAGAACCTCCCCTCACAGCTGAAGTACTTCATGATCAACCTCATGAGTGGAGCATATTCATCTTTTAAACATCGGAATGGAAAGACTCTTGTGAGCTGCCTCAAGAAAGTGGCCTTAATGTAAGGCTCATAATGCTGCCGATCAACCTTGTGTTTCTTGTGCCATGGTTCTCCAACATTCGGTATGCCGGTTGCTAATGAGACAATTTCAGGTGTCAGTGTGAAGGTGACACCGGCCAAGATAGAGTGATCTCCATGTAGGTGAAGCAAAAAAAGACGGGCCAACTCATGATGAACTCGAACATTAGCCACTCTTTGACAAAACTCAAAACATGATAGATGCTGGAAACATGACATAGCAAGAGGGCATGCTTGCAATTCTGTGAGGGTGGTTGGCTCATCCCTAACATGTTTTCCACTTTTATGATTTCTCCGGGGAGCCTGTTCTTCTAAGGATGAATCACTTTGAGTTTCCACCTCGTACTCCAATGAATGCTCAGATGCCATGACTATTGTATATGGATTGTGCTTGGACTGCCCTTTGATGATGGTAGTGAAACTATGTGTTGTTATGAACTCTGCCACCAAGGGGAACAATGCAAAAAGGGAATGTTAGGAAGGGGATTAATATGATGGGATTAGGGATTATGGGGAGAAGTTTTGTTTTAGGGACATGTAGGAGGGTTTGGGGATTTTATAAGGAAGGGTTTTGGGATTTTATATTGACAAATAAGTGGAGGGGATAGGGATAAGAGGTTTAGTATTGTTTTAGGGTAGGGAAAGATGGGAAAAATGGAATAGGCGGAAGGGAAAAATGGAAAGAATGGGAAAAATGAAAGGGAGGAGGAATCTTGGCCTCAACACAACAAATTTGCAACCCTAAGAGCAATGGCTTTGATGATTTCAAGAGGTAGGGTTTAGGTGTTTTTATTGCAACTATACACAGCCATAAACCATCATCATATCCACAAAATTTGATGAGCAAGCAAGATGTAGACCCTACCTGTCAATTTGAAGGGTTTCAAAGTGATTTGTTGCAAGTTTGGCACAATTTCGGGCCTCTATGGGTGTGCGTCACGCTCGGTATGTGCATCGCGCCCATGTTAACTTTACACTGTGGGGTCGTGCTCTATGCGCTGTGCCCCTCTGTGTGGGCACCGCGCTCCTGAAAACGACTCCAAACTCACTCCAAACGCGTGCTTGCACTCTCACACTCACTTTGCAATGTTTCTCTCTTCCTTGGTGTTCACAATGACTTTGTTTCTTGTGGAAACTTGTATATAAAGGCTTTGAAGTCATGGGTTTGATTTTTGCTTCCCCAAAACCCATTTTGTTAATGTTTTGTTTTGACACTTTTCACTGATTTAATGCAACACTGAATTTCACTTTTCCCTTTGAATTTTTAGCTAAAATGATGAAATTTTTTTTGGAACTTTTGCAAGGGTCGCATGACATGTCATTTGGCCAAGGAAACCATGACTGCACCTGAAGAAATCAACTGGAGACTTTTTTGAAAATTATCACAAATGACACATTGTTTGACTCTTCTTCAAAACAGAGTTTTGAAGAACAGTCGTAATCTGTCAACATGACGATGAAAATCTCTGAATCATAACTTTGTAAGGGGCCTCCCTCTGGCCTGCATGGCTTCATTGGACATGTTTGAAGACCAATTTATCTGATCCCTAGACCTAATGACTGAAAATGACTCTCGTCCATTAAAAGATTAAACATTGACTGTCATGGACTTTAGTGAACATTGATGAAAAGACCTAAGCCAACAGGTGCCAGACATGAGGGAAAATGACTGACATGACCTTTCCGACAGATTATGGCATGCCCCTAGCAGAATGCAGCTGAGTGAATGGAGCGAGATACCTAAAAATGAAATCCAGAAAGAGTTTTGATCTCTGATGGAGGACCGACAAGACCGACTCTAACATTGGCTCCAATGAGGGATGGTAGCTCCTTGGAGGTGCCAAGAATGGCAGATCTTTGGGAGAGCAGACATTGCCTTCATCCATTGGGATATGGAGTCATCATTTCGACAAACGACATGCAACTCTTGACTCATTTATTGACTAAAACTTGACTCAGACTGACTCAAATTTGGACTTAAAATGACTCAAAGACTGAATAGACAAACTCAAACCAAAACTGAAATAAAATGGTATTTACAGTGACAATGGGGGTAGTAGAAACAACTTAGAAGTGGTACGCTTGAGCAGCCAACCATTTATCGACCAACCTAGACAATCTTCCCCGTTCATTTCCTTCAGAAGAAAGGCATTCTGACCCCGACATGCTGCAATATTGTAGGGACCTTTCCAGAGATTCTCGAATTTACCATGCTTACCCTTTTCCTCATTTCTTGCATCCCACTTCAGCACTACATCATCTAGCTGAAATTTGTCCGCCTTTGCTTTTCTATCATAAATTTTCTTAATCTTCTCCTGCAACTTGGATGTGTTTTGGAAAAATTCTTCTCTGGTCTGCTACAAATGGATCATCTGATCCAATCTTCTCTGCATAGGATCATCTTCACTGCTGGCTTCCTGAAGGAGTTTGACTACCGAGGCTGCAAGAGAGGTAGGGAACAAGGCATCAACTCCATACACAAGCTCAAAGGGGGACATACCAATGGATTTCTTTTGACTAACCCGATCTACCCAAAGTTCATTTACCAACTTCTTATGCCAGCTCTTCTTGTTGATTTCTAGCATTTTCTTGATGATATTGACCAAAGATTTGTTAGAGGACTCCGCCAATCCATTGCTCTGCGGATGATAGGCAGTTGAGTGACCCAAAATGATGTGATATTTATGACATAACTCTACCATCCTTTTCGATTTGAAAGCTGCTACGTTATCAATGATTAATTATTCGGGCAACCAAAGTGAGACAAGATGTTATTTTCAAGGAATGAAATAATTACCGTATATGTAGCTTGTCTGGTGGGAATTGCTTCGATCCATTTCGTGAAGTAATCTGTTGCTGTGAGAATCCATCGATGCTGACCGGAAGAAGCAGGATGAATTTCACCAATGAAATCCAACCCCCATTGCTGAAAAGGGGCACTCACCTCAATGGGATTAAGCGGCAAAGGCTGTAATTTCCGCCTTCCTTCAAAAATTGGGCATTTATGACAGCTCTTGACAACCTTATACACATCAGCAAACAATGTTGGCCAATAGTATCCTGCTCTCAAAACTTTATTTGATGTTGTTTTCCAAAAAAGGTGACCACCACAATCCCCTTCGTGGAAATCCTCCATGACCTGCTTTGCTTCTTCTTCCACCAAACAATTCAAAAGAACACCATCGGGATCTTTCCAATAAAGTGCAGAATTTAGAATGCAAAACTTGGCAGCCTTTTGTTACACTAAAAAATGTCACCTTGACTACTTACAGTTAGTATGGCTCAAATCAACAGTCATGCTACCCTCTTAGGCAAGTCTTATGCCTCTGTTATCCATCTCAAACTCAAAGAAGAGAGAAAGTCTTGTAAAAACAATGTTTATCTCTGGGGTCGCAGGTTTTCTCTAGCCTTACCTGTGGGGACGCAGGCCATGTTCACAAAAACTGCGTCCATGGACGCTCTGTATGTTAAAGGACAGGTGCGTCCTTCTGTAAAAGGAAAAATGCGCAAGTTTTATCTTGAAAAAGTTACTTGTGGTTACTTCTAGAACATTCTAGAGGTCGGTTTGATGAAATGGATGCGCCTCCAGTTGGTTCATGTATCTCTATTAAGAGGGAGCTTATCCCATCAATAAGGGAGCTATCCCACCCATAGAGGGGGATGATCCCATTGATAGTGGACCTGAATAACCTCTTTACAGCACTATAAATAAAGGCATTGAGCCAGAAGGAGGAGAGGTTGGAGCTATACATTTTCTTTGGGTAAATGCTGCAGGATTTAGGTCTTCCATTAGAACCTTTGTGAGGAGAGATTGTCTTTACATGATTCTACTTGGAAGTGGGTGAGCTTTGTCAAAGTAGAGGAAAACACTTGATGGACCCTGGGAGGAACTTGCACAACACCAAGGCCAGGTTGTAAGAGTTTCTTTGTTTCGTTATTAATACAAACTGGTTTATTTTTCTCAATAGCTTGTGTTAATGAGTTATTTCATGTGTTCCTTGGTCTGCATGTTGAATGTATGTTTTATTATATGAAATACAAGTGCTCGGTAATTGTTTGCTTGTTTGTGGTTGCAGGAATTGACTTGAAGGAGGAGCTCATCCGGATTGGCAAGGACGAACTACAACAACAGCGTTTTGGAATAAGGTAAGCCTAAACACTTGTACTTTTCATGTTGTAAAAGGTATATTTAGAGAAAGATCACTCCATTTTGTCTTGTTTGTCGCTAGCGAGTTTAGACTCCTAGGGAGGTCAGTTGTGTCAGCCCAAATGACTTTTTCCACCACGACACCTTTAATTTGAGAGTTCTAGCTTTGTTTCTAGTCATGCCAGGTGGTGGTGACAAATTTTGATGCACATATATGATGTCTGAATACCACAGAGAAAGAGCAAACATTTCAGATACCTGAATTGACGAACCTTCCTCATTCTCATCAAACATAGCGGCGATCAGATTTATGTATAAGGCATGCAAGTTTGATTGGCCATTAACTTTTCTAATCCCTGTCCTTTAACCAGCTTTGTGGGTTTTATCTCCACATCATATTCTAACAAAGCTGCGATCCACTTGCCTCGTCTTCCTTTTGGATCGGTCTACACTAAAACATCTTTTACAGCAGCATTAGGAACATAAGCCAAAATATGAGAATGTAGAATGTACACCCGAAAATATTTCAATGCTTTCACAAGTGCGAGAGCTTGCTTCTAAATGATATTGTACTTTAAGACTGCATCTCTTATAGTCTGGCTGAAGAAAGCAATTGGAATTTCGTGATCATCTCTTTTCTGCATCAACACCACAGCCATAGTATGCTCTGAAGCGAATGAAAACAATATAAAATCCTGAGTGTATTCCAGGCTGATTAGAATTGGAGCTGAGGAAAGATCCAATTTGACTAAATTGAAAGATTTTACAGCCTCTTCCATCCACTTCACTTGGCTGTCCTTCTTAAGCATGTTTGTGATCTCTCTTAGGTGCTCAGCAAGATTAGGTACAAAGCGGCGTAAAAAATTCATTTTACCATTGAAAGAATGAATCTCCTTCTTATTCCGGGGCAGATCAATTTGTTGAATTACTTGTACACGTGCAAGATTGATACAAATGCCATCTTTTGAGATAATATGCCCAAGTAGTTTGCCCTCCTCCATGGCAAACAAGCTCTTTTTCAGATTCAGTGATAGACCATATTTTCTGCACTTTTGAAAAACAGTTTTCAGATGATACATGTGTTCTTCATCATATTTGGAAAACACCGTCAGATCATCAAGGTATACAACCAAAAAGACATCCTTCTCATTTTCGAAATCCAAGTCCATTGCCTGCTGAAAGGTGGCACTTGCATTCTTCAAACTAAAAGGCATTTTAGCGTAATGAAAAGTTCCCCATGGAGTAGTGAATGTTGTCTTGTCTTGGTCATCTTCATGGACTGAAATTTGGTTATATCCAGAATAACCATCAAGTAGTGACATACGAGATGCTCCAACTACTCCCTGAAGTATATGATCCATTTTGGGCAGTGGGTAGTTATCTTTCAATGAAACTTTATTGAGATTCCTAAAATCGATGCACAAGCGAATCTCACCTGTCTTCTTCTGCATGGGCACCAAATTGGAGATCCAATCCGAAAATCTGATGGGAACGATGATTCCTAATTTGTACAGCCTGTTTATCTCCTTTTCGATTGATGGCAGCAGTTTTGGATTTAGTCTTCTCAACTTCTGTATAAAAGGTATCTGATTAGGCTTGATGGGTATAGTGTGCTAAATGATATTAGTATCATATGTCTTCAAGTTAGAATAATCCCAAGCAAACACGTCAGCAAATGAGGACAGCAAACTGATATATTGGGTTTTCATCTTTTGTGGCAATGCTTTAGGCAGTTTTACCATTTTAGGATTAGCCGATGTTCCGATATTGACATCTTCAACACCCTTCTCTGTTGGTTGCAATATTGGTTTGCGGGCTACGTCATCTTGATCAAAGAGTTCTTCTAAAGGTATCAAGCCTTTAGGGATGATGTTATCCTTCAGTTGCAATACGTCCATTTGATTGATATGCACCTCATCTTTGCCATCATCATTTTCTTCATCAATTGAGGTCTCTTTGAACTTACCTTTGTTTTGCAGAAAATTATCAATCTCCTCATCATCTTGGAAGACTTGCCAATACCTCTGATTGTCGAGGATATCAGACGATGCTTGACATGGATTTCGAATTTATTACTGGAGTTCATTGGAATCTTAAAACTATTGGCTGCCCTAGCAAGAGCATCAGCAATGTTGTTTTGAACACGAGGCACACATGTCAAGGTATATTCTGAAAATAATTTCAAGATGTCTAGGACTGCATTCCGGTAAGCCTGCATCCGAGGATGCTTTGCTTGATATTCGCCTCTGACCTGCTTAATCACCAACTCAGAGTCACCATATACTGCAATCCTCTTAGCATTCAGCTTTCTTAGAATCTTTAGGCCAGCAATCAGAGCTTCATACTCAGCTTCATTGTTTGAATAATCGAAAGCTAATTTGTAAGAGCATACCCGCACATTAACAGGCACCTCGTTCGGGGCAGAGAAAGGACTGCGTACCCAAATACCAATTCCAGCACCATCATTTCCCACTTCACCGTCGAAATCCATGGTCCACAAACCTTCTTCCTCTTCTTCCAAGTGCTGAAATTCTGTTGGCTCTGTTTTTCATGCTTGCTGCCCATTATCTTCAGCTGATTTCTCGATGGTGTTTTGTTGTTCTCGTCCTTCTTTCTTCAAAACTTATCTGAAATTTTCTACTATTTCTGGAATGATTTCTGCTTCAACTAACTGACTATCTACATCATTAAAACTATCTGAATACAAAACAAAAGACTCTAGATTTGTATGTACATAATTAATTGGATGATTAATGGGTTTCTCCTTGCTTGTAATCATGTATTTCATTTTTTGTTCCCGATACAGTTTTCTCATCTGGCCAAACACCAGAATTGTTGCATAGGAGAAATCTAGTTGTAGTGTCCCTTTTAATTTTGTTGCCCAAGACCTAGAAAGAAGCATACCGAACCTGGGAGGAATATCCGCTACCACAATATCCATCAAAACATTCTTCACTAGGATTTGATCCAGACTTACAACCAAGTCTTTGATGACCCCGATACATCTTACTCTGCTGGAATCAAATGAATAGAGATCATGGTATTTCCGGGTGACATCCAAACCTAGCTTATCCATGATAGACTTGGGCATGAGATTGTGAGAAACTCCAGAATCGAACATGGCATTGTGTAACACAAAATCATGCAATCTTAAACTGATATAAAAAGGTGGCACATCATTTTCTGGAGACTCACCATTCAACGCTGGTCCAAAGATCATTTCGGGTTGATCATCTTCGACATTCACCATATCAGACATTGGATCACAATTCAAAATTTTAGAAACTTGCCCTCTATAACTGGTGTTCTTCATTATTTCAGTCAAGGGAATGGATACCTTCAATTTAAAATTTTCATTTTTTAAACTAAAAGCGGAAGTATTTTCTAAATCTTTGACCAGGGCTTCTTTCTTTTCCTTTTCTCTCGATACAATTTGTTGATTTGATTTTTCTGCTGATGGTGAATTGCTGCTGTCATGTCCAAGTGCCTCTTTGCCTTTCTTTTGTGCAACTGACTAATTGTTCTTTGATGCCGAAACTTCCTTCCACTTCTGAATTGGGTTAAGTGGCACATCTATGTTTCTAAGTGAATATTGTCACTGCTGAGTGGATAGAGCATTCATATAGCCTCTTTGATATTCTTCTGATTCTTCTTCCAAAACTGTCACTTGCTAGAATGAAATCTGCATCTTTGTGTGCAGCTGAACTTTCTGCATACTCCTCCTCTTCAGTAATGTAAGTAGGCAAATAATCTAGATTAAAGAAGTGGTTCTCTTCCCCTATTACCTTCCCTTCCTCATCAGAGTCCGGTGCATTCACAAAATTTTGTTGAAGAGGTGTCTGTACTGGCTGTTGTGTTGTTTGATCTTGGGCTCGTTGATCTCTCTGCCTTATCCTATATTGTGGCTGCTGCTGGCCACGAAAGTTAGGATTTCTAACTTGTTGCTCACGTTTGTCGAGTTTCACCCTTTCAAGCATCTGCTCTACCTTCTTGAGTAATTGATCCATCGAGGAAGACTCTTCCTTGACTGTGACCTTCTTTTCTGCTTTCGCTCTAGCTCTTTTGGACAGCAGATTTGCTTCAACGCTGACCACGATTTTCTGCATGTCTTCCATTATGGCCAGCTCTCTCTCTCTCTTAGTTGATAAGCCATGTCAGCATCAAAACCATCCAGAAATTTCATCATGGCTAGTCCCACAGGTGGCCTTAGATGATCAGGAATTTCATTATAAATGGAATTGAATCTAATGCAGTAGTCTTGGACCGACTCACCAGCGTTTCATTTGATCTGCTCATACTCAGCAAGAATTTGAAGAGGATTCTTTTTCACTTCCTAGCGGTCTAAAAATTGTCTTTGCAGTTCAGCCAAGGTGGCGATACGTGCAACCGGCAAACCTCTGAACCATTTCCTAACTTCACCTGCAAATGTCTGAACAAAGAGTCTCATTGCTACATTTTTTGCATCGATCTCATGAAGATCATAGAAATCTGCCATTCATTCCACATGTTGTTGAGCGGTAACGATGTGAGGGGCACCATCAAACAAAGGGATTTTTCTCTGATAATCCGCAGGCATATCATCTAGAACTTGAGGCAGCACAAGAGATGCAAAACGGGCAGCCATCACTCTTGGTGGATTTGGTCTTGGAGGTGTTGGATGAGTGTGTGCAGTTTGTAGGGAATTAACAATTTGAGTTTGAAGCTGTGTCGCAATATAATTGTCAATTGACCGGTTAGCCCTTTCAGTATCTAGGTCTACAAGAAATTGTGGATTGGGGATAGTATAGTCAACAACCCTTTTGGATTTGGTCTCGAACAATGATATTTCAAACCGTTCATCAAACTCAAGCTCTTCAAGATACTCAAAAATGTCAAGATATGAATGAGATTTGAACACGGGAGTTATAGAGCTCTCTTGACGAAGGAGTCTTGGAATAAAGTTGGGGTTTTCGTAGATATGAGGAGGATCCGGATCTGGATTGGCTCTGGTATATCATCTCGAAGCCAACGTGCTATTTTCGAAAAAATCAGAAGGACATGAACAACTTACTCAGCCTATCAAATCCTAAACTTATCATCCAGAAGCATAGAATTATCAGAAGTATGGGGTGTTCGTAGGTTAAGCCTGCCGTTTACGCAATGGAGAAGACTAACAAACAAAGAATTTCTCCCCCAGTGAAGTCACCACTATGTTAGCACCTAAATTTGCCTTAGGCTGAAGGAAGGCAAAATTCAGGGTAACCACAAACAACGCTCAGTCTGGTAGCTAGCCCTACCAGAACAGGAGAGGGTTGTCTCCGGGTCACACTCAGGAAAATAAACAATAGGGTCTGAGATGACTCAAAAATGGATACTGATTTTAGGCTAGGTAAATAAATGTGATGGAGATGTTTGAAGAATAACTGAGTTTTCTAGGATGTGTGGGGCCAAGGAACAGCATGAGAAGAGAATTTAACTCAAAGACGCAGGTTATTTCGTGAGGCAAGACAGGCGGAAAGTCTAGCAATTAGATTTGAAAAAATGTGAGGTGGAGAGATTGTTTGAGAGTGTGAAAAGGGCATAAATACATTAATCCTTTTCAACAGAAGAAAACATAGAACATGAAAACTATCCCAAGGCAGAGCAGTGCACTGAATTCTACCTTTTTTACTTAGAAAGCTTTCACTAGAAATGAATGTGAATGAAAATATGAAACATAACGAAATACATATGAAACATAAAGAAGAGACATTTGCTAAACTCACGCCATAGGAATATCATGAACCAGAGCTGCAATCTTTCATTAATTCTCTGTCAAAATGCACAGTGAGTGACTGAGTTTCTCTCCCATAGTTCCCAGAAATGCCAACCTTTTGCAAATAGTATTGCATACAATAAATAGAATATGCCATTGGGAAATATAACGACCCATAGTTGGGCAGTTTTTCAAATGATTACAAACTGGAAATGAAAAGCCAACCATTAGTTACAGGTGCAGTGTTACAGAAATGACAAATGGCTTGGGTGATTGCTCGCCTTCCTTTGCCACTTGGATAGGAGCCCACCTTTAGTGAAAATACTTTTTAAACATTGCCTTAGTTTCCGAGAAAAATATAGTGTAAATGAGCAGGCCCACTTGGAGAAAGTCGCGAATCGAAATTTCACGAAGCGAGCACGATTTTGGCCTTTGGGTGTCTGTGCGCCGCACCAAAAACTGTATGCATTGTGCTACTTTGGAGCTAGTTTTGAGGCCCTTTCCGAAGTCCAAATTAAGCCCAAGTGTGCTTGTTGGAAATCCCTACCTTTCTTCTCTCCAACCCATGTGGAATTTCTAAATTTGGTGCCCATTTGACCCTCCAAAACTACAATCTCCCATGATTGCTTCATATGTGTCAAAATAGGGGCAGAGAGGTCATGTTTTGAGTGTTTTTTACCTCCTGGGGACTCAAAACTTGCCCAAAATTCTTGTCCATGCACCAGTAGTCATGATTTTTCATTCTGAATCCAAAAATGCAAACCATTTGTGATTTGGAGCTCCCAATCCTAAGCGAGGAGAAAAACCCTGTTTTTTGCACAAAATTTTCCAAAAACACCAAAAATGCCCCAAATTTCTTGAAATTTGGGCTGTAGATTCCTTATCAAGTTTTATGCTAGACCAAAGAGGCTTTGGCCAATATCTAAAGTCGATCAAGCTCCCTTTTCCTCTTTTGCTTCTTGATTTCCTTCCTCAATTTCGCCTTCAAATTCCTGATTCGGGCCTTGCACACTTTGTTTTGCGCCATGTAGTGGAAAGCCATGTGTCTCAGTAATGCATGGTCCTTGTCAGCCTTGTCCAGTAGCCTCTCCAAGTGCATGTTAACTCTCTTGAGATTGGCCTCCTGATCCTCATTAACCTCTTGCTCCAATGACGTGAGCTCAAGTCTTCTCCTTTGTGCAGCTTGGCGATGCTCACGAATGTTTTATAGCTCCATGATCGCTTGCTGATCCTCCAGCTGTTTGTTCCTCTGCTCCAGATATTTCATGTTCCTTTTGGATCTTTCCAAATCAAGGGATAAGGCTTGAATCTCTGCTTGCTGCTCCTGGATGATCTCTTTAAGCTGTGCACTTGTCGGTTTTGTATCTGTATCATCATCATGAAGGAGAACGAATTCGGTCTCTCGTTCACCTGATGGCTCACCTGAAGGCCCCTCATCCTGCATTGGATCCTTTCCTTTGTCTTGTTCCTATGATGCTGATGGAGGAAGCGAGGCCCCTTCCACCCCGGGTGGAGATAACACTCGCTTTTCCGCTGCAAAAAAACGTCTGGTCCTTTCTGATATGTGATGAAAACCGACACACTAGCAGTCTCATGGCGCTCATACCGACTGTTATCACTTAGGTTGTCCTTAAGCTCCGGAAAAGGATACGGCCGAGGTAACCACAGACCAACTTTGGACTGCAGGTTCTAGCCCACCTGCAATCAGAGAGGGCTCTCTCTTTCAGATTTAGCTTTGTTGAAAAGGATCTTAGGCTAGTTATTGAGTTCAGGGGTTTTTGTTTTGTTTTGGTGGGAAAATTGATGTTCTCAGGTAGAGAGGCTGAGCATAGTCTGAAAATTTCAAACCATTGGGCGTGGAGTCGAAAGGAGGACTGCTGGTGCGTTTTCTTGGTCACAAGAGAGAAAATGGAGCAAGGTAGCTGCAAATGAAACAATGTTTCAGGTTTAAAGGATGGAGTGAATGCTAAGTAATGAGGGGCAGTTAAGAATCCCTCAATCAGCTTAACAGGGGAAGATAACAGAGCTCTACCTAGGGGCAGTAAAGAATCCCTAGATAATAGGCCCACACAGGTGAATCGGGGTAAATATGAGCCAGAAGGAATTCATATTCATTACCAGTTCATTCGGAGGAAAACATAAAGAAACAGCAGAAACTGAGCATAGAGTGTATTTAAACTAATTCTAAGCTAATCTTTCTTTCTGCTATTTAGATAATGGTAAATAGTAAACAAAGGTAAGAAGCACTTATTGTATCAGGTTGCAGCACAAGAATTCCATCTTCAGTCTCCAGAAAAACATTAGAAACACATCAAATAGTCTCTTCTCAGAACTTTCGGCAATCTTTGATTACAGAAACAACTTCAGGTATACAGTGCAAGTCTCTAGTGAAAAATACCAATTTACCCACCCTTGAAACAATGTTGAGGGAGGTATATATAGGGAAAACTCTCTACAACTTTTTTATTACATCTTGACCTAATCAGGTCCTAAAGGATAATTAATTTGACCTAATCCTATCTGAAATAAATGCATGAAAATATCTTTGGCTGCGCTGAGGGCTGCCGTATCAAAATGAAGTGAATGTGCTTGTCCTCGGTGGCTTGGTGCAGTGTTTTCTGAAATAAATGAGCATGGGTTTCTGCTTCTTTGTTGTCCGGTGGCTTTGAATGCTTTAATTGTGATTTGAGGGCAAGGATGGGCTTACGCCTCCTGACTTGACGTTCTGGGAACTCATTAATGCTCAGGTGCTTTGAGCCCCTAAAATATCTTGGTTGATACTCTTTGGCTCTTCTTCTTCCTCTGATACTCTTTGACAATAAACTGGGTTGCTGCTTTGATGTGCTGTGCGTTAAATCAATCTTTAATGGTCGTTGTTCGGCCCTCTGTTTCCTTCAAAACTGTCTTCTGCTCCTTTCTGCATGCTTCACGAATAAAATCGGGTCATTCGGCACCTTTCAGGCTTGCGGGGGGCTGCGCAATGAAAAGATTCGCCATTCTGACCTAATTTATCCAGCGATGAGTGATTTGCACCTAGCGCAAATCGCGCATCAAAAACTGCCTCAGAAACTGATTCCGGGGCTCCAGAGTGCGATTTTCGCCCTTCGCGCCAAAATTGCTGATGACGTCAGCATGGTGGGACCTTGTACGGCGGATGACGTGGCAGGATGACATCAGCATGATGACGTCATCACGTACGGAGGTGACGTGGCAGTACGACAGGGGACACGGTGGCAAGACACGTGGCAAGGTGACTCGGCGGTACAGTGGCAGGAGGCCACGCAAGCAGATGACGTGTCATGGTGACTGGGCAGGGGGGTGACGCAAGCGGGTGACGTCATTGGGTAGGAGGCAGTTTCCGGTTTTGGGGCCCACCGCCTTTGGACAGAGGTGGTTTTGGGGGAGGGGGCTCCGCCACATCCCAAAAGGCGACGCGTGGCGGGAGTACGGCGGTAATACCGCCCATCTCTCGGACGCTAACCTTCGGGCACGTTGGGAGACGGGAAGGCCCACCCACCGTAGATCTGTGGGGCGGGCGATCTAACGGTTGGCGGCGAATGTGAAATGGCGGAGGTATAAGGGCGGGGATCCAGGGAATATTCCCATTTTAATATGAGCGCTGGTGGGGGTTTAGACTTAGGAGAACGGGTTTATGGGTTTAATGAGCGCGGGTTAATATATATATACTTGGGACTTAGGGATAGGGGCAAAATATGGGTTTTTTTAGGGTTTTAGGGCTAGGGGAGAGGTTGTTAGCATGACCAGGTGTCATCTAACTCCTGCTATGACACGGATGGGCTAAAAACAGCCCCTGATGGGCCATTTTTTCCCTGACTTAGAAGAAATATGGCTATATTGCCAGGGAGGGGATATTTACATAGGGGAGTTTTATATACATAGTTTTAGTAAGGGAAGGGGAAAAATGATAGGGATTTATGTACTAGAGTTAGTAGTTAATATGGAGATGATAAGCACGCGCTAAGGTAGGGGACTTTAGGCTAATTTTGGGGAAAAGAACTTGTAAATGAGAAATAAAGAATCCTTGATTGAAGCAAATATTCACCAAGGCAAATGACATGGAGAATGATGAAACTAAGAGGAATCAAGCAGATCTTGACCTCTTTGGGGAAGTTAGTAAATGACTTGGGGAATTAGAAGAAGGGGCAGTTAGTGATGTCCAGCTTGAGCTCCTTTAGATGAAAACTGCCTGATAACTATGATCTGAAAAGATAAAACACTTTATAACACAAAATTGATCATAAATCATCATTCTGCAACCACATAGCTACTTACCCAGCCTACTCACCTAACATTTTTTCTTCTTTTGATTTGGGTGAACTTAGACTTGCAGACCCAGCTTTACATTTTTTCTTTTGAATGTTTCCTATCTAGATCTACACTTATTTCTGCCAAGGGCCCAGATTAAGCAGTTGGGTCCCTTTGATTCTCTACCTATCTACAAATCTGCCAAGATTAAGTTGTTTGGTCAGATACATTCTCTATATTCTAAAACAGGAAATTGAAACCTAGGGAGGCCAAGATTAAATTGTTTAGCCTTCCCTTAACTGAATGAACTCATCAAAATGGAATGACTCATCAAAATTGGAATACAGCAGTGGCATTTGGACTAGCACACTTCATGGCATCTTGTGGAAATATGGAACACTGCAGCCTGCAAAGTACGACATATTTGGCATGTAAAAATGTCAATCATGAAAGATGAAACCCTGTTGCAACAGGAGGCTAACACCGATGAGAAGGTTCACCCTCATGCTTAACCTCTGATAATACCTGTGAAGTGCTGAAGAGGTCACAGGAGATGAAATCATCCCACGTAATTCCCTGCAATCCCAGCTGATGAACCACCAAAATCTTAATAAGAGCAAAGTGATAAACACTGTTAAGTTGCTACTGAGGGGTTTTATGCTGCATGAAGGTGTTCATCCTCTCTATGTTCCTGCAAATGAAATATGGGATGTTCATCATCCGTACCCTGGTAAAGTGCATGAGCAACCTGATGTGATAATCATATAGACGAGAGAACCTCCTCTCACAGCTGAAGTACTTCATGATCAACTTCATGAGTGGAGAATATTCATCTTTCAAATATTGGAATGGAAAGACTCTTGTGAGCTGCTTCAAGAAAGTGGCCTTAATGTAAGGCTCATAATGCTGCCGATCAACCTTGTGTTTCTTGTGCCATGGTTCTCCAACATTTGATATGCTGGTTTCTAATGAGACAGTTTCAGGTGTTAGTGTGAAGGTGACACCGACCAAGATAGAGTGATCTCCATGTAGGTGAAGCACAAAAAGACGGGCCAATTCATGATGAACTCAAACATTAGCCACTCTTTGAAAAAACTCAAAACATGATATATGCTGGAAACATGACATAGCAAGAGGGCATGCCTGCAATTCTGTGAGGGTGGTTGGCTCATCCCTAACATGTTTTCCACTTTTATGATGTCTCCGGGGAACCTATTCTTCTGAGGATGAATCACTTTGAGTTTCCACCTCGTACTCTGATGAATGCTCAGATGCCATCACTGTTGTATATGGACTACCCTTTGATGATGGTAGTGAAACTATGTGTTGTTATGAACTATGCCACCAAGGGGAACAATGCAAAAAGGGAATGTTAGGAAGGGGATTAATATCATGGGATTAGGGATTATGGGGAGAAGTTTTGTTTTAGGGACATGTAGGAGGGTTTGGGGATTTTATAAGGAAGGGTTTTGAGGTTTTATATTGAAAAATGAGTGGAGGGGATAGGGAATAGAGGTTTAGTACTGTTTTAGGGTAGGTAAAGATGGGAAAAATGGAAAGAAGGGGAAAAATGAAAGGGAGGAGGAACCTTGGCCTCAACACAACAAATTTGCAACCCTAAGAGCAAACGCTTTGATGATTTCAAGAGGTAGGGTTTAGGCGTTTTTATTGCAACTATACACGGCCATAAACAATTGTCATATCCACAAAATTTGATGAGCAAGCAAGATGTAGACCCTACCTGTCAATTTGAAGGGTTTCAAAGTGATTTGTTGCAAGTTTGGCACAATTTCGGGCCTCTGTGGGTGTGCACCGCGCAACAAACCCAGTGCGCCGCACTCGGTATATGCGTCGCGCCCGTGTTAACTTTACACTGCTGGGTCGCACTCTGTGCGCCGCGCTCCCTATGTGCATCGCGCCCCTCTGTGTTTGCGCCGCACTCCTGAAAATGACTCCAAACTCACTCCAAATGCGTGCTTGCACTCTCACACTCACTTTGCAATGTTTCTCTCTTCCTTGGTGTTCACAATGACTTTGTTTCTTGTGGAAACTTGTATATAAAGGCTTTGAATTCATGGGTTTGATTTTTTCTTCCCCAAAACCCATTTTCTAATGTTTTGTTTTGACACTTTTCACTGATTTAATGCAACACTGAATTTCACTTTTCCCTTTGAATTTT
This sequence comes from Pinus tabuliformis, assembly GCA_031772625.1. Classification (NCBI taxonomy): domain Eukaryota; kingdom Viridiplantae; phylum Streptophyta; class Pinopsida; order Pinales; family Pinaceae; genus Pinus; species Pinus tabuliformis. The sequence goes on along the minus strand of CM062816.1, from coordinate 1,107,798,435 downwards.
TAGCTAAAATGATGAAATTTTTTTTGACACTTTTGCAAGGGTCGCCCGACATGGTATTTTGCCAAGGAAACCATAACTGCACCTGAAGAAATCAACTAGAGACTTTTTTGAAAACTATCACAAATGACACATTGTCTGACTTTTCTTCAAAACATAGTTTTGAAGAACAGTCGTAATTTGTCAACATGACGATGAAAATCTTTGAATCATAACTTTGTAAGGGGCCTCCCTCTAGCCTGCATGGCTTTATTGGACATGTTTGAAGACCAATTTATCTGATCCCTAGACCTAATGACTGAAAATGACTCTCGTCCATTAAAAGATCAAACATTGACTATCATGGACTTTAGTGAACATTGATGAAAAGACCTAAGCCAGCAGGTGCCAGACATGAGGGGAAATGACTGACATGACCTTTCCGAAAGATTATGGCATGCCCCTAGTGTAATGAAGCTGAGTGAATGGAGCGAGACACCTAAAAATGAAATGCAGAAAGAGTTTTGATCTTTGACGGAGGACCGACAAGACCGACTCTAACAGGTTCCTGAGGGTCCTAATGCTAATGTTGAATTTCAGTATGGTGGGTTTCCATTGATTCCACTTCCTTAACATGACTTAGGAGGTCAAATCATATCATAGTGGATTCTCGTCGCATGTTTACACTAGTTGTCCTATTACTTGGGTAGATGTGGGAGGAGGGTGTTATAGAGTGGTATCAGAGCATGGTTCACCCCTCAGACTGGAAGGGTTGTGTGTTAGTCATGCAAGCATGTCAGTTTCATGTGTGTCTCTTACACTTGCATTCCATGTGCTTATTGCATTTTCATAATGTTGATCATGGTTGTAGTGATGTAGTCATGTGTAAGTTGATGTTGTTATTGTGGGATGCATCATCATGAGTGTATGACTGGTTACATGTTTTTATATGTCGCTTACATGTATCATTTTGTATGCTAGGTTACATTCTCATATGTTTGGTTACACTCTTGTATGCTTGGTTACATGTATCATTCTTGTAGGTTTGGTTACAAGTATTATTCATTTATGTGTGATTGCGTGTCTTTATTCATGTGTATGGTTGGTTACACATTTCTTATGCATGCTAATGTTTGCATGTGGTCAAATGTACAGTGATGTAGTGGTTGTTGTCATGCATGAGCTTGTGGTATGTGTTGTTATAAGGTCATGCATTGATGACTGGACCCTAGCTAGAATGATGGTTGCATGGTTGTATGCTTATGTGTTATGTTTCTATATGTCGTCATGATTCTGTTATACATGTATCACACTGATTTTTTGATCTTGTAGACAAGGTATCCTCCCCGAGCTATACCAAGGTATGTTGGTTTATTATGATTTGGTTTAGATGACATGGTATACCTTGTAGGAAGAAATATCAAATGGCCAGTAAGATGGTAGGCTACAAAGACTCTCCCTATGAATCAAATGAGAAGTATGGTGTTGGGAACTCTTCCGATTTGGTAGACACATTAAGAACATTAAAGGAAGAAATAAGGATTTGTAAGGAAGATAATGACATAATCATGAAGGCACAGGAGAAACAAGTAGAGTCAAATGAAATGATACTTTAGATTTTGTCAGATTTGCAGCATAAAAGGACCAAGTCAGATCAGCTATGAGTGGGACGATAGAACTAATGGGGCATATGGTAGTAGGTAGCATGGTGGTCACAAGTCAAATAGAGATGAAATGGTTAGAGATGGTAGATTGTTGGACACTTTGGATAGGAGAATGGATAGATACAGGTATTATTCTAGTTCTGATTCAAATAGGAACTATGATCATCATCGTTATCATCCTTACATGAGGATTGACAGGGGACACTTTCTAGATGAGTTTAATAAAGCAAATCCACCTAATTTTGATGGAGAGATGAAGAAACCACTGGATGCAGAGGCATGGCTTCTTGGTATGAGGAATTTCTTCAGGTTACATGATTATTCAGAGAACATGAAAGCCAGAGTAGCTACATTCAGTCTCAAAGGTAAAGCAGACATTTGGTGGGAAGATGTGAAGAATTTCAGATGTATTCATGAGGAAGACTTGACTTGGAGTGAGTTTGAGTGGTTATTCAAGAAGAAGTATCTGTCAGAGATATACTTTGATGACAGGGAAAAATAATTCTATGAGATAAAGATGGGATCGATAACAAATTATGAGTACACTAGCAGGTTCTTAGAGTTACAGAGGTATGTGCCTTATCTCACAAAGGAGAAGGCCACGATTTAGAGGTTCATTAGTGGATTACAGGTTTCGTTCAAAGACATGATTGAGTTCTATGAGCCTAGATCATTGGAGGAGGCCATCCAAAAGCTAAGGCATTGCTATGAACAATCGAAGCACAATTCTAAGACTAACATATACTAGAAAGGTAATGCAAAGAACAAAGGAAAATCAGACAGAAAGTGAAAAATACCTTAGGGTATAGATAATAAAGAGAATTTAGTGCCATCTAAGAAGTTTAATGCATCAGATAGAGGAAAGGGATTTTGATATGAGAAGAAAAACAAGGAGGCAGGGTGGAAGCCTATAGAGTGTTGTACTTGTGGCAAAGATCATCACAAGAGAGATTGGCCACATAATTAGGGTGGTAGGCCTCAAATATATAGTTCACAGGATGCACAGACTGTTGCGGATGTTGGTTAGAGTATTCCTCGTATTTATGCACCATTGGATAACAAACAGGTAGACCATCATGCATCTATCATTGAGATGGATGGTAAGCATTGTGATCAATTTATTTCTATTTTGATTGACCTAGATCTAATTATAGCTATGTTAGTCCTAACTTGGTGGATAAGTGTGGTTTGAGTAAGGAATTGCATGCGGAATCCTGGTTAGTGTAGTTAGCTATAGGTACAAAGAAGCGAGTTCACCATTGGGTAAGATCTTATGCATTTGATTTGAATGGTATGCCTAACGCAACACATTTGAATTTATTACTATTGGAATCACGCATTATGTTTTTGGGTATGGATTGGTTGTATCTTCCTAGAACCAAGGTAGATTGTTATGACAAATAAATTGAGTGTGTGGATGACAATGGGGAACCAAGAGTCTTGCAGGGAAATAAGAAATCCACATCAGTTAGGATAGTAACATCTATGAAAGAAAATCATAGTCATGGAAAAGGGTATGGGTTATTTGCAGTGCACATTTCTAGTGACAAGGGTGAGGAAGTTGAGGATGTAGATGTGTTAAGCAGGTACCCAATTTTACAAAAATTGAAGGATGTATTTCCTGTTGATATTTCAAGGTTGTCACCTCACATGGAAGTAGACTTTTCTATTGAGTTGGTTTCTGTTAAACACACATGGGCAGCCAGAACAATATGAAAGATAAACATGAGAGTGCAATTTTTATTAACAGATGATTTACATTTATAGTACAATACCTGACCGTTGGGTTCCACATCCCAAGGCCCCTTGGACTCCTTTTGTCCATTCGGCTTCCACACTAACCCATTGAGGATTAGGTGTCCAACATTCCCCCCCTTAATCCGAAGGGTTATGTATGAGTCCAAGTAGAGAGCTGTAATACAAAATGTGCAAAAATGCATGGCAGCACTAGGCTGAATGTGCTCTATGAAATGTTGGTATAAAGGACGGTGGTTTAAGGATGACCACCAACACTGGAACGCTTAGTGCAGTTCCCGGAACTCTTCCAAAACTGGCAAGAAACTGAATTTTTCTGCTAGAGGAAGTGCTCCTATTGTTTTGAAGAGGGAAACCTTCAACCAATAAAGGGAGGTCTCACCCCGCATAAAAGGAAGAACTTCAACCTGAAAAGGGAAGTCTCATCCTGTGATGGTTTAAGGATGACCAACAACTCTGGAATGCTTAATGCAATTCCTGGAACTCTTCCAAAGCTGAAAAGAAGGTGGAGTCTTCTGCTAGAGGAAGTGTTCTCAATTGTGTTCCTGGAATGCTTCCGAAACTAGAAAGAAGCTGAAGTCTTCTGCTAGAGGAAGTGTCCCAGATTGCCAACTGAAGGCATGTTCACAGGCATATTTGCCTTTGGCTACAACTCTGAAACTGGTGTGGCAGGTTGTGGCTCAGGCTCGATCGATGTGACTTTGAAGCTTGTAGATGACCATAATTTCCCCCCCTGTCAGATACAAGGTGAGATGATGGAGAAAACTCAACTGCAAGACTGTTCAATACTCTGGAACAAGTTCTGACATGTGTTTGGAATATCTTCTTGGCTATTGATGCCCGTTGCCAAGAAGCGATCCATCCAAGATGAATCTTTGTTCTTGCAGGATGTTTGTTTCTAAAGCATTTGTGTGAAGAATGACTAGTTTTATGACAGTGCTTACATGGATGAAGATCAAAACAGTGATATTTCATATGGCCAACTCGGTCACAGTGTTGGCATTTTACAATCTGTGGTTGTTGTTGTTGTTGTGGAAGAGAAGCAGAGTCTGGATCAACTGAAGTTAAACTGTCATGAGGAGCAAGTGAACTATCATGAATGAATCGAACACTCTGAAACTGAATGCACTTAGCGTAGTCTGGAATATGAAAGGACAAGTCCTTGTCATATCCAAGACTAGTTCTGTGCTTGTTGCGGACAAGTTGTTCCCAAGGTCTGATGATGGGCTTGGGAAGTGCACACTGAGTTTCTGCATGTGCATGTACAACTGTTGCTTTATTGGGTACTAAATCTGAATGAACTGTAACATTATTGACTTGCTGCTAATGGATTGCAGTCTCAATGTTATGAACAGAAACATGTCCAGAATGATTATTCCTCTGTTTTAATTCTTCTTGTTGTAGCTGAGATTCAAGCTGAAAAAAATCAATCTTTTCCTGTGCATTTTGTAGACATGTCTGAATTTCTGAGAGAGATCCTATGCTAATTTGTAATGTGTCATCAACACTAGATTGTATAAGAGTTTTCATGAACTCTAATACTTCACTGATTCTGGCCATTTTTCCTCAATGTCAGATTTACACCTTAAAAACTAATCACAATACACAACAATATTTTGTATAAATGTGTAGCAAATGAATCAGGGAATCAATGCATATATATGTAGACAGAAACTATAATGGATAATGCCACAATCGGGGCAGCAGCAACTGCAATCTTGCTTGGATCCTTCAAGTACTCCTTCAGAAATGATGGCTATCAGAACACCATTTTAATATCAACGCATACCCATCACAATTCATAAAGTTGCACTAACCATATTCCATATTACATATAATTTCATTGCATCGAATGTGTATGCACAATATTCAATAGATGCACATATATGATCAGTGACTCCAACACTCAACCTCCAAAAGAGAACGCACAACAGAATTATTTTAATGCATTTTACATGGAAATCAATTAACACATCACCATAAATTAAAGTAGGATTTGAATGCACAATGAAGGATCTCCCAACCAGACTTCTGCCCAATAGTGTTTTTGACTCCTTCAAAATATACTATTACTCATCAATGCCCATTTTCTCTTGATTGTTTCTTGTTCAGGTAGTCTTCTTGGTCGATAACTCTTCTGTAGAACGTGCTTGTGATGTTGTAGGTGTTGGTGAAGTGGTAGCAACATTGGAAACTGAGAAGAGAAGCCAACTGCCTCAAGCTAGATCTTCAGAGAGTCTTCTTGCCCAATTAAGAGATGTACAAAAGAGGCTCCTTGAGTTTATTAGAAAGAGGGTATCACTTCTAGAAAAAGCACTGAATGATGAATACCATAAGGAGTCAATAATTGCAGAGCAGAAGGAATTTGAGTCTATCAATGAAGAACCTGAGCAAGAGGCTAGAGATGCACATGTACCAAGCCCTGTAAATCAACCACTGGCAGAAATTGGTAGCACTGCCTTTTCTGCTCTATCAGCTCTAGGTTGATATTTATGCGTTTCTGTTGAAAGTTGACCCAAAGTTTTGATTCCAGATCCAGAAGAGGTGTCAACACATGCTTTTGATAATGATTCAAATCGCCTGGAATTAGCTAGACTTTACAACGAGATGTGTAAGGTGATTAATGAAAATGAGCAAGAATTGTTTCAAACATATACAGGAAATAAGTCAACTGGGCTTCGTTTGAGGAGAAATCTTCGCCCCCTTGACAGCTTGTGCGAAGGAGTTTGGAAAATTCTCAAAGTCCAGCAAGTTTCTGCAAATTTCAGTGTGGGCTTGAATCAATCATCCATGCAGAGTGAGGATCATATCAATGGTGAAGATCACATCAATGGTGAAGATGTTGATGTTCAATCAGATAGTCATGATGATGACTTGGGTGCGGCTGATGAGGTCAATTCTGACAGCAAACAACACTTGGCTAATTCCAAACCATCACCAAAGAAATCTGGGAATTCAGGTGTTGGTATATTCTCTTCAATGACAGCGACTGTATCAACTCCGAGGAGGGGCTTTCAAAGTGCACAGGAAGCGTGAGAACACCATATAGAGGTTTGTACCACAAAACATAGGACCCAGGGCAACACGCAATAGCATAGACTATAGCAAGTAACCAGATATTGACCCCATATCCCTTAATCCATGCAACAGTCACTGCTCATTAGAACTTAAGGTACCGTGGACAAACTCTAGAACAGGCATAACTTTCATGTTGAGTTGCTTTTTAAGAGCAGTCCTTTCAGCAGCTCATGCAGCTTCCTGCTTCACTTTCATTGATTTTCCCGATCATTTCTAAAAGACAACGTTGTTTCTTGCTTCGCAAGAATGCTAGGCTTCCCACAGACGGCGCCAAGAGACTCTATTTTGAGCGGCAAGCAGCAACAAAGATACAGCAGTGTGGGTTTCAGAATATCGATATACAATGTATATATCCTCAAGATACACTGGATATTCAACACATGGAAGTGACACGATGACTAAACTTGAAGTTGGTAAGGAGCATTTACGCACTCAACCGCTAAAACGGCAGGAGTTTTAGTGGCTCAAGGCACTCTGCCGCCACCACCAGTTAACAGATCCCAGAAAAGAGATTCCTTTGGCATGACTCCATAACTTCTATCCAAGAAAATTAATCAGTAGAACACCATTCGGAGACGATACCACTGAGCCAATGGAGGGTCGAAAGGCCGCTATACGGAGGCTCGACTGTTCGTAGGGCTGACTGTGGGGAGACGGAATTGCTGCGAGCATAATGGTGCTATGGATTCATAAAATGTGTGATTGTTGGGGACAGATAAATGCAGAGGAGCAGTGTGTGATTCCGTTGTGCATTTAGTAGCATTCAACACCACAATATTCACGCCAATAATACATAGCATTCCACGCTAGTGATACAGAACGTATGCAGCGGATATATGGAGACCGACTGTTCATCGAATATGGGTGGAGATGAGTCGTTTACCTAACAACGTTTGGGCCAATGTTCAGGCAGGGAATATAACATGCATATGATGCCAATATTATATGCAGAATGAGCAGCTGACCTTGCCAGAGCAGTCCGGTCATAACGTTCGGTCTCAGACAGCCCTTAATAATGTGATTTTCTTGTGCCTTGCAATATAGCACTGGCCTAACATTGCTGACAAAACTGAATGTTGTAACCAGGAATATACCAGTGACACCGGTACATAGAAAGACTGTAACGGTTCCTTCAAGGGCAATGGCGGTTCCTTCAAGGGCAGTGGTGACAGATTTGATGGCAGGTTTGAGCAGGAAGGAGCGTTTTTTTTTTCAATGCTGCCAGGGAATCCAACAAAGTGTACCAAAGATAATTGAACTCACAATGCTTTTGCAGGAAGATTGTATGGAGAGAGCCCAACTCAAAAATAGATAACAGAGGATCCAGAATGTCAGATCATCAAGGCAGTGCAGCGTTCAGCATAGTATGCACACAATGCGAGATGTTCGCTCGCTCAGAAACGCTCTTCCGAATATGCATAGAGAGGCCACAAAATAAGTGGCTAAAATATGAGATTGGACAGGTCAAGAAGGTACCCGCTCTGATACCATGTTAAACACACATGGGCAGCCAGAACAATATGAAAGATAAACATGAGAGTGCAATTTTTATTAAGAGATGATTTACATTTATAGTACAATATCTGACCGTTGGGTTCCACATCCCAAGGCCTCTTGGACTCCTTTTGTCCATTCGGCTTCCACACTAACCCATTAAGGATTAGGCGTCCAATAATTTCAGGAGAAACTCTTGTTATGAAACCAACTCACAAAAAGATAGAAAAGATAGATCAACGACGTAGAAATTAGCCTCTTTGAGGGGGAAACCTCCTTTACATTACACAAATGAAAAATTCTTGGATGATACAAATGAAAAAACCTCCTTTATATATATAAGAGTCTAAGAGGTCACAATAAAACCAAAGCTGACCTAACAATAATAATATAAGGGCACAAAAACAACAATAGTGGGATTTTATGGGGCACAATAATAACAGTATGGGGACAATAGGGGCACAACAATAACAATAAGGGTTACAATGACAATAGTAATGGGGGGATCACTAGTACTATAGGGACCTAACATGCCCCTGTCCTTGAAAAAAGTGTTGTCCTCGAGGCTTAAGTAGTTTTGGATGCGTTTGTATAAAATTCTCAACCTCCCATCTGGAATCTTTAGCGGGTAGGTTCTTCCACTTGATGAGATACTCTGGAATTGATCAATTTCGTAGCTATCGATTTCTTGTTATGTGACTGCTTTAGGTTCCAATATGATTTTTCCTTCCTCATCAAGTTCTGGCAATATTGTTTGAACTCGGAGCTTGTCACCTATAACCTTATTTAATCATGAAACATGGAAAACTGAGTGCACTCGGCAAGCTGCAAGAAGCTCCAATTTGTATGCCATAGTACCTATTTTTTGCAACAACTTGTACGGACCATAATACTTTGGTGCTAATTTATTATCCTTCTTAGCTTGCTTGAGGGACATTTTTTATATGGTTGTAGCCATAGGAATACCCAATCAACTACATCAAAACTTCTTTCACTGCAATGTTGATCCACCTGTTGTTTCATTCTATTCTGCACCAAATTGAGGTTATCCTTTAAGATTTGGAGAACTTGTTGTTGATGCTCGATGTGATCTTCCATTGCTTGAATCTTAGGATTTTCTCTTAAATGTGATGTGATGGACGGTGGTTAATATCTATAAAGTGCCATAAATGGGGTCATTTTTGTTGCACTATGGAAGGAAGTGTTATACCACCTTTCAACCAGAGGCAACCATTTGACCCATTGTGTTTGCTTCTCAGATATAAAGCAATGAAGATATCCTTCCAAACATTTGTTTACTATCTCAGTTTTCCCATCAGATTGAGGATGATAAGATGAGCTATGAGCTAGCTAAGTACCAAGACAAGAAAATAATTCTGTCCAAAAATTTCCAGTGAAAATGGGATCTCTGTCGCTTACAATAATCTTTGGGTTTCCATGTAGCTTTTGAATTGTTTCCATAAATGTAGTAGAAATTGTCCTCGCTTCAAAAACCCGATCTGATAAGGGAGAGAGCAGCCGATAATGGCAATGAAAACCCTAGCCATCGCTGTGGAGGAAGTGGTAACTAGTTGGGTTGCGCTGCGTGAATCAAGAGTTTGTGAGCAGGAACTTTCGTAGGCCGTGAAGGAAAAACATTTCAGATGCGAGAGGAAAACGCTGTGGGGGAGTTTCGTGGCGGAAAGCAGAGGTCCCCTGAAGAAAACCAGAGTATGGCTCGGAATTTTTGTCACTGCCAAAGAAGCTGCCCTAGTTAATGAAAACGCTGCCCCGGAATCTCCATGGCGCCAAGATGAAGACCATTTTTGGCCTCTCCCCACTGCATGACGGTAAGCCCCTGTTCATCAAAAGTGTCTCTGCTCAGATACGAGTCCCTCTATCGCGGCCTGGTTTGTGTATCAAGCAAGCACTGGGCGATCCAGTTCTTAGACAACGCATGGAGGATGCGAGGCAAGTGTTTGACGAAATACCCCTGGCAGCTACTGCACTCTTCCACATGCAGCAGTGGTGTTGCCAGGATCTGGAGCAGGCTCTGCAGTCCCGAAATTTCATTGTTTCAACTTTGAATCCTCATGCAGGCAGCCGTGATTCTATTCATCTCCAGGGTGGATCACTGACCTCCAGATCTGGCCTGGATCTACCCGATCCGGACAACAATCGAAGGAAAAGCCAAAATCTAGGAGATATAGAACCTCTCTCGGAGACGGAGTTGGATGGCTCAGATCTGACAAGAACAGAGCCACCCCAGAATGCCAAATCCGGGTTTCAAGTTTTTGTGAAGACGCCAAAAGGAACCACAATCGTGGTCTGGACTTCTGACAGCGACAGGGTTTCAAATCTAGAGAAAAATATCACCGAACAGACTGGCTACCCGGCTGAGGAACAACATCTGGTGAATGAGGGCAGATCGATGCAGGAATGCAGAACCATGCACGGATACAACATCAAGTCAGGTTCCACAATCATCCTCAATATGAGATTACGAGGAGCCGAAAATGCTGGAACTAGCTCGCAAAGCAAAGGGTCATTTAAGGAAGCAGTGAAGGGCAAAGGAAAAAAGCCCACAGTCGTCACGGAACCTCCAGGCCAGTACATTGTAGACCAAATCCCGTAGAGCCCAGCTATCTCCATCGAAATACCAGAGGTAAAAAGTATATATTCAGATCTACAAAAAAATGCAGTTATTTGCAGATTTAACGGTTTTTGGCCTAGAACTGATGCACTGTATCAATGGATTCACTCTGTTTGGACAAAAAATTTCCAAATCTACCTATACCCCAAAGGTTTTTTTATAGTATGTTTTGAAACAGAGGAAGAAAAGGAAACAATTCTCAACCAAGGGCCATGGTTCTGGGGTAGTGCTGGACTCTTTATTACCCCTTGGTTTCCTGATTTTGATGCTAACACCATGGTGGTATCAAGGAAGCCAGTATGGGTGAGGATGCATAATCTTCCATTACATTTTTGGCATTCAAAGGTTCTAATAACAATCGGAAATACCTTGGGGAGAATGTTAAAGATAGACGCAGAGAGACACATAAAAGGAATATTTACTTTTGCCAGAATATGTGTCGAGGTAGATCTTAGTCAAGGACTACCTGAGAGCATCATCTTAAACTTCAATAATACACAGTGGAAACAACCTCTGGACTATGAGAATACAACTTTCAGATGTCGGGGATGTCAACAAACATGTCACTTGTACAATGCATGTCCAGGCCTCAACAAGAGCAAGCAACAACAAAGGAAGCCGAAAGGGTGGCGGGATATAGATGCTGCATGGAAGAAGGTAGCTATAGAAAAGAAAGAAGAACAAACTACAACAAAGGATAAAAATCAGGACAATAAGGACAAGGAAATTAATGAGGAAAAGGAACAAGAGATCCAGATGGAAATAAACGGAAACAAACGAAGCCACAGTCCTAAAGGATCGGATTCAGATAAGGAGCAACCAATGAGTACGATTGAAAACCAGCTAGCCATTATTGACTCCCCTCACATCATGGATGGTTGGCTAAAAGTGGAGAAGAAGAAGGGTAGGAAGACTTAGGCCAGCTGGGTTTCCTTTTTTGCTGCTTTCCGGAAAAGGGGAGCAGCACATTCTTTTTTCTGTTTTTAGGCAGTGTTGTACATTGCGGGCTGTATGATCATTTTTCACATAGCCAATTGAATGCTTTATGCATCTGCTTGTAACTTTTTATCTTAATAAAAAGTTCACTTTTTTTCTTTGGAGAAAAAAGAAATTGTCCTCGCTTTAAATGGATGAGATAATGCACAAAAGTGTGCATACTTAGTAAGTCTGTCAACTACCACCATGATATCACTCTTTCCTTCAAAATTGGGTATACCTATGATAAAATCCATTGAAACCTCCTCCCAGCATTTCCTTGGAATGGATAAAGGTTGTAATAGACCCTGGGGTCTTAATTGTTTCAACTTTATTTTGTCAGCAAACCAAACATTCTACCACAAAATTTTGAATATCCGATTTAAGGCCATCCCAAAAAAATTCCTTCATAACCCTATGGTAGGTTCTTAGAAATCCTGAGTGCCCTCCTAAGGGAGAGGTGTGCATTTCCCTTAGAATATTTTGTTTGAGTTGGGAATTCTTACATAGGTATAACCGATCTTTGTACCACAACGAATATTTTTTCCAGCTAAATGTAACAGATGTACTGGGATCTTGTTGTATATTTTGCATGAGTGCCCACACTTCTTCTTCATTCTTCCATTCATCCCTTGCTTTTTTTATCCAATCCAGTTGGATAATAGAAATGGCACAAAGAAATGCTTCCACATCATCATCCTTTCTTGAGAGTGCATCTGCCACAACATTTTTCTTCCCTTTTTTGTAGATGATTTCAAAGTCATAACCCAAAATTTTCGTGACCCATTTGTGCTACTCTTCTGAAGATAATATTTGTTCTAAAAAGTATTTAAGGCTATCAAGATCCACTTTTACCTTGAAGTGTCTTCCCATTAGGTAGGGTCGCCATTTCTTAGGTGCATGTAGTATTGCCAATATTTCCTTCTCATAAATAGCTTTGTGTAAATACTTTGCTTTGATTGGACGACTTTGAAAAGTAATGGGTATTTCTTCTTGCATTAAAATGACACCAATTCCGTTTTGTGAGGCATCACATTCCACAGTAAAGGTTTTTGTGAAGTCTGATGTAGCTAAGATCAATGCTTGGCACATTTCCTCTTTAAGATGTTCAAAGGCCTACGTTGCTTCTGGAGTCCATGAAAAAGTATCTTTATTCAATAATGTTGTTAGAGGTGTTTCTATTCTCCCATAATTCTTAACAAACTGGAGATAATACCCTTTCAACCCAAGAAATCCTAGCAGATGCTTTATAGATGTGGGTATTTTCCATTCCTTAATGATTTTAATTTTTATATGGTCTACCTTAACACCTTTATGAGATAAAATATGACTTAGATATTCCACCTCTTGTACTCCAAAGAAACAATTGGAGATTTTTGCATATAATTGTTTCTCCTCCAATAGTTTGAGCACCCTGTCAACATGTTGAACATGATCCTTCCAAGACTTGTTGTAGATTAGTATATCATCAAGAAATACTAACACAATTTTTTAAGGAAGGGTTTGAAAATGAAATTCATCAAACCTTGAAATGTAGAAGGTGCATTGGTAAGGTCAAAAGGCATGACCAAAAATTCATAATGACCCTCATGAGTTCTAAGTGTTATTTTCATAATGTCTTCAGTTTTCTTTCCAATTTGATGATATCCTAAATGAAGATCAAACTTGGTGAAGTAAATTCATCCATGCAATTCATCCAATAATTCATCAATGACAAGAATGGGAAATTTATCTTTAATAGTGAGCTTTTTGAGCTCCCTATAATTTGGGCACATGCGCCATGATCCATCCTTCTTGTGAATCAATACTACTGGAGTAGAGAAAAAACTTTGAATAGGTTGAATTATACCAACCTCTAGCATTTTTGCAACCATACATTCAATTTCACTCTTTTGGGCATAGGGATATCTGTAAGGCCTGATGTTTGGAGGAACACTTCCTGGAATCAAATGAATAGCATGATCATGATCATGAATAGGTGGGAGGCCTTTGGGAGTCTCAAATACCTTAGAATGATTGTCCCAGACTTTTTGGAGATATGGAGAAATAGATGATTTTGATGTGGGAACCTCTAATGAACATAATTGTGCAATTATGCCTTGTTGTTCTTCCTTTAGAAGATTTTTCATTCTGTTAGAGCTTATTATCTTTGCTGGTTTCCCCACAATACCCCTTAATTCAACTTCCTTTCCTTCTGAAGAAAATTTCATGAAAAGTTCTTGAAAATTAAAAGTTGTTGTGCCCAAGGATTGTAGCCATTAGATGCCCGGTACAACATCAACACCACCCATTGGAATGGAAAGCATTGGACTATTCAATACATATTCTCCCATGGATAGCCTGATATTATGGCACTTTCCAAAGAAATTTATGGTTCCTCCACTTGCAACCATCACTTGACACTTTGGTGCTGGATATAGGAAGCAATTCAATTCCTTGGAGATCTTACAATGAATAAATTATGGGTACTGCCCAAATTAATCAACACTATTACCTTTTTCTTCTTGATATGCCTTTCTATCTTGATAGTTTGAGGAGTGGTAATTCCAGCCAATGCATTACAATATATGGTCTGATTCATTTCTTCTTTCTCTAGGGTTTGTTACTGGTGCATATCCTCTTCTTTTGACGTTTCTTGTTCCTTTTCTTCCTCGTCTTCACAATCTCGGTAAAATGATTTCTTCTCAGCACACTTATGACCTTGAGTGTATTTTCTATCACAACTGTAACGAAGTCCTTTTGCTCTTTTTTCTTCAATTGTTGTGGTGTCAACCTTGTAGGTTGTGGAAGGATAGGGGAAAAAACACTTCCATCTTTATAATTGTGAGTGGTAGGCTTCCTTGGTGGCATAATTTTGCTTTCCATTTTTCTTGCCAACATGAATACCTTCTCCAATAAATCAGGTTCCCAAAGGCGAACCTCATGTTGATGTTATCCTTTAAAGTCCCTATGAACACATCAATCCTATGCTCCTTTGGAATATACTTTACCCTTATATTCAATTTTTGGAGGTCCTCAACGTGCTCCATCATTTAACCCTTTTGTTTGAGATTTATCAATTGGCCAAAAAAAAGTGTTGCTTTTTGTATCCTCATAATGTGCTATCATTCCATCTATAAAAATTGCCCAAGTGAAAATTTGTTTATGAGAGAAAAGCCATATATACCATACAAACTAATTTGGTTCCAAATATAAAGTTGCAATACGTACCTTTTGTGTGTTTTTCACATTATGGAGATCGAAATATTGCTCCATCCGTAGTATCCATGTTACAGGGTCCTTGCCATCAAACTTCTTCATATCGATCTTTGGAACATGGTGGGTATTCAATCCAACATTAGAGTCTATGAAATCACGATTAACATTTATTTTGTTCTCATCATGAGTTTCCTTTCCTACCATTTCGCCATTAGTAAGCATTTCTTGTAGAAACTTTGTCAAATATGTCTTCAAATCTTCCATCTTAGCTTCCACGCCTTTCTTTAAACCATCCATCTTAGCTTCCACGCCATCCATATTAGTTTCCACACCATCCATATTAGATTCCATGTCATTCATATTAGCTTCCACATCATTCATCTTAGCTTCTATGCCTTTCTTTAAACCATCCATCTTAGCTTCTATTACTTTTTGTGAGAGTGAATTTTGTTGCACTTGGTCTCGTAATTTTGATATATCATGTTGCATTTCTTCCTCTTCTTCATGAGTCATGCTATAGATTTCAGGTTTCTTACTAGATGTTTCCATTTTCTTTCTTCGGGGCATCAATTAATGATAACAATGCTTCACTATGCCCTTTGAATTCCTTCAAACTAATTTTTCAAACCAAACTTATGCAAAATTTTTAAAAAACTACACATCTTTTTTCACTTTGTAAGAGGTCGATATTGAATCTGTTGTATCTCTGTAATTTCAAATCTCCAATGTCTGAAATTGCTTCATCTGGTAGCCCTCTAAGTCATATTTCTAACCCCGCAATTATGATCAAGATTGGATTCTCCAAGAGAGAGTTATGCCAAAACTCCCACGATTACCTAATTATAGACTGGTTCAATAGAGCGAACTTGTACGAAGTGCAACATGTCATTGTTTCGACCTTAGGTCCTAAAACCAATACACAAAAAACTACATGTTTTCCTATTTCTCTAAGCTCTTACGAAATTTCAATTTGACGCTCAGAAGAAAAAAAAGTTATGTCAATTTTCCCCAGGTCACCTGTTTGAGATATAATTCAGGATCCTGCGAAAACCCTAACTTCCTTGGATCATATCTCTGAAACTATAGCAAGAAAATATTTGACATTTGGACCCGAGGTTTAGAGTGATGTTGGCTCAAATGGTTTTTTTTTAGCTTTTGAAACATCGCAAAAAAAATGTTATAGCGAAAATTCCATGATGACCTATTTGGGGTAGTGAAACCCTAGAATCCAAGTTCTAATACCAAATGTTATGAAACCAGCTCACAAAAAGATAGAAAAGATAGATCAACGACTTATAAATCAGCCTCTTCAAGGGGGAAGCCTCCTTTACATTACACAAATGAACAATTCTCGAATGATACAAATTAAAGAACCTACTTTCTATATATAGGAGTTTAAGGGGTCACAATATAACCAAAGCCGACCTAACAATAATAATATAAGGGCACAAAAATAACAATAAGGGATACAATGACAATAGTAATGGGGGGATCACTAGTATTATAGGGGCCTAATAGCTCTAGCATCAAAAGCACCTTACAGGATGAGCACACCTGAGTTGGTAAAGTTGAAGCTATAGTTGAAGGAAATGTTGGATAAGGGATACATTAGGCCAAGTAAATCACCTTAGGGCACACCGATCTTATTTGTAAAGAAGAAAGATGTTACTCTCAAATTATACACTGACTACAGACATTTGAACAAAGTGACCATCAAGAACAGGTATCTGTTACTGAGGATTAATGACTTTTTTGATTAGTTGAAGGGAGCAGCAGTGTTCTCGAAGATTGATTTGAGATCCGAATATCATCAATTACGAATCAAAGAAGAGGACATTTACATGACAACTTTCTCGATCAGGTATGGAAATTATGAGTTTGTTGTAGTTCTATTTAGTTTGACTAATGCTCCAACACATTTATGTGCTTTATGAATAGTGTGTTACATCCATATTTGAATAATTTTTTTATTGTGTTCATTGATGACATATTGGTATATTATAAAAATGAGGAAGAGCATGTTGATCATTTAGCAACAATGTTGAGGTTGGTGAGAGAGAATCAGTTGTATGCTAAGCTCAACAAGTGTAGTTTCTTTTAGACTTTGGTACACTAATTGGGACATGTTGTCTCCAAGGAGGGAATTGCAGAAGATCCAAAAAGATAAGGGCCATCATGGAGTGGGTAGCTCCTTATAATGTGGATGAGGTAATATCTTTTATTGGTTTGACATACTATTATAGGAGATTCATCAAGAAATTCTCACAGATCGCTTATCCTATCACATCATTGCAAAGGAAAGGTAAGAAGTTCGAATGGACCGAGGAGTGTGAGGCTAGTTTTGAGCAACTTAAGCAGTTGTTGACACATGCACCAATGTTAAATATTACAGATCTAGATAAAGAGTTTGTAGTATGCACAGATGCTTTCAAGAAAGGGCTTGGTGGAGTCCTTGTGGAAGATGGATAGATGGTATGCTTGAGTCACTAAAAATGAATTAGAATGAGTAGAAGTACCCCACACATGATCTTGAGTTGGCAACATGTTGTAGCTACTACAATAACCCCTCCAAAATTTCTAAAATCATTAAAAATTTTGGAGCCCCTGTATCATGCAAGATTCCCTGCACCTTTGGGATCCATTCAAAAGCTCGCCAAACCAGAAGAGCCTCGTAAAAACCTAAGTTTTCCTGCTAAGTGAGGCTAATTCGCAAGATCATTTTTTAGCAAGTCAATCACATCTTCGGAACGCGACTATGTCGAACATTTGCAAACCTTGCGACTATTGCAACCTATGAGACCCACAATTTTCTAAGTCACAAAGGTCGCGTGGGTTGCACTTGGAACTAGTTGTGACCATGCGACCCTTTTGACCTCGTGACCAATAGATCACAAGGTCACATAGGTCGTAAGGTCACGCTTGACACTCATTGCGACCCTTGCGACCTCGGGACCAGCAGGTCACAAGGTTGCAAGGTCGCACTTTAGACCCATGCGACCTTCGCACGTGTGACCAAAATTATAAAAGGGGAGGTCACACCTATTCATTTGTAATGACTCCTTTCATCACACGGAAGACGAAGAGGGTTTGCGAATTAGGTGCATGCACATTTTTCTCTAGGTAGACGACCTTTCACCTTCCTGGTAATCATGTTTTTTAACCAGGTTTCATTCTCTTCCTCCCTAACCCGCCACATTCCATTCCAAGGGGTTTTTATCCCCTTTTGCTTAGGTTTTTTCACCTCAAACCTAAATAAGTAGTTTCCCTGGCCCTGATCAATCTCTCTTGACCCTCTCATGACCATTCCTCAACCCTAATCATCCAAAGCCTCAAATATTCCTCCTTGGCCTGAAAAAAACCTAAGTCACACAGCCCACAGCCATGATACCACTTTTCCCACGACCTAGCAATTGTGTGACTGTGCGACCCCGTGACCTAGCGATTGTGCGACCCAACCACTATATGACCCTATGACCCCAGTGAGTGTGTGACCTGTGACTCATATGCTAAGTCACTAAGTTGCACTCTTTGACTTACGACCATGCAACCCATCTCCCTTTGTGACCTATAAGAAAAGTCTCCTGCCAACTTTTAAAGTTAATTTTATTTAGGTAGTATTTTGCTTGATTTTCATGTTGTCGCTCTCATCATGGGATTGTATTTTTGACATGCCAGGTGACATATACCTTGAGTTCATATCCATCTCCTCCTTCAAAGATGAGATGGCACCGCCAATTACTAAGGCTACTTGCAGAGGCTCAAGAAGCGTTCATGGGAGGTCTACCAAGATGAGGAGACACCCACCTTTGGGGATAGAACGTGCAACATTAATAAAACCACGAAGCTCTCCTTCTATACCATCTATGAGGAGTTCTCAAAGCTGGACATACTGGAAACCCAAGAGGATTTCTCAATATACCTAAATTTTAATAGGTTGAAGCTACACAAGATGGCATCACACCCCTCGGTATTCCCATGCACAGAGACTATTGAATGGATCCTACAAAATACAAATACAGATTTATGGATGATCAAGGACCATGCTGGGGCACCCTTAGCTACGATCTACCATACAGATATCGCCGCATACTATAGACTCCTGAAGAGATAAGAGAATTTCAATACCAGGTGGCTCTATGGTTTTTCAATCCCATTTAAAGATATCCTGAGAGAATGGTGGCAAGACCCATCAAAGTTTCGGGTTAGATCCAATCAGGTGTATAGGACAGAGGGGTTACGTAAGGTATTTCAGCTAATCACCGCTATGATGTGCCGCTTATATGGTAAGGCATAATGTGACGTATTTTATGAAACCTAGGTTCCTCTCATGCATGGAATTGCCACCCGAGTAACTATTTTCAATTGAGAAAACTTTCTAGCATCATCTTTGAAAACAAACATAGTTGCATCCAAGCACCCACAGCCAAAGCAAACTCAAAAATTCTATATTGCTTCATACCTCCTAGACAATGTCTGCATAAGACGCCAATTGTGAGCACTGGAGTTATAACTAGGATCATCAATGGCCGACCCCGTGCACCGACACTACAAGGTTTTCTGGTACACTACCTATATAGGTATGATTGATGTGATTTCTGAATCTTTCATCACCCAATTGTACCAGCTTCTATTTGGTGAGGAACCACCATGCATGTCAGAGAGGGCTATGGAGACAATGGTCAAAGTACCACATTGGTTTCCCATCCAAGAGGGAACGTTCATCCGAGTGTTCGGTACCCATAACGACCCCATTTCCCTACCCATGTTCATCATAGTAAAAAAAAAAATCCTACGAGAAGTATGCTACCAAATGACACAAGTATTTTCAAGGGTATTGAACAAAGGCAAGAAGAAATAATGGCCTTCCTTCCCTCTCACCATCAGAGCATATGTAGTGGACAATTTTAAACAAGTAGAGACTGAGGCTGAAGCATTGAAAGGGATCCATTTTTTAAGTTTCAACTATTAGACATATGATCCCTAGAAAGTCGTGGCCACCCATCGCAACAAAGCTAAGTTGTTGGGTCCCTATAATACTAGTGATTACCCCATTACTATTGTAGTTATACCCCTTATTTATATTGTTGTGCCCCTATTACCCCCATTTTGTTATTTCTGTGCCCCATGGAATCCCTCTATTGTTATTTATATTATTATTGTTAGGTCGGCTGGATTATATTGTGACTCCTTAGACTCCTATATATAGAAAGGAGGTTTTGTCATTTGAATCATCCAAGAATTTTTCATTTATGTAATGTAAAAGAGGTTTCCCCCTCGAAGAGGCTGAATTATAAGGCGTTGATCTATCTTTTCTATCTTTTCTTGAGCTGGTTTCATAACATTTGGTATCAGAGCTTTGGATTCTAGGATTTCTCTGTTGCAAACAGGTCATCGTGGAATTTTCGCTATATATTTTTTTTTGTGACGTTTCAGAAGTCGCAAAAAAAACCCATTTGTGAAGAAATCACGCTGAACCTTGGGTGCGAATTTCAGATATTTTCGCACAATATTTGTGGAGATATGATCTGAGGAAATTGGTCTTTTTGCAGACTCCTGAATTACATTCAAAACAGGTGACTTGGGGAAAATCGTCATAACTTTCTCTCTGGGGATCGGATTGAAATTTCATAAGAAGGTACAAAAATAGGACAGACAGTAGTTTCCTGTATGCATGTTTTAGATCCAAAGGTTGAAACAGTGACTCGTGGCACGTCGTACAAGTTCGCTCTACTGAACTAGTCTATAAGCAAGTCACTGTGGGAGATTTCACATAACTCTTCTTTGGAGAATCCAATTTGGGTCAGACTTGTGGCATTGGAAAGAGGACAAAGAGGGCTACTACAATTCACAAATTCAGAAGTAGATGATTGCAAAGTACAGAGGTACATCAGAGGCAATATCAAGCTCCTACAAAGTGAAAAAAGGTGTGTAGATTTTCTTAAATTTTTGCTTAAGTTTGGTTTGAAAAATTATTTTGAAGGAATTCAAAGGGCATAGTAGAGCATTATTATCGGTAACTGAAGCCCCGAGGAAAGAAAATGCAAACACCTAGTAAGAAAACTGAAAGCTCTAGCATGACTCATGAAGAAGAGGAAGAAATGCAACATGATATATCAAAATTACAAGACCAAGTGCAACAACTGTCCCTTGCACAAAAAGGAACAGAATCTAAGATGGATGGTTTAAAGAAAGATGTAGAAGCTAAGATGGATGGTTTAAAGAAAGGTGTAGAAGCTAAGATGGACTGTTTAAAGAAAGGCGTAGAAGCTAAGATGGATGATTTGAAGATAGATTTGAAGACAGACATGGACGAATTGAAGATAAATATGAATAAGTTGCTACAAGAAATGGTCCCTAAGGGTGAAAGGGTACTAAAGGAAACTCATGATGAGAACAAAATAAATGTTAATCATGATTCCTTAGACGCTAATGTTGGATTGAAGACTCACCATATTCCAAAAATCGATATGATGAAGTTTGATGGCAAGGATCCCGCCACATGGATATTACAGATGGAGCAGTTCTTCGATCTCAATAATGTGCAAAACACACAAAAGATACGTATGGAAACTGTATATTTGGAACCAAATCAGTTTGTATGGTATCAATGGCTTTTCTCTCGTAAACAATTTATCACTTGGGCAATTTTTACGGAAGAATTGATAGCATATTATGAAGATATAAAAAGCAACACTTTTTTTAGCCAATTGATAAGTCTCAAACAAAAGGGTTCAGTAATGGAGCACATTGAGGAGTTCCAAAAATTGAGCATAAGGGTAAAATATATTCCAGAGGAGCATAGGATTGATGTGTTCATAGGGTCTTTAAAGGATAATATCCAACATGATGTTCGCCTTTGGGAACCTGATTCATTAGAGAAGGCATTCAGGTTAGCAAGAAAAATGGAAAGCAAAATTATGGCAACCAGGAAGCATACCACTCACAACTATAAAGACGGAAGTGTTGTTGCCCCTAGTCTTCCACAACCTATAAGGTTGACACCACAACAATTGGAAGAAAAAAGAGCAAAAGGGCTTTGTTACAGTTGTGATAGCAAATACACTAAAGGTCATAAGTGTGCTGAGAAGAAATTATTCTACATGGATTGTGAAGAGGAAGAAGAAAAGGAGCAAGAAAGGTCAAAAGAAGAAGATATACTCCAAGAACAAAGCCTAGATGAAGAACAAATAAATCCGACCATATCTTGTAATGCATTGGTGGGAATTACCACTCCTCAAACCATCAAGATAGAAGGACAAATCAAGAAGAAAAAGGTAATAGTGTTGATTGATTCAGGAAGCACCCACAATTTTATTCATTGTACGGTAGCAAAAGAATTGAATTTCTTCCTATATCCAGCACCAGAGTGTCAAATGATGATTGCAAATGGAGGAACAATAAATTGCTCTGGAAGGTGCCATAATATCAAGCTATCCATGGGAGAATATGTATTGACTAGCCCAATGCTTTCCATTCCAATGGGAGGTGCTGATGTTGTACTAGGAGTCCAATGGCTACAATCCTTGGGTATAATAGCTTTTAATTTTCAAGAACTTTTCATCAAATTTTCTATGGAAGGAAAGGAAGTTAAATTAAGGGGTATTACAGGGAAACCAGGAAAGATAATCAGCTCTAATGGTTTGACAAAGCTTCTAAAAAAGGAGCAAAGAGGTGTAATTGCACAATTATGTTCGCTAGATGTTTCCACATCGGAATCATCTATTTCTCCAGATCTCCAAAAAGTCATGGACAATCATTCCAAGGTATTTGAGACTCCCAAAGGTCTCCCACCTATGCGTGATCGTGATCATGCTATCCATATGATTCCAGGAAGTGTTCCTCCAAACATCAGGTCGTACAGATATCCCTATGTCCAAAAAAGTGAAATTGAACTTATGGTTGCAGAAATGCTAGAGTCTGGTAT
The DNA here is from genome assembly GCA_031772625.1 of Pinus tabuliformis. NCBI lineage: Eukaryota > Viridiplantae > Streptophyta > Pinopsida > Pinales > Pinaceae > Pinus > Pinus tabuliformis. Next base: position 1,107,775,739 of record CM062816.1, on the reverse strand, counting down.
AATTCAACCAAGCCAAAGTTCTTTCTCTGCTCCAGTAGTATTGGTGCATAAGAAGGATGGATCATGGCGCATGTGTTCGGATTATAGGGAGCTCAACAAGCTCACTATTAAAGATAAGTTCCCCATTCCTGTCATTGATGAATTACTGGATGAATTGCATGGATCAATTTACTTCACCAAGTTGGATCTTCGTTCAGGATATCATCAAATCAAAATGAAGATTGAAGACATTCAGAAAACGGCATTTAGAACTCATGAGGGTCATTATGAATTTTTGGTCATGCCTTTTGGCCTTGCCAATGCACCTTCAACATTTCAAGGTTTGATGAGTTCAATTTTCAAACCATTCCTTAGAAAATTTGTGTTAGTATTTTTTAATGATATACTAATCTATAGCAAGTCTTGGAAGGATCATGTTGAACATGTTGACAAGGTGCTACAACTATTGGAGGAGAAACAATAATATGCAAAAAGATCCAAATGTTTCTTTGGAGTCCAGGAGGTGGGATATTTGGGTCATATTGTATCTCATGAAGGAGTTAAGGTATACCCTAGCAAAATTAAAGCCATTAAGGAATAGAAAATCCCCACATCCATAAAGCATCTGCGAGGATTTCTTGGGTTGACAGGGTATTATCGCAAATTTGTTAAGAATTATGGGAGAATAGAAACACCTCTAACAACATTATTGAAGAAAGATGCATTTTCATGGACTCTGGAAGCAACAAAGGCCTTTGAACATCTTAAAGAGGCAATGTGCCAAGCACCGGTCTTAGCTACACCGGACTTCACAAAAACCTTTATTGTGGAATGTGATGCTTCAGGAAATGGAATTGGTGCTGTTCTAATGCAAGATGAAAGACCCATTGGTTTTGAAAGTCGTCCAATCAAGGGAAAGTTTTTAATAAAAGCTATTTATGAGAAGGAAATGTTGGCAATACTCCATGCACTTAATAAATGGCGACCCTACCTAATGGGAAGACACTTCAAGGTAAAAACAGATCATGATAGCCTTAAATACTTTTTAGAACAAAGATTATCCTCTGAAGAGCAAAAAAAGTGGGTCACAAAGATGTTGGGTTATGACTTTGAAATCATCTACAAAAAAGGGAAGCAAAATGTGGTGGCAGATGCACTCTCAAAAAAGGATGAGGATGTGGAAGCATTGTTGTGCGCCATTTCTATTATCCAACTAGATTGGATAAACGAAGCAAGGGAGGAATGGAAGAATGATGAAGAAGTGTGGGCACTTATTCGAAAGCTACAACAAGATTCTAGTACGTCTGATACATTTAGCTGGAAAAATGATTCGTTATGGTACAAAGATCGCTTATACCTCTGTCAGAATTCCCAGCTAAAACAAAAGATTCTTATGGAATTGCACACTTCTCCCGTAGGAGGGCACTCAGGATTTTTAAAAACTTACCAGAGGGTTAAGAAGGAATTTTTTTGGGATGGGCTTAAATCAGATATTCAAAATTTTGTGGCGGAATGTTTGGTTTGCCAACAAAATAAAGTTGAAACAATTAAGACACTGGGTCTATTACAACCTTTATCCATTACAAGCCAACGTTGGGAGGAGGTTTCAATGGATTTTATCACAGGTTTACCCAAGTCTGAGGGAAAGAGTGTAATCATGGTGGTAGTTGACAGACTTACCAAGTATGCACACTTTTGTGCATTATCACATCCATTTAAAGCCAGTACAGTTTCTACTACATTTATGGAAACAATTCAAAAGCTACATGGAAACCCAAAGATTATTGTAAGTGACAGAGATCCCATTTTCACTAGAAATTTTTGGACAGAATTATTTTCTTGTCTTGGTACTCAGTTAGCTCATAGCTCATCTTATCATCCTCAATCTCATGGGCAAACTAAGATAGTAAACAAATGTTTGGAAGGATATCTTCGTTGCTTTGTATCTGATAAACAGACACAATGGGTCAAATGGTTGCCTCTGGCTGAATGGTGGTATAACACTTCCTTCCATACAGCATCAAAAATGACCCCATTTATGGCACTTTATGGGTATCAACCACCATCCATCACATCATATTTAAGAGAAAATTCTAAGGTTCAGGAAGTGGAACATCACATCGAACATCAACAACAAGTCCTCCAACTCTTAAAGGATAACCTCGTGTTGGCACAAAATAGAATGAAACAACAGGAAAATCAACATCGCAGTGAAAGAAGTTTTGATGCAGGTGATTGGGTATTCCTATGGCTACAACCATACAAGAAAATGTCCCTAAAGCAAGCTAAGAAGGATAATAAATTATCACCAAAGTATTATGGTCCATACAAGGTGTTGCAAAAGATTGGTACTATGGCATACAAATTGGAGCTTCTTGCAGCTTCTCGATTGCACCCAATTTTCCATGTTTCATGTTTAAAGAAGGTTATAGGCGACAAGATCCTAGTTCAAACAATATTACCAGAACTTGACGAGGAAGGAAAAATTATATTGGAACTGGAAGCAGTCACAGAAACAAGAACTCAACAGCTACGAAATCGATCAATTTCAGAGTATCTTATCAAGTGGAAGAACTTATCCGCTGAAGATTCCACATGGGAGGATGATAATTTTATGCAGAAGTATCCAAAACTACTCAAGCGTTAAGGACAACACCTTTTTGAAGGAGAGGGGCATGTTGGGTCCCTATAATACTAGTGATTACCCCATTACTATTGTAGTTATACCCCTTATTTATATTGTTGTGCCCCTATTACCCCCATGTTGTTATTTCTGTGCCCCATGGAATCCCTCTATTGTTATTTTTGTGGATTTATATTATTATTGTTAGGTCGGATGGATTATATTGTGACTCCTTAGACTCCTATATATAGAAAGGAGGTTTTGTCATTTGAATCATCCAAGAATTGTTCATGTATGTAATGTAAAGGAGGTTGCCCCCTCGAAGAGGCTGAATTATAAGGCGTTGATCTATCTTTTCTATCTTTTCTTGAGCTGGTTTCATAACATAAGTTCAGCTGGTCATATTCGCACACCAAACAAGAGCATGAAGACATGGTGAAGAATTGGTATAACGCCACAATGGAACTTAGTCTGAGTAAGTAGAAAGCTAGAGATGAGGAGATCCTCGAGGATTCACAGGAAAATGTTAATCTTAAAGAAATAGCCTCCATCATCAAGAAAAAAATAGCAGGAGGCACAAAGCGACATCAGGGAATCAAACAAGCAAAAGGGAAAAGAGGTCGAAGATTTTTTGAGTGACCCCAAAGAGGAAGACATTAATGAAAAGTCGGAACAAATAAATGCCACCCTAGTAAGAAAAAAATAGGAGCTTAAGAGGAGAAGAGAGAAAGAGATCAAACAGTCTCAAGATTCCAGTGACCAAGGCTAGCTCGAGAAGAGAAGTTGACAAGAAGAGGAGGAAATGGAGAGACAACTACAAGAAAAATTGCAAGAGAAAAGAAGGGATCAGGAAGAGGCAGAGAATAAAATACAGGAAGAGGAGTGAAAGCTTAAGGAATAAGAATAAATAGAGAAGAAAAGTCAAGAAGACGAGCTCAAGAGGTATCAAGTGCTCGTAGAGCAAGAAAGAAAGCAATAGGAGGAGGAACTAAGGAGGAGCAAAAAATGGAAACCAGGGGAAGCGAGCAAGGAGAGACTAGTAAAAAAGCTGAGCCAGATACAAAAAAAAATTGAGCTACCCCCATTTGATGTTCCTCCTTCTACTCCCCTCACTAGTGAGCACCTTCCCTTGCAAGAACTAGGTTTCTTGGAAGGATAAGAAGAGGAAGTCCTATACCTCACAAGGCTCACCTTCGATGAATTCAGCCTTAAAATTGTGCAAGAAAAGAAAAATTATTGTTCCTAGAATCCAGCTGAGCCCTTATTGGTCATGAAGGCCAAGGAGATTATTCCCAACATCATAGTGAACCTAGAAATGATCACCTTGGCCAGGACAACTTTCAATTGCCGCCACGGAACACAATGTGAATTGGATGAGAAAACATATCATAGACCTTCAAAATATGCTTTACGCGTCTTAGCAAAGGCTTGCCACTGTAGAACGAGAGAGAAAGAGAGTAGAGGAAGAGAATGCAGCCCTCCATTTAGTTTACTCAAGCACAACAGAATTTCATGCAGCAATCAAAGGAGAACCCGAGACCCTTGGGGAATCCATGGTGATGGTCTATGAAGAGATTCCTAAGCTGCATCACATAGTGGCCCCAATCTTGGCAATACAAACTCACACAAAGGAAAGAGTCGTGATGCTAAAGGAGGCTATGATTGCTCTAGATAAAATACATGAATGGTCAGTTAAATACCCAGGAGCACCAGCGGTGATCCCTAAGGAAGATTGGATCACTGTGGAGAACGCCAAAGTTCAGCTCCACATCAAGATTCAATCAAAGGAAAACTTAACCAAGGATGTGGACATGGTATTATCTTCCTACAGACACCTGTTCAGCGCGCTAGAATCTATGATCCAACTTCATGGGTTTCCTTCTATCAGAGAAGTCAGGCAAGTGAGGAGGCAGGAGGATATCTCAAAGGAAGTACAAGTTTTTTATGATACATATAAACAAGAATTCTATGCAAAGGACATGCCAATTACCAAAGAAAATATCACACATTATGTGGTAGAACGAGTAAGGATTTACACCAAACTGGTGACCTTAAATAACCAAGTGAATGCCAAACAAACCACCCTCATCCCATACGCACTCGAGTGCCTTCATAGAAATGATGAAGATCAGCCATAGATTACTCCCATCATAGCTAAATACAACCTATGGCACACCTATTTGATAGAACAACTCAATATGGACATCCCACAACTTGCTATTGTTAAATTGATGAATTAGATTAGTAGCTTATTTTTGTGATGTATGTACTTTGGTAGAATAAGACATTTTGGAATACAAAATGTCATGAGGAAGACCAAGGGTCATTGGGTAAATGAAGAGTCATGAAGAAGTACAAGAGTCAAGGGTAGGCCATGAGTCACCCTCACTATATAAATACACCCTCATGCAACATTTGTAAGGGCCTTTTTTGCTGAGGACATTTTGAGCTATATTTCTTAGGAGAACTTATGCTCTTCTAATTGATGCAAGGAGTGATTGTAATATTCCACCATTGGATTTCTCAAATCTTGAATGTTGTAATGCCATGATTATTTTCTTCGCTTGATGGATCAGATGTTCTTGAGAGTTCTTTGATGTGCAGTATTTTGATGTGTTGTCTCATACTATGAACTTTGTGTTGCTTCGCATGGATGGTATATGATTCACTAACTATATGCTTGTGTTGATGAACTATTTCGTTGGTATTGGTATAATCTATTCTTGATTGTACATTTACTTATGCTGATAGATGTTTGATTAATGCGAACTACTTTACAATTTTTAAATGCCTTATCTTGTAAAACATGAGTCTTATTTGAAGTGTCCTAATAGTTAATTTACGTAAGGTTTATGTTGTTAATAGTCTGGCTATTCATGGTATTCATGTTATAAGATATTTTTCAATTATTGCTTTGTGTTTATTGAAGTTCATGCTTTCAATTGAGCCCACATTCCACCTTCATTAGAAGGAAGCTAAACACACCTGAATGACGGTCGGGCCTACATACCAGAATGGATCCCTAAAGAAAATGGTGCAGCTCTAGTTGGGAACCTACATCAGGGAGATCCCCTTTGTTGTTGGTGGAGAATTCCAACCCGTCAATAGATTTTGCCCTAGAAGGAGGGTCATGGCAAGTACTAATACACGCCCTCACACTGAAACTTCTCATCAAGCTAGTAACCAACCTCGTCCTCCCACACCTCCTGAGATACCATACATTTTCCCTTATGGTTTGGCTTTCAAGAGGCCACGTCAAGAAGAGTCCCAAATTCCCCCTCTTGAAGATGCCCCAAGAGGAGAGGAACTTCCCATGTTCAAAGTCACCAACGAATAGCTCAAGACCATGCGCCCTATTACTCGCCAGTTCACAAGGGGTTTGAAATGCATTCTTGCTACTAACCCCTATCCAACTCATGCTCCTGCATGCCTCATCACACGCACCAAGGTGTCCTCATTAACTCCATATCATAGCTATTCAGCCTAGCACTTGATGACTATGTGGAGTTTGTTGAAATGCTTTCCATCGAAGGGTTGGACAGTCCTCATGAAGATGACGGGGGTGACCCTAAGGATAACTTCACCGGGGAGAACAACCAGTCACAATGGGGAGAGACGCAGGGAAACGATTGATGCCTCACGGAGGATACCCCAGTCAACAATCAACCTTTGAGGGGAAATACTAAGGGGACCCTAGGGCGAGGAACCGAGGAATACCTTAGAGATCACATAAAAATTTACAACAACCAGTGACTCCTACGGAACCTAATGAATACCAAGAATGTACGAAACACTAGGGATCTAGGACACCTTAGAGTGCCTCAAGGGGAAGACAGGTAACCTCCTCACACTAGTGGGGGATCAGGCACCAATATCGAGTCAGAGGGAAATGACCACCGCCTCCTGTTTCAACAACGTAGAGATAATTGCCGCCAACATTCGTTGGCCTGGATGGCTCAATCCCCATTAAACATTAGAGGTAAACTCCATGACATGCCATACCATTCTTAGAAACACCTCCCAAAGTTCGACCTCGAAAAGGGAACCTCGGCTGATGACCATATTAGCAATTTCTACCTAGCATTCCAAATGATGAACGTACAGTACGATGACATGGCTTGTCAATTATTCCCTCACACTCTCAAGAATAAGGTAGCCACCTAGTATCAGTTGCTTCCCATTGCCTCCATCTAAACTTGGGATGAGTTTCGAAAACCTTTCTCAATAAGTTTTCGGAAGACAAGACACCTTCTATGATCCTCACAGAGCTTAACACATTGAAGTGCCACAAGAAGGAGAAGTTGAAATATTTTAACCAACAATTCGCAACCATTTTAAATAAGTTCCTGATGGACGTGGCCCTTGATGATTCCATCACGATTGATTATTACACTAGGGACTTGCCACGAGATATTGTCATGTTCATTAAACGTGAAGCAAAACCCACCCTGGTAGAGAACTTTTCTACAACACTCGAAGTTGAAAAGTATCTTCTTTCTATCAACGCTCTAGAGCATGAGTCCTGAGAGGAGGCAAAACCCTCCAGTAAGAAAAATTAGGCCTCATCAAGTAAAACCATGGATAAAGACAAATATTCCTTCGATTTCGAAGGACTGGACAAATCCCTAAAGCAGTTGACTAATGAAGTGTCTGAATTAAAGAGAAATACCAGTTACGCTTCAGGAGGAGGAAATCTCGCTTAACCCTTTTTTTGGAAAACTAACAACCCCCCTCTATAGCGTTGCAGGAATCCAGTTCGAACTTCAATGTGGAAGAGCTAGGAAAGGATAACTTTTGAAATTTCCATCAGGCCTCTCACTCTGAGAAAACATGTCCCCAATGGCTCCATAACATGACCACTGTAGTCACCCATCTTTTAGAAGATGAGGCCATGGGAGAGGATGAAGAAGAAACTAATGATCTTGAAGAGGATGACTCCCATCCCAATTATGATGCTCCATCTGCCATGTTAACCTTTGAATTCATCCATGGGGGAGACGTACTGACCACTCAATAGGCCATCATGGGAGACACTCCTCCCACGAAACCCCAAAAAATATACAACCTTAGGAGTAAAGGTCCTGTGTCAGATTCTACACTAGAAGATAAGAAAAGGGCTTTGTTAAGAAGGAATCTACCACCCGCCAATACTAGCCAACCATCCACCCCTTTCCCCAAAGGGGCAAATGATCTAAGCTCTAGGGAGTCCCCAACTAATGTGAGAGGGGACTCATCCACACCCAAAATTTTGACCAAAGAAGTGACAGCTAAAACTACCACGTTAACGCAATGTTCGGTGCAAGAGGCTTTTTCCATTGACGTGGATTACAATATCATTGAGGGCATGAAGAGGAATCGAGCTAATATTTCATTATATGAATTATGTAAGTTGACCATCCAACATGAGTTGATTTTCAAAACCTTTGCCACCTCTCCTGCTCCTTCAAAACCCTCCTCGTCGACTAGAGATAACTACTCAGGTCGATCTCCAGCTGTGATTGACCTTCAAGCAAAAGTAAATGCCACAAACACAAACTTGAGAGGTTTGAACCCTCCTTTCCTCTTGACCTTTGAGATGTTCAACTAAAATGTACACAACTGCCTCGTTGACTCTGGTGCGTCAACCAATGTCATGCCCTGGTCAGTATGCAAAAAGCTAAACATCCAACCAGAGAAAATGAACACTAAAATCATCCAACTCGATAGATCCCAAGTTCTGCTTGTAGGAGAGTTGAATAACATTATTATCCAATTGTCTTTTGATTCTTGGTTCCATCAGTGCATTGACACAATCGCAGTAGACATCCCATAAGCCTACAATTTACTCCTTAGCAAAGATTGGTCCTGCAAGCTTCAAGGCTACTTCGCCACAGATTGGTCCCACTTATGGTTGCCCTACAAGGGAAAGAATAACCAAATCAGGGTCAATAGTGAAACTTGCATGAAGCACACCATAACCAACCTTGAGTGCTCTAACAAACCAATCAGCTAGGCCCAAGAAGAGCTATGGGTGTGTCTCCTCGAGACAATATTCAGTTTCTATCAGTCTTAGACATCAACTATTACTCCAGATACCCAATTGGAGCTTCCAATGCAAACCCGAAGCCATAATAATTAAATATGCACTTTGAAACTGCACACTCCGGACCCACCCTCCCTCGATGCTAGAATCTAGACATTGTACTATGATGGATCCAAGACTCATGATGGAGCTGGATCCAGTTGTGTCCTAGTAGACCCCAAAGGAAATAAATCCTTGATTTCTTACATGTTAGAGTTCCAATGCACTGACAACACTGTAGAGTATGAGGCATTAGTCCTCGTCCTTAAAAAAGCCATCGATCTAAAAGTGGATTGTCTAAAGGTAATTGGGGTGTTGGCTTGTTGGGGCCTGACCAAGGTTTGGAGTTGATTAGCCAAAAAAATCCCTGTACTACTGGCCCTTTCGGCAACAGTCTGTAGAGCGTGGACTGAGGTCTCACCCGAGGCAGTATGGGGGGGATGCTGGAACCAAGTTTTTTCACCCTTGAGATGTCTAAGGGTTGATTTAGTCCAACTATGAATACCTTCGTGTAGGTTACTTCGTGCACTTTCCCGGCCTATGAGGCCTTCACGCCCTTTTTATATTCACCTTCGCGCAGCCCTAACCAGTGGTTGTGGGGCTTTCATGCTACTAGAGCAGCGATCTGTGCTATTTCCCCAAGTCACACCATGGATCTTACTTATATTTTTGTAATCGTTAGTTATCTTCGTGTAAACAGATAGCTTATATTATATTCACTTATCTAGCACTTTCATATAAGTTCATGCAGCAACTAAACAATAAACTTGCAATTCATACCCAATATACTTTAATGCATAAAACAGGAAAAGATACACAGAAATATTGTAAACTTCTCTTTATTAATGCTTCAATTGGTTACAGACTCCAACTACCCTATGCACTCAGCTGTAGGGGTCTGTGCACTCATTTGTGGACTATTAGGCCTCTATGCACTCAGTTGCAGAGCCTTTTCCTACTCTACGACCCAAATACACGACTCTACACTTCGACGCAATGATTCATGGATTGATTTCCTCTCTTCTTAGATTGTCTTTACACTTAGAGCCTCGCTCTATTTATACAATCTCATGGTATGCAGACCATGGGTAGATCTCTCAAACTGACATTACATTACAAAATGACGATGGACAACCCTCTGACTCATTTACCGTCTTCACACTCTACGCCCACAAATCGTGGAGTCTTTACATCAGACTTAGTCAAAACTTGGGCTTTAAGGCCCAGAACTTGCCTTGGGGGGATCTCACACCCAAAAGGTCCCCAACACAAACATCGTGACTCGCCCTCGAGTCACTCTATCAATGTGGAGATCTTCGCGTGGGGACCTCCCAACTCTGCTCGGATGGCTGTAAGGTTGGCAGCACACTGAGTTGTTGCCTGCTGTATCTCTTGCACGAGTTGTTCCGAGACCGCGATGTCGAAATTGCTCCCCTGAATCTGTTCCTGCATCCCCTACATCTGCGCGATCTTGCCTTCAATTATTGCGGTGATTACAAGGCCTCGTCAATCCAAGGTTGAACACATGCCTTCAAAACCGCTTCTCTGTGTCGTGCTATGTCTACTTGCTCCTTAAGTGCTTTGGCCTGTTGCATTCACGCGAACCTTTGTGTGAGGGCCACCATCTGTGTGGTCCCTTTGATGTTGTCATACTACTGTTGTAGCTCATGCGCCTTTGTTTCTAAGCGTTGTATGTTTGGGTCCTCCTGTAGATAGGTGAGGACCTCAAATGATTCTTCCAACATTTTGGTGCAGTCCCTCACTGCACATCTGATCTCCTCCATCCCCGTGTTGAAAATAGCAATAATAAATGATAAAAACAGAATCCAGAAATTCCAATTTTAATTTGTCCTTGAATTAAAATTGTGAATTAAAATCGAATTTAGTCTCACCAACTGCTTGGAAATAATTAATTAATCCATTATGGATTAATTAGTTGGAGAAATATAAGATTGAGTTATATGAGTTGTAATTAGTTAGCTTAGTTTACTGAGTTAAGTCTAGTTAAATTAGTTCCAAACGGTTTGAGTAACTAATTATGAGTTATCAATCAGTTGGTGCATGCATGCACTCAACTAGTGTACTCCAGATAACTGAAGATTCCCTCATTAGAAACTCATGCATGTCTATTCTGAGAAAGACCCTGTTGAGATTAAAGTCAAGGACAATGTACTATCAGTTGCATGTTTTCTCTTATAAAGGAAACTCATGCATGCAAAAGGAATAAGGCTCCTTGAGGATTGCATAGTTCTGACAGGGTGTGAGATCACTCTTCCACTTGGTAACAGGAGGATCACCCAGGAGAAACAACACAAGGAAATAGGAGCTTGGAGGGTAGATAGGAAGGCTTGTGAGAAGCTTTGATTGCCTATGAGCATCTAGAAGGATTGTACTGAGAGCTGGCTAGTTGTGAGAGCTAAGGATTTGTATAATTTTGATTTATTTCCACCTTGTATGATAATACAGATAGTGGGGTTTTTAGCTAAGGCTTTCCCCTGAGTATTTTCTGTCTACTATATGCATTGATTCTTCTTCTTCTAGTTATATGTGTTCATCTTGATCTTGCTCAAGCTTTAAGCTTTTACAAAGCAAATTGATAGTAGAAGTAGATTATAGTATTTTTCTTTGCTATATTGCATTATCGGTTTAATCTACAGTCAGATTTTCTACATAGGTTTTAGAGCGAGATTTGTAGAGAATTTGCAGAATTTCTACTGGTATTAGAGCTAGATGATCTATAGAGAAATTTCTACATGGTATTAGAGCCAAGTTTATTAGAGCTGTGAACAGTATACAGAGAAGAGAATTCGAAGTTTGAATTTCGAGGTTGCAGGTGCAAATCGAATTCATATTGTACTTCAATTGAGATGGGACATTATGTGACTAATTTCCCATTGAGGAAGTCCAAGAAGGGATCATCAGAAGGATCAGAAGGTGACGCATTAGCCTCTCAGTTCGAAATGGACTTTACCCTCATCGTATGGATGGTGTCATCGATGGTGGGTTGTGGTTGGTATCTTGATAGTGGAGCCTCATTCCACATGATCGGCGATAAAAGTTTATTCAGTGGCTTGGAGGAGAAAGACCTCAAGATGCGCATAGAGATGGGTGATGACAAAAGGTTTAGTGTTTCAGGAGTGGGCACGGTTGCTTTTTAGAGGGAGCTTGGAGCTCCTATCACCTTGACAGATGTGTAGTATGTGCCTGTACTGAAGAAGAACTTGGTATCAGTCGTGATGTTGGAGGACAAAGGCTACAATGTTGTTTTCAATAAAGAAAAAGGTAGTCCTTAGACACATCACCATGAGACAGGTGAAACAGATCGGTTCATGAGTTAAGAACATGTATGCTCTTGAGGTTCAAGATGCATGCAAAGTCTCGAGGAGCAAGGAAAATGTTAGAGACTTGGTGGTTGAGAGAGAGAGTAAATTACCTCTCAACTTGCAGTCCCAAAAGAAGTCTCAAACAATTATGGAGGAGCCAAAATTGGAGAAGTGGGCAGAGGGATCACATGCAGCCATACCTCCAGGTGTGAGGTGGGGTGATGTGAAGTGATAGTCCCAAGAAGGCTGAAATTGGGCAGGGTCCATTGAGATGTTTTATCTCATGGATCGTACCTTGCTACGGGAGCACAAAGTACACAGTAGCGGGAGGAATCAGTGGGATTAATGTAGTTAGAGATCAAAGTGACAAAGGCTAGAGCAGTAAGATACTGAAGAGCACAAAGAAGGATTGACAACAATGTAGAAATGTAGATTCAGCCGAAGCGCAAAGTTTTCATTTGATAGAGGCAATGGAATTTACAGAATTTGATGACAAATGCATCATACTGATCTAGGTTAGATGTTTTTCTTGTTTATGAAGTTGTTGGAGCTACAACACTCGAGAGAAGTGTTGCATGAGGAACATTCCAAATGTTCAAGATCAGGATCGAGTTGAGTTCCTTTTTTGTTGAGAGGGAGTGTTGAAAATAGCAACAAGAAATGATAAAAATAGAATCCAGAAATTCCAATTTTAATTTGTCATTGAATTAAAATTGTGAGTTAAAAGCGAATTTAGTCTCACCAGCTTCTTGGAAATAATTAATTAATTCATTATGGATTAATTAGTTGGAGAAATTCAAGTTAGAAGTCTTTCTACAGCCATGCAACAATTATCCCTTAAATTAAGGAGATTATCCCTTAATTAAGGAGATAAGATTGAGTTGTATTTGAGTTGTAATTAGTTAGCTTAGTTTACTAAGTTAAGTCCAGTTAAATTAGTTCCAAATTGTTTGAGGAACTAATTGTTAGTTATCAGTCAGTTGATGCATGCGTGAACTCAACTAGTGTACTCCAGATAACTGAAGATTCCCTCATCAGAAACTCATGCATGTATATTCTGAGAAAGACCCAGTTGAGATTAAAGTCAAGGACAATGTACTATCAGTTGCATGTTTTCTCTTATAAAGGAAACTCATGCATGCAGAAGGAATAAGGTTCATTGAGGAGTGTGCAGTTCTGACAGGGTGTGAGATCAATGTTCCACTTGGTTGAGAGTCTTCCACTTGGTAATAGGAGGATCACCCAGGAGAAACAACGCAAGGAAATAGGAGCTTGGAGGGCAGAGAGGAAGGCTTGTGAGAAGCTTTTATTGCCTGTGAGCATCCAGGAGGATTGTACTGAGAGCTGGCTAGCTGTGAGAGCTAAGGCTTTGTATAATTCTGATGTGTTTCCACCTTGTATGATAACACAGATAGTGGGGTTTTTAGCTGAGGCTTTCCCCTGAGTATTTTCTGTGTTTCATATGCATTGATTCTTCTTCTTCTAGTTATATGTGTTTAGCTTGGTCTTGCTCAATCTTTAAGCTTCCGCAAAGAAAATTGATACTAAGTAGATTATAGTATTTTGCTTTGGTATATTGCATTATTGGGTTAATCTATAATCAAATTTTCTACATAGGTCTCATAGTGAGATTTTTAGAGAATTTGCAGAATTTCTACATGGTATCAGAGCTAGCCGATCTATAGGGAAATTTCTACATGGCATTAGAGCCAAGTTTATCGGAGCTGTGAACAGTATACGTAGAAGAGTATTTGAAGTTTGAAGTTCGAGGTTGCAGGTGCAAATCGAATTCATATCATACTTCAATTGAGATGGGACATTATGCAACTAATTTCCCATTCGAAGAAGTCTAAGAAGGGATCCTCAGAAGGATCAGAAGGTAAGACATTAGCCTCTCAGTTCGAAATGGACTTTACCCTCATTGCATGCATGGTGTCATCGATGGTGGGTTGTGGTTGGTATCTTGACAGTTGAGCCTCATTCCACATGACCAACGATAAAGTTTATTTAGTGCCTTGGAGGAGAAAGACCTCAAGATGTGCATAGAGATGGGTGACGACAAAAGGTTTAGTGTTTCAGGAGTGGGCATGGTTTCTTTTCAGAGGGAGCATAGAGCTCCTATCACCTTGACAGATGTGAAGTATGTGCCCGGACTGAAGAAGATCTTGGTATCGATCGTGATGTTGGAGGACAAAGGCTATGATGTTGTTTTTAGTAAAGGAAAGGTGTTCCTTAGACACATCACCATGATACAGGTGAAACATATTGGTTCATGAGTTAAGAACCTGTATGATCTTGAGGTTCAAGATGCATGCAAAGCCTTGAGGAGCAAGGAAAATGTTAAAGACTTGGTGGTTGAGAGGGAGAGTACAACTTGCAGTCCCAGAAGAAGTCTTAGACAATTGTGGAGGAGCCACAATTGGAGAAGTGGGCAGAGGGATCACAAGCAGCCATAACTCCATGTGTGAGGTGGGGCGATGTGAAGTGATAGTCCCAAGAGGGCTGAAATTGGGCAGGGTCCATTGAGAGGTTTTATCTCATGGATTGTACCTTGCTACGGGAGCCCAAAGTACATAGTAGTGGGAGGAATCAGTGGGATTGATGTAGTCTGAGATCAAAGTGACAAAGGCTAGAGTAGTCAAATACTGAAGAGCGCAAATAAGAAACCGAAGCGCAAAGCTTTCAGTTGATAGAGGAAATGGGAGTTAGAGACTTTGATGACAAATGCATCATACTGATTCAGGTTAGATGTTTTTTCTGTTTCTGAAGTTTTTGGAGCTACAACACTCGAGAGAAGTGTTGCATGCAGAAAATTCCAAAGGTTCAAGATCAGGATCAAGTTGATTTCCTTTATTGTTGAGAGGGAGTGTTGAAAATAGCAACAAGAAATGATAAAAATAGAATCCAGAAATTCCAATTTTAATTTGTCCTCGAATTAAAATTGTGGGTTAAAATTGAATTTAGTCTCACCAGCTGCTTGGAAATAATTAATTAATTCATTATGGATTAATTAGTTGGAGAAATTCAAGTTAGAAGTCTTTCTACAGTCATGCAATAGTTATCCCTTAAATTAAGGAGATTATCCCTTAATTAAGCAAATAAGATTGAGTTATATTTGATTTGTAATTAGTTAGCTTAGTTTACTAAGTTAAGTCCAGTTAAATTAGTTCCAAACTGTTTGAGGAACTAATTGTGAGTTATCAATCAGTTGATACATGCATGAACTCAACTAGTGTACTCTAGATAACTAAAGATTCCCTCATCAGAAACTTATGCATGTCTATTCTGAGAAAGACCCAGTTGAGATTAAAGTCAAGGCAGTGTACTATCAGTTGCATGTTTTCTCTTATAAATGAAACTCATGCATGTAGAAGGAATAAGTTTCCTTGAGGATTGCGTAGTTCTAACAGGGTGTGAGATCAGTGTTCCACTTGGTTGAGAGTCTTCCACTTGGTAACAATAGGATCACCTAGGAGAACAGCGCAAAGAAATAGGAGCTTAGCGGGCAAAGAGGAAGGCTTGTGAGAAGCTTTGATTGCCTTTGAGCATCCAGGGAGATTGTACTGAGAACTGGCTAGCTATGAGAGCTAAGGCTTTGTATAATTCTGATGTATTTCCACCTTGTATGATAATACAGATAGTGAGGTTTTTAGCTGAGGCTTTCCCCTGAGTATTTTTTGTGTTTCATATGCATTGATTCTTCTTCTTCTAGTTATATGTGTTCAGCTTGATCTTGCTCAATCTTTAAGCTTCCGCAAAGCAAATTGATAGTAGAAGTAGATTATAGTATTTTGCTTTGGTATATTGCATTATCGGGTTAATCTACAGTTAGATTTTCTACATAGGTCTCAGAGTGAGATTTGTAGAGAATTTGTAGAATTTCTACATGGTATCAGAGCTATCTGATCTATAGAGAAATTTCTACATGGTACCCTAGCCAAGTTTATCGGAGCTGTGAACAGTATACTGAGAAGAGAATTTGCAGTTTGAATTTCGAGGTTGTAGGTGAAAATCAAATTCATATCATACTTCAATTGAGATGGGACATTATGTGACTAATTTCCCATTGAAGAAGTCTAAGAAGGGATCCTCGGAAGGATCGAAAGGTAAGGCATTAGCCTCTCAGTTCGAAATGGACTTTACCCTCATCGCATGCATGGTGTCATTGATGGTGGGTTGTGGTTGGTATCTTGACAGTGGAGCCTCATCCCACATGACCAACGATAAAAGTTTATTCAGTGCCTTGGAGGAGAAAGACCTCAAGATGCGCGTAGAGATGGGTGATGAAAAAAGGTTTAGTGTTTTAGGAGTGGGCACGGTTTCTTTTCAGAGGGTGCATGGAGTTCTTATCACCTTGACAAATTTGTAGTATGTGCCTGAACAGAAGAAGAACTTGGCATCGGTCGCGATGTTGGAGGACAAAGGTTATGATGTTGTCTTCAGTAAAGGAAATGCATTCCTTAGACACATCACCACGATAGAGGTGAAACATATCGGTTCACGAGTTAAGAACCTATATGCTCTTGAGGTTCAAGATGCATGCAAAGCCTTGAGAAGCAAGGCAAATGTTAGAGACTTGGTGGTTGAGAGGGAGAGTAAATTACCTCTCAACTTGGAGTCCTAGAAGAAGTCTCAGACAATTGTGGAGGAGCCACAATTGGGGAAGTGGGCAGAGGGATCACATGCAACAATACCTCCAGGTGTGAGGTGGGGTGATGTAAAGTGATAGTCCCAAGAAGGCTGAAATTGTGCAGGGTCCATTGAGAGGTTTTATTTCATGGATCGTACCTTGCTACAGGAGCCCAAAGTACTTAGTAGCAGGAGGAATCAATTGGATTGATCCAGTCAGATATTAAAGTGATAGAGGCTAGAGTAATCAGATAGTGAAGAGTGCAGAGAAGGATTGAAAATAGTGCAAAAATGTAGAGTCAGCCAAAGCGCAAAGTTTTCAGTTGACAAAGGCAATATCAGTCAGAGACTTTGATGACGGATGCTTCATACTGATTCAGGTTGGATTTTTTTTTGTTTCTGTAGTTGTTGGAGCTAAAACACTCAAGAGAAGTGTTGCATGTAGAACATTCCAAAGGTTCAAGATCGGGATCTAGTTGAATTCCTTTCTTGTTGAGAGTGAGTGTTGAAAATAGCAACAAGAAATGATAAAAATAGAATCCAGAAATTCCAATTTTAATTTGTCCTTGAATTAAAATTGTGAGTTAAAAGTGAATTTAGTGTCACCAGCTTCTTGGAAATAATTATTTAATTCATTATGGATTAATTAGTTAGAGAAATTCAAGTTAGAAGTCTTTCAAGAGTCGTGCAAAAATTATCCCTTAAATTAAGGAGATTATCCCTTAATTAAGGAGATAAGATTGAGTTATATTTGAGTTGTAATTAGTTAGCTTAGTTTACTATGTGAAGTCCAGTTAAATTAGTTCCAAACTGTTTGAGGAACTAATTGTGAGTTATCAATCAGTTGATGCATGCATGAACTCAACTAGTGTACTCCAGATAACTGAAGATTCCCTCCTCAGTAACTCATGCATGTCTATTCTGAGAAAGACCCAGTTGAGATTAAAGTCAAGGACAGTGTACTATTAGTTGCATGTTTTCTCTTATAAAGGAAACTCATGCATGCAGAAGGAATAAAGTTCCTTGAGGATTGTGCAGTTCTGACAGGGTGTGAGATCAGTGTTCCACTTGGTTGAGAGTCTTCCACTTGGTAATAGGAGGATCACCCAGGAGAAACAACAGAAGGAAATAGGAGTTTCAAGGGTAGAGAGGAAGGCTTGTGAGAAGCTTTGATTACCTGTGAGCATCCAGGAGGATTGTACTGAGAGCTAGCTAGCTTTGAGAGCTAAGGCTTTGTATAATTCTGATGTATTTCCACCTTGTATGATAATACAGATAGTGGGGTTTTTAGATGAGGCTTTCCCCTGGGTATTTTTTGTATTTCATATGCATTGATTCTTATTCTTTTGGTTATATGTGTTCAGCTTGATCTTTCTCAATCTTTAAGCTTCCGCAAAGAAAATTGATAGTAGAAGTAGATTATAGTATTTTTCTTTGCTATATTGAATTATTGAGTTAATCTACAGTAAGATTTTCTACATAGTTCTCAAAGCAAGATTTGTAGAGAATTTGCAGAATTTCTACATGGTATCAGAGCTAGCTGATTCATAGACAAATTTCTACCCCCCTTCCCCCCCCCCCCCCCCAATGTAACGATGCTAGCGCACTATTCCCTGACCTCTGGAGGAGTTGAAGGCTACACCTTCAACCTCAGCTCTGCTATCTAGCGTTTTAGCTCCAGTTGAACCTTGGCCATTTCTTCTCGTGCCTCGCGCACCCCTGCTGCTAATATCTGGATGCTTACCTTTGCTGGTGCTTCTGCTAGGATGGCCAGCTCAGGGACCATCCGGCAGGCTTCTTCAATTATTTGTACCATCTGCCTATTCTAATACACAACCTCGTCATACTACAAGCTCAACTGCTCCATGTTGATCCTTTGTTCACTAAACACTTGCAGTGTGTGGATCTCCCTAGCCCGCAGTTCTGCAGTAATCCCATCCTGCAAAACATAGAGTGTCTCCTGAGGGAGTGCAACCATGTTGATCCCTATTCCTTTCAATGTACTGACCATAGGCCTGTCGGCCTCATTTTCTGTAACCAGTGCCCCTTCTGGCAGCACTATTGTGTTGGTCATATGAGCACGTATCATTTCCTTGGTTGTGGTTGTTCCTACTGCAAGGCTAGTTGGGAGATTACCAGCTTGAGAAGTGCGCACATGCAACTCCTAAATCTGTCCTCGGAGGGCCCCCAACACAATCTAATTCTCTTCCGCAAAGTTCTGGAGGTCCTCTGTGATCAGGGAAAATTTTAAGAACCCCCCCTAAATTTATAAATATAATAAATGGGTGAATCTCCATGGTATATAGGAAAAATGGAAGGCGATTTTATCAATAATATAATATGTATATATAATTTTTTGGTGAATCTCTCACCAGGAATGGCGAATATTTGACTCAATTATAAAATCTTGTAAGATCTTGGCGAGTCTTTCACTAAATAATAAAACTTTGTAAAGTCCTAGTGAATCTTAGCATAGGCTACATGCTGGTTTAATTCCCCCATTTAAATAGGCTACATTCCAGGTGAATACCATGGGTCAATACCATGTGCCATTTTGGTGAATACCATGGGTCAATACCATGTGCCATTTTTATTTTTATTAATTCTAAAATTAGGGTTAATAATGGGTTTTTGCATGGTATTAATAACAATCTAGTCCATGGTATTTGTCCCATAGTATTTTGGCCATAGGTTTCACCTAAATATAACCCATTTACAAATATGGTATTTGGCCCATAGGATTCACTTAAATAAAACCTCTTTCTTGAGCCTTCATAAATAGAACGAGGGTTATGGACTAAATATAAAAAGAGGTTTTATTTATTTAGATACGTCTAGTTTATTTATATTTTTATTTATTTACCATACCTTTTGAGTAAGTATAAAAAGACGTTTTATTATTTTACCATACCTCCACTTTACTTATATTTTTATTTGTTTACACCCTTACATGTATATAAGGTGACTTATGGAGTAAATATAAAAAATGTTTTATTTATTTACCATACCTCTCATTTATTTATATTTTTATTAATTTACCATACCTCTTTTATAAATATGGTATTTGGCCCATAGGATTCACTTAAATAAAACCTATTTTTGAAAATGGGCGAATGGATTCACTTAAATAAAACCTATTCTTGAAAATGGGCGAATGGAAGGTTGTAAGTCCTAATTTCAAGGGCTAAATTTACCTTTTTTACCCTCTCCCTTAAAATAAGGTGGGCTATTTGAGGTGATTTGTAAAAATCTACTATGATATAAAATATTCGCCCACTAAAAATTTAAAACCCCTTAATTTCGCCAAAGGGCGAACATTCGCCCCTAAAATTATCCTTGTCTGTGATGATGTCACGCACCGTCTCTCCTATATCGTGTAGATCCCCCTTAGTAATGGTGATCGGGTCAATAGACAGCTTAGACGCTTTTACCTTCTTGCGTGACCCCATCTTCTCTCTCGGGTGGTGGTGCTTCAATAGTTTCGATGCTGTCTGTGGGTCTGCGCAATGCTCCTCTATCTTTCTTTCCATCTCTTGCTCCTGCTTAGGCGAAGGCGACTTTTGGTCCTTGCACTCCTTCTCTACTGCTTTTTATGCTACTGTTGTAGCCTTTTGTTGTTCCACTGCTATCTATGCAGTGTCTCGCACCTTTTCTGTTGCTGCTTCTTTTCTTCTCTTTTCCACCAACTATGCCTCACGCAGTTTTTCCTCCTCCTTATTTTTATGTGCAACAGATTTTTCCACCATAGAGATGTCTGTAGTGCGCCATTCCAGCAACCACATCTCAAGTACATCGAAGATCACATCATCTGTGACTATATAAGGTAGT
This sequence comes from Pinus tabuliformis, assembly GCA_031772625.1. Taxonomy (NCBI): domain Eukaryota; kingdom Viridiplantae; phylum Streptophyta; class Pinopsida; order Pinales; family Pinaceae; genus Pinus; species Pinus tabuliformis. The sequence continues at coordinate 1,107,755,296 of CM062816.1, read as the reverse complement.
TCATTCCACTTCTTTGCAGGGTCCTTGCACACCTTGAGGTAGATGTGATCAAAGTTCGCTTTAAATATTGCAAAACTTTGTAGGCTATTGTAGACAGTGGGTGATAATCATGGCTTTTGGTTAATCCCCATTCTGATGTTCATCTCCATGAACACCGAGAATATTTTACAGTCGCAGATCCGATGCGCATCTTTAGTGGCCCACAACGAAGCTTACTTCGTGGCCTCCAGGAGATCCCTTGCGATTATGGGGAACTGGCTGTCCTCAGGCAATTCCCCAGGCACCAGCACTTTGGACAGCAGAAGCCATGCATAACGCAATGTTTTCCCTTATTCCTGTGCCTCGTGATAATTCTCCAGGAAATCCTTGCACAAGAATTCTGACCAGTTAAAATGGACCCCCTCTGCGCACTGTTTAGCAAGTGCAACCATCGGCGCAACCACCTCATCCACGCGGCACTTCTACATGACCTTACCTGCTAGTATCTGAGTCACAACTCTGACTACCTTGTTGTTGATACTAGATATTATGTAGCCCCTCTTTTTCTTCTCCATCTTGTATTTCTTTTTCATGGCCTCCGTGATGGCCAAATCACTACTTTTCCCCTTCAAAATGTCTACTAGGTCTTCTGCTTTACACGGGAGTTGGGTAATTCGATGGATTAGGTGGTCCATGATGGGGATGGGATCCTCCAGCAAAAAACAACCACCATGCACCAGACAAAGCAACTGCCTATTGATGAAGATAGTCACCTGGGCACGATGATAATGTGGCACCTAGAGCAGGTTCAACAACCCTGCCTTTTCGACTACACGTAACCACTTGCGTGGCTCCAACTCTATGACTCCCACTGCGGTGTGTTTCTTTGGCTTCATGAGGTGTTTAGTTGCTAAGTGAGGGAATTTCTCATAGTCAATGAGATCCTAGTCTTTGAATTTTAAGCTCGGCACCCTTCCCAAGTGCGTTCCTTCAAAAATGATATCATTCGGGAGGAGCGGAGTCCGTAGAGAGATTTTTCTCTCTTCAAGGCCCTTGGGCACCTTTTCCTTCCCCTTCCGTGGAGGGAAATATGCAGGCAGCTTGGTTACAGGGACCGTGCCCTCATTTTCTTCCTCCATGCCCTCATCCTCGTCCTCTTCGATTATGATATCCTCAAGGTCTTCTTCCTCCTCATCGGTTTCCAGGTTAACCACTTTCCCTTTTTCCTCCATTGTTAATATAGTTCGCAACAGGTTTCGAAGGGACACCTGCCCTGGAATGATGGGCTGCTTATCTTTCTTTGGTCTCAGCATGCGTGGTGATTTAGGGATTTCCACAATAATCCCGGCGCTCTAAGGGGAATCTTTATGGTCATGGCCTACGCGGCTTCTTCGGCAGTCATTTCTGTGATTTCCCTGGCTTCTTCAGATGTTGTCGTCTTATTCATCCAAAAATATCTCAACCATTCACTCAGGTGCTCAACCAATGCTCTCCATAGGACAAACAAGTCTCGGTTCAGAATAATCAGGGCACATGACAACTCAATTCACAAATGACCAAGTGTTGTTTGCTGGGTAGCCCTTTGTAATTTATAGCACCTTTTAAATTTGAATTCGACCGTTCCACCCAAATCCGGTACATTAATGCTCCCTCGGCGGTAGATTTTCCAAAATCTTTCCCATAAAGCTCATCTTAAATGCTTGTCGCCTACTCCATTTGGTCTCAAGTCAAGAAACACATCCTGAATAGTGACTACAATGGTCACTTTCCAGCCAACCTGCGCGGCAACATAGCCCCCCTTGTGCAATCGCGAACCTTGTGACACTTTGCTCCTGTGCGCAACCCTGACATCGCGCAGCTCTCGAGCACAGTAGTTTATAGTCCCGCACCTCCTTTCAACTACATGGAGCACTAAGACTGTACCTCCCATGGCTAGTTGGGTGGCTACACCACCTGTATAGGATTCTAACCAGTCATCCGTCACTTTTCCTGGAAAAAATATGCCTTTTATTTTTAATGTCTGTGTCGCACACTTTACTATCTGCATCGCGCCACCATGGGTGATCCTTTTAGTAATATATAGTGCAATCCAAGGCATCAACCTGATAAACTCTCAGCGGTAGTCCTCAAATTCGTCGTCGTAGTCATGTGCACCTTATTTTATCACCCCGATTTTCTTATCAAGAAAATCCTTCTTTATTTCTTCCTCAAGCTTCTTGACTTCCGCTTCCACCAGAGTGCTTTTCTCCCTTAAATGCACTCTTTCTTTCATGAGTTCTTAGAGCCTAAGATCACCCTATCGGATTTCTTCCTCAGGTCCCAAGCGTTCTTCTTCGTCTAGCTGCGCAAGCCCTTCTTCCAAGGCTCCGCGAACCGTCATATCTACTGGCATTGCTATGCACGGACTAGGCATATTATGCTCTATTGGGACTATAGAATTTTCTCCATAGGCCAGCCTAGAAGGTGTTTGTCCCATCAGTTTCTTTCACATTGTCCTATAATCCCATAGAATTACTAGTACGTGCAGGTCCCAATCACTCTGTAGTGCATTATATACCCTGTTCATTGCTTCGCATACTTCGTTAAAGGCTTTTGCGTAGGTAACCTTCCACACACTCATTCTTTCCACACTTCGTCATCCCAACTGGAGGGACTGTTCACACAATTGCCTCACCAACACATGATTATTTACCATGTTCATGAACGCAAAGTCCACGTGCATCCGTACAAGTTGTTTACCATCTGCCTGTACCCACCTGGACAGATGTGCGCGTGGATCATCCTGTCCGTCATTCTTGTCTGTTAGATGCATCTAAGGCTTCCCAAAATGTATGCGCATAATTCTCCTACATTCACACCATTCCTCAAAGCTTCCTTGGTTCGTACCCCACCACCTCGCGGGCGTAGCGCATAGTACCCATTTTAGAGCCTCGAAACATTATTGTTTCGACACCTCTCTTTCAAATCTATGCAGGAAACCATCTACCTCACTTAACCCATCATAATTAGGTAGATCCCTCACTTTTTTCAATATGCAACACAACGATCTTGTCATCATATTACAGTTTAGCATGCTCACCTCGTGCAACCGGTTTTGCCATTGCTCTATTTCCTCATCAGAATCTGATGTACAGGAGCTTTCGTGCTCCCATAAGACTCGTTCATCCGCAGTGGGATTTACCCAGTCTTTTTCCCACATAGTTATCTTGCAGATGCAGTCCAAATCGTCAATGCTTTCATAGTCGCACACTGGCTCAGTGTAGCATGAGCCCTCAACAAGGTCCAAAGGTATGACTACGCGCAGAGACTTTTTCTCAAAAATAATCTTGTGCTTCTTTAGATTTACCACCCCATTCATGTTAGTGGCCCAATTGATTCCTAATAGCGTAGGGTAGGGATTGTTGTCATCAAAAATCTCTATCACTTCAAAGTCTGCTAGTGCACTTTCTCCTTCAATATCCACGGTGATTCCCTGCAATCTCCCCATGGGTATTATCTTTTTTTGGTTCGCCATTCGCAGCTAGATAGGAGACCATTGCAGCATAGGCCTTCCCATGCGCTCCCATGACTGCTTCAGCAGAACGTTCGTGTCTGATCCTAGGTCCAAAATTACTTGGTCCATCTCATATTCTTCAATCTGTGCGGTCAACCTCATTTCTCTTCCCATCCTTGTCGCATGCTTTCCAATCTTTCGGACTATGTGTGGTTCTCCTAGCATGGTTCCAGTGCAGCGGTTAATGAGTTCTTGCAATCCCTTTACAACCTTCCATGTCATTCATCTTAGCTTCCACATCATTCATCTTAGTTTCTATGCCTTTCTTTAAACCATCCATCTTAGCTTCTGTTACTTTTTGTGAGAGTGAATTTTGTTGCACTTGGTCTCATAATTTTGATATATCATGTTGCATTTCTTCCTCTTCTTCATGATTCATGCTATAGATTCCAGGTTTCTTACTAGATGTTTCCATTTTCTTTCTTCAGGGAATCAATTAATAATAATAGTGATTCACTTTGCCCTTTGAATTCCTTCAAACTAATTATTCAAACCAAACTTATGCAAAAATTAAAAAAAAAAAAAAAACTACACATATTTTTTCACTTTGTAGGAGCTCAATATTGAATCTATTGTATCTCTGTAATTTTGAATCTCCAGTGTCTGAAATTGCTTCCTCTGGTAGCCCTCTATGTCATCTTTCTAACCCCGCAATTCTGATCAAGATTGGATTCTCCAAGGAAGAGTTATGCCAAAACTCCCACGATGACCTAATTATAGACTAGTTCAGTAGAGCGAATTTGTACAAAGTGCCACATTTCATTGTTTTGACCTTAGGTCCTAAAACCAATACACAAAAAACTATAGGTTGTCCTGTTTCTGTAACTTCTTACAAAATTTCTTAGAAGAAAAAAAGGTATGTCGATTTTCCCCAGGTCACCTGTTTGAGATATAATTCAAGATCCTGCAAAAACCCTAAATTACTTGGATCATATCTCCTAAACTATAGTGAGAAAATATCTGACATTTGGACCCGAGGTTTAGAGCGATGTTGGATCAAATGGTTTCTTTTTTCTTTTGAAACATAGAAAAAAACGTTATAGCGAAAATTCCACGATGACCTATTTGGGCCAGTGAAACCCTTTAATCCAAGCTCTGATACCAAATGTTATGAAACCAACTCACAAAAGGATAGAAAAGATAGATAAACGACTTAGAAATCAGCCTCTTCAAGGGGGAATCCTCCTTTAAATTAAACAAATGAACAATTCTCGAATGATACAAATTAAAGGACCTCCTTTCTATATATAGGAGTTTAAGGGGTCATAATACAACCAAAGCCGACCTAACAATAATAATATAAGGGCACAAAAATAACAATAGTGGGCTTTTATGGGGCACAAAAATAACAATAAGGGATACAATGACAATAGTAATGGGGGTATCTCTAGTATTATAGGGGCTTAATAGCTCTAGCATCAAAAGTACCTTATAGGATCAGCACACCTGAGTTGGTAAAGTTGAAGCTATAGTTGAAGGAAATGTTGGATAAGGGATACATTAGGCCAAGTGTATCACGTTAGGGCACATCGGTCTTATTTGTAAAGAAGAAAGATGTTACTCTCAAATTATACACTGACTACAGACATTTGAATAAAGTGACCATCAAGAACAAGTATCTGTTACTGAGGATTAATGACTTTTTTGATTAATTGAAGGGAGCAGCAGTGTTCTCGAAGATTGATTTGAGATCCGGATATCATCAATTACGCATCAAAGAATAGGACATTTACATGACAACTTTCTCGATCAGGTATGGGAATTATGAGTTTTTTGTAGTTCCATTTGGTTTGACTAATTCTCCAACTACATTTATGTGCTTGATGAATAGTGTGTTGCATCCATATTTGAATAAGTTTTTTATTATGTTCATTGATGACATATTGATATATTCTAAAAATGAGGAAGAGCATGTTGAGCATTTAGCAATAGTGTTGAGGTTGGTGAGAGAGAATCAGTTGTATGCTAAGCTCAGCAAGTGTAGTTTCTTTTAGACTTGGGTACACTAATTTGGACATGTTGTCTCCAAGGAGGGCATTGAAGAGGATCCAAAAAGATAAGGGCCATTATGGAGTGGGTAGCTCCTTATAATGTGGATGAGGTAATGTCTTTTATGGGTTTGGTAGACTATTATAGGAGATTCATTAGGAACTTCTCACAGATCGCTTATCTTATCACATCATTGAAAAGGAAAGGTAAGAAGTTTGAATGGACCGAGGAGTGTGAGGCTAGTTTTGAGCAGTTTAAGCAGTTGTTAAAACATGCACCAATGTTAAATATTGTAGATCTAGATAAAGAGTTTGTAGTATGCACAGATGCTTACAAGAAAGGGCTTGGTGGAGTCCTTGTGTAAGATTGACAGGTGGTATGCTATGAGTCACTAAAAATGAATTAGAATGAACATAACTACCCCACACATGATCTTGAGTTGGTAGCATGTTGTAGCTACTGCAACAACCCCTCCAAAATTTCTAAAATCCTTAAAATTTCCGGAGCCCCTGTATCATGCAAGATTTCCTGCACCTTTGGGATCTGTTCAAAAGCTCGCCAGACTAGCAGAGCCTCATAAAAACCTAAGTTTTCCTGCTAAGTGAGGCTAAGTCACATGATCCTATTTTAGCAAGTCAGTCACATCTTCGGAACGCGACTATGTTGAACATTTGCGAACCTTCCGACTATTGCGACTTGTGAGACCCACAATTTGCTAAGTCACAAAGGTCGCATGGGTCACACTTGGAACTAGTTGTGACCATGCGACCCTTTTGACCTCGTGACCAACAGATCGCAAGGTCACATAGGTCGCAAGGTCACGCTTGACACTCATTGTGACCATGCGACCCTTGCAACCTCGGGACCAGCAGGTCGCAAGGTTGCAAGGTCGCACTTTAGACCCATGCGACCTTTGCACGTGCGACCAAAATTATAAAAGGGAAGGTCACACCTATTCATTTGTAACAACTCCTTTCATCGCACAAAGACGAAGAGGTTTTGCGACTTAGGAACGCATGCATTTTTCTCTAGGTAGATGACTTTTCACCTTCCCGGTAATCATGTTTTTTAACCAAGTGTCATTCCCTTCCTCCTCGACCTGCCACATTCCATTCCAAGGGGTTTTATCCCCTTTTGCTTAGGTTTTTTCACCTCAAACCTAAATAAGTAGTTTCCCTAGCCCTAATCAATCTCTCTTGACTCTCTCATGACCATTCCTCAACCCTAATCATCCAAAGCCTCAAATATTCCTCCTTGGGCTGCAAAAAACCTAAGTTGCACGGCCCATGGCCACGATACCACTTTTCCCGCGACCTAGCGATTGTGCGACCCAACAACTGTACAACCCTATGACCCCAGTGAGTGTGTGACATGTGACTCATATGCTAAGTCACTAAGTTGCACTCTTTGACTTGCGACCAAGTGACACATCTCCTTTGTGACCTACAAGAAAAACCTCCTGCTAGCTTTCAAAGTTAATTTTATTTAGGTAGTCTTTTGCTTGATTTTCATGTCTTCGCTCTCATTGTGGGATTGTATTTTTGGCATGCCAAGTGACATAGACCTTGAATGCATCTCCATATCCTCCTTCGAAGATGAGATGACACCGCCATCTACTAAGACTACTCACAGAGGCTCGGGAAGCGGTTCATGGGAGGTCTACCAAGACGAGGAGACACCCACATTTGGGGATACAACGTGCAACATTAGAAAAACCATGAAGCTCTCCTACTATACAATCTACGAGGAGTTCTCAAAGCCGGACATACCGGAAACCCAAGAGGATTTCCCAATATACCTAAATGTTAAGAGGTCGAAGCTACACAAGATGGCATCACACCCCCCGGTCTTCCCATGCACAGAGACTATTGAATGGATCCTACAAGATATAGATACAGATTTATGGATGATCAGTGTCCATGCTGGGGTACCCTTAGCTGCGATCTACCCTACAGATATTGCCGCATGCTACAGACTCCCAGAGAGATAAGAGAATTTCAATACCAGGTGGCTCTCTGGTTTTGCAATCCCAGTTAAAGATATCCTGAGAGAATAGTGGTAGGACCCATCAAAGTTCTGGGATAGATCCAATCAACTGTACAGGATAGAGGGGTTACGTAAGGTATTTCAACTAATTACCGCTATGATGTGTCGCTTATATGGTAAGGCATAATGTGACATATTCTACGAAACCTAGGTTCCTCTCATGCATGTCATTGCCACCCGAGTAACTATTTTCAATTGAGCAAATATTTTGGCATCATCTTTGAAAACAAACATAGTTGCATCCAAGCACCCACAACTAGAACAACCTCCAAAATTCTATATTGCTTCATACCTCCTAGAAAAGGTCTGCGCAAGATGCCAATTTGAGCAATGTAGCTATAACTAAGATACATCAGTAGCCGACCCCATGCACCGCCACTACAAGGTTTTCTAGGACACTGCCTATAGAGGTATGATTGATGTGATTTCTAAATCTTTCATCGCCCAACTATACCAACTTATATTTAGTGAGGAACCACCATGCATGTCAAAGAAGGCTATGGAGACAATGGTCAAAGTATCACATTGGTTTCCCATCCAAGAGGGAACGTTCATTATAGTTTTCGGTACCCATAAGTCCCCCATTGCCCTACTCAGGTTCATCACAGAAAAATAAAAAATAAAAAATAAATAAATAAATAAAATAATAAAATAATAATAATAAATAAATAATAATAATAATAAAAAATTAATTAATTAATTAAAATAAATTAAAAAATAAATAAATATAAATAAATAAATAATTAAAAAAAAAAAAAAAATCCTACGAGAAATCTCCGACCAAATGACACAAGGATTTTCAAGGGTACTAAACAAAGGTAAGAAGAAACAATGGCCTTCCTTCCCTCTCACCATCGAAGCATATGTAGTGGATAATTTTAAACAAGTAGAGGCCAAGGCTGAAGCATTGAAAGGGATCCATTTTTTAAGTCTCAACTATTAGACATACGATCCTGAGAAAGTCGTGGCCGCCCACCAAAATAAAGCTAAGTTCAGCTGGTCAAATTTGCACACCAGACAATAGCATGAAGACGTGGTGAAGAATTGGTATAACGCCACAATGGAACTTAGTCTGAGTAAGTAGCAAGCTAGAGATGGGGAGCTCCTTGAGGATTCACACAAAAATGTTAATCTTAAAGAAAGAGCCTCCACCATCAAGAAAAAACAGCAGGAGGCACAAAGCAACATCAAGGAATCCAACAAGCGAAAGGGAAAAGAGGTCGAAGGTCTTTTGAGCGACCCCAAAGAGGAAGACATTAATGAAACATTGGAACAAAGAAATGCCACCCTGGTAAGAAAAAAGTAGGAGCTTAAGAGGAGAGAGCAAGAGATCAAACAATCTCAAGATTCTAGTGACCAAGGCTAGTGCGAGAAGAGAAGGCGACAAGAAGAGAAGCGAATGGAGAGATAGCTACAAGAAAAATTGCAAGAGAAAATAAGGACTCAGGAAGATGCAGAGAAGAAAATACAGCAAGAGGAGTGAAAGGTTAATGAATAAGAAGAGATAGAGAAGAAAAGGCAGGAAGATGAGCTCAAGAGGTATCAAGTGCTCGCAGAGCAAGAAAGAAGGCAACAAGAGGAGGAACTAAGGAGGAGCAAAGAAACAGAAACTAGGGGGAGTGTGCAAGGAGAGACTAGTAAAAAAGTTGAGCCAGATTCAAAACAAATTGAGCTACCCCCATTGGATGTGCCTCCTTCTGCTCCCCTCACTAGCAAGCACTTTCCCTTGCAAGAACTAGGTTTATTTGAAGGACAAGAAGAGGAAGTCTTATACCTCACAAGGCTCACCTTCGATGAAGTCAGCCTTAAACTGTGCAAGAAAGGAAAAAGTATTGTGCCAAGAATCCAACTGAGCCCTTATCGGTCACAAAGGCCAAGGAGATTGTTCCCAACATCATAGCGAACCTGGAAATGATCACCTCGATCGGGACAAGTTTTGTTGCCGCCACGGAACACAATGTGGCCCGGATGAGAAAACAGATCATATACCTTCAAAATATGCTTTACATGTCTTAGCAAAGGGTCACCACCGCAGAACAAGAGAGAAAGAGAGTAGAGGAAGAGAATGAAGCCCTCCGTTTGGTTTACTCAAGCATAGCAGAATTTCATGCAGCGATGAAAGGAGAGGCCGAGACCCTTGGGGAATTTATGGTGATGTTCTACGAAGAGATTTCTCAGCTACATCACATAGTGGCCCCAGTCTTGGCAATACAAACTCACATAAAGGAAAGAGTCATGATGCTAAAGGAGGCTGTGATTGCTCTAGATAAAATACATGAATGGTCGGTTAAATACCCAGGAGCACCAGCAGTGATCCCTATGGAAGACTAGATCACCGTGGATAACGCCAATGTTCAAATCCACATCAAGATTCAATCAAAGTAAAACTTAACCAAGGATGTGGACGTGGTATTAGCTTCCTACAGACACCTATTCAATGGGCTAGAATCTATGATCCAACTTCATGGGTTTCCTTCTATCAGAGAATTCAGGCAAGTGAGGAGGCAGGAGGATATCTCAAAGGAAGTACAAGTTTTTTATGATACATATAAACAAGAAGCCCATGCAGAGGACATGCCAATTACCAAAGAAAATATCACATGTTATGTGGTAGAACGAGTAAGGATTTACACCAAACTGGTGACCTTGAATAACCAGGTGAATGCCAAATAAACCACCCTCATCCCATACTCACTCGAGTGCCTGCACAGAAATGATGAAGATCAGCCATAGATTACTCACACCTATTTGATAGGACAACTCAATATGGACATCCCATAACTTGCTATTGTTAAATTGATGAATTAGATTAGTAGCTTATTTTTGTGATGTATGTACTTTGGTAGAATAAGACATTTTGGAATATGAAATGTCATGAGGAAGACCAAGGGTCATTGGGTAAATTAAGATTCATGAAGAAGTGCAAAAGTCAAGTGTAGGCCATGAGTCACCCTCACTCTATATATACACCCTCATGCAACATTTGTAAGGACCTTTTTTGCTGAGGACATTTTGGGCTATATTGCTTAGGAGAACTTATGCTCTTCTAATTGATGCAAGTAGTGATTGTAATATTCCACCATTGGATATCTCAAATCTTGTATGTCGTAATGCCATGATTAATTTCTTCGCTTGATGGATTGAATGTTCCTGAGAGTGCTTTGATGTGCAACCTTTTGACGTGTTGTCTCATACTATGAACTTTGTGTTGCTTCGCATGGATGGTATATGATTCGCTAACTCTATGCTTATGTTGATGAACTGTTTCGTTGGTATTGGTATAATATATTCTTGACTATACATTTACTTATGCTCATAGATGTTTGATTAATTCGAACTTCTTTACAGTTTTTAAATGCCTTATCTTGTAAAAAACGAGTCTTATTTGAAGTGTGCTAACAGTTACTTTACGTAAGGTTTATGTTGTTAATAGTCTGCCTATTCATGGTATGCATGTTATAATATATGTGTCAATTATTGCCTTGTGTTTATTGAAGTTCATGCTTTCAATTGAGCCCACATTCCACCTTCATCAGAAGCAAGCTAAACACACATGAATGATGATCGGGCCTACATACCATAATGGATCCCTAAAGAAATTGGTGCAGGCTCTAGTTGGGAACCTACATCGGGGAGATCCCTTTTGTTGTTGATGGAGAATTCTAGCGCCTCAATAGATTTGGCACTAGAAGGAGGGTCATGGAAAGTACTAATACACGCCCTCACACTGAAACTTCTCATCAAGCTAGTAACCAACCTCATCCTCCCGCACCTCCTGAGATACCATACATTCTCCCTTACGGTCTGGCTTTCAAGAGGCCACATCAATAAGAGTCCCAAATTACCCCTCTTGAAGATGCCCCGAGAGGAGAGGAACTTCCCATGCTCGAAGTCACCAACGAATAACTCAGGACCATGTGCACTATTACTCTCCAGTTCGCAAGGGGTTTGAAATGCATTCTTTCTACTAATTCCCTATCCAACTCAAACACATGCGTGCCTCACCACATGCATCAAGGTGTCCTCATTAACACCATATCACAGTTAATCGGCCTAGCACTTGATGACTATGCAGATGTTGTTGAAATGCTCTCCATAAAAGGGTTGGACAGTCCTCACAAAGATGATGGGGGTGACCCTAAGAATACCTTCACCAGGGAGAACAACCTGTCACAATGGGGAGAGACACAGGGAAATGATTGATGCCTCACGGAGGATACCCCACTCAACAATCAACCTTTGAGGGGAAATACTGAGGGGACCCTAGGGCGGGGAACTGAGGAATACCTTAGAGATCGTATAAAAATTTACAACAACCAGTGACTCCTAAGGAACCTAATTAATACTAGGAATGTGTGAAACAATAGGGACCTAGGACACCTCAGAGTGCCTCAAGGGGAAGACAGGCAGCCTCCTCACACCAGTGGGGGATCAAGCACCAGTAGTGAATCAGAGGGAAATGACCGCCACCTTCTGTTTCAACAATCTAGAGGCAACCACCACCAATAGTCGTTGGCCTGGATGGCTCAATCCCCATTAAACATTAGAGGCAAACCCATGACATGCCCTACCATTCTGAGAAACACCTCCAAAAGTTCGACCCCAAAAAGGGAGCCTCGAACGACGAACATATTAGCAATTTCTATCTAGCATTCCAAATGATGAACATACAGTACGATGACATGGCTTGTTGATTATTTCCTCACACTCTCGAGAATAAGGCAACCACTTGGTATCAGTCGCTTCCCATTGCCTCCATCTAAACTTGGGATGAGTTTCGAAAACCTTTCTTGATAAGTTTTCAGAAGACAAGACACCTTCTATGCTCCTCACCAAGCTTAACACATTGAAGTGACACAAGAAGCAGAGGGTGAAATATTTTAACCAACGATTCACAACCATTTTAAATAAGTTCCTGATGGACATGGCCCTTGATGATTCCATCGCGATTGATTATTACACTAGGGACCCGCCATGAGATATTCTTGTGTTCATTAAACATGAAGCAAAACCAACCCTATTAGAGATCTTTGCTACAACACTCGAGGTTAAAAAGGATCTTCTTTCTATCGTTGCCCTAGAGCATGAGTCCTGAGAGGAGGAAAAACCCTCCAGTAAGAAAAATAAAGCCTCATCAAGTAAAACCATAGATAAAGAAAAATATTCCTTTGATTTCGAAGGACTGGCCAAATCCCTAAAGCAGTTGACTAATGAAGTGTCTTAATTAAAGAGAAGTACCAGTTACGCTTCGAGAGGAGGAAATTCTGCTAAACCATTTTTTTGGAAAACTAACAACCCCCCCCCCCCCTAAGAGCGTCGCAGGAATCCAGTTCAAATTTCAATGTGGAAGAGCTAGGAAAGGATAACTTTTGAAATTTCCATCAGGCCTCTCACTCTGAGAAAACATGTCCGCAATGGCTCCATAACATGACCATCATAGCCACCCATCCTTTAGAAGACGAGGCCATGGGAGAGGATGAAGAAGAAACTAATGATCTTGAAGAGGATGACTCCCCTCCCAATGATGATGCTCCATCCGCCATGTTAACCTTTGAAGTCATCCATGGGGGAGACGTACTGACCACTCAAGAGGGCATTGTGGGAGACGCTCCTCCCACAAAACCACAAACAAACCTTAGGAGTAAATGTCCCGTGTGGGATGCTATGTTGGAAGATAAGGAAAGGGATTTGTTAAGAAGGAATCTACCACCCGCCAATACTAGCCAACCATCCACCCCTTCCCCCAAAGGGACAAATGATCTAAGCTGTAGGGAGTCCCCAACTGATGCGAGAGGGGACTCATCCACACCCAAATTTTTTACCAAAGGAGTGACGGCTAAAACTACCTCGTTAACACAATGTTTGGTGCAAGAGGCTTTGTCCATTGACTTGGATTACAATATCATCGAGGACATGAAGAAGACTCGAGCTAATATTTAATTCTATGAGTTATGAAAGTTGACGATCCAACATGAGTTGATTGTCAAAACCTTTGCCACCTCTTCTGCTCCTTCAAAACCCTCCTCATCGACTAGAGATAACTACTGAGGTTGATCCCCAGCCGTGATTGACCTTCAAGCAAGAGTAAATGCCGCAAACACAAACTTGAGAGGTTTGAAACCTCCTTTCCTCTTGACCTTTGAGATGTTCAACTACAATGTACACAACTACCTTGTTGACTCTGGTGCGTCAACCAACGTCATGCCCTGGTCAGTATGCAAAAAGCTAAACATCCAACCAGAGAAAACAGATGCTGAAATCATCCAACTTGATAGATCCCAAGTTCCGGTTGTGGGAGAGTTGAATAACATTATTATCCAATTGTTTTCTGACTCTTGGGTCCATCAATGCATTGACATAATCGTAGTAGACATCCCATAAGCCTAAAGTTTACTCTGTAGCAAAGATTGGTCCTGTAAGCTTCAAGGCTCTTCGCCACAGATTGGTCCCACTTATGGCTACCCTACAAGGGAAATAATAACATGTTCAGGGTCAATAGTGAAACTTGCATGAAGCATATCATAACCGACCTTGAGGTCTATAACAAACCAATCAGCTAGGCCCAAGAAGAGTTGTGGGTGTGTCTCCTTAAGACACTATTCAGTTTCTATCAGTCTTAGACATCGAATATTGCTTCGGATACCCAATTGGAGCTTCCAATGCAAACCCCAAGCCATAATAATGAAATATGCGCTTTGAAACTGCACAATCCGGACCCACCCTCCCTCAATGCTGGAATCTGGACATTATACTATGACGGATCCAAGACTCATGATGGAGCTGGATCCAGTTCAAGGATAATTTTAGGGGCGAATGTTCGCCCTTTGGGGGAATTAAGGAGTTTTAAATTTTTAGTGGGCGAATATTTTGTATCATAGTACATTTTTACAAATCACCTCAAATAGCCCACCTTATTTTAAGGGAGAGGGTAAAAAAGGTAAATTTAGCCCTTGAAATTAGGACTTACAACCTTCCATTCGCCCATTTTCAAGAATAGGTTTTATTTAAGTGAATCCATTCGCCCATTTTCAAGAATAGGTTTTATTTAAGTGAATCCTATGGGCCAAATACCATATTTATAAAAGAGGTATGGTAAATTAATAAAAATATAAATAAATGAGAGGTATGGTAAATAAATAAAACATTTTTTATATTTACTCCATAAATCACCTTATATACATGTAAGGGTGTAAACAAATAAAAATATAAGTAAAGTGGAGGTATGGTAAATAAATAAAATGTCTTTTTATACTTACTCAAAAGGTATGGTAAATAAATAAAAATATAAATAAACTAGACGTATCGTAAATAACTAAAACCTCATAAAAATATAAATAAACGAGAGGTATGGTAAAAAAATAAAACATTTTTTTATATTTACTCCATAAGTCACCTTATATTTACGAACACTCAAAAAATGGGTTATATTTAGGTGAAACCTATGGCCAAAATACTATGGGACAAATACCATGGACTAGATTGTTATTAATACCATGCAAAAAACCATTATTAACCCTAATATTAGGATTAATAAAAATAAAAATGGCACATGGTATTGACCCATGGTATTCACCAAAATGGCACATGGTATTGACCCATGGTATTCACCAGGAATGTAGCATATTTAAATGGGGGAATTAAACCAGCATGTAGCCTATGCTAAGATTCACTAGGACTTTACAAAGTTTTATTATTTAGTGAAAGACTCGCCAAGATCTTACAAGATTTTATAATTGTGTAAAATATTCGCCATGCCTGGTGAGAGATTCGCCAAAAAATTATATATACATATTATATTATTGATAAAATCGCCTTTCATTTTTCCTATATACCATGGAGATTCGCCCATTTATTATATTTATAAATTTAGGGGGGTTCTTAAAATTTTCCCTGATCCAGTTGTGTCCTGGTAGACCCCAAAGGAAATAAATCCTTGATTTCTTGCATATTAGAGTTCCAATGCACCAACAACACTAAGTATGAGGCATTGGTCCTCGGCCTCAAAAAATCCATCAATCTAAACGCAGATTGTCTAAAGGTAATTAGGGTGTTGGCTTGTTGGGCCTAACCCAGGTTCGGAGTTGAATATCCAAACAAATCCCTGTACTACTGGCCCTTTCGGCAACATCCTGCGGAGCGTGGACTGAGGTCTCACCCAAGGCAATATGGGGGGGGATGTTGGAACCAGGTTTCCACACCCTTGAGATGTCTGAGGGGGTTGATTTAGTCCAACTATGAATACCTTTCTGCAAGTTACTTTGCTCACTTTCTCGACCTACAAGGCCTTCATGCCCTTGTTATATTTGCCTTCACGCAGCCTTAACCAGCGGCTGTGGGACTTTCGCGCCGCTAGAGCAGCGATCTGTGCTATTTCCCAAAGTCACACCATGGATTTTGCTTATCTTTTTATAACAGTTATTTATCTTTTCGTAAACAGATACCTTATATTATATTCACTTATCCAGCACATTCATATAAGTTCGCGCAACAACTAAACAGTAAACTTGCAATCGATACCCAATATACTTTAATGCATAAAATAGGAAAAGATACACAGAAATATTGTAAAACTTCTCTTTATTAATGCTTCAATTGGTTACAGACTCCAACTGCCATGCGCACTCAGCTGCAGGGGTCCACGCACTCAACTACAGACTACTAGGCCTCTACGCACTCAGCTGCAGAGCCTTTTCGTACTCTACGACCCAAAGACATGACTCTAGACTTCGACGCAATGCTCCATGGATTGATTTCCTCTCTTCTTAGATTGTCTTTACACTTAGAGTCTCGCTCTATTTATACAATCCCATGGTCTGCGAACCATGGGCAGATCTCCCAAACCGACATTGCATTACAAAATGACGGCGGACAACCCTTTGACTCATTTACCATCTTCGTGCTACACGCTCACAAATAGCAAAGTCTTTACATCAGACTTAGTCAAAACTTGGGTTTTAAGCCCCAAAACTTTCCTTGGGGGGATCCCACACCCAAAAGGCCCCCAAAAAAAACATCGTTACTCGCCCTCGAGTCACTATATCGGTGCAAATATCTTCGCATGGAGACCTCCCAAATATGCTCGGACAGCTGCAAGGTTGGAAGTGCACTGAGTGGGTGCCTGTTGTATCTCTTGTACGCGTTGCTCCGAGACTACGGTGTCAGAACTACTCCCCTGAATCTGTTCCTACATCCCCTACATCTGCACGAGCTTGCCTTCAATTTTTGTGGTGATTACGAAGGCCACGTCAATCCGAGGCTGAATACGCGCCTTCAAAACCACTTCTCTGTGTCACGTTGTGTTTACTTTCTCCTTAAATTCTTTGGCTTGTTACATTCGCGCGAGCCTCTGTGTGAGGGCCACCATCTCCGTGGTCCCTTTGATGTTGTCATATTGTTGTTGTAGCTCAAACACCTCTATTTCTAAGCACTATATGTTCGAGTCCTCCTGTAGATTGGTGAGGACCTCAAACGATTCTTCCAACATTTTGGTGCAGTATTCACTGCACTGTTGATATCCTCCATCCCCATGTTGAAAATAGCAACAAGAAATGAAAAAAATAGAATCCAGAAATTCCAATTTTAATTTGTCCTTGAATTAAAATTGTGAATTAAAATTGAATTTAGTCTCACCAGCTGCTTGGAAATAATTAATTAATTCATTATGGATTAATTAGTTGGATACATTCAAGTTAGAAGTCTTTCTGCAGTCATGCAACAGTTATCCTTTAAATTAAGAAGATTATCCCTTAATTAAGGAGATAAGATTGAGTTATATTTGAGTTATAATTAGTTAGCTCAGTTTACTAAGTTAAGTCCAGTTAAATTAGTTCCAAATGGTTTGAGGAACTAATTGTGAGTTATCAATTAGTTGATGCATGCATGCACTCAGCTAGTGTACTCTAGATAACTGAAGATTCCCTCATCAAAAACTCATGCATGTCTATTCTAAGAAAGACCCAGTTGAGATTAAAGTCAAGGAAAATGTACTATCAGTTGCATGTTTTCTCTTATAAAGGAAACTCATGCATGCAGAAGGAATAAGGTTCCTTGAGGATTGCATAGTTCTGATAGGGCGTGAGATCAGTGTTCCACTTGGTTGAGAGTCTTCCACTTGGTAACAGGAGGATCACCTAGGAGAAATAGCACAAGGATATAAGAGCTTGGAGGTCAAAGAGGAAGGCTTGTGAGAAGCTTTGATTTCCTATGAGCATCCAGGAGGATTGTACTGAGAGCTGGCTAGCTGTGAGAGCTAAGGTTTTGTATAATTCTGATGTATTTCCACCTTGTATGATAATACAGATAGTGGTGTTTTTAGCTGAGGCTTTCCCCTGAGTATTTTCTGTGTTTCAGATGCGTTAAGTCTTCTTCTTCTAGTTATATGTGTTCAGCTTGATCTTGCTCAATCTTTAAGCGTCCGCAAAGAAAATTGATAGTAGAAGTAGATTATAGTATTTTGATTTGGTATATTGCATTATCTTGTTAATCTACAGTCAGATTTTCTACATAGGTCTCAGAGCGAGATTGGTAGAAAATTTCCAGAATTTCTACATGGTATGAGAGTTAGCTGGTCTATAGAGAAATTTCTACATGGTATTAGAGCCAAGTTTATCGAAGCTGTGAACAATATACAGAGAAGAGAATTCGAAGTTTCAAGTTTGAGGTTGCAGGTGAAAATCGAATTCATATCATACTTCAATTGAGATGGGACATTATGCGACTAATTGCCCATCGAAGAAGTCCAAGAAGGGATCCTCGAAAGGATCAGAAGGTGAGGCATTAGCCTCCCAGTTCGAAATGGACTTTACCCTCATCACATGCATGGTGTCATCGATGGTGGGTTGTGGTTGGTATCTTGACAGTTGAGCCTCATTCCACATGACCAGCGATAAAATTTTATTCAATGCCTTGGACGAGAAAGACCTCAAGATGTGCATAGAGATGGGTGACGATGAAAGGTTTAGTGTTTCAGGAGTGCGCATGGTTGCTTTTTAGAGGGAGCATGGAGCTCCTATCACCTTGACAGATGTGTAGTATGTGCCTGGACTGAAGAAGAACTTGGTATCGGTCGCGATGTTGGAGGACAGAGGCTACGATGTTGTCTTCAGTAAAGGAAAGGCATTCCTTAGGCACATCACCATGAGACAGGTGAAACAGATCAGTTCACAAGTTAAGAACCTGTATGTTGTTGAGGTTCAAGATGCATGCAATGCCTTGAGGAGTAAGGCAAATGTTAGAGACTTGGTGGTTGAGAGGGAGAGCAAATTACCTCTCAACTTGCAGTCCCAAAAGAAGTCTTAGACAATTGTGGAGGAGTCACAATTGGAGAAGTGGGCAGAGGGATCACATGTAGCTATACCTCCAGGTGTGAGGTGGGGTAATGTGAAGTGATAGTCCCAAGAAGGCTGAAATTGGGCAGGGACCATTGAGAGGCTTTATCTCATGGATCGTACCTTGCTACGGGAGCCCAAATTACATAGTAGCAGGAGGAATCAGTGGGATTGATGTAGTCAGAGATCAAAGTAACAAAGGTTAGGGTAGTCAGATACGGAAAAGCACAGAGAAGGATTGACAACAATGCAGAAATGCAGAGTCAGCCGAAGCGCAAATTTTTCAGTTGATAGAGGCAATGTCAATTAGAGACTTTGATGACAAGTGCATCATACTGATTTATATTAGACGCTTTTTCTGTTTCTAAAGTTGTTGGAGCTACAACACTCGAGAGAAGTGTTGCATGCAAAACATTCCAAAGGTTCAGGATCAGAATCGAGTTGAATTCCTTTATTTTTGAGAGGGAGTGTTGAAAATAGCAACAAGAAATGATAAAAATAGAATCCATAAATTCTAATTTTAATTTGTCCTTAAATTAAAATTGTGAAATAAAATCGAATTTAGTCTCACTAGCTACTTGGAAATAATTAATTAATTCATTATGGATTAATTAGTTGGAGAAATTCAAGTTAGAAGTCTTTATGCAGTCATGCAACAGTTATCCCTTAAATTAAGGAGATTATCCCTTAATTAAGGAGATAATATTGAGTTATATTTGAATTGTAAGTAGTTAGCTTAGTTTACTAAGTTAAGTCCAGTTAAATTAGTTCCAAATTGTTTGAGGAACTAATTGTGAGTTATCAATCAGTTGTTGCATGCATGCACTCAACTAGTGTACTCTAGATAACTGAATATTCCCTCATCAAAAACTCATGCATGTCTATTCTGAGAAAGACCCAGTTAAGATTAAAGTCAAGGACAGTGTACTATCAGTTGCATATTTTCTCTTATAAAGGAAACTCATGCATGCAGAAGGAATAAGGTTCCTTGAGGATTGCAGAGTTCTAACAGGGTGTGAGATCAGTGTTCCACTTGTTTGAGAGTCTTCCACTCGGTAATAGGAGGATCACCCAGGAGAAACAACGCAAGGAAATAGGAGCTTGGAGGGTAGAGAGGAAGGCTTGTGAGAAGCTTCTATTTCCTGTGAGAATCTAAGAGGATTGTACTGAGAGCTGGCTAGTTGTGAGAGCTAAGGTTTTGTATAATTCTGATGTATTTCCACCTTGTATGATAATACAGATAGTCGGGTTTTTAGCTAATGCTTTCCCCTAAGTATTTTATGTGTTTCATATGCATTGATTCTTCTTCTTCTAGTTATATGTGTTCAACTTAATATTGCTCAATGTTCAAGCTTCCACAAAGAAAATTGATAGTAGAAGTAGATTATAGTATTTTGCTTTGGTATATTGCATTATCGGGTTAATCTACAGTCATATTTTCTACATAGGTCTCAGATCGAGATTTGTAGAGAATTTTCAGAATTTCTACATGGTATCAGAGCTAGTTGATATATAGATAAATTTCTACATGGTATCAGAGCCAAGTTTATCGGAGCTGTGAACAGTATACAAAGAACAGAATTCGAAGTTTGAAGTTCGAGGTTGGAGGTGCAAATCGAATTCATATCATACTTCAATTGAGATGGGACATTAAGCGACTAATTACCCATCGAAGAAGTCCAAGAGGGGATCCTCGGAAGGATCGGAAGGTAAGGCATTAGCCTCTTAGTTCTAAATGTACTTTACCCTCATCGCATGCATGGTGTCATCGATGGTGGGTTGTGGTTAGTATCTTGACAGTGGAGCCTCATTCCACATGAGCAGCGATAAAAGTTTATTCAGTGCCTTGGAGGAGAAAGACCTCAAGATGCGCATAGAGATGGGTGATGACAAAAGGTTTAGTGTTTCAAGAGTGGGCACGGTTTCTTTTCAGAGGGAGCATGGAGCTTCTATCACCTTGACAAATGTGAAGTATGTGCCTGGACTGAAGAAGAACTTGGTATCGCTCGCGATGTTGGAGGACAAAAGCTACGATGTCGTCTTCAGTAAAGGAAAGGCGTTCCTTAGACACATCACCATGATACAGGTGAAACATATCGCTTCACAAGTTAAGAACCTGTATGCTCTTGAGGTTCAAGATGCATGCAAAGCCTTGAGGAGCAAGGCAAATGTTAGAGACTTGGTGGTTGAGAGGGAGAGTAAATTACCTCTCAACTTGCAGCCCCAGAAGAAGTCTTATACAATTATGGAGGAGCCACAATTGGAGAAGTGGACAGAGGGATCACATGCAGCCATACCTCCAGGTGTGAGGTGGGGCGATGTAAAGTGATAGCCCCAAGAAGGCTGAAATTGGGAAAGGTCCATTGAGAGGTTTTATCTCATGGACTTTACCTTGCTACGGGAGCCCAAAGTACATAGTAGTGGGAGAAATAAATGGGATTGATGCAATCAGATATTAAAGTGACAGAGGCTAGAGAAATCAAATACTGAAGAGCACAGAGAAGGATTGACAACAGTATAGAAATGCAAAGTCAGCCGAAGCGCAAAGTTTTCAGTTGACGGAGGCAATAGTAGTAAAGATTTTG
This sequence comes from Pinus tabuliformis, assembly GCA_031772625.1. Taxonomy (NCBI): domain Eukaryota; kingdom Viridiplantae; phylum Streptophyta; class Pinopsida; order Pinales; family Pinaceae; genus Pinus; species Pinus tabuliformis. The sequence continues at coordinate 1,107,733,817 of CM062816.1, read as the reverse complement.
ATGACAGGTGCATCATACTAATTCAGGTTGGATGTTTTTTTTATTTCTGAAGTTGTTGGAGCCACAACACTTGAGAGAAGTGTTGCATGCAAAACATTCCAAAGGTTTAGGATCGGGATCGAGTTGAATTCCTTTCTTGGTGAGAGGGAGTGTTGAAAATAGAAACAAGAAATGATAAAAATAGAATCCAGAAATTCCAATTTAATTTTGTCCTTGAATTAAAATTTCATATTAAAATCAAATTTAGTCTCACCACCTGCTTGGAAATAATTAATTAATTTATTATGGATTAATTAGTTGGAGAAATTCAAGTTAGAATTATTTCTGCAGTCATGCAACAGTTATCCATTAAATTAAGGAGATTATCCCTTAATTAAGGAGATAAGATTGAGTTATATTTGAGTTGTAATTAGCTAGCTCAGTTTACTAAGTTAAGTCCAGTTAAATTAGTTCCAAACTGTTTGAGGAACTAATTGTGAGTTATCAGTCAGTTGATGCATGCATGCACTGAACTAGTGTACTCCAGATAACTGAAGGTTCCCTCATCAGAAACTCATGCATGTCTATTCTGAGAAAGACCCAGTTGAGATTAAAGTCAAGGAAAATGTACTATCAATTGCATGTTTTATCTTATAAAGGAAACTCATGCATGCAAAAGGAATAATTTTCCTTGAGGATTGCACAGTTTTGACAGGGTGTGAGATCAGTGTTCCACTTGGTTGAGAGTCTTCCACTTGGTAACAGGAGGATCACCCAGGAGAAACAACGCAAGGAAATAGGAGCTTGGAGGGCAGAGAGGAAGGCTTGTGAGAAGATTTGATTTCCTGTCAGCATCCAGGAGGATTGTATTAGGATCTGGCTAGTTGTGAGAGCTAAAGCTTTGTATAATTCTGACGTATTTCCACCTTGTATGATAATACAAATAGTAGGGTTTTTAGCTGAGGCTTCCCCCTAAGTATTTTCTATGTTTCATATGCATTGATTCTTCTTCTTCTGGTTATATGTGTTCAGCTTGATCTTTCTCAATCTTTAAGCTTCCACAAAGCAAATTTATCATACAAGTAGATTATAGTATTTTGCTTTGGTATATTGCATTATCGAGTTAATCTACAGTAAGATTTTCTACATAGGTCTTAGAGTGAGATTTGTAGATAATTTGCAGAATTTCCACATGGTATCAGAGCTAGCTGATCTATAGAGAAATTACTACACCCCAATGTAATGGCACTGGGGCAATGTTCCCTGACCTCTAGAGGAGTTGAAGGCTACACATTCAACTGCAGCTATGCTATCTGAAGGTTTATTTCTAGCTGAACCTTGGCCATTTCTTCTCGTGCCTCGCACACCCCTGCTGCTAATCTTTGGATGTGCGCCTTTGCTGGTGCTTCTACTGGGATAGCTAGCTCAAGGACCATCTGGCAGGATTCTTCAATTACTTGTACCATCTTCCTGTTCTGATATACAACTTCATCGCATTACAAGCTCAACTGCTCCATGTTGATCCTTTGTTCACTCAACACCTGCAATGCGCAACTCTCCCTAGCCCGTAGTTCTGTAGTAATCCCATCCTGCAGAACATAGAGCGTCCCCTGAGGGAGAACAGCCATGTTGATCCCTATTCCTTTCATTGTACTGATCGTAGGCTTGTCAGCCTCATTTTCTATAACCAATGCGCGTTCTAGCAACACTATTGTGTTGGTCGTATGAGCACGCAACATTACCTTGGCTGTGGTTGTTCCCACTGCAAGGCTAGTTGAGAGAGTACCAGCCTGAGAAGTGTGCACATGCAACTCATGAATCTGTGCTCGGAGGGCCCCCAACACAATCTGATTCTCCTCCGCAAAGTTCTGTAGGGCCTCTGTGGTGATGTCACGCACCGTCTCTGCTATATCGTGCACATCCCCCTCAATAAGGGTGATTGGGTCGATAGACAGCTTAGACCCTTTTACCTTCTTTTGCGATCCCATTTGCTGTCTCGGGTGGTGGTGCTCCAATAGTTTCGACGTTGTCTATGGGTCTACATCACCCTCCTCTATCTTTGTTTCCATCTCCTGCTCCTGCTCAAGCGAAGGTGACTTTTGGCCCTCGTGCTCCTTCTCTGCTGCCTTTTGTGCTGCTACTGCAGCCTTTTGTTGTTTTGCTACTATCTGCACAACATCCCGCGCCTCCTGTGCCTTTGTTGTTGCTACTTCTTTTCTTCTCTTTTTCGCCAACTGTGCCACACACAGTTTTGCCTCCTCCTTCATTTTCTGTGCATCAGACTTTTCCACCGCATAGATGTCTAGAGAGCGCCATTATAGTAGCCACGTCTCAAGTACATCAAAGATCACATCATCTATGGCTATATAAGGTGGTTCATTCCACTTCTTTGTAGGGTCCTTGCGCGCCCTCAGGTAGATGTGATGAAAGTCCACTTTAAACTCTGCAAAACTTTGTAGGCTATTGTAGATAGTGGGTGATAACAGTGGCTTGCATTAATCCCCATTCTGATGTTCATCTCCATGATCTCCCATAATATTTTACAGCTGCATATCCAGTGTGCGTCTTTAGTGGCCCACAAAGAAGCGTACTTCGCGGCCTCCGAGAGATCCCTTGCGATTGTGGGGAACTGATTTTCCTCAGGCAATTCCCAGCCACGAGCACTATGGACAGTAGAAGCCATGCATAGTGGAAGGTTTTCCCTTTTTCCTGTGCCTCACAACAATTCTCTAGGAAATCCTTGCACAAGAATTTAGACCAGTTAAAATGGACCCCCTCTGTGCACTGTTCGGCAAGTGCAACCACTGCTACGAGCACCTCATCCGCGTGGCACTTCCACATGACCTTACCTGCCAGTATTTGAGTCGCAACTCTGACTACCTTGTTGTTTATACTAGATATTGCGTAGCCCCTCTTTTTCTTCTCCAGCTTGTATTTCTTTTTCATGGCCTCCGCAATGGCCAAATCACTGCTCTTCCCCTCTGAAATGTCTACTAGGTCTTCTCCTTTACACGGGAGTCATGTAATTTGATGGATTACGTGGTCCATGATGGGGATGGGCTCCTCCAGCAACAAACACCCACCATGCACCAGGCAAAGCAGCTGGCTGATGATGAAGATAGTCACTGGGGCACGATGATAATGTGGCACCCAGAGCAGCTTCAACAACCCTACCTTTTCAACTCTGTGTAACCACTTGCACGACTCCAACTCTATGACTACCACCACGGTGTGTTTCTTTGGCTTCATGAGGTGCGCGGTTGCCAAGTGAGGGAATTTCTCATGGTCAACGAGATCCTAGTCTTTGAATTTTAAGCTCTACACCCTTCCCAAGTGCATTCCTTCAAAAATGATATCGTTCGGGAGGAGCGGAGTCTGCAGAGAGATTTTTCTCTGCTCAAGGCCCCTAGGCACCTTTGCCTTCCCCTTCCTTGGAGGGACATACACGGGCAGCTTGGTTAGAGGGACTGTGCCCTCAGTTTCTTCCTCCATGCCCTCATCCTCGTCATCTTCGATTATGATATCCTCAAGGTCTTCTTACTCCTCATCGGTTTCCAGGTTAACTGCTTTCCCTTTTTCCTCCATTGTTAATCTAGTTTGCAGTGGGTTTCGAGGGGACACCCACACCAGAATCATGGGCTACTTATCTTTCTTTGGTCTCAGCATGAGCAGTGACTTAGGGATTTTTGCAACAATCCCGACACTCTCAGGGGCATCTTCTATGGTCATGGCCTACGCAGCTTCTTCGTTGGTCATTTCTGTGATTTCCCTGGCTTCTTCAGATGCTGCCATCTTGTTCATCCAACAAGCTCTCAACCATTCACTCAAGTGCCTAACCAATGCTCTCCACAGGACAAACAGGTCTCAATTCAGAATACTTAGGGTGCATGACAGCTCAATTTGCAAATGACCAAGTGTTGTTTGTTGGGTAGCCCTTTGTAATTTATAACGCCTTTTAAATTTTAATTCGACTGTTCCCCCCAAATCTAGTCCATTAATGCTCCCTTGGCGGTAGATTTTCCCAAATATTGCCCATAAATATCATCTTAAATGCCTTTCACCCACTCCATTTGATCTCAAGTCAAGCATCACAGCATGAATAGTGACTACGATGGTCACTTTCCAGCCAACCCGCGTGGCAGCGCATCCCCCCTAGCGCAGTCGCAGACCTTGTGACACTTTGCTCTTGCGCACAACCCTGACATCAAGCAGCTCTTGGGCAGAGTATTTTATAGTCCCACACCTCCTTTAAACTACCTTGAGCACTATGAATATACTTCCCATGGCTATTCGGGTGGCCGCACCACCTGTATAGGGTTCCAACTAGTCATCCATCACTTTTCCTGGAAAAAGTATGCCTTTTATTTTTACTGTCTGTGTCGCACACTTTACTATCTGCATCGCGCCACCATGGGTGATCCTTTTAGTAATATATGGTCCAACCCAAGGCATCAAGCTAATCAACTCTCAGCGGTAGTCCTCAAATCCGTCATCGTAGTCATGCACACCTTGTTTTATCACCTCGGTTTTCTTATCAATAAAATCCTTCTTTATTTCATCCTCAAGCTTCTTGACCTCTGCTTCCACCAGAGCGCTTTTCTCCCTTAACTGCACTCTTTCTTTCATGAGTTCTTGGAACCTATGATCACCTTGTCAAATTTCTTCCTCAGGTCCCATATGTTCTTCTTCATCCAGCTGCGCAAGCCCTTCTTCCAAGGCTCTGCGAACCGTCATGTCTACCGATGATTCTATGCACAGACTAGGCATATTATGCTCTATTGGGACTATATCGTTTGCTCCATAGGCTAGCCTACAAGGCATCTATCCCATCATTTTCTTGCACATTGTCCTATAAGCCCACAGAACTACTAGTACGCGCAGGTCCCAATCACTCTGCTACGCATTATATACCCTGTTCATTGCTTCGCACACTTCGTTAAAGGCTTTTGCATGGGTAACCTTCTGCACACTCATTCTTTCCACACTTCTCCATCCTAACTGGAGGGACCATTCGTGCAATTGCCTTACCAACACATGATTATTGACTGTGTTCCCAAACGCGAAGTCCAGTGCATCCGTGTAGGTTGTTTACCATCTACCTGTACCCACCTGGACAGATACACGCATGGAACATCCCATCCATCATTCTTGTCTGTTAGATGCATCTGAGGCTTCCTAAAATGTATGTGCATCATTCTCTTGCATTCATGCTAGTCCTCAAAGCTTCCTTGGTGCATACACCACCACCTTGTGGGCGTAGCGTGTAGTACCCATTTTAGAGCCTCAAAATGTTGTTGTTCCAACACCTCTCTTTCAAATCTATTCAAGAAAGCATCTACCTCACTTAACCCATCATAAGTAGGAAAATCCCTCACTTTTATTGATACGCAGAACAATGATCTTATCATCATATTACAGTTCAGCATGGTCACCTCGTGCAACCGGTTCTGCCATCGCTCTATTTCCTCATCAGAATTTGATGTACAGGAGCTTTCGCGCTCCCATGAGACTCGTCCATCTGCGGTGGGCTTTACCTAGTCTTGTTCCTGCGCGGTTATCTTGTAGATGTAGTCCAAATCGTCATCACTTTCATAGTCATGCACTGGCTCAGTGTAGCGTGATCCCTCAACAGGGTCCAAAGGTATGACTACGCACAAATACTTTTTCTCAAAAATCATCTTGCGCTTCTTCAGATTTATCACCCCATTCATGTCAGTGGCCCAATCGATTCCTAATAGCGTGGGGTAGGGATTGCTGTCATCAAAAATCTCTATCACTTCAAAGTCTGCTAGTGCACTTGCTCCTTCAATATCCATGGTGATTCCCTGCAATCTCCCCATGGGTATTATCTTTTGCTGGTTCGCCATTCGCAACTAGATAGGAGACCATTGCAGCATAGGCCTTCCCATGCACTCCCATGTCTGCTTCGGCAGAACGTTTTTGTCTGACCCTAGGTCCAAAATTACTTGGTCCATCTCATATTATTCAATCTTCACATTCAACCTAATTTCTCTTCCCGTCCTTGTCGCATGATTTCCAATCTTCCAGACTATGCGTGATTCTCTTAGTGTAGTCCCAGCGCATTGGTTAATCAGTTCTTGCAATCCCTTTATAGCGTTACTGTCGCACATTAGATTCATGCATATTTCTAGGAATGTCATAAGCATCGATGGGTCCATCTCTGGCTCTGGTCTGTCTTTCCTTCCTGAAGTGGAGGCATCATCGAAGCCCTTCCTAGCTTCCATGAAGGTTTCCTTAGCGCACATCAAATCAAACTCTAGTTCTTTCTTCGGAGCCTTGCGAACTCAGGTACTATCTTTAGGCTATTTTCCTTTATTATCTCCTATCATAATTCCACTTCGGAGCACAATTTTCACATTAGGGTCTTCCTCATGTAGCTCAAACCTCATCATCTGCAAGTTCTGAGTCAGGGGAGGTTGGAGCGCTCCCTTGTCACACAGCCTCACTATCAGTGCGGGACAATCCTCCATCTCATGATCAAACAAGGTACAATATAGACATGATGGATGTGTTGGATTTGTACAATCACAAGTATAATGTCCTATCCCCTTGCAATTGTAACATATCAGCTATCTGCAACCTCTTCTAGGTCCTCCTCCACCTCGGTCTCGTCTGTGCTCCTGAAATCCAGTTCATGCCACCCTAGTGTTCTAGTTAAGGGGTCACGTTTCAGCCTGAAATCTATAGGTGGGAGTCCTATCCATCATCAGCTCATAGCTTCTATAGGTGTGCTCATCATGTCCCACTGATCTACAGAAATTATAGAACAACTATTGCGAATTCTACGTGTACTTCTACAACAAATGGCAGTTATTCGTAGCATGCTTTCCTCCTATTTGAAAAATCATGCACCAAAAAGTATGTGCTATGCTAGGTCCTTCTTGTGTCTCTGGTCTTAACAACATCATCCTCCTCCCACGAGGTAATTTGCGAACACTGGACAATGGTCCTTGTCATGACCCTAACCCTTACATTTAACACACCATACCTCTTTACGCAGTTCTGGGCGAGTTGTCCTGTTTTGTTTTAGACTCTGCATCTCAAGGCATAATATTTTCAACTGCATGTGGATCTGCTAAAATCCTAGGTTACGATCCTATATCAGGGCCTCATGTAGCCTCATCAGGATCTCCAAGGCCTCTTCCTGAGTTGTTAACCTTTGTTGTGACAGCTTGTTCCTCAAATGCGGTGTTATTGATGCTACAAACCATTTGCAGTGTTGTCCATTCGTCAAAGTCATATTAGCTTTGTGAATTGTGCACTTCAGTCTCTAATCCAACTCCGAAGGAGTCTCACTTGGTAGCATTATGATCTCTTTGAACCCAATGATCATCTGTGCCTCTGACTTCGGCCTGCTAAATTCTCTGTTCAGCGCAATTTGGATATCCACGATCTTCACATTCGGATTGTCATTAGAATGCTTAATATACAAGGTCAGTGCACAATCCTATAAAGCATCGACCAGTGTCTCTTTCTTCATATTGTCATCTGTAACTCCCTACGCTTCCCATACGGCTTTTATCACGAACCAAAACTGGTCTGGATCTTCATTTCCTACTCCCTTGAACACCGACAACTTTATCACGCTTTCCATATTGACTCACGGTGGTGGCAGAGGTGGTATGAGCGAAGATGGGGGTGAAGGCGATGAAACTGGTGGTGGTGTGGGTGGGGGTGGTATGCACAGAATCCTATGCCTTATCAAATTGATCAGACTTCCTGGTGAGACATTCGCGAGCTCTTCCTCATCCCCTCGCGAAGATGAAATCAAAGGGGCTAGTTTCTACTTCTGCACTACCTTTGTTTATGTAAATTCTCCCACTTCGCATAGCCCTGAACATCAATGTATTCGTATAATCCGCTTTTCACATAGTAGCAATTTAATCCAAGTGTTCAAAGACTTAACGTACTTACCTTGCGGTCCTTTGAGGAAGCGTCACTCTACCTTGCTATAGTTGATTGAAGTATCTACCGTGAACTCAGTAATGAATCCTATTATAATTCGATCAATTCAGTGATCAACAACGCGTGCAATATTATCCTTCGATGCTTCCAATCTGTGAACCAACTCTAGGGTCCACACAATAGGACTATCGAGCTTGCACCTTCCTTGGCTATCTGCTAACTTTGCGATCCACTCATACAGCTCAATAGGGAAATATGCGAAGAAAATTTTGTGGATCTCTGTGTATAGGTAACAGTGTAACCACTCTTCTTTTGATAGTCACGCATTCCTGTTCTCTTGCTCCACGAACTCATGAATTATCCTATCCAACCAACCTTCAATTTCTTTCTTAGTTGGATTCTAATGATATGACATCAGACATCTCTATGTAGATTCTGATCCCAGCAACGGAACCATTTGTTGGCTTATTGGGGCCTGACCCAGGTTCGAAGTTGATTAGCCAAACAAATCCCTATACTACTGGCCCTTTTGGAAATAGTGTGCGGAGCACGGACTGAGGTCTCACCCGAAGCAATATGGTGGGAGATGCTGGAACCAGGTTTCTGCATCCTTGAGATGTCTGAGGGGGTTGATTTAGTCCAACTGTGAATACCTTCATGCATGTTACTTCACTCACTTTCCCGACCTGCGAAGCCTTTGTGCCCTTGTTATATTCGCCTTCGCACATCCCTAACCAGGGGTTGTGGGGCTTTCGCGCTGCTAGAGAAATGATCTATGCTATTTCCCCAAGTCACACCACGGATCTTATTTATCTTCTTATAATAGTTAGTTATCTTTGTGTAAACATACACCTTATATTATATTCACTTATCCAGCACATTCATATAAGTTCGTGCAACAACTAAACAATGAACTTGCAATTCATACCCAATATACTTTAATGCATAAAACAGGAAAATATACACAGAAATATTGGTTACAAACTCCAACTACCCTGTGCACTCAACTGCAGGGGTTTGTGCACTCAACTACGAATTACTAGGCTTCTGTACACTCAGCTGTAGAGCCTTCTCCTACTCTACAACCCAAATACATGACTCTACACTTCAATGCAATGCTTCATGGATTGATTTCCTCTCTTCTTATATTTTCTTTACACTTATAGCCTCGCTCTATGTATACAATCCCATGGTCCGATAGATCTCTCAAATCGACATTACATTACAGAAATGAGGGCGGACAACCCTCTAACTCATTTACCATCTTCGCGCTCCACACCCACAAATCACAGAGTCTTTACATCAGACTTAGTCAAAACTTGGGCTTTAAGCCCCAAAACTTGCCTTGGGGGGATCCCACACCCAACACAGGGAATCTGAAATCATTACAAGGCAGGTACACAACACAATTCAATGTTTGTCCCCTCACCCCAAGAATTATTAGAAAAATGTATTGCGTTTGATAAACTTTTTTAAAGCTTTCAATATTATTTCCATTCCTAGATTTAATAATGCCACTGCTGACACTTTAGCTAATGCAGCAACTAGATTCATGCCCCTTAGGGATGCATTTACTATTGAGATTGTGTATAAACCGATTGTGCCTGATAACGTAACTAACTTACGCATTTTCAATGATGACCAATATATTCTGGAGTTCATAACAAGTGCGGAAGTGTTTAAAGATGTAGCCATCGATGAAGAAGAACATGAGAGGTCCCTACAGCAAGAAGTAGACTCGTGAAAAGGAAAACCTATACCTAAAGGGGTGGTTATGTTGGAGAAATTGTTTGACCTACAAAACCATTTCCGAGGCCCACCGAACACCAAGACCCATAGTTCCACTCTCTCGGATGAGCAGATCAACCTTGCAACTGAAGCTGATCCCAAGTGTGTTAACATAGGGCCAGGGTGCTCCCCCAAAGAAAGACATGCATTCATCAGCTTATTCAAAAGGTATCACAACATTTTCACTTGGACATATGATGACCTAAAAAGATATGATACATGAATTATCCAGCATGTCATCCCTACAAAAGAAGGGGCTAAACCATTTCAACAAAAACTTAGGAAGGTGCATCTCGCATTAGAACCCCTTATCCATAAGGAACTCAAGAAATTGTTGGATGATCGCATCGTCTTCAATGTTAGACACTCTACTTGGGTATCCAATCTGGTCCCAGTACAAAAGAAATCTAGAGAAATCCATTTGTGTGTCGATTTTCAGAACCTCAATCGGGCATTGGATAAAGACAACTACCTGATTCCCTCCATGGAGCAGATTCTCCAAACCGTCTTAGGATTGGAAGTCTTCTCCTTGTTAGATGGTTTCTCTGGCTACAATCAGGTCCTAGTAGGTTAACAAGACTGGATCAAAATAACTTTCAAAACAAAGTGGGGAATGTTTGCATTTCGTCATATGCCCTTTGGACTGATAAATGTTGGGGCAACGTTCCAAACAACAATGGATATCGCATTCCAAGGTCTAATGGGCCAGGGCGTAATGGTCTACCTTGATGATGTCACTATTTTCTTGAAGAAAAGGGTTGACCACCTTCACCATTTGAAACAGATTTTTGAACGATGCCAGAAATATAGGATCTCTCTCAACCCCAAAAAGAGCATATTCGCAGTTTTCAAGGGCAACCTTCTCAGACACATCATCACCAAAGACGGAGTCACCATGGACCTCAACCGCATGAAAGCCATAGCACAGATTCCTCATCCGAGCACCAAAAAAGGTATGCAATATTTCCTTGGTAAGATTAATTTTCTCCGTAAATTTATTTCAGATTTTGAAAAAATTGTCAAACCTTTGCAGAATATGATAAAGAAAGATTCAGTGTTTAAATGGAATCAATAAGAAAAGGAATATTTTGATTGCATCAAAATAGTGATCGTTGAGGCTCCTTTCCTTTTAGCCCATATTTCGATAAGGACTTCATCTTATACACTTTTGCCTCAGACTCGTCCTTTGCCACGATCCTCACACAAAAGGATTGCGACCATGATGAATGTCCTATATCCTTCATGAGCATAAGGCTACAAGGCACATAACTAAATTACTCGAACATGGATAAGCAGGCATATGAAATATATAAAGTGGTGAAACACTTTAGACCATACATTCTTAAAAACTGTGTCATAGTAATGTTTCCACACCCAGTTGTCAAATCACTCTTCATCCAGCAGGAGCTGGGTGAGAGGAGAGACAACTGGATGACCTCCCTCCAAGAGTATGATTTGGATTTCAAACCCTCTCACATAGTGAAAGGAAACAGACTCTTTTAGCTAACTGTCGAGGGAGCAGATCAACAGGTTTTGGAGGCAGATCAACCAGTGTCGGAGGTAGAGGGCTGGGAACATGAGATCAAAATGTACCAGAATGAACTACTTGGATCACATGACTCCTCTTCATGGTAAACTAACCTAAGGCAATACCTAGTGATAGGATCTCTACTTGAGACCATGTATGCCACGTAGAAAAGAGCCATCAGCCTCAAGGTTGCCTCGTCTCAAATGGTTCAAGGAAATACTTTCAGAAAGCACCATCTCGGTGTACTGCTAAGATGTTTGGAATACGATGAGGCTCAGTGAGTGTCGAAGGACCTACATGATGGGCCCGCAAGAGGTCATTATGTGCGCGACCATTGCCCACAAGATCATTCGGGCAGGGTTTTACTATCCCACACTATTCAAAGACACGCATGCCTACGCTTGAAAATGTCCCATCTACCAGAAGCATGCAGGTAGGTAGGCTAGATCATCCACTCCAATCCAACCCATAGCAGTTGAAGAGCCTTTCCAGCAATGGGGGTTGGATGTCATTGGGGATATCATGCTAAACTCATCAAAGTAGCACAAGTATATACTCACGGCCATCGACTATTTCACCAGGTGGGTGGAGGCAATTCCGCTACGTAAATTCAATGATGATGAGGTAATATCTTTCATTAATCATTACATCATTACCAAGTTTGGTGTCCCAACCTCCCTTGTGTTTGATAATGCTATGTATTTTTCATCTTTAAAATTGTATGATTTTTCTTTAGAAAATAGTATCATTTTAAAATATTCAACCAACTACTACCCTCAGGGGAATGGCCTAGCAGAATCTACCATTAAAATCCCCATATGTATCCTCAAGAAAACCCTACTTTCCCACCAAAGGAACTGGCACAATGCACTCATCAATGCCCTATGGGTTGACTGGGTTACCCCCAAACCATCCATTGGCACCTCCCCCTACTTCCTAGTTTATGGGAAAAATCCATATTGCCACCTAACCTGTATCTCCCGACCCTCAAATTAGCTCAAGAGCCACAAGGCTCTCCTTGCTCCGCTATTCAAAAACATATCAAAACCCTCATGAAATTGGAAGAGGTGAGACTAAAGACCAAACAGAAATGTGTCGTTCACCAAAGTGGAATTAAAAGGTGGTTCAACAAGAAGTCTGCAAGGACCTGTGAATTTAGTGTGGAGGATTTGGTTCTTAAATGGGATCAGGCTCATGAATACAGGGGAAAACAAACCAAGTTTCAATCTTTGTGGATTGGTCCCTTCCAAATTAAAGAGAAAATTTTCCAACACACTTATAAGTCGCAGACCCTGAGAGGGTGAGTTGAACCCCTTCATGTGAATGGCGAAGACCTCAAGTTCTATTTTATCTAGAAGCCTTGAGGTTGCTAGTCCCACCTTGTACCATAGTTCCCTTTCATTTTATTAGCTAGCCATAATTTTTTTTTTAGTATAGTTCGATGTTCATTTCTTTTCATAATAAAATTTTGCGATGACAGGTAGAGGTTAGAACAGCCTTGCACGATTAGTTTCCGCGGATTCTCTGTGAAACCCCTCGCAAATTCAAATAAGTCGGGACCCCTCGTCCGCCTAGGCTTTAAGCCACCATCGAATTAGTGTAAATAAGCATAGACAAATAAGTGCCAATGAGCACATCCAATTACTATAAAAAGGGCTAAATTACTGAGAAAGGCTTCCTGCGGAAAGAGGTAAGGCAACAACTCCATTGGGGTACTGACCAGGCTCATTGGTAGCGGAGCAATGTTTGAAATTTCTAGGTAGTGACTCCACTGGGGTATTATTCAGGCTCACTGGCAGTGGAGAAACACCAGAGTACCATGACCACTATACTGAAAAAAAACTTTAAGATCATATTATTACTTTAGTTTCCCTCTTCCTTCCCAGGATAGCAGGAATTAGCATCCTATCTTGTGTGTTAAAGGTTGGTTTTTGTAGATTGGGATAGTTGACCGGTTTGAAAGAAAGGCCTGAGTACCATCAAAGAGACCCATAGCTCTATAAAAGAAACACTCATTCAGGTCCCCTAAAGCTGGGCAAAAAGATGTCATAGATCCTAGAGTTCTCCTAGTGAATCGCTAATTGTTGTAGCTGCTGCAACAACCCCTCCAGAATTTCTGAAATCCTTAAAATTTTCGGAGCCACTGTATCGTGCAAGATTTCCTGTACCTTTGGGATATGTTCAAAATCTCACCAGACCAGAATATCCTCATAAAAACCTATTTTTTCCTACTAAGTGAGGCTAAGTCGGAAGATCCTGTTTTAGCAAGTCAGTCACATCTTCAGAATGCGACTATGTCGAACATTTGCAACCCTTGCGACTATTGCAATTGATGTGACCCACAAGTCGCTAAGTTGCAAAATTCATGTGTGTCGCACTTAGAACACGTTGCGACCTCGCAATCAACAGGTCTCAAGGTCGTATAGGTCACAAGGTCATGCTTGACACTCATTGCAACGATGCACCCCTTGCGACCTCGTAACCAACGGGTCACATAGGTCGCAAGGTCGCACTTTAGACCCATGTGACCTTTGCACGTGTGACCAAAAGTATAAAAGGGAGGTCGTCGCTATTCATTCGTAACAGATCCTTTGGTCGCATGAAAGATGAAGAGGGTTTGCGACTTAAGCACGCAAGCATTTTTCTCTAGGTAGGCGACCTTTCACCTTCCCAGTAATCACGTCTTTTCACCATGTGTCATTCCCTACCTCCCCAACCTACCACATTCCATTCCAAGGTTTTTTTTAATCCCCTTTTTCTTAGGTTTTCTCACCTCAAACCTAAATAAGCAGTTTCCCTAGCCTTGATCAGTCTCTCTTGACCGTCTCATGACCATTCCTCGACCCTAATAATCCCTTTTTTCGCCAGTAAGCCTAACCATCTTGCCAGGAAGAGTTGTCGGCCTCCCCAAAGCCTCAAATATTCCTCCTTGGCCCGCCCAAAACCTAGGCCACAAGACCCATGGATGCGATGCCACTTTTCCCGCAACCTAGCAATTGTGCAGCCTAACAACTATGCAACCTAGCGACTATGTGACCCCACGACCTAGCAACTGTATGACCTAGCGACTGTGTGGCCTACGACTCATATGCTAAGTCGCTAAGTCACACTCTTTGAATTGAAACCATGTGACCCATCTCCCTTTGCGACCTATAAGAAAAACCTCCTGCCATATTTTAAAGTTAATTTTATTTAAGCAATCTTTTGCTTAATTTTCATTTCATCGATCTCATCGCGGGATTGCATTTTCAAAATGCCAAGTGATGGAGACCTCGATTGCATCTCCATCTCCTCCTTCGAAGACAAGATGGAACCCCCAACTACTAAGGCTACCCGCAGAGGCTTGGGAAGCGGTTCATGGGAGATCTACCAAGATGAGGATCCATCCATCTTCGGGGATACAACATGCAACATTAATAAACCACGAAGTTCTCCTAGTATAACATCTACGAGGAGTTCTCAAAGCCATACATGCCAGAAACCTAAGAGGATTTCCCTGTATACCTAAATGTTAAGAGGTCAAATCTACACAAGATAACATCACACCCCCTGGTCTTCTTGTGCACAGAGACTATTTAATGGATCCTATAAAATATAGATACATATTCATGCTTAGAGAATGGTGGCAAGACCCGTCAAAGTTTCAGGTTAGATCAGATCAGGCGTACAGGATAGAGGGGTTATGTAAGGTATTTCAACTAATCACCACTATGATGTGTTGGTTATATGGTAAGGAAGACTGTGACGTATTCTACGACACTTGGGTTCCTCTCATGCATGTTGTCGCCACTTGATGAACTATTTTCAATCGGGAAAACATTCTGGCATCATCTTTGAAAACAAACATAGTTGTAGCAAAGAACCCACAACCAGAACAACCTCCATAATTCTATATGGCTTCATACCTCCTAGACGTTATCTGCGCAAGATGCCAATTTGAGCACTAGAGATATAACTGGGATACATCAGCGACCGAACCCATGCAATTTCACTACAAGGTTTTCTAGGACATTGCCTACAGAGGTATGATTGATGTGATTTCTGAAATCTTTCATCACCCCGCTGTACCAACTTATATTTGGTGAGGAACCATCATGCATGTCAAAGAGGTCTATGGAGATAGTTGTAAAAATAGCACATTGGTTTCCCATCCAAGAGGGAACGTTCATCAAAGTGTTCGGTACCCATAAGGCCCCCCATTCTCTACCCAAGTTTGTCGTAGATAAAACATTTCTGCAAAAATTCTTCTACCAAATGACACAAGGCTTTTCATGGGTACTGAACAAAGGAAAGAAGAAACCATGGCCTTCCTTCCCTCTCACCATTGGAGCATATGTAGTGGAGAATTTTTAGCAAGTAGAGGTAGAGGTTGAAGCATTGAAAGGGAGCCATTTTGTAAGTCTCAACTATCAGACATACGATCCTGAGAAAGTCGTGGTCGCCCACTGCAAGAAAGCAAAGTTCAGCTGGTCATATTTTCACATCAGACAAGAGCATGAAGATGCGGTGAAGAATTGGTATAAGACCACGAGGGAACTTAGTCTAAGTGAGTAGCAAGCCTGAGATGAGGAGCTCCTTGAGGATTCCCAGGAAAATGTTAATCTTAGGGAAAGAGCCTCATCCATCAAGAGAAAAATAGCAGGAGACACAAAGCGGCACCGGGGAATCTAACAAGCGAAAGGGAAAAGAGGTCGAAGATGTTTTGAGAAAACCCGAAGAGGAAGACATTAATGAAACATTGGAACAAATAAATTCCACCCTGGCAAGAAAAAGGTAGGAGCTTAAAAGGAGAAGAGAACAAGAGATCAAACAATCTCAAAATTCTAATGACCAAGGCTAGCTCGAGAAGAGAAGGCGATAAGAAGAGGAGGAAAAGGAGAGACAACTACAAGAAAAATTGTAGGAGGAAAGAAGGTCTTAGGAAGAAGCAGATAAGAAAAGACAGGAGGAGGAGCACAAAGCTAAGGAAGAAGAAGATATAGAGAATAAAAGGAAGGAAGATGAGCTCAAGAGGTAACAAGTGCTCACAAAGTAAGAAATAAAGTAGTAGGAGGAAAAGGAGGATCAAAGACAAGGAAACCAAGGGAAGTGAGCAAGGAGAGACTAGTAAAATAGTTGAGCAAAATATTGTACAAATTGAGCTACCCCCATTGGATGTGCCTCCTTCTACTCCCTTCACTAGCAGGCACCTTCCCTTGCAAGAACTGGGTTTCTTGGAAGGACAAGAAGAGGAAGTCCTATACCTCACAAGGCTCACTTTCAATGAAGTCAGCCTTAAAATTGTGAAAAAAGGGAAAATGTATCATGCGAGGAATCCAGCTAAACTCTTATCATTCACCATGACCAAGGAGATTGTACCCAACATCACAATGAACCCAGAAATGATCGCCTCGGACGGGAAAGCTTTCATTGCCGCCACGGAACACAATATGGCTCGGATGAGCAAACAGATCATAGACCTTCATAATAGGCTTTATGCGTCTGAGCAAAGAGACTGCACTGAAGAACAAGAGAGAAACAGAGTAGAGGAAGAGAATGCATCCCTTCGTTTATTTCTCTCAAGCACAACAAAATTTCAAACTATGATCAAAGGATAGGAAAAGACCCTTGGGGAAGCCATGGCGATGGTCTATGAAGAAATGTCTAAGCTGCATCACATAGTGGCCCCAATAATGGCAATACAAACCCACACAAAGGAAAGAGTCGCGATGCTAAAGGAGGTTGTGATTGCTCCAGATAAAATACATGAATGGTCTATTAAATACCCAGGAGCACCAGTGCTGATCCCTAAGAAAGATTGGATCACCATGCAGAACACCAAAGTTCAGCTCTACATCAAGATTTCGTCAAAGGAAAAATTAACCAAGGATGTGGATAGAGTATTAGCTTCCTACATACACTTGTTCATCAAGCTAGAATCTATGATCCAACTTCATGGGGTTCCTTCTATCAGAGAATTTGAGAAAGTGAGGAGGCAGGAGGATATCTCAAAGGAAGTACGAGTTTTTTTTTATACATATAAACAAGAAGCTCGTACAGAGGACATGCCGGTCACCAAAGAAAATATCACACGTTATGTGGTAGAACTGGTAAGGATTTACACCAAACTAGGGACCTTGAATAACTAGGTGAATTTCAAACAAACCACCATCATCCCAGACTGATCCGAATTTAAACAAGAATGCAACAAATTACAGAGATAACCATAAACACAAAGGTGCAGTGGAAATAATACTTCATTTCATTAATGTAAAATACTGAAATATGCTTACAAACAACAATGGAAATAAACCAGCTAGGGCGATGCTAGCTTATCTCTGAGAAGAGATGTGGCAGCTACATGCTTCTTAACTATGTTACAATGAGGCTCAAAGGCCTATTTATTGTTGAGAAACAATGGAAAACCCTTAACATCCCAAAACCTAACCCTAGAAGATGAAACGCCAAATTGTGGGCCATGTTTTGGGTAAGTTGGTACATCAACTTCCCGGGGTCGTAACTTTGGCATCCAATCTTCGTTTGATGTGTACAATAGCTTCTTAGAAAGATATATCCAAGCACTACAACTTTGAGAATGAAACATCAATCCATGGACCCATGTTGCTCCCTAATTTCCCAAAAAACATCATTTAGGGCCTCAAAACGGCTCTGGAAGTATAGGACCCTATCCCACTTGGGGGTCCAAGTGGGATAGGTGGGTGGCCACCAACACCCACCTGGATCATTCCCCCCCCCCAGGAAGCAATGGTCCCCATTGCGTTGAGTTCCTCCATTTGTTGAACTTGGTTCCTGGTGAGTTGTTCTACAATCTCGGATGTGTCCAGTAATGGTGGGAAGCATGGTCGAGGGCGGTACACATTGAACATTTGGTGTAGGTGAAGGAATGGGGGAATGTTGTGCTCTAAAGCATTATTTCCCATAGCCTTGGTAATGGTGTAAGGACCATGTCGGCGTGGTCGGAGCTTCTGATGGCATCTTGTAAGGCATTCTTTCTACATATGCAACTAGACTTTGTTTCCCACCTGAAGCTTGTGTAGTACCCCTGTGGGTGAGGATAAGTTGTTCTTGTGTTCTGTCATGACCGTATCCCTTTGCTGCTACTTCTACGTGGAGGAAACCTTCGCAGGGGTCATGGATGTGGTGATGATCTTCCCCTTACTTTGGGAGAGAACCAGGCAAAAAATGAATTTCCTAGTCTGGGAGATGAGCTTGATGCCTTTCTTAGCAGTAATCAAAGGGGTGGCGGTAGGTGGGGCTACCTCCGGTATCCTGTATAATGAATTACACAGAGAAATAATGATAGCACGAGGCCTTGACTCATACACAGCATGTCTCCTCCACAAGTATGGCTGGCCTAATAGTAGATCACAAACATCCAGAGGTGTAACATCACACAATACCTCGTTTGTGAAGGGTTTGATGCTGTAAGGAAGGCAGTACTGTCAGCGAACTCGAAGATCTCGTCCTTGGTGAAGCCACCCGATACTGTATGGATGTAGGTGTGGTGTAGGCGATAGGCCCAACCACTTCACGACCTCTGCTAAAATGAGGTTCTTTTGGCTCCCACTGTCAACAATGAATTGCAGCGGTGAAACCCCCACATCTTTGAGTGGAAAAGATGCTCTCCCTCCTCTAGATCTTCGAGCTCATTCTTCTGGATCTTGGCGATGGAAATAGTGGTGCTGGGCTCCGCATCAATGATCTGCTTCCCTTTGCCATTCCCCTTGTCGGCTTTTGAGTCAGGGTTGGAGCATGCATCTGATTCTGAAGCCTTCAACTCGGCCACCAGTGACTGCTTGGTCCGACACTCACTTGTGTTGTGAGTAGGGCTCTTGTGGAACTCACACCACTTTCCTGTGTCCTTCTTAGACTTTGTGGTGTTGTTCTTTTCTTGCAGCTTCGATGGGCTATCTTAGGTCACCCCGCCTTGGCTTTGTCCTTTAGTCTTCGGATTCGCAGATCCAAAGTCTCGCTTCTTCTGTTTAAAATTCTACTCGATCTTGATAGCGTATCGGTACACCATGCCAAGCAAGGAGATTTTGAGGAACTCCATCTCTTCCTGGATGTATCTGTGTAGGCAGCCGCGGTATTTGAGTACCAAATGTAGCTCAGAATCCTTGATACCCAACTGTGCAAAGGGTATGAAAAATGTTTGTGAACTCTCGCACATCTTGGTCCCTTCCCTGCCACAACGTGGCCCACTTTATGTATTTGTCCTCATAGCTTTTGACATGGTAGTACTGCTCCTTGATAGCATCCCGAAATGAATTACAAGTGGGTGTGGATGAAAATAGTGAGCATGTACTTCCATACTTCTGCTCGCAGTAGGTTTCCCACCAGTCCTTGACGTGGGGGGCTGCTTTGAGAAGAGCGAAAATAATCTTTTCCTGACTGGAAAAATCATGAACAGAAAAATAACCCTCTAGTAGATTTAACCATTTATCGATGACATCTACGCCTATCTGACCCTTGAATATGGGGATTTCAAAATTAACTTGTACCTTAAATAGTGTGGCGTTTCCAGAGTAGCTGTTGGAAGCCGATGCATCGCCCTTGGGTAGCTGCTGAAGGATCTGGGCAAAGTTTTCCATCATCTTATTCCTTTATCACTCGAGGGCTTCTTCGAGCAAGATTTTGATAGGATCTCCTACCCCCTAATTGTTATAGACATTTTTGTGCCTCGCGTCAAGGAGCATGGAATGTCAATAATTACAGGGATCCTCAGTCCCTAAACATGTTGTTCTTACCCCTAAAAGAACAAGGTCATCAAACAACAACACTTCCAATCAGTTCTCCACCTGAAAACACTTCAAAACAGGCTTATTTTGGATCATGTCAGCTGCTTAACTGAGCTTCTGCGCTGTATTGCAACTGTCCCACTCTGTACCTGCGCTGGAAGTCAAAAACAATGAAGGCTACCTGCGCTGGGCGAGATTGGCCAAGTGGCACAGTCATCCTGCAAGGTGTCAACTGCCCAGGAAGCTTCCAAACTGACACTTGGTTCATCAGATTCGCCTTGTGATGAGTAAGAGGTACTTGATCACCATGTGTAACCAAGGATCTCCAAGTGGACTCAAGAACTGAAGAGGGAGAGGACACTAGTCAGCTATATGCCAGCCTCCAGCTGACTCATCCTCTCTTCTTCTCTCCTATTTATAGAGCTCTTCTATGAGGTCTAGGGAGGCTGGAATTTTGGTTTAAGCAAGGAGGTGCTGTTGGTTTGCAGTCAGAGCTATTGGGTGATTGTTTTACTAGAGGTGAAGAGGAGAGTTCTTGCTGCCGAGGAGGTGCTGCTGGATTGGAGCCATCATTGGTTGTAACTTCCTCTGGAACCCTGTTACTTTCTATCAATAAAGTTTGCATGTTCTCCTATATACTTGTTTTACATAGATGCTTTGTGTTTACATGTATATTTGATGCACCCTAATCCATGCTTCAATTATGAGTACATGTATCTTGTAGTTTGCTCTCTTGTTTTGTGCAGGATCTGTATGTAGCTGGACCGGCTAGGAGAGCAAGGAGCTGGGAACGAGATACAAGGAGAGAAGAGCAAGGATCGACTAAGCGAAGGACACCAGGTTGGTTGACCTTCTTTCATTCTCTCTGTACTTGCATAAAGGGAAACAGTAAAACTTTACTTTCAGTTGTTGCTAAAGACTGTCACCTTTAGAGTAGGGATAGTGTCATCCGCATCGGATACTTTTCCCCACAACACTAATATTTCTTTTCATCCACCATGGGAGGTCGTCGGGATTTGTGAGGCCAGTCTTGCAAAGGTTCGACTAGTTCAAGCCCTAACACCTTATATCTCGACCTCATTGGGGACATGCAAATAAAAACAGAGAAAAAGTAGACTGCTCTGATACCACTGATCCAAATTTAAATAGGAATGCAAAAAATTACAGAAATAACCATAAACATAGAGATGCAGCAGAAATAATACTTCATTTCATTAATGTAAAACACTAAAATATGCTTACAAACAACAATGGAAATAAACCAGCTAGGACGATGGTAGCTTATCTCTGAGAAGAGATGTGGCGGCTACATGCCTCTGAACTGTGTTTCAATGAGGCTCGAAAGCCTATTTATTGTTGAGAAACAATGGAAAACCCTTAACATCCCAAAACCTAACCCTAGAAGGTGAAACGCCAAATTGTGGACCCTGTTTTGGGTAAGTTGGTACATCAACTTCCGGGGGTCGTAACTTTGGCACCCGATCTTCGTTTGATATGTACAATAGCTCGTTAGAAAGATCTATCTGAGCACTACAACTTTGTGAAGATAAACATCGATCCATGGACCCATGTTGCTCCAAAATTTCCCAAAAAACGTCGTTTAGGGCCTCAAAACAGCTCCGAAAGTTCAAGACCCGAAAAACTGCTAAAAATAGTAAATTGTGCTACAATTACGGAAACTGAAAAATTGAAAGAGACAGTTGTGGGGGTCAAAGTGGATTAGGTGGGTGGCCACCAACATCCAACTGGATCACAAATGCACTTGAGTGCCTGCAAAAACATGATGAAAATCAACCATAGATCACTCCCATCGCAGCTGAATACAACCTATGGAGCACCTATTTGACATAATAGCTCAATTTGGACATCCTAAAACTTGCTATCGTTAAATTGATGAATTATATTAGTAGCTTACTTTTGCGATGTATGTACTTTTGTAGAATAAGACATTTTGGAATACGAAAGTTCATGAGGAAGACCAAGGGTCATTGGGTAGATGAAGAGTCATGAGGAAGTGCAAGAGTCAAGGGTAGGCCATGAGTTACCCTCACTCTATAAATGCACCCTCATGACACATTTGTAAGGACCTTTTTTTGGGAGGACATTTTGAGATATATTGCTTAGGAGAACTTATGCTCTTCTAATTGATGCAAGGAGTGATTGTAATATTCCACCATTGGATATCTCAAATATTTTATGCCATAGTGCCATGAGTATTTTCTTTGTTTGATGGATCGGATGTTCCTAAGAGTGCTTTAATGTGCGTTCTTTTCATGTGTTGTCTCATACTACAAACTTTGTGTTGCTTCACATCGATGGTATATGATTCACTAACTCTATGCTTGTGCTGATGTACTGGTATGGTATAATCTATTCTTGAATGTACATTTTCTTATGCTCATTTACTATGAACTACTTTACAGTTGTTAAATGCCTTATCTTGTAAAACATGAGTCTTATTTGAAGTCTTCTAATAGTTACTTTACATAAGGTTTATGATGTTAATAGTCTAACTATTCATGGTATGCACATTATAAGATATTTGTCAATTATTTCCTTATGTTTATTGAAGTTCATGCTTTCAATTGAGCCCACATTCCACCTTCGTCTAAAGCAAGCTAAACACACCTGAACATCAATCGAGCCTACATATTGGAAGGGCTCGCTAAATAAAATGGTGCAAGATCTAGTTGGGAACCTACACCAGGGAGATCCCCTTTGTTGTTGGCGGAGCATTCTAGCCTGTCAACACAATGATTATACATGCATTGAAGTTGTGGAGAAACTACCTTCTGGACATGAGGTTTACATTTATGAGTGAACACAATGGTTTGCAGTATCTATTTGAAAAACTAAATTTGAATGGTAGGTATGCTCGGTGGTTAGCTACGATTAGTGGGTTTGATTTTCAAATCAGGTATATCAAAGGTAAAGAGAACAAAGTGGAAGATGATCTTAGCAAAAGGATACAGGTAAATCACTTAGTAGCTATGAGATCCTATGGGATAGACTTACAGGATAGGATTTTACAGGCAGGTCAGCAAGATGTAAGATATATGGTGATTATGCACATGTTGTAGCAAAGCACTAGTATAGGTACACATAATAGTATAGTTACAAGAACATGTGATAGTACAGGTACATGTACATGTGATAGTGTAGGTAAAGGTACAGGTACAGGTTGTGGTACAGGTGCAGGTGCACGGGATGTGGATTATTATCTTACAGCGGATGGATTGGTCATATTTAGAGACAAGATATACATGTCAAACAATAGTGAGCTCAAGAAGGTGATCTTGAGGGAGTTTCATGCGAAACCATACTCTGGTCACCTAGGGTATCAAAAAACATTGACTATAGTGAAGAGATTTTATTATTGGCCGAACTTGAAGAGGGATGTAGAAGAGTTTGTGGCTAGGTGTTTTAATTTTCAGAGTGTGAAGGTAGACAGTAAACATCCATGTGGACTGCTATAGATGATTACGATTCCAGAGTGGAAATGGGAAGTCATTTCCATGGACTTCATAACAGGTTTGTCGAGGACAATGAGACAACATGATTCCATCATGGTCATTATGGACAGGTTGACAAAGGCTGCACATTTCGTTCCAATGAAGTCTACATTCTCAGCTATTGATGTAGCACAGGTATTCATCAGAGATGTGGTTAGACTGCATGGTGTTCCAAAGAATATTGTGTTAGATAGGGATGAAAATTTCACTTCCAAGTCTTGGAAGGAGTGGTTTGCAGGTTTGAGCACAGAGTTGGCCTGTAGTACAACTTATTATCTGCAAACAGATGGACAAATAGAGAGGGTCAACAACTTATTGGAGGAGATTTTGAGGATGTATGTGATGCATCAACAACAAAAGTGGGAAGAGTGCCTTCCACTGGTATAGTTCTCTTACAACAATGGGTATCAAAAATCTTTGAGGATGAGTCTATTTGAGGCATTGTATGGGCAGAGTTGCAATACTCATGTCAGTTGGAGTGATCCAGTTAATAGGGTGTTGATTGGACCAAACATGTTGGAAGACATGGAAAAAGAAATGCAAGTAATTAAGAAGAAACTAAACGTAGCAGAGAATAGGTAGAAGAGATATGTAGATCAGAACAGGTTGTTAAGGGACTTCCAGGTTTGGGAATAAGTGTACTTGCATATCAAACCTAAGAAGAGCTCCTTACGGATTGGATCATGTGCTAAGCTGGCACCATGGTTTTGTGGATTGTTCAGTATTATTTAGAGGATTATGCCTGTAGCCTATCAACTTGCACTGCCTCCGACAATGAAAGTCCTTGATTTTTTCTAAATGTTATTGCTTAAGAAGTATGTTAAAGATGTTGATCATGTGATTGATTGTTCTGTATTGCAGGTGGAACCAGATGGAGAATTCCAGCCGGAGCCTCAATGTATATTGCAGAAAAAGGTTCTCATGCTCCAAAAATGAGAAATCGAGAAATTTAAGGTGCAATGGAAGAACTATGGGCCCGATGGACCTACATGGGAGATGGCAGATCAGATGCGGGCTATGTATCCTTCCTTGTTTTCCGGTTGAGGCAAAGCAGTTTTGGCATGGTGTTTTGGTATATGTACATATGTATATGGAAGTAAATTCTACCATGAGCTATGTTATAAAACTCCAATAAGTGGTATGGGTGTTATAAAGCTCCATCGGCAGTATATTTTCCTTATAGCATTCTTGTGGTTATAGTCGTTGTTGAACACCAAGGATGGTGTTCCCCCAAGGGGGAGGGTCCTGTAACAACCTTGGTGAAAATTCCATGTAATAAAAGTTAATAAAGGCAAACTAATAACTATGGTTGACGGGACACTTATTCCAAGTTGAATGTTGGGAAAGACATCCTAATGTGGGTGTTCAATTGGTTATTAATGGCTAAGAAAATTGCAAAAGGAAATGACTAAGGCTTTGGAAAGGAAAAATGGCATTTTTGGCACATTTATTTATGAAAATAACGGAAATTAGGAGAAAAGGAGGTGAAAGGTCATAGGTTGCATGTGAGGAGGAAAATGAAAGAAAATAATGGAAAATGAAGAAAATAGAGCCCTCATTCATAAAAGGGCTTTTGAGGATCAGTTGGTAACCTTTTGTCAGTTCAATTTTGGAGCTCTCTCATTATTCTCTCTCCCTCTCATACTCTTGGATACTTATATTTATCTTGTAGCACTCTTGGAGAGTGTGGAATACTTGGATTTTCCGAGAAATAAGGCAAAGGAAGAGCAAGAAAGCACAAGAGGACATCGAGATCAACAGCTACAACGGATTTTTCTTGCAGGTACCGAGTTACATGTATGTTTTCCTTACTAGTTTTGGCATGCATGGCATATGCATGTGTACTTTTGGTCATGATCTATCACTGGCATAAAGGATTGCCTGGATTGGCAGTGGATTGGCTAGCCTTTCCATTTCTTGGATAGCCATGGAGGTTGTGGTTTTATTTCCTTGTTTTGTTTTGGTTGGTTCTAATGTTTCCTTAGCTCGGGTTGAGTTATTAGTTCCTGGAAGCCCTAGTTGTACAAATGCTCTGGAAGCCCCATAACAGCTTGGTTTGAGTTACTAGTCTTGGAAGCCTTGATTATAAAAACTCTCTAGAAGCCTTTGGTGGGTTGAGTTAGTAGTCTTGGAAGCCTTGGTTGGACAAACTCTCTAGAATCCCGGCAATAGTTGTGGGTTGAGTTACTAGTATTGGAATCCTTGGTTGGAACAAACACTCTAGACCCCTGGAAGGCTTGGATAGAGACCAATCTAATGATGGTTTTTTGATGTCTGTAAGTGAGGTGGAATCATTATTTGATGGGTTGAGGTGGATGGCCTCTGGAATCCATGAATGGTTTTGGATTGATGTGTTCTATGAGATCCCACATTTATGCTTGCAATATGGCACGGAGGTGAATGACTGAAGAGATATTTGGCTCAACCATTCTACAACCGGGTGGAATGTGGAAGTCCCATCCTAGGTTTGGATTTTTCATCATCAATATGTGGTTATTTCTCCTTGTAATTCTATGATTATTATACTATTTATATGTGATTTATATGGATGTGATTTCATTGGTATTTCTGTTGCTATTATGCTGGTTAGATAAATGCTTTAAGACCGTAGTTATGTATAGATCTCATCATGTTTTTATTGGTAAATGAATTAACAATGTATCTATGATCTAATGGATGAAATGGTAGTTGATGTGTTGAGGCATCAATGCTTCTTAGAGATTCTCAACTAAGTATGAGACCCCTATGCTCAGATCTGTTATTTACACCTGTAGATTACATATTCGTGATATGTTTGACGAAATGTCTGTCATGGCTAGTAGGGGTCCATTCAAGGTATTATTCAAGTGATTGCATTTGTATTGTCATTTCTCTATTATTTTACTATTCTGAAGATGTCATTCAATTTTGGGCAGTGACTTGGGCTCTAAGCCTGAAAAAGTGGCTCAAATCCCAAGGAC
This sequence comes from Pinus tabuliformis, assembly GCA_031772625.1. Lineage (NCBI taxonomy): Eukaryota > Viridiplantae > Streptophyta > Pinopsida > Pinales > Pinaceae > Pinus > Pinus tabuliformis. The sequence goes on along the minus strand of CM062816.1, from coordinate 1,107,707,386 downwards.
ATTGGTAGAACACTGTTCAAAATAGTCCCTGGACACTTGCTTGGAGGCATGTGAGAGCATCCATAGGTCCTTAGACGCTGGCATGCCCATAACATGAGAGCGTCCAGAATTTTAGTAGCCCAAAACCTCAATGGGACCCAAGGGCTGGGTGGTAGAAAGGTTGGGTTGGTTCATGAGGGTCCTAATGTTGATGTTGAATGTCGATATGGTGTGTTTCCGCCGGTTCCACTTCCTTAACACGACTTAGGAGGTCGAATAATATCATAGTGGCCTCTCATCACATGTTTTCCCTGACTAGTTAGTTGGTTGGGTACATGTGGGAGGAGGGTGTTACAAGCTTTTACATGGAAATACTTATGGGATAAAACCATTTTATTCTTCTTCATAAATTCATTACATAGATTTGTAGCCACCAACCTGCTAGAAGCACCCACCCCCAAGATGTGCAAGCAACTATTTGTGGTAGGCTACAATCTAATTGAGGCACCAACCTCATATATGAGCAAGCTTTGACTTGTTGTAGGCTTCAACCTAATTGAGGCACCAACCTCAAGGGAGGCACCCACCTCCTTCTTCAACTCTGTGTGGACCACTTTTCCTAATATTTCAAACTAGATCCACATGATCTTCAAGATAGATCTTCAAAACTCATCATGTTGTTATTGTCATAATTTTTTCATCATTCTATCATATATTTTTCATGCCTCATTACAACTTGTTCATCAATCTGGTCACATAAAACACTTCCCAAATCTTGTTCCGGTCATACACACTACATTTATTACAATCTACTTACAAGCCCTCAAAATACATACAATTGAGTCTGGACATCAAAGCTATATCATCAAGGCTTTTCATGCCTTCAAAAGTGTTCAGAATAGAATCCTAATCATGATGCTTCTTCTGAAATGAAATTTGACTTCATAATAATCCCAAAAACTATATAAAACAAAAAATCAAATTAAATGTTTGAAATAATAGCAAAAACTAGCACACATTCTACAAATTTCCTATATTATGTCAAGCACACTACAGAATAATCTTTTCTGATTGGTTAATTGTTTGACATATTAGCCTTCATTTTGCACAAAATAAAACCATAAAAATAATCTTGTCACCCAAGTTCAAACCCTAGACCATATGCGGGCTAGTCGGTTGTCAAACCAACTGATATATTAAGTTCCTTATTGGGACTCGATATGTTGCCACTATTTGTCCTCGCCACAGCATTTCCTATTCCACATTAGGAGTGCATGGGAAATCATAGCACTTCAATATTCTAGGTCATAGCCAACATGATCATTTAGAGTGTATCAATAACCCATGCCAAAACCAAAAACTTTTCCAACAGGAAACTTGACAAAGCCAACACAACCAATCAAAGCGAATCAATAATCCATGTCAAAGCCAAAAATGTTTCCAACATGAAACTCAACAAAACCAATTATTGCACATCAGTAATTTCCATCAAAGCCAAAGATGTTGTCAACATGGAACTCATCAGAATCAATTAGAGTGCATCAATAATCCATTACATCAAAACCAAAATGTTTCCAATGTGCAACTTGTTAGAACCAATCAGAGCGCATCAATAATCTATGTTAAATCCAAAAACAAATCAAATGTGCAACTCATCAAAGTTGATCTGAGTGCATCAATAATCCACATCAAAGCCAAAAATGTTGTCAACATGCAACTCGTCAGAACCAATCATGGTGCCAATAATCGATGTAAAATCCATAACTGTAGCCAACACGCATCTCATCAAAACCAATTAGAGTGCATCAATAATCCATGTCAAAGCCAAAAATGTTTCCAACATGCAACTTGTCAAAGCCAACACATCCCACCATAGTGCATTAATAATCCATGTCAAAGCCAAGAACTTTGTCAATGTGAAACTCATCAAAGAAAACAAAATCAATCAGAACACATCAATATTCCACGTCAAAGCTAAACAATCCATAGGATTTGACCCTGGTACCTTCCAACACAAGCTACCTCAGTCTGGCCACGAAGGACCCACCTTCATTTTATTCTCTGCAGCCTCACATAGATGCTTCAAGGCTTTCTCTCATTGTAGCTCTTGGTCACATATTTAAATACATTGTATGCAGACATATGGTATTAAAGTTAAGATTGTGGTTGATTATAAGTAGGCCATGTGTCATCAAAATACATTCTTATATGTCGATCGAAAGAGCCATATTGACGTGACACATGGCATCATGACAGGGTGCTAACTCACACACCTTATCATCCTCATCAGCCATGTCAAGATATTTAACAAATCAAATTTCGCCATATGTCAAAAAGACTCTAGAATTTATTCAAGTATGTAAAAACCTCTTACAAGAGGTCAATTCCTCTATTCTTTAAACTTATAATGACTAAAGATAGTAAAATCAACATAATAAAAGATAAGGAATAATTTAACAAAATTTGCAAGTCAAAATTATTTGCATGATTTGGGTGTCTCTAGTGTGCATGTTCACCATTGTAGGTATCCCATTTTGTTGAAAAATCATCACATACATGAATTTAAGGAAACATGTGTTGATTCATTAGGACACTAAGGGTTCTTAAATTTTCTTCTTAATCATGGGTGTACTCTTCCACTTTTGGCACTATTTGGTCCAAACTATCAATGGTTTTGACTTTGGCAACCAAAAGAACTTGTAAGTCATCTCCCTCCACTATACATACCCATTTATAATCAACTTGATGCTTTTTGGTGACTTGTTGAAACTCTGAAAACACTTCTTTTATCCACCAAAAATTCTTTAGGGTCCCAAAATTAGGAAAGTGGAGGTCACTAATTGCCTTATTGACTTTCACTCACAATTTGTGGCATACAAACCCCGCCTATTCCATCTAACCTCTCAGCTCATTAACCAGGTTTGTTTAGTACTATGTTGCGAATGACACCCTTGCAATGAATTTTTTGAACAATGCATGAATACCATGATTTTCCTCACCATGAAATTTTGAATCTCCTTGATGAATTCAATTTGATCCGAGGCCTTGGTAACTTTCTCACTCCATTTGAGAACTTATTTTTGTGCCAATGAAATTTATAATATTTATTCTTCAAACTTTGCTAATTTATATTGATATAATTTTTTGGATATATGTCGTAAAGCTATGTTAAAAGGTGTGTCTTAATTTTTCATGCTTAGTATGTTCTTCCAATAAATCACCTACAAAATTAGAGACACCCCTTGTGGATTCTTTGTAATACTAGACTCGGTGCCTAAGGGATGCCAATACATTCCACATATCCTCTAATTATTTCTCTTATGGTCTATCATTATCAGGATAAGCATGCAATATGGCCACCCCAACAAATATTAGTCAATGCATCCTAGTCCTTTTGATCTTACATCCATCATTTAATTATTCCTGAAGGCACCTACTCTGATACCACTTGTTAGACCAAAGATCACACTAAGAGGAGGGAGTGAATCAGTGTATCAACAAACTTATATTTTTAGTACTTTCCATCAACAGTTAACAATGCAATAATCTCTATAACAATTTGCAGTATAACAATAAACGAATCAGTGCATCAAGAAGCCATCATCACATCAAGACAAGAGGACACAAGCTTGGTAACATCCCTAGTGAAAATTCCAAGTAATAAAACTTAATAAAGGAAAAATAATAACCATGGTTGACAGGACACTTATTCCAAGTTGAATGTTGGGCAAGACACTCTAATGTAGGTGTTAATTTGGTTATTAATGGCTAATGAAAATGGAAAAGAAACGGCTAAGGCTTTGGAAAGGAAAAATGGCATTTTTAGCACGTTTATTTATGAAAATAATGGAAATTAAGAGAAAACGGAGGTGAAAGGTCACAGGTTGCATGTGATGAGTAAAATGAAGGAAAATAATGGAAAATCAAGAAAATAGAGGCCTCATTCATAAAAATGCTTCTGAGGGTCAGTAGGTAACCTTTTGTCAGTTCAGTTTTGGAGCTCTCTCATTATTCTCTCTCTCTCCCATACTCTTGGATACTTGGATTTTTCTTGGAGAATTCTTGGAGAGTGTGGCATACTTGTATTTTTGGAGAAAGAAAGCAAAGGAATAGTAGGGAAGCACAAGAGGACATCAAGATCAGTAGCTACAACTTTTTTTTTCTTGTAGGTACTGAGTTGCATGTATGTTTTCCTCACTAGTTTTGTCATGCATGGCATATGCATGTGGATTTTTGGGCATAATATATCACTCACATGGAGGAGTGCCTAGATTAACAGTGGACTTCCTAGCCTTGAAATTTCTTGGATAGCCATGGAGATTGTGGGTTTATTTCCTTGTTTTGTTTTAGTTGGTTCTCATGTTTCCTTATCTTGGTTTGAGTTATTAGTTCCTAGAAGCCCTGGTTGGACAAATGCTCTAGATGCCTGACTGCAGTTGTGGGTTGAGTTACTAGTCCTTTAATTATTATTTGGAACAAACTCTCTAGAGCTCTGGAAGGCTTGGATAGAGACCAATCTGATGATGGTTTTTTGATGTCTGACCATGAGGTGGAATCATTGTTTGATGGGTTCAGGTGGATGGCATCTAGAATCCCTAAATAGTTTTGGATTGATGTGTTATATGAGTGTTATACAATAATTTTTCGCACTCCTTGTCTCATACCCCGAGCTGTCGAACTTTGCAAAAAATGTCACAAATCAACAAAAGTTGCCAATGAATTCACCATGAAAAACAGTGATCAAAGCATCCCTGAAGAAAAGAAGAAGAAATTCCTTGAAGCAAATCTGGAAGAGATTTTCAAAAAACCATATTTGCAAGCCCAACACTACTTTTAACATGCAAACTCATGCTAGTACCCTTTGGTCTAACTAGTGACTAGTGTTGGCAGTGCGAATTTTTATAGGAAAATCTGCGATGATCCTCTTCAGGAAGTTTCTCCAAAAATGGAGCAGAAGCTTCTCTTACTAGAAGCCTTGAGAATGGCGAGCTAGTTATTATTGAATAAGGATATGGTCCATTTCTCCCATTTTGAGTCCTTGATCATACCTTTAGGGATATTCTACTTAATATCTGGACCTTTTTCCCCCTTTTTTGGATCCCTAACTCCCTCTCCTTACCTATAAATACATTCCCTTATACCCTCAAATGGTTGGTTAGACCAAATTGATCATGTTATTGCTAAATTGTGCCTAATTGTTTCCAGTTTGTGAAGGAGAAAGGAAAGCTTCAGAAATCTTAGCTTAGACTTTGAAACCCATCCCGAAGGAGGCTTCCAACATCAAGGCAGTGGTTGTATGCTTCCCTCTTGTGTTTATTATTAATATAATGCATGTTGACTTTCCATAAGCATGTAAATGACTACTTGCTTATTATGATACTCCTTGATATGTCATATGGTTTAGATTAGAATACATATGCTATGTTTTTATTTTGTTGTCTTTGTTTGATCTCTCTTTCAAGTATTCATTCACAACAAAGTAGTGACGATCAAGCTTGGAAGTGTGGAGATCGAGGTCGACATCAAAAAGCGACTGCATAGGAGTGAGGTAGGCCATCTTTCCTCTCTCATGTCATTCTAATTTAAACTAAGGGAGATTTCCATGTATTTGTTTCGATTGTTACTAGATCCACTCATTGGACTAGAGGGATCACTTCTATCCATAGAAGGGATTACCTAGATAACAATGATATCCCACATGCATGCTAGGAATATGGCATGGGGGTGAATGGATGAAGAGATATTTGGCTCATCCATTCTACGGTTGGGTGGAACGTGGAAGTCCCATCCCAGTTTTGGATTTTTCATCATCAATATGAGGTTGTTTCTCCTTTTAAGTGTATGAATATTATACTGGTTATATGTGGTTTATATGGTTGTGATTTCATTGGTATATATTCTTCTATTATGCTGGTTATATAAATGTCTTATGACAGTAGATACATATGTCTCTCATCATGTCTTTACTGGTAAAGGAATGAACAATGTATCTATTACCTAATGGATGAAATGGTAGTTGATGTGTTGAGGCATCAATTCTTCTTAGCGATTCTCAGCTAAGTATGAGACCTCTATGCTTAGATCTGTTATTTACACTTGTAGATTACATATTCATGATATGTTTGATGAAATGTTTGTCATGGCTAGTATGGGTCCATTAAAGGTATTTCTCAAGTGATTGCATTTGTACTATCACTTCTCTGTTATATTACTATTATGAAGATGTCATTCAATTCAGGGTAGTGACCTGGGCTCTGGGCCTAAAAAAGTGGCTCAAATCTCAAGGTTGCTAGCACAACACTATGCAAAATAGTCCCTGGATGCTAGCTTGTAGGCCTGTGAGAGTGTCCATAGGTCCTTGGACGCTGGCATGCCCATAGCATGAGAGTGTCCGGAGGTCAAGTATTCCAAAATCTTAATGGAACCTAGGAGCTGGTTGGCAGAAAGTTTGGGTTGGTTCCTGAGGATCCTAATGCTGATGTTGAATGTCGGTATGGTGTGTTTTCATCGGTTCCACTTCCTTAACATGACTTGGGAGGTCGAATCATATCATAGTGGCTTCTCGTCACATGTTTACATTGGTTGGTCAGTTGAGTTGGTAGATGTGGGAGGAGGGTGTTACAGAGTGGTATCATAGCATGGTTCACCCCTCGGACTGGATGGGTCGTTGTTGGTCATGCATGAATTTCAGTTGCATGTGTGTCTCTTACACTTGCATTCCATGTGCTTGTTTCATTTGCATAATGTTGATCATGGTTGTAGTGATTTGACCATGTGGAGGTTGATGTTGTTGTTGTGGGATGCATAATCATGAGTGTGTGATTGGTTACATGTTTTTATATGTCTTTTACATGTATCACTTTGTATGCTTGGTCACATTCTCATATGTTTGGTTAGATTCTTGTATGTTTGGTTACATGTATCATTCTTGTAGGTTTGGTTACAAGTATTGTTCGTTTATGCTTAATTACATGTGTTTATGCATGTGTATGGTTGGTTACGCATTGCATATGCATGTTAATGTTTACATGTGGTCAAGTGTACAGTTATGTAGTGGTTGTTGTCATGCATGAGTTCATGGCATGAGTTGTGATAAGGTCATGCATTGATGACTGGACCCTAGCTAGAATGATGGTTGCATGGTTGTATGCTTATGTGTTATGTTTCGATATGTTTTCATGATTACGTTATACATGTATCACATTGATTTGTTGATCTTATAGACAAGGTATCCTTCCCGACCTATAGTAAGGTATGTTGATTTATTGTGATTTGGTTTAGTTGACATGATATACCTTGCAAGAAGAAATATCAAATGGCTAGCAAGATGGTAGACTACAAATACTCTCATTATGAATCAAATGATAAGTATGGTGTTGGGAACTCTTCCGATTTGGCAGATACATTGAGAAGCTTAAAGGAAGAAATAAGGAGTTGTAAGGCAGATGATGGCAGAATCATTCAGGCATAGGAGAAACAAGCAGTGGTAAATGTAGTGATACTTCAGAGTTTGTCATATTTGCACTGACAAGGATCACGTCGAATCAGATATGATCAAGAGGATAGAACTAATGGGGCATATGGTAGTAGGTCACATGGTGGTCACGGGTCAGATAGAGATGAAATCGTTAGAGATGGAAGATCTTTGGACACTAGATAGGAGAAGGGATAGACACAAGTATTATTCTAGTTCTGATTCAGATAGTCACTATGATCCTCATCGTTAGCATCCTTACAAGAAGAGTGCTAGGGGATACTTTCCAGATGAGTTTAAAAAATCAAAGCCACTTACTTTTGATGGAGATATGAAGAAACCATGGGATGCAGAGGCATGGTTTCTTGGTATGAGGAAGTTCTTCAAGTTACATGATTAGTCAGAGGACATGAAAGCCAAAGTAGCTACATTGGGTCTCAAAGGTAAAGAAGAAATTTGGTGGTAAGATGTGAAGAATTTCAGATGTATTCATGAGGAAGACTTGACTTGGAGTGAGTTTGAGTGGTTATTCAAGAAGAAGTATATGTCGAAGATATAGTTTGATGACAGGGCAAAAGAATTCTACGAGATAAATATGGGATCATTGACAGATGATGAGTACACTAGTAGGTTCTTGGATTTACTAAGGTATATTCCTTATCTCACTGAGGAGAAGGCCAAGATTCAGAGGTTCATTAGTGGATTACTGGTTGCATTCAAAGATAGGATTGAGTTTGATGAGCCTAGATCATTGGATGAGGCCATCTGAAAGCTAAGGCATTGATACGAGCAATCAAAGTGCAACTCTAAGACTAAGCCAGACTAGAAAGGTAATGCAAAGAACAAACGAAAATGGGACAGAAAGCGAGAAATACCTCAGGGTAAAAATATTAAAGAGAATGTAGTGCCATCTAAGAAGTTCAATGCATCAGAAAAAGTACAGGGATTTCGATCTGAGGAGTAGAACAAGGAGGTAGGTCGGAAGCTTATAGCGTGTTAGAATTGTGGAAAAGATTATCGAGGAGATATTGGCCATAGAATCAGGGTGGTAGGCCTCAGATATATAGTGCACAGGATGTACAGACTATTGGGGATGTTGGTTGGAGTATTCCTTGTATTTATGCAGCATTGGATAACAAACAGGAAGACCATCAGACATATAATTGAGATAGATGGTAAGCTTTGTGATCAAGTTATTTCTATTTTGATTAGCTATGTTAGTCCTGACTTGGTGGATAAGTGTGGTTTGAGTAAGGAATTGCATGCATAATCTTGGTTAGTGCAATTGGCTACATGTACAAAGAAGTGAGTTCACCATTGTGTAAGAGCTTGTTTATTTGATTTGAATGGTATGCCTACCGCAACACATTTGAACATATTTCCGTTGGAATCATACAGTATGTTGTTGGGCATGGATTGGTTCTATCTTCATTGAACCAAGGTAGATTTTTATGAAAAAGAAAGTGAGCATGTGGATGACAATGGGGAACCCAGAATCTTTCAGGGAAAGAAGAAAGCCACATCAGTTAGGATGGTAACATCTATGCAAGAAAAGCATAGTGGTAGAAAAGGGTGTGTGTTATTTGCAGTGCATATTTCTAGTGACAAGGGTAAGGAAGTTGAGGATGCAGATGTGTTGAGTAAGTACCCAATTTTACAGCAGGTCAAGGATGAATTTCCTGAGGATATTTCATGGTTTCCACCTCATAGGGAAGTAGACTTTTCTATTGAGTTGGTGCTAGGGGCAGCTCTAGCATCAAAAGCACCTTACAGGATGAGCACACCTGAGTTGGTAGAGTTGAAGCTACAATTGACGAAAATGTTGGATAAGGGATACATTAGGCCAAGTGTATCACCTTGGGGCACACTTGAATTATTTATAGAGAAGAAAGATCTTACTCTCAAACTATGCATTAACTACAGTCTTTTGAAAAAAGTGACCATCAAGAATAGGTATTCGTTACCGAGGATTGATGACTTGTTAGATCAGTTGAAGGGAGTACCATTTTTCTCAAAGATTGATTTGAGATCTGTACATCATCACGTACACATAAAAGAAGAGGACATTTCAAAGACAACTTTCCGAACTAGGTATGGGCATTATGAGTTTGTTTTAGTTCCATTTGGTTTAACTAATGCTCAACTGCATTTATGTGCTTGATGAATAGTGTTTTACGTCTGTATTTGTATAAGTTTATTATTGTGTTCATTGATTACAATTGGTATATTTTAAAAATGAAGAAGAGCATGTTGAGCATTTAGCAGTAGTGTTGAGTTTGTTGAGAGAGCATCAGTTGTATGCTAAGCTCAACAAGTGTAGTTTCTTTCAAACTGAGGTACACTACTTGGGACATATTGTCTCCAAGGAGGGCATTGCAGTAGATCCAAAAAATATAAGGGCCATCATGGAGTGGGTAGCACCTAATAATGTGGATGAGGTGAGATATTTGATGGGTTTGGTAGGCTATTATAGGAGATTCATCAGGAAATTCTCATAGATCTCTTATCCTATCACATCATTGAAAAGGAAAGGTAATAAGTTCGAATGGACCGAGGAGTGTGAGGCTAGTTTTGAGCATATTAAGCAGTTATTGACACATGCACCAATGTTAAAGATTGCAGATCCAGACAAAGAGTTTGTAGCATGCACACATGCTTGCAAGAAAGGGATTGGTGGAGTCCTTGTGCACGATGGACAGGTGGTATGCTATGAGTCGTGAAAAATGAATGAGAATGAGTAGAACTACCCCACACATGATCTTGATTTGGCAATGATTATGCATGCATTGAAGTGTTGGGTTGTGTTATATTCTTTCCACGACTAACCTACGTAGTGAAACGGGGGGTTAGAGGGGGGCGGTAGCCCCCCTTCGTTGCGTCGATTGTGCAGCGGGGGTGGCAGCCCCCCCTATCCGGGGGGTTTGAGGGGGGCGGGTAGCCCCCCTCTACGGGGTCCGGGGCAGCGCCCCGGGAAAAAAAATTTTGGACCCTATATTAGGTTGGGCGAACCTACCTATGGTTTTGTGCATGATTTTCGCACATGGTATTGGACGCGATGGTTTTTCGGTCCATGGTATTGGATGCTTCGGCATGTATAAATATGTATTATAACATTGAAAGGAACATAATGAAAAATCAAGCTGGTAGTCCCGGTTTTGGGATCCAGGGAAAAATCTCTGTGCATATGTGTTTTATGGGTTATGCTCTCGCATTGTTTATTTTCTTTGTTTAAGAATTTGTATGCAGGTAATTTTCTGTATAGGGTTAAAACCTACATGAAGATGTGGAGACACTGTATTTTGGGAAGGAGGTTTACATTGATGAGTGACCATAATGGTTTGCGGTATCTATTTGACCAACCAAATCTAAATGGTAGGCAAGCTTGGTGGTTTGCGATGATTAGTGAATTCAATTTTGATATCAGGTATATCAAAGGTAAAGAGAACAGAGTGGAATATTCTCTTAGCAGACGGATACAGGTAAATCGCTTAGTATCTATGAGCTCCTATGGGACAGACTTACAAGGGGGAGGGTTATGTAATAACACTGGTGAAAATTCCATGTAATAAAAGCTAATAAATGAAAAATAATAACCATGGTTGATGGGACATTTATTCCAAGCTTAATGTTGGGCAAGACATCCTAGTGTGGGTGTTCATTTGGTTATTAATGGCTAAGGAAATTGGAAAAGGAAATGGCTAAGGCTTTGGCAAGGAAAAATGGCATTTTTGGCACATTTAGTTATGAAAATAATGGAAATTAGGAGAAAAGGGAGGTGAAAGGTCAAAGGTTTCATGTGAAGAGGAAAATGAAGGAAAATAATGGAAAATGAAGAAAATAGAGGTCTCATTCATAAAAATTCTTATAAGGATCAGTTGGTAACCTTTTTTCGATTAGATTTTGGAGCTCTCTCATTACTCTCTCTCTCATACTCTTGGATACTTAGAGTTTTCTTGGGGCACTCTTGGAGAGTGTGGCATACTTTGATTTTTTGAGAAAGGAGGCAAAGGAAGAGTAGGAAAGTGCAAGACGACATCAGGATCAGCAACTATAGTGGATTTTTCTTGCAAGTACCGAGTTACATGTATGTTTTCCTCACTAGTTTTGGCATTCATGGCATATGCATGTATATTTTTGGTCATGATCTATCACTAACATGGAGGATTGCCTAGATTGCCTAGCCTTGCCATTTCCTAGATAGTCATGGAGATTGTTGGTTTATCTCCTTGTTTTGTTTTGGTTGGTTCTCATGTTTCCTTAGCTCGGGCTGAGTTATTAGTTCCTTGAAGCCCTGGTTGGAAAAACTCTCTGGAAGCCCTGTAATAGCTTGGGTTGAGCTACTAATCCTGGAAGCCTTGGTTGGAAAAATGCTCTAGAAGCCCTTGGTGGGTTGCATTACAAGTCCTAGAAGCCTTGGTTAGACAATGCTCTGGAATCCCGACGACAATTGTGGGTTGACCTACTAATCCTTGAAGCCTTGGTTGGAAAAAACACTTTGGAGCTCTGGAAGGCTTGGATAGAGAACAATATGATGATGGTTTTGTGATGTTTGGCCATGATTTTGAATCGTTTTTTGATTGGTTGAGGTGGATGGCCTCTGGTGTTGATCAATGGTTGCCATTGATGTCAACCCAAGCAGCACCAGGGGCTACCCTGATATTATATGGCCATTTTAAATTAAAACATTACTCTATTCTAAGTCAAGGATATTCTATATGGATTCTACGCATTGAGATGTTTCTGTTGATATATGGCATGCCACGTAATTCTTCACAGTTTGAGAGATATTTGTGTTTGATCTTAGTAACCGTAGTTAGTGGGCTAAGACCCCATGGGGTTGTGGCATGGAACTCATCATTGGTTGTGGTCATTGAATAGTCAATAATTAACAATTTTTTATGATCCTAAAATCCCTCTAGTGTTCACTTGTTGAGGACCCTCTCAACTCAAGACATTTCTATAAATAGTGACTATCATATCCTCCTCTTACAAGCACTTGCAACGAATTATCTTGTGAGAAGAACTTTGTAATTTTTTAGCCCTCATGAGATTATAATGTAGGATCCATTGTAGGGAGTTTAATTTTTATTTGAGGTCTGGTTAGGGTACAAAATTATGATCAAGTTTTAACGTATGTTTTGAAGCAAGTTTAGAGCTTTGGATTTTAGGATTTCGCTGCATCAAACAGGTCATTGTGGAATTTTCGCTATAACTTGTTTTCTACGGAAGCTAAAATTAAAACTCATTTGAGACGAAATCTTGATGAAACTTGTGACCGAATTTCAGATCTTGGTTCGCTATATTTTTAGAGATATGATCTGAGGAAGTTAGGGTTTGTGCAGGCTCCTGAATTCTATGTCAAACAGGCGACCTCGGGAAAAGCTTCATAACTTTCCCTCTGAGAATTTAAAATTTTGTAAATAGTAACAGAAATAGGACGGGCTCTAGTTTGTTGGGTATCGTTTTCAGGGCCGAAGGTTGAAACAGTGACACATGGCATTTCATACAAGTTTACTCCACTGAACAAGTCTATAATCAGGTCATCATGGGATATTCAACATAATTATTTCTTGATGAATCTAATATTGATCAGACCTATGGGGTTGGAAAGAGAACTCAGAGGGCTACCACAGGATGAAATTTGATACCTTGGAGATCCTAAATTACATAGATACAATAGATTCAATATCTAGCTCCTAGAAGGCAAGAAAAAGTATGCATTCAAGGATCACTGCAGTAAGGACCACACATCAAAAGTGAAAGGTAAGTCTACTACAGAAAGGTATGTATGATTAGTGTTTGCATTTGAATTTTGAGTATCATCTTTGACATATGTATTTGCAGGACATCATAAGTATATTATTTTGTATTTATTTGGGTCTTGCTTGTTAATGCATGTGCAGGAAGGATGACACTTTAGAACAAATCGGGCACATATTAGAAGGACATACAATGAAAACATACCATTACTTGAAGCAAGAAAAATAGTACCTCAGCAGCTGTAAGTGATCCAAGAATCAATGTCGAGTCAAGTGTCAGGTCTTGTCAAAAATCCAATGTTGTAAAAGAGTCATCATTGTAAACTTGTAAAAGAGTCATTATTGTAAATTTGTAAAAGAGTCATCATTGAAAGAGTCATTATTGTAAAAGACTCAATCTACCTAGAGTCGAAGAGCCATTGTTGGGAAGTATAGGAGTCATTGTTGGATGATGTCATGGTTAGGTTGCAGGTCATAGTGTGATTAGGTAATTGGTCAAGTACAATAAAATCATTGTAATCATAGTGTATCGTAGATCATTTTCCCTGGTACGGGAATCCACACTCTTGTCTCATTTCCGGTCGTTATAGGGTGGCAGGGAGGTGCTAGGCAGGTGCATGAAGTCACCAACAGGCTAGATCCTATGAACACTTCAAGGGGGTAGGTTGGTCTAGGATGTTGGGGCATCCATTCAGTTGACCACTGAAGAAACCAAGGCATTGGGGCATCCTTCCAGTGCGGGCTGGAGAAGAATGCTTTTCTATAATTCTAGGAATTTGTAACTTTCATTTCAGTTGGGGCTAAATATTAAAGAATTTATTAGAAAAACATTCGGTGGTTTTTGACCCGAAGGGGGTTTTCCACCTAAAAGTTTTGTGACTATTGTGTTTTACTATTTTCTGTTGTTATTGGATAAAAATTAATAATGATTGAAGATTAACTAATTCTCTAAAAAGATTTGGAAGTGCTAATTGCTAAGGAATATTGATTCACCCCCCCTCTCAGTATTTCCAACAATTGGTATAAGAGTTTGGTTCCTTCAATAAAAGTCTAAAAACTAAAAGGAGATCATGGAATATACCAAGAATATATTTCCTTTGTTCAATGGAAATTACTATGCACTTTGGAGTGGAAGAATGCAAGTTTATTTACTGGTACAAGGATACGAAGTATGGGAAGTTGTTGAAAAAGGCTTCACATCGACCCCGGATGAACAAGGTAAGAAAAATATGGTAAATGATGCAAAGGCTAAAGATATTATTATTAGTGGGCTTATCAAATCTATCTATCTTAAGGTATTGAGTTACAAAATTGCTAAAGTGGTTTGGGGCAAGCTTGAGAATATATATACAAGTGACTCACAGGTGAAAGAAGCAAAGCTTCAAATTTTGAGGGAAAAATTTGAGCAACTCAAAATAAAGGAAGATGAGGATATTGTTGCATATTTTTAGCGCGTTGATGAAATTAAAAATGCATTGGAAGGTTTGGGAGAACCTGTTGAGACAAAAAAATTTGCCTGAAAGATCCTCAGAACCATGCCAACAAGATTCAAACCAAAGGTATATGTCTTGGAAAATATATCGAAGCTAACCAATCTCAACATAAATGAATTTCATGGAATTCTTACGGCATATTAAATGATAATTGAAGAAGAGGATGACATATCTCACTTAGAAACATCATTTTCTGCATCCAAAAAGACTAGTAAGGATAAGCAGACTCTGAAAGAAAAAACTTGCAGTTGTAAGGATGAAGAAAAGAAAGAAGATGAAGAAGAATTTCTAGATAAAGAATTTTCCTAGTTCACCTGGAAAATGAGAAATGTATAGGAAAATTCAAAGGTAAACTTCCATTAATATGTTTTGATTGTGGTGAGGTTGGGAATTTTGTAGCCAAGTGTCCTCACAAAAATAAGGTTGTTATGAAGCGAATGAAAGGTCCTAGGAAGTCCAACAAGCAAGGCAAGAAGAAATGGCTTAAGAAGAGTTTCTTCTCCAAAGAAGATAGCTCCTCATCTGATAAATACAGTGATAACGAAGAAGAAATCAACGGAAGAGTATTGTTTATGGCCAAGCAGAATTAGCAAGAGGCATCTGATGAAGAAGGAGAAGAAGATATGAATCAAGTTGAATTTAAAAATGAAGTGATCAAGGTTATCAAAGAGCTCAAGACTAAGAAGAAGCACTCAACACTCTTGAAGATGAATTAAAGATAGAAAGGGAACAGGTCCTAAATCTTAAAATGTAGGTTGAAGAATACAAACGAATTGAAGAATCGCTCAGGAAAGAATTAAAGGAAAGCAACAAGGAAAGAGAAGCATTGGAAGTTGAAATAGTCTCTCTATAAAAGTAAAAAATGGAAAAAATATTCAAAACTACACCAACAGCTCAAAGGGATTAGAAGAACTCATCAGCAATCATCGATCATGCAGTGACAAGAGTGGTATTGGTTACAAAGAAAAATTTGAAAAGGATTCAAGTCCTTCTATAACAAAAAAAGAAGATGGATATGCAAAATATACCAAGTAGGAAGATCTCTCAGCTAAATCAAGAGATCAAGAATCACAAGAAGAACCATGGAAAAAAATTCCTCAAAGAAGATTTCCTCCCAAGTATCAACCCATCTTTTATGGTCATTGTTATTCATGTGGAAGGTTTGGAGATATAGCTGTAGAATGTCGCACATATGTTTGGAATGAATATAGTTCCGGGAGATCTTTCAAAAATAGATATTCCATAACTCAACAGAATATCAACAGATTTGATCATTTGAGAGATGATGTCGAATGTTACAGATGTAACAATTTTGGACACTTGGCTAAAGATTGCAGACTTGGAAGTTCTTCAAAGGAATTCTCACAAAATCATAATGAAAAAGTATGGAAAAAGAAGACTAAAAAGTGTGCTTTCGCTCTCAAGGATCAAAGCAATAGAAACGTATGGTATGTTGACAGTGGTTTCTCAACGCATATGACTAGAGATAGAAATATATTCATATCTTTGAAGGAAAATAAGGATTGAACAATGTCTTTTGGAAATGACAAGTCTTCAAACGTCATAGGAGAAGGTACGGTCACACTTGGAAGCAAGAATGCATTAGCAAAGTATGTGTTGTTGGTTGAAAATATGAATCACAATCGGCTCAGTGTTGGAAAGATGTGCGATCAAGGACACATGGTGCTATTCAACTCTAAGAAATGTGTAATCAGTAAAGGAAACTTTGGTAAAATTATAGCTACAATAAACAGAGCTCCGAATGAAATATATATTTTGGATGAGGCACCTAAAGGGTGTTTTTTTGGTGAAAGAAGATGAAAGTTGGTTATGGAAAAACCGAATGGCACATATAAATTTCGACAATTTGGTCATGATCAGAATAAAGGAAGCAGTAAGAGACATGACGAAAATTTCAAAAGCTACCAATACAATATGTGAAGCTTGTAGGCACAAAAAACAGAGAAAAGTTGGGTTCAAGACAAAAGAACACTTTGCATCACGTCCATCGGAATTAATATTTACTAATCTATGTTGTCCAATGATAACAAAAGGTTTAGACAAAGAATTATGCTTTATGCTAATGATAGATGATTACACCAGAATGATAGCCATCAGTTTCTTAAAGAAAAATTTAGAGGCACTTGAGTGTTTTAAAATCTACAAGGAATTGGTTGAAAATGAAACCGATTTGAAGATCAAGTGTCTGAGATCAAATAAGGGTAGAGAATTTGATTCCAAGGTATTTCAACAATACTATGACAAAAATGGAATAAAAGGAAATTCTCAATAGTCAGAACACCACAACAAATGGAGTTTCTGAAAGAAAAAACAAAACTGTATAGGAAATGGCCAGAAAAATGTTAAAAGAGTCAAAATTAGATGATAAATTTTGGATTCAAGAAATTGAACAGTTGTATTCATTATAAATAGAGGTCTTCTCAGGATCAATTGTAACATGACTCCATACGAACTATGGAAGGGAAGACCAACTAATGTCAAATACTTCAAAATATTTGGAAGTAAATGCTACATCAAAGGTGAAGACTGAGAGTTGGGCAATTTCAATTCCCATGTTGACGAAGGTATTTTTGTTGGTTATTCACGCAAAAGAAAAGCTTATAGATGCTACAATCTGAGGTGAAAACAAATAGTCGAAAGGATAAATGTTACTTTTGACGAAGACTATGTTTTAAAGGATAATAATGAGATCGTCTCTGAGGGGCTTGAGGTAGAACCTATGAAGGATGAGTAAGAAGCTCCAAAACAAGACCAATCAAATAAGGAAACAATAGTCAACCAAGAGGAAATAAGAAATGATTAGTAGGATGTACAAGAAAATTATCCAAACATTTAAAAGAATGGTGTCAAAAGAATCATCCATCAAATCAAATCATCAGCAACATAAATGAAGGAATTAGAACTAGAAGAAGTCGATAGCTCCGTTCATCACAACAAGCCCACCTTTTTCTTTTAGCAAATTTTGAGCCTAGCAATTTTGAGGAAGCTAGTCAAGATGAACACTGGGTAGCAGCTATAAATGAAGAACTGAATCAAATTGAGAACAATGACACTTGGAAATTGATTCCACGACCAAAGGATAAAAATGTTATTGGAACTAAATGGGTCTTCAGAAACAAATCGAATGAGGATGGAAAAGTTACAAGGAATAAGGAAAGATTAGTATGCAAAGGATATGCACAAGTAGAAGGAATTGATTTTGAATAAATATTTTCTCTGAGTGCCAAAATCGAAGTTATCAGGATGTTTCTCGCTTATGCATGCTCAACAAAAATCAAGGTGTAACAAATGGATGTTAATTCAGCATTTCTAAATGGTGAATTGGAAGAAGAAGTTTACATTGAACGACTTGAAGGTTTTTTTCTCTCTAACAAGGAAGACTACATATGTAGATTAAAGAAGGCACTATATGGTCTCAAGCAAACTCCTAGAGCTTGGTATGCCCGTCTTGAAGGATATCTACATCAACAATGATTCAAGAAAGGAATTGTTGACAACAATATCTATGTGAAAGTGGATCCAGATAACCTAACAATTATAGAGGTATATGTGGACGAAATAATCTTTGGAAGCAATGATGACAGATTAAGTAAAAACTTTTCCACAAAGATGCAAAGTGAGTTTGAAATTTCTCTACTTGGCAAGCTGACATACTTTTTAGGGCTTCAAATATCTCAACAAGATAAATGAATATTTATATATCAAACCAAGTACATCAAGGAAATCTCAAGTAATTCAAGATGGAATATTGCAAGCCTATCCTTACCCCAATGATAACAGGTTTCAATTTAATCTTATAAGATTTGAAAAAGGATATGGACCAAAGGTTGTATAGATCTATGATTGGCAGTCTTCTATATGTGACAGCTTCTCGACCAGATGTAATGTAGGAAATTGGAAAAGTAGCAAGATTCCAAGTAGCACCAAAATAATCTCATATTATTGTCATCAAAAGAATTCTTCGATATCTTAAGGGCACAACGGAATATGGTTTATGGTATCCCAAAGGAAATGATCTAGTTATCTAAGCTTATCCAGATGTAGATTGGGTAGGAAGTGTTGATGATCGTAAGAGTACCAGTGGAGCAGCATTATTGCTAGGTGGTTGCTTTATTTCATGGTTAAGTAAAAAGCAATCTTAAATCTCGTTATCCACATCGGACGCAAAATATATCACGACATCAACTTGTTGTACTCAAGTTCTCTGGATGAAGAAAACTTTGCAACATATTCGAGTCAAGTTTGATGAGCCTATTCCCATCTTCTACGATAACATGAGTGCCATTAATATCTCCAAGAATCCTGTTATGCATTCCAAAACAAAGAACATTCCAAACAAATATCGTTTTTTTAGAGAGTAGGTCACTGAAACGAATATCAAGCTTGAATATGTTGGCATAAAGGAACAAATTGCTGACATCTTAACCAAACCATTACCTCATGAAGAAATTGAGTATCTTCGGCAAAACCTTGGGATTCTACCAAGTTCTCATTAGACTCTTTCTCTTATCTAACTAAGTATAAAGGGGGAGTGGAGGTGTGTATAGGTACGAATGATGACATTTCTTCAAGGGGAGTTTCCCTTTGCCATTGATTATAAAGGGGGAGAGAAGGCAGTAGGAAGAGGTGTCATGATCATGGGGGAGTACTTTTGTTGCCATCAATGCCAAAGGGGGAGATTG
This sequence comes from Pinus tabuliformis, assembly GCA_031772625.1. Classification (NCBI taxonomy): domain Eukaryota; kingdom Viridiplantae; phylum Streptophyta; class Pinopsida; order Pinales; family Pinaceae; genus Pinus; species Pinus tabuliformis. Next base: position 1,107,687,978 of record CM062816.1, on the reverse strand, counting down.
TTGATAAGTGGTTGTCATTGATGTCAATCCAAGCAGCACCAGGGGCTACCTCGATCTTTCATGGAAATTTTGACTTTACAAATTACTCTATTATGAGTCAAGGATATTCTATATAGATTCTACTCGTCAAGATGTTTCCATTGATATATGGCACGCCACATAATTCTTCACGGTTTGAGAGATATTCATGTTTGAAGGTAGTAACCCCATTTAGTGGGCTAAAACCCCAAGTGGTTGTGGCATGGCACTCATCATTGGTTGTGGTCATTGAATAGTCAATAATTAATAATTTTTTATTCTCCTTAAATCCCTTCAATGTTTACTTGTTGAGGACCCTCTCAACTCAAGGAATTTCTATAAATAGTGACCCTCATATCCTCCTCCTGCAAGCACTTTCAACGAACTATCTTGTGAGAAGACCTCTGTAGTTTTTCAACTCTCATGAGCTTCTAACGTAGGATCTATTGCAGGGAGTTTAAGGTTTTGTGGAGGTCTAGTTAGGGTACAAAATTATGATCATATTTGAAGGTCTATTTTGAAGCAATTTTAGAGCTTTGGATTCTAGGATTTTGCTGCTTCAAACAGGTCATCGAGGAATTTTTGTTATAACTTTGTTTATACAAAGCTTCAAAATATGAAATTAAAACTCATTTGAGACGAAATATTGATGAACCTTGTGACAAAATTTCAGATCTTGGTTCACTATAGTTTTAGAGATATGATTTGAGGAAGTTAGGGATTTTGCAGGCTCCTGAATTCCATGTCAAACAGGCGACCTCAGGAAAATCATCATAACTTTCTCTCTGAGCATTGGATTAAAATTTAGTAAATAGTGACAAAAAGAGGACGGGTTATAGTGCATTGAGGATGCCTTTTTAGGGTCTAAGATCAAAATAGGTACACGTGGCACTTCATGCAAGTTCTCTCTCCTGAACCAGTCTATAATCAGGTCATTGTGGGAGATGGGGCATAACTCTTCCTTCAAGAATACAATTTCCATCATACCTATGGGGCTAGAAAGAGAACTCAGAGGGCTACCATATAAGAAAATTTCATACCTTAGAGATCCAAAATTACATAGATACAATAGATTCAATATCGAGCTCCTAGAAGGCAAGGAAAAATATGCATTCAAGGATCACTACAATAAGGACCACACATAAAAAGTCAAGGGTAAGTTTGCTATAGAAAGCTATGTATGATTAGTATTTTCATTTTAATTTGAGTATCATATCAGACATATGTTTTTGCAGGACAACGTAACTATATTGTTTTGTATTTATTTGGGTCTTTCTTGTTAATGCATGTACAGGAAGGATTACACTTTAGAGCAACTTGGACACATACTAGAAGGACATGCAATGCCAAAGCACCATTACTTGAAGCAAGCACAACAGTAACTTAGAAGCTGCAAGTGATCCAAGAAACAATGTCGAGTCAAGTGTCAGGTCTTGTCAAAAAGCTAGTGTTGTAAAAGAGTCATCATTGTAAATTTGAAAATAGTCATCATAGTAAATTTGTAAAAGAGTCATCATTGAAAGAGTCATTATTGTAAAAGAGTCAATCCACCTAGAGTCAAAGAGGCATTGTTAGGAGGTATAGGAGCCATTGTTGAATAATTTCATGGTTAGGTTGCTGGTCATAGTGTGATTGGGTAATTGTTCAAGTACAAGAAAATCATTGTAAATCATATTGTATTGTGGATCATTGTCCCTGGTATTGGAGTCCACACTCTTGTCTCATTTCTAGTCATTATAGGGTGGCATGGAGGTACTAGGAAGGTGCATGAAGTCGCCTATAGGTTGGATCCTATGAACACTTCAGGGAGGTAGGTTGGTCTAGGATGTTGGGCATCCATTCAGTTGACTACTGAAGAAACTAGGGCGTTGGGGCATCCTTCCAGTGGGAGCCAGAGAAGAATTATTTTCTAGAATTATAGAGAGTTGTAACTTTCATTTCAGTTGGGGCTGAAGATTAAAGAATTTTTTAGAAAAGCATTCCGTGTTTTTTTACCCGAAGGGGGTTTTCCACCTAAACTTTTTATGCCCACTGCGTTTTAGTGTTTACTATCATTACTGGATAAACATTAATAATAATTGAAGATTAAATAATGCTCTGAAAATATTTAAAAGTGCTAATTTCTAAGGAATATTGATTCACCCCCTCTCAGTATTTCCAACAATTGGTAACAGAGCTTGGTTCCTTCAATAGTAGTCTAACAATTGGAAGGAGATCATGGAATATACCAAGAATATATTTCCTGTTTTCAATGGAAATAACTATGCACTTTTGAGTGGAAGAATGCAAGTTCATTTGCTGGCACAAGGATATGAAGTATGAGAAATCATTGAAAAAGGCTTCACATCAACCCCGGATGAACAAGGTAAGAAAAATATGGTATATGATGCAAAGGCTAAAGATCTTATTATCATTGGTTTTATTGAATCTGTCTATCTTAGGGTATTGAGTTGCAAAACTTCTAAAGAGGTATGGGTCAAGCTTGAGAATATATATGTAGGTGACTCACAGGTGAAAGAAGCGAAGCTTCAAATTTTCAAGGCAAAATTTGAGCAACTCAGAATGAAGGAAGATGAAGATATTTTGTTGCATATTTTCGTCATGTTGATGAAACAAGAAATACATTGGACGGTTTAGGAGAACCTATCGACACAAAAATTGTTGTCTGAAAGATCCTCAGAACCTTGCCAGCAAGATTCAACACAAAGGTATATGTCATAGAAGATAGATAGAATCTAACCAATCTTAGCATAGATGAATTGCATGGAATTCTTACGGCATTCGAAATGAGGATTGAAGAAGAGGATGGAATATCTCACTTAGAAGCAACATTTTTCACATCCAAGAAGACTAGTAAGGACAAGAAGACTCCGAAAGGAAAAACTTGCAGTTGTAAGGATGAAGAAAGGAAAGAAGATGAAGAAGAATTTTCAAAAGAATTTGCCTACTTCACCTGGAAAATGAGAAAAGGTATGGGAAAATTCAAAGGTAAATTTCCATTAATATGTTTTGATTGTGGTGAGGTTGGGCATTTTGCAGCCAAGTTTCCACAAAAATGAGGTTTTTATGAAGGGAAATAAAAGTCCTAGGAATTCCAACAAGCAAGGCAAGAAGAAGTGGCTTAAGAAGAGTTTCTTCTCCAAAGACGATAGCTCTTCATCTGATGAAGATAGTGAAAATGAAGAATAAATCAATGGAAGAGTATTGTTTATAGCCAAGCATAATAAGAAAGAGGCATCTAATGAATAAGGAGAAGAAGAGATGGTTGAGGTTGAATTTCAAAACGAAGTGATCAGGGTTATCAAAGAGCTCAAGGTTGAGAAGAAGCCCGTCAACACTCTTGAAGAAGAATTAAAGATAGAAATGGAACAGGTCCTATATCTTAAAATAAAGGTTGAAGAATACAAATGAATTGAAGAATCACTCATGAAAGAATTAAATGAAAGCAACAAGGAAAGAGAATCATTGGAATCTGAAATAGTCTCTCTATGAAAGGAAGTAAAAAATGGAAAAACTTTTCAAAACTATGCCAATAGCTCAAAGAAATTGGAAGAACTCATCAACAATCAACTATCATGTAGTGACAAGAGTGGCCTTGGTTACAAAGAAAAATATGAAAAGGAGTCAAGTCCTTCCATGACAGCAAAAGAAGATGGATATGAAAAATCTACCAAGCAGGTAGATATATCAGCTAAATCAAGAGATCAAGACTTGCAGGAAGAACCATGGAAAACAATTCCTCCAAGAAGATTTCCCCCCAAGTATCAACCTATATTTTATGGTCATTGTTATTCATGTGGAAGGTTTGGACACAGAGCTGTAGAATGTCACACATATGTTTGGAATTAATACAGTTCCGACAGATCTTTCAGAAATAGATATTCCATAATTGAAGAAAATATCAACAAATTTTATCATTTAAGAGATGATGTTGAATGTTTCAAATGTAACAATTTTGGACACCTGGCTAAAGATTGCAGACTTGGAAGTTCTTAAAAGGAATTCTTGCAAAATCAGAATGAGCAAGTATGGAAAAATAAGACTGAAAAGTGTGCTCTCACTCTCAAGCTCAAAGCAACAGAAACGTTTGGTATGTTGACAGTGGTTTCTCAATGCATATGACTGGAGATAGAAATAATTTCGTATCCTTGAAGGAAAAGAAGGACGAAACAATCTATTTTGGAAATGATGGGTCTTCAAACATCATAGGAGCAGGTACGGTCACACTTGGAAGCAAGGATAAATTAGCGAAAGATGTCTTGTTGGTTGAAAAGATGAATCACAATCTGCTCAGTGTTGGATAGATGTGCGATCAAGGACACACGATTTTATTCAACTCTAAGTAATGTGAAATCGGGAAAGGAAAGTCTGGTAAAATTTTGGCTACAACAAGAAGAGCTCTAAATGACATATATATTTTTTATGAGGCACCTAAAGGGTGTTTTTTTTTGTGAAAGAAGATGAATGTTGGTTATTGCACAAACGAGTAGGACATATAAATTTCAACAATTTGGTCACATTTAGCAAAAAGAAAGAAGTAAGAGACATGCCGAAAATTTCAAAACCTACCAATACGATATGTGAAGCTTGTAAGCATGGCAAATAGAAAAAAGTTGAGTTCAAGACAAAAGAACATTTTGCATCACATCCATTGGAATTAATGCATGTTGATCTATGTGATCCTATGATAAAAAAAGGTTTAGAAAAACAATTATACTTTATGCTAATGATAAATGATTACACCATAATGACAGTCATTAGTTTCTTAAAGAAAAATTCAGAGGTATTCGAGTGTTTTAAAATCTATAAGGAATTGGTCGAAAATGAAACCAATTTGAAGATTAAGTGTCTGAAATCAGATAATCGAGGAGAATTCACTTCCAAGATATTTCAGCAGTACTGGGATGAAAATGGAATAAAAAGGAAATTCTCAACAGCCAGAACACCACAGCAAAATGGAGTTGCTAAAAGAAAAAATAAAATCATACGGGAAATGGCTAGAACAATGTTAAATGACTCAAAATTAGATGATAAATTTTGGGTTCAAGCAATCAATATAGTTGTATTCATTATAAACGCAGGTCTTCTCAGGAACAATTGTAACGTGACTCCATACAAACTCTGGAAGGGAAGACCATCTAACATAAAATAGTTCAAAATATTTGGAAGTAAATGCTACATCAAAAGAGAAGACCAAAAATTGGGAAAGTTCAATTCTTGTGTTGATGAAGGTATTTTCATTGGTTATTCACGCAAAACAAAGGCTGGCGAAAATAATTAGTTGAAAGCATAAATGTTATTTTTGGCGAAAACTGTGTTCTAAATGATAACAATGAGATCGTCTCTGAGGGGCATGAGGTAGAATCTATAAAGGATGAAGAAGAAGATCCATAACAAGACTAATCAAATAAGGAAACAACAGTCAACCAAGAGGAAATAAGAAATGATTAGCAGGATGTACAAGAAACTTCTCCAAAACTTTTAAAAGAATGGTGTGAAAAGAATCATCCATCAAAACAATCATCGGCAACATAAATGAAGGAATTATAACCAGAAGAAGTCGGCAATTTCATTCATCATAGCAAGCCCACCTTGTTCTTTTAGCAACTTTTGAGCCTAAATTTTTTTAGGAAGCTAGTCAAGATGAAGACTAGGTAGTAGCTATGAATGAAGAACTAGATCAAATTGAGAAGAATGACACTTGGGAATTGGTTCCACGACCAAAGGATAAAAATGTTATTGGAACTAAATGGGTCTTCAGAAACAAATCAAATGAGGACAGACAGGTTACCAGGAATAAGGAAAGATTAGTCTGCAAAGGATATACACAAGTAGAAGGAATTAATTTTGAATAAATATTTTCTCCCAGTGCCAAAATGGAATCTATCATGATGTTTCTTGCTTATGCATCCTCGAGAAAAATCAAGGGGTATAAAATGGATGTTAAGTCAGCTTTTCTAAACGTTGAATTGGAACAAGAAGTTTACATTGAACAACCCGAATGTTTTTTTCTCTCTAACAAGGAAGACTATGTATGCAGATTAAAGAAGGCACTGTATGGTCTCAAAAAAGCTCCTAGAGCTTGGTATGCTCATCTTGATGGATATATACATCAACAAGGATTCAAGAAAGGGAGCGCTGAAAACAATATCTATGTGAAAGTGGATCACGATAACCTAACAATTATCGAGGTATATGTGGATGATATAATCTTTAGAATCAATGATGACAGATTAAGTAAAAAATTTGCCACAAAGATGCAAAGTGAGCTTGAAATGTCTCTACTTGGTGAGCTGACATACTTTTTAGGGCTTTAGATATCTTAGAAGGATAAAGGAATATTTATATATCAAACCAAGTACAAGGAAATTCTCAAGAAATTCAAGATGGAAGATTGCAAGCCTGTCCTTACCCCAATGATAACATGTTTCAAGTTAATATTAGAATATTCTTCAAAGGATGTGGACCAGAGGTTATATAGATCTATGATTGGCATCTTCTATATGTGACAGCTTCTTGACCAGATGTAATGCAGGCAATTGGACAAGTAGAAAGATTCCAAGTAACGCCAAAATTAGCTCATATTATTGTCATTAAAAGAATTCTTCAATATCTTAAGGCACAACAGAATATGGGTTATGGTATCCCAAATGAAATGATCTAGTTATCCAAGCTTATGTAGATGCATATTGGGCAGGAAGTGTTGATGATTGAAAGAGTACTAATGGAGAAGCATTCTATCTTAGGTAGTTGCCTTATTTCATGGTTAAGTAAAAATCAGTCTTCAATCTCGTTATGCCAAGCAGAAGAAAAATATATCGTGGCAAGAGCTTCTTGTACTCAATTTCTCTGGATGATGCAAAATTTACAAGATCTTCAATTCAAGATTGATGAGCCTATTCCCATCGATAACACCAGCGCCATCAGTATTTCCAAGAATCCTATGATGCATTCCAAAAAAAATCACATTCCGAACAAATATAATTTCATTAGAGAGAAGGTCACTTAAAAGAATATCAAGCTTGAATATGTTGGCACAAAGGTACAAATTTCTAACATATTTACCAAACCATTACCTCGTGAAGCATTTGAGTATCTTCGACAAAAGCTTGGGATTCTCTAAAGTTCTCATTTGACTCTTTCTCTTATCTAACTAAGTAGAAAGGAGGAGTGGAGGTGAGTACAGGTCCGCAGGATCACAGTTTGTCAGGGGGAGTTTCCCTTTGCCATTGATGACAAAGGGGGAGAGAAGGCAGTAGGAAGAGGTGTCATTATCCGAGGGGGAGTACTTTTGTTTCCATCAATGCCAAAGGGGGATATTTTTTATCAGTGGTTGTTATTGATGTCAACCCAGACAGCACCATGGGCTACCCCAATCTTGAATGGGCATTTTTACTTGACAAGTTACTCTATTCTGAGTCAAGGATCTTCTATATAGATTCTACTCGTCGATATGTTTCCATTGATATATGGTAAACCACATAAGTATTCACGGTTTGAGAGATATTTGTGTTTGAAGTTAGTAACCCCGATCAATGGGCTAAAACCCCATGGGGTTGTGGCATGACACTCTTCATTGGTTGTGGTCATTGAATAGTCAATAATTAATAAAATTATATGCTCCTAGAATCCCTCCAACGTTCACTTGTTGAGGACCCTCTCAACTCAAGACATTTCTAAAAATAGTGACCCTCATATCCTCCTCTTGCAAGCACTTTAAACAAACTATCTTATGAGAAGATATTTGTATTTTTTCAGACCTCATGAGGTTATAATGTAGGATCTATTGCAGGGAGTTTAAGGTTTTTTTGAGGTTTGTTTAGGGTACAAAATTATGATCAAGTTTGAAGGTCTATTTTGAAGCAAGTTTAGAGCTTTGGATTCTAGGATTTGGCTACTTCAAACAGACCGTCATGGAATTTTTTCATTATAAATTTTTTCTACAAAGTTCAGAAGCTGAATTTAAAACTTATTTGGGAAGAAATCTTGATGAACCGTGTGACCAAATTTCAAATCTTGGCTCGATAAATTTTCAGAGATATGATCTGAGGAAGTTAGGGTTTTTGCAGGCTCCCAAATTCCATGTCAAACAGGTGACCTCGGGAAAATCATCATAACTTTCTCTCCGAGCATTGGATTTAAATTTCATCAATAGTGACAAAAAGAGGATGAACTTTAGTTTTCTTGGTATCTTTTTCAAGGTTGAAGGTCGAAACAGTGACACATGGCGCTTCGTACAATTTCGCTCTATTGAACCGTCTATAATCAGGTCATCATGGGGGATTGAACATAACTATTTCTTGAAGAATCTAATCTCGATCAAACCAATGGGGTTGGAAATAGCACTCACATGGCTACCACAGGATGCAATTTCAGACCTTAGAGATCCAAAATTACATAGATACAACAAATTCCATATCGAGCTCCTAGAAGGCAAGAAAAAGCATGCATTCAAGGATCACTACAGGAAGGAAAACACATAAATAGTCAAGGGTAAGTCTGCTACAACAAGCTATGTATGATTATTATTTTCATTTGAATTTTTAGTATCATCTCTAACATATGTTTTTGTAGGACAACATAAGTATATTGTTTTTTATTTGTTTGGGTCTTGCTTGTTAATTCATGTGCAGGAAGGATGACACTTTAGAACAACTCAGACACATACTAGAAGGACATACAATGTAAAAGTACCATTACTTGAAGAAAGCACAACAGCAGCTCAGAAACTGCAAGTGATCCAAGAAGCAATGTCAAGTCAAGTGTTAGGTCATGTCAAAAAGCCAATTTAGTAAAAGATTCATCATTATAAATTTGTAAAAGAATCATCATTGTAAATTTGTAAAAGAGTCATCATTGAAAGAGTCATTATTGAAAAAGAGTCAATTTTCCTAGAGTCGAAGAGGTATTGTTGGGAGGTATAGGAGTCATTGTTGGATGATGTCATGGTTAGGTTGTAGGTCATAGTGTAATTGGGTAATTGGTCAAGTACAAGAAAATCATTATAAATCATATTGTATCGTGGATCATTGTTCATGGTACAAAATTTCACACTCTTGTCTCATTTATGGTCATTATAGGGTAGAAGGGAGGTTCTAGGTAGGTGCATGAAGTCACTTACACATTGGAACCTGTGAACACTTCAGGGTACTAGGTTGGTCTAGGATGTTGGGGCATCCATTCAGTTAACTACTGTAGAAACCAAGGCATTGGGGCGTCCTTCCAGTGGGAGCTGGAGAAGAATGATTTTCTATAATTCTAGGAAGTTGTGACTTTCATTTCAGTTGGGGATGAATATTAAAGAATTTATTAGAAAAGCATTCAGTGATTTTTGACCTGGAGGGTGTTTTCCACCTAAAATTATTATGTCTACTTTTTTTAATAAGTTATTGTCATTACTTGATAAACATTGATAATAATTGAAGATTAACTAATGTTCTGAAAAGATTTAAAAGTGCTAATTGCTAAGGAATACAGATTCACCCCCCTCTCAGTATTTCCAACAATTGGTATCAGAGCTTGGTTCCTTAAATAGTAGTCTAAAAACCAGAAGGAGATCATGGAATATACCAAGAATATAGTTCCTTTGTTCAATGGAAATAACTATGCACTTTCAAGTGGAAGAATGCAGGTTCATTTGTTGGCACAAGGATATAGAATGGGAAATTATTGAAAAAGGCTTCACATCGACCTCGGATCAACAAGGTAAGAAACATATGGTATATGATGCAAAGGCTAAAGATCTTATTATCAGTGGGCTTATCGAATCTATCTGTCTTAAGGTATTTAGTTGAAAAACTGCTAAAGAGGTATCAGGAAAGCTTGAGAATATATATGCATGTGACTCACAGGTGAAATAAGCAAAGATTCAAATTTTCAGGGAAAATTTTGAGCAACATAGAATGAAGGAAGATGAAGATATTGTTGCATAATTTTTAGTGTCTTGATGAAAAAGAAAATACATTGGAAGGTTTGGGAGAACCTATCGACACAAAAATTGTTGTCTAAAAGATCCTAAAAACCTTGCCAAGAAGATTCAACCCAAAGGTATCTGTCTCGGAAGATAGATCGAATCTGACCAATCTCAGCATAGACGAATTGCATGGAATTCTTACAGCATCAAAAATGAGGATTTAAGAATACGATGGCATATCTCACTTAGAAACAAAATTTGTCACATGCAGGAAGACTAGTAAGGACAAGAAAACTCTGAAAGAAAAAACTTTCAGTTATAAGGATGAAGAAAAGGAAGAATATGAAGAAGAATTTTCAGATAAATAATGTTTCTACTTCACCCAGAAAACGAGAACAGGTATGATAAAATTCAAAGGTAAACCTCCATTAATATGTTTTGATCATGGTGAGGTTTGGCATTTTGTAGCTAAGTTTCCTCACAAAAATGAGGTTGTTACGAAGGGAAAGAAAGGTCTTAGGAAGTCCAACAAACAAGGCAAGAAGAAATGGCTTAAGAAGAGTTTCTTCTCCAAAGAAGATAGCTCCTCATCTGATGAAGACAGTGAAAATGAAGAAAAAATCAATGGTAGAGTATTGTTTATAGCCAAGCACAATAAGTAAGAGGCATCTGACGAAGAAGGAGATGAAGAGATGACTGAGATTGAATTTCAGAACGAAGTGATCAGGGTTATCAAAGAGCTCAAGGCTGAGAAGAAGCACGTCAACACTCTTGAAGATGAACTAAAGACAGAAATGGAATAGGTCCTATATCTTAAAATCAAGGTTGAAGAATAGAAAGGAATTGAAGAATCTCTCAGGAAAGAATTAGATGAAAGAAACAAGGAAAGAGAAGCATTGGAAGTTGAAATAGTTTCTCTATGAAAGGAAGTAAAAAATGGAAAAACTCTTCAAAACTATGCCAACAACTCAAAGGCTTTGGAAGAACTCCAGCAATCAACGATCATGCAATGACAAGAGTGGTCTTGGTTACAAAGAAAAATCCAAAAAGGATTTAAGTCCTTCTATGACAACAAAATAATATGGATATGCAAAATATACCAAGTAGGTAGATATCTCAACTAAATCAAGAGATCAAGACATGCAGGAAGAGCCATGGAAAAAAAATCCTTGAAGAAGATTTCCTCCCAGGTATTAACCTATATTTTATGGTCATTGTTATTCATGTGAAAGGTTTGGACATAGAGATCTAGAATGTCGCACATATATTTGGAATGAATATAGTTCTGAGAGATCTTTTAGAAATAGATATTCTAGAACTCAACAGAATATCAACATATTTGATCATTTGAGAGATGATGTCGAATATTAAAAATGTAACAATTTTGGACACCTGGCTAAAGATTGCAGACTTGGAAGTTATTCAAAGGAATTCTCGCAAAATTAGAATGAACAAGTATGGAAAAAGAAGATTGAAACGTGTGCTCTCGCTCTCAAGGCTCAAAGCAACAGAAACGTTTGGTATTGTTAGATTCCTATAGTGATAGGATTCATAATTTTGAATTGGCTAAGGTTAAGCCTTGTAATAATTACATACCTTTGCTTTCTGTAAATGTTTTCCATATTAAAAATTAAAAAGTGTAAAGAGGGTATGTCCTAAAAGAAATATCAAAGGACCAAAGAATAAGAAAAGATCAAAAATGAAAATATATGAACCCCAAACACAAAAACAGATCATGAAAGTCTGCAAGTCTAAATGCCACTACTATTTTACTGCTTTATTGTCTTAAATAATGGTTGTGTGCAGCTTGTCATACATGCCACAACCCATGGTAGTCAAACTGCTTAATATTGACTATTTCATGCTTTGAATTTTATGTTTATAGTTAGAGAATAAAATCTGACCAAACAGCTTAATCTTGGCAGATCATTAGATAGGTAGAGAAAATACAAGCAACCCATAGCTTAATCTTAGCCCTTGGAAGATATAAGGTTAGAATGAGATATTTTACTTTTCAAAAGAAAAATGAATGATAAGGGTTTTCTAGCCTAAATGCACCCAAATAAAATGAAGAAAAAATGTTAGGGTAAGTAATGGGTAAGTCGAAGAAAGGTTGTTGAAGTATAAAGTTGATTGGACAAAAGCACATTTATCATGCTTAAATCATATGTTTCATTGTGCATGAGAAGTTAAGAAAGCAAAAACAATGGTTTACAAGTTGATTTAATTAACTCCCCCTCATTCATTTCATCCCTATACTTACTAATTTCCCCATCCACAAGTATGTTGTAGTACTAAAAATCCTTCAAGTCATAAAGGCTCAGAGCATTTCTCTGACTTTTGGTGGGACTGGACCCTTGGCTTAATGACTTATGGACATCAAGTGTTAGAATTCCCTTCATAAAAGTCATTTTCCTTCATTACCCTAATAAAACCCATTTTCCTAAGGTTAAACTCCATTTGTCTATGAAAATTAAACAATCGCATGTTAAATTCCATTTCATTCAAAATACCCACAAAAATATTTTATCCTAAGTATAAGTGTATGTGAAAAAAATGCACAAATATTACATTATGCTTAGTTGTATGTTCACTCCACTCATTTCATTTCATATTAATTTTTAACATGATAATATAGCTCTCGATATACCTTTTCCCATATATAAATAAATCTCGTATATAATACCCCAACCCTTAGTTTAACTATAAACTATACTTTTATCCCATACCCCCGACAAAACCCTCTTAACTCACCACTTCTCAATAAAGTTAAGATAATCCCTTCCTTAACCTCGTCTGATCATTTAATCCCATGTTTAACTCGTAAATAATCCCAAACCACCATGGATTAAAGCCTCGGCCTCCACCCCCGAAACCTTTGCCCATTTCATCCATGCTATTCTATTACCCGACTGCCATCAAATCATCAGCACCTAAATCCAACAGTTCACAGCCATATCGGGTTCACCCAATGTTTGACCTTTACCTGCCCGATAAAGTGGTTTTTCCTGGGCCCCCATCTACTACGTGTCAAGTGTTAAGGTAGATCGGGTGACCTCGCCAAAATACCGCCTCCTCCATAAAAGTTGTGTGATGGCTTGGGAAACCACCTCCCCGCCCAACCCTAAAAACTGCCCACTGTTCATTGATAATTTACCCACCAAAAAGTGACCATTGTTCAATAAAAAGGCAGACAAGCCATATTTCACCTTTTTCACTCATTATCTTTTTGAACCTCTGCAAACCATTATGATCACCTTCAAACACTAAAATCACCAATTGACCTCAATTTTACTCCTGAAGAAGTTGCAGAGACCCCAATCAAGCTCTCAATCCATACCAAAGCCCATTCAACCTTTTGCAGTTACTAAGAACACCGAATTTGAAGTTAATTCACCCAAATTCCAATTATTTGAAGAAAAATTACCAGACACCCTTTCAATTTGAAAATGTTCAGTCTTTAAAGTGTTTTAATTAAGTAAAATTAATTGAAATTGCTTTAAAAATTAAAGGGTGTGCCCAAACCCTTTTGAAAGCTTCCAAATTACCTTCAAACCTCTGATATAAACATGTATTGTCAAATTCAAATCCACAAGAACTAATTTATGGCTTCCCCTGTCGCCATGGCTGTCAGATCAGTCACAACCCCCCATTTGGACCTTGACCACCTTCCCCTGGCAGACAGGGATTTTCAAATCAAAGGCACAAGTGCCTATCCACTCCTGCTCAAAATTCATTGTTTGAGTAAGGAAAAATATCTAAACCATACTGATGACATTGGCCTTTGGGACTCTAATTTTCCCAAATACCAATTGCCACAAGTACATGTCTTTCATGAGATTATCCATATGTTCCATGCGTGTTACATTCCCAACTAGAGGGCTCTAATGTCCCCAGAACAAAAGGTCTTGTTCACCATTACAACTGAATAAATCAATGAAATGTTGCAAGTCCAAGCAGGTCCAAACCTGACCCCACTCTCCATTAGGGATTTGTTAGACCAGTACGCAAAATTGAGTCCATCTAGACTAGCCCAAATATTCCAAACTTTCATTGTAGAATAGCAGCACATTCCTACAGATGCCCCTCCATATGTTTCTGTCGTTTTCTCTGAAAGGGGCAAGCAAGTTGTAACCATTATCTCATGTATTTTGGGTTATACCACAGATGAATTTGTTGATGAGCTCATCCTGGATTTCATGTCTATTTTCACCCCAGGAAAGCCTCCTGCTACTTTGTACAATTATGCCCAGTTCATAGCTGAAAGGATGCATGAATAATTTACCAGAATGCACAATGAAAGAATATTCAAGTACTCATCTGTACTTTACCACATGTTTTTGTATTATCAGTTAGATATATTTTCCTTCACCATCTAGAAGTTGGATACTTAAGGCCATCCCAGGTCTGTTATATTTTGGACACCACCATTCCACAGGTATTCATCACCATACACATACACAAACTTCATTGACGTTTTTGTCCATTTAGTCATGACCATGCTGACAAGAAGCCCTCCACCCAGAATAAGCCAAGAAATCAAAAGAGTGCTCCAATTTTCCAAGCAAATTAAGGTGGGAGATTGGTACCTTTACCAAAATCACACCAAAATAAGAATCTATGGTTGCCAGCTTGCCCCATACAAACTGCCCAAATACCTCCCCATGAGGTTATTTTCTCTAAAATATTATAGGTAGATAATGAACTTTGATAATATCAACTTTGTCTCAGCCAAGAAAAGGGCTCAGTTCAAGGTCAAAAATCAGTTAGGCCCTTTTATTTTCAATTCTAGAGAGGCAGGAAAGGAAGCAGATCAAATTCTACAACAAATGAAGTTTCAAAACAGTTTCATGTGGAGGTATGACCCTCAAGGGTTTATGACCAAACTAAGACAAAAGGCCAAATTGGAACCTTACATTCATCACCCTATACCAGAAATAGAAAGATATGCCAACCAATCTGACTGGTTGGAAAACACTCTCATAAACAGGGATAGTACAAAGGTAGATGTTGAAAATACCTTGTTTGATTTAGAGAGAAAACTTGATGAAAGCTCATTCCTACAGGTACTAGAGCAAGAAGGAACCATGAGTACCCCTACTGTTTTGTAGACTCCTCATAATGAGGAAAAGAATCCCAGAAGGAATAGAGAGGGAGCCTCCAGCTCAGGTATGGACACATCCAATGTACAATATGAAGCCAGCCAGAGTAAAAGGCCTAGGCTAAATCCTATTTTAGAACAGGAAGACACAGAAGGCTTAGTAGAAATAACTAATACTGATTTAGACATGAGCAAGGGCACAGCTCCATCTGGAGAAATAAAGGAGCCATCTACATCAAAAACTCAAATGTTGGAAAGGCAGCTCAGTGTAGAAGTCTCCTCATTCAATAAGCCTATTGATAGAGATAGGGACATTAAGGACAAGTTCAAGGAAATTAAAATGAGAAATGAGAAACTGAAGGCACAATCCTATGCACAGTATCTCAAACTTACACCCTCTAATCAAAGTAGGTTGATGTCAGCTTTTGACATCAAGGAAGGAAAGATGCAAATGTCCTTCATAAAGCCAATTGTACAAAAACCAAGAACATCAGCAGATTTCAAGAAGATAGAATTTGAAGTATTGACAAGGGATATTCATCCCATTCACCATATTGAATTTCACAAGAAGAATGGAGAAATGATTTACTCCACTGTTACAGGAAAATCCATTGCTGCCCATCAATTTCAAAATTCACTGAATAACATTTCGGCCTAGTATCAGTTGGAAAAGGCCTCCTCACAAGCCAAAGACACCAAAATCAAGTCTTTAGAAGACTTGGTAATTGAATTGGGACATGATCCCAAAGACATCAAGGCTACTGAACAAATAATCAAGAAGAAGAATGGTGACATTGTAGCACTCAAGAAACAATTAAAGATACCTCAACTATAGCACCCCCAGACACAGGAAGTCTTGGAAAGCCAAAAAAGGCATGAAGAGTTGATGGACTTAGTCCTTAAACTAAATGATTAGTTCAGGGAGACAGAAAATTAATTGGATAGCTTAATCTACTTAAAACAAACTGATATTGGCACTACCTCAGTGAATGTCATCCCAGCAGTTACCATGGTTGTTCCTTCCACATTGGCAACCTCATTGGCTCTTACAACTCCAATGGCCACAGCACAACCGGTTTCTACAGCATCTACATCAGCAATAGGTACATTAGGTGATGAAGCAGCAAGATTGGTTAAAGCTATGGAAGAAATGTCCATACAGACAACAGAGATGAATAAGCTCAAAGAGAAAGTGACAAGCTTGGAAACTAATTACAAGCTTGCCAATATTATGCACAAAGAGGATGAGTGAAAGATTGAAAGCCATGGAAAAGGACTTAACACTGAAAGAACCCCTTGGGTAGGCTAAGGAACAACTATGGGCCAATATCATGACTCTGCCAATGATATTTGGCCATCTATTCATGTAATTTTCGAGCAAATAGATTTGATTAAGCTAGACACAGAGGCCATCCAGAAAGTAAAAGAAGAATTAGGACAAATGCCAGAAGAAGCTGCCAGAATTATCCAATTCCTTAACAGCAAGAATAAGTATGAGCTTCAAGAATAGGAAATAGAGGAAAAAACAGAGACAATTTTGGAGGTCAAAAAGGTCCTCTCCAAGAGGAACTTAATGCAAAACTTGGAGGATAAGTTTCAAAATATGCAGATGGTCATTGACAGATTTATGGCTAAGTTCCAAATTTTGAGAGAGAAGGGATTACCCAATCCCTTAGTGATAAATGACAAGCTCATGACACAAGAGGATTACAACAAGAAAATCAAAGAGGTAGCAAAGGATCAGGTAAATACATCATCGACAAAGGCATTTCCAACAGGCAAAGTACTCTACCAAACATTCGAAAACTTTTTTTACCTTCAGCATGAGGTAAAACACTTGTTTATCAATAAGCCTACTCTTGCCAAATATATAGAGGCAGATGAAGTATATAGAAATATGCTAAAAATCCAATTACCTGATGTTGAAATGTGGGAGAAATTAATTGATTTACTATAGAAATATGCAGTAAAAAGGTTAATGTACAGTAAAAGTAAAACAACATGGTAAAAGGATGAAGACGTATCAGCAGAGTCAAAGTGTATCAGAGGAAACACTAAAGTAAATGAAGCTTCCAGAGTGAAAGATCAAAAAACAAAGTAGATAAAAGGGCAAAATATCAAAGCCAACAGAACCAAAATAAAAGGGACAGCATGAAACAATTCAATAGCTGTCTCTATCTTCTTCCAAGAAGATACTTTTCTTTCCTAGATTAAATATCTAATTAGTTTGAGATATTTTGTAATAAACTTTTGTATAAATACTTCACAATTCGAAGTATGTTTTAGACATTTCTATAGACTTTTTTATCAGAAGACTCTGAAGGTTATTGTATCATTTGCTGAGCCAGCAAGCTGGATTGATGAATACAGATCAGACATTTCAAAGAATTCATGTGTTAAGAAAATATCAGACAAGTATTCTCATGTGTTGTTGTAATTTTTCTCAAGTTATTCATAATCTTTAATGTTTTCCAAATCTATATGTTATAACTAGAATAATATTTCAGAACTTTTTTAATTACACTTTGTCTTAACGGTTATGCATTTGAATGTTTTCTTATGATATTTAAATTAAAGAATTCTTAATTTCTCTTTGGTTTAGATTGATTTCATAAATATCCAAGTTAAAGGATTCTTAATTTCCCTTTGATCTTGATTACCCCTTCATTCCTCATTCATTATCTGAGTCTAAGAACCCTTAATTTCTCTCTCACCCTGAGTGAAACCCTTTCACCCCTCTGTCTCAAAGATCTGAAAAACACTTTGCTATCTTTCCCTTTGAAAGTTCCCTTTAGTGAGTTAATCCAGTTTTGCTTCCTTTTTGTTTGACTCCATATCCCAATGGTTTAAAAGACATCATTCTATCCATCTGTCTAAGCAGATCCCACCACCCAATCTCAAATACAAATCAAAAAACCCCTTGAACAATCATAGCTAGCCTAAAAACATCTTAACTAAAACAAAGTTAAATTTTAAAGAAGGAGCCCTCTTTGAGCATCAGGAAGGCTAGATCCTAATCTCCAAAAGTGGTTTGTGCTTACCTTTGGTTTTTCTTTATTTTTACTTCAAAAGAATTATCAGAGTGATAACATTTTTGGCAACCATACTAGGGATTTCTCTCCTCGGTCTCATTAAACTTAAAGGAAACCCTAAATTAAAATCTTGAGCCCCTTAAGGTCATTACCTGAAGTAATTTTTTTGAAAAATTCATAAAAACAGTTTAAAAACTTAAAATTTTGTCTCCTAAAAAGACTCACTATACTAGGGCCAACCCAGATCCAAACCCTGCAACCATAGTGGATGACCCAGAGAGGATTTTAAGACAACCTAAAACAATAGAAACACGAGCCAGTAGTAGCAAGTTAGTTAGATCCAATTCACTCCCTGAAGATTTTTCAACTTTAGAGGACATCCCTTTCGATTTATCATTTGACCTCTCATTATTCAGAAGTAAATCTGAGAATGCAATCCACAAAACATTATTAGATCCTGAGTTTGTTCAACTCATTGAATCAAAAAGGGTTTTTCATTCAAATTTAGATAAATTAGTTGTTGAGACTTTTGAAAAATTAGAAGCTTGGGCCTCTTTTTTTATAAGTAATGTAGGTGATTCTTACATTCAATAATCTACTGAACTAGCTGCCCTTACTACTGTTGTCTTTGGAGTTTCTTCACAAACTTCGCTCGTTGTAAATACACCTTCCTTTACACAACTTCATCAGTTGTATCTACCACAATCCAATCACCTAGACCACTTATTAATCAGTCATCTTCATCATCATCTAGTTCACCTCCATCAATTTCAAGCCCTTCTTCAACCACCACAACTTTACCCCCCAATCAAACCAAAATCACAACAATGGAAAATAGATATGCTCCTCTTGTTTTACCTGCCCAACTCCATGCCATGCCTGCAGATTATCAGAGTAAGATTTTCTTGTTTGATGCTACTAGTCATTACACTACCCAGCAGCATGTAAACAAGATGTCTGACTTTTTTGAATTGCATGAAATAGATGAAGCAGATATCCAAATGAGATTGTTTGCCCAAACTTTAACTGGTGATGTCAAGAAGTGGTTCAAAGCCTTTCCTACCAACCATATTGCAGACTTAGAAAATTTTCAAAGGTTATTCGTTGATAGATGGAAAGAAAGAAGAACCCATTGCAAATACTTTCTGAATATGACAATAGTAGGAGAGCTCCTAATGAGTCAGTCTAGGACTATTGCACTAGGTTTAATAATATCAATAATGCAATTCCAACCAACATTAAGCCTCCACTTGACCTAGCATTAATTAAGTTCCCTGATGGTTTTGATGCTGACATGTCATACCAACTAAGGGATAGAAATCTTGAAACACTTGAACAAATGCAAAGTAATGTTGTCAGTGTAGAGACCAACTTGTTATCTAAGAAAGCACGAATGAGGAATGAAAAGAAAGTTGTATTTAAAGAAGAAGTTTCAACTTCAAATGGAAAAGTAGACGTTTTAGCTAAAAGTTTATAAATAATCATGGATAGGTTAGATAACATGGAGAGGAAAAATCAATGGGAGAATCAACAACAACAACCCCCAATAAGAAACCCAAATTTTAGGAAGAACCCTAATACTACAAAAAATGCTACACCGAGCCAACAGATTAGGCCCCGCTTACAAGAAAACTATGTTGAGGATTCAAAAAACCAAGAAGCAGAGGATGGTACCTAGATTAACTTACTGGAAACCACATAGGAAGACATTGTTTTTCTTACTCAAGAAGAACAAGAGTTATATATGCTTCAACAATTACAGTTAGAATCTGGTGAATCTTTTGATTTTAAGCAGGGATATGAGTTAGCTATATATGAGGTACATAAACAATATAGCTTGAGAATTAAGAAGAATAACAAGACTCCCATTAAAAGATCCATCCAAACCTAGACTAAGATAATAAAAGAAGCTCCAGTTAACAAGGTGTTGAAAATTCTCCCTAGGGGAACACCGAAGACTTCAACCCTTAGGATTGTAGATATAACCTCCACTGAAACCCAAATAGAGCCAGTCATTGAAAACAATCAAGATAAAAGAAATCAATGCAAAACAGTAGAAACACAGACTGAAATGCCTACCACTGAGAAATAGAATAAAGATACTCAAACTACACACATTAAGGAATATCTGAATCAAACAAACAAACCTCATCTCCCTTTCAACATTAAAAATGAAATAGCTAAATTAAAGATATCAGTTCCTTTGACCAAACTGGTAAAGGATGAATCTTATAGGTCACAGATAACTGAGACTTTTAACATAGCAAAGGGAGAGGATTTTGTTAGTTTGAATGATGACTAGCCTGAATTATTGTTTGGCCCTGAGGCCAGTGGAATTCATCAACAAGGGGGAGTTCCTCCTTTTTACATCAGCCTAAACATTCATGGTAAAATTTGGAATAATGCTATGTTAGACTCAGGGGCATCCCATAATCTCATGCCAAAGGCAATAATGGAAAGACTGAACCTAGACATTACCAGCCCTTATAAGTATTTATTTTCTTTTGACTCCAGCCAGGTTAAATGCCTCGTTCTAATCAAAGACTTATGTGTGACTCTTGTCCAGTGCCCTGCAAAGAGCACTCTGATGGACATTGTAGTTGTAGACATTTGTTGGGTCCCTATAATACTAGTGATTACCCCATTACTATTGTAGTTATGCCCCTTATTTATATTGTTGTGCCCCTATTACCCCCATGTCGTTATTTATGTGCCCCATAGAATCCCTCTATTTTTATTTTTGTGGCTTTATATTATTATTGTTAGGTCGGCTGGATTATATTGTGACTCCTTAGACTCCTATATATAGAAAGGAGGTTTTGTCATTTGTATCATCGAAGAATTGTTCATTTATGTAATGTAAAGGAGGTTTCCCCCTCGAAGAGGCTGAATTCTAAGGCATTGATCTATCTTTTCTATCTTTTCTTGAGTTGGTTTCATAACATTGGTATCAGAGCTTTGGATTCTAGGGTTTCGCTGCTCCAAACAGGTCATCATGGCATTTTCGCTATAATTTATTTTATGTGACGTTTCAGAAGTCGCAAAAAAAACCCATTTGAGAAGAAATCGCGTTGAACCTTGGGTCCGAATTTCAGAGCTTTTCGCATGATATTTGCAGAGATATGATCTGAGGAAGTTGGTCTTTTTGCAGACTCCTGAATTACATTCAAAACAGGTGACCTGGGGAAAATCGTCATAAATTTCTCTCTAAGGATTGGATTGAAATTTTGTAAGAAGGTACAGAAATAGGACGGACTGTAGTTTGTTGTATGCATGTTTTAGATCCAAAGGTTGAAACAGTGACTCATGGCACGTCGTACAAGTTCGCTCTACTGAACTAGTCTAAAAGAAAGTCACTGTGGGAGATTTCACATAACTCTTCCTTGGAGAATCCAATTTGGGTCAGACTTGTGGCATTGGAAAGAGGATGTAGAAGGCTATTATAGGTCATAATTTCATAACTGGATGATCCGAAATTATAGAGATACATCAGATTCAATATCAGGCTTCTATAAAGTGAAAAAAGGTGTGTAGTTTTTTTTAAATTTTTGTGTAAGCTTGGTTTAACGGAATTCAAAGGGCATAGTAAAGAATTATTATTGGTAACTGATGCCCCAAGGAAAGAAAATGCAAACACCTAGTAAGGAACCTGAAAGCTCTAGCATGACTCATGAAGAAGAGGAAGAAATGCTACATGATATATCAAAATTACAAGAACAAGTGCAACAAATGTCACACTCACAAAAGCTAACAAAAGCTAAGATAAATGGCGTGGAATCTAAGATAAAGGTAATGGAAGCTAAGATGGATGATTCGAAGACAGATTTGAAGAGAGACATGGCAGATTTGAAGACAGACATGGCAGATTTGAAGACAGATTTGACAAATTTTCTACAAGAAATACTTACTAATGGTGAAAAGGTTGTAAAGGAAACTCATGATGTGAACAAAAGTAATGTTAATCATGATTCCATAGACTCTAATGTTGGATCGAAGACCCACCATATTCTAAAAATCGATATGAGGAAGTTTGATGGCAAGGATCTCGCCACATGGATATTACAGATGGAGCAGTTCTTCGATCTCAATAATGTGCAAAACACACAAAAGGTACGTATGGCAACTGTATATTTGGAACCAAATCAGTTTGTATGGTATCAATGGCTTTTCTCCCATAAAAAATTTATCACTTGGGCAATTTTTACAGAAGAATTGATAGCACATTATGAAGATACAAAAAGCAACACTTTTTTTAGCCAATTGATAAGTCTCAAACAAAAGGGTTCAGTAATGGAGCACATTGAGGAGTTCCAAAAATTGAACATAAGGGTAAAAGATATTCCAAAGGAGCATAGGATTGATGTGTTCATAGGGTCTTTAAAGGATAATATTCAACATGATTTTCGCCTTTGGGAACCTGATTCATTAGAGAAGGCATTCAGGTTAGCAAGAAAAATGGAAAGAAAAATTATGGCAACCAGGAAGCATACCACTCACAACTATAAAGATGGAAGTGTTGTTGCCGCTAGTCTTCCACAACCTATAAGGTTGACACCAAAAAAATTGGAAGAAAAAAGAGCAAAAGGGCTTTGTTACAGTTGTGATAGCAAATACACTAAAGGTCATAAGTGTTCTGAGAAGAAATTATTCTACATAGCTTGTGAAGAGGAAGAAGAAAAGGAGCAAGAAAGGTCCAAAGAATAAGATATACTCCAGGAACAAAGCCTAGATGAAGAACAAATAAATCTGCCATATCTTGTAATGCATTGGCGGGAATTACCTCTCCTCAAACCATCAAGATAGAAGGGCAAATCAAGAAGAAAAAGGTAATAGTGTTGATTGATTCAGGAAGCACCCACAATTTTATTCATTGTAGGGTAGCAAAAGAATTGAATTGCTTCCTATATCCAACACCTGGTGTCGAGTGATGATTGCAAATGGAGGAACAATAAATTGCTCTGGAAGGTGCTTAATATCAAGCTATCCATGGGAGAATATGTATTGACTAGCCCAATGCTTTCCATTCCAATGGGAGGTGCTGATGTTGTACTAGGAGTCCAATGGCTACAATCCTTGGGTACAATAGCTTTTAATTTTCAAGAACTTTTCATCAAATTTTCTACAGAAGGAAAGGAAGTTGAATTAAGGGGTATTGCAGGGAAACCAGGAAAGATAATTAGCTCTAATGGTATGACAAAGCTTCTAAAAAAGGAGCAAAGAGGTGTAATTGCACAATTATGTTCGCTAGATGTTTCCACATTGGAATCATCTATTTCTCCAGATCTCCAAAAAGTCCTAGACAATCATTCCAAGGTATTTGAGACTCCCAAAGGTCTCCCACCTATGCATGATCATGATCATGCTATTCATCTGATTCCAGGAAGTGTTCCTCCAAACATCAGGTCGTACAGATATCCCTATGTCCAAAAAAGTGAAATTGAACGTATGGTTGCAAAAATGCTAGAGGCTGGTATAATTCAACCAAGTCAAAGTTCTTTCTCTGCTCCAGTAGTGATGGTGCACAAGAAGGATGGATCATGGTGCATGTGTCTGGATTATAGGGAGCTCAACAAGCTCACTATTAAAGATAAGTTCCCCATTCCTGTCATTGATGAATTACAGGATGAATTGCATGGATCAATTTACTTCACCAAGTTGGATCTTCGATCAGGATATCATCAAATCAGAATGAAGATTGAAGACATTCCGAAAACGGAATTTAGAACTCATGAGGGTCATTATGAATTTTTGGTCATGCCTTTTGGACTTACTAATGCACCTTCAACATTTCAAGGTTTGATGAATTCAATTTTTAAACCATTCCTTAGAAAATTTGTGTTAGTATTTTTTGATGATATACTAATCTACAGCAAGTCTTGGAAGGATCATGTTGAACATGTTGACAGGGTGCTACAACTATTGGAGGAGAAACAATTATATGCAAAAAGATCCAAATGTTTCTTTGGAGTCCAGGAGGTGGAATATTTGGGTCATATTGTATCTCATGAAGGAGTTAAGGTAGACCCTAGCAAAATTAAATCCATTAAGGAATGGAAAATCCCCACATCCATAAAGCATCTGCGAGGATTTCTTGGGTTGACAGGGTATTATCGCAAGTTTGTTCAGAATTATGGGAGAATAGCAGCACCTCTAACAACATTATTGAAGAAAGATGCATTTTCATGGACTCTGGAAGCAACAAAGGCCTTTGAACATCTTAAAGAGGCAATGTGCCAAGCACCGGTCTTAGCTACACCAGACTTCACAAAAACCTTTATTGTGGAATGTGATGCTTCAGGAAATGGAATTGGTGTTTTTTTAATGCAATATGAAAGACCCATTGCTTTTGAAAGTCGTCCAATCAAGGGAAAGTTTTTAAGCAAAGCTATTTATGAGAAGGAAATGTTGGCAATACTCCATGCACTTAAGAAATGGCGACCCTACCTAATGGGAAGACACTTCAAGGTAAAAACGGATCATGATAGCCTTAAATACTTTTTAGGACAAAGATTATCCTCTGAAGAGCAACAAAAGTGGGTCACAAAGATGTTGGGTTATGACTTTGAAATCATCTACAAAAAAGGGAAGCAAAATGTGGTGGCAGGTGCACTCTCAAGAAAGGATGAGGATGTGGAAGCATTGTTGTGCGCCATTTCTATTATCCAACCAGATTGGATAAACGAAGCAAGGGAGGAATGGAAGAATGATGAAGAAGTGTGGGCACTTATTCAAAAGCCACAACAAGATTCCAGTACGTCTGATACATTTAGCTGGCAAAATGATTCATTATGGTACAAAGATCGCTTATACCTCTGTAAGAATTCCCAGCTAAAACAAAAGATTCTTATGGAATTGCACACTTCTCCCTTAGGAGGGCACTCAAGATTTTTAAAAACTTACCACAGGTTTAAGAAGGAATTTTTTTGGGATGGCCTTAAATTAGATATTCAAAAGTTTGTGGCGGAATGTTTGGTTTTCCAACAAAATAAAGTTGAAACAATTAAGACACCGGGTCTATTACAACCTTTATCCATTCCAAGCCAACGTTGGGAGGAGGTTTCAATGGATTTTATCACAGGTTTACCCAAGTCTGAGGGAAAGAGTGTCATCATGGTGGTAGTTGACAGACTTACCAAGTATGCACACTTTTTTGCATTATCACATCCATTTAAAGCCATTACAGTTTCCACTGCATTTATGGAAACAATTCAAAAGCTACATGGAAACCCAAAGATTATTGTAAGTGACGGAGATCCCATTTTCACTGGAAATTTTTGGACAGAATTATTTTCTTATCTTGGTACTCAGTTAGCTCATAGCTCATCTTATCATCCTCAATCTGATGGGCAAACTGAGATAGTAAACAAATGTTTGGAAGGATATCTTCGTTGCTTTGTATCTGATAAATGGACACAATGGGTCAAATGGTTGCCTCTAGTTGAATGGTGGTATTACACTTCCTTCCATACAGCAACAAAAATGACCCCATTTATGGCACTTTATGGGTATCAACCACCATCCATCACATCATATTTAAGAGAAAATTCTAAGGTTCAGGCAGTGGAACATCACATCGAACATCAACAACAAGTCCTCCAACTCTTAAAGGATAACCTCGTGTTGGCACAAAATAGAATGAAACAACAGGCAGATCAACATCGCAGTGAAAGAAGTTTTGATGTAGGTGATTGGGTATTCCTACAGCTACAACCATATAAGCAAATGTCCCTAAAGCAAGCTAAGAAGGATAATAAATTATCACCAAAGTATTATGGTCTGTACAAGGTGTTGCAAAAGATTGGTACTATGGCATACAAATTGGAGCTTCCTGCAGCTTCTCGATTGCACCCAGTTTTCCATGTTTCATGTTTAAAGAAGGTTATAGGTGACAAGCTCCCAGTTCAAACAATATTGCCAGAACTTGACAAGGAAGGAAAAATTATATTGGAACCAGAAGCAGTCACAGAAACAAGAACTCGACAGCTACGAAATCGATCAATTTCAGAGTATCTTATCAAGTGGAAGAACTTATCCGCTGAAGATTCCACATGGGAGGATGAGAATTTTATGCAAAAGTATCCAGAACTACTCAAGCGTTGAGGACAACACTTTTTTGAAGGAGAGGGGCATGTTGGGTCCCTATAATACTAGTGATTACCCCATTACTATTGTAGTTGTACCCCTTATTTATATTGTTGTGCCCCTATTACCCCCATGTTGTTATTTCTGTGCCCCATAGAATCCCTCTATTGTTATTTTTGTGGCTTTATATTATTATTGTTAGGTTAAAATAATGTTTGATCCATAGAGAAAGAGGTTAAAAGAATGTTTGATGCTCAAATAATAGCACCCATTATATACTCGGACTAGATTTCAAACTTAGTTACAACTAGGAAAAATACAGGTGAAATTAGACTATGTGTAGATTTGAGAAACTTAAACAAGGTCTCTTTAAAAGACAACTACCCCTTACCAAAAATGGACCATATATTGCAAAGGGTAGTGGGCTCATCTAGGATTTCAGTGTTAGATGGATTCTCTGGGTATAACCAGGTATTAGTCCAACTTGAGGACCAAGCCAAAACTGCGTTTACTACTCCTTGGGGTACCTTCATGTATTTGAAGATGCCCTTTGGATTAATGAATGCAAGTGCCACATTTCAAAGAGACATGGATATATCTTTTGCCAAGGAAATCCATGATTTCTTAGTAGTATACCAGGATGATATCAAAGTCTTCTCTAAATATGACAATGAACACTTAGACCACCTTAGAAGAGTATTTATCAAATGCAAGAAATTTTGGATTTATTTAAATCCTAAAAAGACACTTTTTAGTCTAGAAGAGGGAAAGTTGTTAGGACACATCTAAAGATGGGATTAGAATAGACCCTGCTAGAATAGAAGCCATTTTGACCATTTCCCATCGCCGAAACATTAAAAAGCTACAATAATTTCTAGGTAAGATTAATTTTCTTAGGAGATTTACCTCAAATATAGCAGAATTAATTAGGGAATTAAATAAAATGCTAAGAAAGGACTCAGCAATTAAATGGACATTGGAGGCCAAACAATCCTTTGAAGCTATTAAGGAAGCATTAAACAAGACTCCAGTCCTAATTAGTCTTGACTTTAACAAATATTTTATCATTTTTTTCTTTTGCTTCAGAACACACCATTGCAACAGTCTTGCGGCAAAAGAACAATCAAGGATATGAACAACCAATAGAATTCTTTAGTAAATCCTTAAGAGATGCCACACTCAAATACAATATCATGGAAAAATAGGCATTAGCTTTGGTTAAAGATATCAAATATTCCAGAGTATACATTATGTACTTTCACATTATTGCTTATGTTCCAAACTCTGTAGTTAAGTACATTTTGACTCAAAATGGGCCTGAAGAAAAAAGAGGCAAATGGATTGCCACAATATTGGAATATGACATAGAGATAAAACCCACTAAGCTCATCAAAGGCCAAGGTTTAGCCAAACTCATGGCTGAATCGAATTGTCAGGCCCTTGATATCAACTTCATTAGTGCCCTTGATGATCAGGACGAGATGGCGACCCCACAGATCAGTGAACCTTTTACTGATTCACCATGGTATTTAGATATTACATTTGTATTAGTAAACTTACAAGGTCCTCCTAAACTGACAAGAACTAAAGCTAGATAATTTCTTAAAAATGAAGTCATTGAGATATTGTGTTGTAGATAATGCATTGTTTTGGAAGGACAGTAGTGGTATTCTCTTAACATGTTTATTAAAGGATGAAGCTGACAAGATTTTACAAGAGTTTCATGCAAGGGATTGTGGAGGACACTTGTACTAGAAGAGTACTGCTGACAAGATTCTGAGTGTTGGTTTTTATTTGCCTACTTTGTTTGCAGATGTTAAAAAGCATGTGAACTCCTGTCATAAATGCCAGATTTTTGAGGGAAAGAGGAAAATTTTACCCCTACCTCTTAAACCAATTTCCACTGACATGCCATTTCATGGGGGTTAGACTTCATTGGAGAAATACATCCAGCCTCCTCAGCTCAGCACAAGTGGATTCTGATAGCCACAGACTATTTTACCAAATGGATAGAGGCCATACCTTCTAGGCAAGCCACAGACACTGTCATAATCACCTTCCTATAGAGTAATATCCTTTCAAGATTTGTATGTCCCCACAAGCTCATTACTGATAATGCAGCAGCCTTTAAATCCAAAAGAATGATAGATTTTTGTAACAAGTACCATATCACCCTTGACCATTCCACAGCCTATTACCCTCAAGGTAATGGACTGGCAGAGTCATCCAACAAAAGTCTGGTCAATATTATCAAAAATTTACTAGAGGATAAAAAAAGACATGGAACAAGAAGTTAGTCAATGCCTTATGGGCAGATAGACTGACTACTAAGAAGTCCATTGGAACATCACCCTATCAACTGGTTTATGGGATGAATGCAGTTTTTCCATCATCCTTGGGAGTGATAGTCATGAAGATCCTTCAAGAATTATAGACGAAACCAAATGATATTTAGAGAAGAATAAATCAGACCATACAGCTGCAGCAGACCAAAGAAGAAGTATATGTAAAATCACAAGTAATCCAAGATAAAATCAAGAAAGTCTTTGATAAAAAGACTAAAGGAGATTATTTTCACATAGGATACAAAGTCCTTAAGTGGGATTTAATGAGAGAAGATAAAGGCAAGCATGGAAAATTTGATTTTATGTGGAAGGGGCCTTATGTCATTTTTGGCTACAAAGGCAACAATGCCTTTTTCTTGAGAAACATAGATGGATCGGATCTACCAGGAGGACCTGTTAATGGTAGGATGCTAAAGCATTAGTTTTCCACTAACTTACAATAGTTCACTTTACTTTGCATCATTGTACATAACATTGTAGAGTGTAGATTGGATTGGATGGTAATCCTTTGAAGTTGAAGCCTGGAGAGAAGGCCCTAAGCTTGGAAAGATTTATTGTCATAAGTATCAATAATGCAGATTCACAGAAGGACACTTTAGAAGGTAACTTCAACCACAATTCAAAGGCTACTGATATTTAGAGTTCTTTAAATTTCACTAAGAAATGCCATCCCCATGGGGAGCCACTGTTAGAGTCCTACAGTGATAGGATTCATAATTTTGAATTGGGTAAGGTTAAGCCTTGTAATATTGTACATACCTTTGCTTTCTGCAAATTTTTTCCATATTAAAAATTAAAAAATGTAAAGAGGGTATGTCCTAAAAGAAATATCAAAGGACAAAAAGAATAAGAAAAGATAAAAAAAAAATGAAAATATATGAACCCCAAACACAAAAACAGATCATGAAAGTGTGCAAGTCTAATGCCAGTACTATTTTACTGCTTTACTGTCTTAAATAATGGTTGTGTGCAGCTTGTCATACATGCCAAAACCAATGGTAGTCAAACTTCTTAATATTGACTATTTCATGCTTTGAATTTTATGTTTGTAGTTAGAGAATAAAATCTGACCAAACATCTTAATCTTGGCAGATCAATAGATAGTTAGAGAAAATAAAAGGAGCTCATCAGCTTAATCTGAGCCCTTGGAAGATATAAGGTTAGAATTAGATAGTTTAATTTTCAAAAAAAAATGAATGATAAGGGTTTTCTAGCCTAAATGCACCCAAATAAAATGAAGAAAAAATTGTTAGGGTAAGTAATGGGTAAGTAGAAGAAAGGTTGTTGAAGTATAAAGTTGATTGGACAAAAGAACATTTATCATGCTTAAATCATATGTTTCAATGTGCATGAGTAGTTAAGAAAGCAAAAACAATGGTTTACAAGTTGATTTAATTAACTCCCCCTCATTCATTTTATCCCTATACTTACTAATCTCCCCATCCACAAGTATGTTCTAGTACTAATCAAGAAGAAGAATGATAACATTGCAACACTCAAGAAATAATTAAAGATACCTCAACTATAGCACCCCCAGACATAGGAAGTCTTGGAAAGCCAAACAAGGCATGAAGAGTTGATGGACTTAGTCCTTAAACTAAATGATCAGTTTAGGGAGACAGAAAAGTAATTAGACAACTTAATCCACTTAAAGCAAACTAATATTGGCACTACCTCGGTGAATGTCATCCCAGCAGTTACCATAGTTGTTCCCTCCACATTGGTAGCCTCATTAGCTCCCACAGCTCCAAGGGCAAAAACGCTACCGGTTTCTACAACATCTACATCAGCAACAGGTATATCAGGTGATGAAGCAGCAAGATTGGTTAAATCTATGGAAGAAATGTCCATACATAAAACATAGATGAATAAGCTCAAAGAGAAAGTGGCAAGCTTGGAAATGGATTACAAGCTTGCCAAAATTATGCACAAAGAAGAAGTGCAAAAGACTACCAGGATGAGTGAAAGATTGAAAGCCATGGAAAAGGACTTAACACTAAAAGAACCCCTTGGGCAGGCTAAGGAACAACTAAGGGACAATATCATTGACTCTACCAATGATATTTGGCCATCTATTCAGGTAATTTTCGAGCAAATAGATTTGATAAAGCTTGCCACAGAGGCCATCCAGAAAGTAAAAGGAGAATTAGGAAAAATGCCAGTAGAAGTTGCCAGAATTATCCAATTCCTTAACAATAAGAATAAGTATGAGATTCAGGAATTGGAAATAGAGGACAGAACAAAGACAATTTTGGAGGTCAGAAAGGTCCTCTCCAAGAGGAACTTAATGCAAAACTTGGAGGATAAGTGTCAGAATATGTATATAGCCATTGACAGATTTATGGCTAGGTTCAAAATTTTGAGAGAGAAGGGATTACCCAATCCCTTAGTGATAAATGACAAGCTCATGACACAGGAGGATTACAACAAGAAAATCAGAGAGGTATAAAATGATCAGGGAAATACATCGTCAATAAAGGCATTGCCAACAGGAAAAGTACTCTATCAAACATTTGAAAACTTGTTTTACCTCTAGCATGAGGTAAAACACTTGTTTATCAATAAGCCTACTTTTGCCAAATACACAGAGGCAAATGAAGTATATAGAAAGATGCTAAAAATCCAATTACCTGATGCTGAAACATGGGAGAAATTAACTGATTTACTATAGAAATATGCAGTAAAAAGGTTAATGTACAGTAAAAGTAAAACAACATGGTAAAAGGATGAAGACATATCAACAGAGTCAAAGTGTATCAAATGAAAGACTAAATTAAATGAAGCATCCAGCATGAAATATCAAACAACAAAGCAGATAAAAAGGAAAAAGATCAAAGCCAGCAGAGAAAGGGACAACATGAAACAGTTCAATAGTTGTCTCTATCTTCTTGCAAGAAGATATTTTTCTTTCCTAGATTAAATCTCTAATTAGTTTGAGATATTTTGTAATAAACTTTTGTATAAATACTTTAGAATTTGAAGTATGTAGGGTGGACTCTATTAGACATTTCTATAGAATTTTTTATTAGAAGACCCAGAAGGTTATTGTATCATTTGTTGAGCCAGCAAGCTGGATTGATGAATAAAGATCATACATTTCAAAGGATTCATGTTTTAAGTGAATTTCAAACAAGTATTCTCATGTGTTGTCATTTTTCTCAATTTATTCATAATCTTTAATGTTTTTCCAAATCTAAATGTTATAACTGGATTAATATTTCAGAACTGGTTTAATTACACTTTTTCTTAACAGTTATGCATTTGAATTTTTTCTTCTGATATTTGAATTAAAGAATTCTTAATTTCTCTTTGGTTTAGATTGATTTCATAAATATCTAGGTTAAAGGATTCTTAATTTCCCTTTGATCTTGATTACCCCTTCATTCCTCATTCATTATCTAGGTCTGAGAACCCTTAACTGCTCTCTCACCCCGAGTGAAACCCTTTCACCCCTCTGTCTCAAAGATCTGAAAAAACACTTTGCTATCTTGCCCTTTGAAATTTCCCTTTAGTGAGTTAATCCAGTTTTTCTTCCTTTTTGTTTGACTCCATAGCCCAATGGTCTAAAATACATCATTCTATCCATCTGCCTAAGCAGATCCCACCACCCAATCTCAAATACAAATCAAAAACCCCTTGAACAATCATAGCTAGCCTGAAAACATCTTAACTAAAACAAAGTTAAATTTTAAAGAGAGAGCACTCTCTGAGCATCAGGGAGGCTAGGTCTTGATCTCCAAAAGTGGTTTGTGGTTACCTTTGGTTTTTCTTTCTTTTTACTTCAAAAGAATTATCAGAGTGATAATAGGTATGTTGACAGTGGTTTCTCAATGCATACGACTAGAGATAGAAATAAGTTCATATCCTTGAAGGAAAAGAAGGACGAAATAGTGTCTTTTGGAAATGATGGGTCTTCAAACGTCATAGGAGAATGTACGGTCACACCTGAAAGCAAGGATGCATTAGCGAAGGATGTGTTGTTGGTTGAAAATAGGAATCACAATCTGCTCAGTGTTGAATAGATGTGCAGTCAAGGACAAACGTTGTTATTCAACTCTAAGAAATGTGAAATCACGAAAGTCCAGTTCGGTAAAATTGTTGCTACATCAAGCAGAGCCCCAAATGACATATATATTTTGGATATGGCACCTAAAGGGTGTTTTTTTGGTGAAATAATATGAAATTTGGTTATGGCACAAACGAATGGGACATATAAATTTTGACAATTTGGTCACGATCAGAAAAAAAAAAAAAAGGTAGTCAGAGACATGCCAAAAATTTCAAAACCTACCAATACGATATGTGAAGCTTGTAGGCATGGAAAATAGACAAAAGTTGAGTTCAAGACAAAAGAACACTTTTCATCATGTCTATTGGAATTAATACATACTAATCTATGTGGTCCTATGAGAAAAAAAGGTTTAGACTGAGAATTATACTTTATGCTAATGATAGATGATTACACCATAATGATAACCATCAGTTTCTTAAAGAAAAATTCAGATGCATTCGAGTGTTTTAAAATCTATGAGGAATTGGTTGAAAATGAAACTGATTTGAATATCAAGTGTCTGAAATCAAATAATGGCGGAGAATTCACTTCCAATGTATTTCAGCAGTATTGTGATGAAAATGGAATAAAAAGGCAATTCTCAATAGCTAGAGCACCATAGAAAAATGGATTAGCTAAAAGAAAAAATAGAACCGTACTGGAAATGGCCAGAACAATGTTAAATAACTCAAAATTAGATGATAAATTATAGGTTCAAGAAATCGATACAGTTATATTCATTATAAACAAAGGTCTTCTCAGGAACAATTGTAACATGACTCCATACAAACTATGGAAGGGAAGATCGGGTAACTTCAAATACTTCAAAATCTTTGGAAGTAAATGCTACATTAAAAGAGAAGACCAAAAACTAGGCAAGTTCGATTCCCGTGTTGACGAAGTTATTTTCATTGGTTATTCACACAAAATAAAGGCTTATAGATGTTACAATCTGAGGCGAAAATAAATAGTTGAAAGCATAAATGTTACTTTTGATGAAGATTGTGTCCTAATGGATAACAATGAGATCATCTCTGAGGGGCTGAGTAAGAATCTCTAGAACAATACCAATCAAATAAGGAAACAACAATCAAGCAAGAGGAAATAAGAAATGATCACCAGGACGTACAAGAAACTTCTCCAAATTTTTTAAAAGAAAGGTGTCAAAAGAA
Organism: Pinus tabuliformis; assembly: GCA_031772625.1. NCBI lineage: Eukaryota > Viridiplantae > Streptophyta > Pinopsida > Pinales > Pinaceae > Pinus > Pinus tabuliformis. Next base: position 1,107,654,264 of record CM062816.1, on the reverse strand, counting down.
TCATATGTCAAATAAAATCATCAGCAACATAAATGAAGGAATTAGAACCAAAAGAAGTCAACAGCTTTGTTCATCACAACAAGCCCACCTTGCTCTTTTAGCAACTTTTGAGCCTAGCAATTTTGAGGAAGCTAGTCAAGATGAACACTAGGTAGCAGCTATGAATGAAGAACTAGATCAAATTGAGAAGAATGACACTTGGGAATTGGTTCCACAACCAAAGGATAAAAATATTATTCGAATTAAATGGGTCTTTAGAAAAAAAAAAAAAAAATTGAATGAGGACGGACAGGTTAGTAGGAATAAGGCAAGATTAGTCTGAAAAGGATATGCATAAGAAGAAGGAATTGATTTTGAACAAACATTTTCTCCCATTGCCAGAATGGAAGCTATCAGGATGTTTCTCGCTTATGCATGCTCGATAAAAATCAAGGTGTGCCAAATGGATTTTAAGTCAGCCTTTCTAAATGGTGAATTGGAAAAATAAGTTTACATTGAACAACCCAAAGGTTTTCTGCTCTCTGACAAGGAAGACTACATCTGCAGATTAAAGAAGGCACTATATGATCTCAAACAAGCTCCCAGAGCTTGTTATGCTTGTCTTGATGGATATCTACATCAACAAGGATTTAAGAAAGGAAGTAGCAACAATAATCTCTATGTGAAAGTGGATCAAGATAACCTAACAATTATCAAGGTATATGTGGACATTATAATCTTTGGAAGTAATGACGGCAAATTAAGTAAACACTTTGCCACAAAGATTAAAAGTGAGTTTGAAATGTCTCTAGTTGGTGAGATGACATGCTTTTTAGGGGTTCAGATATCTCAGCAGGATAAAGGAATATTTATATATCAAACCAAGTACATCAAGAAAATGCTCAATAAATTCAAGATGGAATATTGCAAGTTTTTCCTTACCCCAACGATAACAAGTTACAAGTTAATCTTAAGATATTAGTCAAAGGATATAGACTAAAGGTTGTATATATCTATGATTGGCAGTATTCTATATGTGGTAGCTTCTGGACCATATGTAATGCAGGCAGTTGGACAAGTAGAAATATTCCAAGTAGCACCAAAATAATCTCATATTATTTCCATCAAAAGAATTCATCAATATCTTAAGGGCACAACAGAATATGATTTATGGTATCCCGAAGGAAATGATCTAGTTATCCAAGCTTATACAGATGTAGATTGGGCAGGAAGTTTTGATGATCATAAGAGTACCAGTGAAGCAGCATTCTATCTACGTGGTTTCCTTGTTTCATGGTTAAGTAAAAAGCAGTCTTCAATCTCGTTATCCGTAGCGGAAGCAGAATATATCGGACAACAACTTGTTGTACTAGAGTTTTCTCGATGAAGCAAACTTAGCAAGATATTCAAGTCAAGTTTGATGAGGATATTCCCATCTTCTGTGATAACACCAGTGCCATTAGTATCTCCAAGAATCTTGTGATGCATTCCAAAACAAAGCACATTCCGATCAAATATAATTTTGTTAGAGAGTAGGTCGTTGAAAATAATATCAAGCTTGAATATGTTGGCACAAAGGAAAAATTTGCTGACATCTTTACCAAACCATTACCTCATGAAGAATTTGAGTATCTTCGCCAAAATCTTGGAATTCTCCCAATTTATCATTAGAATATTTCTCTTATCTAACTAAGTATAAAGGGGGAGTGGAGGTGTGTACAGGTATTCTCCCAATTTATCATTAGAATATTTCTCTTATCTAACTAAGTATAAAGGGGGAGTGGAGGTGTGTATAGGTCCGCAGGATCATAGTTTGTCAGGGGTAGTTTCCCTTTGCCATTGATGACAAAGGGGGAGAGAAGGTAGTGGGAAGAGGTTTCATGATCCTAAGGGGAGTACTTGTGTTGCGCTAAAGGGGGATATTGTTGATGAGTGGTTGTCATTGATGTCAACCCAAGCGCCACCAGGGGCTACCCCGATCTTGCATGGGAATTTTGACATTACAATACTCTATTCTAAGTCAAGGATCTTCTATATGGATTCTAATCATCTAGATGTTTCCTTTGATATATGGCATGCCAAGTAATTCTTGATGGTTTGAGAGATATTCGTGTTTGAAGTTAGTAGCCCCAATTAGTGGGCTAAAACCCCATGGGGTTGTGGTATGGCACTCTTCATTGGTTGTGGTCATTGAATAGTAAATAATTAATAATTTTTAATGCTCCTAAAATCCCTCCAACGTTCATTTGTTGAGCACCCTCTCAACTTAAGACATTTCTATAAATAGTGACCCTCATATCCTCCTCTTGCAAGCACTTTCAACGAACTATCTTATGAGAATACCTCTATAGTTTTTCTGCCCTCATGAGCTTCTAACATAGGATCTGTTGTAGGAATTTTAAGGTTTTTTTAGGTGTGGTTATGGTACAAAACTATGATCAAGTTTGAAGGTTTTTTTTTAAGCAAGTTTAGAGCTTTGGATTGTAGGCTTTCACTGCTTCAAGCAAGCCATCGTGGAATTTTCGCTATAACCTTTTTTCTATGAAGCTTTAGAAGATGAAATTAAAAATCATTTGAGATGAAATCTTGATGAACCTTGTGACCTTGTGACCAAAGAAGATGTATATGCAAAATCAAAGCCAAAAATCTTTCCAACATTCAACTCATCAAAACCAATCAGTGCACATCAGTAATCTGCATCAAAGCCAAAAATGTTGTCAACATGGACCTCGTCAAAATCAATCAGAGTGCATAAATAATCTAGTACATCAAAACAAAAAAAAATTCAATGTGTAACTTGTAAGAAGCAATCAGAGCACATCAATGACCCACGTCAAAGCCAAAAACATTGTCAATGTGAAACTTGTCAGAGCCAACAGAATCAATTAGAGTGCAACAATAATCTATGTTAAAGCCAAAAAAATTTGAAATGTGCAACTCATCAAAGTTGATCTAAGTGCATCAATAATCCACATCAAAGCCAAAAATGTCTCCAACATGCAACTCGTCAGAACCAATCAAAGCACATCAATAATCCACATAAAATCCATAAATGTAGCCAATGCACATCTCATCAAAACCAATTATAGTGCATCAATAATCCATGTCAAAGCTAAAAATGTTTCCAACATGCAACTTGTCAAAGCCAATAACTTTGTTAATATGAAACTCATCAAAGAAAACACAATCAATCAGAGCGCATCAATAATCCACATCAAATCTAAACAATCCACAGGGTTCAACCCTGGTACCTTCCAACACACGCTACCTCAGTCTGGACACGAAGGACCCACCTTCATTTTATTCTTTGCAACCTCACACTGATTCTTCAAGGCTTGCTCTCATCGTAGCTCTTGGTCACATATTTATATACATTGTATGCAGACCATTGTATGAATGGGCCATGTGTCATCAAAACACATGCTTATATTCTGATCGAAAGAGCCATATTGGTGTGCCACATGGCATCATGACAGGGTGCTACCTCATGTGCCTTATCATCCTCATGTGTTATCTCATGCGCCTTATCATCCTCATCAGCCATGTCAACATCTTTGAAAAATCAAATTTCACCATATGTCAAAAAGACTCTACAATTTATTATAATATCTAGAGCCCTCTTACAAGAGGTCAATTCCTCTATTCTTTAAACTTTTAATGTCTAAATATAGTAAACTCGACATAATACAAGATAGGGAATAATTTAACAAAATTTGCAAGTCAAAATTATTTGCATGATTTGGGTGTCTTTAGTTTGCATGCTCACCATCGTAGGTATCCCATTTTGAGAAAAAATCATCACATACATGAATTTAAGGAAATGTGTGTTTATTCATTAGGATACTGAGGGTTCTTAAGTTTTCTTCATAATCATGGGTGTACTCTTCCACTTTTGGAACTAGTTGGTCCAAACCATCAATGTTTTGACTTTGGAAACCAAACAATACTGTAAGTGGTCTTCCTCCACTAACATACCCCTTTATAATCAACTTGATGATTTTTGGTGACTTGTTGGAACTTTGAAAACACTTCTTCTATCCACCAAAAATTCTTTAGGGTCCAAAAATTAGGCAAGTGGAGGTCAATGATTGCCTTATTGACTTTCATTCGCAATTTGTGGCATACAAACCACTCCTATTCCATCTAACCTCTCAATTCATTAACCAGGTTTGGTTAGTACTATGTTGCTAATGACATCCTTGCAATGAATTTGTTGACCAATGCATGAATACCATGATTTTCCTCACCATGAGATTTTGAATCTCCTTGATGAATTCAATTCGATCCAAGGCATTGGTAAATTTCTCACTCCATTGGAGAACTTATTTTTGTGCCACTGAGATTTGTAATATTTATTCTTCAAAATTTTCTAATTTATATTAATATATTTTTTTGGATATATGTCACTAAGTTATTTTAAAAGGTGTCTCTTAATTGTTCATGCTTAGCATGTTCTTCCAATAAATCGCCTACAAAATTGGAGACACCCTTTGTGGATTCTTTTTAATACTAGACTCGATGCCTAAGGGATGCTAATTCATTCCACGTATCCTCTAATTATTTCTCTTATGGTCTATCATTATCAAGAGAAGCATGCAATATGGCCACCCCAAAAAATATATGTCAACTCATCCTAGTCCTTTTGATCTAACTTCCATAAGTTAAGTGTTTCTTAAAGCACCTTCTCTGATACCACTTGTTAGACCAAACATCACACTAAGAGGAGTGGGTGAATCAGTGTATCAACAAACTTATAATTTTAATACTTTTCATTAATATTTAATGATGCAATAATATCTATAACAATTTGGAGTATAACAATAAATGAATTAGTGCATCAAGAAGCCATCATCACATCAAGACAAGAGGACACAAGCTTTGTAACAGCCCTAGTGAAAATTCCATGTAATAAAAGTTAATAAGGAAAAATAATAACCACGGTTGATGGGACACTTATTCCAATCTAAATGTTGGGCAAGGCATCCTAGTGTGGGTGTTCATTTGGTTATTAATGGATAAGGAAATTGGCAAATAAAATGGCTAAGGCTTTGGAAAGGTAAAATGGATTTTTTGGCACATTTATTTATAAAAATAATGGAAATTAGGAGAAAAAGGAGGTGAAAGGTCAGAGGTTTCATGTGACAAGTAAAATGAAGGAAAATAATGGAAAATTAATAAAATAGAGACCTCATTCATAAAAAGGTTTCTGAGCATCAGTTGGTAACCTTTTTTCAGTTCAGTTTTGGAGCTCTCTCATTATTCTCTCTCTCTCTCACATACTCTTGGATACTTAGAGTTTTCTTGAAGCACCCTTGGAGAGTGTGGAATATTGGATTTTTGGAGAAAGAAGGAAAAGGAAGAGCAGGAAAGTGTAAGAGGACATCAGGATCAACAACTACAATAGAGTTTGCTTGCAGGTACGAAGTTGCTTGTATGTTTTCCTCACTATTTTTGGCATGCAAGCATGTGAATTTGGATTTTTGGTCATGATATATCACTATCATGGAGGATTGCCTGGATTGACAGTGGATTGCCTAGCCTTACCATTTCTTGGATAGCCATGGAGAGTGTGGGTTTATTTCCATGTTTTTTTTAGTTGGTTCTCATGTTTCCTTAGCTTGGCTTGAGTTATTATTTCCTAGAATCCCTGGTTGGACAAACGCTTTGGAAGCCCTATAACAGCGTGGGTTGAGTTACTAGTCCTGGAAGCCTTGGTTGGACAAGTGCTCTGGAAGCCCTTGGTGGGTTGAGTTACTAGTCGTGCAAGCCATTGTTGGACAAACACTTTGGAAGCCAACTGGAATTGTGGGTTGTGTTATCCTTCACAATATCCCAAGGCTGAGAAGGGAGACCAAAGGAGGTAACCTAAAACCACCTGCAATTTAGCAACTAGCCCTGCTAAACTAGATAAGGATCTCTCTATGAATTCATAGCCAAGAGTTTACTAGAATGTAAAAGGATTTTAGTCTAGAAATGCTAGGATCAGGCAGGTCTTGAAAATTTAGGGTTTTGATGCTGGATAAGGGAGAAAAACCAAGTAGTTAGGTCAAAGGATATTCAAAGGGTTACAACAACAAAGATATGGAGGAGAAAGTTAGAAATAATTCTACGATGGATTTAGGGTTTTCAGTGTAGTGTAGTGTTTAGAAGAAACAAATGGTCTTAATGATCATGTACACCATGAATTCATTAGGTAAGAAGGAAAATAACACACAATTATATTCCCATCAAAACATAGCTTTATGCAAAGAATTTTGCTTATAAGCCTTAAGGAAAACCATTGAAGAAGTGATGAATGGAAAGATAAGATGAATATCTTTCATATAAATCTATAATAGAGAAAAAACAACATCACAAACTTACTGCACATGAATTCCTAAATAATAGCTGCAAATTGTATCCTTTGATTTACAAAAAATGTCAAAGTACAAGCAAAAATAGTTTTCTCCTCTGATGTCAAACATGTTTTATGACTGAGAAAATGATACATATGGACCAAAAAAAACATCTCCCTACTCTCAAGTGTCAAATCCATGAGTCTAGAAACCACTACATGAGGTGTTCCAACCAAACCCTAAAGACTAGAGAGGTTAAAACAACTCCTCCATTTAACTTTGACTCCAACCAATCTCATAAATGAGGCTAAATTTACATAAAAACAACTTTAATAGGACTAATTACTCACTATTACATCAGATTTACATTATGATTAATCAATTGTACCATAGAAATTCGAATCCAATTAACCAAACTGGAGAAAAACTGCCATAGGAAAAAACGCAACGAATTTCTGAGAGCACATCGAAACTAGAGAAAACACAACGAATTTGAAAAAATTGGTTTTTGAAGGCCTCCCTGAAGTCCAAATTCTGATCTTGATGGATCTTTGGAAAGATGAGGATGTCTGCTAGAAGATGGACTTTTCAAGAGCTTAAAAAAGGCCACTTTTAGCCCCTCAAAATTGCATTCTCCCATAGGTACTCTAGAAAATGCAGCGTATGGAGTAATATAGGTTTTGCAACTTGAAAAAAAAAGAAACAAGAGTGTTCAACTTACTTGCAGAAGGATGCTAGAGAATTTAAATATTGTTAAAAACCTTTCAAAACAAGTGTTAGTGATGGAACAAAAAAAACATGACGAAAACTTGACAAAATGCAGCAAAATATAGAAAGCACAACGAACGCTAAGAAAACGCAGTGAATTCCTGAGAAAATGCAGGGAGACAGTTTGCATTTCCCTTGGAAGTGTTTTTTCCTCTGAAAATTGTGAGGAAATGACTTGTGGTAATTGAGAGATTCTTTAGCAATGAATATAAGAGAGAGAGGTGGAATGAAGTGGTATTTATAGCTTGTGAGACTCAATTTTATAATGGTAGGGTAGCCCACCATACATTTTCACTTTGCTTTGGAAAAAAACTATGTAACTTGGAACTTTTAAATGCAACTTTGAAACATACAAATTATTACATCACTTTGAAATGAATCATACTTTAGAATAGAACCTCTTGAACATAACCCTATCACTACTCCTTCATTTACCGGTTTTATGAATGACATGACAGTTTGATACTGATGATTTTTCAATGATGGCACATCCAACTGAGTGACGGCAGTGTGTTGTACTATGAAACAACCCCCCCATTTATAAATAACAATAGCTAAGGTTAGGGTTATAAATGGGGACCCTTCTAAATTTTTAGGCTTAGGATAATAATACCTAACTCTAAGAAAATTCCTAGCAAAACCTTGCAAAACGAGCTAAGGATGAAATCCATATCACAAATCCCAAATCGCACTTTTCACATACTATGTTAAAACACCTTCGAAAAATTGTGATATGCGATTAAGTCTCCCATTGCGATAACATCACCTTGTCATTTTGCAATCGCATTTCGCACTTCGCATAGTTCACAAGAAACCTAACCATGCCATTAGAACAACCGTTAGCAATTTGAGAAATGCGATATTGTGGTATTCGCAATCGCATTTTGCTTGATCCATCCAGTAGCACTATACTGTATCCTTTTAAATACCACGATGCGTGAATAAGAGTGGTAAAACATGCAGAATAATTATGTTTTAAATATATATAAAAAAAACAATTTGACAGGTTAATAAATATTTAGTGGCCTAAGGAAGGATAATCATTTTCTAGGTTATGGGTAGTTATAATCGAGTATCTCATTAAACCTTGCTCACGATCCAAAGTCATTTCAGAGAAGCTTTCAGTCTTAATTACCAGATATCGTCTGCACTGATATATCTTGTCTATTTCAAGCAAGCGACAAAAGACAAGTCACTAAGAAAGGCGATGTAGAAACAATGAAAATAGACCATTGTTGAATCTGAGTTTACAGAGATGGATCTTATCTTCATTGATACAGTTTGTTATGCTACCGGAGGTGCAACAGCTTGGGAAGTGATTTACAATAGGTTGGAGGACGAGCATCCTAAAATCACTGTTACGAGAGCAACAACTGACTCAAAAATTCCTTCAGAACTTCAATGCAGAGATGCTTCTTGTTCTTTACTTCGTAAGATAGGTGCAAGAGCTAAAATCCTCCCCTATACAGATATGATCAGATGGGTGATTGAAAACCTTATCATTGAAGATAGGAAGTTCAATAATTCAAGGATGGAGCTCATAGGGTCATTCAGAGCAGAGGACTTGAAGAAGATGCACCACATACTCGAACCACGGGATATCTACGACAGCACATTTGTGGCTAATTTTGCAAAGAAGAACCCAGACCCCTTCAAGCTAATTCAGGGTTGGAGAGTGTTGGACAACAAATTCAAATATGACAAATCAGGTATGTATGTTATAGCCTCTTTGGAAAACCCCTACAACTATGCAGCAACCATGTTATGTAGATTGTATGAGCTACCCAATAATACTAAGTTTTCAATAGAATGGATTCCTTTGATTGATGCTTGTGTTAGTTCCTATATCATGAATTGGCCTTCCATCCTATCTGACAACCTAGCCACCATCATTACTAAATATTGACAGAAGAAAGCCTCCTTTTCAAATAACCTTCCTCCCTTCTATTTTAGTGCCTACATTATGGATGCTATCTGTTTTTGCACGACATTTCCAACCATGGGTTGGAAATGGACCTTACAAGGTCCTTACCCAATCCATCTCAGTCATAAACAAATATGGGAATCACATTACATACCTCACTTCTATAAGGCATTCCATGTTGTTGTGTTGCCCCTACATCAAATAATTTTCAATAAGAAAGCCCCTAGGTTTTCCCAAGAAGCTGCAACAAACCTGCTTACTTTCGACTTAGTTACCGGAGAATCCACAGTAAGAACCATTTTCTGCCACCGTTTCAAATCCCAACCGGGATCCATCATCAGGACAACTTGAATGCTGGATAGAAGAAGAGCAAATTTGAGGGATTAAATAGTAATGAGGAGAGAAAATGAGAAGGAGGTCGGCTGACAAAATTTTTGAAGGTCGGCTGTCTCAGATTAATTAATTTTAATTTTTTAATATAATTTAATTTTAATTAATTTTTTTTTACTAATTAATAATAAAAATAATTACAATTATTAATCCTATTATTAATTATTATTAATATACTAGTTAATAATAATAAAAATAATTAGTATTATAATAATTAATAATAACTAGAATTAATGATATTATCTTCATTATAGTTAATGTAAAAAAGTATTAATCCTTGAAAATTTGAATTAATATTAATATTTATAATAAATGATTGATCACTAATAATTATTATTATTTATTATTATTAATAATTGTAATTATTATTATTATCATTAATTATTATTATTAATATAATAATTAGTAATAATAATAGTTAGAATTATACTAATTAATAATAAAAATTAGAATTAATGATATTAATGATTAAAAATATTAATTTTAGAATATTAAATTAATACTTAATATTTATTATAATAAATGTTGGTACAATTTATATTAATATTTTTTTTAAGAATAGGTTACTATTTAGTTAAGTAAAGAAATTTATTATTAATTGGGATATTATTGATAATTATTATTTATTAATATAATAATTAATAAAAATAATTAGTATTAATAAGGTCTCGGACTTCCGCCTTGGCAGAACACTCATTAAAAACTAAGCACTATGTCTGCTTGGAAAGCGCCTCTATTATCGCTAGGGAAGAGCAACACCATAGGCGAAAGATCAGAGAAACTCTTGAAATCATCAAACACCCACATAATCTCATCAGAGACAATGGTATGGAGATTACTCGCTTCCACTAATCAGAGAAATTAACTCGGTTTATTATAATAATAATAATAATAATAATATAGAGTACACCATTAATCATTAATCATTTACATTTTACATTATTAATTTTGATAATGACCTTTATCATTAATTAATTAACTAATTTATTAATTTCCTATGTTAATTTCTTTAATTCTTAATATTGAAATATCTATTTAATATAATAATAATTATTAATATTTATTTATTTAAATAGTTTAACTAAAATTAATTATTACATTATTAATTTTGATAATGACCTTTATCATGAATTGATTAATTAATTTATTAATTACCCATATTAATTACTTTAATTCTTATCATTAAAATATCCTCTCTTTTTTTTTAATAATTGTTATTATTAACCTTTATTCATTTAAATAGTTTTAATATTTATATATAAATTAAATAATAAATATTAAACATTATAGTCTCTATTCTAGGATTAATAATATTATCAATTTTATATATTAATTCAATAATTTAGGATTTATTTGATCATTCTAATTTGGATTTTAAATTTTTATTAATATTAATTATTTTTATTAATTATTATATTAATAAATAATAATTATCAATAATATCCCAATTAACAATAGATTTCTTTACTTAACTAAATAGTAACTTATTTTTAAAAAAATTTATTAATATAAATTGTACCAACATTTATTATAATAAATATTAAGTATTAATTTAATATTCCAAAATTAATATTTTTAATCCTTAATTCTAATTATTATTATTAATTAGTATAATTCTATCTATTATTATTACTAATTATTATATTAATAATAATAATTAATGATAATAATAATAATTACAATTATTATTAATAATAAATAATAATAATTATTAGTGATCAATCATTTATTATAAATATTAATATTAATTCAAATTTTCTAGGATTAATATTTTTTTACATTAACTATAATGAAGATAATATCATTAACTCTAGTTATTATTAATTATTATAATACTAATTATTTTTATTATTTTTATTATTATTATTTTATTTTTTTCTGAATTAAGACTAAATCTATTAAGAAAAGACATATGGTACAATCAAAGCTTGCAAAGAAGCGAAGCAAAAGAGCAGGGGAGCCGGAAATGATATGAAATTAACCTCGGTCCCAAAAACCACGGCACAAGCAAAAGAAAGTAGAGAGGACAGAAAGAACGAGCATGTCTAGGGAGTCTACCCAGCATGAGTAGAATTTTCCAATCTACATTTTTTTCCTTTCTTTTTGCTGACTTTGACCCAACCATTTTGGTCTGGCTGGACCGGAACTACTTGCAGACTGATCTGAGCTAAAGGAGGAGACTCCTTGTCTGAATCAGAGGGCGAAGACTCATGAGTACGCTTCTGCGAGAATAGAGGCGCAGAAGGATCCAAATCGCAGTCTAAGGGCGAGTCCTTCGGGCGCTCCAAGTTCTCCTCGTCCACTTCGATGTCCTCCTCATCAGAGCTAGAGGACTCTATGTCATCCATAGGGGGTCTGTCACAAGGTTTCCAACTCTTGGATTTGGATTTGCGAGTGATATTCTTCCTTTTGTTGAGGAACACTTTACATGAGTTCTGGAGATGCCCTGTCTGATGGCAATGACGGCATCTGAAGGCTGTATTCTCATAGTCCAAAGTTTGCATCCAATGGAAGTCCCCGACTTTGAGGATGATCTGATCTGGCAGCCCTTTACTGATGTCTACTTCTGCACAAATTCTGTCGTAGGTGTATATTCCTTTCTCCCCCCTCGAGGTATCTATTGTCGAGAAGCAGCCAAGGGTATCTCCTATTCCTTGAAAGACAGTAAAATGCCATAGATGTGCGGGGAGATTTGGAAGCCTGGCCCAGATAGGAAGCTTGGAGATGACTACGGAGGAGGGGTCAAAATCTGGGAACCAAGGAGAGAGGAAAAGTCCAGCTGATCCCCAGAACCAGGTGTTATAGACATTTTTGTGCCTAACAGCATGGAGCATGAAATGTCAATAATCTGAGGGATCCAAAGTCCCTAAACTTGTTGTTCTTACCCTTAGAGGAACAAGGTCTGCAAACCACAGCACTGAAAATCAGTTCTCCACCTGAAAACACTCAAAAACAGGCTATTTCTGGATCATGTCAGCTGCTCCACTGAGCATCTGCGCTGAATGTCAACTGCTCCTCCTTGTACCTGCGCTGAAGGTCAAAACTAATGAAGGCTACCTGCACTGGGCGAGATTGGCCAAGTGGCACAGTCATTCTGCAAGGTGTCAACTGCCCAGGAAGCTTCCAAACTCACACTTGGGTCAAGGAATTCGCCTAGTGATGAGTAAGAGGGTCTTGATCTCCAAGTGGAAGCAAGATTCTCCAAGTGGACTCAAGAACTGAAGATTAACTAAAGTGGGAGAGGACACTAGTCAGCTTTATGCCAGTCTCAAGATGACTCATCCTTTCTCCAAAACCCTATATATAGAGCTCTCTCATGAGGTCTAAGGAGGCTGGAATTTTGTGCAAGTAAGGAAGTGTTGTTGGTTTGTGTATAGAGCTATTGGGTGTTTTGCTTGAAGGAGGTGAAGAGGAGATTTCTTTCAGCTGGGAGGTGTTGCTGGATTGGGCCCATTGTGGTTGTAACTCTCTCAGAACTTTACTTCTATTATCAATAAAGTATTTGAGGTTCTTCTATATGCATGTGTCTTTATGATGAATAGATGCTTGTATATTTGATTTATGCTAAACCTATAATCGATTATGGATGTATGCTTCTTGTAGTTTCCTTTTCTTGTGCTTTTACAGGATCTGTGTGTAGCTGGGCCGGTGAAAGGGCAAGGAGCTAGGAGCAAGCAGCAAGGAGTGAAGACTGGATCGATTATTAGCGCAAGATAACGGTTAGTAGATCATCCTTTTCTTCCCTCTCTCATCTTATAAAGAAGAAACTTTGAATAGCTTTGCATTCAGTTGTTGCTAAAGTACTATCACCTTCAGAGTGGGATAGAGGCATTCTGCATTAGATACTTTTCCCCCCAACAAATTGGCGACTCTGCTGGGGAGCGTATCTTGTTGGTTTGTTGTGTTTCTTGCTATTCATTTCATAAACAAGGAGGATACCGAATCGAACTGTATTTGGATCCATCAAATACAAAGTAGAGGGCAGCTACTCTAGCTCAGTTTTCTGGGCAAGTTTATGATTTGAAGAGCTGATCCAAAAGGACTCTAATAAGCTCTTAGTGATAGCTTTTCATCCTCCTTTACATCCCTTAGTGTGTCCTTGACTGATAGCTTCTGATTTGAGCAAAAACTGTGAATTTTTGAGCAATCTGTGACCCGGAAACCAAGATGGACGAAAGTCTCGTTCTTGATTGCAGGTTGTACAAAGGCTGTCTGCATTTCAGCGCAGTTCCCGAAGGGGCTACCTGCGCTGAAGGTCAAACAGGCAGTGTTACACCTGCGCTGGACCAGTCTTGGCTTGAGCTACTGGGGTTTCCTGCTGTGTCTTGCCTTGTTTTCACTATTGTTTTTGTTGTTTGTTGCCAGTCAGTGGACCTATCTGAAACCATCTTCCTTTGTCATTATTCCGCCTTAGTTGTATAAAGAAACTGTATTTGTTCTTTTGTATTTCTTGTGTCATTTACAGTTTCCATAACGAAAGTGAACCAGTCTTGCATTGACCTCTTAGATCTAGACCTGTGATTAAGTGTCGTTCTAGTCTTAAGAGTTAGTTTATTTGCTGTTCATAGCTGATTGAGTTTGTCGCTTTCGTTATATGGTTTGAATTTATATATTTCTAGTGTCGAAACAAGTAAATCGTAAGGTGTCTCTTTTGATTTTGGACAAACTTGTTTGCTTTCGCTTGAAATTGAATTCGAAATTATACAACAGCTTTCTTTTTGTATTTCATCAAACATTAAGAAAGAGAAAAGAAATACTTGCATTTTTGCATTTTGCATTGAGTTTGTATGTTGATTTAGGGAAAAAGTGCATTAGCGAGTGCTCTTTGATCTGTGTGAAAAGGATTTTATCTCTCTTTTCCCTCAGTAGTTAAGATTTTCATAAGTCGAAAAGATTGGAAAAGCTTACTTCTCATCTTAGACTGCATTTAGGAATTTGTATCAATACATCTCATGGTGAACCTTGAAAGGCAAACTTTAAAAAGATCAACTTAAAATATATTGAATGAACCTAACAACGCTTTGAAACATAACGCAAACATCTAGAGGTCTAAGCTAGAGACGTGTTCCGGCGTCGTTAAACGTAGAGACTGTCGATCTCGACGAAGGTGGGTGATTCCTCCTGAGAGTCGATGGCACTAATACGGACTTGTGCTCCCACGTACCGTCGCATATATATTGGGAGACCCCTATAGGAATAAAGCCTTTATCCATAGGAAACCATGTCGGCCGCCCTACTGATCGCAATGCAGTGAACACAGCATTCACGAAGATCGACCACTCGTACCGTAAAACGTATTCTGTGGTTTTGCGAAAGGTTTGGCACACCCTCTGCCTAGATCTCCAGAGCAGTTTCTTTTGGCCTTTTTCAAACTCTATAACTGAAAAAGTCCAACCGAGCATTTGTCACTTCAGGCTCGTTAATACATCGAAGGAGACTAGAGTCATCTTTAGCTTTTTCTCGACTCTTAAAAAGTGAAAAAGCAAGTTGTGTCTAAAAGCGTCTAATAAAATTCATTCAATTCGGAAACACAAATTTCCCCTTTTAATATTTTAGTTGATCGAGTAATCTGCAATCGTGGAAGAAAGTCAATTGAAAATCCGTCGTTCGCGGAGGCTTGCGAGTCAACCGTCTTTGTCCCCGGAATCGAAAACAGTACGGGCAAAGCGAACTCGTTTAACCGGTTCAAAATCTCCTTTGAAAGTTAGAACAAGTGTTCCTACTACATCCGAGGTTCCGGTTACTCCTAACATTTCTGGAAACCCTGCCTCTATAGAAGAAGTTCAACAGCCACAGAAGGACAGTAATACTGATCCTAGTCTGGGGGCAAATACTTGTGTAACTGAACCAATTCCATCTATAACCGGTTCAGATAGTTTTGCTCCTCAAACAACTGTCGCTGTCGAAGCAACCACTTCTTCGGCACCAGAAATATTTTACGGACCTGATGGTCTTCCTCTTCCACCAGGTTTGATTGCGATAGAGGAAATTGCAGAGGATCCGCAAGCAAGTACTCCAACTCATTTTGGAGTCGGGGTCACTCTATTTCCTTCATCAGAAGCTAATCCACCACAAGTGGGAGTTCCTGTAGAATCACTAGGAAATCTATTGGATAGACTTAAAATGTCTAAAAAACCGTCATCATCTAGGACTGTGTCAAATAACACAGCGACAGCAGAAGCTCCTGCCGTCACTCCGACGATGTTTGCCGGCATACCAACTGTCCCAACTAGTTCTCAACAGCTAGAAGGAGTCCACCAAGGGACTATTTCGACACTGTGGTCTGTTCCAGTTTGTTCATCCGGAATAATACCCGGTAACTCTTATGTTGAGACTCAACAGATTGATCCTCATGGAGGACAATCTGGGCCATCAATCCCTTTTAATTCCGGATTGCTACCGTATGGGGGGCAATATGCCCTTTCATTACCCCCTCCGGGAGGGTATCCATACGTGAGTTCACAACAATGTTCAGGTTATACTGGAATTGCATCAAGTAGTTGGGTACCCATGCTACCTCAACAACCAAGGATTGTATATTCTATGCAACAGTGTGTACCTGTGATGAACATCCCAACCACACCGGCTATTGTAACCGTGTCGCAAGTTCAAGCGATACCTGTTACATGTCAACCTCAGGTTGTAATGCAACAGTCGCTTGACCATGGGTCACAACCACAATCGCCAACTGGTGGGTCGACACAAGTACAAACGGGTACAATTACCCCACACCTTGGTCCAATGGTTAGCATGGCGCAACAGAACATGGCGTCACAACCATGGCTTGTACAATACCAACAACCGCAGTTCCAGCAAGTATACCAAGGTTCTGAGCAGCAGATCTTTGCGAATAGTGGACAACCGTATATCCAAAACGGTCAAAACCAACCACTTTACAGTGGTCAAGTCCACCAACCGTATCAATCATACCAACATCAATTACATTATGCTGGTATGCAAAGACCCACTGCTCAAGCGATTCCATCGTACCCTGGTTACGCTTCGCCTAACCTGAATCAACAGTTACCATTCGTGGCAACTTTAGAGTTACCTGATTTACATCGGTTAACAAACGATCTGATTACTTATGCCCCTTGGTGGCCAGCGATTCCTCATAAACTTCCATCTGACATTCCTAAATTAATGGAAATCCAGGTGAATACCCGTCGAATCACGTGATGACCTTTCATCTGTGGTGTTCGTCGAACACCCTTAACGATGATTTGATAAGACTTCGCCTTTTTCAGAGGACATTGACAGGTCCAGCGGCCAAATGGTATATTGAATTGCCAAGAGCCTCTTTCGACAACTTTAGTTCCCTAGCCACGACCTTCTTAACCCATTTTCAGTTACCGATAAGGTATGAAACGGGAACAGAAATATTAACCAACTTCAAACAGACAACTGCTACCCATATATCTGATCATATACATGAGTGGCGTCGTCGTCGTAGGATGGTGAAAACATATGTTCCTGATCAGCTATTAGCTGAATGGTTTATAAAGTCGTTACTTCTGGCTATTACAGAAGATGTGGCCAAGGGGGGAGTCGTAACAGAGGAGCAAGTTATTGCTCGTGCACAGTATTTGGACTTAGTGTATACTCAGTCCGGCACACTCTATGACAAAATACCTGACGCCCCTAGACCAGAGTTTTCAATTCCTCCCCCTCCTAAATCAAATAGTGACTCTCATGCCAGTGATGGCATGATTGGCACAGCAAACGCGAAATCGATAAAGGCTTCATCAAAGAAAGCCCGTAAGAATTCGGATCAAAATGAAAAAGAAGAAATTCTTGCTTCGGAAGTAAATGCCGTATCAGAAGATAAAGGCAAAGAAACCAATCAACCAGGAAGCAAGAAGAAACAAAACAAAGGGAAGAAGAAGAAACAGGGTGAGTCATCCCCTGGGAAAAATTCTTCAAACCCTCCTGGCAAAGGGAAACAAAATTATCCATGTCTAATATGTGATGATAAGGATCATAACACAAAGAATTTCCCATTCAAAGTTGAGTTAAAGAGGTTCTTTAAAAGTTCCCAAACATCAGCTGTGTTAACTGATCCATTTCCTAACCCAGCTCAAAATCTGGTTGATAGTGGAAATGCTTCCCCGTCGCAAGTCCTTATGTTGTCGGTTTCGAAACAGCAGAATGATGCTTTGATTTCGACAAGGAACAAAGATTATGGGAATCCTCAGGTTTCGAACGAAAAAGGTAAAGATCAACCAAGTAGTTCGACAACAACTTCGACAGAAGTTGTAACGCCCACCATACCTGAATTAACAATAAAACCGCCGAAGGGTGTAGTACATAAGTCAACATTTAATCCTCGCACCAGAGCGGTGCAGCATTATAATATAGTGGAAGATTTGGCCCAATCGCCATCCGCTATGTCGACTCTTGAAGTGCTACAAAATTGTCCGACCCAAAGGCAGGCATTGTTATCGGCAATTGGTGGGATTGATCCTAAGGATTCCAATCTTGTATCCTTTGATCACAAGGGATATGATCCTCAGTTACCAGCTCAGCTAGCTTTCCTTATTCAAGTGAAAGCGCTCAACAAAACTGTTCACAGAACAATAATTGATGAGGGAGCCTCGACATGTATTATGTCAATGAGTTGCTGGAAAACTTTAGGATCTCCAACCTTGTCGCGATCTTCGACGACATTAAAAGCTTTCGACGGAAGGACTTATACCCCTTACGGTATCCTTAATAAATTGAAAGTTGAACTTGGAGGAAAAACAGTAGAAATTGATGTTGAAGTCATTGATGGAAATCTTGATTATAACATCCTACTGGGAAGACCATGGATTTATGCCATGGCAGCTGTCGTGTCGACTTACTTTAGGAAGATCGCATTCCCGTTTGAAGGATGGATTACGATCGTCGACCAACAGAATTTCCTCCCAAATGGTTCACAAGTTACAGGAAGCATTCCCATGATCCATGAAAGTAACCATTCAATTCAAGATATCGGAGTAGGATTATTGAAAGACCCCATTTTGATGGGAACTTTCGCGCTACCACCTCCTGTTTATTCGGGAAATGTACCGTTTGTAGCAACCTGCAACATGATATCTTCCACGAAGGTCAACATGGATCATTCAATGGTTTTTCCCCCAAGCCCTTTAGAAATATTGTAGCAATCAATGTTTCAAGCATGGGAGGCGAGCCCAGATCAACGCTCGTCAAGCGTTTGGGTAGATAGATCTAGAGAATATGGAACCCCATTAGATCCTTGGTCGAAAGTACATGGGACTGACGAAGGAATCTTACAATCAATGATGATTGAGGGGACACCATGGAATGATCACCACCATCGTTCCCTTCTTCCGGAATATGAAGAAGATACTGAAAGTGACCTTTATCACCCTTCAGTATTTGAGTTCCTAACGAATACTGTAAACACGGTGGATTCCGAGTGAAACCTATCAAATATCGAAGAGACTATAGCCATAAATATCTCGACCAACACAAATGTTGTAGAGAATATTTATGTCGGCAAAGGTTGTTCCCCTTCAGAACTGGAAATATATAACGCTCTTTTTCGCGAATTTAGAGATGTATTTGCTTGGTCATATGATGAAATGCCAGGCATCGACTCGAGTATAGTTGAACATGAAATTAAAATGTATCCCGATGTCAAACCAGTAAGACAACGGCTTCGGCAGGTGCACCGAAGAAAGCCGTTGCCATTAAGGCAGAAGTTGAAAAACTTCTCCATGCTGGATTCATCTACCCGGTTCCTCTAACCGATTGGGTATCGAATAGAGTGTGTGTTGATTATAGGGATGTAAACCATGCTTGTCCAAAGGACAACTACCCTACACCCTTCATCGACCAGATAATTGATGAATGCGCCGGATGTGAAATCTTTTCATTTATGGATGGATTCTCCGGGTATAATCAAATAAATATCCGCCCACAGGACCAGTCAAAGACTGCATTTATTTGTCCGTGGGGCACATTCGCTTATCGAAAATTACCCTTTGGTTTAAAGAACACAGGGGCGACGTTTCAGAGGGCGATGAATTATGCCTTCCATGACATCAAGAACATTGTTCAACCTTATCTCGACGATCTTCCGGCTCATTCACGAAAGCGGACTGATCATCCGCAGCATTTAAGAGCGATATTTCTACGTTGCCGACACTACAAGATAAGACTCAACCCACACAAATGTGTGTTTTGCGTCGGTTCTGGTCGTTTACTTGGCTTTGTAGTCTCTAAGGATGGGATTCGTCTCGACCCCTGTAAGGTTCAGGCAATCATTAATTTGCCTCCACCTTCAAATTTGCTTCAGATTCAGAAACTCCAAGGGAAAGCAAACTTTCTGAGGAGGTTCATTCCAAATTACGCAGAACTTGCTAAAGGTTATACTCGTCTTTTGAAAAAGGATGTACCTTTTGTCTGGGACTAGGTGGCGCAAGCTTCCTTTGATGCTCTGAAATATTGTCTAGTAAAAGCATCATTAATGTACGCCCCGGACTATCAAAGAGATTTTAACCTGTATCTGGCTGCAGCGGATACAACCATTGCGATGGTTTTAGTTCAAGAAGTCGATGGAATTGAACATCCTATCTATTATTTAAGTAAAAACTTAAATGATACAGAAAGTAAATATTCTTATGTGGAAAAACTAGCGCTTGCAGCTGTTCAAGCGATTCAAAGGTTTCGACATTATGTCCTCTTTCGAAAAACTACCGTCTTGTCAGATTGCAACCCCATGACTTATATACTGTCGCGACAGTTGCTTGGGGGCAAATATTCAAAATGGATAGCGATCCTTCAAGAGTTTGATCTGGAATTTGTAAAATCCAAATCAAAGAAAGCTCTAGTTTTCGCAGAATTATTATGTGATCTCCCGTCGTCGTCCAATGATGAAACATCGGAAGAGTCAATCGTGGACGAAAGCTTGTTTCTGATATCTGTAAGCGATGAGTGGTATGGAGATATCATAGTTTATCTCCAAACCCAAAAATTTAGGTCTAATACCTCTCACTCAGAACAAAAACGTATATGATACCAAGCAAAAGACTACATGATCATCGGTGATACACTTTACCGTCGCGGTGTCGATACGGTTCTGAGGAGGTGCCTTACCCATGAGGAGGCCGAAAAAGCCCTGAATGATTGTCATTCAGGCGCGTGTGGGGGGCATCAGTCTGGATATGCAACAGCACAAAGAATACTACGAGCAGGATACTTCTGGCCAACCATGTTCAAAGATTGCATAACAGCAGTCAAAAGTTGCCATGCTTGTCAAATATTTGATAGCAAAACCAGACGACCACCCGCACCCTTGCAACCTATAGTTGTTGTTGGGCCCTTCGCCAAGTGGGGCGTCGATTTCATGCAATGTAACCCCACCTCGACTGGGGGGCATGGGTATATAATAGTCGTTGTTGACTATTTTACCAAATGGGTCGAGGCGATGCCTACATTGGATAACACTGGTGAAACAGCTGCCCTTTTCTTTTTTAATCATGTAGTCGCCAGGTTCGGCGTACCACAAGCTATAGTTACAGATCATGGATCGCATTTTCGCAATCACATGATGGTCGAATTAGCTGCCAAGCTAGGGCTATCTCACGATAGCTCTACCCCATATTATCCGCAAGCCAACGGACAAGTTGAAGCAATCAACAAGGTCCTGAAGCGTATGTTGCAAAGGATGATCGGGGTTCATAAAAGAAGATGGCACCTAATCCTGTACTCAGCTTTGTGGGCTTACCGAACCTCGGTAAAGAACGCAACCGGGTTCACGCCTTTTCAATTGGTGTATGGCCTGGAAGCAGTCTTGCCGATCCAGTGCGAAATTTCGTCACTTAAACTCGCGATCGACCTCCTCCCCGGAACTTCAGAGGAAGAGGCTCGTTTCTTGGAATTAATCCAGTTGGATGAAACCCGTCGTGATGCCGCTTTGGCTAACGAGGCCCATAAGAAATGAGTCAAGGCCCAGTTCGAAAAAAATGTCAAACCCCGTGTCTTCTCAGAAGGTGATTTGGTCTTGCTTTATGACCAAGAATCCGATAAATTGGGAGCAGGTAAATTCAAGTCCTTATGGATGGGCCCCTATATTGTTAAAAGGGTGTTAGCAAAAGGAGCCTACGAGTTAATGGATTACGATGGAATTCCACTGGCGCAGCCCCGCAACGGGTTGTACCTCAAGCGTTACTATGCTTAAATAGTAACCTGCATGCTTTTGTTGTATTTTGTTTTCGCTAAAGTATTTGTTCTGGTCGAGTGATCCACCTTTTTCATTGATGGCAGATGTCAAACCTTATGGAGACATGTGTCGAGCAGTTTTAACATAAAGTTCATGCTCGTTAAAAAAATAAACGCAAGTTCGAGAAGTTTTACCGCGGAATTTATGCTCGTTAAAAAATAGAAAAGCGTGAGCAAGGGTTCCACCAGAGTTCAAGCTCATTAAAAAATGAACCTATCCCGGTAAATAACCATTGTGATCATAAATTTATTAGCCATAAAAGCCTTGGTCGTGTTTACACCTGCCACCTCCATTCCATTTGGCCGATCATTCACCCCCATATGATTGTTTACCCATTTTGAGGAACAGCTGCGAAGAGTGATTTCACTTAGCCATCCTTGTGACACTGCCGTGATTGGAAAATTCCAACCTGTACCTGGAATCTGCTGCTATCCCTGTTTATCACTCGTTCCTCAAAAGACGAGTCTTCTTTGAGCTCTTTTCTCCTGACTCGTAAAATATGAAAAGTTTGCCAAGTTTTGGCCTTCCAGCTCGTTAAAGTGACCGGAAGAGCTATCCCTCCTCTAGATTTTAATCTTTTTGGACTTGAGGGATTATTGCACAAAAAGGTCGAGCGCTTGTTTTATTCGGCTCGTTAAAGTAATCGAAAACTCATCCCTTCTGTATTGTTTTATACTTTTTCGGACTTAAGGGATTAGATGATGAAAAAGGAATTTTGGAGTTAACTTTCTGTACCTTTTCAGACTCTCTAAAAATGAAAAGGACCGAGTTGTCTTTGTCGCTAGACTCGTTAAAATGATTAAATAGCGACAAACTTGTCTTTAGACGAGAACGAGTTTCCCTATCGCTAGGCTCGTTAAAACATAGCGATGGGCTTGCCCGAAGGGCAGGTTATAGAACAAGCATATGTTATCCTCCTCAAGCTTGACAAAAATAAAGAGGTACTGGTCAGAAATGACTGGGGAAAAATTGGGAGAACCTCAAAGCTTTGATGGCAGCAAGTCACTCTTGAACATGACACTTTGTCCTCTGTAACACATCGGGTTGGGTTGTTTCATTCACCGGTCTCATCACCATGGTCCTCGCCAAACCATCCGTATTTGGGGTAATGCTACCGATCCATCACATTAGTGTCGTTATATGTTCAAGAGATGTGTTCAGAAAGAGTCAACCGTGTCCCATCCACTGCCATACATTATCCTTCATCCACCCATGATCGCCACCCTGAATCATATCTCACAGATTGTTTTCACCTCCACTAAAGTCATTAGCTCCGTTCCGTGTCACTGATGTGGGATTCATTAAGGCCCTCCTTTGACGGATCGCTTCTTGTCGACTTCAGCTCATTATCCAAGAAGTTGATCTAGGAACACCCCCCAGTACTTTGAAGCTTGCATGCCTCAATGGCAAGTTTCTCACTTCCGGCGACAGGTATACATCAATGACCTTCGACCAGAAGATTTTGCGTGGTGTTCGACGCCAAGTCCTTTATTCACACCACGTGAATTGTACTGCAGTACCTTGAGGGTCATTGTCATTATTGGTGATTCCTCTCGCGCTTGTTAACGATTTACATTATTGACCGGTAATCAAGTGATGTCTTTCCATGTTCGACTTCAGCGCAATTCTCACATGGATCGACTTGTAATTAGAGTGAAGATCGAATGAGATTGAAGACCCCGGATCTAGTTTCATCCATCCGGGCTGCGATATATATTCAGGAAATATAAAGACATTTGATATGTACATTGTTGTAGCTGATGATCATCCTACTCAAAGGATGATAATTTCAGCAGAGAATTATCAGTCTATCATCAGACGGTCGTCTGTTATATGTACCAAAATGAATTTATAAAGCTGAGCATGGGAATGTCCGCCTCAGCTAGATCATGAAAGCAGAATGAAAAATAATGTATTGTATTGTATTTTATTGCAGGGCACCTCTCAGCGATTGAATGAACTTCGGATCCTCCTAATAAAGCATTTCACCCGATAAACGACCTCATACTTTAGGGGGCAACTGTTATAGACATTTTTGTGCCTAACAGCATGGAGCATGAAATGTCAATAATCTGAGGGATCCAAAGTCCCTAAACATGTTGTTCTTACCCTTAGAGGAACAAGGTCTGCAAACCACAGCACTGAAAATCAGTTCTCCACCTGAAAACACTCAAAAACAGGCTATTTCTGGATCATGTCAGCTGCTCCACTGAGCATCTGCGCTGAATGTCAACTGCTCCTCCTTGTACCTACGCTGAAGGTCAAAACTAATGAAGGCTACCTGCGCTGGGCGAGATTGGCCAAGTGGCACAGTCATTCTGCAAGGTGTCAACTACCCAGGAAGCTTCCAAACTGACACTTGGGTCAAGGAATTCGCCTAGTGATGAGTAAGAGGGTCTTGATCTCCAAGTGGACTCAAGAACTGAAGATTAACTAAAGTGGGAGAGGACACTAGTCAGCTTTATGCCAGTCTCAAGATGACTCATCCTTTCTCCAAAACCCTATATATAGAGCTCTCTCATGAGGTCTAAGGAGGCTGGAATTTTGTGCAAGTAAGGAAGTGCTGTTGGTTTGTGTATAGAGCTATTGGGTGTTTTGCTTGAAGGAGGTGAAGAGGAGATTTCTTTCAGCTGGGAGGTGTTGCTGGATTGGGCCCATTGTGGTTGTAACTCTCTCAGAACTTTACTTCTATTATCAATAAAGTATTTGAGGTTCTTCTATATGCATGTGTCTTTATGATGAATAGATGCTTGTATATTTGATTTATTATAATCCTATAATCAATTATGGATGTATGCTTCTTGTAGTTTCCTTTTCTTGTGCTTTTACAGGATCTGTGTGTAGCTGGGCCGGTGAAAGGGCAAGGAGCTAGGAGCAAGCAGCAAGGAGTGAAGACTGGATCGACTATTAGCGCAAGATAACGGTTAGTAGATCATCCGTTTCTTCCCTCTCTCATCTTATAAAGAAGAAACTTTGAAT
Organism: Pinus tabuliformis; assembly: GCA_031772625.1. NCBI lineage: Eukaryota > Viridiplantae > Streptophyta > Pinopsida > Pinales > Pinaceae > Pinus > Pinus tabuliformis. Next base: position 1,107,629,660 of record CM062816.1, on the reverse strand, counting down.
AGCTTTGCATTCAGTTGTTGTTGAAGTACTATCACCTTCAGAGTGGGATAGAGGCATTCTGCATTAGATACTTTTCCCCCCAACACCAGGGGCCCCCCTCTAAGGCTCTCTGGTAGTCTTCGTTGTAGGCAAAGACAACAATAAAGAAGCCTTTCGAACAGAAAAAGAGTTTGCAGTTGTTGGTCCAATTAGAATGGATCCACTGGTATAGATCAGCAGTGCGAGGCCATAGGCCATTAAATCTGCAAATGAGGGTTGTTTCTGCAAATGTCTGGTATTGATCATCCAAAGATGGATGAGAGATTAATGGCAGGGTTTCCTCCATTTTGTCCAGCAAGAAAGGTTTGGGAGTCTCAGTGGATTGGGCAGACTTCTTGGCCGGCTGTGCATGTACGACATCTTTGTAGGAAAAACCTTTGGAGGCAAGAGGATTGCCCCACTGCACCTCCCCTTAGACGCAGAGATAGGCTCACTGTGGCATTTCTTTCTATATTATAAAAGGAAAGAGGCCGATTGTGGTCAAGCTGCTTACCAACAAAGAGGAGTCGCAGAAGGGAGGAAGGGATCCCGAACCTCTGTTCGAGAATCTTTGAGAGATGGCGCACTGAGAAGGACGGCTGGACCTCAAGTAGCAGGGTTTTGCCTGTTAGAAGAATTATTTGGATCTGAAAACTTGCTTGCTGGGGATGAGTAAAATCTTGGCTGCCTGAATGAGGGCTTGAGGTTGAAATATCATGAATGTGTGCCTGCGGGGCCATCCCCAGATCCCGGCTATACTGCTACTGCATATGGACAAGTGTGGTAGTTGCCGAAGAAGGGAGTCTGCAGGCAGGGACGTGGAGTAAGAAGAGCCGACTGCCTAAAATGGAAAACGCTATAGCGAAACATTTTGCCATGACGTAATTTGACGGCCAAATAGCAATGGCGTTCAGAGTGGTCTCAAGCTGAGGGTCCAAAGCACCGAGGGACTCAGTTCTTTTTCTCCACGTCGCCCTCCCTTTCTGCCATGGCACACAGGCTAAAGGGTAACATCTCGCACCATTCTTGCTCCTGGCATTTCTGCAGGGGTTCCAGGTGGTAACCGCCATGGGTAATCGGTCCTACGTCGTGGGTATGGTCCCATCGTTCTCGATGTTGTGAGATAGCAAAGATTCATGGCCGCACCTCTAGGACAGCGCGAACCAGCAAGCGGCGGTAGCTTTCGAGAACATAAACCCTAGGGCGGGAGAAAAATCGCCTACACACTCCATCTCGTTTCAACAATTTTTTATTATTATTAATTAGTATATTAATAAAAGGATTAATAATTCTAATTATTTTTATTATTAAAAAAAATAACAATAACAATAATAATTAAAATTAAATTATATTAAAAATTTAAAATTAATTAATCTGAGACAGCCGACCTTCAAAAATTTTGTCAGCCGACCTCCTTCTCTTTTTCTCTCCTCATTACTATTTAATCCCTCAAATTTGCTCTTCTTCTATCCACCATTCAAGTTGTCCTGATGATGGATCCCGGTTGGGATTTGAAACATTGGCAAAAAATGGTTCTTACTGTGGATTCTCCGGTAACTAAGTCAAAAATAATAAACCACAGAGGTCTCAAATCCAAAACCTGCTTACTATCGGCAAGTATTTCATTGAAGAGTGGTTCACATACATTAGGGTTTTTGGTAGCACATCTAATCCACATGTCCTTCCTTTATATGTTTATGATAAGTTATTAGTAAGAGAGTGCTACCAGACTGTGGGAAGGGGCCTGACTAAATTTCTCAAAGACGGCAAGAAGTCATTATGGCCCATTTTCCCTGTCAAATGCAGTTCTTTTTCTTTAGCCAATTTTCTTCATGCTACTAAGGAATCAACTCATATGGAAGCCCTCATGCTTCATACATTGCCTAAGAGGCAATTTGATCCAAAAAAAGTAGCATATAATGTCACTACTAGAGTAAACCTCAAGCCATACAATCATGAAGACAATTATTTTGAGGATTTGTTACAGTCAACCGTATCCTTCGAACAAGCATACGATTGGGAAAAGGTGAATCTGAAACCTAAATATTTTCAAATATTTCAATAATTCAGAGATGAGAGGCTCCGGGCAATCCCAATGCATCTATTAAAGCTTGAGGATAAGTCTACACCAAGTGTCACTGTTGATAATGGAGGTCCTAGCTCTCAAGTAGACTCTTAGGTAAACACTGAGAAGGCACCAGACACAGGGAAACCATAAGACATAGACACCACAGTTGAGTCCAGCAAGAAGTTAGCTGAGAAACAAGTGATGATCACCTCGACTACAGAGATCAGTTTAGAGGCCAAAGGCAGTAGTTTGGAGCAGGAGTGGGATTAGTTTAATCAGAAATTGCAAGGCACTCCCAAAGCCTCAAATACCCAATAAACAGAGGAATACAAAACTCCTCTGCATGTTCATAAGGATACAAATCCCAAGTCTGTCCATGAACAGTCTACACCTATGGAGGAACAAGAAACAATGACCCAGCATAATGAAATTATCCCTACTTTGCCCACATCAGAAATTGTTCTGAAATTAACTGAAATACCTCCACTTGATGTGTTCTATAACCCTGTCCATAAGATTGTAGTTAGAAGGCAGAGAAAAAGGAGAAGGGTAGATACACCTGAATTCCAACCTGGAAACGAGCCGATGCACATTGTTTGGAAGGACATTCCTTCCAATCCGGGTGAGAACTTGACTATACTATCACATTTCACAGGAGCATATGCATCGGCCACTATGGACAAGGCTACTGAGGTCTCTACTTTACTAAGGGAGAAAGAGGAGAGAATTGTGCAGCTCGAAAAAGAGCTTGAGACAGAGAAAGCAAGAACAAACAGGTATCTGGCTGAGCAATTGGCACAATTGCATAAAGACATGGAGGTCTTGAAAATAATCCATGAAGCCGATATATTGGCCAAAAATATGCAACTCCAGGAAATGAAACAATCCATGGAAAGATACAAGGATGTTCCCACTACTAAGGAGTTCATTAAAGAGGTCCTGGAATTAAATTCCCTTCTGGTGAAACAACAAGAGTATTTCTACCAAAATATGTCACACATTACTCCCTATCTGACTACTACTGACCAACTGATAGATAAGGAAATTGACCAGAGAATGAAGTTTAATGATTTAAACACCAAAATCTCTGAGTTCATTGAATGGCAGGAAATATAAGATGGAAGGAAAGCCAATCTACCCAAGATTGAGGAAACTCATAAAGACATTCTCCTCACAGATTTGGATGCTAGAGTCAAACAAATCGAGCTAGCAGTCGCAAGGGTAGCCATAGTATCAAAGAATATCATCATCAAAGCAGTGAATCACATCTTGTTCGCCACCAATCTCATTAAAGAAGGCAATACGAAAGAAATGCCCGATTTAGCTGCTCTGTATAAAGGTTGGCAAGAAAAGGCAGGGAGTCAAAGAGAGGCAATTGCAAAACTGACCATGACCAACTGGGAATCGTATTGGCAGTATCTTGTTAAGCCACATAGCCAGATCATGACTCTCAATTGCTCCCTTCATACGACTCAAAGGATGTTGCCACCTCTCACCAATGTGATCTTCACAAGACAACTCATGACTCATTTCAGGGCCCCTCCTCAAATTCAACCGATGACCAATATTTGTGATTTAAAGGACAAGCTGGCAGATAGCAAGTCATCCTCTTAGTTTTTTTTTTTTTTTTTAGCCTCTATTTATTTTTGGAGTTAGTTACCTAGTTAGGAGGAAGGTTGTTTGAAACCTCCTCAAATTTTTTATAATCTATTTTTGCACATTTAGTTAGAATAGTATTTATACCCTTCTCATGCATTTAGAGAAGGGTCCATAGTTTTATCAAAAACATTTGCAAAGAATGCACTATTGTAAATTTGTGAATGCTTTGGTGAAATTATGGAACATGATCGTTTCTTTTAGATATCAGACTACTTTCCTTTGTTGATGCACTTTTATATTCTTAGGAGACAATTTGATTTGAAGAAAGAAGTCGGTCTATGTCATTTGTCAAATGATCAGGACTTCACACATATGGTACTATTATCATGTATGCTTGATTCTGTTTACATTTAATTAGTGGCAAAACTTTACTTTCATGAATTATATGTGAGATTTAATGTTTTCATTAAGCGTTAATTGCACTTTTGTATGATGCCTAGCTGAAGTTGTGATTTTTATATATAACTCATCATATATGTGATATATTTTATAAATTCCTTTGACTAACTATTTATTCAAAGGAATTATCTTTTACGTTATCATCATTGTTTAGTTGTGTTCAATCTTTATTATCACATGTTAAATAGATATCTTTGTAGATCGCATACCACACAGGAATACCTGGGTTTATATTAGAATAAGTTAGATAGGGAAATTGCATTATAGAATAGGCCACTTAGATTATCATTATTCTATTGCAAAACACTCATGAGCCACCCACTCTCACCTTAAAACCCACACTGGGAAACTGGTCCCATTATCCCCAGTCAGAGACACCACTTTAAACGGAAAAGGAGTTATATTAAGGTCCGGACCATGTGGTTATCCCCCATGTTTTGGCAGAAAAATTATAGGCCGCAACATAGTGATCGGACCATGAAAACTTTGAATAAGTAGTAATAGACCTAGACACAATAGCCAGTGACTAAATTTTATTTTGAAAACCTAGTGAAATGATAAAATTTGACTTTGAGACACCTAACAAACCTTGTAAGAGAATATTTGATCACTAGTGATAGGCAGAACTAACTGACACTAACATTGGCTCCAGCTAGGGATGGCAGCTCCTTGGAGGTGTCAAGAACATCGTAGACAAGGTAGCTTTATTCATTGGGCATGAAGTCAAAATGCAAAGACTAAATTCAAACTGAAGTCTGACTTACTGACTTGGAAAAATAATAAACAAAACAAATCGAATCTTTCAAATAATCAGTTGATCAAATAATCCTTACGGCCTTCACCTCGAGTTTCAAACTCCCATGATAGCCACTTCACACTCTGATATGAAAAGTAAACCAGAATATGCAATGATGATGAAAATTTCTAGAAATTTCTTCAAGGTAGTGCTTGAGAAGCCTACCATTGATCGCTCCTCCTGAATAACCTTGTCCATTCATTTCTTCCAATAGATAAGAATTCTTTACTCTAAAAGTTGAGATTTTGTACAGTCCTTTCCATATATTTTCAAACTTATGTGCTTGCCCTTTTCTTCATTTTGTGCATCCCAATGAAGAATTACCTCACCCATGTTGAAGTTATCTTCTTTAGTCTTCCAGTAATAAATATTTTTAATCCTTTCTTGAAGCTTAGAAGTATTCTGAAATACTTCTTCCCTAGTTTGTTGTAAATGGATCATCTGACTTATTCTTCATTGCACATCATTTGGTTCGCTGCCCACTTCTTGCAGAATCTTCATGACCGGGACAACAAGAGATGAAGGAAAGACAGTATCAACCCTGTACACCAACTGAAAAGGAGACATGCCTATGGATTTCTTGTTACTTACTTCATACGCCCATAAAGAATTAATGAGCTTTTTATGCCAGTTCTTCTTATTGACCTCCAACACTTTCTTGATTATGTTGATCAAATATTTATTGGAAGATTTTTCTAGCCCATTCCCTTATGGATAATAAGTAGTTGAATGCCTCAATGTGATATGATACTTCTCACAGAACTCCACTATTATTTTTTACTTAAAAGCAACAGCGTTATCAGTGATTATCTTCTACAGGCATCCAAATCTAGACAATATATTAGATTCAATAAATTGAATAACAACAAAATCAGTATATTTCCTAGTTGGGATCGCTTCAATCCATTTCTTAAAGTAATCTGTGGCTGTCAGGATCCATTTATGTTGTGCTAATGATGAAGGATGGATCTCCCCAACAAAATCAAGACCCCACTGCTGGAATGGAACCGAGACTGAAATGAGCTACATTGGAAATGGTAAAAGTTTTCTTTTCCTCTGAAAAATCTGGCATTGATGACAGCTCATCATTGTTTTATACACATCAGAAAAAAGATTCAAACAATAAAACCTAGCCCTTAAAATTGTTTTGGCTATAGTTTTCCAGAAGAGGTGGCCACCACAATCTCCCTTGTGGAAATCACTCATCACATCTTTTGCTTCATTTTCAACAAGACAATTCAGCAACACACCACCTGGATCTTTCCAAAACAAAACACCATCAAGAATGCAATATTTTGAATCTTTCAACTTTAATGATCTACTTTTACCTTTGGGCACTTCAGGTGGAGTATTTAAATACTGTAATACATAGACTATATCAAAGTACCAAGGAGATGAATTAAATATGTCTGATACTTGTACCTGTGAATCTTCCACTTCTTCTTCAGAGAGGGTTGCAAACATATTGATATCTAATGCATGCAAGTTAGATTCGGCCATGAGATTTTCCAAACCTTGTCCCTTGATCATATTTTTTGGCTTTATCTCCAAGTCATATTCTAGCATTGTTGTGATCCATTTTCCCTGCCTTCCTTCCAGATCTATCTGCATGAGAACTTATTTCACTAATATAGTTGGAACATAAGCTACAATGTGTGAATGCAGAATGTAAACTCGAAAGTCCTTAAGAGATTTCACTAAGGCTAAAGCTTGCTTCTCAATAATTTTTTACTTTAGAACCACATCTCTTATATTCTGACTGAAAAAGGCTATGGGCTACTCATTTTTTTGATCCCTCTTTTGCATTAGGACAGCTACTAAAGTATGCTTGGAGGTGAAAGAAAATATAATAAAATCTAAAGTATAATCAAGACTGATAAAAGTAGGGGAAATAGACAATGAAAATTTAACTGCATTGAATGATTTCTTAGCATCTTCCAACCACCTTAATTCATTGTCCTTCTTCAGCATATTGGTCATCTATGTTAAGTGTTCAGCAAGGTTGGGGATGAATATCCTCAAAAATTTATTTTTCCATTAAATGATTGATTCTCTTTTTTGTTTCTTGGGAAATCTAATTGTTGGATAGCTTCAAATTGTGCAGGGTCAATGCAAATACCATCTTTGGAAATGATGTTCCCTGGCAACTTGCCCTTGTCCATGGAAAATAAGCTCTTCTTTGGATTCAGTGAAATGGTGAACTTTCTGCATCTCCGAAAAAAAATTCTTAGATTATGGAAGTGTTCATCATCAGACTTGGAAAAAACTATGATATCATCCAAATAAATAACCAAAAATACATCCTTTTCGTTAGTGAAAGCAATGTCCATTGCCCACTGTAATGTCACCCCTGCATTCTTCAATCCAAACGGCATCTTGGCGTACATAAATTTACCCCATGGTATCGCAAAGGTTGTTTTCAACTGATCTTCTTCATGCACCAAAATTTGGTTGTAGCCCGAGTATCCATCAAGAAGTGACATCCTACAAGACCCAACTACCCTCTGCCGAATATGGTCCATCTTCGAAAGAGGATAATTTTCCTTTAAGGATACTTTATTGAAGTTCCTGAAATCAATACAAAGATGAATCTCCCCTATATTCTTCCTCACCAGCATAAGATTTGACATCCATTCGGAAAAACAAATAGGAACTATAATACCATATTTGTAAAGTCTATTTACCTCTTTCTCAATGGACAGCTGCAATTTTGGATTAGTCATCCTCATCTTCTGATGGAATGGCTTCTGATCAGGCATGATTAGTATAGTATGTTGAATGATGTTCTTGTCATACACTTTAAGATCTGAATAATCCCAAGCAAATACATCTGAAAATTCAGTCATCAATGGAATGTACTTACCTTTCACCTCGGGGGATAAAGACTTTGACAATTTTACCATCTTGGGCTTGTCCATTGTACCAATGTTTATATCTTCAACACCCTTTTCTGTGGGGACCATGGTGGTCTTTCTGGAAACATCATCACAATCAAATAACTCTTCCAGAGGCACAAGACCTCGAGGAATGTTATTGTCTTCCAGCTATAGAATTTCAACTTCAATAGCCTCAATTTCTAGATCATTCTCATCAGATGCATCGTCAATATGGGAATTCAGGAATTCATCTTCCATATGCATAAAATTATTAATCGGTTTATCATCCCAAAACACCTGCCATTGATCCAAGATTGTCATGGACAACTGGGTGGTGTTTAACATGAATTGAATACTTCTTATTTGAGTGGATAGGAATCTTAAACATACTTGTTGCAGTAGCAAGGGAATCAGCCATAAAATTTTGAGTTCTGGGAATCAAAGACAAAGTATATTATGAAAAAATTCTTAAGAATGGCAAGGAAAGCATTTCGATAAGCTCACATTCTTGGATGCTTGGCCTGATACTCCCCTTTTACCTGTTTAATCACCAACTCGGAGTCGCCATAAACTAAAATTTTCTTCGCTGCCACCTTTTTAATAATTTTAAGGCCAGCAATCAGTGCTTCATACTTCACCTCATTATTTGAGCAATCAAAAGCCAACTTATATGAACGCAATCTTACATTGCAAGGAATTTTACATGACTGATGCGAGGGACCTTGAATCCACATGCCAATCCCAACTCCTTCCTTCCCCAATGCACCATCAAACTCCATGGTCCAAAGACCATCTTCTTCATCCGGAAACAGAACTTTGGAAGGCTAATCTGTCTAATTTTCTAGAGGATGAGTCACTCTCTCAACAATCTGTGTTTGTGGCACTGATTCAACAATCTCTTCGGGTGACTTTTCTCACTGTAAACAGTCTGCATCATTTTTCTATTTTTTTGCAATCAAATCTTCCTGTACACTACTTATGACATCCGAAACTTCTGAAATTTCTACAATTTGGCTATCGTCGTCAACTAGACTCAAATCACTATACAAAATGAAAGAATCTAGGGCAGTATGTACAGCATGGATGGGGTGATTATTGGATTTCTCTTTTCTACTAATCATGATTTTCATCTTCTTCTCCCAGTACAGTTTCCTAAGCTTCTCGAATACAGGTATAGTAGCATACAAGAAATAAATTTTCAAGGTTTCTTTCAAATTTTCTCCACAAGACCATGAGAGAAACATGCCAAACCGTGGGGGTATATCGATGAAAACCACATCCATCAAGACATTCTTGGCTGGAATTTGGTCCAAGTATACTACTAATTCTTTGATAAGACCAAGGCATTTCACTCTCTATGGATCAAATGAATAGAGGTCACGATAAGGTCGAGTGATATCTAATCCTAGTTTGTCCATAATATCTTTATGCATAAGGTTATGTGAGGCCCTAGAATCTAACATGGCATTATAGAGGATAAACTCATGGAGTTTCAAAATAAGATAGAAATGTGGGACTTCATTATCTTTAGGACTTCCCTCTAGAATTGGACCAAATAGAATTGTAGGCTCATCATTGACAACATTTACTGTGTCTGACATATGATCTACTTGCAACATCTTAGCAATCTGGGATTTGTATTTGTCACTCTTAACTATTTCAGTTAGAGGAATTGAAACTTTTAACATTGATATTTCATTCTCTAAACTAAATGAATTGGATTTCTTGTCTACCTCTTTCACATGGATGTCCTTCTTTTTAGGTTGCCCTTTGGGATGAGACATCTTCCTCTGACCTTCAGTTTGAGCCTCCCTGTCCTTCCTTACATTGTTGGTGGAAGCTTCATTTTTTTTTCCTGACCTAGAATGATGATTTCCTTTTCTCCATTTTGATCTGTAGAAGCTATTTCTTTATCTTATGCATCCCTCTGAGCATTTTTCCTTTTCTGATGCAATGTAACCAACACATTCCTACTCCTCAAATTGTACTATTTCTGCAAATGACTAAGAGCATTATGATATCCCCGTTGGTACCATTTAGTCTGTAATACCCATGAATCATAATTTGCAAGGACAAGCTGATGATCACTTGGTGCAAGAGATTCCTTAGAAAAATGATCTTCCTCAGTCAGAAAAGTAGGTAGTTCATCTTCCTCAAAGAAATTATTAGCTTCGGCAATTTCTTCTTCATCTTCTTCTAGACCTTGAGTGTAGTTTTGTTGAAAAGGAGTAATGACCTGTCCCTAAGGATCCTGAGTTTTCTGCTCTTTCTGCTTATTTCTGAATTTGTCCCTGTAATCTGGATTCCTTATTGAATGCTACGCCTATCGATCAACAATGGTCATTATGTCCATCATTCTTTTCATGGTCTTTATGAGAGTGTCTAGTTTACCATCAGTAGAAGAGGAGGGCTCCTCCTTAATGGTGACTTTCTTCTTCAGTTTCTCTGGTTTTAATTTGGACTTCTTGATCAGTAAACTAGGCTCCACACTCACTGCATTCTTCTTCATTTCTTCCAAAGTTGCAGGATCTCTCTACCTAAGATGATAAGCCATATCCGGGTCAAAAGCATCAGGATAGTGAAGGAGTGCTAAACGAGGGGGGTTTCATGTCATTAGGGATGGAATTGTACACAAGATTAAACTTTGTTGTGAACTCCTGCACTGTCTCATTTGAATTTTTTTTCATGGAATTGTGCTCTACCAAAATATGTAATGGATTCTTCTTCTCTTTCCATCGGGCTAAGAACAACTCTAACAGCCACTGAGAGTTATTGATGGAATTAGCTACCAAAATACATGTTGGCTTAGGGGGTCCTAACCTAGGTTCAGAGTTAGTTGCACCAACCAACAAAACCCTACACTACTGGCCCTTCCAGTAACAACCCACGTAGCACAAATTGCAGTCTCACCCGAAGCAGAATGGGGGGATGCTTGAACCAAGTTTCTACATCCATAGGTCAGTGTGATGTCTTTTAGCACCCTTGATCTGCCTTCGCATAGATCTATAAGCCCTTAGGGCTCGGTACTGCAACTTCACTTAAACAGACTTCAGACCTTTGCGAAGGTCCACGATCAGTCTTTATGGACACTAAACAATTTGTTTATCTACTTACATGCATAAGATAACAACTTTAGACTATGGTTCACGTAGATAATCTTGTGTTATTACTAAGAATTAGATAATTCATCAATGTCTTCGCTTAATTATATAAACATGCTTGCATACATCATTGAACAATTATTCAATAGAATCATGCATTATTAGATCAATATTCCATAATCATATTACTCATCAACAGCATAAGTCTTAAACAAAAATAAATAGAAATATACAATATTTCTTTAGAAATAGCTTCTTTATTGATTCCCAGTTCAAAATACAGAATCAAAACTTCCCTACGCACTCAGTTGCAAACTCTACCTAGGCCTCTGCTCACTTAGCTGCAGAGCCCTTCTCTCATATCTAACCTACTTCTCTGTGCTAAGACTTCTCTTCTATCAATCCATTACTATCATCATCATCATCATCTATCTCCTTTAGACTCTCTAAGACACACCTAGTTATAGATTTTTACATACAATCCCATGGTCCATGGACCATGCGTAGATCTCAAAACCGACTCGAATTTTACATAAACAAAGGGCTAAAACCCCTTTGACTCCTAATCTATCTACGCACTCCGCATCCACAAATCATGAAGACTTTACATCATTTACAACAATTACAGCAAAACTTGGGTTTTTAACCCCAAACCTAACCTAGGAGACCCCATCCCAACAGGACCCCAACACAAATATTGTGACTCGCCCTCGAGTCACTCGGTTGGTGCTATGAAGATCCCCCAGCTCCACCTAAACTACTGCAACCTCGGCAGTGCTCTATGTGGCTACCTGCTTGACCTCTTCCATTAGCTTCTCTGTAGTTGGTCCCTCTACGGCCAACTTCATCACCTGTTGCATTTGTTGCAATCCTATGAGCTTCTCCTAAATGTTGGTCGTGACTTAGTAAGATTCCTCTAACTAGGGCCCCAGCCTGGCCTTAAGCAAGGCCTCCTTCTTTTGTGCTTCTTTTACCTATACGAGGAGTTGCTTCCCTTCCCGCAACTTGGCTAGGCGCTATGCTGGGGAAATGGAGCGCGTTGTTTCCTAGACTTCATTGTACTATTTCTGTAGCTCCCGAACCTCTGTATTCAATATCTGAAGGTTTGGGTCTTCCTACAGAGTCATCACCAACTCCATTGCTTGCTCGAATTGTTATGCTCTTAACCTGCAAAATAATACCCAAATACAAAACATGCGAAGAAAAGATACCCAGAACACAGAATAGCAATGATTTTATTATTCAGAGAGCAATGTTCACATGCCTCTTCGAGGGGGCAATCTCCAATAGAGCAGAGCTCGATTACAAAAACAAGACACAATGCTCCTCGCAGGGAGTCTTTATCCTTTATATATGACTCATACATGCAATACCACGGGCCAATACCGTGGGTTTTATTAATACCATCTATCTAATACTATGGCCCATTTGCAACTAACTGTGGTCCCGTCATTAATTGCGGGTTAACCACTTACAAATATTAATATGGGCTTTATTGACTCTTGACTATGACGTGATCCCATGACATAAATAAGGGGGTTAGGGTGGGACCCTAACATGCCCTCCCCCTTAAGACTAGCCTTGTCCTCAAGGCTGAAGCTGCGGAAACTGCTGAAGAATAGTGGCTGGTTCCCAAGTTGCATCTTCCGGAGAGGTGTCTTTCCATTTGACGAGGACTTCCTTAATCATGCGGCCGCACAGGTGCTTGTCTCGTGTATCTAGAACATGTTCGGGTTGAAGCCAGATTGACCCTTCTTCGTCCAATTCAGGTAGACTGGTTTGGACTCAGCAATTGTTCCCAATCACTTTCTTAAGGCACGATACATGGAAAACTGGATGGATTTTTGCCGTAGGTGGCAAAGCCAACTTGTAAGCCACTTCTCCAATGCGCTGAAGTACTTGGAATGGTCCGTAGAATTTTGGAGAGAGATTTTGACAACCCTTGTCTTTGAGTGATGTTTGCTTATATGGTTGCAGCCTTAAAAAGACCTGATCCCCTTCTTGAAATTGGCACTCTGAGCAATGTTGGTCGGCCTGTTGCTTCATGCGGTTCTGAGCTTGATGAAGATTCTCTCTAAGATGGGCGAGCATGGTTGCGCGGTGTTGTAGGAGTTGATCCACTGCTTGTACTTCGGAGCACCCCTTGAGATAAGAAGTAGGGGAAGGTGGAAGTTGACCATAGACTGCTTCATAGGGAGTCATTTTGGTGGTGGCATGATAGTTGGTGTTATACCACCATTCAACTAGAGGTAACCACTGTACCCAAAGGTGTTGCTTTTCTGAAGTGAAACACCTAAGGTAGGTTTCTAGACATTTGTTGACGGCTTCGGTTTGACCATCTGTTTGCGGATGATATGAAGTATTGAGTTTGAGTTGAGTGCCTTGTATTCTGAAGAGTTCCTGCCAAAAATTACTGGTGAAGATCGGGTCGCGCTCGGACACAATAGAAGTGGGCATGCCATGCAATTTGAAGATCTGATCCATGAAAGATTGAGCAACCAAAGTTGGTGTAAACGGGTGGGGTAGGGCGCAGAAATGAGCATACTTCGACAATTGGTCCACAACCACCATGATGACTGACTTGTTCCCTGACTTTGGAAGACCTGTAATGAAATCCATAGAAACCTCCATCCAAATTGATGCCGGAATGGGCAATGGTTGTAATGAGCCTGGTGTGTTGACGGTTTCCCCTTTGTGGCGTTGACAGACATCACATTCTGCTACGAAAGTAAGGATGCCCTGTTTCATGCTTGTCCAAAAAAATGATCTTCTGGTGCGAGCATACGTCTTCTGAAAGCCTGAATGTCCTGCAATGGGAGATGAGTGCAATTCTGCAAAAATGCGACTTTTGAGGGTGGATGTTGGTGATATTACAACTTTGTCCTTGTAGCGAAGAATATCATTCTGCCACGAGTAGCCCTTGCTGAAATTAGGATCGACCTGCAATTGAGAAATGAGTTGGGAGAGCCCAGGGTGTGAAAAACATTCCCTGCGAGCCTCTTCAATCCAATCTGGAATGGGGAGGGAAATTGTGAGCAGAGTACTTTCCTCCTCAAATTGGCGAGATAATGCATCTGCTACACTGTTGTCTTTCCCTTTCTTGTAAATGATCTCATAATCATATCCCAGCATTTTGGATAACCATTTATTTTGTTGTGGGGAGGATAGGCGCTGCTCCAAGAAATATTTAAGACTGTGATGATCTCTGCGGATTTGGAAATGTCGCCCCAATAAGTAAGGTCGCCAAGTCTCGACTGCATGTAAGATGGCCATCATTTCCTTCTCGTAGGTAGATTGGCCCAGATTCCTCCCACTGAGTTGTTGGCTTGTGAAGGCCAATGGTCGCCCTTCCTGCATTAAGACCACCCCAATACCTGTACCCGAAGCATCGCATTCAATGACAAAGGATTTGGTGAAGTCAGGTAGTGCTAAGACTAGAGTGGAACACATGGCGTTTTTGAGAGCAGTAAATGCTTGTGGTGCTTCCTCGTTCCAGAAGAAGGAATTTTTCTTGAGGAGTTGAGTGAGGGGCTTCGCTATGCGGCCATAGTTGCGGACAAATTTGCGATAATAGCCTGTGAGACCCAAAAATCCTCTCAAGCTCTTCAAGGTCTTAGGTTGAGGTCATTCTTGCATTGCCTGGATCTTTTTTGGATCCACCTTGACACCTTCACGCCCCACAATGTGGCCCAAATACTCAACTTCTTCCATGCCAAACAAACACTTAGACATCTTGACAAATAATTTATGCTTGCGGAGCAGTTGAAAGAGTAGATCTACATGATGAAGATGTGCCGCCCAAGTGCCACTATAGATGAGGATGTCATCGAAGAAGACAAGGAAAAATTTTCTGAGACATGGTTTGAGAATGTGATTCATAAGGCTCTAAAAAGTAGAGGGGGCATTACAGAGACCAAATGGCATGACCAGGAACTCATAATGGCCTTCATGAGTTCTGAAAGCCGTCTTGGGAATGTCGACTTCCTTCATGCGAATTTGGTGGTAGCCTGAGCGAAGATCCAACTTAGTGAAGAATTGAGCCCCATTGAGTTCGTCCAGCAAATCGTCAACCACCGGGATGGGAAATTTATCTTTGACTATCAACTTATTGAGGGCTCTGAAGTCGGGACACATCCGCCACTCCCCATCTTTCTTGAGGACCATGACCACTGGGGATGAATAAGGACTAATGCTGGGAGGAATGACACCTGCTTCCAACAATTCCTTGATGATTTTTTCTCTTTCATTCTTTTGGGTGAACGGATATCTGTATGGCCGCACATTTGGGGGTTGGGCCCCTGGAACCAAGGTGATGCTATGATCATGTTCCCCTCGCGAGGGTGGAAGCTCATGAGGCTTGTCAAAGACCGTCCTATGGTTATTTAAAATATGTTGCATCTCAGGATGAATTGGTAGAGACAGGGTTTCGACTACCTGGATGGCATTAAATTGAGCGACCACTCCATGATGGCCCTTTTTTAACAATTTTTCCATCCTATGCGAGCTGATGATTGAGGGGGCTCCCGCCTGGAGTCCACAGAGGGTATGTGTGGAGTTTTTCTACTTAAAACTCATATATAACTCCTGGAAATCCATTGTGATTGGCCCAAGAGTGTAGAGCCATTCAGCGCCTAGGACAATGTCGCAACCCCCCATGTGTATGGCAAACATGTGGGTTTTCAACTGATAATCCCCCATTTGAAGTTTGACATTTTCACAACGGCCTTCACATTTCATTGTGCCCCCATCTGCAATTTGGACTTGGAAGTTAGAGACTGCCCTTACAAAACAATGCACTGCTTCTGCGATTTTTTGATGGATGAAATTATGGGTACTTCCACTATCAATCAAGACTACTACTGGGCGATGTTTAAGAAAACCCCTGATTTTGAGAGTTTGAGGGGAAGAAATTCTTGCCAACGCATTTAGCGAAATAACTGGTTCGTAAGATATAATCTCCTTTTGGTTGTCTTCTTTGATCACCTTTGGTTCCTCAAGTGGTGGATCTTCCTCGGTGGAGCTATAGTCAGTGGCATCTATTTGAAAAAACTTAGGCTCCTTGCATTTATGACCCGGGGAATATTTTTCATCACAGTAGTAACATAGTCCTTGCTTCCTTCTTTCAGCCATTTCCGCAGGTGACACCTTTTGAATCTTAAGTGTCTGAGTCGTTTTGGGAGCCTGTGGGGGACGACCTTTAGCGGGGAAATTGGGGCGGCTGTATTGGGTTGCTAATGCACGTTCCACCTTACAAGCTACCTGGCAAGCCTTTGTCCATGTGGGAGGGTGGTGGAGTAGAACTTGAGCTTTGATGGCTTCTTTAAGACCGCTGATAAAACATTTCGTGTACAACTCATCTGTGAGACCCTTAGTGCGGAAGGCTAAGGCTTCAAAAGTGGTAATACATTCATCCACTGTACCTGTCTGTCAGAGCTTAGTGAGACGCCCCAAAAAAGAGTCTTCCTGTTCAAAGCGATTTCGAAGAGCTTTGGTAAATTGGTCCCAAGTCTGAAAAGGTCCATTGCAACGCTGATGCCATTCCCCCCATTGCCATCGTTCATTGTCCAAGTACATGGTCCCCACCATAAGCTTAGTCCAATCATCTAGGATATGATTCAATTTGAAATACTGCTCCATTTGTGCTAGCCATGCTGACGTGTGAGAACCGTCAAATTTATGCATATCCAACTTGGGAGGTCGCTGACTAGGTGGTGGATGGGTGTGCCAGACGTGAGGAGAGTGGCTCAACTCACCCTCATGGTATTCATGGCCCTTATACGCCTCCTCGTGGGCTGGTTCCTTGCCCTTCGAGAGTGCTTCCTGTACCTGGAGACTTAGTCCGTTAATCTCACGTTGGAGGGAGCTCATATTTGCTTCAAGTTTGTCCAGCCTTTCATTGGCCATCGCTTGAGCTCTAGTTTCTACCATACACCAACTGGATGAGACTGATCTGAGCTAAAGGAGGAGACTCCTTGTCTGAATCAGAGGGCGAAGACTCATGAGTACGCTTCTACGAGAATAGAGGCACAGAAGGATCCAAATCGCGGTCTAAGGGCGAGTCCTTCGGGCGCTCCAAGTTCTCCTCGTCCACTTCGATGTCCTCCTCATTAGAGCTGGAGGACTCTATGTCATCCATAGGGGGTCTGTCACAAGGTTTCCAACTCTTGGATTTGGATTTGCGAGTGATATTCTTCTTTTTGTTGAGGAACACTGTACATGAGTTCTGGAGATGCCCTGTCTGATGGCAATGATGGCATCTGAAGGCTGTATTCTCATAGTCCAAAGTTTTCATCCAATGGAAGTCCCCGACTTTGAGGATGATCTGATCTGGCAGCCCTTTACTGATGTCTATTTCTGCACAAATTCTGTCGTAGGTGTATATTCCTTTCTCCCCCCTCGAGGCATCTGTTGTCGGGAAGCGGCCAAGGGTATCTCCTATTCCTTGAAAGACAGCAAAATGCCATAGATGTGCGAGGAGATTTGGAAGCCTGGCCCAGATAGGAAGCTTGGAGATGACTACAGAGGAGGGGTCAAAATCTGGGAACCAAGGAGAGAGGAAAAGTCCAGCTGATCCCCAGAACCAGGGGCCCCCCTCTAAGGCTCTCTGGTAGTCTTCGTTGTAGGCAAAGACAACAATAAAGAAGCCTTTCGAACAGAAAAAGAGTTTGCAGTTGTTGGTCCAATTAGAATGGATCCACTGGTATAGATCAGCAGTGCGAGGCCATAGGCCATTAAATCTGCAAATGAGGGTTGTTTCTGCAAATGTCTGGTATTGATCATCCAAAGATGGATGAGAGATTTCAATGGCAGGGGTTTCCTCCATTTTGTCCACCAAGAAAGGTTTGGGAGTCTCAGCGGATTGGGCAGACTTCTTGGCCGGCTGTGCATGTACGGCATCTTTGTAGGAAAAACCTTTGGAGGCAAGAGGATTGCCCCACTGTACCTCCCCTTAGACGCAGAGATAGGATCACTGTGGCATTTCTTTCTATATTATAAAAGGAAAGAGGCCGATTGTGGTCAAGCTGCTTACCAACAAAGAGGAGCCGCAGAAGGGAGGAAGGGATCCCCAACCTCTGTTCGAGAATCTTTGAGAGATGGCGCACTGTGAAGGACGGCTGGACCTCAAGTAGCAGGGTTTTGCCTGTTAGAAGAACTATTTGGATCTGAAAACTTGCTTGCTGGGGATGAGTAAAATCTTGGCTGCCTGAATGCGGGCTTGAGGTTGAAATATCATGAATGCGTGCCTGTGGGGCCATCCCAAATCCCGGCTATACTGCTACTTCATATGGACGAGTGTGGTAGTTGCCGAAGAAGGGAGTCTGCAGGCAGGGACGTGGAGTAAGAAGAGCCGACTACCTAAAATGGAAAACGCCAGAGCGAAACGTTTTTCCATGACGTAGTTTGACGGCCAAATAGTAATGGCGTTCAGAGTGGTCTCAAGCTGAGGGTCCAAAGCGCTGAGGGACTCAGTTCTTTTTCTCCACGTCACCCTCCCTTTCTGCCATGGCACACAGGCTAAAGGGTAACATCTCGCACCATTCTTTCTCCTGGCATTTCTGCAGGGGTTCCAGGTGGTAACCGCCATGGGTAATCGGTCCTGCGTCGTGGGTATGGTCCCATCGTTCTCGATGCTGTGAGATAGCAGAGATTCATGGCCGCACCTCCAGGACGGCGCGAACCAGCAAGCGGCGGTAGCTTTCGAGACCATAAACCCTAGGGCGGGAGAAAAATCGCCTGCACACTCCATCTCGTTTCAACAATTTTTTATTATTATTAACTAGTATATTAATAATAGGATTAATAATTCTAATTATTTTTATTATTAAAAAAAAAAACAATAATAATAATAATTAAAATTAAATTATATTAAAAAATTAAAATTAATTAATCTGAGACAGCCGACCTTCCAAAATTTTGTCAGCCGACCTCCTTCTCTTTTTCTCTCCTCATTACTATTTAATCCCTCAAATTTGCTCTTCTTCTATCCATCATTCAAGTTGTCCTGATGATGGATCCCAGTTGGGATTTGAAACATTGGCAGAAAATGGTTCTTACTGTGGATTCTCCGGTAACTAAGTCAAAAATAATAAACCAAAGAGGTCTCAAATCCAAAACCTGCTTACTATCGGCAAGTATTTCATTGAAGAGTGGTTCACATACATTAGGGTTTTTGGTAGCACATCTAATCCACATGTCCTTCCTTTATATGTTTATGATAAGTTATTAGTAAGAGAGAGTGCTACCAGACTATGGGAAGGGGCTTGACTAAATTTCTCAAAGACGGCAAGAAGTCATTATGGCCCATTTTCCCTGTCAAATGCAGTTCTTTTTCTTTAGCCAATTTTCTTCATGGTACTAAGGAATCAACTCATATGGAATCCCTCATGCTTCATACATTGCCTAAGAGGCAATTTGATCCAAAAAAAGTGGCATATAATGTCACTACTAGAGTAAACCTCAAGCCATACAATCATGAAGACAATTATTTTGAGGATTTGTTACAGTCAACCGTATCCTTCGAACAAGCATACGATTGGGAAAAGGTGAATCTGAAACCTAAATATTTTCAAATATTTCAATAATTCAGAGATGAGAGGCTCCGGGCAATCCCAATGCATCTATTAAAGCCTGAGGATAAGTCTACACCAAGTGTCACTGTTGATAATGGAGGTCCTAGCTCTCAAGTAGACTCTTAGGTAAACACTGAGAAGGCACCAAACACAGGGAAACCATAAGACATAGACACCACAGTTGAGTCCAGCAAGAAGTTAGCTGAGAAACAAGTGATGATCACCTCGACTACAGAGATCAGTTTAGAGGCCAAAGGCAGTAGTTTGGAGCAGGAGTGGGATCAGTTTAATCAGAAATTGCAAGGCACTCCCAAAGCCTCAAATACCCAAGAAACAAAGGAATACAAAACTCCTCTGCATGTTCATAAGGATACAAATCCCAAGTCTGTCCACGAACAATCTACACCTATGGAGGAACAAGAAACAATGTCCCAGCATACTGAAATTATTCCTACGTTGCCCACATCAGAAATTGTTCTGAAATTAACTGAAATACCTCCACTTGATGTGTTCTATAACCCTCTCCATAAGACTATAGTTAGAAGGCAGAGAAAAAGGAGAAGGGTAGATACACCTGAATTCCAACCTGGAAACGAGCCGATGGACATTGTTTGGAAGGACATTCCTTCCAATCCGGGTGAGAACTTGACTATACTATCACATTTCACGAGAGCATATGCATCGGCCACTATGGACAAGGCTACTGAGGTCTCTACTTTACTAAGGGAGAAAGAGGAGAGAATTGTGTAGCTCGAAAAAGAGCTTGAGACAGAGAAAGCAAGAACAAACAGGTAGCTGGCGGAGCAACTGGCACAATTGCATAAAGACATGGAGGTCCTGAAAATAATCCATGAAGCCGATATATTCGCCAAAAATATGCAAATCCAGGAAATGAAACAATCCATGGAAAGGTACAAGGATGTTCCCACTACTAAGGAGTTCATTAAAGAGGTCCTGGAATTAAATTCCCTTCTGGTGAAACAACAGGAGTATTTCTACCAAAATATGTCACACATTACTCCCTATCTGACTACTACTGACCAACTGATAGATAAGGAAATTGACCATAGAATGAAGTTTAATGATTTAAACACCAAAATCTCTTATTTCATCGAATGGCAGGAAATATAAGATGGAAGGAAAGCCAATCTATCCAAGATTGAGGAAACTCATAAAGACATTCTCCTCACAGATTGGGATGCTAGAGTCAAACAAATCGAGCTAGCAATCGCAAGGGTAGCCATAGTATCCAAGAATATCATCATCAAAGCAGTGAATCACATCTTGTTCGCCACCAATCTCATTAAAGAAGGCAATACGAAAGAAATTCCCGATTTAGCTACTCTGTATAAAGGTTGGCAAGAAAAGGCAGGGAGTCAAAGAGAGGCAATTGCAAAACTGACCATGACCAACTGAGAGTCATATTGGCAGTATCTTGTTAAGCCACATAGCCAGATCATGACTCTCAATTGTTCCCTTCATACGACTCAAAGGATGTTGCCACTGCTCACCAATGTGATCTTCACAAGACAACTCAGGACTTATTTCAGGGCACCTCCTCAAATTCAACCGATGACCAATATTTGTGATTTAAAGGACAAGCTGGCAGATAGCAAGTCATCCTCTTAGGTTTTTTTTTTTTTTAGCCTCTATTTATTTTTGGAGTTAGTTACCTAGTTAGGAGGAAGGTTGTTTGAAACCTCCTCAAATTTTGTATAATCTATTTTTGCACATTTAGTTAGAATAGTATTTATACCCTTCTCATGCATTTAGAGAAGGGTCCATAGTTTTATCAAAAATATTTGCAAAGAATGCACTATTGTAAATTTGTGAATGCTTTGGTGAAATTATGAAACATGATCGTTTCTTTTAGATATCAGACTACTTTCCTTTGTTGATGCACTTTTGTATTCTTAGGAGACAATTTGATTTGAAGAAAGAAGTCAGTCTATGTCATTTGTCAAATGATCAGGACTTCGCACATATGGTACTATTATCATGTATGCTTGATTCTGTTTACATTTAATTAGTGGCAAAACTTTACTTTCATGAATTATATGTGAGATTTATTGTTTTCATTAAGCGTTAATTGCACTTTTGTATGATGCCTAGCTGAAGTTGTGATTTTTATATATAACTCATCATATATGTGATATATTTTATAAATTCCTTTGACTAACTATTTATTCAAAGGAATTATCTTTTACGTTATCATCATTGTTTAGTTGTGTTCAATCTTTATTATCACATGTTAAACAGATATCTTTGTAGATCGCATACAACACAGGAATACCCGGGTTTATATTAGAATAAGTTAGTTAGAGAAATTGCATTATAGAATAGGTCACTTAGATTATCATTATTCTATTGCAAAACACTCATGAGCCACCCACTCTCACCTTAAAACCCACACTGGGAAACCGGTCCCATTATCCCCAGTTAGAGACACCACTTTAAACAGAAAAGGAGTTATATTAAGGTCCGGACCGGGTGGTTATCCCCCATGTTTTGGCAACAAAATTATGGGCCGCAACACAGTGATCGGACCATGAAAACTTTGAATAAGCAGTAATAGACCTAGACACAATAGCCAGCGACCAAATTTTATTTTGAAAACCTAGTGAAATGATAAAATTTGACTTTGAGACACCTAACAAACCTTGTAAGAGAATATTTGATCACTAGTGATAGGCAGAACTAACTGACACTAACATTGGCTCCAGCTGGGGATGGCAGCTCCTTGGAGGTGTCAAGAACATCGTAGACTAGGTAGCTTTATTCATTGGGCATGAAGTCAAAATGCAAAGACTAAATTCAAACTGAAGTCTGACTTACTGACTTGGAAAAATAATAAACAAAACAAATCGAATCTTTCAAATAAGCAGTTGATCAAATAATCCTTACAGCCTTCACCTCGAGTTTCAAACTCCCATGATAGCCACTTCACACTCTGATATGAAAAGTAAACCAGAATATGCAATGATGATGAAAATTTCTAGAAATTTCTTCAAGGTAGTGCTTGAGAAGCCTACCATTGATCGCTCCTCCTGAATAACCTTGTCCATTCATTTCTTCCAATAGATAAGAATTCTTTACTCTAAAAGTTGAGATTTTGTACAGTCCTTTCCATATATTTTCAAACTTACATGCTTGCCCTTTTCTTCATTTTGTGCATCCCAATGAAGAATTACCTCACCCATGTTGAAGTTATCTTCTTTAGTCTTCCAGTCATAAATATTTTTAATCCTTTCTTGAAGCTTAGAAGTATTCTGAAATACTTCTTCCCTAGTTTGTTGTAAATGGATCATCTGACTTTTTCTTCATTGCACATCATTTGGTTCGTTGCCCACTTCTTGCAGAATCTTCATGACCGGGACAACAAGAGATGAAGGAAAGACAGTATCAACCCTGTACACCAACTGAAAAGGAGACATGCCTATGGATTTCTTGTTACTTACTTCATATGCCCATAAAGAATAAATGAGCTTTTTATGCCAGTTCTTCTTATTGACCTCCAGCACTTTCTTGATTATGTTATCAAATATTTATTGGAAGATTTTTCTAGCCCATTCCCTTATGGATAATAAGTAGTTGAATGCCTCAATGTGATATGATACTTCTCACAGAACTCCACTATTATTTTTTACTTAAAAGCAGCAGCGTTATCAGTGATTATCTTCTACAGGCATCCAAATCTAGACAATATATTAGATTCAATAAATTGAATAACAACAGAATCAGTATATTTCCTAATTGGGATCGCTTCAATCCATTTCTTAAAGTAATCTGTGGCTATCAGGATCCATTTATGTTGTGCTAACGATGAAGGATGGATCTCCCCAACAAAATCAAGACCCCACTGCTAGAATGGAGCCGAGACTGAAACGAGCTGCAATGGAAATGGTAAAAGTTTTCTTTTCCTCTGAAAAATCTGGCATTCATGACAGCTCATCATTGTTTTATACACATCAGCAAAAAGATTCAAACAATAAAACCTAGCCCTTAAAATTTTGTTGGCTATAGTTTTCCAGAAGAGGTGGCCACCACAATCT
Organism: Pinus tabuliformis; assembly: GCA_031772625.1. NCBI lineage: Eukaryota > Viridiplantae > Streptophyta > Pinopsida > Pinales > Pinaceae > Pinus > Pinus tabuliformis. The sequence continues at coordinate 1,107,606,121 of CM062816.1, read as the reverse complement.
CCCTTGTGGAAATCACTCATCACATCTTTTGCTTCATTTTCAACAAGACAATTCAGCAACACACCACCTGGATCTTTCTAGAACAAAACACCATCAAGAATGCAATATTTTGAATCTTTCAACTTTAATGATCTACTTTTACCTTTTTTTACCTTTGGGCACTTCAGGTAGAGTATTTAAATACTGCAATACATAGACTATATCAAAGTACCAAGGAGATGAATTAAATATGTCTGATACTTGTACCTGTGAATCTTCCACTTCTTCTTCAGAGAGGGTTGCAAACATATTGATATCTAATGCATGCAAGTTAGATTCGGCCATGAGATTTTCCAAACCTTGTCCCTTGATCATATTTTTTGGCTTTATCTCCAAGTCATATTCTAGCATTGTTGTGATCCATTTTCCCTGCCTTCCTTCCAGATCTATCTGCATGAGAACTTATTTCACTAATATAGTTGGAACATAAGCTACAATGCGTGAATGCAGAATGTAAACTCGAAAGTCCTTAAGAGATTTCACTAAGGCTAAAGCTTGCTTCTCAATAATGTTGTACTTTAGAACCACATCTCTTATATTCTGACTGAAAAAGGCTATGGGCTACTCATTTTTTTGATCCCTCTTTTGCATTAGGACAGCTACTAAAGTATGCTTAGAGGTGAAAGAAAATATAATAAAATCTAAAGTATAATCAAGACTGATAAAAGTAGGGGCAATAGACAATGAAAATTTAACTGCATTGAATGATTTCTTAGCATCTTCCAACCACCTTAATTCATTGTCCTTCTTCAGCATATTGGTCATCTATGTTAAGTGTTCAGCAAGGTTGGGGATGAATATCCTCAAAAATTTTATTTTTCCATTAAATGATTGATTCTCTTTTTTGTTTCTTGGGAAATCTAATTGTTGGATAGCTTCAAATTGTGCAGGGTCAATGCAAATACCATCTTTGGAAATGATGTTCCCCGGCAACTTGCCCTCGTCCATGGCAAATAAGCTCTTCTTTGGATTCAGTGAAATGGTGAACTTTCTGCATCTCTGAAAAAAAATTCTTAGATGATGGAAGTGTTCATCATCAGACTTGGAAAAAACTATGATATCATCCAAATAAATAACCAAAAATACATCCTTTTCGTTAGTGAAAGCAATGTCCATTGCCCACTGTAATTTCACCCCTGCATTCTTCAATCCAAACGGGATCTTGGCATACATAAATTTACCCCATGGTATCGCAAAGGTTGTTTTCAACTGATCTTCTTCATGCACCAAAATTTGGTTGTAGCCCGAGTATCCATCAAGAAGTGACATCCTACAAGACCCAACTACCCTCTGCCGAATATGGTCCATCTTCGAAAGAGGATAATTTTCCTTTAAGGATACTTTATTGAAGTTCCTGAAATCAATACAAAGATGAATCTCCCCTATATTCTTCCTCACCAGCATAAGATTTGACATCCATTCGGAAAAACAAATAGGAACTATAATACCATATTTGTAAAGTCTATTTACCTCTTTCTCAATGGACAGCTACAATTTTGGATTAATCATCCTCATCTTCTGATGGAATGGCTTCTGATCAGGCATGACTAGTATAGTATGCTGAATGATGTTCTTGTCATACACTTTAAGATCTGAATAATCCCAAGCAAATACATCTGAAAATTCAGTCATCAATGGAATGTACTTACCTTTCACCTCGGGGGATAAAGACTTTGACAATTTGACCATCTTGGGCTTGTCCATTGTACCAATGTTTATATCTTCAACACCCTTTTCTGTGGGGACCATGGTGGTCTTTCTGGAAACATCATCACAATCAAATAACTCTTCCAGAGGCACAAGACCTTGAGGAATGTTATTGTCTTCCAGCTATAGAATTTCAACTTCAATAGCCTCAATTTCTAGATCATTCTCATCAGATGCATCATCAATATGGGAATTCAGGAATTCATCTTCCATATGCATAAAATTATTAATCTGTTTATCATCCCAAAACACCTGCCATTGATCCAAGATTGTTAGGGACAATTGGGTGGTGTTTAACATGAATTGAATACTTCTTATTTGAGTGGATAGGAATCTTAAACATACTTGTTGCAGTAGCAAGGGAATCAGCCATAAAATTTTGAGCTCTGGGAATCAAAGACAAAGTATATTATGAAAAAATTCTTAAGAATGGCAAGGAAAGAATTTCGATAAGCTCACATTCTTGGATGCTTGGCCTGATACTCCCCTTTTACCTGTTTAATCACCAACTCGGAGTAGCCATAAACTAAAATTTTCTTCGCTGCCACCTTTTTAAGAATTTTAAGGCCAGCAATCAGTGCTTCATACTTCACCTCATTATTTGAGCAATCAAAATCCAACTTATATGAACGCAATCTTACATTGCAAGGAATTTTACATGACTGATGCAAGGGACCATGAATCCACATGCCAATCCCAACTCCTTCCTTCCCCAATGCACCATCAAACTCCATGGTCCAAAGACCATCTTCTTCATCCGGAAACAGAACTTTGGAAGGCTAATCTGTCTAATTTTCTAGAGGATGACTCACTCTCTCAACAATCTGTGTTTCTGGCACTGATTCAACAATCTCTTCGGGTGAATTTTCTCGTTGTAAATAGTCTACATCATTTTTCTATTTTTTTGCAATCAAATCTTCCTGTACACTACTTATGACATCCGGAACTTCTGAAATTTCTACAATTTGGCTATCGTCATCAACTAGACTCAAATCACCATACAAAATGAAAGACTCTAGGTCAATATGTACAGCATGGATGGGGTGATTATTGGGTTTCTCTTTTCTACTAATCATGAATTTCATCTTCTTCTCCCAGTACAGTTTCCTAAGCTTCTCGAATACAGGTATAGTAGCATACAAGAAATAATTTTCAAGGTTTCTTTCAAATTTTCTCCACAAGACCATGAGAGAAACATGCCAAACCGTGGGGGTATATCGATGAAAACCACATCCATCAAGACCATCTTGGCTGGAATTTGGTCCAAGGATACTACTAATTCTTTGATAAGACCAAGGCATTTCACTCTCTATGGATCAAATGAATAGAGGTCATGGTAAGGTCGAGTGATATCTAATCCTAGTTTGTCCATAATATCTTTTGGCATAAGGTTATGTAAGGCCCTAGAATCTAACATGGCATTATAGAGGATAAACTCATGGAGTTTCAAAATAAGATAGAAATGTGGGACTTCATTATCTTTAGGACTTCCCTCTAGAATTGGACCAAATAGAATTGTAGGCTCATCATTGACAACATTTACTGTGTCTGACATATGATCTACTTGCAACATCTTAGCAATCTGGGATTTGTATTTGTCACTCTTAACTATTTCAATTAGAGGAATTGAAACTTTTAACATTGATATTTCATTCTCTAAACTAAATGAATTGGATTTCTTGTCTACCTCTTTCGCATGGATGTCCTTCTTTTTAGGTTGCCCTTTGGGATGAGACATCTTCCTCTGACCTTCAGTTTGAGCCTCCCTGTCCTTCCTTACATTGTTGGTGGAAGCTTCATTTTTTTTTCCTGACCTAGAATGATGATTTCCTTTTCTCCATTTTGATCTGTAGAAGCTATTTCTTTATCTTATGCATCCCTCTGAGAATTTTTCCTTTTCTGATGCAATGTAACCAACACATTCCTACTCCTCAAATTGTACTGTTTCTGCAAATGACTGAGAGCATTATGATATCCCCGTTGGTACTATTTAGTCTGTAATACCCATGAATCATCATTTGCAAGGACAAGCTGTTGATCACTTGGTGCAAGAGATTCCTGAGAAAAATGATCTTCCTCAGTCAGAAAAGTAGGTAGTTCATCTTCCTCAAAGAAATTATTAGCTTCAGCAATTTCTTCTTCATCTTCTTCTAGACCTTGAGTGTAGTTTTGTTGAAAAGGAGTTATGACCTGTCCCTAAGGATCCTGAGTTTTCTGCTCTTTCTGCTTATTTCTGAATTTGTCCTTGTAATTTGGATTCCTTATTGAAGGCTCCGCTTGTCGATCAACAATGGTCACTATGTCCATCATTCTTTCCATGGTCTTTATGAGAGTGTCTAGTTTACCATCAGTAGAAGAGGATGACTCCTCCTTAATGGTGACTTTCTTCTTCAGTTTCTCTGGTTTTAATTTGGACTTCTTGATCAGTAAACTAGGCTCCACACTCACTGCATTCTTCTTCATTTCTTCCAAAGTTGTAGGATCTCTCTCCCTAAGATGATAAGCCATATCCGGGTCAAAAGCATCATGATAGTGAAGGAGTGCTAAACCAGGGGGGTTTCATGTCATTAGGGATGGAATTGTACACAAGATTAAACTTTGTTGTGAACTCCTAAACTGTCTCATTTGAATTTCTTTTCATGGAATTGTGCTCTACCAAAATATGTAATGGATTCTTCTTCTCTTTCCATCGGGCTAAGAACAACTCTAACAGCCACTGAGAGTTATTGATGGAATTAGCTACCAAAATACATGTTGGCTTAGGGGGTCCTAACCTAGGTTCAGAGTTAGTTGCACCAACCAACAAAACCTTACACTACTGCCCTTCCAGTAACAACCCACGTAGCACAGATTGCAGTCTCACCCGAAGCAGAATGGGGGGATGCTTGAACCAAGTTTCTACATCCATAGGTCAGTGTGATGTCTTTTAGCACCCTTGATCTGCCTTCGCATAGATCTATAAGCCCTTAGGGCTCGGTACTGCAACTCCACTTAAACAGACTTCAGACCTTTGCGAAGGTCCACGATCAGTCTTTATGGACACTAAACAGTTTGTTTATCTACTTACATGCATAAGAGAACAACTTTAGACTATGGTTCACGTAGATAATCTTGTGTTATTACTAAGCATTATATAATTCATCAATGTCTTCGCTTAATTATATAAACATGCTTGCATACATCATTGAACAATTATTCAATAGAATCACGCATTATTAGATCAATATTCCATAATCATATTACTCATCAACAGCATAAGTCTTAAACAGAAATAAATAGAAATATACAATATTTCTTTAGAAATAGCTTCTTTATTGATTCCCAGTTCAAAATACAAAATCAAAACTTCCCTACGCACTCAGTTGCAAACTCTACCTAGGCCTCTGCTCACTTAGCTGCAGAGCCTTTCTCTCATATCTAACCCACTTCTCTGTGATAAGACTTCTCTTCTATCAATCCATTACTATCATCATCATCATCTATCTCCTTTAGACTCTCTAAGACACACCTAGTTATAGATTTTTACATACAATACCATGGTCCATGGACCATGCGTAGATCTCAAAACCGACTCGAATTTTACATAAACAAAGGGCTAAAACCCCTTTGACTCCTAATCTATCTATGCACTCCGCATCCACAAATCATGAAGACTTTACATCATTTACAACAATTACACCAAAACTTGGGTTTTTAACCCCATACCTGACCTAGGAGACCCCATCCCAACAGGACCCCAACACAAATATTGTGACTCACCCTCGAGTCACTCGGTTGGTGCTATGAAGATCCCCTAGCTCCACCTAAACTACTGCAACCTCGGCAGTGCTCTATGTGGCTACCTGCTTGACCTCTTCCATTAGCTTCTCTGTAGTTGGTCCCTCTACGGCCAACTTCATCACCTGTTGCATTTGTTGCAATCCTATGAGCTTCTCCTAAATGTTGGTCGTGACTTAGTAAGATTCATCTAACTAGGGCCCCAGCCTGGCCTTAAGCAAGGCCTCCTTCTTCTGTGCTTCTTTTACCTATACGAGGAGTTGCTTCCCTTCCCGCAACTTGGCTAGGCGCTATGCTGGGGAAATGGAGCGCGTTGTTTCCTAGACTTCATTGTACTATTTCTGTAGCTCCCGAACCTCTGTATTCAATATCTGAAGGTTTGGGTCTTCCTACAGAGTCATCACCAACTCCATTGCTTGCTCGAATTGTTATGCTCTTAACCTGCAAAATAATACCCAAATACAAAATATGCGAAGAAAAGATACCCAGAACACAGAATAGCAATGATTTTATTATTCAGAGAGCAATGTTCACATGCCTCTTCGAGGGGGCAACCTCCAATAGAGCAGAGCTCGATTACAAAAGCAAGACACAATGCTCCTCGTAGGGATTCTCTATCCTTTATATATGACTCATACATGCAATACCACGGGCCAATACCGTGGGTTTTATTAATACCATCTATCTAATACTACGGCCCATTTGCAACTAACTGTGGTCCCATCATTAATTGCGGGTTAACCACTTACAAATATTAATATGGGCTTTATTGACTCTTGACTATGACATGATCCCATGACATAAATAAGGGGGTTAGGGTGGGACCCTAACATGCCCTCCCCCTTAAGACTAGCCTTGTCCTCAAGGCTGAAGCTGCGGAAACTACTGAAGAATAGTGGCTGGTTCCCAAGTTGCATCTTCCGGAGAGGTGTCTTTCCATTTGACGAGGACTTACTTAATCATGCGGCCGCGCAGGTGCTTGTCTCATGTATCTAGAACATGTTTGGGTTGAAGCCAGATTGACCCTTCTTCGTCCAATTCAGGTAGACTGGTTTGGACTTGGCAATTGTTCCCAATCACTTTCTTAAGGCACGATACATGGAAAACTGGATGGATTTTTTCCATAGGTGGCAAAGCCAACTTGTAAGCCACTTCTCCAATGCGCCGAAGTACTTGGAATGGTCCGTAGAATTTTGGAGAGAGCTTTTGACAACCCTTGTCTTTGAGTGATGTTTGCTTATATGGTTGCAGCCTTAAAAAGACCTGATCCCCTTCTTGAAATTGGCTCTCTGAGCGATGTTGGTCGGCCTGTTGCTTCATGTGGTTCTGAGCTTGATGAAGATTCTCTCTAAGATGGGCGAGCATGGTTGTGCGGTGTTGTAGGAGTTGATCCACTGCTTGTACTTCGGAGCACCCCTTGAGATAAGAAGTAGGGGAAGGTGGAAGTTGACCATAGATTGCTTCATAGGGAGTCATTTTGGTGGTGGCATGATAGTTGGTGTTATACCACCATTCAGCCAGAGGTAACCACTGTACCCAAAGGTGTTGCTTTTCTGAAGTGAAACACCTAAGGTAGGTTTCTAGACATTTGTTGACGGCTTTGGTTTGACCATATGTTTGTAGATGATATGAAGTATTGAGTTTGAGTTGAGTGCCTTGTATTCTGAAGAGTTCCTGCCAAAAATTATTGGTGAAGATCGGGTCGCGCTCGGACACAATAGAAGTGGGCATGCCATGCAATTTGAAGATCTGATCCATGAAATATTGAGCAACCAAAGTTGGTGTAAACGGGTGGGGTAGGGCGCAGAAATGAGTATACTTCGACAGTTGGTCCACAACCACCATGATGACTGACTTGTTCCCTGACTTTGGAAGACCTGTAATGAAATCCATAGAAACCTCCGTCCAAATTGATGCCGGAATGGGCAATGGTTGTAATGAGCCTGGTGTGTTGACGGTTTCCCCTTTGTGGCGTTGACAGACATCACATTCTGCTACGAAAGTAAGGATGTCCTGTTTCATGCCTGTCCCAAAAAAAGATCTTCTGGTGCGAGCATACGTCTTCTGAAAGCCTGAATGTCCTGCAATGGGAGATGAGTGCAATTCTGCCAAAATGCAACTTTTGAGGGTGGATGTTGGTGATATTACAACTTTGTCCTTGTAGCGAAGAATATCATTCTGCCACGAGTAGCCCTTGCTGGAATTAGGATCGACCTGCAATTGAGAAATGAGTTGGGAGAGCCCGGGGTGTGAAAACCATTCCATGCGAGCCTCTTCAATCCAATCTGGAATGGGGAGGGAAATTGCGAGCAGAGTACTTTCCTCCTCAAATTGGCAAGATAATGCATCTGCTACACTGTTGTCTTTCCCTTTCTTGTAAATGATCTCATAATCATATCCCGGCATTTTGGCTAACCATTTATTTTGTTGTGGGGAGGATAGGCGTTGCTCCAAGAAATATTTAAGATTGTGATGATCTGTGCGGATTTGGAAATGTCGCCCCAATAAGTAAGGTCGCCAAGTCTCAACTGCATGTAAGATGGCCATCATTTCCTTCTCGTAGGTAGATTGGCCCAGATTCCTCCCACTGAGTTGTTGGCTTGTGAAAGCCAATGGTCGCCCTTCCTGCATTAAGACCACCCCAATACCTGTACCCGAAGCATCACATTCAATGACAAAGGATTTGGTGAAGTCAGGTAGTGCTAAGACTGGAGTGGAACACATGGCGTTTTTGAGGGCAGTAAATGCCTTTTGTGCTTCCTCGTTCCAAAAGAAGGAATTTTTCTTGAGGATTTGAGTGAGGGGCTTCGCTATGCGGCCATAGTTGCGGACAAATTTACGATAATAGCCTGTGAGACACAAAAATCCTCTCAAGCTCTTCAAGGTCTTAGGTTGAGGCCATTCTTGCATTGCCTGGATCTTTTTGGGATCCACCTTGACACCTTCACGCCCCACAATGTGGCCCAAATACTCAACTTCTTCCATGCCAAACGAACACTTAGACATCTTGACAAATAATTTATGCTTGCGGAGCACTTGCAAAAGTATATCTACATGCTGAAGATGTGCCGTCCAAGTGCCACTATAGATGAGGATGTCATCGAAGAAGACAAGGACAAATTTTCTGAGATATGGTTTGAGAATGTTATTCATAAGGCTCTAAAAAGTAGAGGGGGCATTACAGAGACCAAATGGCATGACCAGGAACTCATAATGGCCTTCATGAGTTCTAAAAGCCGTCTTGGGAATGTCGACTTCCTTCATGCGAATTTGGTGGTAGCCTGAGCAAAGATCCAACTTAGTGAAGAATTGAGCCCCATTGAATTCATCCAGCAAATCGTCAACCACCGGGATGGGAAATTTATCTTTGACTATCAACTTATTGAGGGCTCTGAAGTCGGGACACATCCGCCACTCCCCATATTTCTTGAGGACCATGACCACTGGGGATGAATAAGGACTAATACTGGGACGAATGACACCTGCTTCCAACAATTCCTTGATGATTTTTTCTATTTCATTCTTTTGGGTGAACGGATATCTATATGGCCGCACATTTGGGGGTTGGGCCCCTAGAACCAAGGTGATGCTATGATCATGTTCCCCTCGTGAGGGTGGAAGCTCTTGAGGCTTGTCAAAGACCGTCCTATGGTTATTTAAAATCTGTTGCATCTCAGGATGAATTGGCAGAGACAGGGTTTCGACTACCTGGATGGCATTAAATTGAGCGACCACTCCATGATGGCCCTTTTTTAACAATTTTTCCATCCTATGCGAGCTGATGATTGAGGGGACTCCCGCCTGGTGTCCACGGAGGGTATGTATGGAGTTGTTATGCTTAAAACTCATATATAACTCCTGGAAATCCATTGTGATTGGCCCAAGAGTGCGGAGCCATTCAACGCCTAGGACAATGTCGCAACCCCCCATGTGTATGGCAAACATGTGGGTTTTCAACTGATAATCCCCCATTTGAAGTTTGACATTTTCACAGCGGCCTTCACATTTCATTGTGCCCCCATCTGCAATTTGGACTTGGAAGTTAGAGACTGCCCTTACAAAACAATGCACTGCTTCTGCGATTTTTTGATGGATGAAATTATGGGTACTTCCACTATCAATCAAGACTACTACTGGGCGATGTTTAAGAAAACCCCTGATTTTGAGAGTTTGAGGGGAAGAAATTCTTACCAACGCATTTAGCGAAATAACTGGTTCGTCAAATATAATCTCCTTTTGGTTGTCTTCTTTGATCGCCTCCGGTTCCTCAAGTGGTGGATCTTCCTCGGTGGAGCTGTAGTCAGTGGCATCTATTTGAAAAAACTTGGGCTCCTTGCATTTATGACCCGGGGAATATTTTTCATCATAGTAGTAACATAGTCCTTGCTTCCTTCTTTCGGCCATTTCCGCAGGTGACACCTTTTGAATCTTAAGTGTCTGAGTCATTTTGGGAGCCTGTGGGGGACGACCTTTAGCGGGGAAATTGGGGCGGCTGTATTGGGCTGCTAATGCACGTTCCACCTTACAAGCTACCTGGCAAGCCTCTGTCCATGTGGGAGGGTGGTAAAGTAGAACTTGAGCTTTGATGGCTTCTTTAAGACCGTTGATAAAACATTCAGTGTACAACTCATCTGTGAGACCCTTAGTGCAGAAGGCTAAGGCTTCAAAAGCGGTAATATATTCATCCACTGTACCTGTCTGTAGGAGCTTAGTGAGACGCCCCAAAAAAGAGTCTTCCTGTTCAAAGCGATTTCGAAGAGCTTTGGTAAATTGGTCCCAAGTCTGAAAAGGTCCATTGCAACACTGATGCCATTCCCCCCATTGCCATCGTTCATTTTCCAAGTACATGGTCCCCACCATAAGCTTAGTCCAATCATCTAGGATATGATTTAATTTGAAATACTGCTCCATTTGTGCTAGCCATGCTGACGTGTGAGAACCGTCAAATTTATGCATATCCAACTTGGGAGGTCGCTGACTGGGTGGTGGATGGGTGTGCCAGACGTGAGGAGAGTGGCTCGACTCACCCTCATGGTATTCGTGGCCCTTATACGCCTCCTCGTGGGCTGGTTCCTTGCCCTTCGAGAGTGCTTCCTGTACCTGGAGACTTAGTCCGTTAATATCACGTTGGAGGGAGCTCATATTTGCTTCAAGTTTGTCCAACCTTTCATTGGCCATCGCTTGAGCTCTAGATTCTACCATACACCAACTGGATGAAAAATTTTGGACCGCCTAAAATATTTTTACAAATAAATTGAATGGTACCACCTTGCTCAGCTCGTCGTCCTGATGCTGATGGGCTAGATCACCAATACGCGCCTCGGAAGATCTCAGACTCCAAATCCTCAAAATGTCAATGCTTCCAAAAGTCCTGCGAAAAGTAGACCCCGGTATAGGAGCCCTTCACAACTGCAATCTGGTGGATCTGAGAGATCTGAATGGTGGAAAAACTGCCGCTGCGGATCTGATGGAGCTGCGGGACTGATGTCTGCTGCTGTGGCACGTCTTTGCACACGCAGATCTGGAATAAATGATGTATGATCCCCCGATAGAAAAGGGAACTATGGTCTAGAGGAGTGTCAGGTGCTACAGATCGCAATATACATAAGGGTCTGACAGTAGTACTCGGCCCAATGTTTCAGGGCTCTAACTAAGGAGGATCGACCGTACCCTTAGCTGTACAACCCGTCTACCCTATCGTACGGGCGAGTAATCTCTCCGAGTGTTGTTCTCGGTGTACTGTAGCCACAAGATGGCCGAAGGTTTATCTCTGGCGAGGTTTCAAGGGAGCCTAGGGGGCTTCCTATATACCCAGAGGGTACGTGGAAGACAGTCCGTGCGCGGTTCTGTCTAATGCGCTACTACTCGAAGGGGTACCCACAGCGGTTACAAGGAAGTCCAAGAGACGTGACCACCTCTTGTATTTCCTGCGTGCATGCCTCCCCAAATCTGCAGGTTTATTCGCTTCACGACAGATCTCGTGGTTTAAAGACGTCGGAACATGTCTCTAGCCAAAAAAAAATTTGCTAAAAATTGGAGATCCCACCGAGCCCTGGAAAGTGCTCTGATACCACTTGTTATGCTCTTAACCTGCAAAATAATACCCAAATACAGAATATGCAAAGAAAAGATACCCAGAACACAGAATAGCAATGATTTTATTATTCAGAGAGCAATGTTCACATGCCTCTTCGAGGGGGCAACCTCCAATAGAGCAAAGCTCGATTACAAAAACAAGACACAATGCTCCTCGCAGGGAGTCTCTATCCTTTATATATGACTCATACATGCAATACCACGGGCCAATACCATGGGTTTTATTAATACCATCTATATAATACTACGGCCCATTTGCAACTAACTGTGGTCTCGTCATTAATTGCGGGTTAACCACTTACAAATATTAATATGGGCTTTATTGACTCTTGACTATGACGTGATCCCATGACATAAATAAGGGGGTTAGGGTGGGACCCTAACACGAATAATGTCGAACAATCAGTCGCTGCAGTATCCAAGGTGGCCATCCTTATTTTATGGCGGCTCCGCGTTGCTCCCTGACCTCGGCCGAAGTCATGGGTTGCAACTCATACTGTAGCTCAATTATTTTCATGTTGAATTCAAATTGAACTCAGCCAACCTATGCCTTTGCCTTGTGCACTCTAGTGGCTAGCTTCTTGATTTTTACTTCCGGTTACACATCCTCGGGAATGTGAAGCTAAGGCACTGTTCTGCAAGCCTATGCAATGGCGGACTCCAGTCGGTAACTCTGTGCTTGCAGTGTTTCCTTTTCTTTCATGTCCTGCGTTTTATCAATGAACATCTATTCGTTGTTCACCCAGTATTCGTTGATCATATTGAGAGTGTGTTTCTCCAGAGCTCTCAATTCGTCCATCACCCCTAGCTACAGCGCGTGAATAAGCTCATTGGGGAGCGTTGCGATCTTCAGCCCAATTTTCTTAAGTGGGCTTAAGATGATGTCATCATCGGCCAACTCTACGCGTAGGGACCCTTCTGGTAATGCAACAGTGTGAATATTGAGGGTCCTTACCAATTCTGCTGCATGACTCATCCCCGGGGCCAGGTTCACTTGTGCTGCTCTTGGTTGGCCAGCGCCCCCTGTATCATGTTGGCCTAAATCTACAGCTTGCTCAGATCTTTTTGGATGCTCCCCAGCGTCTACATATGCTACTGCTCGAACTGTTGCAGAGCTTCAATCGTAGTGTCCTGGATTTTATCTTCGATCTCATTGAGATCTCCATCTGTCAGTACCATGGGATCACCCTACGACTTGTTCGATTTCTGCTTTTTCCGGGGACCTTCCCATTGCTCTTATCCACACTTATTTAATCAAAATTGGGTGCTCTGCCCCTCATCTCCTCCGCCACCCTGTTCGGACTTTTCTTCCTCCTTGATCTTTGGTGAAGGGGATTTGCCACTTCTTTCTAATTTTCACTTCTCTTGTTCAGCCTGCTCCTTATCAATGTGGTCTTTCTCCATCTGGGCCTTCTCTACGGCTTCCTTCTTTCTCTGCGTGACCAAGTTTTGTGCAGCCTGCTTTGTTGCATCCTTTATTTTCTGTATTGATGAATTTCCCGCGCCGTTATTGGTTCCGGCATCTAAGTCTAAGGTGGCATGCCACTCTATTGGCCATCACTTAATTACCTCCTGTATGTCTGTATCTGTTACCAAATATGGTAAGTCATGCCATATCTGTTGCGGATCCTTCCACGCCTAAATGTAAACTCGGTGGAAGTTAGCCTTGAATGCGGCATAGGTTGACAAGTGCGTGTACAAGGTCAGGAACAACTTTGGGCACTGGTTGATGGCCATGCATAGGCTTGATTCCATCAGAACCCAAAATATTTTTGTTTCTGTGACCCACACGAGGTCCTTTGTAGCCCATATGGAGGTGAGCCACACAGCCTCCGGCAATCCTTCTTCCAACAGAGGAAATTGGCTGTCCTCTGGTAGCTCACATGCAACCAACACAATGGGGAGCATAAACCAAGCATAATGGAATGGCTTGGTCTCGTCCTAGGCCTCATGGCAATTCACAAGGAATTCTTGGCACAGGTACCTGGACCAGTTAAACTACACACCCTTCGTGTACTGTTCATCTAGGGAGACCACGGGCATGCAACTTCGTCCGTGTGACACTTCCTCATTACCTTCCCTACTAAGATCTATGTGGAAATTTTCATTGTAGGGTCATTTATGGAGGTGATTGATTATCCTCACACCTTTTTCACTAGGTTAAATTCCTTCCTAATCCTTTCTACCAAATCCTTTTCTCCTGTCTTTCCACCAAACTCCTTGGTTGGATTCAATCCCTCGTATGGTAGGTGCGTAATCCTGTGGATGAGCATGTTAGTGATGGGTATAGGCCCTCCTAGCCATAAGCACCCATTATGCACCAGAGTGACTAGATGGCAGGCACATGTTGTGTTGATAGGGGTGCAATGATAATGGAGCACCTACAATTGGTTCAACAATCTTGAATTTTCCACACCACGGTTCCAGTCCACCATCTCTAGTGCGGTGACACTTGAGTCCGCGTAGTAAACATGCTTCATATAGTTAGTTGTTGCTAAGTGAGGGAACCTGGCATGATCTATGAGGCCCCAATCTTCCATCTTTAGCAGTCAAATCCGTGCAAGCCGCGGACCTTCGAAGGGAACCTTCTTAGGCAGTAGGGGCATAGAAATAGAGAATTTGTCTGAGCCTAGGTCCTTGGTGACCTTTGCCTTCCCCTTGTGCAGAGGGATATATTTAGATAGCTTTGTGATGGGCTCCATTCCCTTAGCATCTATGTCCTCTATGCCCTGTCCTTCCTCTGCCTCCAAATCGACGACCTTCTCAAGCTGCTTGTCTTTCTTTTGTTTTTGTACTGCAGAGTGCTTCTTGGGTGATTCACACACTGGAACCGGCTTCTTTTATTTATACTTCTTTGGTTTCTGTGTTTCTCTAGCAGGGGTAAGCTTTGGCCTAGGTGACCTTGGCACCAAAGGTACAAGAGCTGGAGCTTCCATAGTCACTACCTCTGGAGCAGCTCCTTCAGAAGTGACATCTCCACCAGTACTCATAGTCTCTGCAGGGCTTGGCCCTAGCATCTTCCCAAGGATGAATTTCTTATTCAACTCAAACAACTTAGCAAATGTAGGGCTCATGATTAAATCCTCCCAATATGAGCAGTTCATAGGCAACAGATAGCACAACTCAACAAAAACTCTAAGGGTGCAAAGTGTTCTTTGTTGGACCAGCACACGTAATGCATAGGGGTTTTTCAATTCGAATCTGACCGTCCCCCCCAAATTTCGACCATTAATTTTGTTTTGGCATCAAATCTTCAAAGATTTTGGACTTCAATGCCGCCAACTCACTCCTCTTAATCGTCTTCTAGCTATCAAATCATGAATAGTGACTTCAACGGTCACTTTTCTATTGTGTTGTGTGGTGTCTCCCTCCATACCGTAGCTTCCTTCATGTAGCTCCATGTAATGCAACTTCACCCTCTTTTGTGCAGCCAGCCTACAGCATAGTCCTTCGATCGTGATAGTGTAGTTTATAGTCTCGCGCTCCCTTGCAACTTCCTGGAGCACTAAGACTATCATGCTACCATATAGTCATTGTGTAGGATCCCCTGTATATATCTTCAATCGACTCTCGTTCACTCTTCCCAGAAAAGCTTCTCCATTCAGCTTCACGAGTTGAACTGTGCCTCCATTTGTAATTTTTTTGATAATATATGGCCCTAGCCAATGTGTCTGAAATTTCCCCGAAAGCTTAGTGAACTTACTATCATATAACAAGACAAGATCATTTACCTTGAACGTGCGAAGCTTGATGTGTTTATCATGCCATGCTTTTTCACGTTCTTTCTATGCTTACTGATGAAATCGAGCCAAGAATCGGTCCTCTTCAAGCTCTATCAGTTGCGTAAGCCGTTCCTCCAAGGCTTCGTGATCTTCCATAACTGTGAGAGTTGTTATGTGCGGACTAGGAACAATATATTCCATCAACATTACAGCTTCTACACCATATACCAATCTAAAAGTTTTTTTTCCTATCAGCATTTTACAAGTAGTCCTGTAAGCCCATAACACTGCAGGGATACGCACATCCCAAACATTCCACTGCGCGTTGCAAATATTTGTCAGCACGTTCTCCAAAATCTTATTAAAGGCCTCCACAATCCCATTGGCATGTGGGTGATATGGTGTACTCTTATGATGATAAACCTGGAATTGTTTCATTAGCGTGCTGATCGTTTCGTTCAGAAAGTGTGTACCTTTGTCACTCATCAACACTTTCGGGCATCCAAGCCTAATTAGGACATATTCAAACAAAAACTTCAATGTTGTATCCCCTGTACAATCCTTAACCGGTTGTGCCTCTTCCCATCTGGTTAGATACTCTATCCTAGTGATGATGTAGCGCGCACAATTTTTCTTCCCTGGGGGCTGAATCGGCCCAATGAAATCAATCACCCATTTTTCAAATGGCTGCAAAGATACTTGAGGATTCAGCAGAAACTCATCCCTCTGTGATGGTCTACCGGTTCATTGACATGCATCGCATGCCCTACAATACGCTTTGGAATCCTTGTGCAACATTGGCCACCATAGACTTGCGTGCAAAATCTTTTGTGTAGTCACTTTTCCTTCATAATTTCCTCCCGTAGCTCCTCCATGAGCTTCCATGAGAATGTTATTTCTCTCAAAATCTAGCACATATCTTCGAATATCTCATTTGCACCCATCTTATACTGATGTCCTAGAATTACTGAAAAGTCTACCATACGCACTACTAGCTTCTTCTTTTGCTAACTTGTATACCCTTCTGGTGCCATCCCCGTAGTCAAAAAGTGAATAATATCTACAAAATGATTATCCGCTACGCACACTGCGAATAGTTGTGCATCTGGAAACCCTTCCTCCAAATTAGTAGGTTCCTCTCCAATTTCGATCCATGACAGATGGTTAGGTCTGACATTCAACTTCCCTGGCTTCAAAATGACCTCAAAGTCATACTCCTGGAATAGCAGCAACCATCGGCAGATCTTCCCCCCCAATAGAAGCTTATTAACTAGGTATTTCAAGGAATAATGATCTGTGTACATCTTGAAATATACACCCAATAGATAGTGCTTGAAATTTTGAAGCACATATACCATAGCCAATCCTTCGCGCTCCGTCGTTGAGTAATTTTTCTCGACCTTTGATAATTTCCTACTTGTGAAGGTTATAGGATGGTCCAACTCTCCTTCACTGGCCTGTGTTAGCACTACACCCAACGCAATGCAAGAAGCATCGACATGTACATGGAATTCCTTCTTCCAATCAGGGAAGACCAAGATCAGTGCGGTGACCATCTTCTCTTTCAACACGTCCAAACTGCGCTGACATTCTTCATCCCAATAGAATGTAGCGTCCTTCTTCAACAATTTCTCCATGGGCGCGCTAATCTGAGCATAAGCCTTGATGAACTTCTTGTAATATCCAGTATGTCTTAGCGTCATGCGCAACTGCTTAATGCTCCTTGGGGCCTCTAATTTTCTATCACTACAATCTTTGTAGGGTCCACCATCAATGTTTTCTTGTATACCATGTGACCTAGCAAAATCCCAAAGGGGACACATAATAAACACTTCTTCAGATTCAGTGCGATCTGGTACCTGTGACACGTATCCAACATTAAGCGCAGACTTGCTACATGGCGCTTCACTAACCAAAACAATGTCCAGTCATCAAAATATACTTCCAATAACTTATGAATGAATTCCTTAAACGCTACTATAACTACGCGAGAGAATATCACACATGCATTCTTAAGTCCAAACGGCATTACAATATACTAGACACAACCCCATTCCATCACGAAGGTGGATTTTTTCCTATCCTCTGGCGCGATCTTGATCTGATGATACCTGGAAAATCCAGTAATGAACAAGTAGGCCTCCTTCCCTCCAACTTTTTCTAATACTTCATCTGTAAATGGTGTCGGGAATGGGTCATGGACATAGGCATCATTAAGCTTCCTCAGATCCATGAAAATCCTTATTTCATCCTTCTGTTTCTTCTCCTGGACCACCATGGGGCTCACCCAATCAAACTCTTCCACAGGTTCTATGATGCTTGTTGTTAGCATCTCATCCAACTCCAAGCAAACATTTTCCTTATACTTATTATTTAGGCGATACGAACTCTTCTTAACAAGCTTCACGTCTGGCTTCAGAGTGATTTTCATAATGCCCAAGTCTCCTATTATGCCCTTCAAGTCTGAAAACTTAGTGGGGAACAGATCCTGATATTCGCAAAGTAACTCAGCAACCTTATCCACAGTAGAATCACCCCAGTAATCCCCAATCTTTGCAAACTTCAACTCTGCTCCAGTCCCGATGTTTACTTCCCTTGCTTTCAACGGCGCGGTGACGTTTGTGTTCTCTTTTTGCAAACTGACTTCGTGATTCCCTTCCACTTCTTGAATATTAATATTTCTTGGATCATCATCCTCCCCTTCAGTTGTCACATTATAAAATTCTAGTGCATGGCATAGCTGGGTGCCCCAATCTAGTTGGACCCATTCCAGAGATTCTTGTGACGTTCTAAAGATAACTTCCTTAATCTCCTGCAGAACTTCATCAATGCTCTCAAACCCATCTTCAAAATTGAAGGTCAATAAGAATCCTTCCCTTAATATATCCCATTCTGCAGTGCCATGGTGGAGCTGTGTTTCCAAATACCAATTCATGGGGATTGTATCTAAAGTATGTAAAAATAAGTGTACCCATTCCGGCTGTAGTTTCGTTCCATAAGATTTATTCCAATTCACTAGGTGATCACGAAGATCATCCCTCCCATCATATTTCTCAGTCAATCGAAGGTTAGGTCGACCAAACTGCAACCTCATCATTCTTCTATAGTCTTGCCATCCATCAAAGCTATCCATGTGCGTACCCCACCATCGTGCAGGCGTAGTGTGCAATGCCAGATCTAGCGCTTGGAAGCAGTGATGCTCAAGGACGTCACACTCAAATGCATCCAAAAACTTATCCACGTCAATTAAACCATCATAGTAAGGTAAATTCCTTACCTTCGACGAAATGCAGCGCAATGATTTAGTCATCATATTGCAACGCAGTGTAGATACTTCATGCAACCGATTCTGCCAATGTTCCAACTTTTCATCTGAACCAAAGGTGCGTGAACTCTCCCGGTCCCATGTAATCTACCCATCTATTGTTGGATTGATCCAATCTTGATCTCACGTTGTATTTTTTAGATCTAGTCTAAATCATCCTCACTTTCTTCATAATCGCAGACCGATTCAGTGTAGCGTGGCCATTCTACACGGTCGAATGGTACTAACCCTCGAAGTGATTTAATTTCAAATGACATTGTCTACTTATTTAAGTTGATCACCACATTCATGTCAATGGCTCAGTTGATTCCCAGGAGCGTGAGGTATGGATTGTTGTCATCGACGATCTATATCACTTCAAAGTCAACCATCTCGCTCACACCTTCTACCATGTAGTTGTCCCATAGGTATGATATTTTGCTAGTTTTCCATTCTAAGCTGGATCAGAAACCACTGCAGCATGAGTCTCCCATTCTCTCGCAGGTTTGCTTTGGCAAAAAGTTCACATCCAACCCCAGATCCAAGATAACCTAATCCATCTCATAATCTCCTATCTGCGCAGTGAGCCTCATCTCGCGCCCTATTCTTTCCTTATGCTTACTAATTTTTCTTACTACATGGTGTCCATCAGGGGCATTTTCTTTGCCAGTGCATTTGTCTATTAACTCTTGCAGGCCCTTCACGACTTTACTATCTCACAGCAGTTTCATGCAGGTCTCCAAGAACGTAGTAAGGATAGAGGGGTCAACCTCTGTAGGCGCATTGGTTTCTTGCACTTTGTTTTGGATTCCTGAGGTGGAGGCCTCAGCGGATCTTTTCTTAGCTTCCATAAAATTTTCCTTAGCATGCGCCAAATCAAATCCTGCTTCCTTTTCTAAGACATTGCAGACTCATCCATCCTCTTCAGTTTGTTTTCCTTTATCTTCACCAGTTGTTAGCCCATTTCTCAGCATGATATTTACGCTCAGATCTTCCTCACAGAGCTCAAATCTCATCATCTGTAAGTTTTTCATAGGTTGTTGAGGCTGCTCCTTCTTCTCCTGCATCTTAGCTATCAACACGGGGCATTCTTCTATAGTGTGGTTAAATTGGCTGCAGTATTGACATGACAGGTGTTAGTGTCAGTCTTTCCAGCCTTCCTCCAGTGATCAAATATGCTCTTACAAAGTGGTCTCAGAGTTTCCAAGTCAAATTTTGTCATGTCAAAGAGTTTTCAAGCAAAATTTGGTCACTAGGCATTAGATCTAGGGTTTTATTTCACTCCTTCTAAAGTTGCCCAAATGCCCATCTATGTCATCATTCAGCTGAGTTTATCATCATTCATAGGGTTGTCACTATCATGTCAATGTCTAATGAGTCATTTTACATCTTGTTCATGCTTCAGTTGCACCTAGGAAAGGTCATTTTCCTTCTCCTAGGGTTTTGAAGCCAATTTCTCTTGGACGGTCAAACCATCGGCAAAACTTGTTTCCTGATGTTCATACACCTTCCCCTATCCTTGAAGTACCTTATCAAACACTTCCCATCCCTTAGATCCGCCAAATTCCTCATTTTTGCACAAACCCTAGTTTCTAGCTACAACCTGGCAATTTTCTAGGTTTGGCCTGTGTTTTTCCCTTTTGGACCCCTTCCCCTCACTCAATCTCTGAGATTCCACTTTCCCCTGCTTCCTAACATCCCTCCCCACTCCCAAAAATTTCCCCAAGAATTTAGAAGCCTCTTATCCCCTTCATTTCGCTCCATTTCGACAAACTTCCTTGTTTCACACATCGGGACAAGTCACACTCAAATGATGTTCCAGAGCAATCAAAGATGAATTTTGGAAAACTGAGAGATTTTTTTGTCCAGAATATGCCAAAGAAGAAAAACCTCCTTCACTTTTTGCACAGGTGTCATGGTTTTAGAGAAATGTCTAAATTACAATCGCCGGATCCAAGGAGGTTGGCCAAGGCACTAAAACGACGGAAAAGGCCCGATCCACTCCAAATTTTGGTAAAAGCCTCTTTGAATGAGCATGGTACTTTATTGGGGACTGCCAGCCCAAATTTCAAGAAATTTGGAGAAAATTTTTTCATTTGTGAATTTTTTGTGCAATTTACAGGTTTTCTCCATTAACGGGTCTCACCCCCCGCGCGACCCTTCATCCCGGCAACTCCATTTTGCAAAAACTCAGAATTTCCAGATTTTTCATGCAAAGTTACACATGCTCATGGATGGACTTGAGATTTGGTGAAGTTTTGGGCCTCCAGAAAGTCAAAAAACTAGCAAAAAATGACTTTCTGCCACTTTTTTGAACTGCAGAAAGCAGTCTTGGGAGATTTGATTTTTGACTAGGCAAATGAACTCCAAATTCAAAAATTCCAGTTGGGTTGGAAAGTAGACTCACAGAAATTTCCAAAAAGCCTACTTTTTCCCAATTTGGACACCTTCAAGTGCCCCAAAAGTGGCTCCAAAGGCGCGCGACCCGTCAGGCAGATTTTTCCAAAATGCACTGTACAGCTCAGAAAAACGCAGTTTGACCCAGTTTGACTTTTTGGGGTGAATTATGATTCTATTTGATGTAATTATTGTACTTTTTAGACACTTTTACTCTTATGTAAAATTTCTAGAAGATTCATTCATGAAAAGGGTAAATATTAAATGAATGAATTGGTTTCCTAGCTTATAGAGGCAAGTTGTTTTCACTGCCTAATTTGTAGCGCTTAGTTTAGAAGTTGTTGAAACAGCTCCTAGGATAGTGAGCTCGACCCATGGAGGCAGGGAAAGAGGTTAGATCATCTATATTATGTACTTTCTTGCTAATTTTCATGGTTGGACTCTTGAGGGAGAAGCTATCATTGTATTATTCACTGTATCTCTGCAATTTTTGGCTAAGGAAGACTAGGGTTTTGCAGTCCTCTTTGGGATTCTTGTGGACTCATGTGTTGATGGTGTGTTTCTCAATGTACTTGTAAGCTTGTTATGTGACTCATTTCCTTTCTTTTACTTCTGCACATTAAACAAATGAAGTGTTAAAGTAAGAATTCATGCTTGCCATGTTCTGCTTTTAAGTTTGTTTAATTTCAATGTTTTCTACTGTCTAAAGAGAATTCAAAGTTATTGTTTGCTCTCTTTAGCTCTTCACCTTTCATTTCTGACCATCCACCTCAATCAAAGGCATCAACACTGTCTCCTACCTCGCCCCAAGGAACCCCCTGCAGAAACTGTGTCCAATCCCCGCACCCAAAATTGCCCTCTCCTCAATTTGCCACCAAAAACCCAAAACAAACCCTTTGATCAGTTTACTAGCCTAATTTAAGTGTTACCTTATTGGTCATCTCATCTATTGAAGATTTTACGAGACAGACCGGAGAGAGCCTTCTCCTGCCCCGTAGGGCTAGCTACGAGGCTAAATGGTTTGATGTTGCCTTGAGGTTTACCTTTCTCAGCCTGAGGTGAAATTTCAAGCGCTAATAACAGGCATGTTTGATTCTGACACTCTTATGTGTAGTGCCCTGTTGTTCAACAGTTGTAACAAATAACCTGACCCCATCCTCTACCAGGCCCTCCTCCTCCTCAGTCTCATCCTCATCCCTGATATCCTCTACACGCTCCTCCGGCACCTTGCTCTGGAGGTCGTGTTTCTGCTTGCATTTGGTAGGTAGGTGTTATTTCCATCATTAGCTCATAGTTGTGACATTGGCGCTCGTCATGGCCCATAGATTTATAGAGTCACAGAACAACTATTTTGGTGTCTGAATGAACTTTTGAAGAAAATGGAAATTATTCGTTGTGTGTTTTCCAGCCACCTGACAAAAAGCACACCATAGCGTGGCCCCCATACTGAATCTTACTAGAGATTTTGGCCTCAGGGGAATTGGTCCCCCTCCCGTGATATAGTTCACAAATACGAGACAATGGTCTTTATCATGCCCCTCGCTCTTACATTTCAGACACCAAACTTCCACGCGCACCTCTGGCTTAGCCTCCTTATCTTTCTTCAATCTCTGCAATTCTAAGCATAGGCTTTGTAACTAAGAATAGATTTTTGGTACCCCCAAGGTCGCATCCTACATAGGCATTGTTACACTAAAAAATGTCACCCTGACTACTTACAGTTAGTATGGCTCAAATCAACAGTCATGCTACCCTCTTAGGCAAGTCTCTATGCCTCTGTTATCCATCTCAAACTCAAAAAAGAGAGAAAGTCTTGTAAAAACTATGTTTATCTCTGGGGTCGCAGGTTCTCTCTAGCCTTACCTGCGGGGACGCAGGTCATGTTCACAAAAACTGCGTCCATGGACGCTCTGTATGTTAAAGGACAGGTGCGTCCTCCTGTAAAAGGCAAAATGCGCAAGTTTTATCTTGAGAAAGTTACTTGTGGTTACTTCTAGAACATTCTAGAGGTCGGTTTGATGAAATGGATGCGCCTCCAGTTGGTTCATGTATCTCTATTAAGAGGGGACTTATCCCATCAATAAGGGAGCTATCCCACCCATAGAGGGGGATGATCCCATTGATAGTGGACCTGAATAACCTCTTTACAGCACTATAAATAAAGGCATTGAGCCAGAAGGAGAAGAGGTTGGAGCTATACATTTTCTTTGGGTAAATGCTGCAGGATTTAGGTCTTCCATTAGAACCTTTGTGAGGAGAGATTGTCTTTACATGATTCTACTTGGAAGTGGGTGAGCTTTGTCAAAGTAGAGGAAAACACTTGATGGACCCTGGGAGGAACTTGCACAACACCAAGGCCAGGTTGTAAGAGTTTCTTTGTTTCGTTATTAATACAAACTGGTTTATTTTTCTCAATAGCTTGTGTTAATGAGTTATTTCATGTGTTCCTTGGTCTGCATGTTGAATCTATGTTTTATTATATGAAATACAAGTGCTCGGTAATTGTTTGATTGTTTGTGGTTGCAGGAATTGACTTGAAGGAAGAGCTCATCCGGATTGGCAAGAACGGACTACAACAATAGCGTTTTGGAATAAGGTAAGCCTAAACACTTGTACTTTTCATGTTGTAAAAGGTAGATTTAGAGAAAGATCACTCCATTTTGTCTTGTTTGTCGCTAGCGAGTTTATACTCCTAGGGAGGTCAGTTGTGTCAGCCCAAATGACTTTTTCCGCCACGACAAATTGGCGACTCCACTGGGGATAGATTCCATTGATGAGAAAAGTCTTTTCCTTTATGTGAACTTTGCTTTGAGAAAATTGGTTTATTTTTCTGGTTTTGGCTCTGTGATTCTGTCTCTGGGTGGGTTAGCTTAGGATTAGTTTTATTTTGGTTTTTCTTGATTTTTTCAGACGGACGCACCCTCTGAGTGCTGCACAGTGCGTCCCTGGACGCACTTTTGCTGTGTGCACAGAGCGGGCCCGCACCTGTGCTAACGGGTTGCCTGCGTCCCCTGCCAAAATTTGAGAAAATTCCATTTTTTGCCTTTTTTGCTCTTAGATTTTGTTTTTTCTTAGTTTTTTCTGCCCAGATTCATTAGTCCCTTGCCCAGAATCTTCACCTAAGCTTGTTCCCGCTCTTAGCTTTCATCAATTGGGTGTTTTGAGTCTCTTTCTTGAGAAATTCTTGATTTGATTTCCTTTGATCATTACTTGGAGGTTTCTCTCAGTCCTTTCACAATTTTGCATCTTTTTGCTTGTGTTTTTGCAAAAAAATTTCCCCCTCATTCGCCGGGGGGGGCTAAATTGTGTATGAGTGTTAATCGCCTTTGAGTGTTTTTATGTTTTGATCTTTGGAACTCTCACCCAATTTTCTCGACTTGCACTTGATTGGTTCTTAGATCACATTAGAATCGTCTTGTGTCTGAGAATTCTCTTGCATAGATCACATTTGCATAATTAGAATTCTCATTTTCGGAATATCAACGAAAAATGTGCATAGATTACATTTGCATACTTTTCGAGTGAATTGTGCATAGATTACAATTGCATAGTTTACATTCTGGAAAATCAATCGTAGATTTAGATCAGCTTTCTTTGATTTGAATTTACACAAAAATAAAATAAAAAAAATGGTTTGGAATTGATTTGCATTAGTTCTTCTTGATGAAATTAGTGCATTAGAGAATTTGTTATATTTTCTCTTGGTGATCAATTTTTTGCATTGTTGGAAGTGAATGGAAACTCTCTCCTTACTTTAGTTAGGATTCATCGAATTGAAACGATTACATTATCATATTCGATTGCATTCAGTTGAGTCGGGTCATAACACCATTGGTTTCATCTCCATTTACCCATTTGAGTAATAACAGCCTTAATAACACATCGCTTAATTAAAATTCATCTAGTAATTTTTACATTTCTAGGGCTCTGAAGCACCAACATAGCTTAGGCTAGTGTCTTGGAGTAGGTGAGTACTTAACTCTCCAAGACAGTAAAACCAAACAAGTAGTCGATCTTGTGATAGAATCAAATCCAATTGTTACATTTACACTCTGGGAAAGCTCCTCTTAAAGGAGAAGCACGAGCTCGTGTCCGAACCAGTGAGGGGATCATTCCCCCCTCGTTGGGAACGACGCCAGACAGTACGTATTACAAACGGTAAACCTCGGATTAACCATTGTCGAGGAGCCAGGGGTCACTTATCGGTAAACCTTGGATTACTGTCAAGGAGCCGGTAAGGGGATTGAGCTTGCTACTCTGCCCTTGCGTGCTGTCGGAGTTTAGACTGTTCCCCCAGGTGTACTTGTGGCCGTTGGTAACCTTAGTGACCATAATATTTAGGATTCTACCCAAGGTGACGGTGGAGGGAAGGTCCCACTGTACCTGGAGCAGACGTCGGCTATACTCACTTGGATTTTCTGGGGGGTTCACTTCACTCGAGACGGTTAAAGTGGAGGAACTTGGTCCAGTCTATTCATTAAGCAGGTTGTCGGCGTAACTGTTCCACCCGCCATTTCTGTACTGAATCCAGCGAGGTTGGGCTTCATCACCAACTAGCGTTTTTGGTCCGGAAGAATACTGTTTGTGTGTGGTTTGACTCCTAGATTTGATAGCGCGTGTTAATTTGTTTGTTTTTACTTTTAGAGACCATAGGTGTGAATTGTGAATTTTAATTGTTAGGTGTGAATTGTGAATTGTTAATTTTAGTTTTAAATTGTTAATAAAATTCACTGAAGTTGAATATAATGGCAAATGTTCCGGAATTTATCAACCTAGGCACCCCTCCCAATGAGAATCCTAGTACTTTTCCTTACTTTGGAAATGTTGGTCCTCCTTATATGGCTACTTTGTCATTACCTGGATTTACAATAGGATTACCGATATGGTTATTTTCAACTTCATTGGCCCAAAGTACTCCAATTGTTCCACCTCAACCGGATGCTTCACCTCAACAGAGTTCACCATCTCAACATCACCAACCTTATGTTGACCCTTTACCTTCTTCGCCTAATTTTTCTTCCTCCATTTCTTCCTCTTCGCCTGGTAAAAGCCTTGATGCTAGTAACCAGGAGGTTAAGAAGAAGAAGAAAGGGAAGAAGAAGAAAAAGAAGAAGAAGCAAGATAATAAAGAAGTCAACCAACCAACCATGGCTGTAAGTGTTAGTTGTGTTGAGGAAAATTCCGACATGCATCGTAAACCCAAATACCCTTGCAGGCTTTGCAAGGGTGACCACTTCCTTGTCAATTGTCCTGGTATTCCAAAGGTCTTGGAAGCATGGTCAGAAAAATCTCATCAACTTTCCGTTGATCCATCTACCAGTGATAGTCAGGTTTCTGGGAAAAAGGGTAAAGTTAGGTTTCCTTGTAAGTTATGCAAAGGGAGTCATCAAACTCACATTTTCCCTCACATGGATGAAGCCTCAAAATTGTTGGAAAAACTTACTGTTCCACAGCAAGAATTTCCAACTGGTTACCGGAAACTTTCTCCCAACCTACCGTCAACTGACGGAGTGATTGATCTAAATTCAAGTACAGTCGATCACACTCTCCCATTGGAGAGTGAAACTCATGTCACTCAGGTTGATGATCCTTTAGTTGATCAAGTGGTCGATTCAATTTCACATTCGGTCGATCACACTCTCCCTTTCGAGAGTAAATTTCATACCGCTGATGTTCTTCTTATTACATCAGATTTTTCTATGCCGGGGGGCATTTCACCTATTTCTACAGAACCCCCTCCAAGCACTGAGGTCTTTTCCTTTGATTGGAATAGACTGACAGAACCTCGTCTTCCTTCCTCCATCCCTTTCCAAATCGTTGTCAAGGCTGGTGGTAGGGACATACATCGTACTCAGGTAGATGAGGGTGCTTCTGTTAGTATTTTATCCTCAACTGTTTGGAAAGCTTTGGGTTCCCCTCAGCTTGCGCCTATTACGCAGAATCTGAAAGCTTTTAACAGAACAATTAGTGAACCTTTAGGGATCCTTCCTAAGTTTTCTATTACCTTGGAAGGTAAAACTGTTTGTGTTGATCTTATGGTAGTTCGAGGTCCCTTGGATTTCAATTTACTCCTTGGGCGAGATTATGTTTATGCAATGAAAGCTGTCGTATCGACACTCTTTCGCGTGATGTCTTTCCCTCACAATGGCAGTATTGTGACTGTAGACCAGCTTTCATTCCCTAGTCTTGTTTCAACTACCAATAATATGACACCCCTAAATGTTCCTGATTCTAAAGTGGTATCTACCCTGCCGCGGGTTAATTATGTGGCAACTGGTCCCATGTTTTCAGTTACCGATGTAAGTGAGCCTCTCACTGTTGATTTAGATCCGGTAATTGACATGGAAAACTCTATGGGATTACTTGAACACGATGTTCTTATCCCTTTTGAGTCTCTTGACATGTGTTCCTTTCCGAGAAGTATTCTTCCTTCTGATGAAGACCTCTTGGAAGCCATGATCAAGGTGTGTCCATTGACATGTCTTTCTTCCAGTTGGAAGTCATGATCAATGGGTGCGAGGATAGTTTTTTCTTGTATCAACCTCGTTAAAAAATGAAACAAGGAGTAACGAGGATAGTTTTTTCCTGTATCAACCTCGTTAAAAAATGAAATAGGCTGTAACGAGGAAAGTTCCTTTTACTGTGTCAACCTCGTTAAAAAATGAATCAGTGTGTACGAGGATAGTTTTTTCCTGTATCAACCTCGTTAAAAAATGAAATAGGCTAGCATGAGGACAGTTCTTTTACTGAGTCAACCTCATTAAAAAATGAATCAGGTAGATTTTAGGATATGTAGGTAGATTGTAGAAAGTAGGGTTTTGAGGACAGTTCCTTTTACTGAGTCAACCTCATTAAAAAATGAATCATGTTTGAGGATAGTTCCTGTTACTGAATCAACCTCGTTAAAAAATGAATCAAGGTTTTTTAGAGTAAAGTTTTTTGTTAGGTAGATTGTAGAGAGTAGTTATGAGCATAGTTCCTTATCTTGTGTCAAGCTCGTTTAAAAAATGAAACAAGGGTTTTGAGGATAGTTCTTTTCCTGTGTCAACCTCACTAAAAAATGAAACAACTCCCACAAGTCTTTCCAAGATCTTGAAAGTCAAGCTTCATTCCATCCACGTCATTGAATGCAATGAAGCTTGGGGGGCATGTACCTCGTTTTGCGTCATTATGCTGGGGGCATGTGAACTTATAACAAGCATAGTTTTTCGTTTCAAGCTTGCATAAACATGAAACCGAATCCGAGCATAGTTCTTTTCCCGTGTCAAGCTCGTTAAAAAATGAAACAAATCCTCCTCTATTTGAGTCGAGAGATTGACTAGATCTCATAGATGTTAAGTATTTAGGTTAGTTATTTCAGTTTTTGCATAATTTTCTTACAGTTTTGGGTCAAGTCTTTCAATGATCTCGTAACTCAGCCTTCATTTCATCCAACTGGTTGAATGAAATGAAGCTGGGGGGGCATGCGCTCTAGCAGTTATGCTTAGGGGGCATCAAGCACGGTTTTATCTCTGTTTCAAGCTTGTGTAAAATGAAACTACTTTGAAGCATAGTTTTTCTCTGTTTCAAGCTTTTGTAAAAATGAAACCTATCTCGAGTCAATTTCAGTTATTTTCAAGACTCGTTAAACTCATGAAAATCCCGAGATTATTTTGCTATTTTTCATTCTCGTAAAACAAATGAAAATGCCGAGTTCTTTCCGTCTTTTCCTGCTCGTAAATTAAATTGAAAGTCGGTCATATGAGTACATTTTTATCCCTTTTTCGAACTCATTAAAATTTACGAAAAAGTGAAAACCATGAGTACATTTTTATCCCTTTTTCGAACTCGTTAAAACTTAAGAAAAAGTGAAACCTCAGAGTCATCTTTTAAGCCCTTTTCAGACTCCTAAAACACGAAAAGATCGCCGAGTTTTTCTTTTAAACTCGTTAAAACGGAATTAAAAGACGGTCCCCTTTTAGCTCTTTTCTGACCGTAAAATCAGGAAAAGATTGCCGGGTTTTTGTCGTTTCAAACTCGATAAGGAAATAAAACGACGTGTCCTTGATCGCTTTTTACTTTTCAGGTCGACGACACTATTATGAAAGTACTCCTTGGTCGCAAGATCAAGCGGTTCCCCCAGGTATTATTTTATACTTTTTCGGGCTTGAGGGACACAAATTTACGAAAAAGTTCAACGTGGAGTTTCCTTAAGTTTTTTCAGACTCTCTAAAATTGAAAAACGCCGAGTTTCTCCTATACTGGGCTCGTTAAACTTTTACAGTAAAGGACCTGTTCAATTACAAACAGGAACGAACCACTCCTTCCTAGGGTTCGAATTTAAACTAGGTTGGACTCGTCCGAAGGATGAGCTTATAACCAAGCATATGTTATCCTCCTCAAGCTTGATAAAAATAAAGAGGTACTTGCCAGAAATGGTGGGGGAAAAGAGAGAAGAATGAACCTATTTGTCACCTTTTGTCTCAAACGAAACTTTATTACCACTCTTGAACACGACACTTTTGCATTTCACCTGGGTTGGGAAATCTTTTACCTCACAGTTGACCAAATCACTTTGAAAATCTTTAACCAGGTTCAGGGATCAACTTTGAGTTATTCGTCACCAAACCATCTGTTGTGTCGTTATGTGTTCAAGAGGTCTGCAAACAAAACTTTCATCTGCAAAATACTTATCATCCATTTGACCATCCCTGAGTCAGTCCTTACAGCAACATTTCTTCAACTTGAACAATGATTTCGTGTTGTAGGCTTGCCTGCAACGAGTCGCTTTCTATCGACATCGACACATTATCTAGAAAGATGACTTAGGAATCGACAGTACCTTGAAGTCTGCATGCATCAATGGCAGGTTTCTCGCCTTTGACGACAGTTTACATCATTGACTTTCGATCAAAGGATTCCGTGAAGTGTTCGACATCAGAACATCTATTCACATTTCACGGGTTGTGCTTGGTACTTTGAGAACCATTGACATTACTGGTGGTCTCTCTCACGCTTGTTAACAGTTTACATCATCGACTGGTAATCAAGTGGTTTCTAACATGTTCGACATCAAATCATTTAATCACATGTTTAGAATCGTACCAATTCGGGAATTAGAAGTGAAGACCCTGGATCTAGTTTCTACCATCCAGGCTGCGAGGAGTTTTGTATTCATTATCTATGTAGACTAATCATAAACAGATGGCTGCGTCCATACTGTGTCTACAAAAGTCTATAAAAATGATGTACTACAAGATCATTCTTGTATCAGAATAGTTAGTCCATTAGTTAAAGTTTTGAATCTGAGTATGGGAATGCCTACCTCAGTGATGATATAATCTTATACATGTATTTTGTGTTGAAAATTGCAGGTTCTAACCAGGTCATCCACAAGTCAATCCTTGAAATGATAAAGCGCTTCACCCTTCCTAGAATTACAAAACACCAATCTATTCCAGGCTTCGCACTTTAGGGGGCAATCTGTTACACTAAAAAATGTCACCTTGACTACTTACAGTTAGTATGGCTCAAATCAACAGTCATGCTACCCTCTTAGGCAAGTCTCTATGCCTCTGTTATCCATCTCAAACTCAAAAAAGAGAGAAAGTCTTGTAAAAACTATGTTTATCTCTGGGGTCGCAGGTTCTCTCTAGCCTTACCTGCGGGGACGCAGGTCATGTTCACAAAAACTGCGTCCATGGACGCTCTGTATGTTAAAGGACAGGTGCGTCCTCCTGTAAAAGGCAAAATGCGCAAGTTTTATCTTGAGAAAGTTACTTGTGGTTACTTCTAGAACATTCTAGAGGTCGGTTTGATGAAATGGATGCGCCTCCAGTTGGTTCATGTATCTCTATTAAGAGGGGACTTATCCCATCAATAAGGGAGCTATCCCACCCATAGAGGGGGATGATCCCATTGATAGTGGACCTGAATAACCTCTTTACAGCACTATAAATAAAGGCATTGAGCCAAAAGGAGAAGAGGTTGGAGCTATACATTTTCTTTGGGTAAATGCTGCAGGATTTAGGTCTTCCATTAGAACCTTTGTGAGGAGAGATTTTCTTTACATGATTCTACTTGGAAGTGGGTGAGCTTTGTCAAAGTAGAGGAAAACACTTGATGGACCCTGGGAGGAACTTGCACAACACCAAGGCCAGGTTGTAAGAGTTTCTTTGTTTCGTTATTAATACAAACTGGTTTATTTTTCTCAATAGCTTGTGTTAATGAGTTATTTCATGTGTTCCTTGGTCTGCATGTTGAATCTATGTTTTATTATATGAAATACAAGTGCTCGGTAATTGTTTGATTGTTTGTGGTTGCAGGAATTGACTTGAAGGAAGAGCTCATCCGGATTGGCAAGAACGGACTACAACAATAGCGTTTTGGAATAAGGTAAGCCTAAACACTTGTACTTTTCATGTTGTAAAAGGTAGATTTAGAGAAAGATCACTCCATTTTGTCTTGTTTGTCGCTAGCGAGTTTATACTCCTAGGGAGGTCAATTGTATCAGCCCAAATGACTTTTTCCGCCACGACAGGCATCGCATGCAACCTCATCATGATTTCCAGGGCTTCTGCCTAAGTTCCTATCTTCTACTGCGACAAAACAATCCTCGAGTGGGGTAGAAGCGAAGCTATAAACCACTCGTAGTGTTGACCATCTGTGAGTTGCATATCAGCTTCTTGAATCACACATTTCAGCCTCTAATCTAAATCCAAGGCATCTCATCAACCCTCATCGTGATCTCCTTAAATCCAACTACTGATTGTGAGTCAGAATTAGGCTTACTAAACTCTTTGTTTAAAGCAGCCTTAGTCTCTGCTAACGTTGCCGCAGAATGATCAGAACAGTACTTGAAATACCACGTCAGCACACGATCCTACAGAGTAGTAACCAATTGTGCCTTCTTTATGTTTTCATTAGTAATATGTTGTGTTGTCCACACAGCATTCACAACAAACCAAAACAGATATGTATCTTCTCTCCCTATGCCCTTGAAAATTGGCAACTTCATTATGTTTGACATGTTGAATGGAGGTGGTGGTGGTGGAGGTGTTGGTGAAGGTGTATGCGGTGGAGGTGGAGGTGGAGGTGGAGTTGGAGTGGATGGTTGATGTGTCCATGGAAAACCCTGTCTTATTAGCTGAGCAACACTTTACTGTGAGGCTTATACGGCTCCCTTTCCATCGCTTAAAGGAGGTCCAATCAATGGGCTATATTCAGGACCTGATTTCTCTCGATCTCTGAAGATTTTTCCACTTCGCGTAGCTTTGAACATCAAGGAAATGGCATAATCCATTTTTCACGTAATAACATTTTAATCCAGGTATTCAGAGATCTCAGATACTTACCTCACGGTCCCTTGAAAAACCTTCACTCCACCTTGCCATAGCTGACTGAGGTATCAACTGCAAATTCTGTAACAAATCGATTTGAATTGGATCCATGAAAATTATCAAAGTGCTATGATTGTATCAAATCAAGAGAGACTTCAAAAAATTGTGAACAAAGAGATATCAGGAAAGACCTCTAAACAGTGGCAGTTTGTAGCCAGCAAGGAACGACGAGGACCTCGGTCAAAGCGTGCTGACCAAGGCCCATGGAGACCGCACATGACACAAACTAGTAGATGGGAAGTCCAGATTGGAAAATAGAGGTCATTTCTGATGCACGATTATCGCTAGGCAAAACCCCTCGAGAAGGAAAAGCCCCGAGCACTCGGTCGAATGGGAAGCTGAGAAACCGTAGGGAAAGCGCTAAAGTGAAAGGTGGGTCTCGCGCTCCAAAACCGGCGAAATATCGGAGGCACATTGGGCAGTAAGTAGATTTTGCAGGAGAACAAGTGATTCCACACATTTCACGATGTGTGTCCAGCGGATGAGAGAGGAAACCACCCCTCATCATGGGCTAACGTCCGAGCAAGTCAACCGCATGATAAGAGTGAACACCGTAGGATCTGGGGGCTCCAGATTTAATGGTAGAGATTGCACCCAATGGATGATCGGATTTGACAGGGGAAAATAAACTACGACGCATAAAGGTTTGAAGTCCGATTGGACTGGTGAGTTGGTGAGTGAATCATTACACAGCGTATCCTAAATACCAAACCATTTGAGGAAGAGCTGGCACAGTTCGTGAGAGGACAAGTGGCCACTTCCCTGTGAGACGTTACATAGTGGCAATGACGCAGAGGTAGGAAACTCCAAGCAAACAACACCAGGCAATCTGAACAGGTGAAAGAGGAAGTGAGCAGTCAAGG
This sequence comes from Pinus tabuliformis, assembly GCA_031772625.1. Taxonomy (NCBI): domain Eukaryota; kingdom Viridiplantae; phylum Streptophyta; class Pinopsida; order Pinales; family Pinaceae; genus Pinus; species Pinus tabuliformis. The sequence continues at coordinate 1,107,572,838 of CM062816.1, read as the reverse complement.
GCGTCTTGGCTTTAAGCCATGAATAGACAGAGAACAAATACAGAGGAGCGAGCAAGCGAGCGAGCACTGTAAGAAAGAATGAGATAGTGAGACAGAGAGACAAAACAAAGAATAAGAAAGAAGCAGAAAACAGAGAGTTGAGCTAACCTATAGAGTAAGGTAACATCAAGCAGATAGAAGGCTTGAGAAATTATAGCAATCCCTGAGAGGATATCTGTCAAGAACTTAGTACAAAATTGGACTCGTCCAATTAAGACCAATGAGGTCGAGACTTGGTAAGGAAGAGTTTGTGCAATCTAGTGGCTTAGGGAATCCAAGAACCACCCTACTAAGCATTATCTATTTCAGGAGACTCAAATTGAGCTCAGCACTATAAAAAATCTATTTTAAAGACACAATAAGAAAAGGCCACCACTAAAAGCTAGACCGGAGATGTGGCCCTGGAGGATAGGGTGAACTCCTTATTAATTCGTTGTGTTCTTTTGTTTGCTTACTATTTTTCTCTCATTGTTTTCCATTTTCCAATGTCTGTGTATTTTTCAATCTAATCGATCCGTTGCCTAAGATAACATAGACACACGCCAACACATGAGTCTGTAATACCTTCATTCATTAATTAATTAACTAAGATCACTCACAAGTGATTTTCAGATCAAGTGGTATCAGAGCTTTAGGATGTTAAGGTTAGACAAGCTTGTGTTGGATTTAGCTGTTGAATGCTAACTAGATCAAAGCTCAAATTAGGAGAAGGTGAGTTGGTCGAAACTAATCCTGAAATTGGGAGAGTCTACCCTCAAAAGACAATGTCAGAAGAAGGTTCTATGGGGCTAGACCCTCAATTCATAGATAGTTTCCTAGCCATAAAGTCCATGGTAGAGGAAATGTATAGGGACTTTAGAAAACACAAGGATGAAGATTCATCAGGCTCCAAAAGACAAAGGAGAAGATGAGTCTCACTTCCATGACCACTCAAAAGGCAAAGGGAAAGAAGAAAACTTTCTCACACCTCTTAATATTCCTGAACATAAAAAGAAGGCATCTTTTATTAAATTAGATGTTAAATTTGATTTACCTATATATGATGGAGAGTTGAATGCAGAAAAGCTGGACAATTAGATCAGACAAATTGATGTTTATTGCAGAGTGTAGATTATCATCTCAGACAAGAGCAAGATTCAGTTGGAAAGCCTACGCCTTGGAGGCACTGCCTTGGTTTGGTGGGAAGGCAGGACCCAAGCTGACATGAAGAGACATGGTAAGACTATCTTTGTCTGGAGTGAATTTGTTTCTGCAATCAAAAAGCAGTTCTATCCATTGGCCTATATGCAACAAGCCATGATGAGTTGGAAAACTCTTTGACAATTGAAAGGGCAAAGTATACAAGGATACACTCAGGAATTTAGAAAGAGAGAATTGAATCTAGGAATCACATTAGACTCACCTGAGACTCTGTTGAAGTACATTGGTGGTCTACGCAGCTACATGAGGCACACTATCCTCATGTTTAATCCCACTAGTATAGATGAGGTATCTGTACAAGCTACTCATCTAGAAGCTAGAGGAAAGCATGGAAATCCAGAAGTTGGGGGATCATCCCAACCCACTACAAGCAAGAATAAGGAGAAAAGAAAGCAGAAGTGGAAAGCAAGGAAGGCTAACACTACACAGAAAAGCAAGGCTTCATGCACTCACTATAAGAAGGATGGGCATAATGATGAGCATTGTTGGATTCTGCATCCGAAACTGAGACCTAAGAAATTCAAGGGCAAGAAGAAGAAGACTGCTACAGCTATTCAGAAAGATTTGTGGTTAGACTCAGGAGATGAAACAACTATTGCAGCCACAGGTATAAGAGGTAAGAATTCTGAAGCATCTAGTAGTGATTCTACACAATCTATTATTGATGAAGAAAATGAGAGAAAAAGACATGAGCTTTTCCATATTCGAGTTATTTCCAAACATCAAAAGATCGATACTTTGTTTGATAGTGGCTCACAAGTAAATTTAATTTCTAAAGCAATTGTAAAGAAATTGGGATTAGTGACTACACCTCACAAGAAACCATACCCATTAGGATGGTTGAATGATAAAGCACAACTACAAGTGACTAGACAATGCAAACTCAAGTTTTCTTTTGGGTCAGCATTTGTAGATGAGGTTGAGTTAGACATAATTCCTTTAGATATATGTGGGATTGTTTTAGGAATTCCTTACTTGTATGACAAAAAAGCTATTTTCTATAGAGTTGAGAACAAGTATCTACTTGTTAAAGATGGAATCGAATACTTTGTAAGAGCTCATAAGCTCAAGAATAATTATACTCTCATAAACTCAGGGCCGATGAAACGAATGATAAATTCATGTAAACAATTCTTACTGATGGTTGTAAAGGAAAAGGAACCTGACAAAACCAATGTATTTGAGGGTTGTAATGCTGAACAACACGCTGATTTAGAAAAGGTTGTTTCAGAGTATGATATCTTGTTTCAAGAACCTAAAGGTCTACCGCCCAAAAAGGAAATAGTGCATGATATTATTTTGCAGCAAGATGCTCCATTGCCTAACATTGGGATGTACAGGTTGTCCACTTTAGAGAACGCGGAAATCAAGAAGCAGGTGCAGGAGTTGCTCGAGAAAGGGTTCATCAGACCTAGCACATCACCATGTGGGTCACCAATCGTTTTGGTAAGAAAGAAAGATGGCTCGTGGAGAATGTGCATTGATTACTGAGCATTGACTAAGATAAAAATCAAAAATCGTTATCCCCTTCCTCGCATAGATGATCTGTTAGATCAATTGAAAGAATTTGTTTATTTTTCCAAGCTAGACTTGCACAGTGGATACCACCAGGTCAGGGTTACAGAACAAGATGCATGGAAGACTGCTTTCAAAACAAAGAAGAGATTGTATTAGTGGTTGGTTATGCCTTTTAGCTTAACTAATGCTCCTGCTACTTTCATGAGATTAATGAATGATGTACTCAAACCTTTTCTTGATGATTTTGTTATTATGTATCTGGATGACATTCTAATATTTAGCAAAACATGGGAAGAAAATTTAAAGCATGTTAAGCAAACATTAGATGTTTTAAAAAGAGAAAAACTTTATGTTAAACTATCAAAATGTGAATTTGGCAAAACACCTTTGAATTATTTGGGACACATAGTAGGGGGTGGTGGATTGAAGATAGATCCATCTAAGGTGGCAGTCATTGTAAACTGGCCTAAACCCAAATCTGCTACAGAAGTTAGGAGCTTCTTAGGAGCAGCACAATATTGGAGAATGTTCATTTCTAACTTTTCCTTAATTGTAGCTCCCTTACATGCTTTAACAGGATTGAACAAGGTGTTTCAGAGGGGAGGCAAACAACAGAAAGCCTTCGACACCTTGAAAGAAAAGATTAGTACAGCACCTGTACTAGCACTGCTTGATCTTCAAAGACCATTTGAGATCCAAATGGATGCCAGTGACTATGCCATGGGAGCAGTGTTGAAACAGCACAGTAAACCCATATGCTATCATTCTGAGACATTTAATTCTACAGTGTTTAACTATCCTACATATGACAAAGAATTGTATGCATTAGTACAGAGTGTGAAAAAGTGGAAACATTACTTAATGGGCAAAGAGACAGTAATACATATTGATTATCAGCCACTTCAATATCTACACTCCCAAACTAAGTTGCAGCAATCAAGACACTATAGATGGATGGGTTTTCTACAACAGTTTCATTTATTCATCAGATATAAAAAGGGCATACACAATAAAGTTGCAGATATGTTATCTAGACCCATTATAAATGCATCTACTATACTTAGGCATAATTCTATGTTACATGAGAGCTACATTGAACATTATGCTCAAGATATAGATTTTAAAGATATATATGCAACTTTAAGTCAAGGCAAGCAAGTAGAAGAATTGGATTATCATGTAAAGGACCGACTCCTATATCATTGTGGGAAGCTATGCATTCCACAAACTGAAAGAGTAAAGACAATTCAAGAAGCACACACTTCTCTAATATCAGGTCACTTTGGGGTAAGTAAAACAGTTGCACAGTTGCAAAGATTTTGTTATTGGCCAAAAATGAACGAGACAATTTCTAGATATGTAAGAGGGTGTACTATGTGTGCTAAAAGCAAGCCGAGCAATAGAAAACTAGGCTTGTACACTCCATTACTAGTTCCTTCTCACCCTTGGGAAAGTGTTTCCATGGATTTTTTTGGAGGGCTACCTAAATCTAGGAAAGGTCATGATTATCTGTATGTTGTTGTGGATAGGTTCAACAAAATGTGTATTTTGATACCTTGTAATAAACACATTACAGCTGAACAAACTGCAAAATTGTTCTTTCAACGTGTATGGGTTCATTTTGGATTACCCACTTCCATTATATCAGATCGAGACACCTTATTTGTGGGAAAGTTTTGGTCAAGTCTGTGGGAACTGATGGACACGAAACTGAAGAAAAGCACAGCTTTCCATCCACAAACCGATGTCCAAACCAAAGTAGTCAACAGGACAGTGATCCAGTTGCTCAAGGGATATTGCAGCAAACATCCTAAGCTTTGGGATGAACATTTATGTTATGTGCAGCATGCTTAGAACAGAGCAAAACATTCTTCTATGCAGAGATCTCCTTTTGAGACTTGTTTTGGTTTCATACCAAGGTCTCCTTTGGATTTTGTCTTTGGTAAAGACACCACAGTTGAGGGACATAGTGATGTGGACAAGGAAACTAGATTCATTGAACAAATCCAAGAGGTCCACCAGGCAGTACAGAACAGCTGGAAAAGACCTAAGGCAAATACAAGGCAAGGGATGACAAGCATCGGATGGAGCATAGTTTCCAAGTTGGTGACCAAGTCTGGTTGTATATCCGCAAAGACAAAATGCAAGGGGAAGGTAAAAAGCTAAAACCTATCATGTATGGACCTTTTAGGATTCTTGAGAAAATTGGTGAGAATTCTTTTTGCCTTGATCTACCAGCTTACATGCACATCTACTCAGTCCTAAATGCAGATTTCTTGAGATTATTTGAACCCTCACTAATTGAAGATCCTGAAGAGCAATGTCAATTACCTTCTATTGATGACCTGTTACGGAATATCTTAATGAATTGCAGGAAGACACAGTTTTGGATAGGAAGGTGAGGACGACGTGCAGGGGAGATGTTGATTACCTCAGAGTTGGGCTCAAGGGTTCAAAGTTGAGTTGTGCAAGTGGATAGAGATTGGATAAGTGAGACAATTGTACCCTCACTTAGTCGATGCTTGAAAACCAACTTTTTGTGGTCTAAAAGCTTTTTTAGTGGGAAGGCCGTGATCCGAATTGGATCCATGAAAGTTATCAAAGTGCTATGACTGTATCAAATCAGGACAGACTTCAAAAAATTGTGAACAAAGAGCTATCAGGAAGGACCTCTGAACAGTGGCAGTTTGTAGCCAACAAGGAATGACAAGGACCTCGGTCAAAGCGCACTAACCGAGGCCCATGGAGACCGCGCAGGACGCAAACTAGTAGTTGGGAAGTCCAAATCAGAAAACGGAGGCCATTTCTGAAGCGCTAATCACGCATCACTATGCAAAACCCCTCGAGAAGGAAAAGCCCTGAGCACTCGGTCGCATGGGAAGCTGAAAAACCGTAGGGGAAGTGCTAAATTGAAAGGTGGGTCCCACACTCCAAAACTAGCGGAATATCGGAGGCACTTTGGGCAGTAAGCGGATTTGGCAGGAGAACAAGTGATTCCACACATTTCACGACACGTGTCCAGTGGATGAGAGAGAAAAACGCCCCTCATCGCTGGCTAATGTTCGAGCAAGTCAACCGCGTGATAAGAGCGAACACTGTAGGATCTGGGGGCTCCATATCTAATGGCGGAGATTGCACCTGATGGATGATTGGATTTGATAGGGGAAAATAAACCATGGCGCATAAAATTTTTAAGTCCAATTGGACCGTTGAGTTGGTGGATGAATCATTATACAGTGTAACCAAAATACCGAATCGTTTGAGGAAGAGTTGGCACAGTGCATGAGAGGACAATTGGCCACTTCCCTGTGAGACGTTACACAGTGTCGATGACGCAGAGGCAGGGAACTCCAAGCGAACGGCAGCAGGAAATCTGAAGAGGCGAAAGAGAAAGCGAACAGTCAAGGGCATCTTGACTTTAAGCCATGAACAGATAGAGAACAAAGACAGAGGAGAGAGCAAGCAAGCAAGCACTGTAAGAAAGAAGGAGACAGTGAAATAGAGAGACAGAACAGAGAATAAGCAAGAAGTAGAAAACAGAGAGCTGAGCTAACCTGCAGATTAAGGTAGTATCGAGCAGACAGAAGGCTTTAGAGATTCAAGCAATCCCTAAGAGGCTATCTGTCAGGAACTGAGTACCAAATTGGACTCGTTCCATTAAGACCAGTGAGGTCGATACTTGGTAAGGAAGAGTCTATGCACTCTAGTGGCTTGTGGAATCCAAGAACCACCCTACTAAGCATTATCTATTTCAGGAGACTCAAATTGAGCTCCGCATTGTAAAAACTTTGATTTAAAGACACAATAAGAAAATGCCACCACTGAAAGTTGGACCAGAGACATAACCCTAGAGGATAGGGTGAACTCCTTATTAATTCGTTGAGTTCTTGTGTTTCTCTTACTGTTTTCCATTTTTCAGTGTCTGTGTATTTTGCAATCTAATCAATCCGTTGCCTAAGATAACATAAACACACACCAACACATGAGTTTGTAATACCTTCATTCATTAATTAATTAACTGAGATCTCTCATGAGTGACTTTTAGATCACAAATCCTCCTATAATTCGATCGAGCCAGTGATCAACAGCGCGTGCGATCTTATCTTCAGAGGCTTCTAATCGTCACACTAGTTATAGAGTCCACACTATTGGACTATCAAACTTCAACCTCCCTTGGTCGTCTACCAAATTAGCTAACCACTGGTATAATTCAATCGAGAAGGTGCAGAAGAAAATTTCATGTATTTCGGTATACAAATATCTATCCAAACATTGCTCCTTTGATAGGTGCGGATTCTTGTTTTCATGTGCCGTGAATTCGTGAATCTTTCTATCCAACCACTTTTCAATTTCCTTCTTGGTAAAATTCCAGTGATGTGACATCACACATCTCCTTAGGCAGGTCGCACTCTCGAAAAAAAAAAAAACATTTTTTGGCTTAGGGGGTCCTGACCCAGGTTCAGAGTTAGTTGCACCAAACAACAAAACCCTACACAACTGGGCCTTTTGGAAAAAACCCGTGTAGCGCAAGTTGCAGTCTCACCTGAAGTAGTATGGGGGTATGTTGGAACCAAGTTTCCACATCCAAAGATCAGTGTGATGTCTTTTAGCACCCTAGATCTACCTTCACATAGATCTATAAGCCCCTAGGGATCGGTACTACAACTCGACTTAAATAGCCTTTAGACCTTCGCAAAGGTCCACGATCAGTCTTTGCAGGCTCTTAACAGTCTATTTATCTACTTACGTGCATTAGAGAACAACTCTAGACTATGGCTTGCATAGATAAGCTTGTGTTATTACTAAAAATCAGATAATTCATCAAGGTCTTCACGTAATTATATAAACATGCTTGCATACTGTTGGCATTATGAGACAAGTGTTGTCCTTGATGGAAAACCTCACTGATGACAAATCATAGTGCAGAAGGTCAGCAGCAAGGAATTGATGATCAGACTATAAGAAGAAGAGAAAATTCATATACGCAGGTTCATCAAGCCCAAGTCGCGTGTACACGCAGGTTGGCTTCAGTAAAAGCGCGTGTATGTGGAAAACTCTTTTTTGGTCCGTGGCGGTTATTCCTTGGAAATTGTGCCTATGGTTTCGGACCATGGTGTCTCGACGGACGTGTCGATCCCTAGTGTTGAGTTGATGGTTTTGGATTTCTATGGTTTTGGCTCGTGGTATTGAGCAAGGCCTAAGGCTATATAAGGAGAAGAAGATCTTTAGGCAAATGTATCTGAAATGTCTTGAATATCTGATGAAGTATTAGATCCAATATGCAGGTTATTGGTTGATGGTGTATTGCTTGATCTGAGCTAAGGAGAGATCTCATCGGTTGATGGAGAACAAGATCTAACGAGAGATCGAGATCAAATGGTTTGAAATGAACTATCTTTATATGGTTGATTATGCGAATTTCTAGATCTGCATACTGACGCAATGTTATGTTCTGGGTATAACTGAAATCTGGTACAGCTGCAAGTTATGAAAAAGTATTTTTAGATCTGTACGCAGGTTGTCTTCGGTAAAACCGCGTGTATACGCAGGTTGCCTTCATAGTAGTAGTGTATATCTTTTGGAGCTTGATTTTTGGGTTGCAGCTGGATCTGGCTGTTATTGCAGAGTTCTGTAGTCTGCTCTGTGTTCTGGTGACTGGGTTTGATAGGGTTTCAGTGGTTCAATGATTCAAAGGTTGATGATGCTAGTATTGGTTGTTTTATATGATTTGTGAATGAATCATGGTCTTCAGATTGTAATGTTGTGCTTCAGGAGTATCCAGTCTGAAAATTGATGAAAAGTGGTACCTGAAGGAAAGAAGATTGTAGGCCAACACCTACGTACTAGTATCTTAGCTAGCACAAGAGCAAAGGGGGTTGGAGCTCCCTTCCAAGGAAGATTGGAGAACGAGAGAAGGTTGAAGCCTTCTGCAAGTTGTAGCCTACGTACTGGCATAAGGCTGCACCAGTACAAAAGACTGTAAACTGAAATTCTTATTAAAGAAAGATAGAGACGACTTGCAGCAGGTGGTTTTCACCCACATTGGGTTTCCACCTTATATCATGGTGTTCATGTGTGTGGCTTTTGTGTGATGATCTGTTCTATTATACTGCATCTGTTTACACTTAATATGGTGAATGATGACCTGATGCACTTAACTGAAGATAAACTAACTGAGTTATAAGTTTTCTGGTTATATGTTGTTTTCTTTAGACACAGTAGCGTGTACACGCTGGTTCACTTAACTAAAGTAGCGTATATGTTTCTGAGCATTGAAAAAGTTTTTATTGATCTGATAATACTGATTCACCCCCCCCCCCTCTCAGTATTATTTCCAACACATACGTCATCGAACAATTATTCAATAGAATCGCGCATTATTAGATCAATATTCCATAAACCTATTACTCATCAACAGCATAAGTCATAAACAGAAATAATCACTAATACACAATATTTCTTCAGAAACAACTTCTTTATTGATTCCCAGTTCAAAATATAGACTCAAAAATTCCCTGTGTACTCAACTGCAAGGGTCTGTGCACTCAGCTGCAGGGGTCTACGCACTCAGCTGCAGACTCTACCTAGGCCTCTGCACACTCAGCTGCAAAGCCTTTCTCTCCTATCTAACCCATTACTCTGCGCTAAGACTTCACTTCTATCGATCAATTACTATCATCATCATCATCATCATCTATCTCCCTTAGACTCTTTAAGACGTGCCTCATTATAGCTTTTTACATACAATCCCATGGTCCACGAACCATGGGTAGATCTCAAAACTGACTCGGATTTTACATAAAGAAAGATTTGAAAACCCTTTGACTCCTAATCCATCTACACGCTCCGCATCCATAAATCGTAGAGAATTTACATCATTTACAACAATTACATCAAAACTTGGGTTTTTAACCCCAAAACTAACCTAGGGGACCCCATCCCAACACTACAAAACCATTTTTTCACATCCCTAGAAAATATCTATGTTATTATTCTCATTTTAGCATCTTCGTCATCAACCTCTTCTAGAGTGATGAAATCCATCATTTTGTCAACATGCTATTGCACTATGATTTCAGGACTGCCATCAAACAAAGGAAGTCTTTGGCCATAGTTTTGAGGTAGAGCTACAAGTTGACCAAGAAATATTAAAGGAGAAAATATTTCCATGACTATTGGAGGAAGTTGTACGGGAATTACAATGGGTTGTGTTGATTGAGATGATGATGTCAAAGGAGGTAGTGGTGGATTAACAATAACAGATGTTGTGGTTGATGTATTTGGAGATATGGTAGAGGATGCAGCAACAGATAAAATTTCAAGATGATTTGGATGTAGGCCTTTTCGATGGTGATTCGAAGTTGGTCAGCAAGGCTTTGGAGCTTATCAAAGTTGGACCAAACCTCGTGATCAAGTTTAGAAAACAAAGATTTAGCAGAAGGTCTAGAAAACAAAGATTTAGAAGTAGGAAAGTAGGAACCAAACTTTATAGGGTCAAACTTCTTTTGTAAGAAAAGACTCAGACTTTGATCGAAAAAGGGATAACTCGAATTGAATATCAAAAGAAATATCTTCAACAGTAAATAGTTGATCAGGTAAAGAGGTGGTTCTTACCAATTTTCAAGTTCCACTTTCAGGAAGAGGGGTTTTGATTTTTCTCAGTAGTTTCTCTAGATCATCAAAAACCGAAGGAGGATTTGGGTCAGGGTTTGACCTTGTGTGTCTTTTAGGAGCCAGATTTTTTACACCTTGAACTTGATGTGATTTTTAAATCAACCTTCTTTGAATACTGGAATCTGTCACCCATAGAACCAGTTTTGAATGCACTCTTAAGACTAATCCCAGGAATAATATATTAATTGTTTCCCTGGAAACGACGCGAAAACGTTATCCTCCACAATATCCCAAGGCTGAGAATGGAGACTGAATGAGGTAACCTCAAACCACTTGCGGTTTAGTAGCTAGACCTTCTAAACCAGAGAGGGATCTCTCTATGAATTCATAGCCAAGAGTTTACTGGAATGTAAAAGGATTTTAGGCTAGATATGTTATGCTCACGTAGGTCTTGAAAATTTAGGGTTTTGATGCTGGATAAGGGAGAAAAACCAGGTATCTAGGTCAAAGGATCAAATGGTTACAACAACAAAGTTACGGAGGAGCAAGGTAGAAATAACTTTGTGATGGATTTATGGTTTGTTGGTGTAGTGTAGTTTTTAGAAGAAACAAACGATCTTAATGAGCATGTGTTACAGGGAAAAGTGTCTATTTAGAACTGCTCTATCCCACTAAGGTGTGACAGCTGCCTTAGAAACAAACATAGAAAATTAATTTTGTATTTCCTTTATGAACTATAGATAGAGAGGAATAGAAAGAACCAACCTGTGTCTTGCGCTAATCCTTTGATCCAATCCCTCTCTTCTTTGACAGTCTCCAGCTACCTGCTCCCTTACTTGCCCAGCTTCACCAAGTACCTGTAAGATCACAGAAGAAGAACACTATACAAAGACATGGATCTATATTCATAAACAACTTAGGATCAGATTTAAGTTAACCATACAAATGTAACAAGAATCAATGATACAAAAGCATGGAGGAAAAACTCAAATAGTTTTTATTGATAAACAAGAAAAGATCCAGGAGGAGTTACAACCGGTGGTTCCTGACCCAGCATCAACCTCCCGGCAAAGAAGCCCCTCTTCACCTCAAACAAAGCATAGATCACCCAATACTCTGATGTTTGTTTCAAAAAACCAACAGCAATTCCTTACAATATGCAAAATTCCAGCCTCTGGATCTCTGAGATGAGGGATCCATATATAGATATGTGTAAGGAGGATGAGTCAGCTTGTGATTTGATTAGTGTCTTCTCTCTGTCAGTTCTTGCTTCCACTTGGAGACTGAAGGCCTCTTACTCATCCTTGGTCAAATTCAGTGAGGCAAGTGTCATAGGAGAAGATTCTGGAAGCTTCCATTGTCTCTCCACCTCGCGGAATGACACTGCCATTTGTCATTTCTCGCCCATCGCACCCCACAGAAGGGACTTTTGAAATGCAACGCGCCCTCACAGTGTATTTAGGTGCAATGCAACGCACCTAGCCAGTGGAGTAGCTGAAATGATCCTGTTTTGACTTCTTCTGAGCAGTTTCTGGTGGAGAACTTCTGGGAGAAGCTGTAATCTGTTGACCTTGTTCCTTTAGGAGTTAGAACAAAACTTTTAGGGACTTAGGAGCCCTTGGTTTATGGACATTTCATGCTTGGAGTTGTAAGGCACAAAAATGTCTATAACAGTTGCCCCCTAAAGTATGAGGCCGTTAACCTTTTGGTGTCGGGTGAAATGCTTTATTATGAGGATCCGAAGTTCTTTCAATGCTGGGAGGAGACCTGTAATAAGATACAATACAATACATTATCTTCATACTGTTTTCATGATCTAGCTGAGGCGGGCATTCCCATGCTCAGCTTTATAAATTCATTTTCATGTACATAGGACAGACAATCGTCTGAGGGTACACTGATGATTCTGATATAGCCATCATCCTTTTGGTAGGATGATTATCTGTGCTGCAATGTTGTACATTTGATGTTTTTATTTCCCTGAATATATATCGCAGCCCGGATGGATGAAACTAGATCCGGGGTCTTCAATCTTGCCCGATCTTTACTCGAAGTACAAGTCGATCCATGTGAGAAATGTTTTGAAGTCGAACATGGAAAGACATCGCTTGGTTACCAGTCAATGATGTAAATTGTTAACAAGCGTGAGAGGAATCACCGATAATGATAATGATCCTCAAGGTACTGCAGTACAATCCACGTGGTGTGAATAAAGGACTTGGCGTCGAACACCACGCAAATTCTTTCGGTCGAAGGTCATTGATGTAAACCTGTCGCCGGAAGTGAGAAACTTGCCATTGAGGCATGCAAGCTTCAAAGTACTGAATGGGGTGTTCCTAGATCAACTTCTTGGATAATGAGCTGATGTCGACAAGAAGTGATCCATCACAGGAGGGCCTTAATGAATCCCACATCAATGACACAGAACGGAGCAAATGATTTTGATGGAGGTGAAAACGATCTGATGATATAATGTTCAGGGTGGCGGTCATGAAGGAATGGAGTATAATGTATGGTAGTGGGTGGGACACAAGTGACTTCTCTGGACGACTTCTCTTGAACATATCGGCGACACTGATGTGATGGATTGGTAGCATTAACCCCAAATGTGGATGGTATGGCGTGACCATGGCGATGTGACCGGTGAATGAAACAACCCAACCCGACTCGGACACGGAGTGGAAGTGTCATGTTCAAGAGCGACTTGCTACCAATAAAGATTCTTTGAGTTTTCTTCCCAATTTTTCCCCAGTCATTGCTGACCAGTACCTCTTTATTTTTGTCAAGCTTGAGGAGGATAACATATGCTTGTTCTATAATTTTCCCTTCGGGCAAACCCATCGCTATATTTTAACGAGCCTAGCAATAGTGAAACTCGTTCTCGTCTAAAGACAAGTTTGTCATTATTAATCTTTTTAACGAGTTTAACGACAAAGATAACTTGGTCCTTTTCATTTTTAGAGAGTCTGAAAAGGCACATAAAGGTAACTCCAAAATTCCTTTTTCGTCATGTAATCCCTTAAGTCCGAAAAAGTATAAAACAATATAGAAGGGATGAATTTTCAATAGTTTTAACGAGCCGAACAAAACAAGCGCTCGATCTTTTTGTGCAATAATCCCTCAGGTCCAAAAAGATTAAAATCTAGAGGAGGGATAGCACTTCCTGTCCCTTTAACGAGCTGGAAGGCCAAGGACTCGGCAATCTTTTCATATTTTACGAGTCATTTGAAAAGAGCTTAAAGGAGACTCGTCTTTTGAGGAACGAGTGATAAAACGGGTAGCAGCTGATTCCAGGTAAGGTTTGGAATTTTCCAATCACGGTAGTGTCACAAGGATGGCTAGTGAAATCACTCTTCGCAGCTGTTCCTAAAAATGGGTAAACAATCAAATGGAGGTGAATGATCGGCCAATGAAAAAGTGGAGGTGACGGTGCAAACACAACCAAGTATTTAGTGGCTGAAGTACTACATTCACGGTGGCTATTTACCGGGGAATAGTTCATTTTTTAACGAGCTTAAACGCGGGTGGAAACATTTGGTCATGTCTTATGTTTATTTTTTAACGAGCTTGAACTATGTGCTAAAACTGCTCGATTAATCCAGTCGTATGATCAGAATCTCTCACATAAAACGGAAATTTTTAGAGTTTTGCCCCACATCCTTTCTTTATGCAAGTTAGGAAACGACCAATCCAAAAAATAGATAAATGATCACTCTTTGCTTGCACTCCAAAAGGTTTGCATGCCCCCAGGTATAAAATAAAGTTTCAAGGTCACCCTCTATTCGATCTGACAAAACATTTGTTTTATCAGGAAGGGTATACCTCTTTCAGGCTACCCAAAGATTGCTCTATTCACAGCGCAAACAAAACACTTCTCTGGCGATGTCTACCGAGATAAACAAAGGTGAGAGGTGGTGCTCGCCACCTCACATAACTTTGACAAGAGAATCTTGTTCCAGTCCAACTCCCCCTTCCAATCACGGACGGAAGTACGGAGGTCATATTCTCTCGCGGAAACCTACCCCATACCCGAAGTTTTCCTGCCGAAGCAAACCAGGGTGCATGCCCCCTGGGTTTCAGTCATATCCCTCCGAATTACTCGCGCTCATCGGGAGGACGGACTGGAGATTGAGACATTTCTTGCATGAAAAGACCATTCAGGGATGGTGTGTGACTATTTGCTCTATATGATTGTTATAGACAATTTTGTGCCTTACAGCAACAAGCATGAATTGTCAATAATCCAAGGGATCCAAAGTTCCCTAAACATGATGTTCCTACCCCTAGAGGAACAAGGTCAACAAACCAACAGCTCTCAGATCAGTTCTCCACCTGAAAACACTCAAAAACAAGCAATCCTGAAATCAAAGCAGGTGCTCCACTAGGTTTCTGCGCTGAAACTCAGTTGCTCCATGGTGTACCTGCGTTGCAAAGCAAGTGGGACAAAGGCCACCTGCGCTGAGCGAAAAGGGACAAGTGGCACAGTGAGTCATTGCTTTGGAATCTTCCAAAATGACACTTGGATCAGGTATTTCGCCTTGTGATGAGTCAGAGGCTCTGTTTCTCCAAGTGGAAGCAAAGTTCTCCAAGTGGACTCAAGAACTGAAGATCAACTAAAGATTAACTGAAGAGAGAGAGGACACAAGGCAGCTACACATCAGTTGCAAGCTGACTCATCCTTTCTCAATTCATCTATATATTGAGCTCTCTCCTATGAGCTCAGGAGGCTGGAATTTTGTGCAAAGTAATGATATGTTGTTGGTTTCATTATTGAGTTATTGGGTGATTGTTTGAGAGAGGTGAAGAAGAGCAATTCTTTCTGCTGAGAGGTGTTGCTGGGTTGGAGCCTTCAATGGTTGTAATACTCTCAGAACCTTTATTTCTTCATTAATAAAAGCTATTGAGGTTCTTCTATGTGCTCTTGTTTCAATTATATATTGTGATGATTGCATGTTTGGTTTACACTAATCCATGAACCAGTTATGATTGCATGCCTCTTGCAGTTTCCTTCTTTGTTATTTTGCAGGATCTCATTGTAGCTGGGTGAGCAGAAGAACAAAGAGCTAGGAGCAAGCGGCCAAAGAGAAGAGTTTGGATTCGACATTAAGCGCAAGGCAATGGTTAGTGCTTTCTCCATTCTCTTTTGCTTTCATAAAGAAGTAAACCTTAAGTAGTTTGTTTTACAGTTGTTGCTAAGGAACTATCACCCTTAGAGTGGGACAGGGTCATCCGAGTCGGATACTTTTCCCTACAACAAACTGGCGACTCCGCTGGGGACCGTATCCATTTGATTGTGTTTGTAGTATTTTGCTATTCATTTCCTGAACAAAAGAGTACCAAATCGAAAAGCTTTTGACTATATCAAAAGCGAAGTAGAGGGCAGCTACTCTTGCTCATTTTCTGAGCAAATTCATGATTTGAAGAGCTGATCTACAAGGATCCTTGTAAGCTCTTAGTGATAGCTTTGCACCTTCTAAATCATCCCTTTGAGTTTACTTGACTGATTGCTTCTGATTTGAGCAAAAACCGTGCATTTTTTAGAAAATTATGACCCGGAAACTGTGAAAACGCAATTCTTGTTTTCCAAAGTAGGTAGTACACAGGCTACCTGCTTTGCAACGCAGGTCCCGAAGGGACCACCTGCGCTGAGAGCCAGTTTGGCTGTGCAGAGCCTGCATTGGCCCAAATTTGCCTAGTGCATTTGGGGTTTCCTCCTTTCTCTTGCCTGTTTTTACTTAGTTTTGCTGCTAGGTGTCAGTCTTGTGCCTGTTTTGAAACCAATATTACTTGCCATTATTCTGCCTTTGTTATATAACGAAATTGTACTTGTTCTTTGTATTTCTTGCTCATTTACAATTTCCCATAACGAAAAGTAAACTAGTCATGCTTTTGGCCTCTTAGATCTGAACCTGTGTTAGGCATTTTGTTGGTCTAAGGAGTTAGCTTGTTTGCTGTCCATAGCTGATTAGTCATTTTACTTTCGTCAGTATGGTTTGATTTCATGTATTTCCAGTGATTAAGCAAGTGAATCTTAAGGTGTCTTTTGATTTTGGACAAACTTGTTTACTGTCGCTTTAAATCGAAATCAAGGTTATATGACCACTTTCTTTTTGTAATCCATCCACATTAAGAAAGGGAAAAGAAAATACATGCATTGTGCATTTTGCATTTGAAAAAGTTTGCATGATGATTTAGGAGAAAGTGCATTAGTTTGTGCTGTATGAACTGTGTGAAAAGAATTTTCCTTTCTTCTCCCTCAGTAGTTAAGATTTTCATCAGTCAAAAAGATTTGAAAAAGCTTGCTTCTCATCTTAGGCTGCATTTAGGAATTTGTCATATACATCTCGTGGTGAACCTTGAAAGGCAAACTTTAAAAAGATCAACTTAAAATATACTGAATGAACCTAACAACGCATTTGAAACATAACGCAAACATCTAGAGGTCTAGGTAGAGACGTGTTCCGGCGTCGTTAAACATAGTGACTGTCGATCTCTACGAAGGTGGGTGATTCCTCCTGAGAGTCGGTGGCACTAATACGGACTTGTGCTCCCACGTACCGTCGAGTATATATTGGGAGACCCCTATAGGAAATTATCCTTTATCCATAGGAAGCCGTGTCGGCCGCCCTACTGATCGCGATGCAGTGAACACAGCATTCACGAAGATCGACCACCCGTACCGTAAAACGTATTCTGTGGTTTCGCGAAAGGTTTGGCACACCCTCTGCCTAGATCTCCAGAGCAGTTTCTTTTGGCCCTTTTCAAACTCTATAACTGAAAAGGTCCAACCGAGCATTTGTCACTTCGGGCTCGTTAATACATCGAAGGAGACTAGAGTCATCTTTAGCTTTTTCTCGACTCTTAAAACATGAAAAAGCAAAGTTATGTTTAAAAGCGTCTAATAAAATTCATTCAAATCGGAAACACAAATTTTCCCCTTTATATTTTAGTTGATCGAGTAATCCGCAATCGTGGAAGAAAGTCAATTGAATATCCATCGTTCTCGGAGGCTTGCGAGTCAACCGTCTTTGTCTCCGGAATCGAAAACAATCCGGACAAAGCGAGCTCGTCGAACCAGTTCAAAATCTCCTTTAAAAGTTAGAACAAGTGTTCCAACAACATCTGAGATTCTGGTCACTCCAAACATTTCCGGCAACCCTGCCTCTATAGAAGAAGTTCAATCGCCACGGAGGGACAGTAATACTGATCCTAGTCTGGGGGCAAATACTTGTATGACTGAACCAGTTCCATCTGTAACCGGTCCAGAGAGTTTTGTTCCTCAAACATCCGTCGCGGTCGATACAACCCCTTCTTCGGCACCGGAAATCTTTTACGGACCTGACGGTCTTCCTCTTCCACCTGGTCTGATTGCGATAGAGGAAATTATAGAAGAACCGCAAGTATCCACTCCAATTCAATTTGGAGTAGGGGTCACTCTATTTCCTGCTACAACAGAAGTTTGTCCATCACCAGTGGAAGTTCCTGTAGAATCACTAGGTGATCAATTGGATAGACTAAAAATGACTGAACAACCGTCGACATCTAGGACTGTGTCGAATGACACGGCGACGGCAGAATTACCTGCTGCAAATCCAACAATGTTCGCCGGCATACCATCTGTCCTAACTAGCTCTCAGTCGCTAGAAGGAGTCCACCAAGAAACTATCTCGACAGTATGGTCTGTTCCTGTTTGTTCCAGAGTAATGTCTGGTAACTCTCATGGTGAGGCTCATCAAATTGACCCTTTCGAGAATCTAATTAGGCCATCCAGTCCTCCAGGACAATCAATTGCCTTGAGTTCTGGGTTGCTACCGTATGGGGGGCAGTATGCCCTTTCATTACCCCCTCCGGGAGGGTACCCATACGGGAGTTCTCAACCTTATTCAAGTTATGGCGGAATTGCAACGAGTAGTTGGGTACCTATGCTATCCCAGCCACCGAGAGTTGTATATTCTATGCAACAGTGTGTACCTGTGACAAACATACCAACTACACCGGCTATTGTGACCGTGTCGCAAGTTCAAACAATGCCTGTTGTATGTCAACCTCAGATTGCTCAGGTTCTCATGCAACAGCCCCTTGACCCTGCAACCCAACCACAATCACCTACTGGTGGGGCAACACAAGTACAGTTGGGTACGACTACCCCACATCTTGGTCCAATGGTTAGTGTAGCGCAACAACCCATGGTGTCGCAACCGTGGATAATGCAATACCAACAGCCGCAATTCCAACAAGTGTACCAAGGTTCTGAACAGCAAATATTTGCGAATACTGGACAACCATATATTCAAAATGGTCAAAATCAACCACTTTATAGTGGTCAAGTCCATCAACCGTATTCATCATACCAACATCAACTCCATTATGCTGGTATGCAAAGACCGACTGTTCAGGCGATTCCATCGTATCCTGGTTACGCTTCACCTAACTTGAACCAGCAGTTACCATTCGTGGCGACTTTAGAGTTTCCTGATTTACATCGGTTAACAAACGATCCAATTGCTTACGCCCCTTGGTGGCCAGTGATTCCGCACAAACTTCCATCCGACATTCCTAAATTCAATGGAAATCCAGGTGAAGACCCGTCGAATCATGTGATGACATTTCATCTATGGTGTTCGTCGAACACTTTGAATGACGATTCGATAAGGCTTCGCCTCTTTCAGAGGACATTGACAGGTCCAGCGGCAAAATGGTATATAGAATTGCCTAGAGCTTCGTTCGACAATTTTGGCTCCCTTGCCACGACATTCTTGACCCACTTTCAATTACCAATAAGGTATGAAACGGGAACAGAGATATTGACTAACTTCAAACAGACAACCGCAACTCATATATCAGATCATATACATGAGTGGCGACGTCGACGAAGAATGGTTAAAACATACGTTCCTGATCAGCTTTTAGCTGAGTGGTTTATAAAGTCGTTACTTCCGGCCATAACGGAAGATGTGGCAAAGGGAGGAGTCGTAACAGAAGAGCAAGTTATAGCTCGTGCACAATACTTGGATTTAGTATATACTCAGTCTGGCACGCTCTATGAAAAAATACCAGACGCCCCTAGACCAGAGTTTTCAATCCCTCCTCCTCCTAAATCAAACAGTGACTCTCATGCCGGTGATGGCGTGATTGGCACAGCAAACACGAATCCGAAAAGGACCAATCAAAAGAAGGCCTGTAAGGATTCGAATCAAAATGCGCATGAAGAAGTTCTTGCTTCGGAAGTAAATGCCGTATCGACAGATAAGGGCAAAGAAACCAATCAACCAGGAAGCAAGAAGAATCAAAACAAAGGGAGGAAGAATAAACAAGGTGGGTCATCCCCTAAGAAAAATTCTTCAAACCTTCCTGGGAATAGGAAACGGTTTCCGTGTCACATATGTGACGACGATCATCGGACAGCAGATTGCCCGTACAAAGCTGAGTTTAAAAGATTCGTAAAAAATCCGCATACTCCAGCTGTGTTGACTGATCCTTTTCCCGACCCAAGTCAGAATCTGGTTGACAGTGGAAATGCTTCCCCATCACAAGTTATGATGTTGTCAAGTTTTAAGCGCCAAGATGATGCTTTAACATCAACATTAAACAAAAGCCATGGGAATCCACAGCCGTTGAATGGCGAAAGAAAAGGTCGACCAGGCAGTTCGACAACAACTTCGACAGAAGTTGAGCCACCATCCAACACAAGAAGCATTCCATCGATCCATGGAGGCAATCATCCTCTCCAATAGATCGGAGTAATTTTCCCAAAAGGCCCTTCTTTAATGGGCACTTTTACGCCACCACCGCCAAGTAATCTTGCGGAGTTGGATGCAACGGGATATGAAGCCTTCTATTTTTAATGGGTCTAAAAGTTTCGAGGATAGTTCCTTCCTTAAGTCAACCTCGTTTAAAAAATGAAATAAGGAGTAAAAGAGGATAGTTCTTTACGATGTCAACCTCATTAAAAAATGAAATGTCCCCTTATGATTTAGGAGGCATGCGCCTCATCTGCATTATTATTATGCTGGGGGCATCATCGAGCAGTTTTAGCAGTGTTCATGCTCGTTAAAAAATAAACGCAAGAATCGAGCAGTTTTGTACAGAGTTCATGCTCGTTAAAAAATAAACACAAGTTGTGAGCAATCTTTCCCTACAGTTCAAGCTCATCCAGAAAAAATGAACCGGTAAACAACCTCGAGAAATGTAACCTTTGAAAGCCATATTAAAATCCCTTGGTCGTGTTTATATGCCATCACCTCCATCCATTCATTTGGCCAATCGTTCACCTCCATATGTTTGTTTACCCATTTTGAGGAACAGCTGCGAAGAGTGATTTCACTTAGCCATCCTTGTGACACTGCCGTGATTGGAGAATTCCAACCTGTACCTGGAATCTGCTGCTATCCCTGTTCATCACTCGTTCCTCAAAAGACGAGTCTTCTTTGAGCTCTTTTCACTGACTCGTAAAATATGAAAAGTTTGCCGAGTTTTGGCCTTCCAGCTCGTTAAAGGACAAGAAGAGCTATCCCTCCTCTAGATTTTAATCTTTTTGGACCTGAGGGATTATTACACAAAAAGATCGAGCGCTTTTTTTGTTCGGCTCGTTAAAGAAATCAAAAATTCATCCCTTCTGTATTGTTTTATACTTTTTCGGACTTAAGGGATTAGAAGACGAAAAAGGAATTTTGGAGTTAACTTTTCGTACCTCTTCAGACTCTCTAAAAATGAAAAGGACCGAGTTTTCTTTGTCGTTAGACTCGTTAAAATGATTAAATAGCGACAAACTTGTCTTTAGACGAGAACGAGTTTCCGTATCGCTAGGCTCGTTAAAACATAGCGATGGGCTTGCCCGAAGGGCAGGTTATAGAACAAGCATATGTTATCCTCCTCAAGCTTGACAAAAATAAAGAGGTACTGGTCAGCAATGACTGGGGAAAAATTGGGAGAACCTCACAGCATTAATGGTAGCAATTCGCTCTTGAACATGACACTTTGTCCTCCGTATCACATCGGGTTGGGTTGTTTCATTCACCGGTCTCATAACCATGGTCCTCGCCACACCATCCGCAATTGGGGTAATGCTACCAATCCATCACATCAGTGTCTTTATATGTTCAAGAGATGTGGTTCTGTAAAGAGTCAACCGTGTTCCACCCACTGCCATACATTATCCTTCATCCACTTCATGACCGCCACCCTGAATCATACATCACAGTTTGTTTTCACCTCATCACAATCACTAGCTCCGTTCCGTGTCACTGATGTGGGATTCATTAAGGCCCTCCTTTGACGGATCGCTCCTTGTCGACATTAGCTCATTATCCAAGGAGTTGATCTATGAACACCCCCCTCAGTACTTTGAAGCTTGCATGCCTCAATGGCAAGTTTCTCACTTCCGGCGACAGGTATACATCAATGACCTTCGACCAGAAGATTTTGCATGGTGGTCGACGCCAAGTCCTTTATTCCCACCATGTGAATTGTACTGCCGTACCTTGAGGGTCATCATCCTTATCGGTGATTCCTCTCGCGCTTGTTAACGGTTTACATCATTGACCGGTAATCAAGCGATGTCTTTCCATGTTCGACTTCAAAAAATTCTCACATGGATCGACTTGTACATCGAGTGAAGATCGGAAGAGATTGAAGACCCCGGATCTAGTTTCATCCATCCGGGCTGCGATATATATTCAGGACATAAAGACATTTGATATGTACATCATTACAGCAGATGATCATCCTTCTCAAAGGATGATAATTTCAGCAGAGAATTATCAGTCTACAATCAGACGATCGTCTGTTCTATGTACCAAAATGTATTTATAAAGTTGAGCATGGGAATGCCCGCCTTAGCTGGATCATGAAAAATGTATGAAAAATAATGTATTGTATTGTATCTTATTACAGGACACTTCTCAGCAGATTGAATGGACTTCGGATCCTCTCAATAAAGCATTTCACCCGATAAACGACCTCATACTTTAGGGGGCATCTGTTATAGACAATTTTGTGCCTTACAGCAACAAGCATGAATTGTCAATAATCCAAGGGATCCAAAGTTCCCTAAACATGATGTTCCTACCCCTAGAGGAACAAGGTCAGCAAACCAACAGCTCTCAGATCAGTTCTCCACCTGAAAACACTCAAAAACAAGCAATCCTGAAATCAAAGCAGGTGCTCCACTAGGTTTCTGCGCTGAAACTCAGTTGCTCCATGGTGTACCTGCGTTGCAAAGCAAGTGGGACAAAGGCCACCTGCGCTGAGCGAAAAGGGACAAGTGGCACAGTGAGTCATTGCTTTGGAATCTTCCAAAATGACACTTGGATCAGGTATTTCGCCTTGTGATGAGTCAGAGGCTCTGTTTCTCCAAGTGGAAGCAAAGTTCTCCAAGTGGACTCAAGAACTGAAGATCAACTAAAGATTAACTGAAGGGAGAGAGGACACAAGGCAGCTACACATCAGTTGCAAGCTGACTCATCCTTTCTCAATTCATCTATATATTGAGCTCTCTCCTATGAGCTCAGGAGGCTGGAATTTTGTGCAAAGTAATGATATGATGTTGGTTTCATTATTGAGTTATTGGGTGATTGTTTGAGAGAGGTGAAGAAGAGCAATTCTTTCTGCTGAGAGGTGTTGCTGGGTTGGAGCCTTCAATGGTTGTAATACTCTCAGAACCTTTATTTCTTCATTAATAAAAGCTATTGAGGTTCTTTTATGTGCTCTTGTTTCAATTATATATTGTGATGATTGCATGTTTGGTTTACACTAATCCATGAACCAGTTATGATTGCATGCCTCTTGTAGTTTCCTTCTTTGTTATTTTGCAGGATCTCATTGTAGCTGGGCGAGTAGAAGAACAAAGAGCTAGGAGCAAGCGGCCAAAGAGAAGAGTTTTGATTCGACATTAAGCGCAAGGCAACGGTTAGTGCTTTCTCCATTCTCTTTTGCTTTCATAAAGAAGTAAACCTTAAGTAGTTTGTTTTACAGTTGTTGCTAAGGAACTGTCACCCTTAGAGTGGGATAGGGTCATCCGAGTCGGATACTTTTCCCTACAACAATGATCTAGGGAATGAAAGCTAGTCCACGAGCTTGACCACTCTTCCTTCGTGCAGAAAACACATTACTCTAAAGAGTGAGGAGACAATTGCTCCCATGCAATAAATATAGTCTCGTCCAAGGAGTAGATTGTAATCCAGGGGTCCTTGAACTACCATCACGTTCATGTGAACGGTTTTCCCTCTCAATGTTATGGGCACATTGGGAAGGATCCCTAACGGTCGACTGGTTCCTTTATCAAAGCCTGTCAGATTTCTCATCTCAGGCAAAAGCGATGGCGAACCAAGCGCTTTCCAAGCAGTTGAGGAAAGGATACTCACAGAAGCCCCCTCATCTTTGATGGTACCAGCCATAACCATTCTATATATTTGAACAATAATTCGGAATGGTACATTAGCTGGTAAACGGGGTCTGCCTAGTTGATTCCAATCGAAGGATACAACTAGGTTTCTTGGAGGTGGGACCGAATAGACGGCTGGGTACGACTCTGACGAACTTCCTTCCTGCGGTAAAGGAACGGGTAAATTGCCCCCATGTTCGTTGGAGTCTGTGCTTATGAAAGAATTTGGACAGTGTCATCCTTGTTCTCTTCAGTGATTGTATCATCTGAAGATGGAACCTCTGAAGGCAAGACCGGGTCAACTGTCACCTCGACCTTTTGACTTTCTTCTGGTATGGATTCAGATGGTTCATCTTCAATGGTAGATGCTTCGGTCGACCACCTGAGCGGGTCAACCAGATTTTCGACTAGTGACGGACTCGGCAAGAGTTTTTTATATCCAGGAGGAAGTCGTAACGGTGAAACCGAACGATCATCCAAAACTCTTTTAGCTTCATCTAAGAAGGGACAACGGTGAACAGCATGATCGCCTTCACACAGTTTACAAGGAAATCTATATTTTCCTTTTTGTCCTGGGGCTTCACTTTCACTAGTCGACGGTGTGTTTTCAACATGATCATCAGAGGTTGACGACACCGGGTTGTGCAAACGAGGAGACCAATCCCTTAAGATCTGAGGGATACAAGGACAATCTCTGTGAAAGTGGTCTCCTTTGCAAATGACACATGGCGATTTAGGCCTGGTCGATGCAGTGTGTGGATTTTCGTTAGACGACACTCGTTTGCCCCCGGTCGCTTTTGACTCCTTCTTCTTCTTCTCTTTCTTCTTCTTCTCTTTCTTCTCCTTAAGAACTTGAATTTTGGCTTTACCAGCCCCATCAAGCGAAGAGGAAGGAGGAGAGGAAGAATTAGAGGAAGTAGAAGGTTGGTGGGTACTTTGGATTCGTCTAATTGCTGATTCGATTATTCAGGAATAGTGGTGTTCTGAACGACAGAGGTCGAGAAGAGCCATACAAGCAAACCAATTGTCAGCCCTGGAAGCGACAATGTGGCCATATGGGGTGCACCAACATCTCCCCTAGAGATGTGTTCTGGCATATATAAAACTAGCAGCTGTCATTAACTACCTGCATTGTATCCCGGGGGTGAAATCCCATTCTAGTACATAAGTATATCGGAGGTTCTCCAATACCCTTGGGTATATCGGAGGCACTCTAGTTTGGCAAGTATATGGGAATTGTCTCACTGAATCGTTATGCATTAGACAATGCTAACACAGGATTGTGCTCCCCGTATCGTCACATATATATTGGGAGGCCCCACTAGGTTGTTATCCTTTAGCCACATGTAACTGAGTCAAACTCCTTATAGGCATGATACATTGAACATAGCATTTGGGAAGATCATCAGTCCTATGTTAAGTCCTTGGTTTCAACTAAGGAGTATATAATAGTTCACGAATACTTGGTAAACCCTCTTGCCTAATACACCCTTTTTTATTTATTTCTTGTTTTTAAGTTTTAAAATTTAATTTCCCATGATAACATGACTTACCTATGCAGTTATCCTTGGCCTCACATTGCCTGACTAATAGTAAGTTTTAATTGTAAGCTCAAAGCAACCCCCCCCCCAAAAAAATTGTTTTTTAGAGAAGGTCATTATGGCTAAACCACCGGGTTCGCCATACATATCCCCTTCATCATCTAACATTAAAGGGTCATCACAAGGGTCCATCCTAGGATTTCATAGTCACTTGAAGCCCAAGGTCTTGAACTTGAAATTATCCCGAGTATTCAACCCCTTGCTTCTCGTCCTCCACCTTGATATTCTTCATCTTAGGAATCTGACCCAGAAACTCCTGAGAGTCCACAAAAGTTTTTATTATTCCCACTGAATCTTCTTTTTTATCCATTGGTCATATCTCCTTAATGGTCGTATAGTCCATACGATAATCTTGGTGTACCTGTAGAGCTTTCTCCACCATCATCGCAGATTCCCCCTCACTAATTGTTTCCACCCATGGCATCAGAAGGTGAGTTTCCAACCTCTCCTTGAGGTCCTCCTCCCAAAGTCTCAACCACTCACACTCCTAGTGTTAGTGATGATTATGAATATAACTTTCCACCTGAAGGCTTTCTGTATTTGGGAAGTGCGCCACCTCTACCAGCGCCTGAAAGGAGTGAACCTTTGTTTCCACCTAGTTATACCCCTTTGGCTCAATTGGTTTCAAGTACTCCAAGTGCATCTTCACTTTATCACAATCCCATTTCATCATTGAACACCATGCCTACTTCTAGTTCGTTTGTTTCAAGTGTGGCCTCTCAAATTCATGTACCAACTGTAGTTTCTTCAGTTCCTATTCAAACAACAATTACGATTGGGAAAATTAATATCCCTATAGGTTCCTCAGGTCCTCCATTAAGTGGACAATATGTGCCACCACCTATGCCACAGCATGGGGGGAAACAACCACCTCCTCCATATGTACCTCCTATTTAGGGTGGAACTTATGTGAGTGGATCTCAAACTCACTCTACCACAGTTAGTCAAAATGCTGGCAGTGTACCTTATCCTAGTGGATCATCTATTCCATCTTGATCAGGCCAAATATCGTATCAACAACCTCTTTCAGCCCATATACCCTGCCAAAAACGTACCCTCCATATGGCTCCCAATAGCCTCAAAATACACCTTTTACTCGACAGGAAGGACCCTAAATACAACTTGGTTCAAATCCATCATTTGGGACATCTAGTCAATTTCAAGTTGGAACCTATCAGTACCAACCTGGAACGCAACAAATTCCACAAGGAACTTTCCAACAACATCAGCCTTATGTAAAACAAGGACCTTATGTGCAACAAGGTCTTTATCAACAACCATTTCAGTAGCAAAACCAACCCTTGTATCAACAGGGCCAACCCTTACAACAATAAGGTCAACCCCTACAACAGCAGGGTCAACAATTTTATCACCAGGGTCAACAGTTGCAACAGCGACCTTACATTCCATACTCTACGTAAGTTTTTTATCTAGCTTATGGTTCTTAATGGCCTATGATGGGTCAGTATCAACCTTACCCTAGCCAAAACCCAACTTTGTGGGGGGGAATCCACCTTTGTATGGTCGGAATACCTCTCAGTGGGGGAAATATTAAGCTCCTTATGGTCAAAATACACCACTTTGGGGGAAGAACCCATACCATCAAGGTCGGAATCTGCAAGATGGGCCTTATCAAAGGCCTCACATGCCTTTCAATCCACAATTTCCATTTCTAGCAACGTTAGAACTACAGGATGTGTCAAGGCTCACAAATGACCCAATACTCCATTTGTCGTATTGGCCTCTGATTCCAACTAATATTCATGGAAATTGTCTGAAATTCAAAGGGAAGTCTGGAGAAGACCCCCAGGCCCACATTATGACTTACCATTTATGGTGTTCATCCAATTCTCGGTTGATGATTCCATTTGTATACATCTGTTCCAGTGAACCTTGACAGGTGCTTACGTGAAATGATACATCGAGTTGCCTCGAGGTTCCTATCAATACCTCAATTCTTTGACAGTGGCCTTCCTTACTCACTTCCAGCTACCAGTTCAATATGAAACTGGTACCCATCTACTTATGTCTTTGAAACAGAATATTGTTACCCACATCTCCGATCATATCCATGAATGGAGATGTCTGTGTCACCTTATCAAGTTCGATATACCTAATGAGATATTAACTAAATGGTTTACCAAATCATTCGTTAATAAAATTTCCAAGGACATAGCTATGCATGGTTGTGTGACCAAAGATCAAGCCATTTCCCATGCCCAATATATAGATTTGGTATATTCCCAATTTGGCACGTTATGTGATCTCTTGTTTGATGCTCTGAGACCATCTACAAATCCGACATCTTTCTAACCTCTAGAGGTACGCTGGTCGATGGTATTATTGGGTCAATGACTCAAACTTCCAGTAAAGCTTCTTCGAAGCAAAAATCTATTTCAACCACTACATCCAATTCTCCTTCAAATCCCTCTTCAAATCCTGGTAAAACCTCTGAGGTTAATGTCATTCAATCTACCGTGAAAGACAAAACCTCAAAAGGTAAAAAGAAGGGTAAAGGAAAAGCCAAATCTGATACCCCAAAACAAGATCCTCTAAAATCATTTATTGATGATGCATCTAAATGTAAGCCCAAATATCCTTGCCTCATTTGTGAGGAAGATCACTATACCAAGTATTTTCTCTGTTGTATTGAAGTTAGTCGCTTGTTAAAAGGCACCCAAGGGACATCGACTATATTAAAAGAACCTTTTCCATCGCAGCAAACCTAACTGATAAAACAACCACAATCTTCTACATCTTCCAATTCTCAGGTTTATATGAGTGGGACAACGCCTATTTCTATTGCCACTCATTCAAAGGACTATCTGACTCCTCCCAAATAGGTTGTGGAGAAAGAAGTTACTGATACACTTTCCACTTCTACCCCACCCAGTTTTTCTCATCTTTATATTGAGAGACCTAGTAATGAATCTGTTATCTGACCACCTCCCAAGGGTGTCCTTCGGAAATAATCTTACAATCTGAATGTGAAAGCTACCCAGCATTACAATATTGTCGAAGATTTAGCTCAAGCGCCTTTAGCAATGTATGCCTTGGAAGTTCTCCAGAGTTATCCATCGTAGCAGAAAGCACTACAATCCGCTATAGGGGGAATTGACCCTACTGATATGAGTCTGGTTGCCTTTGACCTGGAAAATTATGTTCCATGTCTTCCACATCAACTTTCCTTTTAATCCAAGTCATTATCATATGGAAGAGGATTCAATGGATTGTGGTTGATGAGGGTGCTTCCACATGCATCATGTTTGTCTCATGTTGGAAAGATATTGGCTTTCTACCTCTCAACCAGTCTCCTAACACCTTATAAGCCTTTGATGGTAGAGGATCTCATGCTTACGGTATTCTCATAAACTTTCCCATAACGTTGGAAGGGAAAACTGTTAACATATAAGTGGAAGTCGTTGATGCCAATTTGAATTATAACCTTCTACTTGGTCAAAGTTGGACCCATGCTATGTCTTGTGTGGTTTCTACTTTGTTCTGTGTGCTCCGTTTTCCTCATGAGGGGAAAATAGTCATCGTTGATCAATTATTTTTTTCTCTTCTAGCTCTTCAAATGACAATGTGCCATTTGTGGAAAATACTGACATTCCTTATGAGAGTGTTGGGGCGGGTCTTTTTAAAGACTCTGCTCTTATGGGAACTTTTTCCCTCCCACCTCCAAACGTCACTTCCATCAACATGATCTCCACTTCACACGATCCTTGGATCGTTCCTCATCCCGATCAAGTTGATTATTTTGGTGATGTCATGCCACTCAACCCAGCAAAAAAAGCCTATCAAGTTGTTGTTTTGGCTTCAGCGGTCACTTCTAAAAGTCATGCTAATCTTAGTATGCATCTAGATGCATATTCACAATCCCCTTGGCTTGGTTCTTGGGATTCTCTGGATCCCTTGAATGAGACATTTCCCACTGACGAGAGTATCACCGAGGTTATGTCTCTTGAAGAAACTCCTTGGAATGATGCCCATCATCATTCCTCATTTCTCTTGAGTCTTGGAGAGATTTCATCATGTTTAGATACCTTTGTTACCCGCGCATTGACTCATCCACTTCAAACACCTATTTTGGTACATGAATTTTTGTCTGAGGGAAACATGAGAAACATTACTTCTACCTTTCCCATTGACATTTCAATCCAATCTGAGATTGTCAAAATATTTCAACTAGGGGCCTCTTTTTCTCACGATGAGCTTAATATTTTCTTACCCTCCTTCATGAGACCTTATCGTCGAGTGTTTACCGTTCACCCATTATCACAATGGGGCATTAATCCGATGACTCATAACCCTCACTCACCCGGGGGGCATGGAGGCATTGTTATTTATGTGTGTTATTCCACTATTTGGCTGAGTTGATTCTTACATGTCATGCTAATGGTGAAAAGCCAATTTTACTCTTTGTTGATCGATTACCTGAGTCCAAAAATGGGCTCCATCTAAAAAAAATTACACGTTTTTTGTGTAAATACTTTTTTACATTAGAGTGTTTTCATTAGTGTGCAGTGTGGTTTTGGTGTGTTAGTTTTCTTTTGCAAACATTTTCCTCTGCTTACATCGTGCTCTACTTGGTTTGCAGATGTCATCCAACAGTTACGTGGGTTTTTTTTATGGTACTTGTCATAGTATACAGAATCTATCTTCCGTTGCATGGGAACCCTAATGGTGATTTAGTGAATTTACAAGGTATTTGTTTAGGTCATACGACTAATAAAATTGTTGAATATAGTGCGGTCATCGAGATTTTGTCAAAATCTATTGCTCTTGGAATTAGAAAATTAATCGTAAAACTTGATTCACAACTCATTGTACTACAGCTTAATGGGCAATATTTAGTTAGAAACCCTCAAATTTTGAGTATGTATTTGCGATTTCGTCTCTTGGAATGAGACTTTGATTTTATTACTTATCATCACATTCCAAGATGCATGAACACATTAACAGATGCATTAGCTAACTATGTGTTAAATAGACATTTGCGAAACATGTAAATCATAAAGCATCACATAATAGAAATGTTAAACAAAAAAACATGTATACATATATATATAGAGAGAGAGAGAGAGAAAGAGAGAGTGTTTGCAAAAGAGTTTGTTACATCAAAATGACAAAATTTGTGTTTTGTGACACATGGATTTATAAGCCTACATCAATGCAAAAAGTAAACTAGAGTTGGCTATTCACCCACATGGTGCTCATGATAGCATGAAATAGCCCTAATGGCTCGGCCCAACAGAAAATGTAGTCTGAAAAAAACTGCTACAGCGTGTCTCTGATACCGTAATGGAACCTCATCTATCGAGGCATACTCTGAAATGCCCCTGGTTAAAGCTTCCAGGTTACGTTCTACCTCGACAATCAGATCAGCTCCCTCCTCATAAGGGGCCTCCTCAATCTGGCATGCCACTCATCTAGAAATTGGAGATACTCCTAGAGGTCTCTCTGGTCCCACATCTGCAAATCATCATAAGTCAAATCTCAGTACACATACAAAAAAAATCAAAAACTTTAAAAATAGTGTTTACCTTAATCGGTCCATTGTGCGCCTGGTGGAAGTGGAAGATTTGGATCTCCTCGAAAATTTGTGACTGCATATGCCCAATCACCAACCATGATTTTTTGTTGATGCATCCATCCAAAACATACTGGAGGGAATGATATATGTTGGCCACCTCCATGTCGATGCATCATCTCACCACATCTAAGTAATCATGGATCTCTAAGAAGAACATCACCAAAATGGATCCAAAACCAAATTTTTTCAGAATCCTTCACTTTCACTTGGTAATTCAGTGCTTCATGCAAACCAAAAAACTCTCACTCCAATTGAAGACCGTGGGATTTAGACACTCGATTGCACACTAGAAATGAGACTATGTTTCCTCATGCAATGCCTGAGCCCCAGATATCCAGGCCATGGTTTGCAGGATTGTTCATAGTGGGAGATTTTTTATGGTCTTTATATCGATCTTCCCACTTTGGGTCCTTTTGGTCCCTAGAAAATTCCTTACAATCAGTATATATGTGCTCTCTCCTCTAGTGTGCGAACCGGACAACTGAACTCATTGTCCCTATCTAGATAAGCTAGTAATGAAATAAATGTCTGCAACATCTATTTTGAGTTTTTGGTCCCTGATCATGAATAGTTGGTGATCCACATTCCACCAACTAATCAGATGTTGTAATAACTCGAGCTGGGATGTAATCCCAGGAATCCTAAAGAATTTGATCAATCTCCATGCTCGTAGGGAATCAATATAATCTTGATCCTAATCTACTTGATTTTCTTCAGCTTCATGTCCTCATTCTTTCCATTAAACCAACATTTTGGACTGATTATTCTATGGAAAAACAGTAAAACAACATTTCATGAGCTTTGATGGAGACAAAATCCAAGAAAAACCATTCAAAATGGAGGATTTCACACAAATATTTTATCTCGGTGCCAGCACAACTATGTGTGAATTTTCACGCACTACCAACGTGATGGCCTAATTGACCACAGGGTGAGCAATGCGAGTTCGATGGGTAAAACTCGCATTGATCACCCTCGACATAAAATTTTTACAAGTCCTCCTTGTTGAACCTAATTTATGGATGAAAATTCATGAAATGAGTACCAAAATGAATCTTGCTCCCAGTATCAGTTCAAGAATTGAAGAGCAGTCTTGTATCTGTGTGGACGGTGATCTTGCTGCTGGTATCAGTTCAGGAATTGACAAACAGTCTTGTCTCTATGTGGATGGTGATCTCGCTACCTTAGAGCTCAGAAATATGGCGTGTTCTGATCCAATCACCGTTATACCAAGGAGCAAAGCCAATCACATTGGGAGTCAGCTCGATGGTGTGAAGGATAGCTTATTTTCCGTGGGTGGCTCTCTCTTATTGCGCAGAGATGGGTTACCAGTCTCTGGTTCTAGTCCAGCTCATAAAGGTTCTGGTCTGGTTGATTTATCAAAGAACGAGATCTCCATCTCTTTAGGGCGGAACAACGACTCGGTTCCGATCGCTGGTTTGTCTGGCCAGATCTGTGTAGACAGTGAACGCTCAAACAATGACAATTTGACGGTTATTAATAATAACTATAATAATATTTTTATTATTAATAATAATAATAATAATATTATTATTATTATTATTATTATTATTATTATTGTTAATAATAATATTAATAATTCTAATAATAATAATAATTATTATTATTATTATTAAGAATAATATTTATAATAATAATAATAATAGAAAGAATAGTAATAGCATCAGGGTTAATGTTAAGAATAATAAGAATAATGATATTATAATAATAATAAGGATGCATTATGTATTAATACAAACAATTATAGTTGTAGGAAAAATAACTTGAAAGGTAATAATATATTTATTAATGATAATAAGAATATTAATAATAATAATCCTACCCCTGCATCTCATATTAAAAACAAGGTTGTCAATGTATCTAGTTTTTCCTTTCCCCTGTCAGTTTTTAAAGTTTTGGGTAAAGGCTTAAATTTTGCCTTAGCCCCTAAAAGATCCCAGTAGATGATATTATTTGTGACATTGATTTTGCGATCAGGGGTTTACCTGATAAGGTTAAGAACACTATTAGGTAGGATTGTGTTGTTGTCTTGAGAAAGGCGAAGCCCCCTAAGAGCAACTTGAGCAAGGAGGAATATGTTGCCCTCAGATCCTTAAACCAGAACAAAGATATTGTTGTTCTAAAAGCTGACAAAGGTGGAGCGGCTGTCATTCTTAACAGGGTAGATTACCACAATAAGATGTTGGATCATCTTCATAATAGTGGAAGCTATAAGAAGCTTCCCAAAAACCCATTAAAAAATATTTCTAGGAATGTAGCTCAGTGAGTTCCC
Organism: Pinus tabuliformis; assembly: GCA_031772625.1. Classification (NCBI taxonomy): domain Eukaryota; kingdom Viridiplantae; phylum Streptophyta; class Pinopsida; order Pinales; family Pinaceae; genus Pinus; species Pinus tabuliformis. The sequence continues at coordinate 1,107,539,596 of CM062816.1, read as the reverse complement.
TGCACCATAAACTCATTGAGAGCAACCCCATTACTCCTAGAATCTATGGGCTCCCTAAAATTCACAAAGAAGGAGCTCCCCTAAGGCCCATTGTCAACACCATTGGAGGTCCGACCTACCTTATTGCAAAATTCCTTGCGTTAAAGCTTAAGCCCTTAGTTGGCCGTACAGAGTCCTTCGTGAAAGACTTTGCTTCCTTTATTTATAAGCTCAAGGACATTAAATTTGACTCTGAATAAATTCTTGTTAGTTTTGATGTAGTTTCCCTGTACACTTGCATCCCTATAAATGAGGCCATGGAGGTAATTAACCACCTAACAGATCCTGACACCGCACGGTTAGTTGAGATCTGCCTCAATTCCACCTTTTTCAGTTTTGAGGGGGAGTTCTTTGAGCAAACCTGTGGGGTTTCCATGGTGTTATAGACATTTTTGGGCACTACAACCCCAATCAAACATGTTCATAAACCAAGGGCTCCTATGTCCCTAAAATTGTTGTTCCATACCCTAAAAGAACAAGGTCAGCTGATTACATCATCTCCCAGAAGTTCTCCATGAAAAATTGCTCAGAACTGGTCAAAACTGGACCATCTCACCTGCTCCATAGTAAAAGTGTGATGCATCCCACCTAATGCACATGGGTGGTGTGATGCATACTGAAAATCCCTTCTATGGGGTGCGATGGGTGAGAGTGGACAAATGGAAGAGACAGTTTGTGAGGTGGATGGTCATCGAATCTTCCAGAAACTTCTCCTGTGACACTTTCCTCTCTGAATTCGCCCAAGGATGAGTAAGAGATCATCAATCTCCAAGTGGAATCAAGAACTATCAGAGAGAGGACACTAATCAAAATCCCAGAAGTTGACTCACCCCCTTGCAATCATCTATATATGGATCCCTCATCCCAGAGATCCAGAGGCTGTAATTTTGTGTCTTGTAAGGAAGTGTTGTTGGTTTCTTGTTGGAATATCATAGTGTTGGGTGATCTAAGCTTTTCATGAGTTGAAAGAAGGGATTTCATGCTAGAGGATGACGCTGGGTCAGAACAATTGATTGTAATCCTCTTTGCTATTCTTGATATTAATAAAGCTATTCAAGTTTTCCTCCACATTCTTCTATGTTTGATGATATATGCATTTGTGTGGTCAATATACATCTGGTCCTATATTTTTTATGATTGTAGATCTCTGTTCTCCGATAGTATTATGCTGCTTTGATTACACAGGTGCTCTTTGAAGCTGGGTAGACGAAGGAGAAGCGGCAAGGATCTGTTAGAAGGGAGAGGAACCGAGCAAGGAACCAAGCGCAAGACTGAGGTTGGTGTCCTTCATTCCACTCTTATCTACTTCTCATAAAGGAAAACGAAAGTAGTTTTAGTTTGATTGTTTCTAAGATAGCTACCAGTCTTAGTGGGACTAGCAGCTCCAAGTGGACACTAGATTTCCCGATAACAAAATGGCGACTCCACCGAGGAGTGAATAGATTATTTGTTTGTCTATATTGGTTTGTTTTATAAACTTACAGATAGAGCATGAAGTCAAGCCAGCTAGCCTTCAAACTAAATTTGCTATGCAAGTGCAAAGTAGATCAATGTTGCTTCAATCTATCTCTGGGTTTTGTTTATAAAATGAACAATCGATTTACAAACTTTCTAATTGCCCTAGTGGTGGCTCTAGTAACCTCATTAGATCAGCCCCTGTGATTTCTATTTACTGTACATCATTTGCTCGGCCTAAATCCCTGAACTGAGCTGCAAACTGTGACCAAGAGACAAGTAAAGTCTCATCCTGGTACCATCGCACCCTCTCTTCAAGGAAACCAGTATGCATCGCACCTCCCGTGTGCAGTAGGTGGGATGCATCCCTGTTTCCCTGTGTTACAGGTTCGATGATCAAAAAAGGCTAATTTTGCCTCCAGGTTTTGGTTTTTCTTCACTCTTTTCAGCTCTATTCAGGAGTTTGGTTGTCTTTGATCAGTATACCACTGTGGAAACCCCCTTCCTTTCCATCATTCCGCCTCCATCGTGCAAAGAACTGTGAATTTTTTTGTGTATTTTCCGCCATTTTCAGTTCTCTTTTACAAAGTAGTAACATAGTCGAACTGTCATCTTTTGATTTGAAAGTGTCACAAGTGTCGTTTTCAGTCAAATAAAAGAATCCTAATGTTCTTAATGGTCAATTATACAGTTACTCTTGTATTTGATTTGAATTAGTAGTTTTTTGAGTGTCGAAAGCAGTTTTCAATTCAAAATAGTAAAGTGTCGTCATTATCTTCCTTTCATTTTTGAAGAGAAAATTGTTAGTACTGTCGCTTTGAAAAGATAATTCAGATTTTTACTTAGCATTCTTCTTGTCATTCACACATTAAGAAAGCTGAAAACAAATACATGCATGTGAATTTTCATTTAGACTGCTTGTTGGTTTGATTTAGGATAGTGCATCTCGTGTGTGCTCTCTGCTCTATGTTGAAAGAATGTCATCTCTCTTTCTTTAGTAGCTAGGATTTTCATTGCAAAAAGAAGATTAAACGATTGTTTATCATCTTAGATTTCATTTTATGAATTGTACATCTACATCACGCGGTGAACCTGAAAGGAAAATTTCTTAAGAAAGATCAACTGTAAAATCAATTTAATGAACCTAAAAATACTTTGGAACCTAACGCACAATGTCTAGAAGTCTAGGCTAGAGACGTATTCCGGCGTCGTAAATCCTAGTAACTATCACTTTCACTGTTGGTTGGGTGATTCCTCCTCTTTGAGACGACAAGTGCCAGTACAGACTTATGCTCCCACGTATCGTCGACTATATATTGGGAGACCACAATAGGCTATATCCTTTATCCATAGGAAGCTGTGTCTGCCGCCCTATCGATCGCAATGCACTAAACACAGCATTTGGGAAGATTGACTGCCATACCGTAAAAAGTATTCTGCAGTTTTGCGATTGGTTTGGTAATCCCTCTGTCTAGATTTCCAGAGTAGTCTCTTTCACTCATTTTCAGACTCATTAAAGGAAAAGGTCCATCTGAGCACTTGTCACTTCAGGCTCATTAAAAATTGAAGGCGACTAGAGTCATATTTTGTTTTTTCTCGACTCTTAAAAATTTAAAAAACAAGTTGTGTCAAAGCATCTAAAGTTTATTTTAATCAGAATAACACCACCTTTCCCGCATTGGTCTTAGGTGAGAAAAATGGATTCCACCAACCAAGGATTTCCCCTTGGAGGAAATCCTAGTCCTTTCTCCTCTTGGGGAGATTTTGGTGCACCCCATATGGCCACATTGTCACTTCCAGGATCGACAATCGGCTTGCCCGTATGGCTCTTCTCGACCTCTGTCGTTCAGAACACCGTGATTCCTGAGCAATCAAGTCAGCAACTAGATGATACTAAAGTTACCCCCCAACCTTCTACTTCATCTGATTCTCCCTCTCCTCCTTCCTCTTCGCTTAATAAAGCTGGTAAGGCCAAAAATCAAGTAACTAAGAAGGAGAAGAAGGGGAAAGAGAAGAAAGAGAAGAAGAAGAAGGAGCCAAAGGCGAAAAGGGATAACCGGGCATCGTCTAGTGAAAATCCACACACTGCATCATCTAAGCCTAAATCTCCATGTGTCATTTGCAAAGGAGACCACTATCACCAAGATTGTCCCTGCATCCCTCGGATCTTAAGGGACTGGTCTCCTCGTTTGCACAACCTGGTGTCATCAACCTCTGAAGACCATGTTGAAAGGACACCATCAACTAGTGAAAGTGAAGCATTTAGACAAAAAAGGAAATGTAAATTTCCTTGTAAACTGTGTGAAGGCGATCATGTCGTCCACCGTTGTCCCTTCCTAGATGAAACTAAAAGAGTTTTGGATGACCGTATGGCTTCACCGCTATGGCTTCCTCTTGGATATAAGAAACTCTTGCCGAGTTCGTCGCTAGTTGAAAATCTGACCAACACACCATTGTGGTCGGTCGAAGCATCTGTCATGGAAGATAAACCCGCTAAATCCATACCAGACAAAATTCAAAAGGTTCAGGCGACAGTCGGCCCGGTCTTGCCTTCGAAAGGTACATCTTCAAATGACACAATCACCGAAGAGAATGAGAACAACACCGTTCAAATTCTTTTCGTAAACACCAACTCCGATGAACATGGAGGCAGTCTACCCGTTCCTTTACCGCATGAAGGAAGTTCGTCAGAGTCATATCCGACCGTCTATTCGGTCCCACCTCCAAGCAACCTAGTTGTTTCCTTCGATTGGAACCTACTTGGTAGACCCCATTTACCAGCTAGTGTACCATTCTGAATCATTGTACAAGTATACAGAATGATCATGGTCGATACCATCATAGATGAAGGGGATTCTATGAGTATCCTTTCCTCGACTGCTTGGAAAGCGCTTGGTTCGCCATCGCTTATGACTGAGATGAGAAATCTAATAGGCTTTAACAAAGGAACCAGTCGACCATTAGGGATCCTTCCCAATGTGCCCATAACATTGAGAAGGGAAATTGTTCATCTAAACGTAATGGTAGTCCAAGGGCCTTTAGATTACAATCTACTCTTGGATGTGACTATATTTATTGCATGGGAGCCATCTTCTCCTCACTCTTTCAAGTAATGTGTTTTCCGCATGAAGGCAGAGTGGTCCAGCTTGTAGACCAGCTTTCATTCCCCGGATCACACATAGAAAATAGTCAAATGTCGTCCCTAAATGGTCTTTACATGCAAGGAATGTCCCATCAGTCCCCAGTCCCCCACCTGAAGAGCACGAGTGATTCAAGAGGACATGACTGAAACCCAGGGGGCATGCACCCTGGTCTGCTTCGGTAGGAAAACTCTGGGTATAGGGTAGGTTTCCGCGAAGGATATATGACTGGTCCGATCCTCGTCTGTATAGGAAGAGGGGATTAGACTGGATAAGATACCTCCGTGAAAAGGTAGGCCTTTCCTGACAGAACAAACGTTTTGTCTGCAAATTGAGGGGTAACCTAGAAACTCTACTTCGCTATACCTGGGGGCATGCAAACCTCTTGTGAGCAAGCGAGAAACGACCAACTGACGTTAACTCTATGATTCCGTTGACTTCAACCGCCTAGGTCGGGTGAGTGGTCAAATTAACCATTCATCTTCGCATGGGCCACCATGGCACTGGCAAAGTAAAGGAAAAAGTTTCCTACCTAACCTTGGTAGTGATCTTGGTAGTTAAGTAGAGGGGCGTAGTTGGTCGTTCCTAGCTTGCATGCGAGAGGCACCAGGGCAAAGCTTTGAAAGGTGAAAGCTCCATAAAAAATGGCATCTTAGATGAGATATCCTTATTATATGACTAACACGAGTAGTTTTTATGTGGAGTTCAAGCTCGTTAAAAATTAAACATAAGCAATGAGCAAACGTTCCCCCAGAGTTTAAGCTCATTAAAAAATGAACCAATTTCCAGTAAATAACCATTGTGAATGCATTATCATCGGCTTTTGAGCTCTGGTCGTGTTCTCATCATCATCTCCACTCTGTTTTAGCCGATCATTCACCTCCATTTGATTGTTTACCCCTTTTGAGGAACAGCTGTGAAGAGTGATCCTGTTAGCCATCCTTGTGACACTGTCGTGATTGGAAAATTCCAAACCTTACCTGGAATCAGCTGCTACCCGAAATTATCACTCGTTCCTCAAAAAACGAGTCTCCTTTAAGCTCTTTTCACCTGACTCATAAAATATGAAAAGATTGCCGAGCAATTGGCCTCTCCAGCTCGTTAAAGTGACCAGAAGTGCTATCCCTCTTCTAGAATTTAATCTTTTTGGACCTGAGGGATTATTACACAAAAAGATCGAGCGCTTGGTTTGTTTGGCTCGTTAAAATTACCGAAAATTCATCCCTTTTGTATTATTTTATACTTTTTCGGACTTAAGGGATTATATGATGAAAAATGATTATTGGAGTTTCCTTTACATCCCTTTTCAAACTCTCTAAAATTGAAAAGGACCGAGTTATCTTTGTCGTTAAACTCGTTAAAACCAAATAGCGACAAACTTGTCCATACAGACAAGAACGAGTTTCACTATCGCTAGGCTCGTTAAAATATAGAGACGGTTTTGCCCGAAGGGAAAATTATAGAACAAGCATATGTTATCCTCCTCAAGCTTGAAAAAAATAAATAGGTACTGGTCAGCAATGACTGGGAAAAATTGGGAAGAAAATTTGAAGAAAATTTATTGGTAGCAAGTCACTCTTGAACATGACACCTTCACTTTGCATCCGAGTCGGGTTGGGTTGTTCCGTTCACTGGTCATATCACCACTGGTCCATCACAACATCAATATTTGGGGTTAACACTACCAATCCATGTCAGTGTCGCTGGTATGTTCAAGAGAAGTTGCTCAGAGAATTCACCTGTGTCTCATCCACTGCAATACATTCACGCTCCATTCTTTCATGACCGCCACCCTGAACCCTGTATCATCAGATCGTTTTCACCTCCAAAATCATTTACTCTGTTCCATGTCGTAGATGTGGGATTCATTAAGGCGCTCCTACGGCGATTCGCTTCTTGTCGACATTAGCTCATTATCCAAGAAGTCGACTTAGGAAAAACCCTTTCAGTACTTTGAAGCTTGCATGCCTCAATGGCAAGTTTCTCACTTCCGGCAACAGGTTTACATCAATGGCCTTCGACCGAAAGATTTTGCGCGGTGTTCGACGCCAAGTCCCTTATTCACACCACGCAAATTGTACTGTAGTACCTTGAGGGTCATCATCATTATCGGTGATTCCTCTCGCGCCTGTTAACAGCTTACATCATTGGTTTTGTTAGTGTCATTCTTTCTAGCCTTCCTACAGTGATCAAATATGCTCTTACAAAGTGGTCTCAGAGTCTCAAGGTCAAATTTTGTCATTTCAGTGAGTCTTCAAGCCAAAATTTGGTCACTAGGCATTAGGTCTAGGGTTTGCCCAAATGTCAGTCCATGTTATCATTCAGCTGAGCCTATCATCATTCAGAGGGTTTTCATTATCATTTCAGTGTCTAATGAGTCATTTTACATCTTGTTCATGCTTCAGTTGTGCCTTGGCAAGGTCATTTCCCTCTCCTAGGGTTTTGAAGGCAATTTCTCTTGGATGGTCAAATCACCGGAAAAACTTGTTTCCTAATGTTCATACACCTTCCCCTGTCCTTAAAGTACCTTATAAAACACTTCCCATCCCTTAGATCCGCCAAATTCCTCATTTTTCCACAAACCCTAGTTTCTAGCTACAACCTGGCAATTTTCTAGGTTTGGCCTGTGTTTTGCCCTTTTCGACCCCTTCCCCTCACTCAATCTCTGAGATTCCACTTTCCTCTGCTTCCTAAAATCCCTCCCTACTTCCAAAAATTTTCCCAAGAATTTAGAAGCCCCCTATCCCCTTCATTTCGCTCCATTTCGACAAAATTCCTTGTTTCACACATCGGGACAAGTCGCACTCAAATGATGTTCCAGAGCAATAAAAGATGCATTTTAGAAAACTGAGAGAGGTTTTTTTCCATAACATGCCAAAGAAGAAAAACCTCCTTCACTTTTTTCACAGGTGTCATGGTTTTAGAGAAATGCCAAAATTACAATCGTCGGATCCAAGGAGTTTGGCCAAGGCACAAAAACGGAAAAAGAAGACCAATCCCCTCCGTATCTTGGCTGAGGCCTCTCTCACTCACCATGATACTCATTAGCATCCTCCTAGCAGAAAACCCAGGAAATTTTGAGAGTTTTGAAGCATTTTTGGGAATTTTACAGGTTTTGGCTATTTGACTGGTCTCACCCCGCGCGCGACCATACATGGGGGCAACTCAGAACGGGGAAAACTTTGCATTTTTGGAATTTTCATGCAAAAATACACTTGCCTATGGATGGGTTTCAGATTTTATGGAGATTTGGGCTTCCAAAAGCTCAAAATACATGCAATTTTTTACTTTCTGCCCCTATTTTGAGTTGCAGAAAGCTGTCTTGGGAGAAATGACTTTTGAGGGGTCAAATTAACTCCAAATTCATAAATTCTAGTGGGGTTGGAAAGTAGACTCGCAAACCTTTCCAACGAGCTATCTTTCACCTGATTTGGACACCGGGAAGGCCCTCAAACAGAGCTGTGAATGTGCGCAACCAGTCAGGAAGGGGGGCGCGACCAGTCAGGCAGTTTTTTGCCAGATTGCACTGTACAGCCCAGAAAACGCAGATTTGACTCAGTTTGACTTTTTGGGGTGGAAGATGATTATATTTGATGTAATTATTGTAACTCTAAGACACTTTTACTCTTGTTTATCACTTCTAGAAGATTCTTTGATGTAAATGGTAAATATTTAATGCATGGATAGGTTCCCTAAGTTTTAGAGGCAAGTTGTTTTGACTGCCTATTATCTAGTGCTCAGTTTAGAATTAGTTGAAACAGCTCCTAGGAAGCTGAGATCGACCCCTAGAGGTGGGGAAAGGAGTTAGATCATCTATATTATGCCTTCTCTTGCTCATTTTCATGGTTGGACTCTGGAGGGAGAAGCTCTATTGTATATTTTACTTGTATCTCTGCAATTTGAGGAAAAGGAAGGCCAGGGTTTTGCAGACATCATTGTGGATTCTTGTGGATTATTATGTTGATGGTGTGTTTCCTACTTGTCATTGTAAGTGTGTTTATGTGTTCCATCTCTTATTCTATTGCTGCTAATTAAACAAAAGAAGTGATAAAATTTGAATTCATGCATGCCATGCTCAGCTTTCAATTTTGTTTAATATTTATGTTTTCCACTGTCTAAAGAGGATTCAAAGTCATTGTTTGCCCTTTTTAGCTCCCTCTCTTTCTTCCTTGATCATCCATCTCAGCTTAAGGCATCAGCACAAACTCCTACCTTGCCCCAAAGACCCACCTGCAAAAACTGAGCTCAATCCCCACACCCTGAATTGCACTCCCTCCAATTGCCACCAAAAACCCCAAAAACCTTAAATCAACCCTCCTTATCAGTTTACTAGCCTAATATCAGCGTCACTGTATTGGTCGTCTCTGTCCATTGAATATTTTACTGAGATTGACCGGAGAGAGCCTTCTCATACCCCGTAGGGCTAGCTACGAGGTGAAATGGTTTGATGTTGCCTTGAAGGTTTACCTTCCTCAGCCTAGGGTGAAATCTCAAGCGCTAACATAGTGGCGACCATACTAGGGAGAACAAACTTGTCTGTGGTTTGATGTTTTGGTTTCATAAGTCTTAGACGGAGCCTGAAGTTATGCCAGGTAGCCTTCGAAACGCTTTTGCTTTGCACAAGCGGAAGTAGATAAACGCTGCTTCAGTCAATCTCCGTGAGCTTGTGAATACATCACTTCATTTTCATTTTACCCCAGTACATGTATCAAGTTCAGATCTGATTGTTGATGGTGAACAACAATCAGACACTGACAAGGCTGAAATCATTCACTGGCGACTCCTTCACTGAAAACTCCAGAGATCAATGCTTCATGGTGACTTCACTGCAGAGAGATCAGTAGCTTTGAGATTTTCAAGATGGATCGGATTGCAAGAAGATATGCTCCCTTGAGCCGAGATCACATTCCAGGTTTTCCAAATAAAATTCCGAAGGTAGATTGGTCAAGGAATTTGCCTATATTTAATGATGATGGTAAGAAGGATGCTGCTTTACATCTAGTTAGATTTCATATGCATATTCGCAAGTTGAAGGTGGATTTTCCTGAAGATTGTTTGATGAAGATATTCTTGGCCACTCTAGAAGGTAAAGCCCAATCATGGTATGAAAGTTTGCCACCTGCTTGTATTTACTGTTTAAAAGATTTTCATGCTATGTTTATTGAAAGATATAAGGACTCTTATCCATCATTGGATTTAGTTCAAGACTGTTGCCAACATGCCTATAGTTTTATTGAAAGCCTTGAGAAATATTATGAAGATGATAATTTTATGGATGTTGAGATCATGGAGGCTTTGTATGAGAATCCATTTCAGCAACATGAAGTGAACCTAGAGTATTCCCATAGAGACGATTATGAAAATTTGCAGCAGGACCAAGATCTTAGTACGGTGGAAAATGAAACAATTTCGCATCTTGACAGTCAACAGGAATTGCATGAAATGGATCAGCAGTATGAGGAAAATCTGTATACTCCTTCACTTGAAATCAATGAAGACAATCACTGTTTGAACAAAAGAAAACAAAAGGTATTATCTCCTCTATCTGAAGATGAGATAGATCTACTTTTGAGAGGTCTTGTTCCAGCTCCAGTTAACGCAGATCTGTAGTGTGCACATGGTCAAGAAGGTGATGGTGGACCTTCTTCCTCTTCTGAAAAGGATGACAGCTCTATAAGCAGCTTTATAGATCAGCATGTTGAAATTTGTTATATGGTTGAAATTGATGATAGAGAAGAGATTATTTCAGATCTGCCCACAGAAGAAGACAGCATGCAGATTGAAGAAGACAGGACAGCTACTTCAATTCTACATTCAGATTGTGATGACCAAGCATGCCTTGTGCTGAATCCTGAAAAGGAGGGTTTTGTTGTTGAGACCATAGACAAAGTTTTTGATCCAAATGTTCTCATGCCATCAGAACAGAGCCTGCATGAGGAGGTAATTCAGCCAGCTCATGAACAACAAGGTGAGATCTTTGCTCAAGCAAGTGAAAAAGTTTTTCTGCATGAATTTGTGGTAGACGATATAAATGATCATCTTGTGCTTCAAGGACCATCTGAAGTTTCTTCTCTTATGATTGATGAATGTAATGAGAATCTGGCTATCATATCATATGAGGATGACTTACCATGTATTCAAACTAAAAAAGATCAGATCATTCAGGATTCCATTTCGGATTCTTCCTCATATGTCTCTTGTTTTGAAATGTTATTTCAAGAGGAGATCTGCCCACCTACTTGTTCAGAATTTTTTGAAGCTCATGAGCATACTTTTACTGAAGCACATGATGAAGGCAGATCAACATTTGAAGCAAAAGACACCTTGTTCTTTCAGCAGGAGGTGGCAGTGGCAAATCTTCATGTTCTTCACGATCCCTTAGCAAGTTTGTTGCAGCCAGCAGTGATAGTGTTTATTGCAGTATTCAGTGATGAAGGAGAATATGGTCAACTATGTTTTTGGATGCCCAGTGATAGGTTTGTATTGTTGACCAGAAGATCTAATCAGGAGAATCAATCAAGAAGGCATCTGCTTGATTGGTTGCATTGGCATTTTGATATAGTTTGATGTATATAGTCTTGTAAGAAACACTGGTGGTTGTCATCATGATTTCACATCTTGATGGACTGCTGCCCTTCTCTTGTTTTAGTTAAGTCAGTCATGAGTCATTTGTATTTGGTCTATTGAGTGAGTTTTTCAAGTTATTTCAGTTTGCCATCGAGTCGGTTTGAGTCAAGTTTCAGTTAAGTTTCAGTCAGTTTTCAGTCAAGTTTTCATTCAATAAATGTGTCAAAGTTTTGTGTCAAAGGTGTAAATAATGACTCCATCGCCCAATGGTTGCAAACACTGGTCTGCTCTCCCAGAGGTCTAAGGTTCTTGGCACCTCCAAGGAGCTACCATCCCCATTGGAGCCAATGTTAGTGTCAGTCTTTCCAGCCTTCCTACAGTGATCAAATATGCTCTTACAAAGTGGTCTCAGAGTGTCAAGGTCAAATTTTGTCATTTCAGTGAGTCTTCAAGCCAAAATTTGGTCACTAGGCATTAGGTCTAGGGTTTGCCCAAATGTCAGTCCATGTCATCATTCAGCTGAGCCTATCATCATTCAGAGGGTTTTCATTATCATGTCAGTGTCTAATGAGTCATTTTACATCTTGTTCATGCTTCAGTTGTGCCTTGGCAAGGTCATTTCCCTCTCCTAGGGTTTTGAAGGCAATTTCTCTTGGATGGTCAAATCACCGGCAAAACTTGTTTCCTGATGTTCATACACCTTCCCCTGTCCTTAAAGTACCTTATAAAACACTTCCCATCCCTTAGATCCACCAAATTCCTCATTTTTCCACAAACCCTAGTTTCTAGCTACAACCTGGCAATTTTCTAGGTTTGGCCTGTGTTTTGCCCTTTTCGACCCCTTCCCCTCACTCAATCTCTGAGATTCCACTTTCCTCTGCTTCCTAACATCCCTCCCTACTTCCAAAAATTTCCCCAAGAATTTAGAAGCCCCCTATCCCCTTCATTTCGCTCCATTTCGACAAAATTCCTTGTTTCACACATCGGGACAAGTCGCACTCAAATGATGTTCCAAAGCAATAAAAGATGAATTTTGGAAAAATGAGAGAGGTTTTTTTCCATAACATGCCAAAGAAGAAAAACCTCCTTCACTTTTTGCACAGGTGTCATGGTTTTAGAGAAATGCCAAAATTACAATCGCCGGATCCAAGGAGTTTGGCCAAGGCACAAAAACGGAAAAAGAAGACCAATCCCCTCCGTATCTTGGCTGAGGCCTATCTCACTCACCATGATACTCATTAGCATCCTCCTAGCAGCAAACCCAAGAAATTTTGAGAGTTTTGAAGCATTTTTGGCATTTTTGGGAATTTTACAGGTTTTGGCTATTTGACTGGTCCCACCCCGCGCGCGACCATACATGGGGGCAACTCAGAACGGGGAAAACTTTGCATTTTTGGAATTTTCATGCAAAAATACACTTGCCTATGGATGGGTTTCATATTTTATGGAGATTTGGGCTTCCAAAAGCTCAAAATACATGCAATTTTTGACTTTCTGCCCCTATTTTGAGTTGCAGAAAGCTGTCTTGGGAGACATGACTTTTGAGGGGTCAAATTAACTCCAAATTCAGAAATTCCAGTGGGGTTGGAAAGTAGACTCACAGACCTTTCCAACGAGCTATCTTGCACCTGATTTGGACACCGTGAAGGCCCTCAAACAGGGCTGTGAATGTGCGCGACCAGTCAGGCAAGGGGGCGCGACCAGTCAGGCAGTTTTTTGCGAGATTGCACTGTACAGCCCAGAAAATGCAGATTTGACTCAATTTGACTTTTTGGGGTGGAAGATGATTATCTTTGATGTAATTATTGTAACTCTAAGACACTTTTACTCTTGTTTATCACTTCTAGAAGATTCTTTGATGTAAATGGTAAATATTTAATGCATGGATAGGTTCCCTAAGTTTTAGAGGCAAGTTGTTTTGACTGCCTATTATCTAGTGCTCAGTTTAGAATTAGTTGAAATAGCTCCTAGGAAGCTGAGCTCGACCCCTAGAGGTGGGGAAAGGAGTTAGATCATCTATATTATGCCTTCTCTTGCTCATTTTCATGGTTGGACTCTGGAGGGAGAAGCTCTATTGTATATTTTACTTGTATCTCTGCAATTTGAGGAAAAGGAAGGCCAGGGTTTTGCAGACATCATTGTGGATTCTTGTGGATTATTATGTTGATGGTGTGTTTCCTACTTGTCATTGTAAGTGTGTTTATGTGTTCCATCTCTTATTCTATTGCTGCTAATTAAACAAAAGAAGTGATAAAGTTTGAATTCATGCATGCCATGCTCAACTTTCAATTTTGTTTAATATTTATGTTTTCCACTGTCTAAAGAGGATTCAAAGTCATTGTTTGCCCTTTTTAGCTCCCTCTCTTTCTTCCTTGATCATCCATCTCAGCTTAAGGCATCAGCACAAACTCCTACCTTGCCCCAAAGACCCACCTGCAAAAACTGAGCTCAATCCCCACACCCTGAATTGCACTCCCTCCAATTGCCACCAAAAACCCCAAAAACTTTAAATCAACCCTCCTTATCAGTTTACTAGCCTAATATTAGTGTCACTGTATTGGTCATCTCTGTCCATTGAATATTTTACTGAGATTTACCGGAGAGAGCCTTCTCATACCCCGTAGGGCTAGCTACGAGGTGAAATGGTTTGATGTTGCCTTGAAGGTTTACCTTCCTCAGCCTAGGGTGAAATCTCAAGCGCTAACAGGTTGGTAATCAAGTGATGTCTTTCCATGTTTGACTCCAGAACATCTTTCACATGGATCGACTTATACTCTGAGTGAAGATTGAATTAGTTTGAAGATCCTGGATCTAGTTTCATCCATCCAGGCTGCGATATATTCAGGAAAATAAAGACATCAAATGTACATTGTTGCTGCACAAATGATCATCTGAATCAAAGGATGATGACTCTATCAGAATCATCAGTCTCCCGCACAAACGGTTGTCTGTCTTATGTACATGAAAATGAATTTATAAGGCTAAGCATGGGAATGCCTGACTCAGCTAGATCATGAAAAATATTATGAAGATAATTTATTGTATTGTATCTTATTACAGGTCACCTTCCAGCTCGAAAAAACTTCGGATCCTCATGATAAAGAATTTCACCCAACATCAAAATATCAACGACCTCATGCTTTAGGGGGCAACTGTTATAGACATTTTTGGGCACTGCAACCCCAATCAAACATGTTCATAAACCAAGGGCTCCTAAGTCCCTAAAAGTGTTGTTCCATACCCTAAAAGAACAAGGTCAGCTGATTACATCATCTCCCAGAAGTTTTCCATGAAAAACTGCTCAGAACTGGTAAAAACTGGACCATCTCACCTGCTCCATGGTAAAAGTGCGATGCATCCCACCTAATGCACACAAGAGGTGCGATGCATACTGAAAATCCCTTCTATGGGGTGCAATGGGCAAGAGTGGACAAATGGTAGAGACAGTTTTCGAGGTGGATGGTCATGGAATCTTCCAGAAACTTCTCCTGTGACACTTGCCTCTCTAAATTCACCCCGGGATGAGTAAGAGATCATCAATCTCCAAGTGGAATCAAGAACTATCAAAGAGAGGACACTAATCAAAATCCCAGATGCTGACTCACCGCCTGCAATCATCTATATATGGATCCCTCATCCCAGAGATCCAGAGGCTGGAATTTTTTGTCTTGTAAGGAATTGTTGTTGGTTTCTTGTTGGAATATCATAGTGTTGGGTGATCTAAGCTTTTCATGAGGTGAAAGAAGGGCTTTCATGCTGGAGGATGACACTGGGTCAGAACAATTGGTTGTAATCCTCTTTGTTATTCTTGATATTAATAAAGTTATTCAAGTTTTCCTCCACATTCTTGTATGTTTGATGATATATGCATTTGTGTGGTCAATATACATCTAGTCCTATATTGTTTATGATTGTAGATCTCTATTCTCTGATAGTATTATGCTGCTTTGATTCCACAGGTGCTCTTTGAAGCTGGGTAGACGAAGGAGAAGTGGCAAGGATCTGTCAGAAGGGAGAGGAACCGAGCAAGGAACCAAGCGCAAGACTGAGGTTGGTGTCCTTCATTCCACTCTTATCTACTTCTCATAAAGGAAAACG
The DNA here is from genome assembly GCA_031772625.1 of Pinus tabuliformis. NCBI lineage: Eukaryota > Viridiplantae > Streptophyta > Pinopsida > Pinales > Pinaceae > Pinus > Pinus tabuliformis. The sequence goes on along the minus strand of CM062816.1, from coordinate 1,107,524,297 downwards.
AAAGTAGTTTTAGTTTGTTTACTTCTAAGATAGCTACCAGTCTTAGTGGGACTAGCAGCTCCGAGTGGACACTAGATTTCCCGATAACACATGGGCTCACCCCTTTCCCCTGTCATTGCAAATCTTTTTATGGAAGATTACGAATCCAAGGCTCTAAACTCAGCCCACCTCCTACCCAAGCTTTGGAAAAGGTATGTTGATGACACTAATGTAATTTGGTCTCACAAACAAGAGGAGTTAGATCTCTTCTTCGATCATCTCAACAATCAATTCTCGACCATTAAGTTCAATAAGGAACAAGAAGTTGATGGTTGCCTCCCTTTCCTTGATACTCTTATTTCTAAGAATAGTGATGGATCCCTCTCCCACCAGGTGTTTCGGAAGAAAACACATACAGAGCAGTATATTCACGCTAGTTCCCACCATTTCCCAGCTCAGAAGATGGGTGTTCTCAACACCCTTTCTACTCGTGCCCTAAGGATCTCTGATGAAAAGAGCTTCGAGAGGGAGAAATCCCATCTCCTCGATGTCTTTGTCGAGAATGGTTATAGTAGATTCTTGGGTCAGAAATCTTTCCTCAAAGCGGCCAAGAATTCACTAACTAAAAGAGAACCGAAGGAGTGGATTCCAGGAGTCCATCTTCCGTATGTTCAGGGGACCACTGATAAGATTGCAAGGATTCTTAAAAATCATAATTTCCCCGCGACCTTTAGGCCTCTTAACACCATTCGTAAGTCCCTCAGATCAGTGAAGGATCCTATCGACCCTAAAAATACGAAAGGGTTATATATTATCCTTTGTTCCTGCGGGACCCCCTATATTGGTGAGACTGGTTGCTCCATTAATCAAAGGATAGTGAGCATGTAGCTAACCTTAAACACACAAGAACCAGGTCTTTCGCTTTAGTTGAACATGCGGAAATAACCAAGCATCATGTGTGTATTGAGGAGGCTATTGTGATTGCTAGAGTTTCACAATTCCATCATTGGAAATTTAGGGAAGCCCTTGAGATTGAAAAAAGGCCGAGCAATCTCAATAGAGAAGATGGTTGGAAGATTAGTAGTTGTTGGGTCCCAGCACTCTCTTCCTATTCATTTTCTTCCCTTCCTCCCCTCCCTCGTTTTTTGGCTTGTTCGTGTCGTCTGGTGTTTTTTTTCTTTTTTTTTTTATCTATCATATCATATGTTAATTTTAACAATTAAGAAAAACGATTAATTATACTATTTTCTTTCCAACACTTGACTTAATCTATCATTATAGTTTTGTTTATACTAACTATTATCTTAATAAATTTATTTATATGTGTGTGTGTGTGAGATATATATATATAGATATATTTCATAAAATTGTAAAGACCTTTAGGTAAATTCATATAAACAATTAAATTAGTTGATACCTCTAGGTTAATGAGACAATTAATTAAATATGAATATTTAAAATCTTATTTTTTCTAACACTGACTTATTCTAATATTTATTTATTTATTTATTTATTTATTTATTTTTAATTTTTTTGTTAAATAGTTAATTTTTATAACTCTCTACTTAATAATCTTTTAAAATTAATTTATTATTTATATATATATTTAAAACCCCTAAGATAATTATTTGTCCCTTTGACTTTTAGTTTAATAATAATATAACTAACTAGCTATGAAATTAACTTATTTTTTACCCCTGGTCCATCTAACTGTCCCTAGTCTTATATAGTCGTTAGTTAATATTGTCGTTGCCTGGTCAAGGATTATAGCAGTTGGAGGTTCTGCTAGGACTATTTAACATGCAATGCTGGATCTGATTCTTCAACTTGTCCTGACGACGAACCATACTGGTTGGTTCTAAACGCGTCAACAAATGAAATATCATGTGATTTATGCCGAAAAATCTCTCATAAAAAAGGGATAGATCTCTTACCTGCAACAAGAAGCTCGGTGAATGGTGTCTGAGATTGATTGTACTCCTTGCCTGAAAATCAAGGTAAAATGAGGTAAAATGCTCTCAGATTTTCAAATTGATGAAATGGTAAAAATGAATTACTTTTTAGGCTTTTTATAGATATTTTTTACCAAATTAGGGCATATTTTACTCATTTTTTAATATTTTTCCTCGAAATAATGTGTGTCTCCTTGTGCAGTGACAGATCATATATTCTTATTGACGGTGATTTATTTTGACTGATTCAACGAGTTTTATTTTATCACTTTTTCGGACTCATAAAAAATAAATGAAAAATTGACCCCCTAGAGTCATCTTTATGCTCTTTTCTGGCTCTCAAAAAATGAAAAGATTGTCGAGTACTTGTCATTTCGAACTCGTTAAGTAAATGAAATAATATCTAATCGGTATAAGTTTAACCCTTTTACAGATTGAGATAGACTATTGTATGAAAAAGGAATACCTTAGTCAAACATGGCTAAGAGGTTCTCTTGGATATTTTTTTCTACCTTTTTAGGTTTAAGAGACGATTTACGAAAAGGAATTTTTTGGAGTTTTCTTTTCTGCTTCTTTTTCAAACTCTCTAAACATGAAAAATATCTTGAGTTTTCCCTTCGTTAGACTCATAAAACATAAATAACGCAGGACTTGTCACCATGACGAGACCGAGTCTCTCCTTCCTAGAGCTCATAAAACTTACTAGGATGGATTCATCCGAAGGATGAACTTATATGGAAAGAATATGCTATCCCCTTAAAACTTGCGATAAAAATATAAGGGGTACTCACTAGAAATGGTGGGGGAAATAGTGAAAGCAATCATCTCCTATATTTTGTAAAGCCAGCATGTCGCTCTTTAACATGACACTCATTTATTGCTCGTGTCGGGTTTGGGACATCCTCACTTAGCCACTTGCCTTCTTGGGTTTGGGAAATCCATTTTGAGTCTCATATGATTATACCACTTCGTCATCATGACCTCTAGTCCTATGTTGATTCAAATGTTTCCAAACTCCGGAGTCGTCTCTCCGATATGTTCAAGAGAATTCCTATCTACAATTCTTTACCGTTTATACATTTTCTGACTTTTTGCCACAATCTTAGATCACACTTATGTACTCTCCTACATCCTTTTTTTCATGTCGATGATGTGGGATTCATTATGGCCCTCCTTCGGTGGATCACTTCCTGTCGACTTCATCTCATTATTCGAGAAGATGATTTAGAAACTCTCTTCCAGTACCTTAGTGCTTGCATGCCTCAATGACAAGTTCTTTGCATTTGATGACAAGTTTACATCATTGACCTTCGATCAGATGATTCCACGGGTGTCTAACTTTAGCTCCATTATTCACATTCGTGGATTGTGTTGATTGTATCTTCAGGGCCATTGTAATTGTTTGGAAGTTTCTCTCACGCATGTTAATGGTTTACATCATTGAATGGTAATCAAGTGGTTTTCTATCATGTTCGACTTCAACACATCTATTCACATGTTATAATTCATACATTTATCAGGTCAAGATGGAGTGAAAGACCCTAGATTCTGTCTGATAAAATGCAGGTTGCATGGAGTTATGAGTTATTCATGATTGTACACATGATCCTCTAGACAGATGGTTGCGACCATACCGTGGGTCCACATTCATGATCCTTTCTATTCATATGTTTATGTCCATACCGTGGATTCATGTATTATTAGATGCCTATTCATGTATCATTAGGCATCATCATAATAGATGTCAGATATGTATATGTATATGTATATGCTTGATTTGCAGGTCTCCTGACGGTGTTGTTCTAGTCCTTGCATTGACATGTAAATCATCTCAACCGTCACTCCATGTTGGCTTAGGGGGTCCTAACCCAGTTTCAGAGTTAGTTGTGCCAAAAAAATCACTACACTACTGGCCCTTTCAGCATCAATCTGTTGTGCGTAGACTGAAGTCTCACCCGAAGCAGTATGGGGGGATGCTAGAACCATGTTTCCACACCCAGAGATTAGTGTGATTTTTTTTTGGTGACCTAGATCTGTCTTCAAGCATACCTCTATGTTGTTGCATCCTATTGTTGTAACTTCCTCTAATCATCCTCTTGACCTTTGCGAATGTATACGATCAAATTTTGTGAACCCTGAATAAGCAAATTATCTACTTATGCGCACCATAGATTACTCTTAGACCATTATTTTCTCAGATATACTTAACGTAATTACTTAACTTCAATTGCATTCAGATACCAATGTGAAACAAGTAAAGTCGCACATAAATACATCATTATTTCATAAACCCATTATTCATCACAGTATAAAGCACATTCATACATAACAGAAGTTAATAGATAAACACATGAACTTTTGCAACAATCTTCTTTATTGATATTCAGTTAAGCTTACAGACTCAAGACTTCCATGCTCTAACACTTCTACTTCTGCACTAGACTTCTTCGTTCGTACCCATAGACTTCTTCTTACTTTTGCCTTTGTCATTCCTAAGACACACCTATTTATACAATCCCATGGTCTATGGACCACGGGTAGATCTTTAGAACTGACTCAAGTTACATAAAAGAAGGGTAAAACTCATTTTGATTCTTTAACTAACTACGCTCTCCGCAACCACAAATTGCGGAGACTTTACATCTTTTTACTTGGGATTTTTCTCCAAACTGACCCAAGGGACCCCATCCCAATAGGCCCCCAACACAAAGATTGTGACTCACCCTCGAGTCACTCAGCTGGTCTAGAGATCTTGCTGCGAAGATCTCCCATCAACAATTGCACCACTGCTACTTCAGTCGCACTCTGCGTGGCTTCCTGCTTCACCTGTTCGACCAGCTGCTTTGTGGCTAGTCCTTTGTTGCCCTGCTTGATCTTCTGCTATGTAAGCTGCAGGTTCACCAACTTGTCCTGTATATTGGTGGAGACTTGGTAGGCTTATTCCAACCAAGGGTCCAACTGTGCCTTAAGGACTGCCTCTTTTTTTTGTGCGGCTTCTACTTCTGCAATGATTTTCTTCCCCTCCTGCAACTTGGTGAGGTGTTACGCTATAGCCACTATGTGTGTCATCGCCCACATTTATTCATACAACTGTTGAAGCTTGCGGGTCTCTGTCTTTAATTTATATAGGTTGGGATCTTCTTGTAGGGTCATTACTACTTCCATGGCCTGCTCAAACAACATTTTGCAGTCCACCATCATGGCATCGACAGTAGCTACTCCATCCTTAACAGTTGTTGTGCATTGTTCCCTAACTTTTGGTGGGGTCAAAGGTTGTGACTTGAGCTCTAGTTCTGTGACTTTTAGGTTGAGCTCAAACTAAACTCAAGCCACTTCTATCTTGGCATCACGGACACCCACTACAAGCTTTCTGATATTGGCCTCAAACGGTGCTTCCTCCGGGATGTGCAACTTCAGCATTGTCCTGCATGCTTCTGCCATCGCGGCTGCCAGTTGGGTGCTCTACGCCTAGATTGTCTCCTTGGCCTTCAATTCCTATGTCTTCTCGATGAAAATGTGCTCATTTTTCTCCTGATATTCACTGATTAACTTGAGAGTGTGCTGCTCTTGCGCTTTTAACTCCACTATCATGCCTATCTACAGCGTGTGAAGATACTCATTGGGAATCAATGCAAGGTTGAGGCCAATATTCTTCAAAGTACTTACGACGACCTTGTCATTGTCCGATTTTGTGCTCAACGACCCTTCGAGTAGCACAACTGCTTGGAGATCCACTGATCTAAACATGTGTGTTGCCTGACTGGTCCCTAGTGCCATGCTTGTCTATGTGACGCTCACCTGCCTTGTGCCCACCTAGATCCTGTTGGTCTAGATCTGTAACTTGTGCAAATCCTTCTGAAGAGTACCGAGCAACTACAGGTGCTTCTGTTGGAATTTTTCCAACATTTCTACTATAGTATTGTGCACTTTGTCTCCAATCTTTTCGATATCGCCTTCTGTGAGCTTGATGGGATCCAGTGACGGCTTCATTTCTTTCGACTTCTTCTAGGGTCCCTCCTTCTGTTGTTTCATGTACCTCTTCACTCGGAATGGAGTGCTTTATTCTTCATCTCTGCCACCTCCCTGCTCTAACTGCTCCTCTTCCTCAGTTTGGGATGAAGGGGATTCATCACTCCACTTAGGGTCGCACTATTCCTGCTCAACCTGCTGCTTGGTAGCGCACTCTTTTTCTAGCTGAGCCTTCTCCTCGGCCTCCTTCCTGCACTTCTCGGCCAATTGTTGGACCGCCTGCTTTGATGCCTCCTTCTTTTTCTTCTCTGCGGAACTCCCCATGCATTTGCTAGAGCCTGTGGCCAGATCAGATGGAGAATTTCAATCTGTCGGCCATCACTTGATAACCTCCTAAATGGCATCGTCTGTTGAAAGATAAGGTGGATCGAATCACTTTTTTTGTGGATCCTTTTGTGCCCTAGTATATACACGGTGGAATTTTGCCTTAAACTCCACGTACTCTGATAGCTACTCACACACAGTCGTGGAAAATCATGGCTTCTGGTTGATGTCTATGCAAATTCTCACCTCCATCAGCACCCAAAAAATTTTAGTCTCCATGACCCACGCGAAGTCCTTTATGTCCCAAAGGAAGGCAAACTATGTAGACTCTGGCAATCCTTTCTCCAAGGGAGGAGACTAGCTATCCTCCGGCAGCTCCCAAGCTACTAGCACAATGGAGAGAAACAACCACACATAGTGGAAGGTTTTTCTTTCATCTTGATCCTCGCGACAATTTGTGAGGAACTCGTTGTAGAGGTAGCGTGGCCATTAAACTACATGCCTTCCACGCACTGTGCAACTAGTGAGATTACTGGCATAGAAACCTCATCCGCGTGGCATTTCCTCATGACTTTACTAGCGAGGATCTACGTGGAAACTTGCCCCATGGGGTCGGGGATAGATGTGATAGGGTACTCACGCGACTTCTTAACTAGCTTGAACTTTTCCTTCATCTTTTCTGTCAGGTCTCACTCACTAGTTTTTCTGCCAAACTCCTTGGTCGAATTTAACCCTAAATGTGGTAGGAGCGTGATCCAATGGATCAGCATGTCTGTGATTGGGATTGGTGCGCTCAACCACAAGCATCCATCATGTACCAGGGTCAGCAATTTCTTGATAATGATGACATTGATATTGGAGTAGTGGTAGTGGGCCACCCACAGCAGGTTCAGCAGCCTCGACTGATTCACTCTGCAAATCCACTCGACTAGCTCCAATGCAGTGACACCGGATTATTTATAGTACACCCACTTCATATAGTTCTCCATCGCAAGGTGGGGGAACCTCTCATGGTCCGCCAAATCCCAGTCTTCCATTTTCAAATGGAGAATCCGCGCTAGGTGCGGGCCTTCAAATGTGATGCCTTCTAGTAGCAAGGGTGTATTTAGGAGGAATTTCCCCGCATCTGGGTCCTTAGTGATCTTCACCTTTCCCTTACGTGGAGGGATGAAATCTGGAAATTTGGAGATGGGCTCCACACCCTTGGCATCTATATCCTCTCCACCCTCTTCAGCCTACAAATCCACAACTTTCCCCTTATCCTTCACCAATTGTTTACCTTTCTTCTGAGCCTAGGTAGCAGAGTGCTTCCTCAGTGACTTGCGCACCAGAATTGGCCTTTGTTTGTCTTTCTTTGGCTTGGGATTCTCACGCATTGGTGAAGTCTTTAGCTTAGGCGACCTCAGCTCCATAGGCACTGGAGCTAGAGCCTCCATGCTTAAAACTTCTGGAGCCTCTCCCTCAGAGGCAACAGTTCCTCTAGTGCTTATAGTCTCACCTGGTATATACATGGTGCTAAGAATGAACTATTGGGTATCCTTAGGTAACGTGTCAAACACAGAGCTCGTGACTAAATCTGCGAAAAACTAAGGATTCATAAACAATGCACAACACAGCTCAAAAATTCTAAGGATGAAAATTATTCTCTGCTGGATGGCCACGTGTAATTTTAGGCGAATTCGAATTCAAATTCGACCATTCCCCCTAAAATTCGTCCATAAATGTTGATTTGGTGGCAGATCTTCAAATATTTTAGCCTTAAATGCATTAAATGTCCCCCCTTCCCCCCCCTCCCCACACTCCTCTTAACCTTCTCCTGGTTTTCAAATCATGAACAATGACTATAACTGTCATTTTCTGGTTGTGTTGCATGGTGTCTCCCCTCATAGTGCAGCTCCCTTCACACGCCTTCTGATACTGTGACATTACCCTTTTCCGTGCAACCCCTCTGACGCATAGTTCCACCAACTGGGTAGTGTATTTTATATTCCCACACTCTCTTGCAGCTGCCTATAGTGCTAAGACTGTCTTGCCATCATGCAGTCATTGGGTTGGATTCCCTATGTATGGCTTCAACCAGCTGCCATTTACCCTTCCTAGAAATGGTTCTCCATTCAACTTTGCAAGTTGAATTGTGCCACCATCTGTAATCTCCTTGATGACATATTGCCCCAGCCAGTGCATCTAAAACTTTCCCGGATACTTATTGTACTTGCTATCATATAATAAAACTAAGTTATTTACCTTGAAGGTGCGTAGTTTGATGTGTTGATCATGCCAAGATTTTTTGTGTTCCTTCTAAACCTACTGATGGAATCCAACCAAAAACCTATCTTCTTTGAGCTACATTAGCTGCATGAGCCATGATTCTAAGGCTCTGCGGTCCACCATTCCTATGAAAGCTACTATGCATAGACTCAGCACAATATATTCCATCGGCATGACAGCCTCTACACCATAAACCAATTGGAAAGGCGTCTGGCCTGTTAGCTTTTTGCAAGTATTTTTGTATGCCCGTAACACCGCTGGTACGTGCACATCCCAATAATTCTGCTACACATTGCAAATCTTCGTCAGTGCATTCTCCAATATTTGATTAAAAGCCTCAACTGTTCCATTGGCCTGAGGGTGATATGGTGCACTTTTCTGATGGTAAACCTGGAACACCTTTGTCAGCGTGTTGATCATTTCATTGAGAAAATGTGTATTGTGGTCACTCATCAATACCTTCGGGCGATTGAACCTAGTCAACACATATTCAAACAAAAACTTTGTTGTTGTTTCCCCTGTACAGTCCTTCACAGATTGTGCCTCCGCCCATCTAGTCAAACATTCTATTGTGGTGATGATGTAGCGTGCACCTGTTTTCTTACTTGGGGACAAAATCAGTTTCCCATTTCTCAAACGGCTATAATGACACCTGAAAATTCAGCAGCAGCTCATCCCTTCACGATGGCCTGCCCATCCTCTGACATACATCACATGCCTTACAATATGCTTTAGAATCTTTATACAGCGTTGGCCAAGACAACCCAGCGCGCAAAACCTTATGTGTTGTTGCCTTCCCTGCATAATGTCCTCCTGCAACTCCTCCATGAGCTTCAGCAAGGGAACTATTTTTTTCAAAATCAGGCACATATCATCAAAGTATCTCATCTGATCCCATCTTATGCAAATGACCTACAATTATAGAGAAATATGTTGTGCACACTACCAACTCTTTCTTCTGCTGACTAGTGTACCCTTCTGGAGTCATCCCTGTAGTCAAGGATTTGATAATATCCGCGAAGTGGTTATCTGCTATGTGCACCGCGAAGAGATATGCTTCAGGAAGCCCTTCCTCCAAATTAGTAGGCTCCTCTCCTGTCTCAATGCGCAACAGATGGCCAGGCCCTGCATTCAACCTTCCTGGTTTCATAATTACCTCAAAATCATATTCTTGGAATAAAAATAGCCATTTACATATTTTCCCCCCCAACACAAGCTTATTGGCTAGGTGCTTCAAGGTGGAATTGTCTATGTACATCTTGAAATGTTTTCCCAACAGATAGTGCCTGAGCTTTTGGAGCGCATACACCATAGCCAATCCCTTGCGCTCTGTTGTGGAGTAATTCTTCTCAGAAATTGACAATTTTCTTCATGAAAACGCTATAGGGTGATCCAATTCTCCTTCGCCAGCCTGTGTCAGCAGTGCTCCCAATGCAATACACAAGGCATCAACATGCACATGGAATTCCTTCTTCCAGTCCAGAAAGACCAAGATCAGCATGGTAACCAATTTCTCCTTCAAGACATCTAGACTACGCTGAAATTATTTATTCCAACATAATGTAACTTCCTTCTTTAGCAACTTTTCCATGGGTGCGGTAGTTTGAGCATACGCCTTGATGAACTTTCAATAATACCCGGTATGGCCTAGCATTGTGCGCAGCTATTTAACACTCCTTGGGGCTTCCAAATTGATTATTGCCATGATCTTGGTAGGTTCCACCATGTGTCCTTACCTGCATACCACATGACCCAGCAAAATCTCAAAGGGGACATAGAACAAGCACTTCTTCAGGTTCAGCACAATCTGATACCTTCAGCACATAACCAACATTAAGTGCAGCCTGTCTACTTGGTGCTTGACTAGCAAACATTGTCCAGTCATCGAAATAGACCTCCAAAAAACTGTGAATAAACTCTTTGAACGTCGCGATGACTATGCGAGAGAATATCGTCAGTGCATTCTTAAGTTCAAAGGGCATCAACATATGCTGAAAACAACCCCATTCCATCGCAAAGGTTGTTTTACTCCTATCCTCTAGCACGATCTTGATCTGATGGTATCCAGAGAACCCATCAGTAAATGAATAGACCTCCTGTCCTCCAACATTTTCCAGGACCTCGTCAGTAAACAGTGTTAGGAAAGGATCATGGACATATGCATCGTTAAGCTTTCTTAGATCTACGCAAATCCTTATTTCATCCTTCAGCTTCTTTTCCTGAACTACCATTGGGCTCACCTAATCAAATTCCTCCACTGCTTCAATAATACCTGCCTCAAGCATCTTATCCAACTCCAAGTGGACCTTTTCCTTGTATTTGGGATTAAGGCGATATGGCCTCTGCTTAACGGGCTTCGTGTCTAGTTTTAGAGTTATATTCATCACTCCCAAATAACCTATGATGCCTTTCAATTCCAAAACATTTGTAGTGAATAAATCCTGATATTCGTGGAGCAACTCAGTGACTTTATCTACTATATCATCATCCCAGTAATCCTTAATCTTTGCAAACTTCGACTCCGCCTCAGTGCCAATGTTTACTTGCCTAGTTTTCAATGGCGCGGTGATGTTTGGATTCTCTATCTGCAGTCCCTCAACCTCACAGTGGCCTTCTGTCTCTGGGATATTAATATTCCTTGGATCCTCATCCTCCGCTTCAGTAGTCATATTATAGCATTCCAACGCATGGAGCAACTAGCTGCTCCAATATGGTTGAATCTATTCCAAAGGATCCTGCGAGATTCGGAAGATCGCTACCTCAACCTCCTCCAGCGCCTCATCAATGCTTTCGAACCTATCTTCAAAGCTAAATGTCCTCACGAAACCTTCTCTTAAGACATCCCACTCTGCGGTGTCATGGCAGAGCTTCGTTTCCAAATACTAATTCCTAGGGATTATGTCCAGAGTGTGACAAAATAAATGCACCCATTTTGGTTGAAGCTTCGTTTGATAGAACTTAGTCCATTTGACCAAATGATCATGCAAATCATTCCTCCCATCATACTTCTCAGTTATCCGTACTTTAGGATGGCCAAATCACATCCTCATCATCCTTCTGTAATCACGCCATTCATCAAAGTTGTCTTTGTGTGAACCCCACCATTGAGTGGGCATGGCGTGCAGTGCCCAATCCAATGCCTGAAAGCGGTAATCCTTTGGAACTTCTCTTTCAAAAGAATCCAAAAATTTATCTACATCAGTTAGACCATGGAAATAAGGAAAATTTCTTACCTCGGATGACACACATCATAGCAATTTGGTCATCATGTTGTAGCGTAGCATGGATACTTCATTCAGCCTGTTTTTCCAATGTTCCAACTCTTCATCTGAATCCGAGGTACAAGAATTTTGCAATCCCATGCAATTCGTCCATCAGTTTTTGGATTAACCCAGTCTTGGTCTTGTGCTGTTATTTTATAGATCTTATCCAAATCATCATCACTCTCCTACGTTCAGAGTTAGTTGTGCCAAACAAATCCCTACACTATTGGCCCTATCGGAATCAATCCACGATGTGTGGACTGAAGTCTCACCCGAAGAGGTATGGGGGGATGTTGGAACCAAGTTTTGCACCTAGAGATCAATGTGATGCCTTTTTGGTGACCTAGATTTATCTTCACACAGACCTCTATGCTCCTGCAGCCTATTGGTGTAACTTCCTCTAATCAACCTCTAGACCTTCACGAATGTCTATGATCGGCTTTTGTGGACCCTGAACAGGCAAATTGTCTACTTACGCATACCATAGATTACTCTCAGACCATTATTTGCTTAGATCTACTTAAGTGTTCGATAACTTTAACAGGATGCGTTATAGTCTTCGCGTAATCACTTAACATTAATTGCATTCAGATAACAATGTGAAACAAGTAAATTCGCACATAAATACATCATTATTTCATAAACCCATTATTCATCACAGCATAAAGTGCATTCATACATAACAAAAGTTAATAGATAAACACAGGAATTTTTACAACAATCTTCTTTATTAATATTCAGTTAAGCTTACAGACTCAAGACTTCTCTATGCACTCAGCTGCAGGGATCTACACACTCAACTACAGACACTACACCAGGCCTCTGCACACTTATTTGCAGAGCCTTTCCCTCCTCTAAGACTTCTACTTCTGTGCTAGACTTCTTCATTCATACCCATAGACTTCTTCTTGCTTTTGCCTTAGACATTCCTAAGACACAACTATTTATACAATCCCATGGTCCGCGAACCATGGGTAGATATTTAAAGCTGACTCAAGTTACATAAAAGAAGGGTAAAACCCTTTTTTATTCTTTAACTAACTACGCGTGCCACGACCACAACTTGCAGAGAGTTTACATATTTTTACTTGGGATTTTTCCCCAAAATTGGCCCAAGGAACCCCATCCCAACACTCCCTGTTTTACCTTCATGCTTTAGGGGACATTTGTTACATAGTATTTTGTCACATCTCCTATTCACTTTCATCCATATCCCAAAGTTCCAAAACATTGACAATTTTGCATCATTTCCATCATGATATACAGACCCAAGCCTCGTTGAAGAATTAAAGGAAAACTGCCCTGAGTCGATTTTGAAGAAGGTTAACTAAAAACCCAATTTTTAGGGTCGGCACGTTTTACTACACTGCCTACCCGTGTTGATCGCAAGTTGCACTATTCTACCCTAGCATTGCCAGTGTGGGCTTTGATATGAAAACCCACATTCAACCTCTTCTGGTAGGTTTTCCCAAAATGGAGGAGAAGTTTCATGCATTAGAACCTTTGAGAACAACAAACTAGATATTGGTTGTTGTTGATATGGTGAGCTCTCCCATTTGAACCCATTGATCTTATCATCATGGACTTTCCCCTTGATATGTGGACCTTCCTCCCTCTTTTGTGGATCCCTAAATCCTTCTCCCTTCCTATAAATCAACTCCTTTCCATACCCAAATGGTTGGTCATTTATTGTTGCATTCTTATGCTAAGATTATGATTACATGGTGCCCATTCTAACTTGAAGAAGGAGTGCTTGAAGTGTCTTTTCTTGGACTTCGACATCCACTAAAAGGAGGTCTCCAACATCAAGGCATAGGTTGTATGCTTCCCTTTTTAGATTATTAATATATACATTTGATGTTCACTTTCCATAATTGTGTAAATGTTTATGCTTTTAGCTTAATACTCGTTGCTCTATTAAGTAGTTTATGTTTGATGTATGCTATATATGCTCTTGTACCTTGTATTCCTCTTTGATATTTCTTGGAGGTACTCGTACATGAAGAACAAGTAAGAAGCAAGTAGGAAGTGAAGTAATCAAATTCATCTCCAAAGGATTGAGCAATTAGCATCAGAGCAAAGTAGGCTAAACTTTCTCTGCATTTGTTAAACATAAGCTAGGAAAGTGTATGTTATTTTGTTTAGTTTATTTATAGACCCACTCATTGGGCTAGAGGGATCACCTCTATCCATAGAGGGGATTTACCTTCACAATAGTCATGCTACTACTAAATTGTGCCCAATTTTTGCCAATTTGTGAAGGAGAAAGGAGAGCTGGAGAATTCTTGGCTTGGACTTGGAAACCCATCCCGAAGGAGGCTTCCAAAATCAAGGCAATGGTTGTATGCTTCCCTCATTTGTTTATTATTAATACAATGCATGTTTACTTTCCATAAGTGTGTAAATGACTACTTTATTAGTATCATAATCCTTGATCTGTCATTTGGTTTACATTAGAATGCATATGCTATGGTTTTCTTTTCTTGTCTTTGTTTGATCTCTCTTGCAGATATTCGTTCACAACCAAGTAGCGAGGATCGAGCTTGGAAGTGAGGAGATATAGATCAACATCAAAAAGTGATCGCATAGGAGTGAGGTAGGTCATCTTTCCTCTCTCATGTCATTCTAATTTAAACTATGATAGTTTTGCTTGTATTTGTTTTGGTTGTTACTAGATCCAATCATTGGACTAGAGGGGTCGCTTCTATCCATAGAAGGGATTGCCTAGATAACAATGAGATCCCACATTCATGCTAGGAATATGGCATAGGGGTGACTATGGATGCTAGTGACTATGCCATGGGAGCAGTGTTGAAACAGCACGGTAAACCCATATGCTATCATTCTGAGACATTTAATTCTACAGTGTTTAACTATCCTACATATGACAAAGAATTGTATGCATTAGTACAGAGTGTGAAAAAGTGGAAACATTACTTAATGGGCAAAGAGACAGTAATACATATTGATTATCAGCCACTTCAATATCTACACTCCCAAACTAAGTTGCAGCAATCAAGACACTATAGATGGATGGGTTTTCTACAACAGTTTCATTTAGTCATCAGATATAAAAAGGGCATACACAATAAAGTTGCAGAGATGTTATCTAGACCCATTATAAATGCATCTACTATACTTAGGCATAATTCTATGTTACATGAGAGCTACATTGAACATTATGCTCAAGATATAGATTTTAAAGATATATATGCAACTTTAAGTCAAGGCAAACGAGTAGAAGAATTGGATTATCATGTAAAGGACCGACTCCTATATCATTGTGGGAAGCTATGCATTCCACAAACTGAAAGAGTAAAGATAATTCGAGAAGCACACACTTCTCTAATATCAGGTCACTTTGGGGTAAGTAAAACAGTTGCACAGTTGCAAAGATTTTGTTATTGGCCAAAAATGAACGAGACAATTTCTAGATATGTAAGAGGGTGTACTATGTGTGCTAAAAGCAAGCCCAGCAATAGAAAACTAGGCTTGTACACTCCATTACCAGTTCCTTCTCACCCTTGGGAAAGTGTTTCCATGGATTTTGTTGGAGGGCTACCTAAATCTAGGAAAGGTCATGATTATCTGTATGTTGTTGTGGATAGGTTCAACAAAATGTGTATTTTGATACCTTGTAATAAACACATTACAGTTGAACAAACTGCAAAATTGTTCTTTCAACGTGTATGGGTTCATTTTGGATTACCCACTTCCATTATATCTGATCGAGACACCTGTTTTGTGGGAAAGTTTTGGTCAAGTCTGTGGGAACTGATGGACACGAAACTGAAGAAAAGCACAGCTTTCCATCCACAAACCGATGGCCAAACCAAAGTAGTCAACAGGACAGTGATCCAGTTGCTCAAGGGATATTGTAGCAAACATCCTAAGCTTTGGGATGAACATTTATGTTATGTGCAGCATGCTTACAACAGAGCAAAACATTCTTCTATGCAGAGATCTCCTTTTGAGACCTGTTTTTGTTTCATACCAAGGTCTCCTTTGGATTTTGTCTTTGGTAAAGACACCACAGTTGAGGGACATAGTGATGTGGACAAGGAAACTAGATTCATTGAACAAATCCAAGAGGTCCACCAGGCAGTACAGGAACAGCTGGAAAAGAGCTAAGGAAAATACAAGGCAAGGCATGACAAGCATCGGATGGAGCATAGTTTCCAAGTTGGTGACCAAGTCTGGTTGTATATCCGCAAAGACAAAATGCAAGGGGAAGGTAAAAAGCTAAAACCTATCATGTATGGACCTTTTAGGATTCTTGAGAAAATTGGTGAGAATTCTTTTTGCCTTGATCTACCAGCTTACATGCACATCTACTCAGTCCTAAATGCAGATTTCTTAAGATTATTTGAACCCTCACTAATTGAAGATCCTGAAGAGAAATGTCAATTACCTTCTATTGATGACCTGTTACGGAATATCTTAATGAATTGCAGGAAGACACAGTTTTGGATAGGAAGGTGAGGACGACGTGCAGGGGAGATGTTGATTACCTCAGAGTTGGGCTCAAGGGTTCAAAGTCGAGCTGTGCAAGTGGATAGAGATTGGATAAGTGAGACAACTGTACCCTCACTTAGTCGATGCTTGAAAACCAACTTTTTGTGGTCTAAAAGCTTTTTTAGTGGGAAGGCCGTGATCCGAATTGGATCCGTGAAAGTTATCAAAGTGCTATGACTGTATCAAATCAGGACAGACTTCAAAAAATTGTGAACAAAGAGCTATCAGGAAGGACCTCTGAACAATGGCAGTTTGTAGCCAACAAGGAATGACAAGGACCTCGGTCAAAGCGCACTAACCGAGGCCCATGGAGACCGCGCAGGACGCAAACTAATAGTTGGGAAGTCCAAATCAGAAAACGAAGGCCATTTCTGAAGCGCTAATCGCGCATCACTGTGCAAAACCCCTCGAGAAGAAAAAGCCCTGAGCACTCGGTCGCATGGGAAGCTAACAAACCGTAAGGGAAGTGCTAAAGTGAAAGGTGGGTCCCACACTCCAAAACTAGCGGAATATCGGAGGCACTTTGGGCAGTAAGCGGATTTGGCAGGAGAACAAGTGATTCCACACATTTCACGACACGTGTCCAGTGGATGAGAGAGAAAAACGCCCCTCACCGCTGGCTAATGTTCGAGCAAGTCAACCGCGTGATAAGAGCGAACACTGTAGGATTTGGGGGCTCCAGATCTAACGGTGGAGATTGCACCCGATGGATGATCGGATTTGATAGGGGAAAATAAACCATGGCGCATAAAGTTTTGAAGTCCGATTGGACCGTTGAGTTGGTGGATGAATCATTACACAGTGTAACCAAAATACCGAATCGTTTAAGGAAGAGTTGGCACAGTGCATGAGACGACAATTGGCCACTTCCCTGTGAGACGTTACACAGTGCCGATGACGCAGAGGCAGGGAACTCCAAGCGAACGTCAGCAGGAAATCTAAAGAGGCGAAAGAGAAAGCGAACAGTCAAGGGCATCTTGACTTTAAGCCATGAACAGATAGAGAACAAAGACAGAGGAGAGAGCAAGCAAGCAAGCACTGTAAGAAAGAAGGAGACAGTGAAACAGAGAGACAGAACAGAGAATAAGCAAGAAGTAGAAAACAGAGAGCTGAGCTAACCTACAGATTAAGGTAGTATCGAGCAGACAGAAGGCTTTAGAGATTCAAGCAATCCCTAAGAGGCTATCTGTCAGGAACTGAGTACCAAATTGGACTCGTTCCATTAAGACCAGTGAGGTCGAGACTTGGTAAGGAAGAGTCTATGCACTCTAGTGGCTTGTGGAATCCAAGAACCACCCTACTAAGCATTATCTATTTCAGGAGACTCAAATTGAGCTCCGCATTGTAAAAACTCTGCTTTAAAGACACAATAAGAAAATGCCACCACTGAAAGCTGGACCAGAGACATAACCCTAGAGGATAGGGTGAACTCCTTATTAATTCGTTGAGTTCTTGTGTTTCTCTTACTGTTTTCCATTTTTCAGTGTCTGTGTATTTTGCAATCTAATCGATCCGTTGCCTAAGATAACATAGACACACACCAACACATGAGTCTGTAATACCTTCATTCATTAATTAATTAACTGAGATCTCTCACGAGTGACTTTTAGATCACAAATCCTCCTATAATTCGATCGAGCCAGTGATCAACAGCGCGTGCGATCTTATCTTCAGAGGCTTCTAATCGTCACACTAGTTATAGAGTCCACACTATTGGACTATCAAACTTCAACCTCCCTTGGTCGTCTACCAAATTAGCTAACCATTGGTATAATTCAATCGAGAAGGTGTAGAAGAAAATTTCATGTATTTCGGTATACAAATATCTATCCAAACATTGCTCCTTTGATAGGTGTGGATTCTTGTTTTCATGTGCCGTGAATTCGTGAATCTTTCTATCCAACCACTTTTCAATTTCCTTCTTGGTCAAATTCCAGTGATGTGACATCACACATCTCCTTAGGCAGGTCGCACTCTCGGAAAAAAAAAAATAAATAAATAAATAAAATAAAATAAAATACCATTTTTTGGCTTAGGGGGTCCTGACCCAGGTTCAGAGTTAGTTGCACCGAACAACAAAACCCTACACAACTGGGCCTTTTGGCAAAAACCCGTGTAGCGCAAGTTGCAGTCTCACCTGAAGTAGTATGGGGTTATGTTGGAACCAAGTTTCCACATCCAAAGATCAGTGTGATGTCTTTTAGCACCCTAGATCTGCCTTCACATAGATCTATAAGCCCCTAGGGATCGGTACTGCAACTCCACTTAAATAGCCTTTAGACCTTCGCAAAGGTCCACGATCAGTCTTTGCAGGCTCTTAACAGTCTATTTATCTACTTACGCGCATTAGAGAACAACTCTAGACTATGGCTTGCATAGATAAGCTTGTGTTATTACTAAAATTCAGATAATTCATCAAGGTCTTCACGTAATTATATAAACATGCTTGCATACGTCATCGAACAATTATTCAATAGAATCGCGCATTATTGGATCAATATTCCATAAACCTATTACTCATCAACTGCATAAGTCATAAACAGAAATTATCACTAATACACAATATTTCTTCAGAAACAACTTCTTTATTGATTCCCAATTCAAAATATGGACTCAAAAATTCCCTACGTACTCAACTACAAGGGTCTGTGCACTCAGCTGCAGGGGTCTACGCACTCAGCTGCAGACTCTACCTAGGCCTCTGCACACTCAGCTGCAAAGCCTTTCTCTCCTATCTGACCCATTACTCTGCGCTAAGACTTCACTTCTATCGATCAATTACTATCATCATCATCATCATCATCTATCTCCCTTAGACTCTTTAAGACGCGCCTCATTATAGCTTTTTACATACAATCCCATGGTCCACGAACCATGGGTAGATCTCAAAACTGACTCGGATTTTACATAAAGAAAGATTTGAAAACCCTTTGACTCCTAATCCATCTACACGCTCCGCATCCATAAATCATAGAGACTTTACATCATTTACAACAATTACATCAAAACTTGGGTTTTTAACCCCAAAACTAACCTAGGGGACCCCATCCCAACACTACAAAACCACTTTTTCACATCCCTAGAAAATATCTATGTTATTATTCTCATTTTAGCATCTTCGTCATCAACCTCTTCTAGAGTGATGAAATCCATCATTTTGTCAACATGCTATTGCACTATGATTTCAGGACTGCCATCAAACAAAGGAAGTCTTTGGCCATAGTTTTGAGGTAGAGCTACAAGTTGACCAGGAAATATTAAAGGAGAAAATATTTCCATGACTATTGGAGGAAGTTGTACGGGAATTACAATGGGTTGTGTTGATTGAGATGATGATGTCAAAGGAGGTAGTGGTGGATTAACAATAACAGATGTTGTGGTTGATGTATTTGGAGATATGGTAGAGGATGCAGCAACAAACAAAATTTCAAGATGATATTGGATGTAGGCCTTTTCGATGGTGATTTGAAGTTGGTCAGCAAGGCTTTGGAGCTTATCAAAGTTGGACCAAACCTCGTGATCAAGTTTAGAAAACAAAGATTGAGCAGAAGGTCTAGAAAACAAAGATTTAGAAGTAGGAAAGTAGGAACCAAACTTTATAGGGTCAAACTTCTTTTGTAAGAAAAGACTCAGACTTTGATCGAAAAAGGGATAACTCGAATTGAATATCAAAAGAAAGATCTTCAACAGTAAATAGTTGATCAGGTAAAGAGGTGGTTCTTACCAATTTTCAAGTTCCACTTTCAGGAAGAGGGGTTTTGATTTTTCTCAGTAGTTTCTCTAGATCATCAAAAACCGAAGGTGGATTTGGGTCAGGGTTTGACCTTGTGTGTCTTTTAGGAGCCAGATTTTTTACACCTTGAACTTGATGTGATTTTTAAATCAACCTTCTTTGAATACTGGAATCTGTCACCCATAGAACCAGTTTTGAATGCACTCTTAAGACTAATCCTAGGAATAATATATCAATTGTTTCCCTGGAAACGACAAAATGTTATCCTCCACAATATCCCAAGGCTGAGAATGGAGACTGAATGAGGTAACCTCAAACCACTTGCGGTTTAGTAGCTAGACCTTCTAAACCAGAGAGGGATCTCTCTATGAATTCATAGCCAAGAGTTGACTGGAATGTAAAAGGATTTTAGGCTAGATATGCTATGCTCACGTAGGTCTTGAAAATTTAGGGTTTTGATGCTGGATAAGGGAGAAAAACTAGGTATCTAGGTCAAAGGATCAAATGGTTACAACAACAAAGTTACGGAGGAGCAAGGTAGAAATAACTTTGTGATGGATTTATGGTTTGTTGGTGTAGTGTAGTTTTTAGAAGAAACAAACGATCTTAATGAGCATTTGTTACAGGGAAAAGTGTCTATTTAGAACTTCTCTATCCCACTAAGGTGTGACAGCTGCCTTAGAAACAAACAGAGAAAACTACTTTTGTATTTCCTTTATGAACTATATATAGAGGGGAATAGAAAGAACCAACCTGTGTCTTGCGCTAATCCTTTGATCCAATCCCTCTCTTCTTTGACAGTCTCCAGCTACCTGCTCCCTTGCCCAGCTTCACCAAGTACCTGTAAGATAACAGAAGAAGAACACTATACAAAGACATGGATCTATATTCATAAACAACTTAGGATCAGATTTAAGTTAACCATACAAATGTAACAAGAATCAATGATACAAAAGCATGGAGGAAAAACTCAAATAGTTTGTATTGATAAACAAGAAAAGATCCAGGAGGAGTTACAACCGATGGTTCCTGACCCAGCATCAACCTCCCAGCAAAGAAGCCCCTCTTCACCTCAAACAAAGCATAGATCACCCAATACTCTGATGTTTGTCTCAAAAAACCAACAGCAATTCCTTACAATATGCAAAATTCCAGCCTCTGGATCTCTGAGATGAGGGATCCATATATAGATATGTGTAAGGAGGATGAGTCAGCTTGTGATTTGATTAGTGTCTTCTCTCTGTTAGTTCTTGCTTCCACTTGGAGACTGAAGGCCTCTTACTCATCCTTGGTCGAATTCAGTGAGGCAAGTGTCACAGGAGAAGATTTTGGAAGCTTCCATTGTCTCTCCACCTCGCGGAATGACACTGCCATTTGTCATTTCTCGCTCATCGCACCCCATAGAAGGGACTTTTGAAATGCAACGCACCCTCACAGTGTATTTAGGTGCAATGCAACGCACCTAGCCAGTGGAGTAGCTGAAATGATCCTGTTTTGACTTCTTCTGAGTAGTTTCTGGTGGAGAACTTCTGGGAGAAGCTGTAATCTATTGACCTTGTTCCTTTAGGAGTTAGAAAAACACTTTTAGGGACTTAGGAGCCCTTGGTTTATGGACATTTCATGCTTGGAGTTGTAAGGCACAAAAATGTCTATAACAGTTGCCCCCTAAAGTATGAGGCCGTTAACCTTTTGGTGTCGGGTGAAATGCTTTATTATGAGGATCCGAAGTTCTTTCAATGCTGGGAGGAGACCTGTAATAAGATACAATACAATACATTATCTTCATACTGTTTTCATGATCTAGCTGAGGCGGGCATTCCCATGCTCAGCTTTATAAATTCATTTTCATGTACATAGGACAGACAATCGTCTGAGGGTAGATTGATGATTCTGATAGAGCCATCATCCTTTTGGTAGGATGATTATCTGTGCTGCAATGTTGTACATTTGATGTTTTTATTTCCCTGAATATATATCGCAACCCGGATGGATGAAACTAGATCCGGGGTCTTCAATCTTGCCCGATCTTTACTCGAAGTACAAGTCGATCCATGTGAGAAATGTTTTGAAGTCGAACATGGAAAGACATCGCTTGATTACCAGTCAATGATGTAAACTATTAACAAGCATGAGAGGAATCACCGATAATGATAATGATCCTCAAGGTACTGCAGTACAATCCACGTGGTGTGAATAATGGACTTAGCGTCGAACACCACGCAAATTCTTTCGGTCGAAGGTCATTGATGTAAACCTGTCACTGGAAGTGAGAAACTTGCCATTGAGGCATGCAAGCTTCAAAGTACTGAATGGGGTGTTCCTAGATCAACTTCTTGGATAATGAGCTGATGTCAACAAGAAGTGATCCATCATAGGAGGGCCTTAATGAATCCCACATCAATGACACGGAACGGAGCAAATGATTTTGATGGAGGTGAAAACGATCTGATGATATAATGTTCAGGGTGGCGGTCATGAAGGAATGGAGTATAATGTATGGTAGTGGGTGGGACACAGGTGACTTCTCTGGATGACTTCTCTTGAACATATCGGCGACACTGATGTGATGGATTGGTAGCATTAACCCCAAATGTGGATGGTATGGCGTGACCATGGCGATGTGACCGGTGAATGAAACAACCCAACCCGACTCGGACACGGAGTGGAAGTGTCATGTTCAAGAGTGACTTGCTACCAATAAAGATTCTTTGAGTTTTCTTCCCAATTTTTCCCCAGTCATTGTTGACCAGTACCTCTTTATTTTTGTCAAGCTTGAGGAGGATAACATATGCTTGTTCTATAATTTTCCCTTCGGGCAAACCCATCGCTATATTTTAACAAGCCTAGCGATAGTGAAACTCGTTCTCGTCTAAAGACAAGTTTGTCATTATTAATCTTTTTAACGAGTTTAACGACAAAGATAACTCGGTCCTTTTCATTTTTAGAGAGTCTGAAAAGGCACATAAAGGTAACTCCAAAATTCATTTTTCGTCATGTAATCCCTTAAGTCCGAAAAAGTATAAAACAATATATAAGGGATGAATTTTCGATAGTTTTAACGAGCCGAACAAAACAAGCGCTCGATCTTTTTGTGCAATAATCCCTCAGGTCCAAAAAGATTAAAATCTAGAGGAGGGATAGCACTTCCTGTCCCTTTAACGAGCTAAAAGGCCAAGGACTCGGCAATCTTTTCATATTTTACGAGTCAGTTGAAAAGAGCTTAAAGGAGACTCGTCTTTTGAGGAACGAGTGATAAAACGGGTAGCAGCTGATTCCAGGTAAGGTTTGGAATTTTCCAATCACGGTAGTGTCACAAGGATGGCTAGTGAAATCACTCTTCGCAGCTGTTCCTAAAAATGGGTAAACAATCAAATGAGGTGAATGATCGGCCAATGAAAAAGTGGAGGTGACGGTGCAAACACAACCAAGGCTTTAGTGGCTGAAGTACTACATTCACGGTGGCTATTTACCGGGGAATAGTTCATTTTTTAACGAGCTTAAACGCGGGTGGAAACATTTGGTCATGTCTTATGTTTATTTTTTAACGAGCTTGAACTATGTGCTAAAACTGCTCGATTAATCCAGTCGTATGATAAGAATGTCTCACATAAAACGGCAATTTTTAGAGTTTTGCCCCACATCCTTTCTTTATGCATGTTAGGAAACGACCAATCCAAAAAATAGATAAATGATCACTCTTTGCTTGCACTCCAAAAGGTTTGCATGCCCCCAGGTATAAAATAAAGTTTCAAGGTCACCCTCTATTTGATCTGACAAAACATTTGTTTTATCAGGAAGGGTATACCTCTTTCAGGCTACCCAAAGATTGCTCTATTCACAGCGCAAACAAAACACTTCTTTGGCGATGTCTACTGAGATAAACAAAGGTGAGAGGCGGTGCTCGCCACCTCACATAACTTTGACAAGAGAATCTTGCTCTAGTCCAACTCCCCCTTCCAATCACGGACGGAAGTACGGAGGTCATATTCTCTCGCGGAAACCTACCCCATACCCGAAGTTTTCCTGCCGAAGCAAACCAGGGTGCATGCCCCCTGGGTTTCAGTCATATCCCTCCGAATTACTCGCGCTCATCGGGAGGACGGACTGGAGATTGAGACGTTTCTTGCGTGAAAAGACCATTCAGGGATAGTGTGTGACTATTTGCTCTGTATGATCCAGGGAATGAAAGCTGGTCCACGAGCTCGACCACTCTTCCTTCATGCGGAAAACACATTACTCTAAAGAGTGAGGAGACAATTGCTCCCATGCAATAAATATAGTCTCGTCCAAGGAGTAGATTGTAATCCAGGGGTCCTTGAACTACCATCACGTTCAAGTGAACGGTTTTCCCTCTCAATGTTATGGGCACATTGGGAAGGATCCCTAACGGTCGACTGGTTCCTTTATCAAAGCCTGTCAGATTTCTCATCTCAGGAAAAAGCGATGGCGAACCAAGCGCTTTCCAAGCAGTTGAGGAAAGGATACTCACAGAAGCCCCCTCATCTTTGATGGTACCAGCCATAACCATTCTATATATTTGAACAATAATTCGGAATGGTACATTAGCTGGTAAACGGGGTCTGCCTAGTTGATTCCAATCGAAGGATACAACTAGGTTGCTTAGAGGTGGGACCGAATAGACGGCCGGGTATGACTCTGACGAACTTCCTTCCTGCGGTAAAGGAACGGGTAAATTGCCCCCATGTTCGTTGGAGTTTGTGCTTATGAAAGAATTTGGACGGTGTCATCCTTGTTCTCTTCAGTGATTGTATCATCTGAAGATGGAACCTCTGAAGGCAAGACTGGGTCAACTTTCGCCTCGACCTTTTGACTTTCTTCTGGTATGGATTCAGATGGTTCATCTTCAATGATAGATGCTTCGGCCGACCACCTGAGCGGGTCAACCAGATTTTCGACTAGTGACGGACTCGGCAAGAGTTTTTTATATCCAGGAGGAAGTCGTAACGGTGAAACCAGACGATCATCCAAAACTCTTTTAGCTTCATCTAAGAAGGGACAACGGTGAACGGCATGATCGCCTTCACACAGTTTACAAGGAAATCTATATATTCCTTTTTGTCCTGGGGCTTCACTTTCACTAGTCGACGGTGTGTTTTCAACATGATCATCAGAGGTTGACGACACCGGGTCGTGCAAACGAGGAGACCAGTCCCTTAAGATCCCAGGGATACAAGGACAATCTCTGTGAAAGTGGTCTCCTTTGCAAATAACACATGGCGATTTAGGTCTGGTCGGTGCAGTGTGTGGATTTTCGTTAGACGACACTCGTTTGCCCCCAGTCGCTTTTGACTCCTTCTTCTTCTTCTCTTTCTTCTTCTTCTCTTTCTTCTCCTTAGGAACTTGACTTTTGGCTTTACCAGCCCCATCAAGCGAAGAGGAAGGAGGAGAGGAAGAATTAGAGGAAGTAGAAGGTTGGTGGGCTACTCTGGATTCGTCTAATTGCTGATTCGATTGTTCAGGAATAGTGGTGTTCTGAACGACAGAGGTCGAGAAGAGCCATACAGGGAAACCAATTGTCAGCCCTGGAAGCGACAATGTGGCCATATGGGGTGCACCAACATCTCCCCAAGAGGAGAAGGGACTAGGATTTCCCCCAAGGGGAATTCCTTGGTTGGTAGACTCCATTTTCTCAACCCAAGATCAACGTAGGAAAGGGTAGAATATTCCGTTTAAAATAAATTTTAGACGCTTTGACACAACTTGTTTTTTCAGCTTTTAAGAGTCGAGAAAAAACAAAAGATGACTCTAGTCTCCTTCGATTTTTAATGAGCCTGAAGTGACAAGTGCTCAGATGGACCTTTTCCATTAAGGAGTCTGAAAAGGAACGAAAGGGAATGCTCTGGAGATCTAGGTAGAGGGAGTACCAAACCAATCACAAAACTGCAGAACACTTTTACGGTATGGCAGTCAATCTTCCCGAATGCTGTGTTCAGTGCATTGCATCGATAGGGCGCCAGACACGGCTTCCTATGGATAAAGGATTTAAGCCTATAGGGGTCTCCCAAAATATACTCGACGGTACGTGGGAGCACAAGTCCGTACTGGCACTTATCGTCTCAAAGTGGAGGAATCACCCAACCATCAGTGAGGACAACAGTTACCAGGCTTTACGACGCCGGAATACGTCTCTAGCCTAGACCTCTAAATGTTGTGCGTTAAGTTCCAAAGCGTTGTTAGATTCATTGGATTTATTTTAAGTTGATATTGCTTATGAAGTTTGCCTTTTGGGTTCACCACGAGATGTAGATGTAATTCCTAAAATGCAATCTAAATATGATAAACAAACTTTTATCTCTTTTGTGCAATGAAAATCCTAGCTACTAGAGGAAAAGAAAGACACAATCTTTTCACAAAGAGCAAAGAGCACACTGTAAATGCACTTTCCTAAATCAAGCCAAACAGACTGTCTATATGCAAATGCACATGCATGTATTTGTTTTCGACTTTCTTAGTATTGATGCTAAAATAAAGTTGATGTACAAATCTGAATTTTTTTCAAGCGACAAATATAAACAAGCTCTTTTTCGAAATCAAAAATAGAGATGATTACGACACCTTGCGATTTTGAAATGAACACTTGTTCTTGACACTAGAAAATCACAAATTCAAACCAAAGCAATAGTAACAGTATAATCGACCATCAACAGCAATCAAACTTTCTCCTATGATCGAAATCGACACTTGCGACAGATCCAAATCAAAGGACGACAGTACAACTATTCTACTTTTGCAATGGAAAACTGTAAACGACTCAACAAACACACAAAAAAATCCTACAGTTCTTTTGTACAAAGGAGGTGGAATAATAGCAAGGAAAAGGGGTTTTAAACAGACATATACTGATCACAGGCAGCAAAATTCAGAGACAGAACTGGAAAGAATGAAGCACAAGAACCACAGCTGCCCAGGGATAGTCTGATCAGCGCACCTGTAACACAGAGAAACTGAAATGCAGCGCAGGTTGCCCTTTCGGGAAGTGCACTGAAATTCAGGATCTCTTAACAGTACCTGCGCTGGGCTAGAAACGAGAATTTGTCCGGGTTCCGGGTCACAGTTTGTAGTTCAATCTTTGTTTTTTGGCCGAATAAAAGCAATCAGTAATGCACAATCAGGGGTAGATCTAAGGAGGATCTAAGAGCTATCACAAGGGCAATCAGATAGTTCGTGGATCAGTTGTTCAAATCATAAACAGATCCAGTGAATGGATTGAAGCAGCAAATGTCTACTTTGCATTTGTTTTGGCAAATGCAGTTCGAATGCTACTTTTAAGTTTATGAAACAAACAACAAAGAATGATACACAAACAAACTAATTAGGTCCCCAGCGGAGTCGCCATTTTGTTACAGGGAAAAGTGTCTATTTAGAACTGCTCTATCCCACTAAGGTGTGACAGCTGCCTTAGAAACAAACAGAGAAAACTACTTTTGTATTTCCTTTATGAACTATAGATAGAGAGGAATAGAAAGAACCAACCTGTGTCTTGCGCTAATCCTTTGATCCAATCCCTCTCTTCTTTGACAGTTTCCAGCTACCTTCTCCCTTACTTGCCCAGCTTCACCAAGTACCTATAAGATCACAGAAGAAGAACATTATACAAAGACATGGATCTATATTCATAAACAACTTAGGATTAGATTTAAGTTAACCATACAAATGTAACAAGCATCAATGATACAAAAGCATGGAGGAAAAACTCAAATAGTTTTTATTGATAAACAAGAAAAGATCCAGGAGGAGTTACAACCGGTGGTTCCTGACCCAGCATCAACCTCCCAGCAAAGAAACCCCTCTTCACCTCAAACAAAGCATAGATCACCCAATGCTCTGATGTTTGTCTCAAAAAACCAACAGCAATTCCTTACAATATGCAAAATTCCAGCCTCTGGATCTCTGAGATGAGGGATCCATATATAGATATGTGTAAGGAGGATGAGTCAGCTGTTGGCATTATGATGCATGTGTTGTACTTGATGGCAACCCTCTCATAGAAGAATATCTCACTTATGTATAACTGGATGAATCTTCAGACGAGATATCAGATGTGACTGATGGAGGATAGCTCAAAGGAATCAGATGCTAATTCTAAGTGTGACAAGTTAGCTTTGCCATCAAGTCCAAAGGGGGAGATTGTTGGCCTTATGAGATAAGTGTTGTCCTTGATGGCAAACCTCACTGATGACAAATCATAGTACAGAAGGTCAGCAACAAGGAATTGATGATCAGACTATAAGAAGAAGAGAAAGTTCATACACGCAGGTTCGTTAAGCCCAAGTCGCGTGTACACGCAGGTTAGCTTCAGCAAAAGCGCGTGTATGTGGAAAAGTACCTTTGGTCCATGGCAATTAGTCCTTGGAAGTTGTGCCTATGGTTTCGGACCATTGTGTCTCGACGGGCGTGTCGATCCCTAGTTTTGAAGTTGATGGTATTGTGTTACTATGGTTTTTGGCTCTTGGTATTGAACAAGGCCTAAGGCTATATAAGGAGAAGGAAATCATTAGGCAAGTGCATCTGAAATGTCTTGAATATCTGATGAAGCATTAGATCCAGTATGCAGGGTTATGGGTTGATGATGCATTGCTTGATCTGAGCTAAGGAGAGATCTCACCGGTTGATGGAGAACTAGATCTAAGGAGAGATCGGGATCAAATGGTTTGAAATGAACTATCTTTATGATGCTTATTCTAGATCTACATACTGACGCATGTATAGTTCTATAAGTGTTATGAGTATGACTGATGTCTGGTACAGCTGCAAGTTATGAGAAATTATTTTTAGATCTGTACGCGGGTTGTCTTTGGTAAAAGCGCGTATACACGCGGGTTTGATTCATCAAAGTAGCGTATACATTATAAAGCTTGATATTTGAAGTTGCAGATGGATCTGATGGTTATTACAGAGTTCTGTGTCTGCTCTGTGTTCTGGTGACTGTTGTTAACAGGGTTTCAGTGATTCAGAGTTTGATGATTGTTTTTGAGCTTCAATAATAGTTATGGGTCCAGTATGAAAATTGGATGAAAAGTGGCCTTGCAGATTATGTGTTGTGCTTCAGTGTATCCAGTCTGAAAATTGATGAAATGTGGTACCTGGAGGAGAGAAGATTGTAGGCAAGCACCTACGTACTAGTATCTAAGCTAGTACAAAAGCTAAAGGAGATCTTTGGAGCATTGTAGCAGGTAGCAGCCTGCGTACTAGTAAATGGATCGGCTAGTACAAGAGCAAAGGGGGTTGTAGCTCCCGTACTGGTATAAGACTGCACCAGTACAAATATTGTAAAAGGATTTTCTTATTAAGAAGAAGATTGAGATGACTTGCAGCAGGTGGTTTTCACCCACATTGGGTTTCCACCTTATATCTTTGTGTTCATGTGTGTGGCTCTTGTGTGATGTTCTGTTCTGTTATTCTGCACCTGTTTACTGTTAATATGCTTAATAATGATCTGATGCATTTACTGAAGATTAAGCTAACTGAATTATAAGATCTCTGGATATACGCGAGTTTTATTAGACACAGTAGCGTGTACACGCGGGTTCACTTAATTGAAGTAGCGTATATGTTTCTGAGTATGAAATTGAAAAGTTTGATTGATCTGATAATACTGATTCACCCCCCCCTCTCAGTATTATTTCCAACATCAGCTTGTGATTTGATTAGTGTCTTCTCTCTGTCAGTTCTTGCTTCAACTTGGAGACTGAAGGCCTCTTACTCATCCTTGGTCGAATTCAGTGAGGCAAGTGTCACAGGAGAAGATTCTGGAAGCTTCCATTGTCTCTCCACCTCGCGGAATGACACTGCCATTTGTCATTTCTCGCCCATCGCACCCCACAGAAGGGACTTTTGAAATGCAACGCACCCTCACAGTGTATTTAGGTGCAATGCAACGCACCTAGCCAGTGGAGTAGCTGAAATGATCCTGTTTTGACTTCTTCTGAACAGTTTCTGGTGGAGAACTTCTGGGAGAAGCTGTAATCTGTTGACCTTGTTCCTTTAGGGGTTAGAACAACACTTTTAGGGACTTAGGAGCCCTTGGTTTATGGACATTTCATGCTTGGAGTTGTAAGGCACAAAAATGTCTATAACAGCATGTACACCATGAATTCATTAAGTAATAAGGAAAATAACACACAATGATATTCCCATCAAAACAGAGATATGCAAAGAATTCTACTTATAAACCTTAAGGAGAACCATTGAAGAAGTGATGAATGGAAAGAGAAGATGAATATATTTCATATAAAGCTATAACAGAGAAAAAACAACATCACAAACTTACTGCACATGAATTCCTAGATAATAGCTACAAACTGTATCCTTTGATTTCTAGAAAATGTCCAAGTACAAGCTACAATAGTTCTCTCTTCTGATGTCAAATTTGTTCTATGACTGAGAAAATGATACATATAGACCAAGAAAACATCTCCCTGCTCTCAGCGGTCGAATCCATGAGTCTAGGAACTTCTACATAAGGTGTTCCAACCAAAACCTGAAGACTAGGGAGGTTAAAACAACTCCTCCAATTAACTTTGACTCCAACCACTCTCATAAATGAGGCTAAATTTACATAAAAACAACTTAACAGGACTAATTACTCACTATTACATCAGATTTATATTAGCATTAATCAATTATACCATAGAAATCCGAATCCAACTGACCAAACTGGAGAAAAATTGCCACAGGAAAAAACGCAGCGAATTTCTGAGAAAGCGCAGTGAAACTGGAGAAAACGCAGTGAATTTGGAAAAAACTAGTTTTGAAGGCCTTCCTAAAGTCAAAATTCTGATTTTTATGGTTGTTTAGAAAGTTGAGGATGTCCGCTACAAGATGGACTTTTCAAGAGCTGAAAAAAGGCCACTTCTAGCCCCTCAAAATTGCATTCTCCCACAGCTACTCTAGAAAACGCAGTGTATGGAGTAATATAGGTTTTGCAACTTGAAAACAAAGGAAACAAGCTTATGGCGAGGTGGAGAGTGTTCGAATTACTTGAATAAGGTTTTTGGAGAATTGAAATGCTATTAAAAACCTTTCAGAACAGGTGTTAGGGCCAGAACAAAGAAAACGTAGTGAAAACTTGACAAAACACAGCGAAATCTAAAATGCACAGTGAATATTAGGAAAACACAGCAAATTCCTGAGAAAATGGAGTGAGACAGTTTGGATTTCCCTTGGAAATTTTTTTGCCTCTAAAAATGGTGAGGAAATGACTTGTGGTAATTGAGATATTCTTTAGCAATGAATATAAGAGAGAGAGGTGGAATGAAGTGGTATTTATAGCTTGTGGAAGTCAATTTTACAATGGTAGGGTGACCCACCATACATTTTCACTTTGCTTTGGAAAAAACTATGTAAATTGGAAATTTTAAATGCATCCTTGAAACATAAAACTTATTATATCACTTTGAAATGAATCATACTTGAGAACAGAACCCTATCATTACTGCTTCATTTACTGGTTTTATGAATGACATGACAGTTTGAATGACTCTAACCTTAATGACCTAATGGTGACACTAAGCTAAATGAAGACATGGTGATATGAATGAGATGATAATGATGATTTTTCAATTATGGAACATCCAACTGAGTGATGGCAGTGACCGGAACATGAAAACTTTGAAGGAGCAGAAAGACCTAGACACACTAGCCATTGACCAAATTTTATTTTGAAAACCTAGTGAAATGGTAAAATTTGACTCTGCGACCCCTAAAAAACCTTGTAAGAGAATATTTGATCACTGGTGACAGGCAAAACTAACTAACACTAATAGGTTGAGTTACTATTCCTGGAAGCCTTAGTTGGAACAAACGCTCTGGAGCCCTTGAAGGCTTGGATAGAGACCAATCTGATGATGGTTTTGTGATGTCCAACCGTGAGGTGGAATCATTGTTTGATGGATTGATGTGGATGGCCTCTAGAAGACGTGAATGGTTCTGGATTGATGTGTTCTATGAGTTTTATACAGTAATTTTTTCGCACTCGTCTCATACCCTGAGTTGTCTAACTTTGCCCAAAATGTCACAAATCGACAAAAGTTTTCAATGAATTCACCATGAAAAACATTGATCAAAGAATCCCTGAAGAAAAGAAGAATAAATTCCTTGAAGTAATTGGTGAGCTCCAGTATTGTAGCAATAATGCTACAACTCCTGGGGCTTCCTGTCTCTTAATTTTATCAACCCGGTAGTTCGTACAAACTTGGAAGCGACGGTGCTATATGCACAAGTACTAGCTCTTGTCGCAGCTGTCACTTGGTTAGCTGGCACAAGTCCGCTAGGGCTCAAGCCAACTTCTATAGGCTCTCAGAAGAAGCTTGCTAAATGATGGACGAAAGCTAGCTCAGAGAAAACTAATCTACTTGGCGAAAATGAACTGAAAGCAAACCAAAGCATGGAAACCCTAGGAAAACCCTAATTTGACTAGTCTAACCTCTATGATGCAAAGAATGTGAATGAAACTTCTACCAATGATGCCATTACTTCTAATGAGTGAAAATGCATGAATCTAAGCTACTTGCATCTTAAAAGACATGTTTTTGTATTTTTTCTTTAAGTGGATGGAGTGATTGTGATTTTGTGTTTATTAGGGTTTGGTTGTGCAGATGTGATGCGGAAGGAAGGGAAGCTTGGGAAAGGTTGGGGAGGCTAGGAGAGGTTCCCAAGGATCCTTAGCATTCGTCCATAGAGGTTCCTCATGCTCAGAGGCTCAGCAACCGAGTGAGTGGCCTCCTACAGGATGTCTGCAGGGGATCCTACAGGAAACGCAGGGGTTTCTACAGGAAGTCTACAAATTGCTACAGGATGACCTACCGTGGGTGTTTGAAGTGATGGTGGAGTGATGGAATGGTAGGGGGAGATGTGTAAGGTAGGGATAGAGCTGGTGATGGCTCAGGAGTGGAGAAGTAGGATGGAGAACGAGTGTATGAAGTGGGTTGATGGATGGAAGGTTATAACAGCGAAATGTCTAAAGAATGAAGTTACGTGAGGAGTGGAGGAGTTTGGGAGATAACAGAGCGGAGCAGAGGTCAAGGATGTGGTTGTATGCGTGATCAAGACGAAGAAGAAGGTAATAGAATGATGAAGAGCAGTGTAAATAAACCAAATGGCTTATGACTGTCACCAAGATGAAAATTCATTAACCTATGCTACCTGTGCTATGAACTCAATGAACAGCAATATAAAGCGTGTAGAGGAATGTGCATGAAGTTGTGATGAAGGTGTATGGTGCAAGATTGAAGTGCATGGAAAGATCTATCATAAACGAGACTATGTTGCAGCATGTATAAAGTGAAGAATTGCGTATTTTTGTGGTTGGTATAGGCTGCACTCCAATCTCCAAACAGAGATGGCAGTGGAGACTTCCTCAACCTTTTTCCTTGGAGCTCCAATGTATTATTAACCTGCTAGTCTAACTAAACAACCGAAAGCAATTCAACCATAAGCTAAACTCATTCAATCTCATAAAAACTAATTCAGCAAACCTGTAATTTCGAATTTCATGGTAAAGCAATGAACTAAAGTGCTGAAACAAAAAGAAATTAACATTACAACACAGAGGAGGTCTGTTGCTCTCTTAAAAACTCAGAATTGGATCAAAAGCTGCCTGTCTTTATTGAATAATCATGAATCTAATGACATGCCAAAACTGGCTTACAAGGAGCAAAAACCGAGCTACAACATGACTAACCAAATTGACTAACTAGCTAACCCCAAATTGACTAACTAGCTACACAAAATGACTACCCACTAGCTAACCAAAATGAGGCCCCAAGCCTTCTTATTTATACAATTTGAGGACCCAACAGTCCTCCTAAAAGTTAGGGACTTGGCTGCCCAAGACTTGGAGTTAACAGCAGTCCAACTTGACTTGCTTGGCTGCCCTTGAGCTTATTGATTCGGTGGCCCTTGAACTCCGAGCAGATGGTGGAGAATTCGAGGTAAGGGCCCATAAATGAGGGGGACACCTTCCTACAAATCCTCTAGCTTGTTCTCCCACGAATTTGGTTGCCAAGTTCTCATTAAGACCTTCAAATTTGTCTCCAAGTTGACCAAAAAGGCTACACAAAGCACCCATTAGACTTGTTGGCATAATGACTAACCAAATTCACTCTATTAACATAAAAATAATCAAAAACATGCAATAAACAAATGAGAATGGTGGACTAAGCCAAATTAGGAGGTTGAATGAGCCCAAATAATTGTACATTTTTGGGGCTCATCATCACCCCCCTACTGAAAGTGTTGCTCATCCTCTGAGCAACCAAATCTCTCCCCTTGTCTTTGATGGCCCTGGTGACTTCCTTGGCTAGCATCTCGGCCAATTTCTCCTTTGGCTTCACACTTTTCAAACTTTCCTGTAGAAACTCTTCGCTGGCTTCCTGTAGAAACAGTCTGCTAGCTTCCTGTAGAACGAATTTTCTCTGATTTTGCCTGCGGTATTGTCTCAACTTGTTCTGTTTTAGTGGCTTGTTGAAGGCTTACATTCACAGGTACACTGATAGTTTCACCAGATGGATTAGACTCGGACACTGCATCATTCAAATTTGAAACTGCTTTTTCCTCTTCTCTGAAAATCTACTTGCTCTGCAATGTTGTTTGTTAATACATCCTTTGTCTCAGAAGCTTCAAAATTTTCAGTCTCCTTTAGATATGCAGAATCATTTGCCAAGACATCCTCCATTTCTGCTGCTTTTCTTAGTGCCCTCAGCCTTGGTATGAGTGTGCAAGTATATTCTTGTAGAAGGCTGAACCATGATCAGATTATGTCCAAATCTTGAAATTTAAACGGCCCCTTTGAAAAATGGTAGCTGCTTGCAGAGCCTCAGTCAATCTTCACTGATAAGTACATTGTCCGCACAAACCAAAGGCATGCATAGAAATCTATTGTACCGGTCAGAACAACAAATGAGTATGACATGATGGGCATGTAGCCAAAATATGAAATTCTAGAAACAAGTTTTGTCATCTCCAGCTTGGTGAATAAATAGAATGTGGCATAGAGAAACAAGTAGAATGTGGAGGAGCCTGCAGTCAAATAAGATCTCCACCACCGGTTGTAATCTTCGCTGCACATTTCAACGTAGCACAAGATAACAGTGATTTCTGCACATGTAACCATGAGGATCACAAAGATAATGAACAGGAACCCAAATATACAGTAGGACTGATGCAGCCATATTGAAGTTAATCTGAAGAACAATCCAATGGATACAATTCCAAACCATAAAAGGACTGAGGCAAACATAGTCTCGAAAGGAACTATACCAACTGATTTTTGCCATAGCAGTGCATTGAGAATAAAGAAAATGCAAAAGGAAATGCATGGAAACAAGAATGTGGCCTTCAGCATATTCCTCCTTTCTCCTCGTTTTGAGCTTGAACTTTTCTAAAAATCCCGTGGTCAGCCAACAGAAGCATCAACCCATAGAAGATCCTCATGTTTTCTTTCTGTAGGGCTGTTTTCTGCCTTTCCTGTAGACGACATCCTGTAGAAACGCCTGTAGAGCGTGATTCAGCCTTTGAGTGAGCCCGCTGCACTAGAGAAATTTGAAAATAGGTAGGAAACTCAGTGGAGGACGATAGGTTAAGTTGGAGGCAGAGGATGTATACTCTGAGTTAAACATGATGCAAGTGCAAGTTGGCAACCATCTGTGAGTTTCAGCTGAGCGTTGATTAATGTTTGCGTGATTTGTGGTGAAGGAGTGCAGTGGCCAAGCGTGCGTGGCTTTTTAGAACTGCAGTAATGTCATGAACTACTGTTGTTATTTATTTGTTCTCTGCTTGTATTCAATTCCATTAGTTGCACTTAGAGTTTAGAATATCCCCAACTGACTGTGTTTTGTTTTTGAACTTCACGTGAATGGCTGATCCATGCATGCGTGATTTTTGCCTTGCTGAGTGCAATTGAACGTGGCTCCCTTCTTGGCTGAATCCACTCATCTCATTCATTCATGCATTGCTTTAGATTAGATCTATGCAAATAGATGAACAAGGTTAAGTCACGTACCTGAAATCAAACGGCTGCTTGTGAAGCTTTCTGCTGCTGCATGCTTGGATTCCTGCTTGGATGTGGCTTGGCTGCTAATCTTTGATTGTTTTTTTCATGTGCAGGTGTCCTCTGGCCGGATCTGAGTGCATGCAATCATTTCCACGTTCAACTCTGCCTGTTCAAGCTGCTGCTGCTGCATGGTCACAAAACCAGAACTTCTTTTTGCCATTTCTCCCAAACAGTAGATCGGATTAATCTGAAACTCGGGGAGCATGTTCCTACCATCATTATGCATCTCCCATAGCAAATTCGTGATCAATGGATGCACAGATTTCGAGAAAAATGGAAAATGGCTGAAGATTTCAGAGCTCGATTTCTCGGAAACCGTGCATCGGAATCGGCTGAAACTGCTTGGGTAGGCTACTATCACCCACATGCATCTCCCCATGAAACAGGTTTTAAAACGGATGCACGGATATGGAGAAAATGCAAAAATGGCTGATGGTGATGGAGGCTGATTTCTTGGAAACCGTGCACCGGAATTGCATGAAACTGTTCAGGCATGTTTTCATCGACCTTGTACAATCCCCCATAAAATGGTTTGTCAAATGGATGCATGGTTCTCAAGTTATGGCAAAAACAAATTCTGCTCTATGTGTTTTTGTTTCAAGGCACTTTGCATTTTGGTTGCATGGTATGACAAAATGAATTTTGGATGTGATGCAGGTATGGAGATGATGGAGGAGGAGTTGGAAGATTGCATGAGGGATTCTGAACCCTTGAGGAAGCTACCATGCTTTCCAAACCACTTTTTGAAATGCATGCCTAGTTTCCCACAATTTCTACAGGAAGTTCCTGTAGAAGCACAATGAGAAGCAAATGAGGTGGACAAATGATGGAGAAAGGCAAAGGATGGACACACAAGTGCTTGCAGGCCTAACCAATAGACTCCCACCATCAGATTCACTTTTGAAATTGGATTTGGCTCGTCCAAAGGTTCTACAGGATGTTTCCTGTAGAAATACAGAGCTTCCTGTAGAAGACACAGTTTTGAGGAAAGAAGCATAATGACATGAAAAAAATGATGGGAAAGGGGTGAGGAATGGAAACATGGATGTGGGTAGGCCTCATGGACATATTCCAAGCCTTCAGGTCCTCCTCGGAGATCAATTTGGATTTTTTGTAAGCTTCCTGTAGAAGATACGAAACTTCCTGTAGAAGGCACAAAAACTCCTTTGTCTTTGATTTGAGTGCTCCTCCTGTCATGAAACGTCCCTCTTGCAACCTGCAATGTCATTGCTGCAACATGAAATTATTCAATGGAGATTAGCTTTATTTTTCTTTTTCTTTTTCTCTTTTTTTTTGAAAAACAACTAGGGCGCCTCATGGAGGTTTTCACCCTAATTGCCTGCCTTGGGCGCCTCCAAGGGAGGTTTTCACCCAAAGATCTTATTCTCTTTTCTCTTTTTTCTCAACCCATTGACCGCCTCATGGAGGTTTTCAATCAATGAGCCAATCTAAGGCGCCTCCGAGGAGGTTTTCACCTTAGATTTTTATTTTTCTCTTATTTTCATCTTTTTTCTCTTTTTTCTTTTTTTTTCTTCTACCCTACCCTACTTGAAAAACAAAATCATTTTCAAGTATAAGAATACTTCCAATGGAGCCATGTGCACATCGAGATTAGAGAAAAAATGATGTGAAGGCTCGAAATGCATGCTTGGACAAGTATCCAGATCTCAGAGACCAAATGATCTGGCTTCGAAGGGATCAAACGAAGTTGAGGAAGAAAGTACTGCTGCAACTTAGTGACCTTCTGAAACCATATCTCAATATAGCTTTGATATCCTTGGTTCTTTTGCTGATCTGGATCATTCTTCATGTCACCTTCTATCATGACCTTCTG
Source organism: Pinus tabuliformis (assembly GCA_031772625.1). NCBI lineage: Eukaryota > Viridiplantae > Streptophyta > Pinopsida > Pinales > Pinaceae > Pinus > Pinus tabuliformis. The sequence continues at coordinate 1,107,486,388 of CM062816.1, read as the reverse complement.
ATCTTCCTCTTTTTGTTGATCTTTCTCTTGAATACATGGAAGATTTGATGGTAACCATGAAGGAACTCTCTTGATCTCTGATTCTGATCTCTTCTCTTCATTAAGTGCAGCCCATGGTTCTTTGATCTCCTCTTTTGAATCTTCTTTTGCTTTTGGTCCTTCAATGTTGTCAATAGATTCTCTCTTTTGCAACACTCTTCCCGAGCTTTGGTGAACATCATTGAGCTCAAAAGGAGTCATTTGCACATGTTGTGCCTCAGCTTTGCAATTGGGTTGAGCTGCTCCATTGCAGGGTTTTGGAAATGGAGGTACGGGTAGCTGAGTGGGGGTGTGAAATTGAGATGGAGATGGATGGCATTGCGGTTGGGTAGGCATTTGGGGTTGCCTTGGTGGAGGAGGAGGCGATGGTTGTGGATGAGCAGGTGGTGGAGGAAAATGAGCGGGATGAGAGTTGTACTGGGGCCTCCACTCCTGATAAGGTGCATTCCACTGAGGCTGTGGCTGAGCATAAGAGTGAAATGAATGAGCAGCTGGTTGGGCATAATATGGATCTGTGAAGGAGCAAGGAGAATATGACCAAGGAGGAGGTGTAGACCAGGAAGGATGAGCAGGGGGACCCCAAGAAGGCATGAAAGTGGCTTGATAAGGGTCATAATAGGTCTCGGGTATCCCTTGCACCTCCTGCTGGTAAGATCTAGGTCCATGTGGCCTCCTTTGGTTCATATAATAGAGTGATTCAGTGGCTCCCTTGGCTCTTTGATATGCAGCTTTGATTCTGGGCAAGGAAGGGCACTGATCTGTAGGATGGTATTCTTCACATACAAAACACACTTCTAGGGAGTGCATTGGACATTCGTTCCTAGGATGCTTTTTAAGGCACCTAGGACAAAAAATGACCAAAGCCCTCTTGGCTTCTTCTTGCTTCTTTTGGACCCGCAAGGTATCCAGTTGCATGGCAAGAAACTGCCTCATGTCACTCTTGAAATCTTCGATCTGATTTGCAAATTCATCTTTGGATAAGGGACTGCTCCCAACATTTCTGCTTGTAGCCATTTGCTCCAGAGGAATGTTTTCTTCTTCTTCTCCCCTAGAGGTTCTTTAAATATGCCTTGATGTCCACCCAGGGGTTCTTTCATCACAGCCATCGAAGAAGAACGTTGGCTGTGTGAAGCAGTGGGGGTGTTGTGCAATCATTTTTCTAACTTATCTCTACTCCTACAAAGCACGAAATGAAATCTTTTTGGTTGTTTTTTTTTTATTTTTCCTACTTCTACTTGCAAAACTGAAATAGATTGAACTGCAACTAACTATCTTGCGAAAATGAAAATGCGGAATTGAAATGAAAGCAGGAAAGGACTAATCTATTTTGCTCAAATGAAATTGCAAGAATGAAATGCTAGTCTACGCTTACAGAAAGGAAATTGCGGAATTGAAAGGCTATTCTAGGAAAGCAGGAAATGCTAATCTATGAAAGCAAGAAATGCTAATCTACTTTTGCATAAATGAAATTGCATAATGGAAATGAAATAAACTACTTAGCAGAAGGTTGTAGTAGAAAATAGAAGAATAGCAACAATCACCAATACTCTGCCGCTTCCCCGGCAACGGCGCCAAAAAGATGGTGAGCTCCAGTATTGTAGCAATAATGCTACAACTCCTGGGGCTTCCTGTCTCTTAATTTTATCAACCTGGTAGTTCGTACAAACTTGGAAGCGACAGTGCTATATGCACAAGTACTAGCTCTTGTCGCAACTGTCACTTGGTCAGCTGGCACAAGTCCGCTAGGGCTCAAGCCAACTTCTATAGGCTCTCAGAAGAAGCTTGCTAAATGATGGACGAAAGCTAGCTCAGAGAAAACTAATCTACTTGGCGAAAATGAACTAAAAGCAAACCAAAGCATGGAAACCCTAGGAAAACCCTAATTTGACTAGTCTAACCTCTATGATGCAAAGAATGTGAATGAAACTTCTACCAATGATGCCATTACTTCTAATGAGTGAAAATGCATGAATCTAAGCTACTTGCATCTTAAAAGACATGTTTTTGTATTTTTTCTTTAAGTGGATGGAGTGATTGTGATTTTGTGTTTATTAGGGTTTGGTTGTGCAGATGTGATGCGGAAGGAAGGGAAGCTTGGGAAAGGTTGGGGAGGCTAGGAGAGGTTCCCAAGGATCCTTAGCATCCGTCCATAGAGGTTCCTCACACTCAGAGGCTTAGCAACCGAGTGAGTAGCCTCCTACAGGATGTCTGCAGGGGATCCTACACGAAACGCAGGGGTTTCTACAGGAAGTCTACAAATTGCTACAGGATGACCTACCGTGGGTGTTTGAAGTGATGGTGGAGTGATGGAATGGTAGGGGGAGATGTGTAAGGTAGGGATAGAGCTGGTGATGGCTCAAGAGTGGAGAAGTAGGATGGAGAACGAGTGTATGAAGTGGGTTGATGGATGGAAGGTTATAACAGCGAAATGTCTAAAGAATGAAGTTACGTGAGGAGTGGAGGAGTTTGGGAGATAACAGAGCGGAGCAGAGGTCAAGGATGTGGTTGTATGCGTGATCAAGATGAAGAAGAAGGTAATAGAACGATGAAGAGCAGTGTAAATAAACCAAATGGATTATGACTGTCACCAAGATGAAAATTCATTAACCTATGCTACCTGTGCTATGAACTCAATGAACAGCAATATAAAGCGTGTAGAGGAATGTGCATGAAGCTGTGATGAAGGTGTATGGTGCAAGAGTGAAGTGCATGGAAAGATCTATCATAAACGAGACTATGTTGCAGCATGTATAAAGTGAAGAACTGCGTATTTTTGTGGTTGGTATAGGCTGCACTCCAATCTCCAAACAGAGATGGCAGTGGAGACTTCCTCAACCTTTTTCCTTGGAGCTCCAATGTATTATCAACCTGCTAGTCTAACTAAACAACCGAAAGCAATTCAACCATAAGCTAAACTCATTCAATCTCATAAAAACTAATTCAGAAAACCTGTTATTTCGAATTTCATGGTAAAGCAATGAACTAAAGTGCTGAAACAAAAAGAAATTAACATTACAACACAGAGGAGGTCTGTTGCTCTCTTAAAAACTCAGAATTGGATCAAAAGTTGCCTGTCTTTATTGAATAATCATGAATCTAATGACATGCCAAAACTGGCTTACAAGGAGCAAAAACTGAGCTACAACATGACTAACCAAATTGACTAACTAGCTAACCCCAAATTGACTAACTAGCTACACAAAATGACTACCCACTAGCTAACCAAAATGAGGCCCCAAGCCTTCTTATTTATACAATTTGAGGACCCAACAGTCCTCCTAAAAGTTAGGGACTTGGCTGCCCAAGACTTGGAGTTAACAGCAGTCCAACTTGACTTGCTTGGCTGCCCTTGAGCTGATTGATTCGGTGGCCCTTGAACTCCGAGCTGATGGTGGAGAATTCGAGGTAAGGGCCCATAAATGAGGGGGACACCTTCCTACAAATCCTCTAGCTTGTTCTCCCACGAATTTCGCTGCCAAGTGCTCATTAAGACCTTCAAATTTATCTCCAAGTTGACCAAAAAGGCTACACAAAGCACCCATTAGACTTGTTGGCATAATGACTAACCAAATTCACTCTATTAACATAAAAATAATCAAAAACATGCAATAAACAAATGAGAATGGTGGACTAAGCCAAATTAGGAGGTTGAATGAGCCCAAATAATTGTACATTTTTGGGGCTCATCAGTAATTCTGGAAGAGCTTGTCAAAAAACCCTATTTTCAAGCCCAGCGCTACTTTAGCAGGCAAACCCATGCTGGTACCCTTTGGTCTAACTAGTGACGAGCGTTGGCAGTGCGACTTTGGATGGGAGAATCTACGGTGATCCTCTCCAAACAGTTTCTCCAAAAGTGGAGCAGAAGCTTCTCACAGTAGAAGTCTCGAGAACGGAGAGTTAGTTATTGTTGTATAAGGATATGTTCGAGTTCTCCCATTTTGTGTCCTTGATCCTACTTTTAGGGATATTCCCCTTAAGATGTGGACCTTCTTCCCCCTTTTTTGGATCCCCAACTTCCTCTCCTTGCCTATAAATACATTCCCTTATACCCTCAAATGGTTGGTCATACTAGATTGTTCATTGCTACACAGTATTTTTCCACACCTCTTGTTCACTTCCTATTCCATATCACGAAGTGCCAAAACATTGACAACTATGCAACATATCCATCATGATATATAGACCCAAACCTCCCTAAAGAATCAAAGGAAAAATACCCTGAGTCAATTCTGAAGAAGGTTAACTAAAAACCTAATTTTTAGGGCCAACGCGTTTTGCTACACCACTTGCTCGTGCTGATGGTAGGTTGCATTGTTCTAACCTAGCACTGCCAACATGGGTTTTGATATTCAAACCTACACTGAACCTCTTCTGGTAGGTTTTCCCAAACTAGAGGAGAAGCTTCGTGCAATAGAACCTTCGATAATAGTGAACTGGATATTGGTTGTTGTTGATATGGTCGAGCTCTCCCATTTGGACCTATTGATCTTATCATCATGGGATTTCCCCTTGAGATGTGGACCTTCCTCCCTCTTTTTTGGATCCCTAAATCCCTCTCCTTTCATATAAATCAACTCCTTTCCATCCCCATTTGGTTGGTCATTGGTTGTTGTATTCCGAAGTTGAGATTATTCTTACATGCTGCCCATTCTAACTTGGAGAAGGAGTGCTTGAAGAGTATTTTCTTGGACTTGGACATCCACCAAAAGGAGGTCTCCAACATCAAGGCATAGGTTGTATGCTTCCATTTTTAGTTTATTAATATATACATTTGAAGTTCACTTTCCATAATTATGTAAATTTTTATGCTTTTAGCTTAAAACTCCTTGATCTATCAAGTAGTTTACGTTTGATGTATGCCATATATGCTCTTGTATCTTGTATTTTTCTTTGATCTTTGTTGCAGGTACTCAAATGTGAAGAAAATGTAAGGAGCAAGCCAAGAAGCAAAGTAATCAAAGTCATATCCAAAGGATTGAGTGATTAGCATCAGAGCGGGGTAAGCTACTCTCTCTCTGCATTTGTGAAACATGAGTTAGGAAAGTGTATGTTATTCTATTTATTTTATTGCTAGACTCACTCATTGGGCTAGAGGGATCACCTCTATCTGGAGATGGGATTTACCTTCACAAAAAAATGGTGACTCTTGATCATTTTGACCGACCATCGAGTTCTCAGTTAGTTTGAGTCTATATAGGTTTTCACAATCACTGGTTGCTACCTTGGAGTGCTAAGTCGGGAGTATTTGTGGAAATCTTTTTTATTTTTTTCCTTATTCCTCACCCAACGCACATTTTTCTCTGGTAATCACACTACCAGCACTCTTTCCTTTAAAATAGTCGTGTTGATCCCCTGTTCAACACTAGTTTTTCCATAACAGTCGTGCTGATCTCAGAGATTGGAAAAACATAGGGTTTGCTCTGTCAAAATCCAGTGTGTATGAGTCCCTGAGGTCTTTTCTTTGTCCTGTATGATTGGATTTATTGATGTTTTGTCAAATTACCTTATTTTATTAGCAAATTCTCATATTTTTTATCTTTCAAGTGTTTGAGTGAAATTGGATTGATTTTAGGGTTTATAGGTCATTTGATTGTCACTTTCCACTTGTAAGTGTCACTGAGTTTGTGGTTTGCTGATTGGTTAGATCTGGTTGTCTGTTAAAATCATTCAAAACATTGGTTTGCATTAGTTTCGATTTGTCTTTTACAAAGTTGCTTTTAAATTGTATTAGGTCATCTTGCATTTGAGATTCATCTTTGTTATTCATCAAGCATAGATTACATTTCTTGGTTTACAAATTGAAAAGAGTGCATTTGTTTATCTATTCAAAAGAGAAAAGTGAAAGACATTTTCATTGAGTGCTTTTGGATTTTATTTGGTGTTGCTTTGATTGGTGCATCATTTGTATTAGGAGAATTTGAATAAAAAATCTCATTTTTTCTTTAGTTGAAGCTTAATTGTATTAGAAAATCTGAAATCAAAGAGAACATCATTTACATAAAGTGAATCTTAGTGAAGGAAAAGTCATTTTTTCTTTCAATAGATTGCGTGTTGGATGGTGAAAGTGAAGTTCAGTTTTTTTCTTTTGCATATTTAATTTGGAAAGAAAAGTTAGTGGTGGCATGTTCTTTGATGCATTCTCTTATTTCATGCATTAATTTATTGAATTATCTTCCCTTGCTAGTATAACATTCATCAAAGTGAAAAGTTTCCTTTTCTTATATAGTTACATTTTAGGATTCAGGTGACATAGTTTGAGCCCAAAATTGAAACATAATTCAAGAAAAACATTAAAATTTACTGAATTAACCTAAGGATAATTTGGAACTTAACGCAAACATTTATATCTCTAGGCTAGAGATGTGTTCTGGCATATATAAAACTAGCAGCTGTCATTAACTACCTGCATTATATCCCGAGGGTGAAATCCCATTCTAGTACATAAGTATATCGGAGGTTCTCCAATACCCTTGGGTATATCGGAGGCACTCTAGTATGGCAAGTATATGGGAATTCTCTCACTGAATCGTTATGCATTAGACAATGCTAACATGGGATTGTGCTCCCCGTATCGTCACATATATATTGGGAGGCCCCACTAGGTTGTTATCCTTTAGCCACATGTAACTGAGTCAAACTCCTTATAGGCATGATACACTGAACATAGCATTTGGGAAGATCATCAGTCGTATGTTAAGTCCTTGGTTTCGACTAAGGAGTATATAATAGTTCACGAATACTTGGTAAACCCTCTTGCCTAATACACCTTTTTTATTTATTTCTTGTTTTTAAGTTTTAAAATTTAATTTCCCATGATAACATGACTTACCTATGCAGTTATCCTTGGCCTCACATTGCCTGACTAATAGTAAGTTTTAATTGTAAGCTCAAAGCAACCCCCCCCAAATTGTTTTTTAGAGAAGGTCATTATGGCTAAACCACCGGGTTCGCCATACATATCCCCTTCATCATCTAACATTAAAGGGTCATCACAAGGGTCCACCCTAGGATTTCATAGTCACTTGAAGCCCAAGGTCTTGAACTTGAAATTATCCCGAATATTCAACCCCTTGCTTCTCGTCCTCCACCTTGATACTCTTCATCTTAGGAATCTGACCCAGAAACTCCTGAGAGTCCACAAAAGTTTTTATTATTCCCAATGAATCTGCTTTTTGATCCATTGGTCATATCTCCTTAATGGTCATATAGTCCATATGATAATCTTGGTGTACCTGTAGAGCTTTCTCCACTATCATCGCAGATTCCCCCTCACTAATTTTTTCCACCCATGGCATCAGAAGGTGAGTTTCCAACCTCTCCTTGAGGTCCTCCTCCCAAAGTCTCAACCACTCACACTCCTAGTGTTAGTGATGATTATGAATATAACTTTCCACCTTAAGGCTTTCTGTATTTGGGAAGTGCGCCACCTCTACCAGCGCCTGAAAGCAGTGAACCTTTGTTTCCACCTAGTTATACCCCTTTGGCTCAATTGGTTTCAAGTACTCCAAGTGCATCTTCACTTTATCACAATCCCATTTCGTCATTGAACACCATGCCTACTTCTAGTTCGTTTGTTTCAAGTGTGGCCTCTCAAATTCATGTACCAACTGTAGTTTCTTCAGTTCCTATTCAAACAACAATTACGATTGGGAAAATTAATATCCCTATAGGTTCCTCAGGTCCTCCATTAAGTGGACAATATGTGCCACCACCTATGCCATAGCATGGGGGGAAACAACCACCTCCTCCATATGTACCTCCTATTTAGGGTGGAACTTATGTGAGTGGATCTCAAACCCACTCTACCACAGTTAGTCAAAATGCTGGCAGTGTACCTTATCCTAGTGGATCATCTATTCCATCTTGATCAGACCAAATATCGTATCAACCACCTCTTTCAGCGCATATACCCTGCCAAAAATGTACCCTCCATATGGCTCCCAATAGCCTCAAAATACACCTTTTACTCGACAGGAAGGACCCTAAATACAACTTGGTTCAAATCCATCATTTGGGACATTTAGTCAATTTCAAGTTGGAACCTATCAGTACCAACCTGGAACGCAACAAATTCCACAAGGAACTTTCCAACAACATCAGCCTTATGTAAAACAAGGACCTTATGTGCAACAAGGTCTTTATCAACAACCATTTCAGTAGCAAAACCAACCCTTGTATCAACAAGGCCAACCCTTACAACAATAAGGTCAACCCCTACAACAGCAGGGTCAACAATTTTATCACTAGGGTCAACAGTTGCAACAGCGACCTTACATTCCATACTCTATGTAAGTTTTTTATCTAGCTTATGGTTCTTAATGGCCTATGATGGGTCAGTATCAACCTTACCCTAGCCAAAACCCAACTTTGTGGGGGGGAAATCCACCTTTGTATGGTCGGAATACCTCTCAGTGGGGGAAATATTAAGCTCCTTATGGTCAAAATACACCACTTTGGGGGTGTTAGTGTCAGTCTTTCCAGCCTTCCTCCAGTGATCAAATATGCTCTTACAAAGTGGTCTCAGAGTGTCAAGGTCAAATTTTGTCATTTCAGTGAGTCTTCAAGCAAAATTTGGTCACTAGGCATTAGGTCTAGGGTTTGCCCAAATGTCAGTCCATGTCATCATTCAGCTGAGCCTATCATCATTCAGAGGGTTGTCATTATCATCTTAGTGTCTAATGAGTCATTTTACATCTTGTTCATGCTTCAGTTGCACCTAGGCAAGGTCATTTCCCTCTCCTAGGGTTTTGAAGGCAATTTCTCTTGGATGGTCAAATCATCGGCAAAACTTGTTTCCTGATGTTCATACACCTTCCCCTATCCTTAAAGTACCTTATCAAACACTTCCCATCCCTTAGATCCGCCAAATTCCTCATTTTTGCGCAAACCCTAGTTTCTAGCTACAATCTGGCAATTTTCTAGGTTTGGCCTGTGTTTTGCCCTTTTGGACCCCTTCCCCTCACTCAATCTCTGAGATTCCACTTTCCCCTACTTCCTAACATCCCTCCCCACTCCCAAAAATTTCCCCAAGAATTTGGAAGCCCTCTATCCCCTTCATTTCGCTTCATTTCGACAAAATCCCTTGTTTCACACATCGGGACAAGTTGCACTCAAATGATGTTTCAGAGCAATAAAAGATGAATTTTGGAAAACTGAGAGATTTTTTTGTCCATAACATGCCAAGGAAGAAAAACCTCTTTCACTTTTTACACAGGTGTCATGGTTTGAGAGAAATGTCAAAAATACCGGCGAGAATGAAGGTGCTCCAAGGACGGTTGGCCAAAGCACAAAAACGAAGGAAAACGCCCGATCCACTCCAAATTTTGGCCAAAGCCTCTTTGACTAAGCATGGTACTTGATTGGGGACTCCCAGCCCAAATTTCAAGAAATTTGGAGAAAATTTTGTCATTTGTGAATTTTTTGTGCAATTTACAGGTTTTGGCCATTGGAGTGGTCTCACCCCGCGCGCGACCACTCGGGAGGACTGCTCAGAATCACAAAAAGTTGACATTTTTGGAAATGGCATGCAAAAACTAGAATTAACTATACTTGGGGTCAACTTGATTTTGAGATTTGGGCCTCCAAAAGCTCAAAATACATCAAAAATTTGACTTTCTGCCCACTTTTTGAGTTGCAGAAAGTGACCTTGGGAGAATTGACTTTTGAGGGGTCAAATCAACTCCAAATCCAGAAATTCCACTTGGGATGGAAGGTAGACACACAGACCTGTCCAATGAGCAATCTTGCACTTGATTTGGACAACTGGAACCCACTCAAAAAGTGCTGCAAAGGGGCGCGACCACTCGAGCAAGGGGCGCGACCACTCGAGCTAAAATTGCCAGTTTTGACTTTTCAGACCTGCAAACTCTGTTTTTTACCTTGGTTGATCATTTGTACTTGTAAATGATGGATGTATGGATAATTTTCATGGCACATTGATAGATTTAATCTCTCTTAACCCTTCTAGAAGCTTCCTTGATGTAAATAGTGAATATTTAATGCATGGATGAGTTAGCTAAGTTTTAGAGGCAAGTTGTTTTGACTACCTATTATCTAGTGCTAAGTTTAGAATTAGTTCAAACTGCTCCTAGGAAGCTGAGCTCGACCCCTATAGGTGGGGAAAGGAGTTAGATGGTCTATATTATGCCTGCTCTTGCTCATTTTCATGGTTGGACTCTTGAGGGAGAAGCTCTATTGTATATTTTACTTGTATCTCTGCAATTTGAGGAAAAGGAAGGCCAGGGTTTTGCAGACATCATTGTGGATTCTTGTGGATTATTGTGTTGATGGTGTGTTTCCTACTTGTCATTGTAAGTGTGTTTATGTGTTCCATCTCTTATTCTATTGCTGCTAATTAAACAAAAGAAGTGATAAAGTTTGAATTCATGCATGCCATGCTCAGCTTTCAATTTTGTTTAATATTTATGTTTTCCACTGTCTAAAGAGGATTCAAAGTCATTTTTTGCCCTCTTTAGCTCCCTCTCTTTCTTCCTTGATCATCCATCTCAGCTTAAGGCATCAGCACAAACTCCTTCCTTGCCCCAAAGACCCACCTGCAAAAACTGAGCTCAATCCCCACACCCTGAATTGCACTCCCTCCAATTGCCACCAAAAAGCCCAAAAACTTTAGATCAACCTTCCTAATCAGTTTACTAGCCTAATATCAGTGTTAACTTGCTGGTCATCTCACCCCATTGAAAATTTGCCGAGATAGACCGGAGAGAGCCTTCTCATACCCCGTAGGGCTAGCTACGAGGTGAAATGGTTTGATGTTGCCTTGAAGGTTTACCTTCCTCAGCCTAGGGTGAAATCTCAAGCGCTAACATATTGGCGACCATACTGGGGAGAACAAACTTGTTTGTGGGTTGATGTGTTTGTTTCATAAGTCTTAGACGGAGCCTAAAGTTATGCCAGAAGCCTTCGAAAACGCCCTTGTTTTACATCAGCGTTAGTAGATAAACGCTGCTTCAGTCAATCTCCGTGAGCTTGTGAATACGAGCACTTCATTTGCATTGTACCCCAGTACATGTATCAAGTTCAGATCTGATGGTTGATGGTGGACAACGATCGGACACTTGAAAGGCTGAAATCATTCACTTGGCGACTCTAAAATCAGTTTCGAGATCAGATCCAAAGACTCCACTGGAGGATGATCCCGACCAGCAAAAACATGAAAGGAGAATATGGACAGATCAGGTACTCAAGTTGGAAATTCATCCAAGACATTTTGTTCTTTGTCATAAATTATTTCTTCTCTTTTCCCAAGAATGTAAAGAAGGCTTTGCAAAGTATACTATGTTTGAGAAGAGATCCTCGGCCCGCAGTTGATTCTTTCCCTTCGAAGACTGTGAATACCAAAGATTTGCATGCCTTTGAGCTTGATCAAGATCCTTTTTCCGAATTTTGTGATGAACCTCAAGCAACCAAGACTGATTCTATACCTGTTGTACATACCCCTACACCTTGTAAAATTCCAGATCGGTATAAACCTCTTGTTTTACCTTCTGTTCTTCATGCTTTTCCCAAAAACTATGATCTATACTTGCCGATGTTTGATAGTGAAAGCAAGAATGTCAATGCTGAGCAACATGTGCAGAATTTTGAGAATTTTCTAGATCTTTTTGAAGTTGATGAAGAAGATGTTAGTATAAGGCTTTTTGCTCTTTCTTTGCAAGCCAAAGTGAAGAGTTGGTTCAAAGCCCTGCCTGATGCAAGCATCTCAGATTTCCAGCAGTTTGTCAAAGTTTTTCTCGACAGGTGGATGATCGGGCAAAACCTTTTCTTGATTGTAGAAGAGTATAACCATCTGAAAAGATTGCCAGGGGAGACAGTACAACAGTTTTCGGCTAGATTTAACCAAGTTTATTATTCGATGCCAGTTGATATAAGGCCTACTCTTAGATCTGCTCTCTTGCACTACCCAGGTGCCTTTGATCCAGAGATGGAGTTTCAGCTGAGAGAAAGGGACATTACAACACTTCACGAGATGCAAAACAGTGCAGTAAGTGTAGAGGCGCATCTGCTGAGCCGACAGGCAAGGTTGAAGGAAGAAGAGATGAAAAGCATAGATTCGGAAAAATCAACATCTTTAGAGGTGAAACTTGACATTTTGGTAAGTGCAGTGGAAAAGATGATGGACAAGATCAACTCAAGGAATTATTATGATGTTCATGGCTCGCTGATTGAAGAAGAACAAGTTGCTTATTCAAATCATTTTCTTTTTTATGCTAGTTGTCATAGATCTGATAATTATTGTTTTGTAGATCACCTTGGAGAAGAGAGATCTATTGATATGACATGCATGCTTGATGATGTGTTTTATAGTGATGATTTGCCTCGTTTTGATCAGTATGATGATGATTATGTTCTCCAAACAGAGGCTAATTTTGCAATCAAACAAGCAGCGAGTTTGTGGGAGGAAAAAGTTCATTTTCAGCAGCTTGAATACAATGTTCAGCCATCACATATCAGCTATGACATTGACGAGGAAAGTGCAACACAGTTTGAAGTAAGTGGTGGATCTTTGACTTTTTGTTTTGATTCATGTCAGTTCATTAGAGACAACTTCCATGAAATTAGAAATCAACTGTCAACAAGTCTTGATCTAGACCATCTTGAGAGCAATGAAAATTTTGTTCAAGACTTTTCATATTCAGATTTGCAGCTACCAAATGAAATTGAAAGGCAGATTACAGATGAAGTTATGGCAGCCGACATACATGATTTGATGATGCAGGAAGATTCTATGCCCTTTTGTTTCGAAGCATTTCAGTTTATAAGGAAGAATCTTCGTAAAATCTCTCAAGAAAAAGATGAACAGCTAGAAGGATGTCATGCATTTTCAATGGATACATTGCAACAGTCTTTTCAAGTTTTTCATGATCCCATAGCTGATGTTTTGGATGAGTTTTGTAGTCAAAATCTATCTCCATTGACTACATGTGAGCTTGAAAAATGTGCTGATATGAATTTGATCTGGCAGCCAGTTTCTTCGTCATTTTCAGCAGAGGTCTCGTCACAAGGTTCAGATCAACATTTTCATTCATGGTATGAGGAGAAAAGAAGTAATCCATTGGATGAGCTAAGTTCCAGTGTGCTTGAATTTCAAGATCCTTATGCAGTGATTTTGGAGGTGGATAGAGAATTCATATCATTCCACGGATCTGTTTCTAAGTTGTCATGGGAGTTGCATTTTATTAGTTCTCTTTTGTTGTTCATAAGCGAACACTTGTGGAGAATTCGAACAACAGACGGGATACTTACTTGGTTGCATTGGTTGTTTCATTTCACTTGATCAGGTGATGAATGAAACTGTTAGATTAGGTTGTGATGAATAAGCTCCACTTTGAGCATCATTTTCAGTTTGTCGGTTGTGTTTAAGTATCAAGTCAGTTGTTAGTTGAGTCATGAGTCCTTTATGAGTCAATTTTTAATCTTGTTGTTAAGTTAGTTTGTGTCAGTTTTCAGTCATGCATTTCAGCTTGAGTTTTTGACTCCATTGCCCAATAGTTGTAAGGCACTGGTCTGCTCTCCCAGAGGTCTAAGGTTCTTGGCACCTCCAAGGAGCTACCATCCCCATTGGAGCCAATGTTAGTGTCAGTCTTTCCAGCCTTCCTCCAGTGATCAAATATGCTCTTACAAAGTGGTCTCAGAGTGTCAAGGTCAAATTTTGTCATTTCAGTGAGTCTTCAAGCAAAATTTGGTCACTAGGCATTAGGTCTAGGGTTTGCCCAAATGTCAGTCCATGTCATCATTCAGCTGAGCCTATCATCATTCAGAGGGTTTTCATTATCATCTCAGTGTCTAATGAGTCATTTTACATCTTGTTCATGCTTCAGTTGCACCTAGGCAAGGTCATTTCCCTCTCCTAGGGTTTTGAAGGCAATTTCTCTTGGATGGTCAAATCATCGGCAAAAATTGTTTCCTGATGTTCATACACCTTCCCCTATCCTTAAAGTACCTTATCAAACACTTCCCATCCCTTAGATCCGCCAAATTCCTCATTTTTGCGCAAACCCTAGTTTCTAGCTACAATCTGGCAATTTTCTAGGTTTGGCCTGTGTTTTGCCCTTTTGGACCCCTTCCCCTCACTCAATATCTGAGATTCCACTTTCCCCTGCTTCCTAACATCCCTCCCCACTCCCAAAAATTTCCCCAAGAATTTGGAAGCCCTCTATCCCCTTCATTTCGCTTCATTTCAACAAAATCCCTTGTTTCACACATCGGGACAAGTTGCACTCAAATGATGTTTCAGAGCAATAAAAGATGAATTTTGGAAAACTGAGAGAGGTTTTTGTCCATAACATGCCAAGGAAGAAAAACCTCTTTCACTTTTTACACAGGTGTCATGGTTTGAGAGAAATGTCAAAAATACCGGCGAGAACGAAGGTGCTCCAAGGACGGTTGGCCAAAGCACAAAAACGAAGGAAAACGCCCAATCCACTCCAAATTTTGGCCAAAGCCTCTTTGACTGAGCATGGTACTTGATTTGGGACTCCCAGCCCAAATTTCAAGAAATTTGGAGAAAATTTTGTCATTTGTGAATTTTTTGTGCAATTTACAGGTTTTGGCCATTGGAGTGGTCGCACCCCGCGCGCGACCACTCGGGAGGACTTCTCAGAATCACAAAAAGTTGACATTTTTGGAAAGGGCATGCAAAAACTAGAATTACCTATACTTGGGGTCAACTTGATTTTGAGATTTGGGCCTCCAAAAGCTCAAAATACATCAAAAATTTGACTTTCTGCCCACTTTTTGAGTTGCAGAAAGTGACCTTGGGAGAATTGACTTTTGAGGGGTCAAATCAACTCCAAATCCAGAAATTCCACTTGGGATGGAAAGTAGACACACATAGCTTTCCAATGAGCCATCTTGCACTTGATTTGGACAACTGGAACCCACTCAAAAAGTGCTGCAAAGGGGCGCGACCACTCGAGTAGGGGGCGCGACCACTCGAGCTAAAATTGCCAGTTTTGACTTTTCAGGCCTGCAAACTCTGTTTTTTACCTTGGTTGATCATTTGTACTTGTAAATGATGGATGTATGGATAATTTTCATGGCACATTGATAGATTTAATCTCTCTTAACCCTTCTAGAAGCTTCCTTGATGTAAATAGTGAATATTTAATGCATGGATGAGTTAGCTAAGTTTTAGAGGCAAGTTGTTTTGACTGCCTATTATCTAGTGCTAAGTTTAGAATTAGTTCAAACTGCTCCTAGGAAGCTGAGCTCGACCCCTAGAGGTGGGGAAAGGAGTTATATGGTCTATATTATGCCTTCTCTTGCTCATTTTCATCGTTGGACTCTTGAGGGAGAAGCTCTATTGTATATTTTACTTGTATCTCTGCAATTTGAGGAAAAGGAAGGCCAGGGTTTTGCAGACATCATTGTGGATTCTTGTGGATTATTGTGTTGATGGTGTGTTTCCTACTTGTCATTGTAAGTGTGTTTATGTGTTCCATCTCTTATTCTATTGCTGCTAATTAAACAAAAGAAGTGATAAAGTTTGAATTCATGCATGCCATGCTCAGCTTTCAATTTTGTTTAATATTTATGTTTTCCACTGTCTAAAGAGGATTCAAAGTCATTGTTTGCCCTCTTTAGCTCCCTCTCTTTCTTCCTTGATCATCCATCTCAGCTTAAGGCATCAGCACAAACTCCTTCCTTGCCCCAAAGACCCACCTGCAAAAACTGAGCTCAATCCCCACACCCTGAATTGCACTCCCTCCAATTGCCACCAAAAAGCCCAAAAACTTTAGATCAACCTTCCTAATCAGTTTACTAGCCTAATATCAGTGTTAACTTGTTGGTCATCTCACCCCATTGAAAATTTTCGAGATAGACCGGAGAGAGCCTTCTCATACCCCGTAGGGCTAGCTACGAGGTGAAATGGTTTGATGTTGCCTTGAAGGTTTACCTTCCTCAGCCTAGGGTGAAATCTCAAGCGCTAACAGGGGGAAGAACCCATACCATCAAGGTTGGAATCTGCAATATGGGCCTTATCAAAGGCCTCACATGCCTTTCAATCCACAATTTCCATTTCTAGCAACGTTAGAACTACAGGATGTGTCAAGGCTCACAAATGACCCAATACTCCATTTGTCGTATTGGCCTTTGATTCCAACTAATATTCTTGGAAATTGTCTGAAATTCAAAGGGAAGTCTGGAGAAGACCCCCAGGCCCACATTATGACTTACCATTTATGGTGTTCATCCAATTCTCGGTTGATGATTCCATTTGTATACATTTGTTCCAGTGAACCTTGACAGGTGCTTACGTGAAATGATACATCGAGTTGCCTCGAGATTCCTATCAATACCTCAATTCTTTGACAGTGGCCTTCCTTACTCACTTCCAGCTACCAGTTCAATATGAAACTGGTACCCATCTACTTATGTCTTTGAAACAGAATATTGTTACCCACATCTCCGATCATATCCATGAATGGAGATGTTCGTGTCACCTTATCAAGTTCGATATACCTAATGAGATATTAACTAAATGGTTTACCAAATCATTCGTTAATAAAATTTCCAAGGACATAGCTATGCATGGTTGTGTGACCAAAGATCAAGCCATTTCCCATGCCCAATATATAGATTTGGTATATTCCCAATTTGGCACGTTATGTGATCTCTTGTTTGATGCTCTGAGACCATCTACAGATCCGACATCTTTCTAACCTCTAGAGGTCGCTGGTCGATGGTATTATTGGGTCAATGACTCAAACTTCCAGTAAAGCTTCTTCGAAGCAAAAATCTGTTTCAACCACTACATCCAATTCTCCTTCAAATCCCTCTTCAAATCCTGGTAAAACCTCTGAGGTTAATTTCATTCAATCTACCGTGAAAGACAAAACCTCAAAAGGTAAAAAGAAGGGTAAAGGAAAAGCCAAATCTGATACCCCAAAACAAGATCCTCTAAAATCATTTATTGATGATGCATCTAAATGTAAGCCCAAATATCCTTGCCTCATTTGTGAGGAAGATCACTATACCAAGGATTTTCTCTGTTGTGTTGAAGTTAGTCGCTTGTTAAAAGGCACCCAAGGGACATCGACTATATTAAAAGAACCTTTTCCATCGCAGCAAACCTAACTGATAGAACAACCACAATCTTCTACATCTTCCAATTCTCAGGTTTATATGAGTGGGACAACGCCTATTTCTATTGCCACTCATTCAAAGGACTATCTGACTCCTCCCAAATAGGTTGTGGAGAAAGAAGTTACTGATACACTTTCCACTTCTACCCCACCCAGTTTTTCTCATCTTTATATTGAGAGACCTAGTAATGAATCTGTTATCTGACCACCTCCCAAGGGTGTCCTTCGGAAATAATCTTACAATCTGAATGTGAAAGCTACCCAGCATTACAATATTGTCGAAGATTTAGCTCAAGCGCCTTTAGCAATGTATGCCTTGGAAGTTCTCCAGAGTTATCCATCGTAGCAGAAAGCACTACAATCCGCTATAGGGGGAATTGACCCTACTGATATGAGTCTAGTTGCCTTTGACCTGGAAAATCATGTTCCATGTCTTCCACATCAACTTTCCTTTTTAATCCAAGTCATTATCATATGGAAGAGGATTCAATGGATTTTGGTTGATGAGGGTGCTTCCACATGCATCATGTTTGTCTCATGTTGGAAAGATATTGGCTTTCTACCTCTCAACCAGTCTCCTAACACCTTATAAGCCTTTGATGGTAGAGGATCTAATGCTTACGGTATTCTCATAAACTTTCCCATAACGTTGGAAGGGAAAACTGTTAACTTATAAGTGGAATTCGTTGATGCCAATTTGAATTATAACCTTCTACTTGGTCAAAGTTGGACCCATGCTATGTTTTGTGTGGTTTCTACTTTGTTCTGTGTGCTCCGTTTTCCTCATGAGGGGAAAATAGTCATCGTTGATCAATTATTTTTTTCTCTTCTAGCTCTTCAAATGACAATGTGCCATTTGTGGAAAATATTGACATTCCTTATGAGAGTGTTGGGGCAGGTCTTTTTAAAGACTCTGCTTTTATGGGAACTTTTTCTCTCCCACCTCCAAACATCACTTCCATCAACATGATCTCCACTTCACACGATCCTTGGATCGTTCCTCATCCCGATCAAGTTGATTATTTTGGTGATGTCATGCCACTCAACACAGCAAAAAAAGCCTATCAAGTTGTTGTTTTGGCTTCATCGGTCACTTCTAAAAGTCATGCTGATCTTAGTATGCATCTAGATGCATATTCACAATCCCCTTGGCTTGGTTCTTGGGATTCTCTGGATCCCTGGAATGAGACATTTCCCACTGACAAGAGTATCACCGAGGTTATGTATCTTGAAGAAACTCCTTGGAATGATGTCCATCGTCATTCCTCATTTCTCTTGAGTATTGGAGAGATTTCATCATGTTTAGATACCTTTGTTACCCGCGCATTGACTCATCCACTTCAAACACCTATTTTGGTACATGAATTTTTGTCTGAGGGAAACATGAGAAACATTACTTCTACCTTTCCCATTGACATTTCAATCCAATCTGAGATTGTCAAAATATTTCAACTAGGGGCCTCTTTTTCTCACGATGATCTTAATATTTTCTTACCCTCCTTCATGAGACCTTATCGTCGAGTGTTTACCGTTCACCCATTATCACAATGGGGAATTAATCCGATGACTCATAACCCTCACTCACCCGGGGGGCATTGAGGCATTGTTATTTATGTGTGTTATTCCACTATTTGGCTGAGTTGATTCTTACATGTCATGCTAATGGTGAAAAGCCAATTTTACTCTTTGTTGATCGATTACCTGAGTCCAAAAATGGGCTCCATCTAAAAAAAATTACACGTTTTTTGTGTAAATACTTTTGTACATTAGAGTGTTTTCATTAGTGTGCAGTGTGGTTTTGGTGTGTTAGTTTTCTTTTGCAAACATTTTCCTCTGCTTACATCGTGCTCTACTTGGTTTGCAGATGTCATCCAACAGTTACGTGGGTTTTTTTTATGGTACTTGTCATAGTATACAGAATCTATCTTCTGTTGCATGGGAACCCTAATGGTGATTTAGTGAATTTACAAGGTATTTGTTTAGGTCATACGACTAATAAAATTTTTGAATATAGTGCGGTCATCGAGATTTTGTCAAAATCTATTGCTCTTGGAATTAGAAAATTAATCGTAAAACTTGATTCACAACTCATTGTACTACATCTTAATGGGCAATATTTAGTTAGAAACCCTCAAATTTTGAGTATGTATTTGCGATTTCGTCTCTTGGAATGAGACTTTGATTTTATTACTTATCATCACATTCCAAGATGCATGAACACATTAACAGATGCATTAGCTAACTATGTGTTAAATAGACATTTGCGAAACATGTAAATCATAAAGCATCACATAATAGAAATGTTAAACAAAAAAACATGTATACATATATATATATAGAGAGAGAGAGAGAGAGAAAGAGAGAGTGTTTGCAAAAGAGTTTGCTACATCAAAATGACAAAATTTGTGTTTTGTGACACATGGCTTTATAAGCCTACATCAATGCAAAAAGTAAACTAGAGTTGGATATTCACCCACATGGTGCTCATGATAGCATGAAATAGCCCTAATGGCTCGGCCCAACAGCAGATGCAGTATGGAAAAAACCCCTACAACGTGTCTCTGATACCGTAATGGCACCTCATCTATCGAGGCATACTCTGAAATGCCCCTGGTTAAAGCTTCCAGGTTACGTTCTACCTCGACAATCAGATCAGCTCCCTCCTCATAAGGGGCCTCCTCAATCTGGCATGCCACTCGTCTAGCAATTGGAGATACTCCTAGAGGTCTCTCTGGTCCCACATCTGCAAATCATCATAAGTCAAATCTCAGTACACATACAAAAAAAAATCAAAAACTTCAAAAATAGTGTTTACCTGAATCGGTCCATTGTGCGCCTGGTGGAAGTGGAAGATTTGGATCTCCTCGAAAATTTGTGACTGCATATGCCCAATCACCAACCATGATTTTTTGTTGATGCATCCATCCAAAATATACTGGAGGGAATGATATATGTTGGCCACCTCCATGTCGATGCATCATCTCACCACATCTAAGTAATCATGGATCTCTAAGAAGAACATCACCAAAATGGATCCAAAACCAAATTGTTTCAGAATCCTTGACTTGCACTTGGTAATTCGGTGCTTCATGCAAACCAAAAAACTCTCACTCCAATTGAAGACCGTGGGATTTAGACACTCGATTGCGCACTGGAAATGAGACTATGTTTCCTCATGCAATGCCTGAGCCCCAGATATCCAGGCCATGGTTTGCAGGATTGTTCATAGTGGGAGATTTTTTATGGTCTTTATATTGATCTTCCCACTTTGGGTCTTTTTGGTCCCTAGACAATGCCTTACAATTAGTATATATGTGCTCTCTCCTCTAGTGTGTGAACCGGACAACTGAACTCATTGTCCCTATCTAGATATGCTGGTAATGAAATAAATGTCTGCAACATCTATTTTGAGTTTTTGGTCCCTGATCATGAATAGTTGGTGATCCACATCCCACCAACTAATCATATGTTGTAATAACTCGAGCTGGGATGTAATCCCAGGAATCCTAAAGAATTTGATCAATCTCCATGCTCGTAGGGAATCAATATAATCTTGATCCTAATCTACTTGATTTTCTTCAGCTTCATGTCCTCATTCTTTCCATTAAACCAACATTTTGGACTGATTATTCTGTGGAAAAACAGTAAAACAACATTTCATGAGCTTCGATGGAGACAAAATCCAAGAAAAACCATTCAAAATGGAGGATTTCACACAAATATTTTATCTCGGTGCCAGCACAACTATGTGTGAATTTTCACGCACTACCAACGTGATGGCCTAATTGACCACAGGGTGAGCAATGCGAGTTCGATGGGTAAAACTCGCATTGATCACCCTCGACATAAAATTTTTACAAGTCCTCCTTGTTGAACCTAATTTATGGATGAAAATTCATGAAATGAGTACCAAAATGAATCTTGCTGCCAGTATCAGTTCAAGAATTGAAGAGCAGTCTTGTATCTGTGTCGACGGTGATCTTGCTGCTGGTATCAGTTCAGGAATTGACAAACAGTCTTGTCTCTATGTGGATGGTGATCTCGCTACCTTAGAGCTCAGCAATATGGCGTGTTCTGATCCAATCACCGTTATACCAAGGAGCGAAGCCAATCGCATTGGGAGTCAGCTCGATGGTGTGAAGGATAGCTTATTTTCCGTGGGTGGCTCTCTCTTATTGCGCAGAGATGGGTTACCAGTCTCTGGTTCTAGTCTAGCTCATAAAGGTTCTGGTCTGGTTGATTTATCAAAGAACGAGATCTCCATCTCTTTAGGGCGGAACAACGACCCGGTTCTGATCGCTGGTTTGTCTGGCCAGATCTGCGTAGACAGTGAACGCTCAAACAATAACAATTTGACGGTTATTAATAATAACTATAATAATATTTTTATTAATAATAATAATATTATTATTATTATTATTATTATTATTATTATTGTTAATAATAATATTAATAATTCTAATAATAATAATAATGATTATTATAATAATAATATTATTATTATCATTATTATTATTATTATTAAGAATAATATTTATAATAATAATAATAATAGAAAGAATAGTAATAGCATCAGGGTTAATGTTAAGAATAATAAGAATAATGATATTATAATAATAATAAGGATGCATTATGTATTAATACAAACAATTATAGTTGTAGGAAAAATAACTTGAAAGGTAATAATGTATTTATTAATGATAATAAGAATATTAATAATAATAATCCTACCCCTGCATCTCATATTAAAAACAAGGTTGTCAATCTATCTAGTTTTTCCTTTCCCCTGTCAGTTTTTAAAGTTTTGGATAAAGGCTTAAATTTTGCCTTAGCCCCTAGAAAGATCCTAGTAGATGATATTATTTGTGACATTGATTTTGCGATCAGGGGTTTACCTGATAAGGTTAAGAACACTATTAGGTAGGATTGTGTCGTTGTCTTGAGAAAGGCGAAGCCCCCTAAGAGAAACTTGAGCAAGGAGGAATCTGTTGCCCTCAGATCCTTAAACCAGAACAAAGATATTGTTGTTCTAAAAGCTGACAAAGGTGGAGCGGTTGTCATTCTTAACAGGGTAGATTACCACAATAAGATGTTGGATCATCTTCATAATAGAGGAAGCTATAAGAAGCTTCCCAAAAACCCATTAAAAAATATTTCTAGGAATGTAGCTCAGTGAGTTCCATGCACCATAAACTCATTGAGAGCAACCCCATTACTCCTAGAATCTATGGGCTCCCTAAAATTCACAAAGAAGGAGCTCCCCTAAGGCCCATTGTCAGCACCATTGGAGGTCCGACCTACCTTATTGAAAAATTCCTTGCGTTAAAGCTTAAGCCCTTAGTTGGCCGTACAGAGTCCTTCATGAAAGACTCTGCTTCCTTTATTTATAAGCTCAAGGACATTAAATTTGACTCTGAATAAATTCTTGTTAGTTTTGATGTCGTTTCCCTGTACACTTGCATCCCTATAAATGAGGCCATGGAGGTAATTAACCACCTAACAGATCCTGACACCGCACGGTTAGTCGAGATCTGCCTCAATTCCGCCTTTTTCAGTTTTGAGGGGGAGTTCTTTGAGCAAACCTGTGGGGTTTCCATGGTGTTATAGACATTTTTGGGCACTACAACCCCAATCAAACATGTCCATAAACCAAGGGCTCCTAAGTCCCTAAAATTGTTGTTCCATACCCTAAAAGAACAAGGTCAGCTGATTACATCATCTCCCAGAAGTTCTCCATTAAAAATTGCTCAGAACTGGTCAAAACTGGACCATCTCACCTGCTCCATAGTAAAAGTGTGATGCATCCCACCTAATGCACATGGGTGGTGCGATGCATACTGAAAAGCCCTTCTATGGGGTGTGATGGGCGAGAGTGGACAAATGGAAGAGACAGTTTGTGAGGTGGATGGTCATGGAATCTTCCAGAAACTTCTCCTGTGACACTTTCCTCTCTGAATTCGCCCAAGGATGAGTAAGAGATCATCAATCTCCAAGTGGAATCAAGAACTATCAGAGAGAGGACACTAATCAAAATCCCAGAAGTTGACTCACCCCCTTGCAATCATCTATATATGGATCCCTCATCCCAGAGATCCAGAGGCTGTAATTTTGTGTCTTGTAAGGAAGTGTTGTTGGTTTCTTGTTGGGTGATCTAAGCTTTTCATGAGTTGAAAGAAGGGATTTCATGCTAGAGGATGACGTTGGGTCAGAACAATTGATTGTAATCCTCTTTGCTATTCTTGATATTAATAAAGCTATTCAAGTTTTCCTCCACATTCTTCTATGTTTGATGATATATGCATTTGTGTGGTCAATATACATCTGGTCCTATATTGTTTATGATTGTAGATATATGTTCTCCGATAGTATTATGTTGCTTTGATTACACAGGTGCTCTTTGAAGCTGGGTAGACGAAGGAGAAGCGGCAAGGATCTGTTAGAAGGGAGAGGAACCGAGCAAGGAACCAAGCGCAAGACTGAGGTTGGTGTCCTTCATTCCACTCTTATCTAATTCTCATAAAGGAAAATGAAAGTAGTTTTAGTTTGATTGTTTCTAAGATAGCTACCAGTCTTAGTGGGACTAGCAGCTCCAAGTGGACACTAGATTTCCCGATAACAAAATGGCGACTCCACCGAGGAGTGAATAGATTATTTGTTTGTCTATATTGGTTTGTTTTATAAACTTACAGACAGAGCCTGAAGTCAAGCCAGCTAGCCTTCGAACTAAATTTGCTATGCAAGTGCAAAGTAGATAAATGTTGCTTCAATCTATCTCCGGGTTTTGTTTATAAACTGAACAATCGATTTACAAACTTTCTAATTGCCCTAGTGGTGGCTCTAGTAACCTCATTAGATCAGCCCCTGTGATTTCTATTTACTGTACATTATTTGCTCGGCCTAAATCCCTGAACTGAGCTGCAAACTGTGACCAAGAGCCAAGTAAAGTCTCATCCTGGTACCATCACACCCTCTCTTCAAGGAAACCAGTATGCATCGCACCTCCCGTGTGCAGTAGGTGGGATGCATCCCTGTTTCCCTGTGTTACAGGTTCGATGATCAGAAAAGGCTAATTTTGCCTCCAGGTTTTGGTTTTTCTTCACTCTTTTCAGCTCTATTCAGGAGTTTGGCTATCTTTGATCAGTATACCACTGTGGAAACCCCCTTCCTTTCCATCATTCCGCCTCCATCGTGCAAAGAACTGTGAATTTTTTTGTGTATTTTCCGCCATTTTCAGTTCTCTTTTACAAAGTAGTAACATAGTCGAACTGTCATCTTTTGATTTGAAAGTATCACAAGTGTCGTTTTCAGTCAAATAAAAGAATCCTAATGTTCTTAATGGTCAATTATACAGTTACTCTTGTATTTGATTTGAATTAGTAGTTTCTTGAGTGTCAAAAGCAGTTTTCAATTCAAAATAGTAAAGTGTCGTCATTATCTTCCTTTCATTTTTGAAGAGAAAATTGTTAGTACTGTCGCTTTGAAAAGATAATTCAGATTTTTACTTAGCATTCTTCTTGTCATTCAAACATTAAGAAAGCTGAAAACAAATACATGCATGTGAATTTGCGTTTAGGCTGCTTGTTGGTTTGATTTAGGACAGTGCATCTAGTGTGTGCTCTCTGCTCTATGTTGAAAGAATGTCATCTCTCTTTCTTTAGTAGCTAGGATTTTCATTGCAAAAAGAAGATTAAACGATTCTTTATCATCTTAGATTGCATTTTATGAATTGTACATCTACATCACGCGGTGAACCTGAAAGGAAAATTTCTGAAGAAAGATCAACTGTAAAATCAATTTAATGAACCTAAAAATACTTTGGAACCTAACACACAACATCTAGAAGTCTAGGCTAGAGACGTATTCCGGCTTCGTAAATCCTAGTAACTGTCACTTTCACTGTTGGTTGGGTGATTCCTCCTCTTTGAGACGACAAGTGCCAGTACGGACTTATGCTCCCACGTATCGTCGAGTATATATTGGGAGACCACAATAGGCTATATCCTTTATCCATAGGAAGCTGTGTCTGCCGCCCTATCGATCGCAATGCACTAAACACAGCATTTGGGAAGATTGACTGCCATACTATAAAAAGTATTCTGCAGTTTTGCGATTGGTTTGTTAATCCCTTTGTCTAATCAAAGGATAGTGAGCATGTAGCTAACCTTAAACACACAAGAACCAGGTCTTCCGCTTTAGTTGAACATGCGGAAATAACCAAGCATCATGTGTGTATTAAGGAGGCTAGTGTGATTGCTAGAGTTTCACAATTCCATCATTGGAAATTTAGGGAAGCCCTTGAGATTGAAAAAAGGCCGAGCAATCTCAATAGAGAAGATGGTTGGAAGATTAGTAGTTGTTGGGTCCCAGCACTCTCTTCCTAGTCATTTTCTTCCCTTCCTCCCCTCCCTCGTTTTTTGGCTTGTTCGTGTCGTCTGGTGTTTTTTTTCTTTTTTTTCTTTTTTTTCTTTTTTTTATCTATCATATCATATGTTAATTTTAACAATTAAGAAAAATGATTAATTATACTATTTTCTTTCCAACACTTGACTTAATCTATCATTATAGTTTTGTTTATACTAACTATTATATTAATAAATTTATTTATATGTGTGTGTGTGTGTGTGTGTGTGATATATATATATATATATATATATATATATCATAAAATTGTAAAGACCTTTAGGTAAATTCATATAAACAATTAAATTAGTTGATACCTCTAGGTTAATGAGACAATTAATTAAATATGAATATTTAAAATCTTATTTTTTCTAACACTTGACTTATTCTAATATTTTTTTATTTTTTTTTTTTTTTATTTTTTTATTTTTTTGTTAAATAGTTAATATTTTTATAACTATCTACTTAATAATCTTTTAAAATTAATTTATTATTTATATATATATATATTTAAAACCCCTAAGATAATTATTTGTCCCTTTGACTTTTAGTTTAATAATAATATAACTAACTAGCTATGAAATTAACTTATTTTTTACCCCTGGTCCGTCTAACTGTCCCTAGTCTTATATAGTCGTTAGTTAATATTGTCGTTGCCTGGTCAAGGATTATAGCAGTTGGAGGTTCTGCTAGGATTATTTAACATGCAATGTTGGATCTGATTCTTCAACTTGTCCTGACGACGAACCACACTGGTTGGTTCTAAACGCATCAACAAATGAAATATCATGTGATTTATGCCGAAAAATCTCTCATAAAAAAGGGATAGATCTCTTACCTGCAACAAGAAGCTCGGCGAATGGTGTCTGAGATTGATCGTACTCCTTGACTGAAAATCAAGGTAAAATGAGGTAAAATGCTCTCAGATTTTCAAATTGATGAAATGGTAAAAATGAATTACTTTTTAGGCTATTTATAGATATTTTTTACCAAATTAGGGCATATTTTACTCATTTTTTAATATTTTTCCTCCAAATAGTGTGCGTCTCCTTGTGCAGTGACAATCATATATTCTTATTGACGGTGATTTATTTTGACTGATTCAACGAGTTTTATTTTATCACTTTTTCGGACTCATAAAAAATAAATGAAAAATTGACCCCCTAGAGTCATCTTTATGCTCTTTTCTGGCTCTCAAAAAATGAAAAGATTGTCGAGTACTTGTCATTTCAAACTCGTTAAAGTAAATGAAATAATATCTAATCGGTATAAGTTTAACCCTTTTACAGATTGAGATAGACTATTGTATGAAAAAGGAATACCGTAGTCAAACATGGCTAAGAGGTTCTCTTGGATATTTTTTTCTACCTTTTTAGGTTTAAGAGACGATTTACGGAAAGGAATTTTTTGGAGTTTTCTTTTCTGCTTCTTTTTCAAACTCTCTAAACATGAAAAATATCTTGAGTTTTCCCTTCGTTAGACTCATAAAACATAAATAACGCGGGACTTGTCACCATGACGAGACCGAGTCTCTCCTTCCTAGAGCTCATAAAACTTACTAGGATGGATTCATCCGAAGGATGAACTTATATGGAAAGAATATGCTATCCCCTTAAAACTTGCGATAAAAATATAAGGGGTACTCACTAGAAATGGTGGGGGAAAAAGTGAAAGCAATCATCTCTTATATTTTGTAAAGCCAGCATGTCGCTCTTTAACATGACACTCATTTATTGCTCGTGTCGGGTTTGGGACATCCTCACTTAGCCACTTGCCTTCTTGGGTTTGGGAAATCCATTTTGAGTCTCATATGATTATACCACTTCGTCATCATGACCTCTAGTCCTATGTTGATTCAAATGTTTCCAAACTTCGGAGTCGTCTCTCCGATATGTTCAAGAGAATTCCTACCTACAATTCTTTACCGTTTATACATTTTCTGACTTTTTGCCACAATCTTAGATCACACTTATGTACTCTCCTACATCCTTTTTTTCATGTCGATGATGTGGGATTCATTATGGCCCTCCTTCGATGGATCACTTCCTGTCGACTTCATCTCATTATTCGAGAAGATGATTTAGAAACTCTCTTCCAGTACCTTAGTGCTTGCATGCCTCAATGACAAGTTCTTTGCATTTGATGACAAGTTTACATCATTGACCTTCGATCAGATGATTCCATGGGTGTCTAACTTTAGCTCCATTATTCACATTCGTGGATTGTGTTGATTGTATCTTGAGGGCCATTGTAATTGTTTGGAAGTTTCTCTCACGCATGTTAATGGTTTACATCATTGAATGGTAATCAAGTGGTTTTCTATCATGTTCGACTTCAACACATCTATTCACATGTTATAATTCATACATTTATCAGGTCAAGATGGAGTGAAAGACCCTAGATTCTGTCTGATAAAATGCAGGTTGCATGGAGTTATGAGTTATTCATGATTGTACACATGATCCTCTAGACAGATGGTTGCGACCATACCGTGGGTCCACATTCATGATCCTTTTTATTCATATGTTTATGTCCATACCGTGGATTCATGTATTATTAGATGCCTATTCATGTATCATTAGGCATCATCATAATAGATGTCAGATATGTATATGTATATGTATATGCTTGATTTGCAAGTCTCCTGACGGTGTTGTTCTAGTCCTTGCATTGACATGTAAATCATCTCAACCGTCACTCCATGTTGGCTTAGGGGGTCCTAACCCAGTTTCAGAGTTAGTTGTGCCAAAAAAATCACTACACTACTGGCCCTTTCAGCATCAATATGTTGTGCGTAGACTGAAGTCTCACCCGAAGCAGTATGGGGGGATGCTAGAACCATGTTTCCACACCCAGAGATTAGTGTGATGTTTTTTTGGTGACCTAGATCTGTCTTCAAGCAGACCTCTATGTTGTTGCATCCTATTGTTGTAACTTCCTCTAATCATCCTCTTGACCTCTGCGGATGTATACGATCAAATTTTGCGAACCCTGAATAAGCAAATTATCTACTTATGCACACCATAGATTACTCTTAGACCATTATTTTCTCAGATCTACTTAACGTAATTACTTAACTTTAATTGCATTCAGATAACAATGTGAAACAAGTAAAGTCGCACATAAATAAACATTATTTCATAAACCCATTATTCATCACAGTATAAAGCACATTCATACATAACAGAAGTTAATAGATAAACACATGAACTTTTGCAACAATCTTCTTTATTGATATTCAGTTAAGCTTACAGACTCAAGACTTCCCTGCTCTAACACTTCTACTTCTGCACTAGACTTCTTCGTTCGTACCCATAGACTTCTTCTTAATTTTGCCTTTGACATTCCTAAGACACACCTATTTATACAATCCCATGGTCTATGGACCACGGGTAGATCTTTAGAACTGACTCAAGTTACATAAAAGAAGGGTAAAACTCATTTTGATTCTTTAACTAACTACGCTCTCCGCAACCACAAATTGCGGAGACTTTACATCTTTTTACTTGGGATTTTTCTCCAAACTGACCCAAGGGACCCCATCCCAATAGGCCCCCAACACAAAGATTGTGACTCACCCTCGAGTCACTCAGCTGGTCTAGAGATCTTGCTGCGAAGATCTCCCATCTCCAATTGCACCACTGCTACTTCAGTCGCACTCTGCGTGGCTTCCTGCTTCACCTGTTCGACTAGCTGATTTGTGGCTAGTCCTTTGTTGCCCTGCTTGATCTTCTGCTATGTAAGTTGCAGGTTCACCAACTTGTCATGTATATTGGTGGAGACTTCGTAGGCTTATTCCAACCAAGGGTCCAACTGTGCCTTAAGGATTGCCTCTTTTTTTTGTGCGGCTTCTACTTCTGCAATGATTTTCTTCCCCTCCTGCAACTTGGTGAGGTGTTACGCTATAGCCACTATGTGCGTCATCGCCCACATTTATTTATACAACTGCTGAAGCTTGCAGGTCTCTGTCTTTAATCTATATAGGTTGGGATCTTCTTGTAGGGTCATTACTACTTCCATGGCCTGCTCAAACAACATTGTGCAATCCACCATCATGGCATCGACAGTAGCTACTCCATCCTTAACAGCTGTTGTGCATTGTTCCCTAACTTTTGGTGGGGTCAAAGGTTGTGACTTGAGCTCTAGTTCTATGACTTTTAGGTTGAGCTCAAACTAAACTCAAGCCACTTCTATCTTGGCATCACGGACACCCACTACAAGCTTTCTGATATTGGCCTCAAACGGTGCTTCCTCCGGGATGTGCAACTTCAGCACTGTCCTGCATGCTTCTGCCATCGCGGCTGCCAGTTGGGTGCTCTACGCCTAGATTGTCTCCTTGGCCTTCAATGCCTATGTCTTCTCGATGAAAATGTGCTCATTGTTCTCCTGATATTCACTGATTAACTTGAGAGTGCGCTGCTCCTGCGCTTTTAACTCCACTATCATGCCTATCTACAGCGTGTGAAGATACTCATTGGGAATCAATGCAAGGTTGAGGCCAATATTCTTCAAAGTACTTACGACGACCTTGTCATTGTCCGATTTTGTGCTCAACGACCCTTCTAGTAGCACAACTGCTTGGAGATCCACTGATCTAAACATGTGTGTTGCCTGACTGGTCCCTAGTGCCATGCTTGTCTATGTGACGCTCACCTGCCTTGTGCCCACCTAGATCCTGTTGGTCTAGATCTGCAACTTGTGCAAATCCTTCTGAAGAGTACTGAGCAACTGCAGGTGCTTCTGTTGGAATTTTTCCAACATTTCTACTATAGTATTGTGCACTTTGTCTCCAATCTTTTCGAGATCACCTTCTGTGAGCGTGATGGGATCCAGTGACGGCATCATTTCTTTTGACTTCTTCTAGGGTCCCTCCTTCTGTTGTTTCATGTACCTCTTCACTCGGAATGGAGTGCTTTATTCTTCATCTCTGCCACCTCCCTGCTCTAACTGCTCCTCTTCCTCAGTTTGGGATGAAGGGGATTCATCACTCCACTTAGGGTCGCACTATTCCTGCTCAACCTGCTACTTGGTAGCGCACTCTTTTTCTAGCTGAGCCTTCTCCTCGGCCTCCTTCCTGCACTTCTCGGCCAATTGTTGGACCACCTGCTTTGATGCCTCCTTCTTTTTCTTCTCTGCGGAACTCCCCATGCATTTGCTAGAGCCTGTGGCCAGATCAGATGGAGAATTTCAATCTGTCGGCCATCACTTGATAACCTCCTAAATGGCATCGTCTGTTGAAAGATAAGGTGGATCGAATCACTTTTGTTGTGGATCCTTCTGTACCCTAGTATATACACGGTGGAAGTTTGCCTTAAACTCCACGTACTCTGATAGCTACTCACACACAGTCATGGAAAATCATGGCTTCTAGTTGATGTCTATGCAAATTCTCACCTCCATCAGCACCCAAAAAATTTTAGTCTCCATGACCCACGCGAAGTCCTTTATGTCCCAAAGGAAGGCAAACTGTGTAGACTCTGGCAATCCTTTCTCCAAGGGATGAAACTGGCTATCCTCCGGCAGCTCCCAAGCTACTAGCACAATGGAGAGAAACAACCACACATAGTGGAAAGTTTTTCTTTCATCTTGATCCTCGCGACAATTTGTGAGGAACTCGTTGTAGAGGTAGCATGGCCATTAAACTACATGCCTTCCATGCACTGTGCAGCTAGTGAGATTACTGGCATCAAAACCTCATCCGCGTGGCATTTCCTCATGACTTTACTAGCGAGGATCTACGTGGAAACTTGCCCCATGGGGTCAGGGATAGATGTGATAGGGTACTCACGCGACTTTTTAACTAGCTTGAACTTTTCCTTCATCTTTTCTGTCAGGTCTCACTCACTATTTTTTCTGCCAAACTCCTTGGTCGAATTTAACCCTAAATGTGGCAGGAGCGTGATCCAGTGGATCAGCATGTCTGTGATTGGGATTGGTGCGCTCAACCACAAGCATCCATCATGTACCAGGGTCAGCAATTTCTTGATAATGATGACATTGATATTGGAGTAGTGGTAGTGGGTCACCCACAGCAGGTTCAGCAGCCTCGACTAATTCACTCTGCAAATCCACTCGACTTAGCTCAAATGCAGTGACACCGGATTATTTATAGTACACCCACTTCATATAGTTCTCCATCGCAAGGTGGGGGAACCTCTCATGGTCCGCCAAATCCCAGTCTTCCATTTTCAAATGGAGAATCTGCGCTAGGTGCGAGCCTTCATATGTGATGCCTTCTAGTAGCAAGGGTGTATTTAGGAGGAATTTCCCCGCATCTGGGTCCTTAGTGATCTTCACCTTTCCCTTACGTGGAGGGATGAAATCTGGAAATTTGGAGATGGGCTCCACACCCTTGGCATCTATATCCTCTCCACCCTCTTCAGCCTACAAATCCACAACTTTCCCCTTATCCTTCACCAATTGTTTACCTTTCTTCTGAGCCTGGGTAGCAGAGTGCTTCCTCAGTGACTTGCGCACCAGAATTGGCCTTTGTTTGTCTTTCTTTGGCTTGGGATTCTCACGCACTAGTGAAGTCTTTAGCTTAGGCGACCTCAGCGCCATAGGCACTGGAGCCAAAGCCTCCATGCTTAAAACTTCTGGAGCCGCTCCCTCAGAGGCAACAGTTCCTCTAGTGCTTATAGTCTCACCTGGTATATACATGGTGCTAAGAATGAACTATTGGGTATCCTTAGGTAACGTGTCAAACACAAATATCTCGTGACTAAATTTGCGAAAAGCTAAGGATTCATAAACAATGCACAACACAGCTCAAAAATTCTAAGGATACAAATTATTCTTTGCTGGATGGCCACGTGTAATTTTAGGCGAATTCGAATTCAAATTCGACCATTCCCCCTAAAATTCGTCCATAAATGTTGATTTGGTGGCAGATCTTCAAATATTTCAGCCTTAAATGCATTAAATGTCCCCCCTTCCCCCCCCTCCCCACACTTCTCTTAACCGTCTCCTGGTTTTCAAATCATGAACAATGACTATAACTGTCATTTTCTGGTTGTGTTGCATGGTGTCTCCCCTCATAGTGCAGCTCCCTTCACGCGCCTTCTGATACTGTGACATTACCCTTTTCCGCGCAACCCCTCTGACGCGTAGTTCCACCAACTGGGTAGTGTATTTTATATTCCCACATTCTCTTGCAGCTGCCTATAGTGCTAAGACTGTCTTGCCATCATGCAGTCATTGGGTTGGATTCCCTATGTATGGCTTCAACCAGCTGCCATTTACCCTTCCTAGAAATGGTTCTCCATTCAACTTTGCAAGCTGAACTGTGCCACCATCTATAATCTCCTTGATGACATATTGCCCCAGCCAGTGCATCTAAAACTTTCCCGGATACTTATTGTACTTGCTATCATATAATAAAACTAAGTCATTTACCTTGAAGGTGCGTAGTTTGATGTGTTGATCATGCCAAGATTTTTTGTGTTCCTTCTAAACCTACTGATGGAATCCAACCAAAAACCTATCTTCTTTGAGCTACATTAGCTGCATGAGCCATTATTCTAAGGCTCTGCGGTCCACCATTCCTATGAAAGCTACTATGCATAGACTCAGCACAATATATTCCATCGGCATGACAGCCTCTACACCATAAACCAATCGGAAAGGCGTCTGGCCTGTTAGCTTTTTGCAAGTAGTTTTGTATGCCCGTAACACCGCTGGTACGTGCACATCCCAATAATTCTGCTACACATTGCAAATCTTTGTCAGTGCATTCTCCAATATTTTATTAAAAGCCTCAATTGTTCCATTGGCCTGAGGGTGATATGGTGTACTTTTCTGATGGTAAACCTGGAACACCTTTGTCAGCGTGTTGATCATTTCATTGAGAAAATGTGTATTGTGGTCACTCATCAATACCTTCGGGCGATCGAACCTAGTCAACACATATTCAAACAAAAACTTTGTTGTTGTTTCCCCTGTACAGTCCTTCACAGATTGTACCTCCACCCATCTAGTCAAACATTCTATCGTGGTGATGATGTAGCGCGCACCTGTTTTCTTACTTGGGGGCTGAATCAATCCTACAAAATCAGTTGCCCATTTCTCAAACGGCTACAATGACACCTGAAAATTCAGCAGCAGCTCATCCCTTCACGATGGCCTGCCCATCCTCTGACATACATCACATGCCTTACAATATGCTTTAGAATCTTTATACAACGTTGGCCAAGACAACCCAGCGCGCAAAACCTTATGTGTTGTTGCCTTCCCTGCATAATGTCCTCCCGCAACTCCTCCATGAGCTTCAGCAAGGGAACTATTTTTTTCAAAATCAGGCACATATCATCAAAGTATCTCATCTGATCCCATCTTGTGCAAATGACCTACAATTATAGAGAAATATGTTGTGCACACTACCAACTCTTTCTTCTGCTGACTAGTGTACCCTTCTGGAGTCATCCCTGTAGTCAAGGATTTGATAATATCCGCGAAGTGGTTATCTGCTATGTGCACCGCGAAGAGATATGCTTCAGGAAGCCCTTCCTCCAAATTAGTAGGCTCCTCTCCTGTCTCAATGCGCGACAGATGGCCAGGCCCTGCATTCAACCTTCCTGGTTTCATAATTACCTCAAAATCATATTCTTGGAATAAAAATAGCCATTTACATATTTTCCCCCCCAACACAAGCTTATTGACTAGGTGCTTCAAGGTGGAGTTGTCTATGTACATCTTGAAATGTTTTCCCAACAGATAGTGCCTGAACTTTTGGAGCGCATACACCATAGCCAATCCCTCGCGCTCTGTTGTGGAGTAATTCTTCTCAGAAATTGACAATTTTCTTCATGCAAACGCTATAGGGTGATCCAATTCTCCTTCGCCAGCCTGTGTCAGCAGTGCTCCCAATGCAATACACAAGGCATCAATATGCACATGGAATTCCTTTTTCCAGTCCAGAAAGACCAAGATCAGCATGGTAACCATTTTCTCCTTCAAGACATCTAGACTACGCTGAAATTATTTATTCCAACATAATGTAGCTTCCTTCTTTAGCAACTTTTCCATGGGTGCGGTAGTTTGAGCATACGCCTTGATGAACTTTCAATAATACCTGGTATGGCCTAGCATTGTGCGCAGCTATTTAACACTCCTTGGGGCTTCCAAATTGATTATTGCCATGATCTTGGTAGGTTCCACCATGTGTCCTTACCTGCATACCACATGACCCAGCAAAATCTCAAAGGGGACATAGAACAAGCACTTCTTCAGGTTCAGCACAATCTGATACCTTCAGCACATAACCAACATTAAGTGCAGACTGTCTACTTGGTGCTTGACTAGCAAACATTGTCCAGTCATCGAAATAGACCTCCAAAAAACTGTGAATAAACTCTTTGAACGCCGCGATGACTATGCGAGAGAATATCGTCAGTGCATTCTTAAGTTCAAAGGGCATCAACGTATGCTGAAAACAACCCCATTCCATCGCAAAGGTTGTTTTACTCCTATCCTATAGCACGATCTTGATCTGATGGTATCCAGAGAACCCATCAGAAAATGAATAGACCTCCTGTCCTCCAACATTTTCTAGGACCTCGTCAGTAAACAGTGTTAGGAAAGGATCATGGACATATGCATCGTTAAGCTTTCTTAGATCTACACAAGTCCTTATTTCATCCTTCTGCTTCTTTTCCTGAACTACTATTGGGCTCACCTAATCAAATTCCTCCACTGCTTCAATAATACCTGCCTCAAGCATCTTATCCAACTCCAAGTGGACCTTTTCCTTGTATTTGGGATTAAGGCGATATGGCCTCTGCTTAACGGGCTTCGTGTCTAGTTTTAGAGTTATATTCATCACTCCCAAATAACCTATGATGCCTTTCAATTCCAAAACATTTGTAGCAAATAAATCCTGATATTCGTGGAGCAACTCAGTGACTTTATCTACTATATCATCATCCCAGTAATCCTCAATCTTTGCAAAATTCGACTCCGCCTCAGTTTTTGGATTAACCCAGTCTTGGTCTTGTGCTGTTATTTTATAGATCTTATCCAAATCATCATCACTCTCCTAGGTTCAGAGTTAGTTGTGCCAAACAAATCCCTACACTATTGGCCCTATCGGAATCAATCCACGATGTGCAGACTGAAGTCTCACCCGAAGAGGTATGGGGGGATGTTGGAACCAAGTTTTGCACCTAGAGATCAATGTGATGCCTTTTTGGTGACCTAGATTTATCTTCACGCAGACCTCTATGCTCCTGCAGCCTATTGGTGTAACTTCCTCTAATCGACCTCTAGACCTTCACGAATGTCTATGATCGGCTTTTGTGGACCCTGAACAGGCAAATTGTCTACTTACGCATACCATAGATTACTCTCAGACCATTATTTGCTCAGATCTACTTAAGTGTTCGATAACTTTAACAGGATGTGTTATAGTCTTCGCGTAATCACTTAACATTAATTGCATTTAGATAACAATGTGAAACAAGTAAATTCGCACATAAATACATCATTATTTCATAAACCCATTATTCATCACAGCATAAAGCGCATTCATACATAACAAAAGTTAATAGATAAACACAGGAATTTTTACAACAATCTTCTTTATTAATATTCAGTTAAGCTTACAGACTCAAGACTTCTCTATGCACTCAGCTGCAGGGATCTACACACTCAACTACAGACACTACATCGGGCCTCTGCACACTCAGTTGCAGAGCCTTTCCCTCCTCTAAGACTTCTACTTCTGTGCTAGACTTCTTCATTCATACCCATAGACTTCTTCTTGCTTTTGCCTTAGACATTCCTAAGACACAACTATTTATACAATCCCATGGTCCGCGAACCATGGGTAGATATTTAAAGCTGACTCAAGTTACATAAAAGAAGGGTAAAACCCTTTTTTATTCTTTAACTAACTACGCGTGCCACGACCACAACTTGCAGAGAGTTTACATATTTTTACTTGGGATTTTTCCCCAAAACTGACCCAAGGGACCCCATCCCAACACTCCATGTTTTACCTTCATGCTTTAGGGGACATTTGTTACATAGTATTTTGTCACATCTCCTATTCACTTTCATCCATATCCCAAAGTTCCAAAACATTGACAATTGTGCATCATTTCCATCATGATATACAGACCCAAGCCTCGTTGAAGAATTAAAGGAAAACTGCCCTGAGTCAATTTTGAAGAAGGTTAACTAAAAACCTAATTTTTAGGGTCGGCACGTTTTACTACACTGCCTACCCGTGATGATCGCAAGTTGCACTATTCTACCCTAGCATTTCCAGTGTGGGTTTTGATATGAAAACCCACATTCAACCTCTTCTGGTAGGTTTTCCCAAAATGGAGGAGAAGTTTCATGCACTAGAACCTTCGAGAACAACAAACTGGATATTGGTTGTTGTTGATATGGTCGAGCTCTCCCATTTGAACCCATTGATCTTATCATCGTGGACTTTCCCCTTGATATGTGGACCTTCCTCCCTCTTTTGTGGATCCCTAAATCCTTCTCCCTTCCTATAAATCAACTCCTTTCCATACCCAAATGGTTGGTCATTTATTGTTGCATTCTTATGCTAAGATTATGATTACATGGTGCCCATTGTAACTTGAAGAAGGAGTGCTTGAAGTGTCTTTGCTTGGACTTGGACATCCACTAAAAGGAGGTCTCCAACATCAAGGCATAGGTTGTATGCTTCCCTTTTTAGATTATTAATATATACATTTGATGTTCACTTTCCATAATTGTGTAAATGTTTATGCTTTTAGCTTAATACTCGTTGCTCTATTAAGTAGTTTATGTTTGATGTATGTTGTATATGCTCTTGTACCTTGTATTCCTCTTTGATATTTCTTGGAGGTACTCATACATGAAGAACAAGTAAGAAGCAAGTAGGAAGTGAAGTAATAAAATTCATCTCCAAAGGATTGAGCAATTAGCATCAGAGCAAGGTAGGCTACACTTTCTCTGCATTTGTTAAACATAAGCTAGGAAAGTGTATGTTATTTTGTTTAGTTTATTTATAGACCCACTCATTGGGCTAGAGGGATCACCTCTATCCATAGAGGGGATTTACATTCACAATAGTCATGCTACTACTAAATTGTGCCCAATTTTTGCCAATTTGTGAAGGAGAAAGGAGAGCTGGAGAATTCTTGGCTTGGACTTGGAAACCCATCCCAAAGGAGGCTTCCAAAATCAAGGCAATGGTTGTATGCTTCCCTCATGTGTTTATTATTAATACAATGCATGTTTACTTTCCATAAGTGTGTAAATGACTACTTTATTAGTATCATAATCCTTGATCTGTCATTTGGTTTACATTAGAATGCATATGCTATGGTTTTCTTTTCTTGTCTTTATTTGATCTCTCTTGCAGATATTCGTTCACAACCAAGTAGCGAGGATCAAGCTTGGAAGTGAGGAGATCTAGATCAACATCAAAAAGTGATCGCATAGGAGTGAGGTAGGCCATCTTTCCTCTCTCATGTCATTCTAATTTAAACTATGATAGTTTTGCATGTATTTGTTTTGGTTGTTACTAGATCCAATCATTGGACTAGAGGGGTCGCTTCTATCCATAGAAGGGATTGCCTAGATAACAATGAGATCCCACATTCATGCTAGGAATATGGCATAGGGGTGAATGGATGAAGAGATATTTGGCTCAACCATTCTATGTTCGAGTGGAACATGAAGTCCCATCCCGGGTTTTGATTTTGCATCATCAATATGAGGTTATTTCTCCTTGTAATTCTATGAGTATTATATTGGTTATACGTGCTTTATATGGCTATTATTTCGTTGGTATTTCTATCGCTATTATGTTGGTTATATATATGTTTTACAATAGTATCTATGTATGGCCCTCATCATGTTTTTATTAGTAAATGAATGAATAATGTATCTATGACCTAATGGATGAAATATCAGTTGATATGTTGAGGCATCAATGCTTCTCAGTGATTCTTAGCTAAGTATGAGACCCCTATGCTTAGGTATTTTATTTACACCTATAGGTCCAATCAAGGTATTATTCAAGTGATTGCATTTGTACTATCATTTCTCTGTTATTTTTCTATTTTGAAGATGTCATTCAATTCTGGGCAGTGACCTAGGCTCTCGACCTAGAAAAGTGGCTCAAATCATGGGGACACTGGCACAAAACTATGCACAATATTCCCTAAACGCTAGCTTGCAAGCCTTTGAGAGCATCCAGAGGTCCTTGGACACTAGCATGCCCATAGCATGAGAGCATCCAGAGGTCAAATAGTCCAAAATCTCAGTGGGACCCAGGGGCTAGTTGGCAGAAAGTTGGGTTGGTTCCTAATGGTCCTAGTGCTGATGTTAAATGTTGGTATGGTAAGTTTCTACTGATTCCACTTCCTTAACATGACTTAAGAGGTTGAATCATATCATAGTGGCCTCTTGTCGCATGTTTACACCAGTTGACCAATTTCTTGGGTAGATGTGGGAGGAGGGTGTTACAGAGTGGTATCAAAGAATGGTTCACCCCTCGGACTGGATAGGTTGTGTGTTGGTCATGCATGGATGTTAGTTGCATGTGTGTCTCTTAGGATTTCATTCCATGTGCTTTTTGCATTTGCATAATGTTGATCATGGTTGTAGTGATGTCGTCATGTGGAAGTTGATGTTGTTATTGTGGGATGCATCATCATGAGTGTATGATTGGTTACATGCTTTTATATGTCACTTACATGTATCATTTTGTATGCTTGGTTACATTCTCGTATGTTTGGTTACATTATTGTATGCTTGGTTACATTCTCATATGTTTGGTTACATTCTTGTATGCTTGGTTACATGTATCATTCTTGTAGTTTTGGTTACAAGTATTGTTCATTTATGCTTGATTACATGTTTTTATGCATGTGTATGGTTGGTTACGCATTGCCTATGCATGTTAATGTTTTCATGTGGTCAAGTGTACAGTGATGTAGTGGTTTTTGTCATGCATGAGTTCATGGTATGAGTTGTGATAAGGTCATGCATTGATGACTCGACCCTAGCTAGAATGATGGTTGCATGGTTGTATGCTTATGTGTTATGTTTCTATATTTTTTCATGATTATGTTATACATGCATCATGCTAATTTGTTGATCTTGTAGACAAGGTATTCTCCCTGAGCTATACTAAGGTACGTTGGTTTATTGTGATTTGGTTTAGCTGACATGATATACCTTGCAGGAAGAAATATCAAATGGCTAGAAAAATGGTAGACTACAAAGACTCTCCCTATGAATCAAATGAGCAGTATGGTGTTGGGAACTCTTCTGATTTGGTAGATAAATTGAGAAGCTTAAAGGAAGAAATAAGGAGTTATAAGGTAGATAATGACAAAATCCTGCAGGCATAGGAGAAACAAGTAGAGGTGAATGCAGTGTTACTTTAAAGTTTGTCAGCTTTGCAGCGACAAGGACCATGTCGGACAGCTATGAGTAGTAGGATAGAACTAATGGGGCATATGGTAGTAGGTCGCATGGTGATCACAGGTCAGATAGAGATGACATGGTTAGATATGGAACACTCTTGGACACTCTAGATAGGAGAAGTGATAGACACAGGTATTATTCTAGTTTTGATTCAGATAGGCACTATGATCATCATCGTTTTCATCCTTACAAGAGGAGTGATAAGAGATACTTGCCAAATGAGTTTAGGAAAGCAAAGCCACCTACTTTTGATGGAGAGATGAAGAAACCACAGGATGCAGTGGCATGGTTGCTTGGTATGAGGAAGTTCTTCAAGTTACATGATTATTCAGAGAACATGAAATCCAGAGTAGCTACATTCAGATGTATTAATGAGAAAGACTTGACTTAAAGTGAGTTTGAGTAGTTATTCAAGAAGAAGTATCTATCGGAGAGATACTTTGATGACAGGGCAAAAGAATTATATGAGCTAAATATGGGATCAATGACAAATGATGAGTACACTAGCAGGTTCTTAGAGTTACTAAGGTATGTGCCTTATCTTGTGGAGGAGAAGGCTAAGATTCAAAGGTTCATTAATCGATTATAGGTTGCATTCAAAGAGAGGATTGAGTTTGATGAGCCTAGACCATTGGAGGAGGCCCTCTAAAAGCTAAGGCATTGCTATGAATAACCGAAGCACAAATCTGAGACTAAGCCAAACTGGAAAGGCAATGCAAAGAAATAGGAAAATGGGACAGAAATCGAGAAATACCTCAAGGTATAGATAATAAAGAGAATGTAGCGCCATCTAAGAAGTTCAATGCATCATACAAAGGACAAGGATTTCGATCTGAGGAGCAGAACAAGGAGGTAAACTGGAAGCCTATAAAGTGTTGGATTTGTGGCAAAGATCATTGCAGGAGAGATTGGTCGTATAATCAAGGTGGTAGGCCTCATATTAATAGTGCACAGGATGCACAGGCTGTTGGCGATGTTAGTAAGAGTATTCCTCGTATTTATGCATCATTGGATAATAAACAGGAAGACCATCATGAATCTATCATTGA
This sequence comes from Pinus tabuliformis, assembly GCA_031772625.1. Lineage (NCBI taxonomy): Eukaryota > Viridiplantae > Streptophyta > Pinopsida > Pinales > Pinaceae > Pinus > Pinus tabuliformis. The sequence goes on along the minus strand of CM062816.1, from coordinate 1,107,445,362 downwards.
GATGGATGGTAGGCGTTGTGATCAAGTTATTTCTATTTTTATTGACCCTAGATCTAATTATAGCTATGTTCGTCCTGACTTGGTGGATAAGTGTGTTTGAGTAAGGAATTGCATGTAGAATCTTGGTTAGTGCAGTTGGTTATAGGTACAAAGAAGCAAGTTCACCATTGGGTAAGAGCGTGTGCATTTGATATGAATGGCATGCCTACCATAGCACATTTGAACGTATTACAATTGGACTCATATAGTATGTTGTTGGGCATGGATTTTTTGTATCTTCATAGAACCAAGGTAAATTGTTATAACAAATAAATTGAGTGTGTGGATGACAATGGGGAACTAAGAGTCTTGCAAGGAAATAAGAAAGCCACATTAGTTAGGATGGTAACATCTATCCAAGCAAAGCATAGTTGTATAAAAGGGTGTGTGTTATTTGTAGTGCACATTTCTAGTGACAAGGGTAAGGAAGTTGAGGATGAAAATGTGTTGAGCAGGTACCCAATTTTACAGCAGTTAAAGGATTTATTTCCTGAGGATATTTTAGGGTTTCCTCCTCATAGGGATGTAAAATTTTCTGTTGAGTTGGTGCTAGGGGTAGCTCTAGCATCAAAATTACCTTACAAGATGAGCACACCTGAGTTGGTAGAGTTAAAGCTACAGTTGAAGGAAATGTTGGATAAGGGATACATTAGGCCTCTTCCACTTGTTGTTTTCTTTCCACAGAGGGCCACAGGAGAGCTTAGTCATTTTTCCAGCCCTGAAATGCCCATTGTTTCTCTACACTAGGAGAACTTCTCAGAGCTCACAGATTTTGTCAATGCATCTACAGTATTCTTCAAAGTGTTCACCTTTACCAGCAACACTTTTTTGTCTTCTATCATATCCCTCACAAATTGATATTGAACATCAATGTGCTTTGTCTTTGAATGATAAGCAGGGTTCTTTGCCAAGAAAATTGCACTTTGGCTGTCACAGTCTATCCTTATAGCTCCCTGTACTAACCCCATACTTGAACACAATCTCTGCAACCAAAATGCTTCGTTGCTTGCATGAGTGGTTGCCATGTATTTTGCCTTTGTAGTTGATAGTGCCACTACAGATTGTTTCTTACTCATACAACTGACTACACCTCCAAATAGGTTAAACACATACCCACTTGTAGATCTTCTCTGATCCAAATCTCCAGCCCAGTCTGCATCAACAAAGCCACGGATATCGAAAACTCTGTCCAATCCTAGTCTTCCTTAGTAGCACAAACCATAATTACTAGTGCCACGCAAATACCTGAAAACCCGCTTCACTGTTGTCCAATGCTCCTTCCATGGTTTTGACATAAACCTGCTCCATACTCCCACTGCATGTGCAATGTTTGGTCTAGTACAGACCATTGAATACATCAAGCTACCGACTGCACTTGCATATGGAACACGGGACATGTCCTCTTCCTCTTCTTGTGTCTTGGGACACTGTTCAGCAAATAACTTTACACCTACATGAATAGGAACCTTCACCGGTTTACTATCCTGCATATTAGACCTCTGCAGTATTGTCTCGACATACTTCCTATGGTTTAACCAAAGCTTCCTCTTTTCCTGATCTCTTTTGATTTCCATTCTCAAAATATAGTTTGCAGCACCAAAATCTTTCATGTCAAATTTGGAGGACAATTGGGTCTTCAAATCCTGGATAATTTCTTTGTCATTTCCAACCAGCAACATATCATCCACATACAAGACCAAATAAATAACACGGTCACCAATTAATTTAAAATACACACAATGATCTGCTTTGCTTTTGGTGAAGCCAAGTCCCTGTATAAATATATCAAATTTCTAATACCATATACTTGGTGACTGTTTTAACCCATACAGAGACTTCTTTAAGTTGCATACCAGTTCTTTCTTACCCTTCACTGCAAAGCCTTTAGGTTTCTTCATGTAGATCTCCTCTTCTAGATCCTGTGAAGAAACGTTGTCTTCAAACCCATCTGTTCTACCTCAAAATCAAAAGCAGCAGCAACAGTTAAAAGTAATCTAATAGAAGTTACCTTGGCAACAGGAGAAAAAAATATCACCAAAATAAATCCCGGCACCAGGGAATAACCTTTTGCTACCAACAGAGCTTTGTATTTCTCCACCTTTCCTTTTGCATTAGTCTTCTTCTTGAACACCCCTTTGCTGCCAATGGGTTTCCTTCCAGCCGGTAACTCCACCAGATCCCAAGGCTCATTTTTGTGCAAAGATGCCATTTCATCAACCATGGCCTCTTTCCAGAGTTTTCCATCCTCTGAATCCACTACTTCCTTCATAGTTTTGGGATCATCATCAGTAATAGAAAAATAAAAATTTGAACAGAAAGCTGATGGACTATACCTTTCTGGCTACCTTCTTTCTCGAACTTATCTTCTTACACCCGGTGTTTGTGGCTCTTCATCTTCTGATTCCTCCTCTGTTGTAGAGTCTGATTCTTCCTCCTTTAGCTCAAACTCTATCTTCTCAGGTTCCTTTGGTTGGACTTCATGTTTAATAACATCTTTCACCTCTCTAAACACCACATATTGGTTGTACACAACCTTCCTTATTACTAGGTGTTGTGGGGAAAAGTATCCGATGCAGATGACACTAACCCTTTCTAAAGGTGACAGACTTTAGCAACAACTGAATGACAAAGTTTTCATGTTCATCTTTATGAAAGCACAGAGAGAATGGAAATAGGGTCAACCAACCTGGTGTCTTGCGCTTAGTCGATCCTTGTCCTTCTCTCTTTGTATCCGATTCCCAGCTCTTTGCTCTCCAAGCCGATCCAGCTACACACAGAATCTGCACAACAAAAGAGAGCAAACTACGAGATACAAACAATCATAATTGAAGCATGGATTAGGTTGCATCAAATATACATGTAAACACAAATGCATCTATGTAAAACAAGTATATAGGAGAACATGCAAACTTTATTGATAGAAAGTAACAGGGTTCCAGAGGAAGTTACAACCAATGATGTTGGCTCCAATCCAGCAGCACCTCCTCGGCAGCAAGAACTCTCTTCTTCACCTCTAGTAAAACAATCACCCAATAATCCTGGCAGTATACCAACAGCACCTCCTTGCTTATACAAAATTCCAGCCTCCTTAGACCTCATAGAAGAGCTCTATATATAGGAGGGAAGAGGAAAGGATGAGTCAGCTGGAGGCTGGCATATAGCTGACTAGTGTCCTCTCCATCTTCAGTTAATCTTCAGTTCCTGTGTCCACTTGGAGATCCTTGCTTACACATGGTGATCAAGTACCTCTTACTCATCACAGGGCGAATCTCATGACCCAAGTGTCAGTTTGGAAGCTTCCTGGGCAACTGACACCTTGCAGGATGACTGTGCCACTTGGCCAATCTCGCCCAATGCAGGTAGCCTTCATTGTTTTTGACTTCCAGCGCAGGTACAGAGTGGGACAGTTGCAATACAGCGCAGAAGCTCAGTTAAGCAGCTGACATGATCCAAAATAAGCCTGTTCTGAAGTGTTTTCAGGTGGAGAACTGATTGGAAGTGCTGTTGATTGATGACCTTGTTCTTTTAGGGGTAAGAACAACATGTTTAGGGACTGAGGATCCCTGTAATTATCGACATTCCCTGCTCCTTGACGCGAGGCACAAAAATGTCTATAACAGTTGCCCCCTAAAGTATGAGGCCATTAATCGGGTGAAATGCTTTAGCTAGAGGGTCCGAAGTTCGTTCCAGTGCTGAGGAGAGTGCCCTGTAATACAATACAATACAATACATTATCTTTCATTCATCATTATTCTCATGATCTAGCTGAGGCGGGTATTCCCATGCTCAGCTTTCTATAAATACATTTTGGTACATATGACAGACGATCGTCTGAAGACAGACTGATAATCTTCCGCTAAAATTATCATCCTTTGAGGAGGATGATCATCTGCTGCAATGATGTACATGGCAAATGCTTTTATATTTCCTGAATATATATCGCAGCCCGGATGGATGAAACTAGATCCAGGGTCTTCAAACTCGTTCGATCTTCACTCTAAGTACAAGTCGATCCATGTGAGATTTACGCTGAAGTCGAACATGGAAAGACATCGCTTGATTACCGGTCAATAATGAAAACCGTTAACAAGCGCGAGAGGAATCACCAATAATGACGATGACCCTCAAGGTACGGCAGTACAATTTACGTGGCGTGAATAAAGGACTTGGCGTCGAACGCCACGCAAAATCTTCTGGTCGAAGGTCATTGATGTATACCTGTCGCCGGAAGTGAGAAACTTGCCATTGAGGCATGCAAGCTTCAAAGTACTGATGGGGGTGTTCCTAGATCGACTTCTTGGATAATGAGCTGAAGTCGACAAGAAGTGATCCGTCAAAGGAGGGCCTTGATGAATCCCACATCAATGACACGGAACGGAGCTAATGATTTAGTGGAGGTGAAACAAACTGTGACATATGATTCAGGGTGGCGATCATGAAATGGATGAAGGAAAATGTATGGTAGTGGATGGGACACGGTTGACACTTTCTGAATGACCCCTCTTGAACATATAACGACACTGATGTGATGGATCGGTAGCATTACCTCGACTGGATGGTGTGGCGAGAACCATGGTGATGAAACCGGTGAATGAGACAACCCAACCCGATGTGATACGGAAGAAAAGTGTCATGTTCAAGAGTGACTTGCTACCTCTAAACTTTGATGTTCTCCCAATTTTTCCCCAGTCATTTCTGACCAGTACCTCTTTATTTTTGTCAAGCTTGAGGAGGATAACATATGCTTGTTCTATAACCTGCCCTTCGGGCAAGCCTATCGCTAAGATTTAACGAGCCTAGCGATAGGGAAACTCGTTCTCGTCTAAAGACAAGTTTGTCGCTATTTAATTATTTTAACGAGCCTAACGACAAAGAAAACTCGGTCCTTTTCACTTTTAGAGAGTCTAAAAAGGTACAGAAAGTCAACTCCATAATTCCTTTTTCGTCAGCAAATCCCTTAAGTCCGAAAAAGTATAAAACAATACAGAAGGGATGGTTGTTCGGTACTTTTAACGAGCCGAACAAGACAAGCGCTCGATCCTTTTGTTCAATAATCCCTCAGGTCCAAAAAGATTAAAATTTAGAGGAGGGATAGCGTTCCGGTTATTTAACGAGCTGGAAGGCCAAAACTCGGCAAACTTTTCATATTTTACGAGTCAATGAAAAGAGCTGAAAGAAGACTCATCTTTTGAGGAACGAGTGATAAACAGGGATAGCTACAGATTCCAGGTACAGGTTGGAATTTCCAATCTCGGCAGTGTCACCAGGATGGCTCGGTGAAATCACTCTTCGCAGCTGTTTCTCAAAAGAGGTAAACACACAAATGGAAGTGAATGATCGGCCAAATCAACAGTGGAGGTGATGGATGAAAACACGATCAAGGTTCTTATGGCTGATGAATTTACGATCTCAAAAGGTTATTTACCGGTTCATTTTTTCCATGAGCTTGAACTCTGGGGGAAACTTTTGCTCACACTTTTCTATTTTTTAACGAGCATAAATTCAGTCATAAAACTGCTCGATTTTCGCGTTTATTTTTTAACGAGCATGAACTATATGCTAAAACTGCTCGATATACCAGTCATAAGAAGAACGCCTCCTCTAAGGATCCATTTTTTATAGAGCTTGGGCCTTACCACAGCTATGCTCCATTTTTGGCAAATTTTACTTTTGCCCCACAGGCTTTCTTCATGCAAGGTTGGAAACGGCTAATCCTACGAGTTTAACGGGTTAGACCTACAGGTTTAAAGGGAGGACCTAAAAATTTAAAAAATCAATAGTCGTCCCTTGCTTGCATTCCAAAAGTTTGCATGCCCCCAGGTATAGGATAGAATTTCGAGGCTGCCCCTCCTCTCCCCTACTTTTGTTTTTCTCTGGGTGTTCTTACTTATTTGTCATCTTGCTAATCTAATGCTAACGATACTTGTCTTCTCGTTATTTTAAGGGGTCTTACGCAGTATTCAGACTTCCTGTCGGCCCACTTTTAACAAACAGCTATGTGACAATAGAAGAACACTACTCAAAGATAAAACATTGGTATTATTGAGGGAGGCTTGCCTCTTTCTTATTATCCGAAGAGTGGTTCTATTCGCTGCCGCAAATCAATCTCTTTCTTCGGCGGTGTCTATCATTGGGTTGTCCAAAGATGGTTACCCTCTGTTACAACAATATGGTCTCCTTCTTAGTTTACTGCCCCTACTTATCCTTCAAAACATATGTTTCGATGGGCGAGGCTTGAATTTAAAGATGGTGACTACTTGTTACAATAAGGGAATTCCTACTTGGGAATTGCCCACTTTTTTAGACAAAGGTGAATGACTCTTTTGCCAAACACATAACTTTAACAAAAAAACACTATTCCAGAACAACCCCACTTCCTTCCACGGACGGGGTACGGACTAGTCATGTTCTTCTGCGGAAATTCTTCCTTATATCCGGAGTTTCTTCTGCCCGAAGCAGACCAGGGTGCATGCCCCCTGGGTCCTAGTCTTTCTTTCCGAATCACTCGCATTCATCGGGAAGGAGGACTGGGGGCGGAGGCGAATATTGAGTGAACAGACCATTTAGGATTGGTATTTGACTATTTGCGATGCGAGATCCCGGAAATGAAAGTTGGTCTACGAGCTTGACCACCCTTCCTTCGTGTGGAAAAAACATTACTCTAAAGAGTGAGGAGACTATCGCTCCCATGCAATAAATATAGTCGCGTCCAAGGAGTAGGTTATAATCCAAGGGTCCTTGAACTACCAACACGTTCATCCTGACGGTCTTCCCTTTCAATGTAACAGGTACATCGGGGAGGATCCCTAATGGTCGACTGGTTCCTTTATCAAAACCTGAGAGATTTCTCAACTCAGGTAAAAGCGCTGGGGAACCCAGTGCTTTCCAAGCAATAGAGGAAAGGATACTCACAGACGCCCCTTCATCAATGATAGTACCGGCCATAACCATTCTATAGATCTGGACAATGATTTTGAATGGAACACTGGTTGGTAACCGGGGTCTGCCTAGTTGATTCCAATCAAAGGATACAACCAGGTTGCTTGGTGGTGGGACCGAATATACGGCCGGATACGACTCAGATGATGTTCCTTCCTGCGATAAAGGAATGGGCACATTGCCTGGATGCTCGTCGGAGTCGGTGCTGATAAAGAGAACCTGGATGGTGTCATCCTTGTTCTCATCAGTGAGGGTGTCACATGAAGACGACACTTCGGTGACGGTGTCATTTGAAGACGGGTCTTCAATGACGGAGTCATTGGACGATAGAACCTTTGAAGGAAGAACCGGGTCAACTGCCGTTTCGACCTTTAGACTTTCGTCTGGTCTAGATTCGGTAGGTTCATTCTCAATGACTGACACATCAGCTGACCACTTGAGTGGTTCAACTGGATTTTCAACTATCGAGGGATTAGGCGTGAGTTTTCGGTATCCAGGCGGAAGTTGCACCGGTGACACCGGGCGATCTTCCAAAACTCTCTTGGCCTCATCTAAGAATGGACATTTGTGGATGGCATGGTGACCTTCACACAATAGACAGGGTGATCTTGGTCCCCTTCTTCGTCCTTCACTCTCGCTAGTTGAGGGAATGCAATCAACTTGACAACCAGAGGTTGATGCTACCGGATTGTGCAACCTCGGGGACCAGTCCCTTAGTATCCGGGGAATACAAGGACAATCACGATGGAAATGGATCCCTTTGCAAATGACACATGGCGATTTAGGCCCGGTCGGTGCAGTGTGTGGGTTTTTGTCAGTTTTCTTCTGCTTGCCCCCAGTCGCCTTCGCCAGAGGCTCCTTCTGCTTCTTCCCTTTCTTCTTCTTTTCCTTCTTCTCCTTGGGAGGCTGACTTTTGCCGGCTCTACCCTACGAAGATGAAGGATCAGAGGAAGTATCACAAGATGTAGAAGGCTGGTGGGTAGTTCTAGATTGTTCTGACAGTTGATTCGACTGCTCAGGATTAGTGGCGATTTGGACAACATTAGTTGAAAAGAGCCAAACAGGAAGGCCGATTGTCAATCCTGGAAGTGACAATGTAGCCATATGAGGCGCACCAACATCTCCCCAAGAGGAGAAGGGATTTGGACTTCCGCCAAGGTTACTTCCTTGGTTGGTGGGCTCCATACTTTTCAACTGAAAGATCAACGTGGGAATAACAGGTGATTATGTTCCGCTTTAAAATAAGTTTTATTTACGACGCTTTTAGACACAAACTTGCTTTTTCATGTTTTAAGAGTCGAGAAAAAGCTAAAGATGACTCTAGTCGCCTTTGATGTATTAACGAGCCCGAAGTGACAAATGCTCGGTTGGACCTTTTCAGTTATAGAGTTTGAAAAGGGCCAAAAGAAACTGCTCTGGAGATCTAGGCAGAGGGTGTGCCAAACCTTTCGCGAAACCACAGAATACGTTTTACGGTACGGGTGGTCGATCTTCGTGAATGCTGTGTTCACTGCATCGCGATTAGTAGGGCGGCCGACACGGTTTCCTAAGGATAAAGGATAAAAGCCTATAGGGGTCTCCCAATATACGCGACGGTACGCGGGAGCTCAAATCCGTGTTAGTGCCACCGACTCTCAGGAGGAATCACCCACCTTCGTAGAGATCGACAGTCACTATGTTTAACGACGCCGGAACACGTCTCTACCTAGACCTCTAGATGTTTGCGTTAAATTCCAAAGCGTTATTATGTAAATTGAGTTTATTTTAATGTTGATCTTTCTTAACAGTTTGCCTTTCAGGTTCGCCACGAGATGTATATATACAACTTCCTATATGCAATCTAAGAATGAGAAGCAAAATATTTTCAATCTTTCAACTTTGAAAACCTTAATCTACTTGAGGAAAGAGCAAGACACAACTTTTTCCACAGATCAAAGAACACACACTAAAATGCACATTTTCCTAAATCGTCAAGCATACAGTCAAATGCAAAATGCACAATGCATGTATTTCTTTTCGTTATCCTTAATGTTGATGCTTAACAAAAGGAAACGGTTGTATGATTTTTGAATCAACTTTCAAGTAGAAATAAACAAGCTTGTCCACAATCAAAAGAACACCTTATGAAAGACTTGTTTTAAATACAGGAAAAGTATAGATTCAAAGCATAAAGTGAGAAGCAAACCAATCCAAAACAGCTATGAACAGCAATAACACTAACTCATAAGATCGCAATCTAAGAGGCCACAGCTACTAGGTTCGCTTTTCACAATGGGAAATTGTAACTGAAACAAGAAATACTGAAAGAACGTTTACAATTTCATCACACAACTGAGGCGGAATAATGTCAAGGAGATGAGGTCTACAGCAAATACAATAACCAGCAAGCAATCAGCCAAAAACAAGTGCAAACAGGGCCAAGACACAAAGGAAGAGCTGAGCTAGACTAAGGCCAACTGGACCAGCGCAGGCACTAGTTCACCAGTTTCACTCTCAGCGCAGTTCCCGAAGGGACTACCTGCGCTGTAATGCAGACTGCCAGTGGACAGCCTGCACTGACTTACGAGAGTTACGTCTGCTAAGAATTCCGGGTCATAAAAAGCTCAAAAATGTACTGTTTTGACTGAAATAAAATGCTATGGGTTAAGTACAGGCTAAGGGATGATCAAGAGGATAAAGATCTATCACTAAGAGTAAGGATTCATCTGTAGATTAGCTCTTTAAATCTTGAATTTGCTCAGCAAAGGAGCAAGAGTAGCAAAACCCTCTACTTCGCTTTTGATAGAGTCAAAAGCTTTTCGATTCGGTACTCCTTTCTTCAAGAATTGAATAGCAAAATACTACAACAACAAGATACTAGGACCTCCCCAGCGGAGTCGCCAGTTTGTTGTGGGGAAAAGTATCCGATGCGGATGACACTAACCCTTTCTAAAGGTGACAGACTTTAGCAACAACTGAATGACAAAGTTTTCATGTTCATCTTTATGAAAGCACAGAGAGAATGGAAATAGGGTCAACCAACCTGGTGTCTTGCGCTTAGTCGATCCTTGTCCTTCTCTCTTTGTATCCGATTCCCAGCTCTTTGCTCTCCAAGCCGATCCAGCTACACACAGAATCTGCACAACAAAAGAGAGCAAACTACGAGATACAAACAATCATAATTGAAGCATGGATTAGGTTGCATCAAATATACATGTAAACACAAAAGCATCTATGTAAAACAAGTATATAGGAGAACATGCAAACTTTATTGATAGAAAGTAACAGGGTTCCAGAGGAAGTTACAACCAATGATGTTGGCTCCAATCCAGCAGCACCTCCTCGGCAGCAAGAACTCTCTTCTTCACCTCTAGTAAAACAATCACCCAATAATCCTGGCAGTATACCAACAGCACCTCCTTGCTTATACAAAATTCCAGCCTCCTTAGACCTCATAGAAGAGCTCTATATATAGGAGGGAAGAGGAAAGGATGAGTCAGTTGGAGGCTGGCATATAGCTGACTAGTGTCCTCTCCATCTTCAGTTAATCTTCAGTTCCTGTGTCCACTTGGAGATCCTTGCTTACACATGGTGATCAAGTACCTCTTACTCATCACAGGGCGAATCTCATGACCCAAGTGTCAGTTTGGAAGCTTCCTGGGCAACTGACACCTTGCAGGATGACTGTGCCACTTGGCCAATCTCGCCCAGCGCAGGTAGCCTTCATTGTTTTTGACTTCCAGCGCAGGTACAGAGTGGGACAGTTGCAATACAGCGTAGAAGCTCAGTTAAGCAGCTGACATGATCCAAAATAAGCCTGTTCTGAAGTGTTTTCAGGTGGAGAACTGATTGGAAGTGTTGTTGATTGATGACCTTGTTCTTTTAGGGGTAAGAACAACATGTTTAGGGACTGAGGATCCCTGTAATTATCGACATTCCCTGCTCCTTGACGCGAGGCACAAAAATGTCTATAACACTAGGCTCCAAAGCTTATAACCCTTCAAACCATCATTATACCCAATAAAGATGCATTTTCAGATTTACTATCCAACTTGGTTCGTTTCTCCTTTGAAACATTAATATGCATCACATCCAAATGCCCTCAGATGTGAAAGAGAGGGTTTCTTACCAGTCCATACCTCTTGTGGATTTTTGTCCTCCAACGCTGATGAAGGTGATCTATTGACCAAGTAACATGCTATCTCCACCACCTCTACCCAGAATTCATGTCCTAACCCGGCACCACTGACCATGCTTCTTGCCCTTTCCATCAACATCTTGTTCATTCTTTCTGCAACTCCATTTTTCTAAGGTGTATATGGAGTAGTCTTCTGCCATGCTATACCACACTTCTTACATAATTCTTCAAATTCCTTACTGCAAAACTCTCCACCATTATCTGTCCTTAGCACCTTTATCTTCTTCTCTATCTGGTTTTCCACCAGAGCCTTGAATTCTTTAAACCTATCAAAGACTTCAGATTTCTTCTTAAGGAAATATATCCATGTATTCCTTGATAAGTCATCTATAAATGATACATAGTACATAGACTTTCCTAATGATGGAACCTTCACAAGTCCAAACACATCACTGTGCACAAGCTTTAATATCTATTTTTCCCTCTTACTTCCAGAGGGGAAACTCACCCGATTCTACTTCCCATATACACAATTTTCTTAGAAATCAAAATCCAGAGAGCTATTACTCATACCTTTACCATGAAGTATTTGAAGGCCCTTTTCTCAAATATGTCCAAGCCTTTGATGCCACAACATGGTCTTCTCTCCAAAGACCACTAGATTTTCTACTCCACTTTCAAGAACCACAGAACTGTTGCACCCATCAATAACAGTGCTACCTTGTAGCTTGTATAGAGTTCCAATTCGAACTCCCCACATCAATACCAGTTCTCCCCGAACCATTTTGTAGGTATCCTTCTCGAACACTATTTTTACACCTGCATCATCCAGTTTGCTTACAGAAATCAGATTTCTGGCCAATGTAGGAATATGTAGAACACTCGAATGTGTTCTAACCCTTCCACCTTTCAACTTCAACTTTACTTTTCCGCGACCAATGATTCTAGCCTTCCTATCATCCCCAAAGAAGACATCACCACCATCGTATTTCTTATACTCACAGAACCACTCTCTATGGGGAGTGAAGTGAAAGGATGCACCTGAGTCAATCAACCATGCCTCATGATCAAAATGTGTACTTGAAGAAGCCAAGTACACATCCCCACCTTCATCTGAGGTGGTTTTCACCTCTGCAAAAGGAGCATCATTAGATCCCTTTCCTTTGTTAGGAGATCTAGATTTACAGTCCCTTTTGTAGTGCCCTTCCTTTCCGCATTTCCAGCACACCACCTTTACAGGTTTTCCTGGAGATTTAGATCTCCCTCTAGATTTAGATCTCCCACTCGATGACTTATTTTTGTTTCTGTTCTGGGACTGTCCTTGTAAAAACAAGGCATCACCATTCTGGCTCTCCATATTTTTCCTTCTCATCTCCTCCATTAACAAGGATGAGACTATTTCATCAAACTACAAGGCAGTTGCGTTGCTACCTATTACAATAACCAAACTATCCCATGAATCTGGTAGAGAACACAACAAATTGATGCACTTATCTTCATCTGAAATTTTAATATCAACATATGCTAACTGACTTACCACATTATTAAATGTGTTCAAATGTTCTATCACCGAGTCTCCATCTTTCATCCTCAGGTTATACAACTTTTTCCGCGGGAATAGTTTATTCACTAGAGACTTAGATTGGTACAAAGTCCCTAACTTGTCCCACAAAGCCTTCATCGTAGCTTCCCCTGATACATTCAGCAATACTGAATCTGAAACACACAATCGTATTGTGCTCCTTTCCTTCCGATCCAACTTCTTCCATTCTTCATCAAACACTCCCGTTGGTTTAGTACCTGAATCTACCACGATCCACTGATCTTTATCCACCAATAGATCCTCCATCTTGAGTTTCCACAACTCAAAACTCTGACCATTAAATTTCTCGATCTCTATCTTTCCACTACTCACCATATTCTTTTACCACTAGAATCGATCTCACAGATCTCCCACTAAACAGGGTCTACCATAGGCCCGAGAGAAACCCCTCAGCAACAAAGGTGTCCCTTTGAAGCCAAAACTGCTCTGATACCAAACACGGGTTTTAACCCCGTACAAAAATTGCATGCATACGAATTCTAAAACACAAAAAATAAACAATGTGAGAGGTTAACACATAAAACACATATACACAAATATTTTCCCCTTGATCCCAAAACCGAGACTACCAGCTTGATTTTTCATTATGCTCCTTTCGATGTTATAATACATATTTATACATGCCGAAGCATCCAATACCATGGACCGAAAACCATCGCATCCAATAGCATGGACTGAAAACCATCGCGTCCAATACCATGGACCGAAAAACCATCGCGTCCAAAAAAACATGTGCAAAAATCATGCACAAAACCATAGGTGGGTCCGCCCAACCTAACAAAGGGTCCAAAATCAGAACTTTCCAAGGCGCTGCCCCAGACCCTATAAAGTGGGGTTACAGGTACCCCTCAAACCCCCTATTAACTATGTGGAAAGAATATAACACAACCCAACAAGGCCATGTTTATCACCATGGGGTGCACTGGTCTTATTTGTAAAGAAGAAATATGTTACTCTCAAATTATGCATTGACTATAGGCAGTTGAACAAAGTGACCATCAAGAAAAGGTATATGTTACAGAGGATTGATGAATTGTTTGACCAGTTGAAGAGAGCAACAGTGTTCTCGAAGATTGATTTGAGATCTGGATATCATCAAGTATTCATCAAAGAAGAGGAAATTTACAAGATATCTTTCCAGACCAGGTATGTGCATTTCAGCTACATTTATGTGCTCGATGAATAGTGTGTTTCGTCCATATTTGTATAATTTTGTTACTGTGTTCATTGATGACATATTGGTATATTCTAAAAATGAGGAAGAGCATGTTTAGCATTTAGCAAAAATGTTAAGGTTTTTGAGAGAGCATCAGTTGTATGCAAAGCTCAGAAAGTGTAGTTTATTTCATACTGAGCTACACTACTTGGGACATGTTGTCTCCAAGGAGGGAATTGCAGTAGATCCAAAAAAGATAAGGGCCATCATGGAGTTGGTAGCTCCTAATAATGTTGATGAGGTGAGATATTTTATGGGTTTGACAAGCTCTTACAGGAGATTCATCAAGGACCTTATAGAACACCCCAGACCATAGATTCCCCGAATGATAATACAAATGTACCTGTAACACTTAGTTTGATGAGCCAAAATTCTATTGAGGCTTGCATGCCTCTATATGTATATAGATGTTAGGCCATTGGACCAAGATACTGATATTTGTAAGGTTGATGTGCCTATGTAATGGGTCAAAGGACTAATATTAGTAGGCTAGTGAGTCGAGTTCCGTGGAGGCATGCATGCTTGTTGATGTATGTATGTATGACACATTAAGCTGGTGGGCCAACGTATTTGTGACTTGAAGGCCAGAGAACCTATGAAATTATCAAGTAAGTGAGCCTATTTGACTTTATATTTAGTGGATATATTATTTTTTGCGGACCTGTTGATGGTTTTGGATACCACCAACATACATGGTATCTCCCCGATATAAGGTCCCAACTAAACCTCGCATCGTTTGGTGTAGGAGTCCCATCTGAAATGTGGCCTGGCTTCTGTTTACTTAAATATATGTCTTGTATTTAGCTATCAGCACAAGAGATAAGCGCAATCATCTGTGTAAATGAGAAAGCTAGTATGCCTTATGTATGTTTGATTGACAATGAATCCAGGTTCTTCTACTACCAGAGGGAAAATATGAGTCTCTCCAGAGAGAAGTAATAGTGCTGACCTAATGGAGACACACGTGAAAGAGAAAGGTTTTTCTAACATAAAGTGAAATAATTTACAAATATGTGACAATCATTATGAGCATAATAACACATTTCCAACAAGGAGCACTGAAATAACCGATATAGTTCAATTAATTGAGTACTTAATGAAAGCAAACATGAACCATAAAAATTAAAATAATAGTCTTAGAAATATTCACAATCCATTTGTGAAAATATGTTAGCCTTGGAAGGCTTCAATATTAAGCAAAAGTCCCAAGATACATAAATGCAATGAACACCACTATGTCCAATAGTAGAGCATTAGAGCCACTACTTGCTCCCCAAAAGTGCTAACTTTGTCTCTCTAATGCCTTATGGGAGAAGCCAAGGTTAAAATTCCTTTACAAGAGAAATCAGGATCTATTTATAACTTTAGTAATGAACTTTCACATCCTCATGACTCTTGAATTTCTAAGTTCTAGTGACCATACAACTTTTGGAATTCCAAATGACTTTTGGAATTACATATGAATTTTGATATTACATGTCTTTTGGATTTCCATGACTCTTTAGTTCATACATGACTCTTGGGATTCCACTCATTTGTCATTTACAATGATTAAAATAATACATCATGACTTACACATCATCATATGATGAGGCTTGAAATGTCACTTTATTTGATGACTGGGACTAATAGTGATTGATGACATGGTGCTTCTCTAGTGGTGACATGGTTTCCATTGTATTTTATCTTCGTTCATCTTATGATCATGGCGCTTTCGCCCTCCAACGGATATTTGATCTTGGATTCTTTGGGGTTCTTCGATCATCAAGTTTCAAGTGTGTTCTTGGTTCTTTCCATGCTTCCTTTATTTATCCTCTTTACCTAATCTTCCTCGTTTATGCTTTCCATGAGGTCCTAGGAACACTTTTTTTCTGCAAGCACTCATGATGAGAAACTATCAGCCTGAAAACCTCCTATTCTACCATTTTTTATGTATGATGTTTATGCTTTTTTGGTGCGCTCAAAATGGTCAAAGGTGCATGAGTACACTTTGAAAGGTTGAAGGTCTAAAGAGGAGGATCTTTAGGGATTTAGCATGCACTCATGTGATTAAGATCAAAGTAGGGCACATGTAGCAAGTCTGAAGGATGAAGGGGACATCTTCGACCTTCCCAAGTGTGTGTGGGCTCAAGGGAGAGAGGGAAGGTGCAGGGCAAACCCTTGAAGGTTGAAGGTTGAGGCTTCGTGCCTTTTGGGACCACTCATGTGCTCAAGAGGCCTCTGGAAGGGTGTAGGGAAACCTCTTGAAGGCTGAAGGCTAGGGCTTCATGCCTTCAAAGTGTGCCAGTGTGCTCAAGAACTTCAATAGGGTGCATGGCACATTAGGGAAGGTTGAGGGATTGAGCTTTGGGTCTTTAGGATGCGCCAGTGCACTCAAGGAGGGTGCACTTCTTCAAGTCGAAGGGGTGCTATCAAGGAAGACTTAGTCATTTTGGAGGGCGCAGTTTGGAACAAGGAAGGGGATTTGTGCTTTGGGGTGTGCCTAGCTCTCAAGGAGGGCACAATTGGCACTTCTAAACAATGAAGGGTCTCCCATCAAGGCTTCGGAGTGCGCTTGTGTGCTCTTGGCCTTAATGGGCTCACATTGGAACCTAAGCTTTTCTAAGTCTTAGTGATAAGGAAAGGGGCAAATAGGATGAGTTTATATATTGAACCAAGCATGACACAAACTAACTCATTGAGAAAACTTAGAGAATATTGATCAGTAATTAATATACATTAAAATTCCACTTTTTCCACGTTTCCCAAGAAATATTATTGAAGTATGTGCGACTATGACCAAAATGATCCATTTGATAACACAAAGATGTTTCCACCATGAAATGACCCAAATATATTCTAATCAATTTGATGAAACTTGAGAACATTTATAACATATAAAGAAACAATAATTGACAGTTGTCGAACGAGGTGACACTTGATACAACAATGAAGTAGGCTCCAAAATTCAAATGTATTGAATTTCTTGGAGAGTGTGGTAGCAAGGACAACACTTGGCAACACACTGGGCGAACTTCAGCTTCTTTGTCCAAGAGAAGTTTTCGGTTAAGGGTGAGACCTTCATGAAGTATTGATTGCCCTGATTTCACCCTTTCGGCCCATTTTTATACATATCATCTTACTTTTCTCTACTTGGTCTAAACACATACAAAAGATACATTATATCACAATTGTTTCGATATAAGAAAGGGTAATGTGCACAGAGAGTTTATGAATTTCAGAGTATGAATCTTCATCTCTGGTGTTTCTCCGCTGCTAGCAAGCCTAGACAGTAACCCGATGATGTCACTTCAAGAACACAAATGTTGCTTTGTTGCAAGCAAGCTTGGAAAATACCCCGACAAAGTCGCTTGCTTCACCTGCCTGCATAGGAAGCCTTTCTCTTCTTTCACCCTTTATTTATTTATTTTAATATAACTGTGTAGTGGAACTTATTATTTTCAATAGGTAGAAGAGGGATCCTTACTTATTAAGAGTATAGCAGGTTACCCTTCAAAGAATTATATTTAGACATTTGATTTTAGTTCGCTCGCATTAGATTTTCCCCTTATCCCTTCTCTATTATATTGGACAAGTGTTAACACATAGGTATACTTATACCAAGTCGAGTAGTTTATATACCAATATAGGCACGGATCTAATAGTTTCCCTTAAGGTTATCTATTGGATGATTCATATTTTCCATCTGGACTTAGCTCAATCTATGGCATTTCCCAAACAAAGAAGGAGAACAACAGAAAGCCAAGCATTGTGGTTGTCACACTTCTCTTTTATTACACTACAAAGCCTCTTGAGCCATGCACTTTACACAAGGGTCTTATTTATGTACATTGACCGACCAACAAGATGCAATGGGACATGACTACATAATAGACAAATGATAAACACAAACAAAAGAAAAAGAAGCAAATAAACTGTACAAGAAGCACAACTTATAGCTGCTATTGGAAATAATGTTTTAAATCTCGACCATTTACGAGGAAAGGGGTCAATCCTCCCATCTAATGATTTTAGCTTAAATGAATTATGGTTGATATTTTCATCAACAACAGAATGTTCCAGTCTACAAAGGTTGGAACTTTATGTGTTTACCTTTGTCTTCATGGGGTTTATCCCATTTCAAAACTAGGTCGCCCACAACAAATTTCTTTTCCCCTACAATTTTTTTGTCAAACCAGCACTTTACATGGTTCTGATGTATGACAAAACATTATTTGGCCTTGCTCCTTTCTTCCTAAATTTTAAGTAGCATATCTATCCTGCTATGAACCAAGAGGCAAGGTTTACGACCCTTAAGAGAGTTTCAAGGTCGGAAGATATAGGTTCAGAGGCAATATAACTTATTTACCATAAACCAGGAAGTAGGGCAAGGTTTTCAGGGAAGGTTTCAGGGTAACACGGTCAACCCAAAGAGCATTGGTCAAAGCCTTATGCCAACTCCTTTTTTCAGAGAAAATGGTCTTCTTGATTATACAAATAAGATTCTTATTTGTTGATTCATCCAGACCATTTCCCTAGGGATAATAATTAGATGCATTCTTTAAAACAATCCCATTCTCTAATGAAAATTCATAAAGTTTTAACGATGAAAAATATGTTGCATTATCAAATACAAGTGACGTAGGAATGCCAAACCTAGTTATGATGTTATGTTGTAAAAAGTGGATGACTTCCTAGTCATTTACTTGTCTAAGAGGAACTGCTTCTGACCATCGGGTGAAGTAATCTGTTGTTGTTAGGATATATTGGTGTTGATTTAACGAATGAGGAAAAAATTCTATGATCACATCAAGGACCCACTATTGGAATGGATCTTCAACTTCTACTGGCAACAGTGGGCGACTGACTTCTCATCACGGTCGGTGAAACTCTGACATGCTTGAAACTTGCAGACATAAGAATGAGCATCCTTAAATAGAGTGGGACAATAATAACCAACCCTCATAACCTTATGCATTGTAGTGTTTCCCGCATAGTGGCCACCTATCAGTCCATCATGTAAATATTTCAAGACCTTCTCTGTATCCTACGACTCAAGGAACCTCAGTAGGACACCATTGTGGTGCTTCCAAAAAAAAATTTGTGAACCAATTGGTAAGATAAATATTTTAAATAGAATTTCCTTTTTTGTTTATTTTATAAGTGCAGTGGAAAGGTTCCATGCTTCGAAAATTGTCGTAGATTTGCATGCCAAGGCGTTGTATATGTGGACTGAGGAACATATTGTACATTTTGATTTCTTGCTCCCACCTTGGAATATCTTTTTCGGGAGCATCTCTTGCTTCGGCAGCTAGCTTACAAAGGCCATGACCATTTATGGTATGAATTGGTTTGAATTCCATATCATACTCTTGAAGACGATCATCCACTTAGCCTCTTCTCACCCATTTCTTGCTACACGAACAGTGTTCTTACTTGTGGATGAGATACAAATACAATCATGTGAGCTCTCAATATGTAGGGCCTGAAATACTTAACTTCCTTGTATACTTCATATGTATGTTTATCAATGGTAGGATAATTTAATTCGAGCCCTTGTAGACTAGCCCTCATAAAAGAAATAGGCTGCTCATTACCTACGTTATCATTATGAATCAACACGATGACAATTGATGAATTGGAAGAAAACTTGTAGAGTATGAAATCCTTGCCATAATATGAACTAAAGAGTGTGGGTGCATTGGCGATAGGCTTCTTGATCTTAGCAAAACCATCTTTCTCTCATTTGTCCCATTTGTATACTGCATATTTCTTAATCATCTCTTGTATAGGTTTTACTATCTGAGCGTAATCAAAGATGAATTTTCTCAGGAAATTGATTTCCTAAGAAATATTACATGGATTTCTTATTCACCAGAAACAAGATCTATGTGATAGCCTTGACCCTCTTGGGATTATTTTTAATTCCACTCTTTGCTATGACGTGCCCCAGTAAAATCCCTCCAGACACATGAAAGACACTCTTCCTAGGATTGAGAGAAATCCCTTACTTTTGGCACTGCTTGATTATCTACTTGAAATGACATACATGATCTAATCATTTCTTGGAAAACACCATAACATCATCTAAATAAACAATAATTCTTTGACCTATAAGGCCACGAAATGTGATGTCCATCACTCTTTAGAAAGTTGCACCGACATTTATTAGTCCAAATGGCATCCTCTTGAAATCGAACATTACCCATTTAGTCTTGAAGGTAGTCTTTAATCGGTCAGGTTCTGCTACTAGCACTTGATTATAACCTGAAAATCTATCTAGTAGTGAAAAAAAATTATGATTAGATACTATCTGGAGTATCTACTCCATGGATGGCACTGGATAGTTATTTTTATCAGAAGCCTCATTGAGATTGTGAAAATCAACAAATAGACGTATTTAACTAGACTTCTTTCTAACTGAGCCCAAATTGGAAACCCATGTAGAATATCTAACTTTGAATATGATTTGGGCATCCAGTAGCTTTCTCAATTCCTTCTGAATAATGGGTTCCAGTGTTGGATGAACTTTTTGTAGTTTCTAATGGAATTTTTTCACCCCTTATTTTATAGGAATTATGTGCTAGATGATACAAGTGTCAAAAGTCTTTAATTCATTGAATGTCTATGTGAACACATCTTGATACTACTTAAATAAGTGGATAAATTATTTTCATTCTCGTGGAGAATAATAGGTACCAAGGTTCACATACTTTGGATCTTGTGGGGTTCCTAGGTTGACTTGTTCAAATGCTAGCTTTGAACTCTGAGTCTTCGTATTGGTTGGCCCTCTAAACTGGTTCTACAGATCATATAATTTCTCCAGGGACACCACACCTTTTGGCATAGTGTTTCCTTCCATTGCATTGGATGCTTCCTGCAGATCATGCTCGTCCTCCTCTATCGCAGTGTCTTTGAACATATCAACATTATCCATAAAATATAGTATTTGTTGGTTGTCATCAGAAACACGCAAATTAGTAACATTCTCTAACATAGATGGTTTATATAAAATTTCAATAGAAAAACCATTTTTGAATGGCGACATCCTAGCATTTTCATTTACTAATGCATCTACTACTACATTTATAACTCTAGGAACATATACAATACTGAAATATTTAAAATGATTTATCAAATGTTATACCTCTTGCTAGTAGTTTTTAAGGTGTGTTGAAACACACTATACAGTATCTCGTACTTGACAAGTGACCACCTCTGAGTCACCGATTACCTTTAGAAACTCTACCTTCAGGTCAATAGCTTTCTTCGATCCAGGTACGGGTGCTTCATATTCTTTAGTGTTATTGGTGCACTTGAACTCTAGATGTCATGCAAAGATATGCTTCTTATTGCTTAGGTTTGTTAGAACACAACTTGCTCTGGAACCGTCCCATGTATTTGAATCATAAAAATACCAAAACCAAATATTATGAGCTACCAAGCTACTTCCTATACAACTATTATTACTAATATTACTACTACGTACATCTATATTACAGGTTTCATTTGCACCAGCTAGAGAACAAGGAAGGAGTTCCAACTGTGTATATGGTGGAACATGTGATGGTTGCACTTGATAATACCCAAGGTTAGTTTCGACAAAGAAATTCCCAAAAATCAAATCAAAAAAAGTGAGAGGCTAGTTGTGGCCCTCAAGTGGTGTCACGGTGTGCTTCATTTCTGTCTCATTGTTCACTCGAATCTAATTATTCCTTCCCTTATATGGAGGCCACAAATGTGACCAATTTGTTGCAAAATATCCCTATAATTTTCTAGACCAATATTTACTAAGTAATACACCATAGGCTTCTAGTATGTCCACAATTATAATATTTATACATTGGTGAACTCGTTCATCTTTCGATAATCTGATAAGCACATTCTTAAGCTCACCAATAGCCTAGACAAGAGACTTATCCAGATGGACAATATGTGTATTGGTTTTCTCCCATTTTGCATTTATTTTATTTGTTACTAATAAAGGAATTACGTTTACAGATGCACTAGAGTCTACTAAACAATTATGGACATTGTAATTGAAAAATTCAAATGTTAACAAAAATGGCAGACAAAGAGTGTTAGCTTCTAATGTTAAAGCATTTACTACAGATTCAAGAGGACCAAAAGGGTTACCTGGCACCTTTTGAGAGGAGCAAAGCTTTATCACCTACCGAAGGTCATGAAAAGGTGTAGACAATAAGTTCATGCTAGCCTACAATCTTGGCGAGCTCATAGATGGAAATGTTGGCTTGTGTCTTCTTCATATCTTCCACAATGTTATAATCAATTGTTTCCCCTATAGAAATCAATGTGGAAGTGTCTAGAGGTGTGGATTTATTCATTACTTCTAGAATGTTGGACTTACTCTTTCTACTCGAGGAAGTGTTCTTGGACTTAGTTGCATATCCAAACTTACTATGTGCCTTATGAGAAGGATTGACAGGTGATGAGATTATTCTCAATAATTTCTCTTTTCATTTCTACTTAGTCTATCCTATTCAAATATAGGCCGTTTACTCCTTAAACTGTATTGACCATTTTTGTTTTGAGGAGGGGGCTCATTTTGTAGTGGTTCTTCAACATCCTTCTTATCAGCATTGTAGATACAATGATAGAGTGTCTACAATGTGTGTAGCCAGAGTGTTCATGTTGTGATTCCACTGAGGGCATGTTTTTTCTAAAACATATCGCTGAAAGAAAGAGAAATAAATATCCATCCCAATGCTTTCTATGTTCATCACAGCATTCGAATTTTGTGCAGACTTGGCAGGTTGATTGTTCTTGTTACTATTATTCGTTCGAAAAGGGAAGGGCTTGGGATTTTTTCTGCTAGTGGAAATCTCACTTGACCTTTTCTTTAGTTTTGAAATTTCATTGGTTAGTGTCTTCACCATCCTGGTCAAGCTTTCGATATCTAATGATTCCTTCTCTTTAGCCTTATTGGAAGAAGGTTGTGACTTCCTACTAGTCTCTTTGGAGTCTTTTAATTCCTCATCATTTGTAATGACCCCAATCGTGCACAATTCCTTTTCAACGATGATTACTTCAACAAAATTCAAGGCCATAGTTTCTTTTGCATCTCTCTTTACAAATTGGGAAATACTAGTGGGTAAGGTAGTTGTATAATAATTGATAGTAATTCAATTGTGCAGTTGCATGCCTGGGGGAAATTTATTTAATATATGATTGAATTTCTTATTAAAATCTTTCACTTGCTCCTTTTCCCCCATCTTCATGCTTCTGAGCTCTTTGAGTAGCATGGCGGGAGTTTTTTCGTCGGTGAAATTATCAAGAAATGTTTTTTTAAACTCCCTCTAGGTGTGAATTGAATTTATGAGCATACTATGGTACCATGATGTCGCCATGCCTTCTAGTGTATATGGGAAAATCCTATAGGAAACATCATCATACCTTCCATCATTCATAAATGTAGATAATAATTATCGAGATGGTCTTCTACCTTTGTCTTCTTATCTAGATCATATTTTTAGAGAAGCTTTTCTGGATGTATAAACTTCCTATGCAAGTTATCCAAAAGAGCAAGAGGCAATTGGGCCATCCAATCCAAATCCTGGTCTTCCATGTTCTCATCTTTGTATTCTTCCTTATTATCAAAATGTGAGGAATATTCACCATCTAATCCATCGAAGAGGTCATCAAAAAGAACAACGATATCATCTCTGTATCCTTCACTAATCCAAGGGGATATTGGTGGCCACCCGCCTATTCCACTTGGACCCCCACCATTGTTTCTTTCAGTTTTTTAGTTTCCTTAATTGTAGCATGTTTTACTCTTTTTGGCAGTTTTTCGGGTCCTGAACTTCCAGAGCCGTTTTGAGGCCCTAAACGATGTTTTTTGGGAAAAACGCGGCCGACAAGGCTTATGGACTAGTGTTGGCCGATCAAAAGTTGTATTGCATGGATAGATATTTCTAATGAGGTATTTTATGTGTGAAATGAAGACCATATGCCAAAGTTACGACCTCGGGAAATTGATGTACCAATTTAATAGGGACCATAGTTTTGGCGCTTCATCTCATAGGGTTAAGGTTTTGGATGTTTAGGGTTTTTCATTGTTTCTCAATAGTAAATAGGCCTTTGAGCCTCATTGTAACACAGTTCAGAGGCATGTAGCCACCACATCTCTTCTCACAGATAAGCTACCATTGTCTAAGCTATTTTATTTCCATTATGTATGTAAGTGTATTTCAATTCTTTAATATTAATGAAGTGAAGGTTTATTTCTGCTGCATCTCTGTGTTTATGGTTATATCTATAATTTTTTGCATTCCTATTTAAATTCAAATTAGTGGTATCAAAGCAGTCTGTGCTTTCTTGATCCTTCTTTGCATGTCCCCAACAAGGTCGGGGTATAAGGATTGAGGACTTGATCTGGTTGAACCTTTGCAAGCTCAGACTCACAAACCTTGGCAATTTCCCATAGGGGAAGAAAAGAAAGATGAGGTAGCAGGATATCCTATAAAAATATTGCTCGAGGAGGCCCTCGAGAAACAAAGGAACACAATGATGGATAACTTTGCCCAGATCCTTCAACAGTTGCCCAGCGGTGGCGCATCCACAACCAGCAGCCACTCTAGAGGTGCCGCTCCTTTTAAGGTACAAGTAAACTTTGATATTCACGTATTTGAGGGCCAAATAGATGCAGACATCATAGATAAATGGTTAAATATGCTAGAATGATATTTTCTGTTCATGATTTTTCCAGCTAGGAAACTATTACTTTTTCTCTTCTCAAAGTCGCCCCCCACATCAAGGACTGGTGGGAAACCTACTGTGAGCATAAGGATGAAAATACACCCTCACTATTTTTAGATGCACCCACTTGGAATTTTTTTTTGGATTCCATCAAGGAGCAGTATTTCCCTGTCAAGAGCTATGAGGATAAATACATAAAGTGGACCACGCTGCGACAAGGAAGGGACCAAGACGTGTCGGATTTTACTAATGTTTTTCATACCCTTTGCACGAAGTTGGGTATCAAGGATTTTGAGAAACATTTGGTACTCAAGTACGTGGCTACTTACATAGGTACATCTAGGATGAGATGGAGTTCCTGGACATTTCCTTGCTCAGCACAGCCTATCAATACATTGTCAAGATCGAGCATAAACTTAAACAGAAAAAGTGAGACTTTGGATCCGTGAATCCAAAGCAAGGGAAAGGTACCCCCAAACCGCAAAACAAAGGACAAATCCAAGGAACAACACCACAAAGCTGAAGAAGGACATAGGGAAGTAGTGTGATTTCTATAAGAGCTCAACTCACAACATAAGTGAGTGTCGAGCCAAGCAGTCGTTGTTGGCCGAGCTGAAGGCTTTTGAATTAGATGCATGTTCCGAATCTGAGTTAGAACTTAACAAGGGGAATGACAAAGGGAAGAAAATTATCAATTTGAAGCCCAACACCCCCATTTCCACCACGAAGATCTAGAAGGAGGAACCCGAAGATCCAGAGGAGGAGGAGCGCCTCTTCCACTCCCAGATGTGGTTAAAGGATTACCAGCTACAATTCATTGTCAACAACAGGAGTGGAAAGAACCTCATTTCAGTAGAGGTCGTGAAGCAGCTGGGCTTACTGACCACAACACACCCACAAGCGTACACCATCAGGTGGCTTCACCAAGGATGGGATCTTCACGTCAACCAGTAATGTCACCTTTCATACAGCATCAAACCCTTCACGAATGAGGTATTATATAATGTTCCTCCTCTTGATGTTTGTGATGTATTATTAGGCCAACCATACTTGTGGAAGTGACATGCTGTGTATGAGTCAAGGCCTCGTGTTGTTATTGTTACCTTGGGAAATAAGTTCTACATGATATCGAAGGTATCACCGCCTTACCGCCATCTCTTTGGTTACTACAAAACAATGTAGTAAACTCATTTCCAAAACGGGAAATTTGTTTTCCTGATGATACGCCCTCAGGGAAAGAAAAAGACGGTGGTCATGACCTCCAAAAAGGGCCCCTTCGCATGACAAAAGCAAATGGACAAGGTCATGGAGGAGTAGGAGGACATCTTCACCTCCCCCCCAAGGGTTCCTCTGCACTGTCAGGTCAAGTAATCCATCAATATGACCCCAAGTGTGTCATTTCCCAATGGACCAATCTATCGGTGCTTAGAGAACGATGAAATAAAGAGGTAGATTCAGGAGCTGCTGCAAAAAGGTCACATTTGGCTGAATTCATTGTCTTGTGGGAGCCCGATCATGTTGGTACAGAAGAAGGATGGGACTTGGAGACTTTGTATTTATTATCGGGTATTGAACAAGATCACTGTCCGGAATAGGTACCCGATCCCATGGATTGATGACCTTCTGGACCAACTCAAGGGGGAAAAATATTTTAGCAAGATTGACTTGAAGTCTGCATATCACCAGGTACCAATCGAACCCTCTCATGTGTGGAAGATTGCCTTCAAATCCAAAGAGGACCTTTTCGAATGGTTGGTTATGCCTTTCGGGTTAACGAATGCTCCTGCAACCTTCATGAGGCTGATGGATGACATCTTGTGGCCATTCACCAACTCATTTGTAGTGGTATACTTGGATGACATTATGATATTTAGCCAAAGTTAGGAAGAGCACCTCCACCACATCCAACAAATTCTCTAAACACTACGAAAACACAAGATGTGTGCCAGTTTAGAGAAATGCATTTTTGGCATGACCCAGGTTTAGTATCTGGGATACATTATTGATGAACAGGGGATGCATGTGGATCCAACCAGGATCCAAGTCATTTGGGATTGGCCAGCCCCAACCACTCTGAAAGAGCTCCACAACTTTCTAGGTCTTGCCAATTTCTACTGAAGGTTCATATTGGGGTTCTCTCATATCACTTGGACCTTGATTCAAGTCACCAAGGGAGGAGCAAAAGAAAAATTTGTTTGGTTTGAATCTCAACAAAAGGCATTCATAGAGTTAAAACATCGCCTCTACTTTGCACTAATGCTCACATTACCAGAGTTGCAACAACCATTTGAGATCAAGACAGATGCCTCTAACTATGCTATTGGGTAAGTCCTTACTCAACGGGGGAATTTAGTGGAACATCACAGTGAGACACTTTCAACACAGTCTAGAAGTATCCCACTTATGACAAATAGATGTATTCCATTGCGCAGTCCTGCCGACAATGGAAGCATTACATTTTGGGGAAGGAAATGGTCATCCACGCAGACCACCGACCCCTGTAGTTCATACAGACGCAAGGGAAGTTGCTGAATGATCGCCAACAAAAATGGTCCACGTACCTGCAACAGTTCCATTTGAATATCAAGTACAAGAAGGGAAACACCAATAATGTTGCACACTGCCTTAGCTGACCACTGATCATGGTGTTAACCACCGTGCTCAAATCTTGTGGGCATGAGACTTCTTACTGGCCACTTCTCTACAAAAGCAACCCATAATTCAGCTACACATATCAGACGCTCTTGGAGGGTCAGCAAGTTCCATATTTTCACCTCCAAGATGCACTGTTATTCTACCTTAGACACCTTTTTGTTCCTTCAAGCGAGCGTGCCAATATGATTTGGGAATTGCACTACAATCTGGTTGTTGGGCATTTCAGGGTCAAGGAAAAAGTGGCAATACTGCAGAAGTATTTCTATTGGCTTAATCTTCGACAAGATGTCGGGAAGTACATCAGATCTTAAATTGCTTGCATCATTTCAAAACCAACCATCAAGAAGTAAGGCCCTTGGGAATCCATCTCCATGGATTACATATTCGGCCTTCCTTCTACTACTCATGGCAACGACTGTGTTTTTTTGGTCGTCGACTGATTCTTGAAGATGACCATTATGGCAGCCTTTATGAAGAATATCACAGTAGAAGCCACTACTAAACTCTTCTTTGAACGAGTGTGGGTACACTTTGGGATCCCATAGTCTATCATCTTAGATCGGGATAGCGGGTTCCTCAGTACATTTTGGTCCAGTCTCTGGTCGATGCTGGACACCAAGCTAACTAAGTCCATAGCTTTCCATCCTCAAACTAATGGCCAGACAAAGGTCATCAATAGGATGATCATACATGTTATGTGCATGTACAACTCAAATAATCCATGCACATGGGATAAGAGCCTCCCCTATGTCTATCACAGTTATAATAGGGCTCTCCACAACTTGACTGCCCGCATCCCTTTTCAGGTGGGCTTGGGATTCCAGCCACTATATCCCATTGATGTGGCCATACCATTTGCAGCTACTCAGGCAGATTTGACTCATGTCTAGTTTGAAGCTGACAAGGCAAACAACTTCATTGATCACATTCAACACACCTGCCAATAGGTCCATGACATATTGGACAGAGTCATGCTAAGTACAAGTAGTGGCATGATCAGCGTTGGGCGCCACACAAGTTCCAACTGGGCAACAAAGTTTGGCTACATTTGCAAAAGGAGCGCCTCCCGCGGACCCACCACAAGCTTCTCCCACTCTAATATGGGAAATACACCATCACCAAGGCAGTAGAGGACAATGCCTTCGAGCTTAGTATTCCACCATTCCTTTGTTTGCACCTAGTGTTCAATGTGGACCGCCTTCAGCCCTACTTTCCACCATTGTTGGACACATCTGACATTGCAGAACAACTCACACTAATAGAGTTAAACCCAAAATGCATGGAACAAGCCACAATTGATCGAATCATGGACACACAGATCAAGAACACCTGAAAGCAAAGGATCCAACTATATTGATTTTTCAAATCATGCCAACTCCTTCACTAGGGAAAGTGGCTCACCAAGGACCAAGTTCAGCAGAAGTTTCCTCATATCATGGAGGAACTCAACATAATGGGTACCATTGCATCCTAAGGGAAGAGGAATGATAACAATGGATTTGGTGGCCACCCACCTATTCCATTTAGACACCCACCATTGTTTCTTTCAGTTTTTCAATTTCCTTAATTGTAGCAAAATTTACTATTTTTGGCATTTTTTTCAGGTCCTGAACATCCGGAGTCATTTTGAGGCCCTAAACAAAAAAATTTGGGAAAACCGGGGCAAACAAGGGTTAGTGACTTGTGTTGGCAAATCGTAAGTTGTATTCATTGAATAGATATTTCTAACAAGATATTGTGCACATCAAACGGAGATCGTATGCCAAAGTTATGACCCTGGGAAATTGATATACCAATTTACCCAAATGGAGCCCATAGTTTTGGAACTTTATCTCCTAGGGTTAGGGTTTTGGATGTTTAGGGTTTTTCATTGTTTCTCAATAATAAATAGGCCTTCAAGCCTCATTGTAACACAGTTTAGAGGTATGTAGCCATCACATCGCTTCACAGAGATAAGCTACCATCGCCCAAGATAGTTTATTTCAATTATGTGTGTAAGCATATTTCAGTTCTTTGATATTAATGAAGTGAAGGTTTATTTTTTCGCATCTCTGTGTTTATGGTTATATCTATAATTTTTTGCGTTCGTGTTTAAATTCGGATCATTTGCTAAGAGGTGTAATTTGTTCTTGATGTTCAATATTGTATGTGGATTCTACAAACCCTTCCAGGATATCAAAGACCAAATCTTCCACTGTAGAAACCATGATATCGGTACCAATTGTATCTCTTTTCTTCAGAAAATGTGGAATATGTTGTGCTCTAGGAATTAATCTGATAGCCTTTATGAACTAACGGGTTATAGGTCAAATTGCCCATATCTACTCGTAAGTAACTTCACAAGTGGGTTTCGGGCCCGGCTGAGAAGATCATCCTTCTTTTGAAGTCATAGTATTGCTTGGAATGTTGCTACCTTGACCGGAAGAAGAATGATTTACATGTGTGGAGTGATCATCCATAAAAAATTGGCAGGTTGAGTCCTTCTAGCACCAGAATGTTGAAGGTGTTGGACGCTACCACCATACAGGGGATTTCCTTGATATAAGGTCCAAACTAGACCTCACATCATTTGGTGTAGGATTCCCATCTGGAATTTGGCCCAGTTTTCATTTACCTAAATATATGCCTTCGCTTTAGATGCCAGCACAAGGGAGAAGAGAAATCATCGTTTTAAATGAGCAAGCTAGTATGCCTTGTGTATGTTCGATTGTCGATGTATCTAGGTTCTTCTACTGTGGGAGGTAAAATTTAAGTGAGCCTCTCAAGAGAGAAGTAATAGTATTACCCTAATTGAGACACACATGAAAGAGAAAGGTTCATCTAAGATCAAGTGAAATAGTTCACAAAGATGTGATGATCATTATGAGCATAACAACACATTTCCAACAAGGAGCACCGAAGTAACTGAAATAGTTCAATTAATCTAGTACTTAATGAAAGAAAATATGAACCAAAAATATTCAAATAATAGTCTTATAAATATTCACAATCCATGTGTGAAAATGTGTTGGCCTTGGAAGGCTTCAATATTAAGCAAAAGTCCCAAGATACATAAATGCAATGAATATCACTAGCTCCAATAGTAGAGTGTTAGAGCCACTACTTGCTTCCAAAAAGTACTAACTTTATCTCTCTAATGCCTTATGGGAGAAGCCAAGGTTAAAATTCCTTTACATGAGAAATGATGATCTATTTATAACTTGAGGAATGACCTTTCACATCCTCATGACTCTTGAGTTTCTAAGTTCTAGTGACCATACAACCTTTGGAATTCCAAATTACTTTTGTAATTACATATGACTTTTTATATTACATGTCTTTTGGAGTTCCATGACTCTTTAGTTCATACATGACTCTTGAGCTTCCACTCATTTTTCTTTTACAATGATTACAATAATACATCAGGAATTCCACATCATCATATGATGAGGCTTGATATGTCACTTTCTTTTATGACTGTGACTAAGAGTGATAGATCACATGGTGCTTCTCTAGCATTAACATGGCTACCACTATATTTTCTCTTCATTCATCTTCTAATAATGGTGCTTTCACCCTCCAAATGATCTTCGATATTGGAGTCTTTGGGGTGCTTCGATCATCAAGTTTTAGGTGTGTTCTTGGTTCTTTCCATGCTTCCTTTATTTATCCTCTTTGCCCTATCTTCTTCATGTATGCTTTCCATGAGATCCCTGGAACACCTATTTCTATAATCACTCATGATGAGGAATTGTCATCCTAAAAACCTCCTATTCTACCATGTTTTATGCAGATTTTCATGTTTATGCCTTATTGGTGCGCTCAAAAGGGTCAAAGGTGCTTCAGGGTTGTTAGGTCCCTAAAATACTAGTGTATCCCCCTTATTGTTATTGTTAGTGTAGCCCCTATTGTTATTGTTGTGCCCATGTATCCCCCATGTTTTCATTATTGTGCTCCATAGAATCCAACTATTTTTATTATTATGCCCCATAGAAGTCCACTATTGTTATTGTTGTGCCCTTACATTATTATTGTTATGTAAGATTTGATTATATTGTGACCCCTTAGACTCCTATATATACCAAGGAGTTCTGATCATCTGTATCATCTAGGAATTATTCATTTATGTGATGTAAAAGAGGCTTCCCCCTCAAAGAGGTTATTTCTCAAGTCAGTGATCTATATTTTCTTCTATTTTGTGATTTGGTTGCATAACATTTGGTTTCAGAGCTTTGGATTCTAGGGTTTTCTTGTTGCAAATAGGTCATCTTGGAATTTTTTTATATAAATTCTTTTATACAAAGGTTCATGTCATAAGCTAAAATTGATACCAGTGGAGCCGAGATCTTGATACACTTCCTTTAAAAAGTTAAGACCTTATTTTGCTATATTTTTTAAGATATGGTCTGAATAAGTTAGGGCTTTTGCATACTCCATAATTTAGTCTCAAACAGGTGACCTTGGGAAAATCATCATAACTTCCTCTACAAGCATCGTATTTAAATTTTGTAAAAAGTGACTGAGATTTCACGGACTGTTAGTTTTTCTTGTATCATTGTCATGGCCAAAGGTTGAAACAATGACACATGGAATTCCTTTCAATTTCGCTCTACTGAACCAATCCATAATCAAGTCATTGTGGGAGATTGGACATAACATTATCTTGAAGAATCTAAGCTTGGTTTGTCTTGTGGAGTTGGAAATAAGACTCATAGGGTTACCACATGATGGAATTTCAGACCTTGGAGATCCAAAATTATAGAGGTACAATAGTTTCAGTAGAGAGCTTCTAAAAAGCAAGAAGAAGGCATGTATTTTAAATTTTTCATAACTTTTGTTTGAAAAAACGGTTTGAAGTGATTCAAAGGGCATAGTGAAGCATATATATCATTTTTTTATTCCAAAATTCCTTGAAACAAAAAAATGGACACACCTAGTAAGCAACTAGAAAACTCTTCTATGATGCATGAAGAAGAGGAAGAAATAAAACATGATATATCAAAATGACGAGACCAAGTCCACCGAATTCCACTCTCACAAAGAGAAACCGAAGATGAATTGGATGGTTTAAAAGAAAGCATGGAAGGTTTAAAGGGTGGTTTAAAATCGTACATGGGAGCTTTTAAAGTAGACATGGATGCAATGAACGTCAAGTTGGAAGGGTTGACAAAGTTGCTGCAAGAAAGTCTTCCCAGTGGTGACAGGATAATCCATCAAAATCATGATGAGGACAAAGGAATATGAATTATGATTTTAGAGACTTCAATGTTGGATATAAAACTCACCACATTCCAAAGATATATATGAGTAAGTTTGATTGCAAGGATACGGTACCACAGATACTATAGATGGAGAAATATTTTGATCTCTATGATGTGCAACACACACAAAAGGTATGCATTGCATCTTTATAATTAGAACTCAATCAGTTTGTATGGTATCGATGGATTTGTTCTCATAAACCACATGTCACTTGGTCAATGTTTAAGGAGGAAATGATATCACGTTATGAGGATACAAAGAGAAACACTTTCTTTAGCCAACTGATAAATCTCAAACAAAAGAGTTCAATGGCAAAGCACATTGAGGACTTCCAAAAAGTAAATATCAAGGTAACTGATATTCCAGAGGAGGATAGGATTGATGTCTTCATGGGGAATTTAAAAGATAACGTCCAACATGAGGTTCATCTTTGGGAACCTTATTTATTAGAGAAGGAATCTAGGGTGGCAAGAAAAGTTGAAAGAAAAATTATGGAAATAATGAAGTCTACCACTCACAACTATAAAGATGGAAGTGTTGATGCTCCTAGACTTCCACAACCTACAAGGTTGACACCAAAAAAATTGGAAGAAAAAAGAGAAAGAGGGATTTGTTACAGATGTGATAGAAAGTACACTAAAGGTCATAAGTGTGCTGAAAAGAAATTATTCTACATAGATTGTGAAGATGAGGTAGAAAAGGAACAAGAAAAATCAAAAGAGGAGGATATACACCAGGAACCAACCCTTGAGAAAGAATAAATGAATACAACCATATCTTGTAATGCATTGGTAGGAATTAACACTCCTCAAACTCTCAAGATATAAGTATATCAAGAAGAAAAATGTAATAGTGTTGATTGATTCAGGTAATACCCATAATTTTATTCATTTTAAGATAGCAATGGAATTGAATTGCTTCCTATATCCAACACCAGAGTTTCAAGTGATGGTTGAAAATGGAGGAAATATAAACTACTTTGAAAAGTGCCATAATATTAAGATAACCATGGGGGAATATGTATTGAATAGTCCAATTCTTTCCATTCCTATGGGTGGTGTTAATGTTGTACTAGGAGTCCAATGGTAACAATCTTTGGAAATAATAGCTTTTAATTTTCAATAACTTTTCTTGAAATTTTTTTGGGAAGGAAAGGAAGTTGAATTAAGGTGTACCGCATGGAAACCGAGAAATATAATCAGTTCTAATGGTATGAAAAAGCTTCTGAAGAAATAACAATGGGGCGTAATTGCACAATTATTCTCACTAGAGGTTCAAACATCGAAATCTTCTATTTCTAAAGATCTCTAAAAATTCTTGGACAATCATTCCAAGGTATTTGAGACACCCAAAGGCCTCCCACCTATTTGTGATCATGATCATGTTATTCATTTGATTCCAAGAAGTGTTCCTCTGAACATCAAACATTACAAATATCCCTATGCCCAAAAGAGTGAAATTGAATGTATGGTTGCAAAAGTTCTAGAGGTCAGTATAATTCAACATAGTCAAATTTCTTTCTCTGCTCCAGTAGTGTTAGTGCAAAAGAAGGATGGATCATCACATATGTGTTCAGATTACAGGGAGCTCAACAAGCTCACTATTAAATAAAAATTTCCCATTCCTGTCATTAATGAATTATTGGATGAATTTCATGGAGAAATTTACTTCACCAAGTTGGTTCTTTGTTTAGGATATCATCAAATTAGAATCAAGACTGAATACATTCTAAAAATGATATTCAAAACTCATGAGGGTAATTATGAATCTTTTGTCATGCCTTTTTGCCTTACTAATGCACCTTCCACATTTCAAGGTTTGATGAATTCCATTTTCAAACCCTTCCTTAGAAAAAATTTGTTAGTATTTTTTTATGATATACTAATCTACAGCAAGTCTTGGAAGGATCATGTTCAACATGTTGATAGGGTGCTCAAACTATTGGAGGAGAAATAATTATATGAAAAATTCTCAAAATGTTTCTTTGGAGTACAATAGGTGGAATATTTGGGTCATATTGTATCTCATAAGGATGATAAGGTAGACCCTAAAAAAATTAAAGCCATTAAGGAATGTAAAATCCCCATAACCATAAAGCAACTTCGAGGATTTCTCAGGTTGACAGGGTATTATCACAAGTTTGTTAAGAATTAGGGGATAATAAAAGCACCTCTAACAACATTACTGAAGAAAGATGCATTTTCTTGGACTCCAAAAGCAACTAAGGTCTTTGAACATCTTAAGGAGGAAATGTGCCAAGCACAAGTCTTAGTTATTCTAGACTTCACAAAATCCTTTATTGTGGAATGTGATGCCTCATGAAATGGAATTGGTGCTTTTTTAATGCAAGAAGGAAGACCCATTTATTTTTAAAGTCGTCCGATAAAAGGAAAGTATTTACACAAAAATATTTATGAGAAGTAAATGTTGGCAATACTACATGCACTAGAGCAATGGTGACCTTACCTAATGGGAAGACACTTCAAGGTAAAAGCATATCATTATAGTCTTAAATACTTTTTGGAACAAAGATTATCTTCACAAGAGCGGAAAAAATGGGTCACAAAGATGTTGGGTTATGACTTTGAAATCATCTACAAAAAAGGGAAGAAAAATATTGTTGCAAATGCACTCTCAAGAAAGGATGATGATGTGGAAGAATCTATTTTTTCCATTTATATTATCCAACCTAATTGGATAATCGAAGTAAGGGATGAATGGAAGAATGATGAAGAGGTATGAACATTCATTCAAAAGTTGCAGCAAGATCCCAGTATATCTGATACATTTATCTATAAAAATGATTCATTATGGTACAAAGATCGCTTCTATATTTGTAAGCATTCCCAACTCAAGAAAATTATTCTTTTGGACTTGCACACCTCCCCCTTAGGAGGGAAATCAAGACTTTTAAAAACTTACCACAAGGTCAAGAAGGAATTTTTTTTGGATGGCCTTAAATCTAATATTCAGAGTTTTATTGCAGAATGTTTGGTTTGCTAACAAAATAAAGGTTAGACAATTGAGACCTAAGGTCCATTACAACCTTTAGCCATTCCAAGACAGCATTGGGAAGAAGTCACAACGGATTTTATCACAATTTTACTCAAGTCCGAAGGAAAGAGTATCATCACAGTGGTAGTTGATAGACTTACCAAGTATCCACACTTTTGTACATTATCTCATCCTTTTAAATCCAGTACAGTTGCTTCTACACTTATGGAAACATTGAAAAAACTACATGGAAACCCAAATATTATTGTAAGTGACAGAGATCCCATTTTCACTAGAAATTTTTGGATAAAATTATTTTATTGTCTTGGTAGTCAATTAGCTCATAGCTCATCTTATCATCGTCAATCTAATGATAAAATTGAGATAGTGAACAAATTTTAGGGAGGATATCTTTGTTGCTTTGTATCTGATAAACAAACACATTGGTTCAAGTGGTTACATCTAGCTAAATGGTGGTATAACACTTCCTTTCATACTGCAACAAAATTGACCCCATTTATGGCACTTTTTGGATATCATCCACCATCCATCACATCATCTTTAAGAGAAAATTCTAAGGTTCAAGAAATGGAAGATCACATCGAGCATCAAGAACAAGTTCTTAAAATCTTAAAGGATAACCTCACTCTAGCACAAAATTGAACGAAACAATAGGCAGATCATTATGCGGTGAAAGAAGTTTTGATGTAGGTGACTGGGTATTTTTATGGCTACAACCATACAAACAAATGTCCCTCAGGCAAGCTAAGAAGGATAATAAATTATCACCCAAGTACTATGGTCCTTACAAGGTGTTGCAAAAGATTGGTACTATGGCATACAAATAGGAGTTTCCTGTAGCTTCCTGAGTACACCCAGTTTTCCATGTTTTATGCTTAAATAAGGTTATCATTAACAAGCTCCTAGTTCAAACAGTGTTGTTAGAACTTGACAAAGAAGGAAATATCATATTTGAGCTTAAAGAAGTCACGAAAACAATAACCTGACAACTATGGAATCAATTAACTTCATAGAGTCTCATTAAGTGGAAGAACTTACCCGCTGAACATTCTGCATGGGAGGATGAGAATTTTATATAGAAGCATCCAGAACTACTCAAGCATTGAGGAAAATAATTTTTTAAAGGACAGGGGCATGTTAGGTCCCTATAATGCTAGTGTATCCCCCTTATTATTATTATTAGTGTAGCCCCCTATTATTATTGTTGTGCCCATGTATCCCTTATGTTGTTATAATTGTGCCCCATAGAAGCCCATTATTGTTATTGTTGTGCCCAATAGAAGCCAACTATTGTTATTTTAAGTGCCCTTACATTATTATTATTATGTAGGCTCTAATTATATTGTGACCCCTTAGACTCCTATATACACCAAGGAGGTCTTATCATCTATATCATGTAGGAATTGTCCATTTATGTGATGTAAAGGAGGTTCCCCCTCAAAGAGGTTATTTCTCAGATCATTGATCTATCTTTTCTTTTATTTTGTGAGCTAGTTGTGTAGCAAGGGTGCATGGGAACGCTTTGAAAGGTTGAAGGGCTGAAGAGGAGGAGATTTAGGGCTTCGGCATGCACTCATGTGATCAAGGGAATAAAACAATCAAATTAGGGCTCTTGCTGCAAGTCTGAAGGATGAAGGGGAAGGCTTCAGGCTTCCTAAGTGCATTTTCTGGTCAAGGGAGAGAGGGTGGGTGCATGGCACACTCCCAAAGGTTGAAGACTGAGGCTTCATGCCTTCAAGGTGTGCTCATGCGCTCAAGAGGACTCAAGAAGGGTGTAGGGAACACTCTTGAACGTTGATGGTTGGGGTTTAATGTCTTCAGAGTGCGCCAATGCGCTCAAGAAGTTTAGAAGGGTGCATGGCACATTAGGGAAGGTTGAAGGATTGAGCTTTGGGTCTTTAGGGTGTGCCAGTGCATTCAAGGAGGGTGTGCTTCCTTGATTTGAAGGGGTGCACTCAAGGAAGACTTAGTCATTTTGGAGGGCACAATTCGGAACAAGGAAGGGGGTTTGTGCTTTGGGAGTGTGCCCAGCTCTCAAGGAGGGCACAAGGCACACTTTATGGACAAAAAATTGTATCTCATAAAGGATTTGGAATGCTCTTGTGCACTCTTGGCCTTAATGGGCTCTCTTTGCAACTGAAATTTGTCTAAGTTTGGGAGATAAGGCAAGGGGAAAACACGATGAGTTTAGATACAAAATCAAGAGTGATGTACACTTACTCATCAAGAAAACTTAGACAATCTTGATCAACAATGAATATAAATTAAAATGCTATTTTTTACAAGATCCCCAAGTACTACTAGTGAAATGTGTGTGACTGTGACAAAAAGTGTCATTTGATAACACAAAGATGTTGCGACCATGAAATGCACCCATAGATATTCTAATCAATGAAAAGACACTTGAGAAGATTCCATAACACTTATAACATATAAAGCAACATGAACTGACACTTGGTGAATGAGGGGACACTTGATACAGTGATGAAGTAGGCTCCAAAATTTGAATGTAGTGAAATTTTTGGAGGGTGTTGTAGCAGCGGAAATAGGACCCATGGACGAAAAGAGTATGGGGGGTAAAGACTCCATGACAAGAAAAGGTGTCATGATGAGAAAGTATATTATAATATTATAATATAATATTGTTACTAATAAAAAAGGGAAACATGTCTATAAAAAGGGGATTCTCCTATTTAGGAGATCATCAATAGAGGAGGGATAGGTGTCCCTGAAGAGGAATTAGAGGGTACTTAGAGACAAGGGTCTGTAGCAAGAACTCCTAGAGTCGTAGGAATCTAGACATCCTTGGCTAGCCAAGTGAGGCACCCTAGAAGTAGTGACATGGTCTAAGGGATTGCAAGTACAAACAAGGGTGTGCACTTGGGTGTGGCTAATGAACCTATAGGTTGGAGGTTGTCGGGTTTTCTACCTTGGACGAGTAAAGGCCTAGAGAGTGTTTAGAGACTTGTGAGGGTAGTGGAAACTCTTGGAGCCATAGGACTTTGGATATTTATTTCCAACCAAATAAGACTCCTTGGAGGTGGTGGCACAGGTCGAGGGACTGTAAGTGAAGAAAAGGGTGTGCACCACTTGGGTGCGGCTTGATGGGGAATGTGAGTCTGTTGGTCAAAGGTTATTGGATTTGGTACTTTGAGCCTATTACATTTAGTACGAGGCACATACCTGGCTTTAGAAGTTGATGTCGACTGGATTCATGGCCTCAGATTATTAGTGATCGTTTATTGAGAGAGCTGGTGCAGTGCGGTCTACTACTGAGAGGAACTTCTAAGGTGCACAACTAGATAGAAAAATTAACAAAAGTGCTCGAAAACATGTTATGGGCTTATCTCATGAATTTCCATGAACTATTTTTGGTTGTGTTGTTACATGGTTTTGTGTCTCTATGGTTTGATTACGCTCAGAATTTATATGTTGTGGTTAAATTATGCCTATGATTTTGGTGGTATTTGGAAATGTTGAAATTGTGTGAGTGGTGTTGCCCAATGAGAGGGTTGGGTATGTTACAAGTGGTATCATAGCCTAAGCTACAATATTGGGCCTACAAATACCAACAAGTGGCAAAGCAAAAAAAAAATAAGAGATTGCTTGCAAATCATTTGACAAATGTTGAAACTTGTGTGATTGTTGAGGAAAGGATTCCAACTATTGCAATTATCATTAGTATGTGTACAAAATATTTTATAAAAATCCCTTAGTGAAATTGAGTCAAGGAGCCCGAATTTCTTGAAGAAACATTTGGTAAAAGTGATTTTGTGTGGAGGTTAATTGACAATGATGGGGTTGTATATCAAGTCAATGATTCAGCTAAAAGATAGAAATACCAACACTAGTGTTGTTGTTATTAATAAAATAGAAGCCTATGCTAATAGCCCTTCTATTGATGATCTTAAGTCAAATAAGTACTCAACATATTGTAAATTATGGACTTCTATGTGTATGAAGCTCTTGAAAAGTTCAAACAAATCCACATGTATGTATTATTAAGAGAGGTTTAGGTTCAAATAACATTCTTGGAAATGTGTTTGTTGATACATATGAAAAATGCGGGAACTTTGAGAGCGCATGTAACATGTTTGACATATTGTGTGAAAACAACATGAATATTATGAATGTTTCACTTTTGTCATCGAAAGGAAGACCACGTGATTGGAAATATCACTTGATCCTTATCGAACAACATAAGAGACTTGGTTTTTGTTTCGGTGAACTTTTAATCCTCAGAGAAAGATGATGTCAATATGGTAACGGCATATATGTTTCTCTTTGGCGTAAGTTTTTTGTAAGTGGTTTCCTCCCATACACACTTAGCACTCAAAATTCTATCAGGTTAGACAAGCACTATCAACGAAATTGTTATATTTTTGTTTTCTGTTTTTTCCAAAAATATATATATATATAAAGATGTTTGTAGATATATACAGAGGAACAGAAATGTTCCAAGATATATCATGAAGCACTATGAACTTATGAGAGATACATAAACATAAATTATAACTACTTTTTGTTATCAATAAAAGATAGTGGTTCTTTTGTTAAAAAAACAGAATTGATTATTTTCCTACATATTTACATATGAAGGTTGTAATCTAGTTACATTTCATTTTAAAAGAAACAACCCATTTGTGGCCAATTTTCAAGAAAAACACCTTTCATTGATGTCTTCAAACAAGCAAATTTGATTGAAAAAAAGAGGAAAATAACCATGCTAGATTTGGATTGGAAATTGGCCTTAAAAAGTTGTGATAAGGCTAGAATGAGAGGGAAATTGATTCCATTAGTTTCAAGTTGTTCCTCTCTTAAAGATCTCTCCATTTCCTTATATTATTTTCAATTACATTTTTGTTGCTACAAATTTCAAGTATTATCCATACATAATTGGGTCATACATTGGAACAATTCTTGAAGTTTTTATCGATATCTAAAGTGGTTGAATACTAAGAGAATGGGTAGACATCAAACATGAATATCATCATTTAACTACATCACAAAATTAATTGAAAACTCCAAGATTTTGCATGGTTTTTGGTACCACAATTTACTTTTCACTGTATGCGAAGGAAGCATTATGCACTCTACAAACATGATGAAAATGGAATAGTGGAATGGCTTAACATTATACCAAAAAATTGAAAAGGTGTGACTGTGATATCTTAAACAAATCAAATATGAATTTTTCTAGTAATTGGAGATCAATACATGGCGACTTTGGGCAATGCTAGATATTTTATGGATTCTAATTCACTATACAGTCAACAGATGAGGTCAACTTTTCCATTTTCATTCATAATTGGTTCTATGTTTCCTCAAATTATTTGTCACGATACATGTCATATTGACTACAGAGGAATATCTTTGATCAAAATAAATTTTCAACCATACACAAAGTGTGGAAAATATGTATGTTATCTACACTATGTTGGTGTAAATTTCATTTGGTAATCAATTTAAAGTGTATCATTTAAATTTAAATTGTATCATTTAAATACAAGGATAGTGTCAGTATCATTATGTATGTAATAATGATGCAACACAAATTAGTTTGGACTGGAAAAGAAGTCAAGGATGTATAAAACCCTTTTGTTATGAATAAAATTGTACACATGTTGTAAAAATAAATTGAAAATAAATCAGTGTACCTGTTGCATGGGCTCAAGTCAAGTTTTGAAATATCTTAGTATTTTTTATATTGAATTCCACGGATCATTCGAGTCATTAAATTCTAGCATTTCACATTGGTGGATGAATGTCGGAAGATTGTGCCATATATAACTTTTTGTATGATACTTGAAAGAAGGAGAAATTGTCATATACTTTTTATTATAGAAGCTATATGGATCTTATGTGCCTAAAAACTTGATTCTAGAGATCTGATAATAATTTCTATCATATGCTTTGCAATCCCTGGCCTTATGCAGAAAGATTATATACAAAAAGCAATAACCAAGAAATAGACATTGATACATAGATGAGAAAGGTTCCCTTAAAGACCTTTTTAATATATTCTGCCTTGGAGGAGATTCGATCCTTTTCTTATTCTTGTTCTTCATTACATTGTTGTATTCTTTCTGATGGGGATTCTTGAGAACATCATCATAGCTTCCTAAAGTAGCAACACTTCCAATCTAGCCTTCTCTATGACTTGGATTTGAAGAATTCCAACTTTTTCTTCAATATTTTCTTCAAATTCAACCATTGAAGACTTGGGGCTTGAGTCTTCTTTGCACGGAAACTTTCCTGTATAACCAAGACCTAATTTTTTGAATTGATATCTTTGAAAACTAAGAATTTTATCCAATACATATGAACTCTCCAGGTCCTTAATGAGCTTGTCGACTTCACCCTCAATGAAACAACTTTTTCTTCAAGCTCCTCATGTTATTCTTCTTTCTTAAACATCTATAACTTCACTACTTATTTCGTTACTTTTTATTCTTGAAATTGGGGTTTCAAGAAGATGATTTATTCTTCTACTTTGATAAATTTGTGATCCTTCTATTGAAATCCTTGCATATTTCCTTTGATTTGTTTCACTAGGTAATCCTCATTTTTCTTAGATTCTTTTAACTTTGTTTCAAGGATGGCAACTTCATGATCCCTATTTTCTAATAGCTCTCTGATTTCCAAGAGTTCTTTTTGCCCTTTTGTTTCATTCATAATTTGATTATTGACCTTTTCTAGCTTATCCATTAAAGAGATATTCTCAACTTCTAGAGATTCACCATGATCTTATTTTTATTTAAGTTTTCTTTGCCACATTTCTTCTATCCTTCTTGTTTCTTCTAGATGGGACCCATGACTGATTTTTTGTTTCATTCATAATTTGATTACTGACCTTTTCTAGCGTATCTCTTAAGGAGATATTCTCAACTTCTAGAGATTCACCATGATCTTATTTTTATTTAAGTTTTCTTTGCCACATTTCTTCTATCCTTCTTGTTTCTTCTAGATGGGACCCATGACTGATTTTCCT
The DNA here is from genome assembly GCA_031772625.1 of Pinus tabuliformis. Lineage (NCBI taxonomy): Eukaryota > Viridiplantae > Streptophyta > Pinopsida > Pinales > Pinaceae > Pinus > Pinus tabuliformis. The sequence continues at coordinate 1,107,402,848 of CM062816.1, read as the reverse complement.
TCATCCTATTTTTCATATTTCTTTAATAGTTGCTTTTGTTATATATTCAGAATTATGAGACTCCTTATTTCTTCTAGAGTTGAGAAAATATTATCATAAACATATTTTTGTGACATTACCTTCCTCAACACAATAAGTTCCTCTTCGTGATTTTCTAATTGATCCATCAAGGAAACTTCAATTGTTCTTACATTTTCTAATCGAAGCTTTACTTCTTCCATTTTTCTTTTGAATTCTTCCTTTGTGCAACTAGCCTCAACTTAATGGGAACATATTCTTCAGTGTCTGTAATAGGACATGGACAAATAGAAGTATCATATGACCTTCATTATAGCAATTGAAGCAATATCCAATATATGATTCCTCTTTTTTATTGTTTTCAACATCCATGATCATGAAGAGAGCGTCTTCTTTAGGATATTATGTATTTCTAACATGATTGCAACCCTTCCTTTTTTGAGACAGTTTCTTCTTACTCTTCCCTTTATTGGCCATAGCTCTTTTGATCTACCTTCAACCAGTTAATTGTTCCTAAAGTCACCTTCTCTGATACCACTTGTTAGACCAAAAATCACACTAAAAGGAGGGGGTGAAACCATGTATCAACAAAACTATAATTTTAATACCTTTTATCAATAGTTAACGATGCATCAATGTCTATAACAATTTTTAGTATAACAATAAATATATCAGTGCATCAAGAAGCCATCATCACACCAACACAAGAGGACATAATCTTTTACATGGAAATCCTTATGGGAGAAAAACACAAACATTTTATTCTTCTTCATCAATTCATTACATATATTTGTATCCACCAAAATACTGGAGGCACCCACCCCCAAGATGTGCAAGCAATTTTTTTGTGGTAGGTTACTGACCTGATTTAGGGACCAACCTTGAAAATGAGCAAGAAACCATTTGTAATAGTATATAACCTAATTGAGGCACCAACCTTAGATATGAGAAATCTTTGACTTTTTTTAGGCTTCAACTTGATTGAGGCACCAACCTCAGTGGAGGTACCCACCTCCTTCTTCAACTTTGTGTGGACCACTTTTCATAATATTTCAGATTGGATCCACATGCTCTTGAAGATATATTTTCAAAACTCATCATGTTGTTATTGTCATAATGTTGTCATCAACCTATATATTTTCGATACCTCGTTACAACATATTCATCAATATAGTCACATAAAACACTTCCCAAAAAATGCTCTGGCCATACACATTACATTTTCTACAACCTACTCATAATCCCTCAAAACACATACAATTGGGTTTTGACATCAAAACTATATCATCAAGGCTTTTCATGCCTTCATAAGTGTTCACAATTGAATCCTAATCATCATGATTCTTCTATAATTAAACTTGACTTCATAATGACCCCAAAAACTATATAAAATCAAAAATCAAATTAAATGTTTGACAAAATAGCACAAACTAGCACACATTCTACAAATTTCCTAGATTTTGTCAAGCACTCTATAGAATAATAATTTCTAATTGGTTAATTGTTTGACATCTTGGCTTTCATTTGGCACAAAATAAAAACATAAAAATAATCTTGTTGCCCATGATCAAACCCTCGACCTTACGAGGGCTATTCGATTGCCAAACCAACCGAGCTATTAAGTTCCTTGTTGGGACTCGATATGTTGTCAATATTTGTCCTCGCCACAATAATTCCTATTGTTAGGAGTGCATGGGAAATCAGAGCACTTAAATATTCCACGTCATGGCGAACATGATCATTTAGAGCATATCAATAATCCATGCCAAAGCCAAGAAATTTTCCAAAATGCAACTTGATAGAGCCAACACAACCAATCAAAATACATCAATAATCCACGTCAAAGCCAAAAATGTTACCAACATGCAATTCATCAAAACCAATCAGCGCACATCAGTTTCCACATCAAAGACAAAAATTTTGTCAACATGCAACTCGTCAAAACTGATCTAAGCGCATTAATAATCCACATCAAAGCCAAAAAAATTCCAACATGCAACTATTTAGAACCAATAAAAACACATCAATAATACATGTCAAATCCAAAAACATTGCCAATGCCAACACAATCAATCAATCAAAGCGAATCAATAATCTATGTTAAATCCAATAATTTTTCCAATGTGCAACTCATCCAAGGTAATCCGAGTGCATTAATAATACACATCAAAGCCAAAAATGTTGCCAACATGCAACTTGTCAAAACCAATCATAGTGCATCAATAATCTGCATATAATCCATAAATGTAGCCAATGTCCATCTCATCAAAACTAATCAGAATGCATCAATAATCCATGTCAAAGCCAAAAATTTTACCAACGTGCAACTTGTTAGAGCCAACACAGCCAACCATAGTGCATTAATAATCCACTTCAAAGCCAAGAACTTTGTCAATGTGCGACTCATCAGAGCAAACAAAATCAATCAAAACACATCAATAATCCACATCAAAGGCAAACAATGTTGGCATTATGGCTAAAGTGTTGTCCTTGATGGCAACCCATTCAAGTGATAGATCACAGTACTTCAAGTCAGCAGCAGAGATTGATGATCAGCTATCAAATATTGAAGAAAATAAGGGGTACGCAGGTACACCTTACATAAGGTGCGTACACGCAGGTCGGTGTTACATAAAGTGCGTACATACCCGCAGTTATCTCGTTCAGGAGGTGCGTACCCCCAGTGCACACATTTCAAGGCAGAGAAAAGCACACGTGGGGTTTCTTATGTTTAACCTTTGGTATTTAGCCGACGGTTTTGTGTTATTATGGTGTCGGCCCGTCGTATTGATCCATGATTTAAGGAAGAGCTTTCCTATATAAAGCAAAGGAGATCATTTGGCTTGAGCATGTTTGTGTTGAATATCTTATGAGGGCTAGATCTGAAATATTATGATCTCTTGGGAGTAATGTCTAGATCTAAATAAGGCGAATCTACTGATGGATTGAGATCTCTTCGGCGCATGTTCAGATCTGTAGATCTGACTGTCTGGGTTATTTCTGAAGTCTTGAAATCATCTATGCCCGAAGGTACGCAGGTACAGTGAAAGAAAAGTGCGTACATACGCAGGAACGAAGCGTTTCAGGTGCGCCGGTACGCAGGCACAGAAGGGTTGCAGGTGCGGAGGTCTGCAGGCAGTTCAATGGATACAATGCGTATGTAAGCAGGCGAGCAGTTGAGCAGGGTGCGTACGTAAGCAGGCGAACAGTTGAGCAGGGTGCGTACGTAAGCAGGCGAGCAGTTGAGCAGGGTGCTTACTGTAAGCAGGCAGTACATGGGTGAAGCTGCTTACTTCTCTTAAAATCTCTGTTCATCATTGATGTGTTCTGGGTTTGGTTCTATTATTGTTGATCTGGTTACTACAGTTGACTGGGTGATTCTCTTATACTTGATGATCATTTGATGCTTATGGATCCAGTTTGAAAATTTATGAAAAGTGGTCCTTGTAAGAAAAGAAGTAGGGGGTTGTAGCTCCCTTCCAGGAGATACTGGAAAACGAGAGAGAGTTGTAGCTCTCTGCAGGTTGCAGCCTGCGTACTGGTAAAGGACTGCACCAGTACAAAACCATTGTAAAAGGAGTTTGTAATTTGAAAGAAGATAGAGACATATTGTAGCATGTGGTTTTCACCCACATTGGGTTTCCACCTTACATCTTGTGTTCTTTGGTGTGACTATCTGTTTTCTTTGTTCATGCTCATTATTTTATGGTACTGACATGCAAAACTAATTCAAAGAACAAATAAGGAAGATTTATTAAAAGAATTAGATAATACTGATTCACCCCCCCTCTCAGTATTATTTCCAACAATTGGTATCAGAGCAGGTCCTTCAGAGAAGCTTGATCGCTTGAAGGTAGATCGTTCATCATGAGCAATTACGAGAGAGAAGCATCAATCAGGCCACCAGTTTTTGATGGGACAAACTTCAATTATTGGAAGGTAAGAGTTACTGCCTATCTTCAATCTCTTGGCACAGAAGTTTGGGACATCGTGGAGACAGGCTACGCTTTTCCTTCAGCTACTCCTACAGATGCAGCCGAGAAAAAGAAGTATGAAACAAATGTGAAAGCAGTCAGTACTCTATTAGGATGTATATCTCAATCAGAATTCATGAAGGTAATGCACTATAAATCCGCAAAAGAGATATGGGACAAAATTGTCACGAGCTATGAAGGAGATGAACAGGTAAAGCGTGCTAAACTTCAAACTCTCAGAATTCAGTATGAGACTCTCAAAATGTATAATGATGAAAGTGTGGCTAACTATTTTCTTCAGGTAGATGAGGTTGTTAATTGTATGAAAAATTTGGGTGAAGAAATAAAAGAGGCTATTGTGGTTGAAAAGGTTCTAAGATCATTGTCCCCCAAGTTTGAATCTAAAGTATCTGCAATAGAAGAAAAGGAAAATCTACGAATTCTTACTATGTCTCAGCTACATGGAATTCTAACTGCTTATGAAATGAGAAAGGGAGGTCCATCAGACAGAAGAGAAGCTGCTTTCAAGGCATCAGGCAAAGGAGATTATTATGAAGCAAGCCACGTCCCAGAAGAAGAGGAAGAAGAATCAAATTTTGTCAGAAATCTTCAAAGGGGTTCTGGAAGGTTCAGAGGTAAGTTACCTTTTAAATGCTTTGCTTGTGGAAGAGTAGGTCATTATGCTGCAAAATGTCCTTATAAGGATAAAGGAAAGGAACCTGCTAGATGGAACAAGAAACAGAACGCAAATAAGAAAAGCTACTACACTCATGAAGATAGTGATGGTCTATCAAACAGTGATGAAGATGAACAAGGTAATGAATATAAGTTGTTAATGGCATTTGAAGATGATGATTATATGGATGCTATAGATGTGGATAACCTTTATGATGAAATTACTAGACACAAGAGATGTATAGAAGAAAAGAACATGATCATTGATACTCTACAATTTCAAATTGATGAAAAGGAAAAACATCTTGAAAAATTAGAAGGTGAAATTTTTGGTCTTAGAAAAGAGATTGAGAAAACAAAAGCTATTAATCTCAAGTTTGTCAAAGGATCTGAAACTTTGGATGAGATTATCAATGTGCAACGATCTCCACTAAACAAGACAGGTATGGGCTATAATGGAGAAACTTCTCAAGCATCCACCTCAAAAAGTTATCTTGATGCAGCAAGAAGAAATGAGCAAAAGCACAATGAAGATCATCAGGTAAAGCAGGGACGAATTACAAACAGAAACTATCAGGGGCAATCCATCTTAAGGGTGAACAAAAGCTACAACCAGCCACAGGTAAAATCTTCTCAATTTGGTTCAAGAATAGATGACAATAGAAATTACAATCAATTGGCTGGTAGATTCGATAACCGCAGAAGTTTCTTCAATGGACAATGTTTTTCTTGCCATAACTTTGGTCACAAAGCAGCTCAATGTGTTGCATATAAAACAATCATGACTAGGGAAGCTCAAAAACAAAGAAGTATGGCCGGGATTACAAAAAGGACCTATAACAACTTTTCGGTTCTTGAAAATGAAGTTGAATGTTCTATTTGCAATAAATTTGGTCATGAAGACTCTGAATGCAGGAGCAGGTTTCAGCAGAAAAAGGAACAAGCCTCAAGCACCAAAACATGGAGAATAAAGGAACCACAAACAGAAAGATGTGGGATAGCATTTTATGCAGAGGGACAGGAAAATCTATGGTACATTGACAGTGGATGTTCGAAGCATATGACAGGTGATAAAGAAAAACTTGAGTCATATTCTGCTCTAGAAAAAGGAAAGAAAGTCTCTTTTGGAAATGATACTCCTGCAACTATAAAAGGAAAAGGCATTGCTCAGTTAAAAGAAAAGGTCAAGGCTGGAAATGTTTTGTATGTTGATGGATTGAAGCATAATCTTCTAAGTGTCAGCCAGATGTGTGATCAAAGAACCGAGGTTATATTCAGATCAAATGGATGTCTTGTTCATGATCTTGATACAGGTAAAACAGTGATCAAAGGCAAAAGAACTCCAAATAATTTGTACATATTTGAAGAAGGACAACAACAATGTTATCTGAGCAAGGATGATGAGCACTGGTTATGGCATCGGAGGTTGGGACATCTAAGCTTTTCACAAATAAGGAAAGCATGCAAATATCAGGCAGTTCACGATCTTCCAGATATCAAAATTCCTGACAACACCATATGCAAATCATGTCAGTTTGGAAAACAAACCAGAACTAACTTTCCACAGAAAGAAGGTTCAGCTAGCATGCCTCTTGAGCTAGTACATACAGATACATGCGGTCCTTTCAGGAAAAGAACACCTCGAGGAGAAGAATACTTGATATTATTCATTAACGATTTCTCCAGGTTTGTCTGGTTAGGACTTATGAAGCACAAAGATGAAGCATTCGAAAAATTCAAATCCTTCAAAGCCTTGGTTGAAAATGAATCAGGTCACAAAATTAAGTGCCTCAGATCCGACAGAGGTGGGGAATTTACTTCAAATGAATTTTTCGATTTCTGTGAAGAACATGGGATAAGAAGAGAATTCTCTACAGCAAGAACCCCTCAGCAAAATGGAGTTGTGGAAAGAATGAACAGAACAGTCCAACAAATGGCTCGTGCTATGCTTGATGAGTCACGAACTCCCGCAACTTTCTGGGGTGAAGCTTGTAGGAATTTACAGGGTAAGTTCCTCAGAAAGAATACCAAAAGGACACCGCTCACAACCAGATCTCAAATCAGTACACCAGTATTTTTGACATGGTTAAAACCCTCAAAGTGAAAGGAGGGAAACAGTCCACGGCCTGTCCCAACGTGGGTACTACAGGCAATTTATTAATCAAAGAATGAAAATTTACATAAGCTTCTCTCATGCACGGATTACCCGAACAATGACCCTCCATGTGCTTTAAATAGAACTCATGGACCAATCGGGTGTCAAGCCACGGATCAACTGTCGGTAATACCGAGGTGAGAGTGAACCGTCGGATTGTAAGTTACAAAATGTACAATGGTAAAGAAACACACTTTACCTAACTCTAACCTAACTCTATACTAGACCAAGTTGAACTTAACTATATCCTATGTGTCGGAATATCCTAACATCCCCCCTTAAGAACAACTTGGGATAGGATTGAAGGATTTACAAATATGACACAATAGGAGAAGGAAGGAGGCACTAGAGCCTATCCCCCTTAGTGACAACTTCCTGAACTCCAAGCATATATCGAAGTTTAGTGAACTTCGCCTCTGTGAGAGCCTTTGTGAAGATGTCTGCAACCTGATCATCTGTTGGACAATATTGCACTTCAAGAACATGGTCATGAATGAGCTTTCTGATGAAGTGCATGTGTAGTTCAATGTGTTTGTTGCGTTGATGCTGGACTGGATCTTTGCATAGCTGAATGGCACTTTGATTATCACACCAAAGTGTGGTTGGATGCTGCTGCTCAAAGCCAAACTCTGATAGGATCTGACGAAGCCACATGGCTTCCTTACTAGCTTCCATGGCACCACGATACTCTGCTTCTGCTGACGAAAGTGAAATGGCAGCCTGTTTCTTACAAGCCCATGTAATAGGTCCTGAACCAAGAGTGAAGACATAACCTGCAGTAGACTTCCGATCATCAGGGTCACCAGCCCAATCAGAATCAGTGAAGCCAACTAACAGAGGAGCTGCTTTGGCACTGTAATGAATCCCAAACTGTACTATACCTCGAACATAACGAAGTATTCTTTTAGCTGCTTTCCAATGACTTTCACGGGGGTTTTGCATAAAACGAGCAACAAGGCCAACAGCAAAGGAAAGATCAGGACGCGTATGGGTTAAATACAAGAGTTTTCTGACAAGTTGACGGTATAAGGTAGCATCAACTTCAGGAGAAGTACAAGAGACTGAAATTTTGACACCAGACTGAAAGGGAGAAGGGGCTGGCTTACAGTCTTCCATGTGAAAATGACGAAGAATATCACAAGCATACTTGGACTGGGAAAGGAAAATACCCTCTTGGGATTGCAAGACTTGAAGACCGAGAAAATAGTGTAAGTGTCCTAAGTCTGTCATTTCAAATTTCTTTTTAAGGCTGGACTTCACATGGTTTATAAGGTTGGGATCACTACCAGTAAGAATAAGATCATCAACATAAAGAACAAGGATGATAAGAGAGTTTCCCACTTTCTTGGTGTAGACAGTATTGTCAGAATGACACCTAGAAAAGCCAAATTCTAAAAGAAAGCTATCCATTTTGGCATACCAAGCCCGAGGAGCTTGCTTGAGGCCATAAAGGAATTTCTTAAGTCGACAAACAAGGCTGGAGTCTGTTTGTATGAAGCCAATGGGTTGTTCCATATAGATTTCTTCCTGCAAGTCCCCATGCAAGAAGGCAGATTTAACATCCATCTGATGGACTTCCCATTTTAAAGAGGCAGCAAGGGAAAGAACAAGGTGGATAGAGTTCATTTTGGCAACAGGGGAGAAGGTTTCAGTGTAGTCAATGCCTTCAACCTGTGAAAAGCCCTTAGCAACGAGACGAGCTTTATGTTTATCAACTTTCCCATCTGGTCCATACTTGGTTCTGTAAACCCATTTACATCTAACAAGTTTGCGTCCCTTTGGTAGAGGAACAAGATCCCATGTATCATTTGTCATCAATGAATGATATTCTTCATTCATAGCTGCTTCCCAATGTGGATGGCCTGAAGCTTCTGCAAAAGTGTCAGGATCATGATTTACTGGAGCTTGAGCCAGTAAAGAAGAGGTTCTTTCAAACTGAGAACGTGTACGTCGCTGATCTGTAGGATCACCGGCAAGATCGCCTGCTGCATCCCGAGTAGCACGGACCCATCTTGGAAGTTGAGGATCCTGAGAAGGTGGGGGAGGATTATCATCCTCGCTTTCATCATCTGAAGAAGAAATGTTTTCAAACGTAGAAGAGATAGGAAGAGGTGGCACATCCGCCAGACTAGGCTCGCAGGCTGATTTATTTTCATCAAATTTTACATCTCTTCTAATGATAACATTTTTGGACTTATATGGAATAAGTCTATAACCTTTTACATCTTCAGAATATCCAACAAAAGTACATTTCTCACTCTTAGGTTCTAAAGCTTTATGCTTTTCATCTGGAATATGGGCCCATGCTTCACTTCCAAACACACGAAAGTGACTTACATCTGGTTTAATGGAACTCCAAGCTTCTTCTGGAGTGATATTCTCTAGAACCTTAGTAGGAGTGCGATTGATTATATAATTTGCACAATTAATTGCTTCGGCCCAAAAACTAAGACTGAGTCCTTTAGATTGCAGCATACAATTAGCCATTTCCTTTAAGGTGCGATTTTTCCTTTCAGCTACACCATTTTGTTGTGGAGTGTATGGAACAGTATGTTGCATTTGAATTCCATTTTCGGTGCAAAAGTTGATGAATGTGTTTTTAACATATTCTCCACCATTATCAGTTCTTAGCTTAAGAATTTGATGTCCAGATTGTTTTTCAACAAAGGCTTTGAAGGCCAAAAAAGTGTTAAATACTTCGCTCTTGAGTTTTAAGAAGTATACCCAAGTGCGTCTGGAGAAATCATCAATGAAAGTTAAGAAGTACTTGCAGCCAAAGAATGAAGAAACAGGAAGAGGACCACATAAATTACTGTGCACAAGCTATAAAGGGGCTGAGGCGTGCCAAGAGGCACGTTTGTCAAAATTGTCCCGATGATGTTTTCCGAGTACACATCCAGAACAAACACCATCTCTGCAAGATACCATAGGAAGACCTGTCACCATATTTTCTTTACATAGATGCTGAAGGGAGCGATAGTTTAAGTGACCAAATCGCTCATGCCAAAGTTTGCTCACTTCATCATTATGAGCAACAAATACTGAGGGAAGATTTGATGACCCAAAGTTGTGAAACTTATACAACCTTTTGGAATCATCAGCAAGACCAGTAGCTAGAATCTGTTTAGGATCTTTCAGATCCTTGATTACAACATCATGAGGTGAAAATTCAACAATTTTACCTTCACCTGAATGAGTTATCTGATAGACAGATAGAAGGTTGCAGGATAAGGTTGGAACACATAATACATCATTAAACTGACCATTGTCTAGATGAACAGTTCCAGTGCCTACAACATTAAGAGATCTATCATCACCAATATATATATTTTTGGTGTTACAATCATTTAAAGAAGAAAACATGGCTTGGTTTTTGGCCATGTGACAAGAGGCTCCAGAATCAATGAGCCACTCAGGAGAATGAGAAGAAGAAGAAGATACATTTAATGCATAACCAGACTGAGATGATTGACAATGACATGCAGAAAGTGCCATTCCGGAAGTTGAAGTTGAAGTAGGCTCCACATGGATGTTATGTTTCTTCATTGCGGCTTCCAAGGCTTCCATCTTCTTAAAGCATTTAGATTCTAAGTGGCCATCTCGATTACAAAAGTTACAATGTCTATCAGTCTTCTTCCATTTGTTTTTATTGGTCTTATCATTTTGCTAAAATGATCTTTCATTTTGAGGCTGAGATGGTTTAGGGCCATTCTTTTGAGGATATAACTTCTTAGAATTCTTTGAATTTGGTTGTTGTTGGGCGGCTAACGCTTTCGTGGAAGAGTTTCCAAGATTAAGAAGACCAAGGTGTAAGAGTTTTTCTTGTTCTCTTATTAAGGAATCACAAAAGGAGTCAAAGGAAGGGGCCTTGTAGTCTTGTCCTTGACAAATGAAAGCTTCCCTTGTAGAATGGAAAGTGGAAACAAATACAGAGTAGGCTGGTCCCAACTTAGTAAGGATGGAATAAATAAGGTTACCATCTTCTTTCTTAACTTTAACACCTTCCAAGAGATATCTAAGGGTCTTGAATTTGGACAAGAAATCTTCAATGCAAGAAAAATTATTAGGATCCAAAGTAAGCAGCTCATTTTCAAGTTGATGGGCTCTAATTTCATTTTTAATCCCAAAAACTTTAGCAAGTTTTTCTAATGCTTCATGAGGAGTCTCAAGTCCTGCAATGTGGAATCTAAGATCAGGAGAAATAGACATCCCTATCAAACCATGTGCTTGATCTTGTCTATTTTCCCATTTTGCCGCCTTGTCTTCATCTTTTGGTTTCTTCTCTTGGTCTGTGGCTATTCTGAAGAGACCTTTACTTCTAAGTAAATCTTCCATGTAGGCTACCCATTGGAAGTAGTTAGTGCTGTCAAGAATGACTTGGCATGGACTTTCCATTTTTTTTTAAAACTGAAGCTGAAGATGCTAAAAGTAAGTGTTCCAATGGATAGATCTCGAAAAAATAGGCGGTTTTAAAAAAAACAGCTCTGAAAAAGGCTTCCGGATGAAGAAGTTATGGCTTTTTGAAAAAAAATTGTTGACGTTGCCGGAAAAGTGCACAAATGTGCGGGAATGAAAAAATCTGCCCCCACAAAATGGAAACTTGAACCCAAGACCTCTACTCTCTTAAAATAGCTTTGAACCAATTGATCTATACAAAAAAATTGAGAGAGAGAGGGGGGGGGGGGGGGGGGGGCCTTTGTTTGCGTGCTTGCCTTGAGAAAGCTCTTTTTCCCTACAAAACACAAAACACAAAACCCAACACGAATATGCAAAGAAAAACGAACCTTGCGGCTCGAAGTTAGCTTTAGCCAAAAAACTAGAAATTTTAAAAAAATCTCAAGGTTAGCTTTAGCCGAAAAACTAAATATTTTTCTCAATGTTTCTGATTTTCCGAGATCACACTAAGGTGCAGGGAAAAGAGCATACGCATGAGAAAAATCCTTCCTTTCTGTTTCTGATTTGCCCAGATCGCACAGAGTCGCAGGGCAAAGAGCATACGCAGAAATGAAAGGTATAGATCCGGTTAAAAAAAGGCTAAATAAACTGAGACCGAAATAAGCAGAGAGAAAATAACAGTAAACTGCAAAAAACACTGTATACCTCCCGATCTGAAAAATGACGCAGCTAGGGCTACCGGAAACCTTTTCGCGTGAAATGAAAGGGGTTCCTCACTGGAACAGATGCTTCGAACGCAACAGAGCAGTCCTCTCGGCCCGAAAGCAGTCAGAAACAGCAGATCTAGGAAACGACAGCCGCATGCAGTTCTACCGGCTTCAGATTTGGATCACCAACGGACGCGGCCCTCAAATAGCTCTGATACCATGTAGGAATTTACAGGGTAAGTTCCTCAGAAAGAATACCAAAAGGAAACCGCTCACAACCAGATCTCAAATCAATACACCAGTATTTTTGACGTGGTTAAAACCCTCAAAGTGCAAGGAGGGAAACAGTCCACGGCCTGTCCCAACGTGGGTACTACAGGCAATTTATTAATCAAAGAATGAAAATTTACATAAGCTTCTCTCATGCACGGATTACCCGAACAATGACCCTCCATGCGCTTTAAATAGAACTCATGGACCAATCGGGTGTCAAGCCACGGATCAAGTGTCGGTAATACCGAGGTGAGAGTGAACCGTCGGATCACTACATATCGTGACCGTCGGATTGTAAGTTACAAAATGTACAACGGTAAAGAAACACACTTTACCTAACTCTAACCTAACTCTATACTAGACCAAGTTGAACTTAACTATATCCTATGTGTCGGAATATCCTAACAAAGTTGCACATGCTGCGGTTGTTATTCTCAACAAAACAAATGTCCGGGTGAACAGCACTCAAACTCCTCATGAGCTCTGGAGTGGTAGGACTCCTTCGGTAAAGCACTTCAAAATCTTTGGGAGCAAATGCTATATCAAGAATATTGATGAGCAGCTTGGCAAACTTGGACCTAGAGCAGATGAAGGCATTCTTCTTGGTTACTCTCCACATAGCAAAGCATACAAATGCTACAATAAAAGACTTGGCAGAATTGTTGACAGCATTGATGTAGTGGTTGATGAGAATGGATACATTCCTAGGCAAGTACATCATGAAGACATCGAAGAAGATGAAGGCTACCCCCAACGACAGAATGATGAAGAAGAAGAACCTCAAGAAGAAACAGAGGAGCAAACAAGAATAGAAGAAAAGACTCCATCTAGATATGTTCAGAAGAATCATCCAGAATCTCAGATTATGGGGCAGAAAGATGCAGGTGTACAAACAAGAAGAACAGTTGCAGAAGCTTCAAGCTATTTGGCATTACTCTCCTCTACTGAACCACAAAATGTGAAAGAGGCATGCAAAGATGAATGTTGGGTGAAAGCAATGGATGAAGAACTTGAGCAGATCGAAAAGAACAACACTTGGGAGCTGGTTCCTAGACCAAAGGATAAGAATGTTATCGGAACAAAATGGGTCTTCAAAAATAAATTGAATGAAAATGGAGAAGTAATTAGAAACAAAGCCAGACTTGTTTGTAAAGGGTATGCGCAGCAAGAAGGAATAGAATTTGAAGAAACCTTTGCTCCTGTTGCAAGACTTGAGGCCATCTGAATGTTCCTTGCTCTCTCAAGTTTTCAAAACTTCAAAGTATTTCAAATGGACGTGAAATCAGCCTTTCTGAATGGAGACTTGGAAGAAGAAGTATACATTGAACAGCCAGATGGGTTCATTCTTGGAAATGATCCAAATCCTGTATGCAGATTGAAAAAGGCTCTCTATGGTCTCAAACAAGCTCCAAGGACTTGGTACTACCGTTTGGACAAATATCTTCATCAACAAGGTTTTTCAAAAGGATCAGCAGATAGCAATCTTTATATAAAAGTTGAAAATGACAAATTGCTAATACTTGTTGTGTATGTAGATGACATTATTTTTGGGAGCAATGAAGAAGCTATGAGTCAAAGTTTTGCCTTGGTCATGCAGAAAGAATTTGAAATGTCCTTGCTAGGAGAACTGACATATTTCCTTGGTTTGCAAATCCAACAAAAAGAAGGAGGAATCTTTTTATCTCAAACCAAGTATCTCAAACAGATTTTGAAGAAATATGGTATGGAAGATGCAAAACCAGTATGTACACCCATGGTCACAGGATGTAGCCTCAGTGCAAATGATGAATCTGCAGCAGTACATCAACCAACCTACAGATCTATGATTGGAAGTTTACTTTATTTGACAGGTACCCGACCGGACATCATGCATGCAGTTGGAATAGTTGGAAGATTTCAGGCAAATCTGAAGGAGACTCATCTTCAAGCAGAGAAGAGAATTTTCAAATATCTTCAAGGGACTCAAAATTATGGCTTATGGTATTCTAGATATACAGATCTTACACTTCATGCTTATACAGATGCAGATTGGGCCGGAAGCGTGGATGACAGGAAAAGCACAAGTGGTGGTGCGTTCTTTATGGGTTCCAGACTGGTATCTTGGTTCAGCAAGAAACAGAGTTCAATTGCCTTGTCTACAGCTGAAGCGGAATATGTTGCTGCTGCATCTTGTTGCACCCAACTCCTTTGGATGATGCAGACTTTGCAGGATTTTGAAATCACTTGTACACCACCAATCCCCATCTTTTGTGATAACACAAGTGCAATCAGCATCTCAAAGAATCCTGTTATGCATTCAAAAACCAAGCACATACCAATCAAGTACCATTTTCTCCGGGAACAAGTGCTTGAACAGAAGGTCAAGTTGGAGTATGTTCCTTCTAAGGAACAAGTTGTTGATATTCTCACCAAACCATTGCCCAGGGACACTTTTGAATACCTCAGGCAAAAGCTGGGGGTTATTGATGCATCATCTTATTGTTGAACCTCTTCTGATTGATGGTACAGGTTCAGGGGGAGCATATAATGCATTGTTGGCATTATGGAGGATGTGCAAAAGAAGATCTTGGAAGTAGTTGCAATATGTCTCTATCTCTTTCATGGTGGATTATGGTTCTTCGTTACAGATCTGGTTCATATTCAGGGGGAGCATGTTCTTAGGGGGAGCATAACCCTTTGCCCTTGATGTCAAAGGGGGAGAATGAAGCTGAAGTTTTGAGGTTGCCATCAAGTCCAAAGGGGGAGATTGTTGGCATTATGGCTAAAGTGTTGTCCTTGATGGCAACCCATTCAGGTGATAGATCACAGTACTTCAAGTCAGCAGCAGAGATTGATGATCAGCTATCAAATATTGAAGAAAATAAGGGGTACGCAGGTACACCTTACATAAGGTGCGTACACGCAGGTCGGTGTTACATAAAGTGCGTACATACCCGCAGTTATCCCGTTCAGGAGGTGCGTACCCCCAGTGCACACATTTCAAGGCAGAGAAAAGCACACGTGGGGTTTCTTATGTTTAACCTTTGGTATTTAGCCGACGGTTTTGTGTTATTATGGTGTCGGCCCGTCGTATTGATCCATGATTTAAGGAAGAGCTTTCCTATATAAAGCAAAGGAGATCATTTGGCTTGAGCATGTTTGTGTTGAATATCTTATGAGGGCTAGATCTAAAATATTATGATCTCTTGGGAGTAATGTCTAGATCTAAATAAGGCGAATCTACTGATGGATTGAGATCTCTTCGGCGCATGTTCAGATCTGTAGATCTGACTGTCTGGGTTATTTCTGAAGTCTTGAAATCATCTATGCCTGAAGGTACGCAGGTACAGTGAAAGAAAAGTGCGTACATACGCAGGAACGAAGTGTTTCAGGTGCGTCGGTACGCAGGCACAGAAGGGTTGCAGGTGCGGAGGTCTGCAGGCAGTTCAATGGATACAATGCGTATGTAAGCGGGCGAGCAGTTGAGCAGGGTGCGTACGTAAGCAGGCGAACAGTTGAGCAGGGTGCGTACGTAAGCAGGCGAGCAGTTGAGCAGGGTGCTTACTGTAAGTAGGCAGTACATGGGTGAAGCTGCTTACTTCTCTTAAAATCTCTGTTTATCATTGTTGTGTTCTGGGTTTGGTTCTATTATTGTTGATCTAGTTACTACAGTTGACTGGGTGATTCTCTTATACTTGATGATCATTTGATGCTTATGGATCCAGTTTGAAAATTTATGAAAAGTGGTCCTTGTAAGAAAAGAAGTAGGGGGTTGTAGCTCCCTTCCAGGAGAGACTGGAAAACGAGAGAGTTGTAGCTCTCTACAGGTTGCAGCCTGCGTACTGGTAAAGGATTGCACCAATACAAAACCATTGTAAAAGGAGTTTCTAATTTGAAAGAAGATAGAGACATATTGCAGCAGGTGGTTTTCACCCACATTGGGTTTCCACCTTACATCTTGTGTTCTTTGGTGTGACTATCTGTTTTCTTTGTTCATGCTCATTATTTTATGGTACTGACATGCAAAACTAATTCAAAGAACAAATAAGGAAGATTTATTAAAAGAATTAGATAATACTGATTCACCCCCCTCTCAGTATTATTTCCAATAATCAATCCATAGGGATCAACCTTGGTACCTTCCAAAACAAACTTGCTCAGTCTAGCCACGAAGGACCCGCCATTGTTCTATTATCTACGACCTCACACCGATGCTTCAAGACTTTCTCTCATCATAGCTCTTGGTCACATATTTATGTGCATTGTATGGAGACATGTGAAGTTTATGTTGTGGTTCATTATGAATGTGCCATGTGTCATAAAAATACAAGCTTATATGTTTTTCTAAATAGCCATATTGACATGCCACATGCCATCATGATAGGGTGCTAATGCATGCGCCTTGTCATCCTCATTAGCCATGTCAATTTCTTTGACAAATCAAATTTCTCCATATGTCAAAATCATCGCATCATAGCTGAATATGCAAAATATTCCACGTGCCATCTACCTGAAGGGTCCATGTGTCAATGATGGATAGGGTCAAAATGGAGGGGTGACCCTTGTTAAATTTTGAGCAAGATGACACCTCTATTATCATTTAATTCTTCTTCCAATCATTGAATATGTTTGATCTAAGCAAACATTCTCAAACTTTAACAATGTTAATGTTCATGCAATTTGGATTAATATATGTCATCAATCTCTCCAAAAACACAGATCCGCTCTAAGACATGTGCAATGTTAAATAAATTATTGGTTTGGTTTTGACCCATAGTTTTAGATCCTTTGCTAATGTTGATCTTCAAATGGCCATAACTTCTCATCTGGGAGGAGTTTTTCAAAGTATGGCATATAGTTGGAAAGGTCACAGAGAGGACTATCTAACCATCCCATCCATATGCTCATTAGGACATCACAATTTTTTGAAAAACTCAATAAACTTCAAACCTATTTGACTTCGCTTCATGACGGAATACAAGTCTAGATCAAGTTATCATATTGATTTATGAATGGCATTGTTGTTTCCTTAGACATCCCCTTTGATCTCAATGACATTTGTTGTCATGAATGACAACACTATGTGCAACATTTGATGGGCTTTAATAGATTATTGAATTTATTCTTTCTATTTTTGTTGTCATTTATGTGAATTCATTCACTATAGCTACAAGTTATCCTACACCGCGACTTTTTCTAGGTTTATTTATGTGCACATGAGAAATGACCTAATTCTAAGATTGTTGTGGTGTAGAATAACTTGTAGCTATAGTGAATGAATTCATTTGAGATTTTGGCGCGCGGCGCCCCCCACGGAAATCTCAAACTACTAGTACCAACTTTTATTTAGTAAAAATTCTACAATTCATTCATGCATAAACAGTAATATTAATTGCATTTGAAACCGGACTAGAATCATTTGACATATTAACTTGTTTGTCGAATAGTGAAGGTTTTAACCGTGTACAAAAATTACCTGCAAACTAATTCTTAAAAAAAAAGACTGAAAATATACAATGGAAAGAACATAAAATATACAGAGAGAATTTTCTCCTGGAACCCAAAAATGGGAAAACTAAATTTATTTTTCATTATATTCCTTTCAATGTTACAATACATTATATACATGACGAAGTAGTCATAAACCCCAAAACCATTAACCATGGATTAGAACAAAATTGTAGTTCCCTTGACCATATCTACAAAATACAATGGGAAAAACAATCATTCCAAAAACCATGTGCAAAATCATGTGTGGGTCTTCCCACCATCCTTGTGTCTACCCACCATCCTTGGGTCCACCCAACCATCCTTGGCTAATCATGTAAAGTATATAACACATACCCAACAAATAGCCCACCATATGGTAAAAGTGCACAGGAAATTAGTAAATCGCTTTAACACTTGAGGAGTTTTTGAATTATGCTTCAAAACAATGTTTTGCTACAATAGTCTAGAATTTACTCTAATATCTAAAAACCTCTTACAATAGGTCAATTCCTCTATTCATTAAACTTATAATGACTAAATATAGTAAAATCAACATAATACAAGATTGGGAATAATTTAACAAAATGTGCATGTCAATATTATTTACATGATTTGGGTGTCACTAGTTTGGATGCTCACCATCATAGGTATCCCATTTTGTGAACAAATCACCACATACAGGAATTTAAGGAAATTTGTGTTGATTCATTGGGATACTGAGAGTTATTGAGCTTTCTTCGTGATCACGGGTGTACTTTTCCATTTTTTGCACTAGTTGGTGCAACCTATCAATGGTTTTGACTTTGCCAACCAAAAACTCTTGTAAGTGGCTACCGTCCACCATACATACCCCTTTGTCATCAACCTTATGCTTTTTAGTGACTTGTTGGAACTCTGAAAACACTTCTATACACCAAAAATATTTTGGGGTCCCAAAACTAGGCAAGTGGAGGTCAATGATTTCTTTATTGGCTTTCACTCACAATTTGTGGAATACAAACCACTCCTATTCCATCTAAACTCTCAGTTCATTAAACAAGTTTGGTTAGTAATATGTTGCAAACTGTATCCTTGTAGTGAATTTCTTGACCAGCACATGAATACCATGATTTTCCTCACCATGAGATTTTGAATCTCCTTGATGAATTCAATTGATCCAGGGCCTTAGAAACTTTCTCTCTCCATTGGAGAACTTATTTTTGTGCCATTGAAAGTTATAATATTTATCCTTCAAACTTTAATAAGTTATGTTGATATATTTTTTTGGATATATGTTGCTAATTTATGTTAAAAGGTGTCTCTTAGTTGTTCATGCTCAGCGTGTTCTTCCAATAAATCAAATAGAAAATTGGAGACACCCCATGTGGATTCTTCATAATACTAGACTTAGTGCATGTGGGATGCCAATTCATACCACATATCCTTAATTCTTTCTCCTATGATCTATCATTATCAAGAGAAGCATGCAATATGGCCACCCCATAAAATATTAGTCAACTCATCCTAGTTCTTTTTGCATCAAACAAGGTCTCCTCATAGCTGCAAATTACATCACTCTCTACACTAACTTTTTGCTTCTTACTTATCATCTTGACAATAGATTTCCTCCTATGATCATAGACAATGCACTCTATATCTACTACTTCATCAATGAGCTCAAGTATTAATTGATCACTCCAAGACTAAATGTTTTCCAAACTACCAAGAGTATAGAGATGTTCCATAACATTTTCCTTACCTTTTTCCACTATGTATGTAGTTTCTAGAGCTTGCTCCTATGTAGAAGTTGGTATATATATTTGCTTCTAATCGTAAGCGTCCTAAGGTCCTTTAGCTTCTTCAATAGGGGTTGGAATGTGACCCTATGTAACATCCCCAACTAGGATTCCTTGAATGATAATACAAATAAACCTGTAACACTTAGGTTGGTGAGCCAGAATTTTATTGAGGCTTGAATGCCTCTATATGTATATAAATGTTAGGCCAATGGACCAAGTTACTAATATGTTTAATGCCAATGTTCCTATGTAATGGGTCAAAGGATAAATATTATTAGGCTAGTGAGCCGAATTCCATGGAGGTATGCATGCCAGTGTATGTAGGTATGTATGGTGCATTAAGCTAGTGGGCCAACATATTTATGAGTTGAAGACCAGAGAGCCTATGGAACGATCAAGTCAATGAGCCTAGTTGACTTGAAATTTAGTGGATATATTTTTTTTGCAGACCCCTGGACGAAAAGAGTATGGGGGGTAGAGACTCCATGACAAGAAAAGGTGTCATGATGAGAAAGTATATTATAATATTATTAATAATAAAAAAGGGAAACATTTATATAAAAAAAGGGATTCCCTTATTTAGGGGATCATTAATAGAGGATGGATAGGTGTGCCCGATGAGGACTTAGAGGGAACCTGGAGACCCGTAAGTGAAGCAATAAATTCTAAAGTCGTAGGACTCTAGATATCCTTGGCTAGTTGAGCAAGGAACCCTAGAAGTAGTGACATGGTCTGAGGGACTGCAAGTGTAAAGAAGGGTGTGCATTTGGGTGTGGCTGATGGGGATGTGAACCTATTGGTTGGAGGTTGTCGGGTTTGGTACCTTGGCCAAGTAAAGACCTAGAGAGTATTGGAGACTTGTTAGGGTAGTGGGAACTCTTGGAGCCATAGGACTCTAGATATTTATTTCCAACCAAGTAAGACACCTTGGAGGTGGTGGCACAGCTCAAGGGACTGTAAATGAATAAAAGGGTGTGCACCACTTGGGTGCGGGTTGATGGGGAATGTGAGCCTGTTGGATGGAAGCTATTGGGTTTGGTTCTTTTATCCTATTACATTTGGTATGAGGCACATACCTAGCTTGAGAAGTTGACACCGACTGGATTCATGGTCTTAGCTCATTGGTGATGGGTTGTTGAGAGAGTTAGAGCAATGCAGTCTAGTGCTAGGAGGAACATCTAAGGTGTACAACTAGACAGAAAATTTCACAAAAGTGCTCGAAAACATGTTATGTTCTTATCTCATGAATTATCATGACATGTTTTGGTTGTGTTATTACATGGTTTTGTGTATTTATGGTTTGATTTTGCTCAAAATTTATATGTTGTGTTTAAATTATGCCTATGTTTTTCGTGGTATTTGGAAATGTTGAAATTGTGTGAGTGGCATCGCCCAACGAGATGGTTGGGGATATTACAAGTGGTATCATAACCTAGGTTGCAACATTGGGCATGTTAGTGTTTGTCAACCTTGCAAGTCACCAGTGATCAAATATGCTCTTATAAGGTTTTTATTAGGGTCTCAAGTCAAATTTTTATCATTTCATTAGGTTTTCAAAATAAAAATTTGATCACTAGGTAGTATGTCTAGGTCATTACTACTTCCTCCATTTCATGGTCCCGTGCCATTCTGGTTGTGTCATTACTCATTATGATAATTTATCAGTAAATTTCTTGGTTGCCACCTCAGTCTCATCTCATGGTTAGTCTCATACTCCATTAGATGTCATCAAAAGAGTCATGTCATCACCTGATATCAACATCATGGGAGTAGTAATTGGAGAAATAATGATGTTCAAGGTGATTTCAACCTGTCTCAATATCCCCATTTCATATTTCATTCATCTTCCCATCTCCCTCAATTTCCCTCATAAATTCCCTCATTCCCTTTAAAATCCCTTTGTCCTTGAGAAATTCCTAAATCCTAAGTTAAAATCCTTTTTCCCTTGGAAATACTCATATTTCATATTTATTCCCAAACTCTAGCCTTAATCCCAAAATTCCATTGTATATTCATTCTATCCGCTTTTCTAATGTTATATATATTAAATTTTATGTGAAATCCCTTTGAAAGTCCAACTCTAGCCGCATTTCCATGTTATATCATAAACTCTAGTCGTTGTTCCACTTTTGCTTTAAAATATTTCAAACATTCGAAAACCATATTAAAGTCCTTTTTATATCGCATGGCTTTGTTTTTAAAATAATCAACTCTGGACCACAAGCCATGTATTGTAGTATTGCATTACCGCAGTCGCCTTTTATTATATGAAATATCAAACAAAACTCCTCACCCCTCCGCTAATTGTGATAACTGGGCCCGCATCATCCTGCAATCAATAATGTCATATGAAATGTAAAGCAATACTCTTCACCCCTTTCCCAAATGTGATGTGGGATTCTGCATTCCTTACCACCATCGCCCATCCTGCATCGGTCATCCCGGAAATAACCCTCCCGCTTTATAATCCTGCAAACAGTCCCACAAGTACTCCCAATACCCCGCGCCAATACCTCGTAGTGTTAAGTCTTGACGCTTATAAACCCCGACCCTCGACAATCGCACCATCTCAAGTCCCACTCACATATACCCCTTCCCCGATGCAATTGCGATTTCAATAATTCCATTCATCCAGATGCAATAAATTATATTGTATTCTTAAATAAGTTGTCGTGTTCATTCCATCGGTGAAACGCCGTGAAAAAGGGTAAAGTCCTACATCCGACCTCCAATTGCGATGTACTCTATGGATGCGATAATTCTATGCATCACAGTGTTTAAAGTTTTCAGGTTCGTCCTTTGGTAAAAAATAGGGAAAATTAGCGAAAACAACTCTCTGTCTGTATTGCAATTGCAATATGACATAAACCCAATCCGGTTGCGATTGCGATGAAGGTAAACAGGAAGAGAAAGAATCGATTTCATGTCTCACTTCTAATAGGAAAAATAGCAGCAAGGGAGCCACATTGCATATTTGATACCATAGTTCTCATAACTAACTGTGAAAAATGGAACAGCAGGTATTTTATCGAACAATAGGTCTAACATAGTGTCTATTTGAGGCCTCAGTTGCACCAGAATGCCCAGAATAGCACCAAAACCCAGTAAAATGATATTCTAATAGTTTTGATCTATTTTAGGAAATTTTGTAATAAATCTTGAAGTCTGTTTCAAGATATTTTTCTAAAAACCATTGTATAAATATTTCAGATTTTGAAGTATTAGGTGTTGGACATTAGAGGTGAGAAAACTTATAGCTTGTATTTCAACTCTTTATTCAGGAAATCAAAGGATCAGTTTGCAGCTATTATCTAGGAATTCATGTGCAGTGAGTTTGTGATGATGTATTTTCTTTGTTATAGTTTTTTATGAATGATATATATCTCTCCTTTCCATATCTTATTTCTTTAGTGATTTTCCTTAAAGGTTATAAACATAATTCTTTGCATAAAGCTATGTTTTGATGGGAATATCATTTTGTGTAACTTTCCCTCTTACTTAATGAATTCATGGTGCACATTATCATTAAGACCTTTTTTCTCTTTCAATCACTACACTACACTGACAAAACCCCAAAGTCGTCACAAAAGCATTGCTACCTTGCTCCTTTATATATTTTTTGTTGTAACCCTTTGATATTTTTACCTAGCTACCTGGTTTTCATACCTAATCCAGCATAAAAACCTAAAAACTCAAAACCCTGCCTGAGCCTAGCATATCTATCCTAAAAAAATTTCCCATTCCATTCTTCATTGGTTGTGAATTCATAGAGACATCCCTCTCTGGTTTAGTAGGGCTAGCTGTTGAATCCAAGTGGTCTGAGGTTACCTCATTTGATCTCCCTTCTCAGCCTTGGGATATTGTGGAGGACAACATTTTGGCGCCATTTTTGGGGAGACGACTGATATATTATTCTTGGGATTAGTTCTACTAGTGCATTCACAGTTGGTCCTGTGGGACACAGGTTCTAATACTCAAAGAAGGTTGATCTAAGTCACATCAAGTTAAGGTGTTAAAATTTGGCTCCTAAAAGACACATGAGATCAAACCCTGACCCAAATCCACCTCCTGTTGTTGATGATCTAGATAAACTGTTGAGGAAACTTAAATCTCCTCATCTTGAAAGTGGAGCTCGTAAATTGGTAAGAAATGCTTCTTTACCTGATCAAGTGTTTAGTGCTGAAGATATTTCTTTTGATATCCAATTTGAGTTATCTCTTTTCCAATCAAAGTCTAAATATTTCCTTTCAGAGGTAGTATTTGACCCTATCAAGTTTGATTCTTACTTACCTCCTTCTAAATCTTTGTTTACTAAACCTTCTGCTCAATCTCTGTTTTCTAAAACTGATCACGAGATTTAGTCTAACTTTGATAAGCTCCAAATCAGTTGACCAACTTCAAATCACCACTGAAAAGGCTTGGATTCAATATCAACTTGAGATTTTGTCTGTTGCTACATCCTCTACCATACCTTCAAACACATCAGCCACCACGTCTACTATTTTTAATCCACCACTACCTCCTTTGACATCATCATCTCCATCAACACAACCCATTGTAGTTCCTGCACAACTTCCTCCAGCAGTCATGGCAAGGTTTTCCCCTCCAGTATTGTCTGGTCAACTTGCTTCCCTACCTCAAAACTATGGCCAAAGACTTCCTATTTTTTTATGGAAATTTAGAAATCATAGCTCAGCAGCATGTTGACAAACTGGTGGATTTCATCAATATTGAAGAATTTGATGACGAAGATGCTAAAATGAGAATTATAGCACATCGTTTTTCTGGAGATGTTAAGAATTGGTTTGGTAGTTTGGCATCTAGTTCCATCAACATCTCTCAGTGGCTAATAGAGTTGTTTTTAGCTCGGTGGCAATAGAAGAAGAATCCATTATAGATCTTGGATTAATACAATTCCACGAAGAGAAATATGAATGAGACAGTGCAGGAGATCACAACAATATTCAATCTTGAGTACAATTCTATACCTAATGACATGAAACCTCCTCCTAGTTTAGCACTCCTCCACTATCCTAATGCCTTTCACCTGGACATGGCTTATCATCTCAGTGAGATAGACCCTGCCACTTTAGAAGAAATTCAAAAGAACACAGTGAGTGTGGAGGCTAATTTACTGATCAGGAAGTCCAAAATAAAACCGGAGAAGAAAGTCACCATTAAGGAGGAGTCCTCCTCTTCTTTTGGTGGTAATCTCGACACTCTCATAAAAACTATCGAAAGAATGATGGACAGAATGGCCATTGCAGATCGACAAGTGGAGCCTTCAATAAGGAATCCAAATTATAGGGGACACCAGTAGTCGCAATTCAAAAATAAACAAAAAGAACAGAAAAAGCAGGATCCTCAGGGACAAATCAGAACTCCATTTCAACAAAATTACACTCAAGGTCCGGAAGAAGATGAAGAAGAGATTGTTGAAGCAAACCATTTCTTTGAGGATGATCAATTACCTATGTTTTTAACTAAGGAATATCAATTCTCTCAGGACACTCTTGCACCAAGTGACCAGCAGCTTGTCCTTGAAAATGATGATTCATGGACAATGCAAACCAAAAAAAATACTAAAGAGGATATCAAAATTCTCTCAGCCATTTGCAGAAATGGTACAATTTGAGGAGAAAGAATGTGTTTGTTACTTTAAATCAAAAAAGGCAAAAATGCTTAAAGAGATGCACAAGACAAAGAAACGACCCTTGCCGATCAAAACAGAGAAAAGGAGATTGTTATTCTAATTCTATACAAAGTCAATGAAGCTTCTACCAGCAATGTAAGGAAGGATAAGGAGGCTCAAAGTGAAGGACAGAGAAAGGAGTCTCATCCCAAAGGACAACCTGAAAAGAAGGACACCACTTCAAAAGAGTTAGATAAGAAATCCAATTTGTTTAGTTTAGAGAATGAAATATCTAAGTTGAAAATTTCGATTCCTCTAACTGAACTAGTCAAGAATGATAAATACAAGTCTCAAATTGATAAGATGCTAAAGGTAGATAAGATGTCAGATATGGTCAATGTTATCGATGATGAGCCTGCAATTCTATTTGGTCCAGTTGTAGAGGGAAGTCCAGAAGATAGTGAAGTCCCACCTTTCTATCTTAGTCTGAAACTCCATGAGTTTATCCTCCATAATTCCATGTTAGATTCCGGGGCCTTACATAACCTTATGCCAAAAGCCATTATGAACAAATTAGGATTAGATATCACCCAACGATACTATGACCTCTATTCATTTGATTCAGGAAGAGTGAAATGCCTCAGTCTTATCAAAGACTTAGTAGTGTCCCTAGACCAACTTCCAGCCAAAAATGTGTTTATGGATGTGGTTGTAGTTGATATACCTCATGGTTTAGCATGTTGCTCTCACGGTATTAGGGATAAAAGTTGAAAGGCACCCTACAACTTGATTTCCCATATGCTACCATACCTGTATTTGGGCAGCTTATAAAGCTGTACAGAGAGAAAAAAGATGAAATTCATTATTAGTAGCAAAGAGAGACCTAATAATCACCCAATCCATGTTGTACATACCGACCTAGAGTCTTTAATTTTGTATAGTGATATGAGTCCAGGAGATGATGACAGTTTGATTGTAGAGATTTCAGAAGTTTCGGAAGTTATAAGTAGTGTACAGGAAGATTTGATTACAGAAAAAGAGAAAAAGGATACAGATTGTTTACAGTCGGAAAGTTCACCTGATTGTTGAATCAGTGCTAGAAACACAGATTGTTGAGACAATGAGTCATCCTCCAAAAATTCAGACAGATTAGCCCACCAATTTTCAGTTTTCAAATGAAGAATATGGTCTTTGGACCTTATAATTTCATGGAGCACTAGGAAATGAAAGAGTTGGGATTGGCATGTGGGTTCAGTAGACTGGACAATGTGGACCTCTGAGGTTTTAACAGGGCCAAGTGGATTCTGAGATGAAATATTAGGAGCAGCATTCGAGACTGACTTCTGTTTTCAAGAAGTTTTAGCGGGGGTCTAGGATACTGAACCAATAACTCCATCAACGGGAGGAACAACTGGTGACTTTGTTGTTGTGGGATCGAATGATGGCCACAGATCATCGGGTAACAATTCGTATAAAGTGCCAAACTAGGAGTAAACCAGATCCAATTACTGGGCACGAGTGATGGCTTGCTCTTCAGTGATGCATCCACCCATAGCTATATCGCGAGCAATTGGGGCTACGAATGATTTGGTAAACCATTCAGTGAGCAACTGATCAGTTATCTCGAATTTGATCAGGCAACGTCTACGTCTCCATCCATGGATGTGATCATAGATGTGTGTCACAGTATCTTGCTTAAGTGATGTGAGCAAATAAGTGCCAGTTTCATAGCGAACTGACAACTGAAAATGCGTGAGGAAAGCCATGGCTAACAAATTAAAGTCATGGTAAGTACTTCGAGGTAACTCGATGTACCATTTTGCTGCAGCACCCATGAGGGTTCATTGGAAAAGACAAAGATGAATGGAATCGTCCACGTAAAAGTTCGACAAGCACCAGAGGTGATATGTCATCACATGGGCCTGGGGATATTCTTTAGCTTTTCCATAGAATTTTGGGCAATCACTTGGTATCTTGGACAGCGCCAAAGGCCAGTATGGCGAATGAAGAATCAGATCATTCGTAACGCACGATACATCCGACAACTCGAGTGTAACCAGGAAAGGTAATTTAGTGTTAAAAGGCATGTGAGGTCGATAAGCGGGCCCTTAAGGAGGATCCCATCCCTGTTGGTAAGGATTTTGGCCCCATAATGGGGGATTTTGGCCAAATGGCATCTAAGGCTGCCCCCATTGCAGATTACCTTGACCATAGGGAATATTCTGACCTTGAATACCTTGAAATTATCTAGGTATAGGTTACTGATAGGAAATGTATGGGTTAAAAGGTTGTTGAGCCTGTTGACCTTGGATATATGGATATGGGATCTGTTGTCCTGGAACATAGGGTTGATGAACCTATTGTCCCTGAACAAGAGGGTTATGGACCTGCAGTCCTTGGGCATAAGTTTGATACGCTTGTTGCCCTTGGACGTAGGGGTTTTGTACCTGGTGCCCTTGGCCGGCAAGATTCTAAACCTGTTGACCTAGGACAAGAGGATTCTGGGCTTGTTGCTGCAGGACTTGACCTTTACCCTTCCCTTGCAAGGGTTGACCTTGTTGGTATGTATACAGTGTTGCTTCTGCCCCGGTTGGTTTTTCCGTTGCAAGGGCTGACCTTGTGGTTGCAAAATTTGTCCCTGGGTTTGCAGAGGTTGGCCCTGCAAGGGTATGGGTTGAGAGGTATGCAGAGAATATTGCATCTGTTGTTGCGTGGCTTGATGCAATTGTTGTAAGGATTGACCTTATGGTTGTTGTAGGAGACCTTGCTTCGGGATAATTTGCCCTTGTTGCAACAAAGGTTGCCCTTGCAGTAACAAAGGTTGCCCTGGTTGTTGTAAAGGTTGTCCTTGTTGTTGCAAGGGTACTTGAACAGTGCTCGAGAAATTACATAACTAAATTTGGTCGTAGCCAGGCTGGATGTACTGCCCAGCTTGGAGGGTGTAAGGTTGATTAACCAATCCTTGAGAACCATATAGAACATAAGGATTTTGGTATTGGACCCGAGCCCCATAGGGCTGTTGATACTGAGCATTTCTCGATCCAGACAGACCAACGAGATTCTGAACCTATTAGTACTAGACATTGCCTGATCCAGTAGGATCAGAAGGGTTATAAATAATACCAGAAGAAGGATGGTTTATACCAAGCATGTGAGCTTGTGAGCCACTCACATTAGTGGCACCTGACACCATAGAAACATTCAGGTTTTCCCCCCAAGTGATGGCACAATCTGATCACTAACTAATGGGACAGAGGAACTGACATAGACAATCTTTGAAACTTTCGGTTGTGACTGATGTGTAACTAGGATCGATGATACAAGAGTATTCAGAACGGTGGGTTGCACAAGGACTGAAGTAAGAGCCTGTTGGGAAGTCGTGTTCATGACGAACGGACCTGACGTAGGTCTGACGCCTGACACCTACACAGGATTATGGTAGAGTGATGAGGCACTAGGTGTGCCTGAAACTAAGTGCCCCAAAGACACATAGTTGGGTGGCAAGCTGGCGGGAATACCTTCCGAAAAAGAAAAACCCTCAGGAGGGAATTGCAATTGCAATTCTTCCCCCTCAATAGTGTGTGGAGTAGAAACTTCGGACTCATCTGGAGATGTGATTGGGGCGACACCTTCCGGTTCCATGTTTGAAAACAAACGTTGATGAATAGCCGAACATGTACTGGAGGATAGTTCCAAAGGAACACTTGGTTGGTCGTACGGACTGTAAGGACGCTGTAGTGATATCTCAACAATGTCAAACAGGGCGTTCAGAGGATAAATAACTAGTTCAAGCTGACTGTCAATGGTAGACGATTTCTTTGGAGTTCGAACAGGATTGTCCGAAGATTCCGGGCCAAGATCAACAGGTGACCCTGTATCGAAAGTAGGTGGAGGACGATATGACAATGGTTGAACACTCAAAACAATTTCGAGTTCAACATTTTGGTCCTTGAGTGACTCTGATAACTCAAGGAACGGCTCCTCAGACAATCTTTCAGACGGAGGAGAGGAAGAGGAATTGGGTGAACCAGATGGTTCAGCTATGATGACCTTGTCTTAGTCCATAGAACAAATATCTTCAAGGCTTTAAAATGTCCTTTTAAGGGAACTCGCGATTTGGACAAAAAGACTAACAGGATGCTTTGGATCGTGGGCAATCAATTATTAAGACGCGTAAAAGACTGATGTTCTTTCATTTTTTAAGAGTCGAGAAAGAAACAAAGATGACTCTATCACTTTCGATTGGAAACGAGCTTGAAAGGACAAGTGCTCGAATCATCTTTTCAATTTAATGAGTCAAAAATATTAAACGACTACTCTGGATGATCTAGGTGAACAGGATTACCAGGTAACCGTGAACTGCAGAATACCTCCTGGCGAACCAAGAAGTACGAGCAGGCAATCTCCCCGAATGTTGTGTTCGGTGTATCACGTTCGCAAGGCGGCCGACTTGACTTCCTAAGGATAAAAGGATTGTAGCCTAGTGGGGTCTCCCGTTATATACTCAATGGTACGGGGAGCACAAATTTGTGCTAGCATTGTCTAATTCCGAAGCTAACGACAACTGCTAGGTTTAAAGACGTCGGAACACGTCTCTAGCCTAGACCTTCTAGATATGATTGTTAATGTCAAATGCGCCTTAGGCTAATTGAATTCATTTTAGAGTTTATCTTGAGTTAAGTTTCAATTTTCAGGTCTTAGCAATGCTACTCAAAAGACCTAAATGTAACTAAATCAGACAAGACCCTTTCAATTCGATGAAATGCCTACACTAGAGAGGGTAGAAACTACTCAATCAAATGGAAACAATCAAGCAACTGAAACTGAAATGATCTTTCACTACCTTAATTTTTCAAAAAATAAACTAATGAAAAATGCAGTCCAATTCCTAATTTCCTGAAAATCACTTATCTATTAGTCCTTTCAAAACGAAAAATTCTCTTCCTTTTTCAAATGCTAATGCAATTCTAGTCTTTAAAAAGATGTAATTTTCTGTAACACAATGATGCAACATGCTAGAATTTCATTCTTTCTCATGAAACAACAAAACACACTTTTCGCATACAATCTTTCAATGAAAAAGTTTTCGAGACAATGAGCTCTTCAAGCAGATGAAAACACGAAAAGAGAAGTTCATTCAAATCAATGAAACGCTGACTTTGCCAAACACAAGGCCAACAATGTAATCTATGCTGGAAAGAGGCATTCAAGCTAGTAAATGAAACTTTTTCAAACTTGTGCAAAAAGAGGTCAAAGTCATAAAAAGGACCAAAAAACAAACGCGAGTAAAGACACCTACAATCCAACTTGGTGAGTTCACAAACTGCTGAATGGGCGACCAACTAGATGCCCTAGTGTCGCTGGCCACTCAATGACTCAATCAATCAAATAGCAAGATGACAAGCCAACAAGCAAGCAAAACCAAATGAAAAGTAGCTTTATAATCAAGGAGAAAAATAGTCAGAAAGGATCACGGGATCAAAACACAAGAGCATAACACATTGGCCAAGATTGGGGTCAAGCCCTAATCTTCACTTACAGGCATTGGTGCGACTGCCTAACTGACAACGAGTGCTAGAGGCTAGTCGGCGCGACTATTCCTCAGCAATTCGCGCTGGTCGGCGCGACTTTCAGCGGATTAAGCGCGCTGGCTGAAATAACTAAGGAAAAAAAATCAACACAGGGACCAGATCGGATACTATGAATTTTAGACTTAGGCCAGTAAGCAGGAGAAAAGAAATAAAACCAAAGGTAAAACGTGAAACTAGAAAAGTTCTCATGAAATTCACTTGACTGCTTTCCACCTCCCATCTTATGTGCCTTTCCAGATTACAATACAAGCCTATGATATGGTAGTACCTAGCACTATATTAGATGAAGGCGCGTCTATTAGCATCATGTCTTCTACTACTTGGCAAGCTTTGGGTTCCCCACAGCTTGTGCTTGTCACTCAAAATTTGTTGGCCTTCAACGGAGGAACTAGTCAACCTTTACGGATCCTTCCGAAGTTGCCTCTTACTTTGGGAGGAAAGACCGTCTATATAGACGTAATGGTAGTCCAAGGTTCCTTAGATTTCAATCTTCTCCTTGGACGCGACTATGTTTATATCATGGGAGCTCTTGTTTCTTCAATTTTTTGTGTGGTTTGTTTTCCGCACGAAGGGAGAATTGTGACTCTTGATCAACAGTCGTTCATTAGTCACCAAGCGCCTCCTTTGCAACCATCATCCCCTATCGGCTCTTGTGTGCAAACAATACCTTTCCCACCACAAGTCA
The DNA here is from genome assembly GCA_031772625.1 of Pinus tabuliformis. Taxonomy (NCBI): domain Eukaryota; kingdom Viridiplantae; phylum Streptophyta; class Pinopsida; order Pinales; family Pinaceae; genus Pinus; species Pinus tabuliformis. The sequence goes on along the minus strand of CM062816.1, from coordinate 1,107,371,496 downwards.
ATTATGTGGCTACCCATTCCGTCTTCGCACCTGCTAATGATCACACAGATGGTATAGTGCATTATGTGCTGGGGGAATTGGAACTCGATCTGTCTATGGTACCAAATGACATGTATTCTTCCCAGAGCATGTTTCTTCCATCTAGTGAAGACCTCTTGGGAGCCATGTCCTTGTATGGTCCATGATCAAATTCATGAGGATAGTTCTTTTTCTGTGTCAGACTCGTTAAAAAATGGATCGAGGATAGTTTTTTCCCTGCATCAACCTCATTAAACAATGAAACAGTTGTCATGTGAGGCTAGTTCCTGGTCTTGTGTCAACCTCGTTAAAAAATGAAGCAAGGAGTCGTGAGGATAGTTCCTGGTCTTGTGTCAACCTCGTTAAAAAATGAAATAAGGTGTCGTGAGGATAGTTCCTAATCTTGTGTCAACCTCGTTAAAAAATGAAATAAGGCATCATGAGCATAGTTTTTGTCTTGTGTCAAACTCGTTAAAAAATGGAACAAGGGTCTCGAGGATAGTTCTTTAATTGTATCAACCTCGTTAAAAAATGAATCAACTCACTTTTTCAAATCAAGTCTTTGATTAAGATCTCGTAAAATCCCAGTTGAGTCTTTCCAAGATCTCGAAGTGAACCTTCATTCCATCCACCTGGTTGTTTGAGATGAAGCTTGGGGGGCATGTACCTCGATTGAGTCATTATGCTGGGGGCATGCAAACTTATAGCAAGCATAGTTTTTCGTATCAAGCTTGTGTAAACATGAAACCAAATCCAAGAAGAGTTCTCCATGGTACAAGCTTGTGCAAAAATGAACCCACGCCCAATTTACATCTCGTGATTGCCGTTTTTATCAACTAATTTCTGCTAGATGAGCCTTGGTTGTTTCATTCCATCGCCACCTTCTCTTCGGCAGATCATATGCTTTCACTTGGTTGTTTTTCCTTTCCTAAGGAACCACAACGATGAGTGGTTTTGTTAGCCAGCCTCTTGACCATTACATGTTTTGAGTGGTTCCACCATTGCCGGAACCAGTTGCTACCCTTTATACCATTGTTCCTCCAGGACGAGTCACCTTTAAGCTCTTTTCTGACTCATAAAAGATGAAAAGATTGTCGAGTAATTTTTCCCTTTTTGACTCGTTAAAGAGAATAAAATGGGGGGTCTCCTTTCAAGCTCTTTTCCAACCCTTTAAAAGTGAAAAGATAACCGAGCCCTTGTCATTTCAAACTCGTTAAAGGCTGCAAAATGTCGTTTACCCAGTATACGTTTACCCCTTTTTCGGGCTGGGATGCACTATTTATGAAAAAGGTACTCCTTGACTAAAATGGTCAAGCAGTTCTCTCAAGTATTGTTTTCTACCTTTTCGGGCTCGAGAGACACAAACCTACGAAAAGGGACCATGTAGATTTTTCTTTTCTGTGTCTTTTTCAAACTCTCTAAACTTGAAAAAGATACCGAGTAACACATTTGTCGGACTCGTTAAAATATTAAATGACATCGGATTCATCACCATGACGAACATGAGCTTCTCCTTCAAATTCGTCCGAATAATGAACTTATAGTGCAAGCATATGCTATCCCCTTCAAGCTTGCGATTAAAAAATAATTGGGGTACCTACCAGAAGTGGTGGGGGGGGGAATTTGGAAATCTAATCAGTTGTTTCGGTAGCTCACTCTTGAACATGACACTTTCTACTTCGTGTCGGGTTGGGACATTCTCCTTTGTATCGTTGACCTTCCTGGGTTGGGCCGTTCGTTTTTTTCTGTCCATTTTATCTCTGCCACGTCATCATGACCACCAATCCTATGGATCCCAAAGCTACCAAAATTCTAGTTGTGTCACCGATATGTTCAAGACTTGTCCTTTTGCAGTTACATTTACCTCTAATTCTCTATATCATCCAAAATCATTTTGCATCCTATTGTCTTGCATCACTGATGTAGGGTAAATTATGGCCCTCCTTCGACACAGTCGTTTCCCGTCAACTTCGGCTCATTATCCGGGAAGTTGACCAAGAGACTCCCTTCCAGAACCTTAGAGTTTGCATGCCCTAATGGCAAGTTCTTCGCACTCGACGACAAGTTCACACCATTGGCTTTTGATCAAGTGATTTCACGGGTGTTCGACTTTAGTTCCTCTATTCACATTCCATGGATTGTGTTGTTAGTACCTTGAGGACCATTATCATTATTGGTGGTTTCTCTCGCGCTTGTTAACAGTTTACATCATTGACTGGTAATGAAGTGACTTTTTAGCATGTTCGACGCCAACACATCTATTCGCATGTTAGAATTTGTACTTTGATCGGATCGTGTTGGAGCGCAAGACCCTGGGCTCAGATCACACAAGTCCAGGTTGCGAAGTGATGTAACATGGTTATGATGATATGCATGTCTCTTTCAAATGGATGGTTGCAACCATACCATGAGCTATCATATGTGATCCTTCTCATTATTGGATGGCTACAACCATACCTTGGTTTCATTATGATCCTCTTTGACAGATGGTTGTGCCCATACCTGGATCCAATTACATGATCATCCTCTCGATGGTTGCGTTCATGCCCCGATAAATGTATCATTTGACAGAGTTCTCAGTTATGTATATGTATCTGTACTTCCTTGCAGGTTTTCCGACGGCAGACCATGGTTCCCTGCACTGATTCATAAAGCATTTCATCCCTCACTCTAGTTCGGCCTTCACGCTTTAGGGGGCATCTGTTATACAACATTTTGTCACTGTCCCTATGCTTCCCATTCCTTGATCTTGAAGGACCTCTACAGTGAACTCTACATTCTTTCCCTTCATGGAGAAACCCCCATTGTGTCCCTCTTCATGAGCAGATCAATTCCCTTTTGTACCATTTCCCCTGAAACTTCTGTTTTGCCTAGTTTACAAGATCGGCACTAATGGCCTTTGTCTCCCCTGCGCCGATGTGCAGAGATTAGCACTACTCCTCCGCTGACCGGAATGACTGAGTTGTGTTTCAATCGTGCTAGTCCTATTATGGAAAGTTTTTTAAATTAGAGCTGAAGCTTCCAGCTCTAGAAGCTTTATAACAGAATTCTGGTAAATGGCTTGGCCGCATGGGGTCAAGGATGACAGTTTGGACCCCTTTCCCCTATAATGATGGAACTACCTCAAGGGATAAGTCCTTCTCCCATAAGAAAGGGATCCATATCCCATCCATATTTCTTATATAAACCTCTCTTTTTCCCAATCACAAGCTAGTGTTAGTGTGAATGTTATAGTCACAGTTGATAGTTTTGGCAAAGTTATTGTTGAGTGTTGATACTATTTTGGAGTAGACAAGGAAGCTATTACTAGTTGTAGCTACCTAGTTGTGTGAGGGAGAAGTGTGTTTTGGTTTGGAGTGAAGCCAAAAGGGAAGAGCCTTTGAACTATTGTTGTTTGAAGCCATCGTGGAATGCTAGCAGAAGTGTGTGGGAACACGGTCTTGTCAGAGGAAGATTGTAGCGTCACGACGAATGGTTGTAATCTCTCTTTGATATTAATATATGCAACTATTGATTGATTTCCTACATGTTTTGTAATATTACATATCCATGTTTTAATGCTTCTTGACTCGTTAAGTAGGCTGAATTCCAATTTTTCTATTATTATGTTTGTGTGCTATTGTTGTTTACTTGTTTCGGGAACTTGAAGAAGGAAGAGAGAGATGGTTGGAGCGAGCAAGTGAAGACTTCATCAAACAGGATAAGCGACCAAGAGGTAGGCCCTCTTAATTGATTCTAACCTAAGGAAATCTTCCATAGAATGTATCTTTTGTGGCTAGACCCATTATCGTGCTAGAGGAATTCGTTTGTGTCTGCACTTATAATTTTACTTCACCACACCTTGTCATCTATATATTGAGGTTTTCCTCTCTTCTTAGCCCACTTTCCTTTATTCTTCTCATTACCTTTCCAATCCTACTTAGACTCAGTTTTGCACTTCGATTGCTCATAACAGTGCTTCAACTTCTGATGGGTTCCTCCAATGATCTAGGCTCATCAAACTCAATTTTTTCTTTGAATGATACTGGAAACCAACTGATGAATGTTTGAATCTCAACAACTCCAAGAATCTGCTAGTATACTCCTCATCAATCATAGATCCCATCTTCAACTCATAAAACTCCTTTGACCTGTCATCATAATGACTCTCAGATAGATACTTCTTCCTGAAAAGTCTCTCAAACTCATTCCAACTCAGATCCTCTTCTCGAATGCCTCTGACATTCTTTACTTCTTCCCACCAAATGTATGCTTTTCCTTTAAGGCTGAAAGTACTTATCCTGCCTTTCATATTCTTTGAGTAATCATATAATCTGAAAAAAAAAAAAAAAAAAATATTTATCCAAGCTTCTACATCTTGTGACTTCTTCATTTCTCCATCAAATGTAGGAGGCTTTTCTTTCTTGAACTCCTCTGGAAAGTATTGCTTCTCACTCCTCCTATACAGATGGTGATGGTGATGACGATGTTGTCTCTCTGAACTAGAACTAGAATAGAACCCACAGTTATTACCTCTCCTGTTAGGTGTATCCAAGAAACTACCATCTTTAACTATGCCATCCCTATCAAACCTATATCCTGATTGAGACCTGTTGCCATATTCCCCATTAGTCCTTTCCTCATGTCCATGACTGATCCTAAGCGGTCCTTGTCTGTGCAAATCTTATAGACTTTGAAAGATGAATGCATTAACTCTGCTTGCTTTTCCTATGCCCTAACAATTCTTTCTTGTGACTGAATGATCCTATCATTATCCGCCTTACATCTTTTGATCTCTGTTTTCAAACTTCTCAATGTATCTTCTATGTCAAGGGAGTACTCATCACCATGTTGTTCATGTGATATGTAGGGAGACTCACGTGAACTGTAGTTCACTATTCAACTAGTTATCTTGATCTTCTACTTCTTGCAAACATACCATGTTAGATAAACCAAATATAAACATAATCAACATACCTCAATGAATTTTAGGGGAGGCTATCTCGTCTGCAAAATCAATCTGGATTAGCGCAACATATGTATATATAATGAAATCAATATATCAATAATCTCAACATCAACATCATCAACTTCTACATGACGACACTATTGAAATAATTACTATCACAATACATGCATAACAAACACATAAACAACTAATATGTATGCATGAAAAACACATTTTGCCCATCCAATCCAAGTTTTGAACCTGGGAGCTCTGATACCAAACTATAACCACCCCTCCCACATTTACCTAGTTTCATCAACCTGCCAGGGTAAACATGAGACGAAGAGCTACTATGACATGACCTGACCTCATAGATCCAATTTAGGAAGTGGGGTCGACAACTAGAACTTACCAACCACAAACTGACATCCTACAGGGTTCACAAGACACTCAAGGGTAGTAAAACCACTCCGAATGCCCAAACCCTGAGCTAAATTCCATTTTTAGTGACCTAGGCCCACATCCACATGCATTACAAGGCTTCCATGCGGATATATGCCTCGAGCTGCATGCATAAGCCTGTAAGGGTGTGACTTTGGCCCAAAACTGCCAATTCAGAGGGTGTGGTCCCGAATTCTAAGCCACCATTTCAAGTTAACCTCCATACCACTACCCAAAACTCAATGAGACTTTCCAAAATGATAAATAACATCAAGAAAAATCCATACATACAAAACTTGAGCAAGCACTTGACCTAACAAGGCCTAAGCATACAGACATTTCGCCAAACATATGGTGAACAAGTAATCTACAGGTCATGAATGCATATATGAACATAGGAGTCTAAAACTTATCTGAGAATCTCCAAGAATCTCATAATAGTTGCAATAATATTTGTTAGCTCATGCATTTATTAACCATTCATCCACTAATAAAAACATATCAAGAGCCATAACTAGAACCTATTATGGAATCATGCTTATAACCAACATATAACCAGAATAATAACCATGATAGAACAACCATCAAAGCCACATAATATCAAGTACAAGTACTCACAAAATACAATAGGAAAATAGATCTTATTTTTATATGTAAAATCCAACCAAGTCAGGGACTTCCATGCACCACCTAACCATAGATTGGGCTGAACCAAATCTCTCTTTCAATGAATCACCTCCACGCCTATTACACAGCAATTTGTCACTGTCCTTGTACTCCCTATTCCTTGATCTTGGAGGACCTTAGTAAACCCTGTGTACTTCCCTATCATGAAGAACATCTCTCTGAGTCACTTTCCATCTGCAAATCATTTTCCCTTACATCATTTCCTGAGATACTTCCTATAAACCCAGTTTTAAAGGTCAGCGCTTCACCACGCCGATTTGCTGAGAATAACAGTGAGCCCCGTGGCGATCAGTGTTGTTATCCCTTCATTAACCGTGTCGATCCTCTTTTGGAAAGTTTTCAAAAATGGAGTCAAAGCTTCTAGGTCTAGAAGCTTCGTGAACGGAAGTCTGGTAAATGGTTAGTCGAGATAGAGTCAAGAGAGCATGTTTGGGCTCCTTTCCCTATTAAGAAGGAACTAACCCAAGAGATAAGGCTTCTTCCCATCATAAGAGGAACCACATCCCCTCTCACATGCCTATATAATCCCTTTATATTCCAACCTCTGGTAGTCTTGGGATGAGCCTTGGATGCAGCTTGGATTTAGCTTGGAAGATTGGAGAGCTTGCTAGTCTTAGCTCTTAGTTTATGCTTGTTAAAAGCTTGTTAAAGGGAGAATAGCTTGTAGAATGTTTTGGTGTGAACAAGGAGAAAGAGACCTTAAATTCCCATGATTGAGGTGTTTGAGGAGATGTTAGAGTGATGCTTGGGATGTAGACCCATCCAAGGAAACCTGCAACGCTAAGGCGAAGGTTGTAATTTCCTTTTTGTCATATTAATACAACTAATGTTTTGTTTCCTATATCAAGTTCAATAATGTATTTGGTAGCTTAAGACTCCTTAGCCTCTTAAGTAGATTGGATTCGATTTTATGCTATCACGTTTGTTGTCATTTCTTACATGTTTGTTTCAGGTACTTGAACAAAAGGAACGAAAGAAAGTTGGAGCAAGGAAGAAAGATCACCATCAAGTGGATTAGCATTATAAGAGGTAGGCCCTCTTATTCGATTATAATCTAAGGAAATTTACATTAGATTGTCTTATTTGTGGCCAGACCCTCTCCCCTGGGGTAGAGGGATTGCCTTTGTCCACAGAGGGAATCTTCCTACACAACAAATTTGTGACTCCACTAGGGAACATCCCTCTCTTTGGATTGTTCTTCATCTCATGGTTTGTGACGGCTTTTGTCGTACCACTATTTCTCCTTTGTTTTCTGAATTTCACCATTTGCAGTCTTTGATTTTGAATTTAGACTGGTTAGTTTGTCTGTGGTTTGAGAAAAAAATTATTTTTCTTTGAATCCCTCAATCAATGTTGTTATTTTGTTGATATTCGTGCCAACCAGCACTAGTTCTGCTTAGACAGTCGTGCCATAGCCCTTTATGGTGCTTTCTACCCGTTAAACAGTCACACTAATTCCTGTAGGTTGAAACCAGGGTTTCTTTAAAACCATATGCTAGTGTGTCTTGCCCTCCTAGATTCTATTTCTTCTCTCTATTCTCCCTATGAACTAAGATGACTAGGATCCTTTGTTTGCTAGGTTTGATTGATTGATTGGCTTGAAGTTTCATTGCTTGATTTTTTTGAGCTTTTGGATGGTTCCTATGACCCTAGGACATCTAGGTCAATTTCCGTTCATTTGTTAATTCACTCATTGTTTCAAGTTTCTAATTTGTTGCTTCATTTAATCCATCTTTCAGTCACAACATCTTTATTGCTTCATTTTCGATCGAATGAGCGAAAGAGCCTCGTTTTTTCTCTTATTTAGAGTGTTTCTTTTCTCTTTTCGAGCACAGATTACATTGCTTTGTTTTTCGATTGAAGCATTTGAGTGTTTGATTTGTTTGATTCAAGAAGAAGTTGCTTTTAGTTTCGTTTATCATGCTTAGGATTTGATTGATGCTTGTTTGTTTGGAATTGTGAAAATTTTCATCAAAAATGCTCTATGTGATTCATTTTGCATTTTATGAAACGAAGAACAGCATTCTAGTTTACTTAAGCGAAAATATTGCATTAGTAGTGTTATTAAGGAGCTAGAATTGCATCCTCATATGCATGGAAATGAAATGAAACTTCTTTTGTTGTTAAGGGAAGATTAAGTGCATTTAGGACATGTATTAGTAAAGATTTCATTCTTTGGTTGTTGCATTGATTGTGTGTTCTTTATCCATCAATTAATGTAAATTTCATCGAAAACAAAGATTTATTTTCTCATTTAGCTGCATATAGAAGTTTTTATATGATAGCAGTAGGGCCTTGAACTTGAAACCTAATTCAAGATCAACCATTAAAATTGATTGAATTAACCTAAGGAAGCATTGAAACTTAACGCTCACATTTAGTGGTCGTTAGTGTTGGTAGCTTTATCCCTCCATCAGTGATCAAATTGCTCTTTTTGCATTCGTGTTAGGTGTCTCATCTGATTAGTTGCATTCCATTAGGTCATGGATCAACAGATGGTAGTGGTTTTATGTCAATTTCCCTCGTGTCATTCATTTGCTGACCTGTTGTCACATTTTTTAGGTTATTTATTGTCATCCAGTTTCATTTCATTCATAAAAACCAATTTTAGGGTTTTGTCTCACTAGGTCTAGGGTTTGTCATCATAGTCATCAAAAACTGAATAAAAGGTCAGCAGGCACATGAGGAGGATAAATAAACTCATAAAATCATAAATTTTACTTTTGTTAGGCTCCATAAATTTGTTTTACAAATTTCATGTAATTTCAAATGTTTCTATATGTAATAAGTTCAGCAACTGCTCTTGGTCACCTTGCCAACTCCAACCACTGCAAAAAACAAAATCACCTATGCATCAGTCCATCAATTGATCAAGAAAAGTCAAACTTCAAATGAAAAATAGAGTTTTTAAAGAAAAATGACTAAGACTTTAGAAAATTGGGTTTGGTAAATGAAGAAATTAAAGTCAAGGGGATATAAAGCTCTTCTATGTGTTCGAAGTCTTCATTTTTGCAAGTGAGTGAGCTAAAGGCAAAAAATTCGCGTTTTTGGGAGAAAGAGGTGAAACTGAGCAAAAAAATCGAAATTTCACCGGCGCTGCGCACCTGGGATCTAGCGCTACGCACCTACCTAGCGTTGCGCCCCTGGCGCAGTTTTTACACTGAGATTTGTTCGGGCGCTACACATACAAATTGTGTTGCGCACCTGAGAGGCAGCGCTACACACCTGTCTGTTGAGCTTCAAAGCAATTTTCATCACCTTCCTCTGCTACTAATTTCACAATTGACCTCTCGTCAAGTAAGTGAAGCTTCTCATCTTGTATAGCAAGGGGTTTCTCATCGATTGTGGTGATTTGTATGTCTCTAAAACTAAACCCTAGCAATCCTCCAAATTGTCTTGTAAATTTGCATAGGGTATTGTCTTCTACTATTTTTATTCCCTTACATTATTTTCCTACACCCCATTCCCTTAAACTAAATTTCCCTAAATCCCTTTCCCTTTCCCTTTCCCAAAATCATTAGCACTTGCTTCCCAAAACCCATTCCCATTTACTAAACCCTAACCCTTTATTCTATCCCCAAAACCCTAACTCCCATTTCCCATTCCCTCATCTACATTCATAATACTAGCCATTCTCTCATTTCCCAAAAGAAAACAGCAGTCACTTCCTACATACATTATTCACCCTCATACTTTAAAACTCTCTTCATACTCATCAGTTTTTGCTCCAAATTCATAAGCATGGAGACAGATTCAAACTATGTGAGGGAAGATAAAACTTTCAATGATTCCTCCCGAGAAGCTCATGTGCCAAGAAAACCACATAAAGGAGGGAAATTCATCCAGGAGGAGCCCACCACTCTCACAGAATTACTTGCTTTCCCTCTTGCTGTAACTTGTTTTCAACACCAGTCTTGTTATTAGTTTTGTGAAATGGTAGAGCGGGTGAAATATCATCATGAGCTTGATAGGTTATTTGTTCTTCATCTTCATAATGGCCAGGTGAACCTTGTTGGTGTCTCTTTCACCTTGACACCTAAAATCATTGCAGCAGCAACAGGCATCCCTAATGTAGGTGAACAGTGGAATAAGGGGCAGCTTGTGGGCAGAGAGCATTATGAGCCTTAAATTAAGGTTGGTTATCACAGGCAAATCAACAAGGTTTTTCCTTTTAAATACTTGCAAAACACTTATGCTCCACTCATGAAACTCATCATCAAGTATTTTACCTGTGAAGGGAGGTTTTCCCGTCTATATACATACCATGTCAGATTGTTGATGCGTTTCACAAGAGTGAGGATGATGAACCTCCCATACTTTTATTGAGAAGATGGCTCTATATGTGCAAAGGAAATATTTTCCTGAGCAGTTCAGCAGCATTTACCATTTCTCGTTGATTAAAATTGTTGTTTTGCATTAGCTAAGCTTGTTGAACATACCATGGGATACCTTCATTGCACATGAGATTTTCAAAGGCCCTCAGGTGATTCCATCGGTGCTTCAAGAGGAAGGAAGGCCTTCAAACCAGTCAAATGTTCATGAGACTGAAACTTTAGGTGTACCAGTGTTTGTCACTTATGAGAAAGGCACCAGGGGACCTTTTGCAGCTGCCAAACAAGTACTATCTCATTTTCTTCACCAGATCATAGGCAAATGCTATCTTCACCAGGGGCGAAAGGGGCTTTGCCTTCTTCTTTAGCTGAACAGACACAAGGCAAAGACAAAGGAAAGAAACAACTGCATGATGAAGGCCCTACTGAAGGGCAAGACAGGGATTTTGTTTTGGTTGATGAAGATGACATTGATTTGGGCTCTCAAAGCTCAAGACTCAAGGATATGATCATCAAAGAGAAGGAGGCAGAAATCCAAGCCTTATCACTTGACCTTAAGAGGGCCAAATGGATCATTAACTTTCTTGAGTAGGAGAACAAGCGACTGGAGAACAAACAAGTTATTATGGAACTTCAAACAATTAGAAAAAACATGCAAGTGGCAAAAAGAAGAAAAATCAAGATGACATCTCTTGAGCAAGAAATTGAGGCTGACCGGGAATCATGGTTAGAGAGGGAAAGCATTCATCTAGAGAAATTGCTTGAGAAAGCCAACAAAGAGAAGAAAATGTTGCGCCATATGGCCTATCACTACTTAACCCGGAACAAAATTTGCAAAACAAGGGTGAAGAGGTTAAAGGCCAAGCTAAGAAGAGTTTTGAGGAGAAAAAAAGAACAAGATAAGCTCAAGATGTTGGACAAAGCATCATTGGCCCAGCAAAGCACCAAAAAAGGATCACTCATGCCAAATTTCAAGGAATTTGGAGTTTTGTCCTTTTTGAAATTTTTAATGCAAAAAACAGGTTTTTTCAATAGGTTTTGTTGGGGGCATCCATTCATAAAAAGGTTTGCATTTTTGGAATCAGCATGAAAAAATATGCATGCTCAGGAATGGCTGAGATTTTTGGACAAGTTTTGAGTCTCCAAAAGGGCAAAAAACACTCAAAAAGTGCCCTTTGTGCCACTTTTTTGCCACACATGAAGCAGTCTTGGGAGATTCCATTTTTGGAGGAGAAAATGAACTCCAAATCCAATAATTCAAGTTGTTCCCAAAAGTAGACTCACCAAGCTTTCCAACGAGCTATCTTGCACCTGATTTAGACTTCGGGAAGCCTTCCAAAAGTGGCCTGGAAAAAGTGTTATGCATAGGATCAATGGCGCTGCGCATAGGAGAAATTTTGCCTGTTTTGCTTGTTTGTTCAGAATTTCTCCCAGTTTAGCTGTCAGTTGACTTTTTCTTCTCTATTTCGTAAATTAATAATGTAATATGATGTGATATGATTTACTATGATGTAAATATGATAAAAAATGACTTGAGGGGGTAGATACATCAGTTAGAATTGGTTGGAGGATGAATGAATTAGTTTCCATAATTTTAGAGGCAAGTTGTTCCACTGCCTATTTTGTAGTTCCTAGTTTAGATGTTGTTGAAACAGCTCCTTGACTCATGGATTACACCCCCAATGGCTAGCATAGGTGATTTGATGCCTATATATTGTACTTTCTTAGTCATTTGTCAAGGTTGGACTCTTGTGGATGAGTTGATCACTATTGTAAATCACTTCTACAGTTTGGCAAGAAAATGAGCCAGGGTTTTGCAGCATTTTGTGGGATTCTTGCGGTAATGTGTCTTGGCATTGTTTTCTCTTCTGTAATTTAGTTTCTCTTATGTGTATGTGTTCCAGCATCTATTTATTTCTTCATAACTAAATGAATCAAGAGAACTAGGTAGAATCCATTGATATTCAGTGCTCTGCCTAGAGGATACATTTAGTTTTTAATGTTTTCTGCTGATTGAAGAGGACTCATGAACCTTGCATTCCCTCTCCAACTCCTCATCAGTCTTTAGACTCACCATCACATTCATTTCAAAGTGCTAAAACACTTTCCTACCTCGCCCCACAGAAACCTTTGCAAATTTGAGTTGATTTCCTGGACCCAAAGTTGCCTTCCTCGTCTCATCCAGCAACCAACCATTAAAATCAATCAAAATCCTCTTAGCAAATATACCTAGCCTAAAATCAGCATTAATTTTCAGTCATCTCAAAGCCTTAGTTGCCATATTTTTTTTAGAGTGACAAGGAGAGAGCCCTCTCCAGACCTTGTAGGGCTAGCTACCAGGTTAAGCGTGGTTTGATGTTACCCTAGACCTGCCTTTCTTCAGCCTGAGGTAGATTTGGGCACTAACAGTGGTCTATGCTAGAGACGTGTTCCGGCGTCTTTAAACCTAGCAGTTGTCTTTCTATTTAGACAACACTAGCATGGACTTGTGCTCCTCGTACCATCGTGTATATAAAAGAAGACCCATATAGGTTACAATCCTTTATCCATAGGAACCAGATTTTGCTACCTTGTAAATGTGATACATCGAACACAACATTCAGGGAGATTTCCTGCTCGTACTTTTCAGTTCATTGGGAGGTATTCTACAATTCACGATTACCTGGTAATCCTTTATGCCTAGAGTACCCTGAGTAGTCATTTTTGATCTTTACTAACTCTTTAAATTTGAAAATATCTTCGAGCACTTGTCATTCCGAACTCGTTAAATCTGAAAGCGACTAGAGTCACCTTTCGTCCTTTTCTCAACTCTTAAAACATGAAAAGGCAAAGTTTTCTTTCAGTGTCTTAAAATTAACTACCCATGAAATATTCCTAGTTAAAGTTATCTTCCTTAGTGATTCTTTAGGGTCGATTCCAACGGAAACATTTCTAGAGTCTACCAGTCAAGGATTCCCCTCAAATGGGAATCCTGGTCCTTTTCCTTCTTTTGGAAATGTTATTGCTCCTTATATGGAAATGTTGTCCCTCCCTGGGTTAACCATTGGTTTACCTATCTGGTTATTTTTGTCCTCGGTGATCCCGAGTGTCCCAACTCATTACCATCCATCTCCTTCATTTTAACCACATCACGTTGATTCTAGGGTTGACCTCTCACCTTCTTCCCCTATTTCTTCACCTCCCTCTTCTACTTCGCCTGGTGAAAGTTTGAAATCCAGTAACCAGGAGGCTAAGAAGAAGAAGAAGAAGACAAAGAAGAAGAATTTAGATAAGCGAGAGGCCAACTGTGTAGTTGTTACTCCAAATGCACCTCTCGTAGACAAACCTTTCGATCCTCCACGGAAGGTCAGATTCCCTTGCAAGCTGTGTAAGGGTGACCATCTCCTTCAAGATTGTCTGGCATCCCCAGAGTCTTAGAGGTATGGTCTCAAGACCTGAATCGACCATCCCCATCGACCTCTGGAGATCATGTCGATGCTACACCTTCAGCTAATGATGGTAAGAAGAAGGGAAATATTAGATTCCCTTGTAGGTTATGTGAAGGGGAGCATCTTCTTCACCTTTGTCCTCATATGAATAAAGCTTCCAAAATTTTGGAAAACCTTATAGCTTCTCAAGCCCAACTCCTTGTTGGTTATCAGAGACTTTCTTCTGACCCTCTCCTAGTTGGTAAAGAGATTGACTTGGATTCGTCTCTTACCCATCCCGCTCTTCCTAAGTATGACTCTCTTATGTCTATTCCCGATGAACCATTAGTCGGAAAGAGTGGCGACTTGACGCCACCTTCAATCGTTCACTTCGTTCCCGAAGAGAGTGATGAGCATACTACTCATGTTCTTCTCGTCTCCTCTGATTCTCATGAATCGAATAGTGGCCCTTCCGTCCCAGTTGTTCAAGAGAGTCCTTCTCCTTTTCCTATAAAGCATGGGGGCAATCATACGATACCCCCACCAAGTAGTTCTGTCGTTTCTTTTGATTGGAGTCAATTGACTGCTTTCTGCCTTCCATCTTATGTTCCATTCTATATCATAGTAAGAGCCTATAATATGGTAGTACGTGGCACTATATTAGACGAAGGCACATCTATTAGCATCATGTCTTCTACTACTTCGCAACCTTTTGGTTACCCACAACTTGTGCCTGTCACCCAGAATCTGTTGGCTTTCAACAGAGGAACCAGTCAACCCTTAGGGATCCTTCTAAAGTTCCCTATTTGTTTCAAGCTTGTGTAAAAATGAAACCAAACTCAAGCATAGTTTGTCTTTGTTTCAAGGTTGTGTAAAAATGAAACCAAACTTAAGCTTAATTTTTTGTTTCAAGCTTATGTAAACATGAAACCGAATTCAAGCAGAGTTCCCCATGGTTCAAGCTTGTTGATCCAGGTGGATATTGATGGCCACCTGCCAAGTCCACCTGGACCCCCACCATTGTCTTTATCAGCATTTTCAGTTTCCTTAATTGTAGCACAACTTACTATTTTTAGCAGTTTTTCGGGTCCTGAACTTCCGGAGCCGTTTTGAGGCCCTAAACGACGTTTTTTGGGGAATCCGGGGGCAACATGGGTCCTAAATGGACCGATGTTGCCCGTTCCAACAATGATAGTGCTCGGATAGATCTTTCTAATGAGCTATTGTACGCGTCAAACGGAGATCATATGCCAAAGTTACGACCCCGGGAAGTGGATGTACCAATTTACCCCAAACGGGGCCCACAGTTTGGCGTTTCATCTCCTAGGGTTAGGTTTTGGAATGTTAAGGGTTTTCCATTGTTTCTCAACAATAAATAGGCCTTCGAGCCTCATTGTAACACAGTTTAGAGGCATGTATCCATCACATCTCTTCTCAGAGATAAGCTACCATCGCCCTAGCTGATTTATTTCCATTTCTGGGTGTAAGCATATTTCAGTATTTTCCATTAATGAAATGAAGTATTATTTCCGCTGCATCTTTGTGTATATGGTTATCTCTGTAATTTGTTGCGTTCCTGTTTAAATCTGGATCAGTGGTATCAAAGCGGTCTGCTTTTTCTCTGTTTTTCTTTGCATGTCCCCAACAAGGACGGGATATAAGGAGTTAGGGCTTGAACTGGTTGAACCCTTGCAAGACCAGCCTCGCAAATCCCGACGGCCTCCCATGGCGGACGAGAAGAAAGACGAGGGGGCAGGAGATCCCATCAAAATCTTGCTCGAAGAAGCCCTCGAGCGACAACGGAACGCGATGATGGACAGCTTTGCCCAGATCCTTCAGCGGCTACCTAGAAGCAACGCATCGGCTTCCAGTAGCTACTCTGGAAACGCCACACCCTTTAAGGTACAAGTTAATTTTGAAATCCCCATATTAGAGGGTCAGATAGACGCAGATGCCGTAGATAAATGGTTAAATCTGCTAGAGGGTTATTTTTTTGTTCATGAATTTTCGAGTCGGGAAAAGATTGTTTTTGCTCTTCTCAAAGCAGCCCCCCACGTCAAGGACTGGTGGGAAACCTACTGCGAGCAGAAGGATGAAAGTACTGGCTCACTATTTTCAGCCGCACCCACCTGGGATTCGTTCCGGGATGCCATCAAGGAGCAGTACTACCCTGTCGGAAGCTATGAGGATGAATACATAAAGTGGACCACGCTACGGCAGGGAAGGGACCAAGACATGCCGGAGTTCACCAATCTTTTCCATACCCTTCGCACAAAGTTGGGTATCAAGGATTCGGAGCAACATTTGATACTCAAATACCGTGGCTGCCTGCACAAGTACATCCAGGAAGAAATACAATTCCTAAACATCCCCTCGCTCGGCGCAGCATACTGATATGCCGTCAAGGTCGAGCAGAAGTTTAAACAAAAGAAGCGAGACTTTGGATCTGCGAATCCAAAGGGGAAAGGTGCCCCTAAACCACATAACAAAGGACAAAGCCAAGGCGGGACATCCCAAGACAACCAGCCGAAGCTGCAAGCAAAGAACAACGCCGCGAAGCCGAGAAAGGACACTGGAAAATGGTGTGAGTTCCATAAGAGCTCCACTCACAACACAAGTGAGTGTCGGGCCAAGCAGTCACTGGTGGCTGAGCTAAAGGTTTCAGAATCAGATGCATGTTCCGACTCTAAGTCAGAACCCGATAAGGGGTATGAAAAAGGGAAGCAGATCATTGATGCGGATCCCAGCGCCACTGTTGCTACCGCAAAGATCCAGAAAAATGAACCCGAAGATCCAGAGGAGGAGGAGCATCTCTTCCACTCCCAGATGTGGGTAAAGGGCTCCCCGATACAGTTCATTGTTGATAGCGGGAGTCAAAAGAACCTCATTTCGGCAGAGGTCGTGAAGCCGTTGGGCTTACCGACCACAGCACATCCACAACCATACACCATTGGGTGGCTTCACCAAGTACGAGATCTTTGCGTAAGCCAGCAGTGTCGCCTTCCATACAACATCAAGCCCTTCACGGATGAGGTATTGCGTGACATTGCTCCCCTTGAAGTTTGTGATGTATTACTAGGACAACCATACTTGTGGAAGCGACATGCTGTGTATGAATCAAGGCCCTGTGCTGTTATTATTACATTGGGAAATAAGTTGTTCAGGATACCAGAGGTAGCACCACCTGCCGCCATGTCTTCGATTACTGCAAAACAATGCGGTAAGATCATTTCCAAAACCAGGAAATTTGTTTTCCTGATGATACGCCCTCAAGGAAAGAAGAAGACAGTGGTCGCGGCCTCCAAACGGGGTCCCTCTGCACGACAACTACAGATGGACAAGATTGTGGAGGAGTACGAGGACATCTTCACCTCCCCGGCAGGGGTTCCTCTGCACTGTCAAGTCAAGCACTCCATTGATCTGACCCCAGGTGCGCCACTACCCAATGGACCAATTTATCGGCGCTCTATTCTAGAGAACGATGAAATCAAGAGGCAAATTCAGGAGCTCATGCAGAAAGGTCACATCCGTCCGAGTTCATCGCCCTGTGGGAGTCCGATCGTGTTGGTACAGAAGAAGGATGGGACGTGGAGACTCTGTATTGACTATCGGGCGCTGAACAAGATCACTGTCTGTAATAGGTATCCAATCCCGCGGATTGATGACCTCCTAGACCAACTAAAGGGGGCAAAATATTTCAGCAAGATCGATCTGAAGTCAGGATATCACCAGGTACCAATCGAACCCTCCGATGTGTGGAAGACTGCCTTCAAATCCAAGGAGGGCCTCTTCGAATGGTTGGTCATGCCTTTCGGATTGACGAATGCTCCTGCAACCTTTATGAGGCTAATGGATGACATCTTGCAGCCATTCACCAACTCTTTTGTAGTAGTATACTTGGATGACATTCTGATCTTCAGCCAGAGTTGGGAAGAGCACCTCCACCACATCCGACAGGTTCTCCAAACACTGCGGCAACACAAGCTATATGCAAATTTGGAGAAATGCACTTTTGGCATGACCCAGGTTCAGTATCTAGGATACATCATTGATGAACAGGGGGTGCATGTCGATCCAGCCAAGATCCAAGTCATTCGGGATTGGCCCTCTCCAACCACTCTAACAGAGCTCCGCAGCTTTCTAGGTCTTGCCAACTTCTACCGCAGATTTGTGTTGGGGTTTTCTCATATTTCTTGGCCCTTGAGTCAAGTCACCAAGGGCGGGGCGAAAGCAAAATTCTTTTGGTCTGAATCTCAACAGAAGGCATTCAGGGAGTTGAAGGATCGCCTCTGCACGGCACCAGTGCTCGCGTTACCAGATTTACAACAACCATTTGAGGTCGAGACAGATGCCTCTGACTATGCTATTGGGGCAGTCCTTACTCAACATGGACATCCAGTGGCATATCACAGTGAAACACTTTCAGACACAGTCCGGAAGTACCCCACTTATGATAAAGAGATGTATTCCATTGTACAGGCCTACCGACAATGGAAGCATTACATTTTGGGGAAGGAAACGGTCATCCACACAGACCACCGACCTCTGCAGTTCATACAGACCCAAGGGAAATTGCAGAATGATTGCCATCAGAAGTGGTCTACATACCTGCAACAGTTTCACTTGAATATCAAGTATAAAAAGGGCAGCTCCAATAATGTTACAGATTGCCTCAGTGGACCACCGATCATGGCGCTAACCACCGTGCTCAACTCTTGTGGGCACGAGACTTCTGATTGGCCACTTCTCTACAAAAGCGACCCAGAATTCGGCCACACATATCAGACACTCTTGGAGGGTCGGCATGTTGCAAATTTTCACCTCCAGGATGCCCTATTATGCCACCTCGGTCACCTCTGTGTTCCTTCAAGCGAGCGTGCCAAGATGATTTGGGAAGCACACTACAGTCGGGCTGCTGGGCATTTCGGGGTCGAGAAAACAGTGGCAGTACTACAAAATTATTTCTATTGCCCGAATCTTCGACAGGATGTTGGGAAGTACATCCGATCATGTATTGCCTGTGCCATTTCCAAACCGACCATTAAGAAGCACGGCCTCTATACCCCATTGCCTACCCCTAGTCGACCTTGGGAATCCATCTCCATGGATTACATGTCAGGCCTTCCTTCCACTAAACATGGAAATGACTGTGTTTTTGTGGTCGTCGACAGGTTCTCGAAGATGGCCATTATGATGGCCTGCAAGAATAATATCACAGCAGAAGCCACTGCTAAACTCTTCTTTGAACGAGTGTGGGTGCACTTTGGGATCCCACAGTCTATCATCTCAGATCGGGACAGTCGGTTTCTCAGCACATTTTGGTCCAGTCTCTGGTCAATGCTGGACACCAAACTCACGAAGTCCACAACCTTCCATCCTCAAACTGATGGCCAGACAGAGGTTGTCAATAGGATGATTGTGCACATTCTGCGCATGTATAACTCAAAGCATCCACGCACATGGGACGAGAGCCTCCCCTATGTTCAGCACAGCTACAACCGAGCTCTTCACAGCTCCACTGGCCATAGCCCTTTTCAGGTGGGTTTGGGATTCCAGCCACTATGCCCCATTGATGTGGCCATGCCACTTGCAGCTACTCACATGAATTCAGCTCATGTCCAGTACGAAACAGATAAGGCCACCAGCTTCATTGAGCGCATCCAACATATTCGCCAGCAGGTCCATGACATTCTTGAGAAATCAAATGCCAAGTACAAGCAGTGACATGATCAACATCAGGTGCCACACAAGTTTCAGGTGGGCGACAAAGTCTGGTTGCATTTGCAGAAGGAACGCCTTACTGGAGCCTATCGGAAATTGAGACCACTCCAATATGGTCCTTACACCATTACTAAGGCCATGGGAGACAATGCGTTTGAGCTCAGCATTCCCCCATTCCTTGGCCTGCACCCAGTGTTCAATGTGGACCGCCTTCGGCCATACTTTCCACCATTGCTAGACACATCCGACATTGCAGAACAGCTCAAACCCACAGAATTAAATCCAGATTGCATGGAACAAGCTGCAACTGATCGGATCATGGACACACAGATCAAGAACACTCGCCAACAGAATTTCCAACTGTATCGAGTTGTCAAAGCAGGCCAACTCCTTCAGCAGGGCAAGTGGCTCACAAGGGAACAAGTTCAGTAGAAGTTTCCTCATCTCATGGAGGAGCTCAACGCAATGGGGACCATTGCTTCCTAAGGGGGGAGGAATGATCCAGGTGGATATTGGTGGCCACCTGCCAAGTCCACCTGGACCCCCACCATTGTCTTTCTCAGCATTTTCAGTTTCCTTAATTGTAGCACAACTTACTATTTTTAGCAGTTTTTCGGGTCCTGAACTTCCGGAGCCGTTTTGAGGCCCTAAACGACGTTTTTGGGGGAATCCGGGGGCAACATGGGTCCTGAATGGACCGATGTTGCCCATTCCAACAATGAAAGTGCTCGGATAGATCTTTCTAATGAGCTATTGTACGCGTCAAACGGAGATCATATGCCAAAGTTACGACCCCGGGAAGTGGATGTACCAATTTACCCCAAACGGGGCCCACAGTTTGGCGTTTCATCTCCTGGGGTTAGGTTTTCGAATGTTAAGGGTTTTCCATTGTTTCTCAACAATAAATAGGCTTTCGAGCCTCATTGTAACACAGTTCAGAGGCATGTATCCATCACATCTCTTCTCAGAGATAAGCTACCATCGCCCTAGCTGGTTTATTTCCATTTCTGGTTGTAAGCATATTTCAGTATTTTCCATTAATGAAATGAAGTATTATCTCCGCTGCATCTTTGTGTATATGGTTATCTATGTAATTTGTTGCGTTCCTGTTTAAATCTGGATCAGTGGTATTAGAGCGGTCTACTTTTTCTCTGTTTTTCATTGCATGTCCCCAACAAGGTCGGGATATAAGGAGTTAGGGCTTGAACTGGTTGAACCCTTGCAAGACCAGCCTCGCAAATCCCGACGGCCTCCCATGGCGGACGAGAAGAAAGACGAGGGGGCAGGAGATCCCATCAAAATCTTGCTCGAAGAAGCCCTCGAGCGACAACGGAACGTGATGATGGACAGCTTTGCCCAGATCCTTCAGCGGCTACCCAGAAGCAACGCATCGGCTTCCAGCAGCTACTCTGGAAACGCCACACCCTTTAAGGTACAAGTTAATTTTGAAATCCCCATATTCGAGGGTCAAATAGACGCAGATGTCGTAGATAAATGGTTAAATCTGCTAGAGGGTTATTTTTCTGTTCATGAATTTTTGAGTCAGGAAAAGATTATTTTTGCTCTTCTCAAAGCAGCCCCCCAAGTCAAGGACTGGTGGGAAACCTACTGCGAACAGAAGGATGAAAGTACTGGCTCACTATTTTCAGCCGCACCCACCTGGGATTCGTTCCAGGATGCCATCAAGGAGCAGTACTACCCTGTCGGAAGCTATGAGGATGAATACATAAAGTGGACCACGCTGCGGCAGGGAAGGTACCAAGACGTGCCGGAGTTCACCAATCTTTTCCATACCCTTCGCACAAAGTTGGGTATCAAGGATTCGGAGCAACATTTGATACTCAAATACCGTGGCTGCCTGCACAAGTACATCCAGGAAGAAATACAATTCCTAAACATCCCCTCGCTCGGCGTAGCATACCGATATGCCGTCAAGGTCGAGCAGAAGTTTAAACAAAAGAAGCGAGACTTTGGATCTGTGAATCCAAAGGGGAAAGGTGCACCTAAACCACAGAACAAAGGACAAAGCCAAGGCGGGACATCCCAAGACAACCAACCGAAGCTGCAAGCAAAGAACAGCACCGCGAAGCCGAGAAAGGACACTGGAAAATGGTGCGAGTTCCATAAGAGCTCCACTCACAACACAAGTGAGTGTCGGGCCAAGCAGTCACTGGTGGCTGAGCTAAAGGTTTCAGAATCAGATGCATGTTCCGACTCTGAGTCAGAACCCGATAAGGGGTATGAAAAAGGGAAGCAGATCATTGATGCGGATCCCAGCGCCACTGTTGCTACCTCAAAGATCCAGAAAAATGAACTCGAAGATCCAGAGGAGGAGGAGCGTCTCTTCCACTCCCAGATGTGGGTAAAGGGCTCCCCGATACAGTTCATTGTTGATAGCGGGAGTCAAAAGAACCTCATTTCGGCAGAGGTCGTGAAGCGGTTGGGCTTACCGACCACAGCACATCCACAACCATACACCATTGGGTGGCTTCACCAAGGACGAGATCTTCGCGTAAGCCAACAGTGTCGCCTTCCATACAACATCAAGCCCTTCACGGATGAGGTATTGCGTGACATTGCTCCCCTTGAAGTTTGTGATGTATTACTAGGACAACCATACTTGTGGAAGCGACATGCTATGTATGAATCAAGGCCCCGTGCTGTTATTATTACATTGGGAAATAAGTTGTTCAGGATACCAGAGGTAGCACCACCTGTCGCCATCTCTTTGATTACTGCAAAACAATGCAGTAAGATCATTTCCAAAACCAGGAAATTTTTTTTCCTGATGATACGCCCTCAAGGAAAGAAGAAGACAGTGGCTGTAGCCTCCAAACGGGGTCCCTCTGCACGACAACTACAGATGGACAAGATTGTGGAGGAGTACGAGGACATCTTCACCTCCCCGGCAAGGGTTCCTCTGCACTGTCAAGTCAAGCACTCCATTGATCTGACCCCAGGTGCGCCGCTACGCAATGTACCATTTTATCGGCGCTCTGTTCTGGAGAACGATGAAATCAAGAGGCAGATTCAGGAGCTCCTGCAGAAAGTTCACATTCGTTCGAGTTCATCGCCCTGTGGGAGTCCGATCGTGTTGGTACAGAAGAAGGATGGGACGTGGAGACTCTGTATTGACTATCGGGCGCTAAACAAGATCACTGTCCGTAATAGGTACCCGATCCCGCGGATTGATAACCTCCTAGACCAACTAAAGGGGGCAAAATATTTCAGCAAGATCGATCTGAAGTCAGGATATCACCAGGTACCAATCGAACCCTCCGATGTGTGGAAGACTGCCTTCAAATCCAAGGAGGGCCTCTTCGAATGGTTGGTCATGCCTTTCGGATTGACGAATGCTCCTGCAACCTTTATGAGGCTAATGGATGACATCTTGCGGCCATTCACCAACTCCTTTGTAGTAGTATACTTGGATGACATTCTGATCTTCGGCCAGAGTTGGGAAGAGCACCTCCACCACATCCGACAGGTTCTCCAAACACTGCGGCAACACAAGCTATGTGCCAATTTGGAGAAATGCACTTTTGGCATGACCCAGGTTCAGTATCTGGGATACATCATTGATGAACAGGGGGTGCATGTCGATCCAGCCAAGATCCAAGTCATTCGGGATTGGCCCTCTCCAACCACTCTAACAGAGCTCCGCAGCTTTCTAGGTCTTGCCAACTTCTACCGCAGATTTGTGTTGGGGTTTTCTCATATTTCTTGGCCCTTGAGTCAAGTCACCAAGGGCGGGGCGAAAGCAAAATTCTTTTGGTCTGAATCTCAACAGAAGGCATTTAGGGAGTTGAAGGATCGCCTCTGCACGGCACCAGTGCTCGCGTTACCAGATTTACAACAACCATTTGAGGTCGAGACAGATGCCTCTGACTATGCTATTGGGGCAGTCCTTACTCAACATGGACATCCAGTGGCATATCACAGTGAAACACTTTCAGACACAGTCCGGAAGTACCCCACTTATGATAAAGAGATGTATTCCATTGTACAGGCCTGCCGACAATGGAAGCATTACATTTTGGGGAAGGAAACGGTCATCCACACAGACCAACGACCTCTGCAGTTCATACAGACCCAAGGGAAATTGCAGAATGATCGCCATCAGAAGTGGTCTACATACCTGCAATAGTTTCACTTGAATATCAAGTATAAAAAGGGCAGCACCAATAATGTTACAGATTGCCTCAGTGGACCACCGATCATGGCGCTAACCACCGTGCTCAACTCTTGTGGGCACGAGACTTCTGATTGGCCACTTCTCTACAAAAGCGACCCAGAATTCAGCCACACATATCAGAAACTCTTGGAGGGTCGGCATGTTGCATATTTTCACCTCTAGGATGCCCTATTATGCCACCTCGGTCACCTCTGTGTTCCTTCAAGCGAGCGTGCCAAGATGATTTGGGAAGCACACTACAGTCGGGCTGCTGGGCATTTCAGGGTCGAGAAAACAGTGGCAGTACTGCAAAATTATTTCTATTGGCCGAATCTTTGACAGGATGTTGGGAAGTACATCTGATCATGTACTACCTGTGCCATTGTCAAACCGACCATTAAGAAGCACGGCCTCTATACCCCGTTGCCTACCCCTAGTCGACCTTGGGAATCCATCTCCATGGATTACATGTCAGGCCTTCCTTCCACTAAACATGGAAATGACTGTGTTTTTTTGGTCATTGACAGGTTCTCGAAGATGGCCATTATGATGGCCTGCAAGAAGAATATCACAGCAGAAGCCACTGCTAAACTCTTCTTTGAACGAGTGTGGGTGCACTTTGGGATCCCACAGTCTATCATCTCAGATCGGGACAGTCGGTTTCTCAGCACATTTTGGTCCAGTCTCTGGTCAATGCTGGACACCAAACTCACGAAGTCCACAGCCTTCCATCCTCAAACTGATGGCCAGAGAGAGGTTGTCAATAGGATGATTGTGCACATTCTGCGCATGTATAACTCAAAGCATCCACGCACATGGGACGAGAGCCTCCCCTATGTTCAGCACAGCTACAACCAAGCTCTTCACAGCTCCACTGGCCATAGCCCTTTTCAGGTGGGTTTGGGATTCCAGCCACTATGCCCCATTGATGTGGCCATGCCACTTGCAGCTACTCACATGAATTCAGCTCATGTCCAGTACGAAACAGATAAGGCAACCAGCTTCATTGAGCGCATCCAACATATTTGCCAGCAGGTCCATGACATTCTTGAGAAATCAAATGCCAAGTACAAGCAGCGACATGATCAACATCGGGTGCCACACAAGTTTCAGGTGGGCGACAAAGTCTGGTTGCATTTGCAGAAGGAACGCCTTACTGGAGCCTATCGGAAATTGAGACCACTCCGATATGGTCCTTACACCATTACTAAGGCCATGGGAGACAATGCATTTGAGCTCAGCATTCCCCCATTCCTTGGCCTGCACCCAGTGTTCAATATGGACCGCCTTCAGCCATAATTTCCACCATTGCTAGACACATCCGACATTCCAGAACAGCTCAAACCCACAGAATTAAATCCAGATTGCATGGAACAAGCTGCAACTGATCGGATCATGGACACACAGATCAAGAACACTCACCAACAGAATATCCAACTGTATCGAGTTTTCAAAGCAGGCCAACTCCTTTAGCAGGGCAAGTGGCTCACCAGGGAACAAGTTCAGCAGAAGTTTCCTCATCTCATGGAGGAGCTCAACGCAATGGGGACCATTGCTTCCTAAGGGGGGAGGAATGATCCAGGTGGATATTGGTGGCCACTTGCCAAGTCCACCTGGACCCCCACCATTGTCTTTCTCAGCATTTTCAGTTTCCTTAATTGTAGCACAACTTACTATTTTTAGCAGTTTTTCGGGTCCTGAACTTCCGGAGCCGTTTTGAGGCCCTAAACGACATTTTTTGGGAATCCGGGGGCAAAATGGGTCCTAAATGGACCGATATTGCCCGTTCCAACAATGATAGTGCTCGGATAGATCTTTCTAATGAGATATTGTACGCGTCAAACAGAGATCATATGCCAAAGTTACGACCCCGGGAAGTGGATGTACCAATTTACCCCAAACGGGGCCCACAGTTTGGTGTTTCATCTCCTAGGGTTAGGTTTTGGAATGTTAAGGGTTTTCCATTGTTTCTCAACAATAAATAGGCCTTCGAGCCTCATTGTAACACAGTTCAGAGGCATGTAGCCATCACATCTCTTCTCAGAGATAAGCTACCATCGCCCTAGCTGGTTTATTTCCATTTCTGGTTGTAAGCATATTTCAGTATTTCCCATTAATGAAATGAAGTATTATTTCCGCTGCATCTTTGTGTATATGGTTATCTCTGTAATTTGTTGCGTTCCTCTTTAAATCCGGATCAGTGGTATCAAAGCGGTCTGCTTTTTCTCTGTTTTTCTTTGCATGTCCCCAACAAGGTCAGGATATAAGGAGTTAGGGCTTGAACTGGTTGAACCCTTGCAAGACCAGCCTCGCAAATCCCGACGGCCTCCCATGGCGGACGAGAAGAAAGACGAGGGGGCAGGAGATCCCATCAAAATCTTGCTCGAAGAAGCCCTCGAGCGACAACGGAACGCGATGATGGACAGCTTTGCCCAGATCCTTCAGCGGCTACCTAGAAGCAACGCATCGGCTTCCAGCAGCTACTCTGGAAACGCCACACCCTTTAAGGTACAAGTTAATTTTGAAATCCCCATATTCGAGGGTCAGATAGACGCAGATAGGTAGATAAATGGTTAAATCTGCTAGAGGGTTATTTTTCTGTTCATGAATTTTCGAGTCGGGAAAAGATTGTTTTTTCTCTTCTCAAAGCAGCCCCCCACGTCAAGGACTGGTGGGAAACCTACTGCGAGCAGAAGGATGAAAGTACTGGCTCACTATTTTCAGCCGCCCCCACCTGGGATTCGTTCCGGGATGCCATCAAGGAGCAGTACTACCCTGTCGGAAGCTATGAGGATGAATACATAAAGTGGACCACGTTGCGGCAGGGAAGAGACCAAGACGTGCCGGAGTTCACCAATCTTTTCCATACCCTTCGCACAAAGTTGGGTATCAAGGATTCGGAGCAACATTTGATACTCAAATACCGTGGTTGCCTGCACAAGTACATCCAGGAAGAAATACAATTCCTAAACATCCCCTCGCTCGGCGCAGCATACCGATATGCCGTCAAGGTCAAGCAGAAGTTTAAACAAAAGAAGCGAGACTTTGGATCTGCGAATCCAAAGGGGAAAGGTGCCCCTAAACCACAAAACAAAGGACAAAGCCAAGGCGGGACATCCCAAGACAACCAGCCAAAGCTGCAAGCAAAGAACAGCGTCGCGAACCCTCTCCCCTGGGCTAGAGGGATTGCCTTTGTCCATAGAGGGAATCTTCCTACACCACAGCGCCATATTCCAAACATGAATGTGGGATTTCATGGAATAAACCAAGCAAAACCAAACCATGGATTCCAGAGGCAAAACCACCTCAACCCTCAACCAGTTATTCCACCTCATGGTCGGACCTCACTAACACCAACCATATCGGTCTGTACCAAGTTTTCCAATGCTTCAGGAACTAGTAACTTAACCCACGACCTTCTAGGGCTCCAAATCGTTTGCCCAACCCGACTCCAAGGACTAGTAACTCAACCCACCAAGGGCTCCAAAGTGTTTGTCCTAACCTAGGACCCAAGACTCTTACCTCATCCCAAGCTATTCTAGGGCTTCTAGATCCTTTGTTCCAACCCACCACCATAAGGAATTATGAACACCAATAAGAAAGCAATCAAGTGGGAAAAACCCACAACACCATGGTTGTCTAGGAAATGGAAAGGCAAGGCTAAAACCACTATCAATCTAGGGAATCCTCCATTCCAATGACATATCATAACCAAATAATCACATGCATATACCAAGCATCCATAAATCAACAAGGAGATCATACATGCAACTTATTGCCTGAAAAGCAATCCAGCTGTAGTTATTGATCCCGTTGTCCCCTTTTGCTTTCCTGCTTTCCCTTATCATCTTTCTTCAAATCTAATGTATGCTGAAGTTATCCAAGCATGCTCCAAAAATGTTCTAAGTGTGTAAGAGTATGAGAGAGTAAGAGAATATAAGAGAGTTCCAAGCAAAAACTGTCAAAAGGCTAAACTGACAAAAGCTGTGTGCTGACCCTCATAAGCCTTTTTATCATTGAGGCCTCTATTTTCTTCATTTTCCTCTATTTTTCCTTCAATTTCCTCCTCATGCAAGTATGTGACCTTTCATCTCCCTTTTCTCCTATTTTCCTTTATTTCATACATAAAATGCCAATTATTGCCACTTTACCTTTGTAAATTTCCATAGCCATTAATTAATCACCAACGATACCCATCACTATGTTTTTTCCCAACATTCGGCTTTGAATATGTGTCCCATGACCTTGGCCTTACCTTTTTTTTTACATAGAAAATCAACGATGGGTTGTTACAAATCCCTCCCCCTTAGGGGAACACCGTCCTCGGTGTTCAATGATATTTATAAAACCAACAAAACACATGATGCCTATAGAGTTTTATAACACAACTCGATGCAACATTTACATCATACGATACTGCTGAGACCATGACCATCATAACATGAACACCATACCACTTAATGGAGATTTATAACATAGCTCGATGTGGTATTTACATACATATACATATACATACATAACCAAAACACAACATCAAAACATATACTAAAGCACATCTGCTCAAACAATGAATAGAGAAGGATACATAGCTTGCATTTGATCAACCATCTCCCATGTAGCTTCATTGGGCCCAAAGTGATTTTACTGCACTTTAACTTGCTCGATTCCATAGTATGAGCATCTTTCGTTGTAAAATGCACTGAGGTTCCAGCTAGAAGTCTCCTTCTGGCTCCACCTGTAATACATACTAGTCAATCACATGATCAACATCTTTCATGTACTTCTTAAGCAACAACACATGGAAAACGTCATGGAATTTCACTATCGGAGCTAGTGCAAGTCGGTAGGCCACTGGTCCAATCTTCTCAAGGATATTGAAAGGCTTGAAATACCGAGATGCCAACTTGGCACGTGATCCAATATTTAAGGATCTCTTATTGGGCTTGATGCGTAGGTACACATGCTCCCCAACCTAAAACTCCTTAAATACCCTGTGTTGATATGCATAACTCTTATCCTTGTCCCGTGTTGCCTTTGTATTCTTCTTGATAACCTGCATTTCTTGTTCCATCTCTGCCAACATATTCGATCCAAATAACACCCTATTCACTGGATCACTCCAACTGAGGGGAGTGTTAGAACTCCACCCATACACTGCCTCAAACAGACTCATCCCCAATGACTCCTGATATCCATTATTGTAAGCAAACTCAACTAGTGGAAGATACTCCTCCCACCTCCTCTATTGACGCATAACATAAATCCTCAGCATGTCCTCCAAAATCATGTTGACACTCTCTACCTGTCCATCTGTCTGTGGATGATAAGTTATACTAAAGGTCAACTTTGTACCCAAACTTGCAAACAACTCCTTCCAAAACCTAGAAGTGAACTTAACATATCTTTAAGATACAATATTCCTAGGAATACCATGCAATATCATTATCTCCCTATAAATACTTATGCTCCCTCACTAGCTGAATTAGTTGACTCCACTGGAATGAAGTGATCTACCTTAGTCAACCTGTCAACCACAACCATAATACAGTCATGTTGTCTAGATGTACTCGAAAAACTTGTAATGAAGTCCATGGAAATTATTACCTCCCATTTCCACTTTGGAATTAGAATCGACTACAATAAACCACCTGGAATCTTTAATTCAATTACATATATTTTTAGGCACTCACATATTGGAGGCACACACCCCCAAGATATGGAAGCAACTACTTCTGGTAGGATACAGCTTGATTGAGGCACCAACCTCAAATATGAGCAAGCTTTGACCTGTTATATGCTTCAACTTGATTGGGGCACCAACCTCAGTGGACACACCCACCTCCTTCTTCAACTTCTTGTGGACTTGTTTTCATAATATTTCAAACTGTATCCACATGTTCTTCAGTAAATATAAGTCTTCAAACTGATCATATTGTTATTTTATAATGTTATAGTCAACCTGTCATACCCTTTCCATACTTTTTTCCAACATGTTCATTAATCTAGTCACATAAAACCCTTCGTGAAACCTGTTCTTGCCATATACCCAACACCAAATACAACTTGCTCACAAGCTCCCAAAACACCTAACATTGATTTTGAACATAAAAAATACATCATCAAGACTTTCATCCCTATAGGAATGATCACCACTGAACCTTAATCATCATGCTTCTTCTAAACTCTAATTTGGCCTTAAAATGAGCCCATAAACCTCCAAAAACCATATAAAACTATATAAAAGTTATACAAAAATTAATCAATCTACATAATGACGTAATCCAGGCGCATTCTACAAAATAATAGTTTATGGCTTCTACAAAATGACTAACTATTCGACAAAATGTTTAAATATGGTGTGCCAATAACCTTTATAAAAAAAATTGACCGAGTATGACCGGACTTGAACCCATAAACTTCATTGAACAAACCATGCCATATAACCAACTAACTTGCACACTGAGTCATGAACTGTGGGAGAGACATATTTTTCGTATTCAAATTGCATCACCTAAGACAAAAAATGGATAATGATCCTTCGCAAGACCATTCAAAAACACTATATATACAAATGTTCGAAAGATCGAACTCTCCATTAGTTGCATAGCAAATTAACTGGGATGTCACTACATAACTTCACCTTGAATTTGATCACAAAACTCTCTATTGATTAAATATATCTTCAATTAGAGTCTCAACACCATTATATATATGTATTGATGTGGTCCCAAAGCTTCGAGGGTTGACCTTAGGGCCGACTACAGCTCAATGTGACCTCCATTCAAACATGATGTCACTCATAATATAGTTCTTAACCTTTTCATGACACCGTAACCATGTGACCTTGAAATTAGTGCTCAACCCCTTTGCTTAGGAAATGTAACCATGTCATGTAACCTTGTCCTAGGGTCCATGGTCACCCGCATGATGACATCATCATGCCACGTGTCACCCATTTCAGACCATTTGACCAATCAAAAACTCCCAATTGGACCTGCCACATGGCAGTTCCTGAAGGTGCCACATCATCCTACAAACGCCACCTCCTCCAACTGAGTTGTGTGATGTCATATTGGTTGCCACATCATCCTACCATCATGTCCATCATGTTGGAAACTGTCCTTAAACTCCACGCATGTTGTTTACTTGATATCGATTTGAGTTGTCAATTCAAATCAACCTCCATCATCATAGCTTATTAGGCACTAGAATAGTTGTTAACCCTTGTGCAGTTGTACACCCGATAAACAATTTGAGCCATTACTCCAAACCTTTTTCCATCATTGGATCATATTGAGTGCAGGATGATGGTCTACTCTAAATGCATTAAACTTCTTGCAAGTTTGGCCATGATCTGCTACAGGTTCAAACACTGAAGCATGGATTCACTCAGAAGATGAGCATTATTTAACAAATTCGGTGTTTGTGTGTTTGACCCTATAGTTTAGGCCTTTAACTAATGTTGATCTTCAAATGGCCATGACTTATCATTTGGGAGGCATTTTCCAGAGTGCGATATGCCATTGGAAAGGTCTCAATGAGGATTATCCAACCATACTATCCATAGGCTCATTAGGACATCATAATATCATGAAAAACTCAAAAATAATTGTACCTTTTTTATTCCTCTTGATTAGGTCATGCAAGAGATCCAACTATCATATTGATTTCTTTAATTCTTGAATGACATTGTTGTTGCCTTAGACATCCCCCTTGACATCAATGAAACTTGTTGTCGTCAATGGTAACATCATGTGCAAATATCTCCCCCTTTGTCACTGATGGAAACACCATTAAACATTGATAGTCATTGATGTCAATAGGCCAAGCTACCTTTGACATATGTTGGAGGGTACCCCCTGTGAAGATTCCTCTTTCTTTCTCCTTCAATATCTGTCAATCAATGTCTACATTCTCTCCTCCAATCTTTCTGCTCAATATCTCATGCACAAATTTTTTCAACGTTTACATCAATGTTTGCATTTTCTTCTTCTTTAGCATCAATGGCAAGGGGACATGGTTGTCTTCCAACGCTTCCACAACTATGTGTAGATGTGATCTTATGATAAGTGGATTCTCCCACCGAGACCATACTCTCGTCCTTAATTTGTAAATTCCTGTAAAGACTTTCCAACTATTCTTGAACTTTCCTATGTACCTAATAGAGTCTCCCCTTGAGACCATGCTGCCAATTCTTCCCCAGCTATTCTTATCCTTTTTTAAGGACCTAATAGAGTCTCTCCCTAAGACAATGTTGCCAATTCTTTTCCAACTATTCCTATACTTTCTTGTGGACTTGACAGAGTCTCCTCTTGAATTCCTAATCAATAACATCTCTCCTTGTCAATATTCTCTCATCTGCTAATATATATCATCATATGTCCTTGCACTACTTTATGTATGAGATATCATCATCAAGTCATCTTTTCCAATGCAAATAGAATTTCCCCTTATCAATGTTCATGTGCTTTTCTCGTATCAAAGTGATCATTTTGCCTGCATAGAATTGCTTCTTCGAGTTTTAATTTGACAAGTTATGATCTTTAAGAAGCCTTTATCAAGGATTAGAATTAAGGGGTCAGATTTAACCTTGTTTATTCCTGTCTCATCCTCCATCTCATAGTGTCGTTGCTTGGATTAAACGTGAGTCCTTCTCTCTTGTTTCGTCTCAAGTTGAATCTACAATCACGTGTTATGTGTCCTTCATTATGACATATATAACAAACAATATTGGAATTCAATATTTACGGAAATTGATGATGTGTTCCTCAAACTTGATCCATATGCCTCATTCTAGGTACCTGATCATAACCTCTATACATGATCGTATCAGATGTTCTGCAATCCTATGCTTTGTGGCCAACTTTTTATACATGAAAAATAATAACCAAAGGACTTATTTTGATATTTTGGAGGTATAAGGTGATCTTAATTTTATGAAATTGTTACTTATAGGAGCTTCATTCATTCACTAATTTCCAACACTTGTTTCATTTTTGTTTGTGAATCCTTTACGAATGTTTTTTGTCAAGGGGGGGTTCTCTTCTTTCATTTTGGTTCATTTCCTTTTGTGAATTAAATGTATCTCAATGCTTCCTAGTATCATCCTGAGAATCATTGAAATGAACATGCTTCGACTAATTCATCATTTGCTTAGGATCATCAAGAGAGTTTTTGTTGGATGCAATGAATGTTTGATTTATCTTCTTCGGATGAAATTCATTCGATGCATTTTGGAGACCTTTATTCATGGATGTATCATAACTTCCTTGATAACTAAGGCCCATTTTAATGAGAGGAGACCTTTGTATGCAAAGAATGTGATCTAGAGATTCAATCCCTTTGTAAATCTTTAAGTTGTGTTTGAGCAGCTCTAATTCTTCTTTCAAAAGTAAAAATTCTTCTTCTAATCTTTCACAGACTTGTTCCTTCTCTTTCAAATTTTCTGATAAAAACTCTTTATCCTTTTAGCTTCCTCTAATTCAACCTAGAGGGTAAGGATGGTCTCCTCATTCAGATCTTTGTCTTGAAATTGCTACATTAATTGAATTCCCCTCATTCTAAGAGTTCTTATTTATTTAAAGGAACTTTTAAGTTCTCTTTCATAATCTATTTCTACTTCTAGTTCTTTTGTTTCAACAATGAACAATATTTCACTTGTTTCATCATTAGTAACACTTTCATTTCTTTTGTAATCACTTTCTTCCTCTTTGTAGAAATTCTTCTTATTGTCACCTCACTTCTTTTTTTTATTCTTAAACTTGAATCTTGGTTTGTCATCATTATTATTTATTTTTGCATAAGGACATATAGAAGCATAATGACCTATTCTTTTGCATTCAAAGCACTTGAAAGGAAGCTTACCTTTGAACTTTCCGGTTCCTTTTTTCAGCTTCTAGACAAACTTAGCTTCTTCTTCATTAGAATTAGAGTGTACCTAATTTTCATGTTTTTTCCTTTCTTTGGCTGCTTGGAATGTTGCTCCCTTTATTCTCGATTTGTCCTCCTTTATCCTTAGCTCATATGCTGAGAGTGTTTCATGAAGTACATCCATAGTTAATTTATATACATTCGTCAATTATTCAAGGGATGATACTTTGGGATTGAATCTTGATGAAAGAAATCTCAATACTTTTCAACAACACCATATTTGATTTCTTCACTAAGGTTTGCAATAGAATTGACAATTTCGTATACTCGAAGAAAATATGAAGTGATATCCTCATCTTTTTCCATTTTTAAACTTTCAAATTGCACCCTAAAATATTGTATCCTAGCTTCTTTTACCTTCATGTACCCTTCATAACAAGTTTTAAGCTTGTTCCATATATCATGAGCCGATTTAGATTACAATGCTTTGACAATTTCTGAATTTTTCAAACCACTCAAGATAACATGCTTAGCTTGTGCAATGGCTATATAAAGTGCCTTATTAGCTGTATCTGTCATAAGAGTATCATGAAATTTATATTTAGTTTCTACAATTTTCCAAACATCATCTCCCAAGGAAATTAGATATGTCTCTACCCCGACCTTCCAAAAAACACAGTTAGATCCAACACACATAGGAGGCTTTCCCGCTACTCTGATCATAGCCATTTTTTTCATTAAATCAACCTTCCAATAGTTAACTATTCTTTAAGGCACCTGCTCTGATACCACTTGTTAGACCAAATATCACATTGAGAGGGGTTATGAATTAGTGTGGCAACAATTTTAACATTTCATTTTATTTTTATTTATTTTTTATCGATGACCAACTATGTAGAAACGTATCATAATTGTTTGCAACATAACAATAACTGAAATAATGCATCAAGAAGCCATCATCACATCAACACAAGATGACAAAACCTTTTACGTGGAAACCCATACGAGAGAAAACCACAAATTATTATTCTTCTTCTTTAGTTCAATTACACATATTTGTAGGCATCGACCTACTAAAGGAACCCACCCCCAAGACATGCAAGCAACTACTTGTGGTAGGTTACAAACTGACTGAGGCACCAATATCATAAATGTGCAAGCAATTATTCGCTATAGGCTACAACTTGATTGAGTCGCCAACATTAGATATGAGAAAGCTTTGACTTGTTGTAGGCTTCAACCTAATTTGGGCACCAACATCAGATATGAGAAAGTTTCAACTCGTTGGAGGCTTCAACCTGATTGGGGCACCAAGCTCGGTGGAGGCACCCACCTCCTTCTTCAACTTCTTGTGAACCTCTTTTCATAATATTTCAAATTGGATCCACATGTTCTTCAATCATTACAAGTCTTCAAACTGATCATATTGTTGGTGTTATAATGTTGTCGTCAACCTGTCATACCCTGTCCATACTCTATTCCAACCCATTCATCAATATGGTCACAAAAACACTTCTGAGAACTTGTTCTTGTTATACACCTAACATAAATTGCAACCTTCTCATAAGCTCTCAAAACACATAACATTGATTTTGAACATAAAAAATACATCATCAACACTTTTCGTGCCTCTAAGACTGATTGCCACTGAACTTTGATCGTCATGCTTCCTCAAGAATCCAATTTGGTCTTAAAAGGAACCCAAAAACCTCCAAAAGCCACATATAACTATATAAAAGCTATAAAAAAAATTAATCAATCTATAGAATGACATAATCTGGGTGCATTATACAAAATAACAGTTTATGACTTCTACAAAATGACTAACTATTCAACATAATGGTTAAATCCAGCATACCAATAACCCATATAAAAAAAATTGACTGAGTTTGACCAGACTCGAACCCATAACATTCATTGAACAAACCATACCATATAACTAACTAACTAACTTGCCTGCTGAGTTATGACTTGTGAGGGAGACGTCTTTTACATATTCAAGTCACAATGCCTGAGACCAAAAATGGATATCGGTCCCTCGCAAGACCTTTCACTAACATAGTGTATACAAGCATTCGAAGGATCAAACTATCCACTAGTCACATAGTAGATTAACCATGTCATCACTACAAAACTTCACCTCAGGCTTGATCACAAAACTATTCGTTGATTGAATCTATGTTCAATTGGAGTCTCAACACTAATATATATCTATATATATATATATATATATATATATATATATATATATATATATATATATATATATGTATTGACGTGGTTTCGGAGCTTCGAGGGCTGACTAGAGCTCAATGTGACCTTTGTTCAAACATGATGTCACCATAATCTAGGGCTTAACCTTTTCATGATATCGTAACCATGTGACCTTGAAATTAGTGCTCAACCCCTTTCCTCAGGCAATGTGACCTTGTCCTGGGGTCCATGGTTGCTCGCAATATAATGCCATCAGGCCACATTTTTTTGGAGAATTTGGTATCTACGGATAAATACTAATTCCCTAGATAAGTAGTTGTATTTAGAACAATAGTTTAATGTGTTTTATACTTTTTCCTATAAGCAATAGATAATATGAGAAGATGAGAGACCTACTTGTAGTTCCGCTTTCCTCTCATCTCCCTTGTATCGATCATGTCGCTCCTTCCCATACTTAATACACTTGAGAAGTACCTATAAACACAACAGAAAATAAAGAACTAATTAAAGCACACGATCTATTGAATATAAGTGAAAGGAATCAGATACAATTCACACATATAAGCATTATGAAACAATACAAACATATGGGAGAAAGTTTCAAACACTTTATTAAATAGAAGAAGTAATTACAACCATTGGTGCTTGATTCAAAGCCATTCCTCCAGCTTGGATCCCATCCACATCACATCAAAAGCATGAAAACCTTGTAGCATGACAATACTTGCTTCAAAGTCAAATCTCATGGCAACATTATCTCCTTACAATTCAACATAATCCAGCCCTTGATCACTTAGATGAGTGGTCAATTTATAGGAAGATGAAGGAGGTTTTGTCATAAATGGTGGCATTGAATGGCCTTCCATACTTAGAATTAGTTCCATGGAGGAAGGGATGAGAGGATAGGATGCACCTTAACTCATTCCTCATCCATTTTCGAGCTCATAGGAGTTGATAAGTGAGGGAACCTTCTAGATGACTCCAAAAGATAAGAATATTCCCCAAACCCTATGTGAATTTCGCTCAATCTCGCCCAACGCAGGTGAAAGGAAACTTAAGTGCTCTGCAGAGCACCCTAGCAGTGGACTCAACTGCTCTGCATCGCACCTTTACAAGGGATTACCTGCGCTGATCCCTCTAGAGGCTATTTCTGGATGTCTTCAAGTCATGAAACTATCTCGAAGGAAGCATTCAAAGGGGTGACTTGTTTAGGGCATGAAGCAACTGAAATTAGGGTTTGATGAGCCCTAAAACACTAATATGGATGATGGGATTGATGTGCCAAAATGGATCTGTAATAGCTGCCCCCTAAAGCATGAAGTCGGAAAAATGCCAATGTCGAATGAAATGCTTTATGATGTGATGAGGAGGTATCGAAGTGGAAGGTGACCTGCATCAATTACAATACATATATCATGATATTTGATTTTACATGAATTGTTGAGGGAAGGCATACCCATGCTCAACTTATAAACTTTCATTACATGGACATAAACATTCATCTACAAATATAGACCCATGATCGGAATGACCATCAATGTAAAGCCATTGTACATATGATTTAGTACTCCTGAAATCGCAGCCCAAATGGATGAAACTAGATCCGAGGTCTTCTATCTTGTTCATTCGTTCGCTCAAGTACGAGTCTAACCATGTGGATATATGATCTGAATTCAAACATGGGAAGACACCATCTGATTACCAACCAATGATGTAAGTTGTTAACGGATGCGAGAGAAATCACCGATAATGATAATGATCCTCAAGGTACTGCAGTACATTCTGCATGGTGTGAATGGATGATTTGATATCGAACACCATACAAAGTCTTTGGGTCGAAGGACATTGATATATGCATATCGCTGGAAGCGAGAAACCTGCCATTGATGCATGCAATCCTCAAGGTACTGGAAGGGTGTTTCTAAGTCAACTTCTTGGATAATGTGCTGATGTTGACAAGAAGCGACTCGTCATAGGAGGGCCTTGATGTATCCCACGTCAACGAAACGACATGAGTGTAGTGATTTTAGAGATGGAATTTGACTCACGACACAAGGTTCAGGAATGGCGGTCAGGAAAATGAAGGTTTATGGTATTGCAAAGGATGAATTTTGACTGAATGACTTCTCTTGAACATGTCAGCAACACTAAAATGAATTGGTAGCAATGACCCAAAACAAAGTGATGGATGGTATGATAGACCAACAGTATGATAACCATCAAGCTAATAACCCAACCTAGATAGTCACGGTGATGGAGCGTAAGTGTCATGTTCAAGAGCGACCTGCTACCATAAAGTGGTTTTCCCCTTTTTCCCATTTTCCCCAGTCATTGTTGACCAGTACCTCTTTATTTTTATCAAGCTTGAGGAGGATAACATATGCTTGTTATATAATTTCACCCTTTGGACATATCCATCGCTATTTGATGTTTTAACAAGTTTAACAACAAAGATAACTTGGTCCTTTTCATGTTTAGAGAGTTTGAAAAGGGACATAGAGAAAAACTCCACAAGTTCTTTTTCGTAAATTAATCTCTCAAGCCCGAAAAAGCGTAAAATAATACAAGAGAGATATCGTTTCCAATTTGTTAACGAGCTAGAAAGGATAAGCGCTCGACAATCTTTTCATGTTTAGAGAGTCTGAAAAGAGCTTAAAGAGGACTCCAAGGGGGTTCCTTTTTCGTTTTTAACAGAGCTCGAAAAAGAGATAAAGGTGTGCTCTGTGGTCAAAGGTACAATTTACAATCGAGCACATTGAATTTTTGTAAGTCAATTGCAAAATATGCTCAAAACACCACCAAATGGATTAAAAATACCTGTTTCATAGGCAAAAATAGGCAAATACTAATGTCTACTTGATTAATGAACCTGAAATAAACATAAAACAAGTTTTTACCATGACATTTTTACCATTTAGAACTTACCATTCAGTTTTGTGCTCTGAAGTAGGAAAACTCCACACTGAAAGAACAACTAACTATAGTAAAAAGTGGTAAGATGAAGAATTTCTGCTATGGTTTCATCTTAATCTCTTTTACCTTAGAGAGAATCCCATTGATATAACCACAACATGTATCACTGGGTTTAGCTGGTCTTAGAGATCTACGTATGCAGAGGTGGGTCGAATTGATGACTCAACATGCGGGTTAGTCAACAATCATTTTTTCCACTGCATTTTTCAGTTGGCTCGAGCGACAACATCTTGTCATCGAGGAGCATCCATACTCAGGGATAGATTTCCGTGGAGATCCAGATTTGATTCTACCAGTTGGAGCATAATGGGGTCCTATGGGTAAGTTGTTTGACCAAAGTGTTTTTTTATTTTTCAAGTTTCTACATGTTTTTTTGTGTTTTTAATGTTTCCAAGACTAAACTAAAATCACTCTTATGCATGCATATGTGGGTACTGTTGACCTGTGGGACACCAACAGGTTGCAGGTGGGCCAGCGCGAAGAAACATTGAGAGAGGAGTTCTCCAGGACTTGGATTTGTTCGAGACCTTAGTAGAGTTGCAGGATCACATAGAGGGATTAACCCTTGGTATTCTGGATGTCCTGATCGAGGAGTTACCTATCAGGCTACAACGCCACACTATTAGTGTTCCTAGCCACTGGGCGAGGCTTTTGCACATGATAGCACAGGTTGTGACCTGTTACCATGAGCACCACTAGATCTACTTAGGATATTTTGCATGCATTTTGAGTTTTTTGGGGTTAGATGACCAAGCGTGTCTTGAACACAAATTTTGTAAAAACTTTTAAAACACCTATCTATTTTACTTTCAGAGTTTTCCATGGTTATATGCAATCCTATTCAACTGATGATGTGAATTGAAAATATTACTTTTACATGTGTCACAAATGTTTATTTAACACATAATTCGCTAAAGAATCAGTTAATGTGTTAAAGTTTCTGGAAATATGTTGATATTGAATGTGTTCAAAATGTCTTTCCAAAATATAAACTCTAAGGAACATACCAAAAATTGTTGGATTTCAGACAATATAAATGTTTGTTAGTTGTAGCACAATGAGTTGTGAGTCCAGCCTAACGATGATTCGACAAATGCCAAGTGAAATGGCATCAGAGAGAAGTTCAATCAACGTGTTGTACTCAGTGATGTTGTTCGTCGATCGATCGATACAAAGCCCTTGAAAACTCACTAACTCGCCACATGGAGCGAAAAATCCCATGCTGCAGAAGACCAGTTCTACGTACTACGACTAGCACCATCGGCATAACCAAAAAAATGTTCCGAAGACTCCGACATCTACAACAAATGCAAAGCAGATTACTAACCAGATAAAATATCTAAAAGATACACACACACACACACACATGCAATGAAAGCATATATATAGTGAGTTTTACTACACTTAATCAAGCATAGTAATGTTTGAGGTACAACCCATTTCGGGTCTGTGACAATGGAATCCCATCATAATCTACTAACTCGTAGGAACCTTTTGCTAGAACACGCTTGACAATATAAGGACCCATCCACATTGGTTCAAATTTCCCTGCTCCAAGTTTATCATCTTCCTGATCGTAAAGCAAGACCATGTCTCCTTTTAAGAAGATACAAGGCTTGACATTTCTATCATATTGTGCCTTAATATGTTTCTTATGCACTTCATTAGCCAATGCGGCATCATGACAGGTTTCATCCGGATGGATTAATTCCAAGAAACGCGCTTCTTCTTCAGAAGTGTCGGGTAACGAGTCAATCGCGAGTTTGAGTGATGAAATTTCACATTGTATCGGTAAGATTGCTTCCAAACCATACATCAACTGAAAGGGTGTGAATCGAGTTGCATTTCTCACCGAGGTTCGGTATGCCCACAAGGAAAAGTATAGGGTTAAGTGCCAGTTTCACTTATGAACCCCTATCATTCTCTGCAACATTCGCTTTAGGACTTTTTCGATGGCCTCAACTTGTCCATTCGCTTGCGGGTAATAAGGGGTAGAACTATCATGTGACAGTCCTAACTTAGCAGTCAACTCAGCCATCATGTGATTGCGAAAATGTGACCCATGATCTGTAACTATGGCTTGTGGTACGCCAAATCGGGCAACCACATGGTTAAAAAAGAAAAGAGCAGTGGTTTCACCACTGTTGTTCAATGTTGGCATCGCCTCGGCCCACTTGGTAAAATAGTCAACGACGACTATTATATACCCATGCCCCCCAACCGAGGTGGGGTTATAGGTCATAAAGTCAATGCCCCATTTGGCGAATGGGCCAACATCAATGACTCAATGCAATGGTGTAAGTGGTAATCTGTTTTTTCGATCATATATCTAGCATGCATGACAGCGTCTGACAGCAATAATACAATCTTTGAATATAGCTGGCTAGAAGTAACCAACACGAAGAATTCTTTGTGTGGTTGCATAGCCAGATAAGTGTCCACCACAAGCACCTGAATGACAATCATTCAATGCTTTCTCAACTTCCTCATGCGTGAGGTACCTTCATAAAATCGTATCGATACCACGACGGTAAAGAGTGTCACCAATGATCAAATAATCTTTGGCTTGGTATCGAATACATCATTGTTGCGAGCAAGAGGTATCAGGTCGGAAAGTTTGGGTCTGGAGATAGATCAATATATCTCCATACCATGTGTTAGATGATGAGATCAGAAACAGAGACTCATCCAAAATCGATGGTTCAAATGTTGAATCAATGGAGGTTGAGGGAAGGTCACAAAGTAACTCTGCGAAAACTAGAGATTTCTTTGATTTGGACTCGATGAATTCCAAATCAGATTCCTGCAAAATAACTATCCATTTTGAGTATATGCCCCCCAGCAATTGACGTGAAAAAATATATGTCATAGGGTTGCAATCTGAAATGGCAGTTGTTTTACGTAGCAAGATGCAATGGCGAAATCTTTGAACAACTTGCACAACTGCCAAAGCTAGTTTTTCGATATAAGAGTACTTACTTTATGTATCTTTGAGATTATGGCTCAAGTAATAAATTGGATGTTCAATCCCATTTTCTTCCTGGACTAAAACCATGCCAATGGTTGTATCTGCAGTGGTGAGATACAGGTAATAGTCATTTTGATCATTTGGAGAATACACTAATGAAGCTCTAATCAAGGTATCTTTAAGAGCATCGAAGGAAACTTGTGCAACCTGATCCCAATGGAAGGGTATCTCCTTTCTCAAAAGACATGTAAAACCTTTAGCCATCTCAACGTAATTAGGAATGAACCTCCTCAGAAAGTTTGCTTTCCCTTGGAGTCTCTGTAACTGTAAAAGATTTAAAGGTGGAGACAAATAAAGAATTGCCTGAACCTTTAATGGATCGAGTTGAATCCCCTCTCTAGACACT
Source organism: Pinus tabuliformis (assembly GCA_031772625.1). Taxonomy (NCBI): domain Eukaryota; kingdom Viridiplantae; phylum Streptophyta; class Pinopsida; order Pinales; family Pinaceae; genus Pinus; species Pinus tabuliformis. Next base: position 1,107,329,359 of record CM062816.1, on the reverse strand, counting down.
ACAAATCCAAGTAATCAACTAGAACCAACACAAAACACACATTTGTGTGGATTGAGTCGTATCTTGTAGTGTCAGCACCGTAAAAATATTGCTCTCAAATGTTGTGGGTGATCAATCTGCTTTCGTGAATGAGCAGGTAAATCATCAAGGTAAGGTTGAACAATGTGCTTGATGTCATGGAAGGCATAGTTCATTGCCCTCTGAAATGTGGCCCCTGCATTTTTCAAACCGAATGGGAGTTTCCTATAGGCGAATGTGCCCCATGGACAAATAAAAGTTGTTTTCAATTGGTCCTATGGGCGGATATTGATTTGATTGTAGCCGAAAAAACCATCCATAAATGAGAATATTTCGCATCTGACACATTCGTCAATAATCTGGTTGATAAAAGGAGTAGGATAATTGTCCTTTGGACATGCCTGATTTACATCCCTATAATCGACGCACACTCAAATTGTCCCTTGTTTCTTCATGACAGGAACAAGGTTGGAAACCCAGTTAGTAAGAGGTACAGGGTAAATGAAACCAACCCGCAAGAGTTTTTCAACTTCTGCCTTAATTGCAGCGGCTTTCTTAGGATGAACAGGTCAAAGCCGTTGTCGAACTAGCTTGACATCAAGGCACATTTTGATTTCGTGTTCAACAATACTATAGTCAATGCCTGGCATCTCCTCGTAAGACCATGCAAATATATCGCTAAATTCACGAAAGAGAGTACGATAACTATCAAGTTCTAATGGAGAACAAGATTTTTCGACATGAATGTTGTCAACAATATTAGGCTTGCTCGAAATATTAATAGAAATCGTTTCTTCAATATTTGACAGTTTCACTCAAATTCTATTGTGTCTATGAAAACTAAATTCGAAAGAACATCAACAAATGAATGGTGTTTTAGTTCATTTGAATAATCTTCGATGTCGACTGGAAGATGGGAACAATGATGATAATCTTCCCAAGGTTCATCTCCTATCATCATTGATTGGATGATTCCTTCATACGTAGAATGTATACATGAGAAAGGATCCGAAGAAGTACCATATTTTAACGAACGGTCTACCCATACAACTGGTGAATGTGGATTTGGGTTTGTCGCACAAGCCCGAAAAATTGATTTCTATGCTAGTTCAATGGGGCTTAGAGGCATTACCTCAATGTTACTATCAACTTCAAAATTGTTGGTAATCTTCCTTAAATCAGATTAGGTGGAGGAAATCATGTTGCAAGTCTCTACTCTTGCTACTTCCGCCAAATCAAATGGTGACGGTAGTGTAAAAGTACCCATTAGGGAAGGATCTTTAAAGAGACCTACTCCAACACTTTGAAGTGACAGCAGGGGTCCTTGTACCAACGAAATGCTTCCCATAGCCTATGAACTATTGGCAAAGAAGGCAAGTTGGTCGATGACTGTGATTCCACCCTTACGATGGAATGCAGTAGTACGAAAGTACGTGGAAACCATAGCAGCCATAGCATATACCCATGGCCTTACGGTAAAATGTTGTAATTGAGAGCTCCGTCAACTACCTCAACTTCAACAGTAACTGTTCTTCCCCCTAGTTTGATTTGAAGGTTACTAAAATCCAACAAGGAGTATATGTTCTTCCGCAAAAAACTTTTAACGTGGTTGGTGATCGTGACAACAGCGGTGAACCAAGTGTTTTCTAGCAGCTCATTGACATAATGCAAGTAGATGCCCCCTCAACAATAATAGTTCGATGAACATTATTATTGAGAGTTTTTACTTGAACTAGGAAAGCTAACTACGTCGGTAACTGTGGTGTATATCCCACGTGGTTAAAAACCACAAGATTGGAATCCGTAGGGTCTATTCCGCCAATTGCTGACAATAAAGCCTGCTTCTAGGAGGGACAGTTTTGTAACACCTCGAGTGTCGACATAACAGAAGGTGATTGAGCAAGATCTTCCACTATGTTATTGTTCCGAGCTATTCAAGCCCGAGGGTTAAATGTCGATTTATGCACAACTCCCTTTGATGGTTTTATTATCAATTTTGGTACAATAGGTGGAATATTTTCATATCAAGTCGAAGTCAAAGGATTAGGTTGATTAGTGGCCTGATTATTCGACGATGACAGTGGATTTCCATAATCTTTGTTTCTCGTTGACACCAAAACTTCGTTTTGTGGCTTTGTGATGGATAACATGAGTACTTGGGATGTGGAAGCATCGTCTGTCGTAACGAAATGTGTCTCCGGGTTTGGAAACGGATCAGTCAACACTGGAGATGTGTTTGAAGTCTTTAAAAGTTTAGAGACCTCTAAGCGGTGTGGACAATCTCTTGTAAAATGCTCATCATTACAGATTAGACATGGGTAACGAGGCTTCCTTGCCGAAGTAGAGGAATCAGATGATTTCTCTTGAGGGGAATTATCTTGTTTCTTCTTGTTTTTCCCCTTTTTCTTGCCTCCTAGTTGCTTTTGTTTTTTTCCTTTGTCAGATGACACGGCATTAATTTCGGAAGCAAGAGTGTTTTCTGATGCATTGGTAGTTCGATTAGTAATGGCAAGAGTTTGACCAGATGGTCTTCTCGTAGGTTTTAACGTTACAATACATATTTATACATGCTATGGACTGAAAAACCATCACGTCCAAAACCATGGACCGAAAACCATCGCGTCCAAAACCATGTGCGAAAATCATGCACAAAAAACCATAGGTAGGTCCGCCCAACCTAATATGGGGTCCAAAAAAAAAATTCCCCTCAAACCCCCTGGATAGGGGGGGCTGCCACCCCCCCGTGACCCCCCCACTGCGCAATCGGCACAACGAAGGGAGGGCTCCACCCCCCCTCTAACCCCCTGGTTCACTACGTGGGCTAGTCGTGGAAAGAATAACACAACCCAACATTCTCCCACTTGTTGTTTTCTTTCAAAATGTGGCCACAAGAGAGCTTAGTCATTTATCCAACCCTACAATGCCCATTGTTTCTCTACACCAAGAGAACTTCTCAGAGCTCACAGATTTCGTCAATGCATCTGCAGTATTCCTCAAAGTGTCCACCTTTACTAGCAACACCTTTTTGTCTTCTATCATATCCCTCACAAAGTGATACTGAATATCAATGTACTTTGTCTTTGAATGGTAAGCAGGGTTCTTTGCCAAGAAAATTACACTTTGGCTGTCATAGTCTATCCTTATAGCTCCCTGTACTAACCCCATACCTGAACATAATCTCTGCAACCAAACTGCTTCCTTGCTTGCATGAGTGGCTGCCATGTATTCTGCTTCTGTAGTTGATAGTGCCACTATAGATTGTTTCTTACTCATCCAACTGATTGCACCTTCAAATAGGTTAAACACATACCCACTTGTAGATCTTCTCTGATCCATATCTTCAGCCCAGTCTGCATCAACAAAGCCACAGATATCCAAAACTCTGTCCAATCCTGGTCTTCCTTGGTAGCACAAACCATAATCACCAGTGCCACGCAAATACCTGAAAACCTGCTTCACTGTTGTCCAATGCTCATTCCCTGGTTTTGACATAAACCTTCTCAATACTCCCACTGCATGTGCAATGTCTGGTCTAGTACAGACCATCACATACATCAGGCTATTGAATGCACTTGCATATGGAACATAGGACATATCCTCTTCCTCTTCATAGTCTTGGGACACTGTTCAACAGATAACTTTACACCTACTGGAATAGGAACCTTCACCGTTTACTATCCTACATATTAAACCTCTGTAATATTGTCTCGACATACTTCCTCTAGTTTAACCAAAGATTCCTCTTTGCCTGATCTCTTTTAATTTCCATGCCCAAAATATAGTTTGCAGCACCAAGATCTTTCATGTCGAACTTGGAGGAAAATTGGGTCTTCAAATCTTGGATAATTTCTTTGTCATTTCCAACCAACAACATATCATCCACATACAAGACCAAATAAATAACATGGCCACCAATTAATTTAAAATACACATAGTGATCTGCTTTGCTAATGGTGAAGCCAATTCCCTGTATAAATGTATCAAATTTCTGATGCCACATCCTTGGTGAATGTTTTAACCCATACAAAGACTTCTTTAACCTGCATACCAGTTCTTTCTTACCATTCACCGCAAAGCCTTTAGGTTGCTTCATGTAGATTTCCTCTTCCAGATCCCCGTGAAGAAATGTTGTCTTCACATTCATCTGTTCTACCTCAAAACCAAAAGCAGCAGAAATAGATAAAAGTAATCTAATAGAAGTTACCTTGGCAACAGGAGAAAAAATATCACCAAAATCAATTCCCGACACTTGGGAATAACCTTTTGCTACCAACCGAGCTTTGTATTTCTCCAACTTTCCTTCTGCATTTTCCTTCTTCTTGAACACCTATTTGTTGTCAATGGGTTTCCTTCCAACTGGTAACTCCACCAGATCCCAAGCCTCATTTTTGTGCAAAGATGCCATTTCATCAACCATGGCCTCTTTCCAGAGTTTGCAATCCTCTGAATCTACTGCTTCCTTCACAGTTTTGGGATCATCGTCAGTAATAGATAAAGCAAAATTTGAACAGAAAGCAGATAGACTATACCTTTCTGGCTGCCTTCTTTATTGAACTAATCTTCTCACACTTAGAGTTTGTGGCTCTTCATCTTCTGATTCCTCCTCTATTGTAGAGTCTGATTCTTCCTCCTTAAGCTCAAACTCTATCTTCTCATGTTCCTTTGGTTGGACTTCATGTTTACTAACATCTTTTACCTCTCTGAACACTACATCTCGGTTGTACACAACCTTCCTTGTTATTGGGTTCCAAAGCTTATAACCCTTTAAACCATCCTTATACCCAATAAAGATGCATTTTTTAGATTTACTATCTAACTTGGTTCATTTCTCCTTTGGAACATGTACATATGCATCACATCCAAATACCCCCAGATGTGAAAGAGAGGGTTTCTCACGAGTCCATACCTCTTGTGGAGTCTTATCCTCCAACATTGATGAAGGTAATCTGTTGACCAGGTAACATGTTGTCTCCACCGCCTCTGCCCATAATTCCTGTCCTAACCCGGCACCACTGAGCATGCTTCTTGCCCTTTCCATCAATGTCTTGTTCATTCTTTCTGCAACTCCATTTTGCTGAGGTGTATATGGAGTAGTCTTCTGCCGTGTTATACCACTCTTCTTACAGAATTTTTCAAATTCCTTACTGCAAAGCTCTCCACCATTATCTTTCCTCAGCACCTTTATCTTATTCTTTGTCTGGTTTTCCACCAGAGCCTTAAATTCTTTAAACCTGTCAAAGACTTCTGATTTCTTCTTAAGGAAATATATCCATGTATTCCTTGAGAAGTCATCTGTAAATGATACATAGTACACAGACTTACCTAGTGATGGAACCTTCACAGGTCCAAACACATCACTGTGCATAAGCTCTAATATCTGTTTCGCCCTCTTACCACCAAAGGGGAAACTCACTTGATTATGCTTCCCATATACACAATTTTCACAAAAATCAAAATCCAGATAGCTATTACTTATACCTTCTACCATACCTTTACCATGAAGTATTCGAAGGCCCTTCTCTCCAATATGTCTAAGCCTTTAATACCACAACATGGCCTTATCTCCAGAGACCACTAGATTTTCTACTCCACTTTCAGGAACCACAGAACTGTTGCACCTTTCAACAACAGTGCTACCTTGTAGCTTGTACAGAGTTCTAATCCGAACTCCCTGCATCAATACAAGTGCTCCCCGAACCATCTTGTAGGTATCCTTCTCGAACACTATTTTTACACCTGCATCATCCAGCTTGCTTACAAAAATCAGATTTCTGGCCAATGTAGGAATATGCAGAACACCTGGAAGTGTTCTAACCCTTACACCTTGCAACTTAAACTTTACTTTTCTACGACCAATGATTCTAGCCTTCCTATCATCCCCCAAGAAGACATCACCACCATCATATTTCTCATACTTACAGAACCACTCTCTATGGGGAGTGAAGTGAAAGGATGCACCTGAGTCAATCAACCTTGCCTCATGATCTACATGTGCACTTGAAGAAGCCAAGTACACATCCCCACCTTCATCTGAGGTGGTTTTCGCCTCTGCAGAAGGAGCATCATCAAATCCCTTTCCTTTATCAGGAGCTTTAGATTTACAGTCCCTTTTGTAGTGCCCTTCCTTTCCGCATTTCTAGCACACCACCTTTACAGGTTTTTCTCAAGATTTAGATCTCCCTCTAGATTTAGATCTCCCACTCGATGACTTATTTTTGTTTCTGTTTTGGGACCGTCCTGATACAGATAAGGCATCACCATTCTGCCTCTCCATATTTTTCCGTCTCATCTCCTCCGTCAACAAGGATGAGACTATTTCATCAAACTGCAAGGCAGTTGCATTGCTACCTATTGCAATAACCAGGCTATCCCACGAATCTGGTAAAGAACACAACAAACTAATGCACTTATCTTCATCTAAAATTTTGATATCAACAGACGATAACTAACTTACCACAGTATTAAATGCATTCAGATGCTCTGTCACCGAGTCTCCATCTTTCATCCTCAGGTTATACAACTTTTTCCGTAGGAATAGTTTATTCACCAGAGACTTAGATTGGTACAAAGTCCCTAACTTGTCCCACAATGCCTTTGTCGTATCTTCCCCTGATACATTCAGAAATATTGAATCTAAGACACACAATCGTATTGTTCTCTTTGCCTCCGATCCAACTTCTTCCATTCTTCATCAGACACTCCCGTTGGTTTAGTACCCGGATCTACCGCAATCCACTGATCTTTATCCACCAATAGGTCCTCCATCTTGAGTTTCCACAACTCAAAACTCTGACCATTAAATTTATTGATCTTTATCTTTCCATTGCTCGCCATCTTCTTTGACCACTAGAATTGATCCCACAGATCTCCCACTAAATGGGGTCTACCACAGGCCCAAGCAAAACCCCTCAGTAACAAAGGCGTCCCCTTGAAGCCAAAACAGCTCTGATACCAAATGTAGGTTTCAACTTTACAATACATATTTATACATGCCATGGACCGAAAAACCATCGCGTCAAAAACCATGGACTGAAAAACCATCGCGTCAAAAACCGTGGACCGAAAACCATCGCGTCCAAAACCATGTGCGAAAATCATGCACAAAACCATAGGTAGGTCTGCCAAACCTAATATAGGGTCAAAAAAATAAAAAATCCCGAGGCGCTACCCCTAACCCCGTAGAGGGGGGCTACCCGCCCCCTTGTGACCCCCTCGCTGCACAATCGGCGCAACGAAGGGGGGGCTCCGCTCGCCCCCTAGTTCACTTCGTGTGCTAGTCGTGGAAAGAATAACACAACCCAACACTTCCTGTCATTTGCGTGCTCGAAGAACCAATCACACTATTACCGCCATGAGAGTCCTTACTCGATTGTGGAGGAGGAGGAACAGTGAAAGCTGGTCGGAGTGCATTAGGAATTTTGTCGTAGAGCGTGCTGAATTGTGTGTAAATCAAATCCAAGTATTGGGCACGAGCAATTACTTGCTCTTCTGTGACAACTCCACCTTTTGCCACATCCTCAGCGATTGATGGCAACAAGGATTTTATGAACCACTCAACTAAAAGCTGATCAGGAACATGTCTTAATCATTTGACGATGACGTCGTCACTCATGAATATGATCTGATATATGGGTAGTAGTAGTCTGTATAAAGTTGGTTAGGAGTTCCATTCCAGTCTCGTATCTGATAAGTAATTGGAAGTGGGTCAAAAATGTGGTGGCTAAAGTCGTAAAATTGTCGAAAGAAGCTCTTGGTAACTCAATGTACCATTTAGCAGCCGGACCAGTAAGTGTTCTTTGGAAAATACGGAGTCTAACCGAATCATCATTTAAGGAGTTTGATGAACACCACAAATGAAAGGTCATGACATGATTTGATGGGTCTTCTCCGAGATTTCCATTGAATTTTGGAATGTCAGAAGGTAACTTATGCGGAATCACCAGCCACCAAGGTGCATATAATATTGGATCATTAGTGAGCCAATTTAAATATGGTAATTCTAAAGTTGCTACAAATGGCAATTGTCGATTCAAGTTAGGTTGAGCATACCTAAGATATGATGGAATTTCCTGAGCAATAGGTCTTTGCATACCAAGATAGGGCATCTGAATTTTGTGACCTTGATAAGGTTGTTGTTGAACAAATCCGGCATAAGGTGGTTGTTGATAACCAAGTTGAATTTGTGGTTATCCATAACCTACAAAGCCTTGTTGATCAGGACCTTGGTAAACTTGATATTGTCCAAACCTAGGTTGAGCCTGTTGGGAAAGTCCAAATTGGGGTTTGAATTGCTGGAATTGAGGTTGTTGAAATTGTGGCTTCCACGGTTGTTGAATCAATTGTTGTTTTTGTTGGTACAATTGTTGTTGATTTAATGGTTGTTGTTGCCCAGTAATGAAAGGTTGGCTAGGTTGTGAATAAACTATACCAATGTAAGCTTGGGTCAATCCAGATAAGGGTATACTAACTTAAGGTTGTTGTTGAACCCCGGAAACAAGTGGTTGTTGTACAACAACCTGAGAAATTTGAACTTCTTGACCCGAAACTTATGGTTGTGAGGTAGAAGGACCAGTTTGTACTAGTTGAGATACAACAATTTGAACTTGTGACTGTGGTGCAGTAGTAACAATAGATGTAGTAGGAATAGTTGACACGGTTTGCATTGGTTGTGTTGGATACACAAGCCTTGGTTGAACTGGCATTGTTGGTTGCCATTGACAAACTTGAATTCCAGGTTGACCTAAATACTGCGGGATATTACCATATGACAGTCCTCCATAATAGGGAGGATAAGGTGAATAAGCATATTTCTCTCCATAATGTGGCAATCTAGTATTTAGTGGATACATAGGTCTTTGTTGATCAGATTGCCCAGCTTGATATTGATATGCAGGATCAAACTGTTGAGTTCCCGTTAAAGAAGAACTAGGTAGAATTACAGTTGAGGACATGGGTGATGACCATGGTGTAGAAGCAACCCCTGAGTGGATTCCAGATAAAGATTGGTAACCAATCGGGATGGACGATTCACCATATAGGTGCGACTCAGGTCTGGTAGAAAACATCGAAGAGGTTGCAACAAAAGATTTTGTCACAGTTGCATTAGATGATACAGTCTGGGATGTTGACGGTTGTTCAGCCATAATTAATTGACCCAAAAGTTGTCCTAAAGAATCGACGGGTACTTGAAAATAAGCAGGATCAAACGGAGCAGTAAAATGAGGAGTATGAGGGTAAATATAAAGCCCAACTCCAAAGTGGAATGGGGTTCCAGGTGTAGAATCTTCTTCCAATTCTTCCTCTACAGAAATTAAACCCGGTGGAAGAACTTCATCGCCTGGTCTGTAAAAGATTTCTGGTGTTGATAAAGTTGAAGTTTCAATAGTTATTGATGTCTGAGGGGTAACCGGTTGATCGTCTTCCAGTAAAGTAACAACTTCTGAATGTTCAAATTCGAAGTCCAGATGTTCGGGTAAAAGAACAACAGTTTCAAAAAGAGGTTCCCGAACGACTTCAGGTTCAAATCTAACTTCTGTTTGAACTGTGATAGGTTCTGGATTAACTTCTGGTTGAACTGATTCAAGTTCATAAGTAATTTCTTGTTGAGCGATTTCAAGTTAAGGATCAACTTTTTGTTGAACAATTTCGGTTACTGTTTCACTAGGATCAGTGTTAATGTCCTCAGGTAATTGTGAAACTTCTCCTTCAGAAACGGATGTACCAGAAGTGGTTGGAGTAACTGGAGTTTGAGTACTTACCGAAATAGATGATTCAGGTAATTCAGATGAAGAACTATGAGTTCTTAATGTACTTGACTCAGTTAGGCGAGACTGCTTTGACCGAATAAGTGTAGCTTCAGGCGGCAAAGGTGGTTTGCTCGCTGCTCTCCACGAACGATGGGGTAATGGTTGATTTTCCTCCACGATTTCTCATTAATTTTATTATCAAAAAAAGAAATAAACAAAAAGGGGTAAACTAGGCAAAAGGTTTACCAAGCAAATGTGAACTACAAAATACCTCTTGGCGAACCAAGAAGTACGGGCAAGCAATCTCCTCGAATCTTGTGTTCGGTGTATCACATGTACAAGGCGACCGACTCGGTTACTTAAGGATGGATAGCAACCTAGAGTTGTCCTCTCACATATACCCGAAGGTACGTGAGGCCCAATCCGTATAAGCGTTGTCTAATTCAAAACCGCACAGTGAGAGCATTCCCATTTACTTTACGTACTGTAACATCGCCCTATATACCTGAAGGTATGTGGATGAGCTACGATATACTCACGTATGTGGAATGATGTATCACACTCGAGATGTATTGCAGACAAGTTAGCGACAACTGCTTTGTTTTACGACGTCAGAACACGTCTCTAGCCTAGATTCACTAAATGTTCTCATTAATGACAATATTCCATTAGGTAAATTGATGTTAATTTTAAGTTGATATTGCTTAGGAATTTGCCTTTCAATTTCACCACGTGATGTATTCTGAAATTCCCAGGAACGCAACTATCATGATAAGCATTCTTTCCATTCAATTTAACGATGAAAATCCTAGCTACTTAGGGATAGAGCAATCAGATTTCTTTCGATCAAAGAGCAAAGAGCACAATCTAATGCAATTTCCCTACACTATTCCTATGAGCACACACAAACTTTCTCATTGCAACATGCATGTATTTCTTTTCAATTTCCTTAATGTGAATATGAACAAAAGAAAATATGCACATACAATCAATCAATCTTTCATAAGAACGAATACTTTTATGATAGTTCTAATTCAAAGGAAGAGAAAACTTTACGACACTTTCTTTCGAATGAAGATTAATAAACTATATTAACTTTGAATATCGATCAATAATGACAAAGAAAACATTAAGAAACATTAATCAATCAAATCAAAGTTGGGTTAGACAAGGAGATAGAAACTTGTTCTCTCAGACATAACATTCATTGATCAATCAACAAACAAACAAACAGAGAAAAGTTGGCAAAAGCACTTTACAAAGGTGGGAAAAGACCCTAAGAGGATCAACGCAGCCCTGAATGGGAGACAGTGCGCTTCATAGCACTGTCCCTAAGCCAGGGGTGCTCTGCAGCGCACTGTGTCCCTCACAAGCTTGTGCTGGTGACAGTGAGCCATTTCAAGAGGCAATTTGACACAGTTTTGACCAATTTTTCAATGGAAAGAGATGAATTACAATCTATGAACACAAATAAGGTCTGCAAGGATGTCCTAGGAGGTGGATAAGCTACTAGGAAAGAGGATCTTCCCCAGTGGAGTCGCCAATTTGTTTTGGAGAATTTGGTATCTGCGGATAAATACTAATTCCACATATAAGTAGTTGTATCTAGAACAACAGTTTAAAGTGTTTTAGACTTATTCTTATAAGCAATAGATAAGATGAGAAGATGAGAAGACCTACTTGTAGTTCCGCTTTCCTCTCGTCTCCCTTGTATCAATCTTGTTGCTCCTTCCCGTACTTAATACGCTTGAGAAGTACCTGTAAACACAATAGAAAACAAAGAACCATCAAAGCACACAAGCTATTGAATATAAGTGAAAGGAATCAGATACAATTCACACGTATAAGCATTATGAAACAATACAAACATATGGGAGAAAGGTTCAAACACTTTATTAAATAGAAGAAGGAATTACAACCATTGGTGTCTAATTCAAAGCCATTCCTCCAGCTTGGATCCCATCCACATCACATCAAAAGCATGACAACCTTGTAGCATTACAATACTTGCTTCAAAGCCAAATCTCATAGCAACATTATCTCCTTACAATTCAACATAATCCATCCCCTGATCACTTAGATTAATGGTCAATTTATAGGAAGATGATGGAGGTTTTGTCATAAATGGTGGCATTGAATGGCCTCCCATACTTAGAATTAGTTCCATGGAGGAAGGGATGAGAGGATGGGATGCACCTTAACTCATTCCTCATCCATTTTCGAGCTCATAGGTGTTGATAAGTGAGGGAACCTTCTAGATGACTCCAAAATATAAGAATATTCCCCAAACCCTATGTGAATTTCGCTCAATCTCACCCGACACAGGTGAAAGGAAGCCTAAGTTCTCTGCAGAGCACCTTGGCAGTGGACTCAACTGCTCTGCAGCGCACCTTTATAAGGGCTTACTTGCGTTGGTCCCCCTAGAGGCTATTTCTGGATGTCTTCAAGTCATGAAACTGTCTGGGAAGGAGGCATTCAAAGGGGTGACTTGTTTAGGGCTTGAAGCAGCTGAAATCAGGGTTTGATGAGCCCTAAAACACTGATCTGGATGATGGGATTGATGTGCCCAAATGGATCTGTAACACACATGGCATCTTGTGAGGGGTGCCACTTGTCCCCCATTTTCACATCGTTTGACCAATCGAAAACTGCCATTTAGACTTTCCATGTGGAAATACCTAGAGTCGCCACATCATCTCTTGGATGTCACCTCATCCAACTAAATTGTGTCACATCATCTTGGCTACCATGTCATATTTCCATCGTGTCCATTAGGATGGAAACTGTCTTTAAACTCCATGCATGTTGTTTTCTTGATATTGATTTGAGATTTCAGATCCAATTAGCCTTCACGGTTGGATCTTATCGAGGGCTAGACTAGTTGTTAACCCTCGTGCAATTGTGTGCCCGATACCTAGTCTAAGTCACTGATTTAAACCTTTTTCCATCATTGTATAATAAAAGGTGAAGAAATATGCTCTACCTTCAACGCGTTAAACTTCTTGCAAGTTTAGCCATGATCTACCAAAGGTTGAAACATTGAACCATGGATTTAACCACAAGATGCAAATTGTTTAATAAATTTGGTGTTTGTGGGTTTGACCCTATAGTTTAGGCCCTTAACTAATGTCGATCTTCAAATGGCCATAACTTCTCATTTGGGAGGAGTTTTTTAGAGTGTGGTATACCATTGGAAAGGTCTCAACAAAGAATATCCAACCATAATATCCATATGTTCATTTAGACATCATAATATTGTGAAAAAAAAAAACTCAATAAACTTCATGCCTTTTTTACTTCTCTTGGTGAGGGCATGCAAGAGATCCACCAATTATACTGCATCTTTTGATTCATGAATGACATTGTTGCTACCTTGGACATCCCCTTTAACATCAATGACACTTGTTGTCATCATTGACAACATCCTGTGCAATAGGGAGGTTTGAAGGCAATTTCATCAATATGGAGGAAAATGGCTAATGGAGTCGAAAATATTGCATAGTTGCAGCTAGAAATTTCATGACAAAAAGAGAGTAATGCACCATAAATCGTTGAGAGGTGGCAATGGGAGCCACCGTCTCGCCAAACGAATCTCAACTCCTTGTTAAACAATAACATCCTAAGGTGAACGATCAACTTAAAAGTCGACAAGGCTCAATGACCATTCTTAATTTTAATTTTCCTTTGGGTGAGCAAAGGTTTAGACGAGATCAATATGTTGCAAGGGCGTGCATAGCACAACGACAATATGCAATCAAGGGGACCATTCCATGTGTGCCATTTGAAATTTCTAAAAGATGACCAATATTAGGTGCAATTATCGTAATTTGTAAATAAATTAAAGGAGAAAAGTAATTAATTTATTTAAAAAAAATCCACTTTTATTGTTCTAATTTAAATATATATAAATAAAAAAATAAAAATTGACATATAGTTAAATTATATTGTTTGTTTAATATTTGTAATGAAGATTAGGTTGGATTAGATTTAGTTATTATCATATTAAAATTTTTGCATATACATCTTTTAAATTTAACTATATTTATTGTTTATGAGTAAAATACAAAATCTATCGTATATATTAAAAATATTTCTAATAATTTTATTAGATTCTTTTCATGAGAAGTATATTTATATTTTATATATGTATTTCAATTATAGTTCTAGAAAAAATATTCAAATTCAACAAAATTCAAAGCAGATAGAAAGAAAGAAAGAAAGAAATTTTAATGTCCACGAGACTAGATATAGCCTATCGGACCACTAGCTTCGTTGTTTTTTGCCTTTTGCAATTCAATCCTCTTATTTTTCAAATTAATGATGAGCTGACCCAACCTTCTAACAATCTCCTCACTGAAAAGACAATGTCAAGGAATCGATGTTAACATACTGTTGTCACTGTCTCTGATGTCTTTGAAAGCATCACATTCCAAAATGAAATGTTTTTCTAATTCTACTGCCCCAAAAGTGAAAAAAGTACACACCCGCTCTTCCCAAGCTTCTTTAGGTCTTCTCCATCAACCTGATTTGCACCGTAGTTGATGCGAGTTAGTTTTATTTGAGCAATAAGAATATTTGCTCTCCATGGAATGTTAGCTCCAATGCACTCTTTATGTTGGAGGTCACACGTGGGGTTGAATTCTTGAACATAGTACTTCTTCTTTCTACCCAACTCGTTTCCCCATATATGCTTATGAAACTTCTCCATAACATAACTCTTTAAATCCTTGCTATTTGTGGGTCATGCATTGAGGTAAATACTCCATTTTTGCATCCATTTGTTGTTTTGTCTCATCCATGATTTCTTTCTTTCACTCATTCCTTCACTGAAGATAACTTTAGGTCATCTACTTTATTCCATTTGCTCAATTCTCTGAAGATGCCTTATGAGGCGCACCATAGCTATTGCTTCGATGGAAGTTGCTCCTATTTCACTCAACATTATCTCATAAGAAACTAAACTTTTTATTTTAAACTTGCTCATGATCAAGCATTTTTTATTTTTCTCAATTTGCTTCCATTTTCATACAAGGATGCTGCTAGCCCACAATTCGCACCCGTATAATTGTTTTCCAATCCCATAATTTTGCCTCTCTACATATGTTTTGAAGAGCTTATAATGATTTCCACCCTCCTGTTGATGCCTCGAAAATCGCTGCAACAACATCGGGGATAAAAACCCGGTCCGGACCTTAAAGGTAGCTCCTTTTCCGTTTGGTGTGGTGGCTCCGACTGGAAATAATGGGACCAATTTCCCAATTATTGGTAAATAAGATGGATAAGTGGTTGATTCTCTGATATCTAATGATAATGGACGAATGATTTAATCTAAAAGTAAAATTATAAACAACTATCCTATCCGGGAAATTTCTGCTTTTAGTGTAACTTTTGATAGTCTTCATTCACAAACAGGCATATAGATGACTCTATTGGTAAACAAAGATATTTATTCATATGATAATTACTAAATTAAAATAGTTGAACAAAGCAATCAAGCAAGCATTATTACACTATCCTTCATATATATCATAGACATAAATATGATTGAAAGAATAACAATCCTTAGACATTCAATAGTGAAAAGTACAAGGATTGCTGTTAAAACACATACATATAACCAATGATAGCAAGATTAAACAAATGTCGATTCACATAAAAGAATGACACAAGAGCATAGATAATAGTACCACATGTTATTTGGGTCACTCCCGATATCAATCGCATTCAAATTCTTTCTTCTAACTTAGAAACACTTCCACAAAAGGCAATAGTGCACATGTCGTCAAAGCTTTCTTCGATAAAATTCAGAATGCTGGCCAAGTCTTCATAAAAAATAGATGAGAAGCACAACAGTGTGACTTACTGATTTGAGTTTATACAAAAACTGAGGACCCTTTCTAAATGCATGAAAGGGCCTATAAATACTAATTAAGCTAACTAATTACAAAATAAAAATGCTATTAATTGGTACAACTAAATTATGAATATCTCCTCAAAATCGGCTTGTTCTCAGGCGGCAGCGTGATTCATTGTTTTAGATGATCTACCTTCGGCTTGAGCTGGCAGATAGCTAGCATTGGTTGCAATTATGGAGGGTGACATAAACGAGAATGCAGTTGGGCTGAATATGTGGCATCATGGATCTCGAGAATCATGCAACTGATGGCATCGGTTAAACATTTGAGTGCAGCCCTCTGACTGTATGGTTTAATTAAGAAAAACCAAAAGGCATCCCAAGTTAAACTTTGGATGCCAGCAATTAGTCTTCCATTCTTTTCCAATTCTTGATTGCATGTTTGTTCCAAGGCTTTGGCCGATGTCAATTTACCTGGATTACACTGTGAAATCATGTTAGACAGATAAAGAGTGTCATTGACTAATTCAATTAAACTACTGGTAGATAATCGACATCTTGAGGTTTCTCTCTCGGCATAACTGCTTCATTAATTAGTCGCTTCACCTGTCAATCGTGATAAGGGAAGTTTTAAATATCCATCATAACGTTTATATGGTGAATGATCGATTCAAGCGCTTATATTTTTTGCCAATAATCGCATTTGATGATTGGTGACGTGAGCGGGAAGGTTATAATAAGAGTCCAAAATATTGTTAAATCACCAAAGGTTGTATAATGCATGCCCATATTTAATATGCTTCGAAACACGAGCCTTGATGAGCTACGATTAATTCGCATTTTTTTCGTCTTATCAAAGTTGTTGCTGTACGACTAAGAAATGGGTTAACCCCACAAACATAAACTCCATCACCCAGTGATGGAAGATCGGCTAATGTATCGCAATCGGAAAAGGGCTCGGGTCATATTACTTATGCTATTGCAAAATCGCCGATCGCCGATGGTGATATGCCTTATCGGATTGGAAGATTTGAAGGTGTCACCATTAATGAATTAGTTGCTACGGCCGATTGCCGATAGCGATACCTTTTATTGCATCGGAGGAATGGGAGAGGTGCTTTTCATATATACGATGTGTTTTGCCTTTCCCCGATATCCGATAGTGATTTCCCTTTTCGGATCGGAGTGATTCAATGGGTCTTTCATATATGTTTTTCTTATTATTGCGATATGTGAATTTGCGATCGCTTTATCGTATTTCTTTCCCATTTGCTTAAAACTTGTTATTTCCACAGAATTCTGCACAAGAAATAAAACCAGCGTGATACAGGGAAATAGGTAGCATGAGCCAAAATGAAAGAGTTATATCTATTAGCGAATAATCAAAGATTATGGTGAAACTGCCACACGTAGAATCTAAGTGGAAAATCTCGGCATAACTGCTTCATTAATTGGCCGCTTCACCTGTCAATCATGATAAGGGAGGTTTTAAATATCCATCATAACGTTTATATGGTGAATGATCGATTCAAGCGTGGCTTAGATTTTTGGCGGATAATTGCATTTGATGATTGGTGACGTGAGCGGGAAGGTTTTAATAAGAGTCCAAAATATCGTTCAATCACCAAAGGTTGTATAATGCATGCCCATATTTAATATGTTTCGAAACACGAGCCTTGATTTAATGTATCTCAATCGGAAAAGGGCTCGGGTCACATTACTTAGGCTATTGCGAAATCGTCGATCGTCGATGGCGATACGCCTTATCGTATTGGAAGATTTGAAGGTGTCACCGTTAATGAATTAGTTGCTACGACCGATTGCCGATAGCAATACCTTTTATCGCATCAGAGGAATGGGAGAGGTGCTTTTCATATATACAATGTGTTTTGCCCTTCCCCGATATCCGATAGCGATTTCCATTTTCGGATCGGAGTGATTCAATGGGTCTTTCATATATGTTTTTCTTATTATTGCGATATGTGAATCTGCGATCGCTTTATCGTAATAATAAAAAGATTTGATTATTTAAAAGACCTATTTTTATTGTTGTTCAAAAAGGTTTATTTTAGAATATATCGTTTCCATTGGACCTTTTGATGAGGGTTTTTCTAATAATGAGTTAATACCAATTTATTCACACATCTATGTTTAAAAGGGACCCATTTCAAATTATGATTTTAAAGAAAAATTTTAAGAAATGGGGGGTTGTTGTACAGCACAACAATTGGCGATTCACTGGGAGAAACAGTTATCTCTGAGAAATGTTAAGATATTTAAACTTTCTTAATCTGAAAATCTTATCTGAGCGAAAAATTCTAATATAACTAGGTAATCATAAATTCTGAATGTAATGATAACTATTTCTGCTATTTTCTTCTTGTGTTTCAATTAAATACACTGCATGTTTTAAACTAGCCTTAATTGGTTGATAATGATAAAACAAAAACTTTTCCAACTTAGCTTTATAATGACTCCTCTGTCATAGGTAGAGCCTCTGCTGCCAGCAAACGTCCATAGTCTCAACAGGGATACCTTTTAACCATTCGATTGTTCATTATTCCATCAATTTCAGAGTATAATTAAAAAGAATGAATCCAAAAATATGTCTTCATATTTTTGTATCAGTTTTTCCTTTCTTCCTATTTTGTAAGACAAAAAGCCATTGTCCTGGTTTGATGGCCAGCTGTTTGACAATGCCATTCACTGGTTGTAATTTAACTGAAAAGTTGGCTCGTGATGAGACCCCTTGTCTTATTATTATAAGCCATTACCCTATTTTGATATGCAATATTGGTAATGTCAGTTGAACTATTTCCCTATGATCATGGTAAGCAAGCTTGTAATAAGACCTCTTATCTTTTATATCATACATATTTTAGAATTACACTCTGAGTAATTATAAACTTTGATGCATGGGGTGAACAATTTTCTCCTTAAGAGAAGATGGATGACAGGATAAGAGTTGAAGATGCTAAGATTGAATCGGTTTCTATTTTGTATTGATAATCGTTTTTTTGGCTGCTTACAAACATTATAATGATTTACAATAATTCTGAATCTTGAGAAGATTTCACAAAAATAAAATGGGGTTTCAGAATCTAAATTTACCTAATTTCCTAGAAAGTCTCCTTTCGTTTAAGGCTTCCATCTTTAAAAGCAAATATCAGAACTATTTCTTTTGAGAAATTTTTTCAATATAGAAAAGACCAATGGAAAGCTTCTTACAACTTTATTTTCTAAAATCCTAAAAAGTATAGGCTATATACAGAAATTTTGCTGAAAATTGAATATTTACAAAGGGAGAAGGGGTTACCTCCTCAATTGAAGAATTTTTTCAAGATAAGGCCGTTAACAGGAAGAGAGTCTTTCTTCCCTGATAGATCTTGCAATATAAAAGTAGAAAGGCCTATCTTCTCATTGATTTGAAATGGTCCGAGCCACATTTTCTGGAACTTAGTGTGTTTTCCTTTATCCTCATGGGCTTTGTCCCATTTCAAAACTAGATCACCAACTTGTAATTGTTTTGAACTGGTTGAAGTTGTATCAAAAGATGATTTGATAATTTGCTGGTGTTTTGCATGTATAATCCTGGCCCTTTCCCTTTCTTCTTCTAATTTTAAAGTTTGATCATGTCTTAATTGAATAGAAGATGAGGGACTTTCTTCAATAAACTGCACTAAAGCTAGGGATGGAAGTACTAGATTTTCTGGTATGACAGCTTCCTTTCCATACACTAGATTAAATGGAGAAGTGTCTATGGAGGTTTTTTGTGTTATTCTATCAGCCCCTAGTGCAAATATCAAATATTTATGCGAGTTTTTATGATTATGCTCAATAGTTCGCTTAATAATTCAAATAAGGTTTTTATTGGTGGATTCTGCCAAACCATTACCCCGAGGGAAGTAATTTGCAAAATACCTCAATTTAAATCCCCTTTTGATAGCGAACTCAAACATAGAATTTCCAGAGAAATAATATTCATTATAAAAAACAAGAGCGTTTGGGACACCATACCTGGTAATAATGAATTGGTCAATGAATTCCATAATTGCCTCAGAGTTCGTTGTCTTCAAAGGAATTGCTTCAACCCACTTAGTAAAGTAATCAGTGGCAGTAAGGATATACTTATGCTGTT
This sequence comes from Pinus tabuliformis, assembly GCA_031772625.1. Classification (NCBI taxonomy): domain Eukaryota; kingdom Viridiplantae; phylum Streptophyta; class Pinopsida; order Pinales; family Pinaceae; genus Pinus; species Pinus tabuliformis. The sequence goes on along the minus strand of CM062816.1, from coordinate 1,107,309,603 downwards.
TGGATGAATGTGGAGTGATTTCCCCAATGATGTCTAATCCCCATTGCTCAAAAGGTTGCTCAATGTTGACTAGTTGCAAAGGGAAAGCTGGCTTTCTTTGTCTTCCACTGGATGTTTGACAACTTTGGCATTTCCTTACATATTCATGAGTATCTCTGAACAAGGTGGGCCAATAATACCCAGCGTGAATGATTTTGTGAGCTGTTGTGTCAGCTCCAAAATGTCCTCCTGCTGGTCCATCATGTAGTTCCTGCAAAACTTTTTGTGCTTCAGGTTTTTCTAGGCATCTTAATAAAATTGAATCATAATTTCACCTAAACAATACATCATCTACAATTGTGAAGTTTTTCACTTTTAATCTAATGGCACGTTTGTTTTTATAGGAGAGATTAGAAGGAGCGTACCCATTTTTTAAATAAAAAATCAGATCTGCATATTGCAATTCAGGATCTGTGATACTTATCTGATTGATTTCTTCAGTATCCTTTGTACTTTCAGGTTCTTGAATGTTGGACGCTCCTGCTAACAACCTGCAAAAACCTTGGCCTTTGACAATCTTTGCTGGCTTGACTTCCAAGTCGTATTCTTGTAATGTTGTGACCCAATTTTCTCTCTTTTCTCCTAATTCCCTTTGAACTAGTAATTGTCTTACTGCTGAGAAAAGAACTATAACTTTTGTGTGAGATTTCAAGAGGAAGGGCCTGTAGTGTTTAATGGCTTTGTACACAGCGAAGGCTTGTTTTTCAACTTCTGAATAGTTTAGTTCAGCACCTTGAAGATTTGAGCTATAAAACGAAATTGGTGCTTCCAAGTTTTGATCATTAATTTGAGTCAACACTGCTGCATAAGACGAAGCAGATGCGAGGGTATATAGTATGAAATGACTTGAAAATTTGGGAGTGCTTAAAGCAGGGGTGTTAATTATTGATTGTTTAATGGAATCAAATGCCTCTTTTTCTGCAGGTTCCCATTTAAACACCAATTTTTTCTTAATCATCATTTGCAATGGTAAAATAATCTGGGAAAAATCTGGAACGAACCTTTTGACAAAGTTATGACCCAAAAATGACTGCATGGATTTTTTATTTTGAGGGAATGGAATTTCAGAAATCTCTTTAATTATGTCTGGATCAATATAGATACCATCCTTTGAAACAATGAAGCCTAAAAGCTTTCCTTGATTAAGAGCAAAAAAGGACTTCTTTGGATTAAGAGAGATACCATACCTTCTACAACGTTCAAAGATTTGTTTCAAATCATGTAAATGATTAGACCTTTTCTTGGAAAATACAGTAATATAATCTAAATAGACAACTACTGATTTATTGAGCAATCCTTTGAATGCTATGTCCATGGCTCTCTGAAATGTAGCTCCTACGTTGATAAGTCCAAAAGGCATTTTTTGGTAAGCTCAAGTTCCCCACTTAGTTCTGAAGGTAGTTTTAAGCCTGTCATCAGAATGAACCAGAATCTGGTTATATCCTGAAAAACCGTCTAAAAAGGACATTAGTTCAGAACCAGTTACCGAATGTAGTGCCTGCTCCATGGTAGGTAAAGGGAAGTTATCCTTTTGGCTTGCCTTATTAAGATTTTTGAAATCGATGCAAATCCTGATATCGCCACTTTTCTTTCTAACGGGCACCATGTTGGATACCCAATTTGAATGCCTAACAGGAAAAATTATCTTAGCCTTCAAGAGTTTATTTAATTCACCCTTTATTTGACTCTCTAGGTTAGGATGAATCTTCCTTAACTTCTGTTGCACTGGTTTTTGTTCAGAAAACATTGGAATAGTATGTTGAATGATTGATGCATCGTATGTTTTCAAATCATCATATTTCCAAGCGAAGACATATTTATTTTTTGTTAACAGTCTAATGAATGTTGTTCTTTCTTCTAAAGAAAGTCCTAGTCCCAAATTGATGTTTTGAGGGTTTTCCTCAGTACTTAGGTTTATCAATTCAAATCCTAAAATGGAACTCTGGAGTTTTGAATTGGTCACCTGTTTAAACCTGTCTTTAATATCATAAATATCTTCAAGCTTGACCACTGGTTTTGGTATTGAGATTTCCTCTTGCTTTTCTTTCATTTGAAGTTCATGATCACTTTCATCAATGATTTGTTCATCGTAGGACTTGTCAGAAGTCAAGAAGTTTAGAATGTCTTCATCCTGATTGAACACTCACCAATTAGTGACATTATCGGGAATTGATGGTCTAAAAATTAACTCTACTGAAAATCTATCCGGGCTGTAATCTTCGGATGGAAGGAGTTTGGAGGCCACATTAGCTAGTAGGTCTGCAGCTGAATTTTGAGACCTAGGGATGGGAGAAATGTTGAATGCCAAAAATTGAGATATGAGTTCCTGGACCAAAGACTGATAGTGTTTGAGATGACTAGAAAGGCAATGAATTGAATTTCTAACCTGTTTAATAACAATTTTTGAATCACCAAACACCTTCAAATATTGAACCTTGAGACCAATTGCTTTGTAAAGTCCTTGAACCAAGGCCTCATACTCAACTGTATTGTTTGTGCATTCAAATTCCAATCTGCATGATAACATAGTTTTCTCTCCCTCAGGACTAACTAAAATACATCCTGCTCCTGCACCTTCACTGGATTTAGACCCGTCAAAATATAGTGACCAAAATAAAGAATTATCAACAATTTTATTTACAGTTTCCTCAGCAATATTAACACATCTTGACTTATCTGTTTGTGAGAAGTTCTTGATCTGAGATGTGAAATTACTAACTGGGAAAGGAGATGGTTGGGCAGTGAAATTGCCAAAGAATGATTCAGATGAATAATTTCCCAAAATATTGTTATTGAATGCTATTGGTTGATTTTCTTGTTCAAAATCAGTAACAATATGGGTCATGTGTTTCTCTCGATCGATTTTGATCTGATTTGGCTTTCCTTTATAAGGTAGCCACATATGGGACTAACCGGTGGAAATATAACCATGGAGTTTTTCAAACCAAGCTCTACTTAAAATCAACCAATAGAATTCAGGTATATCAGCGATTAAAATATCAATTCTTTGAACCACTCTAGGATCAGCTGATAACCTAATAGTCACTGAGTTGATTTCCCCCTAAAACCTGAACCTTAGTTCTATCCAACTGTACAATATGAATTGCAGACTTTTGAGGTTCAATGTTCAGTTTTGAGCAAACTTAAGCTGGCACTATATTAGAGGAAGCCCCTGAGTCAATCAAACAGTTGTGTAGATTTCTATTATAGATCTCATAGGTTAAGAGGAAAGGAGGAGTATGAGAATTTGATCTATCCCCAATTAAGACCGCATCAGTAGCTTCCACTCTACCAGGAGGTGGTTGGCCTGAATCATTAGCAGCTTTGGACAACACAGCATTAGGAAGAGGTGAAGAAGGCACGGCATTTAGCTCTTTGAGAAGTAATTTCTGTTGATGCTTGAGTTTGCTAAGTTCAAACATGGTAATATTTGCCTTAGTTTTCTTCATATCTTCGATAATATTGTAGTCCATAGAATCTGTAACTACCAATGTCTTAGATGTTGAAGGTAGATTTGAAGATGATGGCTGATTTTGGGATGGTATTGGTGCAGCTTTCTTTGTGGGAACTTTTTCTTTGGTAGTAGTGGTACCTGCATTCCTTTTCTTCGAAGTTGCCTGAAGAGGTTCAGGAGTACCTTTACTTCTGGTAGTCACAGGAAAAGCTTCTTGTTCGCTTTCTGTATCGGAGTTGGGTAAAATAAAATCCCACATCCCATGGCATTCAACAGTCTCTTCTTCTTCAGGTTCTGTGGATGACAAGACTGCTTCATCTTCTTCTTCCTCTTCGGGATCTGAGTCTGCGTTGGATATAGTATTTGGTGGTTTTGATTCAAGTTTCTTAAAATTTCTAAATGGTCTTTTTGTTGAAGTTTCAGCTACTTGCTTCTTGATTTCGACCATTTCGTTTGACATAGTCTTAAGGAATTTTTGTAAACCTTCCATATCTTATGGATCTTTAGAGGTTTTCTTCTTTGAATCATCCTTGAAAGAAAATTTTTTAGATTTCCTATCTTCAAGAGCAGCTTTCTTTTCTAAGGCAATAATGTGTTTCTCTACAGCAAGCGCCTCTTTCATGTTTTAAGCTAAAGTTGGTTTTGCAGCCCTGTCTACGAAAATAGCTATATTTGAAGATAGGGCTGCTATATTCCATTTGCTTCTGATTTGCTCACTTGGTTTAGAGGCGGTTGGAATCTTATTCAAGAGTTTATTAAATCGTGAGTTGAATTCCTTGATAGGTTCTTTAGATTCTATCCTAAGATTTGAGAGATCATTAATTAATGTTGCTAGAGATCTATCATCGCCATACTTAGTAAGAAACTGTTCTTGGAAAATGTTCCAACTGGTGAAGGATCCAGAGGGCAGGGAAAAATACCAAGATCTCGCTGATCCTTGTAAGGTATAAGGGAAAAGCCTAACCACAACATCTTCCTTTGTCACTCCTTTTCAATTAACTGATAACATGAAATTATTAATATGTTCTTCGGCTTGTGTTCCAGCATCCGGATTAAATTTCGGTAACCATTTTTCAGGGGAATCAGGAAATGGGTGTAGTGGTGCAGGCATGGTGACCGCACCAAGACTATTCCATGGATTCTGAGCCATTGAAAAACTAATAGCAGATGATATTGCTGATGAAATTCCAGATGTTTGGGAAGGAGTTGATATTGAGGATTGAATAGGTTGGGATGTTGAAGTTGCTGATCCCTGTTGAACAACAATATGTAATGGAGGAGTGGATGGCTGACTTCACACTGGAGAAGATGAGATGGAGGATGATGATGAGAAAGTTTCACTTTCAGATCCTTCAGTATTCTTTTTTGCCCTTTTCCTTTTAGGTAAAGGCAACTTAGTAGGTTCAATACCGAGCTTTCCGCTCTGAAGTCTGGTGAGAGGGTGAGGTAGATTAAATTACGAAGTCTCACTGCCTTGAGATACCTCAGATTTCTGTGGTGATATTGAAAAGCCTTGAAGTTTATGGATTAGAGACTAAACTTAAGGAGACTCAGGATCTAATCGTTCCGAAGTATGGTGGGTTTGAGCAGTGGTAGTTGACTCCTCTTCTTCTCGTTTGAACACTGGAGTTCTAGCATGCAAACGGGAAGTCTGAGGGGAGGTGGAGGGAGACTTACTCTCAGAATGGGTTATAGGTTTGGATTTTCTCGCCATTCACAGTTCATGCCCTCCTTATAGTGCCAAAAATGTTGATGCCTCGAAAATCACTGCAACAACATCGGGTATAACCACCCGGTCCGGACCTTAAAGGCAGCTCCTTTTCCGTTTGTTGTGGTGGCTCGGACTGGAAATAATGGGACCAATTTCTTAATGATTGGTAAATAAGATGGATAAGTGGTTGATTCTCTGATATCTAATGATAATGGATGAATGATTTAATCTAAAAGTAAAATTATAAACAACTATCTTATTCCAGGAAATTTCTACTTTTAGTGTAACTTTTGATAGTCTCCATTCACAAACAGGCATATAGATGACTCTATTGGTAAACAAAGATATTTATTCATATGATAATTACTAAATTCAAATAGTTGAACAAAGCAATCAAGCAAGCATTATTACACTATCCTTCATATATATCATAGACATAAATATGATTGAAAGAATAACAGTCCTTAGACATTCAATAGTGAAAAGTACAAGGATTGTTGTTAAAACACATACATATATCCAATGATAGCAAGATTAAACAAATGCCGATTCACATAAAAGAATGACACAAGAGCATAGATAATAGTACCATATGTTATTTGGGTCACTCCTGATATCAATCGCATTCAAATTCCTTCTTCTAACTTAGAAACACTTCCACAAAAGGCAATAGTGCACATGTCATCAAAGCTTTCTTCGATAAAATTTAGAATGCTGGCCCAGTCTTCATAAAAAATAGATCAGAAGCACAATAGTGTGACTTACTGATTTGAGTTTATACAAAAATTGAGGACCCTTTCTAAATGCATGAAAGGGCCTATAAATACTAATTAAGCTAACTAATTACAAAATAAAAATGCTATTAATTGGTACAACTAAATTATGAATATCTCCTCAAAATCGGCTTGTTCTTAGTCGGCAGCATGATTCATTGTTTCGGATGATCTCCCTTCGGCTTGAGCTGGCAGATAGCTAGCATCGGTTGCAATTCTGGAGGGCGACTTAAACGAGAATGCAGTTGGGCTGAATATGTGGCATCATGGATCTCGGGAATCATGCAACTAATGGCATCGGTTAAACATTTGAGTGCAGCCCTCTGACTGTATGGTTTAATTAAAAAAAAAAAACCAAAAGGCATCCCAAGTTAAACTTTGGATGCCAGCAATTAGTCTTCCATTCTTTTCCAATTCTTGATTGCATGTTTGTTCCAAGGCTTTGGCCAATGTCAATTTACCTGGATTGCACTGTGAAATCATGTTAGACAGATAAAGAGCTTCATTGACTACTTCAATTAAATTACTGGTAGATAATCGACATCTTGAGGTTTCTCTCTCTGCCTTAATCAGTTGTGACTGCCATTCTAGGAAAAGAATGTCTTTGTGAGACTCTAGAATTTTGGGCAGATTCGCAGCTTGTCTTTCACTAGTGTCTTGCCAAGCAAGAAAACTGGTTAACGTCTCGTCGGCCTGTTCTAAATCCTACCTGGCATCGACTGATTTATCAATTATTGATGTAGTAATCTCAGAAAGAGGCTCAACCAGAGAAATGTTATGACATAGTAGTTTTAGCTGCATAATCAATGCCTTATTGATTTGTAGAGCTTCGGTTCTGAACTCTGCTAGTTGAGGAAGACTCTTGAACTTTTCTACTTCTTGTGACAGTTGAGCGATTTGATCATCCTTGGTCTTGCTCATTTGTCCATTCATCGCCTTCAATCTGGACAATGCTTCAAACAATTCCTTCTGTTTATGTACTGCGCTCAAGTCTATCCTCTGCTTCTCTTTGAGCAATTGCTCATTTAATTGATTGTTTGTCTGCCGCTGTATTGATAGTTTCTGTTCTAACTGTTCTATTTTTCGCTATGCTTCGGACACCTGTGACTCCAATGAAACAATTGTTTGATCTTTTTCCTTAAGTAGATTATTTACTTCTGAGGCCTTATCAATGGTGGCTACCGAATAAGCTCTAGCATACTGAGAAAGTTTTGTAAGGTCATCGGAAGGGTTAAATTCCTCCTTCCACACCACATTAGCCATCTCTGTTTGGTCTGGTAAAAGGGAATATTGGTCAAGTCTCCTCATTTTCCTCTGTATTTTCACCACAGCCCTGTGTTTGGGACTGTAAAAGACATCTAATGGTGGTATGTCTTCTATCTGCAAAACAATCTGATCGGACGGATCTTTAGGAATTATTTCTGCATCTTTGCTAATTGATAGGCCGCTAGTCCCTTCAATTGGAACTGTAGTTGTTGTCGTTTCTTGATTGATTGTTACTTGAGGTGTGCCGAATCCTTGTGAAGTCTCAGGATTGCTTATAATAGGGTCAAATTGTAGCCACTCTTTGAGGAGTTTGGGATCAATTTGAGCCCCTAGATCAATAACTTCATTGTCCTGCTTCTTCTCTTTCTCCTACTCTATTTCCTGTTCTGGCTCTTTTCCCTTTTCGGGAATTTCTCTGTAGTGGGGGGTTTCTCAATAATCTTCTGTTCAGGCTCACTTAACTTAGTTGTTGGTGTAGTAGCCAATAAGTCCAGAGGCAGAGTTTGCAACCTCTGTTCTCTGAGCCTATTGAATTCTACCAGTCCTTCATCATTATATTTCATCTTGGCCAATGTTTTCACCTGAGAAAATGATTCTTCTGAAGAAAACAGGTCGTCAAATTCATCTTTTTCATGATCGAACTTTGTAAGTTTGGCTTGTTCAAGCACATTATAGGCAACCTTCCATGGATCGAATTGCCTCTTAGGGATGGTTGCAAGATTGAGCATATTTATTTTTCCTGTCTCTTTCTCCGCATGTATTTAATCATGTAGAGTATAAACACTGCATCTCAAAGGAAATATAGGCCAAGACTGCTTTTTAGAAGTCATAAGAGTTTTGGATGTTCCTATTGTTGTTAGTTGGTAAGCTAACTCTCACGCCAATAGCTTATCAGGTACATACAATGGAAGGACATGGGGTCTTGTGAGGCTACCATACACCCTTATATATGTGAACTTGTCTTCCCCGAACCAATTCCCCACAGAGGTCAAGTCAATCTCTGCCTCCTCGGAAATCCTTGGGGCAGGCTTATCAAAAATGGCATAATAGATGGGTAACATGAAACCATTACAGATCTGATACAAGTGGTCTTTATAATGCGCCTTCCATAACATCTGATGATAAATGTGGATTGGCTTAGGGTCCTGTGGCGTCCATCTCCACCCAAGTACCAGGTATTCGGAATTAAAGAAAAGCATATCCATAACATAAGCACTGTAATAGAAAGGGGGAACGGTCCTGGTGGTTTTGCATGAATTGAATCTAAAATCAAGAATTGCAGAGGCTAATTTATCGGACAATATATTCGCCCAATCCATGACATAGCTAGTAACAACCACTTCCATTAAAGGAACCATTTCGATAGTAAACTTTGCTGAATCATGCATTCCCCATATCCTACACATCATTGCCCCAGCGTAACAGTAAGGAGATGACAAGGAATCCACGGAGTACTTACCCGATGATTCATGTTTGTGCTTTGCGGGATTCTGTCTCCATTGCCTAATCAGGGCTGATTCCGTCTCATTCTCCGCTGCGAATTTCTCCAGAAAGGCTTTGTTGTATTTCTTTTCAGGTTCGGGCAAATGATACATCTTCCTTAAGTCATCAGGCTGAAATGAACCGAAAATTCTTCCGTCAACTGTGCAAAATGTTCTATTTGAAACTGGAATTTGTTCAACCACCCATCTGACTACATCAGTGTATGGAAGAATTTTCTCCCGAGCTGCTATCCTGTGCAAAAATGAGTCAGCTAAATCTTTCAGGGAGGCTTCTGATTTATTAGTTGAGCTGGCAGTAGCTTCTTCCGACACTTCCTCAGGTTCTTCCGCTTCAATTAAATTATAGATGCTTTTCCAGCTTGTATTTCCAAGGCCGAGACATGTAGTGTCTGAAATTAAGCCCTTTTTACTCGGTCCTGGGTCACTGGTGGGTTGGATTGTTACTGTAGGGGCCGCTGCCGCTGCGGATCTTTTGGATTTCTTTCCCATTTGCTTAAAACTTGTTATTTCAACAGAATTCTGCACAAAAAATAAAACCAGTGTGATACAGGGAAATAGGTAGCATGAGCCAATATGAAAGAGTTATATCTATTAGCGAATAATCAAAGATTACGGTGAAACTGCCACACGTAGAATCTAAGTGGAAAATCTCGGCATAACTGCTTCATTAATTGGCCGCTTCACCTGTCAATCATGATAAGGGAGGTTTTAAATATCCATCATAACGTTTATATGGTGAATGATCGATTCAAGCGTGGCTTAGATTTTTGGCGGATAATCGCATTTGATGATTAGTGACGTGAGCGGGAAGGTTTTAATAAGAGTCCAAAATATCGTTCAATCACCAAAGGTGGTATAATGCACGCCCATCTTTAATATGCTTCGAAACACGAGCCTTGATTTAATGTATCGCAATCGGGAAAGGGTTCGGGTCACATTACTTATGCTATTGCGAAATCGCAGATCGCCGATGGCGATACGCCTTATCGCATTGGAATATTTGAAGGTGTCACCGTTAATGAATTAGTTGCTGCGGCCAATTGCCGGCATCGGAGGAATGGGAGAGGTGCTTTTCATATATATGATGTGGTTTTCCTTTCTCCGATATCCGATGGCGATTTCCCTTTTCGGATCGGAGTGATTCAATGGGTCTTTCATATATGTTTTTCTTATTATTGCGATATGCGAATTTGCGATCGCTTTATTGTAATAATAAAAAGCTTTGATTATTTAAAAGACCTATTTTTATTGTTGTTCAAAAAGGCTTATTTTAGAATATATTGTTTCCATTGGACCTTTTGATGAGGGTTTTTATAATAATGAGTTAATACCAATTTATTCACACATCTATGTCTAAAAGGGACCCATTTCAAATTATGATTTTAAAGAAAAATTTTAAGAAATGGGGGGTTGTCGTAAAGCACAACAATTGACAATTCACTGGGAGAAACAGTTATCTCTGAGAAATGTTAAGATATTTAAACTTTCTTAATCTGGAAATCTTATCTGAGCGAAAAAATCTAATATAACTAGGTAATCATAAATTCTGAAAGTAATGATAACCCCCACTTAGTTCTGAAGGTAGTTTTAAGCCTGTCATCAGGATGAACCAGAATTTGGTTATATCCTGAAAAACCGTCTAAAAAGGACATTAGTTCAGAACCAGCTACCGAATGTAGTGTCTGCTCCATGGTAGGTAAAGGGAAGTTATCATTTTGGCTTGCCTTATTAAGATTTCTGAAATCGATGCAAATCCTTATATCGCCACTTTTCTTTGTAACAGGCACCATGTTGGATACCCAATTTGAATGCATAACAGGAAAAATTATCTTAGCCTCAATAGTTTATTTAATTCAGCCTTTATTTCACTCTCTAGGTTAGGATGAATCTTCCTTAACTTCTGTTGCACTGGTTTTTGTTCAGAAAGCATTGGAATAGTATGTTGAATGATTGATGCATTGTATGTTTTCAAATCATCATATTTCCAAGCGAAGACATATTTATTTTTTGTTAACAGTCTAATGAATGCTGTTCTTTCTACTAAAGAAAGTCCTAGTCCCAAATTGATGTTTTGAGGGTTTTCCTCAGTACCTAGGTTTATCAATTCAAATCTTAAAGTGGAACTCTGGAGTTCTGAATTGGTCACCTGTTTAAACCTGTCTTTAATATCATAAAGATCTTCAAGCTTGATCACTGGTTTTGGTATTGAGATTTCCTCTTGCTTTTCTTTCATTTGAAGGTCATGATCACTTTCATCAATGATTTGGTCATCGTAGGACTTGTCAGAAGTCAAGAAGTTTAGAATGTCTTCATCATGATTGAACACTCGCCAATTAGTGACATTATCGGGAATTGATGGTCTAAAAATTAACTCTACTGAAAATCTATCCGAGCTGTAATCTTCGGATGGAAGGAGTTTGGATGCCACATTAGCTAGTAGGTCTGCAACTGAATTTTGAGACCTAGGGATGGGAGAAATGTTGAATGCCAAAAATTGAGATATGAGTTCCTGTACCAAAGACTGATAGTGTTTGAGATGACTAGAAAGGCAATGAATTGAATTTCTAACCTGTTTAATAACAATTTATGAATCACCAAACACCTTCAAATATTGAACCTTGATACCAATTGCTTTGTAAAGTCCTTGAACCAAGGCCTCATACTCAACTGTATTGTTTGTGCATTAAAATTCCAATCTGCATGATAACATAGTTTTCTCTCCCTCAGGACTAACTAAAATATATCCTGCTCCTGCACCTTCACTGGATTTAGACCCGTCAAAATATAGTGACCAAAATAAAGAATTATCAACAATTTTATTTACAGTTTCCTCAGCAATATTAACACATCTTGACTTATCTGTTTGTGAGAAGTTCTCGATCTGAGATGTGAAATTACTAACTGGGAAAGGAGATGGTTGGGCAGTGAAATTGCCAAAGAATGATTCAGATGAATAATTTCCCAAAATATTGTTATTGAATGCTATTGGTTGATTTTCTTGTTCAAATTCAGTAACAGTATGGGTCATGTGTTTCTCTCGATCGATTTTGATCTGATTTGGATTTCCTTTATAAGGTAGCCACATATGGGACCTGTTAGCGCTTGGAATTCACCTAGGCTGAGATAGACAAACTCTCAAGGCTACATCAAACCATTTCACCTCGTAGCTAGCCCTACGAGGTATGAGAAGGCTCTCTCGGGTCAGATTTGATGGATCTTATAATATAATAAGCTGACCAATTAGGATCAAAGATATTAGGCTAGTAAATTGATAAGGGGGGTTGATTTAAAGATTTTTTGGGGTTTTTGGTGGCAATTGGCGGAAGTGCAATTCAAGGTGCGGGGATTGAGCACAGTTTTTGCAGGGGGATCTTTGGGGCAAGGTAGGAACTTGTGCTGATGCCTTTGGCTTGGATGAGTGATCAGGGAAGAAAGAGAGAAGGTTAAAGAGGGCAAACAAGGACTTTGAATCCTCTTTAAACAGTGGAAAACATAGATATTGAACAGAATTAAAAGTTGAGCATGGCATGCATGAATTCAAACTTTATCACTTTATCTTGTTCAATTAGCAGCAAAGAAAGAGAGATGTAACACATAAACAAACTTACAGTAACAATTAGAAGACACACCATCAACACAATGATCCACAAGAATCCACAATGAAGTCTGCAAAACCCTAGCCTTCCTTTCCTTAAATTGCAGAAGTAGATGTACAATACACAATAATGCTTTCTCCCACAAGAGTCCAACCATGAAAATGAGAAGGAGAGAGCATAATATAGACCATCTAGACCATCTAACTCCTTTCCCCACCTCTAGGGATCGAGCTCAGCTTTCTAGGAGCAGTTTGAACAAATTCTAAACTAAGAACTAGAAAATAGGCAGCCCAACAACTTGCCTCTATTACTTAGCTAACTCATCCATGCATTAATTTTTCACTTTTTACATCATGGAAGCTTCTAGAAGGGTAAAGAAAGATAAAATCTACCAAAGTGCCATGAAAATATTACATTTATCCTTCATCTACAAGTAAAAATAGTCAACCATAGTCAAAACAGTGTTTTTTGACCAAAAATGTGAACTCTGGCAAATCTGGAAGTTCTGGTCGCGCCCCTGGAAGTTCTGGTCGCGCCCCTTCACAACTATTTTTGAGTGGGTTCCACTGGTCCAAATCAGGTGCAAGATGACTCATTGGAAAGCTTGGCCTGTCTACTTTCCATCCCAAGTGGAATTTCTGAATTTGGTGTTGATTTGACCCCTCAAAAACCATTTCTCCCAAGGTCACTTTCTGCAACTCAAAAAGTGGGCAGAAAGTCATTTTTTAGGTGTATTTTGAGCTTTTGGAGGCTCAAAACTCAAAATCAGGCTTCTCCCAAGTATTGGTAATTTTTCTTTTTGAATTCCATTTCCAAAAATGCCAAGTTTTCAAAATTCCGAGCAGCCCTTCAAACTGGTCTCACCCGGGGTGAGACCAGTTCTTGGGAAAAACCTGTAAATTGCACAAAAAATTCACAAATGACAAAATTTTCTCCAAATTTCTTGAAATTTGGGCTGGGAGTCCCCAATCAAGTACCATGCTGAGTCAAAGAGGCTTTGGCCAAAGTTTGGAGTGGATCGGGCGTTTTCCTTCGTTTTTGTACTTTGGCCAACCATCCTTGGAACACCTTCGTTCTCGCCGGTATTTTTGACATTTTTCTCAAACCATGACACCTGTGTAAAAAGTAAAGGAGGTTTTTCTTCCTTGGCATGTTTTGGACAAAAACCTCTCTCAGTTTTGAAAAATTCATCTTTGATTGCTCAGAAACAGCTTTTGAGTGCAACTTGTCCCGATGTGTGAAACAAGGGATTTTGTCGAAATGGAGCGAAATGAAGGGGATAGAGGGCTTCTAAATTCTTGGGGAAATTTTTGGGAGTGGGGAGGGATGTTAGGAAGCAAGGGAAAGTGGAATCTCAGAGATTGAGTGAGGGGAAGGGGTCGAAAAGGGCAAAACACAGGCCAAACCTAGGAAATTGCCAGGTTGTAGCTAGAAACTAGGGTTTGTGGAAAAATGAGGAAATTGGGGGATCTGAGTGTTGGGAAGTGTTTGATAAGGTACTTTAAGGATAGGGGAAGGTGTATGAACATCAGGAAACAAGTTTTTCCGGTGTTTTGGCCGCCCAAGAGAAATTGCCTTCAAAACCCTAGGAGAGGGAAATGAGCTTTCCTAGGCACAACTGAAGCATGAACAAGATGTAAAATGACCCATTAGATACTGACATGACGATGACAACCCTCTGAATGATGATACACTCAGTTGAATGATGACATAGACTGACATTTGGGAAACTTTGAACAGAGTGAAAGCAAACCCTAGACCTAATGCTTAGTGACCAAATTTTGGCTTGAAGACTCACTGAAATGACAAAATTTGACCTTGACACTTCAAAATCACTTTGTAAGAGCACAATTGATCACTGGAGGAAGGCTGTAAAGACTGACACTAACATTGGCTCCAATGGGGATGGTAGCTCCTTGGAGGTGCCAAGAACCTCAGACCTCTGGGAGAGCAGACCAGTGCTTGCAACCATTGGGCGATGGAGTCATTATTTCGGCAAACGACACAAGACTTTGACTCATTTATTGAATGAAAAATTGACTGAAACTTAACTAGAACTTGACTCAAACCGACTCGATGACAAGCTGAAATAATTTGAAAAACTCACTCAACAGACCAACACAAATGACTCATGACTGACTTAACTAAAACAAGAACTTACAAAGCTTTTTGAAGGGCAGCAGTCCATCAAGATTTGAAATCATGATGACAACCACCTCTATTTCTTACAAGACAATATACATCAAACTATATCAAAATGCCAATGCAACCAATCAAGCAGATGCCTTCTTGATTGATTCTCCCAATCAGATCTTCTGGTCAACAATGAATACTAGTAACTGGGCATCCAAAAACATAGCTGACCATGATCTCCTTCATCACTGAACACTGCAATAAACACTATCACTGTTGGCTGCAACAAACTTGCTAGAGGATCGTGAAAAACATAAAGATTTGCCACTGCCACCTCCTGCTGAAAGAACAAGGTGTCTTTTGTTTCAAATTCTGATCTGCTTTCCTCATGTGCTACGGTGAAAGTATGCTCATGGGCTTCAAAAAACTCCGAACAAATGGATGAGCAGATCTCTTCTTGGAATAACATTTCAACACATGAGACATATGAAGAATCTGAATGGAAATCCTGCATGCTATGATCTTCTATGGTGTGAATGTGTTGTAGGTCATCTTCATATGATATCACAACCAAATTATCTAGTTCCTTATTACATCCTTCAATCATAAGGAAAGAAACTTCAGCTGATTCTTGAAGTGCACAAATGACATTTCTATCATCTACCACAAATTCATCCAAAGGAACTGTTTCACTTACTTGAATGAAGATGTCATCTTGCTTTTCATGAACTGACTGAATTACCTCCTCATGCAGGCTTTGCATGCTGTCTTCTTCTGTGGGCAGATCTGAAATGAGCTCTTCTCTTTCACCATCTTCAGCCATATAACAAATTTCAACCTGCTGATCTATAAAGCTGCTTACAAGACTGTCATCCTTTTCAGAAGAGGAAGAAGGTCCACCATCATCTTCTTGACCATGTGTGCACTGCAAATCTGCATTAACTTGAGCTGGAGCAAGACCTCTCAAGAGCTGATCTATCTCCTCTTCGGACAAAGGAGATAATGCCTTTTGTTTTCTTCTGCTCAAACAGTGATTGTCTTCATTGATTTCAAGTGAAGGAGTATACAGATTATCCTCATACTGCTGATCCATTTCATGCAATTTCTGTTGATTGTCAAGAGGCGAAATTTTTTCATTTTCCACCTTACTAAGATCTTGGTCTTGCTGCAAATTTTCATGATCGTCTCTATGGGAATCCTCTAGGTTCTCTTCATGTTGCTGAAATGGATTCTCATACAAAGCCTCCATGATCTCAACATCCATAAAATTATCATCTTCATAATACTTCTCAAGGCTTTCAATAAAATTATGTACATGGCTACAACAGTTCTGAACTAAAATCAAAGATGGATATGATTCTTTATACTTTTCAAAGAACACGGTATGAAAATCCCTTAAACAATAAATTGAAGCAGATGGCAAACTTTCATACCAGAATCGGGCTTCATCTTCCAGAGTAGCCATAAACATTTTCATCAGGCAGTCCTCAGGAAAATTGATCTTTAACTTGCGAACATGCATATGAAATCTAATCAAATGTAAAGCAGCATCCTTCTTACCATCAGCGTTAAATGTGGGCAGATTCCTTGACCAATCTACCTTGGGCATCTTATTCGGAAAACCTGGA
The DNA here is from genome assembly GCA_031772625.1 of Pinus tabuliformis. Classification (NCBI taxonomy): domain Eukaryota; kingdom Viridiplantae; phylum Streptophyta; class Pinopsida; order Pinales; family Pinaceae; genus Pinus; species Pinus tabuliformis. The sequence continues at coordinate 1,107,293,501 of CM062816.1, read as the reverse complement.
ATGTGATCTCGGCTCAAGGGAGCATATCTTCTTGAGATTAGGTCCATCATGAAAATCTCACAGCTACTGATCTTCCTGCAGTGAAGTCACCATGAAGCACAGGTTGCTGGATTCTTCAGTGAAAGGAGTCGCCAGTGAATGATTTCAGCCTTTCAAGTGTCTGATCGTTGTCCACTATCAACAATCAGATCTGAACTTGATACATGTACTGGGGTAAAGTGTCAATGAAGCGCTATGTTCACAAATCCCACGGAGATAGACTGAAGCAGCGTTTATCTACTAACGCTGATGTAAAACAAGAGCGTTTTCGAAGGCTTCTGGCGTAACTTCAGGCTCCGTCTAAGACTTATGAAACAAACACATCAACCCACAAACAAGTTTGTTCTCCCCAGTATGGTCGCCAATATGTTAGCGCTTGGAATTCACCTAGGCTGAGATAGACAAACTCTCAAGGCTACATCAAACCATTTCACCTCGTAGCTAGCCCTACGAGGTATGAGAAGGCTCTCTCGGGTCAGATTTGATGGATCTTATAATATAATAAGCTGATCAATTAGGATCAAAGATATTAGGCTAGTAAATTGATAGGGGGGGTTGATTTAAAGATTTTTTGGGGTTTTGGTGGCAATTGGTGGAAGTGCAATTCAAGGTGCGGGGATTGAGCACAGTTTTTGCAGGGGGATCTTTGGGGCAAGGTAGGAACTTGTGCTGATGCCTTTGGCTTGGATGAGTGATCAGGGAAGAAAGAGAGAAGGTTAAAGAGGGAAAACAAGGACTTTGAATCCTCTTTAAACAGTGGAAAACATAGATATTGAACATAATTAAAAGCTGAGCATGGCATGCATGAATTCAAACTTTATCACTTTATCTTGTTCAATTAGCAGCAAAGAAAGAGAGATGTAACACATAAACAAACTTACAGTAACAATTAGAAGACACACCATCAACACAATGATCCACAAGAATCCACAATGAAGTCTGCAAAACCCTGGCCTTCCTTTCCTTAAATTGCAGAAGTAGATGTACAATACACAATAATGCTTTCTCCCACAAGAGTCCAACCATGAAAATGAGAAGGAGAGAGCATAATATAGACCATCTAGACCATCTAACTCCTTTCCCCACCTCTAGGGGTCGAGCTCAGCTTTCTAGGAGCAGTTTGAACAAATTCTAAACTAAGAACTAGAAAATAGGCAGCCCAACAACTTGCCTCTATTACTTAGCTAACTCATCCATGCATTAATTTTTCACTTTTTACATCATGGAAGCTTCTAGAAGGGTAAAGAAAGATAAAATCTACCAAAGTGCCATGAAAATATTACATTTATCCTTCATCTACAAGTAAAAATAGTCAACCATAGTCAAAACAGTGTTTTTTGACCAAAAATGTGAATTCTGGCAAATCTGGAAGTTCTGGTCGCGCCCCTGGAAGTTCTGGTCGCGCCCCTTCACAGCTGTTTTTGAGTGGGTTCCACTGGTCCAAATCAGGTGCAAGATGACTCATTGGAAAGCTTGGTCTGTCTACTTTCCATCCCAAGTGGAATTTCTGAATTTGGTGTTGATTTGACCCCTCAAAAACCATTTCTCCCAAGGTCACTTTCTGCAACTCAAAAAGTGGGCAGAAAGTCATTTTTTAGGTGTATTTTGAGCTTTTGGAGGCTCAAAACTCAAAATCAGGCTTCTCCCAAGTATTGGTAATTTTTCTTTTTGAATTCCCTTTCCAAAAATGCCAAGTTTTCAAAATTCCGAGCAGCCCTTCAAACTGGTCTCACCCGGGGTGAGACCAGTTCTTCGGAAAAACCTGTAAATTGCACAAAAAATTCACAAATGACAAAATTTTCTCCAAATTTCTTGAAATTTGGGCTGGGAGTCCCCAATCAAGTACCATGCTGAGTCAAAGAGGCTTTGGCCAAAGTTTGGAGTGGATCGGGCGTTTTCCTTCGTTTTTGTACTTTGGCCAACCATCCTTGGAAGTTCCATAGTTTTAAAAACCGCTCAGAAAAACCGGTAACCGGTCAAACCGGCTGGTTAGCTAGCTGGCTGGTCTGAACCGGCCTAAAAACCCGGTCAGACCCTTCATTTGCCCGATTTTTGGCCCTAACCGGTGAAAACCGGCCGGTTTTAGGCAGAACCACCATAAAGTTAAAAAAACATGTTTTTGACTGTGTTTGAGGGGTTTTGGGGGGGGGCTAAGGGTGTTTCAACCCTAACAATGTTGGTAATTAATGGTAATGTTAAATTCTTAAAGTAAAAGTGACATTTCCTTTAATTTTCATTTTCATCCTTTTACTTAAATTTTTAACATTACCATGAAATGACTCAGGATGTTTGAGAGTGGTTTCGACCTCATTGGATTTCATATGGAGAAACTAGAATTTTAGATTTCACTCAAAATTCAGCAGACTTAATGGTTTTCAGGATTTCATGGTTTGGGGGTAAACAATAAATGCAATTATAGCTCCAAATGATAAGAAAAACTCATGATCTAGATCCCATTGTGTTGGACGATATTGATCCAACATCAGAATGGGTGGAGGAGACTGAAGAACCTGTGTTTGAGGCTGATTTTGATATCGACATGTCTTTGGCGGGGGATGAAGCAGATTATGTGGTGGCATCATAACTAGGATCAATAGCGGCATCAAGGAAAGGCAAGGAACCAATGGAAGGCACTAGTCATGCAGGTCGACAAACTCGTGCTTCCATTAGGTCCACTTCTATTGTCATTGGTGGCATTGATACTGAGGTTGCAGATCAGGCTGAGTCATCCTCAGACTCTGAACCAGATGATGTCTATGTAGCTCCTGATGATGATCTTGTGTCTACTACTAGTAGTGGTAATGAACTTGATGATTGATCATGTGTATACTGTAGACTTGTAGTAGGCCAATGGCCTCATAGCTTGCAACAATGTTTGTGGACTTTATAGGCCATTTAGAGCCTCATTTGTTATGTATTTTGCTATTTTGTTGATGATATGTATTGCACTCGGTGCCATTTTGATGTATTCACCTTTACATGGTATATAAATGAGCAAACTTTGCATATTTTGTCTCTATTGGCTTGGAATCATGGTTTTACATCTTAAAAATAGTTTTGTTTCATTAAAAATTAATTATTTAATGTATTTTTTTAAAACCGGTTCGTTTAGACCAAACCAGTGCCGGTTAGACCGGTTACGGTCGGTAAACCGGTTCATTAGGTGGACCGGTCCGATCACCGGTTCCGGTTTTAAAAACATAAGTTGGAACACCTTCGTTCTCGCCGGTATTTTTGACATTTTTCTCAAACCATGACACCTGTGTAAAAAGTGAAGGAGGTTTTTCTTCCTTGGCATGTTGTGGACAAAAACCTCTCTCAGTTTTGAAAAATTCATCTTTGATTGCTCAGAAACAGCTTTTGAGTGCAACTTGTCCCGATGTGTGAAACAAGGGATTTTGTCGAAATGGAGCGAAATGAAGGGGATAGAGGGCTTCTAAATTCTTGGGGAAATTTTTGGGAGTGGGGAGGGATGTTAGGAAGCAAGGGAAAGTGGAATCTCAGAGATTGAGTGAGGGGAAGGGGTTGAAAAGGGCAAAACACAGGCCAAACCTAGGAAATTGCCAGGTTGTAGCTAGAAACTAGGGTTTGTGGAAAAATGAGGATTTTGGGGGATCTGAGTGTTGGGAAGTGTTTGATAAGGTACTTTAAGGATAGGGGAAGGTGTATGAACATCAGGAAACAAGTTTTTCCGGTGTTTTGGCCGCCCAAGAGAAATTGCCTTCAAAACCCTAGGAGAGGGAAATGAGCTTTCCTAGGCACAACTGAAGCATGAACAAGATGTAAAATGACCCATTAGATACTGACATGATGATGACAACCCTCTGAATGATGATACACTCAGCTGAATGATGACATAGACTGACATTTGGGCAACTTTGAACAGAGTGAAAGCAAACCCTAGACCTAATGCTTAGTGACCAAATTTTGGCTTGAAGACTCACTGAAATGACAAAATTTGACCTTGACACTTCAAAATCACTTTGTAAGAGCACATTTGATCACTGGAGGAAGGCTGTAAAGACTGACACTAACAGGACCAATCGGTGGAAATATAACCATGGAGTTTTTCAGACCAATCTCTACTTAAAATCAACCAATAGGATTCAGGTATATCAGCGATTAAAATATCAATTCTTTGAACCACTCTAGGATCAGCTGATAACCTAATAGTCACTAAGTTGATTTCCCCCTAAAACCTGGACCATAGTTCTATCCAACTGTACAATATGAATTCCAGACTTTTGAGGTTCAATGTTCAGTTTTGAGCAAACTGACGTTGGCATTATATTAGAGGAAGCCCCTGAGTCAATCAAACAGTTGTGTAGATTTCTATTATAGATCTCATAGGTTAAGAGGAAAGGAGGAGTATAAGAATTTGATCTATCCCCAATTAAGACCGCATCAGTAGCTTCCACTCTACCAGGAGGTGGTTGCCCGGAATCATTAGCAACTTTGGACAACACAGCATTAGGAAGAGGTGAAGAAGGCACAGCATTTAGCTCTTTAAGAAGTAATTTATGTTGATGCTTGAGTTTGATAAGTTCAAACATGGTAATATTTGCCTTAGTTTTATTCATATCTTCGATAATATTGTAGTCCATAGAATCTGTAACTACCAATGTATTAGATGTTGAAGGTAGATTTGAAGATGATGGCTGATTTTGGGATGGTATTGGTGCAGCTTTCTTTGTGGGAACTTTTTCTTTGGTAGTAGTGGTACCTGCATTCCTTTTCTTCGAAGTTGCCTGAAGAGGTTCAAGAGTACCTTTACTTCTGGTAGTCACAGGAAAAGCTTGTTGTTCGCTTTCTATATCAGAGTTGGGTAAATAAAATCCCACATCCCATGGCATTCAATAGTCTCTTCTTCTTCAGGTTCTGTGGATGACAAGACTGCTTCATCTTATTCTTCATCTTCGGGATCTGAGTCTGCGTTGGATATAGTATTTGGTGATTTTGATTCAGTGTCTTAAAATTTCTAAATGGTATTTTTGTTGAAGTTTCAGCTACTTGTTTCTTGATTTCAACCATTTCGTTTGACATAGTCTTGAGGAATTTTTGTAAACCTTCCATATCGTATGGATCTTTAGTCTTTGAATCATCCTTGAAAGAAACTTTTTTGGATTTCCTATCTTCAAGAGCAGCTTTCTTTTCTAAGGCAATAATGTGTTTCTCTACAGCAAGCGCCTCTTTCATGTTTTAAGCTAAAGTTGGTTTTGCAGCCCTGTCTACGAAAATATATATATTTGAAGCTAGGGCTGTTATATGCCATTCACTTTTGATTTGCTCACTTGGTTTAGAGGCGGTTGGAATCTTATTCAAGAGTTTATTAAATCGTGAGTTGAATTCCTTGATAGGTTCTTTAGATTCTATCCTAATATTCGAGAGATCATTAATTAATGTTGCTAAAGATCTATCATCGCCATACTTAGTAAGAAACTGTTCTTGGAAAATGTTCCAACTGGTGATGGATCCACAGGGCAGGGAAAAATACCAAGATCTCGCTGATCCTTGTAAGGTATAAGGGAAAAGCCTAACGACAACATCTTCCTTTGTCACTCCTTTTAAATTAATTGATAACATGAAATTATTAATATGTTCTTCGGCTTGTGTTCCAGCATCCAGATTAAATTTCGGTAACCATTTTTCAGGAGAATCAGGCAATGGGTGTAGTGGTGCAGGCATGTTGACCGCACCAGGACTATTCCATGGATTCTGAGCCATTGAAAAACTAATAGCAGATGATATTGCTGATGAAATTCCAGATGTTTGGGAAGGAGTTGATATTGAGGATTGACTAGGTTGGGATGTTGAAGTTGTTGATCCCTGTTGAATAACAATATGTAGCGGAGGAGTGGATGGCTGACTTCGCACTGGAGAAGATGAGATGGAGGATGATGATGAGAAAGTTTCACTTTCAGATCCTTCAGTATTCTTTTTTGCTCTTTTCCTTTTAGGTAAAGGCAACTCAGTAGGTTCAATACCGAGCTTTCCGCTCTAAAGTCTGGTGAGAGGATGAGGTAGATTAAATTGCGAAGTCTCATTGCCTTGAGATACCTCAGATTTATGTGGTGATATTGAAAAGCCTTGAAGTTTATGGATTAGAGACTGAACTTCAGGAGACTTAGGATCTAATTGTTCCGAAGTATGGTGGGTTTGATCAATGGTAGTTGACTCCTCTTCTTCTCGTTTGAACACTGGAGTTCCAACATGCAAACGGGAAGTCCGAGGTGAGGTGGAGGGAGATTTACTCTCAGAATGGGTTATAGGTTTTGATTTGCTCACCATTCACAGTTCATGCCCTCCTTATAGCGCCAAAAATGTTGATGCCTCGAAAATCGTTGCAACAACATCGGGGATAACCACCCGGTTCGGACCTTAAAGGCAACTCCTTTTCCATTTGGTGTGGTGGCTTGGACTAGAAATAATGGGACCAGTTTCCCAATGATTGGTAAATAAGATGGATAAGTGGTTGATTCTCTGATATCTAATGATAATGGATGAATGATTTAATCTAAAAGTAAAATTATAAACAACTATCCTATCCCGGGAAATTTCTGCTTTTAGTGTAACTTTTGATAGTCTTCATTCATAAACAGGCATATAGATGACTCTATTGGTAAACAAAGATATTTATTCATATGATAATTACTAAATTCAAATAGTTGAACAAAGCAATCAAGCAAGCATTATTACACTATCCTTCATATATATCATAGACATAAATATGATTGAAAGAATAACAGTCCTTAGACATTCAATAGTGAAAAGTACAAGGATTGTTGTTAAAACACATACATATATCCAATGATAGCAAGATTAAACAAATGCCGATTCACATAAAAGAATGACACAAGAGCATAGATAATAGTACCATATGTTATTTGGGTCACTCCCGATATTAATTGCATTCAAATTCCTTCTTTTAACTTAGAAACGCTTCCACAAAAGGCAATAGTGCACATGTCATCAAAGCTTTCTTCGATAAAATTCAAAATGTTGGCCCAGTCTTCATAAAAAATAGATCAGAAGCACAATAGTGTGACTTACTGATTTGAGTTTATACAAAAACTGAGGACCCTTTCTAAATGCATGAAAGGGCCTATAAATACTAATTAAGCTAACTAATTACAAAATAAAAATGCTATTAATTGGTACAACTAAATTATGAATATCTCCTCAAAATCGGTTTGTTCTCAATCGACAGCGTGATTCATTGTTTCGGATGATCTCCCTTCGGCTTGCGCTGGCAGATAGCTAGCATCGGTTGCAATTCTGGAGGGCGACTTAAACGAGAATGCAGTTGGGCTGAATATGTGGCATCAAGGATCTCGAGAATCATGCAACTGATGGAATCATTTAAACTTTTGAGTGCAGCCCTCTGACTGTATGGTTTAATTAAGAAAAACCAAAAGGCATCCCAAGTTAAACTTTGGATGCCAGCAATTAGTCTTCCATTCTTTTCCAATTCTTGATTGCATGTTTGTTCCAAGGCTTTTGCCGATGTCAATTTACCTGGATTGCACTGTGAAATCATGTTAGACAAATAAAGAGTGTCATTGACTAATTCAATTAAATTACTGGTAGATAATCGACATCTTGAGGTTTCTCTCTCTACCTTCATCAGTTGTGACTGCCATTCTAGGAAAAGAATGTATTTTTGTGACTCTAGAATTTTGGGCAGATTCACGGCTTGTCCTTCACTGGTGTCTTACCAAGCAAGAAAATTGGTTAAGGTCTCGTCGGCCTGTTCTAAATCATGCCTGGCATCGACTGATTTATCAATTATTGATGTAGTAATCTCACAAAGATGCTCAACCAAAGAAATGTTATGACATAGCAGTTTTAGCTGCGTAATCAATGCCTTATTGATCTGTAGAGCTTCGGTTCTGAACTCTGCTAGTTGAGGAAGACTCTTGAACTTTTCTACTTCTTGTGACAGTTGAGTGATTTGCTCATCCTTGGTCTTGCTCATTTGTTCATTCATCGCCTTCAATCTGAACAATGCTTCAGACAATTCCTTCTGTTTCTGTACTGCGCTCAAGTCTATTCTCTGCTTCTCTTTGAGCAATTTTTCATTTAATTGATTGTTTGTCTGCCGCTGTATTGATAGTTTCTGTTCTAACTGTTCTATTTTTCGTCGTGCTTCGGACACCTGTGACTGCAATGAAACAATTGTTTGATCTTTTTCCTTAAGTAGATTGCTTACTTCCGAGGCCTTATCGATGGTGGCTGCCGAATAAGCTTCGGCATACTGAGAAAGTTTTGTAAGGTCATCAGAAGCGTTAAATTCCACCTTCCACACTACATTAGCCATCTCTGTTTGGTCTGTAAAAGGGAAGATTGGTCAAGTCTCCTCCTTTTCCTCTGTCTTTTCACCACAACCCTGTGTTTGGGACTGTAAAAGACATCTAATGGTGGTATGTCTTCTATCTTCAAAACAATATGATCGGACGGATATTTAGGAATTATTTCTGCATCTTTTCTAATGGATAGGCCGCTGGTCCCTTCAATTGGAACTGTAGTTGTTGTCATTTCTTGATCGACTGTTACTTGAGGTGTGCCGAATCCTTGTGAAGTCTCGGGATTGCTTATAATAGAGTCAAATTGTTGCCACTCTTTGAGGAGTTTGGGATCAATTTGAGCCTCTAGATCAATAACTTCATTGTCCTGCTTCTTCTCTTTCTCCTGCTCTGTTTCCTGTTCTGGCTCTTTTCCCTTTTCGGGAATTTTCTCTGTAGCAGGAGGTTTGTCAATAATCTTCTGTTCAGGCTCGCTTGACTTAGTTGTTGGTGTAGTAGCCAATAAGTCCAGAGGCAGAGTTTGCAACCTCTGTTCTCTGAGCCTATTGAATTCTACCAGTCCTTCATCATTATATTTCATCTTGGCCAATGTTTTCACCTGAGACAATGATTCTGCAGAAGAAAACAGGTTGTCAAATTCATCTTTTTCATGATCGAACTTTATAAGTTTGGCTTATTCAAGCACATTATAGGCAACCTTCCGTGGATCGAATTGCCTGTTAAGGATGGTTGCAAGATTGAGCATATTTATTTTTCCTGTCTCCTTCTCCACATATTTGTAATCATGTAGAGTATAAACACCGCATCTCAAAGGAAATATAGGCCAAGACTGCTTTTTAGAAGTCCTAAGAGTTTTGGATGTTCCTGTTGTTGTTAGTAGGTAAGCTAACTCTCGCGCCAACAGCTTATCAGGTACATACAATGGAAGGACATGGGGTCTTGTGAGGCTACCATACACCCTTATATATGTGAACTTGTCTTCCCCGAACCAATTCCCCATAGAGGTCAAGTCAATTTCCACCTCCTCGGAAATCCTTGGGGCAGACTTATCAAAAATGGCATAATAGATGGGTAACATGAAACCATTACAGATCTGATACAAGTGGTCTTTATAATGCGCCTTCCATAACATCTGATGATAAATGTGGATTGGCTTAGGGTCCTGTGGCATCCATCTCCACCCAAGTACCGGGTATTCGGAATTAAAGCAAAGCATATCCATAACATAAGCACTGTAATAGAAAGGGGGAACGGTCGTGGTGGTTTTGCGTGAATTAAATCTAAAATCAAGAATTGCAGAGGCTAATTTATCGGACAGTATATTCACCTAATCCATGACATAGCTAGTAACAATCGCTTCCATTAAAGGAACCATTTCGATAGTAAACTTTGCTGAATCATGCATTCCCCATATCCTACACATCATTGCCCCAGCGTAACAGTAAGGAGATGACAAGGAATCCACGGAGTACTTACCCGATGATTCATGTTTGTGCTTTGCGGGATTCTGTCTCCATTGCCTAATCGGGGCTGATTCTGTCTCGTTCTCCTCTGCAAATTTCTCCAGAAAAGCTTTGTTGTATTTCTTTCCAGGTTCGGGAAAATGATACATCTTCCTTAAGTCATCAGGCTGAGATGAACCGAAAATTCTTTTGTCAACTATGCAAAATGTTCTATTTGAAACTAGAATTTGTTCAACCACCCATCTGACTACATCAGTGCATGGAAGAATTTTCTCCCAAGCTGATGTCCTGTGCAAAAATGAGTCGGCTAAATATTTCAGGGAGGCTTCTGATTTATTAGTTGAGCCAACAATAGCTTCTTCCGACACTTCCTCAGGTTCTTCCGCCTCAATTAAATTATAGATGCTTTGCCAGCTTGTATTTCCAAGGCCGAGACATTTAGTGTCTGAGATTAAGCCCATTTGACTCGGTCTTGGGTCACTGGTGGGTTGGACTGTTACTGTAGGGTCCACTGCTGCGGATCTCTTGGATTTCTTTCCCATTTGCTTAAAACTTGTTATTTCGACGGAATTCTGCACAAGAAATAAAACTAGCGTGATACAGGGAAATAGGTAGCATGAGCCAATATGAAAGAGTTATATCTATTAGCGAATAATCAAAGATTATGGTGAAACTGCCACAGGTAGAATCTAAGTGGAAAATCTCGGCATAACTGCTTCATTAATTGGCCGCTTCACCTGTCAATCATGATAAGGGAGGTTTTAAATATCCATCATAATGTTTATATGGTGAATGATCGATTCAAGCGTGACTTAGATTTTTGGCAGATAATCGCATTTGATGATTGGTGACGTGAGCGGGAAGGTTTTAATAAGAGTCCAAAATATCGTTCAATCACCAAAGGTGGTATAAGGCATGCCCATCTTTAATATGCTTCGAAACACGCGCCTTGATTTAATGTATCGCAATCGGGAAAGGGCTTGGGTCACATTACTTATGCTATTGTGAAATCGCCGATCGCCGATGGCGATATGCCTTATCGCATCGGAAGATTTGAAGGTGTCACCGTTAAGAATTAGTTGCTACGGCCGATTGCCGATAGCGATGCCTTTTTATCGCATAAGAGGAATGGGAGATGTGATTTTCATATATACGATGTGTTTTGCCTTTCCCCGATATCCGATAGCGATTTCCCTTTTCAGATCGGAGTGATTCAATGGGTCTTTCATATATGTTTTTCTTATTATTACAATATGCGAATTTGCGATCGCTTTATCGTAATAATAAAAATCTTTGATTATTTAAAAGACTTATTTTTATTGTTGTTCAAAAAGGTTTATTTTAGAATATATTGTTTCCCTTGGACCTTTTGATGAGGGTTTTTCTAATAATGAATTAATACCAATTTATTCACACATCTATGTTTAAAAGGGACCCATTTCAAATTATGATTTTAAAGAAAAAATTTAAGAAATGGGGGGTTGTTGTACAGCACAACACGTCCTAAGATTCCCTTCTTTCTGCAATGCTCCAAATTAAGCTTGTTGTTGAAATCAATCCCGAGGTACTTGTATTCATTTACTTCTTCAAGAATGTTGCCTTCAAAGAAGAACGTATGTTGGCTCTGCTTCTTTTTATTTTAGAAAATCATTATTTTGGTCTCGCTGATATTGACTTGCATCCCTAATGCTTTACAAAAATGCTCAAGGGCATAAAGGTGCATATGTAATCCCTAGGCCGATTTAGCGATCAATACTAGTTATCAACATATAAAAGAAGTTTTTATCACAAACTCCCCCTACCAAACACCATCCCCACCTTGCAGATTTAGCCACTCTTCCAATTTATCAATATATAAACCAAAACGAGTAGGGGATAAAGGGCAACCTTGCTTGACTCCAATGTCACTTCTAAAGCTTTATGAAATGCCTACTAAAGTTCCAATTTTGACTTTCACCTCTTCACAAAGCCTATGGACAACAACTCTATAATGCAAAGGAATTTCAAGTTCCTCCATTCTACTCCACAACTTATCTCTAGTGACCATGTCAAATGCCTTTTTGAAGTCAACAAAGCAGCAAAATACTTCTTCTTTTCCCTCCCCAACCTTTTCAATAATGTGTCTCAACATGATACCATGATCTGCTGTAGAATGCTTCGGCCTAAAACTTGCTTTCCCTTTTGCCCTCTTTTCTTTGACTTTTGCCCACTTACTGATTCTATTTTCCATCATGCTGCCAAAGAGCTTTGCAAACAAAGGATTGATCATAATGGTTATATAGTTGGAAGAATTATTAATGTCTCCACTTTTAAAAAGGGGTATTGCTAGACTAGTTGTCCAACCCCTTGGGAATCCTTGTGTATGACATTGTTGAATATTTCCATGATGTGCGGTGCAAGAATGTTCATTCCCCACTTTAGATATTTTGCTTGAAGTTCAACCAAGTCCTTTGTCTTTCCTATTTTCAACTTCTTAATTCCTATCTCTACTTCCTGTAATGTGAAAAGCTTTGTAGTTGTGTTGATCTTGGGAGGAGGCTCCTCCTCTGATTCTTTCTCATAGAGTTGTCTTGCATAGTCAAACCATTGATTGGCTGTAATATTATTTTCATTTTGCTTCTTCCTTAGTTGAAGTTCCTTCAAAAAATGCTTTGGGTGATTCTGTTGGCATTATGAGACAAGTGTTGTCCTTGATGGCAAACCTCACTGATGACAAATCATAGTGCAGAAGGTCAGCAGCAAGGAATTGATGATCAGACTATAAGAAGAAGAGAAAATTCATATACGCAGGTTCATCAAGGCCAAGTCGCGCGTACACGCAGGTTGGTTTCAGTAAAAGCGCGTGTATGTGGAAAACTCTTTTTTGGTCCGTGGCGGTTATTCCTTGGAAGTTGTGCCTATGGTTTCGGACCATGGTGTCTCGACGGATGTGTCGATCCCTAGTTTTGAGTTGATGGTTTTGGATTTCTATGGTTTTGGCTCGTGGTATTGAGCAAGGCCTAAGGCTATATAAGGAGAAGAAGATCATTAGGCAAATGTATCTGAAATGTCTTGAATATCTGATGAAGTATTAGATCCAGTATGCAGGTTATTGGTTGATGGTGTATTGCTTGATCTGAGCTAAGGAGAGATCTCATCGGTTGATGGAGAACAAGATCTAAGGAGAGATCGGGATCAAATGGTTTGAAATGAACTATCTTTATATGGTTGATTATGCGAATTTCTAGATCTGCATACTGACGCAATGTTATGTTCTGGGTATAACTGAAATCTGGTACAGCTGCAAGTTATGAAAAATTATTTTTAGATCTGTACGCAGGTTGTCTTCGGTAAAACCGCGTGTATACGCGGGTTGCCTTCATAGTAGTAGCGTATATCTTTTGGAGCTTGATTTTTGGGTTGCAGCTGGATCTGACTGTTATTGTAGAGTTCTGTAGTCTACTCTGTGTTCTGGTGACTGGGTTTGACAGGGTTTCAGTGGTTCAGTGATTCAAAGATTGATGATGCTAGTATTGGTTGTTTTACATGATTTGTGAATGAATCATGGTCTTCAGATTGTAATGTTGTGCTTCAGGAGTATCCAGTCTGAAAATTGATGAAAAGTGGTACCTGAAGGACAGAAGATTGTAGGCCAGCACCTACGTACTAGTATCTTAGCTAGTACAAGAGCAAAGGGGGTTGGAGCTCCCTTCCAAGGAAGTTTGGAGAACAAGAGAAGGTTGAAGCCTTCTGCAGGTTGTAGCCTGCGTACTGGTATAAGGCTGCACCAGTACAAAAGATTGTAAACTGAAATTCTTATTAAAGAAAGATAGAGACGACTTGCAGCAGGTGGTTTTCACCCACATTGGGTTTCCACCTTATATCATGGTGTTCATGTGTGTGGCTTTTGTGTGATGATCTGTTCTGTTATACTGCATCTGTTTACTCTTAATATGGTGAATGATGACCTGATGCACTTAACTGAAGATAAACTAACTGAATTATAAGTTTTCTGGTTATACGTTGTTTTCCTTAGACACAGTAGCGTGTACACGCTGGTTCACTTAACTGAAGTAGCATATATGTTTCTGAGCATTGAAAAAGTATTATTGATCTGATAATACTGATTCACCCCCCCTCTCAGTATTATTTTCAACAATTGGAATCAGAGCAGGTCCTTCAGAGAAGCTTGATCGCTTGAAGGTAGATCGTTCATCATGAGCAACTACGAGAGAGAAGCATCAATCAGGCCACCAGTTTTTGATGGGACAAACTTCAATTATTGGAAGGTAAGAGTTACTGCCTATCTTCAATCTCTTGGTACAGAAGTTTGGGACATCGTAGAAACAGGCTACACTTTTCCTTGAGCTACTCCTACAGATGCAGCTGAGAAAAAGAAGTATGAAACAAATGCGAAAGCAGTCAGTACCCTATTAGGATGTATATCCCAAACAGAATTCATGAAGGTAATGCACTACAAATCCGCAAAAGAGATATGGGACAAAATTGTCACGAGCTATGAAGGAGATGAACAGGTAAAGCGTGCTAAACTTCAAACTCTCAGGATTCAATATGAGACTCTCAAGATGTATAATGATGAAAGTGTGGCTAACTATTTTCTTCGGGTAGATGAGATTGTTAATTGTATGAAAAATTTGGGTGAAGAAATAAAAGAGGCTATAGTGGTTGAAAAGGTTCTAAGATCATTGTCCCCCAAGTTTGAATCTAAAGTATCTGCAATAGAAGAAAAGCACATGGAATTCTAAGGGCATCTAAGCTTTTCACAAATAAGGAAAGCATGCAAATATCAGGCAGTTCGTGGTCTTCCAGATATCAAAATTCCAGACAACACTATATGCAAATCTTGTCAATTTGGAAAGCAAACCAGAACTAACTTTCCAGAGAAGGAAGGATCAGCTAGCATGCCTCTTGAGCTAGTACATACAGATACATGTGGTCCATTCAGAAAAAGAACACCTCGAGGAGAAGAATACTTGATATTATTCATTGACGATTTCTCCAGGTTTGTCTGGTTAGGACTTATGAAGCACAAAGATGAAGCATTCGAAAAATTCAAATCCTTCAAAGCCTTGGTTGAAAATGAATCAGGACACAAAATTAAGTGCCTCAGATCTGACAGAGGTGGGGAGTCTACCTCAAACGAATTTTTCAATTTCTGTGAAGAACATGGGATAAGAAGAGAATTCTCTACAGCTAGAACTCCTCAGCAAAATGGGGTGGTGGAAAGAATGAACAGAACAATCCAACAAATGGCTCATGCTATGCTTGATGAATCAGGTACTCTCGCAACTTTCTGGGGTGAAGCTGCACATGCTGCGGTTATTATTCTTAACAAAACAAATGTCCGAGTAAACAGCACTCAAACACCTCATGAGGTCTGGAGTGGTGAGACTCCTTCGGTGAAGCACTTCAAAATATTTGGGAGCAAATGTTATATTAAGAATACTGATGAGCAACTTGGCAAACTTGAACCAAGAGCAGATGAAGGCATTCTTCTTGGTTATTCTCCATATAACAAAGCATACAAGTGCTACAATAAAAGACTTGGCAGAATTGTTGACAGCATTGATGTAGTGGTTGATGAGAAGGGATATATTCCTAGGCAAGTTCATCATGAAGACATTGAAGAAGATGAAGGCTACACTCAAAGGCAGAATGATGAAGAAGAAGAACCTCAAGAAGAACCAGAGGAGCAGGCAAGAATAGAAGAGAAGACTCCATCCAGATATGTTCAAAAGAATCATCCAGAATCTCAGATTGTGGGGCAGAAAGAAGCAGGAATACAAAGAAGAAGAAGAATTGCAGAAGCCTCAAGCTATTTGGCATTACTCTCCTCCACTGAACCACAAAATGTGAAAGAGGCATGCAAATATGAATGTTGGGTCAAAGCAATGGATGAAGAACTTGAGCAGATCGAAAAGAACAACACTTGGGAATTGGTTCCTAGACCAAAAGATAAGAATGTCATAGGGACAAAATGGGTCTTCAAGAATAAATTGAATGAAAATGGAGAAGTAATTAGAAACAAGGCCAGACTTGTTTGTAAAGGGTATGCACAGCAAGAAGGGATAGATTTTGAAGAGACCTTTGCTCCTGTAGCAAGACTTGAGGCCATCCGAATGTTCCTTGCTCTCTCAAGCTTTCAAAACTTCAAGGTATTTCAAATGGACGTGAAATCAACCTTTCTGAATGGAGACTTAGAAGAAGAAGTATATATTGAGCAGCCAGATGGTTTTATTCTTGGGAATGATCCAAACCTTGTATGCAAATTAAAAAAGGATCTCTATGGTCTCAAACAAGCTCCAAGGGCTTGGTACTATCGATTGGACAAATATCTTCACCAACAAGGCTTTTCAAAAGGATCAACAGATAGCAATCTCTATATAAAAATTGAAAATAACAAATTACTAATACTTTTTGTTTATGTAGATGATATTATCTTTGGCAGCAATGAAGAGACTATGAGTCAAAACTTTGCCTTGGTTATGCAGAAAGAATTCGAAATGTCACTACTTGGAGAATTGACATACTTTCTTGGATTGCAAATCCAACAAAATGAAGGAGGCATCTTCTTGTCTCAAACCAAGTACCTCAAGCAGATCTTGAAGAAGTATGGCATGGAAGATTCAAAGCCAGTATGTACACCCATGGTTACAGGATGCAGCCTCAGTGCAAATGATGAATCAGCAACAGTTCATCAACCAACTTATAGATCCATGATTGGGAGTTTGCTTTATTTGACAGGTACCCGACCAGACATCATGCATGCAGTCGGAATAGTTGGGAGATTTCAGGCAAATCCAAAGGAGACTCATCTTCAGGCAGTGAAGAGAATCTTCAAATATCTTCAAGGGACACAAAATTATGGATTATGGTATCCTAGAGATACAGATCTCACACTTCATGCTTATACAGATGCAGATTGGGCCGGAAGCGTGGATGACAGGAAGAGCACAAGTGGTGGTGCAATCTTTATGGGCTCCAGATTAGTATCTTGGTTCAGCAAGAAACAAAGTTCGATTGCCTTATCTACAGCTGAAGCAGAATATGTGGCTGCGGCATCTTGTTGCACACAACTTCTTTGGATGATGCAGACCTTGCAGGATTTTCAAATCACTTGCACTTCACCAGTCTCTATCTTATGTGATAATACAAGTGCAATCAACATTTCAAAGAATCCAGTCATGCACTCAAAAACCAAGCACATACCAATCAAGTACCATTTTCTTCGGGAACAAGTGCTTGAGCAGAAGGTCAAGTTGGAGTATGTTCCTTCTAAGGAACAAGTTGCTGATATTCTCACAAAACCACTGCCCAGGGAAACTTTTGAATATCTCAGACAAAAGCTGGGAGTAGTTGATGCTTCATCCTGCTGTTGAAGCTTGTCTGTTCTACAGAAAATTTGGTATACGCAAGTTACGTAAGGGATATCCGCGTATATACGCCGATTTATACTGGGAAAGTCGCGTGTATGGGGTACGCGTGTTGCAGAAAGCATATCCGCGTGCATACGCCGTTTTCTGCAGGAGAAGTCGCGTATATGGAGTTCTAAACAGCAAGGGCAGACTCTGGTCGGAGAAGGTTTGAGATGGGTATGCCAGAATTCTTTAGGCACAGGTTCAGGGGGAGCAGCAGGCACAGGTTCAGGGGGAGCAGATTAAAGTTTCATAAAGCATTGTTGGCATTTAGATGCTTTTGGTTCTAGTACACAACTGTTGTTGGTTTCAGGAGAAGGAGCTCAGAAGGAAATCTTGGATGCTGATCTAAAAGAGGTGTATCAGATGCTGCTTGTGACTTTCATAAGTCTTGGTCTAGATTTGTTGTCTCTATGTCATGTATCTCTTCTGTGATATCTCTTTTATGGTGTCAAGGTCATGTAACGGCCTATGTTGATTTCCCCACTATGCCTGGGATGGATGAATGATGTAATGTTATTGGTTATTATATTTCTAATGTATCTCCTCTTGGTTGGGAGCATGGATGCATGCATTGAGTCTTTTGGTGATAGGAAGGTCCTTTTATGATGTATAAGTCTTGGTTCGTTTGAAGAACATCTTTTACAGATCTTGCCTACAGTCAGGGGGAGCATGTTCAGCACAGCAGAGCAGAGAAATCAGCATGTACTCAGGGGGAGCACAACCCTTTGCCCTTGATGACAAAGGGGGAGAATGATTCTAAGGATCTTGGGGTTGCCATCAAGTCCAAAGGGGGAGATTGTTGGCATTATGAGACAAGTGTTGTCCTTGATGGCAAACCTCACTGATGACAAATCATAGTGCAGAAGGTCAGCAGCAAGGAATTGATGATCAGACTATAAGAAGAAGAGAAAATTCATATACGCAGGTTCATCAAGCCCAAGTCGCGTGTACACGCAGGTTGGCTTCAGTAAAAGCGCGTGTATGTGGAAAACTCTTTTTTGGTCCGTGGCAGTTATTCCTTGGAAGTTGTGCCTATGGTTTCAGACCATGGTGTCTCGACGGACGTGTCGATCCCTAGTTTTGAGTTGATGGTTTTGGATTTCTATGGTTTTGGCTCGTGGTATTGAGCAAGGCCTAAGGCTATATAAGGAGAAGAAGATCATTAGGCAAATGTATCTGAAATGTCTTGAATATCTGATGAAGTATTAGATCCAGTATGCAGGTTATTGGTTGATGGTGTATTGCTTGATCTGAGCTAAGGAGAGATCTCATCGGTTGATGGAGAACAAGATCTAAGGAGAGATCAGGATCAAATGGTTTGAAATGAACTATCTTTATATGGTTGATTATGCGAATTTCTAGATCTGCATACTGACGCAATGTTATGTTCTGGGTATAACTGAAATCTGGTACAACTGCAAGTTATGAAAAACTATTTTTAGATCTGTACACAGGTTGTCTTCGGTAAAACCGCGTGTATACGCGGGTTGCCTTCACAGTAGTAGCGTATATCTTTTGGAGCTTGATTTTTGGGTTGCAGCTGGATCTGACTGTTATTGCAGAGTTCTGTAGTCTACTCTGTGTTCTGGTGACTGGGTTTGACAGGGTTTCAGTGGTTCAGTGATTCAAAGATTGATGATGCTAGTATTGGTTGTTTTACATGATTTGTGAATGAATCATGGTCTTCAGATTGTAATGTTGTGCTTCAGGAGTATCCAGTCTGAAAATTGATGAAAAGTGGTACCTGAAGGACAGAAGATTGTAGGCCAGCACCTACGTACTAGTATCTTAGCTAGTACAAGAGCAAAGGGGGTTGGAGCTCCCTTCCAAGGAAGTTTGGAGAACAAGAGAAGGTTGAAGCCTTCTGCAGGTTGTAACCTGCGTACTGGTATAAGGCTGCACCAGTACAAAAGATTGTAAACTGAAATTCTTATTAAAGAAAGGTAGAGACGACTTGCAGCAGGTGGTTTTCACCCACATTGGGTTTCCACCTTATATCATGGTGTTCATGTGTGTGGCTTTTGTGTGATGATCTGTTCTGTTATACTGCATCTGTTTACTCTTAATATGGTGAATGATGACCTGATGCACTTAACTGAAGATAAACTAACTGAATTATAAGTTTTCTGGTTATACGTTGTTTTCCTTAGACACAGTAGCGTGTACACGCTGGTTCACTTAACTGAAGTAGCGTATATGTTTCTGAGCATTCAAAAAGTATTATTGATCTGATAATACTGATTCACCCCCCCTCTCAGTATTATTTTCAACAGATTCTTGCCTAGATATATTAACTCTTCTCGCCTTGTTTGCATTAACTCATCTTTTTTCCTTTTTAAAACCTGCTTATATAACTTTACATTCATCTTCTCCTCGCCTGCCTTTTTCAAAGTTTTTCTTGCCATTTTGCATTCCTCATCAAACCAAGCATTTACAAGAAAACAATTTGATTTAGATTTCCTATTTTTTGCTCTTTTGCACTTCTCAAGTGCACTCTAAATTATATTTGTTAACTCACGACTATTGAGACTTTGGCAACCACTCTTCCCCTTTTGAATTGATCTCTCCAACATTGTTTTGAAGATAGTGCAATTTTCTCGTGTTAGAAGAATTTTGCCCCTTGATATCGATTGTCGAGAACATTGGGTTTTCTTTCTATGTTGTCTTTCTTTTAACCAATATAGCTTTATATAAACTCGGTTATGGTATGATTTTAAGTCCCACAGATGCTCTCCAATCTTAACTTCATCTATCATTTCTATCAAGCTTTGTGAACAAATAACATAGTCAACAACACTTGCCCCATTGTATGTGTTGCAAGTGAACTTCCTAGACCTTTTCCATTTATCTAGACCATTGTAGATAATTAAGTTGAAAACACCACACAACATGAGCAACCCCTCTCCAAAATGATTGCTAACTTTGTCATCTTCTGAACATCTGAACCATTGGGGATTCTCCTCTTCAATGAGCCAGATAGGATTATGACATTCTTTGCAACAAAAAAACTAGCTTGTTTATTTGTTGTTCTAGCATTGAAATCTCCCATTAAAACAACTTCTCCCTGCTGAGAATATACAACAATATCTTGCTGTAAACCTGCATATGTGTCTTTGTTATCTAGCCCCTTATTTTTGTAAGTTTTTGAGACTTGAGGTGCAAAATAGCACGCTGCAATTCTTATGTGGTTCTCATTCTCTGTTATTTTGAACCAAACATATTGTTTATTTGTATCTTCTTTCACAAACTATATGTGACGACAAAGCTCATTACGTCATTTGTAAGAATTGAAACTTGTCAAAGGTATAACAATAGTTCCTTCCAACCACCTAAGAGAAACTTAATTAACAATACACCCATTACCTTATTTAAATGTACTATATAATTTTTTTAAAGTATGTTTTCCAATAAAATAACATTCCAAAATCATATTTTTGATTGGTAATAATTATTTAAAATTTAACATATTAAAATATAATAATATTTATTATAAACTAATTTGGATCCATTAGGGATTAAATTTCTCCCCATGGAATTTTTACTAAAATTTTGCAATAAAAAAGATATTTACACCTCGAGTAATTCAATATCTCCATATACTTGATAAATCCAAAATTAAAATAAATCTAAGCAAATGTATGTTTTTAATTTTCTTACTAAATTATAAAAACTTTATTTTTAAAAAATACAAAATGTTATTATTCCATGAAAATCACAAATTAAATAGGAGTAGTCTATGGAGGCATTGTCGGGATGGCCAAAAGTGGCCGGAATCTGTGCAAAAAAATTTCAAAAAAAGTTGTAGAGGTAGTGTTTCTAAATCATGTTTTTGATGGTGGAAATTAATTCAACACCATCAAAAATGTTTAGACACATAAAATTTTGAAGTTTAACAACTATAACTTAATCTAAAGTGGAGGATTCACACGGGACGACGCATCTTTATTGGTTTCGACTCCATCGCCTGCTGCTGGGGAACCAAGACTTTTCCTGAAACTCTTTTATTCGCACTCCACAGAAAAGGCTACTTCACATGGGATCATCTCATCGTTGATTGGTGTGGTCCTGTTCCTTTATGGAAGGACGCCGTTGACCTTTTCCTTCCTATCGATCTATGCTCCTCATGGAATGCCGTCCAAACTTCTCTAAAAGATAGCGGGATTCGTCGACATGGCACGACTGATTACCTAATCTGGTCAAATGCACAGGTTCCAGCTCGCGTGAAAGACATCGACCTTGACCTCATCTCTTCAAGGGCGCAGCAAGCCAACTCTTTTTTTCCTTCGTCCTTCTGGAAATCAGGATGCCCCCGCAGGACGATCTTCTTTGCATGGCTGGTATACAACAACAAGAACCTATCATGGGACAACCTGAGGAAAAGAAATTGGCACGACCCAAGCATGTGCTCGATGTGCGAATCCGACGAAGAATCAAATCTTCACATGTTCGTCCAATGCCGGTCCTCACAACATATCTGGTATGATCTGGCAATTACCTTTGATTTTCCTCATATTGTTTTTGACTCTATCCATGCAGCTTTCGCCTGGTGGTGCAATCAACAGAAGCCAAAGTGTTTTCTCATCATCATCATGATATGGTGCGCTTGGAATTGGAGGAACCACAAAATCTTCCGTGATTCCAAAGTTCCCTATTCTAACATCCTCCATCGCTTCATTGCTATATATGATTCAATTTAAATTTAGCTGGCTGTACTGATACATCTATATAGTTTTGCTTTTTGAAATTTGGTGATGCTGCCTCTTAAATAGGCACATCGCATTTATATTCCCTGAATTATGCTTTATATATGATAGCATATGTCTCATGTCAGCTTGTTTTTTGGAGAATCTTTGGACCATCTGCCAAGTTTCTTCTCAAACATCTTGGATCGTGGCTTCACATGCCACCTTTATGTATCTCATGGAGGCTTTTATATTATCTTAATATAAATGATATACTGCTTTTTTTCTCTGAAAAAAACTCAACCACACTTGTGCTTAAATATAACTTAGTTTTACAAAAATCTTTGCCAAATTTTCTCAAAATATAGCCGGAATTCCGAAGACTTTCAAAACAGACAGCATGCATGAAAATATCATAAGATATATCAATATTTAGTACTATAAACTTTAAATTATTAAAAATATAAAATTTTAAAATTCCTTTTTTGGGGGAAATATATCTCACTCGGCTTTAAAAAAAGTGAAAGACATTACATGTGTCATGGCAAATTAACATCTCCGAAATAAGTAAATATGAGAAAAAGGCGCAAATGAATGGTTTAGAACATTGCGTCGCTTTTGAACAGCCCATTTCGCTATATTCCAAGAGGGCAGGCAGCATGTGAAGAATGGGATGAAGGGACCTTCTCTTTTCCCAGGAAGGGATAATCATAGGGTACTTTTCTATATGTTGTCGCTAATCGCGGGTGGTTTCCCCTGTTTCTCACTCTTGAGACAAGAAGACCGTAGATTTGGGCTTTTGCTTGCCTCTTCTATAGTGTAGTGGTATGTACTCTATCTTCTTTCCCCCGACTAACTATATACCAACACACCGCACCACAGGTGAAGATTACCCGCTATACCAACACACAGCACCACAGGTGAAGAAAAAGGTGGAAGAGGTTAATGGAATGCAGGTGGAGTCTATTTTGTAAATAAAAGAATTCTAGCGAATTGACTAGTAATTGAAGGTTAATTGGATCGATCACTCGGAAGGCAGGTTTGGATTGGATTCATGACAATCACAATTGCGCATGGTGCAAGCACAGGCTGCTGATGAATATGCTTCCTTTCAGTGATAAAAGGATGGAGGGTTTGAGAGAATTCGAGACAAATTAAGATCCGATCGGTCGATCGTTGTGATCTGCCTTTCTTTAGGGCTTCAAATAGGGAGAGCTGGGGGCGAATCAGTCGAGGGGCGGAGGCAGCACAGCGGTTAAGTGGCAGGGTTGGTGGTTCCTCCGCCCGAATGCGACGCGAACCCGCTACCTTCAGTTACTTCCACACATGGATTTCGTGAGTAGACACGCATCTTCATCGTCCCATGATCAACCGTCGTCTTCTTCTGGCGATGTTCCGGCGGAGGAGTTGGATTACCTTGCGCGTTACCTGGTGACGAAACACTCTTGGCGAGGGCGTTATAAAAGGATTCTATGCATTTCGCAGGTGTGCATTGTCACTCTCGATCCTGCGACCTTAAATGTTACAAATTCCTATGACGTGCTCAACGATTTCGAGGGAGCTGCACCCTTCTTTGGCCGAGACGACAATGCTAATGAGTTTACGATCAGTGTCCGGACCGACGGCCGCGGCAAGTTCAAGCCTATGAAATTTTCCTCCAGGTTAGTTGCTCCTCAATTGCGATAATCATTCATTTATTAAGACAATGAGCTTTACTTCCTTCCATGCCTGAAAATATAAAGCAATTGAATGAATGGATGTATTGTTCATTGGTGCCCATTTGCTTTTAGTGATTTGTACTAGGATTAATAACCATTTCGCAGCTTTCATTTCATTCCATTATAGGTTTCTTCGGCATGGTTTCCACCAGCCATACACTTATGACAACTGACCACATATAGTTTCATTTAAAATAATTGTTGGAATCGAATGGCAAAAATCAACCATATATCATAGAGGAACATTTTTAAAAGTATTGTAAGATACTAAGACAGTTGGATATAGTATTTCAGTTCTAGAGAATTATAATATGTGAAAGGGGTTATTTGCTTCACACTATAGTTTACAGAGTAGACATAAAATTCTCAAGGTATGCGAAGATTCAGTTCCCTCTTCACTAGTGTACTTTGCATCAAATGCCAATTGACCTTGGATTTTAAAAACTGTAAACGAAAATATTTTGAAATGCTTTCTAATATACCCCTATTGTTTTGCAGAGTACTTTTTTTAATTTTTTTATCTAGTGACATATCAAAAGTCTATTTAAAAGCATAAATTGAAGTTCGAATTCCAATACCTTCACTGTTGTTCAATACCTTTCATTGTTGAGAAAGGGACGATGTCTTTGAGAATTCTCTTATAAACAAAACTTCTCTGGAAGGAATCCTTGAACATAAATAAATCAAATGTCATGAAAAAGTGAAAGGGCACAAGATTAATGCGGGTTGAATGCTAAACTTGTTGAAATTCAAGGGTCTACTGTTTTCAACAAATGCTAGTAGTTTCTATGAATTTTAAAGGTTGAGAGTTTCTATTGGAATCAACGAGGAAATATTATTCCGACCTTGATGGATGGATGTGTTGGAATTGTGACAACAATTAAGTCAAAACTATATTGTGAAAACTAAAATTTACTTAAAGTAAATATTTGTTGGTTTGTATAATGGGTGGCAGTTCATGTAACACATGTTACAGTGCCAAATTAGACACATCCTATGTAGCATGAGAGGGAGAATATGGTTGTAAGGCTGTTTGTAATCTTATTTCTTGAACAATAAAAATACCGATACCTTGCCATGTGGATATTTCCTTTACACATTGTTGTTAGGATTTTATCAGGTAAATATTTGTCTTGTTTGAGTGTTTCACTATCATTTTTGTGTTATTTTTCTCTGCAATTAATATTTTATTCAAGCTCATAATTACCAACAAGTGGTATCGGAGCCAAGTGGAAAGGGGGCTGAGTTTTGTCCAGTGATTTGGAAACCCGCGTGTAGAGGAAGAGTGGGCTGATTGCATTTATTGAGCACCAAGATGACAGTTTATTACAAATTCATGTAGAGAAGGAATATTGCATCTATTGAGATTGTGCGGGCCATACTACCACAAAGGATTTGAAAAAAGATTGTTTAATAATTTTTTGGCTTGTTGGTTGTGAGTTTGCCGCAAATGTTTTTTGATAAAGACCACATCTGCAGAACACATTTACTCTTTTTAGTGAAGGTCATGTATTGAGCCTTGAATGCATCTATCAAGGAAGGGCGAAGTATTGGCCATGTATTGGGCCGTTTTTGCCATGTATTTTTCCGTGAATGCATTCATCAAGGAAGGGCTAAGTCTGTATAGTGTTAAGGAGGCTCGTTGGGACCCATTTTCATCCTGCATGCAGAGGTGTGCCTATAGACCACGTTGAAGGAGTCTAGCTTGTCGTGGTTACTCATGTTGAATGTTGCGGAGGTTGGTTTGTGTTGGTGTATGACTTATTAGAGGCAAAGATTTGGTTCGTGTTGGTGCACGATTTAGTGGAGGTTGTGGAGTCGCTTTTTTGGAGATAACATACACATGCACATATCTTTTGATTTTGTGGAGGTTTGCCCAATTTTTGGTAGAGCTCGAGTTTGGAGGAAGGCATGGAGTTTGGTTTTTTGGTGAAGAGAGTTAATAGTGAAGATAACAAATGCAAAGTTCAAGGTGGAGACATTCAATGGAAAGTATAACTTTGAATTATGGAAGCTCAAGATGCAAGATTTTTTGGTGTAGCAAGGAGTGCATAAGGCATTGGATGGCAAGAGGAAGAAACTTGCGAGTACGACTAATGAGGGATGGGAAGATTTGGATAGAAGAGCTCTCAACACCATTTGGTTATGTTTGGTAGATGATGTTCTTTTCAATATTGTTGGAGAGGAAACAATAGTAGCCTTGTGGAGCAAAATGGGGAGCCTTTATGATGAAATCCTTGACACACTAAATCTACTTGAAGAGGCAACTATATAGCCTACGAATGATAGAAGTTACCAAAATGCTAATCATTAAAATGTATTTAGTATTCTTATATGCCAATTAACTAGTATGGATGTAAAAGTTGATGAGCAAGATAAGGCAGTTAACATTGTTGTGTTAGTTCCCTGAATCTTGGGAAGTCTTGGTCACTTTTATTAGCTTTAGAACAATTGGTACTCTTGACTATGATTTTGTTGTGGGAGCATTGTTGTCTCAGGAGGCATGGAGGAAATCTAGTTTAGAACTCCACATTAGAAGCAATGGTGGCTAGGAGTTGATCCAAGGAAAATTGGGAGAAGTCGAGAGAAGGGTAAACTAAAATGTTGGTACTGTAATAAATTAAAGCATTTGAAGAAAGATTGTTGGAAGAGGTAGAAACCTAAGGAAGACTCCAAAAAGGAAGCAAATATGGTTGAATCAGGTTCAAGTATCGTTGATGAAGTTTCATCTATTTGTAATGTCCCATAATACTATGGAGAATGGTTATTAGATTTTGGTGCTTCACATCACATGTGTCCACATAGAAGTTGGCTTTTATCTTATCAAGCTGTTGATGGTGGTATTATTCTTATGGAAAATAACGTTTCTTGTAAGATTGTTGGGGTTGGAAGCATTAAGATAAAAATGTTTGATGGTATTATGAGGACGATGACAGAGGTAAGAGTTCTTTGAGCAAACCTGTGGGGTTGCCATGGGCTCACCCCTTTCCCCTGTCGTTGCTAACCTTTTTATGGAAGATTTTGAGTCCAAGGCTCTTAACTCATTCCGTCTCTTGCCCAAGCTATGGAAAAGGTATGTGGATGACACCAATGTTATCTGGTCTCACGGCCAAGAGGAATTAGATCTCTTCTTCGATCATCTCAACAATCAATCCTCGGCCATAAAGTTCACTAAAGAGCAGGAAGTTGATGGGTGCCTCCCTTTCCTTGATATTCTTATTTCTAAGAATAGTGATGGCTCCCTCTCCCACCAAGTTTTTCGAAAGAAAACGCATATGGAGCAATATATTCATGCTAGTTCCCACCATTTCCCTGCTCAGAAGATGGGAGTTCTCAATACCCTTGCTACCAGGGCCCTAAGGATCTCAGATAATAAGAGTTTTGAGAAAGAAAAATCCCATCTCCTTGATGTCTTTGTCGAGAATGGTTATAGTAGACACATGGGACAGAAGGCTTTCCTAAAAGCTACCAAGAATTCTCTTGCTAAAAGGGAGTCGAAGGAGCAGATTCCAGGTGTGCATCTTCTGTTTGTTCAGGGGACTACTGATAAGATTGCAAGGATTCACAAGATTCATAGTGTCCCTGTAACCTTTAGGCCCCTTAACACCATTCAGATGTCCCTCAGATCAACAAAGGGCCCTATCGACCCTAAAGATATGAAAGGGATATATATGATCCCTTGTTCTTGTGGGACCCCCTATATTGGTGAGATGGGTCGCTCCATCAGTCAAAGGATCAGTGAACACGTTGCTGACCTTAAGCATAGGAGATCAAAGTCTTTAGCTTTAGTTGAGCATGCAGAGAAAACCAATCATCACGTTTGTATTGAGGAGGCTAGTGTCATAGCTAGAGTTTCACAGTTCCATCATCGGAAATTCAGGGAAGCTCTTGAGATTGAAAAGAGGCCGTGCAATCTCAATAGAGAGGATGCCTGGAAGGTCAGTAGATGTTGGGTCCCAACTCTCTCTTCCTAGTTGCTTTCTTCCATTCCGCCCGTCCTCCTCCCCTCCCCTTGTTTCTTGTCTCTTCTTTTTATAAATTAATTAATTTTTTTTTCTTCATGTATTTATTTTATTGATTTATTTTCAATATTATTATTGTTATTATTTTTTTTCCATGTATTTATTTTATTGATTTATTTTATTTTCAGTATTATTTATTTTTTTTTTTTTTTTTTTTTTTTTAAGCTGTGGTTCACGGTCACTGAGTGGCCGCTACATCCACGGGAAAATATCGGGGCAGATCCACCCGAAGGGATCTGCCCGTCGGCCAATCTTAACAGGCCTAACCCCGAGGGCGTCGAGGAGATTTGACCCCGTGACCTCCCAAACTAGGAAAGTGCTTTAGCAACGGGAACTCGACCATTTGAGCTATCCCTTGGGGCTCATTTTTAACTATTTATTTATTCATGCATTTATTTTATTTATTTATTGATTGATTTATTTTATTTTCAATATTATTTTACTTATTTTATTTGTATTTATTTATTTTTATTTTTATTTTTAATTATTTATTTATTTTCTTATTTTTTTTAATCATATGTTTTATTCCAATACTTATATGATAACTCTATAAATAGTTAATGATACTTTTTATTTTTATTTCCTTGTATTTATTAGTTAATCCCCCTTTAACTAACTATTATATTATTAACCAATGATATTAAATTAATTATATTTTCTTTAAATTAACAACCATTTAAATTTAATTATTTATATTTTTATTTAGAGGCTAGTCCCTTATTAATTTTGATTATTTATTTAAGGTCCCCTGTCCAATTTGGCCGTTGGCCTAGTTAGCCGTTGGAGGCTCTGCTCAAAGCTATTTAACATGCAAAGCTGCATCTGACTCTTCAACTTGTCTTGACGATGAACCACACTAGTTGGTTCGAAACGCGTCGACAAATGATAGATCTTGTGATTTACACCGAAAAATTTCTCGTAAACCTGATATGGATCACAGAAGCCTCAATTCAACAGAGGTAAGACGTGCATAAATTAAAAAATAATTAAATCTCTTTGGGGGTTTTGGATTCTAGAGATTATGAATTTCTAGGTCGAAGTGGAGCTTTGAAGGTGTCCAAGAGCACTTTGGTGGTTATGATGGATACAAAGATTGGAAGCCTTTACAAGCTAGAAGGGAGTACTCAAATAAATGAAGCAACTGTGGTATTTGAGGAGGCAAATGAATCTACTCATTTATGGCATTAGCGATTGTTGAAAAGTGTAACTAGGTCTGGTCTTCATAATGACATGTGTAATTATGATTTTATGTAATTGATGTAAAGAAGAAAAATATAATTATTTTTGTAATACTTGAATCATGGGTCTCATGATTAAGGAATTTAATTTTTAGATAAAGCTTCCATTGTGAGCTATTTGGTTTGGTCATCAAGTCATAAAGTTCATAGAGTCAATGTCAAAGTTTGAAGACCCATTTTGGGCATGTAATCCATTGTAAAAGAAAATTTATTAGCCCTCCAAGACCTTGTCACAAGCTCCTCTTCATGTGGGCATCGGCTCTAGTTCAAGTCGGCTTATTATGGATGCACAAACCACTATAAATAGGGCAACTCGGCCTCATTTGAAAGGTAAAAATTCGGTCAAGGTCTAAAGTAAGAAGAAGTGCGAGAATCTCACAAGAGGAGCCTCCATCCAAGCGAAGAAGAAGGGACTAGAAGCCGAGTCAATTTTGGATTTGTTTTAGGGCTATTTACTGTCACACATGCGAAGAAGAGAAGCATCATCTGCTACAGGAGAAGTGGAGGATATTGCACTCATCTCAGGTAACTGAGTTAGGGGAGAAGACAAGTCAAGAAGGAAGCCGAATTGAAGAAAAGGGAGTCTACATCTAAAACGAAGGAAACAAGGGCACAAACTAGGAGGTGACACTTCCC
Source organism: Pinus tabuliformis (assembly GCA_031772625.1). Taxonomy (NCBI): domain Eukaryota; kingdom Viridiplantae; phylum Streptophyta; class Pinopsida; order Pinales; family Pinaceae; genus Pinus; species Pinus tabuliformis. The sequence continues at coordinate 1,107,263,982 of CM062816.1, read as the reverse complement.
ATGTGCTGCAACTAGGGCTTTTGAAAGAGGTCGAGAATTGTATGAGGCTGAAATAGGAAGAATAGTCGAGAAAGAAAGGAAAGTCAGTTGTTTGACCTTTGATTGACTCAAGGAAAGAAAGGTCCAGCTAAGAAGCCTCGTGACTTGGTCTTGGAGAGGTGAGTAGGTCAAGGGTCTTGGTCTTAGTATTCGTCAATTGAAGCCTCTATAAGAAGAATTCGTTTGGGTTTTCATCTCAAGTTGGAGAGGTTTTGTCCCTGGCTGATCACCTACATTCTGTGTCTCCTGTCTCTTTATTGTTTATGCATTGGTAGCTATTTGATGAAGAAGAACATAATAATAATCTAAGTAAAATGAAGATCCTAATCTAAAGAAGTAAAAAACATTCATAAGCATTTATCATTAATATAGAAATCACCTAATCTTGATGCCTTAGATTTCTCAACAACCACACCGTCATAGCAACAAGAAAGGGCTATAGATGCTAATAAATTGCAAATTACTTCCAAAGTTAAAATCTTTGAATTTGAATTTTTGCAAACATTGTATTTTTGGAAAGTAATGTAGGTAGAAGTTTAGAGCAGAAAGTCACACTAGTAAGTCTAGGAAGTATGGATTATATTCGTTCATATGTTTGGGGGCCATCCCCTATAGTTTCTTTTGGAGGATTGTCATATTTTGTAATAAGTATAAATGATTTCTCTAAAAAGGTGTGGGTCTATGTCCTAAAACGAATATATTTAATATATTTAAACAATTTAGAGCTATGGTAGAAAAGAGAACTAGCAGGAGAATCAAATGGTTAAGAATAGATAATGGAGGTGAGTTCACATCTTTAAAATTTAAAAAGTATTACAAAGAAGCTGAAGGCACAAAACTATAGTATACACCCATAGTGAAACGACCTGGCAAAACACATGAACATGACTCTTCTAGAAAGAGCAAGGAGCATGCTCAACAATGCCAATTTGCAACGAGTTGTGGGCAGAAACAATCACTATCGCTTGTTATCTAGTAAATCAATCACGATCAATTGCAAGATTGTGAAATTTTTGAAGAAGTATGGACATGTCATTCTTATGATTACTCAAATTTAATTTTTGTCGTTGTTGTGAAGGTTATGCTCTTACTCTTAAAAACTAATGTTTTAAGTTAGACCCTAGATCAAAGAAGTATGTCTTTTTTGGTTATGATGATGTAATTAAGGGATACAGATTGTGAGATCCCATTGCCCACAAAATCATCATTAGCAGAGATGTAGTTCGATGAATTCTCCCCTCAAAAAATCAAACATTGTAGAAGTTGATTTGAAATAGGAAGAAGAAGAAGAAGAAGAAGGACTTTTAACGTCCATGAGGCTAAAGATAGCCTATGGGACAGATTGCTTCACCATTTGATTTCTGCATTCAACCCTCTTCCTGTGTAACGTGATAATGAGAGCTCCCAATTTCTCAATAGTCCCCTCGTTGAATAAATTATCCCAAAAGCTAGCTGTCAGGATATTTACATAATTGTCCTTGCTATCTTTGAAGGCGTCGCCTATGGGACAGAGTGCTTCGCCATTTGATTTCTGCATTCATCCCTTTTCCTATGCAACGTGACAATGAGAGCTCCCAATTTCTCAATAGTCCCCTCGTTGAATAAATTATCCCAAAAGCTAGCTGTCAGGATATTTATATAATTGTCCTTGCTATCTTTGAAGGCCTCACATTCCATAATGAAATGCTTTTCTATTTCCACTTTTCTGGTAGTGCAAAAAATACACTCTTTCTCCCCAAACTTCTTTTGGTCTTTTCCAATGCCTCGTTTCACAACGAAGTTGATGAGAGTTAATCTTTTTAAATATCTTATGAGTCACACCATAGCAATTGCTTCAATAGGAGTAGCCCCCACTTTACTTAGCAAGATATCATAGGAAACTGAACTTTTGATTTTGAATTTGTGTTTTTGAATTTTCTCAATTTGCTTCCACTGTAAGTCAGGTGTACTGCTAGCCCACAATTCACATTCATAAAGAACCATTGGAATCACTAAAAGCCCAAAAAGAGTTTGAGTTGTCTTCCAATCCCATAACTTTGCGTCTTTGCACCTATTTTGAAAAGCATAGAATGCTTTCCAACCTCCCAAAGTTCTTTTCTTTTTGCAACCTTCCCAACTTAGATTTCTATTGAAGTCAATTCTGAGGTATTTGTAATCTGCAACTTCTTCAAGAGTGCTGCCTTCAAAGTAAAACTTATGTTAGCTATGTTTTCTTTTGTTAGAGAAAACCACCACTTTCGTCTTGCTAATATTGACTTGCATCCCCACCCTTCTACAAAAATGCACAAGGGAAAGCAAGTGCTCTTGCAAGCCAAGAGCAAACTTAGCAATCAAAATAAGTTCATCTACGTACAAAAGAAGCCTTTTAACAAACTTGCATAAATGGACACCATCACCACCTTGTGAGTTTATCCACTCTTCAAGTTTGTCAACATATAAACAAAAAAGGACAGGGGACAATGGACACCTTTGCTTGACCTCGATATCACGCCTAAAACTTTCGGAGATGCCATTTGAAGTTCCGATTTTGACTTTCACCTCTTTATACAGCCTAGAACAACTGCTCTAAGATGCCTAGGAACCCTAAGGAATAAATACCACTAAATCAATAAATTCAATTGGAGACTTAACCATCTATAGAAGCAAGAAGAAGTTTCCAATGATAAAGAAGTTGTGGATGCAAAAGATATTCAGGAAAATGTGGAAACGGAAATACCACAACCAACACTGAGAAGATCTACACAAATCTTCCTAATTAGTATATTGATTTTGTCTGATCTATTGCTTTTATTACTAATGATGGGGAACCTTGTTATCAGGAAGCAATATATGATTTTGATAATGCTAAATGGAAGATGGCAGTGAAAGAAGAGATGGATGCCTTGGAGAAAAACAAAACTTGGGACTTCCAAAAGATAGAAAATTTGTTGGGTGTAAGTGTGTCTACAAATTGAAGAAGCATGTTGATGGTAAAGTCGAAAGATATAATGCTAAACTAGTAGCAAAGTAGTATTCTCTGATGGAAGGTATTGATTTCCATGAGATCTTTTCATTAGTTGTTAAGCTTGTTTATGTTCATATTGTATTAGCACTAGTTGCTTTACTTGATCAAGAGTTAAGAGTAGTTAGATGTTAAAGAATATCTAAACATGGAGATTTGGATGAGGAAATATACATCGATTAGTTTGGAGGATTTGTTCAACATTGCTAAAGAAGGTTTGTTTGTAAGCTAAAGAAGTCACTAAATGGCTTGGAGCAGTCCCCTAGTGTTAATTTTAGGTATGTTCTATCCTGATAGCAAATTTACTTCAATTTTCCATATTAGCTCAATATTAATTCCAGATTAGCAATCAAATTTAGCATGATGGTAAAATGCAGATAGAACATAAACATAAATCGCAGAAGACAAGCCAAGACAAGAGGACATAAGATGTGGCGCCATCCAGGGACAAACCCCAATGTGGGGAAGCCCTTGATCAATCCTTCTTATATGTTCTTCAATAGTTCAATAGAGAGAGATATAGTACATATACATCAAAAGTCAACATTTTGACTTATCTAAATAAGAGCAGAGATCTTCTCTAAGAAGATGGCACATGAGGCAGCTGATCTGAACACAGGTGATTCCATCACGTTGCTGTATCTATCACTGTGCTACACCATGTTGCACCATAATACCATGCCCATCATCACTTCGCTGCATCATGCTGCACCATCACTAAGCTGTACCTCATCATGTTGTACCCAACATGCTGCTCTTCATCATCAAGTTGCACTACTCATCATGCTGCATTATGCATCTTACTGCACTATGCATCATTGTGTTGCACCACTGTCACTGTGCACTATGCTGCACCATTCATACTGCTGTACCCATCATTGTGCACTATGCTACACCATTCCATCATTGCGCACTATGTTGCACCATTCATACTGTTGTACCCATCATTGTGTACTATGTTGCACCATTCCATCATTGTGCACTTTGTTGCACCATCATACTGTTGTCCCCATCATTGTGCAATATGCTGCACTACTTACTGCTGTCTCTAACACCGTGCTGCATCTAAACATGTTGCTCCAAGCACCTTATTGCACCATGCTGTTGCAGCCATCACATCATGCTGCACCCCTTTGGGGTATTCAACACTCCATGTTAACCCAACACGTGGCTCCCAGAGGGTGCTTTGAATCTGATCCAAATTTGGTCAATATCCTTGACCCAACGCACCTCTAACAGTGCTCCAAATCTGCTTGTCACTTTGCTGTTCCTAACTGTTCTGGTTAGGGCACTTGGGCATACTGCCGCAACCCTAAACTCCTCTCAATAGTCCTCGAACAACCCTCCAAAAACTGTGGACTAGGCAAGGAGAGATGCTCCTCCTCCACGCTGAAGATAAGGGCTCAAGACAACCCTAAAATTTGCCCATGCTAGCTTTTCTGTAGTGGTATGGCATGTGGCCTGCCATACAACACTACTGCTGCTCACGACACCCTCCAACAATGGTAGAACCCATCCGTTAGCCTTTAAACAGGCTACCATTCAGCTCCTTAGGCCTCGGCCTAGCACAACAAGCATTAGGGCTTCCTACAACAGACTTCGGACCTTGCTCAACCCTTGAAACAGTCCTTCAAACCACGTTGCCCTAGCCTCCCTTGCTGTGGCCTCAAAACAGAGATCTCCCTTCCTCCATGAGCTGTCCTCAAGGTATGCATTGCACCAAAATGGATTTATAGCGTATTATCCTCCTCCACGCTGAAGATAAGGGTTCAAGACAACCCTCAAATCTGCCCACACTAGCTTTTGTAGTGGTATGGCATGTGGCCTACCATACAACACCACTGCTGCTCACAACACCCTCCAACAATGGTACAAACCATCCGTTAGCCTTTAAACAAGCTATCATTCAGCGCCTAAGGCCTCGGCCTAGCGCAACAAGCTTCACAACTTCCTACAACAGACTTTAGACCTTGTTCAACCCTTGAAACAGTCCTTCAACCCATGCTTCCCTAGCCTCCCTTGCTATGGCCTCAAAACAGAGATCTCCCTTCCTCCACGAGTTGTCCTCAAGGTATGCGTTGCACCAAAATGGATTTACAGCGTTCTAGTCCCTTGCTGAACTGTGTCCAAAGTCCCTTGTAGAATTAGGGCATGGCAGAGCTCTTCTTAGGACAATGTATCCTCTTGAGGACTTTCCCTCCCACTAAAACCCAAAACAGTGGAGAGAAGATATCACAAGAGGTGAGTGTCAAATGACTTTCAAGGCACCTCTATTTATACTAAAACGTGGAGGACAATTGGGGGGTTATTTGGTTGCTGTTCGACCTTGACGAATTGTCCCATAACACAAATAAATTCATATCTCCATGAATACATGTCAGAATCAGATGATCTTTAGATCAATCCTACACCTCTCCACGAGAGGAATTGAATAAAAATATCAGCTACCATAAATAAGATGACCCACATGGAGTTTGGCCCTAGTTGCATTTTAACACTCCCTCTTAACTAGGAAGAACTCCATCTGCTGATCCATCTGCCAAACTGTACTATCTCTGCCATCAGTGCCCTGCACTGCTCTGCTGAACTATGAAGAAGAAGAAGTGATCAAGAATGTATCATACCATCCTCTACTGACCTGAAGTCAGTTCCAGATAAAAGAGAGTGCCCAATAGCACTCTTACTGACCCGAAGTCAGTCCGAATGAAGAGAGTGTGTCATACCACTCTTACTGATCCCAGACCAGTTCCAAAAGAGAGTGAGTTACATCACTCTTATTGATCCCATATCAGTTCCATAAGAGTGAGTTACATCACTCTTACTGACCCAAAGTCAATTCCAATTGATCCCAGATCAATGTCATCTTAGTATAGGGAGTACGGTAGTAACACGATGTGTCCATCGGTACTACTATGGTCCCTATCCTCATTTCCCTGCTCATTGGTCAGATCAGAGGTACTTCCCATGTGTCCTAGATTGCATGGGTAGGATGTCTCAGTAGGAGAAGGATGAACCACTCATCCTGCCTACATGTCGCCAGGGGTATCCTAGGGGAATGCTGAACCACTCACCCTGTACACAACAAATCACTAGGGGATGGTTGAACCACTCGCCCTATGACTGTGTCTCAGTAGGAGAAGGATGAATAACTCATCCTGCCTACATAGCAGACCACTAAGGGAAGGCTAAACCACTCACCCTATGGTTGCTCATCACTCCAAGATGTACCCCCAAGCCCCCGGAGCTCCCAGAGCTCAATGCCCATATCATACAAGACTCTTAGGAGATAGTCTCTCCATGACTCCTAGTCGTTCTCAGAAAGTCACAAATTTGACCTTTCCCAGGGGCTTCGATAGAATGTCGGCGACCTGCACATCAGTCCTAATGTGATGGAGCCTTCTTGCTCATTGATGTACCACATCCTAGATAAAGTGGTCCCTGATGTTTATATGCTTGGAGCGATCATAGAACACTGGATTCCTCAACAATTGAATCTCCCTCTGGTTGTCACAGAAGTTCACGATGGTATCCAACATGTGTCCAAACAACTCACTGAAGAGCTTCCACAACCAGACAACTTCACAGGAGGCTATACTCACAGATATGTATCTGGCCTCATTGGTGCTCAAAGCAACCGACTTTTGCTTCCTTCTCATCCAGGATACCGAAGCAGAACCCAAAGAGAACCAACACTTAGAAGTGCTCTTGCGATCCTCCACACTCCCTGCCTAATCAACATCAAAATAATCATGCAGCTTCACATTTCCGGCAGTGTATCTCAATCCATGAGAGATTGTGCCCCGAAGATATCTCGGAAGATTCTTGGCACCAATCTAGTGAGGCTCATCCATATATGAGCTCAGCATGCTAATTGCAAAACATAAATCTGGACGGGAGTTCACCAAGAACATCTATGCTAGAATGAGTTTATGAAACTCAGAGGCATTTCCCAAATCAGGTTCGGCATTACTACCACATAACTTTTGAAAGTTAAGCTCCATTGAGGTTGTCACGGGCTTGCAATTTACCATTCCAAATTTGGAATCCAACTCCCTCTTACTTTTGCAAATGAGAGGGTCTGCACCTATCAGAAAGAGGTCATCCTCATAAGGTGCCAATATGAGAGGTCTATCATCCACAACCTCCAAGCAATGGTTTGGATCAACTTCACTCCTAGTGAATCTCAACTTCATCAGACAACTATCAATCCTCCATATCAAGCCCGGGGTGTTTGCTCTAGACATAGAGAGCTTTCTTCCACCTGCATACTTGAGATTCCCAATCATGAATCTCAACCCTTAGGTTATTCCCATTGAGGTCTTGCTACATGAGGGGAATGGTCCCCTTGTAAGATTTTTCTTTCGGTAATCTCGGACATGTACTTCATGCTCTTCTTGAATTCAGGTATCCCTGCACATTTGACTACATCGGTTGGACCCCATAATAAGCAGACTTCGTGCTATAGAAGAGATGTGTCAACTGACATGGTCCCTAATGGACTTCCTGCAACTTGATACAAATTGCCAACCCTGAACTCAAGAATAAAAGCATCTTTGAAAAATTCCTTTTTCAAACATGTACTTTTCCATCGATGAATGCCACCTTGAAACCTTTGGCTTCCATTGTCGGAATGGACACTAGGTTTTTTGAGATCAGGTACATAAATAACTTCTTGCAAATGAATGTGTTACCCTCATTCAATTGAGGGGTAACATTCCCTACACCCTTTCCGGATAGGTGGCATTGACTCCAGTATAATCCCCACGATTGTTTCCATCTCTACCAAATTAGAGAGAGCTTCCTTCTTTCGATGAAGTGCCTTGAAGCACTATTATCAATAAGCCAAATTCCAAAGAGTCTGGAGGAGAAGTAGTGGAGAGGGCCATATAAGATAATACTTCTTTAGCTTATCAGAAACAACATTTGATTCTTCATACCTGGAGTTCCTTGCTTTCTTTGAAGAGTTGTCCATTTCCTTGATGACCTGCATTACCTGTCATTCCTCCGATCATTGAAGATGTCCCAAGAATGATTGTTATCATCATCAAGTGATGTGTCCCTACCATTCAGACACTCCTTCGCATAATGGCCGAACTTATTGCAAGCAAGGCATTTGCCTTTCCTTCCACCCTTAGATCCAGACTTCCCATTGAAGTGATCTTTAGATAGGCCATCATATGCTTCCGTTGTGCCACTCAGATAATATTCTTTGCTTCGACTTCATCCTTGGTGAATTTGAAGAGGGATGAGGAACCACTTGAGCCTTTTTGTCCTTTCCAACTGTCTTCGGTGATTGCTCTTTCACTCTTGCTTGGGCTTTGTCTTCACCTCAGCTCCGATACCATGTTAATTTTAGGTATGTTCTATGCTGATAGCAAATTTACTTCAATTTTCCATATTAGCTCAATATCAATTCCAGATTAGCAATCACATTTAGCATGATAGTAAAATGCAAATAGAACATAAACATAAATCGCAGAAGACAAGAGGACACAAGATGTGGCGCCAGCCAGGGACAAACGCCAATGTGGGGAAACTCTTGATCAATTCTTCTTATATGTTCTTCAATAGTTCAGCAGAGAGATAGTACATATACATCAAAAGTCAACATTTTGACTTATCTAAATAAGAGCATAGATCTTCTCTAAGAAGATGGCACATGAGGCAGCTGATCTGAACACAAGTGATTCCATCACGTTGCTGTATCTTCACTGTGCTGCACCATTATACCATGTCCATCATCACTTTGCTGCATCTTGATGCACATCACTGAGCTGTACCTCATCATGCTGCTCTTCATCATCAAGTTGTGCACTATTCATCATGCTGCACTATTCATCATATTTCACTATGCGTCACTGTGTTGCACCACTGTCATTGTGCACTATGCTGCACCATTCATACTGCTGTACCCATCATTGTGCACTATGCTACACCATTCCATCATTGTGCACTGTGTTGCTCCATTCATACTGTTGTACCCATCATTGTGCACTATGCTGCCCCATTCCATCACTGTGCACTATGCTGCACCATAATACTACTGTACCCATCATTGTGCAGTATGCGGCACTACTTACTGCTGTCTCTAACACCATGCTGCATCCAATTGTTGCATCTAAACATGTTGCTCCAAGCACCTTACTGTACCATGCCGCTGCAATATACAATGCTGCTGCATCCATCACATCATGCTGCACCCTTTTGGGGTATTCAACACTCCATGTTAACCCAACACGTGGATCCCACAAGTTGCTCCGAATCTGGTCAATATCCTTGACCCAACGCACCTCTAACACTGCTCCAAATCTGCTTGTCACTGTGCTGTTCCTGATTGTTTTGGTTAGGGCACTTGGGCATACTTCTGCAACCCTAAACTCCTCCCAACAGTCCTTGAACAACCCTCCAAAAATTGCGGACTAGGCAAGGAGAGATGCTCCTCCTCCACGCTGAAGATAAGGGCTCAAGACAACCCTCAAATTTGCCCACGCTAGCTTTTCTGTAGTGGTATGGCGTGTGGCCTACCATACAACAATATTGCTGCTCACGACACCCTCCAACAATGGTACAACCCATCCGTTAGCCTTTAAACAAGCTAACATTCAGCGCCTAAGGCCTCGGCCTAGCACAACAAGCATCACAACTTCCTACAACAGACTTCGGACCTTGTTCAACCCTTGAAACAGTCCTTCAACCCACGTTGCTCTAGCCTCCCTTGTTGTGGCCTCAAAACAAAGATCTCCCTTCCTCCACGAGCTGTCCTCAAGGTATGCGTTGCACCAAAATGGATTTACAGCGTTCTAGTCCCTTGCTAAACTGCGTCCAAGTCCCTGGTAGAATTAGGGCTTGGCAGACCTCTTCTTAGGACAGCGTATCCTCTCGAGGATTTTCCCTTTCACTAAACCCAAAACAATGGAGAGAAGATATCACAAGAGGTGAGTGCCAAATGACTTTCAAGGCACCTCTATTTTTACTAAAATGTGGAGGACAAGTGGGGGGTAATTTGGTTGCTAGCCGACCTTGACGAATTGTCCCATAACACAAATCAATTCATATCTCCATGAATACATGTTGGAATTAGATGATCTTTAGATCAATCCTACACCTCTCGACTAGAGGAATCCAACAAAAAATATCAGCTGCCATAAATAAGATGACCCACATGGAGTTTGGCCCTTGTTGCCAATTTAACACCTAGACAATGGCACATGTAGTTTGATTCCTTTATGGTGAGCCAAAATTATACTAGAAGTGAGCATGACTACTGTATTGTTAATTTATCTTGGTGTTATAAATTAACAATATGCTTATTGCAAGCAAAATCATGTATGAGATTAACATGTTAAAGGCTCAATTGGCTAGGACATTTGATATGAAGGATCTAGGACCAACAAAACAAATCTTGGGCATATAATACATAGAGACAAGAAAAATGATAAGCTCAAGTTATCACAATAGAAGAATGTGGAGAAAATACTTGTGAAATTTAGTGTGAATAATGTGAAACATGTAAATAATCCCTTAGCTTTCCATTTTAGGCTTCCTTCAAGTTGATGCCCTAATAGTGAAGAATAAAAGGATTATATGTCTCATGTATCATATGCAATGGTATGTACTAGGCTAGATATTTCACATGCAGTTGTTGTTGTCAATAGATACATGGAAAATCCAAGAAGAGATCATTGGAAAGTAGTGAAATGGGGGCTTTGGTATCTTAGACCCAAGTGATTATTGCATCACCTATGGTTGTAGACTGTAGCGATACTATCTATGTTAATGTTGATTGACATTTTGTAGATGTTTTGGACAAGAGGAGATCTACTTTAGGTTGTGTCTTTACTCTTGCAGGAGGATCTATTAGTTGGAGGTCAAAGCCTCAAGAAACAATTGCTTTATCCACTATTGAGGTAGAATATATTGCTGTCTCACATGCATGCAAGGAGGCAATTTGGTTGAAGGGGCTTTTGGGTGAGTTTGGAAGGACGCAGAGCAGTGTGGATGTCTTCTGTGACAATCAAAGCGCTATTCATTTGGCTACCAATCCAACTTATCATTGAGCTGAGGGGCTCATTCTACAACCCAGTATGGGGGGATGTGTAAATATGTTTGTGCTCAATGTGGAGTTGACACTTCTCCCTCTTAAAATAAAAATATAAAAATAAAATACACTTTAGATAGAAAAATAATGTCGGAAAAAAAATTTGAATATGCTATTCATATAAAATAATTAGAAGTAAAAAAATGTCCGAGTAAGATCTTTTAAAAAATAGTTCAACATGGGATATAAATAAACTATTTAAAGATATATGTTAACTAATCGATATCAACTTAAGATATATTATATATATATATATATATATATATAGAAAAAAATGTTAAAAGAAAATATTTTAATGTTGTATACAATAAAATATTCAATGTGTGTTATCAATAAAATATTTTAATATGAACTAATATTGATGTATACTTAAAAATATATTAATAATAAAAAACCCATATTAATTTGTACTGATAAAATGCCTAGATGTACATGTCATGCAAAATATTTTAATCTCAACTATGTATATATTATATATTGTTCTAAAAAAATTATGTATATATCATGAAAAAAAATATTTTATGGTTAAAACGTTTGAAGTGGTCACAATATTTTATATCTTACAATTTGGTCTTCTATATACTCTATATGGCATTCAAAAATACAATTTAAACAATGAAAAATCACACATTGTATTTTGCACGCTAAAGAAGTTTGCACGTGCTCGACTCATGGTAGATCTTGTGCTTTAAGATGGATTTGTGCTGGTTCTATAGTGAAACATGAGCGGATGTGTAAGTATGTCCATGCTCAACGTGGAGTTGACATGTGTCCTTCTTAAAATAAAAGTAAAATACAATCTAAACAGAGAAATAATGTCGGCTATAATAATTTTTTTTGAATACGCTACGCATGTAAAGTAATTTCATGTAAACTAATTAGAAGTAAAAAAAATGTCTGAGTAAGATCTTTTAAAAAATATTCAACATGGGATTTAAATAAACCATTTAAAGATATATGTTCACTAATTTATGTCGATATCAACTTCATATGTATTTGTATCTAGAAAAAAATTTGTTAAAAGAAAATATTTTAATGTTGTATACAATAAAATGTGATGTGGGTTATCAATAAAATATTTTAATATGAATTGATATTGATGTATACTTAAAAATATATTAATAATAAAAAAACCATATTAATTTGTAATTTTGTACTGATAAAATGCTTAGATGTACATGTTATGTAAATATTTTAATCTCAACTATGTATATATTATATATTGTTTAAAAAAATTATGTATATATCATGAAAAAAATAAGTTTTTATGGTTAAAACGTTTGAAGTGGTCTCAATATTTTATATTTTACAATTTGGTCTTCTATATACTTTATATAGCATTCAAAAATACAATTTAAACAATGAAAAATTACACATTGTATTTTGCACTCTAAAGAAGTTTGCATGTGAAGAAACTGGATCCCTCTCGACTTATGTTAGATTCCTGCTTAAGATGGATCTATGTTGGTAGTAAGACTAAGCATATTGATACAGAATGCCTTTTTTAAGACAAGTTGATGGAGGTGGAGTAGATCTTCAGATCATTGTTTTAAAAACTGGCTGAACTGATTTAGAATCGACCGAGCTAGACCCTTGCCCGGGTCTGCTCGATACAAAAACTGGTTCATAGGCCGGTCTGTTACCGAATCGGTTAAGCCGGTCATCGAATTGGCCCGTTTGGTAATAGACTGGCCGACTTGGTCAAGTCTGACTTAAACTAGCCAAGCTAGTCAAACTCGGTCAACAACAGAATTTGGAGGGAAAGCAAACTCCAAACTTGGGTTATTTTTTGGTTTTAGGTTTTTTGCTTGTCCATCTAACCTTTCCAAAGCCTATAAAAGGTACCCAACCCCCTAATTGTGCCTGCTAGTGCTACTACTTCTACAATTGTAGTTGGAGATCGTGATGAGGAGGAGTAGCCATGGGTTTCCCTGTCTGACTTTGATTCAGAGTTTGAGTCAGATGATGTTGGCTTCTCTAGCAGTAGCCAGTAGTGACTAGTGACTAGTGATGTTTTACTTTTGTTGTAGAGGCCATTTAGAGCCTCCTTGGTTATGTGTTTTTGTTTTGATCTCCATATCATGTATGTATTGGACAGTGCACTGGGTGCCATTTTGATATAACAGATATATTCATGAGCCTACTTTGGTCATATGTTGTCTTCTCTCTATATTCTAATGTTGTGTTTGGAAACATGAATGAAAATATTTAAAATTATGTTTTTTCATAAAAAAATAAATATTTAATGTATTTTTTACAACGATCGAGTTGATACCGAGTTGGAGTCGGAGTCGACCCTCGGCTGATTCCGAACTCGAGTCGGAGTTCTAAAACATTGCTTAAGTTAGACCATCCTCAATAAAATTGTACAAATATGTTTACAAAACCAGTACTGTTGAAGAGGCTGCGATGGTGTTTAGCTTCACTTGGCTTATAGAAGCAATGATGAATGGACTTGGGCAAGGTATCAGGTAAAGTGTTGTTAAGGTGGAGATTGTTGGAATCGTGACAACAATTAAGAACAAAATTATATTGTAAAAACCAAAAGTTACTTCAAGTAGATATTTTGCAGTTTGTATGATATTTCAAAATGCAATTGTGTTCATTATGCTGGACATTGAGTTGATATGTCATTTTCAATGATATACACACACAGAGCCAATATATATGAGTGTGTGTATGTTTATTCAATCTATAACTTGTGGCATACCTGTTATCTTTTAAGTGTATGGTTATTGCTATTTATGTGCTTTTATCATGTTTGGTGGATCTGCTGTTGGTGTTTCCTGTGCAATACACTAAAATGTGGGAGGGTTTCTCCAGCCATTCCGGAAACTCCTTCCTCTCTGCCCTCCATCACTCCTCCCCAGAAGTTAGCCTAACATAGCCTATAATTATCTTTTCAACTTTTAGAACTGGTTTCCGTAGTGAATCTGTGGAGTTGTTGCCATGGACTTAACACTCTGCAAATATTTTATTCTGCAGGTTATTTAAGTTATGTCCGTGGTATTGCTAGAAAACAGATTGTGATAGTTGTGTACTATTGTGTCCTAATGCTGGCTTCTGCCACATATTTTGTATTGGCTATTGATTTGTGCTGCTACAAATTTGGCACATGCTCTGATATAGTGGGCAAGTTTTGTGACGTAAAGAAACAATTCAGTTAATGGATTTGCTTATAATACAAATTACTTTGGGGCTGTTTGCCCCTCATTGCAATTCTTGTGTGCATTGCATGTCTAACTGAAAATTATCACTAGAAATGTTCTCAGCCATATCTATTCACTTTCATATACCCTGGCTTAAGACAAAAGATTAGGATGTCCTTTACAGCACATTTATATGTAAATGGTGTATGTTTCTTGGATAGGTACCGGGCAAGCATTTTGACTGAGTTACATAGATTAAGGTGGAACAAAACTGTTGGACATGCACCAAGTACTGTGGTTGTAGCCGAATTCTCAGTACTACATCTTCGTCGAAGGACTTCTGATTGGATGCCATTTGTGAGTTAATTGAATTGTGCATTCCTCTTGCCAAGCCTTGTTCATTTTTCCTTTTAATGTAAATAGGTTGTCTTACATGATTATCAAAGCAAGTCAACATTTTCTTGTCTGTTTAGTCCTATTTATTTGCATTCTTAGAAAAATTTTCGTCTTAGTTTACCATATACATTTCATTTTAGGATAATGAAAAATGCATATAATCTGTATTGCTTCTTTCTATATTTGAACAGAAGTCAGTGCCATATATTTGATGCACTTGGTCCTTAAATTGAAAATCAATATGCCATTTTGATTTTTGTAGTGTAATATATTGCTTTATAATTATCTCATCTTGAAACAATCACAAGCTTTTTGTTTTGGTAATGTTTGTTTCTAGTTTAGTGCAATTTCTGTTTTGATGTTTACTGCAATCATTGGTTGGTTATCCATTGAACCTATTACTACAACAGCGGGGTTGAAGTGTCTCTTTGAAATTATACTAAACATGAGGGCACTGAATAGTGTCTATGGATACATGCTATTAAGGCTTCAAGAATAATCATTCAAAAGTGTGCCAATCCAAAAGTACTGACTCTAAATATAGATAAAAAGTATGCAGATGTTTTTTAGTATAAATATATATCATAAAATTTAGAAACTGTAATGTTCCTAATGGAAAATCAACCGTGATAAACAAAGCATACAGATGTGCATGCAACATGAAATTAAATTTCCAGAAATACACCAGAAACTGCGCCAATCTGACATTTTATTTTAAATCAGTAGGGGATACACATAAGTATGAAATGAGTGCACCTGGGCTTGCCCAAGGCAAGCTAAACGAGTCCCAGGTGGAGAAGATGAATGCCCAGATGCTGGAAAGTCAATCCCCTCTGAGTTCTACGCTGGCCCTGGCAAAACAGCACTGCTGGCTGATGTAGAACTGCTGTTTGACCCCCTTCTTTTGCTCAGAAAATTCTGGGAAATTAACCCCAGTCTCCTCTCAAATAACCCATCAAAACCCAGAAAGGGTTTGGCCTGATTCAGACCTTCAAATTTTGCCCCAATTTCCACTTGCTCCTCCAATAGCTGGGAAATTCGTCCCACCTTTAGATCTTCCATCACAACCTTTGCAAAATGATGGGAAATGCTAGCAAAAATCCGCACCGGAATCCCCCACAAATCCTAACTCTATCCAGCCTCAATTGTGCCTCTCCTCAACTCCCACGTGTGGCCCAGAATTAGCTTCTGAGCAGACCCACACAATCCCAGTCTATCCAGCCCCAATTGTGCCTCTTCTCGACTCCCACGTGTGGCCCAGAATTAGCTTCTGCGCAGACCCACGCAATCCCTGGAAAGGTGATGCTGCCACAGCAAAAAATCCACTGAATTGTGCCCAACCAACACTCCAATTCTTCAGCAATTTGTAGTCCAATTCTCTCCCTGAAAGACCGGCAAGATGCTGCCCCACAACTGTCTCTCCAAGGCATAGAAAATTTTAGGGGCGAATGTTCGCCCTTTGGCGAAATTAAGGGGTTTTAAATTTTTAGTGGGCGAATAATTTGTATCATAGTACATTTTTACAAATCACCTCAAATAGCCCACCTTATTTTAAGGGAGAGGGTAAAAAAGGTAAATTTAGCCTTGAAATTAGGAGTTACAACCTTCCATTCGCCCATTTTCAAGAATAGGTTTTATTTAAGTGAATCCATTCGCCCATTTTCAAGAATAGGTTTTATTTAAGTGAATCCTATGGGCCAAAGTCCCAAATACCATATTTATAAAAGAGGTATGGTAAATTAATAAAAATATAAATAAATGAGAGGTATGGTAAATAAATAAAACATTTTTTATATTTACTCCATAAGTCACCTTATATACATGCAAGGGTGTAAACAAATAAAAATATAAGTAAAGTGGAGGTATGGTAAATAAATAAAACGTCTTTTTATACTTACTCAAAAGGTATGGTAAATAAATAAAAATATAAATAAACTAGATGCATGGTAAATAAATAAAACCTCTTTTTATATTTAGTCCATAACCCTCGTTCTATTTATGAAGGCTCAAGAAAGAGGTTTTATTTAAGTGAATCTTATGGGCCAAACACCATATTTGTAAAAGACGTATGGTAAATTAATAAAAATATAAATAAACGAGAGGTATGGTAAACAAATAAAACATTTTTTTATATTTACTCCATAAGTCACCTTATATTAAGAACACTCAAAAAATGCGTTATATTTAGGTGAAACCTATGGGCGAAATACTATGGGACAAATACCATGGACTAGATTGTTATTAATACCATGCAAAAAAACATTATTAACCCTAATATTAGTATTAATAAAAATAAAAATGGCACATGGTATTGACCCATGGTATTCACCTGGAATGTAGCCTATTTAAATGGGGGAATTAAACCACCATAGATCCATCTTTACTCTGGATGTACTAACCCCCGAGAGGTATCAAATATCGTGATATGCAAACTAGCATAGAGTGAAAAAATATTTGATCTGATCAAGAGTAAAAATGGATGTTGTAATTTAATGTATGTTAAACATTTTAACTTGGTTAAAATAAAAAATAAAATAAAAGTCAACTATTAATTTTATTAATTTTTATAAATTATTAATAGTAATTTTTAAGCTCCAGGTTTATGATAACCCATGGTATTGACCCATGGTAATACCATGGTATTCATGTGAGCATAGAATATTTAAAGGAGAAATTCTATCATTTTAGATCCATCTTAATTCTGGGTCTACCAAGTGCTTAGAGGGATAAATAGATTTCATCCCCCTAAGAGTGGTAGATGTGGAGTTAAGATGGATATAGGTTGGTTTTTATGATAATGAAGATATTAAATAGACTTAGGAAATTATATTGTAAAAACATCTTAAGGTGAATGGTTAAAGCATAGACATTGGACAAGTATATTTGTATACTTCTGTTTTAAACTGAAACAAATCCAGGGCTAAAAGGAATGGATTGATTCCACTAGTCATCCTTCTATAACTTTCCAACATATGCTGGAGTAAACAGATGTAGGAATTATTTTCAAAGAATGAAAATTTACATAAGCTTCTCTCATGCACGGATTACCCGAACAATGACCCTCCATGCGCTTTAAATAGAACTCATGGACCAATCGGGTGTCAAGCCATGGATCAAGTGTCGATAATACCGAAGAGAGAGTGAACCGTTGGATCACTACATATCGTGACCGTCGGATTGTAAGTTACAAAATGTACAACGGTAAAGAAACACACTTTACCTAACTCTATACCTAACTCTATACTAGACCAAGTTGAACTTAACTATTTCCTATGTGTCGGAATATCTTAACATCCCCCCTTAAGAACAACTTGGGATATGATTGAAGGATTTACAAATATGACACAATAGGAGAAGGAAGGAGGCACTAGAGCCTATCCCCCCTTAGTGACAACTTCCTGAACTCCAAGCATATATCGAAGTTTAGTGAACTTCGCCTCTGTGAGAGCCTTTGTGAAGATGTCTGCAACCTGATCATCAGTTGAACAATATTGCACTTCAAGAACATGGTCATGAATGAGCTTTCTGATGAAGTGCATGTGTAGTTCAATGTGTTTGCTGCGCTGATGCTGGACTGGATCTTTGCATAGATGAATGGCACTTTGATTATCACACCAAAGTGTGGTTGGATGCTGCTGCTCAAAGCCAAACTCTGATAGGATCTGACGAAGCCACAAGGCTTCCTTACTAGCTTCCACGACACCACGATACTCTGCTTCTGCTGACGAAAGAGAAATGGTAGCCTGTTTCTTACAAGTCCATGTAATAGGTCCTGAACCAAGAGTGAAGACATAACTGGCAGTAGACTTCTGATCATCAGGGTCACCAGCGCAATCAGAATCAGTGAAACCAACTAATAGAGGAGCTGCTTTGGCACTGTAATGAATCCCAAACTGTACTGTACCTCGAACACAACGAAGTATTCTTTTGGCTGCTTTCCAATGACTTTCACGGGGGTTTTGCATAAAACGAGCAACAAGGCCAACAGCAAAGGAAAGGTCAGGACGAGTATGGGTTAAATACAAGAGTTTTCCTACAAGTTGACGGTATAAGGTAGCATCAACTTCAGGAGAAGTACAAGAGACTGAAAGTTTGACTCCAGACTGAAAGGGAGAAGGGGTTGGCTTACAGTCTTCCATGTGAAAATGACGAAGAATATCACAAGCATACTTGGACTGGGAAAGGGAAATACCCTCCTTGGATTGCAAGACTTGAAGACCGAGAAAATAGTGTAAGTGTCCTAATTCTGTCATTTCAAATTTCTTTTTAAGGCTGGACTTCACATGGTTTATAAGGTTGGGATCACAACCAGTAAGAATAAGATCATCAACATAAAGAACAAGGATGATAAGAGAGTTGCCCACTTTCTTGGTGTAGACAGTATTGTCAGAATAACACCTAGAAAAGCCAGATTCTAAAAGAAAGCTATCCATTTTGGCATGCCAAGCCCGAGGAGCTTGCTTGAGACCATAAAGGGATTTCTTAAGTCGACATACAAGGCTGGAGTCTGTTTGGATGAAGCCAATGGGTTGTTCCATATAGATTTCTTCATGCAAGTCCCCATGCAAGAAGGCAGATTTAACATCCATCTGATGGACTTCCCATTTTAAAGAGGCAGCAAGGGAAAGAACAAGGCGGATAGAGTTCATTTTGGCAACAGGGGAGAAGGTTTCAGTGTAGTCAATGCCTTCAACCTGTGAAAAGCCCTTAGCAACAAGACGAGCTTTATGTTTATCAACTTTCCCATCTGGTCCATACTTGGTTCTGTAAACCCATTTACATCTAACAAGTTTGCGTCCCTTTGGTAGAGGAACAAGATCCCATGTATCATTTGTCAACAATGAATGATATTCTTCATTCATAGCTGCTTCCCAATGTGGATGGCCTGAAGCTTCTGCAAAAGTGTCAGGATCATGATTTACTGGAGCTTGAGCCAGTAAAGAAGAGGCTCTTTCAAACTGAGAACGTGTACGTCGCTGATCTGTAGGATCATCGGCAAGATCACCTGCTGCATCCCGAGTAGCACGGACCCATCTTGGAAGTTGAGGATCCTGAGAAGGTGGGGGAGGGATTGTCATCCTCACTTTCATCATCTGAAGAAGAAATGTTTTCAAAAGTAGAAGAGATAGGAAGAGGTGGCACATCCGCCGGACTAGGTTCGCAGGCCGATTTATTTTCATCAAATTTTACATCTCTTCTAATGATAACATTTTTGGACTTAAATGGAATAAGTCTATAACCTTTTACATCTTCAGAATATCCAACAAAAGTACATTTCTCACTCTTAGGTTCTAAAGCTTTATGCTTTTCATCTGGAATATGGGCCCATGCTTCACTTCCAAAAACACAAAAGTGACTTACATCTGGTTTAATGGAACTCCAAGCTTCTTCTGGAGTGATATTCTTTAGAACCTTAGTAGGAGTGCGATTGATTATATAATTTGCACAATTAATTGCTTCGGCCCAAAAACTAAGACTGAGTCCTTTAGATTGCAGCATACAATTAGCCATTTCCTTTAAGGTGCGATTTTTCCTTTCAGCTACACCATTTTGTTGTGGAGTGTATGGAACAGTATGTTGCATTTGAATTCCATTTTCGGTGCAAAAGTTGATGAATGTGTTTTTAACATATTTTCCACCATTATCAGTTCTTAGCTTAAGAATTTGATGTCCAGATTGTTTTTCAACAAAGGCTTTGAAGGCCAAAAATGTGTTAAATACTTCGCTCTTGAGTTTTAAGAAGTATACCCAAGTACGTCTGGAGAAATCATCAATGAAAGTTAAGAAATACTTGCAGCCAGAGAATGAAGCAACAGGAAGTGGACCACATAAATCACTGTGCACAAGCTGTAAAGGGGCTGAGGCGTGCCAAGAGGCACGTTTTTCAAAACTGTCCTGATGATGTTTTCCGAGTACACATCCGGAACAAACACCATCTCTGCAAGATACCATAGGAAGACCTGTCACCATATTTTCTTTACATAGATGCTGAAGGGAGTGATAGTTTAAGTGACCAAATCGCTCATGCCAAAGTTTGCTCACTTCATCATTATGAGCAACAAATACTGAGGGAAGATTTGATGACCCAAAGTTGTGAAACTTATACAACCTTGTGGAATCATCAGCAATACCAGTAGCTAGAATCTGTTTAGGATCTCTTAGATCCTTGATTACAACATCATGAGGTGAAAATTCAACAATTTTACCTTCACCTGAATGAGTTATCTGATATACAGATAGAAGGTTGCAGGATAAGGTTGGAACACATAATACATCATTAAACTGACCATTGTCTAGATGAACAGTTCCAGTCCCTACAACATTAAGAGATCTATCATCACCAACATATATATTTTTGGTGTTACAATCATTTAAAGAAGAAAACATGGCTTTGTTTTTGGCCATGTGATAAGAGGCTCCAGAATCAATGAGCCACTCATGAGAATAGCTTTGAACCAATTGATCTATACAAAAAATTTGAGAGAGAGAGAGAGAGAGGGGGGGGGGGCCTTG
Organism: Pinus tabuliformis; assembly: GCA_031772625.1. Lineage (NCBI taxonomy): Eukaryota > Viridiplantae > Streptophyta > Pinopsida > Pinales > Pinaceae > Pinus > Pinus tabuliformis. The sequence continues at coordinate 1,107,242,786 of CM062816.1, read as the reverse complement.
GTTTGCGTGCTTGCCTTGAGAAAACTCTTTTTTCCTACAAAACACAAAACACAAAACACAAAACCCAACACGGACATGCAAAGAAAACGAACCTTATGGCTTGAAGTTAGCTTTAGCCAAAAAACTAGATATTTAAAAAAAAAGAACCTTGCGGCTCAAAGTTAGCTTTAGCCGAAAAACTAAATATTTTTCTCAATGTTTCTGATTTTCCGAGATCACACTAAGGTGCAGGGAAAAGAGCATACGCATGAGAAAAATCCTTCCTTTCTATCTCTGATTTGCTAGATCGCACAGAGTCGCAGGGCAAAGAGCATACGCAGAAATGAAAGGTATAGATCCGGTTAAAAAAAAGCAAAATAAACCGAAACCGAAATAAGCAGAGAGAAAATAACAGTAAACTGCAAATAAACACTGTATACCTCCAGATCTTAAAAAAGACGCAGCTAGGGCTATCGGAAACCTTTTCGCGTGAAACGAAAGGGGTTCCTCACTGGAACAGATGCTCTGAACACAACAGAGCAGTCCTCTTGGCCCGAAAGCAGTCAGAAACAGCAGATCTAGGAAACAGCAGTCGGATGCAGTTCTACCGGCTTCAGATTTGGATCACCAACGGACGCGGCCCTCAAATAGCTCTGATACCATGTAGGAATTTACAGGGTAAGTTCCTCAGAAAGAACACCAAAAGGACACCGCTCACAACCAGATCACAGATCAATACACCAATATTTTTGACGTGGTTAAAACCCTCAAAGAGGGAAACAGTCCACGGCCTGCGCCAACGTGGCTACTACAGGCAATTTATTAATCAAAGAATGAAAATTTACATAAGCTTCTCTCATGCATGGATTACCCGAACAATGACCCTCCATGCGCTTTAAATAGAACTCATGGACCAATCGGGTGTCAAGCCACGGATCAAGTGTCGGTAATACCGAGGAGAGAGTGAACCGTCGAATCACTACATATCGTGACCGTCGGATTGTAAGTTACAAAATGTACAACGGTAAAGAAACACACTTTACCTAACTCTATACTAGACCAAGTTGAACTTAACTATTTCCTATGTGTCGGATTTTCCTAACAAGAGATTGTAATTTGGGTAATTTTTCTAATTGCAAACATGAACATACTTGTGTATTGGCAGGGTGGTTACGAGGTCCCTAGAAGTGATGAATTTGAATTTTTCTTAGTTTTATATATAGTATTAGGTTTTTTCTCATGCTTTCTGTGAATGGCACGGGTGAATTTTATCTTACACCCACTAGGTTATCGATATGTAATTTCGGTAATTTTGATTTCAAAATATATTTTAAAGAAATGCAATGATTTCATTTGTGTATTCAGTAAACACAAGATTTTATAATTGAGTAAAATATTCGCCATGCCTGGTGAGAGATTCGCCAAAAAATTATATATACATATCATATTATTGATAAAATCGCCTTCCATTTTTCCTATATGCCATGGAGATTCGCCCATTTATTATACATGTAAATTTAGGGGGGGTTCTTAAAATTTTCCCTGCTCCAAGGTAATGTGTATTCCTCTTCTGTGTCCAACGTGCTGAGAAAATCCCACGACTTTGCCTGAATAATCACTAGAACAACTCTGCAATATGAAGTAGAACTCCTCCTAGGGATGGCACTCAAAGTCCCCTGAAGGTAGGTTGAGATTTCCGCTTGGAGATCTCGTGTGCTGAACAACACTCTGTTGACCCAACTAAACAACTTGAGCAAACAATGGTTTAGATGATAAATGAGCAAAAAGTCCCCAAAATGAGGTCCTCCACCTCTATTTATCTTTGCTGCTCCTTTCTTCCTCCTTGTGGGTCCCACTAGTCGAATTCCCTCCTTTCTCTCTTCCCACAAGTTCGAATTCCCCCAAGGGGTGCGAATTCCCTTTTGGAGTGGCCCCCACCTTCTACTAGCTCCACGATTTTCCCTTTTTCTCCATAGTGGGGTCCTTTCTTTATCAAAAATTAAATCTTCTTTGGCTTTATCCACCTTTCCTAAGTTGTGAGCCAAAATTTAATATACTTAGACAAGATTGCAAAATTGGTGTGGTTGCTTGGCAATTTTAAGAAAAGGGGATATCACAGAAACACAGGTTTTATATATTGTTTATACAGCATGCAATATACAATTATGGTAAAGAATTTAAGTTAATTCTCAAGATTCAAGGTCTAGAGCCAAGATTTGATATTTGATCAGATGCTTGGATTCCCTAAACTGGGGAAACCACTAAAAGTTGATCCAAATTGTACATGGTGAAAATACAGCTGGGAAACCAGTACCACTAATCTTTTCACCAAAAATCTAAAGGATTAAGAATGAGTCTTGTCACTTTGCAGTGGGTTGCATCCTTGTCCTCTAGAAAATATTGTAAGTTCATAAAATCCAAAGTGGCTTTGTCAAAATGGAGGGGAATATATGTTGTTGGCATCATATGACAAGACATGTATAAAAAAGTATAACAGAAACTGGATTGTGGGAAATATACAACTGCAATTTGAAGAATCTTGGCATTTGTGTTTTTTACTGCAATTTATAGTTGGTGTGGATAAAGTCTGCTTGAATCTTCTTTTCAATTTCCACCGATTAGAGTTGGATTGTTTCCTTTAAGAATGTTTACTTCCATAATCCTTTACATGGAGAGTTGGTCTGATTATGTTTACCTAGTGATCTTGTTTTCCAATCTTGTGCATGGAGTTAGATCATGATGTGTCACTAGTTCCTAGGAATGCTTTCTTCTAGTTTGGCCAAAGTATTTCATGTATTTGAGACATAGACACAAACATGTAGGATGTTATCTAAGCTGGATAATAAGACACTGGAAATTTAGAATGATTTTTCTTGAGTAGAAGGAACATATCGGAGTGTTTAACCCTAGTAGCTGGTCTTACTACTGAAAGGTTAAGGTCCAGTGAGATTCAGTCACACTGGTTTATTTCCAGACACTTCATGGCACAACCATTGATCAAAGGAACTTTTATATTCAGCTTCGTTAGTTTTCGGAAAACTACTATTTTGGGTAGTTCTGCTTTTTTGATGTTCAGACCATTAGGGGCCCATACATCTTGATTTGACTACTTTTTGTTGATCTTGGTGAAAAATCGAGTCTAATGTGATCATATTCACTCAGATCCAGAATGGCAAATTTTCCTCTGCTTTTGTGCTTCTATTTTAAAAATCACTGTAGTCAAATCAGATGTGTGAGCCCCTAATGGTCTGAATATCAAAAAGCGAGAACTACCCAAAATATTAGTTTTTCGAAAACCGATGAAACTGAATATAGAAGGTCCTATGATCGATGGTTGTGCCATGAAGTGTCTGGAAATAAACCAGTATGACTGAGTCTCACTGGAAATATATATACACACACACACAGAGAAAGAGAGAGATTGTAAAATAAAAAATTTAAAAAAGTGAAAGAGGAAAAAAAGGTCATCGTCTTGGCAACATTAAAAAGACGTAGATAGAGCTGGGGGAAGGATAAAAAGAGTTAATAGAGAAAATTAATAAACTAATAAATAATGAAGACATAATTGATAATTTGATAGCAGATTTCAAAGATCGATGGAAAATCACATTAAGAATGAGAAACAACAACAAGGACAAAGCTATAAGGATACTTAACTAGCATAGCAAGCAAATTGACCAGCTAACGATGAAGGCAGATGCATTATTTGTAGAACCCTTAGTCTATCGGAAGCTGGCACAAGTCCACAATCAGAAAATACAAGTGAGCAGGAAAATCAAGAAGCACTTGAAGTAACTTTTTCAGGAAATAATTATCACACAAGAGTTCCAAATAAAGATTATCAATGAATTAAAAAAGAATTGCGAAAATATGATGGTAAAGACCATAAGGGAACAGTTGTTTGGGTCAACAAAATGGAAGGAATTTTTGAATCAAACCCAATGTTGGGTGAAAGAGAAAAAATAATGGCGACCTCCAATAAGTTGTAAGAGAGCTTACGATTGGTTTCTAGGGTGGACCAGATAATTGTGATGCCTGTTCTTTTCATTGTCAAAGTTTTACGCGGTCCTATAAAAAGGATTCCATGATGAGGAAGGCGATGATCTGTACAACAAATTTGTTCATCTTAAACATAATGGAAACATAAATGACTACATGCACGAATGGGAAGTTTTGGCCATGATAAAATGGATTCACAGATGAACAATTGCTAAAAATATCTATCTGTGGATTGAAGGATTACATCTACAGTGAAATAAAACTATGGAACCCTAAAATTGTTGCGGATGCTAGACATGCAGCAAAATTAATTGAACAAAAAACACGTTAAACAAGCCATCCTTCACAGATTTAGGAAAATCATGTAGATGCTTAAATGAAAGTTCAAAAATATATTCTATAGACAAGTCAGACAAGTATATACCTCTTCCCTTAAGAGAATAAGAGAATCAACACCAGGGTTCAAACAAGAAATGGGTAAGCAAATGTGGATATTGTGGAGACAAAGGCAAACTTAAGCACAAATGTAACAATAAAAAACTATATACGTGCGAAGTTGGGATGGATTTTGACACATCTAGCAATGACCTAGGAGAAGAATATAAGGAAGGAAAGAAATAATATTCCAAACGCGCACAAATGTAACAATAAAAAACTATATACGTGCGAAGTTGGGATGGATTTTGACACATCTAGCAATGACCTAGGAGAAGAATATAAGGAAGGAAAGAAATAATATTCCAAACGCGCACAAATGTAACAATAAAAAACTATATACGTGCGAAGTTGGGATGGATTTTGACACATCTAGCAATGACCTAGGAGAAGAATATAAGGAAGGAAAGAAATAATATTCCAAACGCAGAAGCTGAAGAGGCCATGCTCAACATATTTCTTGCCACATTAACATAAATAGTGCAACCACAAACATTGAAGCAATGAGGGCACATAAAGAAAGAAAATGTCACTGTACTTGGACGCAAGAAGCACCCATAATTTCATAGATATAAGTGTCGCAAAAAGACTAAATCTATTTGTATATCCATTCACAGACATAAGATTGATGGTAGCAGATGGCAAAAGAATTGATGGAGTTGAGAAGTGTCACAAAATCAAACTACAATTAGAAAATTACGAATTGGAATCGAGGTTCTACACAGTGCCCTTTGGAGGAGTAAACTTCGTATTCATAATTCAATGGCTACAAACCTTGGTGACCTATTTTATAAATATAAATTGTTTGGTTTCCATCCACCACCAACTCAAATTGTGTCTTCATAGTGAATGGAGAAACTAATTTGGATGGGGGCACTAGTTTACATCCCACAATGCTATCAAATGGAGATAGTAGCACCAAAAATAGTGCATTCTCATCATCCATAGAGTAAATCATTAATCCACGAATATGACAAAGTATCCCAAGAGCTAACTATGAAGCTGCCATTGGAAAGCATGATAGAACATATAATTGAGGTTAAACTAGCCTCAACACTAGTGAATATCAAACCATACCGATATCCTCAACACCATAAAACATAAATAGAAAGATTAATTCAAGACCTATTAAGGTGTGGAGTTATTACAACATGCAAGAGCCCAGCCCTAATAATGTTGCTTTAGTAAACAGATGGATCTTTGAAACTATCCATAGATTATCATTTCTTAAACAAGATAACTATAAAAAAACGAGTTTCCTCGTCTTTTTATAAATGAGATGTTGGACAAACTCCATGGAGCAAAATATTTCTCAAATTAGATCCAAGGGCAGGGTACTATCATATTAGAGTAGGGCTAGAAGATGTGGCAAAGACAACTTTTCGAAGCTGCGAAAGTCGCTATGAATCCAAAGTGATGTCATTTGGGCTAACCACCAATGCCCTTGCCATCTTCCAGGCGACCATGAATGAACTCTTTAAACCCTACCTAAGAATGTTCATACTGGCCTTTTCTGATGACATTCTTATCTATAGTAAGTGTTGAGAGGCCCCTTAGGCCTATGTTTGTCATCATATATTACGTATTATGTAATTGTCAGTAATCTTTGGTAAATGTGTAAGGTAAAGTAAATGGGTGGTTGAGAGTAGGTACAACCGCTCCAACCACAACTCTCATGTATAAATGTACACTAAGTCTAATAGAAACATGGTTGGAATTCCTTCCCAAATATATTGTTCTTTGTGTATTCTTGTGTGTTCTTGCTGATGCTATCATGTAGCCTGCTCTTGCATGTTGTAAGTAGGTATATAACATGCGGTGCTGTTGCCTCCTTCATTTGGCTGGGTGACAGTAGCAGCAAATGGAGGTGGTTCGAACCTACAAAAGAAAAAAAGTTAAAGAGGATAATATCACATGAAAACATTGCAAGTTCAAATTTTCGAGAGATCAAAGATTTTTTTTATGGATGTTCGTGAATGTTGCTATATTGGAACTGAAGATCCACAAAAGAAGCTTGATACCAAGACTTTGTAAATATTAAATATTTATTCTACGAATGCTGTGGATGGGGAAAACGAAAGGATTAAACTGTAAATAAAACTGTTCGACAAGTTGCTGCCTAAGAAAAATATTTCCTGCACAAGGCTGGTATTTATTAAAGAAATCTTGAATATTTTATCTGATGGATGCAACACACAAATATGTTCGAGTTTGCAACTATGAATTGGGTCAAATTTTGATAACATCATGGAATAAGTCTGATCTTAGCTTGACTTGTTGGTCAGGATCGTAGAGCCATTCATAGATTTTAAATCGACTCATGAGCCCAACCAATTGAATGAAGCCGAAGTTGAGACGATGGATTGTAATTGTATATATACCAAGAAAGAATATCATTCAAACAACGTCAACATTTCTAAGGAAATCTAAGGCGATGTGTTGGTTGGAATGCACTTGATACTGATTGATGTTTCTGATTTTCTAATGGATTGTATTTTCATAAATTTGCCAAGTTTATAAATTAAATATATGAGTCCGTAGAATTTTTTTATGATCATGAGACAAGTTGTAGAATGAATCCGATCTTCTTCACCTTTGTAATTTAAAATTTTAAATCAATGCTTTGTTGATGAGATTAGATTCTGCTGATACTGGTTGTTAAAAAGCCTAGCGCTGGCACAAATCAGTCTGTTGGGTCATGTTAAAGTTTTCCTTCAAAAATATAGATCCTCAATCAACAAGTAGTCAGGGCAGTTAATATAGGTGACGGGCATACATTAGCATTAAAAGGAAAGCTAGCAGAAGCCAAACACTAGCGTAGTTATCACAACCAGAAAAAAATTGAATGTGCAACATATATGAAGCATCTGAGCAACATTTTTTTTTGACGAAAGTACTTGCAGCAACAGAAATATTCAAGAATAGAATCATGTGAGCAGAACACACAAAGCGCCGAAAGACCAAGATGGTGACATCAAATGAATATATGGATTGAACTCCTCCGGTATAAATTTGAAGAATGGATCTCAGATTGTGACAGAGTAAGAAGCAGGATGGTTGATATGCAGATCATTCACATATTTTATGTTTGAAAGGAAGACTACCAGGAATGACAGTCACACGCTGGACTCATCCATAGAGAGAGCGAAAAGGACACCCTCGAATTGGAGAGGAGCTGCCTGATGATTCCTGGTTGCGGTAGCTATCCATATGGTTGAGAAGACCACAAAGAATGTGAATGGTGGAGATCTGCAAGAAGGGGCCATCAGATATGAAGAAGTCACAATAACCCTCATTTACATGCATCTTCCTATCCAGTTGGCGACTTTTGTGGTTGAGTTACCTATACAGACCGGTATGCATGGTTGACGTACAATAAGGATATTTCTGCAAAGAATAGTGGTCCAAGGCATTATTGCATCCCTGCTTGGGACGAGCAAGGCATTGAGGACGGGGGAGATATTGAGGGGCCTCTTAGGCCTATGTTTGTCATCATATATTATGTATTATGTAAATGTCAGTAATCTTTGGTAAATACGTAAGCTAAAGTAAATGGGTGGTTGAGAGCGGGTACAACTGCTCCAACCACATGGTTGGAATTCCTGCCCAAATCTATCGTTCTTTGTGTATTCTTTCATGTTTTTGCTGTTGCTATCATGTAGCCTGTTCTTGCATGCTGTAAGTAGGTATATAATAGTAAGACATGGAAGGAACATCTTAAGCATCATTTGGAGCAAGTACTTTCTCTCCTAGAGGAAAATCAGGTCTTTGCAAAAATATCAAATGCACTTTTGGTTAGGAAGAAGTAGAATACCTTGGCCATGTCATATCCATGAAAGGAGTTAAGGTGGATCCCAATAAAATCAAAGCAATCAAGGAATAGCCAAGGGCAAATAATGTATAAAAAATAAGAGGATTCTTAGGATTAACAGTTTATTACATAAGGTTACTCAAGAACAATGCGCATTTAAGAACACCAATATCAAACTTGTTGAAGAAAAATTCCTTCCAGTGGAAATTCCTTCCAATGGAGTAACTGGGCAAAATAATGTTTTAAAGTGTTGAAAAAGGTTGTGTGTTCTACACCTGTGTTAGCAACACCGGATTTCACAAAGCCCTTTGTGGTAGAATGTGATGCTTTAGGGGTTGAGATAGGCATAATGTTAATGCAAAATGACCACTCGATAGCTTTTGAATGTTGAAAATTCAACAAAAGGGAAACCTTATAATCTACATATGATAAAGAGATGCTTACCATTATCCATGCGTTAGCCAAGTGGTGACAATTCCTCTTAGGAAGTGAATTCTAAATATGTATGGATCACAACAATCTTCAATTCCTAGTAAAGCCTTGTCCACCGAACAACAAAAATGGATGGAAAAGATTTTCACTTTTGATATGGAAATGTTACACAAAAAGGGAGAGGACAATGTAGTCGCTGGTGCATTGTCATGAAAGGATGGTGAAGTAACAACATGTGCAAAAACAATGCTGAATTCTGATTGGTTAGATAAAATTCGAGTAGAATATGCCAAAGATCTCAAATGTTATTCCCTAATCACCAATTTGGACCAAAACCCAAAATTTGAATGGAAAAATGACATCCTATGGTATAAGAAAAAAATCTATCTAAATCCATCTTCAAAGTTTAAATGGACAGTCTTAAAAGAGTCACATAGTTCCCCAACAAGAGGACACGTTGGATTTTTTAAAACCTACTATAATGTATGACAATCATTTTATTGCAAGGGGATGGGTAAAGATATTCAAAAGTATGTTGCTAAATGTGATACATGTTAAAGAAATAACGATGAAAATATAATAATCAGTGTTGAAAATATCGGTATCGGCAAAATATCGGCGAGATTCCAGAAAATATCTTATTGGCAATATCGGCGAAAATATTGGCAAGCATAAAAAATAATTTTTTAAACATAGCCGATATTTTCAAAATATCGCGATATTTTCAAAACAGAAAATATCGCGATATTTTCTCGGCGATATATCGTTTTGCCGAAAATATCGCGATATTTTCGAATATCGCTGATATTATCAACAGTGATAATAATGTCGGGGCTACTTGATCCCTTACACATTTCTAACCAAAAAGGGTAAGATATTTCAATGGATTTCATTAAAGGATTACCTATGTTCGATTGAAAGGATAAGATTTTTGTTATGATCCAATTACACAAAAATCAAAAGTACACACCATGTATAACAATTGAGTGTAGAGCATAACTCTAATATAGATAATAATTGGATAAACACCTCCAAATATTCAAATACTTTCATACATCCAAATATCGTGTCCTCCACAATGAATCAATGATCTCTATATATACTTATTAGCACAGTGCATATGTGGTCCATTCTGTATTAGGATAAGCCTATTATAGATACCTTTACATATTACATGTACATTTAGCCCTATATATGCTCCCCCTTGGGTCATACCATATACATTTAACCGAATATATGCTCCCCTTGGGGTCACAACATAATACCTATTGATTTTTTCAAGTGCAGTAGATACAAGTACAATATTTCTGAAAAATTGATAATTAATTCAAATGATGTTGATCTTCTTTCAAATTTTCCAGTGTATCATTAAGCAATTATACTTCAGAAATTCAACCATATAAAAGCAATAGAACAGTAGAGATCACAATGCACAAAGAGAGCACAAGGTTTACCCCGGGAAAACCCATTAAGGGGAAAAACCCAACAACCTTTTTCAATAGAGAAATTCTTTTGTTCAACAAGAGGCACACCTAGACCTCTAGTGAACAACTAGGTCAAACTGACCTTCAACAAATCTATGGTCAAACTTGGTCTTCTCCCTCCAAGTCAAGCCTCCAATCTAATCCTGCAACTCGACCTTTTGCTCCGAACATAGGCTGAATTTCGGCCTCCCAATATATGCCAAGAAACCCAGAATTTTGGCCCTGTAACTTGCCTAGAAATTTTGGTCTTGCAACTGCAACTACCCAGAAAAAGTGTGAACTGAGAGAGAGAGAGTCCTTCCACACGTGTAAGGTAGATGGAGAGAGAAAGAGATGTATTTCTTCCTCCTTGTCCTTCGCTTGCTTGCCTAGAAGATACTTTATGAGAGAGATCAAATCGTTGCCTTGTGAAGGAGGTCGAGTTGCCTTTATATAGTGTTATGGCTGGGTTGAATGGGTGTGACTCTGTGTGGGTCGACTTGACTTCAAGGGAGGCCGACTTGATAAACTCGGAGACAAAAATTTCAATTTAAAAAATTCAAATTTTCTTCTTTTAAAAGTCCAAATGGGACTCGACTCAAAATATATTTTTATTTTGACTCATCAATATAAATACAAATGTGGAAAAAGTCGACCTCGGGAATAAATTGGCATTGAAAAAGTTGTTAAAGTCGGGAGAAAACTGAAAAAATCGGCAAAAAATCGACAAAATTTAAAAAGTACAAAAATATTCATTTTTTTAGCATCGAAAATATCCATAACATCACATAAATGCATTGCCACATAAATATGAAAAAAAAGCTAATGTATAAGATGTATAAGACGTCTAGTGCTATATCACATATCAACAATGAATCAAGTCTCGAATCTTGAGTCCTGACTCAGTTTCAAGAGTCAGAATATCAACCAAAAATATAATAAATGTATATAATCATCATGAGTCATCTACATGTCATAAACTAATCAGTCACCGAGTTCCTCTGCCCCTTTTACGAGAATAAGGAATGGCTTTGCCTTTTCCTCTAGAGGAAGAGGGCCCAACTCCTAGGGCTACAAATGGACTCTGCCGTCCTCTAGAAGCAAAAATAGGAGGTCGCCTCTGTCCTCTGTTGTTTCCCATCCTAGATGGTGTCACCTCCTCCTCCTCCCCCTCTTCTTGCTCCGCCTCTTGTTCCTGCTCTTGCTCCTCCTCGTCCTCTATCTCTCTCGCCCCTATAGTTGCTACCTCCTTTGGCTTTAGTGCTTATAGATCCACCTCTAACAATTCAGGGACCAAGTCCATGATAGGCCTCTTAGTCTCAACCCTTCATGTAGTAGTGGTGTCAATATGGTCCAATGAGATGGCTTCCACGTTAGGGGTTTTTCGAAGTTTTCTCACCCATAATCGAAGATTGTAGTAGACGTAGACCATGTCATTGAGGCGTTGGGACTCCAACCTGTATTAGGGCCATAGATTGTAAATTAGTACTTAGAAAATTTAAATATTAAAATAATGCATTATAATTTATATTGAATTCAAAAATTCAATTTTTTTTACCTGTTGCACTTTTTGGTGTGTATTTTGTAAAATACACTCCAGTTGCGATTGCATCCAGAGGAACTAGATGTTTGGCTGAGCACTTGAATGGCAAGCTTTTGGAGATGGGGTACTCTGCCTCCATAGCTTGTCCACCAAGCATCTACAAGTTAAGAAACATAAGACAAAATTTAAAACATTGAAATACTAAACTTGAATCAAATTATGAAGAGACAATGAATTATGAAATTTGAAACAAACTGAAGCTTACCTGGTATTTTGGTCTTTCTATCCTTAATAGCCATGGTAAAACCAAATGTGCCCCTTGCCATCCTATAGGTGTCAACCTCCTCTATTTGATTTTAAACATCTGATTGTAAGATTGCTTTCATTTTTTACTAAGGCCTTGAATCACTTGAAAGTATCTAATGCTTCTGATTTTGCTTTAATAAATGCAACCCATACCATTCTAATATAATCATCAATAAACAACATAAAGTACCTTTCACCTTGCAGGGTTGGTGTTATTCTTGGTCTACATAGATCTATGTGAACAAATTCTAGTGTTCTTGACGTCGTGCACTCCCTTGATTTGAAGCTCACTTTTGTCTGTTTCCCATGTTGGCAAGATATATAGATGATGTTTTTTGGTTTCGAGATTTTGGGCATATCTCTCACTGCTTGTGTTTTGCTGATTTTTACCAAATTGTTAAAGCTCAAGTGTCCTAGGCTATTATGCCCTAACCAACTCTTATTTGTTTGTCCCATGTGACATTTTTCTCTTTGAATTTCATCAAGAATATATACATGTCCTAGAGTTCTTATCGCTCTTCCCACTAATCATCTTGAATTCATCTTCCTGATTTCACAAGCTTTAGCACGAAAAGTGAGATCATAATCTTGGTCGCACATCTGGCTGACACTTAAAAGATTATGTTCGAGTCTTACAACATACAAAACATTTTGTGCTTTAGACCTACCATTGTCAAGGCTTACTACTTCTTCAAGCGATTGATGCATATCCTTTGTCTTCAAAACTCACATTTCCTCCTTTTCCCTCTTTTAAAGTAATAAATTTCTTTTGATCTCTGGTCATGTGTCTAGAGCACCCGTTATCAACGTTCCATTGACTTTGATTGTTTTGAGCATACATAACTAGTCAGCATTTTTCTGTTGGTGGTTCTTCCTTTTTTTTCCATAACTCTTATCTTGATTTTGTAGGATAGTCTCATGTAGTATGTCCAAAGTTGTTGCATGTATAACACTCTATACTATACTTGGATAATGGAGCAAATGAATTATGATTTTTGTTAGTGAAGCCATCATTATCTCTATTTCTATTGTCTACAAGCTTATTCCTAGAGGTTTGATGACAACCTCTTTAATAAATATTATAAGCTTTACACTCTCTTGCTTGATGTCCAAATTTTTTTCATAAAAAGTGACCAAGAAAAGTAGTTTGGGACAATTATTTTGGAGTTGATCTGCTTTGGAGAAGATTGTTGGTTCTTGTCCTTGATCATATTATTGTCTGCATTGTGAATGGACTTCTTGAGAGCATCAATGTAGCATTTTGGTGTAGCAGTGTTTCCAGATTCCTTGTGACTTCTGACCAAGGTTACATGGGAGAGGGAGAGAAAGCGGAGAGCGACATTTTCAAAAGCTATCGGTTCGGGAGCAAATTTTTATATAATATATATTTTTATATATTTTGATGCATATATGTCAACAAAATCATGTATAATGAAAAATTAGATATAAAAAACATAAAAACATAGATTGAACCATATAACATCAATCATCTAGAAGTTATAATCTTCATCAACCACGTCCACAAGTTAGTAACATACAACATATCGAGTCTCGTGGTTCATCAATCTTAATGTTTCAAGCTTTCAAAATTCAATACATAACATTTATCATCATTGATCACCAAATTATTTAAAAATTCTAACATGAAATGAAATGTTATAAAATTAAATGAAATGAAACAACTTTCAACTTTCACGAAGCATCATATTCATAATTCAATACCAATGAGTTATAATTGCCAACTTCAAACTTCAACAATTATAAAAACTACTAGAAACTAGAAAAGACAAGTAAATCTATTATCTATTGCTGATGCTTGGACCTCTTACCGCCACGAGAAGTGTCTAATTGTATTTGGAATGTTTTTGCAATTTTTTTTGTGAAAAATGCTAGGGAGTGAAAATTTCGCTCTCGGGGTTGCTCTCGAAGGGAGCGTGCTTTGGGAGCAGGTTGGGGTGCGGGGAGGGGGTGGGAGCCACCCCACGCAACCCTGCTTCCGACCTTGCTCTTGCTAATATTGGATCTTTCAGGCTTTTCTTCAACTTCCTTTCCTAGTGACTTGGGATTTGCATCTTCTTTTTATGAAGTCTCACCCATATAAGCAAGACTAGTCTAGTCATATGGTGATCTTTAACTGTTGAGAATAAGGTCCAGGTTTTGAGATCTTTTCATGTTTTGTTTGAACTTATCTAGCTCTTTCTTTAATGAGATAATTTCTGCTTCAAGCTTTTCATAGTTTCCTTCCTTTTCTTTTAGTTGACTGGTCAACAATTCTTCCACTCTTTTTGCTTCCTCTTTTCCTATCTGAGTATGATTTCCTTGGATAGTCTTTTGTTCTTCCTGAGGTTATCAATCTCTTCTAATGCATTGATGAGTTTTGCTTCAAGATCCACTATGCCTTCAACACCTTCTTCTTTTGATTTTTCTTTTTGCTCCTTTGATTTGTCTATGTTGGATTCTTTATTTGTAGTTTAAAATAGGATCTTTCGTTTATCATCATCAAAACCATATTCTTCTTCTTCCTCTTAGAAATCATTATCCTTTTTGGAGTAGAAATTTTTCATTTTCAAAGATTTTCCTTTGAAGACCCTTTTTGATGGTTCTTCCTCATCACCACTATCTTCGCTGAAAGGAACCTTAGCAACGAAACGTCCTATCTTACCACAACTGGAACATATGAGAGGTAACTTACCTTCGGATCTGGATCTTTTCTTTAGTTTTCTTACTAGCTGAGCCATTTCTATATTGGATTCATCACTAAAGCAATCACCAAATTTGCATTTTCTTGACTTGTTAGATGCTTTAAATGCTGCTTCCTTATGTGATGAGTTTCCTGTTCTCGTTTCTTATGTAGTGAGAATTCCGTGAAGCTTGTCCATTTTTAGATTCTCCAAATTCTTTAATTCTTCTATAGCAGAGACTTTGGCATCAAAATGCAGAGGAAGAGACTGCTGATTGACACTGCATAACTTTAACAAATTCTGAATATGACAAGCCATTTAAGATGGAGTTCATAGCTTTTGCATTGGAAACATAAGCCTTTTTCCCATCTTGATCAACTGGAGGAGAAGATGGAATCTTTTATCCATCTACAACAGGTTGCCAAACTTCAACACCAAGAGACATCAAGTGGGTTTTCATTCTTATCTTCCAAAAGGCAAAATTTGTTCCATCAAATAAAGGAATTTTGATTGAGCATTCTCAACTAGCCATGGCCCCTGTAAGATCTTCTTCTAGTTGTTAGACTATTCTTGAAGAAGCCTGCTCTGATACCAATTGTTGGAAATACACAATGATATTGAGAAGGGGGTGAATCAATATCACTTAGATTTAAATTCTTTTTCTTTTATTAATCTTAAAAATAAAATCTCATCACATAGTCAATCATCAACACAATGCATAAACACTGAGATTAAAGTGAAAATTCAAACTTGAAGAAGAAACACTTGAATGCTTTTCAAACAATCTTCAATTTATTACAACCACTTGTGAGGACACCAATCCTTTGTAAGCACCAACTTACAAAAATTGCAGGCTCCAACTTGTTAAGAAGATGAGGACACCAATCCTTAGTAGGCACCAACTTATAACAAATTTTAGGCTTAGTAACTATTCAAAAAAAGCTCTGCCCTCCTAGCAGCTGGCACCCAAACTAGTCTACATGTCGACTACTGAACTAAGCTTAGTCTCCAAATAGAATAGAACTTGGCCTCCTCAACAGAGCTCAACCTTAGCAAAAACAGGGCTCAGCCTCCCTTAGGGCTGAACTTGGTCTCTTCTAAGACAAAACTCGACCTCCCTCAAACTAGAACCAATACAGACAGAAAAACCTTCAAAAGTGTGCCCAAAACCCTTCCACTGCTCATCAAATACTTCATAATAGACTGCTTTAACTCGACTTCACTTCACTTAATGGTTCATTAGATATGAACCTCAGATCTACTCGTCCTACTTACTAAAACATAACTCAACTTACTTAAGTGGTCACTAGAAATGCTCCTTCTCACACCTATTTATAGTGCATTTGGGATATAGGGTAGGGTCGACTTATGTAACTGGCGGAATGTATAATGAATATATAAAAAATCATTTCTCCTCAACGGTGAGGAGTTAGAAGTTGTGCCATATCGTTGGAAAGGTCTCGAAATATGATATTTGACTATGTAATTTTCAATAATTATATCAATCTTTCAAATGTAGTAGTTCCTTGGTGCTGATTTGAAGCTCTGATGATGTGGATCTTGGTTTGAAAATCCATGATCATGGTTTGTGATTCAATATTGGTGCTCTGCAATTCTAAAAAAGTACTCCCATGTGATTGAGTCTCAATGCCATGCTTCTCCTTATGTTCATGATTCACATGGATCTCTATATCCTTTTTAGGGAGATCTTTTAATATAATGGTTTGTGATTTTTTATGAAATTTTGTATTGCTTCCTTATTCTCTTTCATTTCTTTTCCATTTCATCCTTATTTTCATTCATCTTCGTTTCTATTTCTTCCTTGTCCTTTTCCATTTCATCCATCATTTATTTTTTAAGGTTTTCTTGAAAACTGAATAAATCCACCTTTTTCAACATACAACCATCCATTTCATTAACTTTCTTCTCTAATTGGGATTGTTGAATTCTTGCAAACCTAGCACCCAACACTTAAATCCCAGTAGATTAACAATCTACTGATTAAATCCAGAGCTAGGCTCATTAACACAAAAAAATCAGTGAATGCAAAATTTACCAATATCAATCACGAAAAGCTTACACAACAGATTCTACCCAATTAGAGTGCTTCGTAACTTATTTGGGCTCCTTTCTTGGGAAAATGGCCCAATTGAGGAAATAATTACAATAAAGGGATTTGATCCAGCCGATCAAGCCCTCCTTGGCTAATCTAAATCTCGTTTCTACCCCCTTCCTCAGACCTAACATACTCACTGAGAAACCTTTCTCAACATTGTGCTATT
Source organism: Pinus tabuliformis (assembly GCA_031772625.1). Classification (NCBI taxonomy): domain Eukaryota; kingdom Viridiplantae; phylum Streptophyta; class Pinopsida; order Pinales; family Pinaceae; genus Pinus; species Pinus tabuliformis. The sequence continues at coordinate 1,107,225,855 of CM062816.1, read as the reverse complement.
GTATGTTGTTTTCTCTTTTTGCTTAGCCATGCCTTTATAACTTTACATTGAGCTAAATCCTTAACCCTAATCTCCAAAGTGATTGACGACTGAGATTGGATCTCTCACCTCACTTGAGATCAAGTGCTGAGATTATAACATATTCGCTAAAGTAAATTACTGTAGCACAATAAGCTAGCATAAAAATAATTTGCTTTTCCTGTGTCTAACTTAGGCTAAGTTACAAAAACAACTTGCTCACACTTGAACAAGTGTTCTAAGGGGATATTAGGTGACTTATGCACGCCTAGACACTTAGGCCTGTGCAGAAGTACCTACCTGAGCTACAAACGTCAACAAGTCTTGTGCAGATTTGATCCATCCTATCAAGCTGTAGACAGTTAGGCCTGTGCAGATTTGACCCAGTCGATCAAGCCCTCCTTGGCTAATCTGGATCTCTTTGCTACCGCGTTCCTCAGACCCAACACACTCACTGAGAAGCCTTTCTCAACCTTGTGTTGTTGTATGTTGTTTTCTCCTTTTGCTTAGGCTTGCTTTTATAACTTTACATTGAGCTAAATCCCTAACCCTAATCTCCAAAGTGATTGACGACTGAGATTAGATCTCGCCTCACTTGAGATCAAGTGCTGAGATTATAACATATTCGCTAAAGTAAATTACTTTAGCACAATAAGCTAGCGTAATAATAATTTCCTTTTCCCGTGTCTAACTTAGGCTAAGTTACAAAAACAACATGCTCACACTTGAGCAAGTGTTCTAAGGAGATCTTAGGTGACTTATGCACACCTAGACACTTAGGCTTGTGCAGAAGTACCTACCTGAGCTACAAACATCAACAAGGTGAACCTAAATTTTAAGTATTCACTTACATCATAGGTATTGGATGGGCCTTCAAGAGCTTTAATTGGTGTAGTAGCTCTTGGATTTTTCTTTGGATCCGTGTGAGAAAATAATAACAATACTCCTTTTTATCACGATTTCTAGCCACCCAAAAGAATGTGTCTACTAATCAAAAGTCATGTTACTTTTAAGTCACATACCTTTAAAACCTTAATTTGGAGGGTATTCGAATGGCTTGATATATCTTTGAGATTTCAACCCTTCTAAATTTGAAATTTTGGTATGTAATACTCTGATATGTCTTCTTTGCAATTCCACATGTTTGACAAGAATTTAATGTGCCAAGAGAAAGTAAACTACGAGCAAACTTGTATAGCATGCCACATGTTTAATTCGTCAAATATAATTTTGAAATTCTTCTTTGATATACTCTGTATGTCTCCTAAGATCCTTGAAGATTTCACAGTCTAAAAAGCCTTAGAAAAGAAGTTATAGAAAAAAATACCAAGCTGATCTGTTTTAAATTGATTTCAGGATCTTTCACAAACCCTAACTTCTATAGAATATATCTATGAAAGTATAGCAAGACTGACTTTGAAATCTGAACCAGATGTTCCTTAACATATCACCTTAATCTGGTCCAATTTTCACCATGTTAATGTCCCAAAAAAAAGTTATAATGAAAATGCTAGACAAAACTGTTTGAAACTTATTTCATGAGCATTCAAAAACCCCAACTTCCTTACATTATATCTCCGAAATTATAGAAAACCAATACCTAAAATTTGAACCAGATATTCCTCGAGATTTCTTCTAGTTCTCAGTATATTCCAAGTTTCACCATTTGAAACCTCAAAGAGAAGTGTTAAAATTGGACAACTAGGTCCAAACTCCATGTTCTGATGCTCAGATTAAGAGGCTAATATTTTTGTTGGATTCCTCTTTCTGAGAGGTGTAAAATCCATATAAAAATAGTCTTAATCCGATGAGCAGAACTTATATTTTGAATTTATTATTCTTAATAAATTATATGTGCAAGGTCAGCCAGTTTTGTAATGTAGGCTCACATGCCCAACAGATGTGTCACACACCCTCATTGATGGATATATATACAGGAAAAGTTGGAGAGAATTTGAACACAACACAACTCACATCTTCCTCTCATCTACTGGTTGGAGGGTTGTTGTGACACATGCTGGGCTGGCTGACCAAAAGAGACTTTGCTGGTTGAAGCATCCTGTTGATCCCCGAAACGAACACATACATTTTTCTTGTTTCTGATTTGTCTTCTGTAAGATCTGCTTATATGTTCTATCTGCATTTTGCTTATCTACTTGTATGATTGCTGTGAGAAAAGTGAAATTGCTCTTAGCATAGAACATCTACAAAACTTTACATGGTATCAGAGCTGAGGTGAAGACAAACTCACTTCAAGTGATCTCCTCTCCACGTCTTGGGTTTTTGGAGAAGGAGATTCACACTAGATTACGCCGGCCTAGTATGATGCCCTAACGGAGAACGCAGTCATGAATTAATACGCTGTTCTAAGCAGCCCTAAACGCAGTTAATGGATGCCTTTATATAGAGGACCATATACGCTATTCATAACCCTAAGCTAATGCGCTGCAATGAAGACTTCTACACATAGTCAACGTGATGCCATATACGCTGTTCATTATACACGGTTCACACATGATGAGGAACGCAAAGTCTGACATAGTATACACATGCAGTCATAGCATTAACACGCTGTTATGTAGCCACAGAGAGATTGATATAGTATACGTATGTATACATCACACAGTCATTGCACTAACATGTACGCTGTTATAGTATACGAAATATTAACGAATGGAAGCCGCAGTAATAACATGAAGAAGCAGTAATATAATAGCACGCAGGTTCATGGAAGCCGCAGTAATAACATGAAGCACACAGGTTCATATTAATGTCCTGAGGTGCAGTCACAGTGAACGCATGGGACGCAGTCATCTTCATGATCAAAGGTAAACGCAATTATGGTTATATATATGCTGGACTTGAAGCTGTTCATGGTTATATATAGATACGCCGGTCAAGAAAACACATACGCAATCAAGAGTGCCAAGTCATCAAGCCGAATTGATGAAGAGGTAAGCCGTTGTACATCGTAGCCATCGTAATACACTGTTCATGGTTATACGCAGTCTAGGGTTACGCAGGGCATAAGATTAATACGCAGGTCCTCTATCTAGCCGCAGTAAGCATCAGGCTTATGAAGAAATATAAACACAGTCAATGGGTCAATAAAACGTAGTCAACGAGACCTGTTCACGCAACAGAACTTCGCATTCCTCTCTGCCATTCTACGTGAACTTGGGATACATATATACGCTATACAGGTACAGTTATGATCTCGACTGTATGGAGCAGTAATGACTTCGATGAGGACGCAGCAGTGAGGCAAGTTCTGGGCTAAATACATTCTCAAATTGCAGGTGAAAATCTCGGATAGATGGACCAGAGAAGATCTCAGACGAGGATGCAGTTTTGGCATGAAGTCTGGGCTAATCATATTCACGGCCTAATAGAAATCACAGTGATCCTGAAGATACTGTCTCAGTCTCGACATATAATCTCGTTGAAGAGAATTTCAATGATGACTGTGTCTACTGCAATCTCAGCAGTGACAATCAAATCAAGAGCTGCAGTCTCGGTATACTCAAAGGGAGCAGTGATGGATTTACTCTCTCAGATCAACGAAGGTCATGTTGAATATTATCTCTATTTCATATATATTACTGTCTCAGCATAACCAGATTAATGAAGTATGTTTCGGTGATGACATTGATTCTCGACATCCCTGAAAAAGGAGATATACCATATCAATAGTCTCCATTGTATTCGGATCTAGTGATCTCGACATGAATATGATCTCAGAAGCAGTCACAATGACAAGGATCTCAAGAAGTAATAACATGATTATTACAGTTTAAGTATAATGAAAGAAGCAGTACAACGAAGTGTTGTCGTGGTCTTTATGGTGCAGAGATCCTAAGGGCAACCATAGCGTAACAATGATACACTAAATGATATTGCGACAACAATGAAGTTCTTGGTGATGCAATGATGTTAGAGGAGCAACAAGATGGTGATCTCAGCAGTGCTCAAGAAAGAGACTCATAATCCGCAGCTTCAGAAGGCCTGAATCCGCAGTTTGTTGACCCTATACGCATTCACAGTATAAGGAGGTCTGAAAGGACAGTGTTTCGATTGCTATAGATAAAAGAAGCATGGTGACAGCACATTGATAAGGGCTGTTCCTTAGGACTGTTTCAAGGTTGATAAGTCACTGTCATCAGATCAACATATGTTATTAGTTGTTGACTGTTTGAGGATCATAGGCCTATCTTGCTGTTGGGCTAGGCCGCAGGCCATAGCGAGCAGCATATGTTGTTCTATCAGTATTGGACTGCGTGGCCTACTACAGACTTGAAGGCCTTCATTATTGATGAGAAGGATAACTGCTGAAGCAGTGTCAGTTAGTACAGCAAGAAGATCACAGTGTTCTGGAAATTATATTGAGTCAAGGTTTGACTATGTTTGACTCAGTTTGATGAGCTTCCTATTGATGCCACCTGGATGGAAGATTCTGTCTAGTTTGACCAGCATTAGCTTCTCTGGTCAAGGGTTTTCTACTGCTGTCATAAATATCATATTTATGTATTTGTACTATCTCTATCTCTGCTGAACTTTGAAGATAAAAGAAGTTTTGATCAAAGGGTTTCCCCACACATTGTGGGGTTTGTCCCTGGCTTGCGCCATATGAGTCAAATGAGTTCAAAGACTTTTGCAGAGAAGCTGGCATTAAGAGGGAGACTACCACTGCATATACTCTTGAGCAGAATGGTGTTGCTGAACGCAAGAATAGGACTATTGTGGAAGCTGCCCGTGCCATGATATGTGACCAGGGTCTTCCAAAGTTTCTGTAGGGAGAAGCTGCAAATACTGCTGTGTACATTCAAAACCGATGCCCTCATTCCGCTTTGGACTCCAAAACTCCCGAAGAGGTTTTCTCTGGTAAGAAACCTGATGTCTCACATTTTAGAATTTTTGGATGTCCTGTCTATTTTCATGTGCCGAAAGAAAAGAGAAGCAAGCTGGATGCTACTGGGAAGAAAGGAATGTTTGTGGGCTACAGTGAGACTTCTAAGGCATATAGAGTCTATGTACCTGGTCAAAGGGAAGTAGAGATAAGCCATGATGTCACTTTTGACAAAGATGCTTCCCTGAAGAAAGTAGTAGATCTTCCTAGATCTGAAGAAAACCATGAAGAAAGACCTGGAAATCTGGAAGAACCCCAGGATGAGACTATGCCTGATGTTGAAGGGCCAATGGACCCTATTGATCCTTCCCCTTCTCTAGAAAAGAGGCCATCATGGCTCAGGGACACCCTCGAAGATGCTGAGGGTCATGCTGCCCCAAGGGGAACATTCCGAGAAAGCAAGAAGCCGTGTAGATACCAAGGGTATCTAGCTGCCATGAGTACTATTATACAATCTGAACCTGGATCTTTTGAGGAAGCCATCAAGCATCAAGTCTGGAAGGATGCTATGCATGAAGAATATGAGGCTATTATGAAGAATGATGTCTGGGATGTGGTCCCGAGACCGAAGGACAAATCTGTTGTCACCGCTAAATGGCTCTACAAGATTAAACATGGATCTGATGGGAGTGCTGAAAAGTTTAAGGCAAGATTTGTTGCCCGTGGCTTCTCTCAAAAGGAAGGAATTGACTATGACGATATATTTGCACCTGTGGCTCGATATACCACCATCCGATCCATCATAGCCCTTGCTGCTACGCAAGGATGGAGTCTTCATCAGATGGATGTCAAGACCGCTTTTCTGCATGGTGCAATAAAGGAAGAGGTGTATGTAGAACAACCTCTGGGATTTGAAGTTCAAGATCGAGACACTTATGTCTGCAGGTTGAAGAAAGCCCTCTATGGGTTAAAGCAAGCACCCAGAGCTTGGTATGAGAGGATGGATAGTTACTTGATGAAGCTGGGCTTCACTCGAAGCAATGCTGATCCAAACCTTTACTTTAAGGTTGAGGAAGGAAAGCCTCTCATTCTAGTGCTGTATGTGGACGACCTCTTCCTGACAGGTGATGACCCTCTCATTCATCAATGTAAGAGGGAGCTTGCTGCTGAGTTCGAGATGAAAGACCTAGGACTGATGCACTATTTCCTAGGCCTGGAGGTCTGGCAGAGACCTGGAGGGATTTTCCTTTCTCAAGGAAAGTATATTGTGAAGCTTCTGGAAAGATTTGGGATGGTGGACTGTAAGTCCGTGTCGACACCAATGGAACTCAACTTTAAGAAGTTGAGTGGCAGCGCTGCAGGGCCTATCTTGGCCAATCCTACTGAGTATCGTCAACTCATAGGAGCTTTGATGTTCTTAGTGAACACCCGTCCGGACATATGTTTTGCAGTGAATACTTTGAGTCAACAGATGGTTGAGCCTCATCATTTTCACTGGGTTGGTGCCAAGAATCTTTTGAGATATCTTCGGGGCACGATAAACCATGGGCTGAGATACACTGCCGGGAGTGTGATACTCCGGGGATATACTGATGCCGATTGGGCTGGCAGTGTGGTGGATCGTAAGAGCACATCTGGATACTGTTTCAATCTTGGTTCTGCTTTGATCTCATGGATGAGCAGGAAGCAGAAGTCGGTGGCTTTGAGCACCGCGGAGGCCGAATACATTGCTGCTAGTATGGCCTGTTGTGAAGCAGTTTGGTTGAGGAAGCTCTTTAGTGAGCTGTTCCAACATGTGCTAGATACCACTGTAATACTCTGTGATAATCAGAGTGGGATTCGTATGACTGAGAATCCTGTGTTCCACGACCGATCCAAGCATATTGATATCAGGTACCACTTTATCCGGGATATGGTACAGCGAGGCGCCGTAAGGCTCGATCATATAGGAACTGATGAGCAGGTCGCGCATATTCTCACTAAGCCCCTGGGGAAGGTCAAGTTCCTAACCTTCCGTGAGAGTCTTGGTGTCGTGGAAAGACCCTATGATGTGGGTCCTGTTGGACGATGAGCTCTGGGAGCTCTGGGGGGCTTTGGGGATAGCTTCTCGGAGCTATAAGCACTCATAATGCTTCTGCCCCACCCTTGTGATTATTGAGCTGGTTCGCCACTCATTTAATCTGTGCCCCGTATGCATCCTACCCATTGAGTTCAGGGCTCATGGGAAGTACCTCTCATTTGGCCAATGAGGTGTGGAAAAGCTAGAGACTATTAGCAAAGACAGATGGACGCATCAGAGATTGCCGTACTCTCTATCTAGGATGGCATGGTCCAACCACTTGATCTGGGATCAAGATTTGTGAGGTCTGGGACCTCTGGACTGATTATGTCAGTCGGGGAATGATGTCTTTGTGACTGACCCACTTCTGTTCTGAAATAAAGAAGCCAGCAAAGCAAGTTTCGGCGGGATGACTCACGATGTTAATTGCACTAATAGATGGAGTTCTCCCTAGTTGAGAGGGAGTGTTAAAATTGGACAACTAGGTCCAAACTCCATGTTCTGATGCTCAGATTAAGAGGCTAATATTTTTGTTGGATTCCTCTTTCTGAGAGGTGTAAAATCCATATAAAAGTAGTCTTAATCCGATGAGCAGAACTTATATTTTGAATTTATTATTCTTAATAAATTATATATGCAAGGTCAGCCAGTTTTGTAATGTAGGCTCACATGCCCAACAGATGTGTCACACACCCTCATTGATGGATATATATACAGGAAAAGTTGGAGAGAATTTGAACACAACACAACTCACATCTTCCTCTCATCTACTGGTTGGAGGGTTGTTGTGACACATGCTGGGCTGGCTGACCAAAAGAGACTTTGCTGGTTGAAGCATCCTGTTGACCGCCGAAACGAACACATACATTTTTCTTGTTTCTGATTTGTCTTCTGTAAGATCTGCTTATATGTTCTATCTGCATTTTGCTTATCTACTTGTATGATTGCTGTGAGAAAAGTGAAATTGCTCTTAGCATAGAACATCTACAAAACTTTACAAGAAGGTATAGGGAAAATTCCATATTGACCTGGTTGAAACTGATTTCAAGAGCTTTCAAGAACTTTGAATTTCAGAGAGCATATCACGGAAAGTATAGTGAACCGAGATCTAAAATTTTTATTAGATGTTCCCCTTGATTTCTCCACAATTTTCTCCAAGATTTAGAACCGGAAACCTCCCAGAAAAAAAGTTATAGCGAAAATGCCAAGATGATGTTGAAAATTGGGGAAGCTATGGGACGAATTTCCCATAGGAACCCAAAGACCCAAGAGAAGCACTCCTTGCCCCAAAAGAATAATTCTAAATGTGGTAAAGAAATATTATTATTAATGTGGCAATTATTTGGGTGAGCATTTGGAAAATATATTTTTAAATGAGCAAATTTGAATTTTCCTCTAAAAACTCTAAAGTCGGCTTGACCTTTGAAGGAATTTTGACTGTATATAAATATTGGATTGATGCTCCTCTCAAAGTGCAATTTCAGATATCTCACATTAGGGGCTCACATCATTTATTCTATGGAGGCTCAAATTATATATCGTTTGCACTAATATCTCTCTGGTTCGTATCAGAATATCTATTGCTCTTTTTATCTTATATAATGGTTCGTATGGTTCAACTTTGAGGGCTCATGCATGTTCATGTACTGTCACATCCCATTCCTTTTATGGCTCAGATCATATCCCTGTGGCATCACATTCTTTTTATGGCTCGAATATATTTTTCTAGGGATTGTTTTTTTTATACCTATGGCTCACACTCTGTTTCTATGTCTCGTGTATGATGTTCTGTGGCTTGCAACACTTTGATTCTTGCATTGTCACCTCTGTATTCTCTGTCACCACTTTCTACGCAATATCATCACACAGTGGTTTCATGTGGTTCGCATATAATTGGGGCACAAAATTTATCTCAGTGGCATCGCTGATCGAATAGTGGCATCTCTATATGGCATCGCTCTCGCACAGTGGCACAATGGCATCGCTCATCACACGGTGGCAAAATGGCATCTCTCATCGCACAGTGGCATGACTCACGCACAGTGACATAGTAGCATCGCTCACACGAACAATGGCATTACTTTGTAGTATCAAATAGTATTGAATCACTTTACAATGGCTTGTGTTATTATCGGTGGCACGCTTCTATGATTCGTATTGTTCGTGGCTCACATAAATGGTTCATATATACTCCTATGGTTCAATATTATGAGTCACATATATCTTAGTCCCCGCACATAATTACAGTTGCTTGGTACTATCTTTCTCTTGATTCGCATCTGTAGCTCTATGGTTTGAAATCTGAACTATGGTCTATACAATAGTGACTTGGAGACATGAACTTGGAGAGACATGACTTTGATATACATGACAATGAGACGCTGATCGATATAACAGTGACTTGGATCTATAAACTTGAACCGAAGTAACAGTGATACAGTGATCTATGTAACAACAATACAGTGACTGATGTAACAATGAGACAGTGTTTGCAGTAAGTCAATGATCTATATGACATTGAAATAATAATCTTGTTGATAGTAAGACAATGATTTATGTGACAGTGAGACAATAATCTTGTTGATAGTGAAATAATGATCTCGTTGACTGTGAAACTGTGACTTTGATGACAATGAACTTGTTTTCATAATGGTGATCTCGATGGATGATAGTGACAATGATCTTTGATGTGACAGTGGCCTTGACATGATATTGACCTTGATATGATAGTGACAACTGCAATCTAGATGACATTAATAACAATATATCTACAATACTCTTGTGACAGTGATATGGAAACCTGTGTAAACATATCTGTTGTTGGATTGGCCCTAGGTGGCCTAATGTGATTGATCATGATGTCTCATGATTATTGTACGTTGTATCTCAGCTGAACTTTTATGAATATCTAATATAAGAAGAATCTGGTTGGGTTTTCCCCCTTGTGGGGTTTTGCCCTGGTGTCTGACCTAAATCATGGTGTCTCTAGTGTGTATGCTTTTCTTCAGTTGCTTCTTATTGTTCTGTTGCATTGTTGATATTATTGTTCTCTCTACATAATTGCTAATGATGATATGATGTCATGGGGTGAATGTAGTGAAACATGTTGAAAAAGTCTAAAAGTGCAATTATCTACAATAGAGAACAATCTAGCCCTAAAAGTTAAAAAATGACCTGTTTGAAGTAGAAAAATCCTAGATTCATAAGCTTTAATACCAAATGTTATGAACATTGCACCTTAAAAATGATAAGAAACCAATAATTGCAGTCCTCTTTGAGGGGGAAACATTTTTTTACACTGAATACAATGTATAAGACAGGATTTTATGATCCCAAGATTAGTTCTCCTTAGTGTCTGTATATATATATATATAGGAGACAAAGGGTACAATTAAAATAAAATGGGAGCATGAAAGGTTTTAGCCTAAATAACAGTATTGTAGTAGAAATGTGAACGCTCAATATTTAAGGTTTAATAAGGGATTTTCGAGTTAACATGGGGATTATATAGGGCTTAACATTCTTCGAGTATATTCTGGGGACCTTCTTGAATATTGTCTTCTTTCTCTTTTTGATGCTACCTTGTGACTTCATCTATCAACTTCTGACGTTTTTCTTCAATTCTAGAATGCATTTCTTATTTTACAACTTCCATGTCTAGGGCTTCTTCAATCTTCTTACAAATTTCCTCTTCTAGTCTTTTGGTAGTCTCTTCATCTATGATCCTTGTCTCTTCTTGACTTTGATAATGTGTCTTTTCTTCTTTCAATCTCTTAACATCATCTAGTATTTTTCTATTATGGTTTCGTAATCTATATATTTCTTCATCTTTCTTTATTAATTCTTCCCTTGAGCCATCCTTTTACCAATTCCCCTTGCTACTCGTTCCTTGTTTTAATTGTTCAGTCTCCATAATGAGTGCTTCATTAAGGTTTTGTATCTTAGATAGCTTATTACCTTTCTTCTGTTAACTTATGCAACTAGGTCAAATTCCACTTTGGACAACTCATTTGATGGAGATAACCGTTGCATTGAATTCCTCTTTTCGAGAGGACCAAAATCGACCTAAAGATCACTCAAATCGGACAAGGAGAAGTGTGTTTTTGAATTAAAGCCCTCACATGTGCAAATTGTCAAGGTCGGCTTCAACTTCAAGTAGGCTCATGAAGCCCAACGACATGTCTTTTCACCCACATGGATTCATATAAATACATGAGACGTCAAACCTCATTAGGCACTTCATTCACACAACATACATCTTCTCTCTCCTTCTCCTATTGGTTCGTACAACTCAAAAGTGAAAGACTTCTCTCTGTCATGAGAAGTACAAGTGGCTGTCTCTAATTGGGTCGAATTACAGGGCTGACTACATGAAGTTGACCAACACTGACTTGGGCATAATTGGCATGTTTTAACTACGTTTTTGGGTGAATCTTTTATGTTTTAGCAGGCTGCAGATATTGGTGTCAAATTCAATTCAATTGGTGCTCCTTGACCAAAGCCCTAATTGCGGAGGTTGACCGCCAGGGCCCATCTACATGTTGAGTAGGTTTGACTGCACTAAGTCAATCTACTTTGGGCTCATTTTAGTCTGCTAAGGAGGCCGCATTATTTTTTCTAGCACCAAGCTCCTTTGAAGATTATTTTGACTGCTGCCCTATCTCTGGTTAGGGCACATTTTGACAATAGTTGACTGTTGTTGACTTGAGTAGACTTCAGGAGGATCAAATTTGACTACAGTTGACTCCATCTCTCTTTTGAATAGTTGCTTGGTATTTTGACATTATTTGGATATTGAATTGATATTGGATGATGTACTCTCTCTGCTGAACATTTGAAGACAATCTAATAAGAAGAATATTTGCAAGGGTTTTCCCCATAGTGGGTTTTGCCCTGGTCATTGGCCAAATTTGTGTCTCTTGTCTCTTGGCTGTCTTTCATTGTGCATTTGTGTAATTGTTCTTTCTTTTTCTTTGGCCCAAGGAAAAATCATAACTTTTCATTAATTTTGAAAAATTACATATAGTAGATGCCATTGGCATATGCATATTGTTGGCTGAGGCCATTCAAGTAGTGTTCAAAAAATAAGTTATGGCCGAGGCCATTCTAAAAGAGCTGTACATAAATCACCACGCAGGGTGTACTTGATATGTCTAGTAACAAAAAATAACAAAAATATATACATAAGTCAGCATAGTGTAATTGTAAATTGTTGATAATAAACAAACAAAAAATTAGGGCCTTTCCGCCCTAGGATATGCCCTATCGATGTACGGCCGGTGATAGTATTAGTATTGTTCTTCACCAATTTGTTCCACATGCATAATTTCGTTCTCGGCAGTGCTTTGAGTTTCCATATCTTCCCCCACCAGTCTAGGAGTGCTATGGGGTATCCAAATTTAGGAGAGTATAATCCATGCTCAGTCCAGATGAGATCATCGGGACCTTCTTTGATGTGCACATTTGATTTTTTCAGGGCATTAATATACCTGTCCCAAGCCTGCTGCCAGTGTTCGGGGATGTCTAAATGCAGAGTTGTTAACCAAGCCTGTTCAAAGATGGATTTGTTCTCCAAGTCCGCAACTTGTGCAATTACTTTGATATTCCGTTGATTGAGATACAGGATGAGGTTAGGAGGTAATTGATACATATTCCCCCCTTCGGTCCATGGGTCCATGCCTATACGGGCCAGTGAGCCATCATTTATTCTCCAAGCTAGTCCCTCTCTAATAGAAGGCAAGGTGTTTAATATTGCTTTCTAGACCATAGAAATCCCAGATCGAGGGCAGGATGGTAGGAAAATCCAATCCAAGAGATGATGAGGCCATATGTATTTATGGCAAGAGACTTCAGTCCAAAGGTTTTGTGAAGTGAGCAAGATCCATCCCATCTTGGCAGCAAGTGCATGTGCAAAGACTGATAAGTCATTTGGTCCCCATCCACCCCATATCTTGGGGAGGGCCATGTGCTTCCATGTCACCCAAGCAAAGGGTTTGCCTTCTTTATACCCGTTCCAAAGGAATTTGTAGCAAATCTTTTGAATTTGGGCGACGACTCCTTTAGGGATCCAAGCCTTCGACATCCAGTATACTAGAGTAGCCTCCAAGACAGATTTGATGAGGATTAATCGACCAACTCTGAATAGGAATCTGTGGTTCTAGTTTTGCAAGCGTTTTTCAATTTTAACCATAAGCTAGATTCAATCAGCTATTCTGTAGCAATGTGGCTTGATCCAGAATCCCAGGTACTTAAGGCCATCCTCAAGATAATGGCTCTGAAAAGGAAATTTTAGTTGAGCGTATCTTGATACCCGAGGAGATGCATTGGAAAGAGTAATGGTAGACTTTGAGTGGTTTGCTTCCATACCAGTAGCCAAGGCAAATAGGGTGAGGATTTCATGGAAAGTTGAGGAGTCCCTGATGCTTCCATTTAGGAAGATGAGTACATCATCTACGAAAAGTAGATGAGTGAGGAAGCAATGGTTAGACATTTTAAGCCCTTGTATCTGCCCTTCCCGCTTGGCAGATGCAATGAGTCTACTGAGGCCTTCCATGACAATCAAAAAGAGGAGCAGGGAGAGTGGGCATCCTTGCTGAAGTCCTCTCTCAGCATGGAAGAAATGTGATGCTGAGCCATTTATGAGTACACTGAAGGTGGTTGAGGTGATACAACACATAATCTAGTCGATGAAGGGGGGTGGGAATCCCAGGTGGGTAAGGATCATCTTAATGTATAGCCAACTGACCCGATCAAAAGCTTTAGCAAGGTCAATCTTGAGAATTGCCCCTTTTAGCTTTTTTGTTTTTAGGGAGTGTAGGGCTTCCTGTGCTGTGCCAATAGCTTCATGGATTTGTCTATTCTGGAGGAAAGCAAATTGCTCAGGGGAAATGTGACAAGATAGGATGGGCCTGAGACGATTGGCAATGATTTTATAGAGACAATTACAAAGAGAAATAGGCTGAAATTCATTGAAAGATGAAGGAGAGTTGGATTTAGGGATCAGGGCAATGAAAGTGGTGTTGATGGCCTCATACATACGCTCAGAAGTCTTGCATTCCTCCACCACCTTGAGTAGATCTTGACCAATGATCTCATAAAAGGCAAGGTAGAATTCAATTGTCCAACCATCCGACCCTGGACTCTTATCTTTTTTGAACCATTTCAGTGTACTTTCCAGTTCCGCCTGAGTGACAGGGGAAATGAGCTCCTCGGCCATTTCCAGGTCCACAAATCTGGGGAAGTGTCCTGCAATTCTGACAATTTCAGCAAGAGAGGCACTAGGAGGGGCCTTGTAAAGTTTTCAGAAATGAGAATTCCCAAGGCGAGAGAGCTGGTTATAAGTTGTTGCCGTGCCCCCATCCTCCAAGGGCATATTCCAAATGGTATTGTTGACTTTCCTTCCCTTGGCAAAATTTTGAAAGAATTTGGTGTTCTCATCTCCTGCTTTTAGCCAGACAACTTGACTCTGGAGTCTCCAGGTTTCTTCCCTCTCCCTCAGTATTTTTGTCCGTTGTTCTTCCAAATTGATGAGCTGAGTCTTTGCCTCTGCCGAGGTAAACCCCCGTCCCTGTTCATCCAAAAGAGTGGCCAATGTCTGTTCAATATCTCCAAGGGTTTGGTCATCCCTCACTCTTTTATCCTTAGCCCAATTAATGGAAAGTCTCTTAATCTTAGAAAGATTGGTACAAAAACCTTCCGCCAAAGTTCTCCCCGAGGAAGGAGGATTTGAAAGCCAAAAATAAGAGACTAGTTGAATATAAGAGGGGTCCGATAGCTAGGTGGAGTTGAATTTATACGAGGCCCTTGGTTTCTGAGAGGGGCCAGAGATCTCCAAATAAATGGGGGAGTGGTCCGATAATCCTCTAGAACCAACCCATTGTCTGAATAAGGAAAGTCTTTGAACCAGTGTGTCCTTGATGAGGAAGTGATCCAAACGCCTGGCCAGGGCGACCACCCCAATTCTACGATTTCGCCAAGTGGGAAGGGGCTTTACCATGGGGATATCTGTTAAATGATACTGTTCAAGCAGCTGCTCCATAACACCTGATAGCGGACCCCATGATTCCCCATATCCAATGGAGAAGTTTAGCTCGCCACCCAAAATGAGATTATCAGAATTTGTGAGGGATAGATGAAGGAGATGGTTCCAGAAGGGCTCTTTCTTATGACATGGGCCATATACATTGACGATCCAGAGATCCATGCCCAAATCCGATGAGAAGATATCCATTCCAATAAAACCAGCACCACCCCAGGAGGCCTTGAGGTAAATAGATCGGGGGTTGTATCCCAGGGCCTGTCCACTCGATCGTCCCATGACATCAAGGGATTGGAAGATCCAGCCAGGTTTCAAGGAATGGAGAATATGGGAGATAAGGTTAGCCTCACCCAATGTTTCTTGTAGGAAGATAATGTCTACAGTCTCAGATTCAAACAGTTGTCTGAGGGCTAGCTTTTTGGGCGAGCTAGCCAGACCCCTGCAATTAAAAGAGAGCGACTTCATGGGCGTGATTTAGGCAGGGAGTTCAAAGCTCTCAGTACCCGATCAAGTGATGACTGTCTGCTCAAAGACACTTCCGCCCCAGCTAATTAGATGGCCTTTGATAAATGGGATTTACGAGCTCGGATGGATTTGGGGGTGCTTATAGGGGGGCTCAGTCCCAATCCAGAGGGTTCGGAGCAGGCCGTTGAGGGAGGGAGGCGGGGACGAAGATTGTAAGGGTGGGGGGGTCCTGGGAGGGAAGTAGTTGATTCGTCAGAAGAGGGTGGAACCACAGGAGGAAAGGATGGTGGAGTGGTCGAGAGGATCAGTTGATGAGAGACGAGGGGACAGGGGATGGAGGAGGAGGTGTAATCCCGAACTGATGCCGATGCGGTGTGCAAATGCAATGTAGAACAAGCAGGAGAAAAAAGCAAAAACAGAGTTAGGGAGAGGAGTACCCGAGGAGCGAGTAGCCTCAGCAGCAGCCCTCGATCGGGTCATCGGCGGGGAGGGAGGATGAGGAGCGCTCGAAGTTAGCATTTGATTAGGTGTCCCCTTCTTGTTCATTGATGAAGCAGCCAGAGGAGTCTACCCTAGAGCGGATGCAGGAGCCCTAGCAGCCTCACCCTCTGGTACCTTAGAAGAGTCCGAGTCCTTATGAACCAAGGGGCATTCCTTGAAGAGGTGCCCTACTTTGTGGCACCTGCGACATCTGAACGGGACTCCTTCATAGTCCAAGATTTGGATCCTGGTGAAATTCTTCCATTGTAGGGTGATTTTCTCCTCTAAGCCCTCTCTTGTATCAAGGTGGACCAAGATGCGAGCCAGAGACCTGTTCCTTGATTTGATATAAGACCTATCGTAGTCCAAATAGGTACCCAACGCGTTCCCAATACGAACAAACACATCCTCGGACCAGTACTACAGAGGGAGCCCTGACAACCTAACCCATAATGGTCCAGCACCGATTTGTTCTCTTTCAAGGTCAAATAGCGGGCTTCAACGTTTCAGCATGACCGGGGCCATTTCAATGTGCCAGTATCTGGCAAGTGCCCAATTGGTATATTCCTCCTACAAGAAGTGGAGCGCAAACCAACCACGAGGCAGTGTCTGCACCTCAGGAAGATCTTTAAAAATGTTGCCCCAAATCTCCTTGACCCAGAGACTGAGCCACTCCGCTGAATAGGCACGCCCCTGAACTCTACCCATCAGAACCTTACCAGCCATAGTGGCAGCTTCACCCATGTCCAAACCCTCCCCGAATTTGAGGGTGAGGTCTTTACTCGAGGTCTTCACACACTTAACCTTCCTCTTGCCCACTCTAGGCGTAGTCGGGTGGTCCTGCAATGGGTCTGGAGAGCCCTGGTTCTCTTGGTGATGATTTTGCGCAGAGTGTCGGACCTTAATGACCGAGGTCTCGAAGCAACCGGATGGAACGGAAGAGGGTGTCGCCGCAACAGAAGTGGAGGGTGCTAAAGACTCAGGTAGGGCTTGCAGGGCACAAAGGTGTGATCATATTTAGGGGGGGCATGAAGGGCAGAGTGCGTAATAGGTCCCCGGAAGGCGAGGGTTCGAAAGGAGACGATGACGGTGAGCAAGCAACAAGCAGGTGGAGGGTCGCTGACGAGAGTGGAGGGAAATCAAGCTCTGGGGAATCAATGGGGAGTGCGGCGAAGGGGAGGCTGGATGAAGATGGTCCAGGAAGGGTAACGATGGGAGGAGAGACAGATAAAAGCGGTTTAGTCGGTTCCCTGGGAGCAGTAGACGAATAAACCGACATAGGGTTAGGGCTACGAAAAAAAGAGACATGGGGGTTAGGGTTGGTAGAATAATCCACCTCCTCTAATTCCATGTTCGAAATAATGCAACAGGCCCGCGGAAATGGAAGGCAGCAGTGACAACAGGAAGCACGGAGGGCAGCCAACAGTAGACGGAGAGTTGCAGCCCTTAATGGCCTTCCTTCATCATGGGATATGTTCATTACTTCTATCAGAAATAGGGAAAGGATCCCTTATTTTGATGAGCTACTTCCTCTATGTAATCAATAGGAAAGATTAATGATATCTAGAGGAAGAATTTAAAGGCCAAATGAAGGAGAGCCTACTGCCTTCGCTGCTTAAGGGAAGAAGAACATAAAGAAAGGAAAATGAAAGGCATAAAAATCAAGAAGGCCTCCTCAATCCAATCAAGATTCCAAGGATTCAAGAAGACGAAATAGAGATGTTGAATGCTACAATTGTCATCAAAAGGGTCATTATGCTTGAGATTGTCTCGAAAAGAGAAATGCTCCAAAAGGAAACTCTTCAAGGTCCTACAACAATAACTGTGGCTTCAACAACAACGGGTCATATGAAATAAGAGACTATATGAATGAAAGAAGAATTTCCCTCGATGATCATGAAGATAACTTTCGTCCTCCAAAGAGATCAAGGAACTCCAGGTATGAAAGTAATGCTACTAATCAATCTGAATATATTCTTATTTCTGCTTTATCTAGTTCATCTCCTCTGGATTCTTGGGATAGCTGGCTGGTTGATAGTGGGGCCTCTCACCACTTTTCTGGATATAGGGAGGTTCTCTCTAATTTGGTATAGAGGGAGACCAATTTGAGCATTATTCTTGGTGACAATACCACTCATCCAGTGAAGGGCTTTAGGTTTGTCAAATTTCATTTGAACTCTGGGGAATCCGTCTTTCTTCATGATGTATTATACATGCCGAGATTAAAGAAGAATTTGGTTTCGATATCTGCTCTAGAGGATAAAGGAATAAGGGTTGCATTCATTAAAGGAAAAGTACTTACTTGGCTTGCTGAATCAATCCTACATGAGAAATACCTTCACATTGGGAACTATGTTTGAAGGACTTTATAGAGTCATTGGAAGACCTCTTCGAGCTTTGGTCCATAATACAAATCTTCAAAGCGAGCTGTGGCATCGAAGGCTAGCGCATCTACACTATGATGCACTTCCAAAATTGAAGTTGGTCTGTGGGATCCCCGATGTTCAAGCTCAACATGATGGAATATGCCCTGGGTGTGCTAGTGGGAAGAAGACAAGGGGACCATTCCCCTCTAGCGAAAACAAGACGGAAGAAATTCTTCATCTTTTTCATTCATATACATGTGGTCCTATGCCTGTACATTCACTTGGGGGTCATCTCTATTACATCATCTTCATCGATGATTTCTCAAGGAAGACTTGGATATATTATTTGAAGCACAAGGACGAGGCATTTGAAATATTCAAAGAGTTCAAGGATTTGGCTGAAAATCATACAAGGAAGAAAATAAAAATCTTCAGGTCCGACAACGACGGGGAATACATCTCAAATGAATTCATAGACTTTTGCAAGAAGGAAGGAATTAAGAAAGAGATCATTGTGCCCTACACTTCCGAGCAAAATGGAGTGGTTGAGAGATAGAATAGGTACATTGTTGAAGGTGTTCGAGCCATGCTCCTTGATCAAAAGCTACCAAAGTTTCTTTGGGCTGAAGCGGTATATGTTCAAAACAAGTTGCCACATCAAGATTTGAACAACAAAACTTCTAGTGAAGTATTCACAGGTATCAAGCCCGACATTGGTCATCTCCGAATTTTTGGTTGCCCCTTATACTTCCATGGGCCGAAGGACAAAAGAAACAAACTAGAAGCTACTAGAAGGAATGGTATGTTTGTTGGATATAGTGAAGATTCCAAAGCAGTTAGAAGATATATTTCTAGTCAAAGGAAGGTTGAAATTAGCAGGGATGTAACATTCCAAAGCAGTTAGAAGATATATTTCTGGTCAAAGGAAGGTTGAAATTAGCAGGGATGTAACATTCGATGAATATGCTGCCCTTAGAAAAGTAAGGGGCCTCCCACCGCCTCTTCCTCCTGAAGACAAGAGTGATGATATGGATATCCTAGAAGATCCTTCTCTGCCTAAATCCGAGAAGGACATCGTTGATGACCCTATGGAGCCTATGGACCCTTTGGATCCTCCAACAATTGATCCTCCTATTGGGAAAAGACCACTTTGGCTCAAAGACACACTACAAGATGCCGAGAAACGTTCTATTGCTCGTGGAACTTTCAGGGAAAGCAAGAAGCCATTCAGGTACCAAGCATATGTTGTAGCTATGAGCAATATGATTCAAGCAGAACCTAGTACCTTTCAAGAAGCCATGAAGGAACAAATCTGAAAGGATGCAATGGTTGAAGAATATGAGTCTATTATGAAAAATGATGTATGGGATATTGTGTCGAGACCGAAGGGAAGATTTGTGGTAACCTCCAAATGGATCTATAAGATCAAGCATGGGATTGATGGAAGCATCAAAAAATACAAGGCAAGGTTTATAGCCCATGGATTCTCTCAAGAAGAGGGAGAAGATTACAATGATATATTTGCTCCCGTGGCTCGATATATAACCATTTGTTCGATAGTAGCCTTTGTTGCAAGTATGGGATGGATTCTCCATCAAATGGATGTGAAGACTGCTTTCTTAAATGGTTTGCTTCAAGAAGAAGTGTACGTTGAACAACCTACAAGATTTGAAGTTCATGACAAGGAGACTCATGTATGCCGATTGAAGAAAGCTCTCTATGGATTGAAGCAAGCCCCTCGTGCTTGGTATGCTCGTATCGACAGTTGCTTGATGAAGCTGGGATTCACAAGGAGCAATGCTGATCCAAACTTGTACTTCAAGACGATCCAAGGTATGCCTCTCATTTTGGTATTATATGTTGATGACTTATTCTTGATAGGTGCAGACCCTCTCATTCTAGAATGTAAGAGGGAGTTGGCTTCCAAATTCAAGATGAATACCTTGGTTTGATGCACTATTTCCTGGGACTAGAAGTATGGCAAAGGTTGGGCAAGATTTTCCATTCACAAGGAAAATATGTTGGAAATTTGCTCGAAAGATTTGGCATGGTTGAGCGCAAATCCTTGCCTACACTTTTGTAGATGAATTTCAAGACGCTGTATGGAGAAGTTTGTTGAAAACTTGACTAAACTGAGAGAGGTGGGGGGGTGAATCTGTTTAGTATATACATGGACATTAATTTTCTTTTCATTAATATCATTAACTGATACACAACGTGAGTAGCTTAACAAATAATAACCAACATTTGAATATGTGATCAACAAGTAATAAGCAAACCAAACTAGATACATGAACACATAATAACAACACACATTGATACCAGATTTATGTGGAAACCCATAAAGGGAGAAAACCACGGTTTATTATTGTTGTGATGCAAAGGCAAGCTCCTCCTCCTTATTACATCTGATTTTCTGTAGGCCCCAACCTACAGGAGGCTGCTACCTCCATTTTTTGCAAGCCGCAACATGCAAGGAAGCTCTAACTCCCATATTTTGTCCCCCTCCTTTTGTCCTGAAAGATATTTCTCATCTGCTAGTTTCTCATTGCTGCCCATAACTTCTGCTTACTTCTCCCTTTGACATCAATGGCAAGGGTTATAGATGTCTTGTAGCCTATAAACTGTATTGTATTGGTCTATGTAAACTATGTTGACATTGATTGAATGCTACTCCAAAAACATTGCTCCAAATAAGCTTCAGAAATGATTGAATATAGTAAGATGTTGTTGTGAAAACATTCTGAAAAATGTTGCACATATTCTTTTGAGAGAACACTTTGTAAGATATTGCAATTGCAAAAACATTTTGAATTATAGTCGCCAGATAATAAGTGCATATCACCATTAAGTACATGAGACATTGAATATGTGAGGCAAGTATTTGAGGATGTAACTCCATAACCCTATATGTAATAGGCAATAAATCTGCAAAAATAAACATTGAACCATTGCAACAACCTCGAACATCCATTTCATCTGCATCATGTATTTTGAAACTTCCATAGGGGTTTTTCATTTGAAGCATATATGATTGAACCTAGAGTAGATTGTCTTTTAACGATTACAAGAGGATTAACATTTTTCTCCAATTTAGAAGGAAGCAAGAGTCCCCAAAAAACCTATTTCAAAAAAAATATATAGTGCTTCATTGATTCTAAGAAGTACCCTAGCATGATAGCCACACAAATTGTAATTGGCTTCCTCCTTATCTTAAAGCAATGGATGCTTTTTGCTTTTATTGGGCATTGAATGACCCAATGTATAACATGAATGTTGCCTCTAGCTGCCTCCCATCAGAAAACATTTTTGCACACACCATTCCACCAATCAATATTGCAAGGTTTGGAGCAAGATAAGAATGAAGCTGCTTTCGATATTCTGAAAGTTCTATAACTCTTTGTGCAAACTACTCAATGTTTATTAAGTCAATTGTAGAGATGTCTTGACCCATGGAAGCCTTAGCAGCCTCAATAATATCCCTAGCTTTGGCTTCATCACCAGTTATATCTGTCAGCTCAAATATGGCATCCTTTGGCAAAGTGGACTTGTCCTTCACATATCTTGCTACTCTTGGATAGATATAGTTGTCATTGATGATCTTCACCAACTTGGGAAAATGCCATGAGTACCACTCCCTTATTCATGTCTTTGTCCAAGGTATCAAGAAGACTAATGGCATGTGTTGACATTCATACAGTGTTGTGGGGGAGCCCCCCCCGATCACGCTCCCAATCCGCACTCCGGGCAGGAGCGCGCTCCCTAAATTTTTTTTCGCTCCCTGCCTTTTTAGGAGCGTTTTGCCTTTTTTGCAATTTTTTTTTTGTAGTAATGTTCGAAATGCAATTTTTTTTTGAAAGAAGCAAATAATTTTTGAGTGGGACAACTTAATGATCAAGTCTATTTCCCTAGTATTGATATGCTATTCATGGTAATGTTAAATTCTTAAAGTAAAAGTGACATTCTCCTTAATCTTCATTTTCATCGTTTTACTTAAATTTTTAACATTACCATGAAATGACTCAGGATGTTTGAGAGTGGTTTCGGCCTCAAGGGATTTCATATGGAGAAAGTAGAATTTTAGATTTCATTCAAAATCCAGCAGCCTTATCAGTTTTTCAGGATTTCAGGATTGGGGGATTGCAATGTTTCCAATGAATTTTGTCATGTATTAGGGTATGGAACTTGTATTTAATCAAGAGCACCAATCCCTCTATGTACCTTGATGTTAGTGACATTGGTTGTCGAACTCCTCTATCACGACCCTCCTAAAAATGTACGCATCAGTCAAACAAAATCTTGACTTGACATGCTATGCTTTTTCTATCTTATGTTAATGCTTAGAGGGTGATATTAATGACAAAGATCCCTATAGAGATACAGAGGTAATGACAAAGAGACCTTTGGATATTAATGCTTAGAGGGTGATATTAATGACAAAGATCTTGATTTTCCAACAAGACTAAAAAATTAGGCATTTCTCGTGGTGGCAAGAGGCCCAAGCATAAGAAATAGATAATAGATTTACTTCTCTTTTCTAGTTTCTAGTAGTTTTTAGGGAGCTACTTGGCAACTGTGACGATTGTGGCGAAGTTATCATAGAGTATAACCACATTTGCTCTCTCCTTTGCAACCTCAGTGCCAGAAATGCCCATTGCAAGCCCTATGTCTGCTTCATGTAAATCTGATGCATTGTTTATCCCATCAGTTTATCCCATTCAATCCTCATGCCTACTGTTGTCACCAACATCTTTCCAGAACCATCTTGTACCTTTCTTCCTAACAAGCGAAAGGGTTTCTCTTTGTTCACATTCACAGGTTCACTCTCACCTGTTAGGATCGATTCGTCTATAAGCAATGAAAATCCAGATACAAATAGCCCATCTGCAGGCACTTGATCCCCAATCGATAAATGCACGAGGTTCCCAGCAACTAGGTCATATATTGAAATTTTCTGGCTATAACCATTTCGAACTACCTGTATAAATATCTTCTTCTTCTCTCTATCTAAAGCCTTAAACTGCAATGGTTGATGATAATCACAAGTTTTTATCACAAAGACAACTAATAAAATGCTAAAAATAATGCCGAGACAATCATAAGAACCTTTGGGCCACCCTTCTTTATAAATTTCAACAACTAGAGAGATAACTGGACAAACTGCAAGGATCATGAGAGTCGTGTCCTGCATTGCTTCCCACACAAACATCCAAAATCCCCGAGGTGGCTTCTTCGCGAATCTGTTAAAACCATAGAGCTCCTGCCTCCGCTTTAAGCTTTCCTCATTGGCCACAATTCCATCAGTGATTGATGTAGAGAGCTTTTCAAAGATTCCTTCAATGCCACTATGGTCTCTTAACTTCCTACGATCATGGCCTTCGACTATGCACGCTAGTTCATTTGGCGAAGTACCAAAACCAGATGCTTTGACATCCTTTGGTACTTTGTAATCAGTGGAAACCGACAAACCAACATCAATAAACCAAAATGCAACCTAAGGAACTAGAAAACAACTACTCTTAGTTTCTTCAATTCAATCGAGGTCATGGACTAGAGTCAATTCACGTCGACAATTTCAAATTTATTCGTTTTGTTCTCTAACGTTGTCATGCCTCTTTTCACAGATTGCATCTTGTATATTGTACTCCACTCACAGTGCCATTGTCCTCGTAGTTGAATGGCTGCTTGCAATTGTTGCCATGTGTCCCACAAATTTTGGATTTTGCATATGCTCGTTTAAAGTTGCATATTATATCCCGGACAACTATACTAATGATAACCATGTAGAGACCAATAATGCAGAATTAACGTCTTGCACTTCTCGCATACATCAATGTAACACACCATCAATATTTATCATAACGCTGCCATATCTGCTCTCAATGTAACACACCATCAGTATTTATCATAACGCTGCTATATCTGCTCTCAATGTAATGCACCATCAGTATTTATCATAGCACTGCCATATCTCCTCTTTGACACGTAGATTGTAATAAGCACGATCCAACACCACTGAGTAACGTTCACATGAACCAACTCTGGCACCACAAAAGAAGCACAATGTTTTTGTCTCCTTGTTCTCAATTTGTATACAATGCCAGGTCGATGAGAGAAAAGGCCATTGGGTTGCATGGAAAACTAATGCGCAGATCTGAATGCGCGGATCTGGAGCATTGTGTCTGGACGACATTACGTAGATACTGCAGTGTAACAACTCTTGCAATATATCGACCTCCTGAGCGATAGAAATATTATATGGAATAAAATTATTGGAGGGCAGACCGCAGGGAATATATATGACACCATAATTATGATGTACCAAGAAAATATATCGTCGTTCTGACTTGGTAGGTCTAGTGCTGGCAGAATTTCTGGAAAGCATAACGTTTTGAACAATAAACTGTCCATAATGTATTCATAATGTGCTGGCATAATGTGCAATGGCGTTATTCTCATAAACTGCACCCTCTGGTGTCTCCATACCGTTCCATCTGTTGAATTAACGTAACTCAGAAATCCAACGCAGTCGATCTGCTTGACGTTGCTCAGAGGTATCATAGTGTAACGCAACTCAAAAATATAACGCTGCCTGCTTTTCCTGAACCTTTACAACAAACTGCTCCTTCTCTCCAGGATGATTGGCTTCCCTTGCGGCCAATATTTGGTCATAATTGCATTCAGTGATAAAGATATCTTTATCGCTTGCATTGCCACTTGAAGAAGCACAACATTGTAATATATTCATAAAACATACTTCACCTTCACATGCTTGAACCTTGTTTCTATTTGGAGATTCAACATTTTCACTAGTTTCAACGAAGCAACCACTTGAACTTTCCAAGGCAGTAATCCCTTGCATACTGCTGTTGTCATTGTGTTTCTCATCATAAGCTTGTCATAAAATTACACAAATTCTCTTGGGCAATTCCTTCAGCTTCATCCCTTATACATCTTATACAACTCTGCTTCTCTTTTACAATCATAGAGCATCCTTCCCCCGATGCCAACAATGTGTTGACATCATTTTTTCCAATCAACTCATCTCCATCACTTGAATGAATATTCTAATTTTTGCTACCTTCCAAAATAACCGATGCTTTTATTTCTTCACAATTTGATACTGTACCTAGAATAGTTTCCATGCCATCAATATGCACAACTGCAACTCCAGAACTCGAATGCCCCTCCAAATTTTGTATGCTTAATTTGTCATCAACTGGAAAACAGTCTCTGGATTTCCCTTCCCAAAGCAAATGTCTTCCTCTTTTGTATGGGGATTGCATGCCAGAGAATTGTCTGCAATAATTTCTTTTTCATGTTCCATCACCAGAAAGGTGTTGCTATTATCATTTTTAGCCAAATCTTCATTGTTTATGTCATTCTGAGAGTCAACTACTTGCATGACTAAAGATACATTACATTTATCACATTCCACTTCAGCATCACTTCTTAATTTCTCAAACTCATGCCTCAGCCATATTTTCACATTTTCATGTTCCAATCAAGCATGATGCTCCTTCAAGGTTTCTACTTCACTTGATAATTCCAAACAATGTTCCTTCTTCAACTTTAGTTCAAGCTCTTGAGCATGCTCTTCCATCATCTTGACTTCTACTTCATGGTCCTTCAGCATACTGGCTAATGCTTTTGTATAAACGGCCATAAGTTGTTCACAATTTTTAAGCTCTTTCTGATTCAATGCATGTTCAATCTCAATGGGTATTCTCTCTTTGAGTTCTTCTTCAGTGAACACTAAAACTGAAGAAGAATCCTTGATACACGGTTTTTGTTCCCCTTTATCAGGTGTGCTCTCAGACGAAGGACTACCAGATGAACTTCTGTCCTTGACCAAAGCAATGGAATCTTCATTCCTTTCTTTGTCATCCACTTCTGTCTTGTTATGCAAATTTTGGGCATTTAATTGTTCCTTACTATGGCCAAACTATGACAACTCTTCACTACTCGAGTGGAAAAAAAACTTCTTTCCCTTCGGCATAGACCTTTAGGCAATATGCTTGAAACTCTTTTAGCTCGAGGCAAAGCAGTTGAACTTTATATTTACATAAGGGCAGTTGAACTTTATATTTACATAAGGTGAAGCTTGTCGAAGAACAAAGGTTGTATCAACGTAATTATCCTCCCCCGGGTTCACATTTAATACCATAACCATTCGACCCTTGGCTTCCAAATAGTCTTTCAAATACTTTGTTAGCAAGGAACTATGATAATGCTACTCTAATATTGACTAGATGATTTCCATGCTGCTTAGAGCAGCTCCTTCCACTTTTATACCCTCAAAATAACTGATGTTTATATGATTTTCCTTCCTTTTGTATTTTCCTACTTCTTTGCATAACAATCTCATGACATCCTTCACATAACCCATAGAGCTAGTGGATCGCATTTATTGGCCAATCATGTCTTTAAGGAACATTGTCTTCTCATGAGGTACCACTGCTCTAACATGGAGTTTGACAAGACTGTTCATTGCTTCATGAGCAACTCCCCCTGAGATCATGATAGATTCATTATGTTATTGAAATCATAGGATGTTCATTTTTCTTCCTCTTCCATACTTTGGTAGGTTGTTTTCTACTATCTGCATTTCTTTTTGATTCAGAGTTTGGTCTGGTTGATTTGCCTCCATCATCTGTTTAGGATTCTTTAGGATATATGGCAGCCTGCAGTTATTGTCTTTGTGTCCAAGGTTGTGACATAGATAGCATCTTATTTGACTAAGGTATGGTTGAGGTGGTGTGCAGATTTTTGTGCCCCTTTTTACATATAGTTTACATTCAACAAGTTTATGTCCAAATTCATTGCACAAATAACAGTAACCGTGGAAATGTTTTGTGTACCTGATGAATGTCTGTCTTCTCTGCTTGCTTGCTTGAGAGAGTCGTCTCATTTGCTACATCTTTTCTTGATTAAACTTGATTTTCTTTTTCTTACATTCTGCTGCAATGTGTCGAGGTTCATGGCAAGAAAAACACTTCATATCTTTTCCAGGTGAAAAGAATCTGCTTTGGGATCTTCTGAATTAGTTCAACACATCTCTAGAAGGAAATGGCCTTTTTGCAAAAATCATTTTATGTGACACACTCTTTGGCTCTTGTTGTTGCTGCTTGGCACTGTTTGCCTCTTTGTTATTTACTCTTTTTTCAGGGTTGCTTCATTATCCTCTCTGGATTCCTTTGAACTAATGCTCTTTTCTTCTGAGTCCTTCATGAATGCTATCTCCTCTCCTAGCTGCTTACGGAACTTGTGCTTTTGATCTAACTCTCTTCTAGCTGAATCAACCTTATCTTCTAATCTTTTACATTGTAGGTCTCTCTCCTTGAGTTTACTACACATCACCTCTTCTAGTCTCGTTGCTTCTTCAAGTTGTGTCTTCAGGCTCACAATTTCCTCTTTCTACTCATGCTCTCTCTCATCACATATCTGCATGAGTTTCTTCAGATCTTTGTTTTCATTCTTCAATCTTTCTATACTAGCCAATGATAAGTCAAGCCTAGCTTGATTTTCATTTGTCTTTTCTTCAAGAGAGTCAGGTACATTCACACAGGTAGATGTTTCATTTAACTGGAGACTTTCCCTTTGACAGGTTTTTTCCTCCCTCCTCTTTCTCATCCTTTCTCTACATTGTTGCTGCTAGGCTCTTCATACATGAGCTGCAATCTATCCCATATTTCTTTTGCAGAAGTTAAATCTACTATTACATCAAGATCCTTATTATGAAGATTGTTATATATAACACATTTTGCCTTAGCATTCCATTGTTTTTCTTGCACAGAGGGAGAGTTTTTACAGTAACCTTCACATACAAGCTTCCATAAAGCAGTGCCATAAGCTATCAATTCGGTTTTAACCTTATCTATCCACTCATGAAAGTTTGTTGCACTCAATATAGGTACATTTTGATAGTCCATGACTCAACCAGATCTACCTTCAAGCTGTTAGGCTTATACAAAAGGAACCTGCTCTAATACCAATTGTTGAAAACTTGACTAAATTGAGAGGGGGGGGGGGGGTGCTGAATCAATTTAGTATATACATGGACATTAATTTTCTTTTCGTTAATATCATTAACTGATACACGACATGTGCAACTTAAGAAATAATAACCAACATATGAATATGTGATCAGCAAGTAATAAGCAAACCAAACCAGATACATGAACACATAATAACAACACACATTGACACCAGATATATGTGGAAACCCATAAAGGGAGAAAACCATAGTTTATTATTGTTGTGATGCAAAGGCAAGCTCCTACTCCTTATTACATTTGATTTTCTGTAGGCCCCAACCTACACGACGCTACTACCTCCATTTTTTTGCAAGCTGCAACATGCAAGGAAGCTCCAACTCCCATATGTTTTCTGTAGGCTACAACCCACAGGAGGCTTCTACGTCAACCAGCTCCAACTGGATATTTATCAAGCTTCAACTTGAAAGGAGACTACCATCCCCTTATGCAAACACGAAATAACAATGTACTGGTTTACTTGGTCATAAACTTTATGTATCTCCATCTTCATTTCTGCATCTTCTTCCCTTCAAATCTGCTTCACATCAACTTCATAAGTGCCAGGTAACTAATGCATAATAGTTCAATCAGCTCCCACACATTCATCCATTCTCTAACTTCACTTATGCCTTCCAAAATCACATATTTTATAGAGATAGTTTGCTGGGTGTTTGTATCCTCGTAGGAATATGAAGTGAGTAGGCTTGACGCTTTGCCTTCCACTCATTCGTTTCCAAACTCTTCATATCTTGAATATTAGAACAAAAATAAATAATTTA
The DNA here is from genome assembly GCA_031772625.1 of Pinus tabuliformis. Taxonomy (NCBI): domain Eukaryota; kingdom Viridiplantae; phylum Streptophyta; class Pinopsida; order Pinales; family Pinaceae; genus Pinus; species Pinus tabuliformis. Next base: position 1,107,196,767 of record CM062816.1, on the reverse strand, counting down.
TCCAATATTAATTTCAGCCTCATGTAATCATTAAATAAATCAACCTAATGCCAACATCAAATACCAATCTTTTTCACTAATGCATGACGACAATCTTTGCTTTTGCCTTGGAGTTTGCCTTTGCATCACAACAATTAAGCTTAATGAATAGTTTTACATCACAACAAATTCTTTAATATAGTAACCTCTGCAACATTATCAAAACATTTTAATGTATCACAACTCTTCCTCCTCCTTCTGCTCCTTTGCCATCAATGACAATATTGCCAACAAAGTTGTTGCAACGGACCTAGTAAACCCTTATGAGTATAGACAATTGGTTGGTGCTTTGATCTTTCTCGTGAATACTCGCCTCAACATATGTTTTGCAGTTAACACCTTCATCTAGTTTTTGACTGAGCCTCACCATGTACATTGGGTCACTGCCAAGCATGTATTGAAATATCTACATGGGACTATTAACCTTGGACTGATATATGCCGCTGGAGACGTTAGACTCCATGGATATATAGATGCAGATTGGGCTACGAATGTTGTCAATAGGAAGAGTACTTTCAAACGCTGTTTTAGTCTGGGATTTGCCATGATATCATGGATGAGCAAGAAGCAGAAATTTGTAGCCCTTAGCACTATTGAGGCCGAAAATATCGTAGCTAGCCTTGCGAGTTGTGTGGCAGTTTGGTTGAAGAATCTCTTTGGAGAGCTATTTGAGCAGGTTCTGGACATGACAATTATCTATTGTGACAACAAGAGTGGGATTCGTTTGTCAGAGAATCCTGTTTTCCATGACAAGTCCAAGCACATAGAAATCAAATATCATTTTATCCAAGACATGGTGCAGAGAGGAGTCGTAAAACTTCTTCACATTTCAACAGATGAGCAGATAGTCGATATCCTCACCAAGCCTTTGCCGAAAGGGATGTTCTTGGTATTCAAGGAGCAACTTGGATTGGTTAAGATGACCCTTTCGAATAACGGTATGGGCTGATCAAGAACACTGAGCAGTGCTCTTCCCCCCTGGTTGAGCTCCCAAGGTGTGCAATGGAGCTACAGGGGTCCTGGGGATGAGAGACCTTTGACCGATAGGATGATGAGACCTGGGATCTCCCCTAGTCAGAGTATGCCCTAGTTAGCGTCCTGGCTACTTTGTGGGATAACCTCTCCCATCTGGCTAATGGGTTGAGGGACTTGGGATAGAGTGTGATCCCTACCCCTTGCAGTAGGTGGATCTCACCCAAGTTGGTGGATGCATGTGTTCTACCATCTGACTCTTTATGGTTAAGATGGATGATCAGGGATAATAAGGTAGAGTGTGATCCTTACCTCCAGTAAGTCGATCTCACCTCCGGTAAATTGATCTCACCTATTGTTAGGGACTTTAGGATAGAGTGTGATCCCTACGCTTGGGGTAGGTTGGTCTCGCCCATTGTCTTTGGTTTCAGATGGTAGCTAAGGCTCCCCGATGATGATGATGATGATGATTCTGGGTGGTAGTAGAGTCTCCCCGATGTTGACAGAGGTAGGGTGGTAGCTGGAGCTCCCCTGCAACATTTCTTCTTCTTTAGATTCAAGAATGTTCAGCATGAGATGAGCAGAGACAAGCATGGATGATACATGATGACATAATGATCGATAGATATATATTAACAGGTGGAATTCTCCCTAGTTGAGAGGGAGTGTAAAATTATGCAACCAGGTTCAAATTCCACTTTGGAAAACTCATTTGATGGAGATAACTGTTGCATTGAATTCCTCTTTTCGAGAGGACCAAAATCGACCTAAAGATCACTCAAATCGGACAAGGAGAAGTGTGTTTTTGAATTAAAGCCCTCACATATGAAAATTGTCAAGGTTGGATTCAACTTCAAGTAGGCTCATGAAGTCCAATGACATGTCTTTTCACCCACATGGATTCATATAAAAACATGAGACATCAAACCTCATTACACACTTGTAAAAATTGGCAACTAGGGTCAAACTCCATGTGGGTCATCTTATTTATGGCAGCTGCTATTTTTCTTGGACTCTTCTCATCGAGACGTAGGATTGTTCTAAAGATCTCATGAAGTTATGAATTTATTTGTGTTATAAGACAGTTCGTCAAGGTCGACCAACAACCAAATAACCCTCACATGTGCTCAACGTTTTAGTATAAAAGGAGGTGATTTGATAGTCATTTATACACACGCTTCTCCCTTGATTTCTCTCCACTTGTTCTGGGTTTTAGTGGCAAGAGAAATCTAGATGATGAAGCCCTAAACGCAGGAGGAAAGAAGCCTAAGCATGGAGGCCATAACACAGTCCTAGCACAACCCTAACCTATAACAACTCTACGCACAACCTAGAGGATGCAATGATGAAGAGATGCCCTAATCCTCCACGCTGTCTTAGCCACAGTCAGAAGAAGATATACGCTGTCCTAAATATATTAGGGATGACCTAGCCGCAGGCCTATAATGCCCTAGCTGCAGGCCTATGGTGCCCTAGCTTCAGGATGGATGCAAGGTCTAAAAGGAAGGGAGAACAGGGTTTGAACAACATTCAAAAGCAACGCTGGAAGGAGGATTGTTAGGAGAAGGGTAAGCAAATATTTTGATGAGTTCGAGGTTGATTTTAGGGTATAGTTGCAGCAGCTTCAAGTGCCCTAATCAGAGAGCCGAGATCTCATTAGCAGAGATCTAGGAGGGTCGCAGTTCGCTGTAGGAAAGGAGGTTGAAAGTGTTTATAGATCAGCAATGAAGAGAAGGTCTCAAGACAGGCATAACGCAGGATATGAGGACTGGTTTGAAGGTCTGAATTAGGGTATTCCTGTAGCTGTTCTGGAACTCGAGTAGGAGGGACAAATCCTCTAAAAGAAGATGCTCAGAACAGCCATAGAATACCCCTCAAGTGTGGCCATAGAATACCCCTCAAGTGTGATCATTGCAAGGATGAAGATCTGATCGTATTTAGGACAAAGATTGAGTCCTAGTTGAGGGCAACGTAAAAGTATCAAGTTTTGGGCATAAGTATGATTGCTAACCTTCTCAAGAACATGCTGAGAGTCTCTTGCTCTAAGTGGCATGGTGCAATGGGACAACAACAAGGGAATGCTAACAATGGAACGTCAACATGGTAAGTGGTATAGTAGGACATGGTGCTTGGTACTTGGGACAACAAGCTATGACATGGCACAACATGCTAAACAGTGGGACAACAAGCAATCATAGGAGCAACAATGACTAACAATGGGATAGCAGTATGGCAAACATGGAATGGCAATGTCACTAATAGTGGGACAACAGTATGCCACATGGGACAACAATGGCTAGCATGGTGCAACCAATGTTTTAAAACTCCGACTCCGACTTGGCCGAGGGTCGACTCCGACTCTGACTTCGACTTGGTATCGACTCGGCTCTCTTGATTTCAATGACTCAGTCGTTGTAAAAAATACATTAAATATTTTTTTTTTTTAATAAAAAAACATAATTTTAAAGATTTTCATTCATGTTTCCAAACACATAGCATTAGCTTTGCTCAACTTGTAAACCCTAGCGTCTTGTTATCAATGCTCAAATACTGCTATCTAGTATCAACAATTTCGCTATTTTGGCTCATCATCTCAACTTGTAGAACAAACCCTACTCAAACCCTAGCTGTAGCATAATACACCTGCACTGTCATATCCTTCAATGCAAACTTCAAGACAATCTAAGTATCCAACCATTGTTAATGTATCCCTAGATGTGCAATCCACTACCAAGTTGCTATAGTCAGAAAATTTCAACAGTCTAATCAGATACACCAAGGTGAATGTCATATAACAAGGTGACCATCATATATGGGGTTACTGTTATCACTATCAAGTCAAAGGGACAAGCCATTCATTGTTGTCATATTATTTCAAGATTACATAGAGATGACTGTCATATACTAGGTCACTGCTATATATCTAGGGCACTGTCATATCAAGAGCACTGTCAAATATCAAGGGCACTGTCATATATCAAGGTGACTGCCATTACATTTCATTGTCAAGTCGAATCACACAATACTGTCATACTTGTCATTACATATCATACAAATTACTGCCAAGATTACTGTCATATCACAAGTTTGCTGCTATATCACAAGATTTTTGTTACATACAAGATCACTGCCCTATGTATCATTGTCAGGCCAAGTCATGGATGACTGACCTACTACTAAGTTTCAAGGACACTCAATCATGTGTCAAGGTCATTGCTATGTCAACAAGGTCAATGCCATATCAATTTGTATCATACCTCAAAAGAGAAACATGACTGTCATACCTCAACCTTTGCATTACAGTCACTGCCCAAGCATCACTTCCATGGATCACTGACCATACATCATAACCATGCATCACTTTTATATTGCTGTCAAGCCATATTGTCATAAACATAAATATCACTTTTATACTGCTGTCTCCAACCTAGCCGAGTAGGCTCGGACTCGGCTGAGCCGACCGGGTTATTACCGAGCTCTAACAACTTGGCTGGTTTGGTAATAACCCGGCCGACCGAACCGGTTCACAGGCCGAGTCGACCCGGTAAAGCCTTGACTCGGAGCAACTCGGCCGAGTTAGTTTCGAGCCGGCGGAATCTTAAAACACTAGGTGCAACTATGGCACATGGGACAACTGTGGTAGCATGGTGCAATAATGGCACATGGGACAACAATGGCAGCATAAGGTGCAACAGTATGATGTGCGCAACATGGTTATGAGGTCCAGCATAGTGATGATGGGTGCAGCACGGTGAGGTGCAACATGATGACGAGGTGCAACACAATGATAAGTGAATGAGTCACCTTGGAGAATCAGTTGAAGCAACATGTCTTCAACTGAGTTCAACTATCTCATGTATCATCTTCTTAGAGATGTAGTGCAGCATATTGCACAATGATGGGTACAACTGTATGAATGGTGCAGCATAGTGCACAATGATGGGTACAACAGTATGACTGGTGCAACATAGTGCACAATGATGGGTACAACAGTATGAATGGTGCAGCATAGTGCACAGTGACAATGGTTCAACACAGTGATGCATAGTGCAGTATGATGCATAATGCAACATGATGAATAATGCAACTTGATGATGAAGAGCAGCATGTTCGGTACAACATGATGAGGTACAACTCAGTGATGGTGCAACGTGATGCAACAAAGTGATGATGGACATGGTATGATGGTGCAGCATGGTGCAACACAATGATAAATACAGCAATGTGATGGAATCACCTGTGTTCAGATCAGCTGCCTCATGTGCCATCTTCTTAGAGAAGATCTCTGCTCTTATTTAGATAAGTCAAAATGTTGACTTCTAATGTATATGTACTATCTCTCTCTGTTGAACTATTGAAGAACATATTAGAAGAATTGATCAAGGGTTTCCCCACATTAGGGTTTGTCCCTGGCTAGCGCCACATCTTGTGTCCTCTTGTCTTGGCTTGTCTTCTGCGATCTATGTTTATGTTCTATCTGCAATTTACTTTAATATTGATATGATTGCTAATTTGGAAATGATATCGAGCTAACTGTGAAAATTGAAATAAATTGCTCTAAGCATAGAACATACCTAAACTTAACAACACTTCATTCGCACAACACACTTCTTCTCTTTTCGTCTCCTATTCAGAAGTGAAAGGCTTCTCTCTCTCATGCGAAAGACAGGTGGTTGTCTCTGATTGGGCCGAATTACAGGGTTGACTACAGGACATTGATCAGTGTTGACTTGGGCATAATTGGCATGTTTTGATTGCGTTTTTGGGTGAGTCTTTTATGTTTTAGCAGGCCGCATATATTGGTGTCAAATTCAAGGCAACCTGTGCTTCTTGACCAAATCCCTAATTGCAGAGGTTGACCGCAGGCTCCATCTCCACGTTGACCAGGTTTGACTGCACTAAATCAATCTGTTTTGGGCTCATTTCAGTCTGCTAAGGAGGCCGCATTATTTGCTCCAGCACTGAGCTCCTTTGAAGACTATTTTGACTGCTGTCCTATCTCTGGTTAGGGCACATTTTGACAGCAGTTGACTGCTGTTGACTTGAGCAGACTTCAGGTAGATCAAATTTGACTACAATTGACTCCATCTCTCTTTTGAATAGTTGCTTGATATTTTGACATTATTCGGATATTGAATTGATATTGGATGATTTACTCTCTCTGCTGAACATTTGAAGACAATCTAATAAGAAGAAGATTTGCAAGGGTTTTCCCCATAGTGGGTTTTTCCCTGGTCATTGACCAAATTTGTGGCTCTTGTCTCTTGGCTGTCTTTCATTGTGCATTTGTGTAAATGTTCCTATCTACTATTGCTCTATTGTCATTGGATAAATTGAAGAAGTGAAATTGTTAAATTGGATGCTATTGGATATTGCTAAAGAGATAGTTGCAGCATAGAACAAATTGGATGAAAAATTAGCATCTTGACTTTAGCTTCTGTTAATTCATCTTGAATTTTATACAATGCCTCCATGTCCATTTTGTATCCTTCATCCATTAATAGGAAAATAGTTTTTCAAATGCTTCCCATGTAATGTTCTGTTCCATCTAGTATCCATGTCAAAACTCCACCACCACTCATGAGCTTCACTAATAAAGTAATGATTTGCTAGTAAAGGATAATCAACATGTTCCTTTACCACCCTCAACCATTCTATGGGATTGATCGCATCTTTCTCTTCATTTCCACTAAATTTAGGTATTGTCATTACTTCTTAATTGAGGACTAACCCAAACCTTTAAATTACAACTTTAATATATTAACAATAATGATATGAAATAGCTATCATCCTTTCTCATATATATTCTTTTATGTTTTCACTTTCCAATGGCTTTTGAATCATCTCAATCGGACATCCGAATCAAAATTTATGGTATTTTTAATTTGACATACTTTTTAAAACACTCTTCTGGAGTTTGTCCTTCTTGCTAAACTTAATTTTGGTGTATCTCTGCAATGTCAACGCTTATGAGTTTGAAATTCGGGCCTGTAGTACTTTGATATTCTTCTACAGTTCTATAGGTCTCATCAAAATTTGATGTGCCAAGTAAAAGTTACAGTAACTTTCACAAAACTTGCTGATTTTTAGCCTCTTCCCATGAACAAACTTGTATAGCATGCCATGTGTCCAAATCTTCAGATACTATTATGATTTTTTTATCTAAGGTACTTCTATAAGTTTCCTAATATATTTGAAGATTTCATTGTCTGAAAAGTCCCAAAAAAGAAGTTATAGCAAAAATACCAAGCTAACTTGTTTGAAACTAATTTCAAGATCTTTCACAAACCCTAACTTTCATAGAGTATATCTTCAAAATTATAGCAAAACAAGCTCTAAAATTTGAACAAGATGTTCCCCAATATCTCACTTAAATATGGTCCAAGTTTCACCCTTCGAAACATTCTAGAAAAAAGTTATAACAAAAATTCCAAATTGACCTATTTGAAATTGATTTCAGGAGCATTCAGGAACCCTAACTTTCTTAGAGTATATATAGTGAACCAATATTTGAAATTTGAATAAGATGTTCCTTGAGATTTCTTCTCAATATTCTGCAAGTTTCAACATCTAAACCCTCCCAGGGAAAAAATTGTAGCAAAATTCCAAATTGACCTGTTTGAAACTGATTTTAGGAGAATTTAGGAACCCTAAATTCCTTAGAGCATATCTATGAAAGTATAGCAAACCAAGATCTGAATTTTGAAGTAGATGTTCCCTGAGATTTACCCTCAAGATTCTCCAAGTTTCATTGTTTGAAACCTCGAAGAAAAAAAGTTTTAGTGAAAATTCCAAGATGGCTTGTTTGAAGCAGCAAAGCCCTAGGTTCATATGCGCTAAATACCAAATGTTATGATCCAGATACATAAAAATCATAGGTACACGCCATGTACAAGAATGTGAGCGTGGTGCACAACTCAATATGGATAATAATAGGAGAAACGCCACCAAATATCCAAATACACATGTTCTCCATAATAAAAACATGATCTCTCTCTCTCTCTCTCTCTATATATATATATAGATATAGATAGATAGATAGATAGATAGATATATATCCACACATTACACATGTGGTCCCTTCATTATTAGGATGATCCTATTATATATGCATTTACATATTACATGTACGTTTAACCTTATTTATGCCCCAACTTGGGTCATACCATATGCATTTTGATTTAACTAAATATAGGCCCCCCTTGGGGTCAACAGTTTTTGTCGTAGTTGAAAGATTAACTAAATATCCACATTTCATGGCAGTAAGAAAGAAGGATTCAACAAAACAAATTGCCAATGTTTTGTATAAGAAAATCTATAAATTGCATGGGTTTCCGAAGGTCATTGTCAATGATAGGGATGCAAAATTTAAGGGAAATTTTTGGAGAGAATTTTGGAAACAAGTTGGGATATCTCTTAATATGAGTTCAACCTATAGATGGTCAAACAAAAATTGTAAATAAATGCCTTGAAACTTTCCTTTACTATTTTGTGGTAGATAAGCAGAACAAGTGGTCCTAGTGGTTGCTTTTAACCAAATAGTGGTATAATTCTACCTACCACACGTTTGCTAAAATGACTCCATTCCAAGCCTTATACGGTTTTGAACCACCAAAATGGAAGGAGTTTGCACTAATTGATGCTAAGGTCCAAGTAGTAAAGAATCAACTAGACGAAGAACAAAATACCATCAAAATATGAAAAGAAAATTTTGCAACAACTCGTAGTAGAATGAGACAACAAGCAGACCAACACAAGAAAGTTCAAAGAAGGCGATTGGGTGTTTGTAAGACCCCAACCTTACAAATAGTTATCCCTTGAACAACAAGGAAAGAACAAATTGGCTCCAAAATTCTATGGCCCTTTTAAATCAACAAAAAAATTGCCGAAGTAGCCTATGGTTTAAAGTTACCAGACGATTGTCGCATCCATAATGTCTTCCACGTGTCATGCCTAGAGAAGGTGTTGTGACAAGTCGAACTTGTTCAAAAAGAAATTCCAAAGTTCGGTGATGTTGAGAAATCTAGGGCATAGAAATTAAGTGATTTCTCTTCTATTAGTAACTACTTGTGAGTGCTTTTTACTTCTTTAGATTAGGATCTTCTTTTACTTAACTTATTAGTGTTCTTCTTCATCAAACAACTACCAATGCATAAACCATAAAGAGACAAGAGACAAAATATAGGCTATGCAAAAAACTCTCACTCTTGAGAGGAAAACCCGAACAAATTCTTCTTCTTATAGAGATTCCAATTGACGAATACCAAGACCAAGACCCTTGACCTATTTTCCACTCCAAGACCAAGTCACAAGGCTTCCTTGTTTAACTTATGCTTCCTTGAGTCAATGATAGTCAAACTCCTTCCTCCTCCCACCTTCCTCGACTAATCTTCAGATTTCAGCCCTTAGATCAGATCTGCTCCTTTCGGCCCTCCTTTAGAAACCCTAGTTGCAGTACTTGACCTTGTTTTATATCTTGATATCCTTCGCTTGGATAGAAGAACGTTCTACTACAACTCGGCCTGATGATTGTCTTCCTTTCTTCCTTGATTCGGTCTTGAAACACAGCTGTAACAATTCGGCTTCCTTTTACTGCAGAATGTACTCCTCTTCTTCGCACATGTGGGAGGAATCATCCAAAATAGGTCCAAGATATTGCTGCTACTCTTCCTCCACTTTTTCGCTGGAATGTAGGTTGCTTCCTTTGCACTTCTTATATATATTTCAGATGCTTGTTATGCTATCCTTCAAGTGAGGCAGAGCACCTCTATATATAGTGGTTAGTCCATGCATAATAGGCCGACATTACTTCAAGACTAGGTCGACATTGCTTTCGAGAGCCATCTTCATTTCCTTTTGCAAGCTGACTTGGAGGAGGACTTGTGACAAGTCTCAGAGGGCTAATTATCCTTATCTAATGACTTATACAAAATGTAACATGCCTAAGAAGGGTCCTTCATACATGACATGGACTCAAATTGACTTTTATGACTAGATGATAAAACCATCGCAGTGGGAGCCATCACTAAAATAAAATGCCTCGCTGATGAAACCCCTGAGACAAGCATTACAATAATAATTTTTTTCTTTTTCTTTTCATTAATTACATAAAATCGCAATTACGCATGTCATTATGAAGACCAAACCTAGTTACCTTTTTCAATGGGTGATGAGGAAGAATTATTTTAGAATTAGAAGGTCTTCTGTCCACTAAAGAAAAAGTGGTACGTTCCAAAACCATCATAAAATACCTTAACAAATAGAAAAACCTTCCAGAAGAAGATTCATCATGGGAAATCGAATTTTTTCACGAACAATGCCCCTCATTACTGTTGCTTTGAGGACACAACGATTTTTAAGTGGATGGCATTATTATAAACAAAATATATAATAAGAAAACAATAATCAATTACTTGGTAAAGGGTGCACACCCCCTTACTCGTGACCAGTCAACGCTATATATAACATTACAGAGAATTATAGCCCAAGTTGGAACTAGTGATGTGAATTGCAAGGAAGAAACATTAAAAGCTAAAAGGGGCTTAAATTTTTAATATTCTTTGGTTTAAACTTAGGAAATTTTGAAAAAGTAAGATAAAGAAATACGATTCAATGAATAGTTAATTGGTGGTGGTTGACATAAGATGATGATGAATTGGCAAAGTAATCAAATGATAGTTGGGTGATTGGAAGACCAACAAAAGTAAAATCTTCCCATACAAATGAATGTCCAAGTAACGACTTGGGATTGGGACTGATGTTCCTGCCTTCGTCTGTTATTCCATCTCCTCAAACATAGACATTCCTTGATGAGCATGAGCTTCAGGTATGGTGCTTTGTCCAATATCATGTAGTTTTTTTAATTTCTCTTTTAGATAATCTATTTCCCAATCTCTTTCTTGGGTCTCTTGTTGCACTTCTTCATATGTCCTTGTTAGATCCTTGTGTGATGCTTTTGTGAGAAATATTAATTCTGTCTGTGATGTTGGTGTTGGTGGTAAATTGTAGCAAGGGTTTACAATTTAGCAGATGTAAAGGCAATTTACACAGATGAATATGAAGTTGAAACATTAAAACCATATTTCAAAAGGAAGACGTGCACTACTCTAAATCCTAATTTATTTTTCATATAAAAGAACATAAATGAAGAAACTGCAAACATAAAATGAATAGACAGATTTAAAGAGTGTAAATATACTTCAAAGCTCATGTTCAATTGAAAGTAATAGAGCATATCACATGTGAAAGAAACTATTGAAGAAGATGGCTCCTTGGTCTCCTCAATGGGAGGGTCCTTTGCTTGTCAAGTTTATGTTGATCCCCTCTCCTTGGTTGTAAGTAGCATGAAGAGACAAAAATGCTATCAAGAGGAAGGAGTCCCCAAGATTGTTGGTGCAATTTTAGTAGCATGCACTTACTGTATGTAGATGGATGATGAATGGGGAGACATCAAACTTTTTATAATAAAAGTAGTGGTTATACCCCCTTGACATGGTCATAAAGTATAATGGTTAATTGACCAAATCAAGGCTAAGAATAACAATTATGGTTTAAAGATGACCATTTATAATTACTTTTATGGAAAATTAAGATTGGAAAAATTAAAATTTGTTTTCTATGAGCTAGTGCAGGTTCTGGGGGTACTTTCTGCGCTGGCTAACACACTTATTAGGGCTAAAAAGTGCACTAGCCTGAATGGGTTCAAATCAAACATTGCTTTGGATGTTTTCAGAGGTCTAGTGAGGGTGGAAAATGGGGTGAAATCAATGGTAAACAGGCTGTTTAATGGTGTATTTCAGCAAACTTGTGTTGTTGTGACAAGTGAACAATTTTTGGGTGATAATAGTTGGTGTCTCCACTTTGCTAAATTCATAGGGCTGTGTAGTCACCAAAGCTCTAGGCTTGGTCCCCTATCCTATGGATAACTGTCTTTTGTACTAGGACTTTCTTCATCTCATCAAATTCCAACTATACACAATGCCTGTCCTCGATCTTGTGTGTTTCCTCCATCACATGCAAAATGTTCTTGACTGTGGTTTCCCATGCCATCACTTTCTTTGCCTTTAGGAAATAATCTTTGGGTTCTAATGCTCAAAATTTCAAGCCTTTGTGTGTTATTCCAATTATAGGCTATACAATTTTAATTGAAGTAAAGTGTGTTCCATGGCTTTCATGTCCTAAATGTTATATTCTTTACCTTGTTCAGATTTTTGGTACCCCTTGGAGATTTTCTTTTCTTGGCTATCTTCTCAACTATCCTTGTTGCCGAGGTTGTCTTCATAAGGACTTCATCCCTCATTTGACTTCTTTCTACCCTCGTGGCTAAGTGTGTGTTTAGCTAACAACTTCTTTTTACCATCATTCTTGTGTTTTTGTTCTTTTCTATTATCTTCCTCCTTTGCTTCTTCTTTGTGCCTTGTTTCTTTGGTTTAATCTTCTCACCTTCTCTCTTCTTATCCCATATTTTGATCTACTCCCCTACTTTTTTACCGTGCTGAAATATTTCTTTGGTTCGTTGGTTCTAATAATGTTCTTCTTTTGTTGATTTTAGGTATGTTCTATGCTTAGAGCAATTTATTTCAATTTTTCCATTTAGCTCAATATCAATTCCAGATTAGCAATCACATCGGCATGATAGTAAATTGCAGATAGAACATAAACATAAACATCAGAAAACAAGCCAAGACAAGAGGACACAAGATGTGGCGCCAGCCAGGGACAAGCCCCAATGTGGGGAAACCCTTGATCAATTCTTCTTATTTTCTTCAATAGTTCAGCAGAGAGAGAGATAGTACATATACATTACAAGTAAACACTTTGACTTGTCAAAATAAGAGCAGAGATCTTCTCTAAGATGTCACATGAGGTAGCTGATCTGAACTTAGGTGATTCCATCACCTTGTTGTACCTATCACTGTGCAGGACCATGCTGCACCATCACCATGTACATCATCACTGTGCTGCACCATCACTGAGCTGTACTTAATCATGCTGTACCCAACATGCTGGTCTTTATCATCCTGCTGCACTATGCATCACTGTGCTGCACGGTGCACCACTGTCACTGTGCACTATGCTGCACCATTCATCATGCTGCTTCATGCATCTTACTGCACCATGTTGCCCATGCACCTTACTGCACCATGCTGCCCATGCACATCACTGCACCATCACTGCACCATGCACCTTACTGCACCATGCTGCCCATGCACCTTACTGCACCATCACTGCACTGTAATACTGTATCTTACCAGCCTTAGCTGCTTGCTATGGCTTGCAGCCTAGCAGGGCAGCTAGGCTATAGTTACACTCTTTAAGGACAGCGTATAATGGTTGAATATATAAGTGTCCCTTCTTGCTGCCGTAAGTGCTGCGGCTAGGTGACTGAGATTACTTCCTTACTGCGGCTTTCAGACCTTCCCTTTTGACGCTGTCCCTGTCATGTCAGACTAGGCATCATATAGCTGAGGTATGACTGTGGCAGACCTCCTCTTTCCAGCGTACATGAATCCATCTTTTGCTGCTTAGAACCCTCAATGACTGCGGATAGGAAGGCTGTGGTTAGGACAGCATAGAACCCTTCTTTTGTAGCGGAATAAGGCCAGCATTTAGAGTGCTACACAGAACTGCGGCTAGGTCTCTTTTAGACCAGCGTGTAGACTTAGAACCCTTGCTCCATGACAGCATTTAGGGCAGCGTACTTAGGCTTCTTATTGCTGTGTAGAAAGGTCCCATTTAGGACAGCGTGGAACCTTGTGTAGACTCCACCATAAGAGCTGTCCTCCATGACAGCGTTAGGCTTCTATCATATCAGCGTTAAGACTTCTCCTTGGACTGCATTATGAAACCTTCCTCCCTGACTGCGTGAGCCTTCATGACTGTAATTTAGTGCCTCTTCTTGCTGCGTATTAGACTTCTCCATAGGGCAGCGTATTAGACTTCTTCATAATAACGTAGAGCCTTCTCCATTAGGGCAGCATTGTCTCTTAGGATCTCTCCTCCCACCAAAACCGAAAGACAAGTGGAGAGGATGCGATCACAAGAAGAGTGTGTGTGCAAATGACTAGAAAGCCACCTCTTTTTATACTAAAACGTTGAGCACAAGTGGGGGCAATTTGGTTGCTGGCCGACCTTGACAAATTGTCCCACAACACAAATAAATACATATCTCCATGAAGACATGTCGGAATCGGATGATCTTTAGATCAATCCTACGCCTCTCGACGAGAGGAATCCAAGAAAAATATCAGCTGCCATAAATAATAAGACCCACATGGAGTTTGGCCCTAGTTTCCAATTTTAACTTCTTTCCTTTTCTCTACAGTGCTTGTTGTCTTTAATGTCACCTATACAATCTCTTTTGTATTCTTTGTTCCTCTCTTTAGAGGTCACCTGGTGTCTTTTGTACAGTTTCCCTCTACATGCTGTCTTGTGACTTTGGGGTTGCCTCTCTTTTTTGCCTATTTAGAACAAGATCATTGTGTGGCTTGACAATATTTCTTCTTCTACAAATGTCCTTTATTTCCTTCCTTGTCAAAGAATAGGTTAATCACCGCTTGCTTGATGTGGCCTTTTTGTTTTTGATCCATTTTCTTTTGCCCTTATTTGCATTTGTGGGTATTATCATCCATGTTTGCACCACTTTGTTTGGGGTTCTATGAGTTAGTAGGAGGTTCAACGTTATAAGGTATAAGGTGCTGTAGTAGAATTGATTGCAAAAGAAGATTTATTGGCCACACTAAATTTACCATCTGGAGAAGTTCGTTCAACGTTTGAGAACTGCTTAGCAACAATTGGACAAATGGGTGCTATCATCACGAGGAATAGAAGTTCTGTTAAAGTTAGAGATAAATTTTGGTTGGGTAAGTGTTATGAGGCAAGAGGAGTAGCTATGAACCTTGTAAATCATTATTCTCCTTGTCTAGTACCCTTTTGAGTCTTGACCTATTGCCTTGGCCTCTCAATGATCCTTTACGCCATGTCTCTTTCGATTTGTCTCACCTCTTTTTTCCAGAAGCATTCTTGTGATTGTGTATAATGTAACTTAAACTCGCTTCATGTCCATAGTGCATTTGGTGGTGTCATTTTCTCCTTCCTTCAGCTTATTTTGATATCACTCTATATATTTGTTGAATTGAGCATAAGATGTAGCTAAATTTTGGTTCCATTACAACAAAATCTGGCACCTTTTGAGATAAAGTCCAAAAGATCAAGTGTGAGACCCACTGCACCTTAGAGGGTGCTACACCAACCCCCTCTTCTTGCTTTTGGCCAACTCATCTTTGGCTCACATGGGGTTCTTCTTGTAGGTCTTAGAGATCAAATGGCCTGGTCAAACCAAGTCAAGAGCTCTCCAAAGCTTCTAGTTGACACTCCACCAATCAAATGTTCTTAGGGTTTAAGTGGAAGATAGGATTGTTAAGTTTCTTTCGGGTGATCAAGGTTATAGTTCAAAGGGATTGTCCCCAAACATTAATGACCATGAGATTCCTTAGAGAGTGGAACCCTAGCAAAATTGTATGAATGATTTACCAAAGGTATAAGGTGATGGTGAATGAAGGATCAATCATTGATGCCTTAGCTTATCAATGGATTTCTGGGCATATGGAGTCAATTAAGGAGTAAAATTTCCAAGAGAGATCATGTATAAGATTCACAAGACGATGAGAGAGCTAAGCCTAAGTATCTCGATTCTCACCTCATCAATCATGAATCTAGGGAAAAGATACAAGCGCTAAACCAAGTCTCCAATTTTGTTTACCTAGGAGACTCAATCCTTGAGAGAAATGACAAGAGAAAGAGCTAAACTAAGGTCTGCCTCCCCCAGAGCGGTAGAATAGGGATCAAAGTAAGAGAGCTAAACCTAGGTCTCTTACCAATCCATCCTTTCATCATCGCCATGAAAACCAAGATACCATTCATCTTTCATAGCATAAACATAAAAATATGATAACTTGCTCATCAAAATTGCCTTGTGACCAGCATCGTCAATAACCTTTACTTTGACAAAGCTACCCTACATACTGGTGGGTAACAGGTCCAATTATTCTGTCTATGTGACTTAGTTTATGGGACAGGTGACAACTCTTTGAAACAACCCTACCCTTTACTTCTTCTTCGTCCCTCGATACTAACGAACTCTTTTGCACAGGGGCACAGTCTTATGTCTGAGAGAGGGGACTCATCCTTCAGCATCTTCTCTATTTTCCATGCTGTTACCCTCCACAGTCTCCAACTTTTGGATGTGCTTGTGGTTTTCATCCAGGTAAGACATTTGCTTCCACATCAATTTGTTGTCCAGGTGAGTCTCTCCTAGGGATTATACTATTCTAATTGCAGAGTGATAAAAGTGGGATCTAGCATGTATGCCCGGGATCCCAAATAATCCAACTTGTCCTTTTTGAATGTATGTGCACACAACACCAATGGTAGCTCATAAAGTCTTGGTTTTAACTTTTCTCTTCTTGGTGTTGAACAAAGTGGTTTGTCTAAGGATCTACCAAGCAATCAGGTAGCAATCTCTATCTGATTGCTACTTTTTCTGCCCAAAATTAGGAAGCGTTGTGGGGTTTCCAGGAAATCTGAAAACCATAATATATGAGTATGTATGTCTTTTTAAATCAGTCTCTGAGTTTCTTGATGGACAAGTGCTCATTTTTCTCAAATCGAGGGATGCTATCCTTGTCATCCCCAGGGATATCCACGGCATTCTCTACCCTCTGATAGTGTCTTCAGATGTGTTGTTTCGACATCAACGGATAATGAAAGGGCTTGAGTAGACCCTTGTTCATCATCTGATAATGCGACAACTTTGACTTCAAGAAGTAATGCACAATCTGAATAATATAACTGTAGATAGAAAATTCTTGTAATTTTTGTTTCCTGTCCAATAAGAGTTGTTGATCCAGTTATTCCTCAAAGATCTTTGCCCACTCTATGAATCTTCACTTGATTCGTACCTGGGTGATCAAGTAAATCTACTCAATTGACTAGCCGCAATGACCTTCCATCCTGAAAACTCAACAAATTATGATGTTTATTTATTTGTATCAGCCTTGGTAACAGTCAAGTGATAGGTGCAATATATTTCCGTTACCATGGTCCATGCATCTAACATTTCCCTGGTATAGTCTTTGCATTCTTTCATTTTGGGATAAGGGCAATTCTATCCCATAGTTCATCGCTTGGCTGTATTTTGAAGACCTTTGAGATCATCTTTGTGTATATGCAATTGTAACATTGACTTTCAAGTTCATGATTACTTTGTTCTCAGCATCACAGCATTTGGCAGCCGCAAACACGAACTTAGTGATTATCATGATTCGTAACTCTGAGATTGCATGTGACTTGATATAATCCTAAATTCCCAATAAGACTTGGGGGCACATTGTGCCAATTTTCTTATGCTTAATAGTTGCTCTGTACTAATGTTCACGTTGAATGTTGTTTTCTGTGTTGCTAATTGCCTGCTACCTTATGCTGTGCTGGTTGCTGTTTCGTTGTGTTGCTGTATTCAGTTGTGCCAGTGTCTCTATTTGATCCCTGTTGTCCTCATATACCTGCACATAGGAGAAAACAGAAAAAGGGACAATCATTGTTTCACTTACCTTTGATTATTCCTGTCTTCTCATCATTGGATCAACTATTGTCTTCTGTTTGGGTTGTCCATTCACTGCCCCCATAAGCATCATGCCCTGTCTATGCTCAGGCAAAGAACTTTTTCTCCCTACCATTCTGTCTTATCAGATATTTCAACAGCAGCCGACCACTAGGGCTTATTTATGGTGAATTCAAGCTTTTGTACATGTCATGGAAACACAACATGTACATCCATGTGGTATGAAATGTTAGAAAAATAGTCTCCTACAACTGTCCATAATTCTGTTGGAATGCTCCCTAAATTTTGGCTGCAGAGTGTCCAACATCCAATGAATGCCGTTACACAATATTGACATAAGAAAGAAATAAACATGATTTACTAGCATAAACAGTATAAGCAAAATATGCATAGAAATAACAGAATGAGTAGATTGCAGAAATATTAACAGACAATGAGATGAAGAATATGTCACAACTTTATTCAGATTAACAGTGTAGGAATCAATGATAATAACATCGTAGTCAATAACTACGACCTCAACCATTGGGATGCACCGTTTATAGTGAAAATCCAAGTGCCAATAGAAAACCCACTGTCACCATGTCTTCACTGCCCTTAATGTTCAATCAGTTACATTAAGACAGACTACAGCCCTTCTCAAAAGCAACAATGAACATGGATTCTTAAATACATTTTTGATGATGAAAATAGGAGGTTGTCCATATGACAACAGTATCATAAGCAAGGCTGCTTGGAAGAGGGAGTAGGAGAGGGAGCGAAAATTTTCAGAAGCTTCCGAGTCGGGAGTGTTTTCAGGAGCATTTTTTATATAATAAATATTTTTAACTATTTTGATGCATATATGTCAACAAAAGCATGTAGAATGATGAATTAGTTATAAAAAACATAAAAACATGGATTAAACCATATAACATCAATAATCTAGTAGTTATAATCTTCGTCAACCACAAGTCCACAACATCTCGATTCTCATCAACCTTAAATTTTCAAAGTTTCAAAATTCAATATATAACATTTGTCATCACTAAAGCTGTACTTGTAACCATTACCGAACTATAACAAAGAGTATCAAACATGAAATGAAATGTTTCACGAAGAATCATATTCACAATTCATTACCAATGAGTTATAATTGCCAACTTCAAACTTCAAACTTAAATTGTCGTATATTGATAATAGTATTGTCTTTCGGATTAATCACATTCTTGAGATTTGGTCGACGTTTCGAACCAACTAATGTGGTTCATCCTCAGGACAACGTCGACCAAATTTTAATGTCGACCAAATCTCAAGAATGTGATTAATCCGAAAGACAATACTTTTGTCCTATGTTGCACGGGTTCCCGCACCTGGGGGTGGGGTTCTCGAACCCGTCCCGGGTTCCCGCACCCAAGTATCGGATTCGGGTACGGGTTCTTCCCAGAAGAACCCAGAAGAACCGGGTTCTTCCATGAAGAACCGGGTTCTTCAAAAGAAAAATTTGGGTTCCTTTCCTTTAATGGGTTCTTGGATTCTTCGGGTTCTTCGGGTTGGGTTCTTTGGGTTCCTTTAAAGGCTTGCCAGAATGAATGTAGCAATTTCTTGCTGTTTCGGACTGTCCGCAACATGAGCCACAACTGTCAGTCCTCTTTTATACACTCAATTTGCCTCCTACAGCTGCGGCATAGTCCCTCCTCCTTGTTGTTTTCAAACGCTGAGCTGTAGGGCTTGATTCATGCCACTATTTACACAAAACAGCTCACTGTTCACTAAGGAACAGACCTCGGCCTCCCTATGCAGACTCCTGTACCCAACCGAAGCCCTAAACAGAGATGACAATGCCACAAACTTACCTCTACTCAGCCCAGACTTGTTAAATTTTTAATTTTTTATACTATATACTATAATATGAGAAGTATATGTTTCAGTTCTTTTAACCTGAAATAGTTGCAATTAGATTAATAAAGCGCAGAAAATCTTCATCATTTTTTGCATTAATGAATGGCATTACATAAATGCATTCATACACTGAATATAGCTTTGTTCTATTCTTTACAATATAAACTGTTCAGTGAGAATGTATTTCAACTCAATCATCTACACAACATTCAAGCCAGTTCATTATCTACCCTCTAACAATGGTGTTGCTTGCCCTTGCAATGTAATTTCACCATGGATCAACAAAATCCAATTAAATGGTTCAGAATTTGTTCAGGAAAAAGTAAAACAGTTCATAGTATATATATTTTAATTTTTGAAAAATTGAATCATTACATTAACATATAAATTCTGTGGTTTTTTTTAAGGCTTGTGGCTACATTAAAGTATAAATTATGGCTGCTGGCAGCATATATTTCACTGCTGTCCCACCAAACACACAAGGCAGCCCAATAAAATAAAGTTTAAAATGTTGAGTCTTTGAGAACTCAGAATACTTTAGGATTTTTGAGCGTACTCCTGAGTTTGTAGGAAACTTGGCTAGTGTATCTCAGTCAGCTGTGTGTGACAAAATCTGTCCCATACCATGATTCATGTTAATATGTAAACAATGAACAGTTTTTTGGTGATAAATTTTGAAATTTCAATGTCAATGTTGAATGTTCAATGATGTGCATGTTTAAATGATTATCATTAAAGTTTTCTTGTTTAAAGTTGAAAAAATATACAAATTCAAATTTCATATATATTATTAATTATAAATTTATAATTTATAAAATTTATAAAATATAATTATTAAAATTTAATATTATTATATTACCCGACGAACCCACGCACCCTGTTTCCAAAAATGCCGTCCCCGTCCCCGAACCCACGTTTCCTGGCAACATAGCTTTTGTCATATATTGTTTACAAAAAATACCATAATAAATATGAAAGAGTCAATAGTTATAAAAAGTACTAGAAACTAAGCCCCAAGGGTTAGCTCAGTTGGTTGAGTTCCCGTTGCTAAGTACCTTGCTAGTTGGGAGGTCACGGGGTCAAATCTCCTCGATGCCCTTGGGGTTAGGCCTTGTTTGTTTGGCTGGCAGGTAGATCCCTTTGGGTTGATTGGCCTAGATTTTCCCGTGGATGTAAAAGCAGTGTTGCGAACATCTCGATAACATCCTAATTTTATCTTGAAATCACGATTTGTTGGCCTAGCCGATGTTTGCCGATTTTTACCAATATTTTCCCGATTTTTACGATTTTTTGGTCGTGAACTATGTCTAGAACTAGAATGCTCATGACCTCCATGCAATGCCGCAGATGGAGGTGGTGGCAAAGTTGGTGCAACTTGAGCCCTACTAGTGGATTGGGGTGGCATTGTTGTTGATGTTGTTGCTACTGCTTGATGACCATCATCCTCATCGTCTAAAAGTTTTGCTTCCAACTGTTCTAACCAATGTTGCACGAAGCGGGAGTGAAGCGGAAGCGGAAGCGGAAGCGCGGAAGCATCATTTTCCAAAAATCTAGGAAGCGAAGCGTCCGCAGAAGCGTCTGCTATATATATATATTTTTATATTTTTTTGCATTTATACTCAAAACAAACATCCCAAATACCAAATTAATTGTAGAAGACATGAAAACATGCATACTTTTGCATAAATCAAGATAGATATGGCATCCATGATTCCATTGTAGTTACTAGTATGTACAACAATCATCTATATTCTAGCTATTACAAACATACATCAAATTTTTAAGCATATTATAAAACATAAAACATTTAAGCATATTATAAAACATAAAACATAGAGCATATTATGATTTATCTAGCAAGTGAGCAACTGTCAACATTTGTCATGTCCAAAATTCAAATAATAATGTTTACAAAATATGTCACTTGGTCACCGCCAAGCCAAAAAGGTTCAAAATTCAAATTCACAAGTCTACAAGTCTAATGAGTAATCTATGACAAAAAGTAGTAGATTGTGAATATATCTACTAATCTCTCCTCCTTCCACCACGAATAGAACGTGGTGGTGGGCCTCCATGTGGTGGCAATGAAGAAGATGGTGCCTGTGTAAGTCGTGGCACTGAAACTGATGAAGAAGAACCCCCTGCTGTTGGTGTTGAACCATGGAACCTAGGAACCAAGGGACCAGATGGGGGTGGGGGTGGTGGCATATCAACACGGTCATCATCATCCTAGAATTAGCAACTACCAAATTTAGAGGTTGCACTTGATTCAGAATGAGTTTTTTGTTTCTTGTTTTTTTGTTGTGCAACCATCTCTATTTGGATGTATTTTCTTCTTCTTCAGTTGAAATGTTTGGGCAAATTTGTACCCCCACAGAACCCTTTTTTTCATCACTGTCCAGCACCCCACAAAGATGCCTCCTTAGACGGGTATATGAACCACAATATGGTTTTCCTCCATGACAACCATGAAGGCACACAAATTTGTAAGATCCACCACCCTTTCCCCCATCAAGTTTGGTCACATAGTTCCACAAGGGTGTTGATGTAGCTTTCCCATCTTGTGTTTCAGTGTCCCCTTCAAGTTCATCCCCCTCCTCTTCAAATCCTTCCTCCTCATCATACATTGGGTCACTACGGTAACCTGTAAATAAAGGAGCAAGTAGAAACAATGGGAAAGAGTAGGAGAGGGAGGAGAAAAATACAATTTTTTTTTCAAAAAAACAAGGGAGTTTGGGGTTTGAACTTACCTCTTTAGCTCTTGTAGATGAAGTCCTCCAAGCTCTTGCTCCAAGCTCCTCCTCCTTCTCCTAGCTCCTCCTTCTTCACTCCTCCAAGCTCTCCTCTCTTCTCCTCTCCTTTCCTCTCTTCTCTTCTCCTCTCCTCTCTTCTCTTCTCCAACTCTCATAAACTCAAAGTGAGAAAATGAGGAATGAATGGGGGCTTTATTCTTTTCATTCCTCACCTTAACCTCACCCTAACCCACCCCCTTAAGGTTGAGTTAACTTAACTTTAAAAAAAAATTAATTTTTTTTTTGTTTTTCTCCCTTGGGCGCGCCCCTTTCCGCCGAAGCGTACGGAAGCGTGCGTGAAGCGCACGCTTCCTGCTCCGAAGCGCCACGCTTCGGCGGCCCGAAGCGCCGTACGAAGTGCGCTTCGGAAATTCCAGGAAGCGCAAAAAATTTTACGAATCGCGCTTCCGAATTTCCGAAGCGCGCTTCGGAAGGCGCTTCGTACGACGCTTCCGTATGGGGCGCGCTTCGGAGCTTCGGAGCGGGGGGGGGGGCGCTTCGTGCAACACTGGTTCTAACTATAAGGCTCCTTCAAATTATCTTCCTTCGGGTTGTTATCCCAAGTGATATATGCTCTATCAAATCGAGCCCACTCACAATAATGTGTCAACAACCTCAAGTTGTAGTGTACATAAACCAAGCTTTTTGCTCAGTTTTCATTGAGGTAGTTTCTTTTGAGATTGTGGATGAAGCTATAGGGGCTCCAACACCTCTTTGCAGAAGAAGTATTAACCACCTGCGAAAGCACTTTAACTGCCAATTTCGCCAATGGTCCCCCAGAGTCGTACATGTTCCATGGTCCACCATTCAACATGATCCAATCTATTTGTATCATCGATTGCATGCAAAGTACCAAAGATTCCAGTTTGACTGAAGTATTTGCTTAATTCTCCACACAATCTAGCATACTCCTCCTTGTCAAGGAATAGCTTGTCTATTGCTAGCATGTACCCATTTTGTACCTTTGGATTTGTACAAGGTTTTTTCCTAACCCCATCCGCAGTTGCAGGTTTGGCCAACCAAGATGGAGAGCAGTATTTTGGCGTAAGGACATATACCAAGGCATGGAGTGGAACATTAAGATTATTCCATCTTTTGACTACATGTTTGTGAATATGATCATACAAGATGACATCTTTCCACTGAACAATATCTTTGATTTTCCCTATCATGCTATCCATTTGCTCATACACCTCCCCAATCGCCGACACATTTGTATCTGCAAAACAAATCATGTTATAAATGGGCTTGGTGAATTGCAAAACATACTTCACACTTGCCCAAAATTGACCATCAAGAACAATGTCCACATCTTGAAAGTCTTCCTTGTCAGATGCGGTTGCAACCATGTCCTTTAATACTTGCCATGATACACTTGATAACATGCTAGCCAATGCCTTTCTTACCTTCAAAAGGCGCTTGAAGGTGAGGTAATAGATAGCAAATCTAGTCATTGCCATCTTCAATAGCTCCAATTTTAAGTGACTGCAAAAAAGGCCATGGTCATTGTTGTGATTGATAATAAATCGTATCATGTACTTGCCTCTCTTGTACAATGAACCAATCCATTTGTATTCAGGTTCCTTTATCTTAATAATGTCATGCATCAAAAGGTTCATTGTGTGAACCAAACACCCTGACCAAAATATGTTGGGGTATCTATCCTCAATGATTGCTCCCGTTGCCTTACAGTGAGAAGCATTATTAATAATGAATTGGACGACATTGTATGGCCCAATAGTTTCAATTGTTTGAATAAATGGTTCTACAATGTTGATTCTCGTCTTGAACTTATCTAAGTATTCATGAGATGAAAGGAAGACTGCACCAATAATAGAGACACCAAGAACACTTATCAATGACTTGCCCTTAACATTTGTCCAATCATTAGATATAATGGATACCCCATTTTCATTCCAAACATTTGTGAAATCACCCAAAGCATTTTTGATTTTGGCTTTTTCTCGATCAAGTCCCATGGTTCTAGCTTTGTCATACCTAGAGCTCTTGTATCCTTTAGGGCCATCATTGATGGCGGTAACCATTTCATGCCAATAAGGTGAGCGAAGAACATTGAATGGTATGCCACATGCAAAGAGAAACTGGTAAAATTTTGCATCCACGTCATCCCTACAACCTTGATCAAGGAGTTTTGATATTGTTCTATGCCTTAAAGGGATGTTTGTGCCTATGGCTGTGAATCCACTACCATGGGTGGATGCTGATGGAGTTCTTGTTCGACCACTGAATTCTCTGTGTGCTAGTGGCCTCATGTTCAACCTTTGATCTTTTTGATTTGTATTGTGCTTCCTCCTCTTGCCTTATATATTTGGCTCTTTGTTGTGTTGGCACATTTGCATAGGTTTTGATTCCTATTGGCTTATTTCCATCCCATGTCTTTTCCCACATAGATGCTTTCTCGCACGACCATATGGACCTATGCAAGTAGATTTGCAATGGGGGCATATAAATTTAGTGGTTCCACCCGCTTTCCTTCCTCCAAGCCTTGTAACATATTTCCACAAGGGTGTTTGGTCTATTTTGGTTTTCTTTCCATCATCATTTGGTAAATTTTGTAACTATGATTGGTCTTCATAATTATTATTTCTGGTCATTGATGTATTTGTAAGCATGTTCTTCATGCTCTTTTCAAAAGAAGGAAATTTGAATTTTAAAATTTAAAACTTTTGGCTTCAAAAAGATGAAGTTAGCCTAGTTAAAGGAAGGCACACATTCGACCTTCAAGATGCCTATTTAAGTAAATCTACCTCCTCTCCTAGAACCATTTGGATCAAATCATAAGACATTTCATTTTTCTGTTGAGCAATGTGAAGAAGACAAGAAGATAAGTAGGCCGAAAAGAAGAAAAACAAGTCATCTTTTTTCCCTCGCTCAACTGACTACAAGAGTTCGAGTTTTTGTAGTGATTTTCTGAGGTGGATCCGAAGTTCTCTATGGTGGCATTTGTGATCAGTCTGAGCTTTTTGTGGCATAGAAAGAGGTCGAAATTCGGCCCTAGTACAGACTTGTAATAGACCCTGACCGTGAGCACTTGTGGTTAGATTGAGGTCATTTTCACTTGGTGGATTGCCATCTTGGTGAATCTCTGTGAAGGGACCAAATCTTCTGTAGAAGAATCAAGTTCTGTGGTAGGAAGAAGGCCTAATTCTAAGCAGAGCTATTCAAACCAAGTTTTGTGGCGATATGACTTGACTAGGAGGATGGACCAGGTTGTTGGGTTTTTCCCCGTGTGGGTTTTCCAAGGGTAAATTCTTGTGCTTCTTGTTTGGATTTATTTTTATGATTCTACTGACATATTGTTTTATTGTTGTTCTCTGCGTAATTGTTTTATGATGAACAATAAATATAATAAGAGATCAATCTAAAAAAAATCATAAGAAACAATTATTAGTTTAGAGGGCTATCTAAAATCAACATCATCTTCACTTCTGTTATCCTCCTCCTCTTCCTCTTCGTATTCCTCCTCCTCTTCTCCATGGTATCCTAATCCGCCACTAACCACTTCTTCATCATCCTCATCACTTCTTCTGTTTCCCAACAACGTCATCATAGCCAAAAATTAGACCAACAAGATAAGGCTAAGCCATATACCCATCATGTTTGTTGAAGCTTAAGATTCTTGCTTGCAATAAAATGAGGGAGGAATGGGAAAGAGTAGGAGAAGAGAACATCTAGATTCTAGTAACTAGTTTTTACTTCTAGATTTGATAAATTCATTTAACATAAAAAGAATACGAATGTTACATGGTAAAAAAAGAATGGGATTAGACCCTATCTCTTTGGCTTTCCAATGGTGGTGGCATCTTGCTCTCACAAATGGCAGTGTTCAATCTCCCGTGCAAGCTCCCACAGTCTTATCTTCTCAATCCTCTCAAACCTTCTCCTCAAGGCTCAAATCCTTTCAATATCTCTCACAAACTCATAAAATGATTTTAACTGAGAGGTTAGGAGGCCTTTTATTCCCCTTGGCCCTCCCATTTCCCTCCAAAAACCAAAAATATCCCAATATGGGCTGCGTGCTAAAGGGTTGGGAGTGATTTCTTTGGCTGGGGAGCATCGAGGAGTGCCCAAGAGCATTTTGGATGCTTGCTGAACCTCTAAGGAGCGTTTCTTGGGCTGCAAGAGCGCACTTCGAGAACAGATGTCGGGGGGTGCTCCCTCGCAACCCTGGATATCCTCAAAGTCCTTAAGGAGAACTTACGGGTTGCACAAAATTAGCAGAAGATATATGCAGATCACAACAGGACCGAACACAATTTCCAAGAGGGAGACTTAGTTTTCTTGCGTTTATAGGCATACGGACAGTCCTCCCTAAAGAGGAAGGAGCAAAAAAGTTGAAACTTCGGTTTTATGGACCCTATAGAGTTGTATGGAGGATTGGAGAAGTAGCTTATGAGCTAGAGCCATGTGAGGAGAGAAAGATTTACAATGTATTCAGGTGTTGTGCCTCAGGAAGTTGCTAGGGCAACATATCACAACTTCAATCGAATTACCTCCGTTGGACGAGGAAGGGAAATTGACCCGAATCCCCTAGGAAATTTTGGATATTAGGGAAAGGAGATTGAGCAGTAGAACCATTATGGATTATGTGGTTTGATGGAGAGACCTACCAATAAAGGATGCCACACGGAAAGGATAACACATATTACAGTTTCCCAACTTGCAGTTGCTTGAGGACAAGAAATTTCAAGAAGGGAGGACCGTAATGTTATTTTTCCAAACCATAATAGTAGAAGGGATCAACTTAGTAGCCTACTCAGATTCTTGTAGGCTAAAGTTTGGAAAAAGGGGGATCAACTGGTTTAATTGTTTAATGAAAGCCAACATTTTAATAACAAAATAGAAGTGGTAAGTCACTTAATAAAAATAAAGTGAACCATGGTATTTCTAGCCACCCATAGTATTTTGATAGGAGGAAATAATTATAAAAAGAAAAGAGGCTCGAGGGCGATCATCTATGCATGATTTGAGAATTGAATTTTGTTAAAATTGGAAACTAGGGCCAAACTCCATGTGTGTCATCTTATTTATGGTAGATGATATTTTTCTTGGATCCCTATCATCGAGAGGTGTAGGATTGATCTAAAGATCATCCGATTCCGATAAGTATTCATGGAGTTATGAATTTATTTATGTTATAAGACAATTTGTCAAGGTCGACCAACAATCAAATAAACTCCACATGTGCTCAATGTTTTAGTATAAAAGGAGATGACTTGAGAATCATTTCACACACACTTCTATTTTGATTTCTCTCCACTTCTCTTGGGTTTTAGTGGAAGAGAAATCTAGGAGTGGAGGCCCTAGACGTTGGAGGAAAAGAGGCTGCCCTAGCCGCAACAAAGAAGGCAGGCCAGCAAAGCGATGGAAGGGTCCTATGTGTGGACCTAAAGGAGCTTAAGGAAGAAGCCTAACCCAGTCCTAAAGGCAGCCCTAACGCGGTCCTAAAGGCAACCCTAACGCAGTCCAAGAAGGCAGCCTTAACGCAGTCCAAGAAGGCAGCCCTAACGCTATCCTAAGGCAACCCTAACGCAGTCTAAGATGGCAACCCTAACGCTATCCTAAGGCAGCCCTAACGCAGTCCAAGAAGGCAGCCCTAACGCTATCCTAAGGCAAGCCCAACCTACACTATCTCAAGGGTATCCTAGCCCTGTTAAGATGAAGATAGACACTGTCCTAAACATACCAATGGTGCCCTAGACGCATGCCTAATGCGGTTGGAAGGGAGGACTGTTTTAAGGCCTAAAATAGGGCATCGAGTTGCTGAAAGGAGGCCGAGGGTAGGCAGAGTTGAAGAAGTGTTGTTTGGGGTAGCGAAAAGGTGGGCTGTAGGTGACAGTGTGGGACTGTGGTAGGCCGTAGTCCTAACCACCTCAAAACAGGGACAACATGGAGAGTTTGAGGGCTCAAACATGCCCAGGACAACAGTGCTAGTAAATGGGACAGTTGGGCTACATGGTGTTGCTAAGACACATGGGACAACAACAAGGTATGGCAAGGCTAAGGGGACAACAACAAGGTATAGCATGACTGTTAGGGACAACAGCTACAACAATATATCTAGGCAGCAGTGGCAAGGGACAACTGCATAGTAAATGGGACAACAAAGGAATGCTAAGGCAAACATGGGACAACAACAAGCATGGATAGCATGGCAAGCATGGTGCTGCAAGCACATGAGACATGTTGTATGTCAACATGGTTCAACATACCACATGGGACAATAATGTGGCAACATGATGCAGCTATGGCACGTGGGACAACTATGGTAACATGGTACAACAATGGCACATGGGATAGTTGTGGCAGCATGGTGCAACAATGGCACATGGGATAGCAATGCAACATAAGGTGCAGTAGTTTGATGTGTACAACATGGTCATGAGGTCCAGCATTGCGATGATGGGTGCAACATGGTGCAACATGGTGAGGTGCAACATGATGACGAGATGCAACATAATGATAGGTGAAGGAGTCACCTTGGAGAATCAGTTGAAGCAGCATGTCTTCAACTGATCTCATGTATCATCTTCTTAGAGATGATCTATGCTCTGTGTTGACTTCTGTTGTAAATGTACTCTCTCTCTCTCTCTCTGCACTGAACTATTGAAGAACATATAAGAAGAATTGATCAAGGGTTTCCCCACCTCGGGGTTTGTCCCTGGCTAGTGCCACATCTTATGTCCTCTTGTCTTGGCTTGTCTTTTGCGATTTATGTTTATGTTCTGTCTGCAGTTTACTTTAATGCTGATGTGATTGCTAATCTGGAAAAGATATTGAGCTAACTGTGAAAATTGAATTAAATTGCTCTAAGCATATAACATACCTAAAATTAACAAATTTCGAGCTCTAGTAGCTTACTATGTGAGGATAAACCCTTGTGGAGATCCTAGTTTTGGTGGTGAAACACCCACCCTAGCTAGTCAAGAGGGAGAACCGCGTCAGGTTCTTCATTGGCGTTCATAAAAAAAGAATGATCAAAGTTTGGAGACCGGAAGGAGAGTCCAATTGCAACAATGCACATTTCTTCAAGGAGGACGAGTTAGCAGCAACTCGCGCCACTTGAAGGAGGGCCAAATTGACAGAGGAGGGCCAAATTGACGGAGGAGGGCCAATTAACTTGGCAGGAAATATGGCTGGATTGTTTGTTAGAGATCAAATTTGTAGAGATTTGAATTGTGGGTGCCTGGAATTGTGGAGGCCAAATCATTCTGGAGCTATGGAGGATGAGTTAAGAGGGTCGAGTTGCTTTTCCAAAGGCATAGTCAGTTAGAGAGACAAATAAAAGTTGGAGTACCAAAAAGCCTTGCACTGGGTCGATTTATTGCAGAAGAAAGGAGAACGATTTTCTAGAAGCCGACTTGCCAGGGTTATTTCCCAAGAAGGCCGAGTTGTTCCAACCAGATCTTAATTTCTAAAGAGGCCGAATTGGAGCCAACCGAGTTTGCTAGAGGATTTGTAGCCAGGGTTAAAGCCAGAGAATTTCGAAAGGGAGACTGAGTTATCTCCAGTGGTAAATTTGCTAGGTTTTTCCAAAAAGTAAATTGATTTAAATCTTCTTCAGTATTATCAATAAAATTCGCTGGGTTTTTCCGTGGCATTTTCAATAAAAAATTGTGATTAGTCGTTTTCTAAATTTGTTGAGTTTTGTTATATTTTTCGACAAAATTATTTTTTGGGACTTTTCTGAAGAAGTTATAGTAGAAAAATTATAATTTAAATTAAAGGGGTTATTTTATCCAGGCAAGGTTGCTTGACTGAATCTGTGACTACTCATGAATCAGCTATCACATTCATCAATATGGGTACTGCCTCTAATCCAAATGTATCGAATGCATCAATCTCTCCTAAGACTACCTGCCCTTATCTCTTAAGCCTTGTTCTCGCAAGCATGCAGACCTTTAACTAGACAAACCGCTAGATCCAAATCTCCTATAACTCCCAAACATCTAATCCCTGACTCTCTTGTAGTGGCTAATCCCAACAACAATTACTCATATTCCGCTACGTTCTTTGTGGCTTCAAACTCCAGTCGATACAAAAGATGGATCATTTCACAATCTAGATATGTAAAAGTTACTCCAGCTGGTTATTGTCACTTGTGATTATTGTCATTATTGGTACTTTGCATGCAATCGATGATAGAGATAGATTGGATCTATTCTCTATCCTATCCTGCCTATACATATTATTTAAAAACTTTCCACTAAACTCAAGGACTATAGAATTAAGGCTTCTGTGATCATTTTCAAGTGTTTGAGACATGTTTTTGGCGATAATCACATCGAAATTCATTTGTCGACGTGTTTCGAACCGGCAAGTGTGGTTCATCGTTAGGACAACATGTCTCAAACACTTAAGGACTAGTCGACTTTGATCATTTGACAAGTCACATTTGAAAACATGTCTCAAACACTTAAGGACTAGTCGACTTTGATCACCGACAAGTCACATTTGATCATATGCTAAAAGAGATAAGACGTGATTGCAAAACATTAAGATTTTAAGTTGCACAAGAGGTCTTTTGATGTAAAAGTGCCACCAAAAGGTTTTGGGCATGAAGGTACTTAGAAATTTTCTTTTCTGTGAAAGGAATCCAGATTACAAGGTAGAGTGTTTTGATTATTTTTGTTAAACTTTGAAATCATTATCCAACCATCGGTTCACAGCTCTCTGTCCAGAGTATATTGACAGTGGGATGGTTCATTCTGTTTGTATACGAGTCCAAAAATTTAGTTTAACATGAGGGATGGCTTTATGTTTGTTTGTCAATGCTGATCATTAGTATTAGACAATTCTATATGGAATGGACAAAGTTTATTTTGTAAGCTTCTTATTTTATATTTGCAGTAGTTTTCGATGCAATAGAGTTGAGATTTAGTCAGAGTGCAGTATAATCTGGGTCTGTGTTTGTGTTTGTGTTGTTAATCTAATAGGCGTTGGTACTCAGCTGTAGTTTCTAGTATATCTTCTATTTCTAGTATCTCTTGATGCATTGGAATTTTGTAGTTGAGATCTGGTCAAAGTACGACATAGTCTGGCTTCGGATGTAAACATTGCCTGTGATTAGTTAACTTGAAAAAGACACTAATAATTTAATTATGTATTTTTGATCCAGTTAGATTGAAATTGCTTGTGTAACTTGTTTGTTGGGAAATTTCTAACTTAAAAACACATCCGTACAGATATGCACACACGCACACAAATATATGCAGAGATGTACATAGTACATACATATTATTAAGGCATGTAGCTGGTTTTAAATGTTTGAGCATCCAAGTTTATATGTATTGATTGTTATTTCTGTGTTGATTTTGGGATGTGGATGCTTGTATGTTTTGCAGACTTTGAGAGTAACAACTGTAGGAATTGAAATTGTGGATTCAAAAACTAGAGACCTGCGTTGGTGTTTGGATTTCAGAGACATGGATTCTCCTGGAATCATTGTCTTATCTGATGCATATGGAAAGAAAGGTGAAGAGGGTGGGGGATTTGTTATTTGTCCCATGTATGGAAGAAAATGCAAAGCTTTTATGGCAGCTTCTGGTGCCTCAAACACAGCAATTATATCAAAACTGGTACAGTTGATTAACTAGATAATGTTGCATATGTTGAATTATAATCGCTTGAACATTGGACCACATAAAAGACATCCTTCAGTGCGTGTTCGAAGTGACTGAATTTTTTGTTATCCTGTAGTCAAAATGCTTCTAGATGACTTCTGTCGCAAAAGTGTCGTTATATTTTAGGGTCATTATATATTGTTTGCTATTTTGAAGAATATATTTATCTGAGATAGTCCATGGTTTTATTGTGATTTTGATGTTCTTGTAGATAAAAACTCCAAAATCGCTATTGGGAATAATGGTTTCTCTGGACAATTCTCAGTCTATGGGTGCTTCAGGCTTTCTGAAGCAAAGGGGTGAGTACTCAATGATTTTTTTTGAGGCTGTATCATGTTAATCTTTATTTTTACAGATACATAATTATTTGGTTGTATATAGTGAAAGATCTTTTATCTTTGGTTAATGCATAAGGAGCCCCCTTGGTATCAATATCTTGTTGTATAGGTTTATGCAGAGTTCTAGTCTTTAAGAGATATTTCATTATCAATTTTTTAGGAGTCCCTTGTTCATATCAAAGAACTTGGCATTTCATTTGAAATTGTACTCGCAGAACTTGAAAACATAAAGGAACAACTGTTTTTGAAACAAGTGTTAATGCCCATCTTTACTTAAATTTTTGTGCTCAATTGCTTCTCTTATTGAACTTAGAGAAATGAGGTGCTCTCACAGCCAGGGGTGCAAGAGATGTCCATGTCTGCCCATGCATCCATGGCTAAAGCTAATAAAATAGAATGATGAAAATTGGGGTTTTTTGATGTGTAATGTAAAAAAACTGACTTTTTATTTATTTGAATTAAATAGCATAGTATAGATCCATCTTAACTTCAGATCCTTTAACCAATGGGAGTTTTACAGTTGTTTCTTTAATCCCTCTCAGTGCTTAATAGATCTGGGGTTAAGATGGATCTATGCTAATACATACCTTTGCACCACCACTGATCCCTGCATGTGGTTTAGCTTATGCCATTTTACTCTATGATATCCACAACAAACTGCCTATTCTTTACAGTTTTGTATGGATATATTTCTAAATGGGCAGAGACTAAGAACCTCTAGGCCAAAGCTTAAGTTAGTTTCAAAAGGAACCAGTGTACTTGTGACAACATATTTATTCTTGTAACCATTACTGATGTAGTTGCCAAGGTACTAATCGTTTCCAAGTTTCAAGGTTTTGGGGCTTCTCATATAAGATGATTGTTGACTGCATTCATGCTAGAATGGGCATTACTGATGAAATGCATTTTACCGTAGGAGTAAAGTAGGGGCGAGCACTTTCAGTCACACTCTTTTGGCTTTATATTCATGAACTAGAAGATATCATTTCAGAAGTTGTGGAAGAGAGATGATTGGCATTCTCTTTGGGATATCATTGCCATTTGTTGTTTGTTGCTAGCATTGTTTTGCTATATCACGCGATATCAGTCTTTAAAAGCAACTTGATATTTTTAGTACATCCTATGATGATTATGGTTTATGAGTCAATCGTGATAAGTAAAAAACTTTGGCTTTTAACGTGATAATGTAAACAGTTGTCCACTATTCGTCTCACATAAAAAAGGAATCATATGGAAGTAGTAATAACTTGCACTTGCTTAGCAATAAAATCAAGGTTTATGAAGGGATACACAAAACTAACAACCTTGGAAAGACTGTTTGGGACAAGATTTGCTCTTACACACTTTAATGACCTCTTGTATTCTAAATTCTTTATGGAAGTACAGCTGGGGCCTATGTGCAAGGCAGATAGGTCGGAGCTGCATTGAGAGGGTCCTCATGAGTCATTACTATGTTCTGAAAGCATATTCATGCCAATAAAACAATTCTGTACTGATCATCTTAGATGAATTTGGTGTTTGACCTCTCTTCACCTCCATGATTTTCTGCATGGTGATCAGGCTGCTATTTGTTGATGACTTTTTCCTCTTATTTCACACAGCAGCAGTCTTCAAAAGCAACTCGATATGCTTAGTTCATTCTATGATGATCATGTTATATGAGCCAATCTTGGTAAGGAGAAATCTTTGGTGTTTAACATTTGTAATAGTTGGTGGAAGTAGTAACGTCTTTCACTTCCCTGGAGGTGGTATTCTTTGGCTTGTGAGAAGAATTAAAGTGCTTATGGTGTAACTGATTCAATGAAGAGAAACTGAGTTTGGGATTGGAGGAAAAAAGACTTAGTTACAGTCATGGTACCCTTCATATTCATCCGTAGATATAGCATGGTACAAGAAAGGTTTTTTAAGAAATGAGACCAATTTACAGATGATGGTATATGTTTGGATGATGAGGTCCAAGCAGATGGCCTTATGGGGCTGCCTATAGTTACAAATCCTACAATTGAGTCACAATTTTGAAAGTTGAGATCAATGAGTACCTTGAATCTATGTTGACTGAGGATCTAGAGGAAGCTGAGCACGCTGAAGACTTATTGTAGAAAAGAGAGAATAGTGCCCCATTGATTTATTTCATGATGTAAAGTTATAATAAATAGGAGAGAGGGAGGTGTGTTTTAAGTTACATAACATCCAATAGGTAACTTCTTAATTAATGACTTAATAAATTATAACATTACAGTATGACCTCTTCATAGCTGACATTAACAAAATTCCTAAGATAGAACAATATATACTCGCAATTCTCAGTCACATGCCTAACATAACAGGCAATATAGTATGTGGGGTAAGTAGAAATTGCAAATTAGATACTGACAAGTAATAAGTAACAAATTACAAATTGAAAATATATTTCTCTATTTCATGTGTAATGTTTAAATGTATTTTAGTCGTCCATTTGATAAGATGTTTTCTTTTGTTGTGGATTTGATTGAATTTTGTTCTGTCTTCTGAAATTTTTATGATATTTATTGCAGCGGAAATATTTTATTTTGGCATGGTATGCATGCTTGGGATATTTATAACCATAGTAAATAGGGATTATTTGATCAGTTTTTAAATTACCATTAAATTTTGATGCATAAGTTGATTTTAGCTTGGGCTCCCTCTCATATTTTCATGTTCTTTTTCAATCTTCATGATTTTTCAAACCGGATGGCTGTATTGTCTAATCCATCTTTTATTGGGCTTTGTGAGTAGCCAAGGTTGCAGTTGGTGCAGAAGAAACTCCATTAGGGGAATGGTCTGTGACAAGGCTACGGTCTGCTGCTCATGGAACTGCTAACACCCTGGGGTTAACTTTGGGTGTTGGGCCAAAAGGTGGGCTGGGTGAGAAGGGTGATGCTGTATCTAGGCAACTTATATTGACGAAAATGTCGCTATTTGAACGTCGACCAGACAATTATGAGGTTAGTATCTGCATGATGTTTTGGGCAGCATATCTTCAGTGATATGCACTTTATACTATTGTTCAATTTACAGGATGCCAGATGGTCCTTCTGGCAATCAAATCAAGTGAGTTGAATTGGATATGAAATATATAAATTGATGAAATAATAGTTTAACTTATGGGAGAAAGGTGCAAACCTCTGCCTCTACTACTGTTTGGCTCTGAAGTGTTTTGGCATACTAAGTTTCAGGAATCATGATTAACTCAGGGCAGACAAAACATTAAATAATAGAAGCATGAAGGTTAGTATAGGCAAAATTTCACAGCCATGAGAAATCAGGTGAGCTAATAATTTGTTCTTGAACAGACAAACTGGGGAAATATAATATTTACAACTCATGAAAAGTGCAAAGTAAAGGCAGAATCGAAAATGATAATCCCGAATCCCAACTTTTTTGTTGCAGGAAATTCACTCTGTATAATACAATTGTTTAAAGGATTTTTATAGGACTTCCAAGTATATCTAGGGTAATTTCGTTAGGTTTTCTCAGAATTTATGCTTAAAACAATGTTTGTAAGCTTGTGTTAATTTTGAATGCAGGCAGTCATTGTTCGACCATTGTCTGCTGTGGGTGCTCTTGTTCGCTTTGCTGAGGAGCCACAAATGTTTGCTATTGAATTTAATGATGGATGTCCGATTCATGTAAGTACAAGCAAAAAAGGTTCAATTTTTTTGCTAACAACACCTTGCAATTTAACCATTTTGATTTTTATGGCTTTGCATATTCAGGTCTATGCAAGTACTTCCCGTGACAACTTGCTTGCAGCAGTTCGAGATGTTTTGCAAACAGAAGTAGGTGGATCTAGTCTTTTAACAACTCATATTTCATCTGAGATCACTGTTCGGGTTGCAGTAATTTAGTTCCATGGAAAGAATCCTGTTTTGCTGAATACCTTTGTTCTCAACAGTCTTGAGCAAAATCTCTCAAGAAGTGCAGCAATTGGGCACATTGTGGACATCATTGTGGTTTTATTTTTGTTTTTTTTTTCGTCATTCATGGTTACATATTTGATCAGGAAAACATGATTGCGATGTTACTTGTGTGTCAAAATGTTTTTTCTAAAATTTTGCAAAAGAAATACTCAAACTGTATCCATTTCATTAAATATGTGCAGAGACAGTGCCCCATTCCCATTTTGCCAAGATTGACTATGCCCGGCCATTGTCTTAATCCTCCCTGTGGAAGAATTTCACCACAGCCTCAACAAGTTGCAAGTGCAGCACAGCGTCTTTTTGCGGATATCGAAGGTGAGGCTATGCATCTGAAACATCTAGCAGCTGCGGCCAAAGATGCTGTAGCTGAAGGTGGATCTATTCCTGGTTCAAGAGCAAAACTGTGGCGCAGAGTCAGAGAATTTAATGCTTGCATTCCTTATAGTGGAGTCCTGCCTAATACAGAAGTCCCAGAGGTGGCATTAATGGCCTTGATGACAATGCTTCCAGCCCCCCCAAACTTACCACCAGAATCACCACCACCACCACCTCCTTCTCCCAAAGCATCTGCAACTCTTATGGGTTTTATTGCATGCCTACGTCGCTTGCTGACATCAGTTAGTGCAGCTTCAGCTGTCCTGTCAATTCCTGCTGCTGTAATCAGAATAATGGGTTTGCTGAGAAGTGGTTCAGAAGGAGTGGCAGCAGAAGCAGCTGGGCTGGTGGCCATGCTTATCGGAGGTGGTCCTGGAGAAACAAATTTGCAATTGGATTCCAAGGGTGAGCATCATGCTACTTCCATGCACACAAAATCAGTGCTATTTGGTCATCAAACTTACATAACTATCCTTGTCAATAGACTCAAGCCAGTGTCAGTATCACCTTTGCTATCAATGGCAATGGTGGAAGTTCTTGAGGCAATGCTATGTGAACCTCTGGGTGAGACAACACAGCTTGCTACTTTTGTGGAAATGTTGCGTCAAGTCGCTGGCTTGCGGCGTCGATTGTTTGCATTATTTGGGCATCCTGCAGAAAGTGTAAGAGAAACTGTAGCAGTGATCATGCGGACAATTGCAGAGGAGGATGCTATTGCTGCTGAGTCGATGCGTGATGCTGCATTACGTGATGGTGCTTTACTGCGACATCTGGTACATGCATTTTTCCTTCCTGTTGGTGAGCGTCGGGAAGTTAGTCGGCAGCTTGTAGCTTTGTGGGCAGATTCCTACCAGCCAGCTTTGGATCTACTGTCACGAATGCTTCCTCCTGGGCTTGTTGCATATCTACATACACGTCCAGCTGAGGACAATAATGATGATGGGCAGCTACAACTTAACCAGGCAGTAACTTCTAAACGTAGGCAGAGGCGCATTCTTCAGCGTAGAAAAGGTCGTATTGCGAGGGCAAAGGGCGCTAGTGATTACACTCCAGCTTCTTCTAACAAAGTAGAAGATGTTTCTTCTTCTGAACCTTCTAAACACATTCATGGTGCTATATCACGGGCTGCAGATGGCTTCCTGCACTCAAATGGAAACTCACAGTTGGGACAGGGTTCAACTTATTCTGCTGGAAACTCTGTTGTGCCTATAGTCAATGCAGTTGCTTCTGTGGGAAATACTGGTTGTGATGATGCTCCAGCCTCTGTGCCTTTCAAAGGATCTTCTTTTCCCGCATCTTCACAGTTGGGGAATTCAATTACTTCAGACTCAGTTGAATATGATGCCAACGCAGGGATTTCTTCACAATTGATTTTTCCTGCACCGGCACAAGTGGTTGTAGAAAATACACCTGTAGGCTCTGGCAGACTTCTCTGTAACTGGCCTGAATTTTGGAGGGAATTTAGTCTTGATCACAATCGTGCAGATCTGATATGGAATGAACGGACAAGACAGGAGCTAAGGGAGGCCCTTCAGGCAGAAGTTCATAATTTAGATGTTGAGAAAGCACGCACTGAGGATGTTCTTAGTCTTGGAGGTCACACAGATGAGGAGAGCTTGGGCCAGGAGACTGCAATTCAATTATCTTGGAATTATACAGAATTTTCTGTTCGATATCACAGTTTGTCGAAAGAAGTATGTGTTGGACAATATTACCTACGTCTTTTGCTTGATAGTGGAGCTGGAGGCAGAGCTCAGGATTTTCCTCTGAGAGATCCAGTTGCTTTTTTCAGAGCACTATATCACAGGTTCCTTTGTGATGCTGATGTAGGACTTACTGTTGAAGGTGCAGCTCCAGATGAGTTAGGTGCATCAGATGACTGGTGTGATATGGGAAGTTTGGATGGTTTTGGTGGGGGTGGAGGTTCATCTGTTAGGGAACTTTGTGCAAGGGCAATGACAATTGTTTATGAGCAACATTATCAATCAATAGGTCCTTTTGATGGCACTGCACATATTACTGTGTTACTTGATAGAACAAATGACAGAGCACTTAGACACCGTCTGTTGTTACTCTTGAAGGTAGCATTCAACCGTCTGTTTGCATGTTGAATTGGATTTATACTTAATTACTGTCTAGGGATTTCTCCCCTATGGTTGTAACTGTATACTGTATTTAACATCTTTGTTTCAGCATCTTCTAGTTCTATCAGTTTTATTGGCAAGTTGTTAACATTAAGTCATTTGTTGTTCTTTTCTTTTGGTGGCCATGACAAACATTTAGCTATAAAGGTTTAAATTTCATCTCATGCATGCTATCAAAATATGTTACCTGTTAGTGTATCAATTATGTTCGAACAGGTGATTGCTGTTATTACAACTCATGTAGGATTACTTTCTGAAATAATCTCGCTCCTTTGACTTGGTCTGGTCAATAATTTTCTTTCAAGGTTTCCTATATTTTGTCTATCCAAGATTTTGCTAATGCTTTGATAGTTGAGCTGGGCAGATCTATGCAGTGAAACAACTTTATTCTAATACTATGTGTAAGAGGTTTCCTGTCTGGAAAAGTGAATTTGATGTATGTTACAGGGTTTGGTAGTGTGTGTTCATACACCAGTGATCTAGTCTTTGTAATCACAGCTAATTTCGTGTTAATTTGAGTTAGGTGCATCAGATGAGTTAGGTGCATCAGATGACTGGTGTGATATGGGAAGTTTGGATGGTTTTGGTGGGGGTGGAGGTTCATCTGTTAGGGAACTTTGTGCAAGGGCAATGACAATTGTTTATGAGCAACATTATCAATCAATAGGTCCTTTTGATGGCACTGCACATATTACTGTGTTACTTGATAGAACAAATGACAGAGCACTTAGACACCGTCTGTTGTTACTCTTGAAGGTAGCATTCAACTGTCTGTTTGCATGTTGAATTGGATTTATACTTAATTACTGTCTAGGGATTTCTCCCCTATGGTTGTAACTGTATACTGTATTTAACATCTTTGTTTCAGCATCTTCTAGTTCTATCAGTTTTATTGGCAAGTTGTTAACATTAAGTCATTTGTTGTTCTTTTCTTTTGGTGGCCATGACAAACATTTAGCTATAAAGGTTTAAATTTCATCTCATGCATGCTATCAAAATATGTTACCTGTTAGTGTATCAATTATGTTCGAACAGGTGATTGCTGTTATTACAACTCATGTAGGATTACTTTCTGAAATAATCTCGCTCCTTTGACTTGGTCTGGTCAATAATTTTCTTTCAAGGTTTCCTATATTTTGTCTATCCAAGATTTTGCTAATGCTTTGATAGTTGAGCTGGGCAGATCTATGCAGTGAAACAACTTTATTCTAATACTATGTGTAAGAGGTTTCCTGTCTGGAAAAGTGAATTTGATGTATGTTACAGGGTTTGGTAGTGTGTGTTCATACACCAGTGATCTAGTCTTTGTAATCACAGCTAATTTCGTGTTAATTTGATCTTTTCCTTAGATACATCATTTCTCTGGTGACAGGAAAACATTCTCAAAATTCTGATCTCCTATTGTATAAGCAAAAATATGAGTATGTGTGTGGACTAAGAATGGTGATTTTTTTAGTTTTGTGTTCTTACTGTCACTATCTTCTGGGCACAGGTACTGATGAAAGTTCCAGCAAATGTGGAGGCATGCGTCTCAGTTGGCGGTTGTGCATTAGCTGTAGATCTTCTCACAACAAGTCACGAGGCATCGGAGAGGACATCAATTCCTTTGCAATCCAATTTGATTGCTGCCACTGCATTTATGGAGCCACCCAAGGAATGGCTTTTTGTTACCAAGGATGGTGTGCAGGTTGGACCCGTTGAAAAGGATGGGGTAAGAAGAGCTTGGTCGAAGCAAGAGATTGACTTGAACTCGAGGTGCTGGGCTTCTGGAATGACAGAATGGAAGAGAATGCGTGACATACGTGAGTTGCGATGGGCCATGGCATCTCGTATCGCTGTTCTTACTCCAGTGCAGGTATACATATCAATTCAGATACATTTGTAAAACCCTAATAATTTTTAAGAAACCAAATCTTTAATCTTGACATCAAGAAACTGGAAAGACATCACTCTGGGCACATGCTTTAGGAGTCTTCAAGTTCCCGTAACTGCTCTAAATGCTGCAATGAATATAAAGGTATGGGGCATCTGCTGCCACTGGAAACTT
This sequence comes from Pinus tabuliformis, assembly GCA_031772625.1. Lineage (NCBI taxonomy): Eukaryota > Viridiplantae > Streptophyta > Pinopsida > Pinales > Pinaceae > Pinus > Pinus tabuliformis. The sequence goes on along the minus strand of CM062816.1, from coordinate 1,107,155,976 downwards.
GTCCAATTGATATGAGAGTATATTGTGATGTGTTTTCTAGATATACCTGTATATGAACTACTTGTCCAAAAATGTGTGCAACCATCAGTCCCTGAGTGTTAAAAAACTGTGACCATGTGTCAACTTTGAAAAGAATTCCAAACCGTTGATGGACCGACCAACCAGTGCATCCTGTAATGTACCCATGAACCATCTCTGATAAATGCCCCAAATGGATTTCAGAGAAATCCATTTTGGGTGCGAACAGGCTTAAAGCATTAACATTTGGTAAATTTCATTTGTAACCTTGCAAACAGTCAGAAGACTTTCATCTGGAGCTGGCACCATTTTAATAAGGTCCTTTGGGAATTTTTTGACCCTTTTTGGACATTGCAAAGAAACATGAAGAAATGACTTCATCTTTCCCAAATTGAAGGGCAAACTTTCCAACAATGCATTGACATGTGTCATATGTCATCCATCAAATAAAGCAAAAAGCGCTGGATCAGGTTTTGGCTAATTTTAGTGTGTGGCCACTTTTCCAACCTACAACAGGGAATGAAATCACTTCCCATTTCTTCCCTTGGGAAGGCAGTTTAAATGTCTCCCAATGATGAATTACATGCCGATGTTAGTTGTTGCAGAGATGTTAAAATTGGCAACTAGCGCCAAATTCTACCTTGGAACAACTCATTTGATGGAGATGATGATTGCATTGGATTCCTATTTTTGAGAGGTCCAAGATTGATATAAAGATCATCTCATTCGGACAAGCAGAAGTGTGATTTTGAAATGAGTTAATATTATGTAAAAATTAGTTAGTGTAGTTTATTAAGCAAAAGGGCCTAATCAAAGATCATGCCCATTCACCAAGAGGCCCGGGCTATATATTGCTTTAGGTGCCTCTTGGTGAACGGGCATGATCTTTGATCATGCCCTTTTGCTTAATAAACTACACTAACTAATTTTTACATAATATTAACTAATTTTTACATAACATTGCCTTCCTCTCGAAAGAATGCTTTGTCCTCAAAGCATACGTAACGACGGATGTTGTTGACAAAATGCTTCGGTCTCCCAAGAAGCTTCTTCTTCGGGTAAGTCCTTCCACTTGATCAAGTATTCCTTGATTGTACGATGTCGAAGCTTCCTTTCTCTAGTAGATAAAATACCTTCTGGTTCTAGAATGACCCTTCCTTCATCATCCAGGGATGGAAGCGTTGTTTGCGCAGATTGATGGTCGCCTAGTGCCCTTTTAAGGCAGGAGACATGGAAGACGTTGTGAACACGACTTTTCTCTGGAAGGCTTAAACCATACACAACTTGGCTGATCTTTTTGTTGATCTGATAAGGTCCATAGAAATTTGGTGCCAATTTGTTTTTCCTTTTTGTTTTAAGGACAATTGTTTGTATGGTTGGAACTTGACAAACACCCATTCTCCAACTTCAAACTCTCTTTCGGTTTTGTTTCTGTCTGCTTGTTGCTTCATACGATTCCTCGCATTATTCAAGTTTTCTTTCAGTATTTGGACAATTTTTTGGGTTTCTTCTAGTTGATTTTCAACAGTAGGTAGATTTGTCCGGACAATAGCTAGATTCTTCCATTTTGGGGGTTCATATCCATACAAAGCTTGAAATGGCGTCATTTTTGCTAACGTATGATAAGTAGAATTATACCACCACTCAGCGAGATGCAACCATTGAGCCCACTTATTTTGTTTTTCTGTAGCGTAGCAACATAGGTAGGCCTCCAAACATTTATTGACAACCTCTGTTTGTCCATCTGTTTGAGGGTGATAAGCAGAACTCATATTTAGGTGGGTACCTATGTGGTTGAACAACTCTTTCCAGAAATTACCCTTGAGTTTGGCATCTCTATCACTCACAATGACTTTCGGAAAACCGTGTAATTTATATATATTTTTGCAGAATATTTCAGCAATTTGTTTAGTTGAGTATGATTTCTTTATTGCCATAAAGTGAGCATATTTGGTGAGTCTGTCGACCACTACAAAAATCTTGTCCTTGGCTTCAGATACGGGTAATCCTTCAATAAAGTGCATCGAAATTTCTTCCCATTTCTAATTCAGAATGTTTAAAGGGTGAAGTAATCCAGGTGTCATAATATTTTCACTTTTATTCCTTTGACATGTGTCACACTCTGCTACATACTTCTGAATATCGCGACTCATTCCTTTCCAAAAGAAGGATTGACGTGCATTGTAGTAAGTTTTAAAGAATCCTACATGTTCGGCTGACTGTGAATCATGTGACTCCTTGAGTATCTTAAATTTAAACTTGAAATTTGCATTTAGATAGATTCTTTCCTTGTACCATAGAATATTGTTCTTCCATTCAAATTTTGAGTTGTTGGGAAGGTTATTGATTATCACTGTTATTTCTAGATCCTTGGCATACTCACTTTGAATCTCATTAAGCCATTCAGGGACAACAACCGAGATTGCAAGTAGTGTTGGTTCATCATCTTTCCTGGATAGGGCATCTACTACTACATTGTCTTTTCCCCTTTTATGTAGTATTTCCATGTCAAAGGAGGCAATTTTTTTCAATCCATTTTTGTTGTTATTCGGAAAGTGTTTTTTGTTGAAGGAGGTGCTGGAGACTATTATGGTCTGTTCGAATGGAGAACTTACTTCGCAAAAGATATTGCCTCCACGTAGCTAGTGCGTGCATAATAGCGATCATTTCTTTGTTGTATGTGGACTTGAGGTGTTCTCTTTTATTGAGCTTCCTACTTTCAAAAGCTATTGGATGCCCTTCTTGTATTAACACTGCACCTATACCAAATCCGGAAGCATCACACTCAATGATAAATGGTTTAGAAAAATCTGGTGTTGCCAATACGAGGGGTATTAGACATAACTTCCTTTAATTTTTCAAAACACCTTCCTGCTTCCTCATCCCATAGAAATGAATTCTTCTTTAAAAGGTTTGTCAGAGGTGCAGTTATATGTGCATAGTTTTTAATAAACCTTCGGTAATATCCAGTCAAACCTAAGAACCCTCTTAGCTTGGATACATTAACAGGTTTGGTCCATTCTTTTATAGCTTTGATTTTATTAGGGTCCACCTTTACGCCTTCATGGGATATAATGTGTCCAAGGTATTCTACTTCTTCCTTTCCGAAGGTGCATTTGGATTTTTTTGCATAAAATTGATGCTCTTTTAGTAGTGTAAGAACTTTATCCAGATGTTGTAAGTGCTCCTTCCAAGTTTTACTGTAAATTAAAATATCGTCAAAGAATACTAATACAAACTTCCTAAGATGTGGATGAAATAATTCGTTCATAGTTGCTTGAAACGTTGCTGGTGCATTGGTTAACCCAAACGACATTACTTTAAATTCATAGTGACCTTCGTGTGTTCGGAATGCCGTTTTTGGTATGTCTTCCAATCTGATTCTGATTTGATAGTAGCCTGACCTTAAGTCCAATTTTGAGAAGTATTTTGCGCCATGTGGCTCATCTAACATTTCGTCGATAAAGGGAATTGGGAACTTGTTTTTAATTGTTATTTTGTTCAATCCTCTATAATCAATGCATAGCCTGAATGAACCATCCTTCTTCCTTACCAATACCACTGGAGCAGCATACGGACTTTTACTTTTTGAGATGATCCCACACTTTAAAAGGTCTTGGATTAATCTCTCAATTTCCGTTTTTTGGTGATTTGGATATCGATATGGCTTGATGTTGATGGGGTTTGACCTTGCTTTGACTTCTATTGTATGCTCAATTTCGCTGTTAGGAGGCATTTTCATAGGTAGGTCTTTAAATACTTTTTCATGCTTCTAAATTAGATCTTGTATCTTTGGTGATTCTTCACTGATCATATTTGCAGATAACATTTCTAATTGGTGACATTGTACTACATAAGCGGGTGCTCCTTTTCGAATCATCTTCATCATTTGAGATGATGATACAATTTGATTCTCTGGTGCTTGGAATCCGTGTAATTTGTACCTCTGACCTCCCCATTTAAATCTTATGGATTGTACTTGATGGTTGGCAGCATAAGTGCCTAGATTTCGTAGCCATTGGATACCTAAGACTACATCTACTCCACTTAATGGTATAGTGAAGAATGGAGATTCTAAATTAAAGTTTTGAATCTGCAATTTGACCTTATGGCATTTCCCCACCTTTTCAATCTTCTTACCATCAGCTACCATCACTTTCATGCTTGGTAAGGGAAATAAAAAAATATTGAGTCTCTTTGCCACGGTTGCATCTAAAAAATTGTGTGTGCTACCAGAGTCTATGAGAACCACTACGTTGTTCTTCTTTATATGTCCTTTCAACTTTAAGGTCTGAGGTTGTGATATCCTTGTCATAGCTGATAGTGACACTTGCGGAATACTTTTGTCATCTAATTCTGGTGAAAATTTTGGGGCATCTTCTGTTTCTTCTATGTCAGAATCCTCACTGTTTGAATCGTTAGTTGCTTCACAATTATATAGGTTCTTTGGTTCTTTTCCTTTAGCACACCTATGTTTGGGGTCCCACTTCTCACCATAGCGTTTGCATTTGCCTTCTTTTATCCTTTGTATTTCCACATTAGATTTTTCACCTTCACGATAATGTGGTGGAACATATCTTGTATTATTTGGGTCCACATACTGGGGTACTCTTCGTCTTGAATATACTTTTTCCGGTTTTGACCATAGTATTTGTTCAAATTTATTTTCAGTAGTTTTTGCTTTTCGTCCTGCTACTTCTATTGACTTAATGTCAAGAAGGTCAAGTTCTACTTGTAAATGAGTTTTAAGTCCGGAAATGTATGATTGAACTAGACGAGACTCTGATAACCCAGGTACTCATGTCACTAAGGTTTCCCATTCTTGAATGTAATCATCCACACTTCCTTTTTGTCGTAATTTGATGAGTGATGAAAAAAACTCTTCTTCCCTTACACCTTGGAATCTTTTAAAGAATGCATCTTTAAATTTCCTCCAACTGATGGCGATTGTCGTCTTCTTCCACCACATATACCAATTGTATGCTTCTCTTTCCATTTTCATGGATGCGTGCCTAAGCCTTTTGTCATCATCATTGATGTCATAAATTTCGAAGTATTCTTCCACTTTATTTATCCATGCAACACTGTATTTCCATCGAATTTAGGCATCTCGACTTTTGCCCTTAGCTGATATGTTGCTAATGTTTGAGCGAAAAAAGGATGTTGATTGGTAAATATATCCCAGAGTTGCTTATTTGAAAAAATCGCGTTACTATTTTCTTGGTGGGGCGTCGTTGATTTTTTTGGAGATTCAGCTTTTTGAGAATCTGTTGATTTTGTTGAGTCTGATGAATTGTGCTCTAGATTTTCTCCATCTTCTTGGAGTAGTTGTTCGGGTGTAATATCATGCTTTCTACACAAGTGGTTTAGCAATGCCAAGCTCTGTTTTTGATTTATTTCGGTTTGGCTATGGTTCTGCCCCATCTGTAGTTCTATTCGATTTGTTGTGTCTTGTAGCCTCTTGATATCGTCAGAGTGCCCATTAAACTTATTCTGGAAATCAGCTAATTTTTTATTGAAATCATCGGAGTGGTTAGTAATCCTATTCTCCAATTCAATCAATTTTTTATTGAAATCGGCCATTGACATTGACATGGAGCGAGTTTGCGGGGGTGTAAATTTGTCTGCCAGCTTAATTTATTTATTTATTTTTTCTTTATATAATTAAATTAAATTAATTTAATTATATAACATATATATATTTTTTTGTTATTTTCCTTCTTGTTTTTCTTGTTTTATAAATAATTAAATTATGTAACATATAGTTTTTAAACTATATAATATATGTATATATATAAATAAATTCTATATCTTATATAATATATGTTATATAATATATAACTATTTAATATAGTTTGGATATATATATTATAACTATATAATGAAAATATCGAATTTAGAATATTTAATCGGAATGAAACGGTACAACCGAGAGTCAATGGCCATGATGTTTGACGGCAGACGTGGCAGAGGGTTAAGGAATGAGTCAGACGGTGGACAGTAGATGGTGTGGGGCTTGTGGATAGGGGTGGATGGGAATAGTAGTCAGACGGGCATAGAATGGATAGCGGACGTAGAATGGTGAATGATGTAGACAGGGAGGCAACGAGAGACACGGGGAAACTCAGCGTATGGTCAGCGGATGACAGGGATGTGGTGCGGCCAACACAACTGGAGCTGGGCAGCGGCACGACAACGAATATGGACGCGAGTAGGGGGGAGGGAAATGGCAGTCGGATTGGCAGCAACGAAGTGGACGGGGGTGACGGATGCGTAGAGGAATAGATGCAGCGGGGGGGCGGGGTTTGGCGGCTGCGGTGGTTGTGGATAGGAGCGGTCACAGTGGTGGAACCAAACTTTAGGAATGCCAAACGCAGCTCTGATACCAGATGAAGTAGAAACTTTGTAATGAACAGAAATGAGTAAATATGTTATTAATAATTGAATGATGATGATTGCATTTTTGTGAGAGGCCCGGGCTATATATCGCCTTAGGTGCCTCTTGGTGAACGAGCATGATCTTTGATCATGCCCTTTTGCTTAATAAACTACACTAACTAATTTTTACATAACACCCTCACATGTGCAAATTGATCAAGTCGGCTTCATCATTATGTAGGCTCAAGAAGCCCAATGGATGTGTCTCTTCACCCACAATGAAGTGTATAAATACAAGAGACCTCACACCTCATTTGGACATCCATCACTCACATTCTTCTCTCTCTTCATCAGATTGGTTTGTACAGCTTGGGGCAACCTCTCTCTCTCTCCTACATGCGGCTAGGAGGACAGAATTTCTGGGCAGAAATTACAGGCCGAATTTCAGACTTCAGGAACAGGTTTGACCAGCGTTGACCAAGGTGCATTTGACTATGGTTTTTAGGTCAAAGATTCGATTTTCTCAGGCCACATTGCTGGGCACAAAAATCGAGGAATTCTGCATTGGTTGACCTACGTTGAATTCAGGTTTGGCTGCTGTTTGACCTCAAAAAATTATAACAGTCTTCTCTCTCCTTTGACTGATCTATTTTGGGCTGAATTTATCCTCTTGATTAGGCTGAGTTTGACCAAGGAAGACCGAGCTGCTTTGAGGAAGATTTGCTGCTGTTTTGACCAGCATTGACTTTCAAGTTAGGGCTGAAGTTTGACTGTAAAATTTATTGGGCTGTTTTGATTGTGTATTGGGGAAGTCAATTTGACTTTTGTACTCTCTCTCTGATGAACTTTTGATTTAATAATAACAAGAATTGATCGAAGGTTTTTCCCCACATTGGGGTTTTTCCTTGGCATCCACCGAATCTGGTGTCTTCTTGTCTTGGCTTGTCTTCTGTAGTTTATTTTATGTTCTATTTGCCTTTATTGTCAATGTGATTATTGTGATTGCAATTGGAAATTGTTATTGGGCTACTAAAGGAACATTGAAGTAATTTGTGCTAAGCAAGAACATACCATTGCTAACTAAAATTAATATGGTATCAGAGCCCAGGTGAAGACAAAACCCAAGCAAGAGTGAGAAAAGCAATCACTAAGGAAAGTTGTTGGACAAGAATATTGTTCTAGCTTCAATGACGACTACATCATACTTCAAATCCGAGGACAAGCTCAAGGACAAATCCGACTATCATGCATGGAAGATGTCTCTGGATTTCACTTTGGAAGAGAATGACACTATGGACTACGTAAAAGGGAAGAGTGGTGGAGCCTCCTTCAAATGCACCTACTTCTGCAAAAGCAAAGTACAAGAAAGGTGAGGTCAAAGCTAAGAAAATTATTGTAGATTCCGGTCACAAGCCTTTGGTTGCCTCTATTTTTGATTTGGAAACATCTAAGGAGATGTATGATAAGCTGATTGGGATGTTCAAAGTAAACAATGCAAATCAAGTCCTCTTTCTCAAGAACAAGTTGAAAGACATCAAGATGGATAGAGGAGAGTCCATTCAATCCTACTTCATGGGGATTATCGAAATCGAGAATGACCTCCTATATATTGGAGAAGTTGTTGGTGGCAAGGAGCTCACTCTTATTGCACATGGGGGTCTTACAAAAGAATGGGATGTGTTTAACTCCACTGTCCTCAACAATGACAAGATTATGGGTTTTGATGAATTATTGGCTAATGCACTCAAGAAGAAATAAGGATGATGGAAAGAGATAAGCCCTCAAATGGAAATACTTCTATCGCTTTCTCCGCTCATGCTAAACGGAAGGAAAATGATGGTCTAAAGAGACAAGGTCAAGGATTTAAGTAGGGATTCAAAGAAGGAAGAAAAGGAAGATGCTTCAATTGCAACAGGTTTGGCCACTATGCTAGAGAGTGTCCTCACAAGATGGATACTCCAAGGGATGATGACAACAACAACCACATCAAATACAAAGGAAATGGCAATCAAAGAAACAAGAAGTTCAACAACAAAAGAAAAAGGAATGCTAGTGCTGCATGATATGGAAATGGTCGTCCTCCCAAACGATCAAGAAATTCCAGGTATGAGGAAAGTAATGTTGTAGAAAAACAAAATGGATTTTATCTTATTTTCGCTTTATCTACTGCCTCTCCTCGGATACATTGGATCATTGGTTGATTGATATTGGAGCCTCAAGGCACTTCATTGGGTACAAAGAGGCCCTCTCAAATTTGGTTGAAAAGAAGATTAACTTGCAAATCATACTTGGAGATAATGCCACCTATCCCGTGAAAGGAATAGGTAACGTCACTCTTCACTTGAATCAATGTCAAACCATCCATCTACAAGAAGTATTGTATGTGCCCAATTTGAAGAAGAGCTTCGTATCTATTTCTGTGATGGAAGATAAAGGCTTCAAGGTAGCATTCATTGAGGGAAAGGTATGTCTTTGGCAAAGAAACCCCAAAGATGCATATACACTTGGATTTAGGGTTGATGGTCTTTATCAAGTTGGAGAAAGTCCTTTGGGAGCCATGTTTTGCGACAGTTCTCTTCAATCCGAATTATGGAACCAAAGATTTGCCCACCTTCATTACAAAGCCTTACCTGGGGTAAGGAAGATGGTCACAAGTATGCTCGATTTCAACATGAATCATGAAGGTGTTTGTCCAGGTTGTGCAGTTGGGAAACTTACAAGGGGACCATTCCCCTCAAGCGAAAGTCAAACTTCTGATATTCTTCAATTGGTCCATTCTTGTTAGAAAATAAGAAAGGTAGAAAGATTTTCTTATACTTCATAATTACTTGTGATGTTCTTGATTTTTTATTAGATTTCTTTTATATCTTCTTCCCGTTTAGTTCATCAAGCAATTACCAAAGCAATAACACGTAAATCAATGGACCCCAGATATAGGCACACAGCCAGGGAAAAACTCCTCTCTAGGGGAAAACCCAGTTAGTAATTCTTCCTTCAATAGTTTTCCTGAGATAAACCAAGACTCTAGACCTTAACACAAACTTTCCTCCACACCAAGTCAACCTTCTTCTTCCTTTGCTGATGATCCTATTTGACCCGGTAGTAGTAGCAGCAGTAGCAGCACTATGCAGCACTTTCTTGGACCTAGTAACTTCGAGCTTGCTTTGGAGACTTCGATCTTGGTTGAAAGACTTCGATCTTGACTTAGGAATTTCGATATTGGCTTAGGAACTTCAATCTTGGCCCAATACAACTTCTTGAGGCAACAACACCCAACAACAACAACTTCAACCTATACTTGTTCTAGCAGCAACAACATGCAGCAATTGGCAATGACATCAACAAGAGAACTTCGATCTTCCAATCTAGGGCACGAGGGAGAGAGAGAGATGCACCAAAATTTTGATTTTCCTTTCTTCTTTCACTTTGACCAAACTCACACTTCTTTAGCCTTCTTCCTTCACTTCACACTTTTTTCGGCTTCTAGAGAGATATCGAACTTGCTTGAGATGTTCTCCTCCAAATGAATTTGAACTACTTCTTTTATAGCCTTTAGGTGAGGTCGAATAACCCTCCTTGAGGCTGACTTGATCATCTTAAGGTCGACTTGGTGTGGAGGCAACATATGTCATTTTTGACTCAATACTAAACCTTCTTACATGATTTAAAAGCCCAAGAAGGGTCTCCTTAAATGTACAATGACTTTATTAACTCATAATAAATCCCAGAAGTCCTCAATGGGGACTTCGACCTAAAACATGATTACCCAAGCATGAAACCCATGCTTTAATAAGTCATAATAATAATAATAATAAAAATTCCTTTCTTTATTCTTTTGACAAGTATATTACATAATGCCTCAAATACATTAATGAAGACCGAACCTAGTTACATTTTCCAACACTCACTCTTAACTAGGGAGGTATTCATCATATACAAGTACAAGGAAGATCTCATCTATATGAACCATAAAGAATTTTTAGGCACCACAATGCCATGGACTAGATTCCTGACCAGGGAAATCTATCCATTGGTTTCTCAACAGTTTAGGCACTCCAATGCCATGGACTAGATTCCTGACTAGGGAAATCTATCCAAGTGGGACTAAGATGGGGTCAAGCTTTTAGCCTCTCTAGGTACCATCAGGCTTACTTACTAACCATCAACCCAGGGATCCAATTGTGTATCCGATGTCAGATCTCTATGACCAACACCACCCTCCCAACTTCGGGACCTAGACATCAAGACAAAGTGTCAGCGATATGTCCTCCCAGGCAATGCTTCACTCACAAAGCCTTAACACTCCTTGGTCTAGTAGATCAAGGACAACAAATCTCTCTTGATCAAACTGATCGGTAACCAACATGCTATCAAAACATTCGAGAGATTTACTTGTACAAACAAAACCCCAATCAATAATATACTTTCGCATGTTCATAAACAAACACAAACCTTCGGGGTCTTTCAGACAACTAATGATGCTTCTCAACATCGTAGGACTATCAAACGAATCTTTGACCAACGATTCCTTAATCATACACTTTCCTTTCCTACTTCACATGCAACAACATATCCTTCAAAATGCATTCTCCAATCAAAACTATGCTATGCCCTCCCTCTCAACCAGGGAGATTTCCTCTATCTAGGCTCCCTCTTAATCTCAGGGAGATTTCTTCTATCCAGGTTCCCTCTTAACCCAGGGCGATCTTCTTCTTCTTATTGGAAATTCTTTCATGGCTTCCATCTTTCTTATTAGAGATATTCATATATAATGCTTATCACATCAACTTTACTTGCAATCATCTTCACCATCTTGAAGATGATGTACCTACACAACTTAGATAGCAAGTACAACCAAAACTATAGAAGCATGAAGTTAGCCATATCAAAATCTTATAATAATGGAAGCATTAGACTTTACAAACATAATTAACAAGAGACTATACTTCAACTTCTTGCCCAAATTTTGTTACAAACCCTAAATCACATCAACAAATCAAAATATTAAACTCATCTAGGGTTTCAATATTCTTTCAACAATATGACAAGTTCTTTCATATAGCAAACCCTAGAAACAATTCAAACAAGTAATGTGTCTAACAACTATCAGAATTCATATGTTAGACTCCTCACTAGGATTTCATACATATCCTAGATTTCATACAATAGCTTCAACAATTAAAATAGATCACAACTTAATCAACAACATAACTAGTTTTTACTAGGGTTTGATGGACACCCTAGATTTACAATCTCAACAATCACTATATAGATTCATAGATTCTAGAATTTTACTACTAGGGTTTAGCTGCAAAACCCTAGATTTCCCAAACAACATCATCCTAGAATATCAAACTCAGACAAGGGCTCATATTATACCCTAAGACTTATGACCACCAATAATTAGGTCAACGCACATATCTAGGAATTCATTTTCATGCATGAGCATATCATGTCAGATAACATTATTAGGTTTTCGACCAAATGGACACATATACACCTAGGGTTTCATTCCTAGGATCTTATTCTAGAGACATAACAAGGGTTTTACTTATAGTCGAGTCAATTTATGGTTGAGCCTCATCACATGCATTGGATTGCTGCTAAGAATCTCTTGAGATATCTCTGAGGCACAATCTATTATGGACTGAGATACGCTGTCGGAAGTTTGAGGCTGCATGGATATACAGATGTTGACTGGGCTGGCAGTGTGGTAGATCGTAAGAGCACGCTTGGATGTTGCTTCTCATTAGGGTCTGCTTCAATTTCTTGGATGAGCAGGAAGCAGAAATCAGTTGCACTAAGCACCGCTGAGGCTGAATACATTGCAGGGAGTATGGCCTGTTGTGACGTTGTTTGGTTGAGGAAGCTCTTCAGTGATCTATTTGAGCATGTGTTGGATACCACCGTGATCTTCTGCGATAGCTAGAGTGGGATTTGCCTTTAAGAGAATCCCATGTTCCACGACCACTCCAAGCACATTGATATTAGGTACCACTTTATCTGGGATATGGTACAACAGGGAGCAATAAGGCTCCAACACATCAGGATTGATGAGTAGGTCGCAGATATCCTCATGAAGCCCTTGGGGAAGGTCAAATTCTTAACCTTCCGAGAGAGACTTGGAGTCGTGGAAAGACCCTCCCATGAGGGTCTCGCTTGAGTTGGACATTGAGCTCTGGGAGCTCCTGGGGGCTTGGGGTACTTTTTGAAGCTATGAGTTACCATAGGGTAGGTGGTTCACCTTCCTGGATGTGGTGCGCTGGGTACAAGGTGAGTGGTTCACCTTCCCCTGTGATACCCCATGGTGACATGTCTGTAGGGTGAGTGGTTCACCTTCCTTTGCGATTGAAATATGCATAGGATGAGTGGTTCACCTTCTCCTATGGCATATGAGTAGGATGAGTGGTTCACCTTCTCCTATGGCATATGAGCAGGATGAGTGGTTCACCTTCTCCTGTTGATGCTAAAACAGTGCGAAACACGCATATGGATTTCCAATGAATGAATTGAATTGATGAGCAAAATGAAGCTCAATAATAATACAGAGATATTTACAGTAATAGAAACATCAAATTTCTATTAGGAAATAGAAACAACCAATTTCATCTAAGAAACTGCTAAAAAGATAAAAATAGCAACAGCTAATAAGAATGAGCATTAAACACTAAATAGTATTATTCTAATACCCTCCCTTAATGCTCAATCTATTTACAAAACCAATAGACCCTCTGAATTTTACAAACTTATCAGGACCAAGAGGCTTGGTGAAGATGTCTGCGGGCTGCTCCGTTGTGGGAACATATCGCAACTGAACGGATCCGTCTTCAACAAGCTGGCGAATGTAGTGGCAATGGGTTTCCACATGCTTTGTTCTTTCATGAAAGACTGGATTCTTGACAATTTTGAGCACTCCCTGATTATCACAAAACAAGGGAGTAGGACCTGTCTGGGAAACATGCATATCCGCAAGCATACGTCGAAGCCAAACTGCCTCACAGGATGACTTAATTGCTCCCCGATACTCTGCTTCTATTGAGGAGAGAGCCACTGCCTGCTGCTGCTTACTAGTCCAGGTGACAGCACCGGATCCTAGACTAAACACATACACCGCTGTAGATTTACGGTCATCAACCAAACCGGCCCAGTCAGAATCTGTGTAACCACTAAGTATAGGATCGGAACTTCGAGTGTAGAGGAGTCCATAATCAGGAGTGCCACGCACATATCGTAGCACACGCTTTGCTGCTATCCAATGATCAGCCTTAGGAGCTGACATGAAGCGGGAAATGTAGCTCACTGCAAAATTGATGTCAGGTCTAGTGACAGTAAGGTAGATGAGGCTGCCCACTAATTGCCTGAATAAAGTTTCATCCACAAGGGGGGAGGATGACTGAGCTGAAAGTTTGAGCCCTGGTTCCATAGGAGTTGTGGCTGGTTTGCAATTCTGCATTCTGAACCTGTCCACAAGATTTTTGGCATACTTGGACTGAGAGAGAAAGATGTTGTTCTCAGTCTGCCAGACTTCAACCCCTAGACAGTAATGAAGAAGTCCCAAGTCTGTCATATCAAAGGTGCTGCATAAGTCTTGTTTGATCCCATGGATCAAGTGTGCAGAGCTGCAAGTAATGATAAGGTCATCCACATAGACAACCACAAACAAAATATCATCACCAGTATGCTTGATATACAGGTTTGCATCAGATGGGCTCTGCTGAAAGCCATGATCTGTCAGGTACTGATCAATTTTCATGTACCAAGCCCGAGGAGCTTGTTTCAATCCATAGAGTGCTTTAGCTAATCTACACACTTTCTGTTCTTGACCAGCAACCTTGAATCCTGGAGGCTGCGTCATGTAGACTTCTTCCTGTAAGTCACCATTTAGGAAAGCACTCTTTACATCCATCTGATGAACTTTCCAATTGAACTGAGCTTCTAGGGCAAGGACAAGCCGTATGGTACTCATCTTGGCTGTAGGAGCAAAAGTCTCCTCATAGTCGATGCCTTCCTTTCGTGAGAACCCTCGAGCCACAAGACAAGCTTTATACTTATCTAGGGTTTCGTCAACGTTATATTTCACTTTATACACCCATTTGCAGCTGATGGGCTTTTTTCCTGCAGGAAGATCAGAAAGGGTCCACGTGTGATTCTTCTGAAGACTCTGGAATTCAGCTTCCATAGCCTGTTCCCACTCAGATGTACCTTTAGCCTCTAAATAGGTTTGAGGCTCAAAAATACTGTGTAGGTTAGCCATAAGAGCAAAAATTTACTGTAGACTGCTGTTTGCTCTTATGTCTAGAAGTTCTACCTTCAAGGAGCTCATCATCCCAGAGATCACCAATGGTTTTAGCCCACCATTTAGGTCGAAGAGTAGAGAAACCAATATCAGGAGGAGGTGGAGAAGGCTCAAGAACAATAGGAGCAGCAAGAGGAGGGTTATTTTCCGGAGGAAGCTCAGGTAGTGTATTATCAAACACTGATGCTGCATCATCCCTCCCATTAGGTGGACCTACCGGAAGAAGAACACTGTGAGGCTGATCCTCAGAACACTGCTCAGAAGGAGAAGACTGAAAGAATCCTCTGTCTTCATCAAATACTACATCCCGACTGAAGCTAAGACGACCAATGGCTATATCTATCAGCCTATAGGCCTTGTGATGATCACTATACCCTGTCATCATGAGTTTCTGGCTTTTGGAATCCAACTTAGAGCGCTTAGCAGCTGGAATCCAAACATATGCAACTGAGCCAAATAATTTGAGGTGACTGATCTTAGGCTTACGGCCAGACCAAACCTCTTCGGGAGTCTTCCCCTTAACAGCCTGAGTGGGTGATTGGTTAAGAAGATAGACAACAGTAAATACTGCTTCAGCCCAGAATTTGTTCGGAACACTCCTGTGTTGTAACATGGAGCGAGCCATTTCAACAACCGTGCGGTTGCGGCGTTCGACAACATTGTTTTGCTGAGGAGTGTAGGGTGTAGTTAACTAGCATTTGATGCCATGAGCATCACAGAAGTTGGAAAAAGCAGAAGAACAAAATTCCCCCCCGTTATTTGTCCTAAGAGTCATGATATTACAGCCAGACTCTTTTTCAACTAAGGCTTTAAACTTCTGAAAGGTACTAAATGCATCAGATTTATATTTTAGAAAATACACCCACATCTTTCTACTGAAATCATCTACAATAAGCAAAAAATATTTGCAAGCAGTAATAGAAGATGTATTCATAGGACCACAAATATCAGCATGAATTAACTTGAGTACCTTAGATGCGCGCCAAGATTCTCCATCCTTGAATGAAGGCCGATGTTGCTTGCCAGCTTGACAAGTGCCGCATACGCCCAACTGCTGAGTCTGAATATCAGGTAACCCTGACACAAGTCCCTCCCGAGAGAGCTGAGAGAGATACTGCATGTTTAGATGCCCATATCGCTGATGCCACAGAGTGCTGATGGGAGAAACACGCGCTGCTAGAGCCACTTCTGGAGAATCACCAGTGTCAAGAAGCCTGTATAGACCATGATCCTCTAGGCCAACAGCAACTGTAAGACTAGTCTCCCTGTCGATAATGGAGCACTTGTGCACACTGAACATTCCATCAACCTGAGGAGAGTTCCTCATAATCTGGCTGACAGACAGCAGATTAATTTCCATACCAGGAACATAGTACACATTCAAGAAGATGAGTGTGCGCCCACCAGACTGGATCTGAACTGTACCTCTGCCAACCACTGTGTACTTTTCACCTCCGCCAAATACCATGGAATCACTGAAAGGTGAGAAGTCAATAAACCAGTCACACCTGTGAGAGAAATGGCGTGATGCACCAGAGTCAATGTACCAGGGAGAAGACGAGACATGATCTGAAGACCTTTTAGCCATAAAGGCGTAAAAGGCAGATTTTGACTGCTCGGAATGTTCTACAACATTTGCTGTCTCATGGGGCCCTCCCTGTTTCTTCTGTTCAAAAGCAATCCTCTGTCAGGAATCTTTCTTCATGTGGCCGAACTTGTGACAGTAATTACACTACACACTTTTCTTCCTAGCCGGATCAAAAGGCTGAGACGAACCTTTCTGCTGAAAGGACTGAGAGGACTGATATTTGGAACCAAAAGCATTTTCCGAGGACACTGATGAAGCACTACTACCAAATTGCTGTTTCCAACGATCCTGCTGCAGGAGTTTGGTGCATAACTCTGGAAACATCAGATCAACATTTGTGGTGGTAATGTTGAGTGTTTCTATGAAGTGTTCATAAGATTTCGGTAGACTTTTCAGAGTGATGACTACCATATCTTCTTCCTCCATGGTCCGACCAATGGCTTCGAGCTGATCTTGAATGTCTTTAATCTTGTTAAGATGTTCCTATAAAGACATATGTTCGTCCATCATGATGGAGAACAACTGATTCTTGAGAAAGAAAGCTCTGCTCTTGTCGGATGTCTCGTGCAATTCCTTAAGATGTTGCCAAATTTCAGTAGCTGTTTTGCCGGAAGGAATCTGCGGTAATTGATCATCACTGACAAAAAGTTTGAGAAGCATAACAGCCTGAACTGAAGATAGCCGGAACAACTTCCGCTGCCACGTTGACTCCCAGCCGTAGAGAAAAGTTTTACGCAGAGAATAGCGATGCGCTTAAGAAACTTAAGCACGCAGCATAGAATGCAGCCGCTCGGCGTCTGCAGACAGATCCACAGGCTATACCCACAACAACAAATGGTGACGCCCAAAAAAAAATTTCAGATTCCAAGAGCAATGTCGAAATGAACCACAAAATTTTTCAAGTAATGAAAAATTATTTCGAAAGATACCTGTGCTCTGATACCATAAAACAGTGCAAAACACGCATATGGATTTCCAATGAATGAATTGAATTGATGAGCAAAATGAAGCTCAATAATAATACAGAGATATTTACAGTAATAGAAACATCAAGTTTCTATTAGGAAATAGAAACAACCAGTTTCATCTAAGAAACTGCTAAAAAGATAAAAATAACAACAACTAATAAGAATGAGCATTAAACACTAAATAGTATTATTCTAATAGATGCCCCAACATACATCCTACCCATGGAGTCTGGAACTCATGGGAAGTACCTCTCATCTGGCCAATGTGTTGAGAAATGTGGATAGGGACCAGAGCACTACCGATGGATGCATCATGTACTGTTGTACTTCCTATGTCTAAGATGCATGGTGTTCAACAACTTGATCTGGGATCATTTGAGGTTCTACCTTAGGACTGACTTTTGTCAGTGGAGAGTGATAAGGTCTTGTGATTCACTCTCGATCAATTCTTTTTCATTATTACTTCATGGTTCAGCAGAGCAGAGATGAGATGACAAAGATGGTACATGACCACAAGATGACATGATGACGACAAATGGATTGACAAGTGGAATTCTCCCTAATTGAGAGGGATTGTTAAAATTGGAAACTACGGCCAAATTTCACCTTGGAATAGCTTGTTTGATGGAGATGATGATTGCATTGGATCCCTCTTTTCAAGAGGTCCAAGATTGATATAAAGATCATCTCATTCGGACAAGCAGAAGCGTGATTTTGAATTTATGCCTTCACATGTGCAAATTGATCAGGTCGGCTTCATCATTATGTAGGTTCAAGAAGCTTAATGTATGTGTCTCTTCACCCACAATGAAGTGTATAAATACAAGAGACCTCACACCTCATTTGGACATCCATCACTCACACATTTTTCTCTCTCTTCATCAGATTGGTTCGTACAGCTTGGGGCAACCTCTCTCTCTCTCTCTCACGGGCGTTTAGGAGGACAATTTATGGGCAGAAATTACAGGCCGAATTTTAGACTTCAGGAATAGGTTTTACTAGCGTTGACTAAGGTGCATATGACTGAGTTTGACTTCGGTTTTTGGGTTAAAGATTCGATTTTCTCAGGCTACATTGTTGGGCACAAAAATCTAGGAATTCTCGGCTCGTTGACCTGCGTTGACTTCAGGTTTGGCTGTTGTTTGGCCACAAAATATTACAACATTCTTCTCTCCTTTGACCGAGCTGTTTTGGGCTGAATTTATCCTCATGATCAGGCTGAGTTTGACCAAGGAAGATCAAGCTGCTTTGAGGAAGATTTGTTGTTGTTTTGACCAACGTTGACTTTTTAGTTAGGGCTAAAGTTTGACTGCAGTGGACTGCAGAAATTTACAGGGATGTTTTGACTGTTTATTGGGCAAGTCAATTTGACTTTTATACTCTCTTTCTCTGTTGAACTTTGATTTAATAATAAGAAGAATTGATCAGAGGGTTTTCCCCACATTGGGGTTTTTCCCTGGCATCCGCCAAATCTGGTGTCCCTTTGTCTTGGCTTGTCTTCTGTAGTTTATTTTATGTTCTATCTTCCTTTACTGTCAATGTGATTATTGTGATTGCTCTTGGAAATTGGAAATTGTTATTGGGCTACTAAAGAAACATTGAACTTTTGAAGTAATTTGTGCTAAGTAGAGAACATACCATTGTTAACTAAAATTAACAAGAGTAAACATAATGAGACACTACCTTGATAACGTTGAGAAGGGACAAAAGAGTTGGAGACAAAATTGACAAATTATTAGAAAAGGAGGACAACATTGACAATTTAATAAAAGATTTTGAAAATCGATAGCAAGCCCTAATAAGAATGGGAAACAATGACAGGGATGAAACATTGAAGATACTTAATGATCATCGAGAAAGGATTGACCAATTAACGAAAAGGCTAGATGCGTTATTTGCACAATCCTTGGTCCACCAAAGACCACCACCAAGTCCGAAGTTGCCACACATAGTTTGCTGAGATATCAAGATAACATGGATTATCTATTAAAACTAAATTTGGGATACCTTAAATTGATGGACTAGAAGATTGAAGGGTTATCATGTGGATTAATAAAAGTGAGTGGATTTTTGCTATGTACCCCCTTACTAACAAATTAGAGTAGATATCAATGGAATCCTTAGAAAGTGATGGTTATGATTGGTTCACATGGTGGTCAAAGAAAACTAGTGGTTTGTTATTCCTAATAGAAATATACAATGACAAACAAAATAAACATAGCAAAAACACACATGAATTTACACAGATGAAACACCATGAATTGAGCCAAAAACTGCGCTGCTCTGAGCCATTTTATTATAAAATCAAGGGGTTATAATTTGGTGTTTGGAAAGTGTGCGCCTGGGCTTGCCCAAGGCAAGCTAGCAAAGCCCAAGTGATGAAAGCAAGTCCCAAAGTGCTGCTTGCTGATCCCTGTATTGCTCTGCGCTGATCTCCCTAGTAAGCTGCACTGCTGGCTGCAAGAAATGGCTGCTAGGGCCTCCTCCGGTGCTCAGAAAATTCCGCAAAATTAACCTCGGGCTCTCCTCCAAAAACCCATAAAAACCCATGAAGAAATTGGCAAAATGTTGACCTTGGAATTTCAACCCAATTTCCCATAGCTCCTCCAACTGTTGGGTATTTCAACCCACTTGTAAATGATGCTGTCAAATGCCCCAAAATGGCTGAGATATTCAATAAAACTCCCTCCCAGTCTTCTCTTTCAAGCTCAACCCCAAATTCGTTCTCCTCCTTATGTCCCATGTGTGGTACGAAGTTGGACTGCACAGGCCCACACTATCGATCTGAAGCTGATGGATACGCCCTCCTAGGGTTGGCACTTGAGGTCCACTGTAGCAAGGGTGAGATTCTCGCCTGAAAATCTCTTGTGCTTAACAACACATGCAAACTTGGTCTCCAGCTCAAGCGTACTAGTCAAGGGGAATGTTCAAATGATCAAAGATGCCCAATATATGATATTCCCACTTAGCAATATTGCTAAGGGGAAATATCGATTTTGCCAATTTTGTCATATTCTGCACTTACACTTAGGAAAAGTGGGTTGCGGGACCCATTTGAATTTTTGGAGCTAAGGCAAGGGCCCAACTAAGGAGAACAGGGAAAATCAAATGGTTAGTGGATGGTGGGGACGACTCGAAGGAGGGAATACAACCCCCTCTTGGAAATACGCATTCCTTGGCGAGAAAAGATGAGAGGTTCGATGGCTGGGCCCCACATGGGCAATTAGGAGACACAATGACAAAATAGGAGGAGGCACTCATTTTGGGCATCTTTGATCATTTGGACATTCACCTTGACTAAGCACGCTTGAGCTGGAGGCCAAGTCTGCATGTGCTGTTGAGCATAAGAGATCTTCAGGCGAGAATGTCACCCTTGCTTCGGTGGACATCGAGTGCCAACCCTAGTAGGGAGTGTCCATCAACGTTAGACCGATCTGGGAGCATTTTAACGAGTTTTTGGAGCAGGATTAGTAGAGACAGTGTGGGCTTGCGCAGTCCAACTTCGTACCACACGTGGGACATAAGGAGGAGAAGGAATTTGGGGTTGAGCTTGGGAGAGAAGCCCGAGAGGGAGTTTTGTTAAATATCTCAACCATTTTAGGGGCATTTGACAACATCATTTACAGGTGGGTCGAAATACCCAACAACTGTAGGAGCTAGGGGAAATTGGGCCGAAATTCTGAGGTCAACATTTGGCCAATTCCTTCGTGGGTTTTTGTGGGTTATTGATGGAGAGCTCGAGGTTAACTTCCTGGAATTTTCTAAGCACTGGAGGAGGCCCTAGCAACCATTTCTTGCAGTCAGCAGTGCGGTTTTCTACGGAGATTAGCGTAGAGACATAGAGGGATTAGCTAGCAGCACTTGGTGACTTGCTTTCATCACTTGGGCTTTGCTGGCTTGCCTTGGGCAAGCCTAGGTGCACTCTTTCCAAACACCAAATTGTAACCCCATGATTTTATAATAAAATGGCTTAGAGCAACGCAATTTTTGGCTCAATTCATGGTGTCTGATCTGTGTGTAAATTTCATGTGTGTTATTTCTATGTTTGCTTTGTTTATCATTGTATATTTCCGTTAGGAATATTACAGTGGTATAAGAGCTCATAGTCTTGGCTCATCATGTGGGAGCAGTATCAGTCTATGACACCAAAAGATCAACACAACGTGACTTATAGGAGGCAGAGGTACATGAGCAGAGAAAGGCAATTGAAAATTACCCCGAATCCAGTGATAGTCGAAGCAGAGGTTGAAAGGCCAAACATGGGGGATAACGACAAAGAGAAAAGGAGTAAAGAGGAGTAGTTTGCCCAAAACCTTCTTAAGGCTATTCGGAATTTGTCTAAGTGTATTAAGGAGTTGAGGCAACAAACTTGCAACAACAACAAGGGCAGAGCGATTCAAGGGGAATTTCAATTTGGTGAGGGTTCTGACACTTTGCATCACCATGGGGCTCATGGCCCCAATGCACTACTCATTCCCAGTACACAACCCAGGTTCAGTATCCCCACGTTTTTAGCATCTGGTGCTGGAGGGCCACAAGGGTAAGAGGAGATGCCCATGGGGGATTATTTTGTGGAGTATCAGTCCTATGGGCCCGACTTTAGAGAGGTTATTACCTTTAGGGGCTTTTGCCAATTGAAGGGTAACATTAGGGGGAAAGGGCAAGGCGGAGGAAGCTACGCACATGGTACCGATTTGCAGCGCACCATGGGGAGATTGCTCCTCTCGACTTTTGATGGTTCATCCAAGAGCTCAGGGAAAGCATGTGTTGAGAAGCTAGATGTCTGCTTCCAACTCAATCAGATGATAGAGGGGGAGGCAATTAAAATTGCCACATAGAATTTAGAAGGGAAGCTCAGAACTGGTGGTTCCATGGGCTAACCACGATGGGGCACGCAGGAGTTACAACCTATGAGAATTTCACTAGGAGGGTGTTGGAGCATTTTGAGAGGAGAGACTCGGAGGAGCACTTTGGGGAGTTGACAAGGCTCAAGCAGACAAGGAGTGCTGAGGCCTACATCTCTGAGTTTCTGAGATTGTCAGTGATGGTGCCCGATCTATCAGAGGCTAAGAGGGTTTTCATGTTTGTAGAGGGGCTAGCAGAGCCACTGAGGGGATTGGTGAAGTCCAACGGGCCCACCACCTTGTAGGACGCAGTTGAGTGAGTGCAAGACTTGCAGGATGCTCTACCCAGGGCCAGAGTGCCGGTACCACTCACACAGGGGTTCCGACAGAGGGGGAGAGACACTAGGGCTCCACCATCGAGAGCCAACCAGGGGCGTGGACAGTTGGATGAGGAGACCCGGAGAGACCTCCGAAGGAGGAAAGTTATGCGCCACTTGTGAGGAACCGTGGGCACCAGGCCATAGATGCATAGCGGGCAAGGCCCACTACATTGAGGTCTACTTTGATAGTGACCAGGAGGACTATGTAGAGTTGGAGGCAGGTGGAGATGACAACATGGCACACGTGGAGAGGGGACCACCACCACCACATGGGGGAGCTCCTTTCACACCAGCAAGAGGGGTCCTTGCATCCTTACGTGGGACAGGACCATGCAGTGTACACGCTATGTTCCCGCTCTGACAATGACCATGGGAACTACTCAGTCACAAATCATTTCTTCGTGGTGGATGTACCAGACACCAATGTGGTGATGGGTGTCCAGTGGGTCTATTCTCTTGGTTGAGTCACTACTGATTGAAGGAAGTTGGAGATGGAGTTTACAAGGGCTGGATGGAAACTTGGTTGTCCTTAGGGGCATGCACTCTTACCCTCCACAGACTGTTTCAGCACACAAGATGGAGGCTGATCTAAGGCATGGTGACATTTAGTGGGCGGTGGAGTTGAGGATTTCTGAGGCTGGGTGTCAGCCCAGGCCACCTCAACCTGACGTACAGGCCATGTTAGATCGGTACCCGGTAGTTTTTGGAGACATACCACGAGGGCAATCACCTGACCAGGGATTTGAGCACACAATTGAGTTAGAGCTATGGGTATAGGCAGTGATTACCACCCCATACAAACATCCCAAGGCTTATAGGGATGAGATTGAGCGGGCCATTCATGAACTGTTGGCACTTGGGCATATTAGGCCTAGCTCTAGACCTTTTGCTTCATCATTTTTCTTGGTGAAGAAGAAGGACATGACATTATGCATGTGCATAGATTACCAGGCCCTCTACAAGAAGACCGTGAAGAACCACTACCCCATCCCACACATAGATGAGCTTATGGATGCGCTGAGAGGGACCAAGTTCTTCTCCAAGATAGACTTGCGTTCGGGGTACCGCCAGATCAGAGTGAGGGACCAGGACGTCCCTAGGACAACTTTCAGGTATCACTATGGGCACTTCGAGTTCTTGGTTATGCTCTTCGGGATAATTATGCACCTGCCACTTTCCAGTCCTGCGTGAACCACATATTTCATGAGCAGTTGCGAAAATTCGTATTGGTGCTTTTCGATGATATTTTTATCTATAGCAGGACTTGGGAGGAGCACTTGCAGTACCTGGAGACGGTGTTGCGTACTCTGGAGGAGCAACAATTTTATGCCAAGTTGTCCAAGTGTGAGTTCGGATCACTGTTTTAAAATTCGGCCGAGTCGAATCCGAAACGGCCGAGTTGATCCGAGTCATTGAAGAATTTTGTGACCCGGCAAAAAAACCAGTTCGGGAGGCTGAGTCATGACTGACTCGGCTGAGTTATTGCATGACTTAGCCGAGTCAGTGATGACTCAGTCAACCCGGCCGTTTTCGCATCTACTCGGGCGAGTCATTAAGTCCGGCCAGTACCCAAAAAAATAACGATTTTTCTATTTTTTTTTTTAAATTTTTAACATTTCGCTGATTGTTCGGGACTCCAAGGTGTTTTCTAAATTGGTTAAGTGCTATTTGGGGTCCATTCCCCTCTCCTAGTATTGATATGCTATTCAAATTTCATGGAGAAAGTAGAATTTTAGATTTCATTCAAAATCCAGCAGACTTAACATTTTTTCAGGATTTTAGGATTGGAGGATTGCAATGTTTCCATTGAATTTTGTCATGTATTAGGGTATGGAACTCGTATTTAATCAAGAGCACCAATCCCTCTATGTACCTTGATGTTAGTGACATTGGTTGTCGAACTCCTCCGGGATTCGCTCCCAAACCAGGAGCTTCTAAAAATGTCGCTCCCGCTCCCGTTTTCGCTCTCTCTCCCCACTTTCGCTCCCGCTCCCAAGTAACACTAAGCCAGATGATGTTGGCAACTCTAGCAGTAACCAATAGTACTGGTTACAAACTTCTGTTGTAGAGGCCATTTATAGCCTCCTTGGTTATGTGTTTTTGTTTTGATCTCTATATCATCATCGTGTATGTGTTGGATAGTGCACTGGGTGCCATTTTGATATAATGGGTATATTCATGAGCCTACTTTGATCATATGTTGTTTTCTATCTATATTATAATGTTGTGTGTTTGGAAACATGAATGAAAATCTTCAAAATTATGTGTTTTTATAAAAAATAAATATTTAATGTATTTTTTACAATGATCGAGTCATTGAAATTGAGCCGGTCGAGTCGATACGAAGTCAGAGTTGGAGTCGGAGTTGACCCTCGGCTGAGTCGGAGTCGGAGTCGGAGTTTTGAAACATTGGTTCGGATTCGCAGAGATGCTCAATTTGGGGCATATCATTGGGGAGGATGGCGTGAGAGTGCATGAGGAGAAGATCAAGGCCATTTGGTTCTGGCCAATACCTCAGAATGTGACAGAGTTAAGGGGTTTTGTGGGTATCTGTACCTGCTACAGGAAGTTTGTGAAGGGCTTCTCCCAGTTGGCAGCTCCCCTCATTGATTTGACAAAGAAGAGGGCATTTGAGTGGACAAATGGAGTGTAGGAGGCCTTTGAGCGCCTCAAATAGGTATGACAATTGCCCAGTGTTGTCACTTCCAGATTTCGCACAACCCTTTGTACTTGAGTGCAATGCATCAGGGGAGGGCGTAGGAGCGGTCTTGATGCAGGGGAGGCACCCGATAGCTTTTGAGAGTCAGAACTTACTCCCCCACGAGAAATTATACTCCATATACAACAAAGAGATGCTAGCCATCATGCATGCGCAAGCCAAGTCCATATAGTACTTGGTGGTTAACAGGTTCTGGGTGAAGACAGACCACAATAGCCTCAGATTCTTTTTGGAGCAGAAACAATTGTAGGAGAGGCAACAAAAGTGGGTGAGCAAGCTTCAAGCATACGACTTTGACATTGAGTATGTTAAGGTTCAACACTATGTGGTAGTGGATGCGTTGTCGAGGAGGCTAACCACCATTTCATTGATGAGCATTGCGCCAGATTGAAGGTCGCAGTTGCTAGTGGAGTATTCCAAGGACTGATTTGCATGTTAGGTCCTTGATGGTGCAGTGACAGATGATCGGTATAGGGTTATGAACGAGGTAATTTACTATCGGGACCGGATTTATTTAGTGCCCAACTCCCAATTGAGAGAGAAGATCATGCAGGCTGCCCATAACTCACCGTTAGCAGGGCATCAGGGGTTCACCAAGACATACAAGGCTATTAGGGAGCGCTTTGCATGGATGGGTCTTAAGGATGATGTTCTGAGGCACGTCCGGGAGTGTGATACGTGCCAAAGGAACAAGGGTGAATAGACACACCCTTTTGGTTTGCTACAACCTCTTCTTATTCTTGAGGGGAAATGGGAGAGCATCTCGATGGATTTTATTACTGGGTTGCCTATAGTCCAAGGCAAGCAATGCATATACGTGGTGGTAGACAAATTGACGAAATTTGTCCACGTCTTTGCTATTTCAGCTTGGTCCTCGACCTCACAAGTGGCTGAACTATTTTTCAAGGAGGTGTTTCAGCTTCACGGTCTTCCGAAAACCATTGTCAGTGCTCGATGTTAGAGTTCTATAGTGATAGGATTCATGATTTTGAATTGGCTGAGGTTAAGTCTTGTAATATGGTACATACCTTTGCTTTCTGCAAATGTTTTCCATATTAAAATTAAAAAAATGTAAAGAGGGTGTGTCCTAAAAGAAATATCAAAGGACGAAAAATAAGAAAAGATCAAAAAAGAAAAAAATATGAACCCCAAACAAAAAACAGATCATGAAAGTGTGTAAGTCCAAGTGCCACTACTCCTTTCTTTACTGTCTTAAATAATGGTTGTGTGCAGCTTGTCATACATGCCACAACCCATGATAGTCAAACTGCTTAATCTTGACTATTTGACTATTTCATGCTTTGAATTTCAAGTTTATAGTTAGAGAATAAAAATCTAACCAAACAATTTAATCTTGGCAGATTAATAGATAGGTAGAGAAATAAAAGGAGTTCATTAGTTTAATCTGAGCCCTTGGAAGATATAAGGTTAGAAGTAGATAGTTTGTTACATAAAAGAAAAAGGAAAGAAATGGGTTTGCTAGCTTAAGTGCACCCAACAAAGTGAAGAAAAAATGTTAGGGTAGGTAAAAGGGTAGGTAGAAGAAAGGTTGCAGAAATACAAGTCATTTGAAGCATAAGCACTACTATCATGCTTAACTATGTGTTTCAGTGTGCAGGAGCAATTATCAAAGTGAAAAGCATGTTCATAAGCTGATTTGCCTAACTTCCCCTTCATTGCATTTCACCCCCCACTATATACTTACTAATTTCCCTTTTTCCCCTTCATGGCTTATCAAAACCCCTTTTCCCTTCATTTTCACTCCTGCCCCTTGGTTTCACACATTCCCTAGCCAATTTACCTTCTGAATTCATCCCCCTTCCCAAAAATCCCTTTCCCTTAGTGTGAAACCCTTTTTCCCCTTGGAAAAATCACTTTCCCTTTGTTAAATTCTCTAAAAACCCCAAAAAACCTACTAAACCTCTTGTCCTAATTATTATTCCCCTCCCACATTACTATATTAAACCCCGAAAATTTGTTTTTACCCGTTATATTCCATAAACCCACATTACTTCATAAACCCGCAGTTAATTGTTGGTTAATTGCACTTAACCGTGATTAATCCCATGGGTCCCGACCTCCGCCCCATCACCCAAACCGTGCAACTTTGCCATGCGACGACCGTCAGATCATCCACCCCCAGATCTAACGACCTTCACCCATATCGCGTCCGCTTAATGCCCGACTTTTACCCGCCCGAGAGAACGCGATATGGGCAGTTTTGCTCGGGCCCTTTTTTGCTATGTGTCAGCCTCCGACATATATCGCGTTCCCTTGGTAAAATACCGCCCGACCTTGATAAGTGGTGCGATACCCTCCAATACCACCTCCCTGCAATAAAGCAAAACCGCCATTGTTTATTTAATTTCCTCGCCAATTCTAACCGCTCCAGGTTAAACCCCTCAGACCCCATTTTTGGCCTTTTTTCGCCCATTTGCACTGCTGAACCCTCTGAAGCACACCAACACCCTCAGAGCTCCTGCGACCAACTACCAACTGCTAGAACCTTCCAAAACGCCATCACTGCACACCTCAAAGCCGCAGAAGCCTCTGTAGACCTCAATTTTAAACCAGTTTGCAACCCCGACCGTAAAATTCCGGGTATTTAAGCAGAAAACCAAGAATTGCCCTCTCATTTAAAAAGTACACTGAATTCATGAAATAATTGAATGGATTTACTTAATTTCCATTTAAATTGACAGTTTCCATTCCTAAAATACCAAAACCTCTACTTGCAAGCTGCTGATACCTTACCTTGGTTGCTGAATTCTTAAAACCTCATTCCCATAGCCATATAACCAAAATTTCCACAGTTTATTACAGAAATGGCTGCCCAGACCTCTCTAGATGTCAGACCAGTGACAACCCCTCATTTAGACATTGACCACCTGGCCCTGACAGACAGAGACTTCCAAATCAAAGATACAACACCCCACGCCACCTTCTGAGAATCCACTGCTGGGCCAAGGATAGGTTCCTTAACCATGTTGATGATATAAACCTTTGGGAATCCAATCTGCCCAAGTATACATTCCCAGAAGTCCATCCATTCCCAGACATAGTACATTTTTGTCATGCCTGTTACGTTCCAAGCCATAGGGCTATTGAGGCACCAAACCATGAGATATTATTCACCATTACGGCTGAATCCATCAACCAGATGCTACAAATCTAGCCTAGTCCTAATCTGACTCCTTTGTCCATTGGACACCTGTTGGACCTGTACATCACACTGGGCCTAGACAAGATCAAACAAATATTTCAGAATTTCATCATTGAGGAGTGCCATACTCCTAAAGACATTCCACCCTATGTTGCCACTATTTTTTCAGAGACTGGCAGGAGAATAATCACCATGATTTCATGCATCCTAGGATGCACATCAGACGAGTTTGTGGATGAGGTCATCATGGCCTTCTTGTCCATTTTCACTCTAGGCAAGCCTCCTACCATTTTGTATGATTATGCCCAGTTCATTGCAGACAGAATGCATGAACAACTCACTAGACTGCCCACTGAAAGAGTTTTCAAATACTCTTCAGTGTTGTTTCATATGTTCCTCTATTACCAGACAGATAAATTCCCTTTGAAGATCCAAAAATTGGACACCAAGGGAAAGGAAAGATCAGTCATCTTTTGGACACCCTTGGTCCACAAGTTTTCCACCTCATACAAAGACTTCATAGACTCTTTTGTATACCTAGTTATGAACATGCTGACTTCTAAGATTCAACCTAGAATCAGCCCAAAAATTAAAAGAGTACTGCAACTGGCCAAGAATAGCAAGGTGGGAGACTGGTACCTCTACCAGAATCACACTGAAATCAGGATCTATGGCTGTGAGCTAGCCCCCTACAAATTGCCTAAATACCTCCCCATGAGGATATTTTCCCTTGAATACTTAGGCAAATCATAAGTGCAGATGAGGTCAACTTCCTAGCTGCTAGGAAGAAGACACAATTTAAGATGAAAAACCAAATGGGCCCATTCATTTGCAACACTAGAGAGGCTAGACCTGAGGCTGATAAGATGCTCCAGGAAATGAAATTCAGGAATAGTTTCATCTGGCATTATGACCCTCATGGGGTTATAAACAAGCTCAGACAAAAGGTCAAGTTGGGACCTTACATCCACTACCCAAGACCTGACATTGAACAATATGCTAATTAGTCAGAATGGGTAGAGAATACATTGATTGACATGGACAACACAGTTGTGGATGTGGAGAACACCATGATTGATTTAGAGAAACAATTTGACCAGAGCTCTTTCCTGCAGGTTCCAGAGTTGGGAGAGCCAATGAACATCCCTCCTGTCATTCAGACCCCTCTCAATGAGGAGAAGAATCCTAAAAGAAACAGGGAGGAAGCATCAAGTTCTGCCATGGAGACCACTAATGAGCAGTTCAAGCTAAACAAAAGGCCCAAATTGAATCCCGTGTCTGAACAGGGGAAAACATTGCATAAGAAGAAATCATTGACACTGAGTCAATGGGGCAGAGCAGTAAACAGACAACAGAGACAACTGCATCAACAGAAACACAACAACCATCTACTTCCAACACATAGATCATACAGAGACATAAGAGTGTGGAGGTGTTCTTCTTTGTCAGGCTAGCTGACAAGGAAATAGATATCAAAGAAAGATTTAAGGAAATAAAAATGAGGAACGAAAAGTTGAAGGTAGACACATATGCCAAGTACTTGAAGATGACACCACCAAACCAGAACAGATTGATGTCAGCCTTTGACATCAAAGAAGGGAAAATGCAAGTGTCATTCCTACAACCCACTGTACAACAACCCAAAACCTTAGTAGACTACAAGAAGACCAATTTTGAGGTCTTGGCCAGGGATGTTCATCCCATTGATCAGATCGAATTTCACAAGCAGGCTGGAGAAATGATCTACTCCACCCTCACAGCAAAGGCCATGGCAGCATTCAAACTGAAAGATTCATTGGACAATGTGACAGCCCAGTACAAACTGGAAAAGGCCTCCTCCAATGCCAAAGACACCAGGATAAAGTCCTTGGAAGACTTGGTTATTGAAATGGGCCATGACCCAAAGGACATCAAAGTTGCTGAACAGTTAATCAAGAAGAAGAATGAGGATATTGCAACCCTCAAGAAACAGCTCAAGCTGCCTCAGTTACAACACCCACAAACAAAGGAAGTCCTGGAAAGCCAGACAAATCATGAAGAGATGATGGACTTGGTGCTGCAACTCAATGACCAATTGAAGGAGATGGAAAAGGAACTAGATAGCTTGATTTAGCTCAAACAAGCTAGTATTGATAGTGCTCCTCCAACTGTCATTCCAACAGTGACCACAACTGTACCTTCCACTCTGGCAGCAGCATTAGCTCCCACTGGTCCAATGGCCACTGCATTGCCAGCATCAACTTCGACTACATCAGCAACAACATCAACAACAACAGGTACCATAGGTGATGAAGCAAACAGGTTGGTCAAAGCAATGGAAGAAATGTCCATTCAAACCAATGAGATGAAAAAACTGAAGGAGAAAGTCAGCAGCCTTGAGACAGATTACAAACTTGCCCAGATTATGCATAAAGAAGAGCAACAAAAGGCTGCAAGGATGAATGAAAGGATAAAAGGCCTGGAGAAAGAACTGACCTTGACTGAACCAATAGGAA
Organism: Pinus tabuliformis; assembly: GCA_031772625.1. Lineage (NCBI taxonomy): Eukaryota > Viridiplantae > Streptophyta > Pinopsida > Pinales > Pinaceae > Pinus > Pinus tabuliformis. The sequence goes on along the minus strand of CM062816.1, from coordinate 1,107,125,127 downwards.
AGGCTAAAGAGCAACTGTGGGCCAATATCATTGACTCAGTCAATGATATTTGGCATCCATCCATGTCATATTTGAGCAGATTGATTTGATTAAGCAGGCAACAAAAGCCATTGAAAGGGTTAAAACAGAACTTGGAGATATGCCAGAGGAAGCAGCAAGAATCATCCACTTCCTCAACTCCAAGAATAAATATGAACTGCAAGAGCTTGAGATACCTGATAGGACAGGTACCATTTTAGAAGTCAGGAAAGTCCTCACCAAGAGGAATTTGATGTTGAATTTAGAAGATAAGTGTTAAAACGTGCAGCTAGCCGTTGACAGGTTCATGGCTAAGTTTGAGCTGTTGAAGGAAAAGGGATTACCTAATCCCTTAGTTATAAATGACAAGTTAATGACACATGCAGATTACAACAAGAAGATCAGGGAAGTGGCCAAAGAATAAGTGATCACTTCATCTATGAAGGGCATGCCAACAGGCAAAGTCTTGTACCAAACTTTTGAAAACTTGTTTTACCTCCAGCATGAGGTAAAACACCTGTTTATTAATAAGCCCACTTTTGCCAAATATATAGAGGCATATGAGATATATAGAAAAATGATCAATATCCAATTACCAGATGAAGAAAAATGGGAAAAACTGAATGATTTACTGTAGTAAAAACACAGTAAATTATAAATGTACAATAAAAAGTGAAACACCAAAGTAAAAGGATACTGACTGGTCAACAGGATTTAAGTGTATCAGATGAAAGAGTATCAGGGGAAAGGTTAAAGTAAAACAGGGCATCCAGTGTGAAAGCCAAACAACCTAGCAACATAAAGGGCTAAAAACCAAAGTCTAAAACCAGCAGAACCAAAATAAAAGGGACAACATGAAACAGTTCAATCGCTGTCACTATCTTCTTGCAATAAGATATTATTTTTTCCTAGATTAGTTATGAATACAGTTTCATATATTTTGTAATTCCTTTTGTATAAATACTTCAAAATTCGAAGTATTAGGGTGGATTATTTTACATTTGTAGAGTTATTTTGATCTTGAACCTAAGGGTGATTGTACCATTTTCAAGTCAACAGAGTGGAGCAAGTAATAAAAGCATTTCGCTATAGGATTCATGAGATGAGCCATTTGCAGTGAAGTACTTTCTTTGTGTGATTTTCTTACCTTTCTTATGTGTTTTCATAATCTTAAATGTGTTCTCAAATCTAAATGAATTAACTAGAAATATCACTTAGAATTTGTTTAATTACACTCTGTTTTGCACAGTTAGTCATTTACATGTTTTCCTCTGATACCTAGATTTGAGAACCCTTAATTGCTCTCCTATCCCGGTTGACTTCTTTGATTCCCTCCAAACTCCGGCCTAGGGAATCCTTAATTGCTTCCTGGATCCGATTTGAAGCCATTCACCATTTAGCCTTTGAGATTTGCAGTAACTCATCTATCTTGCCCTGTAGACACTGTTTTTAAAACTGAATCCAGTCTTGTTTGTCAGACATCTGACTCCATAGTCCAATGGTATAAGCCAAACCTCTGTCCATCTAAGTAAAGTGATCCCACCACCAATTTTTCAAAACAAAACCTAGGTGCAAGCAATAACTAGCTTAAAACCATCTTAACTAAAACAAAGTTAAATTATAAAGAGAGAGCCCTCTCTGAGCATCAAGAAGGCTAGGTCCTAATCTCCAAAAGTGGTTTGTGGTTACCTTTGGTTTTTCTTTCTTCATACTTCAAAAGAAATATCAGAGTGATAACACCCGGGGCAACAGGTTCATGGGGGGATTTTGGCAGGAGCTGTTCCGACTGGTGGGCACGGAGTTCGCCCTGAGTACTAGTTACCACCCCTAGATTGATGGGTAGACGAAGATCGTAAACAAGTGGCTGGAGGGCTACCTACATAACTATGTGACCATAAATACTTTTATTAATGCTCAACAACTGACCATAAATAGGTCAATGTGATACAAAGTTAGAGCACAGGTCACTTCTAGAAAAACATGATATAAGCAAAACTAGTTTATTCTGTAACCTAAATTATACAGCCTCAAAGCATGGAGCAGGGAAACAAATAGATATTGCAGGTATGTGCAAGTTTGGTGGAGAACCATAGAAAAACATTAACACTATTAGTGGGGATGGCGTGCCTAGGAGGCGATCAACCTCCCTTAAAGGTGCCAAACTAATGCCAATATCCAATACATATAAATTTTATGTTCAATTTAATGAATATGCAAGTGCCAAAATATAATGCAAGGAACAAAATGTCAGACTTCAACTTCAGAGAATTCTCATTTCTTGTAGCTCTTTGGGGCTTGGGGCCTAAGGTGCTAGAGTTTGTTAGCTGTCTAATTGCTGCACTTGGGTACATAATAATTGAGTTCACATCCCCTACTAAGTTAAAACTTAGACCATAATCTAACCATCTTTAGGGCCTAGTGCCTAGGTTACTAGTCTAATTGTTAGTTGTCTAATTGCTGCACTTGGGTACATAATATTGATTTCACATGGCCTAATAAGTTAGAAGTTGACTCCAAGGATGACCTCATTGAATTGGCACGACAGAAAATGGTGAACTCCTTGGCAACCCAAGCCCAAAAGTCTGAGGCAACCTTGCAGCCCCAAATTACATGTTGGCAGTTAGTCACCCACAACAGGGATGAGATGATATGACTAGGGTTCTTATTTTCCATTCATGTGAGATCTTTAACATGAATAGAGCATAAGTTATACATATTGTAGATGGTAGGAGGGACACATTTATTTCTGTGCAGTATGGTTGGTCCCTGTATAGACCAAATACTCATCTTACAATATATTTTTATGTATTTTTCTTTTGAAGTTTCCAATTTTATGATTGGTAGTTGTGTGCTGCATTGTACTAAATAATGGTTCTAAATACATATATCTTATTAACATTTCAATAATTGTTAAGTATATTTTTCTAACCTTCTGCAAATGTTATTTATCGTGAAGTAGTAGTGGAGTTGATTTTATTCTGAATGCATGACAGGTACATTATGGTAATTATTATGATAACATCTTTTTATCCATTTAAGTTTGAATCTGCTAAGATGTGTTTCATCTCATGTTAGAGCCTTGTAGCTAGAAGGGTAATCTTGTTCAATTTTGCTGATGTGTGGAATCTGGCTTCAAGATCAGGTTGGGGAGGCTGCATTGTCCATATTACACAGTATGGTATCTGTCCACTCTGATTTGGATGATGCTGGAGAGATTGTAACTCCTACCCCTAGAGTGAAGAGAATTCTTTCAAGCCCTCGCTGCCTTCCACATATAGCACAGGTGCGCTTTTGAGTCTTATGGGCAAATATTCTTTAACAAATGAACTAGTGTCATCTGGATTTGTTGAGTACCTTTATATGGTTAGTAATTTTGCATATTCTGGCTTGTCATTTGTTCTAAATTGATAATCCCTAGTCTCAAACTGCAATTTTATATGCACTAATTGTTAATTTTACTAACGCCAGCTACTCGGAATTTATTACCTAGTAAATTCTCTTGCTGTAAATTAATTTACTGCAGATCTACTGAATAAAAGCACTGCTGGAATTTTTTACAGGTAAATAAAATATAAGCAGTGGAAGTAAAACAGCCAATCTCATACATATGCACACACATAAATTTTCCCCTTCAAATTGGCTGTTTCAGTGTTTTATTAAATAATATCTTCAGCTTACAAGGGATTTCCCAACTGGGGAAATAAAATCCCAGAGAGGAAAATTACAAACAGCAAAAACCTGGAAAATTTCCAGCTGAGAAATCCTTCTTCCTGCCAATATTGCAGCTGTACCAATGTTGCACGAAGCGGGAGCGCGGAAGCGTCATTTTCCAAAAATCTAGGAAGCGAAGCGTCCGCGGAAGCGTCTGCTATATATATATATTTTTATATTTTTTTGCATTTATACTCAAAACAAACATCCCAAATACCAAATTAATTGTAGAAGACATGAAAACATGCATATTTTTGCATAAATCAAGATAGATATGGCATCCATGATTCCATTGTAGTTACTAGTATGTACAACAATCATCTATATTCTAGCTATTACAAACATACATCAAATTTTTAAGCATATTATAAAACATAAAACATTTAAGCATATTATAAAACATAAAACATAGAGCATATTATGATTTATCTAGCAAGTGAGCAACTGTCAACATTTGTCATGTCCAAAATTCAAATAATAATGTTTACAAAATATGTCACTTGGTCACCGCCAAGCCAAAAAGGTTCAAAATTCAAATTCACAAGTCTACAAGTCTAATGAGTAATCTATGACAAAAAGTAGTAGATTGTGAATATATCTACTAATCTCTCCTCCTTCCACCACGAATAGAACGTGGTGGTGGGCCTCCACGTGGTGGCAATGAAGAAGATGGTGCCTGTGTAAGTCATGGTACTGAAACTGATGAAGAAGAACCCCCTGCTGTTGGTGTTGAACCATGGAACCTAGGAACCAAGGGACCAGATGGGGGTGGGGGTGGTGGCATATCAACACGGTCATCATCATCCTAGAATCGCTCAAAAAATTCATGCAAAAAAAAAAAAACACTAGTTAACAAAAAAATTAAAAACATGAATTAGAGAAATGCTTTATAAGGGAAAATTGGAAAATTCATACCACAATGGACATACTGGATAAGAGCATCCTCTAATTGCTCTAGTCGCAACACTCCATCCTCCAAATTGGGCTCCTCTGGATTCTTGTGCCAAATCAACAAGTCTTTATTAGACTTTGCATCTTCACAGTAATGGGACAACAATCGCAAGTTGTAATGAACATAAACCAAGCTCTCTTCCCGGTCTAAATTCAACCTGTTCCTTTTAACACTGTGGATGAAAGAATAAGAGCTCCAACACCTCTCTGCAGAAGAAGTGTTTACCACCTGTGATAGCACCCGCAATGCCAAACTCTGTAGAAGTGGAGTACCCCCTCCATGCAGGTTCCACCACTCAAGAGCAGAAAAAGTCTCTCGATCTTGAATTGCATGCATGCTCCCAAATGGACCAGTGTTGAGCGTATAGTTGCTCACCTGTCTCCGTACCAATGCAGCCTCCTCCTCATCAGGGATTAATTTACTCAATGCAGCCATATATTTTTCGTGAACCTCTCTATCTTGGTGTGGTTTTTTCCTGCTTCCCCCCCCAGGTGCTGGTGTTGAAAGCCATGATGGATGATAATATTTAGGTGTCAAAACATATGCTAATGCATGCAATGGAATATTTAGCATTTCCCATCGGTTTTGCACCTCTACACGAATATAATTGTACAAGGTGGTATCTCGAGGCTCAACAATGTCTTTAATCTGCCCCAACATGCTATCCATTTGCTCATACACCTCCCCAATTACTGGTCGATCTGAATCTGCAAACTTGATCATGTAATAAATTGGTTTGGTGAATTGCAAAACATATTTAACCTGTGACCAAAAGTAACTGTCAAGAACAGTGTCCTTGACTGCATTAGCACCATCTGTGTCAGTGTTAATTTCATCCCATGTTTCAGCACACACCAGATTAGTTAAAGCTTGTCTCACCCTCACTAGCCGCCTAAAGGTGAGGTAATAACTAGCAAATCTTGTCTTTGCAATTTTAAGCAATTGCAACTTGGAGTAAGTGCCATAGAAGTAGTTTACCCTTGCATGCCCTGTGATGAATTTAATGAGCTGCTTCCCTTTCCTGTAAACCTCAGCAATCCACCCACAATCTTTGTGTTTCACAATATCATGCATCAAAAGGTTCAATGTGTGAACCAGGCACCCAGACCAAAAGATGTGTGGATGAGTATGCTCAATAATTTTTCCTGCTGCCTTACAATTTGCTGCATTATCTGTGATCACTTGAACCACATTATTCGGACCAACATCTTTGATTGATTTCAATAGGAGATCTGCAATGTTTTGTGCAGTTGCACTGATGGAGGAGGAGTCATGACATGCAATAAATACTGCACCACTAGAAGAAACACCAAGAACATTTATCAAATGTTGGTTTCTAATATTTGTCCACCCATCTGATACAATGGATACCCCAGAATCCACCCACTCATGTGTAAAACGTGTCAAAGCTCTTTGAACCTTAGCTTTTTCTCTTTCTAATAACACTGTTCTAGCTTTCTCATAGTTGGGGGCCTTGTATCCTTTTGGGGCTTCATTGATGGCCTTTACCATGTCATGCCAATAGGGAGAGCGAAGCACATTGAATGGTACACCGCAAGCACAAAGAAAACGAACTATCTTTCCATCCACATCATCCCTCCCAACAACATTAAGGAAATCCCCTATTGTTCTTCTACCTCCAGAGGTTGCAGAAGTACCATGAGGAGATGGGCAACTACCAAATTTAGAGGTTGCACTTGATTCAGAATGAGTTTTTTGTTTCTTGTTTTTTTGTTGTGCAGCCATCTCTATTTGGATGTATTTTCTTCTTTCTTCAGTTGAAATGTTTGGGCAAATTTGTACCCCCACAGAACCCTTTTTTTCATCACTGTCCAACACCCCACAAAGATGCCTCCTCAGACGGGTATATGAACCACAATATGGTTTTCCTCCATGACAACCATGAGGGCACACAAATTTGTAAGATCCACCACCCTTTCCCCCATCAAGTTTGGTCACATAGTTCCACAAGGGTGTTGATGTACCTTTCCCATCTTGTGCTTCAGTGTCCCCTTCAAGTTCATCCCCTTCCTCTTCAAACCCTTCCTCCTCATCATACATTGGGTCACTACTATTAGGACCAAGTTCATCCCCTTCCTCTTCCCTTCTATTCCTCACCCTTGCCATCATTAAAACCAAGAGTGGAATGATACATAGAAGCCAAAAGAACACCATCTTGGAATATGGATATAGGTGGTGGACAACCTGTAAATAAAGGAGCAAGTAGAAACAATGGGAAAGAGTAGGAGAGGGAGGAGAAAAATACAATTTTTTTTTCAAAAAAACAAGGGAGTTTGGGGTTTGAACTTACCTCTTTAGCTCTTGTAGATGAAGTCCTCCAAGCTCTTGCTCCAAGCTCCTCCTCCTTCTCCTAGCTCCTCCTTCTTCACTCCTCCAAGCTCTCCTCTCTTCTCCTCTCCTTTCCTCTCTTCTCTTCTCCTCTCCTCTCTTCTCTTCTCCAACTCTCATAAACTCAAAGTGAGAAAATGAGGAATGAATGGGAGCTTTATGCTTTTCATTCCTCACCCTAAACTCACCCTAACCCACCCCCTCATTGCTAAGTTAAGTTAACTTAAAAAAAAAATTAAAAAAAATGAGACATTTTTCCTTGCCCGTGCGGTTTTTTCGGAAGCGCTCCGAAGCGCTCGTGAAGCGTACGCTTCCGGGCCCGAAGCGTGGCGCTTCCGGAGGCCCGAAGCGTGGCACTTCCGGAGGCCCGAAGCGCCCTCCGAAGCGCGCTTCGGGGCCCACGCTTCATAAAAACCAGGAAGCGCCTTAAAAACACGGAATCGCGCTTCAGGATTTTTGGAATCGCGCTTCCTGGAGCGCTTCCGGAACGCTTCCATACGGGGCGCGATTCCGGCCTAGGATTCGGGGGGGGGGGGGGGGGGGGCGCTTCCTGCAACGTTGAGCTGTACGGCCTGCTGCCTACACCCTTTTCCATCCTGCCTGTGCACTTTTCTAGCCTGCCTGCACACGTTTGAATGTTTTGCAGCTGGTATGGCTTTAGCCCATGCACCTGTGAATGCTTTGCATCTGGATTTTAGTTTGCGCATGTGCATCCCGTACACAGCCTGTACGGTCTTCTACCCGTGCATGTGTGGTACAGGTAACTCTGCCTGCAATTTTGCAGGCATGCCCAATCCCTATGCTGATGTGTCCATGCTGTTTCTCAGCTCCACCCATGGTGTATGGTCTGTTCTACTGCGGAATATTTCAAGATCTGTTCTTTGATATTGCTGACTACTGGAACATTCTTTTTTGCTGCCCCTTGCTCTCTTCCTCTGGAATCTGCACACTTGGATGGATGTCCTTCTACACCTAATCACTGAGATTTCGCTGCGTCTTGTGCTCACTTGATGTGTATTCACCCTTCACCTAGCCTTCCTTTTATATGTTTGAGTTATTGACCAAATCCACAACCCTAATCTTCGAAGTGATTGAAAATTGAGATTAGATCTCAGTTCACTTGATATTCATCTAATTCACCAATGCAAATAACCTTTTCCTTTCATTAGATTAACTCATTTTTTCTTATAAAAAACAATTTCCTTAATAACTCCTTTAATTAAAGTAATTTGCTAAGGCTAAATGTCCTGGGAAATTTCCTCACGTTTAGATACAGACCTGTACATAAATCCTTGTTTGATGCTGCAGTTATCCACACTTCCTCCTAGTGAGGAAGGTATTTCTTGAAGAGCCATTTGGAATTGGCTTTCCCTCCAGTTCTGGCACAATGTCCCATGTATCATCCTTCACCATGGCATTCCTCCAGACCTCCTGGTCTGCTGCATTCTCAATGATGTTAGTCATCTATGCCATGTTGTTCAGAAACTTCTTCGAAGGTCTGCTTTCCTTGAATGTGCTCCTAGGAGCCTGAACATGCTCCTGAGCATCGTTCAATGTCCGCTCGAACCACCTGTGTCCCCTGACTGAACTGGAAGGAGCTATTGACTCCTCCTCACTTGAAGGTTGACTCCTTGAACTGGAAGCCTATGAACGCTGTAATCCCTTCAGAGCCTCTTGCTTCTTGTCATCTGCCACTGTTAGTGGCAACTCATGACACTTCCTAGATGTCAAGTTGTTTGCTCACAACTATCTTCCTTTGCGCTAATATGAAGATCTTGTAAGATTTTGAAGTCTCAGTATATCCAACAAATATCCCCTTCTCTCCTGAAGGCTCTAGCTTCATCCTCTTCTCCACAGGCTCATGGATATATACAGGACAATGAAAGATCCTCAAATTTGGTATCTCTAGCATCACCCTAGTGAATGTCTCCTCTGGAGTCCTGTCCCCCAATATCTTGTGACCTGTGAGGATTCTTGTTTTGCGCATACACTGCAGTGTTACATGCCATTGCCAAAAGAATCATAGGTAGATCTTGGTCATGTATTATTTCCCTAGTAGAACCAGTGATGGACTGATTCTTTCTATCCACAATTCCTTTATGCCGGGGATTGTATGAGACTGTCATCTCCCTCTTAATCCTTGCCTCCTTGCAAAATTCCTTGAAGTCATCAGAGGTGTACTCACCCCCATTATTCAACCTCAAGACCTTGATCCTCTTCTTTGTCTGGTTCTCCACTTGGGCCTTGGACTCCCAGAACTGACTAAAGACCTCATCCTTGGTCTTCATTAAGAAGATCCGGGTTTTCTTGCAATAATCATCAATGAACGTGACATAGTATAGTGCTCCCTACTCTAGCAACAACTAGGTTTATTAGATGCAAGCTTAACATAAGAACCATAGATATAAGAGGAAATAAATCCTCATAGGCCTAGTGTTTCTATGGGGGTTTTAGAGACATTAATCTACGGTTGCATTCTGCTTCTAGGGTGTTCTTCGACACTTTTCACCCTCCTTTAAGGCCATCGTCTCCATTCCTAGGGTTACCAAAGGTTTTGTATCATTTGTATCTATATTTACACATTTTTGAAGTCTTCAATCATAAGGAGCCTTCTCCTTGTCGTTGCTAAGGCTGCAGCTTTAGAATGATTTTTCCGTCATCTGAATGGGGCCAACTATCATTCTTGGGTGGATCAAATGACTTCCCTACTTTGAAGCAAAGGTATATGGATGTACTTGGTGAAGTTGCTTCCTGTTGAAGATGATAACTATGGCCTAGTATGTTTGAAGAGGGATGGAGCTCTTGGGTTGATCATTCTTTATGTTTAACTTGATCTCATTCATCTGACCAACAATAAAAAAAAGTGCGAAGGAAATCTGGGATACCTTTAAAACTTGCTTTGGGAGAATGAGTGCTACTTAGGTCAACCAACTTGAAACTAAAATCTTTGATCTCAAGATGGGTGAATTCAACATGGTTAAGGAGTATATTGGATGGTTTAAGAACCTTAAGATTGGCATTATTTAAGCCCATAGCATTCAAATCTTTTGCTCATATATTCTGCAATATTTCTTTATTTCTCAGAAATCTTGTAACTCCTATATTTGAGGAGGCTATTTCCAATCTCATTCAATATCAAGTAACTACTATATACATAAAAATAAACATAGGCATATGCATAGATACTATAATTTAGTATGAAAACATAATAAAAATAAACAATATATATATATATAAAATTTAAAACTTGTACCTTTTAAATGAAAAGGCACAAGGACCTCCTAAATTGTACTTATATACATGGCCAGTTGGCCACCAATTATAGATCATCATTAATTTTTATATCTTTTTTTTTGGAAGGAAAAAAGCATAACTTTATTTTGAAAAGGAAACAAAATTATATTTTGCATATGCTTAAAAGCATTCAGAAAAGGCAGCTTATACGACTTTGAAGAGAAACAAAAGCTAAAGAGAAAATACAAATACAATGGGGAAGATCAAGTAATGTAGAAATCACTAATCTTCCCTTTCTTTCCTTTCTTTTTCTGGACTTTCTGCCATTCCCCAAATTTGGGACCAACTCGTACCAAAGCCATTTTGCTGAGGGATGTCTCTAGAGGATGATCTTTTTCCAAATTTGATCTTTAAGAGACATGGACTCGCTTTGTGCCCACTGTTCCATCCTTCTGGCATTAATTTAATTTTTATATCTTATTCAAATAGTCATGTATATAATTTTTGGTCTAATTAAAAGTAAAAAACTATAACATCTTTCACTACAGTTGGTGTTGAAGATAAACTGGGAAATAAATTACTAGGACTTGAACGGATTTTTTTTTTTGTTTACTAGTTTGTCTCTAACTTCTGGGACTAGCCTTTGGCTCATAACTTGTGCCCTAGGGGCTTCTAAGTTGTCAAATCATTCAGGGATCACACTCAGGTTGGGCCACACAAATCCTCAACATGGTTAGATCCTTTTTACCCAAGGGGCTTTAAATCGACGACCTTCACACAAGGAGTGCCTTAATAGAACACCTTGTTGTTGATTGTTCTACATCTTGTGAGTTTTGAAAATTTCAAGGAGACGGGGGTGGGATTTGATGCGCTTATGTGTGTATGAGTCACAATATCATTTAATATAATCCCTCATTGTTGGACCACTACCTCAAGGTGCCCCCATGGTAGGGCTAGGACTTAGTGGGAATTGAACCTTGCCCAATGATGAAGAACTGCTTGCTTTCCACCACTGGATCCCCTTTGGACTGTTACTTTAAATAGATGACTTGGTGGTGGGCTTTGATCCACTTATGTGTGCATAGATCTTCTTTAGATAGAGACATAATTATTCAGCTGATGATTAGATATGAGACAAGTTGAAACGAGATGGGATGAGATGGATGTCTTGTTGATGCAGCTGAGATGAAGGTCATAGAACTTGACTTGGAGACTAGTAGGGCTTGGAAGATCTAATCGATCTCCCCTACTGTCGATTGTGGATTCTTCTTCTTCTATGAGACGAGATGAGATGAAATGAGACATGATGCAACAATGATGAGACATCCGAATTGAGACTTATGATGTAGATGGAAATTCCTCCCTCGCTGAGAGGGAGTGTTGAAATTTGGGCACCTTGGGGACAAATTTCCTTGTAAATTGAGGAATATTATTATTATTAAAGAAATCATTAAAGAAAAATATATATTTAAATAAGCAAATTTGAATTTGAAAGTTTCCCTCCTAATTCTACAATTCAACTTCATTAAGTCGGCATGCCCCAATTGATGTGACCTTTCATTCATGGAGATAACTATAAATTAGGCATCTATTCTCCTCCATTCGCAAGAAAGAAGCTCACTGTTTTTGAGGTCTATTCACTATTATTTTGAGGGTCTATTTGTTTCTATGATTTTGAAGTGAAAACTTCTTGATAAACAGAAATATATATATATATATATATATATATATATATCTTATTAATAAATGAATTGACAGACGATGATTGTTTACATTGGGGGTTCTTGGCTTATATACCGCCATGGGCACCCTTTGGGGAAGGGCATGATCTTATGATCGCGCCCTTTCGTCTAATTAACCTAAAATTAAATAAACAATAAACCTAAAATTAAATACTAACTAATTTTTTACGTAACATTGCCTTCCTCTCGAAAGAATGCTTTGTCCTCAAAGCATACGTAACGACGGATGTTGTTGACAAAATGCTTCATTATCCCAAGAAGTGTCTTCTTCGGGTAAGTCCCTCCACTTGATCAGATATTCCAAGATGATCAAGGTCCCACACTTTAAAAGGTTTTGGATTAATCTCTTAATTTCTGTTTTTTGGTGATGTGGATATCGGTATGGCTTGATGTTGACGAGGTCTGGCCCTGCCTTGACTTCTATTGTATGCCCAATTTCCCTATTAGGTGGCATCTTCATAGGTAGGTCTTGAAATACTTTCTCATGCTTCTGAATTAGATCTTGTATCTCTGGTGACTCTTCACTGGTCATATTTGCAGACAACATTTCTAATTGGTGACATTGTACTACATAAGCGGGTGCTCCATTTCGACTCATCTTCATCATCTGAGATGATGATACAATTTGATTCTCTAATGCTTGGAATCCGTGTAATTTGTACTTCTGACCTCCCCATTTGAATTTTATAAATTGTACTTGATGGTTGGCGACATAAGTACCTAAAGTTCGTAGCCATTGGATACCTAAGACTACATCTACTCCTCCTAACGGGACTGTGCTCCTAACGGTACTGTGAAGAACGGACACTCTAAATTAAAGTCTTGAATCTGCGATTTGACCTTATGGCATTTTCCCACCTTTTCAATCTTCTTACCGTTAGCTACCATCACTTTCATGTTTGGTAAGGGGAATGAAAAAAATATTGAGTCTCTTTGCCACGGTTGCATCTAAAAAATTGTGTGTGCTACCAGAGTCGATGAGAACCACTACGTTGTTCTTCTTTATGTGTCCTTTTAGCTTTAAGGTATGAGGTTGTGATATACCTGTCATAGCTGATAGTGATACTTGCGGAATTCTTCCATCATCTAATTTTGGTGAGAATTCTGGGGCATCTTCTGTTTCTTCTATGTCAGAATCTTCACTGTTTGAATCATTGGTTGCTTCACAATTATATAGGTTCTTTGGTTCTTCTCCTTTACCACATCTATGTTTGGGGTCCCACTTTTCACCACAACGTTTGCATTTACCCTCTTTTATCCTTTACATTTCCACATTAGATTTTTCATCTTCACGACGATGTGGTGGAACATATCTTGTATTATTTGAGTCCACATACTGGGGTATTCTTCGTCTTGAATATGTTTTTTCCGCTTTTGACCAAAATATTGGTTCGAATTTCTTTTCGGTTGTTTTTGCTTTTCGTTTTGCTACTTCTATTGATGTAGTGTCATGCATCTCAAGTTCTACTTGTAAATGGGTTTTGAGTCTCGAGATGTATGATTGAATTAGACGAGATTCTGATAACCCAGGTACTCGTGTTACTAAGGTTTCCCATTCTTGAGTGTATTCATCCACACTCCCTTTTTGTCGTAATTTGATGAGTTTTGAAAAGAACTCTTCTTCCTTTACACCTTGGAATCTTTTAAAGAATGCATCCTTAAATTTTCTCCAGCTAATGGCGTGTGTTGCCTTTTTCCACCACATATACCAATTATATGCTTCCCCTTCCGTTTTCATGGATGCGTGCTTGAGCTTTTCGTCATCATCATTGACGTCATATATCTCAAAGTATTCTTCTGCTTTATTTATCCATGCAACATTGTTTTTTTCGTTTCCGTCGAATTTAGGCATCTCGACTTTTTCCCTTCGCTGGTATGTCGCTAATGGTTGAGTGAAAAAGGGGTGTTGATTGGTAAAGGTATCCCAGAGTTGCTTGTTTGTAAGAGTCGTGTTACTCACTCCTTGGTGGGGTGTCGCTGATTTTTTTGGGGATTCAACTTTTTCATGAGAGTCTGTTGACATTGTTGAATCTGATGAGTTGTGCTCTTGATTCTCTTCATTTTCTTGTAGTAGTTGTGCGGGTGTACAATTCATCTTTTTACACAGAGGTTTCAACAATGTTAAGGACTTTCTGAGATCTACTTTTGTTTGGACATGTTGATTTCCCATCTTTATTTCTATTCGATTTGTTGTATCTTGAAGATTTTTGATATTGTCAGCCTGCCCCTCAAGCTTGATCTGGAATTCATCTAATCTTTTGTTGACCTTATCGTGGTTGTTATTTATCTTATGCTCCACATCCAACATTTTTTTTGGAAATCCGCCATTGTCATTGTTGACATTGGGTGAGTTTGTGGGGGTGTGTATTTATCTGCGAGCTTAATTTTTTGTTTTAAATAATTAAATTAAATTAATTAATTAATTTAATTATATGACATAAGTTTTTTTTTGTTTAAATTATTTAAAATAAATTTAATTAATTAAATTAACTTATATATAAATATATAACTTTTAATTAATTAAAATAATTTTAATTAATTAAATTAACTTAGATATATATATATATATATATATATATAACTTTTAATTAATTAAAATAAATTAATGTCACCCGTTTGACCAATGGACACAACGTTTAACGGCGGAAGAACAAAATCTTTTTAACAGTGTGTAATAATTTATTTAATTAACACACATGGACAATTCTGAACCGTCACGTTTGACCGTCGAGAGTAGGTACACCGTCGAGCTCACCGCAGGTTACGCAGAACTACCACAGGGTTCAGCGTCTTACCGTAGGTTACGCAGAACTTGCCGCAGGTTATTATAACAAACGACCGATTGCCGCAGTATTATGATTAGTTTTTGCGAAGTTACTGAACGGGACATGTTGTATTTATGGGGGTCATTGTTTGATAATGATACATCATACCACGTCAGTGGAGTTAGCAAAGATCTAACCTTAAAAGGCCCCTATATGACGTTGAAATTACACACAACTCAACACCCTCCGATGTTCTTATTATCCGTGTAACAAGGGTTCAATTGCCAGAAAATGGCCCACTTATAACCGGGCGAATTCTGGGATTTGAGCTTAATGATGGCAGTAGTCTTCCGCGGCGGTCTCAAGCTCGTAACAACACACTCCAGGCAGACACGAACAATCCACACGCACTGCTATTTTCTGAAAAAGCCCGTAGGCCTGATGGCCAGCAGAACTTGTGGTTGTCACCAGTTCGTATTGGCTCTGATACCAGATGAAGTGAAAACTTCTTGATAAACAAAAAAAATATATAAATATCTTATTAATAAATGAATTGACAGACGATGATTGTTGACATTGGGGGTTCCTAGCTTATATACCGCCATGGGCACCCTTTGCGAAAGGGCATGATCTTATGATCATGCCCTTTCGTCTAATTAACCTAAGATTAAATAAACAATAAACCTAAAATTAAATACTAAATAATTTTTTACATAACAGATTTCACGTACTTTGTGGCAGGCTCTTTATTCAGATTTTTATGGCTCATTTTAATTCTCTGTGGCTCAGTTCCATAATTTATGATTCACATTCTTTGTGGCAGCGCTTATAACTTATCTCTGACGTGGCTCGCTCATCAATTTTTCTGTAGCTCGAATAATCTGTGGTTCATTGATTTTTTTGTGGCTTGCGTGAATTTATTTATGACTTGCGTTGATGGTTCTTTGATCTATTTCATGGCTTGCATTATTTACCTAAAGCTCGCATAATCTTTTGTGGCTTGTTGTCATTACTATGGCTCACAATGTCATTACAGTATTCCAATGGATTCTTGTGATGGCTCGGATATCCTCACAGAGGTTTGTTCGCTCTACTTCTGTGGCTCGATTATGTTGTCATCATGATACACAATTGTTATCTCTATGGTCGTGATGCTTTATAGTTTAGGCAATGTCCCGTGGTTTGTATTTGTTGCCTTTGAGGCTCGATCCTTATCTCGAGAGTCACATTGATTTTTCTGCGACTTATGTCTTAATGAATGGTCATGGTACTCGGTAATATCTTCTGCTATCTTGATAGTGTGGTGTTTGCACCGTTGAATATGACCATGACAGTGACAGTGAAACATATGTTTTATATGACAATGAGATCATGATTTATATGATAGTGAAACTTTTATATTATAGTGACTTGACTGTGATCTATAGACCCTTGACCTTGATGAATGACATATGACATAATATGGTAGTCAACCATTATGACCGTGATCTATGTGGTAGAGGCATGATTGTAATCTATGTAACAATGACTTGGAGCATATGACCTAGATATGTAACAATAACCTTGGCATGAGAGTGTCTTGTGATATGGCTGTGACAATATATGGCATAGTGACTTTTATATGATATGGCAATGATCTTGATGGCAGTGATGAATGTCAGTGACAGTGACAATGATAGGGCAGAAACCTAATATGGCTGTGACCATAGATATGGAAGTGACCTAGTGATGATAGTAACCTCAAATCAGTATGACAATGGCAATATATGGACATGGATGTTACTTCTATGACTATGACATGGCAACAACTCTTTAGGATCAAATCACTAAGTTCACAAACGCAGTTGTGAACTGACTTGGGATGGCCCTAGGAGGCTTGATGTGATTGATGTATCTCATTCTTATTATACCTTGTATCTTAGCTGAACAACTGATGAATATCTAATAGAATAAGAATTTGGTTGGGTTTTCCCCCTTTTGGGGTTTTGCCCTAGTCTTTGACCTAAATCATGGCATCTCTATTGTGCATGCTTTTCTTCAACTATTCTTTATTGTTCCGCTGCATTGTTGATATTATTGTTCTCTGTACGTAATTGCTAATGATGAAATGATGTTATGGGGTGAATGTTATAGGAAAATGTAGAAAAGTTTGCAATTGCAATTATCTACAACAGGGAACAATCTAGCCCTAAAAATTAACAAAAGATTGTATGTGTATGTATATATATATATATATATATATATATATATATATATATAGGCTTCTTTAGAATATATATCTATATAAAAGAAAATACATATATTAGGGAAATTATTAAAAGAGTTACAAGGAAGGTAATAATTGACGAAAGAAAAAGGTACTTTAAGGTCTCATATTGCATTTGAAAAAAAAGAAGGAAAAACCCATAAAATTAAAAAACTGTATTAATAGTAGTGTTCCACGGGGACGCGTCCCCCAAGGTCGGGTGCGCGCACCCCTCGCACCCCACGCACCCGGGACGGGGAGTCTCTTGGGGGTGCGTTTCCCCACGCACCCTTTTTGGGGAGTCTTGGGGAGACGCAAGGGGGTGCGTTTCCCCAGTGTGGGAGTCTAGACTCCCCAAGATTCCCCAAAAAGGGTGCTTCTGGGCGTCCCCCTTCAGTGTGGGAGTCTAGACTCCCCAAAAAGGGTGCGCCTGGGCGTCCCCCTTTAAATTTCTCTAATAAGACTTAAAAATTAAAAATTCAAAAATCAAAACCATTAATTTTTTTTTTAAACTAAATAATTAAAACTTAAAAGTCTAAAAAAAAATTAAAATTAAAACTAAACATCTAAAACTTAAAAGCCTAAACCTTAAAGTTAAAAGCTCATTTCATTTCAACCCAAAGTCATTTCCATTTCACTCTTAACTATTTTTGAGTTTGAACTTTGAAACTTTGAGTTATATAGATTTAGTGTTCAAACTTTGAAAATATACTAGTATGTTTTGCTTTCAATTTAGATTCTAGAATGATGAATGATGAATTTAGTTTTTAAATCAATGTAGATTGTAGAATGATGAACCATTGAATGATGAATGATATCGATCAATGTATTTGAATATTTTATTATTGATTTTTATTTTTGTTTTTCGAATCTCATGGTATGTATGAATAATAATTAATTCAATAATGAGACTTGTCACTTGAGTATGTCATATGAATGATGCATGTATCAAAATGAATGATGAGGATGGATCAATGATTCAAATTTCAATTGTCTATTTAATATTTTTATGCTTTCATTATTGAACAGTGAACAATGAATATGAACTTGAATTATATATATATATATATATATATATATATATATACCTCGACGACTCCCCGCACCCCCGAAATTTCCCTAAAATTTGAGGGTACTCCCACACGTCCCCCCTGTGCGTCTCCCCGCACCCGTGTCTCCCCGCACCGGAGTCTTGGTGGAACATTGATTAATAGTGAGACTTTCGCTTTCTGTGTGTGCAATAATAGTAAAAAAAGGAGTTGGAGAACACGTGAAACTTTGAACTATGAGTTACACATATAAGTCAACAGAATTTAAAAATTTTTCTATTAAAAAAAAATTGCATATACAATTGTTCAATATATGGGGAATTATTTATTATGGAAGAATATCAAGATAATACACAAATACAAATAAAAGAATTAGAGGATGAATTCATATAACGTCAACAAGAAAAGAGGGTATCGGAAAAGAAATATAATGATCTCGAAGATATGTTTTACAAGGAGTAAACATAACATGATGGGGAAAATTTTTGCCTAAATTTACTTGTGGAGATCGAGAAAATGAAGAATACAAAGTAGTACAATTAAAAATTAGAACAAGGAAATGAAGAGATCAAGAAGAATCTATTAGATAAAGGAAAATAAAATTTGCACTTAAAAAATCTTAATCGAAAGTTATTAGAACAAATCAAAGGTTTAAAGGATGAAAAACTTAAACGTTAAAACATTAAAAATAAAGTCAATGAATCGAAGATGAAGAACTCTTACATCTCAAAAATCATAATCAAAATCTATTCACACAAATCAAGAAGCCTAAAAATGATCGCCAATCATTGGAAAATAGAATAGAACAACTTATCCAGAAGGAAGCATCAAAGTCTTCAGGTGAAAATGTCCAAGTCGAAGAGAAGGAAACAAATGCAAACCCAATTTATCTTATAGTTAAGGAAGATCCCAATCCAATTGAAGTGAAAACATGTTTGGATGCCGCTGTCAGAATGACAAAAGTTCCAAGTGAAGATCTAGTCATCAACCAAGCAATGTCAATGCATGAAGGAAATCATATAGCTGAAGTAAATCAAGAAATTGCCACAAACATAATAAGGGAAAATCAAGTTACAAGAACTCCCTATTGACACCCAAATCATAAGAGTAGACATGTGAACCAATCAGCCTACCCAAATCACTCAAGACGAAAGCAATTGATCGATATTCCAAAGAATATTGATGTCAATCAAATTAAGTCTTATGATAAGAATTCGTTGCAGATATCAAATAAATGCAAGGTTCCATAGAAGATTTATTTGAGATGGTTAGATCATTTCGCAATGCGACAATTTTGCACCACAATTAGAAGTTCATATCGTCTTGTATCATCCAAGATGACAGTTCCAAGATTTGGAAAAGACGCAAAAACAATCCGAAACATAAAAAATATATACAGATTTTTCACCAATATGCTTTGAGGACAAAGCATTTCTGAATGTTATGAACATAAGTATATCAATAAATAATAATAATAATATATTAAAAATTAATGAAGAGACACAAGAAAGGGCATGTCTCTATGAAAAGACATCTGCTTAGAAGATTGAAGACTTGAAACATAAGGAATCAAGTGATCTTTGATAGAGTCCATAATGATGCTCATGGCTGTGATATCATCCTTCTCAAACTTTGCTTTCTCTTCATCTTTTTCTGGTTCAGTGATTTTGCCCTTCACAATTCCCAAGAGACCTTCTTTTGCAAGTAGAAGATCAATCCTAGTTTTCCAATCCCTAAAGTTTGTAGCTCCTTCCAATTTGTTTTCTGTCTTCACATGATAATTCATAGTCTTAGATAGGCAAATAGATTGTAGATGTAGGTCTTCCTCAAGTGATCTCTTACCAAGACTTCTTCAAGAGTGATCTGAATGTCCTTTTCGTCACCAAAGCTTTGATACCATGTTGATTTTCCAAGTGCAATAGATACAAGCACATATTTCTGAAATACTTATAATTACTTCGAATGATATATATCTTCTTTTAACAATTCCAGTTTATCATTAAGCAATTGCACTTCAGAAATTCAACCATAAAATTATAAAGATAGTAGAGATCACAATGCAGAAAGAGAACACAAGATTTACCCTCGGAAAATCCACTTGGGGGAAAACCCAACAACCTTTTCCTTAGAGAAATTCTTCTGTTCAACAAGAGATACATCAAATGCTGCTAGTCAACTAGGCCAACAAGCTAATGGTGAAACTTGGTCCACAACCCTGTAGTCAAGCCTCCAATATGTCTAGCGACTTGGCTTGATCTGATCTGCCCTAGGTCGAAATTCAGCCTCACAGAAACTGTCCAGAAACCCAGAAATTTGACCTCCCAGTCTGCCCAGAAATTTCCGCCTGCCCAAAATATGTTGCCCAGAAACACTCGTGCGAGCTAGGAGAGAGAGAGCGAGTAAGATTGAAGAGCTTTGTCCTTCTTATCCTTCTTGTCCTTTGCTTGGATGCCCAGAAGATGTATTACTTTTGTGAGGTCGAATGGTGGTCTTGTGGAGGAGGTCGAATGTGTTTATAACTTTATATAGTGTTCTGCCTTCACGGATGGGTGTCTCTTCACTGGGGCCGACTTGACTATTTTGGAGCCAAAAATTCAAAATTCAAATTTCAAAATTTTCTCTTTTAAATCTGACATGAAAATCTTGTCTTACAATAATTCTTTCAAGGGCCAAATATTTAAAATGACATGAAGAACACGCATTGAAAATTCTTTACACATGTAACATTACAAAGGCTAAAATATAGGTTATGAAGACCGACCATAGCTACAAAATTCAACGCCTAGCGGTCTAGACTAAGGCATACTTATCTAGAAGTAGTTATGTCTTGCGATGGTTAGAAATAGTAACGTGGTAATATCCATCTAATGCTAGCATTTAATCAACATGTTGAATCTTCAGCACCATTTTCATGGTAATGGAAGTCACACAATCGAAAACCATACAAACTAATGCTTGAAGCAACAGAGATATCATCTAGCACATCTGAGATCGAGGGCACGAGAACTGATACATAACTGTATGTGAATGAATGATGGGCACGGGAATGCAGCTGATGAGCAGGTCCTGGCTGATGAGCAGAAATCTTGTCAAAGCAGCAACAAATCACACCCTACTGAGTGTGTTTGTAGGGGGGTTGGCTGAAGGGCAACAGAATGTATTGGTGTAAAGTCATGAAATCTTTTGTTCAAACAAAATTTGATTGTGAGATTTTACTTTAATTACTATCATGGATATTTTATTTCAAAAGAAGAGACTGTTGTGCAGCTAATCCTTGTTTCTCACATAATAAACAAATAATAAATGTATATTGAAACTTGGCCTGCTTCCACAAATCAAAGATACAGAAAAGTTCGGAGTCAATCTGCTATTTGAGGTAAGTCATAAAAGAAGCTTGTGAACTATTCAACAATTCAAATGAAACTGATCCAATGCCATGAGGCCAGGTCGACCAACAAAACGTGGGGTTGAGGTGAATAGAAGATCAAGAAGGTTACCATGAATATATGTTCTACCCACCCTTGTGAATGGCACTTTCACTGTTAATTTCAAATTTGCACGAATGGAAGTTCATCTAATTCAACTCATTTACATGCACGATTATTGCAGTTTGAACTGTGTTATTATTTTAATGAGTTTCATTTGATAGAACTTCATTGGGTTAATTTCTTCCACTGGAGTTTATCCCATCAAACCAACAACTTGCCTGTTAAATGATAGATGGTAATACTATCAATACTTTATGTATCATGTTTATTTTACTATCTAATATATCCACTCTAAACCATTCAGATTCCAAAGCATGGTGGAAAATCCTTTTTGAATTCCTATTCTCCATGTGGATTTAACAGGAAAAGAAACAGATTTTGGGTTGAGAACTAGATCATTTGTATGTATGAAATAAATTGTGTAACCCTTGTCAGTCCCTGTATTCGCAGCAATTGAGGATGGAAATGTTGAAAGTTGAAAGTTGAAACACATGACCAACATTCTTGCCTCACATTCTGACCTACGCTTTTGAGGGCTAGAAAGTACTCCATGTTCCTCTCATGCAGCATGACCTGCTCAGAGATGCAAAGCAGCACTGGCTGCAGCAAAACTTCTTGTCTGTTCAATTTTCTCCATATAAGTTGTCTGTGCAAAATATCTTTGTAGTAAAAAGAGAATATTATACTTCATTGAGATCAATGTCTGTTCAATGAATGAAAAACATTTTTCCCCACTGAAATTTCTGTCTGTTATCACTTTAGTGAATACCTATGGTGGCGAAAATTTGTCTCTCAAGTTGAAAATGGATGAATTTGATTCATTTTGTGATATATGATTTGGCTAATTTATACAAAAAAATATAATATGGTGGTGGAACTTTCACATACATGTATACGGGGTTGCGGGGGAGCACCCCCCCCCCCACTCACGTCCCTGCTCCGAATTCGTGGTCCGCTTGGGAGCTAGTCGGAAGTGATTTTGAGAGTGCGCTCCCTGCAAAAAAAAATGATCCCTGGTTTTTCAGGAGCGTTAAGGGGACTGCTCGGGAGCGTTCGCTCCTTGACCGCTCCGGGAGCGATTTTTAAGAGGGGGAGCGATCGCTCCCGAACGTTCCCTCTCTTAAAAATCGCTCCTGTTTGACGCCGAAAAAGAAGGCTGCGTGACCGAGAGAGATTGCTCTTGAACGCTCCACCTCTTAAAAATCGCTCCCCTCTGGCGCCGAAAAGGAAGGTTGCGCGATTGAGAGAGAGTGGCGACGGTTGGCGATAGAGAGGGAGAGGAAAGGGAGGGAAAGGGGTGCGGGGAAAGCATAAAAAGACCCTCTCCCCTCCCATTATTCACTTCATCCATTGGAGAGCAAGAGGAGCAAGAGAGAGGAGCTTGCAAGGGGAGATTGGAACTTGGGATTGAAGGCCAAAGAGGTAGGATCTACACTCTAATCTAGCATTTTTTTTTTTTTTTTTTTTATGTTCATTGCTAAATAATTTGTTTGTTTTTTTTTTTTAATTCTCTATTTCCCATTCCCATTCCTCCATTTTTTTTGCAGACTCAAAACTTCAAAGTTCAAACATCATGGTTATATGGCTTGGAATTTTCTTCTTCTTGGTTTCTTTTTTGGTTATTATGGTGTTGGAGAGTAGAAGAAGGTGGGTTGATCATGATGAAGAAGAGGATGAAGAAGTGGGTTATAGTGGATTTGATGAAAACCCCGGAGAGGAGTACCTTGGTGAGGAGGAAGAGAGTGAACATGATGAGGCCCAAAAAACTAAACAAGACCAAACCCCATTGTGGAAATATGTTTCTAGGCTTGAAGGAGGGAAAGGGGTTGGAACCACTAAATTTGCATGCCCCCATTGCAACAAAACTTACATAGGTTCATACACCTGTGCCAGAAGGCACCTCTGTGTGAAAAGGCCATGGGATGAAGATAAACCAATAGGAATCAAAACTTGTGCAAGTGTGTCAGCAACAGATAGATCCAAATACATAAGGGAAGAGGAGGAAGCCCAATACAAATCTAAAAAATCGAAGGGTTTCTTTGTACATAGCTCACAATCACATCAACATGCACAAATAACTCCTTCAGCATCCTCCCATGGCAGTGGATATTGTTAGGGTTCCACCCTAACCCCCTTATTTATGTCATGGGATCACGTCATTGTCAAGAGTCAATAAAGCCCATATTAATATTTGTAAATGGTTAACCCGCAATTAATGACGGGACCACAGTTAGTTGCAAATGGGACGTAGTATTAGATAGATGGTATTAATAAAATCCACGGTATTGGCCCGTGGTATTGCATGTATGAGTCATATATAAAGGATAGAGACTCCCTGCAAGGAGCATCGTGTCTTATTTTGTAGTCGAGCTCTGCTCTATTGGAGGTTGCCCTCTCGAAGAGGCAAGTGAACATTACTCTCTGAATAATAAAATCATTGCTATTTTGTGTTCTGGGTATTTTTTCTTCGCATATTCTGTATTTGGGTATCATTTTGTAGGTTAAGAGCATAACAAGTGGTATCAGAGCACTTTCTAGGGCTGGTGGGATCTCCAATTCTTAGGAAATTTTTTTTCGTCTAGAGACGTGTTCCGGCTTCTTTAAACCACGGGATCTGTCGTTGAGCGCATAAACCTGCGGATTTGGGGAGGCATGCACGCAGGAAATACAAGAGGTGGTCACGTCTGTTGGACTCCCTTGTAACCCCTGTGGGTACCCCTTCGAGTAGTAGCGCATTAGACAGAACCGCGCACGGACTGTCTTCCACGTACCCTAACCCCCTTATTTATGTCATGGGATCATGTCATTGTCAAGAGTCAATAAAGCCCATATTAATATTTGTAAATGGTTAACCCGCAATTAATGACGGGACCACAGTTAGTTGCAAATGGGACGTAGTATTAGATAGATGGTATTAATAAAATCCACGGTATTGGCCCGTGGTATTGCATGTATGAGTCATATATAAAGGATAGAGACTCCCTGCGAGGAGCATCGTGTCTTATTTTGTAGTCGAGCTCTGCTCTATTGGAGGTTGCCCCCTCGAAGAGGCAAGTGAACATTACTCTCTGAATAATAAAATCATTGCTATTTTGTGTTCTGGGTATTTTTTCTTCGCATATTCTGTATTTGGGTATCATTTTGCAGGTTAAGAGCATAACAAGTGGTATCAGAGCACTTTCCAGGGCTGGTGGGAATTCCAATTCTTAGCAAATTTTTTTTCGGCTAGAGACGTGTTCCGGCGTCTTTAAACCACGGGATGTGTCGTTGAGCGCATAAACCTGCGGATTTGGGGAGGCATGCACGCAGGAAATACAAGAGGTGGTCACGTCTGTTGGACTCCCTTGTAACCCCTGTGGGTACCCCTTCGAGTAGTAGCGCATTAGACAGAACCGCGCACGAACTGTCTTCCACGTACCCTCTGGGTATATCGAAAGCCCCCTAGGCTCCCTTGAAACCTTGCCATAGATAAACTGTCGGCCGTCTTGTGGCTACAATACACCGAGAACAGCACTCAGAGAGATTACTCGCCCGTACGATAGGGTAGTCGGGTTGTACGGCTAAGGGTACGGTAGATCCTCCTTAGTTAGAGCCCTGAAACATTGGGCCGAGTACTACTGCCAGACCCTTATGTATATTGCGATCTGTAGCACCTGACACTCCTCAAGACCATAGTTCCCTTTTCTAGCGGGGGATCGCACATCATCTATATCAGATCCGCTTGTGCAAAGGAATGCAGTAGCAGCAACAGACATCAGTCCCGCAGTCTCGAGTTCGCAGATCAGTCATTCCGATCTATTCGATCTAGCCGATCTGCAGCAGCAGTCTGTTCCGCAGCCCAGAGCTATCCGATCCGCCATTCAGATCTCTCAGATCCACCAGATCGGAGTTGTTGTGAAGGGTTCCTATATCGGGGTATAATTTTCGCAGGACTTTTGGCCGCATTGACATTTTGAGGATTTGGCGACTGCAGTTTTGATCAAGGAGTAAAACTCCGTTAGGAGTTTTCAAAAAAAAGTCTGAGATCTTCCGGGGCGCTTATTGGTGATCTAGCCCATCAGAATCAGGACGACGAGCTGAGCACGGGGGTACCATTCAATTATTAGTGAAATTTTTTTCGGCGGTCCCAATTGTTCATCAGGTTGGTGTATGGTAGAAACTAGAGCCCAAGCGATGGCCAATGAAAGGATGGACAAACTTGAAGAATCCATGCAAACCCTCACCAATCAGCTTAACGGACTATGTATCCAGGTCCAGCAATTAATCCCGAAGGGCAAGGAGCAAGCCCACGAGGAGGCGTATAATGGCCATGAATACAATGAGGGTGAGTCTAGCCACTCTCCTCACGTTTGGCACACCCACCAACCACCCAGTCAACGACCTCCAAAGTTGGATATGCATAAATTTGACGGTTCACACCTGTCGGCATGGATAGCACAAATGGACCAGTATTTCAAACTGAATCGTATCTTAGATGATGCGACTCAACTTATGTTGGGGAGCATGTACTTGGACAATGAAAGGTGGAAATGGTGGGAATGGCATCAACGTTGCAATGGACCTTTTAAGACTTGGAACCAATTTACAAAAGCTCTTCAAAGCCGCTTTGAACAGGAGGACTCTTTTTTGGGTCGTCTTACTAAGCTTCGACAGACGGGTACAGTGGATGAATATATTACGTCTTTTGAAGCCTTAGCCTTCCGCACTCGGGGTCTCTCAAATGTGTTCTACACGAAATGTTTTATCAGCGGTCTTAAAGAAGCCATCAAAGCTCAAGTCTTACTGCACCACCCTCCCACATGGACAGAGGCTTGCAAGGTAGCCCGTAACGTGGAACGTGCGTTAGCAGCCCAATACAGTCGCCCAAATTTCTCCACTAAAGGTCGCCCCCCACAAGCTCACAACACGACTCAAACACTTAAGGTCCAAAAGGTGTCACCTGTGGAAATGGCCGAAAGAAGAAAGCAAGGACTATGTTACTACTGTGATGAAAAATACTCCCCAGGTCATAAATGCAAGGAGCCTAAATTTTTTCAAATAGATGCCACTAACTACAGCTCAACAGAGGAAGATCCACCACTTGCGGAACATGAGGCGCTAGAAGAAGACAACCAAAAGGACAATGTCTCTGACGAACCAGTTATTTCGTTGCATGCATTGGCAGGGATTTCTTCCCCTCAAACTCTCAAAATTAGAGGTTTTCTTAAACTTCGCCCAGTAGTCTTGATTGATAGTGGAAGTACACATAATTTCATCCATCAAAAAGTCGCAGAAGCAGTGCATTGTTTTGTACGAGCAGTTTCTAACTTCCAAGTCCAAATTGCGGATGGAGGCATAATGAAATGTGAAGGCCGCTGTGAAAATGTCAAACTTCAAATGGGGGATTATCAGTTGAAACCCACATGTTTGCCATACACATGGGGGGTTGCGACATTGTCCTCGGCGCTGAATGGCTCCGCACTCTTGGGCCAATCACAATGGATTTCCAGGAGTTATATATGAGTTTTAAGTAGATCAACTCCACACATACCCTCCGTGGACTCCAGGCGGGAGCCCCCTCTATCATCAGCTCGCAAAGGATGGAAA
The DNA here is from genome assembly GCA_031772625.1 of Pinus tabuliformis. Classification (NCBI taxonomy): domain Eukaryota; kingdom Viridiplantae; phylum Streptophyta; class Pinopsida; order Pinales; family Pinaceae; genus Pinus; species Pinus tabuliformis. Next base: position 1,107,097,988 of record CM062816.1, on the reverse strand, counting down.
AGTTGTTAAAAAAGGGCCATCATGGAGTGGTAGCTCAATTTAATGCCATCCAGGTAGTCGACACCAAGTCTCTGCCAATTCATCCTGAGATGCAACAGATTTTAAATAACCATCTGCCGGTCTTTGACAAGCCTCATGAGCTTCCACCCTCGCGAGGGGAACATGATCATAGCATCACCTTGGTTCCAGGGGCCCAACCCCCAAATGTGCGGCCATACAGATATCCGTTCACCCAAAAGAATGAAATAGAAAAAATAATCAAGGAACTTTTGGAAGCAGGTGTCATTCGTCCCAGCATTAGTCCTTATTCATCCCCAGTGGTCATGGTGCTCAAGAAAGATGGGGAGTGGCGGATGTGTCCCGACTTCAGGGCCCTCAATAAACTGACAGTCAAAGATAAATTTCCCATCCTGGTGGTTGATGATTTGCTGGACGAACTCAATGGGGCTCAATTCTTCACTAAGTTGGATCTTCGCTCAGGCTACCACCAAATTCGCATGAAGGAAGTCGACATTCCAAAGACTGCTTTCAGAACTCATGAAGGCCATTATGAGTTCTTGGTCATGCCATTTGGTCTTTGTAATGCCCCCTCTACTTTTCAGAGCCTTATGAATCACATTCTCAAACCATATCTCAGGAAATTTGTCCTTGTCTTCTTTGATGACATCCTCATCTATAGTGGCACTTGGGCTGCACATCTTCAGCATGTAGATCTACTCTTGCAACTGCTCCGCAAGCATAAATTATTTGTCAAGATGTCCAAGTGTTCGTTTGGCATGGAAGAAGTTGAGTATTTGGGCCACATTGTGGGGCGTGAAGGTGTCAAGGTGGACCTCAAAAAGATCCAGGCAATGCAAGAATGGCCTCAACCTAAGACCTTGAAGAGCTTGAGAGGATTTTTGGGTCTCACAGGCTATTATCGTAAATTTGTCCACAACTATGACCGCATAGCGAAGCCCCTCACTCAACTCCTAAAGAAAAAATCCTTCTTCTGGAACGAGAAAGCACAACAGGCATTTACCGCTCTCAAAAAGGCCATGTGTTCCGCTCCAGTCTTAGCACTACCTGACTTCACCAAATCCTTTGTCATTGAATGTGATGCTTCGGGGACAGGTATTGGGGCGGTCTTAATGCAGGAAGGGCGACCTTTGGCCTTCACAAGCCAACAACTAAGTGGGAGGAATATGGGCCAATCTACCTACGAAAAAGAAATGATGGCCATCTTACATGCAGTCGAGACCTGGCGACCTTACTTATTGGGGCGACGTTTTCAAATCCGCACAGATCATCACAATCTTAAATATTTTTTGGAGCAACGCCTATCCTCCCCACAACAAAATAAATGGCTCGCCAAAATGCTGGGATATGATTATGAGATCATTTACAAGAAAGGGAAAGACAATAGTGTAGCAGATGCATTATCTCGCCAATTTGAGGAAGAAAGTACTCTGCTAGCAATTTCCCTCCCCATTCCAGAGTGGATTGAAGAGGCTCGCAAAGAATGGTTTTCACACCCCGGGCTATCCCAACTCATTTCTCAATTGCAGGTGGATCCAAATTCCACCAAGGGCTACTTGTGGCAGGATGATATTCTTCGCTACAGGGACAGAGTCGTAATAGCACCAACATCCACCCTCAAAAGTCGCATTTTGGCAGAATTGCACTCATCTCCCATTGTAGGACATTCGGGCTTTCAGAATACGTATGCTCGCACTAGAAGATCATTTTTTTGGACAGGCATGAAAAAGGACATCCTTACTTTCGTAGCAGAATGCGATGTCTGTCAACGCCACAAAGGGGAAACCGTCAACACACCAGGCACATTACAACCATTGCCCATTCCGACATCAATTTGGACGGAGGTTTCTATGGATTTCATTACAGGTCTTCCAAAGTCCGGGAACAAGTCAGTCATCATGGTGGTTGTGGACCGACTGTCGAAGTATGCTCATTTCTGCGCCCTACCCCATCCGTTTACACCAACTTTGGTCGCTCAATCTTTCATGGATCAGATTTTCAAATTGCATGGGATACCCACTTCGATTATGTCTGATCGCGACCCGATCTTCACTAGTAATTTTTGGCAGGAACTTTCAGGATACAAGGCACTCAACTAAAACTCAGTACTTCCTATCATCCGCAAACGGATTGTCAAACTGAAGCCGTCAACAAATGTCTAGAAACCTACCTTAGGTGTTTCACTTCAGAAAAGCAACACCTTTGGGTACAGTGGTTACCTCTGGCTGAATGGTGGTATAACACCAACTATCATGCCACCACCAAAATGACTCCCTATGAAGCAGTATATGGTCAACTTCCGCCTTCCCCTACTTCTTATCTCAAGGGGTGCTCCAAAGTACAAGCAGTGGATCAACTCCTACAACACCGTGCAACCATGCTCGCCCATCTTAGAGAGAATCTTCATCAATCTCAGAACCACATGAAGCAACAGGTCGACCAGCATCGCTCAGAGCGCCAATTTCAAGAAGGGGATCAGGTCTTTTTGAGGCTGCAACCATATAAGCAAACATCACTCAAAGACAAGGGTTGTCAAAAGCTCTCTCCAAAATTCTACGGACCATACCAAGTACTTCAGCGCATTGGAGAAGTGGCTTACAAGTTGGCCTTTGCCACCTATTGCAAAAATCCATCCAGTTTTCCATGTATCGTGCCTCAAGAAAGTGATTGGGAACAATTGCCGAGTTCAAACCAGTCTACCTGAATTGGACGAAGAAGGGTCAATCTGGCTTCAACCCGAACAGGTTCTAGACACACGAGACAAGCACCTGCGTGGCCGCATGATTAAGGAAGTCCTCGTCAAATGGAAATACAGCTCTCCGGAAGATGCAACTTGGGAACCGACCACTATTCTTCAGCAGTTTCCGCAGCTTCAGCCTTGAGGACAAGGCTAGTCTTAAGGGGGAGGGTATGTTAGGGTCCCACCCTAACCCCCTTATTTATGTCATGGGATCACGTCATAGTCAAGAGTCAATAAAGCCCATATTAATATTTGTAAATGGTTAACCCGCAATTAATGATGGGACCACAGTTAGTTGCAAATGGGCCGTAGTATTAGATAGATGGTATTAATAAAACCCACGGTATTGGCCCGTGGTATTGCATGTATGAGTCATATATAAAGGATAGAGACTCCCTGCGAGGAGCATCGTGTCTTATTTTGTAGTCGAGCTCTGCTCTATTGGAGGTTGCCCCCTCGAAGAGGCAAGTGAACATTACTCTCTGAATAATAAAATCATTGCTATTCTGTGTTCTAGGTATCTTTTCTTCGCATATTCTGTATTTGGGTATCATTTTGTAGGTTAAGAGCATAACGGATATGGAGGCACAGGAACAAACATCTCTTTAAGGCGTAGAACCATATCAGATTTCCTTGATGAAGGGTGTAGGAATGAAGTGGATTCAAAAATTTATCGATTTCTCTATGCATGTGTGATACCATTCAATGTTCTTCGCTTACCTTATTGGCATGAAATGGTTTTTGCCATAAATGATGCCCCTAAAGGATACAAGAGCCCTGGGTATGACAAGGCTAGAACCATTGGACTTGATCATGAAAAAGCAAAAATATCACATTCTTTGAGTAGAATGACAAATTCTTTGACTGAGCATGGGGTGTCCATTGTATCTGATGGATGGACAAATGTAAAAGGAAAGCCATTGATAAGTGTTCTTGTTGTGTCTGTTAGTGGTGCCATCTTTCTTTCTGCATATGATTACTCAAAGAAGTTCAAGATGGGCATCAACATTGCAAAACCATTACTTGAAACAATTGAATGTATTGGGCCATACAATGTTATCCAAGTCATGCCTGATAATGCCGCTAATTGTAAGACAACGGGAAGGATTATTGGGGATAAATACCCCAACATATGTTGGTATGGGTGTTTGGTTCACACAATGAACCTTTTGATGCATGCTATTATTAAGAACAAAAAACAACTATACAAATGGATTGGTGATTTGTACATGAGAGGCAAACAAATGATAAAATTTATTACAAATCATAGCACTACCCATGGGCTTTTCCGTAGTCACTCAAGATTGGCGCTGTTGAAGATTGCGAAGACTAAATTTGCTAGCTATTACCTCACCTTCAGGCGGCTTTTGAAGGTAAGAGAGTCATTGGCTAACATGGTATCAAGTCCACACTGGCAGGTATTAAAGGACGACTACAAATGCAACTGACAAGCAAGGTTTTCAATAGGTGGAGGGGACCGCTCTTGATGGTCTATTTTGGGCACGTGTGAGGCAAGTATTGAAATTCAATAAGCCCATTTATAACATGATTCGTTTTGCAGATATAGATAAACTCGTGATTGGGGAGGTGTATGAGCAGATGGATACCATGTTGGGGCAAATTAAAGATATTGTTCAGAAAGATGATCCCAACTTGTATACACTGATTCACAATTGTGTGTGTACACGCTAGAATGAACTTAATGTTTCACTACATGCCTTGGCGTATATCCTTATGCCAAAATACTACTCTCCATCTTGGTTGGGCCAACCTGCACCTGGGGGTGGGGTTAGGGTCGAACCCCATACAGATCCAGAGGTATCTCCAGGATATATGCAAGCATTAGACAAGTTGGTACTTGACAAAGAGGAGTGTGTGAATCTACGTCTTGAATTAGGTAGATACTTCAATTTCACTGGTTTGTTTGGTTCTTTGCATGCAATGGAAGATAAAGATAGATTTAAAGCTCTCACATGGTGGGAAGCATATGGCAACATGGGAGTTTTGCCAACATTGGCAAAAAAAGTTCTCTCACAGGTTGTAAATACTTTTTCTGCAAAGAGTTGTTAGAACACCTACAACTTTATACATAATGTGAGAAGAAACAAACTCAATGAAAACCGGGCAGAAATCTTGGATTATGTGCAATGCAATTTGCGGTTGTTGAGTCATTATTGTGATCGGGCTTATGAGGATCCAACATATAAAATTTGGGACAACCACCCAGAGGACGATAATTTGGAGGATGGCACTATACATCTTGAAAAATTGGAAGCAGAACTTAGGAGAGATGAAGATGAAGCAACAACAACCATGCCACCTCCACCATCCAGTAGCAGTGCCAGTGCTTGAGTTCCAAGTATCATTCCTTTGCTGCTGCTGCCTGCATGTACATCCTCACGTGGAGGGCATGTGCCTTCTGGTTTTGGTCGTGCAACCGTGCGGGAGGAGACTCCTAGAAGACCACCACGACCTACTCAGAAATTAGGCATTTCTTGTGGCGGCAAGAGGAAGCTATAGATAATATATTATCTTGTCTTTTCTAGTTTCTAGTAGTTTTAATAACTGTTGACTCTTTCATATTTATTATGATATTTTTTGTAAACAATATATGACAATTTAATTTCGAAGTTTGAAGTTGGCAATTATAACTCATTGGTAATGAATTATGAATATGATGCTTCGTGAAAGTTGAAAGTTGTTTCATTTCATTTCATTTCATGTTAGATATTCTTTGTTATAATGGTTACACTTAGCTTTCAAGTACAACTTTGGTGATCAATTATGATAGATGTTATATATTGAATTTTGAAAGCTTGAAACTTTAAGATTGATGAATCACGAGACTCAATATGTTGTATGTTACTAACTTGTGGAAGTGGCTGATGAAGATTATAACTTCTAGATGATTGTTGTTATATGGTTCAATCTATGTTTTTTATGCTTTTTATATCTAATTCATCATTCTACATGCTTTTGTTGACATATATGCATCAAAATATAAAAGATATAAAAAAAATATATATATCTTATATTATAAATTGCTCCCGGAATGGGAGCTTCTGAAAATGTCGCTCTCGCTCCCGCTCCCGCTCCCGCTCCCTCTTCCCATTTTCGCTCCCGCTCCCAAGTAACCTTGCATCTATAATATAAAATTTTTGCGACTTGAGAAAAAAATGTCCTGATGTCTAGTGAAAACCAATGTTGAGGCTAGAGTAAATTAGACAAATTTTTCATAGGTCAGTTATGTTTTCACAACAGTTTCTTGCAAGAATTCAAATTAAAAAAAATCTCTTTTAATGTTTGATGTCTAATTATAACAGAGATGAAACTAGAGCATCCAATGAGTTGATTTGGATGTATTGTGAGTCAACAGGATGACAAAGAAAATAGCAGAAGAAATGAGCGGTCATTAGTAAAGCGAACAATTCAGAACTACCTATCGTAGAGAAATGGAGTGAGACTTCATATAGACGAAAAGTGGGGCAAGCTAATTAATGAAATATAATGCATAAGTAAAAGAATACAATGAAGTTAGCTGAGTTAGCTGGCTTAGCAGTGGGTATACATAAAGATTCTCAAGATGCTTCTACGGTAAATCAGAGCATTTACATCAAAAGCATGTCTTGGGTGTCAAAGGGCTTAGATGAATGTGTAGCATATTTTTAAGGAAAAGTAAGGAAATTGTCTCAAAGGACTAGTATTGAGTCTGACTTATGGGTACTTAAGCAGTACTCATTATAATAGTATATAAGTTTCAGAGATTATAGGAATTTTCACACACACGGTAGATCTTGATATTTTTGAAATGAGCAGAAAAAGGTTTTTGGAACTCTCTCTGTTTGATTATCTCACTTAAAGGAAGTGAGTACAGAAGCAAGGTGCTTTTACAACCAGAGTGGAAGAGGTGTGTTGCATATGTCTGCAATGTTAATAAACTAAAACGGAAAAAATTTACTGTCCAATGCCTAATGTCTAATCCCTCTCTATGCTTTATAGATCCAGGTTTAAGGTGGATCTATTCTATTGACAAAAATAGTTAGGTTAGATCTTACCTGTAAAAGCTTATAGATGTGCTTATATTGCAGCTTAGATTTCCTTGTTCCATTTGACTTGAATAAGGTCTAGTTGGCAGAAAAGGAAATAATATTTTATCTACAAATTTTGGAAATATGAAAATGATCTGATTTGAAGATAATTACAACATTCTCCTTTCTATTAGCTGTTCAACTTATTTGATTATTGATATCTTTTGGTAATGCAGGCTTTGTTAACAGGGGAGCCTGGTATTGTGGAAGGTGCAGCTGCATTGCTGAAGGCAGTTGTGACAAGGAATCCCAAGGCAATGGTTCGAATTTATAACACAGGTGTTTTCTATTTTGCATTAGTTTATGCTGGATCCAACCTATATTCAATTGCAAATTTATTTGCTATGACACATGGGCACCAAGCATTTCATGGTGGGGAGGAGGCTGCAGTGTCATCCTCACTACCTTTGGCAAAGCGAAGTGTTTTGGGAGGAATCTTGCCGGAGTCGTTGCTGTATGTTCTTGAACGGAGTGGTCCATATGCATTTGCAGCTGCCATGATTTCTGATTCTGATACCCCAGAGATAATTTGGACCCACAAGATGCGTGCAGAACGTTTAATTGATCAGGTACTTTTTCATTTCTATTAATTTGTTAACTCATAATTGTTTTGCCTCTAGCATTAATCAATCAAATTCAGAAAAAAATTCTTTGTCCTTTGGGTTCTCTGCTTATTGTCTCACATTACACTGCACAATCATATGCATCTCCACTTTGTCCTAATTAATCTACCCTAATAGGCTTTGCAGATGATTATGTTGGGATTCTTCCTAGAAAAACGGATTGGTTGTTAATTAAGGATACTTTGAAAGTGCTCTAAATTGGGATGGATTTGCATGATTGTATAATGTTCTTATGCTCATTTTGTACATCTGGCTCAGGTTCTGCAGCATCTGGGGGATTTCCCACAGAAGCTATCTCAGCACTGTCATTCATTATATGAGTATGCTCCCATGCCGCCTGTAACATATCCAGAGTTGCAGGATGAGATGTGGTGCCATCGATACTATCTAAGGAATCTTTGTGATGAGATACGGTTTCCTGGTTGGCCAATTGTTGAACATGTTGAGTTTCTGCAGTCACTCTTGGCTATGTGGCGGGAGGAGCTAACTAGACGACCCATGGATCTTTCTGAAGAGGAAGCTTGTAAAATATTAGAAATTCCTTTGGATGATGATGGTGGGATAGGAGATGATGCTGATGGTAAGCACAATAATGACCTTGAAGAAGATGGAAGTATTAAAGGTAAGCTGATTGGAGGTATAGATGAAGAAAAGCTCAAACGGCAATATCGGAAGCTAGCTATGAAATATCATCCTGATAAAAATCCAGAAGGAAGGGAAAAGTTTGTTGCAGTTCAAAAAGCCTATGAACGGCTTCAGGTAAACTAAAATATTATTATATCCGGGTTAAAGTAATTATTTTCTTCAAGGATTTTCTCGTGGATTATATTTTACATTGGTAAAAACAAAGTAATGCAAGAAAGTGCTTTAGTTAAAGTAAGGGGTATCAGGACAACTGTTCCACCTACAATGGACAAGTGAAAGACAGAGGGAATGAGGAGCATGCTAGAATAAATGGTGCTTGATTCAGATTCTCAGAATGATCCGGCATTAGCTGGTTGATTGTTCCATGATGTATTTTTAGTGTTGAGAATTTTGACTTTAATCTTGCATCTCAACTAATTCCTGCATTTTATTTTCTCCAATTGGTAAGATACGAATAAATTGACTTCAATTTGTAACATTTTCCTACATCCAATTTCATCTTCTAGGGATATGAATGTTAGTTAGAAGGCTATGTATATATCATGCAATGTGATTGTGTTGGTGTTTATGGTGTTTGCTTGTGTATGTAGTTCTAAGGATCATTAGAATTGTAGGTGTGAAATTTTGAGATTATTCTGAAAACAATCTTTTTTGCCGGTTACAGGCTACACTGCAAGGTTTGCAAGGACCGCAACTTTGGAGGTTACTGCTTCTGCTGAAAGGGCAGTGTATATTATATAGGAGATATGGAGATGTGTTGCAACCTTTTAAATATGCTGGTTACCCTATGTTACTTAATGCAGTAACCGTGGACAAAGATGATAGCAATTTCCTCTCTGCTGAACGGGCTCCTCTTCTTGTAGCAGCTTCTGAGCTTACATGGTTAACGTATGTGCACTTCCTCTAAATAAATTTTCATGTAGCCAATCCAACGACAATAAATTTGTTCATTTAGATTTGTAGCCAAATTTCAAGGAGGAGGAAATTTTTCTTGGTTATGTGACATGATATGTTCTTCAATCTGTTTATCAAAAATTGCAAATTGGCAGATATCAATTATTGACACAAAAATACTATTTAGAGAAATTTATGCACACATGGATCTTCTGTTTTACACATATTTCTAGTGTACAGAAATTTATGCACACATGGATCTTCTGTTTTACACATTTCTGTGGATTACAGATCAGTATGGGCCAAGTTTGTGATGAGTGTTTTATCAAGTTAATCTTGAAGGCTAAATTGCTTGATCTTAGGAGTCAAAACAACTCATTTAGCTGCACCATATACTCATTATTTGTATTGTTAATGGTGAATCTTTGCAGCTTTTGCTTGACAGTAACTAATTTAGACTTCCGTTTTTTTCTTCTCCACTTAAATAATTTAGGCTTCCAATTTTCCCTTTTCTGGCTTTCCTTTTTCACTGTACTAATTTGTACTTCCAGTATTCCCTTTTCTGCTTTCTTTTATTGCTTCATTTGTTACTGTTTTACTTGGTTTGACAGTGAGCCCAGGACAACATAGAGTTTTTTTCAAATGATGCTCCGTTGTCTCTATACTGTGCCCTTTGTGGCCTCGGATGTTTCTTCTGATGATCCTTGTCTGTTGAATATGTTCTCATTTTCTTCTAGGTACCTCTCCAAATGTAGATACTCTTCCCGATATAGCATTTTACTGTTCCTGCACTCTCCACTTACTGTGTTTAGAAGATGCATATTTAGTGCAGAAAGCTTTCTGTTTCATTTTGAATGTTTGTTTGCTTTAGATGTTTATAGATTGCGTCTGTCAGTTCTGAGGAAACAACATGATGGGTACATCTTTCATATATTTATGGCTCGGGAGTCGGAACTTAAGGACTGCCATGATTTCTCTCATGTCATTCCTGTCACAATATATCTACATTGTTTTTCATTGTAACCTTCCTTAACCTGCTACTTGTAAATATAAGATCAACAAAATTATGGATACTACAGCTATGATTCACATCATGATCTGGGAAAAACAATATGAAATGTGATCTAGAAGCTATACAGAAACGAGGGGATTACTGCCTGCATCCCACAGGGCAACCGGTGAAATTTGAAGGAAGCTTGTAAATTGGTCTTCTTGAGGACTGGTTGGTCTAGAGAGATTACCTTCCAACAGGCTAACTTTGGTGCCCCATTGCATATAAAACAGTAGGCAGGTGTCCCATGTAAGCATAACTTCCCTTGTAGATTTTACCTTTCTCTGAAAATTATTTTTTGTTAAGGAGGCAATGCTGCTTTGGAGGAGTTTGCAAGAACTTTTGAAGCCATTTTTAATGGTTTGAACTACATGCTGTCAGTTCAAGTTATTGTTCCAGAGGAGACTAGTTACCTTAAAGAGGTTGATCATCCTAAAGATCAGATTTTCATTTATGATGAATGTGATATGTGCAACCACAAGGAAATATGATAGTATTATGATGATTTTTTTTTATTATTATGCTAAATTGTGTGGAAATGGATAGCGATTTGGATCTATTAAATTTTGTGTAAAAGTTGGGATCCATAGAGGGAAACGGCATATGTAAACACCATACAGAGAAATGGCATATATGAACACACGGAAAAATTAAAATACTTTGTAACAAAACTGTGAACCAGAAACATAGAAAATTGAGATTTCAAGAATCAAAACCATTCACAAGTTTGAAAATATAACCACAAAGAGAATTCCCATTAATTTTATCCTGTACCCTATGATAACCAAAAGAGAGTTCCAATGTTACAAACTGAGAATGCATACTGCTACAAAAAACTCAGGTTTTAGATTAGCGGGAGGCACTGTTTTATAGGTAGAACATGAGTTTTAGAGAGCACTAAATTCTTTCAATTTTTAAATTTTTTTCCATTCTCTGGACAATCTGCAAGCATTACATCTGGCAGGCTGTATTGTTGTGTATGGATCCTGAGTGGATCCTGGTGTTATCAAACCAGAAATCGATCTGCTCAAGATGCAGGTCAGATCTTTCCATATATGATTCTGGATCTGATTTAAGGAAACACAGATCCCGGATGCAGGTAGGTTGTATCCAGTAACATAGTTATTATGTTAAACATAAGTTGATTAGTTGTAACCAAAGTACTGATTAGGTGAGTAGTTTATAACTGTTTATATATGTATGTTATTTAAAGAAGTTACTATGAATCAACCATTTCCTGGGAGCTTGGTCTTGAACTAGTGACAAAGCCTGTGAGGTGGAAGCCCTAGGTTTGATCCATAGGCTTCTGCAACCTGCATTTCATTTACTGAGTCCATATTAATGAAGAACTGCAGATTTCTGTTATGCAATTCAGCATTACTTTAGTGATGTTATCATTCTCATTGGAAGATATAGTACTCTAGCTGCATCTTGTGAACACTAAGCCTAGAACTCTAGCATCTGCAGGGGACTCTAGTGATTATTTAACACCAGAATCTTCAGTAAATGAGATTGAAAATAATTTACTAGATTTCTGCTGATTTTCTGGAAGTTCACTTATTTTTAGTAGAATTTTCTCCCTGGACAAAAATGTGCTTGTTTTCTTGGTATGTGACAGTCACATATTTTGAGCTCCACCCAGACATCAGTGATATTGATTAGTCTGTCATAGGTGCTTGTCGACATACTATTCATCACATGAGCATGGTCTTTGGTCTTATGACATACTGGTACAGCCTCAGTCTTGAATCTGAGACAATCGGCAATGCTTGATTTAGATCAATCACTGTATTTGCTAGTTTGAGGATATTCCCCTGACATTGGTACGATGCGTGGTGAAAGTGGTTTTGAACACAATCCAAAGCTTTTGAGATCAATGAAGGGTTCTCCAAGACAGCCAGTTTCCAAAGTCCTTTGACAAGTCTCCCTATTTGTGAAAATCATCTTTACTTGCTAGCTGTATCTTTTAGTAAAAAGAGTTAACCAAACCCGCCCCCTCCCCATCAGGAACAAGTGTAATAAAATTTCATCCTGTGCAATAATGTCCAAAATCTCTACTACAATTCTCTTGAGAACACCTCTTAAGGCTGCCATAAGTTAGTGTTATCTTTCTGAGGCTGATTTGTTTGTTCAGGAATTGTCTGGGTTTATGATCTCTTTAATAACTGTTTTCCTCATTGTTATCAAGAAACTGTTAATTTAACGTTGTGTGTCTTTTGGTTTTGTGATGGAGCGTTATATATATCCATTAAAAACATGGATTGTTTCTTGCCATTAATTGAGATTCCATGCAACTGTCCTTGTTTTTTTTATGGCATTTGTAAAAATCTGTTTTATTTTCCTCCTCAACAAAAATACCTGTATAATTTACATGTTTAGAGGTCAAATGGTTAGTAATGTTATATTTGTAATCTAGAATGGTGAGATTTTGGAAGAAAAGCTGATAGAACATGGTCATTCTGCCTCTGCATAACAGGTGTGTCTCTTCTGCATTGAATGGTGAGGAGCTTGTGAGGGATGGCGGTGTTCCTCTGCTGGCAACTCTTCTGTCTCGGTGTATGTATGTGGTGCAGCCAAGCACACCTTCGACTGAACCATCTGCGATGATTGTGACAAATGTGATGCAAACATTTGCATGTGTTAGTCAGTTTGCAAGTGCACGATCTGAGATGCTTCATTGTGCTGGATTTGTTGAAGATGTTGTACATTGTACTGAATTGGAATTTGCCAGTGCTGCTGTTGATGCTGCCCTTCAGACTATTGCACTTCTTACTGCCTCATCAGAATTGCAAGATAGCTTACTGAAGTCTGGCGTTTTATGGTCAGTACTTGAGTATTCCTAAATCTGAAGTTCTAGTTTGCTATATATCATATATGGCAAGAGTTATATTTAATGTTACTTGGAACAATGCTTATCAAACTGCTTAGATTATTGTTAGATACTATAAGATGAGATAATTGTTATTGTCTGACAAATGACCAAAAAGGTATTTCAGTGGGACTAAAGATACATCAAGTGTGAATAGTAATACGACATGGGAGTGCAAAAGCAGCTCCTAGGTAATGCTGAATGTAACATAAAGAAAGTGAAAGAAAAAGTGCAGCTTAGAGATGATAGATCATAGGTTTGTAAATGACCATTTCATTTGTGGCTATCATGGTCTCTGTTACCCACCAAAATGGCTAACCCTATAGGAGAAATGTTTCTCCTATTCTTCTACATCCAGCCGGCCAACAAGCAGCCATTGACAACCAACACTGTTCACAGCCAACACTAGCTAATGACGTGCCAGTATTCATCTCTGCCACCTGCATCAGTCATATGCTTCTCACCCATCTCACAGAGCACATGAACAAAGGTGGGCTTATGATCAAAAGGTACTTTATTCATTTTGCAATCGGGTTCTTATGCTTGTTTGTACTTTAGGGACTGGGCTTTTTGCATGGATTACGGGGTGACCTAGAAGGAGGGGATTTGACTGTGATCTTGTTCCCTCTCCTTAAATGGGGGGTTAATATTCAACCCTATTCTAGTGTGACCTCCCCTAATGGCCCAATGGGTATAGGAGGGGCACTACTTGGGAAGCCCTGATTGAGATAGAATGTTCCAACTATCTTGATTCCATACTTACCACTTTCCACCTTACATTATGAGCCCTATATTCCACCTCCATTCTTCTAGTTCATTTGACCATTGGTTCTTTAGGATTTGGAACCCATACATCCTTATACCTGGGTAGGGTTTGGAACTTGGCCCTAGGAGGTTGATGTAGCTAAAAGAAAAGTAAAATGCATATATTGGCCGCAAACAAGATAAAAGAAAGAATATCAAAACGCAAAAGATGGTCGGGACATACACATTAGCACATCACCTTTTATGGCCATCACCCGGTTCCTGAGCACCTTATTGCTCCTATACATCATGAAAAGAACCGTTGCATGTCCCAGTCCCGATGGCCAATGAGCTACCTCAATATTGACGGGTAATACAATTGCTATATGTCATACAAAGCAAGCGCTAACCCTTTGAGCTACGAGCAGTGATATAAAGAAAAAATCAAGAAAAAGTAAAAGCCACACAAGAGACGTGGAAAAACAAAGGCCAGGTTGGTGAAATCATGAATCCATGATTGCTCCCTCCTCAAATCTATACACTCAAGATGTGGATCCCCATCATGTTGGTCTCTTGACCATGGTACTTGGCCATGAAGTCTTTTCCCCTCCATTACCATCATGGTTCACATAACACCAATTGATTGAAGGGTGGAATGAGAAAATGTGACTTCCCCTTGGGGGTCGGAAACACCTAATAGGTTTGTCCTTAAACCACCCCTACCTAGGGATGAAACACCATTGCGAGTTTAAAGCCCCAACTTTAGAAGGGAAGCCTTGTTTAAAGTGTCAAATAGCCCTCTACTCTCAAGCTTGGTTCACTTAGATGCAGGAATGACTATTGTGCCTAATGATTTGTTGCTTGCTAGACTTTGTGATGTGATGGTTAAGTGGTTCCACAACCATGACTTGGGCACCTTAATTGGGGCCTAGGCCTCCAAAGAAGCATATTGACACCCACAGGTGAAGTGTTGAGAACTGTGGGACTACGAGCAACAACAGAGCATCATACACTCCCTTGGGCACCTCCAACATCCACAATGTTTTGGTACTTTGCCCTACATTTGATGACTTTTTGGGATGAAGCACCTAGAAACAACATGCCCCTAGCTGATTTAGCACTTCATGAGGAATGGCAACTAATCAAGGGCCTAGATAAGGATGGTCTCACCCCTTGCGACATGGGAGGGCTAGCACCACCTTGGAAGCCCTCAATGTTGGAGTAGAGATTGACACTATGGCCATTTGGAGACCCCCTCAACGTTGGAGTAGAGATTGACACTATGGCCATTTGGAGACCATGAGACCAAGTGTTGACGGCACTGGACCTGCCAACATTTAGGGGGTCACCCCAGTATGAAGTCCCAACTAGACCTCACACCGTTTGGTGTGGGAGTCCCATCCGATATGATGGCCTGATTGCCATTATCTTAAAGATTTGCCTCAACTCTTGCTTGTCAGCACATGAGAGTGGTTCGCTTTGTCTTCGAGAAGTGAGGTTTGCGTCCCTGGTGATTGCTAGTTGTTAAGTTTAGGTATGTTCTATGCTTAGAGCAATTTATTTCAATTTTCACAATTTGCTCAATATCTTTTCTAGATTAGCAATCACATCAACATAAAATTAAATTGCAGATAGAACATAAACATAAATCGCAGAAGACAAGACAAGACAAGAGGACACAAGATGTGGTGCTAGCCAAGGAAAAACCCCAATGTGGGGAAACCCTTGATCAATTCTTCTTATATGTTTTTCAATAGTTCAACAGAGAGAGAGAGAGAGAGATAGTACATATACAATAGAAGTCAACACTTTGACTTATCTAAATATGAGCATAGATCATCTCTAAGAAGATGATACATGAGTTCGCTGAACTCAGTTGAAGACATGCTGCTTCAACTGATTCTCCAAGGTGACTCCATCACCATGTTGCACCTATTATTGTGCTGCACCTCATCATCATGTTGCACCTCGCTGTGCTGCACCATGCTGCACCCATCATCACTATGCTGCATCTCATCAGATTGTACCCATCATTGTACTGCTACATTATGCTGAGCTCTTCATTGCACTATACTACACCAAAATGCATGCTGCAATACCTCATCATCCTGCTGCTACAATACATTCTTGCTGCTGCTATTTGTCCATTCATCCTGCCGTTGCAATACATTCTTGCTGCTGCTATATGTCCATCATTACCATGTTGTCCCATTGCTGCACCATACTGCACCATGATGCCTTCATCATGCTACCACCGATCACATCATTATGCTGCTGTACTTACTGCGCATTGCTGCAATTCTGGGACTGGTTAGGGTACTAATTACAGTCCCTAACAACCCATCAAAATTGGCCCAAAATTGCACCTAATGACCGCTCTTGTCTTCCACAGAGATGCTTCTCCTTTGAGGTAGTTTCAGGCCCAACGCTTTTACCTATCTCCCTAACACAGCTGTGGCATCCAAATGCCTAACTAACAACACTTTCCAACACCCAAACACATTCATTCTTCATGCTATCACTAGGGCTCTTCTCTTGTTGTGTTTAGGGCTACCTTGCTGCGTATAGATTGGGGCAGCATATAGGAGCAGGTATGGGAAACGTATAGGAGCAGTTATGGGCAGCGTATAGGAGCCTTTATGGGCAGCGTATAAGAGCCTTTTTGCTGCGGCCAGGGCATCCCTTTTGCTGCGTCTAAGGGCTGTCTCAAACCCTTCCAAAACAGTGTATGGATTAGGGCATGATTGCGTTTAGCTAGGGCTTGATATGACCTGCATTTAGGGCATGATAGGACTGTGTTAGTCTATGAATAGACTGTGGCTAGGGCTCCAAGATTAGGGCTATTGAAGCTCCCTTAAACAGTGGACAAATCTCCTTTTGAACTGTGGCCAAACCTTCACAAGACCTGTGGCTAGGCTTCATTATGACAACGGCTAGGGCATCCTTCTTTTGCTGCGTATAGGGTCTCCTTCTAGAATTGCGTTTTTCCCTTAGAGATTCTTCTTTCCACTAAAACCCAAAACAAGTGGAGAAGAAGGAATCTGAAGAGAGTTGGGTGTTCAAATGACTTGCAAGGCACTTGTATTTATACCAAAACTTGGAGCACAAGTAGGGGCATTTTGGTTGCTGGTCGACCTTGACGAATTGTCCCATAACACAAATAAAGTCATATCTCCATGAATACTTATCGGAATCGGATGATATTTAGATCAATCCTACACCTCTTGATGAGAGGAGTCCAAGAAAAATATCAGCTGCCATAAATAAGATGACCCACATGGAGTTTGGCCCTAGTTGCCAATTTTAACACTAGTGTTACTTGTGTCAATGGTTCTTTCACTGTAGAGGGAGACGGTGGGAGTGAGTCCCAAGTTGGTTGGGAGGAAGTCCCAACTCTGTCAGGAACACACAACACAACAAGACGTGCACAACTTCTGGAAAAATAGTGCACACGGATGTGGTAGTCACAACACACAAGGGAAGATAACACGTACAACACTCATCGGATGAGTCTGCGCGAGAGCAACGGTTGTTGTAGCAAGTTTTATGTGAAAGGTTTGTCTGATGTCCAGGGAGGTAACCAACATGGGCGAGACAACGTTAACATTACATACAACACATTTTCATTAACATATATGTATTACAACAAGTGAATGAGTTCCAGTGTTAAACATAGGTTAAAGAAACATGCATTACAAGTGTTCAAGATTAGTCTTACACCAATTACAATACATGTGTGAAATCGTGTTGGCCTGTTAGCAGGCTTCTGAATTAAGCGAAAGTTCCAAGACACATCGTTACACCATATATCACTAACCCCATGGGTGGGGCGTTGGAGCCACTACTTACTCCTCAAGGAAAAGATTATAGACTCTTGAGGCTATGTGGGAGGAGCTGAGCTGAAAAGTCCTTTGCATGTACAAATGAGGGGGTATTTATCGCCAAGGGTGAAACCGACCCTTGTGGCTGTTCAACTACCCTCATGACTGTTTGACTTCCATGACTTTTCGACTTTACATGACTCTTCATACAATAAGTGGGTCTCTTGGACTTCACGTTACATTACATTGATTGACAGTATGGCCCACAATAGGATGTGGACGACATGACCCATGACATGACTCGACATGATAGTGTTGGTACATTCATGCTGCTGTTGGGGTGCATGTCAAGCTGCGGTGCTGCTGGGTGATGGATGTCCTCATGGTGTGTCACAGCTTCACCTCCACATGGCAAAGTGCGTGGATGTTTCGATGGTCGTTGGTTCGCTTGATGTTGCTTTCACACATTGCTCCTTGCTTGTATGTTGGAAGGCTTGACAGGTTCGTCCGTTCGCAAAAAGTGCAAGTTCGTCCGTCCGCGAACACATCTTTGCATGATCATCCGTTTGCGAGCAAATCTCTTCGCATGCATCATTTGTTCGTCCGTTGGTGAACTTGTCCTTCTGCATGTGCTCCCTTCGTTCATCCCATTCGTTGTCGCAGCATGTTTGTTTGTGTACCTGTACCTGCAATCACTCATGGCGAGACGACATCAAATCCAAAAACCTCCTAGTCTAGCATTATGCATAATCATTTTAGATGCAGGTGATTGAGAGAGGTAACAAGGTTGCGAGGCAGGATGGAGGCTCCGGGCACTGCTGATGAAAACTGCGCAAGAGTCACAAGGTGATGAAGATGGGCAATCCGGATCGACAGTGATTATTTGCGGGGTCTGGCTCAACTGGAGGACAAAACTGCGCAGTTTTTGAGAGGAACAGTTTGGGCTACGGGAAGGCTGGGCAGGCCAAATCTATGCAATTTTCGAAACAAGTGGGTAGCGGGAGCTTGGCAACCAAAACTGCGCAATTCCTGGAGGTAAACGGCAGCTGGCTGTCGGAACAATGGTAGCAAAAACTGCGCAATTCCTGAGGGGAACTGACAGTAAGCTGCTGGAGCTTGGCAACAAAAACTGCGCAATTTCTGGAGGGAATTTGCAGTCAGCTACTGGTAGCTGCTGGCGGGAAAAACTGCGCTGATGCTGGGAGGTTGGCCAACTGATCACCTCTGTGCAGCTTCTGAGCTGAGCAGACTGCTGGGCAGCAGAGGACTTGCTCATGAAAACTGCACAATTTTCTTGGTGAGTAGCCGGTCGACTGTCGGTTGGACTCGCTGGAAAAGCTGCGCAATTTTCAGAGGGAGACAGGGACAGGTACTGGGTGTCTGTTCGTCTTGTCTGCGCAATTTTTTCAGTCCACGAAGCGGGCAAGGTCTGTAGCGTGTGCACAATTTTTGAGGGGAGTCAGTCCCAAGGTGGTTGCGGGGTCAAACTCTCTGGTTGACCAACATGAAGGCTGATTGATTTGCTTGCGGGCAGCACAACTTGAAATGACTTGTTTGGTGCTTTTGCACTGTTCTGGGTGACAGTCGATCGAGTCGATGGCGGGGTGATGGTCCAACTGTTAGAGGGGAGTCTAGTTGTCAGAACTTCAACAAATTGACTAAGTGTGTGAACGAGTGAAAGATACATATGTGATCCTACAAGCATACACTTACATGACTCGACGATAAGACGACTCAAACCATCCAGACATACATGCTCAACATGATTGACCGACGGTGTGAGCGACAAGCGTGATAGTTGTGATTGACTGTTGGTCGATCGCAACGATGCTTGCGTGATAGTGTATGTGACTCCGTGTGTGAGTGCGACAGATGTTTTCATACCGAACACAACATGTACACAGGAAGCGAAGACCGTGAGCATGACTAGAACATGGTTGCAAGCATGACATTGACATCAACATGCAAGAATTTGGGTGAAATGATCAAGCAAAGTGGGTGCGAACACTCACACGAGCTCACGGAGTGAACCCGAGTGTGTGCAATCATCAAGTGAAACTCTCAAGGAAGGCTCTGGAATTAGATGCAGGCCAAAATTTTGGAGGGTGGTTGTAGCTGCTACAACACCACCTTTGTGCCCCAAGATGAAGTTTGGGGTCCACAGAGGGATATTGACAGACATCTGAGGGCCAACCCTCAGAGGATGATTTTAGATGGCTTCTACACCTAGCTTGACACCAAGAAGCCTCAACGCATGGCTCATATAGCCCCATGCATGGATGGATTTAGCCCTATGATTCACACGTGTGGGAAAATCTTTATGATTTATGTATTGGCTAGTGGGTTGGCTTGTAACCCACCTCATCATTGTGATTCCACTTGTTCATTATGGGCTTGTATGCTTAATTGTATCTATTCCTCCTCATAAATAGAGACAAGTGTTAGAAAATCAGAAAGGCAAAAAGATTTTCTTACTCTTGATAATTACTTGTGATGTTCTTGATTTGTTATTATGTTTCTTTGTATCTTCTTTCTTTTAGTTCATCAAGCAATTACCAAAGCAATAGCACATAAAACAATGGACATCAGATGTAGGCTCACAGCCAGGACAAAACCCCTCTCCAGGGGAAAACCCAGTTAGTAATTCTTCCTTAAATAGTTTTCCAGAGATATTCCAAGACTCTTGACTTTGACACAAACTTTACTCCAACACCAAGTTAGCCTTCTTCCTTACTTGCAGATGATCCTTCTTGACCTGGCAGCAACAACAGTAGCGGCAACACTTTCTTCGACCCAACAACTTCGATCTTGCCTTAGAGACTTCGATCTTCTCTGAAAGACTTCGATCTTCTTTGCAAGACTTCGATCTTCTCTGCAAGACTTCGATCTTCACTGAAAGACTTGGATCTTCACTGAAAGACTTGGATCTTTACTTAGAACCTTCGATCTTGGCCCAGTACAACTTCTTGAGGTGACAACTTAGAACCTTCGATCTTGGCCCAATACAACTTCTTGAGGTGACAACATCACACGGCAACTGGCTACGACATCAACACGACAATTGGTTACGACATCATATGACAATTGGCTACGACATCAATAAGAGAACTTTGATCTTCCAAACTAGGGCACCAGAGAGAGAGGTAGTTGCACCAAAGGTTCGATTTTCCCATTCTCCTCCTCCTAGACCAAACTCGCACTTCCTTCTCCTCCTCCAATTTCACACTTATTCCGGCTTCAAGAGAGATCGAACTTGCTTGTGAGAGAGAGTGCTTCAAATGGAATTCGAATGGCTTCATTTATAGCCCTTTGGTGAGGTTGAATAGCCTCCTTTGAGGCCGACTTGATCATCTTAAGGTTGACTTGATGTGGAGACAACATAATTCATATTTGACTCAATACTTAACCTTTTTACATGATTCAAAAGCCCAAGAAGGGTCTCTTTAAAAGTACAATGACTTTGTTGACTTCGAATAAATCCTAGAAGTCCTTAATGGGGACTTTGACCTAAAACATGATCACCCAAGCGTGAAACCCATGTTTTAATAAGTCATAATAATAATAAAGATTCTTCTCTTTATTCTTTTGACAAGTACATTACAAAATGACTCAAATACATTCAATGAAGATCGAACCTCGTTACATTTTCCAACAAAGAGAAAACTTTGTTATTCATCATCACTTGGAGATTTTAGCCTCTCTTAGGAGAATTTCAACCTTCTTTACTAGTGGGAGAGATGTGACCTATTGACTAGAATTTGTATTGGAGCTATTTCTTTGTCTTTGGAGAAGTTATCTTGGATCAATGATGGATTATTTCATGCAATTTATCTGGTGAGTGAGCCTTGTATTTGATAAATTTTTTCTTTATTCCTAATGTATGGATTATAGAATATATTGGTAATCTAAGGTTTTTCTATTGTGCCCTAACTTGCTGAAAATTAATTGCATAAAAGCTAGACATCATTATTGCATGCATTACTCGTTATATAACATGTGAATGTTATTCCCCTTGGGAACTCATGTTGTAGCTCTCCCAAGCGCCTTTGATATTTCACAAAGATAATAATTAGGGCTTTGATGCTAGGTGTTGGACACCTAATCCTCAATGGGTTAGTGTGGAAGCTGAATAGACAAAGTAGTCCAAGAGACCTTGGGATGTGGAACCCAACGGTCACATAATGTACTATAAATGTATATCATTTGTTAATAAAAATTACACTCTCATGTTTTATCTTTCATATTTCTCTTGCTGTCCATGTGTGTTTAACATGGTATCAGAGCAGGCGAATTCTGGCCCTGCTCATATTTGAGTCACTGTTTGCTTGTGGCCTTTTGTTGTGTTTCTCTCACCAGACCTATGCATTGACCATTAATGTTATGTGGGTCGTGAACTCTCGGTGATATTGCTGGTTGATTAATTCATGTGCTGGTGTTGAATTCATTGTATATATTTGTGTTGGCATATGTATAATTTTTGGTGCGTTGAATGAATACAACAATGTGTGCGTTAAAAGTCCTGGCGCATTGGCTCTGCCATCCCCGACAAACCTGACCTCTGAAATCCGTAGGTCTCTATTTTTGGTCTCTCGCTGACCCGTCTGTCCATAAACATTTGCTGTTCATAAACGTCTGCCAGAAGGCGACTGTTTGCTGCTCCTCTTTGCCATATGGTATTTTTAATCATAGTCTGCACCTTCTGTCTAGACTGCGCCCTCTGTCAGATGCATTTTTTAAGTGAACGCTGTGGTATGAATGCTGAACGTTATGAACGCTGTGGTGGAGTAGCTACAGGCACAGCGTAGCAAAAGGAACAACTTGGACAACGCTGGCATAAACAGATTTTGGAAATGATAACGGGTGGTATAGTCTGCCTGCGGTTCGAATCCTTGGACGGGTTCTTTTCAAAAACGCTGGTCTGAACGCTGGTCATATTCTTTCCAAAGCGTTGAACGCTGGTCATATTTCTTTCAAAAACGCTGGTCTGAACGATATCATAACTAATGAATGAGGGATCAAGTGCTTCTGCGTGGTGATGTTTTGTTAATGGGTCTGATATGCGTGCCTGACTGTTCAGTATCATACCATTGTTTCCCTGCAACATCACGCCTCTCCACATAAGTTTACGTTGCCTTTTTAATACATTCCCTGCAGGTCATACCGTTGTTTGGCGATATGCTGCCATCCCACTCTCTGTTTAATTTCGTAGTCGCAATTACATTTTAGCCTGTATTATTTCTTCCAAGAAGAGCGGAATACCTCAGCGCATGATAGTTCGGGACTGTGGCATGAACGTTTGCTTGGGGCGATGGAGAAATTTGATTGATGAGGCCAACGTTTGAAGTATTGAACCGTCACTGAAACAACACTGAAAAGTCATGGAACCGTGGTGTAGCGGAAGCGTGGTGAACCCGACGTGAAAGAAACTCGTGGTGCTGGCTGTGGGGTTGCTGCGTTTGGCTTCCTCCGAAACTTTCTTGTTCTTGTTCTTGATGGTGGAATAATCCTGGGAGATAGAGTGCACTGGCAATGACAGTGGCAGCTTCTGCTGTGTGGTGTTATATGGGCAATCGGGACTCCTTGGGAAGCTAGTCGCGCAGCACCAGACCGTTCCAAGTCCTGTCAACCGACACCTATTTCTTCTGCGGTCCCTGCTCTTGTGCGCTGCTTCTGCCATTAATTACTCACTCCGTCCCTCTTTGTATCCAGCAGACAACCCTACTCTCACTCTGATTCTGCTTCTTCATTGATTGCACTTGTGTCTTGACCTCATTGTTGCAGGCCGGATTTAGACAGAATTAAGATATATTCGAGGGTTTGGTCCATCAATTATTGATAGGCTACCTCAGAAACTATGTGAAAGATATTCACAAGGACCAGTTTCGGATCGGCCTCTGGAAAGGAGAAGTTTTGTTGGAGAATGTCAACTGCACTTTACGCTCATGAAAATGCGTTAATTCTTTGCATCGCCGAGGAGTGAAGGTTGTATTCATTTCTATGCCATTCAATGTATATGAATGCTTTCTATTGGATCGTGGTGCTGGACGGTGTATTCCATTTGTGATTATTGTGAAAAGCGAATTTGCAGGAGCCGCCATTTCCAAAGTCGTGTTTATTACGTGAGTGCTCCAGTTTGGTATTAAATTCAAAAAGACCGATTTGTTATTACATTAATAGTGGAGCAAATTTCTTGTGTATGAAACTCCTGCCGATTTGCTGGGCAAGTTCGTCAATCCTGCAACATTTTTCTCTAGGCCGAGTCACCTAAACCCCGTGCCAAGTCTGAGACAAATTTGGGTGTGTGGACAGAGTTATCACCAGTTGGGAAGTAACATGGGTGTTTGGGCCGAAGTGCCAGTGGCTTATAGGCTGTTTGTGGATGGACCAATGCCTCATATTGTTGGCTGTGTGTATCAGTTTGGAAGGCACCAGAAATCCTCATACACCAAGAATACCTCTGTGACTAATTGTTACGCTATCCGCTGAGGCCGAGTATCCCATTTATTTGCTAAACAGGTTCACATAATAGATTAAGCTATCTGTCTTTAAAAGGGAAAGTCGAGCACTAGTTTGGGTCATCATAGTTCAAAGGAGTGGGCATTCGCTGATTCCATATCTGACATATTCTCTGTGGCAGACTATTTCGAGATCCGAGTTCAATTATAGTATGTGGTAGTCTCAAGGCCGAGTTAATTTGACTCAAAGGTTGAATTGTTGTCACAACAGTGGTTTTCAAGACTGAATTATTGCATAATATTAGAGGGCGGAATATTTGTATCCGATTTATAAAATTAGTCTCACAATTATTATCTTCCTGGGCACAGACTGTCATTTTGTTGACTATATTCCTTGTTGTTGGAGCAGCATTCTGGGTCTGAAAGTCCTTGCTGGAATTTATTCTCATTGCTTCTCTTCATTGCTAGAAAGTAGCAAGATCAGAGAATATTAATTTGTACCCTAGTCAAAGCATATGAGTATTCAAGACCTGCCCATGACATGGTGTTATAAATATTGAAGTTTTGATAGTCATCATTTCTGATTTGAAAGTGAAGGAGTACTTGAAGGATCCAAGCAAGTTTGCAGTTGCTGTTGCCCCAGTTGTGGTATTAAAACTCATTATAGTCTCTATCTACATATATATATATATGCATTGATTCCTTGATTCATTTGTTGCACATTTACAAAGGATTTTTCTGTGTCTTTGTACTGTGAGTGGGTGTTACTTTTACCCATTGGGTCATAGTTGTGATCAGTTTTATAAAAAAAAGGATTAATTTTGACAATGGAAAATATGGCTCGAATTACTGAAATATTAGAGTTCTTAAAAACTTTGATACATTCCTCTAATCATGATACATTAAAAGTCAGCAAAATTTCTCTCACAGACATTCAGGTCTGTCTACAAAATACACAAGAGAAAATCGATTTTTTGCAGCTTGAATCACAGCTACAGCGAGAAGAGCTACATCAAAAAGGACATAATTCTGAACTTGTTTTTGTTCAGAACATTGAGACAACCATCCATCAACAACAAGTCAATAATGTTACAGTTCATTCAAATAAAGCAGCAGTTATACATGCAGATGCAGAAACTCAGTCTGCACTTCCCAAGCCCATCATCAGACCTTGGGATCAGCTTGTCCACAACAAGCATAGAACTGGTCTTGGATATGACAAGGACTTGTCCTTTCATATTCCAGACTACTCAAAGCCTATTCAGTTTCAGAGTGCTGGATTCATTCATGATAGTTCACCTGCTCCTCATGACAGTTCAGCTTCAGCTGTTCCAGACTCTACCCTTCTTCCACAGCAACAACAACAACAACAACAGATTGTGAAATGCCAACACTGTGACCGAGTTGGCCATTTGAAAGATCACTGTTTTGATCTTCATCCATGTAAGCACTGTCATAAAACCAGCCATTCTTCACACAGATGCTTTAGAAACAAACGTCCTGCAAGAACAAAGACTCATCTTGGATGGATCGCTTCTTGGCAATGGGCATCAACAATCAAGAAGATATTCCAAACACATGTCAGAACTTGTTCCAGAGTATTGGACAGTCTTGCAGTTGAGTTTTCTCCATCATCTCATCTTGTATCTGACAGGGGGGAAATGATGGTCATTTACAAGCTTCAAAGCCACATCAAGCGAGTCTGAGCCACAACCTGCCACACCAGTTTCAGAGTTGTAGCCAGAAACAAAGATGCCTATGAGCATGCCCTCAGTGGGTAATCTGGGACACTTCCTCTAGCAGAAGACTTCAGCTTCTTGCCATTTTCGGAAGAATTCCAGGAACAAAATTGAGAACACTTCCTCTAGCAGAAGACTCCATCTTCTTGCCAGTTTTGGAAGAGTTCCAGGAATTGCATTAAGCATTCCAGAGTTGTTGGTCATCCTTAAACCATCACAGGTTGAGACTTCCCTTTTCAGGTTGAAGTTCTCCCTTTTATGCGAGGTGAGACCTCCTTTTTATGGTTGAAGGTTTCCCTCTTCAAAACAATAGGAGAAATTCCTCTAGCAGAAGACTTTAGCTTCTTGCCAGTTTTGGAAGAGTTCTGGGAACTGTACTAAGCATTCCAGTGTTGGTGGTCATCCTTAAACCACCTCTCTTTATACCAACATTTCAGAGAGCACATTCAGCCTAGTGCTGCCATGCATTTTTGCACATTTTGTATTACAACTCTCTTCTTGGACTCCTACATAACCCTTCGGATTAGGGAGGGAATGTTGGACACCTAATCCTCAATGGGTTAGTGTGGAAGCTGAATAGACAAAGTAGTCCAAGAGACCTTGGGATGTGGAACCCAACGGTCACATAATGTACTATAAATGTATATCATTTGTCAATAAAAATTACACTCTCATGTTTTATCTTTCATATTTCTCTTGCTGTCCATGTGTGTTTAACACTAGGGCATCAAAATATCGTTACTCCTTTGCAAAGATTAACTAACCTTAAACAACCATAGACTCCATCCCCCCTAGGGCGAGGCACTGGCCATCCTTTGTTGGTGATCAAACAAACTTTTATCTGTAAATTTTCTTCCTTTCCCTCTCTTGCCTATTTCGGTCCTCTTAAGGCCAAGCAACCAATTAGGTCTTAGAGCAAATTTCTTGGGAAGAAGAAATTTTGGTGTTGGAGAGTCTAAATGGCAAGGGACGAGTAGTTGCCACAAAATTAGTCTCCTTTGGTAGGAATTCACTTCAATTTCATCCATAATTTCCTTTTCTCGAGTTGTTTGCCATAAGGGTAACCCTAGTTTGGTTTTAGCTTCAACTTGGGGTCTTCTTGAGGGTTTCGCATGCCATTTCCTTAATGGAACATATTGTAGCAAACCCTTTCTTGGCATCTTGACCTTTGGCCATCTAAACTCTCAACCTATCAATCAAGCCCTACGTTTTGTGTTGCCCTAACCTGGTCTTTTCAAGGAAAGTGAATTGTCTCCTCTTGGAGCCTTGTGCCTAAAATCGTGTCTATTCCTTGGAGACCTCTTTGTGTCACCCCATACCTGAAACCTAGAATACCTATTAGGTGACCTATGGACTCCTCCCATTGGTGAAAATCCATAAAGAGCAAGGGGGTTTTGGCTGTGGTGACAATGGGCCATCACCTCGTTGTTGTCACTTAGTCTAGTACTTGCCTCGTAGGGTAACCTTCTCTAAGGCTTGCTAGATTTTGCAGCAATAGTGACCATTTCATGTTATACCATATGCTTAGTTTTGCTCTGCATGCCTATGTCACCGTTATAGTATAAATTAGGATTGCACTTTATGTTAGCGAAATATTTCTGGCTAGCTCTTAATGCTAAGGTTAGTTATAAGCTGTAAGTAACTTAGTTATAGGTATCTTGTGAATCTTGTAAGGTGTCATAAGATTCCCTGCAGTTTCATGATGTGGCATTCATCCATGGAAAGCTTTTTTTGTATAAACGACCTTTATTCTTCTTGTTCGTCCAAATCCAGAGTTTTAATACAAGATCAGTCATTCCATGAACAAGTACTTGTGTTCTATTTCCTAGAATCTCTGTTGCTAAAACCATAATCTTGATCAATCTGAGTCTATATTAATTGGTATTATGAATTCCTAACAGGCACTATACTCTTGGTTGTTTTCTTGGTGGTTTCTATACTCTAGAACAAGGATCCAAATTTTTACTCTGCCAAACCCTGACGAATTTGTTGTCTCACATGTAATGCAGTTCCCTGTGTTAATGGTGATCCTACATGCTACTGTAAATTACTTGATACCAACAAAGTTTGTAATCACACAAATATTCAAAATGTCTGGAATATGAGAATATCCATCATAGGATAAATAATATTATATATAAATGTTTGAGTACAAAAGTGATATGATTGAATACAATGAGGGCCCCATATATATAGCTAGGAAGTGCCCTTTCATAAGGAGTCGTGTCTTTGGGGACATGAACTTTCATAATTACTTGTACTTGTTAATCATTATTTATATTATTTTATACATAGTTATGTTCATAACATTGCCTTAGAAACGATTTGTCTTCAAAGCATATCGATGAAATGGATGGATATTTTTTGTCTCATCATGTTGTCGCAACTTTTCCAATTCTTGGAGTTGCCATCTTTGATGATGCAAGACGATGTGAGCTTTTAATGGTGGAACAAAATTATTGCATTGTGAAATGATCTAACCATCCAAAATCAATCTTCTGCGAAACTTTATGCTTGTAGGCCTCCAAATACTTGGAGTTGCCATCTTTGATGATGCAAGACGATCTAAACTTTTAATGGTGGAACAAAATTGTTGTATTTTGAAATGATCTAACCATCCAAAATCAATCTTCTGCGGAACTTTATGCTTATAGGCCTCCAAATATGAATTTTTAGCATTGTTGTCGCCCCTTAACCCACACCTCGGGTAACGTGGAAGAAATCTTCAATCCATTGGGTATGGCGTTGGGGGTGATTCTCAAGTTGAGTTAACTGTGACTCTATCTGAACTCCTTCATCTAGGTTAACTCCCAGCGAAGCCAAGAGGGTAGTCCCTAAGAAAATAAATAAGGCAAAGTAAGCTATTGCAAAAACAAGGTGTTCTAGGAGTTAAATGATAATGCAAGAGCAAAATAAATCATCAATCTAATCTAACAACATATGTTTTATGCAATTGATTATCAAATGATAATTGCAATAATTTAAATAACAAACAAATGGACTAGTGCTAGAAGTAAATGTTTATATTGTGGAAATGAGAACTTGGGCAAAATGTGATTGTGGCCCAATGCATATGTTGTCAAATATTTTGGTGAAATGCTCTTGGTAAATTTTATTATTATGGATTTCACTTGGATTTATTAAAGTGAGTGAAAATGGAGAGGCGGATATGTTGATCCAGTGATTTGCAAAAAGGAATCTAATCTAAAGTTTGTTTAGTTATGGCTCTTATTCTTAAAATTGATACCAATAAATTGCACGAATATCCAAAAGGAAGAAACTTAGTTTCTTAGCATTCCTCCGATTTCAAGAGTCAACAAACAACTGTCTAAATTTTACAATAAGAGTTGAAAGGTTTTCCTTATTAATACTATCCGACACAAAACATGTTCCTCTCTGAATCATGCCAAAGATCAAGCTTACACTTGTGATGGCCAAGAGCATAACAGGAACTCGGTGGGGAGGGTTTGTTACTTATTTGTAAAAGAAAATTTATTGTAAGAAAGTAAAATGTAATCTAAAACTTGAGAGAATTTTATCAATCTTTTTTAAAGATTTTGGCAGTGCATGGGTTCTTTTTTAAAAGTTAAGTTTAACCAAAAAAAGGAAAGAAACAATTGTTGAATTTTGTAACTATGGTTGATATTCATAATTTATATTTGGCCACTTGATGTATTTATATTTATTATTGTAAAACATATTTAAATGATAGAGTCACAAGAAAAATATATTTTGAGTCAAATTCCCATTTCGACTTTTAAAAGAAGAAAAGTTGTGAAGTCAGCGTCCCTCCAAGTCAAGTCGGCCTAGGGAAAAGGACACACCCATTCGAGCCAACAGATCACTATATAAAGGCAGCTCGACCTCATTCTCTTGGTACCAAATTCGCACTTCCTCAAGAAGACAATTTTTGTGCATCTTAGCAAAGATCAAGAAGGACAAGGAGGATGAAAAAAGAAGAATTGCATCTCTTTCTTTCTCCCTCAAGCTCGCACGTGCGGATAGTTTCTCTATCTTCTAGTTTTCATATTTTTTTGGCAGTTCTGTTGTAGGGGGTTGAAGCTTTGGGCAACTACAGGGGTCAAAATTCTGGGTTATTGGCAGTTGTAGGAGGGTCGAAATTCTGGGTTAGATCAGGCAGAGGGAAGTACTGAATTAGATTGGGAGGCTTGACTTGGAGGGGTTGACTAGGTTTGACCATAGGTTTAGGTGTGTCTCTTGTTGAACAAAATTTCTCTAATGAAAAGGTTGCTAGATTTTCCCCATAGTGGTTTTTCCCAGGTTAAATCTTGTCTTCTCTTTGTGCATTGTGATCTCTACTATTCTACTATTCTTGTATGGTTGAATTTCTGAAGTATAATTATTGAATGATATATTGGGATAATTTAAACGAAGATCAACTTCAAAAGTAGTTATCAGTATTTTAGAAATATTGTGCTATTCTCTATTGCACTTAGAAAATCAACATGGTATCAAAGATTTGGTGAAGGAAGGAACACAAAAATCACCTTTGAAGAAACCCTATGAAATCTATGAACAAGTTAGAAGGAGCCTCAAACTTCAGAGCTTGGAAACTTAGAATTGATCATATTCTTGCAAAGAACAAAGTCTTGGATATTGTGACAGGAAAAGTTGTAGAATGAGCAGACGTCGTAGGAAAGGTGAAGTTTAAGGAGGATGACATCACTGCCATGAGTCTTATTGTGGACTCCATCAGAGATCATCTCATCCCATATATTGCATAATTTGATACCTCCAAGAAGATGTATGATGCCCTAACAAATCTATTCAGTATCAAGAATGTTGGTTAAGCTATGAGCCTAAAGAATGAACGTGATGTATTGATGACGAATGATGACACTGTAGCTTCATACTTTGTAAGTTTTTCTCAAATAAAAGATCAAATTCAAGTAATTGGAGAAACTATTTCCAATCAAGAGCCCTGTTGACCACTAGGTGTCAACGACCCATAGCAGTACACTCCCTTTTTTCGCAAAAGGGATAGTGCCTAATTGATGTGTTTGCGCCGTCCAACTATCACCATCAGCTTGATCATCATCTTATAATGTAAACCCAATTTGCATGTGTATAATGTAAATAATCTTAGCAGATACGTATCGTGTATGTAATCCCCTAGGTAAACCTATTTTTCTTGTGACGATCTACATTCCGGGAGGTTTTTTGTCTCACCGATCCATTCTCGTATGGTCGGTAGAGTTTTCCTTTAGCCTTACCCCAAAGTCAGAATGGATTTTGTCACTAGGATCTTAGGGGAGTCCTAGTGTTCTAGATCGAGTCTATGTAAAAGTGATTTGGGAATAATCCTAACTATTTGGTTAGGTTATTTTATTACAAATTGCTTGATCTGCTAGATTATATTTGTGCCGCAGAACTGGGTAGTCCATGAGGGTCTTTTGCAAATGGGTTTTCCCCTTTGAGATGTAAAAAATGTAAAAATCATGATGTAAAGTGTCTTGAGGGTTGGAAAAATAATTTATCCCCTCATAGGTTAATTAATTAAATTTTCTAGCCAAAATTAATTAAAATCCTAAGCGAGAAATTTAATTAATTCTAGGTCCTAGGTAAATTTAAATTCTTCGAAGGCAAAATTTGTTGGTCCTTTAAAAATTAAATTTTAAGAGGTCTAGGGACTAAGGTAAATTAATTATTTTGCTAAATTTTAAGCCCTTGGTCCCTGGGGTTAAGTCAAAGTCAAAATTTTGAGGAAATTAATTCAAAAATTTAATTTTTGAATTAATTAAAATACATTTAATTGAAAATTTCGAATTTCCTCAATAATTTAAAATTTCGATGGATGAGATTAAAAGAAATTTTGATCCTCATCAACGGTTGAGATTGCTTTGACGTGGATCACTCGAACTAGCAGTTGGAGGATTTATCTTTAAATAGGAGGTCATTTTGTCAGTCAGGATCATCCGATCTTTTGATCGTGTGCTAAGCGAAAAGCTCTCTTGTAATCTTTTTATGAGCAATAAAGAAAGACTTTGGGGTTAATTTCTGCTGGTGTTACTCTTCGTGGAAATACTATAAGATGTGTCATTTTCATGCATAGATTTCTTTTTAGCCATTGATGATAGCTTTCTGAAGAGTGATTTGAGTACAGGTATCTTGCTCAGCCGCTGGGGTTTGAATGATAATTTAAGTTTTGCATATAATAGCAGGTATCTCTATTTATCTGAATTTTATTATTTTTTTCTCGCTCTATGTTGATGGCCAAATTGAGTTTTGCAGGAAAGTATTGATTTTTTAGATCATCGGGCGTTTGGGGAAGTTTTTAGTTGGACCAGCCAACTCTTGATCCATGTTTTCTTGAAGAGCGTAGCTTAATTTGAACCCGGGCTTATCATAAGATATTTCTTATGGGTGATGCATGAAGGGTTTTGAGCTCAACACCTCCTTAAAACTTTAAAATTTTTATTTTTATTTTATTTATTTCTTTATTTATTTTTCGTTTTCTGTGCTAAATCGATAGATCTGGCTGTCGAGATCCTCAGATTCAGACTCACACTCCCTAGATCTGATAGATCTGTCATTCATGTACATAGATCTGTAATTATTTTCAGTTTTCTGACTTGGGTTTTCTGGGTTTTAGTGTTTTGGGTCATTGTATACATCACTTGGGTGTTTTATTGTTGTCTTGCAGCTACAGATCTGAATTAGAAATTTGTATAGAGTCCAGATCTAGGCTCTGGAGGGTAATATTTGGACCTCTGTGGTTCATCAACATCATTTTGCAGGAATATTAATCAACCTTTTGCAGTCCAGGGGTTTAAATTTATTTTTTTTTCATCTGGAAAAATTTATAAGGGTTCCAAAAATTTTAGATCTGGAAATTTCGTGAGGATTTCAGGGTTAAATCTGGAGAAATTGGATTCGGCAATTTTAATTAAGATTTCCGGAAAATTTTTCAGGGGTTTCTAGACCACCATTTCGCTGATTGGTTTCTTTGATTTGCTGCATGGTTTTTTGGGGTTTACTGTGCATTTCGAATTTTTTTTGAAACCCTTCTTCTGCAGCATTCCCGCAGTCATTTTCCTCCTTCCACGTTGTTGTCGGACCTGCATCACAAGCAAAAAAGAAAAAACGCAAAACCCTCAGATCCGTAGCCTTTCTCTCAATGCTCCATACGCTGTCCCTCTTCCATAAACCTGTAGGCTTGATGTTGCTACCCCATTCCTCGCCTTTCTCTACCCACGTCCTTCTGCAAGCCTTTAACTATCTGCATTTTTTCCCATCGCTCTTCAAACGCTACTTTGATCCCTCACCTGTGTGGCCAACCCCTTCTAAACTCGATTTCCCTCCTAAACTCTCCAACACTGCTTGCCCAAACTCTCCACGCTGCCCATCTGCATTCTCCTCCCGCGCTGTCTGCCAGCTCCACCTGCAAACACACACACACTAGAGCCACAGATCTGCAAGCTAGCACTCCCACGCTGCCTCAGCTCCTCGTTCCTTTCACACTGTATCTTCTACCTTCATCGCAGCAAAGCTTTCATCTCTCTCGCTGTCGACCTGTTCTCCTCTCCCCGCAGCTGCAAGCCCTTTTCATCATCGCTGTCAGCGCTCAATCGAACCTTTCCGCCGTCTTGCAAAGCTTCACGCCCACAAAATTGCATACGCAACAAACAAGCATTCGAATTTTTGTTTTGTCTTATTTCATGTACATGGTATATGGTTAGGGTTAGTCTTATTCGATTCTTTTTTTTTTAAGTTTCATTTGTTTTGTATCAGGGTTTAGATTTAGTTATTTCTTTTATTGATTTTCATTCCATTTCAAAGTTAGTTCATTAAAATTAAAAAAAGATAAAAGGATAAAAATTCGATTTTGATTTTGATTTTTTTATTTTGATTTCATTTCACATTGTTTTACCTTTATGATTTTAAATTTTGACTCAAAAAATATATACAATTAACAAAAGAAAAAATCTAAAAAATATAAAATATAAAATTAACCTTTTGACATTTTTTTTTTTCTTTTTTAGTTATTGACTAAGGATAATTAAGATTTAAATTTGAAGTTCCTTAGTGATATTAAATGCATATGTTTCTATGGTCAAGGTGCAATAAACGTTTTAAATCATATTGACTATTGGAGGAAGTTAAATGTTCTAGATCTGAATTCTTAACGATAATCATTTTAAATCTGGAATCTCTTGCATGATACAGTTTTGGGCGTTTATATTGATCATACCTGATTGTCACTATTCGTCACATATTGGAAAATTGTTTTGGATAGCTTGTTTTATTTAGTCTATGGTTAATGCTCACATTAAAGGCACTGGTCTGTAGTCATTTTTATCTTGTGATTTTGTCTATCTATCTCAATTGACCGAGACTTATTCTAAATTCATCAAGTTGTCCATCATTAAAATCTCCTAGAGTCTGTGTTTCACAGGCTATCCTCATCCATTTACCTTAGGGACTACCCCCCTTGACTTGTCTAGGAGAGAGTCTAAACGGAGTGAATAAGGATTAAGACTGACAACCCTTACTCTGAGTGTTCTCGTGCTGCCTAGACACTTTGTGCGACAATAAGCTCGTGACAACAACACTCAATGGTCTACCTATATCATGGGATGCATTTGCAGCAAGTATAAGTAGCAGGAAGGGAACTCCCTCATTTGAAGAACTGTGGGCCTCTTGTGCTTAAGAAGAATCAAGGTTTATATCGAAATGTAGAAGGGAAGAAGCTTTTCAAATACTTGCAGCTCGCTTCAAGAACTAAGGAAAGAAGAAGTTTGGCTCTCATCACAAGAAGTCAGGAAGAAGATAACCTCCTTCCTGAAGGAAGAAGGACATGTCAAAGATTCAAGGTTATGGTTCTAAAAAATTTGGACATTTTAAAAGGGATTGTCTTGAGATGGCTAACAACAAAAAGAGAAAGGGAAAACAACGTGGTTCCACAACTGATGTTGAAGATGAGCTTCCAAAGAAGGCTAAAGGTGATAAAGATTTCTTTTATTTTTTTTCTCTAACAAGTTCTATTGCAGATGATGATGATTTGTGGAAAAGAGGCTACCCCAAAGTGTAGAGCTTGGAGACAACCATAACTATGCAGTCAAAGGAGTCGGTAAGGCATCCATTGAGCTGGAATCTGTTAACAATGTACATCTCAACAATGTTCCATATGTACCGGTTTTGAAAAAAAATCTAGTCCCTATTTCGTGTTTAGAAGATTAAGGAGATAGAGTAGTCTTTGTGGATGACAAAGTACTTTTATGGTCCAAGGGCTCTAGTATAGATGATGATAGGGTTATTGGGATTTGTGATGGAAGACTGTATTGGCTCGTGATTCAACCAATTCAAGCCCTTGTACATGATGAAATCAATCCAAGTGAGCTATGGCATAGAGGATATGGTCACCTTCATTATAGAGCATTCCCTAAAAAATAGTTTCAGGCATCCCTGAACTGCAAATAGATCATGAAGGTGTTTGTAAAGGTTGTGCACTTGGAAAGAACATCAAGAAACCATTTCCAAGTAGTGACAATAGATCTAAAGAAGTTTTAGATTTGATTCACTCTGATGTATGTGGACCGATGCCTATAAGATCGCTTGGATATTCATTGTACTATGTGACATTTATTGATGACTTCTCCCATAAGACATGTATCTATCTCCTAAAGACCAAGGATGAAGTCTTCTTGAAGTTTCAAGAATACGAAGCTGAAGTGGAAAAATTGACAGGGAAGAAGATTAAGATTTTGAGATTTGACAATGGAGGAGAGTACACCTCAGAGGAAATTGTTGCTTTCTATAAGAATGTTGGGATTAAGAGGTAGCTGATTGTTCCTTGCAATCCACAATAGAACAGTGTGGCAAAATGAAATAATAGGTCCATTGAAGAACCTGTCAAGGCTATGATGCACGATCAGGAATTGCTAATGTTCTTATGGGGAGAAGCATCATTGATAGTTGTACATATTTAGAATAGAAGTCCTCATCGAATTTAAGAAGATATGACCGCAGAAGAAGTGTTTTATGGATAAAAGGCAGGGGTTGCTGTCTACATTCATGTTCCTAAGGATAAAACGAACAAGCTTAAACCTTCAGGAAAGAAAGGTATATTTGTTGGTTACAATGAATCATCAAAGGCCTATAAAGTCTACATTCTAGAGCAACGACAGATTGAGGTAAGCCAAGATGTCACTCTCGATGAGAAAGTTGCATATTGGAAGTCCAAGAAAGTCTCCCTGGATTCCTATAATGAAGTAAAATAGGGGGCTTCGAAGGAAGAGCTCTCGAGTTCTACATAAAGTCTTGAAGAGTCAGAAGGGCCTTGTAAACCAATGGAAGCAATTGTTGTCCCTGAAATTAAAAAGAGACCAGCATGGCTTAGACCTACATTGGAAGAAGTAGAAGGGCATGTAGCTCCTGATGGCACATCCAAAGAAGTTAAGAAACCTAAAGGTTTTTCTAGCTATGCAACTCTCATGGCTAACCTGCTTGATGCATAGCCTTCAACTTTTGAAGAAGCAGTTAGCCAACAAGTGTGGAAGGAGGCCATGAATGAAGAATATCAATCTATCATGAAGAATGATGTTTGGGAGATTGTGCCAAGCCCGAAAGGGAAGTCAGTGGTGACTTCCAAGTGGATATACAAGATCAAGCATGCTGCAGATGGAAGTTTTGTTGAAATTCTTATGTTCTATGTTGTAACAATCACTTATTAAAAAAAACTTATTTACGTTGTAATATTAGATAAGCAATTGTAGATAGAACATAATTCAAATGCATAATAGAAAGCAACCAAGAACAAAATGAGACACAAAGAATTTAGGTCCAATGACTAGGGAAAAACCCATAAGGGGAAAACCCCAGATTCTTCCTATATTAGAAATCAATTGTTCAACAGAGATACAAAGTACAATGAGAGATCAAGAGAATGAGTAAGTTCACCCAAATTTGAACAAGCTATAGCATGAAGATCACTGGTAGCAGCAGTAGATGCACACATTGAATCAACCTTCCCGTCAACTGAATCGACACTGAAACATTGAAGCAATGAATCTACCTTGGCTTACCAAGTTCTGCTCTTACTCTCCTAGTGTCCCTCTCACAGTCTTCTTCCACTCTCTCCAACTCTCTCCCAAGTTCGAATTCTTCTTTCACAATGCAGAAGTAGTGAGGGGAGATGTAATGAGGCACATATATATAGGAGGAGTAACGAATCCATGCCATAAAGGAGGAGTAACTTGCATGCCAAGAGAGAGAGTAACTTTAGCCATTATGGAGAGAGGCAATGCATGCCTTCAATGGAGGAATCTCACATGCCTTGAGGACTATAACTCGAGGACTATAACTCATTCCCTTTTAGGAAATGTAACTCATGCCATTAAGGAGGTACACATGCCTTTGTAACTTATGCCATTAAGGAGAGTGTAACATATGCATTAATGAGTGCATAAGAGGAATCTTTCATGACATGCTTTAATGAGAGCGTAAGAGTGTAAGAGGAATATTTTATGACAAACTTTTATTGAGTGTAAGAGCATTAATGAGAGTGTAAGAGAACATTATCGAGGGCCATGATTGAGTGACTTGAATTAATTTTTAATAATAATATAATAGTATCATAAGAATAATAATAATAATATTAAAGACAATATTGATGATTAAGTCGAAATGGACTATTAGGATTGATTGATGATCAAAATGGATTTACCATAAAAAATACTTGATTACCAATTGATGCAAGGTGATTTATTATTTTTAAAAAGTCATACTTGAGACTTTTTAGTTTCAGACTTTCCGTTTTTAGAAATTCTATTTTTAGACTTTTTATTTTTAGAAATATGAAATTCATCCCTGAGCTGCCATATTTTCAACAAGTATTGACAAATACA
Source organism: Pinus tabuliformis (assembly GCA_031772625.1). NCBI lineage: Eukaryota > Viridiplantae > Streptophyta > Pinopsida > Pinales > Pinaceae > Pinus > Pinus tabuliformis. The sequence goes on along the minus strand of CM062816.1, from coordinate 1,107,060,434 downwards.
AGGCATGATTCATGGCTAGAGGGTTCTCCTAGAAAGAGGGAGAAGATTATGGTGAGACCTTTGCTCTAGTTGCCAAGTACACCTCCATTAGATCCATTATTTCTCTTGCTATTTCGTTGAGATGGAATTTACATCTGATGGATGTGAAGACTACTTTACTCAATGGTGTGATTGAGGAAGAGGTGTACATAGAGCAACCTCAAGGCTTTGGGGTGCATGGAAGGGAATCTCATGTTTGTAGGTTAAAGAAGGCCTTGTATGGACTCAAGAAAGCTCTAAGAGCTTGGTATGCTCGTATTGACAACTATCTGATGAGATTGGGATTTGCCAAGAGCGATGCCTATCCAAACCTCTATTTTAAGGTTGTGAAGAATTCACCTGTGATCCTATTCTGATATGTTCATGATTTGTTTCTAACAGGTGGTAAGCCTCTTATTATTCAATGCAAAAAGCAGTTGGCTACTGAGTTTGATATGAAGGATCTTAGTTTGATGTGTTATTACTTGGGACTGGAAGTATGGCAGAAACCTGGCAGAGTCTTCCCTGGTCAAGGAAAGTATGGTATTGAGATCCTTAAGAAATTTGGCATGATGGACTGTAAATCCATGGCTACTCCCATGGTGACTAACTTGAAGAAGTTAAGAGGCTCCCAATTCAGTTTGGTAGATCCATCTATGTACTGACAATTGATTGGTTCGTTGATGTATTTGGTTAACACCAAGTTGGACATCTGCTTTGCTATTAACAGGTTGAGCTAGTTCCAGGTGGAAACAAGACATGACCATTGAATTGCAGCAAAGCACATTTGGAAATATCGATGTGGTATTATGATCTATGGTTTGAGATATGTTGCAAACAAGGATGCACAACTCCAAGGATATGCAGATGCTGACTGGGCAGCGAGTGCTGATGATAGAAAGAGCACTTCAGGGGTATGCTTTAGTTTGGGCTCCATTATGATATCTTGGATGAGCAAGAAGAAAGTATTTGTCGCACTTAGCACTGCAAAAGCATAATATATTTCAGAAAATGAAACATGTACAAAAGCAGTGTGGCTTCGAAAGTTGTTTGCAGGATTGTTCGACCAAGAGTTGGAACTAATGGTGATATATTGCGATAATCAAAGTTGCTTGAAGCTTTTAGAGAATCTCGTATTCCATGATTGGTCGAAGTATATTGAGATCAAGTACCACTACATCTGTGACATGGTACAGAGGAGAGCGATAAGGCTCAAGTGCATCTCCACCGATGAGTAGACAACTAATGTTTTGACGAAGCCATTGTCCAAAGAGAAATTTGTGTACTTTAGAGACAAGCTTGGGTCGTGGAAATTCTATCACTGTAGCAATTGATTTATTTTATCCTACTTATTCCACAATAAGCGATTTATGAAATTACTTCAATAACCATTAAAATAAATACTGCTGCAGATATCACACCGTAATATAAAAACAAACATATGCACAAGCATTAACCAATGTTCCACCAAGACTCCAGGACGGGGAGACGCGGGTGCGGGGAGACGCACAAGGGGGACGTGTGGGAGTACCCTCAAATTTTAGGGAAATTTAGGGGGGATGGGGGGAGGTCGGGGTATATAATTTTTTTTCCTTTTTAAAATATATATATATTTCAAAGTCATATTCAATAATGAAAGCATAAATAGAATGATACATACATAATTGAATTAAATAATGAAATACATTGATCCATACTCATCATCCTTACTAATACATACATGATTCATCCATAAACCATGAGATTCAATAATGAAATACTCTGATCCATATTCATTATTCATTATTCACCATTTCAGAATCTACATTGATTTACAAATTAAATTCATCATTCATCATTCTAGATTCTAAATTGATTTAAAATTAAAATTCATCATTTATCATTCTAGAATCTAATTAGTACTAAGCAAAATAGACTATGATAGACATTGAAATCTGAAGACTGGAATAGTAAATTGATATAACTAAAACTCAAAAACAATGGAGTGATGAGTCTAAAAGTCACTCTAAAGTACACAGAGGGCTTGGTGCTCTTGATTAAATATTAATTCCATACCCTTGTACTTGACAAAATGCAATGGAAACATCGCAATTCATCGAATCTTGAATTCCTGAAGAATTGTTAAGTCTGCTGGTTTTTGAGTGAGATCTAAAATTCGACTTTCTCCATATGAAATCCAATGAGGTGAGAACCACTCTCAAACATCCTGAGTCATTTCATGGTAATGTTAAAAATTTAAGTAGAAGGATGAAAATGAAAGATAAAGGAGAATGTCACTTTTACTTTAAGAATTTAACATCACCATGAATTGCATAACATTAGTAGGGAAATATGGTCAAATACTAGGTTTTCCCTGTCATAAATAATTGTTTACAAGAAAATTTAAGGGGGGACGCATAGCCCACGTCCCCCACAATGGGGAAACGCCCCCCCTGCGTCTCCCTACGTCTCCCTAAAAGGGGGACGTGGGGAAACGTTTCCCTAGATGCTCGCCCGTTCAGGTGCGAGGGGTGCGCGCACTCGACCCTGGGGGACGCGTCCCCGTGGAACACTGGCATTAACACATTGACACAGATATTTTGGATAACAGTCCCCAGAAAAACCCAATGTGGGAAAACCAATGCAACAAGGGAGGATTTTATTATTCAACAATTCTTCAGTGCAACAGGGTGCCAAACTGGCTTACCCATAGAGAGAAATAATTCTCCAGCACTTCTCCCAATCCCAACATCAACTCGACTGACCTCTGCGTGGCTCTCAAATCCTATGCATCAGTCCCTGCTTCACTGCGTCAGCCTTGGGCCTCTCTGTGTCACCCACGCAGGCCCAGCGAATGACTGCACAATCTTCTGCTGCATCTGCGTCTGCATCTCCTTCCTCAACGCTGATCTCCAGTGGTTGATCCCGCATCTCTGCTCCGTACGTGCTGCCTCCTCACTGCTCACCAGACAACTGGTTCAATTTCTCAGCTAACCCCGCTTCAAAAATTGAGTTGATTGGTCTCCCTTAGTATATTCTCCAAGTGACCCTCAACCCTCCTCTTATAATTTTCGTGTTGACAAATCAATGGCCGAGATTAAGTCCCTAATCAAAGACTAAGATAAGTTCTGGCTTGATCCATGACTTTTGGACCATTCTAATATGGTTTTATATTAATTCACATTAATATTTTATTTTCCGTAAGTTTAGACTTAGGGACTTCATTAAAAATATTAATTATTTTAATATTTCCCGAACTGTTTAGAATTTGCCCAAATCATTTCTGGGTATTGGAGATCTCATGTGCCTTAGCCTCTTCACCATTTTTTCGTGGCTAGAGCACATTCGATGCTACCCTAGGGCCTAAATCAACACTTCCTTTTAGCGAGGACTGTGCTCTAGTAATACTCCTCACTGAGTATCACCATGATCATCCGGCATCGGTCCCTGTGCTGATGCTAAGCCTCTCTGCCCAACATCTTCTGCATTGCTGCATCCTGTACTGTTGCCCATGGCTCTGCTACTACCGCTGATGCATTTGTACAACAACTCCCTCTGCATCCGTGCTGCTGCTGGTCCTTTCTCCCAACACTGCATGCATACTGCAACTCCCTCTGCATTCTTGCTGTTATCACTCCCATTTCTGCTACTGAAACGAGTTCTTTACCATCCCCATCTTTTCCCTGAAGTAGTCAAACTTTGTCCTTCCAAGGGCCTTGGTGAGGATGTCCGCCACTGTTCTCTTGTAGGAGTGTAGCTCAACTGTACAGTGCCTCGTTGGACACAATCCCTGACAAAGTGACACCGGATATCAATATGCTTCGACCTATCATGAAACACTGGATTTTCAGAGAGCTTGATGCAACTCTGATTATCGCACATGATCTTGGTCGCCTCCACATTCCTTCTGAATAGGTTCACAAGTAGTTTTCTAAGCCATATGTCCTCACACGAATCTATGCTTGCTACCATATATTTTGCCTTAGATGAGCTCAGAGCCACGGACTTTTGTTTCCTACTGCACCAAGAGGTCATTTCTGATCCGATGTTGAAACAGTACCCAGAGGTACTTTTACGATCCATTGAACTTCCTGCCCAATCTGCATCAGTAAATCCACTCACTCTGATATCCTTACTCCTGGTGTATAAGAGTCCATAATTGATTGTTTCTTGTAAATACCTGAGAACATGTTTGGCTGCTGCCCAGTGCGCCCTCTTTGGTTCCACCATGAACTGACTGAGGGTGTTGACAGCGTAGCAAATGTCTGTCCTGATATTGACCAAATACATCAGGGACCCTATGAGCTGCCTGTATAGGGTGGGATCGACATCCTTGTCTTCTGATGCATCAATATTCTTCCAGTTGGTGATCATTGGCGTAGCCATAGGTCTACAGTCCTCCATCCTGAATCTTTTCAGGATTTCTGTAGCATACCTCCCTTGCCCAAGGAAGATTTCTCCCTTCTGCTTTCAAACTTCCAACCCTAGGAAGTAGTGCATTCGTCCGAAATCCTTCATATCGAATTTTGTGGCTAGATTATTCTTGCAGTCCCCAATGAGTCTGGATGATCCTGTCAGAGAGAGATCATCCACATACAATACTAAGATTAGCGGCTCGTTCTCTACAACCAGATCGTAGAGATTCGGATCCGCACCACTCTTGACAAACCCCATCTTCTGCAAGTAGCCATCTATTCGGCCATACCATGCTCTTAGAGCCTGTTTCAGCCTGTACAAGGCTTTCTTCAATCTGCATACATGAGACTTCTTCTCATGAGTTTCAAAGCCCTCTGATTGTTCAATGTATACCTCCTCTTCTATTACCCCGTTCATAAATGCCGTTTTGACATCCATCTGATGGATCTCCCATCCCATCTGGGCTGTAAAAGATATCACGGTCCTAATAGATGTATACCTGGCTACCGAGGCGAATTCTTTTTGAGCATACCCCTTAGCCACAAACTTGGCCTTGTATTTCTCAACACCGCCGTCTGCAGCATATTTGATCTTGTAGATCCATCTTGATTCTACCAATGATCCGTCTTGAGGTCTTGGCACCACCTCCCAAACATCATTTACCATAATGGAGTTGTATTCCTCTACCATCGCATCTAGCCAAACTTGATGATGAGTTGCCTCCTTGAAACTGGCAGGCTCTCCATCCTTAGCTACTAATGCCTGATATCTATCTGGATGTTTTCGCTCCCTCTTATTGTTTCTTGGTGCACCGATGAAGTCCTCTGCATCTCGCAGAATCTGACGAAGTTCCCTGCTAGTTCTTCCTCTGTCAGCAGGTGCTTCTGTTCGCTCCTCCTCCTCATCCTGAGAATCTTCCTGTCCTGAGGAAGATTTCTTTAGTTCTGTTGGTTGAAGAGGCTTAACCAGCGGCTCCTCTTTCGACTGCTCCTTGGAAGGCATCTTGTGAGATCTTCTGAAAGCCTTGTCCTCCATGAAATTTACATCTCGTCATACTACTACCATCCTACTCCCTGGAAGATAGATTCTGTATGCCTTAGCGTTCTCGCTATATCCTACCAGATATCCCTTTTCCGCAGTCTGATCTAGCTTCTTCCTCTTTTCTTCGGGTATGTAACAATATGCTAGACTCCCAAATATCCTGAAATGAATGAATTTAGGTGTCTTCCCCGTGAAGACTTCCTCTGGAGTAATCTTGTTCACTGCTCGATGAGGAGTCCTGCTCTGAACATAGACTGTTGTGTTGCATGCTTCTGCCCACAGGAATTTTGGCATATCCTGATCATACATCATGGCCCTAGCTGCATCTACAATTGTCTTGTTCCTTCTTTCTGCTACCCCATTCTGCTCCGGATTATATGGAGCTGTCCACTCTCTTCTGTGTCCCTCCTTAGCGCAAAAATCAGTGAAGTCCTTGTCGACATATTCTCCACCATTATCTGAGCCCAAAACTTTTATTTTCTTCCCAGTCAGATTCTCCACCATTATTTGAGTGCAAAATTTTTATTTTCTTCCCAATCAGATTCTCCACCAGAGCCTTGAACTCCTTGAATCGACAGAAAGCCTCATCCTTGGTTTTTAGAAAATAAATCCAAGTTTTCCTTGAGTGGTCATTAATGAAGGTAAGGAAATACTCGACACCACTGAGAGCTTTGACGGACATAGGTCCGTAGATATCAGAGTGTATCAATCCTAGTACACTCTTGGCCTTGTGTTTGCTCCTAAGAAATGCTGCCTTGGTATACTTTCCTAGAGCACATCCCCCGCATACATCATCTCGTTTTGTACTCAGATCCGAAACTCCTGTTATAGTGCTCCTGAGAATTCTCAGAGCTCCATGGTGCAAGTGACCCATTCTTTTGTGCCATAGTTCGTTCAAGTCCTTGTCTCCATGACTGCCTATTAATGCCATTGGTGATTCTAGTTGCAATCTATACAACCGATTACTTTTGATCCCGATCTACACTTTCTTTTTCTAGCTCGGGTGTTTGACGTATACCTTCTCCTTGATGAAGTAGATGTCATAGCCCTTGCCTTGTAGTTGCAACGCGGAAAGTAAGTTCATTCCCAATCCTGGTACATGCAGCACATTTGTAGCACAAAACCGTTCTTGCGATTCTGTTTGAAAAACTATGGTACCCTTCCCTACTGGAGTACCCTTTGCCTTGTTCCCCATGGTGATATGAAAGTTCATCTTCTCTTCTCGATATTCTGAGAAACACTCCTTGATTCCCGTCATATGCCATGAAGCTCCACTGTCTATATACCATACTTCTGATGATTTAACACTAGTCATACATGGCACTTCTTCTTCCAACCTGGAAGCCAACATAGAGAAATCAAAATCTCTTTCTCTAGTGCAATATTTTGAAAATCTGTGTGAGTCCCCTGACGTGGATGCCTCTACATCGTGGTCTTGACCCATAACTGATTTTCCCTTTCTGTCTCTGATTACTTACTCTGATACCATGTGAAAATTCTATCACTGTAGCAATTGATTTATTTTATCCTACTTATTCCACAATAAGTTATTTATGAAATTACTTCAGTAAACATTAAAAAAAATATTGCTACAGATATCACACCATAATACAGAAACAAAAATATGCACAAGCATTAACACATTGACATAGATATTTTGGACAACGGTCCCCGGAAAAACCCAATGTGGGAAAACCGGTGCAGCAAGGGAGGATTTTATTTTTCAGCAATTCTTCAGTACAACAGGGTGCCAAACTGGCTTACCCACAGAGAGAAATAATTCTCCAGCAATTCTCCCAATCCCAGTGTCAGCCCGATTGATGTCTGCGTGGCTCTCAAATCCTTTGCGTCAGCCCTTGCTTGACTGTGTCAACCCTGGGCCTCTCTGTGTCAGCCCCTGCTTGACTGCGTCAGCCCTGGGCCTCTCTGCGTCAACCACGCAGGCCCAGCTTGTGACTGCGCAGTCTTCTGCTGCCTCTGCGTCTGCTTGTCCTGCCTCATCGCTGATCTCCAGTGGCTGATCCTGCCTCCTTGCTCTGTACTTGCTGCCTCCTGACTGATCACGAGACCATTGGTTCAATTTCTCAGCCAAACCTGCTCCAGAAATTGAACTGACTGGTCTCCTTCAGTATATTCTCCAAGTAACCCTCAATTCTCCTCTTATACTTTTCTCATTGACAAATCAACGACTGAGATTAAGTCCTTAATCAACAGCTAAGATAAGATCTGGCTTGATCCATGACTTTTGGACCATTCTAACATAGTTTTATATTAATTCACATTAATATTTTATTTTCTCTAAGTTTAGACTTAGGGACTTCATTAAAAATATTAATTATTTTAATATCTCCCAAACTGTTTAGAATATGCCCAAACCCTTTCTAGGTATTGGAGGTCTCATGTGCCTTAGCCTCTCCACCAATTTTCATGGCTAGAGCACATCCGATGCTACCCAAAATCAACATGGGCTTGTGGAGATTACCCCTCACATCTGAATTGATATCACCATGGATGGACCTTCTCTCGAAGGGGAGAATGGTTTGAGAGTCCCAGAGTGCTCACCAGGTAGGGTTGAGTGAGTGCCTCTCTGAGGAGACCCCGTTACTCACCATGAAGGGTTGAGTAAGGTTTGGACCCGATCACACACCAGGAAAGGGTGTTGTGAGGTCCTTCAATTGTTAGACCCAATCACCAACCAGGGAGGGTTGAGTGAGGTCTTGGCCCAGAGTGCTCATCAGGAAAGATGAGTGAATGCTTGCTAGTTGAGGTAACAACATGTTGTCCTAGGAAGAGGTATTGGGATTTGAGGACCAATCACTCTGGAGGACTGAGTCCTGATATGTTGATGACAATGCCATGAGTTTGGTACCTCCCAAATATGGCCACTAGTAACGCTGATAGTAGATGATGATGATGATTTGATATAACCTTTTCTTTAGAGAAATTTGTCAACATGAGAACATCTATGATAGTCATCATCAATACCTCTCTAGTTAAGAGCGAGTGGTGAATTTTGTAACTATGGTCGGTCTTCATAATGTATATTTGGTCACTTGATGTATTTATATTGATTATTGATTATTGAGTCAAAGTCCCATTGCGACTTTTAAAAGAAGAAAATTTGAATTTTTAAATTGTAATTTTTGGCTCCAGAAGTTGTCAAATCGGCCTCCCTACAAGTCAAGTCGGTCAAGGGAAAAGGACACCCATTTGACCCAACAAATCACTATATAAAAGCAACTCGACCTCATTCTCTTGGTACCAAACTCACCCTACCTCAAGAGACAATTTCTGGGCATCTTAACGAAGATCAAAAAGGGAAAGGAGGAGGAAAGAGAAGACAAATTGCATCTCTTTCTCTCTGTCTCAAGCTTGCACGTGTGGATAGTTTCTCTCTCTTCTGGTTCATAGATTTTTTGTGTAGTTCTGTTGTTGGGGGACAAAATTTGCAGGTGCTGAAATTCTGGGGTTATTGGTAGTTGCAAAGGGGCCAAAATTCTGGGTTAGATAAGGTTAGAATAGGCTTGACTTGGAGGGATTGACCAGGTTTGACCATAGGTCTAGGTGTATCATTTGTTGAATAGAAGAAATTTTCTATTGAAAAGGTTGCTGGGTTTTCCCATGGTAAATCTTGTCTTCTCTTTGTGGATTGGGATCTCTACTGTTCTACTGTTCTTGTGTGGTTGAATTTTTGAAGTATAATTGCTGAATGATATATTGGAATAATTTAAAATAAGATCAACATCGAAAGTAATTATCAGTATTTCAGAAATATTGTGCTAATCTCTATTGCATTTAGAAGATCAACAACATTCATGCCATGAAAATAAGACAAACACGCAGATTCCCCCTGGGGTAGGGGGGATAGGATGCCTAGGGGACTCTCGCTAGCTCCCTTAAGGTTACAATCTTTTGTTTAGAAAAGTTTGTTGCCCTTTGAAACAAAGAAAGAAGATTGGTGCTTCCTGGGGATCCTAGATAGTCCGGATCCTCAAAAATTTAGCTCCAGTTCCTCCTATCTGCTCGACAAATCTGTAAAATTAGCGGGCTATTAGCAACAAAAGATGCCCCAAATGACTGTGGGAACATCAAAATTTTTTAACTTTGTCCCAAGAATTTCCAAGTGAAAATTAGCCTAAAATTAAAAGTGAAAGCTGTTGGAAAATCATGATACTTATGTAATATAGATGATTTTTCTTAACTTGATAATTACTCATGATATGTGTTGGCCTTTTACTACTTTATTAGATCTTGTTCATCATGCAATTACCAAAACAATGAAGATCACAACATGACAAAGTACACAAGATATAGGCTCCAAGCGAGGACAAAACCCTTCCAAGGGAAAACCCAGAAAGAATGTTTCTCTTCTTATAGAATCTTCTTGCAATGAGACTTCCAAGACCTAAAGATCAAAGCCCAAGATCCTCCCAAGCACCAAGTTAGCACCCCAACAAAGTCATCTTCAAGGCAGTTTCCTATCTTTGACCTATTGCAACTTCATCCTTGCAATTGCACCTCAGAATTTTGGCCCTGCGATTTTGGCATCTCGCATCTGGCAACAACAAAACCCTAACTTTGCACGTGTGGAGAGAGATGATCCCAAGACACATCGACTTCTTTTCTTTGTCCTTTCCAACTGTTTTTCTCCTTCGCTATTGCAAATCGAACTTGTGTGAGATGTGTGTCTCAAATGAGGTCGAGCTCCTTGTATTTATAGCCTTCTTGAGGGGTTGAATAGCCCTCCCTTAGGCCGATCTGTCCTTAACTAGGGCCGACTTGGTCTTGGAGGCATAAATGGCCTTTTCTTGACAAAATAAATATTTTTCTTTGTTACAATGAGTCCAAATGGGACTATAACACATGAGATAAATTCTTCTTTGTCTTAGAAAGACCTAGAAGCATGAAGAACATGCTTTTGACCTAGACTTGAGCATGAAACCCATGCTTTACATTTAAAAAGAAAATATTTCTCTTTTCTTTCTTTTCCTTTCTTTATACAAAGTATACATTGTCATGATTACAAATAGGTCATTATGAAGACCTAAGCTAGTTACAATTTCCAACACTCCCTCATAACGAGGGAGGTATTCATAGACCCATCATATGGTACAAGGAATCTCATCCTTGAAGCATTCTCATAAGAAGAGTCAGCTTGATAAGCCATCTTTGTCAAGCATTCATTTCATTGCCAACATTGTCCTTGTAGGCCTTAACTGGACAAGCTCAACTTCATTCGAGAGCATTATGCTTGGAGGCTTTACGTGAGCTACCCCACTACTTCTAAGGCACATACCCAATTCGGATGTGCACTCGGTATGTCCTTTTAGGACTATTCTTATCTTGGATTTCCAATCCTGAATCCTCAAAGAATATCGGCTCTCTTCAACTACTTTTATCTTGGTTGCCCTACCTCATCCTCAAAGAGTATCGATCAACAACTTGTTTTTCTGGATTCTACAATCCATAAGAAGTTCCAATCTCAGATGCTCTTTAATCATCCATACCCCATTCTTTCTTTATGGCCTTCACTAATACTTACGACTGTTAGTCCTGGTCTTGTGCATGACCCATAAAGACAAGAATTATTCAACCTCACTCCCTCTCAACTAGGGAGGAGATGTCCACCAAACCAAGCTTACCTCTCAGGTACTCAAGCTTCTTGTTTGGTAATGCTTTTGTCAGAATATCTGCTACTTGTTCATCTATAGGTAGTAGATAGTGCAACTCCACGACCCCATGTTGTACCAAGCTTCTGACATAATGGTACTTAATATTTATATGCTTTGTCCTAGCATGAAATACCAGGTTTTCCGTCAATCTTATGCAACATTCATTATCTCAATGTATCTGTGTAGGGCTAAACGGTTCTTCAAACAAATATGATGGTAACTTCTTGAGCCAAACTGCTTCTTGACAGAGTTCGCTTGCAACAACATATTCAGCTTCAACACTACTCAAAGCAACTGTATCCTGCTTTTTTCTCATCCATGAGACCATGGAAGATCCTAGGCTGAAGCATCCACCTGTTGTGCTTCTTCCATTTGTCTCACTGCCATCCCAATTTGAATCTATATATCCCATGAGATGGATTTCATTACCAGTATACCGGATGCAGTGATGTATGGTTCTACGCAAATATCTTGGGATATGCTTGGCTGCAATCCAATGATCATGTTTTGGCTCCATCTGAAACTGACTGAGGGCATTCATTGCAAAACAAATGTCAGGTCTTCTATTTACCAGATACATCAAGGACCCACTCAACTCACTGTAGCAAGTAGGATCCACCGGACTAGAATCTGAGCTCCTTAATTTCTTTAGATTGGTAATCCTAGGAGTCATCATGGGCTTGCTGTCCATCATGCCAAATTTCTGAAGAATCTTGATCACATAGTTACCTTGACCTATATATATCTGAACTGGCTTCTGCCACACTTCTAGTCTCAAGTAGTAATGCATAATCCCAAGATCCTTCATATCAAACTAGGCTGCTAATTGCTTCTCTCATTCCTAAATCCGATGCTCTACACCTGTGACTAGTAGATCATCCACATACAAGAGTATGATGACTGGTTCATCCTGGACCACCCTGATGTATAGGTTAGAATCTGCAAGACCCTTGGTAAAACCAAGTGTCAATAGGTATGCATCCATTCTTGTGTACCAAGCTCTAGGTGCTTGCTTTAAGCCATATAGAGCTTTCTTCAACCTGCAGACATGAGTCTCCCTCAGATTTTTTTCAAATTCTTGAGGCTGCTCAATGTAAACCTCTTCATCAATAGTCCCATTCAGAAATGCTGTTTTGACATCCATTTGATGGATGTTCCATCACATAGTAGCAGCCAAAGAAACAAGCGATCTTATTGTTATATATCTAGCTGTAGGAGCAAAGGTTTCTTCGTAATCAATACCTTTTTTCTGTGAGAAGTCTCTTGCTACAAACCTTGCTTTGTATTTATCAATGCTCCCATCCACAACTTTCTTTATCTTGTAATTCCATTTTGAAGTGACTATAGACTTGGCCTAGGGAAAATCTTCCAGCCATCGTTCTTCATGATTGATTGGTATTCCTCCTGCATTGCATTCCTCCACTCTTGATGTTTAGTAGCATCTTCATAGGAGGATGGTTCCACTTCAATGAGCTTTGTCATATATGCAACATACCTGAAATACCTCTTCGGTCTTTTGCTTTCTCTGAAGGTCCCCTTAGCTGTGTGCCCTTCTACTTGTAGACTAGCTCTCAATCAAGCATGCCTCTTTTGATTTTCTAGAACAATTACTTGTTGCATAGATTCACTTGGACCTTCAACATCTTCTTGAGTAGATGTATGATCTTGAGCATTATTGTCCCGTGAGATATCCTCAAAGATAGGAATCTCTTCTTCATCAGAGTTGACTGGAACATCTTTTGACTTCCTGTAAACTATACTTTCATCAAAGATGACATCCTTGCTTACTTCAATTTGACGATCTTCCTTAACATAGTTTCTGTATGCCTTTGATGAAGCACTATACCCAACAAAGATGCCCTTTAGACTGGTAGGATCCAACTTCTTTCTCTTGTCCTTGGGTATATGTATATACATAGGACACCCAAATATTTGAAAATGATCCACACTTGGCTTCTTTCTTGTAAATGCTTCTTCTGGAGTCATGTTGTTGAGAATCTTGTGAGGACTTCGATTCTGCAAGTAAACAACAGTCACACATGCCTCTCCCCATAGGAATTGAGGGAGATCTTGATCATGTAGCATGGCCCTGACACATTCTTCAATTGTTCTATTCTTCCTTTTAGCCACGCCATTATGTTCAGGATTATAAGGAACAATTAGCTCCCTCTTAATCCATGCTTCCTTGCAGAATGCTATTAGTTCTTTGGAGGTGTATTCTCCACCATTGTCGGACCTCAGAGTCTTGATCTTTCTCTTGGTTAGATTCTCCACTTCATTCTTGAATTCTTCAAACTTCTCGAATACCTCATCCTTGTTCTTGAGGAGTTACAGCCAAGTTTTCCTTGAGAAATCATCAATGAAGGTCACATAATATTGATGTCCACCAGGATATTTTACTGCCATATGTCCACATACACCTGAGTGTATGAGATATAAAACTTCCTTAGATTTGGTTTCACTTCTTGCAAATGGCTTCTTTAAGTTCTTGCCTAAAGCACATCCCTTATAGGTCCCGTCATGTTCTCCCTTCAATTCGGGGATGCCATTCACCATTTGACTTAGAGATGACAAAATCTTATAGAGAGTGTGTCCATACCTTTTGTGCCATAGTTCGGAAGGGCTTACATCCAAGTGGACTAGGGCTTGAGATAGAGGTGTAAAAGGTCTATATATTTTCCCCTCACGAATTCCAATCACCCTAGCATTAGCGATACTAGAGCCCTTACCCGAAACCAAAACCTTGCCATCAACAAAAACAATTCTATCACCCTTATCCTCTAGACAAGAAATATAAGGTAAGTTTTTCTTCAAACTTGGAACATATAGAATATTGTTGAGGTGAATACTTCCACCAGACCCGAGCTCTAATGAAGTAGATCCAATCCCTTTCACTGGATAGCTCTTCTTGTCTCCAAGTTCGATTGAGTGAGAGGAGGTTCCTTTTGACAAGGTCTAAAGTTGGCTGCATTTTCTCGCCATGTGTCTGAAAGCACCACTGTTAATGTGTCAAGTATCCAAGAAAGGGGTGATACGACTTGAATAGTTGTGGCCAAAGTTCGTTGTCAAGTTTAGTAATGTAATAATAATCCCCACCGACGTTCCCATGAATTTTGACAGGAATAGGATTTTTGTCAACCAACACAATTTCCCCAACCTTGAACTCCCTTTTAGGCTACCATTTCTTGTTTTGCTTTTGTTTTGGCCTTTTAGGGATGCAAACTTCTTGAGATGGAAGGATAGGGGATGGTTTCCCAACCTCAGGGACCTTGTAATATGGAATTGGGTTTGGTTTTACCACATGAGTCAGGTGTAAAGGTTCTCTATAGAGGATGAAAGGGGTTCCATCAAATTGTGGAATGGTGACATATGATAGATCCATTTGAATATGACCACCTATGGTAGCACCCCATTTTCTAGACAATAACATGCCCCATACATCATGTATATCTATGACCACAACATCCATGAGTAGTGATATGTCAGGATTCATAGGAGTATAAAGCCTTCTACTTCAACGAGTTTGGAGTTGAAACTACATACACTTTTGTACCTCTGGGAAATGCTACGATTCAGTTGCTTCATGACTTTTAATGGGATGATGTTTGAACGCCCCTATATCCAACATACAATTATGCAATAGGCGGTTATTAATAGTTAAGGTGAGTAAGAATGGCTCATGCCCTAGGTTAGTGTTAGAGAGATGTATGTTTTGCAACATGATGGGTGTGTCCTCTTCTTCAAACCCTAAAGCTGTCTTGGCTTTCCATTGTTGACGTGGGAGTTTGATAAGCTCTTTTATGGGAATCTGCATAATCATCTTTCCTATGGCAGTGCCTACATCAATATCAAGCTCAACCTCCTTACCTTTAGTTTTGTGCTTGGGTTCCCCTTTGGGAGGAGACCGCTTAGGAGGAGATTCTTTCTTATTAGGTTCCTTTGAGCTAGTAGGGGTATCTTTTCTCTTTCGTGAATATTGGACCCCCTTAAATCTCCCACTATCATCAGCATTTAGGGTTGGCTCATCTTTTTCTTCTTTAAGAGTTACTTCACTAATCGAAGGATGATCATATGTGCCACCTAACATAATGTTGAAGGCATGGGAATCTTCAATATTAGCTTCCTCATCACTCTTCTCATCTTCACTCTCTTCTTCATCACTTTGCTCACTTTCGGAGGATGATTCTTGTTCCACAACATTCGCTGGGACTAATATGTTAGGAACTTGGGAAGAGCTTGGCTTGCCTTTATCATTAGTTTTCCTAGGAAAAGGCTTGTTCTTGGGAATAAAGCTTTCCTTTTGAGTCTTTTCAAGGGTAGCGAACTTATTCATATAAAGCCTATCCCTTGAGTTCATTTTGTCAAATAGCTTGTCAAGCTTCTTAAGGACCACCACAAGGGTTTCCTCATTTTGGTCTTTGGGCTTATTCCTCTTAGTCTCAACCTTGGCTTTAGGATGTTCATACACATCCATTTCGGAAATTCTTAGGTTTTGCTCCGCTTCCATACCAATCTCTTTGGCCTCAGCAAGGGTCTTAGGTTTCTTATCTTTCAATGCCTATGTTAGATGACCACCTATAGCCTTCATGAATTTGTCGAGGATATTTGCATTGGGAGGCCTAAGGTTATCAGGGATGTGTCTAACTACCTTGTGGAATTTTTGGATGAACTCTTTATTGTCTTCTCTTCCCCCACTTATGTGGTAAAACTTTTCTATGTTGAAAGTCCCTTAGGCATAAGATGACCATCTCTTCATAAAAACATCGTCAAATTCGTGAGAGTCCCCTACTACCCAGAGGGAGACTAAGATACCATTCCCTAACTTGGCCCTCAAAGGATAAAGCAAATAACATCATGATCCTATCTTCGTCATCAATGAATCTAGGGGAGATCATCCAATAGAAGTGATCAACATGATCATGAGCACTTTTGGTGGCATCTCCTTTGATTTTGGGTAACCAATCATTATATTTCTCCTTTGATTTGGGTTGGTTGTGATTTTGGTTGGTATTGGATGTGGTCACCATGTTGGGAATTGGCTTTCCAACCTTTTCAAATTCAGAAAGAATGTTAGTTCTAACAGGTGATGGAGTTTGTTCTCCCCTTCCTGCAACAACCCTAGTTAAAGGAGGAATGTTGTCACCTTCAAGCAAACTAGGGGATTAGACAATGAATGGAGTCGTCAGAGGAATGTTTGAAATGTCGTCAATGAATCAATTCCTCAATGATTCTTAAGGGAGACAAACCTGCTTCCTCCCCAACAACGATGCCAAAAATGTTACTCCTCAATCTAGCAGGGGTCCTAGGAGGGGTTCCAAAGGGGCAACTAGTAGACCAAGGACACATTGTCACCTCAGTTGATGTCTGCTGCTCTTTACGGACTTTCACCAATGGGAGGAGTTTCGGTATGAGGGAAATCACCATGAATGGTAAGTCAATGATGGGATAGATAGTGATTTGAAGAGCCCATTCATAAGAGAGACTCAAATTATGGGCTTGCTTACTTTGGAAGCAGGGTGTGGGGCTCTCCAAGAAAGGCTCAAAGGAGCCCTAGACCTAGGGATTAGAGATATTGCTTGATAGGAAATGCCCTAGACCTAAGATTCCTAAGAGAAGAGGGTTTCTAAGTGGCCTTTGTGAAATAATGAATGGTGAAGGTTTGGGGTCACAAAGAAACCCAGGTGGACCCACGCAAGGTTTGGGTTTCAGGTGAAACTTTAAACAAAAGATCTAGACCAAGCAAGGGAGGAGAAAAGGATCAATGAAATTGGATTTTGCTTGATTTGTGATGCAATGACCCTTGATGAAGCCACTAACCAAGGAAACCAAGGGACAAGAACAAAATTGGAACTAGGGCTTGAGATATTTCAAAATCTAGACATGGAAAATCCTTCAAACTTTGTGAGGGCCTAGAGAAAACTCCAGTGCACTTGTAGCCCAACTCACTCTTGGAAAGGATCCCTGTAGTGGATTTTGCTTGATGCCCTAGGAGACCTCTAGGGTTAGGGCTTAGAGAGGAGAAAAAGAGGTGAAAGAGATATTCGTTAAGGTGATCACCAAGGATAAGATCAATGCCTAGCCTATTGGGAGAATGGAGTCAATGTGCTTTCAATTTTTGGAGTGATTTTACCCAATCAAGGAGTCTTATGACAACTTTGCATGGCCCTAGAGGCAACTACTAGGTTATCACAAGAATTTATACTTCTTATTGCAGCAATTTGATGACTTCTCAAGGTAATTATGGAGATAATGTACCCCTAGGAACATTCATTCACTATACCCAAACATGTAACATATGCAATATCCTCACAAGATCCAATTTTGACAAATTCACATTAAATTAGGGCAGAATTTCAGATTTCATAAGCGAAAATTCCATACATTAATCATGCATACAAGAGATAAAAAAATAAGCATGAAATAACACTTACAAGTATAGCGAGTATATCCAACCATCATATAGAGACAAAATCGAAGCTCCAAGGCCAAGGAAAGATATCCAAACATCAAAATGCATCAATTGTTCTCCAATTCGTTGTCTAATATGTATATTGAAATTCTCAAGAGAGAGAGATATAAATCCAAGTGATGATGAGGAATATATTGATCCTCTCCTTAATATATATGATCCTCTAAGGGTTCAATTTGCCTTATTAGGCCTAATGATGCCCCTAATAATTAAAGAATGTGCAAAATAACAATCCTTTGGTGACAAGCCCACCAAGATAGCTAATATGAACAAAAAGCCTCTCAAGAGGGCCAAAATGATAGATAAATAGCTAGCAGGGTCATTGGAAGGCCTAGTGTTCCAATATGTGCCAAAATGAGTGGAAGGGCTCCAAATATAGTGATAAAGGGGGTGGCGCTTGATCTCCAAGTAAATGACCTGTGGTGCTCCCAAATGGATGTGGGGGCACAAAAACATACTCATGGGTCTCCAAGTAGATCGATCAAGCCTGTATCCCATCTATAAGGGCTGAAACAATGATGCAAGCCCTCCCTTTGTCTCCCATGGTTAGACACAACCTCCTCTGGGCCCTGGATCAACTGCCAAGTGTGTGGTGCAAGTGTATAGCTGGCTGGGCCAGGCGGTCGAGGTGCATCTTCATCATCAAATAGGTGGAACATGAGCGATTGATGGATGGTACTGAAGGATCCCATGGCATGGATATCTACTCTCTGCTATATTGGAGGTCCATGGCTCTCAACGCACACCCTACAAATGCCAATATGACCTTTTGGAGGGTTTGGACCCTGTATAGAGAGACCAAACCCCAAGATGAAGACCGACTTGCAATCCTGTATAAGATCCAATGCGTCTTCTCACCTTCAAGTACAACAAATCATTAGTGTAATTGAATAAATGAGCTTACAAACCATGGGACCAAGTGGACACTTCATAGTGGCATGCATTTCCATAATGGGCTTTAGAGTATACAATTGTTTCCATGTTCAAGAAAGAGGTTAATAAAGGACCTTGTTAAGTGGTTTCAACCTCTAAGGGAGTGACAGGTCCATGGTATATCCATCAAGTGGCAGGTGTTATCTGATATGATGATGGAACAGAGTGGGGAATCAAGGGAAGGCTCTAAGCCACGTGCCATAGTACAAGGGTAGCTAAGATAAGGGAAGCCCACACTTGGGTGTATGAATGTGGAAGGGAGCAATCGTGGTACATGAGTTACCACGACCATTGTTTTTCCACCCTTCTTCATATTCCTTTTGCCTTTTATTGATTTTTCTTTTAAAACTACTCGGGGCTCCAGGGGATGAGAGCATGATGTGGATGATACAGCAGTGAATACCCCCTTTAAGGTTGGGCAATTCATTGCCCATTAGGGGTTGGGACAATCACGGGTTCCTTAATGATGTAAGAGGGGCATTATGAGGGGTCCTAGGAAACAGGGTGATGGCCATGATGATAGGGGTAGAGCTCATGATGGCTTTTGCCTACATGCTAAATTTTATGTCCCGGCCATCTTTTGCATTTTATGGTACATTTCTTGTTGAGAGTGGCCAAATTATGCTTTTTACTTTTTTTTAGCCGCATCAACCTCTAGGGCATCGTTCTAGGCCTGAACCAAAGTGTGGACAATGGGAGAGGAATACTAACTCCTTGTGGACCCAATGGAAAAATGTGGACTCGGATGGGAAACATGTGAAAAGTGGTAATAATGAGCGGAGGGAAGCGATGTATGTGGTGTCGGGAAGCGGGACCACACAACCAAAATCAAGATTTCCCATGTAGTGGCACTCCTAAAGCTAGTAGCCAATAAAGGAGATCCCATGGGACTAAGATACATGGTTAACCACCAAATTAGACAAGGGGACAAGAATACAAACCAAGTCCATTCTTTCCGTTGAATCTCCCCACTAATCCATGCCCAAACGTGTCCATGATAAGTAAGCAAAAATACCCAACTACATAATGAAAGCCATATTTTTGAGGTTGGAAGGCTCACCTTCAAACATACGATCATAACAGATGGGCGAGGAATCATAATGCTGGCTTAGGTGGCGGAGATGGTGGCACATTGAACTCTCTGGTGGCTAGAAAGCACTGTTGGCCTTCGACCGAGGACCATTTAGGAGAAAAAATTCTCCTATGGGTGCCACCCACAAGTGGTGGGTAACACTCCCAAAGCTTAGAACCACGCTCCATCTATGCTTTGGTCATGGTCCCTAGATGCTTTATGGGTGCTCCCTAATGGTAATGTTATCCTTTTACTTAGATTTTTAACATTACTAGTGATTGTTTTAGGATGTTTGATAGCGGTCCAACCACATCATACTTGATATGGAGAAGGTGGAATTCATATGCCATTCAAAATTCATTGGACTTAATAGTTTTCAAGTCTTTAGGATTGATGGGATTGTGGCATTTTCACTAGATTCTATCATATATGAGTGTATGTGATTGGCATTTAATCAAGAGAACCAAATGCTATATGTATCCTAAAGTTGGTGGTGTTGATTATTAAACCCATTTGTCACGAATTTAGCAAAAGTGTACCCTTCATTGAAACTAAAATCATTGATCAGGCATGCTAACCTTTTTCTGCCATATTTTAAGGCTTGGATTAGGTAGTTTCATCAAAATTGGGTGGTGTCGACTAATGTCCCTAGAGGATTGAGGTAGAGGCAAAGGCAAGAGAGAGTAGACAAGTGTGTGTGACAATTCTACCTCCCTCTATTTATATGAGGGCAATCAAGTGAAATTTCTCCTAATTTAGCCTAAAAGACCTAAAGTAATACTAAGTTATGATTGCAAGTTGGGTCGGTCACGAGCAGACCTCGAAAGATAGCTAACTCAATGATAAAACACAAAATCCCTCCAAGGGTGATGTCATCCTCCAAAAGGTGTGTCTTTCATCAAAAAGTGCAATGGATGGCTTAAAGGGGTGCATCTCATCCCAAAGTCACATCTCCTCATCAAAATGGTGTCCAATCATCATGGAATGATAGCTTATCAAAACGTCATCTTCAACTAAGACCATGTCATCAGTCCAAGCTTCATGAAGGGGATGTTAGGGAGTTGGGGCATGATGTCATCATGCGAAATAGTGTCATCACCTCCAGTGGGGTCTCATGTCATCATCATCATCATCAAATCTCCTAAAAAATATGGCAACGCCCATGTAGTAGGTGTAAAGATCTAACAATACACTCATAGAATTATGTGAGATCAACGTCATAGGTGCACAAACCATAAGAGTATCAAAGTGGACCATATTCAATGTTAAAGGCGTCAAAGTACTTGACATAAGCATCATCTTTGTATGTATTCCTAGCTTATGATTTGTAAACAAGTTACCTTGCTTAGGTATGTGAGGGTCATCACAAGGTCCTAATAGGTGTTTCCAACCCTAACGTGAGGAACAGTGCCTAGGCCAACCCCTCTATCAATAGGTTCAAGTCATCAATGACATGATATGGGGTTTACATTTTGGAGGATACACTGTCTTGTACTAGTTATGAAATTCCAACATCCTTGAGGATTATGATGTGAAGAGGGAGCAATTGTGGGATTTGAGTTACCCCTTTCTTTGCCCTATCTTTACCACTCATCTTGTGTGCTTTTTCATCATTAATTTTTCCTTTTTTTACATATATAGCTTGGGTTACAAGCTTCCATTGATTCATCATTGACCCCTTAAAGATGAAGCGTTTCCTTGCTCATTGGGGTTGGGATATTCAAAGTTCCTTTCATTTAGATAGCTCATGCTTTAGTCAGGAATTGGGTGAGGGATAATGAGTGGGTTAGAGATCGGGCTAGGCTTTTGTCCACACACTTTCATTTATTCTCGCCAATCTTCTGCATTTTAACATATGGATCATGTTTTTTCTCCTTTTTATGCTGCATCGACCTCTTAGGGCAGTGTTTCCAAGCCTTTAGTCAACAATGAGGAAAACAATGAACCAATACTGGTGATAGATGGAAGTTAACCTGAGGATGGGATGTGGAATCTGGATACATGGGGAAGATGGAGGGTGTTAAGTATAGATTACCATGGATGCACACCATCAATTTGAGCCTTCTATTTGTGTCCCTCCTATTTATATAGTTCATGCTTTATCCAGGAATTGGGTGAGGGGCCAAGGCTATTCCCGCCAGTCTTTTGCATTTTAACATATGGCTCATGCCTTTTCCTTTCTTTCCAATGTATTAACCTCTTAGGGAAAAGTTTCTAGGTCCTTACTTAAGTATGAGGAAAATAGGGAGCAAATACCGGTGATCAATAACAATCAACCTGAAGATGGGATGTGGAGACATGGGGAATATGGACACACAAGATCAATCAAAGCCTCCTATTAGTGCCCCTCCTAGATAGTGAAAAAAGGCCTCAAGGAATGTCATATTGAACTAGGGGCAAGTGTTAACCACCAAGGTGAAGCAAGGGATTCAACTTGGGATCCATACTAGAATGCCCTTGAACGATAGATGAAGCACTTGAAATTAAAAATGGATGAGCCACCTTCATTTGATGAGCAGGCTAAATGAAAGAAAGCATTGACTAGAGGATGGATTAGAGACATCTGAGACTAGCTATCTAAGGATCATGATAGGGCTTTTGGCTGACAAGTTGAAATGGTAGGAGAATTTTTTTTCCTAAGGATCACTCATGTGTTGGTAACAAGGACCATGTACAATGCGCCCTGCTTCCGACATCAAATAATAGCAAATTGTTATGTTAAAGTCACTAGGAAACTTCAACAATCATGAAACATATATTTTTCCTAACCATCATCATCTAACCTCTTGAGGGGCTATAACCATGATCTAGATTCAGGATAAGCTCATATACCAAACCACCATAGTGAGATAGTATGCTTCCCATCCATCAAAAGTTGAACCAAGGGGTGATCAACAAAGCAACCACATGTGAAAATCCAACCAAGCAGCAAGTACAATAGCAATCCAACGAAGGAGAAGTGAGACTTCCCAACCAAATATTTTCATCAAATGATATAATGCCATGAAGACAAGGGGCTCCATGAAGATGAGTTCCCCCAAGTTGGTCCAATGCTCCAGGAGTCCCAGCAACAAATCACCATCATTGTGATGGAAATCACAAGATGGGACCTCATACAATATAAGTTGGAACAGGATCCTTGATTCAGTTGCAACGTCAAATATATATTTGAAGTATAACAGATTGCCTTTGCTTTTACATTCTTAAGATTCTCTTTCATGGGCTCTGCTACTAACATGATCAACAATAATAGCAATTGTTTACTTCTTTGTTAAATTTTTTTCCATGGCATCTAGATCTAAGTTAGGTTATAACACACATAACTTGTTTATATGATGACATGTTCTCCGTTAAAACTTAAGATAGTCTGGGGTGCATAATTCGTTCTGTTTAATATTTATGATTCCGACAATTTGTACTGACCACTTGACATTTTTAATCGGAGAGTTTCATAAATTTCTGTTTAACAAATACTGGAGTCTTGCAAGAACCAGCAATTTGCGAGCTGCTGTTCATTGTGTTGCCAGCACTTCGCCCTAGACCAACCAGTGCCCCATCCTGCCAAATGCTGTCCTCTTCCCAAACACTACATCTTCAAAGCAACTGGAATATTTTGAATTATTTTTTGGCTGGCGGTAGAACACTTACAAATGTACCACCAAATTTCTTCTGTTATAGCACAAAATATCTCTTTAGTCTATGTTGGGAAAAACATCTCTCTCTTTAGCTGACTGCATTTTCAGTGCTTACACACTTTAAAAAACATGGATTTGGTGCATGTTTGAAATGTGCATCTACTCTGTTGTACATGAATTTTCTTGCTGAATATGTCATGGTTTTTCTGTGCTACTCATTTTCATCATGTCTTTTCTTTTTATTTTAATTGTTGATTGGATTCTACTTATCATGATGTGGCTAACATTCTTAGTTCAACCTAGGAGTGAGTGCAACCAGCAACATTCCAACTAGAATCCTTTGGCTAAGAGGGCAAAGCTGAGGCTTATCTATTCCACTAAAGATGTTTAGGAATTGCACATGTCTCCAACAGCTATCGCAAGTATTGGTGTACAATGAACACATGCTCAAGCATGAGCATGTCATTAGAGAGACTCAAGCCCTAGTGGGGGGCATTAACAACACCTCTCACTGCCCTGGCAAGCCACTGTTGACAACCTTGTCTCTCTTCTTTTTGCTCGTTTCATGTTTTTACAAATCCTTTTTCTTCTTTCCCTTGAAATACAGTCCCCTTTGACCATGGGTCTCTCTCTGCTTTTGAGAAATCGAGTTACGCTTGCTTACAAATAAAGCCCATTCTTCATGCCCATTCTCAACACCACCCATTCCAAAAGTCAGCTGTTCTAAAACTCTTATCTCTCGAGCTCTCAAAATATTTGCTCCCCAATTCCTTTCCTCCGAGAAAGAACACCTGTTCCAAGCTTTCAGAGCCAATCATTATACCTCATCTCAGACCAATAAAGCGTTTAAAGTAGCCTCTAATCCTAAATCCCAGCCCTGCCTTTCCTCTCCTCCTTAGGGCCAGGTCTCTCTCCTCTACATAAAAAGAACCACCAATGTCATCACTAAAATATTATCAAAACGAAACATGAAAACCGTTTGCAAACCCCATAAAACTCTTAAGTAAGTATTTCTGTCAGCCAAAGATAAGTCTGAGCTCATGCTAAATTCAGGTGTCTACCAAATTCCTTGTTTTGGGGGGAAGACATACATTGGCCATACAAGCCGTCCCTTTAAAGCCCGCCATAAAGAGTCTGCCATAGCTGAGCACTCTTTTAATTCCAAACATCTCATTAGCTTTGATCAATCCAAAATCCTAGCCTCTGTCCCTTTTTATAACTCTCGAATCATTAGGGAAGCTCTTGAGACCGAGAAACACCTCAACAATTTCAACAGGGAAGACGGCTATAAGCTAGGCCAATCCTTGAAGCCGGTATGTAATATCCCTTATCAAGAATATTCCTCAAACACAAGCAAACTCCAACCAGAGATGGACTGGGAGGGCATTTACTAGATATGTCGCCTCTGAAAAGAGGACGAGATCTGGAGGCTCTCTGGCCCTTTCCAGACTCTGTCTAAGAGTATAGGAGAAAACACACAAGTGGTATAGTAGCCGGGAAGCTCAAAGAGATAAAAATAACAATGGTGCAACATATAATATATAACCATAAGCAGATACTCAAGAAATGCAGAGAGAAATGCTAAGCCATTTTATTATATTGAGCAATAGAATGAGTACAGGAGGTGATAAAAAAGATGGCACCTTGACTTGCTCAAGGCAAGTGAAGAAATACACTCAGAATAGCAAAGGAATGGCCTCTCTCTGAATTGCGTCCAAGCTGCTAGAAAACTGCCATGTTGCTATTGCTGCTAGAAATCAAATGAGGATTTGGGGCTATTCCCCTCCTCAAAAAGTGTTGAAACTCTGGAATTGGATTCTACTCAGAAAACCCAGAAAAAACCAGAAAGCTTTTCTGAAATGGCCGACCCCCGAAAATCGCCCCGTTGAGGACCCACGCAATCCCTCAAGGCTCTGTGCTGCTACTAGAATAAACCCACCACAACTCAGCCTGGAACTCAGCCAAAATCCTCCAATATGCAAGAGCTAATCCCCTGCTCAACCTCCCAGCACAAATCCACCTGCAAAACCTCAATCCAGAACTCCTGCCAGAAAGATCTGCATCATCCCTCTCAAGATTGCACAGTCATCCAAGATGCTCAATCCTCCTACCAAAACTTTGATGAAACTACTGCAAAAATATTGATGGAAATACCTTTAACGGGCAGACACTCGAAGTCCCCCGGGGCTAAGGGTGAGATCTCCGAACGGAGACACTCAATGCACTAAACAGTGCTGCAGACTAGCTAAACAGCCAACGTGCTCCAAGTCGAAGTCACTAGCTCAAATGCGCATAATCGAATGCCAAAATGAGGAGGCTCCTCTCTCCTTTATAGCATTGGCTACTAGGGATTGTCTTTATTCATGAAATGAGTATGTCCCCCTCTTCTCACCTTTTATTTATAAACAGCTATACAAGGCAAAATTGAGTAAAATCGAATATTCCAATTAGCCATGGCTAATTAGGAATATTACAGTCTCCCTCAGCAAAATGTTGCTTCTCCTCAAGCCACTGAAGTGATGGATGCTACAAGATCTTCTCACTCTCCCAAGTGGCATTCTCATCCGGTAAATTCTTCCAACTCACCAAGAATTCCAGGACTGTCCTGCTCTACAGCCGCCTCTGCCTGGTATCAATAATAGCCTCTGGCTGTAACACCAAATGCCCCTCATCATCCATGGGCAGTAGCTCATCTGTCACTGTCACATGTTGCCCCAATGCCTTCTTCAGGCATGATACATGAAAAATGTTATGAATCTTGCTACCTTGGGGCAACTCCAACTCATATGCAACCTGTCCAATCCTGCGTATCACCCTGTATGGCCCATAAAAGCGGGGCTTGAGCTTCTCAGCCCCTTTTTGCTTCAGTGACGATTGTCGATATGGCTATAATCGTAGGTAGACCGGGTCCCCTACCTCAGACTGTCTCTCCACCCGACCCCTGTCAGCATACAACTTCTGCTGGTTCTGTGCTGTAGCCATATTATCCTTGAGAGCTCAGAGAATATCCTTACTCTCTTGGATCCAAATCTTGGCTCTCGGAGCCTTGCTAGCACCCAACATCACGTCAGCAAAAGATAAAGGATGATATCCATACAAAGCATAGAATGGTGACATATCGATGGACATGTGATGTGTAGTGTTGTAGCAGTACTCCCCCAGATGCAGCCACTTCAGCCATGCCCTCTGCTGCCCACTGACATTGTTGCGCAAGTAGTCCTCCAGCCACTTGTTAAATATCTCTGTCTGCCCGTCCGTCTGTGGGTGATAATTGGTACTCGGTGTCAACTCCGGCCCCACCAACCAGAAAAGCTCCTGCCAAAACCCACCCATGAAACGACTGTCCCTGTCACTGATGATGGTCCTAGGAAGACCATGTAGTCTGAAGACCTCTCTGAAGAACAGCTCGGCCACTTGTGTTGCTGTGTAGTGTGTGGATATGGCGAAAAAATGTGCGTACTTTGTCAATCAATCAACGACGACAAAGATACAATCCTTGCCCTTCACCATGGGCAATGCTGTGATGAAGTCCATCGAAATACTCTCCCATTTCCCCTCTGGAATGGGAAGAGGCTGCAATAATCCTGCGGGATGGCTCATCTCCCCCTTGTTCCTCTGGCAAACATCGCACTCCCAGACATGCTGGAGTACGTCCTCCTTGAGGCCCTTCCATGAGAACCTCTCTCTAATGGCCCTGTAGGTTTTGGTAAACCCTTGATGACCTGCCAATGGTGAATCATGTGACGCCTGAAGTATCTTCTTCTTGAGTTGAGACCCCTCAGTCAAGAAGATCCGATCCCTGTAGTAGATGATCTCATCGACTACCCTGTACCTGTCATTTGCCACCTGGCCATCCAAAACCTCACATGCAAATCTGTCCTTGGAGTACTCTACTAAAATTTGAGCCCTCCAGTCTGCGTCCAAGCTCATAAGAGACAATGTGGCTGGCCTACGTGAAAGGGCTTCTGCAACCACGTTGTTCTTACCCTTGACATACTCGATGTCAAAGTCATATGCTTGGATCTTGCTGATCCACTTCTGCTGCCTCTCCTGTAGTTGCTTCTGCTCCAAAAAGAACTTGAGGCTGTTGTGATCAGCCCTCACGTGAATCTGTTACCCACCAAATACTGCCGGTACTTAGCCAATGCATGCATGATGGCCAGCATCTCCTTGTCGTATATAGAATACAACCTCTTGTGCGGAAGGAGCTTCCGGCTCTCAAAGGCTATAGGGTGACCTCCTTGCATCAACACTGCGTCGATTCCCTCTCTCGACGCATCATACTCCAAAAAAAATGGTTGCGTGAAATTCGGCAACACAAGCACTGGGCAGCTGCTCATAACCTCCTTGAGCCTGTCGAAGGCTCGTTGTGCTGTATTTGACCGATTGAATGCCCCCTTCCTCGTCAAATCTGTCAAGGGTGCAGCAAGCTGTGAGAAACCCTCGACGAACTTCCGGTACTAAGTACAAATGCCAATGAATCCTCAAAGTTCCGTCATATTTCTCGGCTCCGGCCAATCTCTGATGGCCCTGATCTTCTCCTCATGGACCCTCACTCCGTCCACTCCTATGATGTGTCCCAAGTATAACATCTCCGTCAACCTGAACTCACACTTGGAGAGCTTGGCATAGAATTGCTGCTCCTCCAAGATGCGCAATATTGTCTCAATGTGTTGGAGATTCTCCTCCCAAGTCCTGCTGTAAATGAGGATATCAACAAAGAACACCAACACAAGCTTCCTTAAGTGTCTGCGGAAGATGTGATTCATGCAAGACTGAAATGTAGCTGGGGCATTAGTTAGCCTGAAGGTCATCACCAAAAACTCAAAGTGCCCATAGTGACACTTGAAGGTGGTCTTGGGAATGTCCTGCTCCCTCACGTGAATCTGATGTTACCCAGATCTCAAACCAATCTTTGAGAAGAGCCGTGCTCCTCTCAACTCATCCATCAACTCATCGATCCTGGGTATGGGGTATCTGTTCTTCAGGGTCTTCTTGTTTAGGGCCCTGTAGTCAATGCACATCCTTAAGGTGCCGTCCTTCTTCTTCACCAACACCACAGAAGAAGCAAAAGGACTCGTGCTTGGCCGAATATGCCCAAGAGCCAACAACTCCTAAATGGCTCGCTCTATCTCATCCCGATAGGCCTTGGGATGCCTATAGGGGGTAGTAATCACTGCCTGTATGCCCTGCTCAACCTCAATAGTGTGCTCAAACCCCCGGTCCAGTTGCCGTCCTGGCGGAATCTCCCCAAATACTATGGTGTACCAGTCAAGGATGGACTGTATCTCCAGGTGCACTGTCTGCCCTGTAGTCCCTGTCTCTGATGCACGCAGCTCTACTGCCCACTCTGTGTCTCCCTTCCGGAAGACTGCCTCCATCCGATGAGCCGAAACAGTCTGAGGCGGATATGTATGCTGTCCCCGTATCTCCGCATGCCTCCCTGTCTTCTCATCATCCCACTCCATCTCTAGGGTCTTCCAATCTGTCGTGACCTTCCCTAGAGTGATGAGCCACTAAACACCCAGTATCATGTTGGCGTCCAAAATATCGACCACGAAAAAGTGGTCAGTCAATGTGTAAGTGCCCATTGTCACGGATAACTTTGGTACATAACGCGCACACACCATGGTCTGATCTCGTGGGACCAAAACTGAAAACCCATTGAAGCTCTCTGTCTGTATACCTCTCTACTCAACCATCTGTGCATCGATGAAGTTGTGGGTTGCCCCACTGTCAACGAAAACTGATACTCGCTGGCCACGTACTGTCCCCCGTACGCGCAGCGTCAAATACTTGGGAACTCCTCGCAATGCTGCAAGGGCTCCTCCGGTAGGTGCAAAAGTTGCAACACCCGCTGGTGGTGGTGGAGGTGGCAAACGATCCTGCTAGGCATGACTACCTCCTGCCTCCACATCATCATCCTCATCCTCTTCCCCGCTGCTCTCGGAGAATACCTCAATAAAATGTGCTTTGCCAGTAGCACATCTATGTCCTGGTGCCCATGGCTCGTGACAGGTGAAGCACAACCGCTTCTTCTTCAACTCCCTCCTGGCATCATCATCAATCTGTACTCGTCCTGGTTTCTCCTTCGGAGGCGGAATCCTCACATCCTTCCCCTTAGGCTGGAAAGCCTGTCGCTGGGGGTAAGGTGACCGGGTCCTGGGTAAGACATCCTGTAAGTCCCGGGTCCTGCTAATGGCATCTTGAAGGGTGGTTGGTCTAGCGAATCTGACTAGACCCCGAAGTGGCTCTGCTAACCCCTCAACATACATGTAAATCCTCCATGCTGCGGACAGATTTGGCACCATCACTGAAACCCTCAAGAAATATGCAATGTAGGTCTCTGGGCTCCCAGTCTGTTTGAGCCTCGTCAGCTCCACAAAGTGTTGTTCCGGATCCCTCTGGTCAAACCTCTCCATCAATCTCCTGGTGAACTCGGCATGTGTCGTCACTGTGGAGTGTCCGAGTGTAACCATCCCATGGAACCACCAATCCTGGGCCTCACCATCCAAATGTAATGTCGCCACCTTGATGGCCTTCGTCTCCGACATCTGGTTGAGCTGGAAGTAAATGTCCAGCTTCTCCATCCAAGACTTTGCCGAATTGTTTGATGAACCATCAAATGTGGGCAAGTGGAATCTACTAGCTGCACAGTGGGTGTCACCATCATGATAATGCCGGTACCCTTTGTGATGGTCATGGGGTCTACTATCCTGCTAGAGCTAAACAAAGTCTCTGAATGAGAGAGCCTCCCTGAACTCCTGCCCATAGGCCTGGTATTCTGCAAAAATATCATCCATATGACCGAGCTCTACGTCCTGCTGGGCTCCGACCCCCATGTTTGTTCCTAAGAACGTGGGTATGGTAGAGCGTGTAGGGGCATGTGAGGCCACCTGTTGAGTAGTATCACGCTTCTCTGGCAAATGGTGGGATGCACCCGATCCCTCACCAACCTGGAAAACCCGTGGGCTCTCACGCTGTCTAGCCTCTACTGTCGTGAATCTCTGCCCCATCACCGCAATCTGGCTCGACAGATCCTATACTGATTTGAGGAGCATGTCCACAAATCTCTTCCCGTCATCATCTACCATCGGATCCTCCTGCTCTACGTCCACCATAGGCTCCTTCTGTTCTACGTCCACCACAGGCTCCTCCTGTTCTGTGTCCACCACCGGAACACAGTCTCCCTCTTCGTAAGTGTTCTCCAACCTATGCCCAATGTCTCTGTATCTCCTACCTCTGTAACAAATGTAGGGCTTTTCCTCCAGTGTCATAGATTGCTAGCTCCACAGGTTGAGCTAGATCTATGCTCTGATACCACTGTAATATCCCTTATCAAGAATATTCCTCAAACACAAGCAAACTCCAACCAGAGATGGACTGGGAGGGCATTTACCAGATATGTCGCCTCTGAAAAGAGGATGAGATTTGGAGGCTACCTGGCCCTTTCTAGACTCTATCTAAGAGTATAGGAGAAAACACACAAGTGGTATAGTAGCCGGGAAGCTCAAAGAGATAAAAATAACAATGGTGCAACATATAACAATATAACCATAAGCAGATACTCAAGAAATGCAGAGAGAAATGCTAAGCCATTTTATTATACTGAGTAATAGAATGAGTATAGGAGGTGATCATAAAGATGGCACCTCGACTTGCTCAAGGCAAGTGAAGAAATACACTCAGAATAGCAAAGGAATGTCCTCTCTCTGAACTGCGTCCAAGCTGTTGGAGAATTGCCGTGCTGTTGCTAGAAATCAAATGAGGATTTGGGGCTATTCCCCTCCTCAGAAAGTGCTGAAACTCTGGAATCGAATTCTACTCAGAAAACCCAGAAAAACCCAGAAAGCTTTTCTGAAATGGCCAATCCCCGAAAATCGCCCCCTTGAGGACCCACGCAATCCCTCAAGGCTCTGCACTGCCATTGGAATAAACCCACCACAATTCTGCTTGAAACTCAGCCAGAATCCTCCAATATGCAAGCGCTGATCCCCTGCTCAACCTCCCAGCACAAATCCACTTGCAAAACCTCAATCCAGAACTCCTACTAGAAAGAACTGCATCATCCCTCTCAAGACTATGCAGTCATCCAAGATGATCATCCTCTTGCCAAATTGCTGATGAAACTACTGAAAAAATACTGATGGAAATACCTTGCCCGAGCAGGCACTCGAAGTCCCCCGGGGCTAAGGGTGAGATCTCCAAATGGAGACACTCAATGCACTAAACAATGCTGTAGACTAGTTAAACAGCCAGCGTGCTCCAAGTTGAAGTGACTAGCTCAAATGCACATAATCGAATGCCAAAATGATGAGGCTCCTCTCTCCTTTATAGCATTGGCCTCTCTCAATCTCAAGGCTCACCTCCTCCAATGTAGCTTTCCTCTTGCCACGTGTTTCTCACCATCTGCGCAATCACTCCATGTGTCTACATGGGCCCCTCCTCTACGTGGTTCTTTGGCCCCCCCTTGGCTCACCTTTTAAGTTACAACGTTGTGCTACTAGGGAGTGTCTTTATTCATGAAGTAAGTATGTCCTCCTCTCCTCACCTTTTTATTTATAAACAGCTATAGAAGACAAAATTGAGTAAAATTGAATATTCCAATTAGCCATGGCTAATTAGGAATATTACACGGTAATCCATCAGCATGCTCATAATGAGTTCCCCCTCCCCCAAAAGCTCTCTCTCTTATTCTTCCTATTCATTCACTGCCTCTTTTTGGCTCTTTCCTTTCTTTACATCTATTTTTGTTCTCTCTTCTAGCCTGTTCATTTTCTACCAGCAATAGTTTTGTTCTGTTATATATTGATCCCCCACCTTTTTATTTATATATTATCAACTGTTCTAAATTGTCTAGGTCCCCTTACCTAACCTTGTTACCACCTATCTCATTTCCTCCTTGTCCCCCTCCCCTCCTCGACCATTTTTATTTTTCATTTATTTCACGATTTTTTCCTTAATTCTTTTTCAATCCTTCAACCTATTTCTTGATTTTTTTATCCTCCAATAGCTATTTGGATTAATTTATTATCCTTTTAATCCTTCATTAACTACCTTGATTAATTTAATATTTGAACCTTAATGGCTACTTTGAATCCTTCTCAATATTTTGACCTTATCTTTTAATTAATTTATTATTAAATCCTTAACGGCTACATTGAATTCTTTTCTATTTAAGGCCCCTCAACACTCGTCTGAGATCATTTTGCTTTTTGGTCCTTTATGATGGGTGGAGTGTCCACCTGAAACATCATGGATTATAAATCTGTTACACAGGGTATTCCAAATTTTTTTCCACAGGTCTATCTGTTGTCTTTGTTCTCAAGGATGTTCTTTTGAGTCATCCCACTACTTACTGATCATCAAATTTGTATCCTCTTTAGAAATCACGTGTTTGTGCATTCTTGCAAATTCCTTCTTTGCATTGTCTGTGGCTTTTTCTGTCTGTTGGTGCTTGACTCTCTATGTATGTTACCTGCTCTTGACCAGTGTTGCAAACTGCTAAAAATGTAACTAGGTTTGGTCTTCATAATTATCATTGTACTTGTATCAATATGTATTTCATGTAAAAACAAAAAAAAGAAGAAAAATAAATTATTATTATTATTATTATTCTAGTTAAAGCATGTTCTTCATGCTTCTAGGGTTTATTGAGTCAAAAATAAAATTTGTCATGTGTCAAAGTCCCATTTGGAGTATTTGTAAGAAAAAGAAAAAAATTATTTTGAGTCAAAAGAGTCATTTTGTCACCTACAAGACCAAGTCGGCCCTACATGGACAAGTTGGCCTAGAAGAGGCACCTATTCGACCTCCTGGACAGATATAAATAGGAGACACGTCAACCTCATTTGATCACTCAACTGACTCATCAATTTCTGTGTAAAGAAGAAGAAGAAAAGCAACGGGGAAAAACATGTCTCCCAACTTATGTGGAGTATTCTTAACACCTTAATAACTTATTTGATTGGAGAAATATGTCTTGCAGAGTTGCTTTGGCTAAGCTTCTGTGCTATGAGGGGTGTATCTATGCCGTCAAATCACTCGGGACTTGCATCTGCATCTGTCCACACCCACTGGACTTGCATCTGCATCTATCCACACCCGCTGGGGGGGGGTGTTTGAACCTGAGTCTCAGTGTTAATAGTAAATACAGATCTGATAACCCCACTGCTTTCCGTTAGACCACAATCCCATGGGCCATCTTAGTTAAGATAGCTAGCCTATGTTTTTCTTATTAACTTTTGCATGGACCTTTGACTTAACTTTATTAGATTGACAGTGTTAATGATGACCATCATAATCTAACATTTCAACTTGTAACATGGTGAGTCTTAGCAATGCTTTTTTGCAGAATGGGCAGGTGTTAGACAGTAATTGTTGTTGCCATGGTTGTATACACAAGAAAAAACAAACATAGTTGTTCATGCAGTTGTCCTTCTGCCTCAGTTTTGACATTTGCTGGGTTCTTGATTTATATTTGATTGGGGCTGAAGGGACAAAAACACAGTGTTGAAGCGATGTAATCATTGCAATAATGTTTTTCAAGCTGAAAACTAACACCCATTGAAACTTTGCTGCGGACAACTTAATTATATTAATTCAAGTCTATCCTGTTTGAACTATTTCTTAGTTTTAGCTAGGACATGCTAAGATACAAATTCCAAGCAGTTATAGCGATTAGGTTTTATTATCATCATTGCTGTTATAGTCCTTTCAACGTGTTACCTATTTTAATCTTGCCTCTTGGTTGATGAATTAGGTATCTTCTACCGTTGCTTTTACAGTATGACTCTACTGCTGAAGAAAATGCAGCTGCAGAAGCCCATGGTGTTGGAAGTAATGTGCAGATTGCAAAAAATACACATGCTGTGCTTTCAGCTCGAGCACTGGCAAGGCTTGCTGGATATTGTGGAGATGAAATTTCTACACCATACAACCCCACAGCAGCTAATTCATTGAAAGCTTTATTAACTCCAAAACTGTCAGATATGCTGAATGATGACTTGTCAAAGGAGCTTCTCACAAACCTTATCTCAAATTTGGAGTCACCGGAGGTTGGATTCCTTTCCCATTAGCTTAGATTTAATGTCTTATTTTAGTTTGACCCCAAAGTCTATTGTTTACATGAAGTAGTACAGTCAAGTTTGAATGATGTTTAGTGTTTACATCATTTCACCATATGTGATTTTCAACATTCCCTAAATATGTTGTTGGTGGGGAGCTTACAGGCATGCTTCTCCCTGGTGAATAGTATAAAACTTGTGATTAAGGTGTTTTCCCTGTAGCAGTCCTAAATATATGGAATTTAGCTCACCCTGCTTATTAACCCTGTCAGCATCGAGGCTTATTTTTTTACAAGTAACATCTCATTGCACCCACAAGAACTCAAACGAGAATGAGAGTACTGATACTTTGCTAACCCCAAAGGCAAACATGTCGCAAAGCAGGATTTGAACAGGGTTGGGTGTTTAATAATAATAACATAATAATTAGTTTAATGAAAGGTCAAGGGGAAGATACCCGTTCACCTTGTGACCAGTCAATGTGTATCATTATACTGTCATTAGGCTCATTTTAATCATGATTCATCATTCTATCAATCATTTTATTTAGTCACTATATTTTAATTTTTTATATACTTGCAGAAAACTTCTTGCAACTCAGTGATAAATAAGTTTGTTTATCCATTTGGTATTAAAGCCAACTTTGGGTCAATTCCATATAACCCTCAATGGCTATCCGTAGAGATGTTTTTATGTTGTCAATCTAGAATTCTGTACTATCTTCATGGAAAATTGCTGCCATATCTGCAGCCACCAATTTCTGCACCTGTCACCGTAGAATTGGCCACTGCTGTATTTTGTACACCTGCTGCAATATGTTTTACCAGTAGGCCTACGTGCTGTTATATTTTGCAATACCAGATCTGATTTAAATACCTAGCAATTTATTTTATGCCCAGAAAATATATTCACCCAAGTGAATTATTTTTCTAAAAAACTGCTGAATAAAAGTACACTGGTATTTTATTACTCAGGAAGATTGAGTCCTCCTTTAACAAGGAAACTGACCTTTAGAGAATACACAGAAAATACTACAATGGAACCTGACAAAATCGCTAAAACCCCGTAATTCAATGCCCACGCGTGCTGGCTGTTTTCTGCAAGTTTGGCACTCCT
The DNA here is from genome assembly GCA_031772625.1 of Pinus tabuliformis. NCBI lineage: Eukaryota > Viridiplantae > Streptophyta > Pinopsida > Pinales > Pinaceae > Pinus > Pinus tabuliformis. The sequence continues at coordinate 1,107,025,017 of CM062816.1, read as the reverse complement.
GTAGCTGCTTGGAACTTCCACAAATGCGACTTCGACCCCCTTAGCGTCCCCACACTCACAGCCTGCTTGCTGGAACTTGACCTCAATACTCTCAGCCTCCTCCTATGTACAGACACTCTCGGCCCCAACCACAGATGATTCTGGGCCCTCCACTTGTTTGCTCAACCTGCAAAACCTGTGCTTACTCAAAACTCTAGCTGTACACCTTTCTCTTCTCTTCAGTCTTGAGTCTATCACTCCCTTGAGAAAATTCTCTCTCCCAAGAGCTGGATTTGTCTTTCACCTCTCCCTTAGGCTTCTTTTATAATTTTTGATTGAGCTAGATCCCTAACCCTAGCTCTCCTGACTGATGGATGGCTAGGATTAGATCCTAAGCCTCACTTGAGATCAATGGTAGAGATGAGATCTAACTCACTAATGTAAATTATTTACCTTTGATTAGAAAACTTTAGCCCAATAGCCAACTGAAGTGAAAAAATTTTGATACGTAGAAAAATATTTATATAAATATGTATTAATGATTAATTGATTGAAGATGGTTGTTTACAGTGGGGGTTCCTGGCTTATATATCGCCATGGGTACCCTTTGGGGAAAGGGCATGATGTTATGATCATGCCCTTTCATCTAATTAACCTAAAATTAAATAATAAACCTATGATGTTATGATCATGCCCTTACATCTTTTAAAGAATGCATCCTTAAATTTTCTCCAACTAATGATGTGTGTTGTCTTTTTCCACCACATATACCAATTATATGCTTCCCCTTCCATTTTCATGGATGCGTGCTTGAGCTTTTCGTCATCATCATTGATGTCATATATCTCAAAGTATTCTTCTGCTTTATTTATCGATGCAACATTGTTTTCTTTTGTTTCCATCGAATTTAGGCATCTCGACTTTTTCCCTTCGCTGGTATGTCGCTAATGGTTGAGCGAAAAAGGGGTGTTGATTGGTAAAGGTATCCCAGAGTTGCTTGTTTGTAAGAGTCATGTTACTCATTTCTTGGTGGGGTGTCGCTGATTTTTTTGGGGATTCAACTTTTTCATGAGAGTCTGTTGATTTCGTTGAATCTGATGAGTTGTGCTTTTGATTTTCTTCATCTTCTTGTAGTAGTTGTGCGGTTGTATAATTCATCTTTTTACACAAAAGTTTCAGCAATGTTAAGGTCTCTTTGAGATCTACTTCTGTTTGGACACGATGATTTTCCATAGTTATTTCTATTCGATTTGTCGTATCATGAAGACTTCTGATTTCGTCAGCCTGCCCATTAAGCTTGATTTGTAAATCATCTAGTCTTTTATTGACCTCATCGTTGTTGTTATTAATATTATGCTCCGCGTCAACCAATTTTTTTTTGGAAATCCACCATTGTCATTGTCGACATTGAGCAAGTTTGTGGGGGTGTATATTTATCTGCCAGCTTAATTTTTTTTTTGGTTAATTTATTTATTTATTTTTTAAATAATTAAATTAAATTAATTATATAACAAGTTTTTTTTTTGTTCTTTCTTCTTAATTTTTTTATAATTAAACTAATGTTATATATATATATATATATATATATATATATATATATATATATATATATATATAACTTTTAATCAATTAAGTCACGTTACCCACGTTAATGAACGGTCAGGTATGAAAAGTCACGTTCGAATGTATGAAAGTCACGATCGAATGTATGAACAGTCACGATCATGTATGAGCAATGACATCAATTAAAGTCACGTTATTGTTTGACTGCACGACCGTCGACCCTTGTGCGGATATCACGCAGAGCCCACCTTAGGTCAGCGCAGATGGTCACGACGACAGAAGTCCTCTGCTGATGGTTCGATTTATCACCTAGCATATCACCTCCTGATGCTGCGGCGTGGTTCGCTGGTGTGAAATTGTCCGTACGTGGTTAGCTGTATGTCCTGCAAAAAAAACCTGCGCTTGGCTGTTGTTTAGCCGCAAAGCCTATAACAACCACACTCTAGGCAGAGCATGAATAGCCCACACGCACTGCTATTTTATGAAAAACTCGTAGGGCCTGATGGCCAACAGAACTTGTGGGTGTCACTAGTCTCGTGTTGGCTCTGATACCAAATGAAGTGAAAACTTCTTGATACGTATTAATGATTAATTGATTGAAGATGATTGTTTACAGTGGGGGTTCCTGCTTATATATCGTCATGGGCACCCTTTGGGGAAAGGGCATGATCTTATGATCGTGCCCTTTCATCTAATTAACCTAAAATTAAATAATAAACCTAGAATTAAATAATAACTAATTTTTTACATAACACCAATGTTAATTAATAAATTAATCAATGTGCTTTTCCTAGGTTAGACTTAGGAAAGAGATCATAAAAGCCACTAATTCAACATGAACAAGTACTTGAAGAGGCATTTGGACATATTCTGCATCCTTGACACATAGCCTATGCAGAAGCACTTGTCCAAGCTATCATCATTAACAACTGTGAATTATGTTAATTCCATGTGATTTCATTGCTGCCAGTCATGTATGACCATCACCACTACCATTTCTGCACATTCCACTTGTTTGCAGATGCACTGTCGTACTTCTGTTGTACCACCAGTGCTATTGATCATTTTTAAACTTGGAGTTGGACTTAGAATAGGTCGAGGGTCAACTTGAATTTGGACTCGATTTGACTTGGACTAATCTAATTTCAATGAGTCTTACTAAAAAAGACATAAAATACATAGATTTTAATAATGAAATATATTTTCAGGATTCTAGACCATGATTCCAGACCATTGGAGACGAAGTATGTATAGTTTGCTCATGCGTATACCATTTAAGGGTGAATATATGCCATTTTTTCAAAATGGCACTAAGTGCAATACATATCAATAACAAAATATATAATTCTTAATCAACACTGCTTTAAATGGCCTCTAGACTCGTTTGGAAAACTTGCTACAACCATCTCCTTTTGCCTAGACTTGTCTTCTTCAAATTTCACAACTTGATTTTGCTATTCCAATCTAATTTGTCCAATCTGCTCTAATGGGTTCTTGCATGGGGCAACTTGGCCTCTTATACCATCTGAGTGTTCTTTCAACTTATGAATCTATCCACTTTCTATACATTTCTTGCAATATTTGCAATAAATTTTCTCATAAACAAGATCAACATGGATAAATGTAGGGTTTTTACTTTTAGAGCCATGGTAGAATTCCTATATGCAAACTCAAATATGCAACATTGGAAACCTGATCATAAATTCCTATTATGCAAAGTTCATACTGTAATGTCCTCTTCTAATTAATTGCCCAAGGGAGGACGAAGTAGCCTATCCAACCCTATAGGCTATTGTCAATTATAAAGGGGGAACCCATTATTCAATGCTTTTGGGGCAACATTGGGTAAATTGGGGTAATTGGGGTAATTGGAGGAAAACTTGTGAAGGAAGCCAGAATTGGGGCTAAGTGGAGGGAAACCTGTAACCCCTCAAATTAAAATAAGAAAAAGATACCCCAAAGGGAGTCTATAAATAAGAGATGAGAATCATTATTCTCATCAAGGTTGATTTTAAGAGCCCTTTTTCTTTTGATTGGTTTCGGTGGTGAAAGATTCCACCCTAGCCAATCCCCTCTCTTTCTCTAATTTGTTTGGAAAACTTTCTGAGGCTATTTTCATCTGGTTTTGGCAAGCAAGGAGATTTTCTGTGGCTAGTTAGGCTTGAGGAGACATGTTGTGACAACTTTCATCTATTCCGAGTTTGTTGAGGCTTAAATCAAGGACAACAACGTTTCTGTGGACCAATAAACCCCCATTTGTGTTAGCGAAGGCCCTCTAGGGCTCCCCCTAAGGTAGCGGAACCCTTTAAGGGCTAGTCTGTGGCAAGCACAGGGTTCCTAAGGTCCAAATCAAGGTTGCAGATCATATCTAGTAGGCAACAATCCACCTCATAGTTCGTGATAAGGAAACGCCATATCCTTGGGAATTAGACAACAATGTTAGACCAACACGGTGACCAATTCCTAAGCAACGAGGTTTGTTATCAATTCTCTATTGTAGCAAAGTAGTTTGCAAGCAACGAAAGCCCATACTGGCACCACCAACAACGTCAAAATAATTTTAGGAAGTCTAGACAGAGTAGTTTGCAATAGTAGGAGGCACAAGTATAAAGACAACAGGTTGTTGAGGCAAGTAAGCTGTAATCAACATGATTGTAATTTGGTCAGTTGATGTTGATAGGATAGTTAGTGTGATAATGTTACCAAACTATTGAGGCTGTATAGTAAACCCACTTTTGCAACAAACATAGGATTGAATGTTGTAACTTGATGTGTAGTATTGAAGATTATTTACTTGTTTTCATTGTCATCTTTGTTGAATTGAAAGATTATTGTGGTACTGTAACAAAATTTGTCATATGTTCTTTAACCCTAAAGGCATTTTTCCCTAAGGGATATTATAGTGGCATCAGAGTTGTGCATCCTGCCAGCATGTAATCTTATGAGTTCTGTATGTTTCCAAAATATAGTTAAAACGTTACAATTAGAAGGAAGAGGGTTACCCACAACTCAACCATGAGAGACAAGGAAGAACAAGAGAATCCCTTTGGTTGCATCTTGAATGAACTATATAGGTGGCAACAACAGATGATGACTCAACAACTTCTTGCCAAATTTGTGGCAAATAGGAATAATATGGGTAGCACTAGAGTTGATGGCTCTAATGGAGAAGGAAGTAATTTCCATGTTACTATTCAGCCAACTACCCCCGGATAGACTAGCACTGGGACAACTAGTCAGAAGACTCCAAGACCTTGGTTCCCCTAGTTCCTAAATGGGTGGAGAATAGGAAATCATGGGCTACCGAAATAGAGCAAAGAAATTTTAGATTATTGAAGGGAGTATCAAATGCTAGGAGAGGATATTCGGGCAACCTTAACCTTTCAGGAATTCTATGACATTAAGTATGAAGACAGGGTTAGAGATTATGGTAGGGGCACACAGCAGAAAGCCGTCACAAGGAATTGGAATAATTTTCAAACTAGCCTTGTCTGTGATCTACATCAATATCCATATTTGGAACCACATTTGAAGGATCTAGTGAACAAGACAAACCTTTCAAATGTTTGGAATAGTAAGAATGATATGAATCTAAATGTAGCAAAGAAGGCAGATCAAATGGGATTGACGATGAACCAAAGACAAAGAAACAAAGTGCTAAGGTAACTCAGATCCGTTTCCCAACAAAAATGGAGAAAGGGGAGAGTATGTAATGTCTCTTCCTAAATTAATTTGTCCCAAGTTTATTTTTCAACAAATTTGACGTTTTTGGTGACCATGGGACCCACAAAATTTTGAAGAAAGACTTAGGAGAAAAAGGGAGGTCGAAATATTTGGTTAGTGGAGCGTGGTGGCCACATGCACAATGAAAAACACACCTGCCATGGGAGAAGTTCGAATAACAAAGGAAGGGAGGTCGAATAGCTAGATGGAGGGGCCCACGTGGGAAAAGAAAGCTCACTATTTATAAATAGGAGAAGCTCAGCCTCATTTGGGGTCTTTTGTCAATTGAACTCACTTTCTGTTTAGCACTGAGTTTTCCAAGTGGAGAACTTGCCCTTTCTTTGGGGGACTTCGAGTGCCACCCTAGGGAGGTCAAATCGTACCGATTTGGAGAAGAGTTGGAGGGATTCAGAGCTTACCACTCAACTAGTGCGTGTTCCAGGAGGACGCAGGAAGGGAATACGTTGGAGTCATTTTAGGGGTCTTCCCGGTAGCAATTGCTGGGAGAATTTTGGTATATAAGATTCAGTGGGATATCAACCTTTTGGAGGAGTTTGGGAGCAAAAGGTTGCTGCTTGAAGGCAGCACGAATTGCGGCATCCAGGGCCATCACAAAAGACTCTCACTGGGCACACGTGGGAGCTTGTGGGACGGGTTGTGGAGCTAGAGTTTGTCGGGGAAATAAGGAGAACCTTGGGGGAGTGTAACTCAGCCTTTTTGGAGTGATTTGGAGGGCTTTGTCTGGGAGTTGTAGGCGTGCCGTATTTCCCGGCAGCTGGAGAAGGACGTGGTATTTGGGGGCCGAATTTCGGGGGTCAAAACTAGACCAAACCCTTTCTGGGTTTTGGTGGGTTATTTGTGAGGAGCTTGCGGTTAATTTTGCAGAGTTTTCTGAGCACCAAAGGTGAGGTTTTCAACAACTTTCTAGCAGATAATGCAGTTTTTTGGGGCAGTGCAGGGCATCATTAGAGCAATTGATTCTATCATCTGGGCTTGTTATTTTATCACCTGGGTTTTGTCACGCTTGCCATTGAGGCAAGCCCAGGTGCACTCTTTCCACACTATTTTACTATTGCTCCAATTGCTTAATAAAATGGCTTAGCTGGTTATCATTTTTGGAGTTTACATGGTGTTCATTGAGTGTTTAAAATTTTTGGTGTTGTATTTATTGTTTGCTTCGCATATCATTGTTTTTCTTAATTAGGAACATATCAGTGGTATCAGAGCTCAGATCTTGGCTCCGCCGTGTGGGAATTTCCTGTGAACGAAGAGGATAGATAGAATGTGACTTACCAGAGACAGAGGTACAGGAGTAGGGAAAGGGAGTTGGAGATTACACTTGATACAGAGGCACGTGCGAAGGCAGTAGTTGTAGCAGAGATGGGGGAGCCAAAGAGTAAGGAAGAAGCAACATTCGATAGCTAAGGAACAAAAGGAGATGTTGGAGGAGATCAAACAACATAATAGGGACAAGAGCCTTCATCATGAGTTCCAATTTGGAGAGACTTCAAGGGCCTCACAATAGTATGACCACGCTTCACCAACCTCTCACCCACCAACTTTCAGTGGGTCATCCAGAACCATGCTGCCTACTTTTCTACCATCAACACTTAGTGAGCATGGAGTAGCAGATGACCAGATGCCCATTGGAGATTTCTTCAGGAAGTGGCAATCCATGGGAGAAGATTTCAAAGTAGCCCTGTCATTTAGAGACTATTGCCAGCTTAAATAGAATGAAAAGGGTAGGTACAGTGGGGGACTGAGTACACAGAACTCAGAGTTGTAGCGTACCATTGGGAGGATGTACTTCTCCACATATGATGGCTCTGCCAAGTGTACATCTCGAGCTTGGGTGGAGAAGTTGGATATTTATTTCCAGCTTAATCGGATGACGGAGGTGGAAGCCATTAAAATGGCTACCTTGCACATGGAGGGGGAAGCACGTGAGTGGTGGTTTTGCGGCTTGTCTACATTGGGGCATGCCAGTGTGACCTCTTACGAGGATTTCACATGGAGAGTGGTGGAGTGTTTTGATAAGAGGGACCTAGAGGCGCACTTCAGGGAATTGACCCAACTCAGACAGACTGGCCACCCTGAGCATTACATATCAGAGTTTTTGAGGGTTTCAATTATGGTGCTAGACCTATTCGATGCTAGGAGGGTGTACACATTCATAGAGGGATTACTTGAGCCATTGCGTGGACTGGTGAAGTCATGCAGACCCTCTACCTTGCAGGAAGTTGTGAATTGTGCCAGAGATTTGCAGGGGGCAATCCCCAAGACTAGTGCGCCCATTCCATCATGACTCCCTACCCACAGAAGGGAAGTGACACTAGACCCACACCACAACGACCAACCCAAGGGTGTGGGTAGTTAGATGAGGAGACCAGGAGAGACTTTCAGAGGAGGAAACTTTGTTTTACTTGTCGGGAGCCATGGGCACCAGGCCACCGGTGCACAACAAGCAAGGCCCACTACATCGAGGTCTTCTCGGATAGTGACCCAGAGGATGATGTGGAGTTGGAGTTTGGCTAGGGAGACATTGAGGGTTAGGTAGAGAGGGGACGACCACCACCAACACTACCTGGGTGAGCATCTTTCGCACCATTTGGGGGAGTCCTCGCGTCTTTGCATGGAATTCCCAAATTTTTGACATTGAGGATCTGAGGCACAATGTAGGGACAATGTGTCTCAGTTTTGGTAGACAGTGGGGCCACCTATAATTTCATTGATGCGTAGATGGTTTAGAGGTGGGGCATCACCACACAGGAGTTCGAGGGGTTCTCAGTTTTGGTGCTAGGGGACAGGACTATGTAGTGCACTTGATATGTTCCCGCTTTGACAGTGACCACGGGAAACTATTCGTTGACAAATCATTTCTTTGTTGTAGATGTGTTGGACACCAACGTGGTGATGGGTGTCTACTGGCTCTACTCCCTTGGCCGGGTCACCACTGATTGGAGGAAACTCGAGATGGAGTTCACAGGGCCGGATGGCAAGTTGGTAGTTGTTTGGGGCATGCATTCGTACCCTTCACAGACAGTTTCAACGCATAGGATGGACCCTGACTTGAGGCATGGGGACATAAGATGCATTTCTTTTGTTCTCATCATGAGTTTCCTTTACTACCGTTTCACAATTAGTAAGCATTTCTTGTAGCAACTTTGTCAAATCTATCTTCAAATCTTCCATGTTGCCTTTATGTTTTGCTTCTATACCATCCATCTTAGCTTCCACGCCATCCATCTTAGCTTCCATGCCTTTCTTTAAACCATCCATCTTAGCTTTTGTTACTTTTTGTGAGAGTGAAAGTTGTTGCACTTGGTCTTGTAATTTTGATATATCATGTTGCATTTCTTCTTCTTCTTCATGAGTAATGGTAGAGCTTCCAGGTTGCTTACTAGGTGTTTTTCCATTTTCTTTCTTGGAGGCATTAATTAATGATAATTATGCCTCACTATGCCTTTTGAATCACTTCAAACTAATTTTTCAAACCAAACTTATGCAAATTAAAAAAAAAAAACTACACACCTTTTTTTGCTTTGTAGGAGCTTGATATTGAATATGTTGTATCTCTGTAATTTTGGATCTCCAAGGTTTGAAATTACGTCCTCTCGTAGCCCTCTGAGTCCTCTTTCTAACCCCACCAGTCTAATCAATATTGGATTCTTCAAGAAAGAGTTATGCCAAATCTCTCACGATGGCTTGATTATAGACTAGTTCTGTAGAGCGGACTTGTACGACCTGCCACGTGTCATTGTTTCGACCTTCGGACCTGAAAAAGGTACACAGAAAACTACAGTCTATCCTCTTTCTGTAACTGCTTACGAAATTTCAATCTGATGCTCAGAGATAAAGTTATGAGGATTTTTCCAAGGTCATCTGTTTGAGATGTAATTTGGGAGCCTGCAAAAACCCTAACTTCCTTGGATCATATCTCCGAAAATATAGTGAAAAAATATTTGAAATTCGGACCCGAGGTTCATCGAGATTTGCGGCTCAAATGGGTTTTAATATCAACTTCGGAAATGTCGTAGAAAAAAAAGTTATAACGAAAATGCCATGATGGCCTGTTTGGAGTAGTGAAACCCTAGAATCCAAAGCTCTGATACCAATTGTTATGCAGCCATCTCAGAAAATAGAAGAATGAGATAGATCAACGACTTCAAAAGTAGCCTCTTCGAGGAGACAACCTTCTTTACATTACACAAATGAACTATTCATGGATGATACAAATGACAAGACCTCCTTTCTATATATGGGAGTCTAAGGGGTCAGAATATAATCAAAGCCGACATAACAATAATAATGTAAGGGTACAACAATAAGAATAGTGGGCTTCTATGGAGCACAATAATAACAATATGGGGACAACATGGGCACAACAATAACAATAAGGGGCTACAATGATAATACTAATAAGGAAATACACTAGTATTATAGGGACCTAACAAAGGATGAGATTGAGCGTGCCATCAAGGAGTTGTTGGCATTGGGGCACATTAGGCCGAGTTCTAGTCCCTTCGCTTCATCAATTTTTCTGGTGAAGAAGAAGGATGGGACTTTGCGCATGTGCATTGATTACAGAGCGCTCAACAAGAAGAACTTGAAGAACTGATACCCCATCCCGCGCATTGATGAGCTGATGGTTGAGCTTAGAGGAGCCAAGTAGTTCTCTAAGATAGATTTGCACTCTGGGTACCACCAGATTAGGGTGAGGATCATGACATCTCCAAGACGACTTTCAGGTGCCACTATGGGCATTTTGAGTTCTTGGTCATGCCCTTTGGGTTGACCAACACACCTGCCACCTTTCAGTCATGCATGAATCATGTATTATGTGCGCAGTTGCGGCAGTTTGTGTTGGTGTTTTTCGATGATATCTTGATTTACAACCAGACATGGGTGGAGCATTTGCAACACTTGGAGATGGTGTTGCGTATCTTATAGGAGCAACAATTTTATGCCAAGTTGTCCAAGTGTGAGTTTGGGCTGATAGAGATGCGCTACTTGGGACATATCATTGGCGTAGATGGAGTGAGGGTGCATGAGGAGAAGATCAGGGCCATCTGAGATTGGCTTGAACCCCGGAATGTGACCAAGTTGAGGGGATTCATAGGCATATGCACCTACTACAGGAAGTTCCTAAAGGGCTTCTCACAGCTAGCGGCTCCCCTCACAGATCAGACGAAGAAGGGGGCCTATACATGGACAGACAGGGCACAATCGACATTTGATTGCCTCAAGGAGGTGATGAGTAGTTGCCCAGTCTTGGCACTCCTAGACTTCACATAGTTGTTCACATTGGAGTGTGACGCATCAGGAGAGGGGGTTGGCGCAATATTGTCTCAGGATGGACACCCCATTGCTTTTGAGAGCTGAAAACTCCTTCCATATGAGAGATCGTATTCCATATGCGACAAGGAGATGTTGGCCATCATGCATGCATTGGCCAAATTTCGACAGTACCTAGTGGGAAACAGATTTCAGGTGAAGACTGACCACAATAGTCTTCGCTATTTTATGGGGTAGCATGTTATGAATATAATTCATATAAAAATAATAAATATGAATATAAATATAATAACAATTAATTAACTAATGGTTAGTTAGTTAGTAATGAAGAGGCATGTCTTAGAGACATGACCATTCATGAAAGGGCTCCTGCCTAGGGTATATAAGTAGACCCTCATTCTCATTTGTAATCATCTCATATCTCATATTTCATAACAATTCTTATACAATATTCAATATACAATTATATGTCTTACAATTGACATTTACGTCTTTGAAGTATTCTAAAGATTTCCGCTGCGTATACAACTTTTGGGCATTACATTGGTATCATAGCCACATTGGTTCAGCACTAGGCCTTTGGCCATCAACCTTCCATCGACCTTGTTGTTGTCTAATTGAAGCGTTTCACTTAGAGTTTGGAAATTCTCCATATCGCCATTTAGGCCTTTGGCCCTAAAAAAATTAAATAATTAAAAAAGAAAAAAGAACAAGGCCTTTGGCCATTGACATTTCAATTATTCTACTTAAAAAAAAATATAGTCTGATGTAAATTTTGAAGGAGAACATTCATATATAAAAAAGGTTCTACATTATTGATAAAAATTGCATGATAAAGTCAAAAGGGAATCTTTCCAAATATCTTTAAAACTATACGTAAGAGAAGGAAGAGTAGATACGATTATCTTGATTCTTCATTAAGTGGTTTACAATGTCGTGGTTTTAGCAACCCATGGTAATTGCCCATGGTATTTTCAAGGTAAAAGAAGAATAAAAGGAATGCAAAATCTCTTTATGTGAATGGTTGGTTTTACTTTTTACGTGGAGAAAATTAACCGAGTCAAAGGTACATAAGTGGACATATATTTTATATTATACCCCAAAGAGGTGAATAGCCACATTTCACTAGGGTTGTAACTTTTCAAAAAGAAAAAAAAAGATTGTAAATATATATAGAAAAAAAAGTTTATAAAAAATAAACTTGAATAGATAAGATTATCTTATCTAATCAAGAAGGACATCCAAATCACAAGAGCAAACTTTCTAATCAATCTACGTACCGATATTACTTAGATAATAAACGACAAATTTATGTTCCCAAGAATATTGAAGTTTGCAGAATCCAGTCTTACGATAACTATTCATCACAAATTTTCAGAGATCAAAAGATTCCAGAAAAGACTAATCTAGGATGGTCTGATCCATTCTCAATACAACAATTTTGTCTATCACTCAGAGCATCACATCGTCTTGTAACAACGAAGTTGACAGTTCCGCGACGAGCAGAAAAAAGAGATCCAACCTTTCATCAGTAAGCTTTGAGGACAAAGCTTCTTGAAGAGAGAGGCAATGTTATGAATATAATTCATATAAAATAATAAATATAAATATAAATATAAATATAAATATAAATATAAATATATAATAATAAATAATAATTAATTAACAATGGTTAGTTAGTTAGTTAGTAATGAAGAGGCATGTCTTAGAGACATGACCATTCATGAAGGGCACCTGCCTATGGTATGTAAGTATGCCCTCATTCTCATTTGTAATCATCTCATATCTCATATCAATTCTTATACAATATTCAATATACAATTACATTTCTTACAATGGACATTTATGTCTTTGAAGTATTTTAAAGATTTCCGTTGCATATACGACTTTTGATCGTTACACAGCAGGGCCTCAGTGACATGCAACAAAGGTGGGTGAGAAAAGTGTAGGCCTATGACTTCGATATTGAGTATGTCAAGGGCAAGCACAATATAATAGCAGATGCATTATCCAAGAGGTCTGCGACACTTTCACTCATGAGCATTTGCCATGATTGGAGGCGCAGTTGTTGGTGGAGTACTCCAAGGACCGGCAGGCATGTGAGATTTTGGAGGGTATTCACGCTCATGAGCACTATAGGGTGATGGCTGAGGTCATTTACTACAAGGGGTGCATATTCTTGGTGCTGGGTTCACAGTTGAAGGAGAGGATTCTCAATGTAGCTCATAACTCACCACTAGCTGGACACCAAGGGTTCTGGAAGACATACATGGTAGTTAGAGAGCGTTTCACATGGAAAGGGCAGGAGCATGAGGCTTGCTAGAGGAACAAGGCGGAGTTGACCCATCCAGCTGGGTTGTTGCAGCCACTTCCCATTCCTAAGGGGAAATGGGAGAGTATCTCCATGGACTTTATCACAGGGCTCCCTATGGTGTAGAGCAGAGATTGTATTTATGTGGTGGTGGATCGGTTGACCAAATATGGCCACTTCTTCGATATCTCGACATGGTATTCAACATCACAGGTGGCCGAGTTGTTCTTCACGGAGGTCTTTTGCTTGCATGGACTTCCTAAGACCATAGTCAATGACAGAGGCAGTCGGTTCATGGGGGAATTTTGGAAGGATCTTTTCAGGTTAGTGGGTACTGAGCTCACTCCCAACACTATTTACCATCCACAGACTGACGGTCAAACAGAGAGGGTCAACAAATGGTTGGAGTGCTACCTATGGAACTACATGACCTGGAAGTAGACAGCATGGATTTAGTGGTTACAGATGGGTGAATACTGTTACAACACCACCCATCACATGTCCATTGGTATGTCACCTTTCCGTGCCTTGTATGGTTATGATGCTTTGTCATTTGCTGACATTGTTTGTGGAGACAACCGGGCCCCAAAGGTCAAATATTGGATCCAAGAGAGCTAGGATATACTTAAGGCTCTCAATGATAACTTATTGATAGCCCAGAATCAACAAAATATGTATGCAGATAGGCACATGATTGAGAGGCAGTTCGAGGAGGGGGACTTGGTTTTTCTGCGAGTACAGCCATATCGCCAGTCTACATTGAAGCAGAAGGGGGCCGAGAAGCTACAACCATGTTTCTATTGGCCGTACAAGGTGACTAGGAGAGTTGGGGTGGTGGCCTATGAGCTAAAGCTCCCACGAGGGAGCAAGATTCACAATGTCTTTCATGTCTCATGCCTCAAGAAGGTGTTGGGGCAGCAGGGGACAACAATACGAAATTGCCTCCACTTGATGATGAGGGGCATCTGGTTCTGGAACCAAAATCCATTTTGGAGACCAGGGAGAGGAAATTGAGGAGAAAAACTATCAGGGAGTATTTAGTACGCTGGAGGAGCTTGCCGGATGAGGATGCCACCTGGGAAGGTGAACACATACTTGAGCATCTAGTGTTGAAGTTGCTTGGGGGCAAGCAACATTTGGGAGGGGAGGACTATAATGCCCCTTCCTAAATTAATTTGTCCCAAGTTTATTTTTCAACAAATTTGACATTTTTGGTGACCATGGGACCCACAAAATTTTGAAGAAAGGCTTAGGAGAAAAAGGGAGGTCGAAATATTTGGTTAGTGGAGCGTGGTGGCCACATGCACAATGAAAAATGCACTTGCCATGGGAGAAGTTTGAATAACAAAGGAAGGGAGGTCGAATAGCTAGATGGAGGGGCCCACGTGGGAAAAGAAAGCTCACTAATTATAAATAGGAGAAGCTTAGCCTCATTTAGGGTCTTTTTTCAATTGAACTCACTCTTGTTGCTTGAGTTGCTTACTCGGGTCACTTGTTGTTTAGCACTGAGTTTTCCAAGTGGAGAACTCACCCTTTCTTCGGGGTACTTCGAGTGCCACCCTAGGGAGGTCAAATCATACCAATTTGGAGAAGAGTTGGAGGGGATTCAGAGCCTACCACTCAGCCATTTGCTCAGCTAGTGCGTGTTCTAAGAAGATGTAGGAAGGGAATACGTTGGAGTCATTTTAGGGGTCTTCCCTGTAGCAATTGTTGGGAGAATTTTGGTATATAAGCTTCAGTGGGATATCAACGTTTTGGAGGAGTTTGGGAGCAAAAGGTTGCTTCTTGAAGGCAACATGAATTGCAGCATCCAGGGCCATCGTAGAAGACTCTCACTGGGCACACGTGGGAATTTGTGGGACGAGTTGTGGAGCCAGAGTTTGCCGGGGAGATAAGGAGAACCTTAGGGGAGTGTAACTCAACCTTTTTGGAGTGATTTGGAGGGCTTTGTCTGGGAGTTGCAGGCATGCCGTATTTCCCAACAACTGGAGGAGGACGTGGTATTTGGGGGGCCGAATTTCGGGTGTCAAAACTAGACCAAACCATTTTTGGGTTTTGGTGGGTTATTTGTGAGGAGCTTGGAGCTAATTTTGCAGAATTTTTTGAGCACCAAAGGTGAGGTTTTCAGCAGCTTCTTTCTAGCAGAGAATGCAGTTTTTTGGGGCAGCGTAGGGCATCATCAGAGCAATTGATTCTATCATCTAGGCTTGTTATTTTATCACCTGGGTTTTGTCACTCCTACCATTGCGGCAATCCCAGGTGCACTCCTTCCACACTATAGTACTATTGCTCCAATTGGTTAATAAAATGGCTTAGCTGGTTATCATTTTTGGAGTTTACATGGGTGTTCTCTAAGTGTTTAAAATTTATGATGTTGTATTTATTGTTTGCTTTGCATATCACTATTTTTCCTAATTAAGAATATTACAGAGTAACAATGATGAGGATGAGAGCTCAATTAAGAATGATGCTAATTTGAAGGTTAAGCAACAAATTGCTAAAGTAAAGGTTGCTAAGGGCCAAAACCCTGCTAAAGTTGTGAAGGAAGAGAGAAACAACAAAGAGGAAGGTCTAGATAAGATTTTGGCCAAGCATGTCTCAAAACTGGAGGAAGAGAAGTTGGTAGCAACAACATTGTCAAAAGAAGCAACCATAGTGGCAGAGGAATCTACTGTGCCAGGGGATCATAGTAGATTGTGGAAGCCTGAGGAGGCTGAAGTAGTTGTGATGGTGAAGCATCAAAACTCGTAGGCTTGTTGGCTTTAAGTAAAAATATACAAGAAGTATTTGTAATAATAATTTATTATATATAAAAAAGTACAAGTGATAATGAATGTTACAATGAGGACCCGCATATATACTAGGCAGGTGTCCCTTCACGATAAGACATGTTTTTTAGACGTGCCTTTTCACTTAACTAATGAATTCTTAACATAATTATTACCTGATTACATATTATTTATATTTATTTATTTTGTTATGAATTATATTCATAACATTGTCCCTTCCTTCAGAAGCTTTGTCCTCAAAGCTGTATTGCTAACAATTTCTTCATCTTGTGTTTGTCATCTCGACATATGTACCTCATCTCTTCACCTTTCAACCACATCTTAATTTCTCAACGCTTTTATTGACCTCGGTCTATATAATTTGTTGGTATCCTTGTTTTGAATCCAAGGTCATTGATATTTTTCTTTTTGCTATTTTTTGCTTTTTTTTTGATTTTTTTTTATATAATTTTTTATTTATTTTTCTAGTGGACCCCTATTTGTTTTGTTTTTATATATATATAATAATAATACTTTTTTTTTAATAATAATAATATTATTTTTTTAATTAATAATAATATATTTTTAATTAATAATATTTTAATTAACAATACTATTTTTTTTTATTAATTCTATGTATGATTTTAAACGTCAACAATCAATCGTACGCTCCGTTACATACCAGCGTCAATGCCATGGACCAAAGTCATCGTGACTATTCAAATGAGCTCACGCTCTTTTGACAGCGACTCGGTGCTGTAGCGTCCTGTGCTGTAGCATCTTCAGTGCTGGTGCAAGATTGGTGCAACAGTGGCGTGGGTTTGAGGGCAATGAGGGATGCGACCAATGGATAACGGGGGTAACAACGCAGAGGATCAACCAACGCCAAGGTGGAACATGGAGCTCGGTTGATTGGTTTGCGTTTGACGGCCTGGTGTGTGATGGCACGGTGGTTGGTTTGTCGGTTGTCAGGGACGATGGTACAACGACACTAGCCACTAGCTTTTCAACATACCTGTCATTTGCCTCCTCATCTCCCTCTCCAATAATCAGAATAGTTGGTCCAGACAATATAGCAAACCCTCTAACCAACCATAGAAGCAGTGAAATTGTCCCTATTCCAGCAAATTCATTGGGGAAACCATGCACTTGGCTAGCAACATCTTTACTCTTAAATTCTCCCGGGTAAGACCATACCAATGTTGGAAGAGGTCCATCCTTCGCAACATCATAACCAGGAGGTAAATATAAGGTTGCATTAAGCTGCACCCCATCTTTACGTTTGTATCTAATCATCTCTTTTTGCAAGTTAGAGAGTTGAGGGTATGGGTGGGGAAAATTTGTAATTTGAGTAATTCTTTGATCTGGCCAGCTCTGCAAGAAAAACTGTGGATTTTCTGTTTTTGACTGCTTAGAAAAAATAATTTTCAGTTTGTTGAGCTCCATATCACCATCGCACTGATCAGACATCAAACCAAAAATTGACTGGTAGTATTTTTCCTTGTCACTTTCCCATATATGCTCCTTTTCACTTGTGTTTATGTTTAAAAGATCAAGAAAAGGAACATTTCCTTCTGGGGTTGCCCCAATTCCATTCAACAAGAGATACGCACTTCTGTCTTGTCTTTTTATCTTTTCAAGAACATAAGTTCCTAACAAGGTCCTTCGAAGAATTGGTGAGCCTGGATCAGAATACATGTCCTTTGATGACTTGTAAAATAATATACGCGCCCCTTCTCCTCTATTAGCTGGAGATATTACCCATGTCCGCGTGTGCCTTGTTTTATACCATGACTCGTACACCAGAGCCAATGAATCATCACCCCATGATATCCCTCCAAAATAGAGATCTAGCTTATCAAGATCCTCAGGTTCCTCACCAAGCTTTGGTTCAGCAGATTCTGTGTAGATAATATCACGAGGAGAAACATCCACCTTTGCATCACCGCCATCTTGTGTCTTTGCCTAGTAGAGCGATCAAGGCTTATCAGATTGCCAATTGATAGACCTCATGCCTTTTCGAACATTGTTAAAAGCTATTGGAATGTTCTCCGCGAGAGGAAGATCACATATCTCCCGGACAATTTTTCCATCAGAGGTCCATACTTCAACTTTCTTGGGAAACCTTCCACAAGGGACAATAAATGAGTAAGGCCTGTGAATTGAGGTGACAAGGAGATATTTATTATCAGGAGAAGGATTTATGGATGTATAGATGGCTGGTGGTCCTATAGCTTTTGTTGTTCCATCTAATTTGACCCAAAGTAATTGTGTCGTCGCATAGTAATCAAAGAGGTCTGCATCATATTCGTCTTTCGAAAGATCTTGATAGGTTCTCACTTGCACTACATTTTTGTCCTCATTGGATTGAATCTTTGGACCCGATGGAATCAGTGGTTTTTTTGGAGGTTCCCGACGAGATAAAGGTATGGTACACACTACTAGTGTAGTTCATCAATCCACACAAAGTTGTGAAAAATTGCATTTACATAGATTTCAGATGTGGTGAATAATGGCCTTGCCTCCCCTGTTTCTGCATCCGCGACACAAAGACTCAACTCACTGCTTGTATTATCCCCCTGATCAAATCGAATAGTGAAAGATAGATGCCGACCATCTTGTGACCAACTTATACAATTGATCTTTGCACCCTCTGGGAAACCAAAGACTTCAATCTCTGGTCATAGAGTGTTATCTTCCATCAGTTTATGGATCCCTATTCCAGTGTAAAATGACATATGACTTCTTGTATTACAGTTTCCATTAATATGGATTCCAGCAAGCTTTTCTTTTGGTCTTGCAAACTCTGAGAGTGTAGGTAAAGCCCTACGTTTGAGAAATAAAATCTTATCTCTATTAGGAGAAAAAGACAGAGCAGGAGTTGGTGGTTCAACAATATTTCTAATATCTATTGGAGGGAGACGATAGCCATTGTAAACTGAAGTTTCATCATCTTCCAAAGGAGGGGCTGCTGACTTATCAGAGTCCTGTGTATCTTCCATGCTTGAAACAGGAACAAGCCTGTTTGTGGAATGCCCTCTAAAAGAATCCATTGAATCCCCTTCATCATCTATGGATTCATTTCTTCCATTGGTACTCTCTGCATCCACTCCTTTTTCTCCATTATCAGATTCAACCATTTTCACTTCCTTTTCATCATCATTATCTGGATCATGGTTTTCTTCTTTTGCTTCCTCTTGTCTCGTTTCTTCACTGTCGCTATCATCTTCCTTATTATTGATTTCTGCATAACTTTTCTTAAAACATGCTGTAGCTTCTGCACGTAATTTTTCTAAATGCTGAAATGCTTCTTGATTTTTTCTAAACTGCTCAACGCATTCAGAACGTAAACATAATGGCACATTGTGAGTGAAAAACATTCAAAGACCCGCATGATTATATTGTGTGGCATGGCTTTGATACCACTGAAGCATCAAAACTGGTAGGCTTGTTGGCTTTAAGTAAAAATACAAAAGAAGTATTTGTAATAATAATTTTATATATAAAAATGTACAAGTGATAATGAATGTTAGAATGAGGACCCACATACTAGGAAGGTGTCCCTTCACGATAAGGCATGTTTTTTGGACGAGTCTTTTCACTTAACTAATGACTTTTTAACATAATCATTACTTGATTACTTAATATTTATATTTATTTATTTTGTTATGAATTATATTCATAACAGAGGGAAGGAAAGGGAATAAAAAAGGTATGATGTCTTACATACAATCAACACGAAGTTACATTGCAAACCAACAATTTGAAAAGAATGTGTAAGTTGCAACTATTTTGGTTGGATGGGTCCCTTACCGAGGGACACTGTGCACAAATGCCTCAAGAAATAAAATGGTTGAGATGGGAGAATTTCCCACTGAAATGCTTACCGTGTGAATGGAATCTGAGCTAGCTGTATGGGGTTTGAGTTTAAGCAAAGACGTCGAGGCAGTCTGGACAACTTTTTCTAATGAAAGATTCCCAACGATCTAAAGGTATTGAAGCTAAACCTTTAGGTTCTTTTGGATTTAAGCAATCATACATCCCTTCTAAGGCTGGAGCTTTGTGGTTGTACTTAACTAAAGGGAGTACCAGGTCTATTGGACTTTTAATACAACTTATTTATCCAAGTGGCTCCAGACACAGGAAGAAGTCCCAGAGGACTCAGAAAGGGTCAAAATTCAAAGTGGTCAGAACGCTCCCAAACCAACACCGGATCGAGGTGCTCGTCGCTTTGATTCCAATGGTGAGAACAACACTCAAATCCGAGCTCGTATGAGGGAGATAGAGCCAGTGAAAGTTCAGGGTTGACTTTGCCAAGTGGCAGGGTTAATGGACCTACAAATTGCACAGGCAGCGGTCATCGGAATCCGGCCGCTAGGTGGGCGAAATTGTGGCGTACTTAGTTTGCCCAATAACCCTTATTTTCCAGTGAATTTAAAATGTTCATTCATTTTAAAAATAACAAAAAAAATAAAAAAAAATTAAAAAGGTGGATGGCCACCACCCCCGCCACCCCACTTCACCATGTATTAAATATATATATTTAACATAAAACGAACCTAGTGGGAGTTGAACCCACGGCCAGTGGCCCCGCAACAAACTCTGCTCCAATGGAAAACATGCCATGTTAAATCAAAACAAACAACGCACCATTTTTTTAAAACAAAACAAAACCGTTACATGTATTTTTGGCAGGGGCGGGATTTGATCCCCCGCCCTGCCCGCCTTATTACCTGCACCCTAACCATCGTGCCATGGCGCTTCATTGTAATTTCCGCCACCTTTATCTTATGTAAACCCAAATTTTATTTTCATGGAGAGGAGAACGAAGGCATAACAGAACGGCAGAGAGAGAGCCAACGAGACGGAGGTGTCGCGAACGAAGTTCTGTACAATGGAACCATGATTTGCAGAGCTAAGGCAGAACCATGATTTGCACGTATTTCGAGGCAAAATATTCTTTGATGCCCAAAGATTCTTAGGGGAGGTAAAAATTCATTTTATCAGAATGTAATCAAGTTTACAATCATTTTTTTCAAATTTTCGCAAGGAACGCAATGGCGAGGTTGGATTCACCTTTTGAGCCGCAGATTTGTAGATTCCTAGCGGAGGAGAATCTTTGAGAATCTTGAGGGAATCTTCCAGATTCCTTGGAGGCTGAAATTCGCCAAAGTCAAAATGCAGCCAACTTCATACTCATTCTTCTCAAAATTTCACAAGGATCTCAATGGCAAGATCAGGATTTTGATTTGAGCAGTAGATCTTTAGATGACTCGAAGGAGGGAATCTTTGAGGAATCTAGGGGGAATCTAAAAGATTCCTATAGCCCCAAATTTTCACTTTGTCAGAATTCAGAATTCGATGCCACGAATCTAATGGTGTAATCAGATTTTCCATTTGATCATTCCATTTTTCGGCCACTTTTCAAAAGTGGAGTGCAAGGGTCAGCATTCAATGTGCGAGCAGTCATTTCCATGATATTCGACGCCGCGAGATTGATGGTACAACCAGATCCAACTGTTAGAGTTGGTCTAGTAGCCCTCCATCAGCGATCAAAACTCTTTGCATTTGCATAAGTAGGTGTCTCATCAGTGTCATTTCATTGCATTCCATTAGGCATGCCATAACCCTGATGGAGGAGCTGGTGTCTTTATTCCCCTCTTGGCACTGCTGGATCAAGTTGTTTCAGTCTATAAATTCTTTCAAGGTTCCTTGTCTTGTCAAAGTCCTAGGTCTAGGGTTTAGGTCCAATTTGTCTTTGAGGTCATGTCTTTAAAGGTCAATAAATGCCCAGCAGGCCAGAGGGATGACTATCAAAGTTTTTCTTCAAAGATTTCTTCAAAGATTTCATCTTGTACAACTAATTTTAACCTTGGATTTAAAAACCCTGTTTTTAAAGACAAGGTCTTTTTTCTCATTTTTGTAAAAAATTGTAAAAATTCAAAAGTTTTCAAAAGACAACATGCAGCCCTGGTCCCCTTTGCCAAGATTCCTCAGAAGCTATCCCTACAAAAATTTTCAAGACAAAGCATCAGTTCAAACAATTTCAGGACAAAAGGAAACCATAAAGTCAACAGCATTTAAATTTTGAAAAAGTGTCAAGTTAAAAACATTAGAAAGAGGGTTTGAGGAGAAATTAATTTAAATCAAGCCTATAAAGCCCCTCTCTCCCTCTATTTGATCATCATTTGCCTCAAAGCAATAGTGAAGAGCGATTTGGAGAGAAATTGAGCAAAATTTGCAAGCAGAGCCCGCGCGCGACCTGTCAATACCTGCGCGCGACCTGTTGGGTGCGCGCGACCTGTCAGGGGGGTTCATTCAGTTAGGAAAATACACTGGCGCGACCTGTTGAGCGCGCGCGACCTGTCAGCACCTGCGCGCGACCTGTTGGGAATTCATCTACAAAAATCGCCAGTAAACTCCCAAACGACCCCAAAATTCTTCAAGATTGCAGGTAGGCCTCTGATCATCAAAGTATTTTGCTTGATAAAGAAAATGAGCATGGGAAATGTGTTTTAATGCCATCAAGTTGAAATGAGAGGTTCATGTATATTTGCTTTAAAAATGTCAAAATGCTTGTAGAACTATGGTTTGTTTGCTGTTTCAAGGTCATCCTTGTCACCCCACTTTTTCCCCACTTCTCTTTACCACCTCCTATATCATTTCTACCTAATCTCCCTACCAAAATATCAAAAGCCCTAAAACCCTACCCCTATTCCTAAAAATCAATAATATAACCCTAAACTCTACTTCCCATAAAACCTTTGCAATGATAATGATATGATGTTGTATAAGTCATTATTCCTTCCCTTAATTCCCTTTTTCATGTATTTTCCCTAATTCCCCTAGAAGTCTCCCTTCCCTAACATCTCCCTTGTGTTATTTGTCCCCTTGAAGCAGCATTACAAACAGGGAAAAACAACAGGTCATTTGAGCAGAAGCAGCAGTACATTTCAGCCACTTTGCTCCTGAAACCATGTCAGAAACCGAAACCGACTATGAGCAAAGTGATGACCGTGAGTCAACACCAGAAATTGAGATACAAAGGAGGCCTCACAGGGGTGGTAAGAGTGGACACCATAAGAGGGAGGAGCCCACCTCTTTGACCGATTTGCAGGCTTGTCCACTTGCGGTCACATGTTTCCGCTACCTCTCTTGTTATGAATTTTGCGAGAGGATTTCTCAAATTCAGCATCATAGGGAGTTGGCTCACTTGTTTGTTTTGCATCTGCACGATGGGCATGTAAATCTTGCAGGGGTGGATTTTATATTGTCATTTGAAAGCATTGCTCAAGCAACATGAATACCAAATGTGGGAGAAGAGTGGAACAAACGCAAAGTGTTGGAAAGATTTTATTATGAGCCCTTCGTTAAACCTGTCCACATGAGGTCCATAACTGGTATGTTTCCTTTCAGATTTTTAAGGGATGAGTATGCTCCCATGATGAGGCTCATCATGCTCTATTTCACCTGTGAGCGCAGGTTTGCATATGTGTATTCGTACCATATTCGCTTGTTGATGCATTTCACACGGGTACGAATGATGAACATACCATGGTTCATGTGCCGGGATATTGAGAGGATGGTGCCCTTGGTGCAGAGAAGGAGCCCAGCACAGCAACATAGGAGCATTTATCATTATGGTTTGATCAGCTTGTGGTCATGCATCAGTTGGCTCAGCAGGGTATCCCATGGGAGAATTTTATCTCTCGGGATTTTTTCACAGCATCAGCATCATATCCCCCTGAGGTTGTTCATGAGGAGGGAGGGCCTTCACAACAGCATGATAGTCCCGAGACCAGACATGTCAGCTCTCCTCCATTGGTCACTTATCAGAGAGGCCACAGAGCCTTATTTGCATCAGCTAGGCGAGTATTATCTCCACACCAGGCGGAAGGGGTCTCGCCTTCTTCATCAACACCACGAGTGTTATCTCCACACCAGGTGGAAGGGGCCTCGTCGCCGACAGCAGCACAGGTATCAGAGAGGGGCAAACAACCCAGGATTGATGAGGGGCCATCAGGTGTTCCAGATATAGAGATTGTTGACCTTGATATCAGTTCTCCTAGCCTAGAGTCAAAGGAGATCATTCAGCACCTAAGAGCTGAAAATGATTCATTGCAGCGAAGATTGGAAGGAGCACAATGGACGATCACATATTTAGAGCAGCGCAACAAGCAACTTGAGGAGGAGCACACTCTTGATGAGTTGCGGAGGATTCATGAGGACCGCAACTTGGCTCGAAAGAGACCCGGTGATTTGGTACCCGTTGAGCGAGAGGCTATGCTTCTCCGGGTCAATGCTCATTTGGAGAGGCTGCTGGCTAAGGCCAACAAAGATAAGGACCTGCTCCGAAATATGAAAAACCACTATTGGGCCCGAATGCACGTATGCAAGGCGAAAATGAAGGTGATTCAAGGGCGGTTGGCCAAGGCACTAAAACGACGAAAAAGGCCCGATCCCCTCCACATCTTGGCTGAGGCTTCCTTGAAGGAGCATGATATTAAATGACCTCACTACAACACAAATTTCAAAAATTTTTGAGCATTTTTGGTCACTTATGAATTTTTGGGCAAAAAACAGGTTTTTCTCCCTGATAGGTCGCGCGGCGCGCGCGACCTATTCAATGGGCAACTTCATTTTAGGAAAACTCAACATTTCTGGATTTGTCATGCAAAGATACACCTGCTCAGCAATTACCAAGAGATTTCATCAAGTTTTGAGCCTCCAGAAGGTCAAAAAACATGCAAAAATTGACTTTCTGCCACCTTTTTGACAAATAGGGAGCAGTCTTGGGAGATTGTAATTTTGGAGGGGCAAATGGCCACCAAATTCAGAAATTCCTCTTGGGTTGGAAAGTAGACATCCGGACCTTTCCAACAAGCCCACTTTTGCCTCATTTGGACAACTGGAAGTGCCTCAAACGGAGCTCCAAAGAAGCGCGACCTATTAGGATTAGGGCGCGACCTATTGGGAAATTTTCACAATTTTTCACCTACAGCTCAGGAATTCGTCCAACTTTGGCCTGTTTTGACTTGGGATGGGATTTTTCACCCTCTTTGATGTAATTAGTGTATTTTCATGTTGATATGACACTTATTTACCTATTCTAGAAGATTCATTCATGAAATAACAAACATTTAATGAATGAATTGGTTTCCTAGCTTATAGAGGCAAGTTGTTTTGACTGCCTAGATTTTAGTGCTCAGTTTAGAATTGGTTGAAACAGCTCCTAGAAGGATGAGCTCGACCCCTAGAGGCAAGGAAAGATGTTAGATTGCCTATATTATGTACTTTCTTGGTCATTTTCATGGTTGGACTGTTGAGGGAGAAAGCTCTATTGTATTATTGATTGTATCTCTGCAATTTTGGCAAAGGAAGAAAGACCAGGGTTTTGCAGTCCTTTTTGGGATTCCTGTGGTTACATGTATTGATGGTGTGTTTCTCTTTGTACTTGTAAGTTTGTTATGTGAATCATCTTCTTACTTTTTCTTCTGCAAATTAGGCAAATGAAGTGTTAAGGTAGAATTCATGGTTGCTGTGCTCTGCCTTTAAGTTTGCTTAATATCAATGTTTTCAGCTGTTTAAGGAGAATTCAAGGTGATTGCTTGCTCTCCTTAGCTCCTCACTAGTCATTCTCATCCATCCAAATCTTTCAAAGGCATCAATACAGTCTCCTACCTTGCCTCAAAGAACCCCCTGCGAAAACTGTGTCCAGTCCCCGCACCAAAAATTGCCTTTCCCCAATTTTCCACCAAAACCCTAAAAATCCCAAAACAAACTCTTTTATCAGTTTACTAGCCTAAAATCAGTGTTTCCTTATTGGTTATCTCACCCATTGAATATCTTTATCGAGATAGACCGGAGAGAGCCCTCTCTTGCCCCGTAGGGCTAGCTACGAGGCTAAGTGGTTTGATGTTGCCTTGGAGTTTACCTTTTTCAGCCTGAGGTGAAATTTCAAGCGCTAACACCAACAGTTTATCATCCTCTTCTTAAGATAACTCCTTGATGTGAGGTATATGTAGTGTGATCATGTACTTCTTTGTCTCTTTGCATGAGATGCATTGTGCTGTATAGATCCCTGTTTGGTGTTTGATGTGGGATCTTGTTTTGTTCTTGATGTGAGATGTACTTATTGTCATGTTTTGATTGAGATCCCTTTGTTGCCATGTATGTTTGAATTGAGATCCCTTTGATGCCATGTTGGTGGGATGCTCATTATTATCATACATGAAATTATGTCACGCTGATAGGATTCCTTTTGTTAATGAGAGTTCCTGCAGCGGAACATCTCATGGAGCCACTCCTGGTTGAGGGCATATTCCTTGCACGATAGATAAAACACATGCATGTACATCATCACTCTTTCCAGCACTTAATGCAGCAACCTACACCATCTTGACACCGGGGCCCGAAGACATAGTCCCTCTTGGACGAACTTCGTTATCAACGTCTTGTGTTTTATGTTGCTGATTCATGTCATGTTCCCTTTTCTTTACAACATGCATATATGTTCCTTTATGCTCTTTTTGATGCAATTCTAACAACATCAAGGAAGTAAAAGCTCTTGGCTAAATGCGGGAGTTGAGTCAACTCGGATCACTTATGCACTTAAATTTGTTGAACTGCTATAATATAGCCCACCTCCCAGACACCATAACTAACCTCGGTTCTCTGGAGGTACTCTTTGGAGACCTCACAGTTCTGAAAAAGATCAGATTGGGAGGAATGACATTAAAGGAGCTGCCTCAATCCCTTATAGGCCATGCCACTTGGAGATGTCGATTCTTCAAGGTTCCTATAAATTAGGAGGTCTAAAATAGTCAATAGATGAATTGATAGGGGAAACATCATATATATTAATTACAAGTAAGTTAATAACACATTATCCTATAAGAAAAGAAAGAATGAGACACATAAATGACATTTTAGAAGGAAAACCAAGTCTATATTAATTCTCATAGATGATTACATGGTGCAAAAATCCAAAATTAGCCTCTATAGATGAGGCTGTATATTGAAGGTTCCAAAATCAGTGTTTTTACATGAGGCTAACTGAAATAAAAAATGAACTAAAGACAAATGTTGACCACATAATAGTAATCATAACAATCCTCATCCTCATCAACAAAAATACAACAAGATGCTTGTTCAGTAGAAGAGGCAATCCTACTAGTACTTCAAGTTCCGCTTGAATCACCGCTAATATCAAGAACAACAAGAGAGAGCCATATGTGTGATTTTTTTTAATGAAATTAACCTAGGAGTGAAATCAACTTTACCAAAAATGTTTAATTAAGCGTTTTTGGGCCATAGAAGGGACCCATGGCCTTCTTGGTCACTTGAGTGTGCTTGAAACATCTTAACTCGCCGAAATGTCACAATTTTTTGCCAAAACGGCCTCAGCTGTACCGTATAGCATTTCAGAATTGCAAAAGGTCGTACGATATGATCGACGATGTTTCGGTAAACCCTAGATCATGCAAGTCTTTATATAGTCTAGGTGTATGATACACTATTCCTTATCAAGAAGAATTGAGTGTTTGTCCATCATAAAGTGCTTCACCTAGTCCATATTTTCATCACCTTGAACCCTATAACTTAGAATATCCTTATAGTTGAGCACTGGGAAGCCTCCCTTGTGGTCAAATTCCACTAGAGTAGGAGGAAGATTGCTGAGGTGATAGTGGCGATCTCCCTCATTGTTTTTGTTATATAAAAATTAATTACTTTGTAACTAATAGTTTAATTAACGCAAAGGGCGTGATCAAAGATCATGCCCATTCACCAAGAGGCACCTAGGGATCTATTTAAGCCAGGGCCTCTCACTCTGTAAACCATCAACCATTCATTATTAATAATATATGTCTTTTATGATAATTGCTGAGTATTTTTACTCCATCTGGTATCAGAGCTTGGTCCAGTCTTCTGGCTAGGGTTTTCAAGATCATGCTAAATCGTTCCTCTCCGTAGTGAACACCATCTTTCTCCCGTTATTGTTATTCCTACCCTGTCGTTCCTTTCGTTGTCGCAGTGCCCACCTTGTGACTGTCGTCATAACCTTCAATAGTCAGGTTTCATTTCACCATTTCGTTAGCCCATAGTTTTTATATACCAAAAAAAACTATATCAAATTATAGTTATATAATAAATTCATATATTATCGATATATAACTTTATTATAATAAGGTCATATATTATTCATATATAACTATATTATAATTAGTTAAAAAAACTATAAAAAAGGGTCAAATTAAACAAAAAAAGTTAACGCTGGATAAATATACATCACGCCATACCTATTCGATGTTGTTGTAAAAAATTGGTAGATCTTGAGGCTAAGGTGACCAGACATGACGAAACAATGGAAGCGCTCCAAGACACAACGAAGAGAATAGAGAGTCAACTTGAGGAGAACAAGAATGAAATTAAAAGGGAGCAAGCAGATCTTTCAGTTAAAGTGGATAAAGCGATGGTGATGTTAACTTGTAGTTGTAACACTATGAAGATTACACCCAATCAAATACCCCAGAATAATGAAGCTACTCAACATCTCAATTCTCCAGATTCATCAAACTCGTCAAACTCACATGAGAAGCTCGAGTCTCCAAAGTCATCTTCCACACCTAATCAAGGAAATAGTAACACAAATTTTGAAAATAGGCAGCTCTGGAATCCATACACCAATATGTTGTTTTCAAATCAATACCCCTTCTTCGCTCCGCCGATAGTGACATATCAATGAAGAGCAAAACTTGAGCTATCCAAATTTGACGGTAATGAAAAATGCAGTGTTGCTTGGTTCCAATGTTTTAAAACTTCGACTGCGACTCCGACTCAGCCGAGGGTCAACTCCGACTTCGACTCC
This sequence comes from Pinus tabuliformis, assembly GCA_031772625.1. Classification (NCBI taxonomy): domain Eukaryota; kingdom Viridiplantae; phylum Streptophyta; class Pinopsida; order Pinales; family Pinaceae; genus Pinus; species Pinus tabuliformis. The sequence continues at coordinate 1,106,996,510 of CM062816.1, read as the reverse complement.
GACTCGGTATCGACTTGGCTGGGTCGATTTCACTGACTCGGTCATTGTAAAAAATACATTAAATATTTGTTTTTTTTATAAAAAAACATAATTTTAAAGATTTTCATTCATGTTTCCAAACACAACATTAGCTTTGCTCAACATGTAAACCCTAGCAACTTGTTATCAATGCTCAAATACTGCTATCTAGTATCAACAATTTCGTTGTTTTGGCTCGTCATCTCAACCTGTAGAACAAACCCTACGCAAACCCTAGTTGTAGCATAATACACCTTCACTATCATATCCTTCAATGCAAACTTCAAGACAATCTAAGTATCCAACCATTGTTGATCTATCCCTAGATGTGCAATCAACTACCAAGTTGGTATAGTCAGAAAATTTCAACAGTCTAATTAGATACGCCAAGTTGACTGTCATATAACAAGGTGACCATCGTATATGGGGTTACTGTTATCACTATGAAGTCAAAGGGACAAGCCATTCATTGATGTCATATCATTTCAAGATTACATAGAGATGACTGTCATATACTAGGTCACTGCTATATGTCTAGGGCACTGTCATATCAAGAGCACTGTCAAATATCAAGGGCACTGTCATATATCAAGGTGACTGCCATTACATTTCATTGTCAAGTCTAATCACACAATACTGTCATACTTGTCATTACATATCATACAAATTACTGCCAAGATCACTGTCATATCACAAGGTTGCTGCTATATTACAAGATTTCTGTTACATACAAGATTACTGCCCTATGTATCATTGCCATGCCAAGTCATGGATGATTGACCTACTACTAAGTTTCAAGGACACTCAATCATGTGTCAAGGTCATTGTTATCTTAACAAGGTCAATGCCATATCAATTTGTATCACACCTCAAAAGAGAAACATGACTGCCATACCTCAACCTTTGCATTATAGTCACTGCCCAAGCATCACTTCCATGGATCACTGACCATACATCATAACCATGCATCACTTTTATATCGCTGTCAAGCCATATTGTCATAAACATAAATATCACTTTTATACAGTCGTCTCCAACCCGGCCGAGTAGGCTCGGACTTGGCCGAACCGGCTGGGTTATTACCGAGCCGGCTCGGTAATAACCCAGCTGGCTGAACCAGTTCACAAACCGAGTTGATCCAGTGAGGCTTTGACTCGGACCAACTCGGCCGAGTCAGTTCCGAGCTGGCCGAATCTAAAAAAACACTGTTGGTTCAATAAAGCAGAAGAATATTTCAAGATTTATGGTATTGACAATGATGACGAAAAGATTAGGCATGCTTCCATGAAAATGGAAGGCGAAGCATATAATTGGTGTATGTGGTGGAAAAAGACAACACTTGCGATCAATTGGAGGAATTTCAAAAATGCATTCTTTAAAAGGTTCCAAGGTGTCAAGGAAGAAGAATTCTTCTCAACGCTCATCAGATTACAACAAAAGGGAGATGTGGATGAATACACTCGAAAATAGGAGACTTTAGCAACATGAGTACCTGGATTATCAGAAACTCTTTTCATTCAATTGTACACCTCGGGACTTAAACCCCATCTACAAGCAAAACTTGAGGTTCATGACATTACCTCGATAGAAGTAGTAAGACAAAAAGAAAAAGTTGCTGAAAAGAAATTTGAAAAGATGTTGTGGTCAAAGGCTGAAAGAGTATATTCGAGACGAAGATTTCCCCAGTCTGCGAACACGGATAATACAAAATATGTTCCACCACATCTTCGTGAAGGAGACAAAACTAACGTGGAAATGCAAAGAATGAAATAGGGCAAGTGCAAATGTTGTGGTGAAAAGTGGGGTCCTAAACATAGGTGCGCTAAAGGAAAAGAGACCAAGAACCCGTATAAATGTGAAGCAACTAATGATTCAGGCAGTGATGAATTAGATGTAGAAGAAATCGAAGATGCCCCAAAATTTTCTCCAGAACTAGATGATGAGAGCATTCCGCAAGTATCATTATCAACTATGACAGGTATATCACAACCCCAGACATTAAAGTTAAAAGGATATATCAAGAAGAACAATGTGATGGTTCTGATCGATACCGATAGCACCCACAATTTTTTGGACTCAACCGTGGCGAAGAGACTCAACATTTTGTCATTTCCCATGCCCAACATGAAGGTTATGGTAGCTGACGGTAAAAAAATAAAAAACGTAGGGAAATGCCATAAAGTCAAATTGCAGTTTCAATACTTTAATTTAGAACCCCCGTTCTACACTGTACGATTAGGTGGAGTGGATGGGGTCTTAGGTGTCGAATGGCTACAAACCCTCAGTACTTACTTTGCTAACCATCAAATGAAATTTATAAAATTTAAATGGGAAGGGCAGAAATACAAATTAAATGGGTTCCAGCCACCTAAAAACCAAATTGTATCATTGTCCCAGATGATGAAAATGATTTGGAAGGGAGCACCAGCTTATGTAGTACAATGTCATTAATTAGAAATGTTAACTTCAAATATGATCAATGAAGAATCGCCAGAAGTACAGGAGGTGATTCAAAAACATGAAAAAGTATTCCAAGACCTGCCAATGAAGGTGCCGCCTAAAAGAGAAATCGAGCATACAATAGAAGTCAAAGCAAGATCAAATCCCATCAACATCAAACCATATCGATATCCACATCATCAAAAAACTGAAATTGAGAGATTAGACCAGGATCTTTTAGAGTGTGGCATCATCTCAAAAAGTAGAAGTCTGTATGCTGCTCCAGTTGTATTAGTTCGAAAGAAGGATGGATCGTTCAGATTATGTGTCGATTATTGAGGGCTAAACAAAATAACAATTAAAAACAAGTTTCCAATTCCTTTTATCGATGAAATGTTGGATGAACTACATGGTGCTAAATACTTCTCCAAATTGGACCTAAGGTCAGGATATTACCAAATCAAAATAAGATTGGAAGATGTAGCAAAAACTGCATTCCGAACACATGAAGGTCATTACGAGTTTAAAGTAATGCCTTTCGGTTTAACCAATGCATCGACAACATTCCAAGCTACTATGAACGAGCTATTTCGTCCATATCTAAGGAAGTTTGTGTTAGTGTTCTTTGATGACATTTTAATTTACAGTAAAACTTGGAAGGAGCACCTACAACATTTGGAGAAAGTTCTTACTATGTTGGAAGAGCATCAATTCTATGCCAAGAAGTCCAAATGCACTTTTGGGAAGGAAGAAGTAGAATATCTCGGACATATAATATCCAAGGAAGGAGTTAAAGTAGATCCTAACAAGATCAAGGCTATAAGGGAACGACCCAAACCAGTTAATATCTCCAAGCTAAGAGGATTCTTAGGATTAACTGAGTATTATCGAATATTTATTAAAAACTATGCCCATATAACCGCACCCCTATCGAACCTTCTTAAGTAGAACTCATTTCAAGGGAACCACGAATCAAAAAAGTGTTTTGAAGACTTGAAGGGGGTTATATCTAATGCCCCTGTATTGGCAACTTCAGACTTCTCAAAGCCATTTATAATTGAATGTGATGCTTCGGGTTTTCGCATAGGAGCAGTACTAATGTAGGATGGTCACCCAATCGTGTTTGAAAGCAGAAAGCTCAATAAGCACGAATGTCTTTAGTCTACACACAACAAGGAAATGCTTGCTATTATGCACACATTAGCCAAATGGAGACAATATCTCTTAGGAAGTAAGTTCTTAATACGAACAAATCATAATAGTCTTCAACATCTCCTCCAGTAGAAAATGCTATCTATAGAATAACAAAAATGGATAGAAAAAATCGCTACATTTGACATGGATATATTACATAAGAAAGGGAAAGATAACGTAGTAGCTGATGCGTTGTCAAGGAAAGATGAAAAACCATCATTACGTGCAGTTTCAGTGGTTGTGCCTGAATGGCTTAATGAGATTCGAAGTGAATATGCAAAAGACCTAGAAACAATTGCTATAATCAATAACCTTCCTCAGAATTCAAAATTTGAATGGAAGAACGATATTCTATGGTACAAAGGAAGAATCTATCTGAATGCGTTTCCAAATTTAAAATCAAGGTTCTCAAGGAGTCACATGACTCAATGTCAACCGAACATGTAGGATTTTTTAAAACCTACTATAATGCACGCCAGCCATTCTTTTGGAAGGGCATGAGTAAGGATATTCAAAAATATGTAGCCGAATGCGATAAATGCTAGAGGAATAAAAATGAAAGTATTGTGACACCCGGACTACTTCATCTCTGCAACATCTCGAATTAGAAATGGGAAGAAATATCAATGGAATTTATTGAAGGTTTACCTGTGTCTGACGACAAGGATAAAATTCTTGTAATAGTTGACAGACTCACCAAGTATGCTCAATTTATTGCGATTAGGAAAATAGACCCAGCAAAACAAATCGCTGACATATTTTGCAAAAATGTTTACAAATTACATGGATTTCCCAAGGTGATTGTGAGCAATAGAGATGCCAAATTTAAGGGTAATTTTTGGAAGGAATTTTTCAATCATATAGGAACCTACCTCAACATGAGTTCTGCTTACCACCCTCAAATAGATGGTCAAACAGAGGTTGTCAATAAATGTTTGAAAGCCTACCTACGTTGTTATGCCATAGACAAACAAAATAAGTGGATTCAATGGTTACACGTTGCTGAATGGTGGTACAATTCTACTTACCACACTTCAACTAAAATGACTCAATTTCAAGCTCTGTACGGGTACGGACCTCCGAAATGGAAGGACCTTGCTATCGTCCAAATGAAACTACCAGCTGTTAAAAACCAGTTAGAAGAAACCCAAAAAGTTGTCCAAACTCTAAAAGAAAATCTAAATAATGCAAGAAACTGTATGAAGCAGCAAGCTGACCAAAACAGAACAAAGAGAGAATTTGAAGTTGGAGAATGGGTATTTGTCAAACTTCAACCATACAAGCAACTGTCCTTAAAACAAAAAGGATAAAATAAATGGGCACCAAGGTTTTATGGACCATATCAAATCAACAAAAAGATCAGCCAGGTCGCATACAATTTAAGCCTTCTTGATAAAAGTTGTGTTCACAACGTCTTCCATGTAACTTGCCTCAAAAAGGCACTTGGTGAACATCAATCACCGCAGACAATACTTCCGACTTTAGATGACAAAGAAAGGGTCATTCTAGAGCCAGAAGGTATCATATCCAGTAGGGAAAGGAAGCTGCGATCACGAATAATCAAAGAATACTTGATCAAGTGGAAGGTTTTAGCAAAAGAAGAAGCTTCTTGGGAGACTGGAGCATTTCGTCAACAACATCCGTTGTTACGAATGCTTTGAGGACAAAGCATGTTTTTGGGAGGAAGGCATTGTTATATAAAAATTAATTACTCTTTCACCAAGAGGTACCTAGGACTGTATTTAAGCCAGGGCCTCTCACTCTGTAAACCATCAATCATTCATTATTAATAATATATATATCTTTTATGATAATTGCTTGAGTATTTTTACTCCAGTTTTTGCAGTTTTTGGCCCTTGCCTTGTTAGTCTCCTCATAAGGCCTGCTAGATTTAGTGGCAACAATCCCAATAATAGACCTCTGATAAGATTTGGTTGTTAGATTCCCTTCAAACCCAATAAACTGTTTTGCAATTTCTCAATGTAAGAACCCAGAAACATAAACAACTGATACTCTGGAAACTAAATCACAAATACACTAAGTTTCTAGCTTAATATGCACAACGGAAAAAATAAATCAGAAGACAAACACATCAACACAAAAAACACAAGATATACCCATTCAACCCCAACTCCGGGGAAAACCTGCAACGCTATGTGTCTTTTATTATTCTTCTTCAACAAAGGATTTTCTTTTGAGAATACAAGGGAAAAACTTCCCTTTTATCACAAGAACGATTGATCAATCCTCTAAGATGAATTGATCACCTTGCCTGCACACTAGATCTATGAAATCCCTGCGTAGATTAGCTAAACTGTGCACACGTGCAAGCACAAATCCTCTCTCCAGCAGCTGGGGCTATAAGAACTTGGCCCTTACTCAATTTCTTCTCTTATCCTGAATCATTGCAATCTGCTGAACCCTCGGGTCCTTCACTGATCTGACAAACACTGCTTGTGCAAAACAGACTTGCCACTAACTCACTCCATCTCCTCTTATAATTTCAATCTCAACCCTAATATCCCTCTCAACGGCTGAGATTAAATTATGATCAGTGGCTTAGATTAAATCATAAGTTAACTTAGGAATTTTTAATTTTTCCTAAGTCTGACTTTAGTAAATAGTTAAATAAACTAATATTCTGCTAAACTGGCACTCTTCTGTGTTCGTCTGCTAGTCTTAGCATTTAGACAAGCAGAACGGTTACTTCTCTACTCCAATCAACATTGGTTATAGTCAGTATTTGGCAGAATAAATAAATCTTCAATTGGTTCTGTTTATTGTCACTAGATATTTTAGGTTTCATTCCTATTCAGTCTATCTATTTCCCTATTTTCAAGCTGATAAATTTGCTAGCTTTCACCTAAATCTGCAAGATCAAGTTGGGAATCCTTCCTGTTATCCATTGGACCTCTGTTGTTAGGAAACAACCTTAGAATGTAAGTTTCTCTGAGTTTATGAATAAATTCATGTCTATTGTTTATGCTGTCATTTATGAAGTGTCTCCCACTAGGGTGTTCCCATAGATGTGAAAGCTTCTTCCGTTGAGCCCATACACTAGTGTTGGTGACTTGCACTTCTTTGAAAACTATATTGAAATTAGAATCTATGGTTGTGAGTCTCCTCTTTACTAGTTACTTTTTTTTTCACTACGAGAATCTTTGCCATGGAGTACATCAGGCCAAGATTAGAGTCTGATCAAGTACTCTTTGTTCCAAAGAAGCAACAAACCACCTTCAAATTGATAATGGAAGTTGGGCCTTTCATTGTTAATGCAAGAGCAGCCCTACAGGAAGTGGATAAAATGTTGAAGAACTTAAATCTAACATAGGGAGAATCTTGGTTTTATGGCCTACACCAAATCATTTTTCTTAAAAGAATAGATCTGGGATCATCTACTTATGGATGCATAAAGAAACCATAATTACAAAAAATGGCTAATAAGGATGTCTTGGAACGAGAACAACATGTTTCTCAACAAGAACTACCAGAAACAATGCAGTTTCTTAGCCCCCTGTTTTAGATACTCCTCGACAACAACAAAACACCCTTCAAAGGACTCATATAGAGCCTTCTCAAACAGTCTCATAAATAGAGGAGGATGATCAACAATCGTCAAAGTACCCAGGAGGCTTCATGAATCGACCCTGTATTTTCCCTTGAATATGTGGCATCTACACTTATTCAAGTTCCACAGATCAAGACAGTCAGGCTGCCATTCCATCATCATCTGATCCAGCCAAGCAAGAGAATTTATTTTTACAGTATTTAGACATAAAGAACATGAATGTAAAAATTAAGTACGAGGGTCCTTCCTAGATAAGATTATTATCAGCCCTTGATTTTGAAAAAGGACAGCTCAATATGGCTATCTTCTAGCCTAAAACTCAAACCAGTGACTATAAAGCACTGGAATTCTCGTTGGATTTGGACAGAATCAATCTGATTGATAAAATGGACTTGCACAAGTAGATAGGCGACATGATCTATAGAGACCTTATTTAAAGATCACTGAGTACTTGGAAAGTGCAAACCATTCTCACCAAAATGGATACTCAATTAAGATAGCAAAAACTACTGCACAGAACCAAATAAATGAGAATTGAAGAATTGGAGCAATGGATAGTGACACTGGGAACAATCCCAATGATGCAAAGTCCATTGAAGCTCTGGTAAAATTAAAGGATACTGATATCCTTACCTTGAAAAGGAGACTTAAGTCTCCTAACTTGGAACATATACAAACTCCAGAGCTATTGCCTATTCGAAAGGAAAAAGACAAATTGTTAACTCATGTGATCAATTTAAACAAACAATTGGAGAATTATGAGAAATAGATTGAAGTGTTGGCTAAGGAGAAGATAGAGCATGTTTGTTAGGGAAGTTCACTAGCAACACCGGTAACTCCAACAACTTCAACGTTACCAAAAATGTCAACAAATCCATCTGAAGTGTTAGCTAAAACTTTTTTAGATTCGAGTTTAAAAGAGGTAGACGTGGAGAGTTGAAAGTTAATAATCACTGTTAAAGATGATGAAATTCACATTTTGAAAGAACAAATTTCTAAGAAAGATGGCACCATTACAACCTACTAGTTGCTTAAGGTAAAATTATTAGTGTTCCACAGGGATGCATCCCCCATGGTGGGGTGCACACACCCCACTCTTCCCATGCACCTGGGATAGTGGGATGCTTGGGGAAATTTTTTCCCACGTCCCCCTTTTGGGAGGCGCAAGGAGACGCACAGGGGAACATTTCTCCACTATGGGAGATGCGTTTCCCCAAAAGTGGTGCTTCTAGGCACACCCCCTCAAAAGAGGGATGCTCAAAAGCACCTGTTTTGATGGGGGACGCGCATAAGCACCCCTTTTGAGTTTGAGTTATATCCATTTACTTTTCTAATCTTCAGACTTCAATATCTACTATGGTCTATTTTGCTTAGTACTAATTAGATTTAGAATGATGAATTTAAATTTTAAATCAATTTACATTCTAGAATGATGAATGATGAATTTAATTTTTAAGTCAATGTAGATTCTAGATTGATGAATATGGATCATTGTATTTCATTAGTGAATCTCATGGTGTATGGAAAAATGATGAGTATGAATGATGTATGTACCAATATTTTAAAACTCCGACTCGGGTTCGGAACCGGTCGAGGGTCGACTTTGTCTCCGACTCGGTATCTACTCGGCCGTGATTTCAATGACTCGGTCGTTGTAAAAAATACATTAAATATTTTTTTTTATGAAAAAACACAATTTTAAAGATTTTCATTCATGTTTCCAAACACAATGCGTTAGAATATAGAGCGAGGACAACATATGATCAAAGTAGGCTCATGAATATATCTATTTTATCAAAATGGAACCTAGTGCACTGTCCAATACATACATGATATAGAAATCAAAACAAAAACACATAACCAAGGAGGCTCTAAATGGCATCTACAACAAAAGTAAATTGTAAAACATTGCTAGGCACTGGTACTACTGGCGACTGCTCAGTGCTAACTTCGCCAGTGAAGCTTCTGCCTCCAAAGCTTTATAATGATACCTTGGGTTCAAAAAAAACCTAGCTGCATGTGCCATGTATAGGGCGATGGAGTTGATTGTTCCATATTTGATCAATGATTTCCCAAATGGTTCCATACTTAGCCACTCTATCCTTGTATGTTGCCTTTATTTGCTCCTTTGGTTGATCCATAGCCTCATGAATGAAGCCCATAGCCAATCTTTCCCCATCCATCAGTCACAACACTTTAACAAATCGGCCAGGGGTCCGGCTTGGTCGACTCGGTTTGGCCCACTCAGTCGGTTCGACCGGTTCAGTAACAAACTGACCACTGGACCGGTTTTTCTACAGAGCTGGCCCGACCAGGGGTCTGGCTTGGTCGGCTTGGTCGGCTCGGTTCGGCTGGCTCAGTCGACTCGACTGGTTCGGTAACAAGCCGACCAATGAACTGGTTTTCCTACTGAACCAGCCCAACTAGGGGTCTGACTCGATTGGATTGGCCAAATCCGATTCGGTTCGGCTGAATTTTAAAACACTGGTATGTACCAATATGAACAATGAATATGGATCAATGTGTTTCATTATTTAATTCAATTATGTATGGATCAATATATTTTTGCTTTCATTATTGAATATATATATGTTGCACGAGTTTCTAGAACAGGGGAAGGTTGCGAACTTGGGTACAGATGTTGGGAACGGCTAGAGTTTCCCCAAAATTTACAGAAAAAACATAATTTTTTTTTAAATATTTTTGAAACTTCTAATATAATAATATTAAATATATTAATAATATTCATTCAATAATCAAAATTAATATTAAATCAAAATATTCAAATATTAATATCAATTTAAAATTTTAATTTGTTATATAAATATCAAATTCAAAACTGAAAATGTAAATGATTCAAGGGACACTTTTGAATTTAAGAAACATAATGAAAATCAAAGAACTCATCATATTAATATTCATATTGCTAGCATGCCCAATGTAGTACATAGTAAAAAAAAATTGGCAAATGCCCAAAGTTGCATAGTAATACATGGTCCAAAAATGCTCGAAGGGAAAAATATAACATTAAAGTTAAAGATTATCATAGGGTGCAATATTTGGCGTCAAGACTATCCATATAGGCTTGAGCCTCACTAGGCACTCCAATTCCATCATCACCATCATCAATACCAAGATCACCTGTAATGCCATCCAAAGGTATGCCAACTAAACCTGCATCTGGTGAAGGATTTAAGAAACATAGTGAAAACTGCATCTGGTGAAGGATTTAAGAAACATAGTGAAAATCAAAGAACTCATCATATTAATATTCATATTGCTAGCATGCCCAATGTAGTACATATTAAAAAAAAGGGCAAATGCCCAAAGTTTCATAGTAATACATGGTCCAAAAATGATCAAAGGGCAAAAGATAACATTAAAGTTGAAGATTATCATAGAGTGCAATCTTCAGCATCAAGACTATCCATATAGGTTTGAGCCTTGCTAGGCACTCCAATTCCATCATCACCATCATCAATACTGAGTTCACCTATAATGCTATCCAAAGGTATGGCAACTAAACCTGCATTTAGTGAAGGATTATCTTCATCATCAACATCCCATCTTGCTACAGGGCCATCTAAATACTCAAGCAGCTTCCTTGAGTGAAGTCGAAGACTACTATGCATATAAACCAATTTCTCCGCTCTCTTAGAGGTAAACCAATTCCTCTTAACAAAGTGAATGAAACTATAAGTGGACCGATTCTTTTCAGCTGCCGATGAATTAGAAACATGAGATAGCAAGCGTGAGGCAAGATTTCAAAGCTCTTGCCCAAAAGAGTCCAAAAGATACGCCTATATCGACTTTGAACCATCAAACCTGTTGCTTTTCAAATAGGAGCTGCATTTGTGATTACATGTACTACATTTGAAGGACCAAGCTCATCAATTGCTTCTTTCAATACTTCAAACATGAAGGTAGCATCCTTTTGTTTCCCACTACAATCAATTGCTCTTAAAAAATAGGGCCTAGCTGGAGATGTAACAATAATATTCAACAATTTCCTTTGTTGAATGTCTGTCCAACCCATCCATGACTATTAAACATCCTGAATAAATCCAAGATTGTTTAAAGGGACCCATAAGCCCCTGCATTCTTGTCACCCCATTATCTAACAATGATGTCCTCATTTTGTTGTAATTTGGAGGTGCATATCCTGGGCCAACAACTATGATTTTTTGCTCCATTTCTTTGTAATGTGGAGAACAGGTAGAATTAAATGAAATTCCATTTGCCATAAAAAACCAACAATAACATCATCAACCTCATCCCTATGTAATAGATTGTAGATTTTAGAAATTTGTTCTTGAGCAAAATTAGCAGGCCTCTTACTCCTCCCAAAAGTAGACCCCCCTCCCCCCCCACAGACTCAAATTGGTTTGATGAATTTTTATTTACCGAATCTTCCATATCATGGGAAGAAGATCTAGGTACTTTAAAAGTACAGTCATTGTCCAAGTTCATTGCATTGGATCCTAGGGCAGGCATATGAAGCTTTGTCAACTCCATCCTTTTCTCAATAGTACATGTACAACCCTTTACCCCATCACCAAATAGGGATAGAAGATGATGCCACACCCTAGTGTAGCTTTTTTTAGACACATGGTTACACAATGTGCACATCCATTCTTCACAACCACCACTATTCTTTTTCTTGTTTTTAGTAATTTTCTTCGCAAACTTTAACAAGGGTTTCTTGGGGTTTGTGCTTTGTTGGAGTCCCAATGTTTCAAAACTTGGACTCGGACTTGGAACCAACCAAGGGTCAATTTTGACTTGGTATCGACTCAGACTAGTTGATTCCATTGACTTGGTCTTTGTAAAAACTACCTTAAATATTTACTTTTAATGAAAAATCATATTTTTAATGTAATATTCCTAATGGAAATTTACAATGATAAACAAAGAAAACATAGAAAAAACATATACAAAAATTTACAACACATCAAACAACCAAAAATATCCATAAACTGTGGTGTGTTGAGCCATTTTATTAATATAATTGTTGAGTACAAAGGTAATATCAGAAAGCGTGTACCTGGGCCACCTGGGCTTGCTCAAGGCAAGCTGACAATATCCAAGTGATGAAATCAACTGCTCTAACATGCAATATGGCTGTCCCTAACAAACTCTATGTTGTCCTAGTGAAAACTACACTGCTGGTTGCAAATAATAGTTGTTATGGCCTCCTTTGGTGCTCAGAAAATCTTGGGAAATCAACCTCGACCTCTCCACCAATAACCCACAAAAACCCACGAAGGAATTGGCCAAATGTTGATTTCGGAATTTCGGCCCAAATTTCCCCTAGCTCCTCTCGCTGTTGGCTGAACTGGGACCCTGTTTGACCCTTGAAATCTGCCCAAAAAATTCTGCCAAATTATTTATGAGGTCCTTTTCAAAAAACCAGAAATTCTTGGCCCTCATCCACAAGCAAAAGATGTAATCTATAACAAATGTTGCATTTGCTACTCGCCAAAATGTTGGAAAAGGCCCCAAAACACTTCCCCAGGTTCCACCTCAAGTTTTAGGCCCAATCTCCCTTCACTCCTCAACTCCCATGTGTGTCTCCTCCAAGCATTGCGCAGTCCCTGCACTGTTGCTAGTGTCTCCTCCACACGAACTCGCACTCCCACTACTGGAACAATCGGAAAAGGATGCAACTCCCTCCTTGGGCTGGCACTCGAAGTCCACCGAAGCAAGGGTTGAGATCTCCACTCGGAGACACTCATGTGCTAAACAACACTTGCAGAGTTGGCTTCCGCTCAAGCGTGCCATTTCAAAGACAAGTTTCTGAATAAACTAATGAATGACCAACATGAGTGCCTCTTGTTCTATTTATAATTCTTGGCTCCTTCTCTCCTTGTGGTCCCCACTTTCTCTCTCTCTCTCCTAATTCGCACTCCCTTCTCTTCCCTCTCTCTTCCAAGAGTACGAGTTCCCTCCTTGAGACAAATTTGTGTTTCTTGTGGTCCCCATTTTCCACTAGAACTGCAATATTTTATTTTCCTCCTAAGTCTCGGTGCCAGAATTGCGTCCTCTCCCAAAACTCATCTCTAATGTTGAAAATCAAAATTGGGGAAGCTCCCTAGTGCCTGGAAGCTCCTGCTGAGCTACACCCAGGTCTGCCACCATCTCCATAGCCCACTTCACAAGGTACCAACTCAGAATCTCTTGCCATCCAACGCCAAGAGAGGGATCGAATGCATGAACTCCTGCACATAGAACAACCCCAACATGCGGATGTTGCACCCTGTGCAACTCCGATCATCTCATCTCGCTACCCAGGTTAACACATGAGATTTGACTAGGTAGCTCTGTCTCTCTCTCTTCAATGGGCGAAGGTGACCCAATAGTGCTGTTAACGTGGTCATCCCCTCTGGTATGTCTAGACAACTTCGCCTCTCTTAATCCAATGCGTAGGGATGGGCTGATAACGCTGTAGATCCTGTCAGTTTGCCTCTAAAGCGAATTGTGCTGAAATATCAACGTGTGGTCTCTATGCTGCCCCTCATCAATGGATAGCCCAAAGGATGGTTGCACATCTTCCTCCATCATGGGTTCTATATGAGCCTCCAACTACTCCTCCCTAGACAACCCAACATGTAATATGTGCTCACTAGTCAGCTGTAGGTGACTGTCGTCTGACAACTCTGTCATAGATCTGGATGCCCCTGTACCTATTGGCTCCTCATCAACAGTGGAGATGTCTCCTGACACCTCATCATCCTATGGTGTGCTACTATCACTTGAGAACTTGATCACAACCCTGGATACCTCATCAATGGATACCTCAACAACGGATGGCATCTCATCAATGAGTGTATGGTCAACTGTCTCCTTGCCAACCATGGCTCCTTGAACTACTCTTTCATCCTCTTCCTTAATCCTCCTCATCATCCCAACAAAATTCCATTCAATCTCCATTGGTTTGTGCATGCCTCCTAGTTCACAGAACTCCCAAAAAGAGAGGGATGCCTGAATGCCATGACTCGATGATTGGTATGCCCTCCAATTTGCTCCCAATAACTCCGCATTTGTCGCAATCATGTATGGATTCCCAATTGTGGAATGAATCAACTTCTCCCCCACATCAATCATCATTTGTTGCATCCTAATCACCTCATTCAAGGTTACCGCCATGTTGTTTGATTCTAACCATTCTTTGGATCCCATGATTTCTTAGCTTTTTATTCTGGTCTCGTCATAGAATGAAGGGTTTCCCATAGGCTGAGCCAAGATTATTTCTCTGATACCACTGTAATATTCCTAATGGAAATTTAGAATGATAAACAAAGCAAACATAGCAAGAACATATACAAAAATTTATAACACATCAAACAACCAGAAATCTCCATAAACTGCACTGTGCTGAGCCATTTTATTAATATAATTGTTGAGTACAAAGGTAAAATCAGAAAGCATGCACTTGGGCTTGCTCAAGGCAAGCTAACAATATCCAGGTGATGAAATCAGCTGCTCTAACATGCATTCTTGCTGTCCCCAACAAACCCTGCGCTGTCATAGTGAAAACTGCAATGCTGGTTGCAAATAATAGTTGTTAGGGCCTCCTCTGGTGCTCAGAAATTTCCAGGAAATTTACCTCAGCCTATCCAACAATAACCCACAAAAACCCACGAAGGAATTAGCCAAATGTTGACATCGAAATTTCAGCCCAAATTTCCCCTAGCTCCTTTAACTGCTGGCTGAACTGGGACTCCTGTTTGACTCCTCAAATCTGCCTAGAAAATTCTGGAAAATTATTTCTGAGGTCCTTGTTGAAAACCCAGAAAAACCCAGAAAGGGTTTGTCCTAGTTTTGAAGCTCCAAAATTGACCCCAAATGCTTGGCCCCCTTCCACAAGCAAAAGATGTAACCTATAAAAAATGCTGCGTTTGCTACTCGCAAAAATGCTGGAAAAGGCCCCAAAACACTTCCTCAGGTTCCACCTCAAGTTTTAGGCCCAATCTCCCTTCACTCCTTAACTCCCAAGTGTGCCTCGTCCAAGCACTGTGTAGTCCCCACGCTACTGCTAGTGTCTCCTCCACACGAACTCGCACTCGCACTGCTGGAACAATTGGAAACGGATGGAACTCCCTCCTTGGGTTGGCACTCGAAGTCCATCGAAGCAAGGGTTGAGATCTTCGCTCGAAGACACTCATGTGCTAAACAAAATTTGCAGACTTGGCTTCGCTCAAGCGTGCTATGTTGTTAAAATTGGCAACTAGGGCCAAACTCCATGTGGGTCATCTTTTTTATGGCAGCTGATATTTTTCTTGGATTCCTCTCATCGAGATGTGTATGATTGATCTAAAGATCATTTGATTTCGATAAGTATTCATGGATGCATTTATTTGTGTTATGGGACAATTCGTCAAGGTCAACCAACAACCAAATAACCCCCACTTGTGCTCAACGTTTTAGTATAAAAGGAGGTGGCTTGATAGTCATTTAGACACACACTTCACTCTTGATTTCTCTCCACTTGTTTTGGGTTTTAGTGGAAGAAAAATCTAAGAGGAGGAAGCCCTAGACGTAGGAGGAAAGGAGATAGACTAACATTGTCATGATAAACGCAGACATGAAGATGATGAGGATGCCCTAGCCATACACTGTCTAGAAGAAGCCTAGCCGCAGTCATGAAGGAGATCTGGTCGTAGTAAAGAGGCTCTTATACGCTGCCCAAACCTGTTCCTATATGCTGCCTAAACCTGCCCTAATACGCTGCCTAAAGGATGCCCTAACAACAGTCAAAAGAGGCTACTTAGTCGCAACAAAGAAGGGAGACCTACCCACTGTTTAGGGCAACTTCTATACGCAGCAAGGCAACCCTAATCCACAGACATGAGGAGGCCTCAAAGGATCCTTAGCTGCGGATCTAAGGAAGGGTTAAATGTGCCCTAGATGTAGTCTATAGATAGCTGAACGCAGGCCTAAACACAGTCACCTTAACACTGTTCTAGGCCGCATTTTGTGGAGGGTTTCATGTGCCCTTAAACTGCTGTGAGAAGGGATCTAAATGGTTCCTTTTATGCAGTCTCATGATTGCCCTAGCCGCAGGAAAAGAGAATGTTACAACAATTCATTAGTGGGACTGTTTGGGAGGTTTGCTATATCGAGGAGGACTATTATGATGCAACGTGGAGGACAACATCTCATTGGAGGACAACCACAATCATTAGGAGCAATTCTGGGCCATCTTAGATGGGCTATTAGTGACTGTGGTTAGTACCCTAACCAGTTCCAGAATTGCAGCATTGCAGCAAAGCTAAGTGCTGCTGCATTAATAATGATTGGACACTCTCTAGGATAAGTTTGCTACAAGGGTTACTATGGGCTAGGCCGCAAGCCATAGCACCATAACAAGGGCTACTAATGGCAGTCAAGGGTGTGCAACACAAGTGTATCAAGATGCAACACAAGGAGATGCAGCGTGATGATATGGTACAACAGTATGATGGATGCAGCATGATGATATGGTACAACAATATGATGGATGCAACATGATGGGTGCATTGCAGTGATGAGAGAAACACAGTGATGAGAGCAGCTCAGTAATTGGGTGCAACACAGTGTTAGGTGCAGTGTGATGATTGTGAGGAGTTGCATGGTGATGGAGTCACCTTGGATCAGTTGAAGCAATATGCCTTTTACTCAACTCAGATCGGCTGCCTCATATGCTATCTTCTTTGAGAAGATCTTTGGTCTTATTTAGATAAGTCAAAAGGTTGACTTCTGATGTATATGTACTATTTCTCTCTCTGCTGAACTATTGAAGAACATATAAGAAGAATTGATCAAGGGTTTCCCCACATTGGGGTTTGTCCTTGGCTAGTGCCACATCTTGTGTCCTCTTGTCTTGGCTTGTCTTCTGTGATTTATGTTTATGTTCTATCTCCAATTTACTATTACACTGATGTGATTGCTAATCTGGAAAAGATATTGAGCTAACTAGGAAAATTGAAATAAATTGCTCTATGCATAGAACATATCTAAAATTAACATATGTCAAAGACAAGTTTCTGAATAGATGAATGAATGACCAAAATGAGTGCCTCTTGCTCTATTTATAATTCATGGCTCTTTCTCTCCTTGTGGTCCCCACTCTCTCTCTCTCTCCCCTAATTCGCACTCCCTTCTCTTCCCTCTCTCTTCCAAGAGTGTGAGTTCCCTCCTTGGGTTGAATTTCTCTTTCTTGTGCCCCCCACTTTCCACTAGAGCCACAATATTCTCTTTTCCTCCTAAGTCCCAGTGCCAGAATTGCATCCTCTCCCCTAACTCATCTCTAATGCTGAAAATCAAAATTGGGGATATTACATTTAAAGATTTCCATTCATGTTTCCAAACTCAAAGCATTAGAATAATAGAGAGAAGACAAAACTTGATCAAAGCATGCTCATGAATATATCTATTATATCAAAATGGCATCAAGTGCACTATCTATTACATGTAATATATAGAGACCAGAACAAAAACACATAACCATTGCTACTCCCTGAACCAACTCTTCAATGCTGCTCCAAAGATCACCCAAGAACCTCCTCAGTGCTGCTCCAAAAATCAACTCCAATTGCTCACAAACTCCTCGCAAATGCTCACATAAATGCAATGAAAAAGTTGTGAGGAAATATGAGGAGGTTGGGTCACCTTTATAGGTATGGGAGAACAATAGAGGGGCTAGGAAATAGTGTAAGCAAAACAAAAATGATTTCAAGTATGCCCAACCTGCCTTTTTTCCTGCCGCAACCGACTTATATATCAGGCAAGTGTCTCTTCATGAAGAGTCATGTCCTATTAGACATGCCTCTTCAGCCTAATTACTAGCTTAACTAATCATTATTTATGATTATTATTGTTTACAATTATTTTACATTATTTATATATATTTTATTCGTTACATTGCCTCCTTCCTCAAAAAGCTTTGTCCTCAAAGCTTGTCAATGAAAAAGGCTTGATCTCTTTTTCGGCTTCGAAAGTCTTTCTGTCTCGGAATAGTCATCCTTGTCGATACAAGTTGATATGATCTTCTTAATGACAAACAAAATTGTCGCACTGAGAAGGGATTAGACCATCCCAGATTAATCTTCTGTATAGTATTCTGATCACTGGAATTTTGTAGCGACTTGTTAGCATAAGATTGGATTGAGGTTACATTACTATTGTCTGAAACATCAATTTGTTGTTTCTGGTCTAAATGGTACCGATACATAGCATGGTTGATTGGTCTACTCTCGTGATTCGGATGTTGATATGGAGTTTTTAGATTTTCCTTTGACGAAGATTTTGTTGAATTGGTTATGGAACATTCACTTGGGATGTCCATTGTCTGAACTGCAACATCTAAGTGTGTCGTTTCTTCAACTGACTTGTCTTTTTGAGTTGTCATATTCACTGGATCGGTATTTGTTCTCTTATTTTCAACTTGGACTGTTATGGCTGGAGATTCCAATGCTTCTTCTTGAGTGAATTGTTCCAACTTATCTTTTAATGCTTTCTTATCATCCTTAAGCTTCTTAATTTGAGTGAGTAGACTTTGATTATGGTTTTTTAGTCGTAAAAGTTCTTTGATTTCTGATTTATCAACCTTATTTTCAGTGTTTTGAATTTTAAGATTTTCATCTTTTAGATCTTTGATTTGTTTTAATAAACTTTTATTAAGGTTCTTTAAACGCAAAGTTTCCTCTTCTTGTTCTGATAAGTGCTTCTTGAGTTCTTTCTTTGTAACCTTAGTCTTCTTCACTTGCGCAAGTAATCTTTCGACGTTGTCCTTGAGACGAGAATAGCATATTGTCGCTTAAGTATTGTGATTTCTTGTTTTACCTCTCTTTGGAATTGCTTTTGTTCATTACTTAGAAATTCCATTTTTTTTCACTTTTTTTATCTTCCCCCCTTTTTCATTGATTTAATAATCCTTTCAAGTATATATAAAATTTATATTAAATTAATATATATACTATATATCTCACCTCGTTTGACTTGAATGTGGCACTTCCCGACTTTTGAATTTGGACTTTGTATATATATATATATATATATTTTTTTTTTTTTTTTAATATTATAATTTTTTATGATGTCACCACACTTAATATAAAAGTCACACTTAATATAAACTTTTATGATGTCACCACACTTAATAAATATAAAGGTCACGTCTTTTCATATGACAAGGTCACGATGTTCACCAAACTTTCTAAGTAAAAAGTAAAACTTACCTTTCAAGTAAAGAGATTTTGTATCCCTTTTGTTTTTTTCTTTTACTTTTAAAATATCATGGGCAATTACCATGGGTTGTTTCTAAAACCACGGGCTTCTCCACGTAAAAAGTTTTAAATATCACTTGGTATGAGATTTTGTATCCCTTTTGTTTTTTCTTTTACTTTTTCTTCATCTTCCTTTTTTAATTTATTTACTTTTTTTTTTTGTTTTTATGGCCAAAGGTCAACTAGTGAATTGGAGACCCTCCTAGCGAATTTTCTTTTAATTTTAATTTTAATGGCCAAAGGCCTAGAAAAACGGAGAAAAGGAGAAACTCCCAAATTCTGAGCAAAATGCTTCAATTGTACGACAACACAGTTGACGAATTTACGAGCTTTGTGCACCGATTAAGCAACCTAGAGGACCGAATTGCTCTGATACCAAATGAAGCGAACAAAGTTCCTTCTAAAAATTAATTACTCCAGAAAACTTGGAATATAAAGATATCCATGAGGATACAAATATTATATATTAAATGTGTGAATAAGAATGAGAATGATTTACAATGAGAACGAGAGACTTGCTTATATATTAGGCAAGTGTCTCTTCATGAAGAGTCATGTGTTATGAAACCAGCTCAAGAAAAGATAGAAAAGATAGATCAACACCTTAGAATTCAGCCTCTTCGAGGGGGCAACCTCCTTTACATTACATAAATGAACAATTCTTCAATGATACAAATGAAAATACCTCCTTTCTATATATATGAGTCTAAGGGGTCATAACATAATCAGAGCCGACATAACAATAATAATGTAAGGGCACAATAATAACAATAGTGGGTTTCTATGGGGCACAAGAGTAACAATATGGGCACTACATGGGTACATCAATATAATAAGTGGGTTGTACTAATAACAATAAGGGGTTACACTAGTAGTATAGGGGCCTAACATGCCCCTCTCCTTCAAAAAGCGTTGTCCTCAACGCTTGAGTAGTTCTTGATGCTTCTGTATAAAATTCTTGTCCTCCCATGTGGAATCTTCAGCAGGTAGGTTCTTCCACTTGATGAGATACTCTGAAATTGATCGATTTGGTAGCTGTCGGGTTCTTGTTTATGTGACTACTCCAGGTTCCAATATGATTTTTCCTTCCTCTTCAATTTCTGGCAATATTGTTTGAATTGGGATCTTTTGCAACTTTTGAATAAGTGGCCATACTTCTTTGTCCTTCTTCCATTCATCCCTTGCTTTGTTTATCCAATCTGGTTGGATAATAGAAATAGCACAAAACAATGCTTCCACATCCTCATCCTTGAAGAGTCTTCCCATTCGGTAAGGTCGCCATTTTTTAAGTGCATGTAGTATTGCCAACATTTCCTTCTCATAAATAGCTTGCTTTAGATGTAGCAGTAAAAATACCCAATCGCCTACATCAAAACATTTTTCACTATGATGTTGATCTACCTGTTGTTTCATTTGATTTTGCACCGAGGTGGCGTTATCCTTTAAAAGTTGGAGAACTTGTTGTTGATGCTCGATGTGATCTTTCACTGCTTGAACCTTTTTCTTCTTGATATGTCCTTCTATCTTTAGAGTTTGAGGCGTGGTAATTTCTTCCAATCCTTTACAAGATATGGTCGGATTCATTTCTTGACGCTTGATGTGATTTTTCACTTCTTGAACATTTTTCTTCTTGATATGTCCTTCTTTCTTGATAATTTGAGGAGTGGTAATTCTGACCAGTGAATTACAAGATATGGTTGGATTCATTTCTTCTTTCTTGATGTGATCTATCACTTCTTGCACCTTTTTCTTCTTGATATGTCCTTCTATCTTGAGAGTTTGAGGAGTGGTCATTCTTGCCAATAGTTTACAAGATATGTTCTGATTCATTTCTTCTTTCTCTGGGGTCGGGTCCTGGCATATCCTCTTCTTTTGATGTTTCTTGATCTTTTTCTTCCTCCTCTTCATACTCTATGTAAAATAATTTCTTCTCAGCACACTTATGACCTTTAGTGCATTTGCTATCACAATTGTAACAAAGCCCTTTTTCTCTTTTTTCTTCCAATTGTTGTGGTGTAACCCTTGTAGGTTGTGGAAGGCTAGGAGAAACAACACGTCCATCTTTATAGTTGTGAGGGGTAGACTTCCTTGTTGCCATAATTTTACTTTCAAATATGTCTCAAATCCTTTTTACTCTTTCCAATTGTTGTGGTGTTGCTCTAAAGGTGTTGCTCTTTGTATCCTCATAATGTGCTATCATTTCCTCCGTGAGAATTGACCACGTAACAAGTTTTTTACGAGAACAAAGCCCTTTATACCATAAAAATTGATCCGGTTCTAAATATGAAGATGCAATACATACCTTTTGTAACAGTGGTACACCATGTAGATCAAAATATTGCTCCATTTGAAGTATCCAATTTACCGGATCCTTGACATCAAACTTCCTCATCTTTCTTTTTCTTGATTCTAGGACCTCGATCTTGAAACGACTGTAACTATGTACTTTCAGATATTTAAGTTCTGAAATTGCTACTTGTAGTAGCCCTCTGTGTCCTCTTTCCAATGCCTCCAGTCTAATCCAAATTGGATTCTCCAAGAAAGAGTTATGCACAATCTCCCAAGATGACCTGATTATAGACCTTTTCAGAAGAGCGAACTTGTATGAAGTTCCACGTGTCAATTTTTTGACCTTTGGCTCTGAAAAAGGTATACAAGAAACTACAGTCCGTCCTCTTTCTGTACCTTTTTACTAAATTTCAATCCAATGCTCAGAGAGAAAGTTATGACGATTTTCCCCAGGTCACCTGTTTGGAATGTAATTCAGGAGTCTGCAAAAAGACCAACTTCCTCAGATCATATCTCCGAAAATATTGCGCGAAAAGCTCTGAAATTCGGACCCAAGGTTCAGCGCGATTTCTTCTCAAATGGGTTTTTTTGCGACTTCTGACAGAATAAAAGTTATAGCGAAAATGCCACGATGTCCTGTTTGGAGCAACGAAACCCTAGAATCCAAAGCTCTGATGCCAAATGTTATGAAACCAGCTCAAGAAAAGATAGATCAATGCCTTAGAATTCAGCCTCTTCGAGGGGGCAACCTCCTTTACATTACATAAATGAACAATTCTTCGATGATACAAATGAAAATACCTCCTTTCTATATATAGGAGTCTAAGGGGTCATAACATAATCAGAGCCGACATAACAATAATAATGTAAGGGCACAATAATAACAATAGTGGGCTTCTATGGGGCACAAGAGTAACAATATGGGCACTACATGGGTACATCAATATAATAAGTGGGTTGTACTAATAACAATAAGGGGTTACACTAGTAGTATAGGGGCCTAACATCATGTCCTATTAGACATGCCTCTTCAATGTAATTACTAGCTTAACTAATCATTATTTATGATTATTATTGTTTACAATTATTTTACATTATTTATATATATATTTTATTCGTTACAATTACCGAACTGGCCAAATAAGTGACCAACTCGGTTGGTTCAGTAACGGAATGGCAACCGAATTGGATAATTGACCTAGTCGATCCGGGCATGGGTATGGCTCGGTCAACCAAGCCGATTCCGAGTCATACCGACCTAGTTTTAAAACTATGTGTTGGACTTGGCCACTTGGAATTGGAGGAAGAGAAAAAATTTCATATCGACTTGTTGGTATTGAACTACCACCCTCCATGATTTCCTTGATTAATATAAGGGACAAAAAACACATTATAAACAAAATGTACAATGAGAAATAAAAAAATAACATGTACTTATATACACAAACAAGCATATGCCTAATATACCTAATCCATCCCCATCTTCCAAAAAATTACATGGTAAATTAAAATGAGACAATGTATTTGAAATTCTATATTTAAATGTGTTTTATATTATATAAAAGAAAATGAATAAATGTAAATTGTTTAGTATTATAAAATATAATTAAATAACTAATTATTTTTATTTAAGTTAATTAATTCATTTATATTAATTTAAATTAATGAAATAAGGCCACATACATACCTCGATCCAACATTTACGCACAGAATTCAACAACAGCCCACTCAACCGACGAAGGAGTTAATATAGGGAAACTGACTTAACTGTCAGTTCTCCATTATTTTATATATTTACTCTTTTGAAAAAGAAATCGATTACCACTACAGTTTTATCAAATCAAATTGTGAAAACAATGAGTCGTCAAGAAATATTACTCACAGATTTTCGATTGCACTTGCACCAAGATTAATGTGTCACAAGAAATATTACAAATTTCAATTGCACTAAATATTAATCCGCCATAGCAGCGTCTCCTTCAATCAAAGCCGGGCCTATGCAGCTTGCAGAGATGGGAAATATATTTAATCAGATAAGCAATCACAGCAGAGATGAGAATTGTTTCATCAGATTTTAGCCTGGTGAACATGAACATAAGAAAGTCAAAACTATATAAAATTATAGTATATATTGGTAAATATAAATGATTATTTACTATTCCTGAATTATTTTTTTTACAAATATAGAAAAATAAGGAAAAATAAAAAATGGAGACATGTATAAAAGCATGAGTGCCAACATCACTTGTGCAAGATTTGGAATGAGGTTCGCCCATGCAAAAGCAAATGTGTATGAAGTGTGCGGCAAAATTTCTAAAACAGATTGTTCCTGCAATTATACAGGATTAATCAAATTAGTGAGCAACAAAATTTGCAATGGTTGTAGAGGATCCCTAAACGTACTTACTCACATAGTGTAGTTCCGAAAAAAAAATCTGTCAAAAATGCTAAACATGTACTTAATATAAACAAATTTATATACATTGGTGCCCATAAATAAATTAAGTGATAGATGAAGCATGAATGAGGAAGCTCAATTCTGCGAGAAAATATGAGAGGGGGAATTTGGGAATTTGCATCCAAATATTCAATGTCGAAAACACAATGCAAAGGAAAACTGGAAAAAACTCTGACAAGGAAATGATTAGCAAGAAGCTGGATCAGAGCCCCTTCTTTTCCTCCAGAATCAGGCCTCCTTACAGCCATGAGAGGCACAAGATTTCTGGCCAAATCCTTGTCTACTTCTTCACTTGGTAGAAATTTTAGGAGGGCAGGAATAACCATAAAATCTGTCAAGGAAGAAGTATTGGGTCCTGGGACCAACTCCAAGAAAAAAAGACACATCAAGAAGTATTGGGGCCTGGGAGCAATTGCAAGAAAAAAAGACACATCAAAAGACACATTAACGGTTACCTCAAGCGGCCGCCCACAAGCCTCCTGCAGTTCCGCTGGGTAAGCTAGCTGCTTAACCCATTGTTCACTGCTCAACCCGCTGTCCGACAATTAGCTGGGGTGAACACAGATCTCTCCTTTGGCTCTCAACAACATACCTCAGTGATGGAATGACTCATGAGTGATAAGGCCCGATGAACCAGAATTTATGGATGTTTGGGAGCAGACGCAGAGTCGGTTTTGCGCCAATTCAGGGGAATTAGGGAGTTTTTTGGCGCCAAAGAGAGAATTTGCGCCAATTTCTGTCATGTCAGTGTTCCCACAGCTGGGGACTCTGCAAACTCTGTGCCTGAGTTCCCTGGTCGACATCCTCAAAGTTCTGGAAACAGTCCCTGGCTCCCATTGCTGTTCCTCCTAAAAAGGAATGCCCCAGTGCAGTTCAATGCGGGAACCACTGGAATGGGTTTCCCACCTCTCGTGAGTGGTTCCTGTGTAACTAAGATATATATATATATACCTTGGCGTCTCCCTGTCCCCCCCTAAATTTCCCCAAAATTTGATGGTACTCTCACATTTTCTCCCTGTCCCCCCTAAATTTCCCCAAAATTTGATGGTACTCTCACATGTTCCTCCTGTGCGCCTCCCTGTACCCGCGTCCCCTGTCCAGGAGTCTTGGTGGAACATTGAAAATTACAGCAGAGTAGATCAAATGCAAAACAGGCTAGTAGGGAAAACTTATTTGATTGGAGCTAGACATATCTTATGGGATCAAATTATGTCTAAGATAACGAATTTGTCGAATTTCCTTATATTAATTGGAGTGAGTTTGCATTAGCAAATCAAACGCAACAGGCTATTTTACAAACTTGGGAGGAATTGCATAACAAACCTCATATGGCCAATAAAATTATAAACTTTCTCAATTCTAAACTTTGGCAAGAATTGAATGCACTTGGAGTTACAGACAAACAAAGTGTTGACTAAGAAAAATATTACTTAGACAGCTCAAAACAAGCGTGAAACAAATTATGAGTAAGTTTGATAACTTGTTGGAGATGGTTTACCTACGTGCTGGGTTAAACGGTGAAATCTATTTTCTAGTTTTTGGTCTTCTGTTTGCAAATATCTTCCTGAAAATATAAGATATACTTTGCAAAAGAATTATGCTCAAACGACAATAACATGATCCTTATTAGGTAATTGCCTTTTTACATTCTTCTGAAGTTATTTTCTTATGATGAATGTGTTCTCTAAATTTCTGATGGATTCTCTTGGAGCAGACCAGGATCTGATCTGACTGCATGCCTCTTCTGCCAATGGAAAAATCAACGCTTTTTGATAGAAGGGTGGAACTATTACCATTATTAGCGTCCAAACAAGATTGTCCTAGAGGAGGTTGTATTCAAGCTTTTGATCAAGTGGCACAATTTCTGAAGTTGCGATGCCCATCTTTTGTAATGCTAGAACTTTCCTGCTAATAGAGGAAACTTCTGACCCATTGAAAGGTTAATAGGCCCATGCACTTGGCTGTCATTAATTAATGCCAAAATTCTACAGAAGGGTCCAGCTTCCAGGCACAGGCTTGACTACAAACTGTAGGTTTATAATGATTCTCTTGATCTTAAATTCTCCTACTTTCAATTCCATACAAAAGGGAGAAGACACTCCCTGCTTTGTCTTTAGCCTGACTAGGCAAGTGGGATGGATTAAAGTTAAACCCTTGTTTATGATTGGCTTTGTCTTTGATAAATTTTTCCATTGCCTTGGAAGATTCTACCTTACTGGAACCATGGCAGACCTATATATTTGGTTGCAGCTGATTAATACCAAGAGTGCGCATAAGGGATGTAGGCATGAGTTTGGCTGCGGCCTCTAGGTCTAGATTTACTCTCTTCTTCTTAAACTCTCCCACTTAGATTTATATATGAACAAAGGAAAGAACTCTCTTTTTTCTTTCTGCCTAGCTTGGAAAGTGAGATAGATCTTAGTTAAAAATAACTCTCCCAGAAATTCTTCTGTTGTTTCATGATAGAAGGCCCACTTGTTTGGACATGCTCTGAAAGCATCCATAAGGGACATGCTTTTAGAAGCCAACTAGAGTTCATGGACAATCAAGTAGAGTTGCTTCTGTCAGGGTCAAGCCTGGAGTTAAGAACGTTAAGTTTGAAAAGTTCAAGCAGATTGAGAACGGAGATGAGCCTTCATGTCTCTGACTAAAGATAGTTGAGGGGAAAGATAAACATATATCTGATTCTTCTTTATAAACCTTTTCTCCTTTCAGAATCTTATTTTGAAACAGTTTGTGATATTTTCAGCCCTACTTTTGTGCATAATATAGTTAGAGAACAATTCACAAAGAGGCTTTACTAGTACTTTTCTGCAAATTGGTGAAATTCTCTGACATTAATGGTTTCTACAATTATTTCCTCTATGTATAAATAGTAGATTTTGATTTGATATCCACATGCTACAAAAAGGGGAAAACTTGCTTTTACATTTCTATAAGCCATTAATTGCTAGATTTTTTTGCAGATAATTTGGAATTCAGCTACCCGAGCAGAGTTATTAAAGTTTGTAGATAAACAGAAGTCATGTCAATGCCCAGATGGTTCTTATGATATGCAAGAAGCACAGCTCTTCAAGTACAAATCACTCTCCAAAGAAATACAAGTTGGGAGTGTCTATTTGAGAGTATACAACGAGCAACCTGATTTTGAGATTAGTCAACCAGAGTCTTTTTGTGCTGCACTCCTCCAGTTTCTATGGAAACTTGTGGAAGATAGGAAGAAGATGCTGGAATCTAATATTCATGAAGTTCTTGAAGAACCATTGAGCAATAAAGAGGCTGTGTTGGATATCTCTAAACAACTTGAGACCATTGATGATATGAATGAGGAAGAATGCATATGGCAAGAAGCAGCTGTAACAGAATCAGCTGATGAACCAGCATCTGTTAAAGACGACAATTTGGTTAACAAGTTAACCATTGGACTAACATCTCTTCAGGTAGAATCATTGTTTTCTGGTTCAATTTTAACTCATTTTATTTTATATAATCTAATTTGTCACATATGGTGTAAAAAGGTCAATATCTCATTTAATTATTTACTACTATTGTAACTGCAGAATTTACTTACATCTAATCCAGGACTCGCAGTAATGTTTTCAGCAAAAGAACAGCTTATACCCTTGTTTGAATGTCTTGTTGATACAAGTGCCTCAAGTGGGGAAGTCCCTCAACTTTGCCTCAATGTATTGTCACGTTTGACAACATATGCTCCATGTGTGGAGGCCATGGTTGCAGATCGGGAAAGTTTGCTTCTCTTATTACAACTACTACACTGTGCTCCATCTTGCAGGCCTGGTGCACTTCTTGTTCTTTATGCCCTAGCTAGCACATCAGAGCTTGGATGGGCTGCTGCAAAACACGGAGGAGTTGTGTACATTCTCCAACTTGTTTTACCTGTCCAAGGTAGATTTTTTCCTGGTAGTTTAGATTGATATTTCTCATGCCCTAGTGATTTGTGTGTGATCGATTGAAGAAATTTTTGTATATAGGATATATATAATTTTGGTGCCATTGGGAGGTCATTGATCAGTATTGTGAATTTTGTCTTTACCTTTTGACCGTTTTAAGTAATTGTCTTGCGAGATACTTGAGTTAAATTTGTCTATAATCATTTGAAATTTGCTATTTTCTCTTTTCTGCATATAAAGGTGGATTGAAACCTGTGGTCTATGTTGAGTGTCTTTGCATCGGCATTGACAATGCTCTACATGTCAACATAAAATATGAAATGTCAAATAAGTCTCCACTGATAAGTTATAACAATAATAACATTGGGAGAGAATAAGGGAGATGGTGCACGATTGGCATTTTTGATTCACTATGGAAGAGGTATCAAATACACCATTCAGAGATAGTGGAATTAACTCCCTAAAGATATGGGAGTGCATCTAAATATTAGATTATATAATTATCTTTTTACATAACCTAGGCATAAGTTACATTTTTTACTTTTACCATTGATATTGACTTATTTATTTCACAAGGTTAACAATAGCTGTTATAGCTCTAACACCCCCCAAAATGACCAGGTTGTTAACTT
Organism: Pinus tabuliformis; assembly: GCA_031772625.1. Classification (NCBI taxonomy): domain Eukaryota; kingdom Viridiplantae; phylum Streptophyta; class Pinopsida; order Pinales; family Pinaceae; genus Pinus; species Pinus tabuliformis. The sequence continues at coordinate 1,106,967,738 of CM062816.1, read as the reverse complement.
TTAGGTCAATGTTGTCTCTAATTTTTCAATATTGATCATGAGTAATGGCTTGATGAATATATCAGCCAACTGAGAAGGACAAACCAAATTCTTCACAAACCAGGGGGTTTCTCCAACCTGTTGAACTCATGTGTCTTAAGTGAATATTCCACAATTTGATGATCCTTTGTTGTGGAGTATAGGCAACAATTTGTTGTTTTATCACTACGCGTGCTTTACGGAATTTGGAGAAATCATCCTAGATGTATTCGCCACCTCCACCAGTTATAAGGACCCTTCTCACTTCTCTACCTGATCACACTTCTAGTTAAGCTTAAAATTCCTTAAAACATGAGAGTACATCTGATTTGTTTTTCAAGAAATAAATCCATTTTTTTGGGGGGAACAATCAATAAATGTCGAGAAATACCATGCTCCTCCAAGTTCTAGAGTTGGCATCAGTCCACACAAGTTGTGAATGAGGTCCAACAATTGTAGTGCTCTCTCCATGTTGCTCCCTTTGCTAACTGGTTGGTGTTGCTTGCCTTCAATGCATCATTAACAAACTGCATTGTCTCTCATAATATGTGGCAATTGGCAATCCATATCCTTCATGTCAAATCATATCATATGCATTTTGTTCAACTGCCACCAAGGCCTCTTGGATGACAGGAATTGGATCCAACTTATGCAAACCACCAACCACTACTCCTATCACCATGTCTTCGTTGTAGTGTTATATTTCTTGTTCCCTGTCATCAAAAGCTATTAAAAGAACTTGCTTAGTGTTTCCCAAACAAAAGTTAAAATGTTTTTGACACTTGGGACATACCAGACATTTTTTTGTTTTTTGTTTTTGTTTTTTTTGCTTTTTTTGTTTTGTTTTTGTTTTTGTTTTTTTTTGTTTTTTGTTTTTGTTTTTGTTTTGTTTTGTTTTGTTTTGTTTTTTTTTTGTCTGATGTGGCCAATTGGCACTGTCAATGCAATGCTAGCTTTTCACTTCGCTTCATAAGTAGCTTCATTGGAAATTGATATTGTATCTTCATCACCAGAATCATCATCCATGCCCACCAATTCCTTACACCTTGTCATATGTTTGGTTGTTACTGAATCCCAATACTGGACATTATTGATGTGTGCCATACTTTTTGCGCCACAACAAACAAGTACTATTTTCATTCCAAAGGTTTGATTGCTCACTATCATAGATAGATTTCTGAGCTTTATTTTTGGATTACCATTCTTTTGACTCTTGTAATTTGGACTTTGGGGTTTGTTGTCGCACAGATTGTCACGACAACACTCAGACCGGGGGCTGTCACCCTAATCCTTGATCTCTCCGTTTAAGCCGTCTCCCGAGGCTAAGGGGGGTAGACCCTATGAGATAAAGAGTGACCAACTGTGGACCAGTTGGGTTGGGAGACACAGCAAGGCGATACTAGTACTTGATTGATTTAGGAATTTAGGTACCAGTGCCTTATGGAGTTAATGATTAAATGATTATTTAATAGATGTTGCAGAAAATATGAACCTTGTAAAACAATCATTTATCATAAAAAAGAACCAAGCACAATGCTTTCAAATGATCTAGCAATTAAACTTCAAGAAAAATTAAATGCTTTAAATGATTGTAGAATTTAAACGCTGACCAGTTACCACAATGATCCACCACTTTTTGATAGTTAATCTTTAAACAAAAATTTAAGCGTATTTAACTATAGAAAAGTGGAACATAGGTACCACAAAAAAAACACCAAAAATGAATTTTTCAATTTTTTGTTAAGCTTTTTCAATTTTTTTTTTTTAATTTTTATATTTTTGCATAAAACAGAACTAAACTAAGCAAAAAACTAAAGTAAATAAAACTTAAGATTATTAAAATCTAATTCTAAAATCAAAGTTCTAAACTAAACTAAAACTTTAATCTTAACTAAAATTTAATTCTAAAACTAAATAAAAGAAAACTAAAAAAAACCTCCTTATGCATTTTTTCAATTTTTTTTTCTTTATATATATATATATAAACTTTTATGATTTTTTTTCTTTATTTTAATACTATACTAAACTAAAAAAGAACCTTTTTAAATTTTTTTTAAATTTTATTATGATATGAAATTCTAAAACTTAAAATCAACAAAACTAAAATTATAATTTAATTTGAACTAAAACTTAACACCTAATCTATATACAAAAACAAAAATGAACAATATAAAATCTAATTCTATATACTACTTGGAAAATAATTTTTTTTTATGATTTTTTTTTTTTTCTCCGTAAAAGCTATCTAATTCATATATTAACTGTACAAGTGAAAATTACAAACTGTGAGGCGAGTCTTCCAGGGCTTCTGATAGCTCGCTGGGAACCAAAAACAAAATTCTGAGGTCTCCCTCTCCGGGAAAGCCTTCACAAAACAAAACAGACCAAGCACTGATATAACGCTCCCACGCAGGGGCAGCACCAGACCATATAAGCAGAACCAGAAATAAACATCAGCGGGCTCCCATTGGAGCCTCAGGAGGAGGATTCAAAAACATTACTGCCCACGCAGGGGCGAATTACCAGATGGGATTGACTTAATAACCAGGGGCGAATTACCAGATGGGATTGATTGAGCAACCCGACAAAATTGAAATTGAGAATTGACCCATTGAAAATGAGACCCGACCAGCTTCCAAACAAAATTACAGCAGGCGAATAGGTAGGCAACCACTTCCAGCCATCAAAACGAAAGCGCAAGAGAGAATTACCCGTGTCAATTTTGATCCTCTCGATGTGTTGAGGAAGAAGGAAGGGACGCGAAGAAGGCATCAGCTTCTTCGGCAAGGCTATTGTCCTCCACGATGTACGCCCAGCCTTCTCCCTCTGGTTTACCCTTCCACATCTTGCGCCATGTCTCGTCATCAATACCCTGAGGAGCAGGCCCCATCGGAGGAAACGATTCATGCTGACCAGCCTCAGACGCTGGTGGCTCCAAAGCGGAGCTATGTTCCCTTGCCTCCGGTAATCCATGGACAATTTCTTTGCCTTTGCCCTCCGCTTGCTTCTTCTGCGGGTCTTGAGGGGCAGATTCCCCATTTCCTTCCAGAGTTCTGGTGAACATAATTGAGATGTGGGCACTGAGCCCTGGGAAGCTCTCAGCCCTCGGCAATGTGAAAACCACTGAGCCAAAGGAGGGAAGTTCTGATTTGTCCTCTTCAGCACTTCCAACCTCCAAAAACTGGCTAATTGGAAGTGGAGTGGCTTTGGCTCTTCGATGGCAGTAGCAGCAACAACAGTGGTGATGTTCATCCACTGCTGGAGCTCGCGAGGAAGAGCCTCTAGCTGGACCTCTTCTACACGGCTGTCGCTGACGGAGTTTAGCCATGGTGAAACTGATTCTGCTCTTGTGTGTGTGCAGGTGAGCTTGGAGTCGAAGACTGAACCAATTACCTCCCAAATCTTTCTCTGGTGCCCAATTTCCTCTCTGAGACCCGTTCCTTGGTGGCAAGGTGGACCAATTCCGGTTCTCACCCAGCAATTGAGCCAAGTGCTTCCGGCTACAGGACCAGCAACCAGAGAGGCTATGGCAGCGATAGTAACCACCAGACACCCGACGATGAAGTGGATGGAGCTGCCACCGCCTCGGCTCTCTGCAATTCCTTCTTTCCCCAAATTCGCTCGACATACATTCCCTGCACCCTCCATTGCTCTTGTTATGCTCTGCCTCATGCTCTCGATACAGGCGCGCATTAAGTGCCCTGTACATCCCCATAAACCTACCGCCCTCACCATTAACTCCATTAAACGCAACAGTGGGTTCAGGTGCTGGTTGACGGCCTTCATATGGAGGCCGTATTGTCTACACGGGGCAGCCCATGCATAGCATGTGGCATGCCCATTGTTGCCGTCCCGCCACCCGCATCCGGGGAATTTTTTTTTTTTTTTATGATTTTATTATTATTATTATTTTTAATTTTTATAATTTTAAAATTCTAAATTTAAAACTAAGGCCTAAGTTAATAAAAGCTAAAACTTAATCCTATCAAAACCATGAAGAAAATCGTTTTTTTTTTTAATTTATTTTATTTATGCTTTTAAATTAACACACATGTTATAAAAAATAAAATAAACGTTAACCTAATCAATAGATGGAATCAAAATATGCTAACACTAACCCTAACTCGTACGATTACATCAAATTGGAATTTTTACCCACGCATAAAACAAAATCGAATCCTTATGATGTTTCTCTGCAGGCTTGCGTGAATCCGATGAGTAGACAAAGAGTAGCGAGGGCGTGAGGAGCTAAAGCTTCAATTTTTGTTTGTAGGCAATGGAAATCACGCAGGTTTGGACACCGACAGTAAGAGCGACTCAATGGAGGGGATAACGTGGAGGAGTTGGTGCATTTTTTCTTGCAGGTATGCGGGAATGGGAGAGCAACACCGTGAGGAATTGCAGGTGGACGTGTTTGAGAAGGTTTGGTCCGCGTGAAGGAAGAAAGGACCGCAAGCAGGGTGGCAGCGTGTTGGTGGAGTATACTGCGTGAGGTTTGGAGGAGTGTGGAGCAGCCGAAGTATGGTGTAGGATGGATATGCCGCGTTGAAATTTTGCAGAGTTTCGATGGAGGAAACTAGAACAGAGGGCGTAGATGGCGCAGATATCTTTGCCAATGTGGGAGGGTTTGAGCTTTTAGGCAGCGTAGATGGTTTTGCTTGCAGGTGATTGCTCACTGCACATGAATGGGCAGTGTTGAAGGCTACGTTGAGGAGGCTGGACGATAACTGTAAGGAAAACCCGGACAGGTAGCATGAGAGAGGCCTGAGGGTTCTAAAAAATTGATTCTGCAACAAGCCCAAATCCCAGACAGTAGCAGAAAGATGGATCAGAAAACCCTCCAGATTCTCCAGTAAATTTTAAATTACCTTGCATTCAAATTTGTTTGATGGAAGCTCTGAATTTTTTCTCAAAACCTGTACCTGCAACCTGAAAACAATGAAAACAAACAGCTAGAACTCGAAAATGCAAAAAATAAATGAAACCCTAAAAACCCTAAGAACCAGCTAAATAATTATAGTAATTACAGCTCAGAGGCTCTAAATATCCAAATTTGTCAGTATGCCACAAAAATATTTTCAGAATTTAAATTTAATGTGAGATACTTTAGAAATCCCTTCATGCATATATAATTTTTTTTCAAATGATAAGCCGGGGATTAAAACTAGCTGGGCTCTTTCAGAAAACGCAATCTGGGAGTTGGCCGGTTCAGTCGAGAACTTCCCCGAATGCCCGACAATCTAAAAAAAAAGGATTGCCTGCACAACTTAAAATCAACCATTAACATAGAGGGAAAAAAAAATAGGGAAATCTAGATCAAATGGAGATACCTGTCATTATCTTTCAGAATCTAAACTATCATTCAAACCCCAGAGATCAGACAAGATACCTGTGCTTGAATCAATATTCATCAAGCTATTATCGATGACTGAAAATAAAATTATGCAGAAAAATCAAATATCTTACAGCATTTCCAGAGGAGTAACATCAACAAGATTTTTGACCCCAAAGTCTTTCTTTATTGCACAAAAATGACTACAAGAGAGCTTTCTTTAACACCAAACTCTCATATCCAATTTGATCTCAAATGACCCCTAACACCCTATTTAATGGAAAATTTCCCAACGGCTAGTTCGAGTGATCCATGCCAAAGTAATCTCAATCGTCGATGAGGATCAAAATCCCTTTTAATCTCATCTGTCGAAATTTTAAATGCATTAAAAAATTAAAACTTTGCATTTATTTTCTCAAAACTTTGACTTATTATTATTTTATTTTATTTTATTTTTCAATTTTTATTTTATTTCAATTTTTAATTTTTTTAATTTTTAATTTAATTTAATTTAATTTTATTGATTTAATATCTTTTATTTTTTATTATTTATTTATTTATTTATTTTTATTTCTGGATCCTCGAACTTAGCCTTTGGAAAAAATCACCTAGGACCTAGGACTTAGGACCTATGAGGGGATAACACACTTTGTAACCCTCAAGACACTTTACATCATGACTTTTACAATTTTACATTTCAAGGGGGAAAACCCATTTGACATAGACCCTCATAGACCACCCAGTTCCACGACACAACTATAATCTAGCAGATCATTTACATAGACTCGACCAAGTACACTAGGATTCCCCTAAGATTCTAATGACAAAATCCATTCCGGCTTTGGGGTTAGGCTGAAGGAAAACTCTGCCGATCATGGATCGGTTAGACAAAAAACCTTCTGGAACGTAGATTATCACTAGAAAATTAGGTTTGCCTAGGCAGTTTACATACATGACTCAGATCTGCTAAGATTATTTACAATTTACACATGCATATTGGGTTTACAACATAACATAATCGGGCAGATGATGACTGTCGAATGGCACGGACATGACGATCAAGCGCTATCCCTTTTGCGAAAAAGGGGGTGTACCGCTATGGGTAGTTGACACGTAGCAGTCAACAGCGTTATGCCAACAATCCTTTTGAAAATGATCAACTTTTTAACAAAACGAAACAGCCTTTTGCATCTGAAATAGAGTTACCTTTATGGCAACTGTTTGGTTTTTTCTGCTTCTGATTTTGCTGCTATTTCCCATTTACCATAGGAGGCTTTGTCAGATGTGCTTTCCTCTTGGCACAAGTCATACTCTTTCTTCATTAGCAAATAAAAAGCTCTTCTCAGCTTTCTCACTTTCCCAATTAATTTCAAAAGGGTTTTGAAGGGTTTATAAGAAGATGGTAAGGCTCTTAGTGTTAAAGTTATGGACTACTTATCTTTTATGTGAACACCAACCACTTCAAATTCATTACTGACGAATCTAGTCATGGTTAATTATTGTACATTAGTGTCCATTTTCTGTGGCATAAACTACATGCTTTAAATACATTATACAAGCCTCATCAACAATCTCAAAAATAATTTTCATCTTATTCCATTTGATTTTGCATCATGTACATTTGTAAATTGTTTTATCATAAATTCAGTGATTGACAAAGCTAAATATCAACAGAGCTCCTCTTTTTTGTTTTCAAAGTTAGTGATGGCAAGAGAGATCTTGGTTGTTGTGTGTAGAAACCTTATTAAAATAGCCTCTCTATGTTCAACCACTCTATGAGTGGTGGGATCTTAAAGGCAGTATCCCTGAAAAGTTTTGTTTTAACCAAATAAAGTGTACTAGGAGTCTAGAGATGCTGATGGGTTCCGTCTATCATTAGGAGCATAAGCCCATGCAGCACATCCAGAAATTTTGAAATGTGAAATAGGATGTTTGTTGCCATACCATTTCTCATATGGAGTCATATCTGTGAGAGGACGAGTAGATGTTCTATTGATGACATGGATTGTTGAACAACAATCTATTCCAATGTTCCACCAAGTCTCTGGGGCGGGGAGACGCGGGTGCGGGGAGACGCACAAGGGGGACGTGTGGGAGTACCCTCAAATTTTAGGGAAATTTAAGGGGGACGGGGGGACATCGGGGTATATAATTTTTTTCCTTTTTAATATATATATATATATATATATTTCAAATTCATATTCAATAATGAAAGCATAAATAGAATGATACATACATAATTGAATTAAATAATGAAATACATTGATCCATACTCATCATCCTTGCTAATACATACATGATTCATCCATAAACCATGAGATTCAATAATGAAATACTCTGATCCATATTCAATATTCATTATTCACCATTCTCGAATCTACATTGATTTAAAAATTAAATTCATCATTCATCATTCTAGATTCTAAATTGATTTAAAATTAAAATTCATCATTTATCATTCTAGAATCTAATTTGTACTAAGAAAAATAGACTATAATAGATACTGAAATCTAAACATTGGAATAGTAAATTGATATAACTAAAACTCAAAAACAATGGAGTGATGAGTCTAAAAGTCACTCTAAAGCAGTGTTGAAAATATCGGTATCGGCAAAATATCGGCGAGGGTCCAGAAAATATCTTATCGGCAATATCGGCGAAAATATCGGCTAATATCGGCAAGCATAAAAAATAATTTTTTCAAATTTTAAAATATCTATGTTGCCAGGAAACGTGGGTGCAGGGACGGGGACGGGGACGAGGACGAGGACGGGGACGGCATTTTTGGAAACAGGGTGCGTGGGTTCGTCGGGTAATATAATAATATTAAATTTTAATAATTATAAATTTATAATTAATAATATATATGAAATTTGAATTTGTATATTTTTTCAACTTTAAACAAGAAAACTTTAATGATAATCATTTAAACATGCACATCATTGAACATTCAACATTGACAATGAAATTTCAAAATTTATCACCAAAAAACTGTTCTTTTGAATCTTTTCCGTGTAACCATGACACTGTGACAGCTATGTAAGAGAGCTCAAGGCTACTACTAAAACTGAAAATTCAAAATACATACTAGGATAAATGCTAGACTCGGCTATTTTGGTGAAACTTGGGACAGATTTTGCCACACACAGGCTTTAAAATAACTATGTAGCTTAGGTTCATTTGCAAGGATGCCTATCAATGAATCACGCTGTGGTCGTACAGACCCTTCCTCCTACACAGCCAAGGAGTGTTAGCATTTCTGCCTCCTGCTCTAATTTCAAGACAACTTCTCTCCTTATTGAAATTGCTCATTCTGGCTGGAGCTTGAGCTTGTAACTTTGCTTTGAATGTTTAGTCTCTCCCATATAAAAACACAATTTTTTATGAGGAAATTCTTCTCAACCTGATAGTGGCCTAGAATTTTCTTGATGTCTAATCATCCACCTGCCCCATGCATGGTGTGCTCTGTGGTAAAGCAATCCCAAAAGTAGTGGCAGTCTTACCCTTCCACAAAACATGCTTATCAGTCTTTGTTTCCCAATAAAATGCACAGCAGCCATCTGATGGCTTGAGGGATAGTTTGTCTTTGAGTGCGAAGCTCTGCCTATCTAAACATAAAACATCTTTGCAGTTTTTAGAGATTACTTGGTGTACAAGTCTGTAGAGACCATATATGATTTAGGCATATTTTCCTAGTTTTAATCTTAACATGATGTTATCAGAATGCAGTGAGAAATTGGCAGATTTTGATACTTAATTTAGCCATTGTCCAAAATAGCCCTTCGCCATTTAACAGCATCAGCTGATTACAGCTTATGGCTGGTCTCAATCCTACTTTCTATTTGACCGAAAATGTCTGAACCTGTATGTGTGCATTTACAGTTTATAATTTGATGGTTATTTGGCTCGGGAATGAATGTTTCATTCCAAATTGATTTACAAGAATTCTTAAAAAACAAGACTTGTAAAAAACTTAAAAAATCGGGTGCGGGTACCCATGCAACACATGTTTTGATGGTAAGGACCGTGGAAGAATGTTTCATTCCAAATTGATTTACAAGAGTTGATTTAGGGTTTTTTAGGTTTTGTTATAAGTTATTTTTTAAATTTCAATAAAAAAAATTATTTGAAAATTAAATTTTTAATGTAGTTTTTTTATGAAGAACCCAAAGAACCCGAAGAACCCGAAGAACCCAAGAACCCAAGCACTCGAAGAACCCAAGTACCCAAGAACCCGTTAAAGGAAAAGAACCCAATTTTTTTTTTTGAAGAACCCGGTTCTTCATGGAAGAACCCGGTTCTTCTGGGTTCGTCTGGGAAAAACCCGTACCCGAATCCGGTACTTGGGTGCGGGAACCCGGGACGGGTTCGAGAACCCCACCCCCGGGTGCGGGTACCCATGCAACACAGTAAAATATAGCCGATATTTTGCCGATATTTTCAAAATATCGCGATATTTTGCCGATATTTTCCGATATTTGCCGATATTTTGAAAATATCGCGATATTTTCAAAACAGAAAATATCGCGATATTTTCTCGGCGATATATCGTTTTGCCGAAAATATCGCGATATTTCCGAATATCGCCGATATATCGCCGATATTATCAACAATGCTCTAAAGTACACAGAGGGCTTGGTGCTCTTGATTAAATACTAATTCCATACCCTTGTACATGACAAAATGCAATGGAAACATTGCACTCCATCGAATCCTGAATTCCTGAAAAATTGATCTAAAGACTGGAATAGTAAATTGATATAATTAAAACTCAAAAACAATGGAGTGATGAGTCTAAAAGTCACTCTAAAGTACACAGAGGGCTTGGTGGTCTTGAATAAATACCAATTCCATACCCTTGTACATGACAAAATGCAATGGAAACATTGCACTCGTTCGAATCCTGAATTCCTGAAAAACTGTTAAGTCTGCTGGATTTTGAGTGAGATCTAAAATTCTACTTTCTCGATATGAAATCCAATGAGGTCAGAACCACTCTCAAACATCCTGAGTCATTTCATGGTAATGTTAAAAATTTAAGTAAAAGGATGAAAATGAAAGATAAAGGAGAATTTCACTTTTACTTTAAGAATTTAACATTACCATGAATAGCATAGCATTAGTAGGGAAATATGGTCAAATACTACGTTTTCCTTGTCGTAAATCATTGTTTACAAGCAAATTTAAGGGGGGACGCATAGCCCTTTTTGAGGGGGCATCCCCCTTTTGGGGAGTCGCGTCCCCCACACTAGGGAAACGTCCCCCCTTGCGTCTCCCCAAAATGGGGACGTGGGGAAACGTTTCCCCAGACGTCCCCCCATCCCAAGTGCGTGGGGTGCGAGGGGTGCGCGCACCCGACCATGGGGGACGCGTCCCTGTGGAACACTGATCTATTCCCAAATGGAAGTTTCATTTTATTGGAGTGAAGCAAGCCACCAACCATGTCCATGATAGCCCTATTCTTCCGTGGTGTTACTACATTTTACTGTGGAGTGTAAGGAATAGTTCTTTAGCAAGATATGCCTTGAGATATGAGAAATTATTGGAAAGCATTGCCAATATATTCACCTGTACCATCAGTCTTGAGACATTGGATTTCGTCATTGCTTTGACTTTCCACAGAAGTTTTGTATTTTTAAAACTTTCCAGATATCTTATCTTTATATTTAATGGTGTATACCCAAAGAAAGAGGGAAAAGTCATTGATGAAGGTGAGGAAGTACTTAGTTTCCTCAGTAGAAGATGTAGCCACAGGTTCGTAGGAGAAGACTCCTGACGATGTTTTCCCATTACATAGACACTGTTGGGTGTTCAGTTCATGGAATGTTATCATCCATAATAAGATGATTCGTATGTTGCAAATTTCACTACTTTGGATGACCGTGATGTTGGTGCCATAGTATACTAGTCATTGGTTTTGACCACCATAGGAACACGCCCTTTTCTTTAAGAGGAAGGATTCTTCCTTGGCTTGTAGATATGATCAGATTCGTGATTGTTGAAGAATGTAACTAGTGTCGGTCTTCATAATTGTATTTAAGTCATGATGTAATGTATTTGGCAAAAAAAAGAAAAATAAATTTTATTATTAAAGAAATTGACTTATTAAAGCATGTGTTTCATGCTTGGGTCAATTGTTTATAGGTCAAAGTCTCCATTGTAGGCTTCTAGGGTCTATGTCAAGTGTCCTTGTCCATGTCACATTGTTAAAGGTCCTTCTTGGGATTTATTTGTCAAGATTTTTTTTTTTTTTTTTTATGTAAAATAGGTCAATTAGGTCTCCTCCCCCAAGTCGGCCTCAAAGAAGAAGTCGACCTAACTGAGGGGCAGAATCACCTATATAAAGGCAACAACTGAACCTCATTTGGAACATCAACTCATCAAGTTCGATCTGCAACTTGTCAGCAAGAAAAAAGTGCACAATTCAAGGAATAAGAAGGAAAAGTCTAGCGAAGAAAAAGGAGGTCATTATCTTGCAAAAGAAACCGAAATTTCTATCCTATCCCACACATACGAAGTTATGGAGTATTGTAGTGGGCCGAAATTCTGTAGAAGCTTGTAGGCCGAAAATATGAAGCTGGGCCGAAATTCTGGTGAAGTTGGGGCCAAAATTTCTCGGTTGATGCTGGGCTGTAGCTGTTGGACAAGAAGAGACTATTGAAGGTTGCTGTATCTTATTGGAACGCTGACTTGGTGGAGGAGGAAGGTCTTTGGTCTAAGGTCTTGGTCTATCTCATTTTGAATCTACTGAAGAAAGAGTTCTGACTGGGTTTTCCCCTATAAGGTGTTTTAGCCATGGTTATTGCATACATCTGGTGTCTTTGATCTTCGTGTTTTGCTTTTGGTAATTGCTTGATGATACTAAGATAAAAGAATAACATAAGAAAGATAATAGGAACTGAAAAATATCACAAGTAATTATCAACAAGAGAAAATCTGTCTGCCTTTCCGATTTTCTAACAGTGATGTTATTCAAAGGTAATCACTTTCAAATCATCACTCATGTCCTTTAGAACCCTCTGATCTGGCCATATCTCTACTTTTTAATTTGTATGCATAGTGTAGTAGATAGAAAGAAGATTTGGTTCAACACTTACAAGAAAATAATCTGTCTCAGTTAGTGAAATAATGATTTTATTTTTCCATCGTTTGTTTTATGCCACATTGATAGCAAGAGATAATATTTCAATGTAGTCAGGCCTGTAGTCACATTAGGGATCTGCAAATAATAAGAATGTTCTCATTTTAATAATTTTATTGTATTTAATCTTATGATATTTTCATTGTATGGGTGTTAAAGACATCATTTTGTTTCAGGAGATGCTATTTCTAAATATGTGACTTTATGTGGCCCTGTTGGTGATTATTTGTTGTTAAACCTGTGAAATGTTTTAGTGTGCATGAATTTTTTGATAATTTATAATGTTTAAATAAGCATTTATTTTTCTTGCTGTGTTGTAGGTGTTAATCTCCATGAATAAATGATTTAAATAACTTCTTCCTTGTATTTACAAGAAAAGGAACTGTCTTGCAGGAGAGATTCCTTTACAACAAAGAGCAGCTGCTGCCTCTTTACTGGGGAAGCTTGTTGGGCAGCCGATGCATGGGCCTCGGGTGGCCATAGCACTGGCCAGGTTTTTTCCAGATGGATTGGTTTCTGCAATAAGAGATGGACCTGGTGAAGCTGTTGTTACAGCTCTCGAGCAGACTTCAGAGACACCGGAACTAGTTTGGACACCAGCAATGGCGGCCTCTCTAGGAGCACAAATTGCAACCATGGCATCTGATCTTTATCATGAACAGATGAAAGGTCGGGTGGTAGACTGGGATCTTCCAGAGCATGCATCTGGTCAGGAGATGAAAGATGAGCCACAGGTTACTTCTTTAATCTTAAGACTAAGTTGCTACTGAAGGAAGAGAAAGTAGTGTTAGAGGATGTTATGCAATGAAGGGGAATAAATGGAAATGATTGTAATGGCTGAATAATGCTCTTTATGTCTTCTTTTCTTTGTTGATAGGTTGGTGGTGTTTATGTACGCTTGTTTCTGAAAGATCCAAAGTTCCCTTTGAGAAACCCTAAGAGATTCCTGGAAGGACTGTTGGACCAATATGTCTCAGCAGTTGCTGCTACTCATTACACAAAAGAGATGCAGCCTGCTGACCCAGAGCTCCCTTTGTTGCTGTCTGCAGCTCTTGTATCACTACTACGAGTTCATCCCGCTCTGGCAGACCATGTGGGATATCTTGGATATGTTCCAAAGCTGGTTGCAGCCATGGCATATGAAGGAAGGAGAGAAACAATGGCCTCTGAAGATGTGAAAACTGCGAATCACTGTCAACCTGGCGAGTTTTGGGAGCCTGAATATGGTGAAAGTAACTTAGGCAGCCAAACGTCACAGGAGCGTGTTCGACTTAGTTGTCTACGGGTTCTACATCAGCTTGCTGCGAGCACTACCTGTGCTGAAGCTATGGCAACAGCAAGCACAGGCACACCCCAGGTAATATGTGATATGGTTGGTTATCTTTTTCTCTAAGTGTGTGTTGTCATGATTTTAATTATTCAGTGATCTATCTCTGCAAGATTTAAGAAGAAATATCAAGTGGTGAAATGTGACAGTTGACTAATACCTTGTGACTTTCAACTGTGTATTGTATATTAAAGGGTTAATATATATACATTAAATGCTTCTTCTAAATCACTTTACCAAAAGCCCATTTGTGTTAACCTAGTACAGCATTTTTGTATGCCTGTGTCTTTGGATTTGGTAAACCTTCCCTTCCCCAACAAAACCTCCAAAAGAATTCCCTCAAAATGGCTGGTAAAATAGTTTAAAATTTTTGCCATCAGAATTAACTGTACATTCGCTCCACTGAAGACATCAGCTATGGATCACAACCAGTGTTGCAAATATCCCGATTTTATTGCGAAAATATCATAAAATCACGATTTTTTGGCCTAGCTGATTTCATCAGCTGAAAAAATCAGCAATTTTTTTCAAGGATGAAAAAATTGCGATTTGATGGAAAAATCATTATTTAAGTGAGTTTTTTGACCTTTTTTTTAAAACTTTTGTATTTTAAATTTTGCTGATGTTTGCCGATTTTTACTAATATTTTCCCAATTTTTACAATTTTTTGGTTTTCTGGACCCTTGATGATTTTATTCCAATGCCAATGTTTGCAACATTGATCACAACTAATGTTTGCATAATACTCAAAGGAAACCTTTTCTTGTACTGTAACATCCTAGGGATGCTATAAGTATGTAATGTTAGATGTTATTTTTGAGAGGGAGATGCATTCAAAAATAAAATTTCTATATTTTATTTCTCTCCACCTTCATTCACTTGTATGTGTATATGTATCACACAAACAAAGCTATTCAACAATGATGAACTCATGGGACTCTTGCTTGGGCAATTGTCACCTAGTCTTACAGTCAACCATCTGTTGATTTTTGTAGCTACAGTCGGTATTCTAGTTGGCCCTAAAAGGAAATCAAAAAGAAAAAAATTAAAATTAAAATTTTGAATTTATTTTGTCTCCAAGAGTCAAGTCGGCCCAGCCAAGGAGACAAACCTTTTGGGGCAACCTAAACCACTATATAAATGCGCTCGACCTCATCACTTGGAGGGAAGTTTCAGATCATCCAATAACATCTATTCTTCTGTACACACATGCAAAGGAGCTGAGGAAAGAGGCTGAGTTTTCTTGAAGAATAATCTTCTGTTCCAGCTGAGTTTATCTTATATTTGACGAGCGTTGACCAGCACTTCATCTCACACTTGTGGCCACAGTAGTTGACTGTTTGAGGAGGATGGAGGAGAAAGTATTGGCAGTGGTGGTGGTTTTAATGATCTTGAACTTGAGGAGGACTATCAATAGTGACGATATATGAGATTCTTCCATCTAAGGTTCTAATATTTACCCCATTTAGTCTTTGCCATTGGCATTCCCACCTATAATATTGGTGACTTAGTTTCTATCTAATACATTTTGATTTCAATGACATCAAATGACCTAATGAGAAAACTGCGATCTATCATTCTAACTTCTAAACTTATATTTTGTGATGTGTATTGAATATTTTAATTTGTTGTGCTTGACCACCATTGATGTTGTAACTAGTCGTATCAATATTTTGTAAATGATCTAGTTTATAAGAGAATTGAATTTTTATTTTTATATTTCATATTTTGTTTCTGCAATTTGTAATTTTTTTAATATGTACTCAATTTTTTAATATACATATATCTTTGATGAAAAAATATCTTTATTCTCCATATGAGGAATATACATGTTATGGTCATTGTGGGACTCTGAGACAACAAGGCTCAAAGCGATTACAAGGATATAGTCATTATGAGCTCTACATGTCACATACGGGAATTGTCCTTGAGTGGGGGGTTTAACAACATTTCCTATTTTTAAACAACATGCATTGTGTCCTTATGCCCTCTATCCCTCGGTAAAAGACATTTTAGCTTTGTAGTAGTGCTTTGGAATTCGAGGAAAATGGTTGGCTAGAATTCAAGACTATGACTTAGAGATTAGGGCCACCAAATTGGTAAAGGGGCAAGGGTTAGCCTAGATGCTAATTGAAGGAAATTGGTAAAAGGGCAAGGGTTAGCCTGGATGCTAATTGAAGGAAATTGGTAAAGAGGCAAGGGTTAGCTCGGATGCTAATTTAAGGAAATGAAGCCACTCTAGGAAGGGAAGAAGAGACTTTCCTTATGATCTCGATGTTGGAACAAGAGTCAGAACAACATGAGTGGTATGCTAATATCATTTACAACCTTAATAAATTTAAAAACTCTGGGCTCACATACTTTGATTCATTGTGACTCACCTAGAACACTAATTAATTACTAGCTAGTTTTTAAAATTGACAACTAGGGCCAAATTCCACCTTGGGAAAGCTCATTTTATGGAGATGATGATTGCATTAAATTCCTCTTTTTGAGAGGACCAAAATTGGCATAAAGATCATCCAATTTGGACAAGTGGAAGTGTGTTTTTTAATTTATGCCCACACATGAGCAAATTGCTCACGTCGGCCACATCATCATGTAGGCTCATGAAGCTCAATATACATGTCTCTTCACCCTCAACGACTTGTATAAATACAAGTGTCCTCTCACCTCATTTGGCATCATCATCACACACACATTCTTCTCTCTCCTCTCATTGGTTCAATCAACATTGGGTATTCTATCTCTCACACGTGTGGCAGAAGGAGGTCAAATTTTTGGACAGAATTGCAAGGCCGAAAATTTCAGGAGTTGATCAAGTTTGACCAGTGTTAACTAGGGACTCTTTGACCAGTTTTGATTGCGATTTTTGGAGGATTATTTCTCTTTCTCTAGGCCACATTACTGGGCACAAAATTCGATAATATCTGGGCACTTTGACCAATGTTGACTTCAGGGTTGACTGCAACTTTGATTGCAGAAAATAACAATTGATTTTCTCTCTCCTTGACTGAATTTTGAAGGATTATTTTGGGCTAACTTTGACCAACAAGGAAGGGAAAATTTGACTGAGGCTGACCGAGCTCAAGGAGGCAAGTTTGACAACTCATCTTTGACTTTTTGGTTAGGCCAATCTTTGACTGTAGTTGACTGCAAAATTGTCAATGCTATTTTGACTGTGATTTGGAAGTCAATTTTACTTTTGTACTCTCTCTCTGCTGAACATTTGATATAATAATAAGAAGAATTGATCAAAGGGTTTTCCCCACATTGGGGTTTTTCCATGGCATCCACCAAATCTAATGTCCTATTGTCTTGTACATTTTTGTTTCATGTTCTATCTACTTTTACTGTCAATGTGATTAATGGTTAATGTGATCGCTATTGGAAAACTAAATTGGAAATTGTCATTGGGCCACTAAAGGAACATTGAAGTAATTGTGTTAAGCATAGAACATACCATTGTTAACTAAAATTAACATGGTATCAAAGGTCAGTTGAAAACAAAGCCCAAATAAGAGCGAGAAAACAATCACTAAGAGAGATCTGTTGGACAAGACTATTGGACTGACTACTACATCTTACTTCAAATCTGAGGATAAGCTTAAGGAAAAATTTGACTATCATGCATGGAAGATGACTTTGGACTTGACTTTGGAAGAGCATGATGCCATGGGCTATGTGAAGGGAAGAGTGGTGGAGCCTCCAAATGCACCTGCTGCTGCAAACACAAAATACAAGAAAGGCAAGGTCAAAACTAAGAGAATTATCATAGCCTCCATTCAAAAGCATTTGGTTGCCTATATTTCTGATTTGGGAACATCTAAGGTGATGTATGATAAGCTAGTTGGGATGTTCAAAGTGAACAATGCAAGTCAAATCCTCTTTCTCAAAAACAAGTTGATTGACATCAAGATGGATAAAGGGGAGTCTATCCAATCCTACTTCATGAGGATTACACAAATCAAGAATGACCTTCTATCTATTGGAGAAGGTATTGTTGATAGGGAGCTCACGCTTATTAGACTTGGAGGTCTTCCAAGATCATGGGATGTGTTTAATAACACCATTCTCAACAATGACAGGATACCTAGTTTCGATGAATTATTGGCTCAATGCACTCAAGAAGGGACAAGGATGATGGAGAGAGACAATGTTATGAATATAATTCATAACAACTAGATAAATAAAATAAATATAAATATTAAATAATTAAATATTAATTAGGTTAAATAGTCATTAAATTAGGTGAAAAGGCATGTCTAAAAGACATGCCCATTCATGAAAGGTCACCTGCTGAGGTATAAAAGGAGGGTCCTAGTTGTAATCTTATATCATCTTATACACTTGTATTTATTATTATTACAAATACCTGTGTGTATTTTTACACTCAAGTCTACAAGCTATCACTCTTCTTGTTTCAGTCATAGTTTTTATGCTTACAGTGGTATCAGAGCCATGTCACACGATATAATCATACGGGCCTTTGAACGTAGTTCGCCGCACAATGTGCCATTACGTTCACATCCTGATTACGTTGAACAGTTTAATAAAATTCAAGATGCATTTCAACGTTTAGAAAAATCATGTGCCAAAGCTACAACATGTTTTAAGGAGACTTGTGAAGAAATTTATAATAAGGAATCTTCTCCCGTGCATAATCAGAAATCTGTTGCAAGTGATGTCATTATGACAGATGGGGATATAAGAAATCCGACTGAAGGTAACACACAAGAAAAGGGTGTAGCTAACCAAGAGGACCAAAAGGATAATAAGGAATCTTCTCCTGTGAATAATCAGAAATCTATTGAAAGTGATGCCGATATGACATATGGGGATATAAGAAATCATATTCCTTATCAAACAAATCCCCAATTAGGTGGTTCAGTTGGAACTCGTCTATCAACTTATATGCTTGCTCCATCAACAAGTCAGTATATTCCCCAACAGACCAATATGGCTGTCACAATCACTCACCCTGAGACTCATGAAGAGCTGAAGTTTGGTCCAAAAGGTATGAAGTCAGATTCACAAACAGACGATAGTGTTGTGTCATCAATTAAAGATTCCATTCCTCCATCAGCAGTACTGCCTACATATAGACCTCCACTTTCAGGTTTTGTTTCTTTAAGTGATTCACGCCCAATGAATTTCTACTCATCGATGCCAGCTAGGTCATATAGTAACATTTCATCTACTTTTCATCAACCTTTAAAGACAAAAACCAACATATCAAATGATTCACGCCCCTTAACAGGACAAAGTAAACTGGCTACGATCCATTCCGTTGAGGTGTTGGATATATTGAAACCATTCCCACAGGCTTCAGAAACCACTCGAGCTCCAGTTCAAGTTCTTGATGGAAAGACAAACTCCTTGCGAGAAACTCTTGGTAATGAATCAAGCTCTCTTGTAGTTGCAGTTTTCACTAGTGAAGATAATTGTAGTTTAAAGTTTTCAATCCGTCCTCCATCTGAAGTATCTGCTATAGATAAAGCAGTAGATGGAATTAAACTCTCGCCAGTGAACATGACTGCTGTGACAGCATGTGTTCTCTCTGATGGTATGGTTTCAAATAGTTCTGTTGTTTCTGCACTTGATTCTGGATTAAATCATCATACTAGTAAAAAGCAGAAAAGTATATCTAAAAAACAAGAAGGTCTTTTCTTGGGCACAACAATTGTGGTGCACTCAATAAGTGAATACAGATGTGGTTTGGATGATCTCACATTATTTTTGTTACAACAGGTAGCAAGCCAAATCTTGCATTGGTTGCATGAAGAGGTAAAAGTGTATAAAGAGAAGGTGAGCAGAGATTTTTTGGGACTATCAATTGAAGTGGACAAGAGTTTCACAATTACTTTAGTTGCCAACATTGATGTACAGGAGTATAATATAAATTGGTTGCTGGTTGTAAAAGATATTTTCCCATAGCATGTGACAACAAACTGTGAAAATACCAACGATGCGGTGGATGATGGAGTAGGAATATATATAGGTACAAGTGGCAAAAACATACAACACGTCTGCCCTGTGGCCAGTTCCCCGCTACCTCCAACAGCGTCGTTCCTCCAGCGTTTGGGACTTTTCAACAATAAGAACAGTTCAGGCTCTCAGAGTGGGGGCAACAACCAATATAGCAGGAACCTGGAAATTTTGAGGAGTATAATAACCTCTTTTCCACCAGTTGCAGAGATGAGATTGTGTGCGAATGAAGTTGAGCTGAAGGCCAAGCTAGCCATCTCATGGTTGTCAGCGGCCTTCAAATCCGTTCAGGTGTGGGCAGACAAACATTTTGGGAAGGAAGCCTGGCAGCTTCCCTACAATGTTCTCCAATTCATCTTGTACACCAACAGACTATCACCGATATTCATATCCCAGGACGAAGAATTTTTTTTAAAAGATGTTGATACATGTCTGAATTGGAAGTGTTACCAGTTTGCAGTGGTGCAAGATTCTCCTAAAAGGGAGGCACACCTCGAATCCTTGAGGACAACTAAACTGCCTGCAAGTACTCATGGAAGTTGTTCATGGTATCCCAATATTCTCAAGAAGCTTAAATCCTCGAGAAGCAAGCCACAGTATTGTTCGGAATTCTTATTTCATGGAAGTCCACAGAACCTACATTGCTACGACACGAGGAGGAAGTCAGCAGATGATCACGTCGGTTCAAATAGTTTTGACATCGTTCCACTGTTCCGCCAGCAAAACCGTAAACAGTGGGCACTATCCCCATTATCCGACTGCCACCATGCTACCTGTTTCGCTGCCCTTCATCCACTTGTGCTTGACTGCCATACAATGTTGGCTACAGACTGGGTCATTGTCGAAGGACGTATCATCCTGCTGGTCAACTATCGGTGTTCTATTGTCCACGCCATCACATTCCGACAGAAAGCCAGTCAACTCGGCCAAGCTTAAACGTAGGAATCCATTAGGACCCATGCGGTGTGACAATTCGTTACAACTGTTCGATTTCTTTAGGTCTATTTTATATATATATATATATATATATATATATATACATATATAACCAGTGTTCCACGGGGACGCGTCCCCCAGGGTCGGGTGTGCGCACCCCTCGCACCCCACGCACCCGGGACGGGGAGTCTCTTGGGGGTGCGTTTCCCCACGCACCCTTTTTGGGGAGTCTTGGGGAGACGCAAGGGGGTGCGTTTCCCCAGTGTGGGAGTCTAGACTCCCCAAGACTCCCCAAAAAGGGTGCTTCTGGGCGTCCCCCTTCAGTATGGGAGTCTAGACTCCCCAAAAAGGGTGCGCCTGGGCGTCCCCCTTTAAATTTGTCTAATAAGACTTAAAAATTCAAATTCAAAATCAAAAATTCAAAACTCAAAACCATTAAATTTTATTTTTTTTAAACTAAATAACTAAAACTTAAAAGTCTAAAAAAAAATTAAAATTAAAACTAAATAATTAAAACTTAAAAGCCTAAACCTTAAAGTTAAAAGCTCATTTCATTTCAACCCAAAGTCATTTCCATTTCACTCTTAACTATTTTTGAGTTTGAACTTTGAAACTTTTAGTTATATAGATTTAGTGTTCAAACTTTGAAAATATACTAGTATCTTTTGCTTTCAATTTAGATTCTAGAATGATGGATGATGAATTTAGTTTTTAAACCAATGTAGATTGTAGAATGATGAACCATTGAATGATGAATGATATCGATCAATGTATTTGAATATTTTATTATTGATTTTTATTTTTGCTTTTCGAATCTCATGGTATGTATGAATAATAATTAATTCAATAATGAGACTTGTCACTTGAGTATGTCATATGAATGATGTATGTATCAAAATGAATGATGAGGATGGATCAATGATTCAAATTTCAATTGTCTATTTAATATTTTTATGCTTTCATTATTGAACAGTGAACAATGAATATGAACTTGAAATATATATATATATATATATATATATATATATATATATATATATACATATACATATACACCTCGACGACTCCCCGCACCCCCGAAATTTCCCTAAAATTTGAGGGTACTCCCACACGTCCCCCCTGTGCGTCTCCCCGCACCCGCGTCTCCCCGCACCGGAGTCTTGGTGGAACATTGTATATAACATAACTATAGTTACAATAAAAATATATATCATCATTATATAATACATATAGTTACATAATTAAATTATAACAAAAAAAAAATAAAAATTTGAAGTTATAAAAATAAATAAATGTCAGTGAAGAAAACAAAAATATATTATTTAAAAAAATTAGACTTGTTAAAAAAATAAAAAATTATTATTATTAAAAAAATAAAAAAAATCCAAGGAAATAATATTGATAAGCTACATGATGAATCGATGACCAAATTGTACACATTGAGATGACAGACACTAAGTGAAGAAAATCCCCAGCATTAAAGCTTTTGAGGACAAAGCTTCTGAAGGGAGAGGCTATGTTATGAATATAATTCATAGCAATTAGATAAATAAAATAAATATAAATATTAAATAATTAAATATTAGTTAGGTTAAATAGTCATTAAATTAGGTGAAAAAGCATGTCTAAAAGACATGCCCATTCACGAAAGGTCACCTGCTGAGGTATAAAAGTAGGGTCCTCGTTGTAATCCTATATCATCTTATACAATTTTATATATTAATAAATTATTATTACAAATACCTGTGTATTTTTACACTCAAGTCTACAAGCTACCAGTCTTCTTGTTTTAGCCATAGTTTTTATGCTTATAGACAAGCCCTCAAATGGAAGTGAACCCATTGCCTTCTCCGCTCACACTAAGAGGAAGAATAATGTTGGTCCAAGAAGACAAGGTCAAGGGTTCAAGCAAGGATTCAAAGAAGGAAAAAAATGAAGGTGCTACAATTGCAACAGGTTTGGCCATTATGCTAGAGAGTGTCCTCATAAGAAGGATACTCCAAGGGATGGTGACAACAACAATCACAACGATTTCAAAGGCAATGACAATCAAAGGAATAACATGTTCAACAATAAAGGAAAGAGGAATGCTCCTGCTGCTCAATATGGAAATGGTCGACCTCCCAAAAGGACGATAAATTCCAGGTATGAGGAAAGTAATGTTGTAGGAAAACAAAAGGAATTTTATATTATTTCTGCTCTATCTACTGTTTCTCCTCCAGATACTTTGGATCATTGGTTGATTGATAGTGGAGCCTCAAGGCACTTCACTAGGTACAAGGAGGCCCTCTCAAATTTGATTGAAAAGAAGACTAATTTGGAAATCATACTTGGAGATAATGCTACCTATCCCGTGAAACGAATAGGTACTGTCACTCTTCACCTGAATCAAGGTCAAACCATTCATCTACAAAAAGTGTTGTATATGCGCGATTTCAAGAAGAACCTGGTTTCTATTTTTGCAATGGAAGATAAAGGTTTCAAGGTAGCATTCATTGATGGAAAGGTATGTATTTGGCAAAGAAACCCTAAAGATGCATTTTCACTTGGATGGTCTCTATCAAGTTGGAGGAAGTCCTTTGGGAGACTTGACTTGTGATACTTCTCTTCAATTTGAATTATGGCACCAAATATTTTCTCACCTTCATTACAAAGCCCGAATTAAACGTGAATGATGAAGGAATTTGTCAGGGTTGTGCATCTAAGAAACTTAAAAGGGACCATTCCCTTCTAGTGAAAGCCAAACTGCCGATATTCTTCAGTTGGTTCACTCTAAACTATCTGGTATGTTGCCCATAACATCATTGGGAGGATACTTATACTATGCAATCTTTGTGGATGACTTCTCACGCAAGACATGGTTCTATTTCTTGAGGAAGAAGGATAAAGTGTTCAAATGGTTCTGTTCTTTCAAAACATTGGTGGAAAATTAAACAAGGAAGAAAATTAAGATATTGAGAACCGACAATGGAACCGAATATGAATCAAATGAATTCAATGACTTTTGCAAAGAGGTTTGCATTAAGAGGGAGACAACTATTACATACACTCCTGAGAAAAGTGGTGTTGCTGAAAGGAAAAACCGAACAATCATGGAAGCCACCCGTGCCATGCTCCATGGTCAAGGTCTACTGAAGTTCTTATGGGGAGAAGTTGGCAACACTGCTATGTATGTTCAAAATAGGAGCCTGCATCAAGCACTGGATTTTAAGAGACCGAGGAAGTTTTCACTGGTAAGAAACCTGATGTTTATCATTTTAGAATATTTGGTTGTCCCATATATTTTCATGTGCCTAAAGAGAAAAGAAACAAGTTAGAAGCATCTGGGAAGAAAGGTATATTTGTGGGCTATAGTTAGAATTCAAAGGCATATAGAATCTATGTTCCTAGATAAAGAGATGTGGAAATCAGCCATGATGTCACCTTCAATGAGGACACTACCCTTGGGAAAGCCAAAGATCTCCCCATTCCAAGGAAGGATAATGATGATGCTGTTGAAAAAGAGGATGAACCTCCGACAGATGAGCCTATGCCCGATGGATCCTATTGATCCACCACCTGGTAATCCCTCTACCTCAAGGAAAAGACCTTTGTAGCTCAAAGATATTCTCGAAGATGTTGAATGACATATTGCTCCAAGACGGACATTCCATGAAAGCAAGAAGTCGAATAGGTATCAAGGTTACTTAGTTGCTATGAGTACTATTGTTCAATCTGAGCCATGTATGTTCGAAGAAGCCATAAAACACCAAGTCTGGAAGGATGCGATGAATGAGAAATATGAATCTATCATGAAAAATGATGTTTGGGATGTGGTGCCTAGACCAAAGGACAAGTCCATAGTCACCTCAAAATGGCTATACAAAATCAAACATGGAGCTGATGGGAGTGCTAAAAAATATAAGGCCAGGTTTGTTGCTTGAGGCTTCTCTCAAAAGGAAGGAGTGGACTATGACGAGATATTTGCACCAGTTTCCCGATATACCACTATCCGATCGATTATTGCTCTCGTTGCCTCTCAAGGATGGAGCCTACATCAAATGGATGTTAAGACTGCTTTCTTGCATGGCTCACTTAAGGAGGAAGTCTACCTGGAACAACTTTAGGGGTCCGAAGTACAAGATCGAAGGACACACATATGCAGGTTGAAGAAATCCCTCTATGGGTTGAAGAAAGCCCTCTATGGGTTGAAGAAAACCCTCTATGGGTTGAAGCAAGCCCCTAGGGCTTGGTATGAGAGGATTGATAACTATCTTATGAAGTTGGCATTTATGAGGAGCGATGCTGATCCTAACCTATAATTCAAGGTTGAAAAGGACATGCATCTCATTTTGATCCCTTATGTAGATGATCTCTTTTTGACAGGTGCAGACCCTCTCATTTATCAATGCAAGAGGGAGTTGGCTTCTGAGTTCGAGATGAAGGACCTAGGTCTGATGCACTACTTCTTAAGCCTAGAGGTTTGGCAAAAGCCAGGTGAGATTTTCCTTTCTCAAGGAAAATACATTGTGAAGCTGTTTGAGAGATGTGGGATAGTGGATTGCAAGTTTGTGTCTACTCCAGTGGAACTCAACTTCAAGAAGCCATATGGCAGTGCTGTCAGGACCGGATTAGCAAACCCTTTTGAATATAGACAATTTGTGGGGGCCCTGATTTCTTGGTAAATTCCCGTCTAGACATATGCTTTGTTGTGAATACATTGAGTCAATTTATGGTCGAGTCTCATCACATACATTGGATTGTTGCTAAGAATCTTTTAAGATATCTTCGTGGCACAATCAAATATGGACTGAGATTCACTATCGGGAATTTGAGGCTACATCGATATATCGATGCTGATTGGGCTGGCAGTGTGGTGGATCGTAAGAGCACGTCTAGATGTTGCTTCTCATTGGTGTCTGCTTCAATTTCTTGGATGAGCAGGAAGCAGAAATCGGTTGCTCTAAGCACCACCGATGCCGAATACATTGCTGCTAGTATGACCTGTTGTGAAGCTTTTTGGTTGAGGAAGCTCTTTAGTGAGCTATTTGAGCATGTGTTGGATACTATCGTGATCTACTATGACAACAAAAGTGGGATTCGCCTTTCAGAGAATCTCGTGTTCCATGACCGCTCCAAGCACATTTATATCAGGTACCACTTTATCTGGGATATGGTACAATGGGGAGCAATAAGGCTCCAACACATCAGGACCGAGGAGCTTGGGGCTTGGGGTACTTCTTGGAGCTATGAGCGACCATAGGGTGAGTGGTTCACCTTCCCCCATTGGTGCGCTATGTACAGGGTGAGTGGTTCACCTTCCCTTGTGATACCACATGATGGTTGACATGTGTGGTTCACCTTCCCCTATGATTGATGACTCGTGTGTAGGGTGGGTGGTTCACCTTCCCCTACGATTGATGACACGTGTGGAGGGTGAGTGGTTCACCTTCCCCTACGATTGACATGCATAGGATGAGTGGTTCACCTTCTCCTATGGCATATGAGCAGGATGAGTGGTTCACCTTCTCTTGCTGATTCCCCAACATACATGCTACCCATGTAGTCCGACACTAATGGGAAGTACCTCTCATCTGGCCAATGAGTTGGTAAAAGTGGATAGAGACCATATCATTACTGATGGACGCATTGTGTATGGTCGTACTCCCTATGTCTAGGATGTATGGAACTTATTCTGGGATCAAATCTGATTGTGGTTTTACCTTTGGACTGACTTTTGTTAGTGGAGAGTGGTAAGGTCTTGTGACTCTCTCTCAATTGATTCTTCTTCATTATTCATATCAGTGTTCAGCAGAGCAGAGATGAGATGCGATGCAAAGATGGTTCATGACAAGAGGATGGCATGATGATGGATGATGATGGATGGATTAGCAAGTGGAATTCTCCCTAGTTGAGAGGGAGTGTTAAAATTGACAACTAGGGCCAAATTTCACCCTGGGACAACTCATTTGGTGGAGATGATGATTGCATTAAATTCCTCTTTTAGAGAGGACCAAAATTGACATAAAGATCATCCAATTTGGACAAGTAGAAGTGTGTTTTTGAATTTATGCCCACACATGTACAAATTGTTCAGGTCGGCCACACCATCATGTAGGCTCATGAAGCCCAATAGACATGTCTCTTCACCCTCAACGACTTTTATAAATACAAGTATCCTCTCACCTCATTTGGCATCATCATCACACACACATTCTTCTCTCCTTCTCTCATTGGTTCATACAACATTGGGCATTCTATCTCTCTCACACATGTGGAACAAGTAGGCTGAATTTCTGGACAAAATTACAGGGCCAAAATTTTTAGGAGGTGACCAAGTTTGACCAACGTTGACGAGGGACGCCTTGACCAGTTTTGACTGCGAGTTTTCGAGGATTATTTTTGTTTCTCTAGGCCGCATTACTGGGCATAGAAGTCGAGAATATATGGGCACTTTGACTAGCGTTGACTTCAGGGTTGACTGCAACTTTGACCGCAGAAAATTACAACCAATTTTCTCTCTCCTTTGATCGAATTCAGAAGGATTGTTTTGGGCTGACTTTGACCAATAGGGAAGGCCGAATTTGACTGAGGTTGACCGAGCTCAAGGAGGCAAGTTTGATAGTTGTGTTGACCATCTTTGGCTTTCTGGTTAGGGCCGAGTTTGACTACAGAATTGTCAGGGCCGTTTTGACTGTGATTTGGAAGTCAATTTTACTTTTATACTTTCTCTCTCTTTTGAGAATTTGATACAATAATAAGAAGAATTGATCAAAGGGTTTTCCCCACATGGGGTTTTTCCCCGACATTTGCCAAATTTGGTGTCCTCTTGTCTTGGCTTGTTTTCTACATTTTTGTTTCATGTTCTATCTACTTTTACTGTCAATGTGATTAATGGTTAATGTGATTGCTACTGGAAATTGTCATTGGGCTACTATAGGAACATTGAAGTAATTGTCCTAAGCATAGAACATACCATTATTAACTAAAATTAACACTGGTCTAAAATTCTAGGAACAATTTTTTTGGAAGTAACTCAAGGGCTACAAACATGAAGATTTGTAGAATTGTTCTGAGAAAATTGAAGATACAAAATTAGCCTAAGACTTGTAGGGTAAATCAACCAAAGGTAACAACAAAACTATTCTTTTATGGCTTCATAGGATTAACCCCACTGAAATCAGGAATAATTAAAATAAGCCTAGATCTTTTTGGCCATTCTGTTGAAAGTAACATAGGCAAATGTGTTGCAGCTTGTGGAACACATCAGTTAGATTATTAACATGAACAATATTGTAGGAAATGAAATAAGACAAAAGAAATCAAAGAATTAGATCTTTAAAATATATTTTTTGGTAAAATTTAAATATTTTATGTACTTTTCATAAACTAAGTCACTAAATTCAAACTGGCCCAAGTCATGGCTGACTCTGAGTTGAGTCTGAATTCCCTTGACTGAATATGAGTTTTGAAACTTTGGTTCATGGTACCATCAAAGAGTATTGTATTGCACTTCAATGAAATAAAAATTGCTCAGGGCAAAGGTTTTGGTTACTAACATGGGCTCTGTTGCCTTAAAATATAGCATGTCCAATGAGAGGACTCACCAGGAAAGGGCTATAACCTATGCCAACAATGAGGAAGGGTTGCCATTGTCACCTCAAAAACCTTCTACCTATTGTTTAGTGGGATTTCAACTAGAAGGGAGGCTTCTCTATGCCACCTACTAGGTATTATAATACTATGGCTCAAGGTTACTAATTTTGGAGGTCTAAAGATAGGTTATGGGCTTGGCAAGGCTTAAGAAGAGCAAGATGATTTTGACTACGATTCAAGCTCTGAATAATTAGACCTATGACAAGGTTGGCATAAGTTAGGGTTTGATTGATGTTCGTTGTTAGGGCATGCAATGACATATAACAACCTTAGAAAATTTGTTAAAATGATCTTCAATGAGAAGGGAAGCAAGGATTTCCCATAGAGAGTAGGGCTAATGCAAACACGAGGGATTTAAGGCTCTTAGGTTTGTGCAAAAGCAATAAATAGGGATGATGCCAACACTATTAAGGCATGCAAGACGATATATGATGCTAGATTTTGTTTTATTATGGTTTACACAAATTGTCCTATAATTAAGAGCCACTCCCATGCAATTAAATCACACTTCACACAAATATTCTTTTAAAACCCTAGTGGTTATGATAGTCATCTAGGAGAAAAAGGGTTAAGGGAAATTTTATTTGATTTTAAGGTGATCAACATGTTGAGGATTCAATAGAGCAGCAAGTATGTTAATTCTCTTTTCTTGATAACTGTTTGTGTTACCTTTTTCTTTATTAGCTTTGTTCCTTATATTATAGTGTGAGATACATCAAACAACTACCAAAACAATAAAAATAGTGACACAGTATATAAGCTGTGAGTTAGGGCCAAAACCCCTCCTCTTGAGGGGAAAACCCTTAAATCTCTTCTCTTCTTATAGATCTTTCAATTGACGAATACCATGACCTAGTGACTCAGACAAATACCCTCCAAGATCAAGATCAACTCGGCCTCCCACTACAAGGACTTCGACCTCTTATTGTAGATCCGAAATTTTGTCTTCCGGCAATTGCTGCTACTCCTCTTAGAGACTTCGATCTCCTTCGTATAGCCTTCTCTTCCCTTCGGTTGCCTTTTCTTGAGATTTAGGGCTAGTGAGACACCCTAAGTGACCTTTGCTTGCCTTCCCTTCTCTCTTTCTTCCAAGATCGAACTAGAGATAGTTCCAGTGTATAAACCCTAACTTCGTCTTTCACAAGAGAGAGAGAGAACTAGCCCAAGCTCTTCAACTTCTTTAACTTCCTCTTCGTACCTTCTTCTTTGACCTTTCTTCTTCCTCTCCTTCGCATAGAATGAGATGAGTGAGTGTGTCTAGTGGAGGTCGATTTCATCTCTCTATATAGGCTCCTTTCAAGGGTAGACGTGGCTCTTCATGTAGGTCAACTTGACAGCTTCTAGGCTGACTTGATCTTGGAGGTATTTCGACGCTTTAAAGACAAAATAAATTTTCTTTGCAAGATACAATATGCCCATAGGGTCTTCAATATATTACAATGACTCTTAAATCTAGGACAAACCCTAAAAGCACTCAATGGGTGCTTGACCTATAAAATAAAAGAACTTGAGCATGAAACTCATGCTCCAATAATAATAATTTCTTTTCATTTATTATTTACAAGAGTACATTTCATACTTATGAAGACTGAACCTAGTTACACATTTTTCAACACAACACACTCTAGCGAATAGTGCCTTATCCTACAATGGGAAATGGAGTCTCAAGGGAATTAATTGCAAAGCAAGGACCTTGTTGAAGTAAGGGGTGATGCACTAGGGCATCCACTTGTAAAACTCTAGCTACTATTCTTGTGAGGGGAGAAATTAATTATAAGGTCTTAACACTAGGAGGTCCCTTATAGCTATGAAGAAGATAAATCCACATGCAAGAATGAAGCAAAGTTCTACTAGTAATGAGCATTTAGTCATGAAGCAACAGAAACCCTGCTTAAAACATTTAAAGCATGCAAAAGATTAAAAATCGGTAATAAACATAAATATTATTCCTCAATATCTCTTCTTTCAATCCCAAAATAGTGTTTCCAAGCCAAAATTCACATCTAAGACAAATTTCATCCACAAAAGATCACATTATGCCCAAGTGGTGAAAACGACAACTAACTTGTACTCTTCTATGAGAGGCCAAATTCACATGCCTGATGATGAAAACAGAGGTGAGGAGGCAGCTCTATTTATTTAAGCCTTCCTCCACTCACTTTACAAATAAAATTAACTAAAGGCCCTAAAGACAAGTTGACTTTTGAATGTTCCACAAGAAAGACGTTACAAACCAACCTCAACCCAAAAACAAGAAAAATATGCCATAAAAGCCCACACGTGCAAGAATAAATGCTCCAATAGTGCGACATAACTCAATGTTGGAGGAACTGTCCTCCCTGATTGCTTAGAGACCAGAGCCGTAAACTCTATAGATCTGTGCTTGAACTTTGAATAGAATCGTGAACAGAACCGTGTAGATTTGTGCCCAAATTGTGGATGGAATTGTGAATCAAACTGTGGATGGAACCATACTTCACTCAGATAAACGTGATTTTTGGACCCGTGGGAATCGTGAATGTTTCATGCATGATTTTGCCGGCCAAAACACAATTTCAACACGGTTCCAAGATGCTTCCTACATGTTTCCGGATGGCACGGACATGGGTTCAGGTGGTTTATGTGGGGTCTAGGGTGAGTTTAGGGAAAGGGAGGATGAGGTTAAAAGGCCTCTATGATATGCTCAAAAAATTGATGTTTATTTTTAATTGCTAGAAACTAGATCGCTGATGCTTGAATAATTAATCATGGATATACTATGGATGCCATATCTATCTTGATTTATGTAGAATTATGCATGTTTTCTTATCTTCTGCAACTAAATTGGTATTCTAGATGTTCTTTTTAAATATAAATGCAATGTGTGTGCACACACACACACACACGAATATATATATATATATATATATATATATATATATATATATATATATATATATATATATATAATTCGTGTGTATGTATGCATATATATTTATGTATATGTGTGTGTATATATATATATATACACACACTCATGTACACACATACACATATATATAATAGAAACTTTTGAGATGCTTCGCTTCCGAAGATTTTTCGAAAATCACGCTTTTGACGCTTCGCTTCCAAAAAACGTCCTTGCTTTGTCCTCACTTTGCGCAACATTGATGTCGCCCTCGAAATGAGCTCAATAAGCCCTCAAAATGTGAGTTAAGGGCTAAAAGGTGCTCTGTGCTCCAAGATATGCTCAAGGCTCATGTACTAGTCATCAAAAGTATCTCCATGCTAAGACGTAATGCGCAAAAGGTTCCTTATGTCACCCTCACAAGAGAAAAAGGGGTGGTGTGGCATCATATCTCTCGAGCGTTGGGGCTCCAACATGATGTGCAAGCCCTCCCTAGTCATGTGAAGGATGATCCTCATGATCTAGGTTTTGGATCAAGTGATGCTAATCAAACAGTGTCAAGACCATCTTGAGGCATCATGGGTCCATTGGGTACATCATCAATATCTTCAACCTTAAGCGTCATGAGATCAACATTTCAACATCTAGGGGTTCCTACGCGTGTCAACCATCACGTGGAAGCAACAAATGGCCCAACGCTTTATTCTAGGTAGGCAATGTTGCTCCATGAAAGTCAATCTTTTTGTTTGCTTTGAATAGCGCAGCTGCTACTGCTCTATTGAGGAGGTTGGGCAATCACCTCTAGAAGCGTCTATTGCTGTGATGTGGACTACCTAAGAAACCCTCCTCAATATCAAGTGTAAATAAATCAATCATTAGGTAACTAAGACCATAGATGCATCATAGTGGACCATATTTAAAGTTAGGGGCACAACCAATACTTCACACAAAGATCACCATCAAATATCTAACTAGAGCAAGTCCTGTATGGGTGTTCATTCTGTTATGTTCGGGAGGGCTAGGTGGATAACCCTAGTAGGTGTTTCCAATCCCCAAGGGAAGGTGATAGGTCCCAGGTCAACGCATCAATCCATAGGTGTAAGTGGAGATGGTGGTAATGGGGTGGGCAAGACTTTGGGACCAAGTGCGATAGCCAGGTGACCAATGAATGGTGGTCCACCATGTTGAGTGTATAGATGTACGGAGGGAGCAATTGTGGAGGCATGTGTTACCCCTTTTCTCGACCTGTTTTTTCCACCCCTCTGGTGCACCTTTTACTTCTTTATGATAATGCTTTGATATGGTGCATAGCTTAAGAGCCCAAGCTTGCATTTGAGAGATTTAGCATTTATTACCCCTTAATATGAAGCAATTTATTGCTCATTAGGGTTGAGACAATACAAGGGTTCCTTTTTATGTGTGGAGCATCAAGTGCTCTAGGAACTGGGTGATGGCTAATGAGGGGGTAGAGCTCATGCTAGGCTTTTTCCCACGTGCTAATTTTAGTCCTAGCCATCTTTCACATTTTTTTTCTTTTATTTTTACTGTTATGAACATAAATTATGTTAAAATAAATAAAAACAGATAATAAATAATAATCATATTAATATGAAAATAATAATAAATAATAAGTAAATTAACTAATGATTAGTTAGTTAATTATGAAAAAACATGTCTTAGAGACATGCCTGTTCGTGAAAGGGTACTTACCTGGCTATATATACAGGACCCTCATTCTCATTTGTACTCATCCTATATTCATTCTTTTATACAATATACAATTTACAATCACTGTCCTACGATGGATGTCTTTGTATACGAAGTATTTTAATATTTCCGCTACATATATGACTTACTTTTGGTTGTTACACTTACTTTCTCTATTTTATCATTCTTTTAGCTGCACGAACCTCCAACACAATGTTTTTCGGGGCAGATCCAAGGATGAGGATGAACGAGTACCAATCCCCATGACCAATGACCACCTAATGGAAGAATGGATTTGAGATAGAGGGAATGATGGGAAGTTGCAAGTATGGAATATCACAAGCACACTACTTCAATCAGAGCCTTTGTAATAGTGTCCTTCCTATAACCTTAAGGCCTCAGAGGAGGTCTCATTGTACTAGGATCAAAGACTAACCACCCGAGTGAAGTGAGGGAACAAGAATATGGTCAAGATCGGCCAATTATCTGTATGACCCTTGATTCATATTAACATGCCCCAAAACAATAAGCAAAAGCACATGATTGCAAAATGGTAAAAGTATCTGCTGATGGATGACCCACCTTCCTTCAAGGATGAATGCTGGATGGGAGCAAAAGATCTGACAGGAGCATATGTATGTGGAGGGTCCATGACATCATGTCAAGTGCTGATCAATAGAGCTGCTGGCTGGTTGGTTGTCCAAGAAGGAGGTAAAATTCTCCTATGGGTTACCCACTTTTTGGTGGGTAACAGGTCCAATGACTGTTAAAGTAATCATGAGAGGACTTTCCTCTCTGGGCGGGAAGTTGTAGATATGTTTCAAGATTTAACATTGACTCTTTGTTATTCCTATTGCGGAAGCCTTCTCCGTAGTTCATTATAACAGTAAAGGAGTAAATTATCTTTGTTTATTTCTGGTTGATAAGGGATATAATTGTATTTCTACACATTTGTGTGTGGAAAGTAATAGTATATGTCTCTGTGATCAGAGGCAAGTGAGCCATAATGGCCTATGGATGGTATTCTGTTATAATTCTTTTGTGTCAGTTCCTGCAAAAAAATTACGAAGGCATAATTCAATTCATTGAACAGCCCCTTTTTAGACATCTTGGCCAGTATAATTGCAAAATAAGTTCTCTATTAATTTGATAGCATGTTTAAAGCTTATGTGACCTTTTTCTCTTATGTAGAATTGTTTAGATGGTTTTAAATGTTTGATTTTTGACAGTGATATTGCAATTTGCCGAGATCACCCTCTCTGAATATTTTGGGGACTGATTACTTTGTGCAATAAAGTTGACTTCATTACAACATTATAGCATTTGAACTGTTTTTTTCGATAAGTCATTATGTTTTGATGTATGTGACTGTTGACAGGTTGTTCCATTGCTAATGAAAGCAATAGGATGGCAAGGAGGGAGCGTACTGGCACTTGAGACACTTAAACGTGTAGTTGTTGCTGGCAATCGAGCTAGAGATGCCCTTGTGGCTCAAGGACTAAAGTGAGTATGTTATGCGCATTTTCAGTAACTAGGATATTTTTGTTATAGTCCATTTGTCATGGTTTAGATTTAGAGCACCATTATAGATGCACCTGCTTCAGGAAATGATTTTTTTGTTCAAAAGTGAACTTTGAAAGTCACTTTTGTCTAATCTGGGTGATATTGAGATCATTCTATAGCTTCTTCTATATATTTTTTAGGTTTTTGTTAAGTTTTAAGTTTTGTTTGAATAGGCTTTGATAGATGTTTATTGGGTGTACTTTTAAGGCACTCCTTGATGTTAAGGTCACCGGTTCAAAACCTGTGAGTAGTCCCACTAGCCTAATCCCTCCAAAAAAGGTTTTATTTGAATATAGTACCATATTCTGTCAGAAGGTAGTCCTGAACCTTGCAATCTCCAAATTCATTTTTGGGATGTGTTTCCTCTGAATTGGATAAGCATGTTGTCTTTCAGACAGTCATGAAGTAAGATTGAATTTGTATCTCTACTATCTCTTCCTTTGTGTTTGTTGGATTCTTTATCATAAATTGAGATTGGTCTTCATTTTCTCTGCTGTTGCTCCTTTCTGTGAAGTGTGTGCATATTGTTAGCAAGATGTAATTTTGATTTGGATTTTAGATTCTTTTAGGTTAATCTCTATCACTCTTTTGAGCTCATAAATACAGCAAATGACCTTATTTTAACTAACAAACGTTTTGGAGTTAAGTGTCAGTCTTGTGAGGACTAATATCTCCATTGGTGACATAAGATGAGGAAGTGCTGACTTAAAGGTATACATTGGAAAAATTGACTTTCATGTAGGAAAGAAAGGTTAAAACAATTTGAATTGTTGGCAAACTAGGGAATTGCAGAAGTGAATAACAATGAATCTCAAGCAGAGGTGGTGTCGATAGACACCATATAGCAGTAAATCCCAAGTGAGCATAGCTCATCATATAAGGGTAACACCGTATACTACTGTGATTATTTGTTCCATAGGATTATCTATGTATAACCCAAAACATAACTAATCCCATGGAATAAGGAAGATATTGTCAACTTTAATCAGCTAAGGTGTGTTGAGATCTCTTGATTTTCTGCCTTGACATGCACACCAGTGGACTATGTCAGGACCACCTTTGGTTAGCCTGATCATCCAATTGATTGCATAGTCAGCCTTCCATTGTCGATTGATTGTCGCTAGAAGACAGCGATGTGAATTATGATATTATCTTTGTACATGTGCACATCCCCATAAGAATAGCTTTCCTCCAGCAGAGGCTATCTCAGCCTCCTTCCTTCTCAGCTATCAAAACCTCTACAACCTTCTCTTGAAGCTATCTCAGCCTCGTCTTGAACCTCTCTCAGCCTGCTCTTGAAGCTCTCTCAACCTCTTCTCTTCTTCTCCTTCGCTAAGTCTACACTTGAAGAATGAATGCTCTCCTTTACCTTTTCTCCCCTTTTAGCCTTCTCTAATGAAGTGAAGCCCTAACCCTATAATCAAGGGCTAAGATTAGTTCTCAGCTCTCCTTGGTCAAGAGTGTGTTAGTTTAAAGAGCTCGGACAAGTGTTCTAATCTCAGATGGTGTCTGTGAGACTAAGGAACACTATGGTTTGATTTTCTCTAATACCCAAAAAAAGTTCCGAAGGAAAATTGACTTAATTAGAACTAATTATTTTCCAGTTTATTAATTTTCCCAAGTCTAACTTAAGGAAATGGCTTAACTAATCGGGATTAATTGAGGTCAATCAATTTTCCTCTAGTGACTTCTAGAAAAGTCATGTGATGGGGTCAAGATGATCTTAGCCATCAATTGTGATTAGATTGTGGTCGTTGATTGCTCAACGAGAGATTAGAAGAGGAAATCAATGGGGCTTTTGGAAAACACATCGAGACACATATTTGCAGTGATAGCAAGAGTGCTGTGATTGTGTGAGGGAACTAACAAATCAAGATCAACAGAGTTTGGAGACAGGATTGTTGGGGGAGATTCTTCACAACAATTTCTTGAGTTTATAGGATATCGATATTTCTGTAGAGAGGTCAAGTTGATTTTCCCGGCTGTGTGAGTTTGGTAGAGAGTGTCGAGTGCCAGGGTCGCACGTGTGACAGACTCAGTGGGCCAAAGGGAGGCCAAATTGGATCAGAGGGGCCAAATTGCTTCCAGGAGCCTAAATCGACTTGCATAAGTGACTAGAATATTTTTCCGAAGGTTTGCTAATTTATGACAAATAGTTGCAATTTCTACATCAAAAATTTTATGAAGAATAATAAAAATACTTATCTGTAGAATTGGCTTTCCCCACACTCGGGTTTTTCCAGAGACATTTGTCCAAAAATATTGGTGTTCATTATTTGTGTATATGTGCAATAATTTATCTGTTCCTATAGTTTATTTATTTTCTTTGAAGTTGCAGTAGCCTTTTATTCAGTGTTTTTCGAAAATAAATTGCAGAAGACAAATAATAAATTGATAGGAGGATAAAAACTAGTTAACTGGAAGAGAATTGAAAATTTCACATGGTATCATAGCAAATCTGAGGGCAAAAGAAGGCTTTGCGCAGACACACGAAGAGAAAGTTCGAGGATTTTGAGCACAATTTATATTCTTTAGTTTATTTGGGTTTTGCTTATTTTTTGACTGTAAGAAAATGGCTTTAGCAGGTTTGAGAGATCAAGACAGATTGGATGGAGCCTCAAATTTTGGTGTTTGGAAGCCAAAATTTCTCTATTGTTGGAAGAGAATGGTCTCAAGGATTATGTGACCAATGTGATAGCCATTCCTACGGATCCACAACAACTTTCAACATATCAGAAGGAAGATGCCAAAACACAGAGGATAATCCTTGATGGAGTCAAGGACCATATAGTTCTGCATATTGTTGAGTTGGATACGACAAAGAAGATGTGGGACACTATTTTGAAACTGTTCTAGGATGCGACCACTAACAGGAAGCTATTTCTCAGAGAGAAACCGAGGAGTATGAAGATGCAGAAGGGTGGTAATGTTACCAATTACCTCACCAAACTTAGATTGGTAAAGAATGAGTTAGTTGCAGTGGGAGACAAACCAGATGATGACAAGATGGTGCGTATAGTCTTAAATGATTTTACGAAGTAGTGGGTTGTATTTGTCCAAGTGATTAATGGATGAAACCCATTGTCAGGTTGGGATCGATTATGGAGCGATTTCAACTAGGAGGAGCTGAGGCTCAGTCTTGTCAGTAGCAACATTTGTATAACTCAAAGGGGTGAGGAGCAACAAGAGAACGTGGCCCTAGATGGAAAAGGAAAAGCGAAGAAGGGGTCCAGTAAGGGACCAAACCAAAAAGGGGAGAAGAAGAAGGTTATCCTATCTAAGTTTAGAATTTGATATTTAGAGTTCAAAGTTCTTGCTCAAAATTTTGATAACCCTAGATGCTCTCTCTATGATAATATGTTCCTATATATATGTGCTTGGTTGTACTTGTTGATGAAGATTTGCAAGTACATAGTCTTCAATATGTTGAAGATGCTTACCTCCCTCATACTTAGTGATAACTTGATGATGATGTTGAACATGATGGAAAGAGGGAGCTGTAAGAAGCCTGATAGCATTGAAGTATACATTGCTTATTAATAGATGACCTTGTTGCCATGTGAGGATAAGAACGATTGATGTTCCAAAAGGTTGATGTTCTCCAATGATATGGTGATAAAACCTATGTGGCTGAGTTGTTGATGGATTTGCCCCCTAGTAAAAGTGAAGATTGGATAAAGAAAGTGTATAACTCCCCAGTTAAAAGGGAGGGCATATTGTGATAGCTATAGTAAAGACCTTGAAGAAAAGTAAGATTAGAGAAAGGCTAAAGCACTACAGATTGTTATTCTTGATTGATGAAAAATAAGGATTGGATGTCCTAAAAAGTGTTGAGGCTAGATTTGGTGTTGGTGGAGAAGACGAAGAAGGAAGCTTTTGTTGAAATGTGTTTGGATATTGTGATGACCGAAGAAACATCTGAATAGTTGAAGACCCCGAAGATTGTGCTCGCATGCAAGAACATATACATTGGAAATTTGAATACTGGTTGGGGTGGTGAAGCTACAATATGTGCCAACAAATGAAAAAGTAGCTGATGTGTTGACGAAATCTCTTCCCAACAAGAAGTTAGTTTATTTTAGGAGCATGCTCGAATTGGTGGATATTTCTGATTTGGTTGAGAGGGAGAGGTGAGTACCATAAAAATTCCTGTATGATGGTACTTGGGAGGACATCATGGCCTGGTTAATATTGAGATCTCAATTGATGTCTAGATCCTAGAAGGAGGGTATCGTGTGGAGCTCCGGTTTAGTGGTGAACCTGAATCCCTGTAAGGTTTGGTGGCAAGGCGTGGGGGCCTAGATGGTATCTATATCCTGTTGGATGGATACCAGGGTTGTAGCCTGATGGTATCTATTGAGGCAATTGCCTAGAGGACATCTTAGTCCATGTTGGTTGGATACCTTGGCAGTTAGGGTATCCCAAGCATTGCGTATGCTACTATTCTCTTAAGAACTTTTAAAATTGAGGTCAACCTTGTGTCGTTTGAAGAATTATGAATACTTCCCTATTTAAGCAGGAGTGTTAAGAAATGTAACTAGTATCAGTCTTCATAATTGTATTTGAGTCATGATGTAATGTATTTGTCAAAAAGAAAGAAAAGGAAAATTATTATAAAAGAAAATCTATTTTTATGAGCACGGGTTTCATGCTTTATGTATTTTGTTTATAGGTCAAGCCTCCATTGTAGGCTTCTAGGGTTGAGTCATAAGTCATTGACAATGCCATTTTGTTATAAACCCTTCTTGGGCTTATTATGTCTAAAGAAAGAAAAATTATTCTATGTAATTTAGTTATATATTACTCCTCCACCAAGTTGGCTTCAAGAGTTTCCAAGTCGGCCTCAACATCTAGCAAGTTGGCACTATTGAAGATGATTTGACCAAAAAGACCTTATATAAGCATAAATTTCGACCTAGTATGGTATCCATCTCCAAGCATGAATTCAATTTGTAATTTTAAGGGAAGAAGTGCGAGACACAAGGAATGATGGACAATGAAGAAGAAGAAGACCATTAACTCATCTTATTTCTACCCACACGAGCAAAAAGAACCGAAGAAAATGTGCGAAGTTGTAGGGATAAAAGTGCAGGCCAAAAATTTCAGAAATTGCAGAGGAGACTCCATTTGACTTGGATATTGAAGTTGAATTTATATTGACTTTGGAAATCTTGACTAGTCTTCTTGAATGCATGACTTGGTGGATGGAAGAAAGTCTTTGTCTTGGTCAAAAAGGTCTAGGTTGTCTCATTTGATTTGATTCTAAAGAAGAGAAGAAGAATTTCTGGTTTTTCCTCTAGAAGAAGAATTTATGGGTTTTGCCTTGGCTGATTGCCTACACCTTGTGTTCTTTTTGTTTGTGTTAAACACACATGGGAAACATAGAATAGGAAAGATAAATCAGTGAGTTCATTTTTTTATTAACAATAGATATACATTTATAGTACAAATATGTGACTCTTGGGTTTCAGATCCCAAGGTCTCTTGGACTCCTTTTGTCCATTCGACTTCCACACTAACCCACTTAGGATTAGGTGTCCAACATTCCCCCCCTTAATCCGAAGGGTTATGTATGAGTCCAAGAAGAGAGCTGTAATACAAAATGTGCAAAAATGCATGGCAGCACTAGGCTGAATGTGCTCTATGAAATGTTGGTAAAAAAGGGCGGTGGTTCAAGGATGACCACCAACACTGGAACGCTTAGTGTAGTTCCCAGAACTCTTCCAAAACTGGCAAGAAGCTGGAGTCTTCTGCTAGAGGAAGTGTTCTTAATCTGTGATGGTTTAAGGATGACCAACAACTCTGAAATGCTTAATGCAATTCCTGGAACTCTTCCAAAACTGGCAAGAAGTTGGAGTCTTCTGCTAGAGGAAGTGTTCTTAATCTGTGATGGTTTAAGGATGACCAACAACTCTGGAATGCTTAATGCAATTCCTGGAACTCTTCCAAAACTGGCAAGAAGCTGGAGTCTTCTGCTAGAGGAACTGTTCTTAATCTGTGATGGTTTAAGGATGACCAACAACTCTGGAATGCTTAATGCAATTCCTGGAACTCTTCCAAAACTGGCAAGAAGCTGGTGTCTTCTGCTAGAGGAAGTGTTCTCAATCTGTTCACGGGCATCTTTGTTTCTGGCTACAACTCTGAAACTGGTGTGGCAGGTTGTGGCTCAGGCTCGCTTGATGTGGCTTTGAAGCTTGTAGATGACCATCATTTCCCCCCTGTCAGATACAAGGTGAGAAGATGGAGAAAACTCGGCTGCAAGACTGTTCAATACTCTGGAACAAGTTCTGACATGTGTTTGGAATATCTTCTTGGCTGTTGATGCCCATTGCCAAGAAGCGATCCATCCAAGATGAATCTTTGTTCTTGCAGGACGCTTATTTCTGAAGCATCTGTGTGAAGAATGGCTGGTTTTATGACAGTGCTTACATGGATGAAGATCAAAACAGTGATCTTTCAGATGGCCAACTCGATCACAGTGTTGGAATTTCTCAATCTGTTGTTGTTGTTGTTGCTGTGGAAGAGGGGCAGAATCTGGAACAGCTGGAGGTGAACTGTCATGAGGAGCAAGTGAACTGTTATGAATGAATCCAGCATTCTGAAACTGAATGGGCTTGGCATAGTCTGGAATATGAAAGGACAAGTCCTTGTCATATCTAAGACCAGTTCTGTGCTTCTTGTGGACAAGCTGTTCCCAAGGTCTGATGATGGGCTTGGGAAGTGCAGACTGAATTTCTGGATCTGCATGTACAATTGCTGCTTTATTGGGCACTGGATCTGAATGAACTTCAGCAATATTGTTTTGCTGTTTATGGGAGTCTGTTTCATTGTTCTGAACAGAAACAGGTTCAGAATGATGACTCCACTGCTGTAATTCTTCTTGCTGTAGCTTTGTCTCCAACTGCAAAAACTCAATATTTTCTTGTGCATTTTGTAGACATGTCTGAATTTCTGAGAGAAAATCCTTACTGATTCTGACTGTCCCATCAACAGTGGAAAAGATTAGACTATTTAGTAACTGTAATGCATCATCAATTTGCTCCATTTAATGACAATGTTGCACAAATATCTCATACAATGCCAAATAACCGCAACTTTAAAGAATATAAATAGCCCCCAATGCTTATGAACTTTGAACTCGGTCGTTCCAATTAATCCTCCAATTGATGAGGATGCCCTTTTAACAGCTCAGACCACATTAATAGAAATGTCTCAGTTCTTTGATGGAATGGATGAGGATGGAAATCTTTGAAATACCAATGGACATGACACAGATGGAGATGCTAGTTATTTTGAAAAATAATGCAAAGTGGCACCTACTAGTAATGGCAAACAACAATGCTATAAGGGAAGGTGCAATCAGTGGTAAACAAGGAACCCCAGATTAGATTGCGCATCTTTTGAGCATTATATACGTTATAGAATTCATCGAGCCCTGAGTGGATGTATACGGCACTGATCTCAAAAATCCTGGCACAGTGAAGTCAGGTTATATATATATATATATATATATATATATATATACGCGGTTCTCTCAATGTTTATGGGACTATACTATTTTTGAAGTTCATCAACCATATGACCAATCTCGATCACTGAATTATGCTAACAACCTGCTATAGGAACTTTCCATTTGATGCAATTAGAAATGCATATCATGGCAAACTTTTCATATAGAATAGCTGGAAATTAATCAAATAATGCAAGAAACATTCTTGGTGTTGTCCTGTTCGGATTTGTGAGAAGTCCGTGGCATTTTCGGGTAAATATGCGACACACAAGGCTTTCTGCTGCCAGATTATTTACAGTTATTGGTTGAGATCTGACTTGACATACATAGTATATTGATGATCCATGGCCGCGCTTTTGATTTGTTCATTTGTTCATGTTTATATATACATAAACAATTACGTATTCCGCGTCTTCCAACAGCTTTGATTCCCTGCTTTTCGTCCAGATTAGGATTTTCGTTTTGACTTTGATATCAATAATGAAAGGTTCATGAATGTATTAATTAGATTTGTAAACTCCTGAGAATCGCACGGGAGAAAACGCTTCAGACAGATGCTACGTAAATTCCTTTACACTGGATTGTTGTGTTCTGTGCAAACACAAGCACTTTGCAAAGAGTATTCAGTGTTACATGACAAGACCTGATGCTGCTTTTTTTTATGGCATTGCTTCAGAAGGAGCCTGCTTGACTGTAATTTTTCAGTTCTTTATTCCAGGAACTCGCCAGACAGACAATTCTACAAGCTTGCATTGCGGATTGCCTGTACTTGATCCAGGGTTAACATAAAAATTGAATAGTTTCCTTGTATTAGAAGATGATTACAGGATTGTGATTGGAGATGCGATGTCTACTTCTTCTAAACAAGATTTCATTTATACGAAATTGTTTGTAACCAGAGACGTGGCCTGCTTAGAATCTTTGATCCTCTTAAATGAATTTTCAGCGTACCATTATTCAATGTACACATGTAAAACGGTCTTCAAAATAGTTCTAGAACCAAAGCAAACATCATCGTTCAATATAGTGCAACATACATACCATAGAATACCAAACGGTCTTCACAGAGCATACACCTCCCAGAACCACAATCCGGCGGAATTGTTTATGTGTTTGATAGCGTGCCACCTTTGGATTCTTATTGATGTATACAGCTTAAACTTTTCTGCGGGAACTTGTAATCACCGTGAACTGAGCAATAAAAAACGCGCATTTAAAACAACATCATTCAAAGCTTCGTTTTCCCTTTAGGTGTACCGGCAACATTCTCAAAGTAAAATATGGTGGTCCTGGAGCAAATTCGTTAACTTGTCTTTGACATTGTCCCCCAGGTTGTCTTAGAACTCCGTGTCAAGAAATGCCTCTTCACGCTTCCGCTGCGCAAGACCCTGAGCACCTTCAGTCACAATGTCTCCCGCTCCTTCTCACCGCAGCATAGACAACATCCCATTTCCTGACCTGCAATGCCAAGCCTTTTGCTGCTTCCGGTGGCTTTTCCTGGAATTTTTCCGGCACGTAGAAACTGACGACAAAGGAAGACTCGCAGAAGGGGCCTCTTGACGGAAAGATTTCTGTGAACACCGGGGCCGTCATCGGCACCTTGGCTTGTTCCGCATTCTGCCCTTGAATGTAAT
Source organism: Pinus tabuliformis (assembly GCA_031772625.1). Taxonomy (NCBI): domain Eukaryota; kingdom Viridiplantae; phylum Streptophyta; class Pinopsida; order Pinales; family Pinaceae; genus Pinus; species Pinus tabuliformis. Next base: position 1,106,924,060 of record CM062816.1, on the reverse strand, counting down.
CAAACAGACTCAAGAATCCAGTTCTGGTAGCTTCTAAGAAGGAAATGTTTTTGATGGGAGGAACTATGGATAGATATATATGGATTCCGAAGTTAATACTGTAGACTGGGCGTGTGAGCACTCTGGAAGAGTAACAAGGACACTTATGGTTTTTAAAAAACTCAGTGACTCATATCAACTCCTCGCTTAGGCATCAAAAGAGACTTCAACATATATTCGTTGCAACTTTTCCATGTTAGGCCAACTGCTTCATTCACCTAAAACGCATAGCTGACACGGTATCTCTGTATAGGAGCAGGCCGGACTGTATTAGAGCAGAAATGCAGAAATGCACAGTCCCTAGTTTAGCGCAGGAGAATTAATGTGACCACAGGATTCAGGACTGAGTATGTGGCAGAAAAATAGGAGTTGCAGGAGAATCTAAACGTCTATGAGGCCAGCAGCGTGAGAGAGGGCAGCGTAGTATATGGAAGTCCAACAGTCAGAGAATAATCACAGATATTTGCAGCGTCTAAACAGGGGCAGCGTTTCTTTTATGAACCGTTTATGAACAGTCAGGAGCCAGAGAGCGCAGGTAATGGCAGACACTCAAAAATTATGCAGAATTTATGTGACTGACAGACAGCGTTCAAAAATTATGAAATGTATGGATTCTAAACGTATTCAGATGAATAGGGCGTAGGTCTTATAAATAGAATACGGCAGAATGCAGATAATGTCAGACATAGAATCTTAAAATAGCCAGAGACTTGCGGATTTCAGACGTCAGGAATATCGGGATGGCAGAGCCAGCGCGCCAGGGATTTTAATGCACACATTGTTGTATTCATTCAAACGCACCGAAAATTGTACATATGGCAGCACAAATATATATAACAAATTCAACACCAGCACATAAATATATATAACGAATTCATGAGTTGTCATGGCATGTTGGGTGTACATGGGATTGTAGGATGATTAGACTACGTTGTTGGTAGGAGGAGGTGGCATCGTTAGGCCACCGTATAGGGCATCATATGGAGACAATGCTCTCTCGTTGATGTATTGGGCACCAGAGCTACTAAGGTTCGACACGGTTGCGTTATTCCAAATTGCATTTGAGGAGTTGGGCCACTGAGGTGTACCTGGGCAGATGAGGAGGTGTAGATCACATCGTGGTGGGTGTATTATCACAATGGTGGATGCATGGGCACATATGGGATGCCCTATGGTACATGGTGGCATGGCATTGAGCGTTGGTATCCAATGGTGCATGGAGTTGTTCCACGACGTTTAGTGCTATGCAGAGGAGTGTAGGGGTATGTATTTCTGTGCAACAAAGCATGATGGTGCACAACAGGTTGTTGAAGTGTTGTCGCCAGAAAGCATGATGGTGGGCATTAGGCACATCATTGTGTTTGGCACACTTAGATTTGGAGACCAAGTTGATCACAGGGCCGACCGTGAGCTTCCATTTATAACTCTCCAACATTGCACACTAACACAAGGGACTTGGATATCGTCTCTTGATGCTTGCATCATGAGAAACAGGACCCGGGAGGATCATTTGAGACTGTTAGATGGGACACAATGCTTTAGGAGAGAGGCTTTCTAGCTGTGGCATATGGTCAGGGCGTGAGTTAGTGGATGCATGCTTGGGGGTAGTCTGATCTTTTGTAGAGGTAACACTTGCACCATCCTTGATCCCACACTTAGGGAGATGCATGAACCCCTTTTAGCGAGACATTCTGAGGTATCTCAAGAGCATCTATAGCAGTTGGTGGAACTTAATTGCAAATGGATGTTTAGACTACAGGTAGTATTGGGAAGTGCTTTCAAGAGGTAGGATGATAGATCCCACTGTGTGGTATGGCCAGCTCAGGGAAATTTCGCACGTACTAGATTGGTTCATGATGTAGGGAGTCCATATATTGATTGCATACAGGGAGTTGAGAAAAGGTACAGGTTGGTGCCAATAGTTGTCATGGCTATGCCGCAGTCGTTCTAGCTGTGGGATCCAGGGAGTTGGTTGGCTGATGGGACACTGTTTTGTGATGAGTGGGATCAGGACAAAGGATGACCCAATTCACACTTGGTTTGACATGTGGGGAATTTTTGGGGCCTTTGTCGCAGGGCAAGATTGGTTTTCCTTGTTGCTGCTACTGCTGATGGTGAGTGTTGGATGGGTATGTCGTGACATGGTGGAGATGCTTGGGCCAGATGCGTTGGGGCTCTATAGATATTTTGCCATCAGGGCCTAAGAGAGGAGGATACAACTTGCACATGATGGGCAGATCGTCATGGTCAAAGTTTCGCAACGACAACATGGTGGCACCCTTTTTAGACTAGCATTGGATTCGGGCATCATAGGATTTGGCAGTACAACTACCCTTGGGGATGAGTCGATCTCTAGAGGGGGAGATCATTCAGATCTTCCATTGGGCTTTAGTGATTCGCTGATGGTGTGGGGGACTTCATTAGCATGGCAGGGGCATCAGCAGGAAGATATTCGGAGAAGCTCATGCGAGCGAGACTTTATCTCTACAGGGATTGGGTGGTTTACTCTTGGAGTGTATGAGATGGACCACTCGGTAGGGAAGCTTCATGAGGAGTTAGACAAAGTGCTACATTATTATGATAATGATGCCCTACTCATTTATGGTATGTAGAGGGCTTCTGGTACTTATACCTAGAAGGATAGTGAGTGGAGCAAGGGGAGCCTCACGTTGGACATGATGGCTTGGGATCCTAGTATTGAGGGATTCCTTCATGACATGACAGTGCAAAGGTCAAGGACGATTCAATGACGCATCTAGGACCCTAGCATAGTTTGCAGTAATAGTGGGGATCAACAACTAGAGAGGGTGCTTGTTCAGGGATTGCTTTAGGAGAAGCAATTTTTGGCAGGGAGCACTGTAATACCCCCAATTTTGATTTTTCATTTGAGGAGATTAATGAAGTTTAGTGGGGAGGTGCTAGGCATAGCACAATTTTGTAGTTCGAGTTTTGGAGATGATTTCGGCTTGAGGAGCTTGGGTGAAAAGGCAAGATTACAGCTCATTGGCGAGTGGGGGCCACAAGAGAGAGAAAAAGGGAATGCACACTTGTGGAGCAAGAGAGAAAAAAAAGGGGGTGAACTAGTGGAAAGTGGGGGCCACCAAGGGAGAGAGACCAACAATTATAAATAGAGCAAGGAGGCTCTCATTACGGGCGTCTTTGATCATTTGACAATTTAACATTAGTTCTCTTGAGCTGCTTAGCCAAGAAAACAGTGTTGTTCAGAACAAGGAATTTCCAAACGGGAATTCCACCCTCATTTCGGAGAACTTCGAGTGTCTCCCTAGTGAGGCAATTTGGGCAGCTCAATTTAGAGTTTCCATAAGGCCTATTTACAGGTTATTTCAGCTGGTGCATTTTTCTTCCATGATGCAAAAGTGGTTCGAATTGCTTGTGGGGAGATCATTTACAAAGGAGTAGGATTTGCAGGGGATTTCCCCTAATTTAGTCGGATATTTTGTGGTGATTAGCAGGGCTGAGTTTGAGAGAATTCTTGGGGCCGAAATTCTATCTTTTTGGAAGTGCGCAGGGACCTCTAGGCAGGCTTGCGTAGGGGTTGGAGGAATAGAGGTTGAGGAGAGATAAGGGTTGAAGATTTGAGGTATTCTTCATGGGAGAATTTATCCAGAGTTGGGAGAGATTTCTAGTTGTGAATTTGAGCTTACTTTAGCAGTATCAGTTATGTGCGACGTTTTTTGGGCAAATTGGGCAATTTGAACTTGTTGGGGGTCACCCAAGGTTGATGGATTCAACCCAAACCCTTTCTGGGTTTTTGTGGGTTTATTGAGAGGAGTCTCCAACTAATTTTACAAATTTTTTTGAGCAATATTCGGGCCTGAAATCCTCATTCTTATAGCAGGGCAAATTGCTGGTTAACTAAGGAATTTGCACCATTTTGTGGGTTCGACTTTGGCTTGGAGATAGGCCAAACCTTTTTTGGGTATTTTTGGGTTTGAGGAGAGGAGCTTGTGGCTACATTTAAAAGCATGTCGGGTATTATTTTGACCAGGACGACCAGTTCCACTTAGCAAACAATAGTGGAGTTTCTAGGCCAGTTAGAGCTACATATTTGGGCCAATTCCAACACTTGATGCTACATATTCTCACCTGGGGTTTGCTTTGCTTGATGTAGCAAGCCCAGGTTCTATGGAATTCATCTTATTGTACTTGATTTTCCATGCATAATTAATAAAATGGCTTGGGACTATTGCCCAGATTTTGGGGTTTTCTAATTTGTGCACTTGTTCAGATTTTTATTACTGTAGTTTAGTTGATGCTCAGGTTATTTGCTATATTTTCGTAGGTTGGAATATTACAGTGGTGCCAGAGCCATAATGTTGGCTCAGCCTGTGGGGAACCATTCATTCTATGACAAGACTAGAATAAAAAACTAAGAAATCATGGGATCCAAAGAAAGGTTAAAATCAAACAACATGGCAGTAACCTTGAACGAGGTGATTTTATGAGAAAAAGGTACAAGGTACAAAAAGTCATTAAAATGACTAGGTGAGGTCATTAATGAAGGGGGAGACATAAAGAACGGTCAATGGGAGATTAGATCTCTACTCTAGATTAAAGAGAGCGAAAAGGGAGTCACTACCTCTTTTGAAAGTGACAAATGTCCTATATGTTCTAGGGTTGAAGAAGAATCTGATTTTAGTGTCCAATATTGAGGACATGGGATATGTGGTGGTGTTTCGAGGTTGACATGCACTCATATATCCCAAGGGACCCAACATCGCTTCTGCTAGAGTGATTGGATTCTGCAGTGGGAGAATTTATAGGTTCATGTTTCAGCCTACCAGAGCCTTAGTGGCTATGACCAGCAACAGTGAGTTGTGCTAGTAATGCCACAAGAGGATGGCCCACTTGCACCACGGAGCATTCAAGATGTTGATGGAGATGGTTACTCGCTTGCCAAAGTTTAGTATTGAGCATCATGATGTGTGCAGGGGGTGTGCTTTGGGAAAGTACACCAAGACTCCTTTCCCGAGCAGTGACAATAGGGTAGCAGGTAACCTTGATTTGATTCACTCTAATGTTTGTGGTCTTATGAATTCTGTATCATTGAGTGGATATGAGTACTATGTTACTTTCATTGATGACTACTCCAAGAAGACCAAGATTTTCTTTATGAAGACCAAGGATTAGTTCTTCAAGAGGTTGCAAGAGTTTAAGGCTCTCATGGAAAACCAACCAGGGAAGAAGATCAAGGTCTTGCGGATAGACAATGGTGGCTAGTATACCTCCAATGAGATGGAGGAGTTTTGTAGAAGAGTGGGCATCAAGAGAGAGTATATAGTGCCTTATAACCCCCAGCAAAATGGGGTGGTAGAGAGGAGGAATAGGGGCATAGTGGGGGCAATGAGAGCCATGTTGTATGATCAAAGACTACCTTTCTTTTTATGGGCTAAGGCTTGTAACACTGTAGTGTATTTGCAGAATACGAGTCCACACAAAGTGTTGGGGAGTAAGACTCCTGAGGACGTTTTTTCTAGTAAGAAGCTTGAGATTGGGTACTTGAGAATTTTTGGGTGCCTTACTTATTCACATGTCCTTGAGGATAAGAGTACAAAGATGGAACCCACTGTAAAGAAGGGCATCCTTGTGGGTTATAGTGAGACTTCCAAGGCCTATCTCATTTATATTCTTGCTAAGAGTAAAGTTGTCCTGAGGCAGGATGTGATGTTTGAGGAGGAGAGGGCCTTGAGGAGCCCACAGGAGGATAATCATTAGAGTAGCAGAATCGTCAATAGGGGAGCACACCACAAGTTTCAAGATCAGGTACATAGGGGTTATGAGGATCACCGACTTCTAGAGTGACAGGTTCATAGTCTTCAGTATCATAAGGCACAAACTCTCAAAGTACAGGTTTACCACTAGCGACAAGGGCATCATCATCAGGTGCTCCGGGGGAGGAGATTCCCACACTAGTATAGGAGGCTACTTCAGGGAAGAGAAAGCCAAGATGGCATTATGAGACCTTGAATGAAGCACAAGTCAGTGGGGAAACCTAAGTGGTCAGTTAGGGAGAGCAGACCACCAGAGAGGTTGGGTGGCTTTATGGGTAGTGTTGTGGAGACTGAGCCATCTATTTACGAGGAGGCTACGAGTCAGCAGATTTGGAGGGATGCCATGGTGGAGGAGTATGCTTCCATCATGAAGAATGATGTGTGGGAGATAGTGTCAAGACCTGAGGGGAAGTCGGTGGTGACTTCTAGGTTGCTTTACAAGATCAAACATGTAGCAGATGGCAACATGGACAAGTCCAAAGCTCGATTTGTGTCACGAGGGTTCTCATAAGTAGATGGAGTTGACTATGAGGGGACCTTTGCATCGATGGCTAGATACACCTCTATTAGAGCAGTGCTCTCCATACCAGTTAAGATGGGGTGGAAGATTCACCAGAATGATGTGAAGGTCGCTTTTCTTAATGGTGTCATACAAGAGGAGGTTTACATTGACCAACCACAGAACTTTCACCCCACGCAACCTAGAATGGGTGGGGTGAAAGTTCTGGGTAAGAAACATTCATTTTCTTGGTTTTTTCTTACTATTTCTTTTATTTTTTGAGGGTTTATGCTTAAAACGTAAAAAACGTTTTTTCTTTACAAATTTGTTTTTAATTTTCTTTTTTGAAGTAATGGCTTCCAAACTAGGTGCAAGTTTAGTCCCCAAGTCCAACCCGAGGGTTGACTATTACCCTCTTTGGAGGCATGTTCGGAAGCTTCAAAGATGTGCACGTGGTGGCTTATGGGAATGACAATGTAATCTTTGCAGTAATTTGTACAAGGGTTCCTACCCAAGAGTGAAGGCACATCTTTTGCATGGAGGAGGACATCGGACTTCAAGTTGCACAAAAACAACAAACCCAATAGTGATGAGGGCATATCAAAGAGAGCAAGATGAGGTTGATGAACTTAAAAGAAGGCATGAAGAGCTTATTGATGCTACTCATCAACCTCCACCAAACATTGAGCCAAGGATTGTGTTTGAAGCAAGGAAGAGGAGAGCCACTCAACAACCAAAAAAACCGCCATTGAAAACTACTAGAGGGACATCTACTTTAGTTCAAGATAACAAAGTTTCTAAATTGGTGAATGTGCAAGCGAGAGAAGTTGATTCCAGAGTGGTTAGGTGCATCTATGGATGTGGTATTCCATTCAATGTTGTTCGCTCTCCTTACTAGCAAGATATGGTAAGGGAAGTTAACAAAGTTCTCACATGGTATGAGGGGCCCAATTATGAGAAAGTCAAAACTCAACTTCTTAAAAATTAGAAGGAGCTTGAGGAGGATATATTATCACCGATTTGTTCTTCTTGGAGTAGCTCTGGGGTTGGCATAGTCTCAGATGGATGGACAAATACAAGGCATAGGCCATTGATAAATATCATTGCCACTTCACCTAAAGGAGCAATGTTTTTAAAGGCAGAAGTTTGCTAAGGAGAGGTAAAAGATGCACAGTTCGTTGCTGATGTTATAATACAATCTATTGAACAAATAGGACCTAACAGGGTGGTGCAAGTTATCATAGATACTGCAACGGTTTGCAAAGCTACAGGTTTAATTATTGAGGGGAGGTATGATCACATCTTTTGGACACCCTGCATTGTCCATAATCTGAATTTGATCTTATAGTAGATCAACAATAAATTTCCATGGATAAAGGAAATCACAGGGGAAGTAAGGGAGATTGTTAAATTCATCACCAACCACCCCCAATCTCAAGAAATATTTTGAGAGTACTCCAATTGGAGTTGTTAAAATTTGCTGAGACCAAATATGCCTCAAACTTCCTAATGTTGCGCCACCTTGTTGAGGTTAAGCAACCATTAGTTTTTATGGTGGTGAGTCAAATCTGGGCTGAGTGGAGATAGGTAGGTTAAAGAGCAGGGATATATGATGCGTTGATTGTGCCTTGATGAGGAGTGGTGGAGCAAGATAGATTTCTTGCTAAAGTTCACAATCCCTGCATTTGAGCTTCTTTGGAATGTTGACACAGACCAACCTTTCTTAGGAGAGGTATATGATGGCATGGATACCATGGTTGAGAAAACTATGGAAATCATTTCACAGGAGTCTCCACAACTTTTATTTGTTGATGATCATTTTGCTGATTTAGTTAAGAAAATCATTGTTGATAGGTGGAACAATTTCAACACTCCGTTGCACACTTTAGCACATGCCTTGAACCCCAAATTTTATGATGAGGAGCTTATTGCTCAAAGCAATGGGAAGATGAAGGAACCCCATAAGGATAGAGAGGTGGCTAATGGGGTCGAAAAAGCCCTTATGATAATGTTTCCAACTCATTTACATAGGGAGGTGAAGGAAGAATTTGCCAGTTTTGCTACAGGATTAGATGATTATTTAGCTATATTAGCTTTGGAGGAGAGAAGCACCATGAATCCAGTTAGGTGGTGGATTTGTCATGGGAAAATGGTGTACATTTGCAAAACCTTGCCATTCATGTTCTTTCACAAGTGGCAAGCTCTTCATCAACAAAAAGGAATTAGAGCACCTATGGTTTTATTCATTCTGTGAAGCACAATAGGTTGGGCTCACAGAAGGGAGAGGATCTTGTTTATGTACCCTCCAATGATGCAGGAGCATCTAGGCCTAGCCAGCAATGTGATGGAGTGGTCACATGCTATGGCTAATGAAAGGTTGGAGGAAGAATTGGTTATTTAAATTGTATTAATTTCAATTATTTAAGTGGTTAATTTGTTGCCTAATTCTGAACAGAATTGAGAATAAATGGCAAATGATCCTCCCTATGTGGAGATCAAGCCAAGTAGTCTAGTTTGTTTAGATTAGGATAAGATTTGATTTCTAAATATGTAGTCTATTCCTTCAATTGAGAAGGAAACTGTTAGATAGGAGATATATGTAATTCCCTTGCTTTTCTGAAGAGGGATTGGAGAAAGAGAGACAAAAAAGGAGAAGATCGAGAGCATTTGTAAGCCTACGGGCAGCATGAGAGAAAGGGGCCAATAATTAAGAGAATAAGGCCAGAGAAGGGAGAGAGCCTCGAATGTAGTTTGTATTATGTTTGTACAGAGAATTGCTTTGAGTGTGAAACTGTGTTATCGTCGCATTCCTTTGAGATAGGGGGTTTTTCTATGTGATTAAGTCGAAGGCCAAAGCTCTGTTATTTGTTTATTGTGAATAAAACCAGTGTTGCATGTATAATTGTATAACCGGCTCGTGGAGACCCTGAAGGCTTGTTTTTCTCTATATGTGGATGATTTTGGATTGGCTTTGTGTTTTCGTTCTTAACAGTAGAAACCCCGTGGCTAAGGCAAGTTTAGTGTAATTTGGGTCCGCAAGCGGAAAACCCATTTACATAGAGAAACGGCATGAAACACTTAGTGAATTTGGCAAGATGGATTTGAAATATTATAAATATTGCTTTTGGGCCTTATCGGGTTCGATATGATAATCGCATCGGCATATTGGAGTGGGAGTTTATTAAGTGTTAAGCACCATTGCAAATCGCCGATAGCAATCAACGATATCACATCAGATCCGGGAATAGCGCCGATATGTGACCCTTGCGACTGCCGATCGCCGATATAGCGATTGAATCTGAGCCATCCGATTGGTCAGATCTTAATCCGCGACAAAAGCACATATAGCGGTGTAAAAAGGTGGAAAAGCGTTGTTTCGGCATTTTGGGAGAGTATTTGGTCTTGAGAGGGAAAAACATAGTTTTTAAGCCTTTTCAAAGGCTTTTCACTTCCGATAAAGAAAAGGGCCTATATTATGTAGAGAAAGGGTGTAAAGCGGGGTGATTTGGGATTTTAAGGCTAAATGCCTGTAAAATGCTTCCAATGCATATAAATGTGGGCATGGGGGCACGAAGCTTTAATAAGGGACTGTTAAGGGGAAATTAAGTCCCGATAAGGTGTTTAGGTTGTAGCAACCTTAGGGTTGCACCATTTTTGGTATCAGAGCAGGAAAGGGGAAGAAATTTCCTGTGAAGAGATGTTTTGCTTATGAAGATTAAAGACTACAGAGGTATGAAAACAACAACATGTTGAATGAATGAAGTTTGGCACCAGATTGCAACAACGGGACTGTAGAAGAACTTTTGGGAAGTTCTTAGAGATTGTAGCAGAACTTGCAGATGCAAGAGATAGAGGAAATCCATTCAAACATAGGTGACATCATAAGAAAGTGTGAAGACTGCAATAATATAGAACAAGAGAAGCTGTGAGAGAAGAACCGGATGTGTTCTTAAAAGCAGAGCAAGGAAAGCACTCTGAAGTGGTAGTGAACCTGAAGAATCGAACAAGAGATTGGACAGAGAGGACAACTAAAGTGTTCTCAAGAGAGAGTGAGAGATTGCAAAAGCCTAGAAGGAGCAAAGGTGTTGCTCAAGAAGAGGTTCCAGATAGAGGACTGTGCTTACCAAAAGACTGAGTGAGGAGAGCTTAGTGAGGTAAGATTGTAGTAAAGAGGACTTGTTGTTGCAAAGGCTTGTTGCAGAGGAGTGAGGAGCTCATGAATAGAGAGGAGAAGAAAATGACTACTGATAGTCCTAGTAGAGGCTTAAAAAGAAGCCACAGCAGAAGCAAAGATGGCAAAGCAAATGGCATAAGGATGAGTCAAGAAGAGTTTGACAGAGAGAGAGCTGAGATATATTTCCAGATTGGAATATTGATGGAGATGCTACAGAGAAGTGATGAAGACTAGAAGCATGGTTGGACCATGAGAAGGCGAGTAAAGTGGCAGAGGCTACAAGAGAAGAGAAATCAGCAAGTGAAATTAGAGATAGCAAAAGAGTTGAGGAAGATTGAGTAGATATTGAGTGCTCAAGAGAAACCAGAGGAACTCAGAGAAGCAAAAGCAAAAATGGAAGTTTCCATTTGTAGACCAGAACAAGGTGAAATGTTGAGTGAAGAGGATAATGAGAGATCAGTTGAAGATCTCGTGGATTATTGGCATAGTTCAGAACAATTCGAAGATATGATGACAAGGGAAGCAAATGAGGCAATGAAGCCTTGTGATTTATTAATTCTAATAGTTTGTGTATGTTTGCAGGATATGTAGAGGATGATGGACAGTCTAGTAAAACTGTCACAAACAGGAATGAAGCTCTTGAGGTGAAGTATGATAGAGAATGCCTTTTAGAGGAAGAAGGTGTTGATCTATTGTAGCAGAAGGAGTTCATAGATGAAATTCTGTTTGGTGTGAAACAATCAGATGAAGTTGATATGGACCAGAAGTCTAATGAAAATGCCAAAGTGATATCCCAAGAAGGTAAACAAATGAATTTGTTTAATGAAATTGATGAAATAAGTTTGCAATATGATAGTGCAGAAAACAAGGTAACTCAGGAGGATTGCCAGGAAAAGAATGAAGCTGAGAATAGAAGTTGTGATGAACTACTGGAGAGATTTCACATGGAATCAGAATTCTTGGAAAGACTATTCAAGGAACCTGAAGAAGAAATGAAGCTTTTAGAACCTAATGAAGAGGAGATTATGGTTACTGTGCATGATAAGGATGAACTATCTTTAACATTTATAGAATTAAGTAAATGTTTAGACTCTTCAGTTAATGATGTGACTGCAGGTATGGAAGACAACATTAATAAATATGATGCTGAAATCAGAGAAATTGAGCAGAGATTATTTGAAGGTGAGATGAAAGATCAGGAGCAACAAGGAAGTTATGTATACAGAGACATGAAGGAGACAGAAGTATTAATCCAACAAGATGAAGATGGAAAGAACCAACAATTGGAAAGGGATGATCAACTACATGAGAGTGAATTTGAGGAAGGCACTAGATTGCAAAAGTATGACAACTGGCAGCAGAATGAAGAACAAGAGCCTAGTCTTGCAGTAATGAGAGCAGAAGTGAACATAATAACAGAAGGGCTACAAAGAAAGACAAGTGAAGACCAAAGATACAGATGGAGAATGAAGAAAAGGGTCAAGTGGAAGCTATTGCAATAGAGGTGGAATGGCAAGCTGATAAACGAGTTCGGGGAACTTGAACAACTTCATATTGATATGTTAGAGAAGGAGAGACTCAGAGAAATGGAGTCACAACAAGAAGGATATGCTGAAATCCAAAAGATCTATGATGGAGGATTGGTGCTTGAAGCAGCAAAAGAGGATGGAAGGTATTGTATTTTTAAAATTGATGATTGTTGTATGTTTGCAGGTCATATAGACTTGAGGGAAGACAAGTAGTTATTGGAAACTGTTATATTAATAGGTGAAGAGATGACTACTCACAGTCATATGCAGAATAAGGAGGAAAGCTATAGCCAAGTGAAGGAAGATGTCCAGTCAGGTGATATCCAAAGGATAAGTCAAAAGGAGGATGGCAAAAGAATTATTGAGATCAAAGGATACACTGAAGTAAGGCGACTGTTTAGTGTTGTCATAAGTGAAAAGAACAACGCAGATATGATTTTTCAGAAGTTAAAGGAAGGAAACTCACATAATCATGTGATGTAGAGGAAAGAGCAGTTGTTAAACATAGCTGTAGTGAATTATGCAAATATTGGACAATTATTAAGGACTGAAGCTAAAGGAGAGCAACTACTGAAGGTTGATATGGAAAACTTTGTAGATGTTAAACTGTCATTAAAGATTATTGACCTTGAAGAAAGCTAGAGTAAAGAAGGACTAAAGACAGATGATGCAGACAATGAAGATTGTGCAGAACTTTTGGGAGAAATTCCAAATGAAATGGCAGATTGGTTGCATGAGTTAAAGAGGCAAGAAAACCAAGGAATAAGTGATCAGATTGTACAACTAGAACTGAATGAGAACAAAGTTGTCATGGATAACAAATATGAGGAAGAAGTTGTGAGAACTGTTGGAATAATGAGGAAGCAAGGTAAAGTAATTGTGTTTATTGAATTGATTAATTTTGATGAAGATTTATATGCAGGAAGAAGGCAATGTGAAGTCCATCTGAACCAAGAAGTTAATTCTGAAGAACAAATCGAATTAATGAAGGATGAGATCAAAATGTCTTAGAAAGATGAAATGGTGTTGAATCTATAGTATGGGAGTGTTGAACTAGAAATGAATTCAAGCGATGATAGTAATAGAATTACTATTATACTACAGGGATTTATTGATGAAAACGAGGCTGGAAGTGACATTTCAGAAGCAGACAAATATGATGCCATAATCCTTAAGAGTGCAGAAAAGAAGTTACTGGAAGGAGAAATACTCCAAGTAGCTAAACAAGTAGGAAGAATGCTGAGCTTTCAAGAAATTTATAGAATTGCAGGTATAGTGGAATTTGAATTAAGAAGTAATGAAGTCTTTGCAGAGGATCAATGGAGGAGGCATTTGTACATTTCAGAAATGTACATGGAAAGTTATTGGCACAGAGATTATGATCTTATTCAAGAACACAATCAGTTGCAGGAGGATAGTATTCAACGCAGGAGAAGTGATGTGGACAAAGAATTGGATGAGTTGTGGAGACTCATACAACAGCATTCCAATAAAACAAATACAGGACAAAAGAAGAAAGGAAGATTAGCTGGAAGGAATGGTACAGGTGAAGGAAATGGAAAATTGCAAATTAAGATGTGGGAGACTATCGTAAACTGTAATGATGAGCAAACAACAGTAAGATATATGAAAAGGACAACAACAAACAGTGAGAGCATAGCTAATGGGGCATTACAACATAAAGGAGAGAGACTTGAAGGACAACCAACAACAGCAGTAACCAAGGACAGACTACCAAACCAAGTATAGGATCCAAGAGGACACAGATTAGAAGCGCATGATTAGGAGATCATGATTAATTTAAACTTCGGGAGTCTAATGCAGGAGCATCTAGGCCTATCCAACAATGTGATGGAGTGGTCACATGTTGTGGCTAATGAAAGGTTGGAGGAAGAATTGGTTATTTAGATTGTATTAATTTCAATTATGTAAGTGGTTAATTTGTTGGCTAATTCTGAACAGAATCGGGAATAAATGGCAAATGATCCTCCCTGCGTGGAGATCAAGCCAAGTAGTCTAGTTTGTTTAGATTAGGATAAGATTTGATTTCTAAATATGTAGTCTATTCCTTCAATTGAGAAGGAAACTGTTAGACAGGAGATATATGTAATTCCCTTGCTTTTCTGAAGAGGGATTGGAGAAAGAGAGACAAAAGGAGAAGATCGAGAGCATTTGTAAGCCTATGGGCAGCATGGGAGAAAGGGGCCAATAATTTAGAGAATCAAGCTAGAGAAGGGAGAGAGCCTCAAATGTAGTTTGTATTATGTTTGTACAGAGAATTTCTTTGCGTGTGAAACTGTGTAATCGTTGCATTCCTTTGAGATAGGGGGTTTTTCTATGTGATCAGGCCGAAGGCCAAATCTCTGTTATTTGTTTACTGCGAATAAAACCAGTGTTGCATGTCTAATTTATAACCGGCCCGTGGAGTCCCTAAAGGCTTGTTTTTCTTTGTATGTGGATGATGTTGGCATTGGCTCTGTGTTTTCATTCTTAACAGTAGAAACCACATGGCTAAGGCAAGTTTAGTGTAATTTGGGTCCGCAAGCGGAAAACCCATTTACACAGAGAAACATCGTGAAACACTTAGTGAATTTGGCAAGATGGATTTGAAATATTATAAATATTGCTTTTGGGCCTTATCGGGTTCGATATGATAATCACATCGGCATATCGGAGTGAGAGTTTATTAAGTGTTAAGTGCCATTGCAAATCGTCGATAACGATCAACGATATCGCATCGGACCGGGGAATAGCGCCGATATATGACCCTTGCGACTGTCGATCGCCGATATAGCGATTGAATTTGAGCCGTCTGATCAGCCAGATCTCGATCCGCAGCAAAAGCACATATAACGGTGTAAAAAGGCCGAAAAGTGGTTTTTCGACATTTTGGGAGAGTATTTGGTCTCGAGAGGGAAAAACATAGTTTTTAAGCCTTTTCAAAGGCTTTTCACTTCCGATAAAGAAAAGGGCCTATATTATGTAGAGAAAGGGTGTAAAGTGGGGTGATTTGGGATTTTAAGGCTAAATGCTTGTAAAACGCTTCCGATGCATATAAATGTGGGCGTGGGGGCACGAAGATTTAATAAGGGACTATTAAGGGGAAGTTAAGTCCCGATAAGGTGTTTAGGTTGTAGCAACCTTAGGGTTGCACCATCCAACCTTCGCCTTGCATCACGTAGGGGTCCAGAATATAATTGTGGTCCTTCTAAAGAATGGGATGTGGATCCAGAAAGTCTTTATTTGGAGCTTTCTCTTGCTCCTTGAATATTGAGGACCAGGAGCCTAAAAGTGGAATTGGCCAATCATCTTCTTCAGCTCCACCATCTACTATTGAGCATGCTTATGCTTCTATTTTTGATGAGGATTATGATGATGAGGATTAAGATTGAAGACTATTAGTCTTTAATCTTTATAAAACTTGTAGCCTCATAGTCTTCATTGTACTTGCAACCTCATATAGTTAATAAAGGCCGATTTTGGATATTGCTATTTTCATTATGTGATCATTCATGATTAAATGTGATGTAAATTTAGAGACTTAAAGTTTATGCATTGACAATGGAAAATTTAATCATAATGTAATAAACTATAATGTATCATGTATGCTTTATGATTGCACGTAACATTTCTTAAATGTCTTAATATATATATATCGCGTTGCCTCGTTTCCAAAATTTGGGGGGTCACATTTCGTACCCGTACCCATTTCGAAAACTCATACCCATTTCCCTGTATCGTGCAACTTAGCTACATTTCTAAACTTTTCAACACTTTTACATTACATTCAACCCATATTGTCATATCATCATAAGCAATTATATAGAGAGAACATTAACAATGCAACGCAACAATAAGGAACATCAGAAGAAAAGCATATGCAATAGAGGCACTTATGTCTATTCATATTAAACTTTATCAACCCAAAATATTATCATGAAAAACCAACCATCTTACCTCAAACTTAAGACTGATCTAGTTGGCACCTGAAGCATGTCTTTGTGGATTTTCGACCCTAGTTATGGCACCTATACATCCCATGATAGTCCCACAAATTACCCTTCAAATCACTTCAAAATTTGTGCTACCTTTTCCCTTCAAGCCTTGTCGTCTTGCTCTATCTATTCAAGACTCTCGGCCTGTTGAGAAATGTAACTAGTATCGGTCTTCATAATTGTCTTTGAGTCATGATGTAATGTATTTATCAAAAGAAAGAAAGAGGAAAATTATTTCTAAAAGAAAATTATTTACTAACATGGGTTTCATGCTTTATTTATTTTGTTTCTAGGTCAAATCACCCATTGTGTGCTTTTAGGGTTGAATCATGAGTCTATGTCCTTGTCATTATGGTCTAGACCTTTATTGGGCATTGTGTATCAAAGAAATAAAATTATATTAATGTAATTTGGTCATATACTCCACTACCATCAAGTCAACTTGTTCACTCTACAAATCGGCCTCTTGATCCTTATGTCGGCCTCAAAGAACAACTTCAAACCACTATATATTGCGAAGGATTCGACCTAGTTTGGGGACAAGCAAGTGGAGATTCAATCTGCAATTTTCCAAGATGAAAAAGAGAGTTCGAAGAGCCGAAAAGAGAAGAAAGGTCACAAGGAAGAAGAGGAGACTCTTGTCCAATAAGAAAGAAGCCAAAATTTTGTCATTTTGCCACACGTGTGAAGTACACTGAGGCATGTTGCAGCACCGAAGGTGCAGGTCGAAAATCTCAGGATTGGAGAGAGGGTCGAGACCCTAGTTCACCCTTTTTGTAGAGCTGATTTACGTTTTGTTGAAGATTTGACTAAAGTTTGACTTGTCGACATGAGAGGGTGACTTGGTAAATGGTGGAAGGTCTTGGTTCTGGTGAAAAGGTCTTTGTAGTATGATTTGATTTGGTTCTTGAAGAAGAGGATATTTTTGGGTTTTCTCCTCAAAGAGGGGTTTTGCCTTGGCTGAGGGCCTACATCTTGTGACATTGCTCTTCATGTTTTGTTTTGGTAGTTGCTTGATGATAAGAAGACATAAAGAAATTAAGGAAGAGCTATAAGAAGATAACTAAAAAGATCATAAGTAATTATCAAGTTAAGAAAATATTTCTACCTTTATGATTTTCCAACATGGTTTTAGAGCTATGGTGAATAAGGAGAAGGAAAAAGTAAGCTTGAAGATCAAATTGTTCTCATGACATTAAGAAAGGATTCTAGTGAGATCATAAGGAGAAGGATATTGAAGGAACTTAGAAGTATTTCATTGGGATATCAAAATTGCTAAACTACAAGACTTTTTGTGGCTGAAGGTTCACATCTGAAAAGGATCAAAATTAATATTTCAGTAACTTGGTAGTAGTTGTACATGGATTGGATGAAAGAGAAGACTGATAATCTATACAAAGATGTGAGTAATGAAAAGATCTAAAAATGAATAAGACCTTACCTTGCATAGATGACAATAATCAAGCCAAAACCTTTGAAGGTTAGAGCGAAGGTTTGTGCATCCTAAATTCAAGTTATCTCAAAGATCTGAATAATCGAACTATAGTCACTTTGATAACAGCCGAGACC
Source organism: Pinus tabuliformis (assembly GCA_031772625.1). Lineage (NCBI taxonomy): Eukaryota > Viridiplantae > Streptophyta > Pinopsida > Pinales > Pinaceae > Pinus > Pinus tabuliformis. The sequence continues at coordinate 1,106,906,463 of CM062816.1, read as the reverse complement.
TCTGTGGAAAAGGACGAAAATTTGTGCATCTATATATGTAATGTTCGAGCCTTAGTGGTGACATAAAAGTCGACCTAGAAGGATCATAGTGCTTGGCATAATAAGACCTGTTTTGAAGTTTAATTCAATAGGACATAATCATAGTCTTTTGAAGTACATCAATCTTGCAATTTGTGGAACATTGAAAAAGATCAAGGACGACATTCCTTATGGATCTATATCAGTGTGAGGAGAAGTCTTTTTGGAGACCTGTATCAAATCATTCTTACTACAGGCAAGAGAAAGCATCTAGCATTTTGGGACTAGCTTGAAGTCGTCATATAACTCAAGTAAGTATTGATATTAATCATTATGTTTTAGTCATCTAACAATGTGTCTTCAGTTTGCAAGGAAAAGGCTACAAGCTCAATTGAACATCAATCCTTCAATCATGAAAGACAAAGGTATGTAGTCTTGAGGTATGTACAACATGTTCATTTGTTAAGAGTCTAGTATGTAATGACTTAGGGTTTAGTTCCTTGTATGATTCTAAAAGATCTCATTGTGTTAAAATTGTTAATACCTAGGGATTGTAAACCCTATATAGTACATATGAAAACCTAACCCCATTCGCTTGTTCCCTCTTAAAAAACCTATTTCATAATGTCTAGGGTTTGTGAGTAGTTCAAGATATATGGCAATCCTTTGCAAAAATGGAATTGAATGATGTGTACATTTTGTACTAAAAAACCCTAGGAATTCATCTTCTAAAAATTTAATGAAAAACCCTAGATCATGGTCTTGTACTTGTATATTTTTGGTACTTGTCAAGTAAATATTGCAGATACATATAGAAATGTTGATATATAAATATTAAGAAAGGAGTCCTTCAAGTAGAATCTTCCACATTCTCATAAAATATAAGTATTATTTTTTATTTCCTATATATTTAGCTTTATCTTTGTTACTTGATCATTATCCTTTCCTTGGAAGGACTAAACTTGCAGGTATAAGGATTATGGCTAGATTCAGAGGGAGATTGAAAGTCTTGTATCATGAAAGAAGCCTTGTTGTAGAAGAAACCCTACAAGGTTTGTGAAAGGAACAACTCAAGGAATGTTTAAAGACTTGTAGCAGATATTCTTCATATAAGAACGCACAATCATTTTACTTATTACTAACTTTCATGTCTAAGGTTTCACTATAAATATTCTTATGTTGTTGAAGATAATTGACCTTTAGATCAAATCAATCCTTGTCATACTATCTATCCTTTGTTAACTTTGGTAAAACCATAATATTTAGGGTTCAATATAAAACCCTCTCCTACTTAGGGTTTGTTGATAAAATCTAGAACATATAATGAAATCCTAATCTCTTGATGTTTAAGATTTGTTGATATAAAACCCTAGTTTTTTGGGGTTTGTTGTTGTTGTCTAGGTTTTATGATGAAACCCTATATTTTTAGGGTTTGATGAATTAGGGTTTATGACAAAACCCTTGTAATAGTTAATGAAAGATCCTAGGAACGAAACCCTAGGTGTATTTTCTTTTGTATCATTCAAACCCTAGCTTGGTCCAAAATTCTTGAATATCAAACATTGAAGTTTTGATGTTTATACCTAAGGTCTACGACAAAAACCCTAGTAGAGATTGATATGAGATTCTAGGGCATGATAATGAAACCCTAGATGTGAAATTTTTTCACTATGATTGAAGTCCTAACTTGATTTAGTTGTTTAGTCTTGATGATGAAATCTAGGGTTTGTAACAAAACCCTAGCAAGTTGTAGAAGTTTGGGACATGAAAGGTGTAACCCTTGTTAATTGTAAACCTAACCAAATTTAGGTTTTGGATTGATTTCTTATTTGATAACCCTAGATGCTCCCATTGTGATGACATGCTTAACCTAGTTTGATAAAGTTGACTTCATGCTCCTATACATGTATGCTTGGTTGTACTTGTTGATGAAGGTTTGCAAGTACATAGTCTTCAAGATCTTGAAGATGCTTACCTACCTCGTACTTTATGATGACTTGATGATGATGTTGAGCAAGATGGAAAAAGGAGCTGTATTAGATGACCATGTTGCTATATGTGTGCAAAATCGGTTACCCAATTCCCTACTGCAACAACTGATTAGATTTCTCTTAGTTGTTAATTTCTGAATCAAGTTATTTACAGTGTTACACAATAAACATCGAAATAAAATCTACTGCAACCTTCACAACATAAAATACTGTGGGAACAAGAACTGAGTAAGAAGGAAATAACACACACACAATTGACATTGTTGTTTTTGGACAATGTCCTCGGAAAAACCCAACTTGGGAAAACCGGTGCAACAGCTGAGGGTTTTAATTATTATGAAGTAGTTTTTGAATACAATCTTTGGATGTCTTAATAGCTATCTGATACAGAGAATCTGACTAGCAGAGAATTAGTGAGAAATACCTCACACTATCACTGGAGATTCGACATTGATCGAACCACTAAATGGCTAGCCCCAAGATGCCTCTGCGTAGTCACTGCGCTGCTCTGCGTCACAACTGATAGGGACTGCATCACTACCTCTGGCTGATCGATCTGCTCTATTCTCTGGCTCTCCTGTCTCACACCCCAGTTCCTGGCACTGGATCTGATCTACTCCTCATCAAATTTGCGAATGTCCTCAAGGCCTTTATGCTGCCTCAGTGTGGCTTTACGTTGCCCAACGTCATTTTGCGCTCCTCTGCAATGTATCCCCGGATCAGGGAACTCTCCAACTGGAAAACTATCCCTGCCCCTCACTGCAAGAAATCTCATTGATGACTTCTCCTACAACTGCAGCGCTGCTCTCTTGAGAAATCGATCTCTTGATCTCACTCAATGTGTGTTCCAAATGCCCATCAAGCCTCTTCTTATAATCTTCTCATTGATCAATCAACGACCCAAATTAGATTTGAATCAATGGCTCAGATCATCTTGACTTGATCCTCGACTTCTTCTAGAAGATTCACACCTAGTATAATTAATACACTTTAATTATTTTAATTTCCTAAGTTTAGATTTAGGCATCCATTAAAAATAATTAATAATTTTAAGTAAGCCTCTTCTGGGTGGGATTTGCCAAAACGATTTAGAGGCTAGAGCACATCCGATGCTACTAGAAATCAATACTCCCTCTTAGCGAGGAATGTTCTCTAGCGCTGCAACCCACTGAAGCATCACTCTGACTCTGCAACACCTCCTGCTACGTTGCTGATGTCTAGCTCTACTGCCCACCAACTACTGTGCAACTCTGATTTGCGCTACATTCGTGTTGTTGCTAACTTTGTTGAAATACTATCAACTACTGCATCTGCACTGCAACTCCGTTGTTGCTGCCATTGCAACATCTGTAATGGAAAAAATCCAAATCATTGAACTAATTGTGTTAAGTATGATGCATCTATAGTCCGAGTTTTGACTACTGCTAGATTCTACGTTTTCATTGAAGCTTCTGTGCTATTGCTGACCCTACTATGTGCCAATTGCACTGTTACCAACATTAGCTCTGCGTTGCTGTTGACTCTGCTATGTGCCAACTGCACTGCTGCCAACATTAGCTCTACTCTACTCAATATCTTACTGCTACTAGCTACTGCATCTGTCACTCTGGTACATATCTGCACCATCTGACACTGGTCCATCCTGCTACTGCTTACTATGGGCTCCCATAACAAGGTCTTGATCCAAGAGGTGGAATCCTCAAGGATCTTTCCCATCCTTTAGCTCTCTGAAGCTACAACTCTATATCACACCACCTCATCCCTGGAGGCATCTCGACAATCATGGCAAACTCTTCCTCAGCCTAGAGGAAAGCCTATCAATATTAGCGGATGCAACTTGGTGATCCTGCTTCTCCTCCTTGCCCCTCTTTCTGAGAGGACACTGAGTGTTGTAGTGGCCCATCTCGCCACACCTGAAGCACTTGATCTTCGAAATGTCCTTTTTCCTCCTACGTTGCTCCTGTTGTCCCTTTGTTGCAAGGGCCACGTCCTCCTCTTCCTTCATGGTTTTCGTTCCACTACTGCTATTACCACTGATTGTGGCCTTCACTAGGTAACATCTTCATGGTTTTCGTCCCACTACTGCTATTACCACTAATTGTGGCCTTCACTAGGTAACGTCTCGTCTCCTCCTACTGTAGATTAGCCCATACACATTCCCAATCTGGCAGGTGTTCTCTACACAGGATGCTTTGGACAAACACTTGCCAATCTTCAGAAACGCTATTCAACGCTACTCGAACAAATTCTCCAGGTTGTGGCCCTGACCCTACTGAAGCCAACTGATCTCGGACTTCCTGAAGCCTCTTAAGGAAGGCGTCTATTCGCTCCCCTTTATGCATCCTCGTGCATCTCAACTTCTCCTTAAGTGCATTTTTCGCTACTCAGAAGATCTTTCGTATAGCGTGGCTAAGGCTTCCCACATCTGTCGGGCAGTGTCCTTGTTGGCCATATGGTATACTACATGATCTCGAACTCCATCTAGAGTGATCCTCTTAGTCTTTGCCATATCAACCTTGTACTTCTTGAGTGGATCTGCATCGGCAGCCACAACTATTGCACTATTGACATACATCTTGAGATCATGCTCATCTAGAAGGTAGGAGATCCTAGCCTTCTAGATCACATAGTTGGAGGCTCCGTTGAACCGCTCTGATCTCTCAATCCTGCTGCTTCCATTTCTCCTAAAAAAGCCAAACTGCTCCCTCTTTTCCTCTGTGCAACTGCTGTCCAACTATTCACACTCCCTTCTGGAGTGAGAAATCATGCACACAACTACTGCTGCCTTGCTTGGAAAATTCAGACTTATTGGCTGGAAGTCCTCTGAGGAATAAATTTCTTTAGGGTGCCTTCTTTTTCTGACACTTTTCTGGCCCAACATCTGTTGCATAAAAACTATGACCCACTTGAAGACTGCTCTTCATTGAAGCTGCTGTTGTGCTTCTCCCTCTACAACTGACAAATCTCGATCTAGAAAATCTTTCTCTATGTCGACTCAGTCAGAGAGAGATTTTTCCTTGAGAATCTTGCCCTCCTGGCACTGGACTGCGCAATCCTTCTGGGGATTCGATCTATTGCCTACGCAACTCTTCGATCTCCCTCTTCAACTCATCACTGGGCTCTTCCAACTTTGCTCTCTTGCTTCACTTGTGCTCTGATACCATGTGAAAAGTCTGTTACCCGATTCCCTACTGCAACAATGTATTAGATTTCTCCTACTTGTCAATTTCTAAATCAAGTTATATACAATGTTACACAATAAACATTGAAATAAAATCTACTGCAAGCTTCACAACATAAAATACTATGGAAACAAGTACTGAGTAAGAAGGAAATAACACAATCAAAATTGACACCGTTGTCCCCATATTGTTATTACTGTGCCCTATAGAATCCATCTATTGTTATTTTTGTGGCTTTATATTATTATTGTTAGGTCGGCTGTGTTATATTGTGACTCCTTAGACTCTTATATATAGAAAGGAGGTTTTGTGATTTGAATCATCAAAGAATTGTTCATTTATGTAATGTAAAGGAGGTTGCCCCCTCGAAGAGGCTGAATTCTAAGGCGTTGATCTATCTATTCTATCTTTTTTTGAGCTGGTTTCATGACACAATGTCCCCACAAAAACCCAACTTGTGAAAACCGATGCAACAACTGAGGGTTTTAATTATTATGCATTAGTTTATGAGTACAATCTTTGGAGATCTTACTGGCTATCCGATACAGAGAATCTGACTAGCGAAGAATTAGTGAGAAATACCTCACACTATCACTGGAGATACGACACTGATCCAACCACTGAATGGCTAGCCCCAAGTTGCCTCTGCACAGTTGCTGCGCTGCTCTGCATCACAACTGATAGGGATTGCGCCAATCCCTCTGGATGATCGATTTGCTGGCTAGATGCTCTATCCTTTGGCCCTCCGGTCTCACACCTTGGTTCTTAGCACTGGATCTGATCTGCTCCTTAGCAAATTTGTGAATCTCCTCAAGGCCTCTACGTTGCCTCAGCGTGGCTTTACGCTGCCCAACGTGGCTCTACGTCGCCTTTTCTGGATCTCTCTCTGCCTCCCCTGCAATGTATCCTCGATCAGGAAACTCTCCAATCAGAAAACTATCCCTGCCCCTCACTAGAAGAAATCTCCTTGATGACTTCTCCTGCAACTGCTGCGCTACTGTCTTGAGAAATTGATCTCTTGATCTCACTCTATGTGTGTTCCAAATGCCCATCAAACTTCTTCTTATAATCTTCTCGTTGATTAGATTCTAATCAATGGCTCATATCATCTTGACTTGATCCTCGTCTTCTTCTAGAAGATTCACACCCTGTTTAATTAATACACTTTAATTATTTTAAATATCCTAAGTTTAGACTTGGGCATCCATCAAAAGTAATTATTAATTTTAATTAAAGCTCTTTTGGGTGGAATTTCCCAAAACGATTTATGGCTATTGTGGAATGCATGTGTCCTAGCCTCCTTGCAAAATCTCGAGGCTAGAGCACATCCGATGCTACCAGAAATCAACACTCACTCTTAGCGAAGAATGTGCTCTAGTGCTGTAACCCACTGAAGCATCACTTTAACTCTGCAACACATCTTGCTGCCCTGCTGATGTTTGGCTCTACTGCCACCAACTACAGCACAACTTTGATTTGCGCTGCATCCGTGCTGCTGCTGACTTTGCTGAACTATTGTCAACTACTGCATCTTCATTGCAACTTTGTTGCTATTGCCATTGCAAACATATTCAACAGAAACCAAAATACTAAACTAACTATGTGCTATATGATGCATCTGTCGTTCGAGTTCTGATTGCTGCTAGATTCTCCGCTGTGACTGAAGCTTCTGCGCTGCTACTGACTCTGCTCTGTGCCAACTGCATTGCTGCCAACACTAGCTCTGCGCTGCCACTGACTCTGCTCTATGCCAACTGCATTGCTGCCAACACTAGCTCTGCGCTGCTCAGTATCTGACCGCTACTAGCGACTGCATCTGTCACTCTGGCACCTAACTACACCACCTAACATTCGTCCATCCTACTATTGCTGACTATGGGCTCTCGTAGCAAGCTCTTGATCCAAGAGGTGGAATCTTCAAGGATCCTGTCCATTATATAGCTCTCTGAAGCTACAACTCTGGATCACCCCACCTCACCCCTGGAGGCATCTCGACAATCATGGAAAACTCTTTGTTCAACCTAGAGGAAAGCCTGTCAATATTAGCCGATGTAGCTTGCTGATTCTGCTTCTCCTCCTTGCCCCTCTTTTTGAGAGGACACTGAGTCTTGTAGTGTCCCATCTCGCCACACCTGAAGCACTTGATCTTCGAAATGTCCTTCTTCCTCCTGCACTGCTTTTGCTGTCCCTTTGTTGCAAGGGCCACATCCTTCTCTTCCTTCATGGTCTTCATCCCACTACTGCTACTACCATTGATTGTGGCCTTCACCAGGTCATGCCTCATCTCCTCTTGCTGCAGATCAGCCCATACACGTTCCCAATCTGGCAGGTGTTCTCTGCCCAGGATCCTTTGGACAAACACTTGCCAATTTTCAGAAACGTTATTCAACGTTAATCGAACAAATTCTGTAGGTTGGGGCCCTGACCCTACTGAAGCCAACTGATCTTGAACTTCTTGAAGCCTCTTAAGGAAGGTGTCTATTCGCTCCCTTTTCTACATCCTCGTGCATCTCAACTTCTCCTCCAAGTGCATCTTCCGTTGCTCAGAAGATCCTTCATATAGCGTGGCTAAGGCTTCCCACATCTGTTGGGCAGTGTCCTCGCCGGCTATATGGTATACTACATGATCTCGAACTCCATCGAGAATGATACTCTTAGTCTTTGCCATATCAACCTTGTACTTCTTGAGTGGATATGCATCGGTGGGCACAGCTACCGCACTATTGACATACATCTTGAGATCATGCTCATCTAGAAGGTAGGAGATCCTAGCCTTCCAGATCACATAGTTGGAGGCTCCGTCCAACTAATCTTGATCTCTCAATCTTGTTGCTTCCATTTCTCCTGAAAAATTCAAACTACTTCTTCTTTTGCTCTGGGCAGTTGTTGTCCAGCTATTCACACTCCCTTATGGAGTGAGATATCCTGCACACAACTACTGCTGCTTTGCTTGGAAAATTCAGACTTCTTGGCTGGAAGTCCTCTGAGGAAGAAATTTGCTTAGTGTGCCTTCTTCTGTTTCTGACGCTTTTCTGCCCTAGCAATTGCTGCAGAAAAATTGTGTCCCCCCTGAAGACTGCTCTTCGCTGAAGCTGCTACTGCACTTCTCCCTCTGTCGCTGACAAATCTCGATCTGGAAAATTTTTCTCTCTGTCATCTCACTCAGAGAGAGATATTTCCTTGAGAATCTTTCCCTCCTGGCACTGGACTTTGCAATCCTTCTGGGGATTTGATATGCTGCCTAAGCAGCTCTTTGATCTCCCTCTTCAGCTCTGCGCTGGGCTCTTTTGGCTTTGCTCCCCTGCTTCACCCGTGCTCTGATACCATGTGAAAAACCAGTTACTCGATTCTCTACTGCAACAATTGATTAGATTTCTCCTACTTGTTAATTTCAGAATCAAGTTATTTACAGTGTTACACAATAAGCATCAAAATAAAATCTACTGTAGCCTTCACAACATAAAATACTGTGGAAACAAGTATTGAGCAAGAAGGAAATAGGGCACACACAATTGACACCATTGTTTTTGGACAATGTCCCCAGAAAAACCCAACTTGGGAAAACCAGTGCAGCAGCTGAGGGTTTTAATTATGATGTAGTAGTTTCTGAATACAATCTTTGGATGTCTTACTAGCTATCTGATACAGAGAATTTGACTTGCAGAGAATTAGTGAGAAATACCTCACACTATCACTGGAGATCCGACACTGGTCCAGCCATTTAATGGCTAGCCCCAAGCTGCCTCTGCGCAGTCACTGCGCTACTTTGCGTCACAACTATTAGGGATTGCCTCACTCCCTCTGGCTAATCGATCGACTGGCTGGATGATCTATCCTCTGGCCCTTCGGTCTCACACCCCGGTTCCTGGCATTGGATTTGATTTGGTCCTCAGCGAATTTGCGAATATCCTCAAGGCCTATGCGCTGCCTCAACGTGGCTTTATGTTGCCCAACGTGGCTCTACGCTGCCTCTTTTGGATCTCTCTCTGCCTCCTCTTCAATGTATCCCTAGATCAGGAAACTCTACAATCGAAAAACTATCCCTGCCCCTCACTGCAAGAAATCTCCTTGATGACTTCTCCTGCAATTGCTGCGCTACTCTCTTAAGAAATCGATCTCTTGATCTCACATCATGTGTGTTCCAGATGCCCATAAGCCTCTTCTTGTAATCTTCTCATTGATCAATCAACGACCCATACTTGATTCTAATCAATCGCTCAGATCATCTCGACTTGATCCTCATCTTCTTCTAGAAGATTCACACCTAGTTTAATTAATACACTTTCATTATTTTAATTTCCTAGGTTTAGACTTAGGCATCCATTAAAAATAATTAATAATTATAATTAGACCTTTTCAAGGTGGAATTTCCCAAAATGATTTTTGACTATTGTGGAATGCATGTGTCCTAGCCTCCCTACAAAATCTAGAGGCTAGAGCACATCCGATGCTACTAGAAATCAACAATATGAAGATAGAAGGAATGATGTTCCGAAAGATTGAAGTTCTTTGTTGACATGATAATGAAAGAAAGAGCTTGTGTGGCTGAAGTTGCTGAATTTGTCCCCAGTAGAAAGGAAGCATGGATAAAGAAAGTGTATATCTCTAAAGTTAAGAGGGAGGACATATGGTGACAACTATAGTAAAGACCTTGAAGAAAGAATAAAATCAAAGAAAGGCTAATGCAGTACAAATGTTTATTCATGATTGATGAAGTTGTGAACATGAATTGGATATTTTGAAAAGTGTAGAGGCTAAATTTGGTGCTGCTGGAAAATTTGAAGAAGGAAGCTTCTGTCGAAATGTGTTTGGATATTGTAACGACCATAAGCAACATCAGAATAGTTGAAGACCCTGGAGTTTTGTGCTAGCATAACAAGAACATATACATTGAAAGTTTGATACTGGTTAGGGTCGTGAAGATATTGTACGTGCCATCAAATGAACAAGTAGCTGATGTGTTGTCGAAATCTCTTCCCAACAAGAAGTTCATTTATTTTAGTAGCATGCTTAGATTGGTGGATATCTCTGATTTGGTTGAGAGAGAGAGATAAAGTACAATAAAACTGCTTGTATGATGGTACTTGGGAGGACATTGTGGCTTGGTTAATATTGATATCTCAGTTGATGTTTAGATCCCAGAGGGAGGGTATTGTGTGGAGGTTTGGTTTAGTGGTGATACATGGATCCCTGTAAGGGTTGGTGTTAGGGCATGGAGGCCTAGATGGTATCTATATCCTATTGGATGGATACTCGGGTTATAGCGTGATGGTACCTATAGTGTCAAATGGTTATATGACACCTTAGTCCTTGATGAGAGAATACCTTTGCTGTAAGGGTATCCATAGCATTGCGTATGCTATTGTACTCTTCTTGGTTTTGGAACACTTCAAATTGAGGTCAAACTCGTATCAGTTAAACAATTATGAATACCTCCCTAGTTAAGAGGGCATGTTGAGAAATGTAACTAGTATCAGTCTTCATAATTGTATTTGAGTCATGATGTAATGTATTTATCAAAAGAAAGAAAGAGGAAAATTATTTGTAAAAAATAATTATTTACTAGCATGGGTTTCATGCTTTATTTATTCTGTTTCTAGGTCAAAGCACTCATTGTGTGCTTTTAGGGTTGAGTCATGAGTCTATGTCCTTGTTAGTGTGGTCAAGACCCTTATTGGGTATTGTATATCAAAGAAATAAAATTGTATTGATGTAATATGGTCATCTACTTGACCACCATCAAGTCGACCTGGTCACTCTACAAGTTGGCCTCAAGATCCTCATGTCTGCCTCAAAGAGGTGGAGATTCAATTTGCAATTTTCCGAGGTGGAAAAGAGAGTTCGAAGAGCCTAAAAGAGAAGAAAGATCACAACGAAGAAGAGAAGACTCTTGTCTAGAGAGAAGCGAAAATTCTGTCATTTTGCCACACGTGCGAAGTAGACTGAGGCATGTTGCAAGGCCGAAGGTGCAGGCCAAAAATCTCAGGATTGCAGAGAGGGCCGAGACCCTAGTTCACCCTTTTTGGAGTGTTGACTTTTGTTGACTATTGAAGATTTGACTGAAGTTTGACTTGTCATGATGAGACGCTGACATGGTGAATGGTGGAAGGTCTTGGTCCTGGTTAAAAGGTCTTAGTTGTCTCACTTGATTTGGTTCTTGAAGAAGAGAAGAGATTTTTGGGTTTTCCCATCAAAGAGGGGTATTGCCTTGGGTGAGAGCTGACATCTTGTGTCATTGATCTTCATGTTTTGTTTTGTTAGTTGCTTGATGATGAGAAGACATAAAGAAATTAAGGAAGAGCTATAAGAAGATAACTAAAAGATCACAAGTAATTATCAAGTTAAGAAAATCTTTCTGCCTTTATGATTTTCCAATACGATCCCTATGTTATATGATCTTTGTTCAACCTTCTGAGCATAATTCGACTTCTATTCTCATTGAGGCTCTTGCACATAATTCCATAAGCTTGTGGCCCTATCGCGGAGACATAACAACACCATATGTCCTCATCTTTAGGGTCTCGATCTTCTTCTCAATGCATAAAACTAGGCCACATTCATGCAAATATTTTGGATTGACTTTAGGGAAGAACTGTTGTGCATAGAAGGAGCTCTAACTTGGGCGTGAACCAGAGAGAATAACCTTCACACCATGTGCAAAACAAACCTTTCGCTAAGGCACAAACTTAAGGCCAACTTGTCCTCAAACCCAAGCATACTCGACCTCCTTTTCAGACTTGAATAGACCATCCATGCACAAATTCATCTCTCCTTTAAGGCCTTCGGCATCTTGAGGTATTCCCTCTCCTTGGACAAAGGTCTCTTGAGAAGATGCTTGCTTGAGGTGTGTTTTAATAAGCCCCAGAGGATCTTTATTATACAAATCATTGGAGGAGTCAAGGGGTGCTTTTGTGCTAATGAGACCCATCATTTAGTGAATTCGACTTGAAGAAAAACCCCTTTTAGTTTTCTCTAGATAATATTTAAATATATTTGCCAAATACCTTGATTATAGCTTGCCCAAATAATTTGTCACATCAAATAATAATGAGAGGAGTGCCAACTAATAATTTTGTGTTTTTCCAAATTAAATTATCATTTTGGGAAGATGGATTTTCCTTGGGGTTATTGGATTTATGCTAGGGAAATTCATCCCGAAGCTGCCCTAAATTTCAACATTCTGTAGAGAAGCCGAGTTGATTTCCTAGCAATACGAGTTTTTCTAGAGATGGTCGAGTGCCATTGATGCACGTGTGATTGATTCAATGAGCTTGAGGGAGGCCGAATTGGATCAGAGTCGCTGATTTGCTTCCAGGAGCGTAAATCAACTTGCAGAAGTAACTGGAATAATGTTCTGGAGGTTTGCCAATTTATGAAAAGCAGTTGCAATCTCTCCATCACAAGTTTTGTTGAAGAATAATAAAAATACTCATTTGCAGAACTGGTTTTCCCCACACTGGGGTTTTTCCAGGGACATTTGTCCAAACATATTGGTGTTCGTTATGTGTGTGTGGGCGCAATAATTTCTAAGTTGTTGTGGTTTATTTATTTTTTGTGAAGTTGCTGTAGTGTTTTATTCAGTATTTGCCGAAAAGAAATTGCAAAAGACAAATAATCAATTGATAGGAGAATAAAAGCCAGTTAACTGCAACAAATTTAAAAATTTCACACGGTGGAGATTTGATCTCCCTTTGACTCCCTTTTCATGTCTCCCCTTCATTACTGACTTCCCAAGTCACTCTAATGTTGTTTTTGTACCTTGTACCTTTCTCCACATAAAGTCACTTTAAAAACATAGTCACTTTAATGTTATAAAGTAACTTCAATATAATAAAGTAGTAAGTACTTTTTATACCTCAAAGTGACTTAAAGTCACAAGACTTTGATAATTTATAAAGTCACCCACTAAAAAGGTGTCTCATTTGTTTTCCTAGGCCAAACAACACTCCCTCTTACCAAGGAAGGTGTTTCTCACCACTCTGGAAGTCGATGATCTTCCTGGTCCCTGTGCATCTCTTGAAGATCTTGAAGCTTGTAGTGTAATATCCCCATTTCATGAGTTGTCATGGCATGTTGGGTGTACATGGGATTGTAGGATGATTAGACTACGTTGTTGGTAGGAGGAGGTGGCATCGTTAGGCCACCGTATAGGGCATCATATGGAGACAATGCTCTCTCGTTGATGTATTGGGCACCAGAGCTACTAAGGTTCGACACGGTTGCGTTATTCCAAATTGCATGTGAGGAGTTGGGCCACTGAGGTGTACCTGGGCAGATGAGGAGGTGTAGATCACATCGTGGTGGGTTTATTATCACAATGGTGGATGCATGGGCACATATGGGATGCCCTATGGTACATGGTGGCATGGCATTGAGCGTTGGTATCCAGTGGTGCATGGAGTTGTTCCACGACGTTTAGTGCTATGCAGAGGAGTGTAGGGGTATGTATTTCTGTGCAACAAAGCATGATGGTGCACAACAGGTTGTTGAAGTGTTGTCGCCAGAAAGCATGATGGTGGGCATCAGGCACATCATTGGGTTTGGCACACTTAGATTTGGAGACCAAGTTGATCACAGGGCCGACCGTGAGCTTCCATTTATAACTCTCCAACATTGCACACTAACACAAGGGACTTGGATATCGTCTCTTGATGCTTGCATCATGAGAAACAGGACCCGGGAGGATCATTTGAGACTGTTAGATGGGACACAATGCTTTAGGAGAGAGGCTTTCTAGCTGTGGCATATGGTCAGGGCGTGAGTTAGTGGATGCATGCTTGGGGGTAGTCCGATCTTTTGTAGAGGTAACACTTGCACCATCCTTGATCCCACACTTAGAGAGATGCATGAACCCCTTTTAGCGAGACATTCTGAGGTATCTCAAGAGCATCTATAGCAGTTGGTGGAACTTAATTGCAGATGGATGTTTAGACTACAGGTAGTATTGGGGAGTGCTTTCAAGAGGTAGGATGATAGATCCCACTGTGTGGTATGGCCAGCTCAGGGAAATTTCGCACGTACTAGATTGGTTCATGATGTAGGGAGTCCATATATTGATTGCATACAGGGAGTTGAGAAAAGGTACAGGTTGGTGCCAATAGTTGTCAGGGCTATGCCGTAGTCGTTCTAGCTGTGGGATCCAGAGAGTTGGTTGGCTGATGGGACACTGTTTTGTGATGAGTGGGATCAGGACAAAGGATGACCCAACTCACACTTGGTTTGACATGTGGGGGATTTTTGGGGCCTTTGTCGCAGGGCAAGATTGGTTTTCCTTGTTGCTGCTACTGCTGATGGTGAGTGTTGGATGGGTATGTCGTGACATGGTGGAGATGCCTGGGCCAGATGCGTTGGGGCTCTATAGATATTTTGTCATCAGGGCCTAAGAGAGGAGGATACAACTTGCACATGATGGGCATATCGTCATGGTCAAAGTTCCGCAACGACAACATGGTGGCACCCTTTTTAGACTAGCATTGGATTCGGGCATCATAGGATTTGGTAGTACAACTACCCTTGGGGATGAGTCGATCTCTAGAGGGGAGATCATTCAGATCTTCCATTGGGCTTTAGTGATTCGCTGATGGTGTGGGGGACTTCATTAGCATGGCAGGGGCATCAACAGGAAGATATTCGGAGAAGCTCATGCGAGCGAGACTTTATCTCTACAGGGATTGGGTGGTTTACTCTTGGAGTGTATGAGATGGACCACTCGGTAGGGAAGCTTCATGAGGAGTTAGACAAAGTGCTACATTATTATGATAATGATGCCCTACTCATTTATGGTATGTAGAGGGCTTCTGGTACTTATACCTAGAAGGATAGTGAGTGGAGCAAGGGGAGCCTCACGTTGGACATGATGGCTTGGGATCCTAGTATTGAGGGATTCCTTCATGACATGACAGTGCAAAGGTCAAGGACGATTCAATGACGCATCTAGGACCCTAGCATAGTTTGCAGTAATAGTGGGGATCAACAACTAGAGAGGGTGCTTGTTCAGGGATTGCTTTAGGAGAAGCAATTTTTGGCAGGGAGCACTGTAATACCCCCAATTTTGATTTTTCATTTGAGGAGATTAATGAAGTTTAGTGGGGAGGTGCTAGGCATAGCACAATTTTGTAGTTCGAGTTTTGGAGATGATTTCGGCTTGAGGAGCTTGGGTGAAATGGCAAGATTACAGCTCATTGGCGAGTGGGGGCCACAAGAGAGAGAAAAAGGGAATGCACACTTGTGGAGCAAGAGAGAAAAAAAAGGGGGTGAACTAGTGGAAAGTGGGGGCCACCAAGGGGAGAGACCAACAATTATAAATAGAGCAAGGAGGCTCTCATTACGGGCGTCTTTGATCATTTGACAATTTAACATTAGTTCTCTTGAGCTGCTTAGCCAAGACAACAGTGTTGTTCAGAACAAGGAATTTCCAAACGGGAATTCCACCCTCATTTCGGAGAACTTCGAGTGTCTCCCTAGTGAGGCAATTTGGGCAACTCAATTTAGAGTTTCCATAAGGCCTATTTACAGGTTATTTCAGCTGGTGCATTTTTCTTCCATGATGCAAAGGTGGTTCGAATTGCTTGTGGGGAGATCATTTACAAAGGAGTAGGATTTGCAGGGGATTTCCCCTAATTTAGTCGGATATTTTGTGGTGATTAGCAGGGCTGAGTTTGAGAGAATTCTTGGGGCCGAAATTCTATCTTTTTGGAAGTGCGCAGGGACCTCTAGGCAGGCTTGCGTAGGGGTTGGAGGAATAGAGGTTGAGGAGAGATAAGGTTTGGAGATTTGAGGTATTCTTCATGGGAGAATTTATCTAGAGTTGGGAGAGATTTCTAGTTGTGAATTTGAGCTTACTTTAGCAGTATCAGTTATGTGCAACGTTTTTTGGGCAAATTGGGCAATTTGAACTTGTTGGGGGTCACCCAGGGTTGATGGATTCAACCCAAACCCTTTCTGGGTTTTTGTGGGTTTATTGAGAGGAGTCTCCAACTAATTTTACAAAAAATTTTGAGCAATATTCGGGCCTGAAATCCTCATTCTTATTGCAGGGCAAATTGCTGGTTAACTAAGGAATTTGCACCATTTTGTGGGTTCGACTTTGGCTTGGAGATAGGCTAAACCTTTTTTTTTGTATTTTTGGGTTTGAGGAGAGGAGCTTGTGGCTACATTTAAAAGGCCAGGACAACCAGTTCCCTTTAGCAAACAATAGTGGAGTTTCTAGGCCAGTTAGAGCTACATATTTGGGCCAATTCCAACACTTGATGCTACATATTCTCACCTGCGGTTTGCTTTGCTTGATGTAGCAAGCCCAGGTTCTATGGAATTCATCTTATTGTACTTGATTTTCCATGCATAATTAATAAAATGGCTTGGGACTATTGCCCAGATTTTGGGGTTTTCTAATTTGTGCACTTGTTCAGATTTTTATTACTGTAGTTTAGTTGATGCTCAGGTTATTTGCTATATTTTCGTAGTTTGGAATATTACAATGGTGGCAGAGCCATAATGTTGGCTCAGCCTGTGGGGAACCATTCATTCTATGACAAGACTAGAATAAAAAACTAAGAAATCATGGGATCCAAAGAAAGGTTAAAATCAAACAACATGGCAGTAACCTTGAACGAGGTGATTTTATGAGAAAAAGGTACAAGGTACAAAAAGTCATTAAAATGACTAGGTGAGGTCATTAATGAAGGGGGAGACATAAAGAACGGTCAATGGGAGATTAGATCTCTACTCTAGATTAAAGAGAGCGAAAAGGGAGTCACTACCTCTTTTGAAAGTGACAAATGTCCTATATGTTCTAGGGTTGAAGAAGAATCTGATTTTAGTGTCCAATATTGAGGACAAGGGATATGTGGTGGTGTTTCGAGGTTGACATGCACTAATATATCCCAAGGGACCCAACATCGCTTCTGCTAGAGTGATTGGATTCTGCAGTGGGAGAATTTATAGGTTCATGTTTCAGCCTACCAGAGCCTTAGTGGCTATGACCAGCAACAGTGAGTTGTGCTAGTAATGCCACAAGAGGATGGCCCACTTGCACCATGGAGCATTCAAGATGTTGATGGAGATGGTTACTCGCTTGCCATAGTTTAGTATTGAGCATCATGATGTGTGCAGGGGGTGTGCTTTGGGAAAGTACACCAAGACTCCTTTCCCGAGCAGTGACAATAGGGTAGCAGGTAACCTTGATTTGATTCACTCTAATGTTTGTGGTCTTATGAATTCTGTATCATTGAGTGGATATGAGTACTATGTTACTTTCATCGATGACTACTCCAAGAAGACCAGGATTTTCTTTATGAAGACCAAGGATTAGTTCTTCAAGAGGTTGCAAGAGTTTAAGGCTCTCATGGAAAACCAACCAGGGAAGAAGATCAAGGTCTTGCGGATAGACAATGGTGGCTAGTATACCTCCAATGAGATGGAGGAGTTTTGTAGAAGAGTGGGCATCAAGAGAGAGTATATAGTGCCTTATAACCCCCAGCAAAATGGGGTGGTAGAGAGGAGGAATAGGGGCATAGTGGGGGCAATGAGAGCCATGTTGTATGATCAAAGACTACCTTTCTTTTTATGGGCTAAGGCTTGTAACACTGTAGTGTATTTGCAGAATACGAGTCCACACAAAGTGTTGGGGAGTAAGACTCCTGAGGACGTTTTTTCTAGTAAGAAGCTTGAGATTGGTTACTTGAGAATTTTTGGGTGCCTTACTTATTCACATGTCCTTGAGGATAAGAGTACAAAGATGGAACCCACTGTAAAGAAGGGCATCCTTGTGGGTTATAGTGAGACTTCCAAGGCCTATCTCATTTATATTCTTGCTAAGAGTAAAGTTGTCCTGAGGCAGGATGTGATGTTTGAGGAGGAGAGGGCCTTGAGGAGCCCACAGGAGGATGATCATTAGAGTAGCAGAATCGTCAATAGGGGAGCACACCACAAGTTTCAAGATCAGGTACATAGGGGTTATGAGGATCACCGACTTCTAGAGTGACAGGTTCATAGTCTTCAGTATCATAAGGAACAAACTCTCAAAGTACAGGTTTACCACTAGCGACAAGGGCATCATCATCAGGCGCTCCGGGGGAGGAGATTCCCACACTAGTATAGGAGGCTACTTCAGGGAAGAGAAAGCCAAGATGGCATTATGAGACCTTGAATGAAGCACAAGTCAGTGGGGAAACCTAAGTGGTCAGTTAGGGAGAGCAGACCACCAGAGAGGTTGGGTGGCTTTATGGCTAGTGTTGTGGAGACTGAGCCATCTATTTACGAGGAGGCTATGAGTCAGCAGATTTGGAGGGATGCCATGGTGGAGGAGTATGCTTCCATCATGAAGAATGATGTGTGGGAGATAGTGTCAAGACCCGAGGGGAAGTCGGTGGTGACTTCTAGGTTGCTTTACAAGATCAAACATGTAGCAGATGGCAACATGGACAAGTCCAAAGCTCGATTTGTGTCACGAGGGTTCTCATAAGTAGATGGAGTTGACTATGAGGGGACCTTTGCATTGATGGCTAGATACACCTCTATTAGAGCAGTGCTCTCCATACCAGTTAAGATTGCGTGGAAGATTCACCAGAATGATGTGAAGGTCGCTTTTCTTAATGGTGTCATACAAGAGGAGGTTTACATTGACCAACCACAGAACTTTGAGGTGCAGGGGAGAGAGTCTCATGTGTGTAGGCTTAAGTAAGCCCCATATGGACTGAAGCAGGCCCTGAGAGCATGGAACGAGAGGATTGATGCTTACTTGCAGCAATTGGGTTTCCAGAAGAGTGATGAAGATTCAAACCTATATTACATTATGGTTGGCAAGGATCCACTCATTCTAGTTATGCATGTGGATGATTTGTTTATTATAGGAGAGGAGAGACTCATTGAGCACTACAAGAGAGATCTTATTTTAGAGTTCGAGATGACCAATATGGGATTGATGCACTATCTTTTGGCAGGAGAATGGGCATATCTTCTTAGGTCAGGGCAAGTATGCAGGGGACATACTGAGGACATTTCATATGGAGGATTGCAGGCCTATGGCTACTCCTATGATTACCAAAAATCAGTGTCCAAAATTGCAATTTTCTTATTAGCTGAAATTGAAAGTGAAAGAGTAGTGGTAGCCTAACAATGTTTCTTTTGAATTTTATATTCATGTCATATCAACGTTTAACCATAGGATGTGGGAATTAAACATGATGTGTAAAACAAACTGAAACCGGGTGGGGCTACAGGACACAAGAATTTTCTACATTCGTCATCATTAGTATCACCCTCTACCTCATCCTTTAGCCTCTACCTTGATCCCTAGGGGACATTAGTACTAGTGCTTGGTTGTACTTGGGGATAAAATTCCATTCATTCTATTGTTTCTCAATTTAGCAAGCTCTAACTGAAATTGGCTAATCCCGACATTAAAAAGAGGCAAAAACCTTAGGATGCCTATTAATGGTGTTGTCTTGAGTGCAGAGTAAATTTTTACTAAGGTCATGATAGATGAGTTCAACAATGAACATCTCCAACAATAACGTACATAGAGGGCTTGGTGCCTTGATCAAATGCCAATCACATGCCCTCATGCTCCATAGAATTGAATCTTGAAACGTTGTGATCCCATACCCATAAATTCTAGAACATTGAAATCTTGAAAATTTTTAAGTCTACTAAATTTTGAATAAGATATGAAATTCCACCTTCATTTGGTTTTAGCAAATGCTATGATATTAGTATTTTTGACAACCTACTATAACAATTTGCATGTATTGGTGACTACATCGGTTTGACATATGACATTACCACAATCATCATGGTCCTCCTTTAAGTGACATTTCTTAAGAATCCAATATTGTCATTTATGGGTTCCAATAAAAAATAATGTCAAAAAGTAGGCCCGAAAAGAATTTTTTTTGGGCTTATATTGGCCTTTGATCACAACTTGTTGCATCGTGGTGATTATAAAAAAAAAAATTAAAATCTCAGTATTTTCCAATGGTGTTGATTTTTCCCAGGTGATTTCTTCCTGTTGTAGTTCAAATGGTGATTTTGGTTCTACTTGTGGATCCAATTCCATTCATTCTGTTGTTTCTCAATTTAGCAAGATATAAATGAAGTTGGCTAATCCAGGCATTAAAATGAGACAAAAATCTTAAAATGCCTATTAATGGTGTTGTCTTGAGTGAAGAGTAAATTTTTACTAATGTCATGATAGCTGAGTTCAATAATGAACATGACCAACAATAACATACATAGAGGGCTTGGTGCTTTGATTAAATGCCAATCACATGCCCTCATACTCCATAGAATTGAATCTTGAAATGTTGTGATCCCATCAATTCTAGAACGTTGAAATTTTGAGAATTGAATCTTGAAATGTTGTGATCCCATCAATTCTAGAATATTGAAATTTTGAAAATTTTTAATTCTACTAAATTTTGAATGGGATATGAAATTCCACCTTCATTTGGTTTTAGAAAATGCCATGATATTAGCATTTGTGACAAGATACCATAACAATTTGGAAGTATTGGTGACTACATCGATCTCACACATGGCATTGCTACAATCATCATGGTCCTTCTTTAAGTGACATTTCTTGAGAATCCAATATTGCCATTTATGGGTTCCAATAAAACATAAAATCAAAAAGTAGACCCAAAATTAATTTTTGCTGGGCTTATATTGGCTTTTTATCACAACTTTAGTGCATTGTGGCCATTATAAATTTTAATTTTCGGTATTTCCCAATTGTGTCGATTTTCCCCCGTCCCCAAAACCAGTACAACTATGCATATTTATAAGTAGGTTAAATACAGGAAATTCTTTGAAGTTCTTTTTCTAAATTTTTAATAAGAATGTATTTTCTTTGCACTTTATTATAAATCATGTCTATACATTGCAGCAAAGTCACTAAGTTTTTTGTCATTTTGTTAAACTTGTGCTTGATACGAAATGGTTTGTATCCTTTTAGAATTGATATCTCTATTTGTTGCTATTTTCCTACGAAGGATCTAACTTTTATACATCTCTGATGTAAAGTTATGAAGGTTAGTGGAATTCACAGAATTAAGACAGCCATATGATGATTCCTATATCATTGATGATTTAGATAAGAAACTTTTTATTAATGTCCAATGAATGGCCACAAATGATAATTTAGAGCAGATTAGTTATGTTGTTATATTGTTTTTTTGAGGAGTTCCTTGTGCGCCCCCACTTGTATCGACATTATATACATAGCAGTCCCATTGACCTTTTTATGGTCATTTGTTGACATTAATGAAATTATCTTATCTCATGTTATCTTATACTTTTTATTTTCTTGCAGGATTGGCCTGGTTCAAGTTCTGTTAGGTTTGCTCGACTGGAGAGCTGGAGGTACACATGGACTTTGTATGCAGATGAAATGGAATGAATCTGAAGCTTCCGTTGGGAGGGTGTTGGCAGTTGAGGTTAGTCTTTTGCCATTGCTGAAACCTTTGCTTGAAATGTTGGCCATGTCTTTTATAAGCTAGTTGAAGACATTAAGGTGATTTACACTGATCTATTTGATTAAAAGGATATATGGAAATTTGGCTTCCAGAGTTTATGAAATGCTATCAAGTGCAAGTCATCAAAGGGCAAATAAAGTTGAAATAGACAAACACTATGATAACCAGAGAAGGTATAATGATTAGAATGTGATCATCACTAAAAACTGCAGGAAGCCACTGCAACCTGTCTTGAAAAAAGGATGAATACTAATCTTCAACATAGCCTCATTTGGCAAATGGACAATCCTAGAAAATATGCTTTACTGTTTCTGAGTGGTGACAATCTGGAAAAAGCCCATCCATAAGACTACTCTTGGCCAACTGGGATCTGAATGGAATCTTTTGATAAATTACCAGAGATCCACAGCTTATAAGAAAGCTGCATAGAGCACACACTGTGAAGCCCATGAACCTGTGTCCTCCACATTTTTAATTAATGGAACCCCATCTTGCATGGAGGACTGGGGATAATGGTTGATGCTGATGAAACATCTCATATAGATGTCTAAAAGCATAGTAGAAAAGCATATAAATAAAAATCCAACCCCATTCTTGCCAAAAGGGTCTTGCCTTCTTAATACTCATTTTGAACAGCCCAAGCTCCAGAATAAGTCTTCTGAACTCCATAATAGAAGGATGGTCATGGGTAATGAGTGCCACTGGTTCAAGCTATGGGAAGTGTTACCCACCACTAGTGGGTGACCCCATAGAAGAAAATTTTCTCCTAGATTTGTCTTCAGCCAAGAGCCAGCAACTCTGACAGCCACCAGTGTAGCCAATATTTTTCAGTTTATCTGGGCTCCCTGAGCCCGTCATATGTCCCCTCGCCCATCTGTCGAGATTGAATGTTTGAAGGTGGACCATACAATCCTAAAGGTATGGTTTTTCATTATGCAATCGGGTGTTAATGCTTGTTTTTCTTGGGCACACTTGGTTATGGATTACTGGGTGACTTGGAAGGACGAAGGGTTTTGACTGTAGTCTTGTTCCCTTACCTTAATTGGGGGGTTAATCCTCAACCCTAGTCTTGAGTGATTTCCCCTACTGGCTTACAGCTTTAGGATGGGCACTACTTGGGAAACCTTGATTTTGGTAGTGTGGTCTCATTTTACCGTTTCAAATTTTTCACTCCTCTTCGCACATTACATACCCTATTTCATCATCTTCCCTCTCGGGTCCACATGACCATTGGGTCCACATGGCTTTGATATCCCCCTCCTCTTGTCCACATGTCTGGATTGGTCCTGTAACGATTCCCTGAAGGTTGATGCAACTAAAAATAAAAATAAAAGTATAAATATGGCCACACACAAAAAGAATAATACAAAAAAATGCAAAAGATGGTTAGGACAATAAAATTTAGCACGTGGGTAAAAGCCAAACATGAGCTCTACCCTCTATCATTGTGGCCATCACCATGGTTCCTAGGGCCCCTATGAACATCCCTTGCATCATTAAGGAACCCATGTATGTCCCAACCCTTGGTGGGTGATGAACTGCCCCACCTTAAGGGGGTAATCACTGCTATATCATACACATCATGCTCTCATCCCCTAGAGCTCTGAGCAGTAAAATAAAAGAAAAATCAATAAAAGGCAGAAGGCAAATGAAAAATGGTGGAAAAACAAAGGTCGAGTCAACTCATGTACCACGATTGCTCCCTCCTAGATTCATACGCCCAAATATGTGGACGTCCCTCATCATTACCACCCTTGAGCCCATACCATTTGGCCTTGAGACTCCTGTGTCCCCATCCTCCTCATCATTATCCATTTGACACTTACAACTTGAAGGATGTACCTTGGACATGTCCTTCCCTTTAGGTGTTGGGAACACCTAATAGGGTGGTTTATTAACTACTCTTACCAAGGAAGGTAACACCATTACATGCTCAAAGCCCCAAATCTGGAAGGGAAACCCACTATGAAGTGTCCATTTTTGCCCTTGATTAACAAGCTTATTCACTAAAGTGCACTAATGAAATATTGTGTTTGAAGGTAAGAGATGCATTAGTTCTTATCTATGATTGGCAGGTGGTTTCACTTTAGGCTTGGCCTCCCTATATGGGATCCAAGCCCACCAGAGTGTCATATTGACACTTGTAGGTGAAGCATTGAGAGCCATGGGTTTCCATCATGTGACATAGCATTATCTCATGCGAAACCCATTATATGCGAGATGATGCACTTGGACCAGCACTACCTCCAACCGACTTAGCATTGTATATAGGGTTTATCAGCTGATCCGAGGCCCAAAGGAGGTTTGTCTCATCCTCGAGACATGGGAAGGGAAGCACCATCTTTTGTGCCCTCATTTGGAGTAGTCTACATGCTTATTTTACATCAGGAGACCCATGAGACCACTACTTGTGCCCCATAGCTACTTTGGACCACCACATGATGTTTTACTTGGAGATCAAGGGGCCACCCCCTCGACCATCATTCATGGAGCCCTCTTCTTCATCATGGCACTTGAGGACACAATTAGGCCTTCCAGCAATCCTCCTACACCATTGCTACATCATTTCGGCTTCATTTTGGATGGCTTATCTTACACTTTATGAGCTATTTAATGGGTTTGTCACCAAAGTTATGTTATTTTGTACATTAAAATTTTTCTAGGGGTGTCTTAGGCTAATTCAAACTCTTAGAGACTCATATAAATAGAGTTAAACCTCATTTGTATCAAACATCATCATCACACTTGGATATCTCTCTCTTGAGAAATTTGTACTTTTTCTTAGATGGCTATTGGAGCTCTTTTGATGGATTTCAATATTTTTTGGGAGTTGAATTCTTGTTCTTTCTTAGAGTCGCTGTCTTGATATTGGATTGGATATATCTATTGCTATCTTGTAAGTGTTTTTGTGTTGAAATTTTTTCATGTAATAATGTCTAATGTGTAGAAATCTTGCAACTAGCTAGTTCTTTTTCCCTAATTATTGAATATTATTAAAAAGATTGTTTGATTGCAAATTTGTGCATGTCACTCATTGAATGGAAAGTAGATGAATGTTCCTAGTGGGTTAAAACTTGTTTTCTACCATGAAAGTCCATTGATCTTGGGTGGGTAAACGCTGAAGTGTGATTGCTATGGCATCACAACTTCGCCTGCTTGAAGACAAATTTTAGCCGGATTTCGAATCACATAGACTACATAGCCCAAGGGTAAGGCACTAGTCCAAGAAAATTTTGTGATCACCCTTCTTCTACCTCTCTTTTTCTCCTAAAAATTTCAGCCTCTCTCTTAGACGACCTAGCTAGAGCTGCATGCAGATTCCATTGGAGGATGACTTTTTCTGTTCTGATTGGACAAGGTGCTATGTTGGTGTCTCCTTGAGGAATCCTCAAACTTTCACACAATTCCCACAGTTCATTTGAGAGAAAACTTAGGCCCCAGCTTAGATTTTGAATGCCCATCTTGAACGTCATAGTGAAAGGTCTTCTTGAGGGTTTTTGCACATAGTATTTGGTGGAATAAATAACTTTAAAACCCTTTCCCTACACTACCTAGACCTAGTGAGCTCCTTGGAGGGTCTCCTCCCATGGTTATTCATACAGCCTAGGTGTCGTGTGGTCCCATTCTAGGCTTCTCAAGAATACAAAGCTTCTTGGGAGATCTTGATCCCCTTCGGAGCCTTGATGTTAGGCATCCTTGTCATTATTGAATATGCTTAACCCTAGGTCTAGGTCTTCCTCATAGGTCTTTATTGGAGAGCCCCTAGCTTCTCTTGAAGCATTGAGCCCTAATGGAGCATCTCCTTGAATGGGCCTTGGAAATCACTTTATAGCTTGTCATTGATCTCATCATTTTAGGTGATTTCCCTCATACTAGGATTCCTACCATCGGTGAACGTTTGTAAAGAGCAGGGGACACTAACTGAGGTGACAACGAGTCTTTGTCCCATTGTTGTCATTTGGTCTAGTAGTTGTCCTTTAGGTAGCCCTCTTAGAACGCCTACTAGATTGTGTGGCAACTATGAAAATTTCAACAACTGAAATCCTATTGCAACAACTACAATTATTTCTTCTAACTGTAAATTAATTTATCAGTTTATTGCTGTGACAACAACGAAATAATTACTGTAATCTTCACCAAATTAAATTCTGCAGAAGATAAACTGGAAACTCAAAAAATGCTGGCACACACACAAAAATATAACACCGTTATTTTTTGGACAAATGTCCTCGGAAAAACTCATTGTGAGAAAACTGATGCAACAAATGAGGATTTTATTATTGTTATGTAGCAGCAAAAATTCTGAGTACAATCTATGGATGCCCAAGTGGCAATCCAATTTGAGAGAAATGCTGGCAAAAATATTTTAGATAAATTTTCTCCCTTCTGCAAATCCACTACGAATTCTTGTAACTATGAATTCCTATAATTGCGAGTTCCTACAATTATGCACGAATTCCTGTAATCGCGAATTCCTGCAATTACACATGAATTCCTGTAATCGCGAATTCTTGAAATTACGTGCAAATTCTTGTAATCATAAATTCCTGCAATTACACGCAAGTTCCTACGATCACGCGCAAAATCATGTCGTCACACGAATTCCTGCAGTGTGGCCCTTTTCTACAGAAATATTTGGCCTCCTCTCTCCTGACTCTTCTGGAACTGTAAACTCCTTCGGAAATCTACTACTCTGCCCCTTTGACACCTGCTACTCAATCATTGGCTCAATCTCACTTTTGAATCACCATTTACCGGAAAATCGATCTGCGTTGATCACTGAGTATCTACAACTAGCATCTCACTCGCTCGTCCTTCTGGCTTGAACTTCTCTGCCTTTCCTGATCTCTGCAACTGTGTAGCTTGATCTGCCAAGGAACTCGCACATTGAGTGTGTTCTCCATCTACCCATCGACCTCCTCTTATAATCTTTTGTTGGGACTCTAACAACCAAGATTAAAACTTAATCAAGGGCTAAGATCATTTCTCGATCAATTCATGTGAGTTTCTAGATGATTCACACCTTTCTTAATTAATACTGATTAATTAACCCCTTCTCGTGACTAGAACACCTTTGATGATTCAAAAACTAACACTCCCTCTTAGCGAGGAAGGTGTTCTAGTGTTGGACTATTGCTACAACACCCTGTCTCTGTATCACCCTCTGTTACACTACTAATGTTTGGCCACTGTGACTGCGTGCCACTGCCTACCAACCATTGCGCAACTCTGATGTTGCATCTGTGTTGTTGCTGACATTTCTTTACCGCTGCCAACTCTGAATCTACACTACAACTCCCTCTCAGCTGTTGTTGCTACAACTGCAACTATTGCAACTGAGAAGCATCCAAAATACTGAATCAACTGTGTTTGTGTTGCATGTATCTCTTGAGTATCTAACTACTATGAGCCTCTGCACTGTCCATTGAAGAATCTGTGATGTTGCTGACTCTACTACTGAGCCTCTGCACTGTCCATTGAAGAATCTGTGATGTTGCTGACTCTACTATTGAGCCTCTTGCTGTGCTTCCAAACTGCACTACACTCCTCAACACCTGATTGCCACTAGTTTGCAATTGTCACTCGGGAATCTGACTGCATCACTTATATTGATCCGTCGTACTATTGAATACTGTGGACCCTCGTAGCAAGGTAATGAATGATTCATGAGAAGGACACCTCAAGGAAGGGGCTCAACCTCTGTGTTGCTCTGGGACTATAGCTCCA
The DNA here is from genome assembly GCA_031772625.1 of Pinus tabuliformis. Classification (NCBI taxonomy): domain Eukaryota; kingdom Viridiplantae; phylum Streptophyta; class Pinopsida; order Pinales; family Pinaceae; genus Pinus; species Pinus tabuliformis. The sequence continues at coordinate 1,106,879,073 of CM062816.1, read as the reverse complement.
TATCGCTCCACCTCACTCTTGGAGGTATAGCTGCATACATGGCAAAGTCTGATCTACTCATACTGTTGCTGCTACTGCACTGTTGATGCTTCCACATTGTTGCTGCACCTATTGCAATAATTAGTCTAATCTCCCCAGATCTTGAAGTACTAGCTTTCATAGGGTTGCTCCTTCTAAGTCTCGATCTCCCAATGAGAAATATCTCTGCTACCTCCTGGCAACTCGCATTGTCCTCCTACACTAGAAACTGGACTGTGTAGTTCTGCGCTAGGAATCTCCTCGCTGGAATTGCACCTACATACTACATCTGGGAAATTTGCATTGCTTGTGTCACGACATCTAGCTTTGCAACTGTCTCTTAGGTACTCACTGCAACTAGATTTGCAATTTGTCTAATGACAAATTGTGTCTTTTGACACTGAACCTGCTTCTATGATACTGTGGGCTTCTATAGCAAAGGTGATGGTCCCACCACAACAATCTGGAACTGATTTGATTGACCTCCTTGTTGCAAATGCATTGGACCCTGCCCAATATGGCACATTGGAGTCTTATACTCCTAGATCTGGTGCCCCACTATCTCTTTTTGAGCCTAGTCCCTCTCTGGGACCCTTCCTTTCTTTGCAACTCACACTAGACAACTTGCACTTCCTTCGACACTTGTTTCTGGCAATTGGAAGTCGAATTGCTCCCAGATATGGATTTTGGATAACTCGCACGACCTCCTCTCGCAATCTCATACAGTCATCCCTGCAAAGCTACAAAATCTAGAAACTCAAAACTTGAGAAAATAAACCTGGAAGCTTTTTCTCTTCCTTGCTCGATTGCTAGCGTTGCCATTTGCGCTCCTTTCTGCATAGAGAAAATATGCCCACAACTTCTGCCAATTTGCAACTAGAAAATTGGATTTCTAGAGCTCAAAACCCCCTAAGAGAAATTCTCTTTGTGTGTGCTTTTCTCTTCCCCAGTGCTGATCTGTTAATGTTGGTCTAGCTGCAAACCAACTGCGCCCATATATGCTACTCACTAGAACCCTCCATCCAACAAATCTACTGTGAATTCCTGCAAGTTCTTGCAATCACATTGCGAATTCTTGCAATTACGCACGAATTCCTGTAATCGCAAATTCCGGCAATTACGCGCAAATTCTTGTAATTACACAAATTCCTGTAATCACAAATTCCTGCAATTACTCACGAATTCTTGGAGTGCAACCCTCTCGCTATTGAAGTTGATCGACTTTTCTACTGGCCGCAAATTGAAAGTCGAACCCTTGCCTCTACAATTCACACTCTACGTATATCTCGGAAAAATTTGCTCAAATCTCCTTTTGAACTATGAAATTTTCCCCCTCCTCGTCTTTGAGCCTCTGATCTGATCACCAATGCTCTGATATGATGTGAAATTTTTTACTTAAATCCTATTGCAACAACTGGAATTATTTCTTCTAACTATAAATTAATTTATCAGTTTATTGCTACGACAACAACGAAATAATCACACTACAATCTTCAACAAATTAAATTCTGCGAAAGATAAACTAGAAACTGAGAAAACACTGACCAACACACAAAAGTATAACACCATTATTTTTTGGACAAATTTCCTTGGAAAAACCCAATGTGGGAAAACCAATGCCACAGACGAGGGTTTTATTATTATTATGCAGTAGCTAAAATTTTGAGTACAATCTATGGAAGCACAAGTGGCAATCCAATTTGAGAGAAATATTGGCAAAAATATTTTAGAGAAATTTCCTCCCTTCTACAAATCCATTGCGAATTCCTGTAACTGTGAATTCTTGTAATTGCGAATTCCTGCAATTATGCCCGAATTCCTGTGATCGTGAATTCCTGCAATTACACATGAATTCTTGTAATTGCAAATTCCTACAATTACATGTGAATTCCTGTGATCATGCCCGAATTCATGCAGGCCCTTTTCTATAGAAATATTCAGTCTCCTCTCTCCTGAATCTTTCAGAATTGGAATCTCCTCTGGAAATTTGCTACTTTGCCCCTCTAACACCTGCTACTTGATCACTGGCTTGATCTCACTGCTGAATCACCATTTACTGGAAAATCAATCTTCCTTGATCACTAAATATCTGCAACTGGTGTTCCACTTGTGCATCCTTCTGGCTCGAACTTCTCTCCCATGTTTGATCTCTGCATCTGGTTAGCTCGATCTTCCAAGGAACTCGCACACTGAATGTGTTCTCCATCTACCCATCGATCTTCTGTTATGATCTTTTGTTGGGACTCCAGTGACCAATATTAAAACTTAATCATGGGCTAAGATCATTTTTGGTTCGATTCGTGTGAGTTTCTAGATGATTCACACCTTTCCCAATTAATACTGATTAATTAACCCCTTTTCCTAAGTTTAGACTTGGGAAATATTTAAAAATAGGCTAATAATCTAATTGAGACACTTGTAGGTGGGACTTACAGAACGATTTTTGGGTTAAATGGAGAACCCCTGTGTTTTAGCCTCTCCACAATGTTTCGAGGCTAGAACACCTCAGATGCTACAAAAACTAATAGCAACAAGAAGAATTCAACAAATCTCTTCAAAGAAAATGCTTTTATTGCCCTAGTCATCGAGCTTGGAATCGAGTAATATCCTCAATACATGTCCCCACCCTCCCAATGCCAACGAACCAAGCTTGCAATATATTGAAAAATAAGTGTTCTTCAAGCCAAAGATTTGACCAAATTGAATTATAAGCTAACTATTTTATTAGTGGCTTGGGAAGTGTTAGTAATAAGTATTAATCAAGGAGAGTATGGGCTAGTACTGGAACATATGACTTGAATGTCCATCAATTCTTGAACGTCCTTTTCAATTTCATTGTTTGCAAAATGGTGTCAATAAGGATTTACATCAAGTAGTTAATTACCTGGAATGAGGGGAATACCATGGTCATGTTCCCCACGTGAAGTTGTTAAACCTTGTGGAATTTCAAATACAGGTTAGAGAAAACCAGCAAAAAATCAGGGTGAATCTCTTATGGATTGGTGTTGACTATTTGTATGGCATTAAACTGTACAATAACACCTGAGCCCTTCCGCTAACAACTTCTCCATATGATGTGTGGTCATAATTTCAAGGGAACTAGATGTAGGCTCTTGGAGGGTATGTTTTTGCTCTTCTTGCATGAAGCTCAAATGAAATTTTTTGAAATCCATGGTGAATGTTCCTAAAGTTGCATATCCCTAAAAACTATATGACAACTGCCCATTTAAATACTAAACATGTGAGTTTTGAGATGATACTCACCAATTTGTCATTTCATATTTTTATAGCACGCCCACATTTCATGATACCACCATTGGCAATCATACTTTGACAATTAGATATTGGACGTACATAACAATGGATATCATGCTCCACCCTCCAATGGATAAAATTGTGAATGTTACCACTATCAATCAACACAATCACTTGGTATTATGTGATGTAGCTAATTAATTTCAAGGTTTGGGGTGTTGAGAAACTTGATAGGTCACAGAGAGAAATCTGGGTTGCATTGTGTTGTCACTTAAATTGTACACGGGGAGGTTAGGTATCAAAGTGACAACCCTTGCCTCGAGCATTGTCGCACTTCCGTGTACAATTTGAGCGACAACACATCTCAAGGAGCTTGCAAGGGGGCTTCATCTTCCATGGGGATAATGTTGTCTTTCAAAGACATTTCAAGTGTATTTTCAATCGAAATATCCAATGGGTAGTCATGTGGAGATACATGCATCCGAAATGTTTTTTGTTCTTTACATTTGTGCCCTTTGAAATATTGTTCCTTGCAATTATGGTAAACATGGAGGTGTTGATGTTCTGCCTTCTTTTCTAGAGATAACTTGTAGATGCAGACTGATTGTGAGTCAGAGGAGATGGGGGTAGTCGTTGTTACTGCTCAAACTAGCAGGGGTTCTAGGAGGGGATCCTATGGAGCAACTACTAGGTCAAGGGAAACAATGGAGCAATAGCCCACTGTCACCTCAACTAAGGCTCCTTGCTCTTTACGGACTTTCACTGATGGGAGGAGACCCGATATGAGAGGAATCATGATAATGGATATGTCTATGAAATGATGAAAGGTGATTCCCAAGGCCTATTCACAAGAGAGACATAATTGTATGGCTTGCTTGCTTGGAAACAAGGTGATGGGTTCTCTAGGAAGGGCCAAGAAGATCCTTAGGGCTAGGCTTTTAAGAGCATGCTTTGTCAAGATGGTTCCTAGACCTGGAGATCTTTATGGAGACTTGGCTTTTATGTGATCTTTTTGAAATTAACATTAATAGGTTGTGGGACCACATGGGACCAAGTAGACACAAAATTAGGTCAAAGGTATGGAGTTGATTACCCATTGAGGGGCTTGACCTAATTAGGGAGGAGAAGAGGATCAAAGGACAATTTTTCTTTGAGGTTTGAATTCAATAATCCTAATGAGGACACTAGCCAAGGGAAAACTAGGGCAAGAAATGGTGCTTGAGCTAGGGCTTGCTATATCTTGAGATCCCATCGTCGGATTTGTTTCAAGTTTGGAGGGCCTTTGGAGCAAACCTCAACGCAGTTGAGGACCAAAAATCGAAATGTTTGGATGGCTAGATTGTGAGATAATTGATGCCCTAGGTGACCTATGTAGGTTAGGACTAGAAAAAGAGGGAGGTGATAAGAATAAGCGTAGGAAATGATCACCAATGGAGGATTAGTGCCTTGTCCTTTGGGAGAGATGGAGTCAAGGAGAATTTATGGTTTGGGAAGAATTCACCCAATCAAGGAGGCCTTCAACAACTTCGCATGGCATTTAGAGCATGAGAACAACTACTGCAAGGACTTTATACTTCGGTTTGCAATAAATGATGACTTATCAAGATGTATTTAACATAAATTATCTCTAGGAACATTCACCCATTCATACATGGCCCATGACATGATGCAACGCTATAAAGAACAAAAATTCCCACAATTTCATATAGAGCAGCAGTAAATTTCAGACTTGTATAGCGAAAATCCTAGCAACATTCATGTGACAAAAGTAAATGACAAGAATAAGCATTAAAATAGTACTTACATGTATAAAAGAGTATATCCAATCATCAAATTATGCCAATAATGAAGCTCCAAGACAAGAGAGAGATATCCAAACATCAAAATTCATCCATAACATCCAAACTCGTCCTCCAAAAGGGATAGCGAAAATTTCACAAGAGCAAATAACCCAATCCAAGTGATGATGATGAAACAGAATCACCGCACTTGTATTTATACCATGACTAATGAATTCAATCTAGCTAATTTGGCCTAATTAAGCCCCTAGAGTAAAATAATGTGCATTATAAATTTATAACAATACTTTTGGTGACAAGCCCACCAAATAACTCAATAACACCAAGCGTCTCAAGAGGGTTGAATTATCAACAAAGTGAGTCATTGGGCCTTTGAGGAGGCCTAATGATGACCAAGGGGTGCCATGATGTAGAAATGGACTCCAAACATAGCGGACAAGGGGTTGACCCCATGTTTTGTAAACAAGAACTTGTGGTGCTCCCAAATGGATGTGGGGCCACAAGAATGTCCTCATGGGTCTCTAAATGGATCTCATATATGCCTGTAGACCATCTGTAAGGGCTGGAATAATGACATAAGCCCTCCCTTTGTAGCGGGAGACAACCTCTAGACCCTGGACTTTCATATAGAGCAACAATAAATTTCAGATTTGTATAGCGAAAATCCCAGCAACATTCATGTGACAAAAGTAAATGACAAGAATAAGCATTAAAATATTACTTACATGTATAAAAGAGTATATCTAATCATCAAATTATGCCAATAATGAAGCTCGAAGACAAGAGATAGATATCCAAACATCAAATTCATCCATAACATCCAAACTCGTCCTCCAAAAGGGATAGCGAAAATTTTACAAGAGCAAATAACCCAATCGAAATGATGATGATGAGAAAGAATCACCGCACTTGTATTTATACCATCACTAATGAATTCAATTTCGCTAATTTGGCCTAATTAAGCCCCTAGAGTAAAATAATGTGCATTATAACAATACTTTTGGTGACAAGCCCACCAAATAACTCAATAACACAAAGCCTCTCAAGAAGGTCGAATTATCAACAAAGTGAGTCGTTGGGATTTTGAGGAGGCCTAATGATGACCAAAGGGTGCCATGATGTAGAAATGGACTCCAAACATAGCGGACAAGGGTTTGACCCCTTGTTTTTTAAACAAGAACTTGTGGTGCTCCCAAATGAATGTGGGGCCACAAGGACGCCCTCATGGGTCTCCAAATGGATCATATATGCCTGTAGACCGTCTGTAAGGGCTGGCATGATGACATAAGCCCTCCCTTTGTAGCGGGAGACAACCTCTGGACCTTGGAACATCTGACATGGTGCAATTGTGGAGCCGACTAGGCATGGTGAACCAAGTACATCATCCTCATCCCAAAGGTGGAACACGAGCAATTGATGAGTGTTGTTGGGGATCCATGAAGTAATATCCACTATGGTGGAGGCCCATGGCTCTCAATGCTCACCCTATAAGTGTTAATGTGGCCCTCTGGAGGCTAGGACCCCATATAGGGAGACCAAGCCCCAAATGATGACCCACCTGCAATCATGCAAGATCCAATGCATCCCCTTTCCCTCCAATACAACAAGTCATTAGAATAACAAGTAATAAAGCTTACATTTCACAAAACCATTGGGGCACTTCATGGTGGCATGCCCTTCCATAGTGGGCTTTGGCATGGACAAGTGTCTCCAAGCTCAATAGAGGTTAACCAAGGGCCCTATTAGGTGATTTCAACCTCTAAGGGGGGGGGAGGACATGTCCATAGTACATCCCTCAAGTGGTAGGTGGCAAGTGATATAATAATGGAATGGAGTGGGGATCAGGGGAATCATCTAGACCACATGTCTAAGTGCAAGGGTAGCTATAATAAGGGAAGCCCACACCTGGGTATATGAGTGTAGGAGAGAGAATCGTGGTACATGAGTTACCCTAACCATTCCTTTTCCACCCTTCTTCATATGTCTTTTGCCTTTGATTGATTTTTGTTTATTACTGCTCGGGTATCCAAGTGATGGAGAGCATGATGTGTAATATGTAGCAGTGGATACACCCTTGAGGTGGGGTAGTGCATTGCACACCAGGGGTTGGGACAATCATGGGTTCCTTAATGATGGAAGGGGCTCATCTAGGGCCCATAGGAATCTGGGTGATGGCCATGGATAAGGGGTACAGCTCACGTTTGGCTTTTGCCCACGTGCTAAATTTGTATGTCCCGACCATCTTTTGCATTTTGTGTTACATTTCCTATTGAGAGTGGCCAAGTTATGCTTTTTTTAATTTTCTTTTTAGTTGCATCAACCACTGGTGCATCGTTCCAGGTTCGACCCAAGGTGTGGACAAGGGGAGGGGAGGTTAACCCTATGTGGACCTGGATGGGAAAAGAGATGAATGGGGCCAAAATGAGTGGAAGGGGAGTGATGTAGGTGGCATCAGTAAACAGGACCACGCAACCAAAATCGGGATTTCCCATAAAGTGCCAACCCTAGAGCTAGTGGTCAGTAAAGGAGATCCCACGGGATTAGGATACAAGGATAACCAAGGAATTGAGCAGTGGAGACAATGTTGATTTCTGGTAGCGTCAGATGTGCTCTAAGTCTCAAAATTTGCAGGGAGGCTTAGACAAATGCATTCTCTAATACCCAGAAATCATTTTGCGAAATTCAATTCGGAGACAATTTTATTAAAATAATTATTATTTTTAATGGGACCCTAAGTCTAGACTTAGGAAATTAAAATAATTGATGTGTATTAAATCAAACTGTGGGTGTAACTTCTAGAAGAAGGGGAAGATCAAGTCAATATGATTCTAGTCATTGATTAGAATCTAATCTGGGTCATTCATTGATCAACGAGAGGATTATAAGAGAAGGCTTGATGGGCACTTGGAGAACACACAGAGAGAGTTTAGAGAATTGATTTTCTGAAGCAGAGCAACCGCTGGAAGATTTTCGATAATGAGCTTTACAGTGAGGGGCAGGCCTAGTTGGGTAGGAGTATCTTCTCCAGGACCCAAGATCAGCAGCAAAGAGGCAAAGAGACACCAGGAGGAGGCAGTGCATACCCAAAAGGGGTTGACGTTGGGCTAGAAGGGCCCTGTCAGAGCCAGAAGGGCTCACGCAGAAGCAACGCACGTAGTCTTCCAGTGCAGAAATTTGAAATCTACCCAGGAGCTGAGATTTCTAAGCCGAGAAGGTTGGAAACTGCTCTAGAGGGCAGATGTTTCCCAGTTGGGCTAACACAGAGCCTGTTAAGGTTGACGCAGGGCCAACACAGAGATAGTCAGGGATAGTTGGTTTAGCTGTCAGAATTGTCAGGTAGAGTGAGGTAATATCACTAAATTTTTCTGCCAGTTTATTTTGTCTGTAACTGATTTGCTGGAAGGGCATCCAGAGTTGTATTCAGAAACAACTGTTTAATAATATAAAACCCTCAAAGTTGCTGCATCGGTTTTCTCGCATTGGGTTTTTTCGGGGACATTTGTCCAAAAAATACTGTCACTTATGCATCTTTCTCTATTTTTTCTGTTCTTGTTTTGGGCAAATTAATTAATTAAGTGAAGGCTGCAGTGTATGTATTTCAATATTTGTCGTAGGAGAAATCTAACAAGTAGGAGAAATATCATTAGTTGCTGCAATAGGGATTCCGGATTAGGACTTTCCACATGGTATCAAAGCTAGTGTAGGTGAAGCAAGAAGAACAGTGCCAGAAAACCCAGCGCTGAGCAGAAGAGGGAGATCAAAATAGCTACAGGAGGCAGCAATTCGAATCTCCGGAGGGGTTTGCGCAGTCTTAGCTGAAGCGCTGAATTTCAAGGCAGTCTCTCTCCAAGTGAGTCGACAGAGAGAAGGGATTCCAGACCGAAATTTTGTTGTGGCAAAGGGAGCAGCGCTGAAGCCTCAGCATGAGGAGAAGTTGGTGGGATGCAATTTTTCTACAGGTTGTTTTGCTGGGCAAAGAGACGTCAGAAGTGAAGAGAGAGACATGGTAAAGGTAATTCTTCCTCAGAGGACTTCCAGCCAAGGAGTCTGAATTCTTACTAGCTGAGCAACAACGAAGAGCGGTAGATCTATGAGCTCTAGAAGGGAGTGTTGTTGATTAGTGGTTGTCATTGATGTCAACCCAAGCAACTCTAGGGGCTACCCCGATCTTGCATGGGCATTTTGACTTGACAACTTACTCTATTATGAGTCAAGGATCTTCTATATGGATTCTACTCGGCGAGATGTTTTCGTTGATATATGGCACGCCACGTAATTCTTCACAGTTTGAGAGATTTGTGTTTGAAGTTCGTAACCCCAATTAGTGGGCTAAAACCCTATGGGGTTGTGGCATGGCATTCATAATTGGTTGTGGTCATTGAATAGTCAATAATTAATAATGTTTTTTTGCTCCTAAAATCCCTTCAATGTTCAATTGTTGAGGACCCGCTTAACTCAAGACATTCATATAAATAGTGACCCTCATATCCTCCTCTAGTAGGGATTTTGTGGCTTCAAACAGGTCATCCTGACATTTTCGCTATAACTTTTTGCGGCGAAGCTTCAGAAGATGAAATTAAAACCCATTTGAGCCGAAAACTTGATGATCCTTGTGACCGAATTTCAAATCTTGGTTCGCTATATTTTCGAAGATATGATCTGAGGAAGTTAGGGTTTTTGCAGGCTCTTGAATTCCATGTCAAACAAGTGACATTGGGAAAATCATCATAGCCTTCTCTCTGAGCATTGGATTCAAATTTCGTAAATAGTGACAAAAGAGGACGGACTTTGTTGGGTATCGTTTTCAGGGCCGGAGGTCGCAACAGTGACACATGGCACTTCGTACAAGTTTGCTCTACTGAACCAGTCTATAATCAGGCCATCATGGGAGATTCGACATCTTGAAGAATCCAATCTTGATCAGACCTGTGGGGTTGGAAAGAGGACTAAAAGGGCTACCAGAGGACGAAATTTCAGACCCTCGAGATCCGAAATTACATAGATACAACAGATTTAATATCGAGCTCCTAGAAGGCAATAAAAAACATGCATTCAAGGATCGTTGCAATAAGGACCACACATCAACAGTCAAGGGTAAGTCTCCTACAACGAGGTATGTATGATTAGTGTTTACATTTGAATTTTGAGTATCATCTCTGACATATGATTTTGCAGGAGAACGTAAGTATATACAGGGTCTCGATTATATCTCTATGTCTTTATATGTCACAGTTAGTTTTGATACCATATTTCGGATGTCCTATCCTTGATACTACACATTTGATGCTACATATTCTTGATGCTACACAAAGTCTGCTAAATCTATATGATGTTGTAAGTTCATGTTACCTGTCTTGTCATAGTTGATAGAATGGTCTCTGTTGTTGTACTTAGAACTTGGTCCATTACAAGTCTAGGGTCTATCATCAGTTTTTATTATATATATCTTTAGTTTAGTTTTGGATATAGTCTTGCATAGAGTCCAAGCCTATATCAAGAGTGGTAGTCTTTGTCTACTGTTGCAACAAGTCAACAACAAAAGAGACAATCACACTTTAGGGACGCATTGTAATATTAATTTGTATTTATTCATTATTATGCACTTACATGTGTTTTGCAGGCAAAGGTAAGTTGAAGGGTATTTTGTTTTGTTTTGGGATTGGTTTCACTGGGCAAATTTTGCATGCAAGTAGAAGAAGATTCAAGTACAACATCAAGCAAGAATTCAAGAGCAGAAGTATCAAATCAAAGGAAGCATTGCAGTGAGACATCCTTGAAGACATGACAACCATCCAGATATCGTGAAGTATTGTTAAGGCCAAGAGTCATCATTGTAAAGTTGTAAAAGAGTCATTTATAAAAGAGTCATCATTGTAAAGTTGTAAAAGAGTCATAATTGTAAAGATCGTAAAAGAGTCATTTTGTCTAGAGTCGCAGAGGCAGTGTTGGGAGGTATAGAAGTCATTGTTGGGATGTTGTCATGGTTGGGCTGCAGGTCATATAGTGATTGGGTATTTGGTCAAGTACATGAAAATTATTGTACATCTTATTGTATCGTGGATTGTTGTCCCTGGTTTGGGAATCCACAGTCTTGTCTTATTTTAGTCATTATAGGGTGGCAGGGAGGTGCTAGGAAGGTGTATGAAGTCACCTACAGGTTGGGGCTTGTGAACACTTCAGGGTGGTAGGGTGGTGCTAGGGTGAGTTGTGGCTCGCTAGGGTGTTGGGGCATCCATTCAGTTGATCACTGAAGAAACCAGGGCATTGGGGTGTCCTTCCAGTGGGAGCTAGAGAAGGATGCTTTTCTAGAATTCTAGGAAGTTGTTGCTTCGTTTTAGTTGGGGCTGAAGATTAAAGAATTTATTAGAAAAACATTTGGTGGTTTTTGACCCAGAGGGGGTTTTCCACCTAACATTATTGTACCCACTGTGTTCTTTTATTCACTGTTATTACTGCATAAATATTAATAATAATTGAAGATTAAGTAATGACCTGAAAAGATTTAAAAGTGCTAATTGCTAAGGAATATTGATTCACCCCTCCTCTCAGTGTTTCCAACAAGTGCGTAGGCTAGTCCAGTGTTGCGCAGAGAAGAGAGGAGGCTATTCGACATTTCTATTTGGCAGAGATGGCAGCCGCATCTCCAGGAGGGAGGTGGGGAGATTTAGAGTTGTAGTTCGAAAGAGCTACAAATGGGAAAGATTTTTGAGGAGTCCACCTCTTGGATCAATTCCTTGCTACGGGAGCCCAAATCAGAAGTAGCATGATGAACTAGTGTCAGATAGTGCCAAGGAGTGTCAAGGAGACAGTTGTAGTGGCTAGGAGCGCCAGAGACTGAACAACACAGAGCAGAGTTGGCAACAGTGTAGATGGCACAGAGTAGAGGTTAGCTGCAGCGCATTAGATTCAGAGGGTCAGCGCAAAGACTACTAGTAGTCAGGCTTTAACATTCATGTGGTATCATAATGAACACAGTTAGTTTAGTAATTTGGGATGTGTTTCCATTGCTGATGGAGTAGAAACAACAGTTTGCAATGCGGTGGCAGTGGCAGTCTTGGTCACCAGGTTCAAGTTCGAGTTCGAGTTCGGCGACCATGAAATTCGAATAAAGTTCGGCAAGTAAAATGTTGTCGATAAAATTCGACATATAGAAATTCGAAAAAAAAATGTATATATATATATAAAATCAATTTAAAGTCAAATTCAAATAAATTTTTGGTGACCAGAATTTGGTGAGAGCAAATCGGAAAAGGGGCAAAATGTTCGCACTTTATCCTGCTCCATTGAAAAAATACCAAACTTCCCATCAAACCTATTCCTGGCTAAAAAAATTGGATTGATGTGATCAGTCAAAATAATATGCAAAGTAAAACCAACTGCCTGCATACTGTCAGTCGAAAACGAAAACTAATAAAAGGCCTAATAATGAGAAAATCAAAATCATGAAAATTATTAGAGTTCGCATGAAGACGAAATTCTTTCACTAAGAAACCATTAGACTATCAAAACCAAGCAAACGGTTTTTACGAATGCTCTCGAACATCCAGACACCGCTCAGCTGTGTTCTAAAAGAAAAAAAAAATAAGCAGTTTGGCGTCCCGAATACATGGGAATTAATAGGTTACTCGTGAATCTGCTGATCTACTGAAAATGAGCCTAAACTAGTGTCGAGTGGCCCAATAGGGACGATCGTTATCACAAATTAGATTTTATTGACGAATAAATCATCAATTAAGGCATGCAGATTGAGCGCCCGACAAATAAATCATCCAGCTTTCGCAGAACATGAATTGAAAGTGTTTCAAGACATAGGAAACACGAGATGAAAAACAAAAGGCCATAAGGCAACACAAACTGTGGAAGATGAAACTGTTGGCACCAAAACACCATAAGAAAATAAACAATAAAACCGTTGTATTTCCAATTGTGCCTGTCAAATCTCACAATTTCGAAATAGAGTTAGAACAGAAGGGCAGGTTCCAAAGTCCAGGCCCCCTTAAAACTCTAATCAAAAGGCAAGGGGAAAGAATTACCTCTCAAAAAATCGAAATCCAACGGAAAGTACAAAATAATATCAAGATCGTGAGGTAATATCAAGATATAATGTAGTAGCTTGATCTCCTCATATCGGAGCTCGTACAAAACCAGGAATCGAACCCTAGACATGAAAGGTAAAGAAGGAAACTAGGGATCCAAACAATGCAACAATGAAACCGGCGAGCAATAAAACCCGCGCGCTAAAGCCTAAAACGCGCGAAAAAAAAAACGAATTTCATCGAACATCAGGCGAATTTAATCGAACTTCAAACGATTTTGTTCGGGAAAAATTCGAATTCGCCTTGAAATTCGAGTTCGCCATAAAATTCGGCGAACTCGAACGAATATATTCGTTTCTGCTTAAAATTCGCCGAATTTCGAATTTAATCGTTGAAATTCGCCGAATCTGGTGACTGAGGTGGCAGTGATAGCAGCAGTACAAGTGCAACACTTGAGAGGGAGCTGTAGTATGGATGCAATGTTGATAGTGCCAGTGTCAACAACAGTACAGTTACAACAGTAGCGCAATAATTGGTTGACAACACGTCAAACATTAGCAATGCAGAGGACGATGTTATGAAGTCAGGGTGATGCTTTAGTGGGAGGCATTGCTAGAGCACATTCCTTGCTAAGAGGGAGTGTTGATTTCTGGTAACATCGGATGTGCTCTAAGTCTCAAAATTTGCAAGGAGGTTTAGGCACATGCATTTTCCAATACCGAGAAATTGTTTTGGGAAATTCCACCCAGAGACAATTTTATTAAAATAGTTAATTATTTTTAATGGGACCCTAAGCCTAAACTTAGGAAATTAAAATAATCAATGGGTTTTAATCTAAACTGTGGGTGTAACTTCTAGAAGAAGTCAGAGATCGAGTCAATATGATCCTAGCCATTGATAAGAATCTAATCAAGGTTGTTGATTGATAAACGAGAGGATTATAAGAGAAGACTTGATGGACACTTGGAGAACACACAAAGAGAGTTCAAAAAATCGATTTTCCGTTCAGAGAATCGATTTTCTGAAGCAGAGCAGCTGCCGAAAGTTTCTCGATAGTGAGTTTTTGCAGTGAGGGGCAGGGATAGTTGGGTTAGATACCTTCTCCAGGACCGAGGATCAATAGCAGAGAGGTAGATAGACACCAGTAGGAGGCAGCACAGACACAGGAGGGGTTGATGTTGGGCTAGAAGAACCCACGCAAAGCCAGAAGGGCTCACGCAAAAGTAACACAGTGTTCTAGTGCAGAAATCTGAAATTTGTTGGGGAGCTAAGATTTCTGAGCCGGGAAGGCTGGAAACTGCTCCAGAGGACAAATGTTTCCCATTTGGGCTGATGCAGAGCCTATTGAGGCTGATGTAGGACCTATGCAGGGCTAACACAGAGATAGTCGAGGATAGTTGGTTCAGCTGCCGGAACAACTGGAATTGCCGGGTAGATGAGGTAATCTCACTAAGTTTTTCTGCCAGTTTATTTTCTCTGTAATTGGATTGGAAAAAGGGCATCCAAAGTTGTATTCAGAAATTACTGCTTAATAATATAAAACACTCAGAGCTGCTGCACCGGTTTTCTCGCATTGGGTTTTTTGGGGACATTTTTCCAAAAAACACTGTGTCACTTGTGTATCTTTCTCTATTTGTTTTGTTCTTGTTTTGGGCAAACAAATAACTTGTTCATGTAAATCTAACAAGTGGGAGAAATATCATCAGTCGCTGCAGTAGGGATTCCAGTTTTGGGATTTTCACAAATAAGAGTACAAACCTAGTCCAGTCTTTCTGCCAAATCCCACCAATCCATGCCCAAAGTTGCCCATGACAGGTAAGGAAAATTACTCAACCAACCAGTGAAAAGCCATACCTTTGGGGTTGGGAGGCTGACCTTCAAACATACATTCATGACAAATGGGCGAGGGACCACATAACTGACTCATGTGGCAGAGATAATGGCACATCGAGCTATCTGGTGGCTTCAAGGTGCTGCTGGCTGCTGACTGAGGACCATCTAGGAGATATTTTTCCTCCTATATACACTACTCACAGGTGGTGGGTAACAGCCGCCATGGGAGTTTAGGGTAAATGGTGAATAAAATTTTCTTGGTTTGCGCCTTCATTGCTATATTAGGTTCTTTATCTCTATCACAAGCTTCCAGCCATGTTTGTGGTCATTGCATCATGTTGTGTGCTTTAATTGTTGAATTTTCTATGCAAGAGTCCAGTCGATACAATTTTCTGCTAGGTAATTGTTGAAAATTGGTAGCTCATGGATGGATTTCCTTAAATAAGATCTGAATTCTTGCAATTATAGAATGACTTTCTAAAAATAGAGAGTCATGTCTAGCATCTCAAGTATGACTTTCCAAAAATAGTAAATCACCTTGCATCAATTGGTAATCAAGTAGAGTTGAAGGAAAACCACTTATCATTAATCAATCCTAATATTTCAATCTCGACTTAATCATCAATATTATTATTATTATCTTTTATGATACTATGATATTACCTCAATCTCTTCGCACCTCTCTCCTTGATGACTCACATGGCACTATGCAACTCTCTCTCTCTTAATGATACGTTACACTCTCTCTTACGCACTCATTAAAGACATGGCATATTCCTCTTACACTCATTAAAGGCACGTCATAAAATATTCCTCTGGTGTTCTCTTTAATGCATATGTTACACTCTCATTAACTAAGGCATGTGTACCTCTATTAATTGCATAAATTACTAAGGCATGTGTTCCTCTCTTAATGGCATAAGTTACTAAGGCACATTTACCTCTCCTTAATGACAAAAGTTACTAAGACATGCATTTCTCTCCTTAATGGCATGAGTTACACTCCCCTAAATGGCATATGTTACTCTTCCTCAGGGCATCTATATTGCTCCTCTTTTATGACTAGAATTTGTTGCTCCTCCTATATATGTGTCTCATGTCTTGTCACCTGACTAATACTACTTGTGCATTGTGAAAGAAGAATTCGAACTTGAGAGAGAGAGTTGGAGAGACTTGAAGAAGATTGTGAGAGAGAGAGACTTGGAGAGTAAGAGCAGAACTTGGTGAGCCAAGGTTGATTCAGTGCTTCAGTGTTTTAGTGTTGATTTAGTTGAAGGGAAGGTTGATTTAGTGTTTGCATCTGTTGCTGCTACCAATGATCTTCATGCTACTACTTGTTCAGATTTGGGTGAACTTACTCATTTCCCTGTTCTCTCATTGTACTCTGTGTCTTGGTTGAACGATTGATATCTAATAGAAAAAGAATCTGGTTGAGTTTTCCCCTTGTGGGTTTTGCCTCGGTCATTGGACCTAAATTATCCGTGTCTCACTTTTGTTCTTGGCTATCTTTTATTGTGCATTTGGTTTATGTTCTATCAACAATTGCTTAACTAATATTGCAGTAGAAAAAAGTTTTTGGAATAAGTAATTGTTTCAACATAGAACATCAGAATTTCAACATGGTATCAGAGCTTTGGTGAAAACAAGCCCAAGAAGATAAGAGCTATGACTTCTTTGTAGAAATTTTACTTCAAAGAAATCTTACTTGTTGAAATTTGTTTCCCACAAAGATAAGAGCTATCACTTCTTTGCAAAATTTTTACTTCAAAGAGATCTTACTTACTGCTGAAATTTGTTGCCTAAGAAGATAAGAGCTATCACTTCTTTGCAGAAATTTTACTTCAAAGAGATCTTGCTGCTGAAATTTGTTTGACTTGATCAAGATGTCTTCTTCTTACTTCAAGAATGAAGAGAAGTTGAATGATGCTTCGAATTTTGGTCCATGGAAGGCAAGATTGGACATTACTCTTGAAGAACATGATGTACTGGAATATGTGGAAGGCGAGGTAGCAGAACCACCAGAAAATTCGAATGTTGCTGTCAAGGCCAAATTCAAGAAGGGAGAAGTCAAGGCTAAGAAGATTATCCTTGATTCTCTTGGAGACCATCTCATCACCTATGTCTCCAAGTTGAAGAAATCTAAGGAAATATGACAAGCCGATTGGAATGTATCAAGTAAAAAACTGAGTCAAATCCATGCTTTGAAGAATCAACTCAAGGACATTAAGATGAACAGAGGAGAGACCATTCAAGCATACTTCATGAGGATATCAAAAATCAAGGATCAACTATCAACTATTGGTGAAATTGTATCTGATAAAGAGTTAGTGTTGATTACGCTTGGAGGTCTTTCTCCAACTTGGGAAACTTTTATTACTACCATCAACAACAATGATAAGTTTCCCACATTTGATGAGCTCCTGGGAAAGTGCAGTCAAGAAGAGGCCAGAATGATTTCCAGAGGAAGAATTCCCAAGCATGAAGAGGGAGAACCTATTGCCTTTGTTGTCCAAGGCAAGAAGCAAAAAGGAAAAAGAGGTCATCACTTTTCAAGAAAGCCTACTCCTAGATCCAACAGTTCATATAAATGGAATAGGGACTTATCAAAAGTTCAATGCTACAATTTCCATAAGCATGGCCACTATGCTCATGACTATCCATAAAATAGAAGAGCACCACAAGATCCAACTATAATAGTTGTAGCACCAATTTCAGATTTGATTATAGAGGAAGAAGAGAAGCTCTTGTTGTTCATAAAGAAAGCTACTGTTCTTCCAAGAGTTCAAAAAACCCAAGTTATGATAATAATGCAGTTGAAGCACAATCACAATACTTTCTCGTTTCTGCTCTTTCTAGTTCCTCTCCTACAGATTCTTGTGACAATTGGTTGGTTGATAGTGGTGCTTCAAGACACTTTACTAGTTATAAAGGAGTTCTCTCAAATCTAGTTGAGAGAAAGACAAATCTAAAAATTGTTCTTCGAGATAACTCTACATATCTTATAAAGGGATCTGGTTTTGTTTCTTTTCATCCGGATCAAGGTAAAACTATATCTTTTCAAGAAGTTTTGTATGTACCTTGTATGAAAAAGAATCTTGTATCTATATCTACCTTAGAAGACAAAAGAATGAAAATTGCTTTCATAAATGGAAAATTTCTCACTTGGCCAATGAGATTCAACATGAGAGATGCCTTCACTTTGAGATCGAGATTTGAAGGTATTTATAAAGTCAATGGAAGACCAATCCATGCATTGATTCATGACAACAATCATCAATGTGAACTTTGGCATCAACAATTTCCATAAGCATGGCCACTATGCTCATGACTATCCATAAATAGAAGAGCACCACAAGATCCAACTATAATAGTTGTAGCACCAATTTCAGATTTGATTATAGAGGAAGAAGAGAAGCTCTTGTTGTTCATAAAGAAAGCTACTGTTCTTCCAAGAGTTCAAGAAACCCAAGTTATGATAATAATGCAGTTGAAGCACAATCACAATACTTTCTCGTTTCTGCTCTTTCTAGTTCCTCTCCTGCAGATTCTTGTGACAATTGGTTGGTTGATAGTGGTGCTTCAAGACACTTTACTAGTTATAAAGGAGTTCTCTCAAATCTAGTTGAGAGAAAGACAAATCTAAAAATTGTTCTTCGAGATAACTCTACATATCTTATAAAGGGATCTGGTTTTGTTTCTTTTCATCCGGATCAAGGTAAAACTATATCTTTTCAAGAAGTTTTGTATGTACCTTGTATGAAAAAGAATCGTGTATCTATATCTACCTTAGAAGACAAAAGAATGAAAATTGCTTTCATAAATGGAAAATTTCTCACTTGGCCAATGAGATTCAACATGAGAGATGCCTTCACTTTGAGATCGAGATTTGAAGGTATTTATAAAGTCAATGGAAGACCAATCCATGCATTGATTCATGACAACAATCATCAATGTGAACTTTGGCATCGAAGGTTCGCTCATCTGCACTATAAAGCATTGCCTCATGTGAGAAAGATGGTATCCAGAATGCCTGAGATTAGAGTGGATCATGATAGGGTCTGCCAACGGTGTGCAAGTGGAAGGCATATAAAGGGACCATTCCCTTAAGGCAAAAGCAAAACCAATTAGGTACTTCATCTTATACATTCAAATTTATGTGGACCTATGCCTATAATTTCTCTCGATGGCTACTTATATTATATAATCTTTGTGGATGATTTTTCACTCAAGACATGGATTTTATTTTTGAAAAACAAAAGTCAAGCATTTAACATGTTGAAAGACTTCAAAGCTCTAGTAGAAAAACAAACTA